>CM067218.1:54348333-57253534 GCA_034190945.1 Octodonta nipae | reverse complement strand
AATACCTCAGAGAGACAGGAATATCTCAAAGGATAACGTACGGTGTTATAAAATGATTAATGAACTAAATATCGGGTACGAGAATCACATTAGTGGAAATCTAGGCTGTGCAGGCTACATTCAATTAGTGCCGACATTGTCTTATAAGATAAGGGATTTGCGGAATAACATCAAAAGATCTTGTCAACTGTCATAATATCCTTGAGGAGGACTGGTGATTTGGAATGAATTTAATAAGGATTTTAATTATGTGCATTCCTAGGTTCTAAAAATTAAGCGTGAGTTGTTTATTATAGGTATATAAAATAAAAAAGGAGTAAATTAAACAAATTTTAAGAAATATAATGTTAAAAATAAACACAGGCAGAGCAAATCAAATGTATAAATAATAGTGTTAGATAGCAACAAAACTAATCTAATTGTCAAAGATCAGTACTTATTGGGTAAATTAGCCAGCTTCCCTGAAGAAAAACTTGTTATCGTACAATACTTAGCTTGACTAACAAAATAGTCAAATACCACGAAAATTTACCAAATACATGCAAACTAAGAATAGAAATATAAAATAAGGTAAATACTATATTTAGTCCATTAGAATTCATAAATATAAATAGTGTTACGAGAATTCATCCGACAGCTGGTGCAATCGGCCATCAACAATTCGTGGAAGGGACATTATTCCGATATTTCTGGGAATCAGAAATGTTTTGTCGCTCAACAGGCCGACCGCTGCCGTTACTGGAATTACCTTGAAGTTTCCGGAACACATGAAAGAAGTTTCCCGATGGTTCGTTGACTTACCAGAATAATTCCGTGAGAAATATATAAATTCGGACAGCTGGCGATGGAGTATTCAGTATTCGACGGTCCTATTGTTAAGTTAAGATAAATTGTTAATAGTTCTTCTGAATATAAATTGTGTTAAAGTATTGGAAATAAATTAGGGTGAGTTGGATTGTGTTTTTAAATAAATCCAAGAACTGAACTGAACCCGAGGGTGAAAATAAAAACATTACAATAGATAAAAGATCTGTCCATATCAATATTGGAAGGTATTTCTGCTATAACCAAAATGTATAGATTTTATAATTTCTTCTTGCTAAGCAGACAATATAAGAATAAAAATAATGTTAATAAAGAATAAAATGTATTTTACATTTGTGGCAAAGACAGTTAAACAAGTAATTTAAACAAAAATAGGAAGTAGGAAACAACAGAAAAAAATCACATAGGTAGTTAAATATAAATTGTAATAGAAGTTATGTAAATAGTGAGTTAATTAAGCAAATAAACTAAAAAGACTAAAATAAGAAGTGCAAGTGGTAGTAAAACAATTACAGGCACTGGAAAGTGAACTTATCGTGAGCGAACCATGCCAGAAAATAGGCACTCTCAAATAAGTGTTACAAATATTGTACAAGTACAACTACATGTGCTTAGGATATAAGAGACTATAAAGAGTAAAAAGTAAAAGAGTATAAATTAAGGATTAGATAAGAATTGTCAGCTATATTTAGTAAGAGAAAAACAGAAAGACATCAGAGTCAAACATTCAAAGTTCAAAATATCAATAACTAAGAAAAATTGAGCAATTGAAATTTGAATTTTTATTAAATGTTTGGTTAGAAAATAGCGTCATCAGGTTTCAAGCAAAATTTGGTGTCTCGTTAGTCATTTTTTATTACCTTATAAGTAGACGTATTAGGAGATTCGTCGATTAACCAGCGTCTCGGATGTTGCAAATTTGTTGATAAACAATCATAGTAAGCCAGGTGAATATTTTGAAATGTAATGTTTGACAGAAACAGTAAAGCTCAGAATCGCAAATTTTGTGAAATAAACTAAGTGAATATACAAGCAAAATTTCCAAAGTAGTGAAAAGTGAACTTTTTAATTCAAAATTGGAATAAATGAAATATAAATGAATGGATAATTCAATTAAAAATATTAAAGTAATGGAGAAAAGAAGAAGAGTTAAGGAAAAATTTGAAATGGTGTTTAAAATTGTATGTTATTATAAAAGGATAATGAATGTTTTGTTAATAAATTTAGTTAAGGAATTATAGCTTAGATAGATAAAGAAACAGAATTCTCAAAAATAATAAGTAGAATAGGAAAGATTAAATAAGACTTGAGAATTTATGTTGATAAACAAAGTATGTTAAATTGTTCTTTTGAAAAGTAAATTTTTTTGGGAGAAGTTAAATTAGAAACTATAGAATATTTAAAGACAGAAATCATGAGTTTAAATAAGTACAGTTTAAAACAAGCACCAATTAAAGTTTGTTTTAAAATAAAAATTGAAATAGATAATTGGATAATAAAAAAAGAAAATTTGAAATAGGAAAAAGAGCCTGAAAAAGGTAAGATAATGACAGTGTCTTCTGGGAAAAAGCTGCCGGAGACAGAGGAGAAATTCAACAGTAAGTACAAAGATTTTTTATTGTAAGTGAATTGATTTGATGTTAATTTTGTTTCATATGAATTTAAAAAAATGTTGATCTTGATTTAAATACGTATAATATAATCTAAAATTTGCTAACGCATGTCTGTTTTAAACTAAACAGCCGGATGAACAAGTAAAATAAAATACAATGCCCTAATGAACCCACACTAACAAATTGATTTTTAATGTATAAAGTTCTTTTGAAAGATAAAATAAAATATATAATTAAGCACATTAAATTTTATAAATGTCATTACTTTAAGTAATGTGGCGCCAAGAAAGTAAAACCAGGCCATAGTAATTTGGCACCCAACGTAAGGGCTCTTGTCTAAGTCAGCAGTAAACAGAAGGTTACGAGAATTATGCGAACCGACCTGAAGAGGATGTGAAAAACAAATATATGTATATATATATATATATATATTTTTTTTTAAGTTTTCGCGGGCACTAAATGTATTAGATGGTTTCCGGGAATTCATCCGCGTAGTTGATAACTGATCCCGGCAGGGATATATATATATATATATATATATATATATATATATATATACTGGCACCAGGGAGGCATGTTACCGCTGCGGACGGACAGGACACTTCCAACGAGACTGCAGAGTGAGGCCACCTGAACGATCACCGACCAGGGGTAACCAACAAAACAGCCACATGCCCAGGGACCGTCAGTCAGTCAGCATAGGGGGGCGAATGCTGACTGTCCCTCCACCAGCCCCCAAAACGTTATCCATCCGGGGATTTTGCCGAGATAGCGGCAGCCTAGTCATCAGAGGCACCATCAATGGGCGAGCAGTTACCATCACCATCGACACCGGCGCCGCTGTGTCCATTGCCAAGTCCAGGTTTTGAGAGCATCAGAAATTCGGCCAGTTACCAATAACATCCAGCTCAGAACAGTCACCGGCGAGAGCATGTCAATACAGGGTGAGGCAGATGTCGTGCTACAGATAGGGGACAACATGATCCGGCATAGGGTCCTGGTAGCGAATATTGAGGACGATTTTATACTGGGAATGGACCTAATTAGCCAGCATGGATTTATGTTCGACCCGAGATATGATGTTCTTCGGTTCCTAAATGAGGAATTTGTATTGACACGGCCCGTCAACACATCAGTCACGCCCATAAAAATTGTGGCAAAGTCTTCGGCTAGAATTCCCGGTCGAACGGAACAGATTATTCATGGGCAGCTAGACAGCAATCCTGGGAGCTGCGTTGGAATGGTGGAGCCCGTACACTCAGCTCATGACTACTTAGTTGGACGGGCTATAGTTAAAACCGGACGAGATATACCAATAAGAGTCCTGAATTTGTCCAACAACGACATCAGAATTACCAATGGTCAGGAGATAGCTTGTTTCGAGCCAGTAGAGACCATCATCAATTGCGAAGAAGAGTACCAGACGTCGGTGAAGGAGACAGGGCCCGATAAAGAGTTCCTACAACAGTTTGCTGACCATTTGACACACTTGACACCAGAGAACCAGAAGAAAGCCAAGCAATTTATCACAAAACACTGGCAAATTTTTAACAGTAAAAATGGAACCACCGGTCGCACCAACATCATCCAGCATCGAATAGATACCGGGAAGGCTCAACCCATCAGAATACCACCTAGACGACTACCATTTGGGCAACAACAGGCAGTCGACGAAAACATCGAGTCCATGTTACAAAATGGAGTTATTGAGCCATCCGTCAGTCCATGGTCTGCTCCCGTCGTGTTAGTTAAAAAGAAGAATGGAACCACCCGATTTTGCGTGGATTACAGAAAGCTGAATGATGTCACGAAGAAAGACAGCTATCCATTACCCCGAATCGATGACACTTTGACCACACTAGCAGGCTCCCGTTGGTTCTCCACACTAGACCTAAAAAGTGGATATTGGCAGGTTGGTCTACACGCAAATGACAGAGAGAAGACAGCGTTCTCCACCAGTAAAGGGCTGTTTCAGTTCACGGTCATGCCCTTTGGGTTATGTAATGGACCCGCTACATTTGAGAGGCTAATGGAGTATGTACTGAGCGGGTTAACATGGAGGACGTGCTTAGTATACCTCGACGACATTCTAGTCATGGGCCAGACATTCGACGACCATCTGAAGAACCTGGGCGAAGTATTCTCCAGAATTAATAACGCCAACCTCAAGACTCAATCCGAAGAAGTGTTCCTTGTTCCACAAAAGAAGTAGAGTTTTTTGGGCCCCGTCGTTTCCGATTCAGGAATCCGCACTACCGAGACAAGATAGAACGATGCCGTGATTGGCCCGTCCCGAGAGATAAGCATGAAGACTCCGAAGCTTCTTGGGCCTCTGATTTCCATACTCCGGTTTTTTGAGGGGATTTGCCACCATTGCCGCTCCTCTACTCGGCATACCACAGAGAAGGAGACGTTCCGTTGGAATCAGGATTGGCGAAACATCATTCAGACGACTGAAGCAGCACTATGTTCCAGCCCAATCCTAGCTTTTCCTACCCAGTCCGGCAAGTTCATCTTAGACACCGACGCCAGCAACACCGGTTGGGGGCCGTCCTATCCCAGGTGCAAGATGGTGAAGAGAGGGTGATCGGTACTACAGCCGTGGATTCTCGAAGCCAGAAAGAAATTATTGCGTCACCAGAAAAGAACTTCTTGCAATAATAAGGGCAGTAAACCATTTCCTGTACCTGTATGGTCGCCATTTCTTAATCCGAACAGATCATGCCGCACTCAAATGCTGCTGGACATGAAGACACCGGGAGGACACTGGCAGATGGATGGAGAAATTACAGCAATACGACTTCAAGGTGGAACACCGTGCCGGCCGGTTGCAAAATAATGCCGATGCCTATCCAGAAGAACCCTGTAGAGCGGAATGCAAGCATTGTCTGAAGACGGAACAGCGAGAGGGTATCTCCATCAGGCAGATCCGAGTGCAGGCCAATGAAGACTGGACAACGGAACAGTGCATCCAGGACCAAATGGCTGATCCAGACATCGAACCAATGTTGTTACTAAAAATGAGAGGGGCACCCAGGCCACGATGGGACGAGGTAGCTAGATACTCCGGCGTGCTGAAATCGTTATGGGCTCAGTGGGACTCTCTAAGAGTAGACAATGGAATGCTCAAGCGAGTTTGGGAAAGCGCTGATGGACGAGAAACCAAGTTCCAACTGGTAGTTCCGAAGAAAAAGGTACCAGCCATCCTGACCGAAGTACATGATGGAATTACCGGAGGCCACCTGGGCATGATAAAACCCTAGACAAAGTTCGCCAGCGGTACTACTGGGTGAATTACTTCGAAGACGTCAGAGCCTGGTGTCGCAAATGTGCCACATGTGCCGCAGTAAGGGCCCGAAAACCCGAACCAAGGGCAGAATGCAGCAGTACAATGTGGGCGTCCCATTTGAGAGAATTGCCATCGATGTCGCCGGTCCGTTTCCCGAGTCTGAGAGGGGGAACAATACATTCTGGTCGCAATGGATTACTTCAGCAAATGGCCTGAGGCATATGCGATACCCAACCAAGAGGCAACCACGGTAGCGACGGTGCTAGTAGAACAACTATTCAGCAGGTTTTGTGTCCCGATGGAATTACATTCAGACCAGGGCGTAACTTCGAATCGAATGTATTCCAGAAGGTCTGCACGATGTTGGGGATCAGGAAAACGAGAACACACCATTACACCCACAGTCAGACGGAATGGTGGAAAGATTCACAGGACCTTGGAACAACACCTATCCAAGGTCGTCAGCAATAACCAGCGTGATTGGGATGAGCATATTCCCCTATTCCTGTTGTCATATCGCTCTGCTGTACATAATAGTACAGGCCTGACCCAGCCAGGGTTCTTATTCGGAAAGGAGCTGCGACTACCATGCGACTTGGCATTTGGCTCCCCGAAGAACCTCCCAAGACATCGACGATTATGCCAACCAGCTCCGACATACATGCTGGCAATACAACGAATTAGCCCGAACGCAGATGTTGGCCACCAGCGACCGGATGAAGACGCGATACGACCTCAAGGCCAATTCAGTCGGGTTCAGGAGAGGGACAAAGTCTGGCTGTACAACCCACAACGGAGCAAGGGTAAATCCCCAAAGCTTACACCCGCCTGGGATGGTCCATACGAAGTGGTGAAGAGGCTTAATGACGTCGTCTACCGATCCGTCGAACCCCAAGGCTAAATTGAAGGTGGTTCATTTAGATCGACTCGCTCCCTACCATGGAAGGATGTTTCTGATCGGGACGATCAGAATTAAAGGGGGGCAGTGTTACGAAATTTACCCAAAGCCGACCCTGTGTCTTTCAGCACGACAACAAACGCTTCAATAAAAAATAGGATTCTCGAAAAGACTCGACAGCGGAAGGAGCGATGATTATTTTCTACTGGAGAATTCACGGGGATTATAAAAGAAGCACACCACGATCGCCAGGAGTGATACCGCGTCGACTAGCTTATATGGGCTTGTTATTGTATTTGAATCAGATGTTTTGAATGTAAATAAAGTTCTAGAAAAGTGACAGTGCATATTAGTTTATAATTTCAATTGAACCCACGAATATTGCAGTA
This sequence comes from Octodonta nipae, assembly GCA_034190945.1. Taxonomy (NCBI): domain Eukaryota; kingdom Metazoa; phylum Arthropoda; class Insecta; order Coleoptera; family Chrysomelidae; genus Octodonta; species Octodonta nipae. Next base: position 57,246,520 of record CM067218.1, on the reverse strand, counting down.
TATATATATATATATATTATATATATATATATATATATATATATAAACAAAATGGATAAAAAGTCGTGAAGTTGAAATTTTATTATTATTGTTTTACAACAATACATTAATTTAAATAAACTATGATAATATTTAGTTTCCACAAAATTAATTCAAATTAATTGTGAGCCAATAATTCCTAAAGCTGATATTATCGGCCAAGATTTTGTGTATCATGAACCCCATAAATACGGAAGAAACAACGCTACACCGAAAATTAAAGAGAAAATTACTCCCCATGTCATCATGTGTAATTCTCCATTAAAGGGGTTCCAACGCTTCTCTACAACTATGAAAGAATTCTTTCCCGAATTCCGCGAGGATCGTGATGATGGGTAGAATTTCCTGCGGCATATTTCTACTCCTTGGAGGATCCTGTTCGATTTTTCTTACGCTTGCTGTTTTTTTTTGTTATTCCGTTGAGCTACGCTTTGGAAACTCTTTCGTAGTAAAGGCCATATATAATGTAAGATATAAGAGAAGATGGACTGCAGTATATTATAGGTTTTGCTTGCAAATCGATGATGTGGTTTTCAACGCAAAGTTTTCTTGTTTGTAGAAAATTATATTGAAATCTCATAAATATTAAAAATAATCATGGTAGTGAAATAAATTGACTGAGCGTATAAAAGAGAGAACCTCCAAATATTAAACGTCTATGAAGAAACAATCATTCATTCAGTTGAATTTTACTCAAGTTGGAAATAATAAACACCAGTTTTGTAAATATTAATTAATTATAGTTAATTAAATACATTTTGTTATTTCAAAATGCTCTAGCTTTTAATCTTTAATTTCATTCCCAAACCACAACGGATTGCTTTACAAGATAGCTGCTCGAAATATAGACTGACTATTATTTATATGTACAGTAGGGTTTATTAAAAAAATCTTGATTAGTCCGGGCAGGCAAGATTTACTTTTTGTAGATTTTTTCGAAATTCTGAATGTCCCATTGCTTTCCGGATACGTGAAAAAATTTGTTTCAGTATACTGATAAGGACGACTCAAGGTAAATGGCTTTGCAGTAGGTACTTACTCTCTTTCATTCTGATCCTTCATATTTAGTACAGTGCATCTCCGAGTTTCTTCGGGGTCTTCTAGACTAATGGTCGGTAGTGTTAGATTATGAACTCTCTTTTTTGAGCAATCTATTGAAATTCTTTATGGGACTTCGGGAGTTTATTGTCAAAAAGAAGAAGAACAAATCTTTACAGTGGGAGTCATACCTACGGTAGTATTTAACGCTGACCAAGAGAAAACACTGGCGTTACATTTTATTTTAACGTTTTCCTCTGTTTACAACAACAGAAAAAAGTTATAAACTTGCATTTGATTGTACAGTACCTAACATTTAATATCTAAAATATTTGTAGTAAGCAAAGGTTGGTCAACTAACTTTTTGAAAAGGCAGGCATAATCTCCTAAAGATGAAAACAGTCTATGAAATACCATTTAAGTTAAAGTATGCTTTGTCATTAGCGTCTACACACACTTACAGACTGATAAGACTTTTCTGTGGATTCAAATCACAAATTTATTCCTGCTAATAATCAAATATTTATCTGGTGTAGGGAAAACATAGGTTTCTTAAACTAACACGCATTAGCTAATCCACTACCGCTCTGCTTCTTGTATACGAAGCATTTATGATCCACTCAGTTATTTTTTCGATTGTTTCCGGTCTTACTAGTAAAGGAATGGAAATTTCGGTGCTTTTTTATAACAGCAATCGTATGTTCAGGAAATATATTTTTTTATTTGGATTCAGATTAATTTCGAGAATAATTCTTCTTTTAGCACTGTAAAATTAGATGTTTTAAACACTGCCTCCATTTAATTCTGATCATCATTTCTATCATAGGGAGTCAGTCGATCCAAACCTTTATCTTAGCCCCGGGATTCAGGCGAATGTTAACGTCATTTATCCTTTTCGTATGGCCCCTCTCAAGCTGGAGTGAGTTTTGGAGATTTGCCTTTGCTCAGCTGGGGGTTGTATGACAAAAGATTATCTGTTGTTACCCGACTGATTTTGCCCTGATATCGTAACGTATTTTCATCCGATCGCTGGTTACCAACTTCTGCATTCGAGCAAATTCGTTGAAGCCAGCATGCTGTGTCTGAGTTGGAAGGCATATTGGTTAATGAAGTTAACATCGTATAGAATTTTGGAATACATTAGACACAAAGTTCAGCCTTTGGTCCGAACGTAACTCAAACATGCTGAAAAGCTGTTTCCACCGGCACGCTGCAACCGTGGTGGTCCCTGATTGGGTATGGCTTATGCCTTTTGACGATTTGCTAAAGTAATCTATTGCGACCATAATGTACTTGTTACCCCTCTCGGTCTCGGAGAATGGACCGGTACATCAAACGCAATTCTTTCAAATTGGACGCCCACATTTTATTGCAGCATTCTGCCCTTGGTCCGGGTCTTGAGTCACATTTCCGACGGGTACCTTTTCCTTTGGGACTACCAGGTGAGACTTGGTTACTCTGCTACCACTGGTTTTTTAAAACTCTCTTCAACATTCTGTTCTCGACCTTCAAGGAGTCCCAATGGACCAACAATTACTTCCCTATCCTCATCGTGACCTGGGTGCCCCTCTTCAATGAAAGTGTAAGTTTGTTGTTCAGTCTTCATTCAACTGCACTCAAACTTGTCGGATGAGTGCTGCCCTGAGAGCTGGCGGAGGGTTAGTCATTTTTTGTTCCTGGTGATGGTATTTTTGCGATGGCGATGACGGCTCGTGATCTGTATGGTAGCCTCACTCTGCATTCACGTTGGAAACACCCTGTCCGCCCACAATTGTAGCAATGTTTGTTCATTACATACATAATGCCTGAAGGCTTGAGTTAGGTTCTTTCTGACTAACGGAAACTGCTGATACTTTCGTTTAGCCACGTACGTGGTAACTAAAGCACGTTGCAGGAGTTTATTACTTTGCTTTTGACCAGTAAGTCTCAGTTTTTTTGCACTTTAACATCTATGATCCCATTAATAAAACTTTGTTTAGCCAATTGGTGTTTACATTGAGCCTCCACTGAAGAACAAACGCTGGACCTCTTAAATAAATTACTAAAATTGTAGAAGATAATTTCTTTATTTCCATATCAATTCCCGATAATATTACAGACCTTACTTATTACTGACAATAAGTCATCGCACATTAGCTGATCCACTACTGCTCTGCTGCTGCTGTGCGGTGACATTCATAACCATCTCAGTATATCATCACTCTCAGTTTTTGTTTCCGTTCTTTCTTGTTAAGGAATGGTAATTTTGTTACTTTTTATGAGAGTAAGCTTATGTTGAGGAAAACTTTTTTCGTCGACATGTTTAAACAGAGAATAGTTTTCCTTCAGGTGATTACCTTAGAGTAGTATTCCTTTTTAAGCAGTGTAAAATTAAATTGTATACCCACCCATTAACAAAATGTTTACTAATGAAAATTTTGTAGCACACTTTTGTCACGGTTGGCTACAGTCAGAAAGTCACCGTCTGTAGTGTATGCATTCAATGAACCGGTCCATTGCGACAAAAACGTACCATTGTCCTCCAGATACTGCAAAGCCCAAATAAACTATAAGTGAAGAAAAGCACAAGTTAGAAACCCTGCGAGTACAGGATACAGCAACTTTCCCCTAGATCTTCGATTATCAGCAATAAACAACCAACGCATGTTCTCACATAAACTTCCGAGAAAATGCGCTTTATTCAGGAGTTAGAAGAATATATACAAGGAATTAAAATCAAAGGAATGAACATGATAATATAATATATAAACAAGGTTTATCGTAAAAAACCAATCCAATGCTAAAGTTTTACAAGAAATATGAGGACGAGGATGAGGAAGATTACAAGATTCGTGTGTTGTAACTTTTGTGTATTATTTGGGCTTTCTTGAAATATATAAAGTTTTCTGACTAGGCATAATTTATTTTATGTTTTTTCTCGCATAGTTATAGAAAAGTTATAATTAGAAAATAATTTGTAGCTAAAATGTTGCATAAAATATAAACTTTTTGTCATTTTTGGTATCTAAACATTTTCATATAATTACTTTCTAAAGGCACCACCAAGCTTAACATCGGCACAACAAGCCCATCGAAGAGTGAAGTGTACCTCGCAGACTATTAATTTGAGTCAGTATGTACTATTACAATATTGCCAAATAAAGGTATATTTATATTTCAAATCTATGTTAAATTTGGCACTAAATTGTCTACAAATTGAGAATACTATATTACATTTAACTAGTTAATTTGAAAGATTTCTCAAAATTTGTATTTTGAACACCGCAACAAAGTAATTTCGACAAGATCATCGCCATTTTAGATAAAGGTACGGCAATCAATCCTTGAGCAAAAATATCCAGTACAACTAAGTGTTTCTTCTAGGAGTGACAAGACCATGTCGTTGGTGAGGGGCTTAAGTCATACACCTAATGATCCAGAGAGCAATGCCGGCGGGAACTTCGGTTCCTGGTATGGTCTCCATCCGTCGGTAAGTCGGAATGAAGGTGTGTACGATAACTGAGATGACTCACAGGAGAAAACCTGTCCAAAAATCCGAATCCAAGGTGTCAAGCGACTCGTGCCGAGGGATGGATGGCCATGCGTAGTTGATCTAGAACGGAGCCTCTGAGATTACAGCGACCTCAAAGAGTAACGCAGCCTTAGTGGGGTAAGGGCGGTCTGCCCCACCGGACAATCAAAACGACCCAACTCGTTGGAATAGTATGGATATAAAAGAATATAATAAAAATCTGATGACAACAAGAGCAAAGAGCAAATGACAGACGCAAACAAGGTTACGAATAGACAAATAGATAAGATAATGAGTACCCAAAGAAGGAACTCACTAGATAGTCTAACGGCGTACACGTAAAAAGAAATAACAGGAGGTAATACGAGCTCGAGTAACGCAGGCTGTATGACAAACAGAACGGTGATGGATCTGTTGTGGGACGATGAAGAGGCAAAGTCCACAAAGAGAAGGCGTAGTCTTACAGACGAAGACATGGCGGGATTGAAATTGCCAAACTCGTTTCTGACAAATTAATGTTCAATAAAGTAAGAGGATACATAAATGCGATTGTCTCAGAATCCAGGGCACTAGGAGCGTTAATTCTGGCTAACACCAACACCAAGGTTGAGATTAAAGGAAAAGCAAGAAGGTTAAGAAGTATCAGCAGCGCGCTTATGACTGCCGATATGATAACACTATGGAAAAGTTGATTTATTGGGATCGAGGGACAGAAAGGAAGATGAATCTAGAAATAGGGTACCCACAACTTCGAGACAGTAGAAGAACACAACTAATGGAAATCGAGAGTTATATAGACGACAATATGACACAGAAGACGATAGAAGAAGTACTACAAATGAGATGGCCAGAAGATATTTTAAAGTGCAAACAGTGAAGGCAGAAATAACGAAAAGTGAGGAGAACAGGGCTTAATAGCAGATAACATACAAAAAGTTAACAAATTAATATCAAGAATGATAGGGGAATCGAGTAAAGTGAGAAAGTATATAAGACAAAATAAACTAAAGAAATCGGCAATAATATTCAAAAAGACATTTGGGACAATAGGGATTGAGCAGCAAGAGGACACAGAAGAGCAATATACTTTTTACGGGAACTATGCAGACCAAGAGGCAGATATATTAGAAATGGAAACAAATTTAGAACGGTAGTGAACCTCAAAAAGATGTATATCAAAGAAATTAAGGAGACACTTATAGCCATTATTGGAACGGAAGAAAGGACGCCTTCAATGACTATGAAGGATAGTAGTGCTCCATGAAAAAATAGAACAAAAAATAAAGAGAGGAATCCGGAGTACCAAGCTCTTATAATTGATGCAGGGGACTGTCTGTACATATGCAGACCTGGTGAAGCAAGTCAAAAACACATTAATCAATAAAGGGGCAGAGATAAAATTAGAACCATTAGGCAGACTAGAAACGGTAACATGCTAATAAAGACACAAAAAGGAACCGGAAATGCGGCTCCTATAGCAGAAGTGCTAAAAGGAGCACCTGGAAAGATGCGGGTAAGGAACCTGGCCGAGGAGAAAAACAAGAAGAAGGCGGCCAACATTGTCAATCTGGACATCATAACGGATAGAGTAGGCATTGAATTGGATCATAAGACGGAACTGGAATGTAAGGATTTAGAACTCAAAGCTCTTAGACCGCAAAATGGTGGTATGTAGATGGCAACAATCATAGCGGACGAAAAGACAATTGAAAAACTGTTGGAATTAAAGAGATTAGGATAGGGCTGATAACAGGTCTAATTAAAAGGTAAAGAGAACTACAGACATGCTTTAAATGCTGGGAAAGTGGACAGGTCGCCAGAGAATGTAAGGGAGGATACAATGGGCTGATGTAGGAACTGCTGCAAAGACGGGTCACAAAGCAGCTGATTGCCGAAACGAAGAATACTGCTTTAGGTGCGAATCGAAAGGACATAGATTTAACGATGGAAAAATGTAAAAACAGGAAAAAACAGCAACTAAACAGAAATACAGAAGAAAGAAAAGATGCAGATTCGGATACTGCAAAGTAATCTAGGAAGATCGGCGAAAGCCCATGATGAGCTAACGAAATAGCCCTCAAAAATAGAATAGACGTAATAGTAGCTAGCGAGCCAAACATAAGAATAATTAGAAAATACAGAAAATGGATCGTAGACAAACAGGAAAGCACAGCTGTCGAAATTAGGAATAGAGAGACGGGTATTGAGGAATACGAGACATATAAAGTTTCATAGTTATTAAACATAGAGATGTCAATATAACATGTTGCTACATTTCTCCGAAATAACGACAGAAGAATACAGAAGTAGTATAGATTATAGCACAATCACTAAGGAAATTACCACGGAACAAAATCATGGTACTGGGACCTCAACGCAAAATCTTCGCTATGGGGCGCTCCTAAGATGGATGCCAGGGAGGAACAATAGCCGAATGGCTGTACATTCAATTTAGAGAATAAAAATAAGAGAAAAAATAAAAGAAGAAAAAAAAACGAAAAAATAACAAAGATATCTAAAGACAAGAGCAGGAAGAGATCAAAGATAAACAAGAACACAAGAAAACATACAAAAGAATGACAAAAAAGATTAAAAACAAGAACACATATAGGAAGAATATGACAAATGAAACAATACCAGGAAAAGATTCGACACCAGGAAAATTAGACCGAAATCAAAAAATGTCTGAAGGCCAACAGAAGGCAGATAAACAGAAACGAAAACAGAGGAATCCCATACTGGTGGACAGCTGAAATCTCGGAAGCTCGAGGAAATGAATAGGAAAAGGAAAGAATAAAGAAATCATAAACGGAAGCAAAAGGAAATGCTGGGAAGAATTATGTAGAGAGCTCGAAAGGCATCGACACCATTGTTGACACTTAGTATAGAGAAGAAAACCGAAATAGCAAATACCCTTTTTATAAGACAAGAGGTGAGTGGAAAGAGCGAATAAAAATACCAAGGGATTCGGTACTCGAAATAATGGAAGAAGAATTTGAAATGGCAATTAAGCATATCAAGATAAAAAAAGCACCCTGACCAGATAATCTACCGCCAAAGTCATAAAATAACTTTGAAAAGAACCAAGCCACAATAAGGGATATGTATAACGAATTAATAACGAAACAGGAATTCCCTACAATCTGGAAGAAGGGCTAAAGTAATATTTCTGAGGAAGAGCGATAAACCTATGAATGACCCAACATCATATAGACCCATTTGCCTGTTGGACGTTATGGGCAAGTATTAGAAACACTAGTAAGAAACAGAATAGACAAAGAATTAGGAGATGAAAAAGACATTTTGCGTTTCGGAAAGGAAATCAACAGTAAAAGCAGCAAACTGGATTCGTGACAAAGCAAGGAGCACTAGTGCGGGCTGGGTGATACTTATCACTTTTGAGGTTATTATATACTCGGGAGAGAAAAAACGTTAAAAATGAGCACAGGCGTACTATAAGGATCAGTACTAGGAACCGACGCTATGGAATATATTTTACGACGATCTTCTAAATCAGAAGCTGCCAACTGGTGCAAATACGATAGCATTTGCAGACGACCTGGCAATTTATGAAGGGAGCCAAACGCTGACAGACTGGTTGAAACAGCAAATCAGGCAATAAGATTAATAGGAGACTGGATGAAAGAGGCAAAGTTGAAATGGGCACCGGAAAAGAGCGAGGCTGTGCTAAAAGGGTACAAAATAACAAAAGTAAGAGAGAGTAAAAATAGAAATACAGGATCTAAATATAACACCACAAAGAGCGTAAAGTATCTCGGTAATTTATCGATCACCAAGGTACATACGGGACATATATTGTAAATGCAGTAAGCAAAGCCGGTTAGCAAAACTTGGAAAAATTATGAAAAACATTAAGGGACCATCACATGCAAAGAGACGACTACTATATGGAGTGGTAGAATCGACACTTTTGTACGAGGCACCAACATAGCACAGAGGTATGAAGATAAAAATATATAAGAACATGATGTTAAAAATACAAAGACAGACGCTGCTGCGGTTAATAGGCGGATATAGAGCCATATTGTATGAGGCAACGGTAGTTATAGCCGGTAGGTATCCCTCCGATCCATCTGACGGTAGAAGAACTTAGAGAAAATTACGAAAATAAAAAATACAGAGAAAACAATAATAACACGCTAAAAGAATGGCAAAATGAATGGGATGTGTTAACGGGAAAAGCGGAATGGACAAAGAAACTAATACCAGACCTAACAAAATCGGCGAGCAACAAATATAGAAGTACAGATTACTTTAGGACACAATTTTTGTCAGGACATGGAGTGTCAAAGCATAACTGAAAAGATAGGGAAAAATGAGGGAGTAACTGTGATATATGCCAAACTGAGAGGCAAAGGAGCATGTGGTTTTTGACTGCGAAAGATATGCAGGAAGAAGAATAAAGAAGAAGAGAATAACGATTGGTGAAAGGATAACACCATCTAACGTGATGAAAGTAATGATAGAAAGTAGAGAGAATATTAATGGATAAGGGAAATTATAGAGAAAAAGGAGAAAGAAGATTTAAACAGAATGGTGCGATGAAGGCAAAAAAAGCAGGAAGGTGACGACGCAAGTTAGAAATAACAGTACCCCTTTTCGGAAACTGCATAAACAACAAGTGGTTTTAGTGGGTGTGAGTCCCACACTAATTTGAGTGATAGACTCTAAGCTTAAATTATCCAAAATGGATTTTCACCTTCAAAAAAAAAGGTGCAACTAAGTGGGAACATGCAACAATCCGGAGAGAGCTTTAAAGAATTCGAAGCAGAGGTTAGAACGTTTAGTGCACTTGTCCTACGCAGTTCTTAGCAGAGAGAAACTAAAGATTAATAGTTTCATAAACGGTATCAAAGATGTGGAAGTACAAAGATATCTAAGCTCTACTTCGGGGTTTGGAGGTAGAGGCTGCCATGAACATGTCCAAGCCGAGGGTACGAGCAGTTTCATCAACCAGGAAGAGTCAGAGTCACCCTTTCAAGCGCTGCTGGGTGGTATGAATAAACCATTAGAACAGTCACAAACAACTGACACCTGAAGAGCATGTTACCGTTTTGGATGGACAGGACACATCCAACACGACAGCAGAGTGAGGCTATTTGAACGATCACCGACTAGGGGTAACCAACAAATCAACCACATGTCCAGGAACCGTCAGCCGGTCATTATAAGGGGGAATGCTGACTAACTCTTCACCAGTCCCAAAACATTATCCATACGGGGATTTTGCCGAGATAGTAGTAGCCTAGTCATCAGGAGTACCATCAATGGCCGCACAGTTACCATCACCATTGACACTGGCGCCGCTGTGTCAATTGCCAATCCAGGGTTAAGGTCATCGGCCAATTAACAGCACATCCAGCTCAGAACAGTTACCGGCGAGTCCATGTCAATACAGGGTGAAGCAGATGTCGTGCTAGAGATAGGGGATAACATAATCCGTCTTAGGATCCTGGTAGCGGATATTGAGGACGATTTTATACTGGGTATGGACCTAATTAGCCAGCATATATTTATGTTCGACCCGAGTTACGATGTTCTTCGGTTCCTAAATGAGCAATTTGTATTTACACGGCCCGTCAACAGCTCAGCCACCTCCATAAAGATCGTAGCAAAATCCTCATCTACATTTCCCCGTCGAACGGAACAGATTATTCATGGGCAGCTAGAAGGAAATCCTGGGAGCTGCGTTGGAATGGTGGAGCCCGTACACTCAGCTCACGACTACTTAGACGTGACGTTAAAACCGGACGATATAGAGTCCTGAATTTGTCCAATAACGACATCAGAATTGCCAATGGTCAAGATTGCTGGCCATTTGACACTCCTTACACCAGAGGAACAGAAGAAAGCCAAGCAATTTATCGCAAATCTTGGCAAGTTTTTAACACTTAAGATGGAACTACCGGTCGTACAAACAACATCCAGCACCGTATAGATACCGGAAAGGCTCATTCCATCAGAATACCACCTAGGCGACTACCATTGGGGCAGCAACAGATAGTCGAGGAAAACATCGAATCTATGTTACTAAATTGAATTATTGATCTATCCATCAGCGCATGGTCTGCCCCCGTTGTGTTAGTTAAGAAAAAGCATGGAACCACCCGATTTTGCGTGGGTTAGAGAAAACTGAATTCCATTCGTGATTGGCCAGCCCCAAGAGACAAGTATGAACTCCGAAGCTTCTTGAGACGTTGTTCATCCTACTAGCGATTTGTTGAGGTTTTTGCCACCATTGCCGCACCTCTACATCGGCAGACCACTGAGAAAGAGACATTTCGTTGGAATCAGGATTTCGAAACATCATGCAGACAACTTAAGGCGGCACTGTGTTCCAGCCCAATCCTAACATTTCCTACACAGTCAATTCATCTTAGACACAGACGCCAGCAACAACGGTTTGGGGGCCGTCGTATCCCAGGTGCAAGATAGTGAAGAGAGGGTGATCGAGTATTACAGCCGTGGATTCTCGAAACCGGAAAGGAATTATTGTGTCACCAGAAAAGAACTTCTTACCATAATCAGGGCTGTAGACCATTTCCACAAATATCTCTATGGTTGTCATTTCTTAATCAGAACCGATCATACCGCCCTCAAATGGCTGCCGGGCATGAAGACACTGGAAGGACAACTGCCCAGGTGGATGGAGAAGTTACAGCAATGCGATTTAAGGTTGAACATCCTGTCGGCCGTTTGCATAATAATGCCATGCGCTGTCAAGAAGACCTTGTAGAGTAGAATGCGGACTTTGTCTGAAGACGGTACAGCGAGAGGGTATCTCCATCTGGCATATCCGAGTACAGGCCAATGAAAACTGGACAACGAACATTGCATCCAGGACCAAATGGCTGACCCAGACATTGAACCAATCCTGTCACTTAAAAAGAAAGGGCACCCAGGCCACGATGGGACGAGGTTGCTAGGAATGGAACTCTCTAAGAGTAGAGAATGGAATGCTGAAGAGAATTTGCGAAATAACTGCCGGCCGAGAAACCAAGTCCCAATGAAGAAGGTACCAGCCATCCTGACCGAACTATATGTAGGGATTAGCGGACGTGATCTGGACATGAATAAAACCTTGGATACAATTCGTCAACGGTACTCCTGGGTCAATTACTTCGAAGACGTCAAAGCTTGGTGCTGGAAATGTGACACCTGTGCAGCCAGTAAGGACCCGAAGACCCGGACCAATGCAGAATGCAGCAGTACAATGTGGGGCTCCTTTGAGAGAATTGAGAGAATTGTGATCGGGACGATCTGAATTAAAGGGGGAGATGTTTAACTTAGGCTGGGAGTAGAAACAACTATCGGGAACCTCTTAGAATAGCAAAAAAGTGTTAGCATTGAATACCCGAATAAACTGGAAGATGACCGTCGAAATCGATGTTATATATGAATTAAAGGGTCGTATATTTGATCAGTAATATACCGTAGATAGTGTTATTAGTTTGATGTATTTGTTTGAGAAATCAGCTGTTATATTGGATTATTAAGTGTAAATAAAGTTCTAGAAAGTGAAGTGAATATTAGTTGTTAAAATTTAATTTGAACCCACGGAGTTTATTGCAATAACAATAACGTTAGAGAACAAAAATTATACAAGTATATTCTCAAAAGAGAGAAAAAAAGAAAATACAATTCCAATATAAATATTAAGGAAAATAGTTTCATTTTATTCATTCATTAAAATTCAATGCGCTTTTTGTTCTTGAATATTGTTTGATAATTCATTTCATTTCGGTTTGGGATACTGAGATGTAAATTTTCGTCTGTTAACTTTGTTCCATATTTTTATATACATTGTTATATTGCAAATCAATTAACTCTAGTTGTAAATTATCTAGTGCTTTTACAATATCAAATTTTAAAGGATTTTTAAATATTAATAAGTACATTTCTTTTGCATAAAAATCTTGAAATCGATGACAAAAATTTTCATTCATTACTTTTAGTGACAATAAAAATATTTTCGAAGAACACTGTTTGTCGTTTTTGGTTAAAAACAATTACAAAGTAGGAAAATGAAAATAGTTATTCTTTTCAAGCTGAGAAATAAACAATTTTATTTTAAGCTGGATACTTTTGCTTTCTTTAAATAGCTCGTTCATTAACTTCCTTTACCTTATATTGTTATATTCAATTTATTATTATTTCGTTTTCGACATCACGTTTTACCACCATGCTACATCTGTCGAACCTTTAATATATGAACACTCCCTATCGTTTCGCAAAAATGTCTGGAACAGTCTCACACGGCTACCACTTGTAATCTCGCGGCGGTTGGTCTGTCGGTGATGTGTCTGTGCTCAGTTTCGAAATTTTAAACATCAGAACAAAAAAAACTCGAAACCAATAGAAACCCATTTCGTTTTTACAGACAAATTCCAACATTTGGTTCAAAAGAAAACAGTTACCCTAAAACAAAAACAGACACAAGTTACACCAAAAGAGAAACCTATAATCACTTTACCCTGTCGGGTTCCAATCCCAAAATCTCAAATTAGAATAGGGGTCGAGTGGTAAAAAAACGTAACCAAAATATTTGTTGAACGCATCTTAATTTTGCAAATCGGTTGTAATCGTTTTGGAGAAAATAAGAGGAGAACAAGGGCAAAAACTTTGTTACTTCAACCACCTTTAAGGGTCAGCTTCAGACCTCAACTAAAATGGTATTAAACTTTATGTCATCATTTTAATGGTCATACAATTCCCTTTTCAACAGATAGATCCAATATAAAAATTTGAATACATTTTCTGTATATCTTATTATATTTATTATTCTAAATTGTTAAATTAGATGATTTTATTGTTGGAAGAAAACTGTGGTAATTACTAGTCGTTTTTGCAACAGTCTTTTTTTCCGCTGTGGAATTCAGTTTGTGTAAAAAAATCGTTAAAATTTAATTTAGTTGAGCCCTAACATAACATAATAAAAGGTTTTAACATTTTTTTCATCGGGTAATACTGGAGAAATCGTTTACCTACAGTTCTTACCCAATAAAGCTACAAACCTGATTATATTTTCAAAATCTTTCATTAATGTTAAAACAATGGAAGTGTCTGAGCGATTTTTATTAACGAACGGTATATGAAATAATAGAAACACCTCGTATAAACATATACAAATAATTTGAAACTATATTAGTTCTTGCTAAAGAATGTTTTTAAACAATTTCTTTCCCGATACTTCTTTTAATATTGGGGAATAGTTCTTCATATAAGAAACAGTAGTTGACCAATAATTGTTGCGAGCTTTATTTTCTTATAATTATGTGAAACAAGTGGTTATAAACTTTGCATGTAAACTATATACTCAGCTTAAAATGGTTTACATGAAGTTTAACCAATAATGAGTGAACTGGCCTTATGCTCAAGCTATATATAGAAATTTTACGTGCTGCATGCCTAGTAATTTATTATGAGTAACACTTATTATAATATAATCAAACCATTATTTTCCTGTAACACAACTGTACCCATAAATAAAGTCAAACTCTAAAATTATAATCATTATTGGCCCAATTGATAAGAAGGAAACTTTTATTACTTCACACCATATTGCTGAACTCTTGAAAATTATTCACAAATATATATATATATATATATATATATATATATATATATATATATATATATATATATATATATATATATATATATATATATATATATATATATATATATACAATTTGTATATATATATATATATATATATATATATAATATATATATATATATATATATATATATACAATTTTGGAATTTCCAAAAATTGAGAAAGTAGCCAACATTTTTTTTTATTTATAAAGGGCATAAATAAAGTGTACTCTTTTATTATATCATGAAAGCTTTCGAAATTTATTGATTTCTTCTTCAGTCAAGTTTCTGAAAGATTACACAAATTAATAATGGTATAACTTAATGTAGATGGTTAAAGTAAACTTAGAATATCAAGGAATTATATATGTTTGTATATATTTACATGTGTATATATATATATATATATATATATATATATATATATATATTTGTTTTTAAGTTTCCGCGGGCACTAAATGTATTAGATGGTTTCCGGGAATTCATCCGCGTAGTTGATAACTGATCCCTGCCGGAATCGATGGTAAAATGACGACGTTTCGGCAGAGTCACATCTGCCCTCTTCAGGTCGGTTCGCATAATTCTCGTAGCCTTCGGCTTTCGCTTCTATTATTCGAGTAACTATATCCAGGTGTTCCTGCAACTGGCTCTTAAATAGGGATGATACGCGAGATTTTTTGAGAAACCATTATTTAGACTGACTAAAGTACTTTTCCAAACATGGCTTTTTTAATATAAATAATATTTGGAGTCAAAATAACCTGAGACAAATAAGGGAAGTTAGGTCGCAAGGTCGTTTTTTTTAAATTATATGGATTTGAATTTGTATTGATAAAATACTTAGACCATATTTTTTTATGTAGTATTTAAATGGTGAAGCATGTCTCAATGTCTTGAAAATCCAATTTAAAGAATATGTCGAAGAGTTACCCCTTGTCAATTATAATAGGTATTGATTCAGAATGATGGGGCCCCTCCACATAATAATAGAGCTGTTTGTGACTATTTAGTTCAGGAATTTCCACAGAGGTGGATAGGAAATTCGGGGCCGGCAGAGTCTCCGACCTTACAGTTCTGGATACTTTTTTGTGGGCCAATTTGAACAATATAGTATATGGAGAACGAGAGTATAACATGATAAAAGAACTTCGTTACACAATTCAGATCTATTAGAAGAAGGTATGTTAATAGGGCTGTCACCAATGTAATTCCTCGATCGTTAATGTGCCCAAGACGGAGGTGACCAATTTGAGCATTTGTTATAATATATTTTGAAACAAATTTTATTACAATTATTGTTGATATAACCTAGAAAACAAAGATGATAGAACCAATACGGAAACGAACAACTATCGCCAACATCTACATGGAATATTTTGAAGATGAAGGGGTATGAGAAGCAACCAAAACTCTGGTTAAGGTATATCGACGACATCTTTATTAACTATAGGCATTTCTGGAGCATCTAAACCCATCAAAACCATTCATCAGATTCACCATGGAGAGCGAAAAGAGTGGGTATCTACCATTCCTTGATATGAAGTGACACAAAAACTAGAACCGGAATCGAAACATTCTACAGGAAGGCAACATATATATATAGGTTATACCTACACTACAACTCTAAGCACCCATCAACAACGAAAACTGTCATCAAAACTCTATTCCATAGAGCCCAAAATACCTGCAGCACACCAGAAGTCTTCAAAATAGAACAAATTAAACTTAGAGAAGACCTTATGACGAATGTATATCCGGAAACCATCATTAAGAAGGCGTTTGAAGAACTGGATAAACCACCTAGGCAGGAAGAGGAAACCACGAAGTAACTGTATTACTACCATACATTAAAGGCTTGTAGGAAAAATTTAGATGTGTTGGACTCGAATAGTGGATCAAAATGGTTTTCAAAAGTAACAACATCTTGAGGAGCATGATCACAAAAACAAAGCCGGGTAATACTGTAGTACAAAAAAACTGTATATACAGTATACTCAGTGAATGTGTCAATCTATACATTGGGGAGACTAAGCGACCACTGGACACCAGGGTTAAGGAGCACCGTATATCTACTCAAAGGGGGGAGCTAACAAGTCTGGAGTAGCTAATCACGAATGGACTGAACACCATAACACCAACTGGGTACCAGGCAACGGTAATTCACACGGAAAAGCAGTGGTATAAAAAAAAATGCATAAAGACGGCATACATAATATCAAATGAGAATATAATTAGAGAGCCCAGCGTCCAAATTAAAAACGTCTCGAGACCTCTTCTTGAGCCACTGCAGCTACGCATCACCGACAACCAATCGCCAGGTACGGCGACGCTTATTGCGAGAGGAGGTTAAGGGTATAAATACTACGGATAATCTGAATTTCTCATCATTCACCTGATGGCGATAGATCCAAATTTCAAGACGATGGATGTTCAAGGAAACTTCGAGGAACGAATTACATTGTCTATCAGCATCAGACTAATATGACATAATAAATTGTACAACAAACAGTGAACTTTACAAGTATAGATAATTGAAGAGTTTCCTTCGAACTTCAAAACTTTAAAATCACTTGTGATTTTTGAATAACATAACATTGAAGTGTTCCATGATTATTGCGTGAAAGTCATAAAAGCGAAACAAAAAAACTTTAACTCAAATTACCAATGATAAGTAGCTTCTTTTTGCCGATTGTAGCACAGAGAGATGATAGATTTTACTGAAGGTTGTGAAATCAACACGGGTTTGTACACCAAGATCGCCGCACATATATGTGTTGATTTCACAACCGCTTGGTGTTCAAACGAACACGGAAACGTAAATACACCACCCGGCTGGCATCGTCCAAACGAAGTGGTCAAGAGGTGGTTTATTTGGATATATTGGCCCCCTCTCATGGAGCGAATGAATAATGCCGACACAAAGGGGTATTTCCCTAAACTACAATTGATCATAAAGCAATTTCGAACCACAATCCGAGATTAGAAATTATACACGATAGCGTACCAGAAGCAGATGGAGAAAATCGGGAAAAACTATAGGGGTATAAAGGCGTTTAACGGATCGGAGTCAAGTTGAGTAATCAACAGCGTAGGGATCATCTGTTCGAGCGTGAATCATTGTTGATATTTGTTGTACAGAAAGTTGACTCTAACTTAAAATAAATATTTCTGAGATAATGCAAATTATAAGGAAAATACCCTACAGAAAACCATTACATCAAATCCAAATTAGAATGATTTTCATTTTTTTGAGATCAACAAATAATATTAGATCTAAATTTCGAAAATTTTAGACACTAATAACTTCATTTTTTCAAATAGTATCTATCATATATTTTTACTGTTCGATTTATCTTTTTATCCTCTTTCGATCGATCAGAATCTTAATTATTGCTAAATAAGAATAATGTTGTTATTTTGAAAAACAGTTTCAGTAATGAATTCACACTGTTGCATCATGTTAATACAATACAGGGTGCGCCAATGGGATCTACCCTATCACTAGTGGTTTCCAACTTGTTTATGATATATTTGGAAGAGAAGGCTTTAGCAAACGTGGTACTCACACCGAAACTATGGGTTTGCTATGTGGATGGAGTTTTCATTAAATGGCCTTATGGGACACTAGAAGAAAATAATTTTCTTACACAGTTGAATTTCAGACATAAAAAAATACAATTACTCTAGAAACCGAACATAACAAACATTTGTTGTCCTTATAACCAGACAAGACCGAAGTTTCTATCAGACCCCAAATCCGGGAGTCGTACTGGGTGCAATGCAGTTTCCCTGTGATTCCTAACATGGAAATCACACGACAGAATTCACAGGTTAACTATTTCTGTGACCTAGTATTCCTGAAAATTCAGTTAACGGTATACTTCATATATATATATATATATATATATATATATATATATATATATATATAATTAATCAAGATTTCAATCAGCTGAGGGAAGTGCAACTGATAAAGGTTCTCAAATAGAAACAATGCATTGCCTTGCGTTCAATTGATTATATGGATTTTGGTTGAGTGTCGTTTTAATTTTCTCTACAATCGAAGATCAGCAGTACAATAACACAACGACTCCCTGAATTGAAATCTGTTTCTCGTTTATAAACAAACAATATTTCGAAATTTTTAGTTTTTGAAGGAAGTTAAACTGGCCGTGGTGAATTTTATCAGAGACAGTTCAGTTTTATAAAATCTTGAACATTGATGATCATTACTAATTAGGGTGCTGCTCGTAAGGCAGCGGGAATAAATTATAGAACAAATATTAGCAACTTTTTTTTAATTCGTTTAAGTTGAAATATCGGCAGCTTTTCAATATTTATTGACAAATAATAGAAACAAAAGATTTATTACATACGCTAATTATGACTTGAATTTTTGATTTCGTGCTCATTGGTCTTTGCATGGGGTTCAATAAAATTAAAACATTAATCAGTTTGAAGCAACAATATAATTTTCTCTACGGTGAATGTTATCATGCACTAGTTGGTTGGAAATGAAATAAATTAGTAAGTGTCCTGCAGACTGACCTACATATGTCAAGAGAATTAATTATTATCTCCTATGGGATAAATATATCTAAAGTCCTACTTATATTGTTTTTGATAATTGTTCAATTGTATCTACATCCCTTACCTGTACTTTTATTAATACATAATTGATACTAATATTGTAATCTCCGTATTATTGTATGAATATTATACACTAGAACACACCTCTCCCTGTAACAAAATATACTTATATATACCTAACGTCATTTTTGAAACAGCAATATTTTTAATGTTCAAAACAAACTACATATTGTTAACTCCATTTTTAGATATAGAGAAACGGGAGTTAACTAATTTTTCAATTAGTTGAATTCGATAACTATTACTTTTTAATCAACTTCCAGGTTATCAACTTGTTTGATTTTTCAAAAGTAGGTATGTGATGTGATTTCTTTGTTTCTGCTGAATAAGCTATGGTTACATTAAAATTTAAGGAAAGAACTTCGTCCTTAAGGGTAAGTATGACAGTTTATATTGAAGAAATATCTGCATTGTTTTATGCGCACTCGCTTGCTTGTCGTGTCCTAGCAGAGGTTAGAATAGCATTAGCAAAGCGGTTTCTGTCTTCGGTCATTCTTAGTCAGGCCAGCAAGTTCAGGGGGTGCGTTGCACCCGGGCGCCGCGATCTCAGAGATACTACGTACGTTACCTTACCGACTTCGGTTTGCATCAGCAAAGCTGAAATAAAAGAACACTTTCTGGGTTTTTCCTATTACAGACACTCTTGGTCAGGGCTTAACTAAATTTTTGTTAGATTTTTTCATTTCAAACGAAATTGACGTGCAAATATGAAAGGGAAAAATATAGGTCTACAAAAATGCATTTTAGACTTAAACCCACGCGCATTTTCTGTACCTTGTGCGGCACACAGCCTAAATTTAGTAATGAATGACGCTGCCAAAAGTTCATGAGAAATCGTCAATTTCTTTTCGATTGTACAAGAAATGTTTTTTTATCTGCATTAACAGCACGTTGGCAAATACTTGCCAAAGAAGTGCCAACTTTAACTCTAAAACCACTGTCAAATACTCGATGGGAGAGCAGGGTTAAAGCGGTAAAAGCTCGACGTTTTAATAGGGGAAAATATATGATGCTTTGTTTACCATATATTCCTATAGGAGCAAAGATGCGGAGTCAAGAAATATGGCTAATTCATTACTGGCAAAAATTAAGTCGTTTAAATTCATCTGCTCTTTGCTTATTTGGTTTGATATTTTATTATATTTTTGTTATCCCTCCCATAACCATAAAATTCCTATATTTTACTTTACCCGTGTAAGTACGGTGGACCTTACATAACTTGCATCTATCTTCCCTAACTAAAACTGTCTGTCAAATATTCAAATTATTACTTAATTTTGAACTCTGTAAGGAGTGTAAGCTATTTTTATTTGTTTTATTTTTGGTTAGGCAAAAGGTCTAAATTAGAGTGATCATATTTGACAGACATGGGAAGCTTGATGCGAGACCCAGTGTACCCACCTAGTTGTTTCCAGATAAATTTTTGATTGAACTTCACTTTTGAAAATAGGTAAGTACCTACAAAATGTCTCTACGTGAGGTAGAGACGCCTCTGTTTTGTAGTCAGGAAATTTACCTTCTATCCTGCCCTCGGTTACTTTCGATTTTGCCCTACCCCACTATAAAGTGCAGTCACTGGTTTATAGTTTATCATTTCGCATATTGTGCCCTAGATAGACAGTTGTGCTGGTCTCAAAGGTGGGGATAGTTAACTTCGTTAATCGTTAATTCGTTAGTTAAAAAGTAAACTGCGATAATCGGTAGAGCGTTAAATTTTCCAAAAATTAACACAATTTAAAGTTAACCGTTAAAAGTTAACCGTTCAAAACATATACTGCTTTTGGGCTAGGAGAAATAGGTCAAATAGGTAAATAAAATAAAACAAAACAAATAAAAAGAATAATTAAACACATTTATTTATTTCTATAATAAAGTACCAGAGATAAGGCTATTATTAATAGTAATTTTGCAATAGGTGCATGTTCCCCTTCATAAAAATTACCATGTTAAAATTGACATCCAACAGCGATGATCGTTTAGCCAGTAAAATATCTTTGGCCGTAGTACTACATCACTAGATGGGATAGCAGTGTTATATTTAATAAAATGGTTTATTAAAACTGATTCACCTAGAAAGGCAGCATCCGTAAAAGATTCTTTTAACTTCAGTAGTTAAACAAAGCGGTTTCTGGGGCGAAAGTGGTCATAAAGGTAACCAGTCATCGAGTTCTCGCCGGGAGCTGCTGCCGAGCTGTTGGTAGTTGTTGTTTGGATAAGAAGAAGAAGACATTGGGAAGAAGAAGATATGGGGGTGGTCGTAGGGGTGCGCGAAAGACATTTGGGTGTGTCGCAGAGGTGCGCGCCATCTGTTGTTAATAAATGAAAGCCATTGTATTGTGGGTTGCGTGTGTTGCAGAGGTGCACTCCATCTGTTGTTAATAATTGAAAGTCATTGTATTGTGGGTTGCAGGGTGCACGCCATCTGTTGTTGGTTGTGGTGGTTAGAGAGAAAAAAAGCTAAATACTTGGCCGGGTATCGAACGCGGCTTGCCTGATTACAAAGTCAGGTGTCCAACGAGCTGCGCTAATGCGGTTAATCGAGATATGTTTATTTGAAAAGGTATAGTACATGCCCGTTGCGCGGGCGCCTGTTTTTGGACGTTGTTCGGTTAGATATTTGGGGGCTGGATGGGGGGATATAGTTGGCTGTAAAAAGGCGCAAGTCCGTGGCGCGGCAACTTTCGTCGGACGTCGAGCTTTGAGACTTAGAATTTTTTTAATGTTTCAAGCGTCTGAAAGATATGGTGTGTTGTTGTCTGTAAAAAAATTTAAAATCTTTTGCTTAAGCCTGCATGCGCAAGAACGTCCACTCCTTCGAGTCTATAGTTTTCGTAAGCGATCGCCTACCTGCGCAAGAAAGGCAACTTTCGTCGGACGCTGAGCGACTATTGTTTAAATAGTCAGAACATCCTTAATACCTAAATCTATTTGTGATCTTGTCTTCGTACAAGTAAGGCCGCCATCATCCAACCGCATATTCAGATTCAAAGAAATAATAATTTATCTAGCGACTAGTTCAAGTTTGCCTTTAATACCGTCAACGGAAATGGCGACCGCAACGAAAAGACACTGTGATATCATGTTTACGCTAAAGGATTTTTTCTTGTCAAAATAGACACCATCAAATATATCGTTAAAACAAAATACCCGAGATTAATACTATCCAAATGTAATGATCCCATAATATACTTAATAATGGTCTGTTATAATATTTTATTTCATACCGAAACACAGTCAAATATTTTACCAAAATACCTGAGAATACCATCGCAATAGCATTCTCCAATTAATTTACTGTGTGTATATAGAACATTGGAAAATAAATAGCTCCGATTATAAATATATCTGTCTGACCTGAAAGAATTCAACGATGACAATAACAAAAGATAAACTAAACCGCAACTGTAAGATAAAAAAATGTGTTGTCACATTTAGAACAGAAAATGTGATATAAAAATTCAATAATTTGTAAGAAATTATGGAAATATACTGGGAATGGACAGCCAGGTTGGTTTAAATAAAAAATACTATTCTGAATGGTAGAAATAGCTGCAAAGGGCTGTTAGAAATGATTGAAAGGTTGAAGTAGGACCTTACAAAGGGTAGAAACGGTAGAATGGTTGGTACAGAACTGATGCAAAGGGTAGATAAGCAAGAAATGTTGAAAATGACTGGTACGGGAAAGTTGCAAATGACTAAAAAAAGTACAAAAGCTACAAACGTCCCGTAGAAACGACTGGGACAGTAGAAATCGCTGCTGGAAATGGTTTGAGTCACTACAAAAGCTAGAAACGGCCCGTAGAAACGAATGGGCCAGTAGAAATGACTGCTGGAAATAGTGGTGATGTGAAGGGGGCCAGAGGCTAAAACATGCTACAACAGGACCGGGCTAGAAAAACAGCCAGAACTGACCGGAGTTTAAACAAAGGACTACAAACTACAAAGCGTTAGAAATAATTGTGCTGTTGAAGTAAAGGCGTTGCAAAGGGTAGAAATCTTTGAAACCGTTACAAAGACTAGGGCCGTAGAAACGACAGGAACCGGAGAACTGACTGGTGAGTTTAAACAAAGTCACTACAAATGCTACAAACTGTTGCTACAAATGGTTCGAAACAAATCCGTTGCAAACAGTAGAGATCAGGAATGTTGGAAATGGGATAGTGGGAATAAATATATAACTATTTGTAAGCCAGAGGTAGGAACAAACAAATCTTTTCTAAGACAGGTACTCAAAGTGTTTTTTCTAGGTGCACAAAACTTTAGCCATCAAAGAGAAAACATCAGTCTACTACAAACAAATGTTTCTATCACATATAACTTTTTCTAAGACAGACGTCAGTACAAATAAATATTTTCTAGGTACACAAAGTATATAAAAATTTCACAGGGGTTTCACCGATATGTCTCTAACACCACCTTATAAATGCTAGAAAACTGATAGTAGAAACGTTATAACAGAAGCAAGAATGATGGAAATGATTGGTACAGGAACGCTACAAATGTTAGAAATGGCACCCCTACAAATACTAGAAACGTCAGGTACAGGGACGTTACAAATGATAGAAAATATATGAATGCTAAGAACAATCCCGGCGCAAATAACTGTGATAGACTGCTGTATTTAATTAGTATCCGCAATAAGGATGATGTCGGTATATTGTAAGATATATATGAAGCAACAAGATATCCAACTGCCTATCGAAAATTTCGACTTTGTTGAAGAATCGTTGTCATCAGCAAGTCGACACGGATAATTGTTACCAAGTTCCCTACGAGCAGCAGTCTGCGGACCTAGTGGTTGCGGAAACTTTCAAATTCGGAATGGTTGAAGTCTAGTAGTTAGGTTCTGGCAGGTCGTAAATTTTACTTGAAACGCATTATTTCTAAACATAAATGTCATAGAAATTAACACTGATATATTATAATATATCATAATATATTTTGTTTGAAAATGAATTCTTAAAATAATTTTGATTGTTGTACTGTTTTTTATCGATTTAAGTGCTTCAACAGTGTCTTAATATTATAATATTATTAGTATTCGCTTTTATAACGAACCAAAGCAGATAAAAGGAACTTGTGTACGTTTTCAGAGATTTAGAGAAATATGGCAATGTTGCTCCATCACTCTAATCATATGACTAAAATAACACATTTCCAAGATCTAGGGAAATATGGAAATCTGGCGATCATGGCCCTCCATAGCGGGCTTTCCGGTCATGACCTCATAAGCTGCACTCTCATTGGCTGGATTATTAGCAGACCACCTGCTAACCATCAGTTTGTTTATCTATATCTATATGCCTATAAAGAACAGATATGTCCTGATTTCAAAGTTTCCAAAGCAGGATTCCGTTTCATATTTGACGAGTGTCTTTATGCCACTAGAAATACTAGAAATAACTGGTAAGTTTAAACAAAGCCGCTACAAACGGTTAAAATAACTGGTACAGGAACGTTGCAAATGGCTGATGCCACTAGAAATGGTAGGTTAGTTGGAAACTCTAGAAATGGTAGGAATGATGAAGCAGGAACGTTAGAAATGTTGCACAAGGGTTCGATATTTGGATATGTAATGATGAAAAAGAGTTTTTCTAACAAAGAAAACCGGTACATATAGCTTTTTCTAAGACAGGTATTAAAAACTTTATCATCAATCGGTTATTAGTTATAAACTCTTTCTAAGAGACAACAAGAAACATCAGCCGTTTGCTGCTACTCACTATAAATTTTTCTATCACATGTAACTTTTTCTAAGACAGGTACTCAAAACTTTAGCATCAAAACTAATTTCAGTACTTACACATAAACTTTTTTCTAACAGAATACAACCAAGAAAATCAAGTCGTTTGCTGCGTTTTTCAAATGTTTCTACTAATGAATTGTTGATATGAGAGTAAAGTGTACAAAGTATTGTATAACATTTTATTCTTGAACCAACAAATATTTACCAAAGAACGCTGTCTTTAAGGGGGAAGCTTAAAAATTATATATCTCATATTATATTGTTGAAATAACTTTGTTGATATTCAAATTTTAAGTTAAAAAAAGTTATGAAAAAACAAGATTTAACAAGATGTCAGAGAGGCTCCTAATGTTATTTCCAGAAGTAAGTTGTAGCAAACAACCTCAAAACGGAGATAACAAAACCATCGACTCATCAAAAGTTTCTCTTAAAAAAATGCAACTCAACAGACAAGGTAATTTAACGCGCATATGAAACGTAGGAACAATTTCCTTGATTTATGAATAACTAAAAATATTTCTTAAAGTTAAATATAAAAATATTTTTGACTCCTATTTTCCTTTGAATAATAAACATAAATAAAATATAGAAAAAAGATCGAAGCTCGTACTTACACTCCTGCCAGACCACTAGAAGGCTTTCATGCAGGATTATGGCTTGCTAGCTTTCGACATGTTGAAAGACAAAGCAACGAACCACCACACGCAGCCGAAACTGAGAATTTGTCACTGGAGAACGCTACTAGACCCAGTCACAACCAAAACAACTCCGGTAGCAGAAAAAAGACAAGTTCAATTCATCATTCCACATGCTTATAACCCTGCTTTGATATACACAATGAAGATAAAACAGCAAAAGCATTCAAAAGTTTGTAAACGGAGCCACAACAAAATTCGTAGCATCAAATTAATATGTTTTCAGATAATTATATGCGTATTAAATAATCTATTGCAAGACTTAATGGTTGAGATTATTTCATTATTTATCATAGCTGAATAGTTAGTTCAAAAGGCAGCCATTCAACATTGCACACAGACAACAACACACCACCGAAAAAGAAAATTATTTAAAAGAAATG
Source organism: Octodonta nipae (assembly GCA_034190945.1). Lineage (NCBI taxonomy): Eukaryota > Metazoa > Arthropoda > Insecta > Coleoptera > Chrysomelidae > Octodonta > Octodonta nipae. The sequence continues at coordinate 57,220,837 of CM067218.1, read as the reverse complement.
TTGTAAAATACTGAGTAGAAATTCTTGTTAAATTGAAATTAATCCTACAAATATTCTAAAGATATACGATGTTTGTACTTTATTTGATATCTGCATCACTATCAATTATTGCGGTTTTTTAACCTTGGTGAAGATGTTAGCGAAGGTTATAATTTGTCAAAACAGAAGTATCCATTAGAAATGAATTTATTCGTATCTTAGAGTATCAATCAATCATTTGAAATACTGTAAGGGTGTTTGATGTAACAATATTGTTTTTTCAATAACACTTTGCTTTGAATTAAATTACTGTTGGTGGAAAGAGTTGTCAATCTAAACAGTGAAATAAAAGTCATATGGTTTAAATATTTTTTAATTTGAATCATGTCACATCCAACAGGCCAGAAAATCTTGGCCAAGAATGGGTGGACTTCGTTGTGCAACTAACAAAAGCCCTTAAACCATGTGTCGGCATGTCATCCTTCAATATCAATGTGAATAACACGAATTTGTTTGTAAGATGTACGAGTGTGAGATAATAGAAAACATATTCCTATGCACGAGTGTATACATAATGAATAACATTTAAGGAAACGTAGCCAACCTATTAAACTACACACATACAAATTTAAAACTAGCAACTCACAGGGTTATAATTGTGAACATTCTAGAAGCAATATAAGACAAAAGAAAGCTGTGACCAGGTCTTGTGTTATCCAATTATAATTATCTCGATCTCCATCACAACAAATAACGGAAACATAATCCATAAGTTTATAAGCATATTGTATGAAATTGAAAAGTTTACTCCAGGCATATATATATATATATATATATATATATATATATATATATATATTGAATAAAAATGTGCTATTGAACAGGATTGTCATGAGTATCAATTTCTGTGATGTCATCGCTGTCATTGCCTAGTTTATCAGCAGACCACCTGCCATTAGTATATATAACTCATATATCTGCGTTTGGATTATAACATAGGAAGCATTTGCCACTTAAGATCAAAGCCATAATTTTCCGAGATCTAAGGAAATATGGTAATCTTTTTTTTCTGCGACGTCATTAGTCGGTCATTTCCTCTATATAACAAGAAACATAACCTGTTCAAGGAATATGTTGTCTCACTCTGTCTCACTAAAAAAACATGAAAGAAGAGATCGGTTGTCAAATTACGCTTAAGTATCTATCAAAATGATTCCTCTCTCGTTGGTTTATTCAAACAGACCACGAGATCTCAACATATGGGATGGAATGCGTACTAGGACTCCATCACACCCTAACCTATAATACGAAACATTATTCATATAAAGCATACAATATATGGAAAATGTCACTTACTCTCTTTAATGAACTGTCTCAAAATGCTTGAAGACAATGAGAAATACATAAGGGTAAATTATTCTGCACTGATTATAAAAGCTTTCGATTCAGCTTAGTGAAAAGATTTCTACTGCACGAACGCCACTCTTTAAAACAATTCAAGTGAGATTGTTCTATTTCCATTTAAATAATAAAAAAATTAGACAGTTGAGTACTAGTTACCGAGAATATGTCTATAGCATTATAGCAACAGTGTTTCATATGTAAAATTTTGAATGCTGTAAGATCATTATTCACAATTTAGGTAGTTTGTTGATACCAAACACAAACGTAAATAATTCGCTGGGTCTTGGAAAACCTTAAAATATTCTGAAATTTGGGTATTCATACATCAAATGAGTAAACTAATAAAGTCTTTCTATAACGCTTACGGTCACATATGAAACGACTATAATAATTTGTAGCTAAAACCTTATTTAATAGAGTTTTAAGTTGATCATAAAATGCCGAAAATATCTAAAGTCAGTTTATCAGTCTTTTGTAATGAGTTGGTATAATGATTAAATTCGAAGTACCGATTTTCTTGAAAGAAGTATATTAAAACATTAGTATATCTGAATACCCCTCTAATATTTGGAGGAATTCCTGCAAATTTGCTGCTAATGTAACCATATTCCTTAGACTCCAGAGAACATTCATCTATCTCCACAAATGTGTTTTCTGATAGAAAAAAGTAAGTTTGTCCTGTGTACGTACTTATAGCAGCAATAATTTCGTCTCCAGCAAGACCTATTTATAGACCAGACGCATTGAGGCTTTTGATTAATTTAATCTTCTATATAAAATAGTATTTTTCGATCAATAATTGCAATTATTTCTCCAGAAGGGCGTTTATAAATTGATGTTATTTCGAAATCACCTGGAAGTAAAAAATTTAAAAACTTTCTCAATGATATATCCTTTTTTGTGAAATTCTTTGTTTGAATATCCATTATCCAAAGTCTGTCTTTACAGATGATATATAAATTTGTATGTAACACAAGGAATTGAAGATATTTAAGCTCGATTTTACACAAATCTGTTATTTTATTAGTTTTACTATTATTTGTTGCTGTAGAGGTAGTCTTCTTTGATATGATTGGAGGAGTGCTTGCAGTCGTACTGGAAGGAACAGACTTGGGTGTACTTGAGGAGGAGGTAGTCATCTTAGTTGTGCTTGAGCCGGTAGTTGCAGTTCTCGCTGTTAATGGTTTCTTAGGTCCATACAAATATCCATGTGCTAGACTCCCTCCTGTACCATCGAATGTAGATGAGCATATACCTCCATTCTGGCAGTTTCTATAATTCGTATGTTGAGACTGTCCATTTGATATGGAAATAACAATATCAGGTGTAATCCTAGATTGAATAAATTGTAAATCAGTAACATTTTGCCACACTTCAAAGGCCTTTCTAGCAGCATTATTCATTTGCGAATTAGCCAATTTAAAATGCCATTTAAGAGTTCTTTTATTCCATTTTTGAGGTGAAATACCAAAGTTTAGCAGATCACCACAACGAGGTTGCCTCATTAACGTCAAAGTCTCATTGTTTGCTTGTCCATCTACATTTAAATTGTATAGTTCTTGAAATTTTACCAATGCTTGCTCTATGTTTGTTATAGCATTTCCTTCAGTTTCATCCAAAAACCCATATTGTTTGAGGAAATTTTCAACATTCACTTTAGTCTCACCAATGTGAACTATAATGAAATTAAGGTAATATTTTAGAAGCATTGCAACAGTTTGCTACAACAACATACAAGTTATACTGGCATTACTCTTATAGTTGTAAAAATTCCAGCTGTCGAGCTATGGTCTGTAAAAAATAATCATGTTTCATAAGTGTTTTAATTTCAAAGTGGAAAATATTCCTTATATAGCGATCAAAAGATGTGTTCTTGAGCAGGCGGCTTCAAAAATTCGAGCTGTCGAGCTAACGTCTATAAAAACAAAAATGTTTAGAAAAATTTTATCTAAACATTACAAAAGGTGTATAGTAAATGCAGTTTATACAATACACTATTAACGCGTTAATAAGGCTTTCGGTCTGTTTAAATATTCTATAAAAACAACTCAGAGGCCTAACTAATTTGCTTTTCTATGCTTTCAAAACTGCTCAATGAAACAAGAGGTATTACAGCCTATGAAATTTGATTTTATTTTTGAATTCTGTTGAAAATTACTACTACTACCCTTTCTTAGAAACATAGTAAAAACTATGAAACGACTAACACGTAACTTGGTGTTTTTTCGTCACTAGACAGAAAGTAAACCTTTGTTCAAAATTTCTAACGTTTTTATATAAAACTTTAAACCATAGAATAACATGAAACAACCAAGATGTTTTTTTCATATGCTTGAACCACTGGTAGTTTTTTCAAGATATCATCAACGACCAAAAGCATCAACATGTTTTTCCATTCGCATGAACCGATGGTAGTTTTGCAAGATGACAACAACACCAAAAGTCTCAACATGTTTTTTACTTCCGTGAGAAACAAACACACATGTATTTTCTAAATATGTTTTATTTTAATAAAAAACCAACACCAACATTTTATGTCTAGAAAATATTTTTTTTTTGTACACAGAAGCTGCTTTCAATTACTGATTGAAAAATGGCAGACAAAGCCTTTTGACAACAAATCTATAAAATTTTTATGTCTAGAAAATTATTTATCACTGTATAGGTTTCCAAGCTAGTTTGTTTAATTCCATCTGTTTCATATGCCTCCTACATAGGTCTATGCTAAAGTTAAAATCTTTAGCATAGACTCTGCTTAACTTTCTGCAAGGGATTATTATAATAACTATCATTGCTGGTTTTGTAAGCGTTATAGAAAGACTTCATTAGTTTACTCATTTGATGTATGAATACCCAAATTTCAGAATATTTTAAGGTTTTCCAAGACCCCAGCGAATTATTTACGTTTGTGTTTGGTATCAACAAACTACCTAAATTGTGAATAATGATCTTACAGCATTCAAAATTTTACAAATGAAACACTGTTGCTATAATGCTATAGACATATTCTCGGTAACTAGTACTCAACTGTCTAATTTTTTTATTATTTAAATGGAAATAGAACAATCTCACTTGAATTGTTTTAAAGAGTGGCGTTCGTGCAGTAGAAATCTTTTCACTAAGCTGAATCGAAAGCTTTTATAATCAGTGCAGAATAATTTACCCTTATGTATTTCTCATTGTCTTCAAGCATTTTGAGACAGTTCATTAAAGAGAGTAAGTGACATTTCCATATATTGTATGCCTTATATGAATAAGGTTTCTTATTATAGGTTAGGGTGTGATAGAGTCCTAGTACGCATTCCATCCCATATGTTGAGGTCTCGTGGTCTGTTTGAATAAACCAATGAGAGAGGAATCATTTTGATAGATACTTAAGCGTAATTTGACAACCGATCTCTTCTTTCATGTTTTTTTAGTGAGACAGAGTGAGACAACATATTCCTTGAACAGGTTATGTTTCTTGTTATATAGAGGAAATGACCGACTAATGACGTCGCAGAAAAAAAAGATTACCATATTTCCTTAGATCTCGGAAAATTATGGCTTTGATCTTAAGTGGCAAATGCTTCCTATGTTATAATCCAAATGCAGACATATGAGTTATATATACTAATGGCAGGTGGTCTGCTGATAAACTAGGCAATGACAGCGATGACGTCACAGAAATTGATACTCATGACAATCCTGTTCAATAGCACATTTTTGATTCAATATAATATATATATATATATATATATATATTATATATATATATATACATATTAAACAATATTTTCCATTTCATACAATAAATAATGGATAAACTTTTATTATCTTTATGTTTCCGTTTTTTTGTGTGATGGAAATCGAGATTTTTATAATTGGATAACACAGGCCTGGTCACTGCATCTTTGCCTGGTCACAGCTTTCTTTTGTCTTATATTGCTTCTAGTATGTTCACAATTATAACCCTGTGAGTTGCTAGTTTTAAATTTGTATGTGTGTAGTTTAATAGGTTGGCTACGTTTTCTTAAATGTTATTCATTATGTATACACTCGTGCATAGGAATATGTTTTCTATTATCTCACACTCGTACATCTTACAAACAAATTCGTGTTATTCACATTGATATTGAAGGATGACATGCCAACACATGGTTTAAGGGCTTTTGTTTGTTGCACAACGAAGTTCACCCATTCTTGGCCAAGATTTTCTGGCCTGTTGGATGTGACATGATTCAAATTAAAAAATATTTAAACCATATGACTTTTATTTCACTGTTTAGATTGACAACTCTTTCCACCAACAATAATTTAATTCAAAGCAAAGTGTTATTGGAAAACAATATTGTTACATCAAACACCCTTACAGTATTTCAAATGATTGATTGATACTCTAAGATACGAATAAATTCATTTCTAATGGATACTTCTGTTTTGACAAATTATAACCTTCGCTAACATCTTCACCAAGGTTAAAAAACCGCAATAATTGATAGTGATGCAGATATCAAATAAAGCACAAACATCGTATATCTTTAGAATATTTGTAGGATTAATTTCAATTTAACAAGAATTTCTACTCAGTATTTTACAACATTTCTTTTAAATAATTTTCTTTTTCGGTGGTGTGTTGTTGTCTGTGTGCAATGTTGAATGGCTGCCTTTTGAACTAACTATTCAGCTATGATAAATAATGAAATAATCTCAACCATTAAGTCTTGCAATAGATTATTTAATACGCATATAATTATCTGAAAACATATTAATTTGATGCTACGAATTTTGTTGTGGCTCCGTTTACAAACTTTTGAATGCTTTTGCTGTTTTATCTTCATTGTGTATATCAAAGCAGGGTTATAAGCATGTGGAATGATGAATTGAACTTGTCTTTTTTCTGCTACCGGAGTTGTTTTGGTTGTGACTGGGTCTAGTAGCGTTCTCCAGTGACAAATTCTCAGTTTCGGCTGCGTGTGGTGGTTCGTTGCTTTGTCTTTCAACATGTCGAAAGCTAGCAAGCCATAATCCTGCATGAAAGCCTTCTAGTGGTCTGGCAGGAGTGTAAGTACGAGCTTCGATCTTTTTTCTATATTTTATTTATGTTTATTATTCAAAGGAAAATAGGAGTCAAAAATATTTTTATATTTAACTTTAAGAAATATTTTTAGTAATTCATAAATCAAGGAAATTGTTCCTACGTTTCATATGCGCGTTAAATTACCTTGTTTGTTGAGTTGCATTTTTTTAAGAGAAACTTTTGATGAGTCGATGGTTTTGTTATCTCCGTTTTGAGGTTGTTTGCTACAACGTACTTCTGGAAATAACATTAGGAGCCTCTCTGACATCTTGTTAAATCTTGTTTTTTCATAACTTTTTTTAAACTTAAAATTTGAATATCAACAAAGTTATTTCAACAATATAATATGAGATATATAATTTTTAAGCTTCCCCCTTAAAGACAGCGTTCTTTGGTAAATATTTGTTGGTTCAAGAATAAAATGTTATACAATACTTTGTACACTTTACTCTCATATCAACAATTCATTAGTAGAAACATTTGAAAAACGCAGCAAACGACTTGATTTTCTTGGTTGTATTCTGTTAGAAAAAAGTTTATGTGTAAGTACTGAAATTAGTTTTGATGCTAAAGTTTTGAGTACCTGTCTTAGAAAAAGTTACATGTGATAGAAAAATTTATAGTGAGTAGCAGCAAACGGCTGATGTTTCTTGTTGTCTCTTAGAAAGAGTTTATAACTAATAACCGATTGATGATAAAGTTTTAATACCTGTCTTAGAAAAAGCTATATGTACCGGTTTTCTTTGTTAGAAAAACTCTTTTCATCATTACATATCCAAATATCGAACCCTTGTGCAACATTTCTAACGTTCCTGCTTCATCATTCCTACCATTTCTAGAGTTTCCAACTAACCTACCATTTCTAGTGGCATCAGCCATTTGCAACGTTCCTGTACCAGTCATTTTAACCGTTTGTAGCGGCTTTGTTTAAACTTACCAGTTATTTCTAGTATTTCTAGTGGCATAAAGACACTCGTCAAATATGAAACGGAATCCTGCTTTGGAAACTTTGAAATCAGGACATATCTGTTCTTTATAGGCATATAGATATAGATAAACAAACTGATGGTTAGCAGGTGGTCTGCTAATAATCCAGCCAATGAGAGTGCAGCTTATGAGGTCATGACCGGAAAGCCCGCTAAGGAGGACCATGATCGCCAGATTTCCATATTTCCCTAGATCTCGGAAATGTGTCATTTTAGTCATATGATTAGAGTGATGGAGCAACATTGCCATATTTCTCTAAATCTCTGAAAACGTACACAAGTTCCTTTTATCTGCTTTGGTTCGTTATAAAAGCGAATACTAATAATATTATAATATTAAGACACTGTTGAAGCACTTAAATCGATAAAAAACAGTACAACAATCAAAATTATTTTAAGAATTCATTTTCAAACAAAAAATATATTATGATATTATAATATATCAGTGTTAATTTCTATGACATTTATGTTTAGAAATAATGCGTTTCAAGTAAAATTTACGACCTGCCAGAACCTAACTACTAGACTTCAACCATTCCGAATTTGAAAGTTTCCGCAACCACTAGGTCCGCAGACTGCTGCTCGTAGGGAACTTGGTAACAATTATCCGTGTCGACTTGCTGATGACAACGATTCTTCAACAAAGTCGAAATTTTCGATAGGCAGTTGGATATCTTGTTGCTTCATATACATCTTACGATATACCGACATCATCCTTATTGCGGATACTAATTAAATACAGCAGTCTATCACAGTTATTTGCGCCGGGATTGTTCTTAGCATTCATATATTTTCTATCATTTGTAACGTCCCTGTACCTGTCGTTTCTAGTATTTGTAGGGGTGCCATTTCTAACATTTGTAGCGTTCCTGTACCAATCATTTCCATCATTCTTGCTTCTGTTATAACGTTTCTACTATCAGTTTTCTAGCATTTATAAGGTGCTGTTAGAGACATATCGGTGAAACCCCTGTGAAATTTTTATATACTTTGTGTACCTAGAAAATATTTGTTTGTACTGACGTATGTCTTAGAAAAAGTTATATGTGATAGAAACATTTGTTTGTAGTAGACTGATGTTTTCTCTTTGATGGCTAAAGTTTTGTGCACCTAGAAACAACACTTTGAGTACCTGTCTTAGAAAAGATTTGTTTGTTTCTACCTCTGGCTTACAAAAAGTTATATATTTATTCCCACTATCCCATTTCCAACATTCCTGGTCTCTACTGTTTGCAACGGATTTGTTTCGAACCATTTGTAGCAACAGTTTCTAGCATTTGTAGTGACTTTGTTTAAACTCACCAGTCAGTTCTCCGGTTCCTGTCGTTTCTACGGCCCTAGTCTTTGTAACGGTTTCAAAGATTTCTAACGGGTTCAGTCGTTTGTATGGTTCCAGTTGTTTTTACGGGCCGTTTCTAGCTTTTATAGAGGCGTCAACCATTTCCAGTAGTCATTTCTACTGGCCCATTCGTTTCTACGGGCCGTTTCTAGCTTTTGTAGTGACTCAAACCATTTCCAGCAGCGATTTCTACTGTCCCAGTCGTTTCTACGGGACGTTTGTAGCTTTTGTACTTTTTTTAGTCATTTGCAACTTTCTCGTACCAGTCATTTTCAACATTTGTTGCTTATCTACCCTTTGCATCAGTTCTGTACCAACCATTCTACCGTTTCTACCCTTTGTAAGGTCCTACTTCAACATTTCAATCATTTCTAACAGCCCTTTGCAGCTATTTCTACCATTCAGAATAGTATTTTTTATTTAAACCAACCTGGCTGTCCATTTCCAGTATATTTCCATAATTTCTTACAAATTATTGAATTTTTATATCACATTTTCTGTTCTAAATGTGACAACACATTTTTTTATCTTACAGTTAAGGATGTTCTGAATATTCATAATATACTATATGCTAACTTATTTAAACAATAGTCGCTTGGCGTCCGACGAAAGTTGCCTTTCTTGCGCAGGTAGGCGATCGCTTACGAAAACTATAGACTCGAAGGAGTGGACGTTCTCGCGCATGCAGGCTTAAGCAAAAGATTTTAAATTTTTTACAGACAACAACACACCATATCTTTCAGACGCTTGAAACATTAAAAAAATTCTAAGTCTCAAAGCTCGACGTCCGACGAAAGTTGCCGCGCCACGGACTTGCGCCTTTTACAGCCAACTATATCCCTCCATCCAGCCCCCAAATATCTAACCGAACAACGCCCAAAAACAGGCGCCCGCGCAACGGGCATGTACTATACCTTTTCAAATAAACATATCTCGATTAACCGCATTAGCGCAGCTCGTTGGACACCTGACTTTGTAATCAGGCAAGCCGCGTTCGATACCCGGCCAAGTATTTAGCTTTTTTTCTCTCTAACCACCACAACCAACAACAGATGGCGTGCACCCTGCAACCCACAATACAATGACTTTCAATTATTAACAACAGATGGCGTGCACCTCTGCAACACACGCAACCCACAATACAATGGCTTTCATTTATTAACAACAGATGGCGCGCACCTCTGCGACACACCCAAATGTCTTTCGCGCACCCCTACGACCACCCCCAATATCTTCATCTTCCCAATGTCTTCTTCTTCTTATCCAAACAACAACTACCAACAGCTCGGCAGCAGCTCCCGGCGAGAACTCGATGACTGGTTATCTTTATGACCACTTCCGCCCCAGAAACCGCTTTGTTTAACTACTAACTTCATATCTAGCCAAGTTCTTATCAAATTCTGATCTGTGGCCTCTGGCCTATTTTCTTCATCCCCTTCTTCTTCATTATTGCTGCTTCCGCTAATACTCATCTTATCCTTTTCGTTTGCTTTCCCTTCTTTAATCACTGCATCTTCAACTTTTGTTTCCATTAGCTTCCTGACTGTTGAAAATTTGCTGCTATCATACTTTTGCAGCCACAGTAGACGAAACTTTGGTTGAAAGGCTGCAGACAGCTGGCATACTTGAACTTTCATAAACCGTTCAACACTTTTTTTATACTCTCTTCCAGGTGTCATTCCTTTGTACGCAAGACAATATATATTATATATTATATATATTGTTTCTGGTCAAGAAACCTTCATCAGTTGCGCTTCACACAATTGAATGTCCTCTCGAACACTCCTTTATGTATTTGATACATTTCGTTAAATTTGAAGACGCGAGATGTAAGATCGACTTTTTTTATTCCTGATAATAGGGCATTGGTTAAATGGGCATACCAATGCACTTGGTGGCAGTTTGAACGCTGCTGTCACACTGGTTGGTAATAGCGTCCCAAAGTTGCTTGAGCTTCACCCTGACTTCTTGATTGAGACTGAGTAGACTTGTTTACACTCACACCATTCATAGCAAAGCATTATGCTGTTGATATCACATTTTGTCATTTGGAACCTCAATTCTAGGCTCAGTTCTCATGAAGATAAAATAGTCCCAATTTTACAAAAATGCCCCTGACTTGTTCTATTCTTGATGTTATTACATTATCAGGATTCAAGGACTCGTCCAGACAGCCCAAAATGCTACATACCTTTCCAATCGTCATCTACGAAAATGTTACATACAATAATTTTATTTTTCATTATTGTCATCTCCTTTGCCCATTTAGTATTTATGTGCAGTCTTCACTGATTTCTTGAATCGGCTTAACCGACTTGGTTAGTTGAAACTGTAATCTAATAAGGAAGATTCCGAAGAAACCCAATGTAAGTTTTTATGAACTGTAACTCGTATTTTCTCGAAAAGTCGCCGAAAAAAAAACACAAATAAAAGCAAGCAAAATTCTAGTTACATTAACAACATTAATATAATGAAATTCAGTATTTTTCTTTTATGTAACTTACATGTTTACTTTCACTGGTTGTTACCCAAATTTAAAATTATTTGTTGTTTAAGAGATTATATATCAAGATAGGTTCAATTTAAATTTGCTAAAAGAATTCTACCTTTAAGGGATGAAATTCATTCTGAGTATATAGCTTAATTATTATTTTTTTTATTGTATTTTTCTAAATCGGTAAGACTCTATTCTATTACAGAAGAGTTCGAGGTTGGCTTATGTAATGTTTCGTTAGAGTAAAATATTCCAGAAAACTAATAAAATCAATCGTAAACTTGAAGGAAATGCCATTTAGAAAAGCATCACAGTTGATGCGAGTTATGTACGTCCATACAATTCAAAAAGTTCAACAATATCTCGGTCTTTAAAGGCGAACCATCCCGACAGACTGATAAGTCAAATTAAATACCGAATACAGGAATTTATCATTTAACATCCTCTTAAAAATTTGATGTTTAGTGTTTTCAGGTAGATGTATATTGGATGCAGCGTTCTTATATTATTATATTGTTGAATATGCTAATATTTCAGCACACGTATCTAACACATAACTGAATAAGGGAGACAGAAACAGTGACAAATTGAAAACTAATTACTCCAAATAGAATGATAGTGGGAAAGGAATCAATGGATGTTGAAGTTTTAGGCAACATTAAGGTGGAACGTACCTTGAGAGAGTCATACTAGAGTATGGCTGAACGAAAAGTAAATAATTCTAATGTAGTGTTCAACATTTGTTATTCCGAATTCGAGTGTTCGTTTCTTCTTAACGAGACTGGTCATCACAATTGTCGATATTGGTCTGACGAAAGTCCATATCTACAATGCAGAAGAGAAGGAAAATTGATGAATGTCGGGCCATTCCACCATAAGTGCTCCGTAATGTCCAGGACCGGTTTAAACAAAATCTCTATCATTGTATGTATGCCAACACTTTGAAAACTACTTATCACGAACAATGAATGAACAAAATTTAAATTTAATTTTAACTTAAAAAATAATTAGATACTTTTTGTTAGAAACCAAAGTTATTACATAAATTGAGCGTAAAAGTCGATAAAAATGTTTTGCCGGCTTGGACTATTTTCTACCTACTTAATTTATAAAAATTGTTCTTCTTTAAAAATACTTTTTAGTGATTGTGGTAACATTTCAGCTTTAATCTCATTTAATTATTTTAAGTGTTGCAGCGTACTTCTTTCTGCCGGACTTAAAATTAAGCGAATACTAATCTAAAGATTTTCCACTGAGCAATAATTTTGTTCTGTTTATTGTTCTACACATATTTTTTCCAAACAAATTTGGACCAGATTTGCAAAATTAACATGGGTTCAACAGAGATTTTGACTATATTTAAACTGTGGTGCCATATAATAGTTTGGGGTTAGACTTGCCCCCTCCACCCAGAGTGTTGAAGTGACAACGCAAGGCAAAATATCTTTCCCGGCATATAAAAATAGACAAATACAAGAGATTTTTTTTAAAATGAAAAGTATATTAAATATCGGCCCTATTTCTTTTTGATTGACCCACCTTGTATATGTTGTAAATTATTGCGCTATTTATAGGCTTAAGAATTAAATAGTGTTCTATGGGGTTGAAAGCCTTCTCCAAGATGGTAAATTTAGGCTGAAATTCTACGCCATCAATTTTTTGATTAGCTTTCTCGTTGTCAGTAAGGCTTACTGCCCACGTAACGTCATTCAAGCTTCATTAAAGCTACAAATATATTTCGTTCAAGTTTTACAACGCGAAAATACGTTATTTGAAGACAAAATGACAATGAAGATGAAAATGTAATTTTAGCATATAGTTTTCTTAGAATACGACGAAATAGACATATTGGCTTCATTCACATATCGAAAACACATTTTTGTAGTTTGTTTATATTTTTGTTTGATTCTATTGTTTACATAATAAATAAAAATACTTACACTAATTTGTTCGCTATTGTTGGACCATTAATAAAAAAAACATTATCCGGTTATATGAGAATATCTTAGCCTAGAAAGAAGGTTTCGTACATACAATTTTACGTGACGATTTAAAAAACCATTTACATTTTTGAATAGTATTATTAAATAATTTATATTTAAAAAAAACCGACTTCAACTGAATTAAAATAAAAACCGTTTATAAACCGTATGCAATCAATCACTATTTTCAAACATGTCTTCTTTTTTATCTGATTTTAAGGTACAATTCAATTGAAAATTTTAGCATATTCTTACTCTCTCTTTTTCTCCGTTTTCTTTCTCCCTCTCTAATTTGTATTATTTGTCTATATTTCATGTATTTTAATTTTTTTATTTTTTTATTTATATATCTATATATATATATATATATATATATATATATATAAATCTAATTATAATGTAACTGTTAAAATTTAGTATTCGAATTCGGGTAGCCATTAATAAGTGTACTCTTTTTATATAGCTTTCGGAATTATTCCTTCGTCAGTCATACTAAGTTACAATATTGTTGTTATTTAAGTACTATAAATAATGGTTTACTAAAGTTGAGGTTCACATAAAATTAGCATCTCTATTAAATGTATTTAGTTTTATGGTTGTAGTTTCATGAAAATAGATCCAAATTTGAATTGATATATAAATGTGAAACCATAGAAATAGGTATATAAATATATGTTTAAATAAATATTATATCAGTCATATATTATACTATGATATGATACTAATATATATGTATATATATATAATCAACCCATATTTATATATATTTGCATATATTACTTACTTGGACTTGTCTAGAAATTTATTTATATATTTCTTAAACATACTATCATCTTATAATATTATCGACATTTCTATGGTTTCACATTTATATTTGTCATCAATTCAAATTTGATCTATTTTCATGAAACTACAACCATACTAAATGTTACATTTTTAATTCTGAGATGCTATTTTATTTTGTGAACCTCAACTTAGTAAGTTACCATTTATTTCATTTATAGTACTTATAATAACAACAATATTTGTAACTTTTTCAGTATTTGACTGACAATAATTCCGCTCTCATATAACTTATTAATCTTTGGCTGCTACCCGCAATTCGTTTGAATATATATATAATATATATATATATATATATATATATATATATATATATATATATATATATATATATATATTATATATACTTATTGGTCTATCATTTTCTAAATCGCCCTGTACAACTATAATTCAACTCAATACAATATCACAACGGTCCTGAAATTTTTAACCACCCAGTATAAGTATTAATCGTCTCCACACTATTGACTCTTTCTATTTTTCTATTGTTTAAATTATTCCTGTATACCAATGATTTTATTTCGCCTCCATTTATGCAACTGCTCATGGTCTACCCTATATAACAAAATTCACCTTTTTGAGATACACTTTATGACTATAATTTTACTCTACGATTTATATCAACCACCCGGTATATGCAACTGCTTCTTTTTGTATCCATGCCTATAATTATACTCCGTCCTACGTTCTATAAATTAAATATCCTAACTGCTTATGCTTATATAACAAATTTTTGATACACCCTGAATAACAATAATTTTACCCTTACGTCAAACACCTGGTATAAGCAGCTACTTATGTTCCAAACTATATAACTTTTTTAAACCGCCCTGTATAACTGTAATTCTACCTTCTACCTCAACTTATATTTCAACCATCCTGTATATTCAACTACTTCTGACAATTTTTGAAGCCTTTTGTATAACTGCAATTATTTTCCGTCATATAACGCAAATATCCGCTCTGTATAACTCTAGTTTTGCTCTATTCTTATGTCAACCACCTTGTATACGCAACTACTCATGTGCCTCCCAATACAATATTTTTAGAAACACCCAACTTATATTTCAACCATCCTATGTATACCATATAGAAGAATTCGCCAAACATATCTAACAAATTTTCGTTTCGATAAACTAACGGAATATTTTCTGCCATTTCACGCGACTACAACTTTGTCTCTAACAGAAACTGACTTTCAAAAGCATCAAATTGAAAACCATAAAAAACACCCTGTACGATATACTTTCATGGCATATCATGACATTTAAACTAGATATTTATGATAAAAATTTGACATTTACCATGATGTTTACAGTTTTTTTTGCCTATACTTTTCCGATTTTCAGAAAAAAGCTATGTTTTGCGTTATAGAAAAATGTACGGAATCAAGCTGGAACATATTTTTGTATAATACAATTTATGATATTCAAATTGCATGAGAACTTTTAGAGAAAGCAGTGAAGATTCATTGAAAATCGCTGAAATCTAGTCCCTTATTTACTTTTTATCTGATTTTCTAGAAAACCGTAAATCTCATGATATAGACAATTATATGGGACCTTTCTGTAATATTCCTTAATATAATGCAGTTTAAATCATCAAAATGCCCAAGTCTTTTTTGAATAATCGCTCGACATACTTAAAAAAAAGTTGCATACGAATTGATAACCTTCTCCTTTTTGGAAGTCGGGTAAAAATACATTGATCGTGAGAAATATCAAAACATGGATCATCAATAGCATTTTATTTATTATCTTTAATAGTTATATATACATGAGTATTATAAAATACACATTATAAGTTTTCGAAGTCCTGCAGTTCACTTAAATCGGTAGAAAAAAAAATTCTTTGCTGAAGTCGCTGTTGTAAATATACACATGCCATGTCTTGCAATGCTTAAAGCAATGATATCTTGCCACTCAAGCTGCATGCCTCTACGCAAATGCCACTTTGCCTCCTCGTGAACACAGTTCCATTTATTTAATACTAGCCGTACCCGCGGTTTCACGAGCGTACGAAATGTTCAAACTTTTGCAAAAAGAAATAACTTATGAAACATATGGATTATCCTAAATAAAAAAATTTCTATCTGGTTTAAACCACCCTACTTAACTATAAATCCAGCAATCCCGAATATATTTCTCTCAAACTGCAAGTACTTATGGGCGACCCTATATTACATTTTTTTAATCACCTTGAATAATTGTAACCCTACTTCACCCTATATTGCAACCATCTTGTATATGCTGCTGTTTATTTGTCAACCAATATAACTTTTTAAACACCTTCAGCTATGCCACTGCTTATAGTCTACGCTGTATAACAATTCTTTCTGAGATTTTGTGAACCACTTTTTAAAGTACAATGTCTCTTTACCCTATATTTTAATCACCCTTTATATGCAGCTTTTCTAACATTGTTCTCCCCATATTTCAGATAATCTATATATTGTTATATATGGTCTACCCTATATAACAATAGTTTTTTAACTTTTTTAGATCTACACAATACCGGTGGAACCCTAGGTGTGTCACAAATTTAAAAGCACAGTTTTGCACCCTAACACCAAAATTTTAATTAAACACTTACCCAAACTGCAACTGCGTATTGGCCACCCTATATAACAATTTTATTCAACATTTTTTAACCGCTTTGTATACCTAAGTCTACTTCCATCTACATTAAAACCATCCTGTATACACTGCTGGCAATTTGTCAAACATTACAACTTATTTTTGAATCACCCTGTATAACCATAAATTTACTCTACAAAATATTTCAACAACCCTGTTGTGCATTTGCTTAGAGGCCACTAAATATAACATTTTTTAAACACTTAACTATAACTCTGGTACAATCACTATCTTATATATGCAACTGCTTATGAACTACGCTATATAACTATTTTTGAACCCCACTTGAACTATAATTTGTCTCCACTTCTGTATTTCAACCACCCTTTATATGCAGCTTTTTCTAACATTGCTTTAATAACACCGCATGAACTATATATAATTTTACTTCAATCCACGTTTCAGATATTACATATAAGCAACAGCTCCTGTTCTATCCTACAAAAAAATTATCCAACCTGTTTACCTATAATTCTACTCCACCGACTATTTCAACCACTTTGTATATGCAACTACTTCTCGCCCACCCAGTATAACACTTTTTGTACCGCCCTGTATAACTATAAATGCATCAATGCCCAATATATTTCACCAAAGCCGCAACTGCTTATTGGGCACCGTATATAACAATTTTTTTCAGCATGTTTCTGAATCACCTTGTATGTAGGTATTACAACTACTCTGTATAAGCTTCTGCTCATTGGTTAACCAATATAACATTTTTTAAATAATTAACCTTAACACTTCTCCACCCTATAATTCAAATATCCTATCTTCTCAACATATTATGAACTACGCTATTTCACAATTCTTTCTCATATTTTGTGAACGACATTATAAAGTATAATTTCTCTGCACACTTCATTTAAACCACCCTTCATTTACAAGTTTTTCTAAGCTTGTTTGAATCATACTGTATAACTATAACTTTACTGCGCCCATGTGTCAGGTACTCCATATATGCAACTGCTATATAACAAAAAATTTCTAACATTTTTTTACCCACCCTGTATAATTATAACTCTACACCACCCTCTATTTCAACAACCTATATGCAACTACTGATTTGCCACCCTGTATCCTTAGAATCCCACCCCATCCTATACTTCAACCATGTCGTAAATGGAACAGCTTGTAGATTACTTATTTTGTAAACCCACCTGTATAGCTGTAATTATACTCCGCGACAAATTTCACCCATCCTATATATGCAACTGCTTTTGGATAAAAAACATGTTCTTAACCACAACATAAACTATAATTAGACTCCATCTTATATTTCAAAAAGGTCCTTCTAACTAACAGCTTATTATGAACATAATTGAAAGAGCCTAACTGCTTACATAACACATTTTTTCTAAGATTTTTTATCCAAACTCTATAAATATTCTACCCTTTTTCACCCACTTGGTATATGGAACTGATTATGGCCCAATCAATATAACTTTTTTGAGTCACCCCGGATAACTAATTCCACTCTCCCTTATTTCAACCACAGTGTATATATGCCGCTGCTTATAGGATGCCAAATATAACTTTTTTTAGATTTTTTAAATCCATTTAATTCTACTCCGGTCTAAGTTTCCGATAATACAGAACACCCTCTAAAATTACGCTTTTATATCAGTTGATTTGTGTTAAATCGAAACATGTTGCATTGACACATTCTGAATTTTGAATAAAAGCTAAGCTGATGCCAGTACCTAACATTTTGTGCGTGCGGTGGAACCAATTGAGTAATTGTATTACCCAACATGGTAGAAGGTTTTTCGCTATATCTAGCGTTTCTGTCAATTTAGGGAGGTAAAATCTCTACCGAATCTTAAGTCAAACTATAGGTTTTGCAACAAAAAAAGATTCAGCAGAATCAGTTCAGTAGATCTTACGTGATGCCCGAACAACAAACAAACAAACAAACAAACAAACAAACAAACAAACAAACAAACAAACAAACAAACAAACCAACACACAAACAGACAAACTTACAATTTTATAATAGTATAGATGCAAGATGCAAGCAAGCGTACAGCAAAGGGCAAATGACGGACTGGTGCGTATGAAGCGACGGTACTTGGGCAGTAGCCTTGGTGTTCGCTTGTATTATAGTTGCTTCAAAGACACCTTAAACTTGATCCACATTATAGTGCCGGTCAAAGTCCGTTCCCGGTCCGTTCCAGGTCTGGTAAAATATTCGCAAATGAGAAACAATGTTTGTATTCACACTTCCATGCCAGTCAAAGTCCGGAAATAATAAACTGTTACCAAGAGCAAATCTAGCAAATTGAAAATATGATTTTTAGTAAGCTTATTTCTCAAATTTTCTGTTACAGAAAACCACTGTTATGTTTATGAAAAGAAATATATTTATTTCTTTGATTACTGAACTTTATGAAAGGATATCTTCTATACTATTATAAAACTGCCAGTTTGTCTGTTTGTTTGTTCGGGCATCGCGTAAGAATCGGAAATCTCGTGTGAGTGTGAGTAATACTCTCTAAGCTTAGTACAAATTTGTACTACGCTACAATTACAAATATTAGATACTGGCACTAGCTTAGCTTTTATTCAAAATTTGGAATATACCAATGTAACCTGTTTCAATTAAAAAAAAAATCAACTGATATACCTAGCCTAATTCTACAGGGTGTTCCGTATATAGGATACGAGAAACATAGCGGTTATAGAATTACATGGGTTTAAAAAGACTTTTAAAAAAAGTTATATTAGGTTGTTCTTAAGCAACTGAATATATACAATGTGGGGAGTGGACTTAGTTATAGGGGATGGTTCAAAAGAGTTGAACTGGGTGGGCCATAAATAGTTGCATATACCAGATAGTTGAAAAAAGGGCGGAGAAACATTATATTTATACAGGGTCTATAACAAAATGTTATATTCTTTGGCTCATAATTAGTTGCATATAAAATATGGTTGAAATAAGGGTAAAAAGAATTATATTTATAAAAATCTTAGAGAAATGTGTTACGTAAGTAAATAGGATATTTGATTTATGTTCTGGAATTATTATATTATATTATAGTTATGAAACGGGTTGAATAAATGTTACAAGCAGTTGTTTATAAAGTGTTGTTAAAATTTAAGATGGAGTGAAATTATAGTTTATAGGGTGCTTAACAAAATTATTTATCCACAAGTAGTTTATATAGGATGGTTGAAATATGTGGCGAAGCATAATTACAGTTTACAGGTGGGTTAAAAAAAATATTACAAAGAAATGTTATGATCTATAAGCTATTTCATATACAGGATAGTTGTATAGGGTGAAGTAGAGTTCTAAGTATACAGGGTGGTAGAGTTATATTGTACAAGGCCGTTCAAAAAAAAGTTGACATTGTTATATAGGGTGGTTCACAAAAGTTAGTTAAAGTTGTTATTTAGGATAGCCCATATGCTTCATAAGTTATTTCTTTTGGTGCCGAATTCTACATTCCGTACGCGGGTGAAACCGCGGCTAAGGGCTAGTTATCTTTATATCTATACTATTATAAAATTGTAGTATGTCTATTTGTTTGTTTGTTCGGGCATCACGTCAGAACTAGTCAACTGAGTTTGCTCAATCTTTTTTTTTGTTACGAAGCCTATAGTTTGACTTAAAATCTGGTATACATTTTATTTCCCTACATTGATAAAAACGGTAGATATAGCGGAAAAGCTACTATGTCGGGTAACACATAATTAGTCAGTTTTTTCCACCTCATGCACCAAATATTAGATACTTGCATCAGCTCAGCTGTTATTCAAAATTCTAAATATGCCAATATACTCGTAACATGTTTCGATTTTTTTAAAAAATCAACCGACATTTAAATTGAAATTTTACAGGGTGTTCCATATATAGGATAGATGAAAGTTAGAGCGGAGTAGAATTACAGTTATTTAAAAAATCTGGAAAAAAAAGTATATCAGGTGGCCCGTAAGCAGCTGCATATATATAATGTGGTTTTAATAGGAGGGAAGTTATACGTGGTGGTTCAAAAAAGGTATATTGAGTGGACCGTAAATAGATGCATATAAAAGGTGGTTAAAAATTGGTGGAGTTGTAATATATTTATACAGGATACAGGGTGGACAACAAAATGTTATATTGTTAGGCTCACAAGCCGTTTCACATACAATGTGATTGAAATAAGGATAGAATTGAATTATATTTATACAGGGTGGATAAAAAATATGTTATGAAAGCAGTTAGGATATTTGAATGATTTACTTGAGCTATTATTATAGTTATAAAATGGGTTGAAAAAAATGTTAGAAGCAGTTGTTTATTCACGATGCTTGAGCTATAAAATAGAGTTGAATTGTAGTCTATAGGGTGGTTAAAGTTTTTTTTATATTCAGAAGTAGTTCACAACTAGCATATATAGGATGGCTGAAGCAGACTATAATTAGAGCTATACAGGTGGGTTGAAAAATAATTTTATATTTTCCTTTAATTCTGTAATGTGCTCCCAAAAAAAACTAAGTTAGGGGTTTTTTCTCCTTATTTTTCCTGTTAAAGTTCTACTATTTTTTTTTCAATTTTACGTGTCTTATAGTTTCTGAGAAAAGAGGGGATGGGTAATTATTTGAATATTATTTTTGGTAATATTTTTTAAACTACATATTTTTAAAATATAAAAAATATTTATTTATTTTTCCTCAGATTGAGCCCTTTCATTTGATTCATTACATGATGGTTTGAAACTTTTTTTAATTTTTCATTTAATGCTATCATTTGCCTCCTAAAATTAAAATTAGGTTTTTTTCTCTTATTTTTCCTGTAAATTTTGCCCAACCTCCTACCTCCATTTTTTTTTCAAAATTTTAGGCTCAATAGTTTCGTGGATTTACTCCTAGTCGGGTCATTAAACTCTACATTGACACCAAATTTCAACATTTCCCCTCAAGTAGTTTCGGAGAAAATTGCTGTGATGGGATAATCGGAGAAATCAGGAGAGATATATCAATCCTAAACAATGGTATACCTAAATATTGTCTAGTTCTAGTAAAATTGAAATCTGTAATATAAAAACCCTTTGGATTTACCCATGATAATCTCTTTATGGTTAAAACAGATTTCATTTGTTAAGATATTGAATGTACAAAGTTCTGGACATTCCAGTTCTATGACGTATATTAAGCATAACGCCCCTTTTTGGGTACCTGTGGTTACGGCAAAATTGTATTAGCTCGGAATTCCAGGTTAAACCTGCAATATTTATTTCCCTTTAATTTTCTATTTGTCTAAATATTTGAATATACCTGTTTCAGTAATTATTTTGTTAACGCCCATAACTAAAATTCAGATTTGTGATTTGGTACCCCCCCCCCCCCCTGTTGTCAATAGAAAAATAATTCTTCGTTCATATGGATTTTGGTAAAAATATACAGATATTAGTGGCATTTTGATGTTAGAGAGTATTTATTGCCTGGCAGTCAGTTATTAATAGTGAAATTGACAGTAACCAGATACTTGAAATCTCTATTTGATAGTTATTGTATATATTTAACATTAACTAATTATTCTTTGTGTAAAAGTGGCTTCAATTCGTGAAAAAAAATACAAATTCAAAGTAGAGTTTTGCAAAGAAATAACTGACCTATTTTATTGTTGTATATGATGTAATCTGAAATGAAATGTTGTGTTTTCTCTTTGTATTTTTGACCTAATTTTCTTTAAAATCATTTCGAATGTACCCAATGCATTCGACAATATAAAAAATTTTCTACTTCTTTAATTAAATGAACATAGAGAGTGAGGTATTCTCCCTCCTCGTTGCAATAAACTCGGATGCTCCCACATTCTTCTCTTTGGTTCATTTTGTTTTCGTGGGTTGCTACAATTATCTTCTTCAAAATGAACCAGAGCTATATAATAGATAATTCTTCAATTGAATAATTCAATGACATTTTTCGCCCGTAAATATTAGAAGTAATAAAATATTTTACTTGAGTTAATTTTATTATGAGTTACGAGGCACATCCAACTTCGACTATTGACAGTTTAAGACGTCAGGCTGACAGAGAACGAGCTGTGAATAAGTGAATAAGGTGAATCAACTAGACCGAGACCGAGATCGGACCGAGATCGAGATCAGACCGAGATAGAGATCAGACCGGGAACGGACTGTGACCGGCACTATAATGTGGATCAAGTCTAATTCGATAGGTTGTTATTTTGTTAGGTGGTTAGAATACTTATCTGTTTACAGTTTTGAAGCTAGTCTAATTCCCATTTTGTCGTAACTATGTCGTACGAATGGTGTATTTTTGCAAAAATTTCTTGATTGTCTTTCTTTATCATTTCTTCTTTTGTCTCAGTACATACCTCAGTTATTCGGTTGATAGTATGGCGGATCTGACCCAAAGAGGATATATTATGTCTTGAATAAGGCTCTTCTTACCATTCTTCTGTTGACGTCAAATGATGTAGTAATACCTCGCTTTCCATTCATTCTAAGGCCGTGTTTATTTTAGAGATGTGATAAACGATCAGAGCAACGACACTATGGAAGCAACGAAATACAATCCATGTGTATGTACGTAGGTGTTTCTTACTTTTATTATGCCTATATGAATGAAAATGAATATGAAACTTTGACCTTTTTGGGTGCAAAAAAATAAAGATCACCAGAACAGATTTGTCATGTACAAATTGAAGGATGGTTCACAAGTTTACATTGTATTTTTATTTTTGTTTACTGAATTAATAGTTCATAAAAATTATATTAATTTAGTCATTTTATGGCATCTATTTTATAATACGACTGTGATAAAGATACCTTTGAAATAATACAAAATGTGGTGACAGGATATACTTAGTATTTACGTTTCTTACATTCTTCTTCGGAACCAGTCATTTTATCAACACAATACTTCGGTCGACTGCTCTTACTTGACTAGTATCTACTACTACATAAACGCGTCAAAGTAGGATACATTTGAAAAGCGCTCATTGCCTTTTTTATCGACGGTCTGATAGCTTTTATCAAAGCACCAAGATAAACACGCACTAAGACGTTGGAAGCGAAAGCTTCTTAATGGAGGTCCACACTTAAATGAACGAAAATAGATGAGTATGATAGTCAAATACAAGAATTATATTTGTTTATAGACTTCGTTCCCACCAAAATCACACTTCCGATGAGCTCTTCGTTTCCAGGAAATCAATAAATTATAGTTAATAAACAAATATAATATCCAAGCACAAAATTTGCTATTCGTCTTTCCAATTTTCCGCTTGCGATATTTTAGATTAGAGACTTGAAATTTGTCAAAAGTCACCACAAAAAAGGGCAATGTTAACACGTTTATGAATGGTAGAGAGAAGAATGACAAATTTATATGGGGATTACATTGAAAAAGTGTCCAGTTGACACCATTAAATATCAAGTGCAAGGAAGAAAGTTATGATGTGAATTGCTAAATATAAAATAATATTAATGATAAGCTACCCGTTTGGCGTATTTTTCAACCAAGAATAGGTAAAATATATGTTTTCTAAATATGTATGAGATATCCAAAAAACTGTCGACGATCCATCAATGCACATCAGCCCCACTCTAATTTAATTTTTTTATGGACAGTTTTTTAATATGTATTAGATTTAAATATATTGCAAACGCTCTTTTGAAGAGAACTTTGTAAATGCTTTGATATTTAAAAAAATATCTATTTAAATAATGTTCCCATAATTTAAACTGTTATAATTAAAGTGACCTCGTTATATATTGCCAGAATATTAAATAAGTGAAGTAGGTTTGAATTATTATAATTCAATAAATTGTATATTTTAAAGAAAACTTAACTTACCCGTCATATGTTCCTTTTCAGTTATATTTAAATTAAGAACTAAATTACCTTTTAGGATTAATACCTGAATGGTAACAAAATAGTGACAGTTATTTTAATTCTCCTAAAATGTATATTCATTACCAAGAATGACATAAAGAATGGGTCACAGAGACAGGGAGATAACGACAGACGGGAAGTATATTTCGTAAGAAGCTCTCGCTTTGGTGGTTTAGTCTCAAATGACTGGTGCTCATTTCCTATCTGTATCCTTTGTCATTTGGCTAGCATTCCCATATTTATATTCCTTAAATAGTTGCCCCCTCTTCTCTATTTTATTTTTTGAATCTTCAGCCAGCCCTCACTTGAATTCCATTCCTCAGTTGTTTGTTTAGTTCTTTTTCATATTCCGATTCATCTTTTAATAGTTTTCTCAATGCTCTTCTTTCTGATTCGATTGACTTGTGTTCTATTTCATGCTCATTTGATTTGTTATTTATTAAAAAATATAATTTTCCAACATATTTTTATATTGTTCGTATGATTTTCTTGTTTTATTGTTGATGTCTTTCATTAATAGTTTATTGGTTACAGCTGTCTGATTATGGAAACTTTTCATTTATTCATGTGTACGGGTTGATGTATCTCAATGTATTATTGTCATGGTTTTGTTCAGGTGAGAATCCAGTGTTCTACATTCTTCCATACCTACGTATTATTTTAAAGAGGCCGATGGTGTCCAAGTCTAGTTCTCTAAGTTTTTTTTTCCAGTTCATCACATATCAAAATTTGCAACTAGACAGTTCCTATTACTTAAGTTGTTTTTCTGTGGTATTCTTCTAGAGTGGTCCACCATGAGCGGAATTAAAAACTATGCAGACTATGTAGTACGCCATAAAGTTCTATGGCCGTTCTATTTAGACAGGATAAGCACATTTAAAGGGATCTTAGTGGCATAAGATAGGGACCAAAAGCAAAACAATGAAGAGAAGTCGATGGCAAAAAATTACCAGAGAAGCAGGCGGACTTCAGTAAAGTTCTGTTACTTACAATAAAAGAAGTAGGCTAGTAATATGAGATGTGATTACTGAAAACATTATCAAATTCAGTATACAATCTGGGATTAGACTATACTGACAGAAAGTATAATAGACAGATGGGGTGAAGAAATTATTTGTTTTATTAGTGTTGATAGTATATATAAACAATTATTCCACTTTGAGAAATCGAATGCGGTAGGTAGGTGAATGGTTAATGTATTAGTGTCCTAAGCAAAAAGGCTAATAAGAGATTTTTCATTAACTAAAATTATGTAGGCAGAAATATCATCCGGTACATTTAACGTTTATCTGAATGTGATAATACAATATACTTAAACTAAACCAAAGAAATATTTTTGGTGCCTTAAAGAATTCGTATTTTTATTAGATTATTCAAAAATATATTTAACCCCAGTTTGAAGTTCTCATAAATGTTGACAATTAGGATAAGTAGGCGATAAATCGATGTTTTTAAGTGGCGGAAAGAGCATTAACTCACGTGAGCGAGAATCACTTATGTCTTTATATACTTCAACTTCGTAAAAGCCCTAGAGTAAAATTAAAAATGAAGTTCAATAACACGATCACGGTGAATATAGTTATGAGAGCGAAAAAAAGTACAAAGGAAATTTCCAAACACGAAGACTCAAAGATATGAGTAAATATTACTTCAAATCACGCTATACTAGCGAGCTAATGTTGTGTAGGTCGACTTATTTACCCGTAGGTGTGTTTGAGAGTGCAATATAAGATAGAAAGTAGGAGGTTGGCATTTGTGTTATTTAATTGAAAACAAACTTCGAATAACATGGAAAACAAATAACGTATATTTTTCTAAACAGATGGCATTATTTATATCGATTATTTAGGTGGGTATTATATCAGCTAAGGATTTTGGTATTGATTGGACAGGCTTAATATTGTCGAACTATTTCACCAATGCAAATAAAAAACGAATTTTCTGATAATTGATTATGTGGTGTATTAAGTAACCTAAAAGCATTACTTAACTATTTATTTCGATACAGAACAATTGAATTATTTTTTATAAGTAAGTTACAATTTTCGTAATAATTAAGGCAATTAAAGATTTAAATTATATAATAATTATTCATAATGATGAAATTAAACTGATTTCATTTTCTATCACCGAAATTACTATACATAGAATGACTGTTGAGGAGTTGTTTGATCAATGTGCTTCTACGTTTGAAGTCTTTGATTTGATTAATCTAACCAGTTTTGTTTACCATTTGTTCCCAATTAATACTCTAGCTGATATTTACTGTAAAATTCGGAATAACCTTACTGAGCAATATTTCATAGTTCTGGTAGTTCTACTTTTGTTTCTCCGGATTTTCGATTTTTCATTTTGTTTATAACATTTAATTTCTTGTAGGTTCACATGTTGCTCATTCCTCGATGTTGGTCATGAATCAAATTATTTCCTTTCAGCATCCATCCCCCAAAGCGACCCAACATAAGAAAAACTATATAAAAAATTTCTAAATTATTAAAATTCTGAAAATTGAAATCAGTTCTTCTACTTTTTTTACCAATCTTTTACTCAGAGATACTAAGAAAGCCAAATATGATTTGGGCGGAACGTCAAATGATTTTTCAACCGAATACAACAGACGAACGGATGTACACCGGAATAAATCATCAACCACATATTTCCATCCGTGAAACAATATATAAACATATAGTTTATATATATATATATATATATAATATATATATATATATATATATATATATATACGGTAATCATACAATGCTGAACCACACATAGTCACTTGAATTAACAATCCTGAACCAGCCTCGAGAACCTGAACCAGTATATTGCTAATTGGTTCAGGTTTGTTTTGTATTAAACTTGTAAAAGAGTCATCTATTATCTCAATTATGACTTAGGTATTCTAATTTTTCAGATATTTAGAACTCTTTAAATTGTATTTCTATCGTGATTAAAAGATGGGGTAAGTTGTTACGGCTAAAAATTGTATGGTTCAGCATAGCACGATTCGTAGATTTTTAGTTTACGGTATATCCGCCAGAGGCGCTTAATCGTATTTGCAGTGAATATACTATTCTATATATCATCCTCAATTTTTCATACTGTCCTGAGCCAGAAATCTGGCAACGCAGTAACATCTTGTGTTGTATTTACATTGTTAAGTTATTAGTATTTTAAGGCTAATTTATTTCCTGAGAACGAAAGTTAGTGTTCAGTATTCATAATTTTACGATGTCGAAACGAAGTAAAGAAATTTTATTGTTAGCGAAGCATAACATAATTAAAGGTAAGTAAAAAGATCTATTTATTTACAATACCTACTTATTTTGTTCAACTTTCGTAAAATACTAGATCACCGTCAAACAAAAAACACCGTTTGTTCATTATTGACCCTTTTACGCTATATTACAGTTATAAATTTTCTTAGGAAATACACTAAAATAATCATTTGTCTATATTGATTTAATTAAAAACAATTTCACACATGTTGTTTTCAATTTTTGTTTTCAATGGCATCTTCTCATAAAAAATTGTAAACTTATGGCGTTTTTAAGTTTATGGGGCATACTTCGAAACATACCGTAGGTAAATTTTGCCAAATAAGTTGTTTATTAAATTAAACCGACTATGTTTTCGAGCAACATAAGGTGCAGTTTATTTTAATTTCATTGTTTTTTAGTGTCCACAGTTTTATAAATTGATTTTTATGCAGAGTTTCAGCTAACAAACCAGAATATGCAAAATATCAATATGAAAAAGATTTCACGTTGGAATCGTGTTTTTCTGTCTGACGGCAGTATAGTTATTTAGTAGATGCATTAACTGTTATTTAAGAATTTATTGGTCGTTAACATATGAGTAAGGGATTATTGGATTCAGACTGACGTCTAGAAAATGATGTAAAATTTTGAATTGAAAAAAAATCAACAAATTGAAAAAACAAAGTTCAATTGGGTTTCTAAAAATGTACTTACATTCAAAATAAAATTTCTCAACTTTATTTCTGAACTCCCATTCACCAGTCTACTTTTGGGGAGTGACTAGCCTTAAAATTTATGACAGATTTTGTTATAACTACCTTGGAATTCTACATGTATTTTTACTTAAACACTGGTTTTCAAAATGTACCTATGAATTTTATTGTTTTTATTTATCGAAAATTTCTTACAATTTATTAGCTTAGGTGAGCTTTTGCTTAACGATTATCCTACTTGAAATTAAAAAGTTGTTGATTAACAGTAGGCTAATTTTATGAAAAATTAGTGATTTGTTGCCTTCTTCAAATATCAAAATCAAAATATTACCATAATTTTTTAACGGTTGTAAATTAATAATTAACAGCATAACAACTGCATGCTTACCCTATGGAGCCATATTTTCAGTATTAAATTTAAATGGCTCATATATTGAGTTCTAGGGTTAGGATATTATTACTGGAAATTTACTCTTTTTAAGAATTTATATTTTCAATTTCACAAATTTACAAGTTTACAAGTTACATGCAAAAAACAATCTAGATTCCATGAGCCATCTTTCATATTTTTATTAGCAAGAATTGCCATCAATTTGATTTTCAAGTAGCACTCAATGCTGCTGTTTCATAAATTATATTAAATAATCGGATTTAAATGTAGAAATTATTGCCTGGGTAAAGTGAAAAACATTTTTTAAAATCTTGCGCCGTCAATAAATAACAGTTAAATATGTTTCTATTCTGTTGACAATATAATTTGTCATATTAGTCTAATCAACAGTGTCACTTCTTCGAATTCGAGTTTGCCTGCCCCCACAATTATTATCAAGGTATCATTCGAACTATTATTGATTTTTGAAAAAAATCCAAGTCGTGCTCAAAAATTACAAAGTTAAAAACAATTTATTACTAAAAAGCAGGGCTCTCGTTTTCGAGGATTCCTCAAGACCTACTGAGAGATCGGACATCCCAAAAAGAGTCTTTATTAGCAGAAAGTTTCTGAAGAAAAGTCATACCCCTCGGACCTCTAACACCACTATTTAAAATTTTAATTATGCAGCAAAAATAGGGCAAAAAACGAGTGATGTGACATACGCTGGAAATATTGATTCGTTCACTTACAAAAAAAAAAAAAAATCAATTAAACATGAATATTCAGGCAGACAAAATCAGGTACCATTTGGACACACCAGTAAGCAATAATCCTTTGTAAAAAAATGTTTTGGTATTTTTTCAATTATTTATGTTTTTATTAATTAAGTTCTTTTTACAAATTGAAAAACCTAAATGATATTTAAACTAATTACCTGAAATTCTTTTCAATGCATTGAATCTCTTCTTCATTGGCTGTATATCTCTTCATTGGCTGTATTCTTGCTGATTTCTAACTTGTAAAAATTTCACAAAATCATAAATAAGGTATTAATTTGGGAATTTTTTTAGAGGGATTATTATTACTGATGTGTCTAAATGCTACCTGAATTTTTCTTATATCATATCTATATCTAATAGGGTCAAGTGAGCACATCGATGGATGCCCGCTTATGCCAAGTCT
Source organism: Octodonta nipae (assembly GCA_034190945.1). Lineage (NCBI taxonomy): Eukaryota > Metazoa > Arthropoda > Insecta > Coleoptera > Chrysomelidae > Octodonta > Octodonta nipae. Next base: position 57,190,736 of record CM067218.1, on the reverse strand, counting down.
TTAGTCCTATTTTCACTAAATAATTAAAATTAAAAATAACTTGTGTAGATTTCCACGCTATTTTAGGAAATTTCTTGCTCCTTAGGAATCATTATTGGGATTTGCGTTCTCTCCAATAGTTTTGAGATATTCGCTAAAATCAAAATCTCCCCTTTTTATTACTAAATTGTTTACAAGTTTTGCAATTTTTTCGAGTGAGATTTCGATCTTTCCAAAAAGTTTCTCGATGCAGTTACGAATCGATTGACACCTTGATCATATTTTCCGCAGCAAATTCCAAGAAATGACACTTATTTGACTAATTTATAAGCTTCACTTTTAATAATGTGGAATCAACTGTGAATTAAAATTCACTAAGTTACATTATTTTTTCAGGGTTAAAGCAACAAAACACTCTGAATGAAAGTCCAGGAAGAATAAATACAGAATCAGATTATAATTTGTCTCCTCAACAGTCCGTGTCAAATGTGACTAGTAATACAATAATAGCTCAAGATTTAGGTGAACACATACCATCAGAAATGCCTAGCATGATTTCTGATGGTGATTGTATTGATGCTTCTAAACAAGAACCGTGACTAATGGAAGTTACCCGTATATCCCAATTAAGGAGCAAAATCAGTCTTTACCTAATGTTGATGTTGTAACTTCACTTAGTGAGGCTCCGGTACGGTTATCAATTAAATTAATAATTAATAAAATTATTACAGTTTTTTTTTTGTTAATTTCAGGCGTCTGAAAAAATAATAATATCTCGGTACTTTGCAGATCATATTAAAAACAAAATACCTTCAAAACGTGTAGAAGTTGAAACACTTGCAGCTTCCAAACCAGAGTTTTTTAGGACAAAAAGTGGACGTCAATTAAAGCTATGGTATGCAACATCTACAGCGGAAAATTAAAAGCACCGTTGTCAAATAGTTACTAAAATTTCCAGTGGCAAATTTTTAATTTTGGTTTTTGTTACAAGAATAATACTCTTTGTTTTGTAATTTTATAGATTTATAAATAAATTTTATGTTACATTGGCTTTTTTAATTTAAAATCCCGAGATAGTCAATTAGTACAGGTAGTTCAAGATCAAGATTGTCAATCATCCAAAATGATGCCTTAACTGTTGTCAATAACCAGATATTTTTAAATTAAGGAAAAGTGTACAATAATAATATTTATATTTTAATTGTAATTCCAAGGATAGCATTTTTTCACTGTTTTGCCAAGAGCCTGCTTATATGTGAAAAAGTACTGTGCTAGTTTATTAGTAGTACTGGAAAAAGTTGCAGTTAAAATTAATTTATGTTAGTTGTTTCCTTAATTTTTTAAGGGGGGAGGGGGGAGTTTTGAAGTGCTTTTGATCTGGAAGTTAATGAGTCATTACTTTTCTTTTGGTACATGGTGAGTTTTTGGCGTCTTGCTCATCTTCTTCTTGTTCCTCTTCTTCTTCTCCTTCTTCTTCTTGTTCTCTTTGATCTCTAAATTCTTCCATTTCTTGTTCTCCTATTCCTGTCTCATCTGGCTCAGTGTATCCATCATATTCGGAGTCTGAATCTGACTCGATTCCTTGGACAATTTTTCTATAATCTGTCTTCTTTGCATTCTGTGGATCGATGACCATGCCGTACTCGAAATTACCATCTACATCATCATCACAGTCGTTAGTTTTATCTTCATCGTGATCATTTATATTCTCAACAATATCTGATGCATTTGTGTACTTTTCGCATTTGCACAGGCTGGCGTATATTTCATCCCAGCTTTCCTGCAGCTGCAACTTTTGGTGCAGCCAGACATTATGCAGCTGGAGTAAACAAGTTTTAGTAATAGAAAAATAATAATAGCTGATAACAAAATCAAATAAAAAACAAATAAACAACTGCAACTCTAACATAATTTATAGCTTAACAAAATTGCCTTAAAGGTCAATAACAATTCGCATTATTTACTGAGTTAGAAGCCGCAAAAGTTCGTATATCTAATAGTTTATAAGTTATATATTAGCTTCAAAGTTAAGAAATGGATCAGCTGCTGCAACTTTTGTAGCACGTATATTTTCAAAAATGCATAAAATATCGAATACATTTTTTTTTGGTATTTTACTGCACGAGGTGGTTTTTGTAATTTTTAATATTTTCAGGAAAAACTAAAAGTTGTTTATAAGAAATTGTTAACTCAATAAACAATGAATTTGTAAAAAACTGTAGTTCGTCATTTTGTAGAGAAAAGTCAATTATTATTTAAAAATAAAATTTCTTAAATAATAGTTCAAACGATAGATATATATAAAAAAACTATTCTGAATAATTAAAAATTATTATTAAGCAAAAAAAATTATTCCAAAACACAAAATTCTCTACAAAATTGTAAAAATCTTTTATTTTACATATTAAAATAATCCATTTGCTTATAAACAAAATATTATTGTGTTTTTTCTTTTTTTTTTAGTAATTTACAAAATTATTATAAACAAAGTATTAAAATTTGTAATACTTTTATGACGCAGTCTTGTTTTTTATGTATATAAGCAAGGCTCCAGGAAGCGAAAAAAAAATTACGGCAATTATTTAAACATTTTTTTTTTAGTTAAGAACGATAAAGGAAGTTTGAAAAAATTTTGTTAATTTACAATTGTTTAATTTATTGAAAAATATACTTAAATGAAAAAAATCAACGGGACTCAATTCTTTACAATGTTTAAATTAGACCACATTTTTTAGATTTTTCAATTTACTATAAGTAGGTTAAAAATATGTTTTTAAGGACGTACTAGGTTTCGAGGTCGTGCGCGCAACCTAACAATACCGTGCGGAAGGCTGTTTTGAGCGTTAAATTAAAATGATAAATAATGGAGATACAGTTTTGGGAGTTGGAACTTTTTTTGTAAATTTCCTGGTCTTTAATTATCTTTCAAAATTCAAAAATATTAAAAGTTTACGAACTATAAGCGAAAAACCAAATACTATTTATTTAGGTTCTCCAATTATTTATAACTTTTGGAATTTTCTATGTGCTAATTTAATTTTTTATCACAATGATCTAGACATCATTCTGAATCGAATGAACCAATCCACAAATTTTTAAGCATAGTATGTTGTATTAACACCATTCTCAACTTGTAGGCTAGCCTAAAATAATGTTGATGCACGGTTTGATAAATAATTATAGTTTGAAAATACTAAAAAAATTTTAAGCATATCGAACACATAAATGTTATGTAACATATATATGGTTACAATTATTAAAACATAATTAGTAATTTTTTATTCAGAAAAATAAATAAATTCGAACCCGAATAAATGCTTACCCTCTTAAAACAAATATTCTAGCTTAAGAGATTTTTTGGAAATTATTAGCTATATCGTTGAAACAACTGAACTTAAAATTCTAAAAACATATTTATAGAAACCTTTCAAGTACCACCACACACGATTGGTTGATTAAAAAAAAACTACTGGTACCAAGCTTACCCACATATTATTCTAAAAAGTGAAAATATTAAATTATTGTTGAGCGATTTATTTCCTCATCAGAATTTGTCACCGTCTCAAATTTCAAATTTCTATGTCATATAGTTTTCGAGAAAAGATCTGACAGACGGACCCCAGAGTGAATTTATAAGGATATTCGTACAGTAACCTTTATATTTATTCATTCATGTAGATACCATCAGCAATATAACAGCTCTGTGAATTGTGAAACAACATAATCTACAACTTATAACAAAAATATCTGTTGTTTTTACTAGCAATTGTCTTCTCATCAACACATTTAAAAGTTTATATGAGCTATTCCTTCATTTATTGTAATATGGAAAATTCAATGCAAGTAGTCGTTCTTACAATTACAATAAGTAATTTCTTTTAGTAAGAGTTCTTATTGCCGAATGAAGTGCATTTAAATGAATTTCATTCGGAGATAAGAACTCGCTTTCAAAGCTAAATTAAAATTATGAACAAAGTAGAGAGAGATTGACTAGTTGGACAGACAGTTTTATATTAACTTCCCTTCTCCTTTTTTGCTTATAAAACTTTTCTAATTGTTTATGTGATAATTAATATGATTTTCGGAATATTTTTCTAGAGGATATTAAGAACCCATCAAACCCTCGACCAAACCTTAACTCGCTTTATATAAGTGTTTAATAATATTTCCATGTGGACTATTTAAATGTATTCAGTATTAACAATTCTAAGCTTTACAGCGGTCAGCGACAGCGAACTTGACCTCAATTCATAAACATTCGACGATTTCACTAGTAGAGAATCCCCAAATCTGACAACCATGCAGCGGTTCAAGATTGTAGGTTTTCGTATATCAAAATGTATATATTGGGTCAGAAAAGTCTGGAAAATATAAGGGTTCAGGATGGTAATGAAAGCCTTGTAATTATTCGATTTTGGTTTTCAAAATTTCAAAGTATATAATTCAAATTTGGATACAACATCCATCATCAAAATAATAAAATTTAATTAGTTTTCATATAGATTCATTACTTCTACCTGCAGGTTTGTATGATTTACCGTTTGGTTCAGAATTGATATAAGGATGTATATATATATATATATATATATATATATATATATATATATATATATATATATATATATATATATAGTAATGGAATTTTTATTTTGTAAATGATCAGTTAAATCATTTGTTGTTAAACTTTAACACTTTTTGTTTATAAAAATTCCACCATTGCTCCGACTCTTTGAGAAAGTCTAAGTAATAGGAAAAATCAAATGTTACCTTGATTTCAATACAAAAACTTAGGGAATGACGTTGAAAAATTTCATTAGTCCAGATTTCCAATAACTTCATATTTTCGGTATAAAAGGGCAATAACTAACATCTTTCGGATCTTATTAGAACATTTTGTAGTAAATAGCGGTTGAAAATTCAGTATTTCCATCTATAAATATCAAAATTTATATTTGACATGACAGAAAGTTTTGGATCAAAATATATTTGAAATTTACACAGGACGACAAGGACAAATCATAGAGCTATTATATACGTAGAGTGAATTAGGTATTAGGTATGGGCGTTATTGTAAGTGGCAGTGTAATAACAGTAGAAAGAGAAAGACAATATCAGGGAGCGCTTGCTATGTCTCTACCCTACCAATAGTAGGCGTCACCACTGACACTGACCAATCAGGAACGACACGCGTATTCTCTCTCTCTTTCAATTGATATTACATGAATTCCGCTACTTCACGTGCTCTACAGTATTAATCTCTTTGGGACAAATACATGTCTATAGAACACATTGTTGGTCGTAAACAATGAAAAAAATTAGAAATTTAGGAGCAGGTTATATTTTTGAAGTGCGGGTGACAAGTGATCAGGGAACAAGAATAAAGAAAATTACAGATTTTACGAAAATGGAATGGTATTTTGCAAAATGAAACATTAGGAAAGTGAAATTTGAAAAGTGGATTAACATATAGAAGAAGAATAAAATCTATAAATACTTAGAGCATACACCTTCTGGAAGTAGCCTGCAATGCACCAATGTCGTGCCAAGGATAGAAAGAGAGGGCAATAGTGAGATCAAGAGGCCATTTCACTCGATTGGTAGGTGCAGCCAATGAGCTCATTAGATGCAGTTCCCAATCGAGTGAAATAGCCTGTTATTGCCCTGTCTTTCTAACCTTGGCACGATATTTATGCACTGCAGGCTATCTCTAGAAAGTAGTATAAATACGCGAAAGGGCATGACATACGGAGTATTCAGATTTTAGCAGTGTTAAGGTAAACTTTGTTTGAGATTATAAAGTGACGTTTAAATTGTCAAAAGATTGACAAACAAAATTTTTCAAAATTCAAAATTTTTAATTGTTAGTGCACAGTTATTGAAAGGCAACCATCAACCTGAAGATTTGAATGAAACAGGTGTGCAGAAAAGCTATTAAGGTGCATACTGTACAGAAGTCAATTTAAAAGATAGCAGTTAAGTTAAAAAGCAGAGAGAAGCAGTATTGGTACCAGATTTCAGTAAATATATAAAGAAAGTAGGCAGAGTACGATACAGAGAGAGTCTAGAGCCAAGCAGAGGTACGAAGAAGTGGTTTGGAGGTATCAATGAGATACATCAGAAGGTGCAGTAAAAGCTAATATACACCAAATAAACGAGTCAATAGGATAAATTGGTTGACGCTTTAAGACAAACTTAAAGTTATTAAGGTAGTACAAATTTGCAGTTAAATTAAACATTTTCATACGACGCTTATAGTAGTTAAGATTATAGAAGTTACTAAATTTTTGATTCATTGGGAAATATAAATTTTAGTATCGGGTTTTTAAATTCAAAATTCAGTAAATTTCATTTGAACTGTCATTGTGTTTTAAGATTATTTTGTTATTAAAAAGAACAATTCGTTTAATCATATCTGTTTAGATTAATTATTTGATTTTCATATCAGTTATGTGTTGCTCGATATTTTTGATTTTTATTTATTTTTCATTTGCTTTTTTTAATTTCGTATGATTGTTTTATTGTTTGACAACAGTCTAATTGGATATTATGTTTTCATTACAGGTAAAGAGTCTCAAAGAGTCGGAGCAAGAAGTTGTGGTGGAATTTTTATAAACAAAAAGTATTAAAGTTTTAAAAACAAATGATTTAACTGATCATTTACAAAATAACAATTCCATTACAATATAACTATATATTGTTTTATTTTGTTAAGGGTTATGTAGGTTTTACGGGAGCCCTTACGTTGGCTGCCAATTTACAATGGTCTTTTTTATTTTGTTAATGATTATTGTTTAATATTGATTATTTTAATTGCTTGGGCAACACATTACTTGAAGTAATGAAATCCATAATTAATTTAATGTGCTTAATTATTTATTTAATGTTTTAACTTTAATTTTTGCTTTGAGGAACTTTATATATATATATATATATATATATATATATGTTAGGCGTAAATATCATGCACGTGATACAAAGTATCATATTTCGCTGACCAGTTTCCTGCTTCATTATGTAAACGTGGGAACGCATCGACTTGACCGTTCTTTTGATTAGTCAGCTTTCTTAATGTTATAAAGCAGAGCGACGCGGTCCCACGGTCGTCATTTATCCTTAGTATACTTTACCATTTAGTTAGTTCATTTTAATTTTTCATTTAATGTTTTATTTAAATTTTTAATTTTTTGTATTCCAATAAATATTTTTTTAAGTCAAAAGTGATTTATATGATATTATATATATATATATATATATATATATATATATATATATATATATAATTGTTAGTGTGGGTTTATTTGGGCATTATATTTTATTTTACTTCATCCGGCTATTTTATTTGAAACGTTGAAACGGGCAGACTTTTGGAAATTATATTATTCATATCTAAATTAAGATAAACATTTTTAAATTTGTTTAAAACAAAATTATAATCAACTCAATTCACTTAACAAAACAATCATTGTAGTTACGGTTTTATCTCTCATTTGGCTTCGGCAGCTTTTTCCAGATGACACTCTCATTATCTTACCTTTCCCAGATTTTTTTTTCTATTTCAAATTTTTTTAAACTTTTTTATTATCTAATAATAAATTTCAATTTTATTTAATATCATACTTTAATGGATCCTTTTATTTTAACTTAGCTAATTTAAATTCAGAATTGTTTCTATAAATCTAGTTCCTTCTTGAACCTCACTTTTTCAAAACAATACTTTAACATACTTTATTATCCAACAAAATTCTACTCAATTAAATTTATCAAAACTTAACATTTTCTGCTATACTTATTATTTTTCAGAATTCTCTTTCATTCTTTACCTATCTAATCTAAAATTCCTGAACTAATATTTTAATAAACATTACAATAAATCAGTTAGGTTTTGATTTTTAGCCATTTCTCTAATTCACCATTTATTTTCTTACATAGATTTTCTCCTTTTCTTCATCCCTTATTTTATTTTTATTTTAATTATCCATTCCGTTTTTTAAATTAAATGTTTATTTTCATCCACTTAGTTTGTTTCACACCACTTATATGTCAATCAGTTGTATTAGGTGTTGCTTGATTATTCACTTCACTTTAAATTTAAAAATTTGCGACTTTGACCTTTATTGTCGATTATTTTGAATTTTAATACCTTATTTCATTCACACTAGAACTAACTCGTCCACAATGACAACTGACAAACTTTAAACTCAAAAATATCAAGGCATACTTAATTTTTTAAGAAAATACTACGACACTTCCAAGGCGCTGATTAAATGACGAATCTCTGTTTTTGGTGTATCACTTGTACTTATAATGTAGGAACAAACGACTGTCGCCAAGCCATAATTTTCTTGAAATAGGTAACTAGATGATGCAATTATCTAATTTGAATTAAATATTTAATTTTAATGTAATGTTCTGAATGATATGTCTTTTGAAAGATTATTTAATTTTAAATAAATTGTTTTTTTTTTGACTAAAGCTTTGCTTCGTTATTTTCTCAATTTTGCTCATATCTTAATAAATATAGCTTACAACTCTTATCTAATCTTTATTTTCTAGTCTACATAGACTCTTATATCCCAAGCACATGCAATTTTTGCTTGCCAACTGTTTAAATCACTTTTTTAGGATTCCTATTTTCTGGCATTGCTTCATTATTACAAGTTCACTTTACCTTGTCTGTCATTGTAATTGCCTTATTTCACCAATGTCACTACTTATTTTAGTGTTTTTACTTTGTTTTTTCTCTTAACTATTTACATTACTTATTTTCGATTATGACATGGTTTCAATTACATACAATTACATTTTCTACTGTTGTCAACTCCTTTCTATTTTTTTCTCAATTATCTATTTAATTGGCTTTGCAGCTAATATGTTTTACTTTTTATCCTCTATTAACCTTATTTTTCCTTTTTGATAGTCTGCAACATTTGCAAGGCGAAAATATACAAATTACACATTTTGGGTTTGGCAGAAAATTCCTCCCAATTTTGATATGGATATATCTTCTACCTTCTTATTATTTATATAGTCTGATGGACTAAATTATGGTATTTATCCTACTTTGTATTTCTGTTCTCAGTTTGCATTTATTTTCTAAATTTCTGCTGATATGTGCCTATTTTGCTGCGTAAGTAATGTACGATAAGAAGTTTTTCCTCAGAGAAGCTTGCCCAATAAGTACTGATTTTTGTCAAGTTCATTGATTTGTTTAGTTTTGTTACTGTCTAAATACTATTTATTGATAAATTTAATTTCCTCATTATATCTCTAAATTTTGTTTAAATTTACTCATTACTCTTATTACTGAAGGCTTATTTCATTACTATATATGTATATATATATATATATATATATATATATATATATATATATACACACAATGAGGGCAAATATTTTAAAGAATAATAGTTCGGAATAAGCTTTATAACAATTTTCAAAAAGAGCTACAGTTTTGCTAAATAAAATGGTACGAATTTTAAAGTCATTTTTACAATAATCAACAGGAAATTTTACATTCCAAACGCTTCTCATGTTTCATATGTTAAATATATACTAAATTGTTTATTAAAACGATTTTGTTTATTATTATAAATTAAATACTACGTACCTCCGCCAAATATTGCTGATACTGGTGAATGCCGATTAAGTGTCATGTCTGTTTACCTTTCTTTATGCCAGTTTGCAGTTTGTTTTGCAGTTTTCAGTGAAACGTTCAATTAGGTGGAAATTGCTGGATTTTTGCAAAAAGTGGATTAAATCTTGCTGTTGTGTGCATATTTTGTGTTGAAACTAATCACTCTGGAGTATATTTATTCGAAAGTAGTCTATCTAAAAGGAATATTTGAATATAATAATTAATTTTTTTCTGAATAATTTAACTGTTAAACTAGATTCTTCGAATCGAGTTATTTCTAAATAATGTGTAAATAAAAAAATAACTCTTTATTGTTTTGTCCTGTAATTCAGTTTCATGAAAAATTTTTTTTAAAAATTAATATTAAAAAACGAAATTTATTATTCAATAACAAACACAAGTGATCATTTTTTTCGCAGACGAAATTATTTCTTAAGGAAGTCTCGTCTAGGTTATTTGTGTTGACCAGCAGGCGATGTTGTCTCAGTAATATAATTTTTTTTTTTAATTTGGTGTGTACTATCTCCACCAAAAATATATTCACTCAAACTATATATATATATATATATATATATATATATATATATATATATATATATTTATATATATATATATATAGGGTGTACATATATATATATATATATATATATATATATATATATATAGATATATATTGTAATGGAATTAGAATAGCCATAAATCAAAATGAAATGCAATCTAAAAAACAGATTCAAAGAGTAGACTGTATATTAGAAGTATACTGGTCATGAAAATGTTGGTTGTCTCTAACAATCAGTTACATTTATTGGGAAAAACACTAATAAATTAATTATACTCTCTTTGAGGGTCATTCCTTTGTACGCAAGACAATATATATTATATATCAATATAATCGAAAATCCTAGATGTCGGTCTTGCATCTCGCGTCTTTCAAATTAATTATAATTGAAAATTTTATGTTAATGGTTGAAAAGGATCAACTGCGATTCAAATGTTATAATATAAAAGGTTTAGCAAAACCATTCAATCAATAAAAAGCAAGTACAACTTTTGAATTTCATTCTCGGTAAACATGCCATTCCAACATGCCAGCGAAAATGAGCAATAAATTGTATATAAAATAATATACAGGGACTAGAATTTCAAATAAGAAAGATGGTATTGGCCACTGTCCCTATATAATTTTTTTGTTGAGAAAATGTGCATTTAAAAATACAAATCGACGTGTCCAGGTGTTTTTCCCAACACGCCTTCCTTTATTCGTTATCGAATTTTTTCCATTTGTCTGTCCCACACTGTATGTACTATTTAATGGTCAGGACAGTAAGTCTATTGTGATATACGAGTATACTAGAATTTTACTAAATAGTAATATGAAATTTTACGTCTATGTCATCCTCAAATCCTCAATGACTCACTATTTTGTTGTCGAACGGTTGTTTTATTCTACTCATTGAATAATATGTACTAAACTGCATAAGCAAAGTGAATAAAAATATAGAGAAAATGGTTGAGTTCAAGCCTACTTTATCCCCAAACTGTGCGTAAAATTCATTGCTATTACCAATAGGTATTCTCTGTTCGTGATTATAAATATAAAGTAAAAACGTTCCCATATAGATCTTACTACTAATTAAATATACTTGTAGTAGCTCTCCATTGAATAAATGAAATGAAAACAGCATTTCCAAACGACGAAAAAATGTCAGCAAAACATATAGTTTTTCCAAATGTCTGCTTCCATGCTCATTTAATTAATTTATTTTAACAATATTTAAACTCTTGTATAACATACAATGTACAATGTAGACTACATATCGGCAATCGTTTCGCGCGAACACTATACACACTCTAATTAAGAAAGCAGTCACATAAGATTGAATGTTGAAAGTTTCGGGTGTCAGCAGTCTACCGTATCCACTAAAAGGTTTTGATCTCTCTTATCTTTTTCTGTTCAATGTTATCCCTGACATCGAAAATCGGTTTAGTTACCACTTTCTTAAAATCATGCGTCCGATGGGATCGAGGTTTTCTTTTAAATCCGGATCGTTTCTTGTGAGCGATTCTATTCAGGAATTCGTTTTAGTCCTTTAGCGATTTCATGCTACTCATGTCGCAGCCCTACTTTGTTTTAAACACGTCTGTAGTTTTATTCACAGATCAGTTTTATTGCATTTGTGACTTGCATTCTTTGAAGTTCGTTCGTAGGACATTCAGAGTGAATGTTTACCTGAGGGTAGTTTTCGCATGTTTCGTGTTAATTTATGGTTTACTTAGCTACATAGGCTCTCCAAAAGAAATGACAGTCCTCAAAAAAACATGGTAAGCAGTTTTTATCTGATTAACGGAAACTAGTAAATTTATTCGTTAAGATTTACCATAAGAAAATGTTTAAAAAATATATCCACAAACCTCCCTAAAAATATCGACAGCCACATGCAATGACCAACTCTTAGAACTCTAGAAAAAAAGTAGTGTTAAGTCTGAAGAACAAGAGAAAAGATATTAACTCTTAACTCCAGAAATGTCTCCTTTTATATCATATATAAATTACAGGACGAGGACTATTACTAAAAAGCAATCCCAATATTAAGAACAAATAAAGTGCACCTTAAAGATAAATGACAATTTGATACTCAACATACTGTATGAGAATATCACAAAAAGCGTCTACAAAGCAATCAAAAAATGAGCTAAAAGTAAAACAAAGATGATATACACAATAGAAGAATAACATTGTTAATAAAAGAGAAAATAGAAATGCCAAGAAAATTTCAATAGAGTACAAAAATCGCAACACGGAAATATCCAAAGAATAAAGAAGACATAATGTCAGTTCGCTGAATTTTGCTCACCCAACTTCTTTCTTGAAACAGATGAGTATTTAAAATATGCCAGGATTACTGATTGTTTTTTACAGAACGTCCGATTGACTTTGTTTTATATAACTGTGTTTATGTTTCTTTAATTAATATATAAATAAATTAGTGATATGAAAGAAAGTAATTCGTTTTTCTGCATTAAATTACTTTTTGATAAAGCTGAATGGAGTATGGTATTATCAAATTTTTCGGCACAACTCGTCACATATTAACATTCTTTTTGGTTTGTTCTATTGTCTGTAAATTTAATTTGAAATTTTGGTATTCGGCAAGGCATAAATATTTGCGAAGGGGAAACACCATTTCCCCTAACGGTAGAATTGACATTGTATTCGAAGGCAAATCAAATATAAATAGAAATTTTGCATTTCTTCTTAGAATGAAAATTCGAGCTAGGTGATGTTGTGTGGAGTAGATGTTTGCTTTATGAGGAGTGGGAAACGCGTATGCTTGGCTTTGTCAGTACCAATTGTATGATCTGTGGCCAGTACAGAGTACAGCCATGACCGATCAAAAGGTAGGTACATTAGTGTGTTGCACAATAGATTATCATATAGTTTTTAACCAGTGAAGACATTGAACGCGCAGAAATTTTAACTTGTTTAAAGGCACCGTTTGGAGTACACTAATATATATAATCATGATCGACGCGCTAGGACAAGCATTACAGCTGACAATACCAGTAGCGTTTGAGACTTATTAAACGTGAGCGTCGATTATCCGTGGAAGAAATTTCCTTAGAATTGGATGTCAGATATGTAAATGTTCAAACAATTATCAGTGATCCACTTGGTTTCAGTCGTGGACTGGAAAACAAAAGCTGGTGAGGTTGGAGATCGCTGAAAGGCTTCTGCGTTGTTTTCAACGAGAAGGGAATGATTTTTTGAAGCGCATTGTAAAATGACCAGTAAGGAGTGACGACAAAAAAAAATAAAGGCCAAAACTCGTCTCTCAGTTGGAAAAGTCTTTGCAACGTTTTTTTTGACTAATGATCAACGTACAGTGAATACGAATTACTACTTCCAGTTGGCAAAAGCCCTGAATTCGAAACAAAAGACAAGGAATAAACTGCAAGAAATGGGCTGGGAAAGCCTTGAGCACCAGACTTGTCTCCTTGTGACTACTTTTTGTTTGTGCCTCTCAAGGAATGACCGAAAGAAAAACGACTTGGAAGAAATGAAGAAGTCGAGGAGTACATGCCAGTCGGCTTGCAACTCTCCCTCAAACATTCTATGAAGAGAGATTACTGCAACTCTGAAATAGATGGCAAAAGTGTGTAGATCATGGAGGAGCGTATATTGAAAAATGTTAAAACAGTGATTTTTGTGTACATTATTGAATATATGCATGAAAAAATAGTACCATTTATATATGAATTACCCTCGTAATAGTTTTATTGCCTTTTGAAAGTAATAAAGTCGATCATAGTATCACATTTAATCTATTGGACGATTTTAGCAAAAACAACTTATCTTTTGTTCTGTAGCATACCATCATCATTTTTATAGTATATTGACTGGGCCATTCGACCTAAAAATAATTTTACTTGATTCAATGAGGACATACGTCTGTAAAATGATACCTAATCTAATCGAAAATTTTCTGCCTTCTCTGCCTCAAAAATAGTGTTTAACCTCCTGAAAGCTTGATAACGCATTGAATTTTTAATTCTACAGTCATAAGATTTAATGAGTAAATGACTCTTATACTGTACTAAATTTGGACCTTTTGAAAACACTATCGTCAATCATTAAACAAATTCAAATGTTTACTTGCCTTCATAATTCATATAATAGAAAAATAAATTGAATTACATAAACATAATAACAGTAAGTTTAAAAATGAAAAAAAGTGATCTACTCAAGAGACTGGAACTTTGGTAAACATTATAAACACACTATTGTAAACATCAAAAAAGAGATTGAAAGTTGGTATGGTATTTATATTAGGGAAATAATCAAATCATGTATAAATTTCGACATTTATATTATTGTATATGAGTTATTATTATCAATTCCTTATTACAATCATCTAATTAAAATAATGTGTACATAAAAATATAAAATAATTTGGTCAAGTGCGAGTTGGACTCGCATACTTAGGGTTCCGTACCACCTTCAAGATTCGAATATTCCAGTTTCAGACAAGCAGGGAATGAGTGCATTTTCTTATACTTACCCTTATATCTTTTAAAGGAAGCGTTTTGAATTTATAAAAAATATACACTTTGATTTTCCACAAATAGACTTTTTATTTTATCTGCTTTAGGATTCGCTTGATTTTTATCACAATACATATGTATTTAATTTTCTAATTTGCCCCCAAAAAGTAACATTAGAGTTTTATTTTACTAATAAACTTTCAGAAATGCCTTTTATAATCTACTGAGTTTTGAGGCTCTGTAGATTGGAAGAAAATCGGCAAAATAGGTCAAAGTTTAAATAATAAATTATTAAATCTGTTATTCAAATTATTTAAAAATATAAATAAAATATATTTTTCAAATTTTAAATAGTGTAGTTTCTAAAGTGGAAATTAAGTCGATGTTTAATATTTTTAATATCTTTTATACAAATGATTTAAAAATATGATATATTTGTAATTCACATAATGAGCCTTTTATCTAATATATTACATGACCCGTTAGAAACAATTATAATTTTTTATTTTCAATTTAATTCTATAATTTGCCCCCCAAAATGAATATTAGGGGTTTCTTCTTATTTTTCCAGTAAACTTCCAGTTTTTCAAAAAAATTTTCAGCTTATGGTTTCGGAGATAAGGGGGGGAATGGGTCAAATTTTTTATATTTTTGTTAATATCTTTTAATTAATTTATTTTATAAATATGGAAAAATATACTTATTTTCTTCATCATGAGCCCTTTTATTTGATATATAACATGCTGGGTTAGAAACAATTTTAATTTTATATTTTCCATTTAATTCTATAATTTGCCCCAAAAAAAAAAAGATTAGGGGTTTTTCATTATTTTTCCAGTAAAGTTCAGGTGAGGGGCTATACCTCCATTGTTTTTTCAAAATTTTCCAGCTTATGGTTTCGAAGATAGGGGGGGATGGATAAATTTTTTATATTTTTGTTAATATCTTTTAATTAATTTATTTTAAAAATGTGAAAAAATATATTTGTTTTCGTCATAATGAGTCCTTTCATTTGATATATAACATGATAGGTTAGAAAGAATTTTAATTTTATTTCTCCATTTAATTCTATAATTTGCCCCCCCCCCAAATAAATATTAGGGGTTTCTCCTTAATTTTCCAGTAAACTTCAGGTGAGGGGCTATACCTCCATTTTTTTTATAAGTTTCCACCTTATGGTTTTGGAGATAAGGGGGGGGGGAATGGGTAAATTTTTTTATATTTTTGTTGTTAATATCTTTTAATTAATTTATTATAAAAATATGAAAAAAATATATTTCTTTTCGTCATAATGAGCCCTTTCATTTGAAATATAATATGATGGGTTAGAAACAATTTTAATTTTCCATTAATCAGATCAGAAACATCCTCTCCATGGTAGGGAGCAAGTCGATCTAAATGGACCACCTTCAACTTAGCCTTGGGGTTTCAACGGATCCGGTAGACGACGTCATTAAGCCTCTTGACCACCTCGTATGGACCATCACAGGAGGGTGTAAGCTTTGGGGGATTTACCCTTGCTCCGTTGGGGGTTGTACAGCCAGACTTTGTCCCTCTCCTGGAACTCTACTGAATTGGTCTTGAGGTCGTATCGCGTCTTCATCCTGTCACTGGTGGCCAACATCTGCGTTCAGGCTAATTCATGTATTGCGAGCATGTTATGTCGGAGCTGGTCGGCATAATCTTGGGAAGGTTTTTCGGGGGAGCCAAATGCCAAATCGCAGGGTAATCGCAGCTCCTTGCCGAATAGGACCCTGGCTGGGGTCAGGCCTATAATATTATGTACGGCAGAGCGATATGCCAACAGGAATAAAGGAATATGCTCATCCCAATCACGCTGGTTATTGCTGACGACCTTAGATAGGTGTTGTTCTAAGGTCCTGTTGAATCTTTCCACCATTCCGTCTGACTGTGGATGAAATGGTGTTGTTCTCGTTTTTCTGATCCCCAACATCGTGCAAACCTTCTGGAATACATTCGACTTGAAGTTACGCCCCTGGTCTGAATGTAATTCCATCGGGACGCCAAACCTGCTGAATAGTTATTCTACTAGCACCGTCGCTACCGTGGTTGCCTCTTGGTTGGGTATCGCATATGTCTCAGGCCATTTGCTGAAGTAATCCATTGCGACCAGAATGTATTTGTTCCCTCAGACTCGGAAACGGACCGGCGACATCGATGCCAATCCTTTCAAATGGGACGCCCCCATTGTACTGCTGCATTCTGCCCTTGGTCTTCGGGCCCTTGGCACATTTGCGGCACCAAGCTCTGACGTCTTCAAAGTAAGTAGTTTTGAGTGACAAGATTGGTTCGATGTCTGGATCAGCCATTTGGTCCTGGATGCACTGTTCCGTTGTCCAGTCTTCATTGGGCTGCACTCTGATCTGCCTGATGGGAATACCCTCTCGCTGTTCCGTCTTCAGACAATGTCCGCATTCTGCTCTACAGGGTCTTCTGGATAGGGCATCCGCATTATTGTGCAAACGGCCGGCACGGTGTTCCAGCTTGAAATGGTATTGCTGTAGTTTCTCCATCCACCTGGCCAGTTGTCCTTCCGGTGTCTTCATGTCCAGCAGCCATTTGAGGGCGGCATGATCTGTCCGGATTAGGAAATGACGACCATAAAGATATTTGTGGAAATGGTCCACAGCCCTTATTATTGCCAGAAGTTCTTTTCTGGTGACGCAATAATTTCTTTCCGGTTTCGAGAATCCACGGCTGTAGACTCGATCATCCTCTCTTCGCCATCTCGCACCTGGGATAGGACGGCCCCCAAATCTGTGTTGATGGCGTCGGTGTCTAAGATGAACTTGCCGGACTGTGTAGGATAGGCTAGGATTGGGCTGGAACATAGTGCTGCCTTCAGTCGCCTGAATGATGTTTCGCAACCCTGATTCCAATGGAAAGTCTCTTTCTCAGTGGTCTGCCGATGTAGAGGCGCGGCAATGGTGGCAAATCCCTCAACAAATCGCCTGTAGTAGGAACAGAGGCCCAAAAACTCTACTTCTTTTTGGAACATGAAACACTTCTTCGGGTTGAGTTTCAGGTTGGCATTATTAATTCTGGAGAATACTTCGTCCAGGTTCTTCAGATGGTCGTCGAATGTCTGACCCATGACTAGAATGTCGTCGGGGTATACTTAGCACCGCCTCCATGTTAACCCGCTTAGTACATACTCCATTAGCCTCTCAAATGTAGAGGGTGCATTACATAACCCAAAGGGCATGACCGTGAACTTTTGCCATGCCACACGTTGGCTGCCAAAATACCACACCAAAATGTTACGTGACACCGAATTTCTCCCCTACCTAGTTATGCTAAAGGAATGTTTAAACTAAATATACCCAAAGAAAAAATGAAATGAAACAAATATACACTTAAGGACAGAGATTCAAACTGTACTTATATACATGTGAGATCCTGAATAACCTGGATACAAATATTTAAATATTCCTCTAATACAATAATTCTAATCATTAGAATATTTAACTAAATCGGCAATATCAAACACTACATTAATGGGAACCGATCATAATTACCTGATATTTATCATTCAATAAAATTCAGAATTTCGACGTTGGTGTTATCTATACTACACTCGAGCTCGAGGGTAATTGCAATCGATCAAAATAATAATAATAAATCCGATAGTAGGCTAATGGTCTTTACTTTCGGTTAACAAATTCCATTTTACTAATTTCAAATCAAGTACTAAGGTTTTATTATTATTGTAAAAATAACTGATAATGAAACAGTAATCAGATACACAAATTGTCGCTTATCTGAAACCACAGCTGAAGCTCAAGTTAGAGTCCGTTGCACTCGCTCCACCACTGGAACTCTGATGATAGAAATACCAGAAATACAGTGTTCGTGTATGCACCATCAACTAGTTCATCTGCATGCTATGTCCATGATCGGCATGATACCATAATGCCAAACCAGGTCTGTGTTCTAGTGTCGTAATAGAACAGCAAAATATAACCACAATCTCACTGGATGGAGAACAAAAAACAGGAACGCCGCACGTAGAAACAAAAAACAAATGGAAGAAAGAACGAAAGAACAGGAAGGTAGAAAAAAGAACCCTAAAAAAAGAAAATATCTATCAATAGTCTGACAATACGAGAAATCGACTAGTGAACAAACAAAAATCACTTACCCTATCAACCAAGGGGTTCTTATACCAAAGGTTCCATTATGAGGGTGGCCCCAAATACTATGACCACTCCGAAGAATTACGCAACAACAGAAGTTTTCAAATCCTCAATGTGAGAAGTATCCCAGCAACTAATCAACAGTACTACAATATGCTGGAACACAATGTAAGGATTTCCATATAACTCCCGAACTCGGATGGCATATCAAAAGCCAGTATACTAGTGGAAAATCCCTTAAAAACAACTGCACGACTTCTCAAGTTAACCTCACACAATTTTCTAGACGCACATCCCGCCTTGTCGACGACAATGACAACTGTAAAGAAACACACAATGCCAACCAAAAATATTCGATAAATCAATTCATCTCGACAGGTCAAATTCAAACATCCTTCAAAAATAAATCAGAACGAGAAACAACAAATACGACGAAATCAGCGGGCAAACGGTAGGTTATCCATCGCTATCGGGACGGTCGAATAAAAGCAACATTTTGACCGGTCTTAAACGCGTTCAATTATACTGAGTAGCTAAGGCAAAAATATAACGTAACAATCTGAAACAGCCCTTTGCTGGTGGAGAAAGCTGTCTTTTCTCTGTAGTTTGCGTGTAGACCAACCTGCCAATATCCACTTTTAAGTTCTAGTGTGGAGAACCAACGGGAGCCTGCTAGTGTCATCAAAGTGTCATCGATTCGGGGTAGCTGTCTTTCTTCGTGACGTCATTCAGCTTTCTGTAATCCACGCAAAATTGGTTGGTCCCATCCTTCTTTTTAACTAGCACGACGGGAGCGGACCATGGGCTGATGGATGGCTCAATAACTCCATTTTGTAACAAGGACTTGATGTTTTCCTCGACTGCCTGTTGTTGTCCCAATGGTAGTCGTCTAGGTTGTATTCTGATGGGTTGATCCTTATCGGTATCTCTTCGGTGCTGGATGATGTTGATACGACTTGTGGTTCCATCTTGACTGTTAAAAATTTGCCAGTGCTTCGTGATAAACTGCTTGGCTTTCTTCTGTTCGTCTGATGTCAGGTGTGTCAAGTGGTCAGCAAACTGTTTGTAGGAACTCTTTACTGGGCGTTGTCTCCTTCACCGACGTCTGGTACTCGTCTGGAACTCTTCTTCGCAATTGATGATGGTCTCTACTGGCTCGAAACAAGCTATCTCTTGACCATTGGCAATTCTGATGTCGTTGTTGGACAAATTCAGGACTTTGATTGGTATATCTCGTCCGGTTTTAATTATAGCCCGTTCAACTAAGTAGTCATGAGCTGAGTGTACGGGCTCCACCATTCCAACGCAGCTCCCAGGATTGCTGTCTAGCTGCTTATGAATAATCTGTTCCGTTCAACCGGGAATTCTAGCTGAAGACTTCGGCCACAATTTTATGGAGGTAACTGTTGACGTGACGTGTCAATACAAATTCCTCATTTAGGAACCAAAGAACGTCATATCTCGGGTCGAACATAAATCCATGCTGGCTAATTAGGTCCATACCCAGTATAAAATCGTCCTCAATGTTCGCTACCAGGACCCTTTGCCGGATCATGTTGTTCCCTATCTGTAACACGACATCTGCCTCACCTTGTACTGACATGGACTCGCCGGTGACTGTTCTGAGCTGGAAGTTATTGGTAACTGGCCGAATTTCTGATGCCTTCAAAACCCTAGCAATGGGCACAGCGGCGCCGGTGTCGATGGTGATGATAATTGCTCCGCCATTGATGGTGCCCCTGACGACTAGGCTGCTGCTATCTCTGCAAAATCCCCGGATGGATAACGTTTTGGGGCTGGTGGAGGGTTAATCAGCATTCGCCCCCTTATGCTGACTGGCCTCATTCGACAATCACGTTGAAAGTGTCCTGTCTGTCTGCAGCGGTAACATGCCCCTCTGGTGTTAGTTCTTTGTGACCGTTCTAATATTTTGTTCACACCAGCCAGCAGCGCTTGAAATGGTGACTCTGACTCTTCCTGGTTGAAGGAAACTGCTCGAACCCTCGGCTTGGCCATGTTCATGACGGCCTCTACTTCCAAAGCCCGAATTAGGACTTCATTACTTTTCTTGACGCCACTTAGTCTTAGATTCCGTTGTACTTCCACATCTCTGACGCCGTTTATGAAACTCTGTGTGGCCAACTGGTCTTTCGTTTCCTCTGGCAGGTCTGGGTAGGACAAGTGAACTTACTGTCAAATCACTGCTTCGAATTCTTGGAGGCTTTCACCGGATTTTTTGGGTTTTTCCACTCAGTTGTCCTTGGTATACCTGACTCAAGGATTGATTGTCGTATCGTTTGTCTAGGATGGCGATGATCTTGTAGAAATTGCCTTGTTCATCTACTGGAATGCTTTGGAGGAGTTCTAGGGCCAGACCTCTTAACGAAATTACCAGAGAAGTAGATTTTTCTTAATTATCCCATGCATTAGCTGTAGCCAAGGCCTCAAATTGCCGTTTATACATGGGCCAAGATGAACTGCCATGAAATGTGGGTGGTTTACTAAAGGAACCTTTGGTACTCACGGTGTGCTGGTATTTCCCTTTCTGCAAATCCTGCTGCATTTTTTTAATTTCTGTTTCTACTTTGTTTTGAATAGCACTGATTTCAAATTTCACCTGGCTCTGTATGGAATCGATGTCATCTACTTTGGTTTCAAGGGCCTCCACATTATTTCTTAGGATCTTTATGTCGTCGTTTATATCTTTTATATCTGATTCTACTATTTGCATTCTTTCATTAACTGTTTCATTAACTTGTGATACTATTTGATTTAGTTGATCAAATCGCATTTGTCTTTTTTCTTCAGTTATTTTAAATTCATTTTGTCTCGTCAATTCAGTTTGATCTTGTTTTTCTACAAATGTCGAGAATAATCCTTCCATTAAATTTTGTTGTTTTTCCTCCATGGCAGTGACAAGATTTTGTTGTTCGCTTTTCATCGTAGTGACAAGATTTTCTAATTCTATTTTACGTTTTTCATCAAAAGATTTTACTAACCTTTGTTGAATTTCTTCCTGATGTTGTTTTTCCTTCTTGTCACGGTTTTCTAGAATCTGTGCTATTTTTTCGTCCAGTCCCTCCGTAACCTGCTTCACTATTTTTTTTTGCAGTTTCGTCCAACTTTTCCATGCTACGGGTTTCCATAAACCTAATTACGATTTTAACTGCACTTAATCCTTCACTTCTGACACCAAATTGCAATATAGTCCGTGGGTTCAATTTAAAATTATGAAACTAATATTCACTTTCACTTTTCTAGAACTTTATTTACATCAAATTATACAGAACAGCTGATTCACAATAACAATACTAACTAACTGCTGCGAGGATGGGTCCTCCCTTTAAAATCAGTGTCGAGTTTTTTAATATAATCCAGTGTCAATTTTACAGTTGTCGAGTTATGATCGAGATAAGTTTTTCTCCCGTCCGAACCTTCTAGTTTTTTTTTATATCCCAGCGATCGTTGTCGTGCTGAAATGAAACAGGGTTGGCTTTGGTAAATTTCGTAATAATATTTACTTGAAAAGTATGCACAACTCCTTGAAAATTCTGGGTAATTAAATCATAGGTTATGGCATGGAACCATTGACCATGACGTTTCAAATAGCCTTCAAGGTCATCTCACGGTCAAACTGATTTTCAAGATAAAGACTCTTTCCTGTTGCTATAAAAAATGATATAAAAAATTTTATAAAAAATGTTGAAAATCAGTTTGACCGTGAAATGACTTTGAAGGCTATTTGAAACGTCATGGTCAATGGTTCCATGCCATAACCTATGATTTAATTACCCAGAATTTTCAAGGAGTTGTGCATACTTTTCAAGTAAATATTATTACGAAATTTACCAAAGCCAACCCTGTTTCATTTCAGCACTGGGATATAAAAAAAACTATAAGGTTCGGACGGGAGAAAAACTTATCTCAATCATAACTCGATAACTGTAAAATTGACACTGGATTATACTAGAGAATTCGACGCTGATTTTAAAAGGAGGACCCATTCTCGCAGCAGTTACTTAGTATTGTTATTGTGAATCAGCTGTTCTGTATAATTTGATGTAAATAAAGTTCTAGAAAAGTGAAAGTGAATATTAGTTTCATAATTTTAAATTTTAAATCGTAATTTGATTTATGGAAACCCGTAGCATGGAAAAGTTGGACGAAACTGCAAAAAAATAGTCAAGCAGGTTACGGAGGGACTGGACGAAAAAATAGCACAGATTCTAGAAAAACGTGACAAGAAGGAAAAACAACATCAGGAAGAAATTCAACAAAGGTTAGTAAAATCTTTTGATGAAAAACGTAAAATAGAATTAGAAAATCTTGTCACTACGATGAAAAGCGAACAACAAAATCTTGTCACTGCCATGGATGAAAAACAACAAAATTTAATGGAAGGATTATTCTCGAAATTTGTAGAAAAACAAGATCAAACTGAATTGACAAGACAAAATGAATTTAAAATAACTGAAGAAAAAAGACAAATGCAATTTGAACAACTAAATCAAATAGTATCACAAGTTAATGAAACAGTTAATGAAAGAATGCAAATAGTAGAATCAGATATAAAAGAGATAAACGACGACATAAAGATCCTAAGAAATATTGTGGACGCCCTTGAAACCAAAGTAGATGACATCGATTCCATACAGAGCCAGGTGAAATTTGAAATCAGTGCTATTCAAAACAAAGTAGAAACAGAAATTTAAAAAAATGCAGCAGGATTTGCAGAAAGGGAAATACCAGCACACCGTGAGTACCAAAGGTTCCTTTAGTAAACCACCCACATTTCATGGCAGTTCATCTTGGCCCATGTATAAACGGCAATTTGAGGCTTTGGCTACAGCTAATGGATGGGATAATTAAGAAAAATCTACTTCTCTGGCAATTTCGTTAAGAGGTCCGGTCCTAGAACTCCTCCAAAGCATTCCAGTTGATGAACAAGGCAATTTCGACAAGATCATCGCCATCCTAGACAAACGATACGACAATCAATCCTTGAGCCAGGTATACCAAGGACAAGTGGAAAAACCCAAAAAATCCGGTGAAAGCTTCCAAGAATTCGAAGCAGTGATTAGACGGTTAGTTCAGTTGTCCTACCCAGACCTGCCAGAGGAAACGAAAGACCAGTTGGCCACACAGAGTTTCATAAACGGCATAAGGGATGTGGAAGTAAAACGGAATCTAAGACTAAGTGGCGTCAAGAAAAGTAATGAAGCTCTAATTTGGGCTTTGGAAGTAGAGGCCGTCATGAACATGGCCAAGCCGAGGGTTCGAGCAGTTTCCTTCAACCAGGAAGAGTCAGAGTCACCATTTCAAGCGCTGCTTGCTGGTGTGAACAAAATATTAGAACGGTCACAAAGAACTAACACCAGAGGGGCATGTTACCGCTGCGGACAGGCAGGACACTTTCAACGTGATTGTCTCCCACTTCACCCTATATTCGAACCATCCTGTACATACGGCTGCCTATGTTCCACAATAATTTTTTTTACTGCCTTCTGTAACTATCATCCTACTGATGATGATGGTTGAAATATATTCGCCCTAACTAAAACTTCAGCTACGCACTAAAAAAAAATTACTGTACCCTGTATACCCGTAATTTCATTCCAATCTATATTCTAAGCAATTTGTAAATTTAACTGCTAATGGTAAAAAAACTATACCTATAAGGTAGACACCTTATAGGTATAGTTTTATTTTAACATTTTTATAACCACCCTATTTAACAACTATTCTACTCCTCTGTATAATTTCACTATCATATATATTTATTCAACTACGGATGGCTACGTTATATAATTATTTGCTCTGTATGTATGTGTATTATATACCTTGTGTTAGTCAATCATAGTATTCTATCAAAAGTTCCCAAAACAACATATTAAATTGAACTTTTAATATTGGGAGTGATTGCTCTTAACTTACTGTGACGAACACAATTCTGGAAATTGTTTACTGTATAATTGAATTCACTGTGAAATTTGCACTAAGAAATGATAAATTAGTTATTTTATATATCGATATTAATTCGACCAATGCATCTATGCTATTGTTATTGCTTTTATCACTTTACTTTGTCGTATTGTTTACTAAAACTGAACACCCTGTGTATAATCGTACCAAATAGCAGTTTAGAGCTTGACATGTGAATTTTCTATTAGGCCGGGAGTAGGTGGCACCAAAAGCACCGTCTTCCCAAATTTGAAAAAATTTCTCTGAAATCGGTATACAAACAGAATGAACTTGGTACTCATTGATTTCAGGAGTCGAAAATATTATACTATACTAGCTATATGTTTGGAATGCACAGGGTGGGCAAATAAAAATGGCCTTAAGCTATATCTTAGGAACGGCTGGTAGTATAGCTTTGGGGAAAAAATTGTTTAGATTAAAGGGCCCACGAGAAAAGCCTGGAAATTTTTTAGAGTGTTGTACGACGAGCGCTAGAGGGCGAAACTGAACACCTAGTTAAAATCGCTTATTTTCAACAAAATTTACCTAATTACAGTATTCCAAAAACTAGAAAATCGTAATTTTAGAAACTTTTCGCACACTTTTTATTATAAGTATTTGATTGTATCTTGTCAAGTAAACGGTAGAGGTGAGTGGGAAACTTGTTGAAAACAAACGCTCGTCATTCTGGCTTGGCTTAACCGATCTTTATAAACTTGAGCTTTTTGAAATTGACTTTTCTCCACTAATCTACTCACTATATATTAAAACAACTCCAATGAATTACCGAAACGCTAGGGGGCGCTATCCAATTTTTTTAGAAATCTTTTTTTTTTTAATACAAACATGTAGTTTAGACAACGGAATTAGAAAGAACGCGTTTCGATCTGTTTTATAGCGAGAAAACAAAGATTTATCTCCTGCAAATTTTTAGTTAATTTTTTTTTTTGGTTCAATAATTATTGAGAAATATTTGATAACTAGAATCTTTTAGGTTGCACCCATATCATTTGATTCTTCACCAAAGTTTGACTGCTCGAAATTTCGATAACAGTCACTGACAACAAATTCTGGGTGCACAAATTATTGAGCCATTCTTTTTAAATGAGATTCTAACAAGAGAGCGATATCTAGATTTCTTAATTAATGATTTGACAATTCTCTTAGAATATATATCTCTAGAAATTCGTTATAAAATGTTTTTGCAACATGTTGGGTGTTCGGCACACTATTCTGCAGGAATTTTTTACAACAAACATATTCTGATCGTGGATAGGACGTGGAAGTATATTTCATTGGCCAGCCAGATCCCCACACTTGTCTTGCCTACATTCCCATTTATGGGAGCGAATAAAGGATTTAGTTTTTGCAAACACACCCACAATAAGGGATAACCTGTTAGAGAAAATAACACTTTTACTCGAACTTTCTCAGCAGCAGAAATTGAAAATTCCGTTCTGTTTATTCGACAGAGGTTGTAGTCTTATATCAACAATGGTGGTCGACAGTTTTGATAACGCGATGGAGGAGTCACAGTGGGGCCGCATCCGAAAAAGCTGACCAAACAAACAAAAAATAAAGTTTACATTCTGATAATTTTTAGTCGTGGGTTAAGTGGGGGAAGAGTCCGAAGGTCAAATTCTTGGCATCAGCGGGCCCTAGCCCTTATACCTGCTTTTGTACGGCACTTGAAAGGGAGCCCTCCATCGAGCTCGACGCGTCGTGCTGTGAGTGACTAATTCAACGCTATATTGAACAGGACGCCAAAACTTTACAAGTTAACCGATTCCAATTTGTACGAATGGAATCAAAACCTGGAAGTGAGTAGAAAATCACTGTGTAACTGAAAATTAATAATAATAGTTCATGCGATAATAATAAATGAATCAATTGTACGAAAATTAACGGAAAATTGCAATTGAAAATTTTAAAAACGTAGATAGGTTCCGCAGTGTTTCACGTGCTGACCCATCACATGTTGTAGATGGATGTATTATTGAATGGAAAACATCAAAAAGGGCTGCGCTTAGCTGCGCGTGTGTCATTGGTACGAGTTCTTGCAATGTAAAACAGTTTTCTGAATTTCGTACATTAACGACCTGGAATGTCTTTCTTGAATTGAATCTTCTTGTTGAATTTTTCTGCGGTCTTCATTGTACACTGGTCTCTCGATCTAGTCTCGGTCGAATTGCGGAGCGCTATATCTATATATGCTTCTCAACTCAACTCTTCAGGTCAGTTTGGGATTAGTATATATCGTTGTCTCCGAAAGGACACACAATGTTAGTTTTTAGTTTGTGTCAAGTAGTAAAATGATTAACTTAAAAAAAAAATGTGATTCTACAAATACTAACGCTGTAGGTAAGTCAAAATTATAATCTTATAAATTCTTAAATGTACAAATAATTTTCACAATTTTAGAATAGATTTAAAAAAGGACAAAAACATGGCCGAAACGTTATCATTAAAACACATGATATGAATACAATCCTTTCATTTTTAACGACCTCAAATCAAGAAAATATACACTCAACTAATTTATATTATATATATATATATATATATATATATATATATATATATATATATATATATATATCGAAATCTAGATATCGCTCTCTTGTTAGAATCTCATTTAAAAAGAATGGCCCAATAATTTGTGCACCCAGAATTCGTTGTCAATGACTGTTATCGAAATTTCGAGCAGTCAAACTTTGGTGAAGAATCAAATGATATGGGTGCAACCTAAAAGAATCTAGTTATCAAATATTTCTCAATAATTATTGAAACAAAAAAAAATTAACTCAAAATTTGCAGGAGATAAATCTTTGTTTTCTCGGTATAAAACAGATCGAAACGGGTTCTTTCTAATTCCGTTGTCTAAACTACATGTTTGTATTAAAAAAAGATTTCTAAAAAAATTGGATAGCGCCCTCTACCGTTTCGGTAATTCATTGGAGTTGTTTTAATATATAGTGAGTAGATTAGTGGAGAAAAGTCAATTTTAAAAAGCTCAAGTTTATAAAAATAGGTTAAGCCAAGCCAGAATGACGAGCGTTTGTTTTCAACAAGTTTCCCACTCACCTCTACCGTTTACTTGACAAGATACAATCAAATACTTATAATAAAAAGTGTGCGAAATGTTTCTAAAATTACGATTTTCTAGTTTTTGGAATACTGTAATTAGGTAAATTTTGTAAAAAATAAGCGATTTTAACTAGGTGTTCAGTTTCGCCTTCTAGCGCTCGTCGTACAACACTCTAAAAAATTTCCAGGCTTTTCTCGTCTGCCCTTTAATCTAAACAATTTTTTCCCCAAAGCTATACTACGAGCCGTTCCTGAGATATAGCTTGCGGCCATTCTTATTTGCCCACCCTGTGCATTCCAAACATATAGCTATAATATAGTATAATATTTTCGACTCCTGAAATCAATGAGTACCAAGCTCAGTCTGTTTGTATACCGATTTCAGAGAATTTTTTTCAAATTTGGGAAGACGGTGCTTTTGGTGCCACCTACTCCCGGCCTAATAGAAAATTCACATGTCAAGCTCTAAACTGCTATTTGGTAAATTATACACAGGGTGTTCAGTTTTAGTAAACAATACGACAAAGTAAAGTGATAAAAGCAATAACAATAGCATAGATGCATCGGTCGAATTAATATCGATATATAAAATAACTAATTTATCATTTCTGAGTGCAAATTTCACAGTGAATTCAATTATACAGTAAACATTTCCAGAATTGTGTTCGTCACAGTAAGTTAAGAGCAATCACTCCCAATATTAAAAGTTCAATTTAATATGTTGTTTTGGGAACTTTTGATAGAATACTATGATTGACTAACACAAGGTATATAATACACATACATACAGAGCAAATAATTATTTGACGTAGCCATCCGTAGTTGAATAAATATATATGATAGTGAAATTATACAGCGGAGTAGAATAGTTGTTAAATAGGGTGGTTAAAAAAATGTTAAAATAAAACTGTACCTATAAGGTAGACCATTAGCAGTTGAATTTACAAATTGCTTAGAATATAGATTGGAATGAAATTACGGGTATACAGGGTACAGTATTTTTTTTTTAGTGCGTAGCTGAAGTTTCAGTTAGGGTGAATATATTTCAACCATCATCATCAGTAGGATGATAGTTACAGAAGGCAGTAAAAAAATATTGGGGAACATAGGCAGCCTTATGTACAGGATGGTTCGAATATAGGGTGAAGTGGGAGAAAATTGTTAGAAAAATGTTATAAAGTGTGGTCCATAAATATTTGAGTGAAATATAGGGCGGAGACGAATAATTGTTATACACGGTGGTTAAAAATTTTACAATAATGTGATACTTATAAGGTAGTAAACAGGGTGGTTGAGATCTTTTGTGAAGTGGAATTGTTATAAATTATTTTAAGAAAAGAGAACTGAAATTATACTGATTTATTTCGTCCTCAAAACAATTAGTTTACAGAGCAAATATCCGCTATTAAAAATTATCGTTCATTCTATTAATTAACACAGTTTTAAATTTATCTTTAACACATTAAAGCTTAAAGTATACAGATATATTCACACGTTATTCAGAGGTTGTTTTGTTAACTGTACGCGTGATGGCGTTAGGTATTTTAATGATTTCTTTCATATAATGTCATCAAAACGGTCCAAATAATTACAATCTTTATAAAACGTTTAGACAAGACAGCGTCTGTCTGGTCAGTGAGGTAAACATATTTTTGGCTTATTAAGTTAACACGAACCAGTTCATTTTGTTGAATGAAAATATACATTCTGTAACTTAAAAGTTGCAAATAAAACATAAAAAATTATATATATCCGACTTCCAAGTATAACTAATAAGTTGAAAACAAATTAATTACCTACCTATCTAGTATATTTTTGAAGTCGGTGCCAAGCAACAAGTTTGATAATGTTGTTGATAAGTACGCAATGCAGGATTTCAAAAATTATAAGTTATCAAATATATATATATATATATATATATATATATATATATATATATATATATATATATATATGAAGAAATATTTATCCGGGAATACATCCGTTCGTTATATTGATTCATGTTTGAATCCTGCAGACGTTTCGCCAAGGTCTCTCTTGGCCTTCTCAATGCGTTGTTATGGTGAACTAAATTGTATATAATTGAGTTCACCGTAAGAACGCATTAAGAATGCCAAGTGAGACCTTGGCGAAACGTCTGCAGTATTCAAACATGAATCAATATAACGAACTGATGTATTCCCGGTTAAATATTTCTTCACATTGTTCCATCCGTGAAAGCCTACGAATAAACATATATATATATATATATATATATATATATATATATATATATATATATATATATATATATATATATATATATATATATATATATATATATATATATATGTATATATGTGTGTGTGTGTTATATAGAAAATATAAGGATAAATGGAATTGTTATATAGGAATTTAATAGACTCATTAAAATAATAAGTTCTAATATTATATTTTATAACATCATAACACACAACACTTTTTCTCATAATGTAATATTATAGTCCTTATTTCACATTTTAATCTCTCATATTATATTACTTTCGTCTCGTATAGATAAAATCTGCACATCTGCTCTTTTGACTTCACAGAATTTCTTTCCATTTCATTGTTTAAGTTTATATAGAGTTAGCACATTATTTCTTATAAATTGTTATTCACGACCTTCAGCCCGGCAGATGATTTCTTTTATGTCTAGTGTTAATATTATTGTACTCAAGTTTATCAAGTATTAAAGTTTGTTATTTAATAAATAATTTTTTTTAAAAGTCATTTTGAAAAGAAGTGATATAAAAAGTGGCGCAGTCAGTAGGATTCCAGAACGTTACTAGAACCGGCGAACGAGCTTAACTGGTAGCGGCGGATCCTAATCCCTTGAAGGAAGAAAGAACCTCTCGAGACGTCCCAACTGTAACCGTAGGACAAGACAACTAACTACAACTGCAGAACACGGCAGCATCGATGTTCCATTTAATGTGAGTATAATCAGGAATCATCTCGCAATTTTTAATTTTACCAATAATTTTTGATTTTATTTTTCAGCTCGGACGACCAAAAAAAACCCGAACCATATTTTTTAACCATACCAATTTTATTTTTGTACCTTATATTTTTGAATTTCTCGATTTATTTTATTTTATTCTTTTACCATACTTTGTTTGCAAATAGTGTACACTAACTATTTTCCTCCATTATATGTTTTGTTTTATTGTTTTCGTAACAATTTGAAAAATTTATTGCACTTTAACCAATTTATACATTTATTTTGAACAATTTTATTTTTGCTGAGTTTTTCAAACAATTTTTCAATTCTCCCATTTAATAAATTTAAAAATGGCACAACAATCTCCCAGAGACGGCTCTGAACCTGAGCCCTATCGGCTATCCGAAATATTCTCCATCGTCCCAGAGCTCGAAGGAGATCAGATCTCCTTGGGAACATTTATTAATGCGTGCCACTGTGCTTACAACATGTCGACGGGCGATCAAAGATACCTTTTACTTATCCCTATCAAAAATAAATTAAAAGGCAGAGCAGCCCAACTAATAAATTCGCGTAGCCCCGCGTCTTATTTAGAATTAAAACAACTCTTGAATCTTCATTTTGGACATTCCAGGGATTTGACGTCCCTGATACAAGATCTACAACGCCTTCAGCAACTATCCAACGAGTCACCACTTACTTTCTACAACCGACTACAAGTCCTAACAGTAAAAATGCACGCCAATATTCAAAAGGCGTCCAATTTAAACGCAGACCAAAAGGTGGCGCCAACGAGTCTAATAGACACTATGGCGCTTAACACCCTTCTAACCGGGTTAGAACCGCGTCTCGGACAAATCATCCGTGCCGGTAACCCTAAAGACCTTTTAGAAGCCAATGTAAGAATCAGACTCGAACTACAGTTACCGTACTTTGAGAACCAGAAAACTACGAAACAAATTTCCCCGAGGCCCAATCAATATTTCCGAAGGCCCAATCTTCCAAATAATATGTGCTTATTTTGCGGTAGATTTGGACACATCGCGTCCGAATGTCGTTCCCAAAATTACCAAGCACCCATTTACAATAACAATAACGGTAACAACAGCTATATGAGACCAAACCCTTTCGCTAATAATGGTTCCCAAAATCAGCCTCCACAATTTCGGCAAAATCAGCCTCCACAATTTCGGCAAAATCAACCCCCACAATTTCGGCAGAATCAGCCAACCTTCAGACAAAATTAGTCACCTTTTAGACAAAATCAATATCCTAATTAGCCAAGACAATTCCAACAAAATATGCAACAACCTCGTCAGTCAGTGATTAGTGATTCAAAAGAACCCTAATTTCCACCAGAATCCAAACAGGGCACATCATTTAAGTTTCACAAATTCTTTCGATGATTACAACGATTATTATACAGCTAATAATCACCCATATGAGGATTATCATACAGCTGATAATCAAAGAAATTACGACTACTATACAGATAACAGTGATTCATACGACACAGGAAATACTATATATCATACCGCTGATAACTTGGGCGAACAAACTGATGATTTAGACCCACTAGAAAATCAAAACTACCAGGATTTTCTTTCTCTCCCAAATCTAGTTCATCCACCGGACATAACAACCAACATCACATCACAAATACAAACAACGAGTTTAGACAACACGAATCCGAACGTAAATTTCCCGGAACAAACGTTCCTGTAACCACTCTTCACACTGTCAACCCCAAAAACTTATACTACATAAACGACGCTACTGGTCAATACAAATTGCTATAGATACAGGCGCAGGAATTTCAATTTTCAAAGAGCAAACTGTCAAAAACTTTCCTCAAAGATTCCAAGAACATGTAATTATTCAGGGCAGCTCCGATCAAAAAATTTCAATTTCCCAGTCAACCCTTGTACCATTTGCTCCTGGTAACCCCCACAAGGTTTTTATTTGTAATCTCGACATCGACTTTGATGGCATTTTAGGTTTAGATTTTTTGAAACATTACGAATGCATAATAGACTTAAAATCTAAGCAACTTAGAACAAATTTTAAGGATAGCGCTCTTCACAAGGTCCTTACCTTGCCTTCTTCAGATATCGCATCTCCAACAATTCCCAACACACAAAAACCCAATAATTCCCCGAATTATATTTCTATGTCTCAACAGATGGCAGTTATTGCGTCGATTGCATCAAGCATTCTGGAAACGTTGGTCGCAAGAATATTTACATACTCTTCATCAACGGAGCAAATGGATTGATCCCTCGGAGGTTGTTAAGCCAGGTGTGACGGTGTTGTACGCGTTGCTACAGTTAGAACTGCAAGTTGTACTTTGAAGCGACCTCTTGTAAAGCTCTGTCTACTGTTAGTGGACCCTTAGTTTTGAAATTAGTAATTCAAGGCTGGCGGAATGTTGCGTTCCCGCAATTTGTTTAGTTTATTATTTAAATTTGATTGAATTACTTCATTGATTTTTAAACTTCTGCACCTTTTCCAAAACCTTCCGTCGCCCTAATGCTAATTTTAAGTGTTTTTTGCGTGTAAAATAAAGACAGTATTCGTGATTCCTGTACTGTATTCCGACCTATTCGGACGCTTTTGATACCGCCTTACGACGGCCTATTTTGTTGTTATTGTGTTACGATTTCAGGAGTCATAGTTCCGGTCGTAACAACCGCTAAACCGCTTTCATTTTGTTTCTTTTGTATTTACAAAAGCGCATCATTTGTTGTTAAACCCGCATTTTGTTTGCTCAATCAATGAACAATACGTCGCTATTTTGTGTGTAACGTGTTGTCCAGGCGAAGCTCTAAAATCAGTTCCTGCTGTTGCGGTGCTAACCTCAGAAGAAAGAAGAACCAAGAAAACACCACCTGCAGAGCTTCGACGTAAAGGTCAGTGATTAACTTTTACTTGCTGAATTAATTTACGCGACGGCACGTGTTTTATTGATTGTTCCGCTAAAAATCCTTCGTCAATTATATACTTGCATTGAACCAGCATTGAACTAAAACCGCAACATCTAATTCATACATTTTTTTTTGGATATTATATGTAATGTGTCATCGAAGACATTTCACCGGGGATATTTAAGTAATAAGCTTTTTAAGATGTTCTATAACGATAAAAGGAAGATTGTGCTCCGCTACGAAGGCAGGAAATCGTATTTCTCCTAAATATATATAAATATAGGTATAAGATTAGTAGAAAACATAATTTATTTTTATAAGTAACCTTCTTTAACGCCTTCCTCTAATTTTCTTCCAGAAGAAGTAAATGCTGTTACTGTTGGCTGCTTCTGCATGAATTTCATTTTATCTTGGTGGAATTTTGAATTACTGTGCTTAATTAAAGAGTCTTTTCCACTACTTATTTTTAAGTCCTTATTGCAACACTATACAAAGTTTTATTGTATTTTTTAATATTCTATCAACAAAAATATAACCTTTTTAATACCGTTTTATTGGCTTGACTTGTATGAATCTATGTAACGGAAACTTTCAACGTAATTTTCACCAACTTAAAGAAGTCTGATTAAGTTGAAAATTGGCACACTTGTCAAGGGCCGACGGCAATTCTTTAAGTTGAATTTTCCCGTTTGTTGTCATTTTGTCACTGTTCTTGTCTAAATGCCAAATTCGTCTATTAACTACTGCCGTCAGTTGGCAGTAGTGGAACAGCGGTGATGAAATGGAAAAGTTCCGCAAACATGAAGTAAACTGTGAGGAAGACATTCCCAAGACCGGTTTCTCTGTTGACAATGGCCATTACGAATTCGTTCGTATGCTATTTGGTCTGAAAAATGCACCTTTCAGAGGATCATGGACAACATTCTTTTGGGTATCCAAAATGAACGTTGCCTCGTGTACATGGATGACATCATAGTCTATTCACCAACCATCCATGAACATATGTCCCGTTTGACAGAAGTATTTAAACGTCTTAAACAGTCAAACTTAAAAATTCAACTTGACAAATGTCAGTTTCTCCGTAAGGAAGTTGCTTACCTAGGTCATCTTATCGCCCAAGAAGGAGTAAAACCAAACCCTTTAAAGGTTGAAGGCATCCAGCATCCAGAATTTTCCTCAGCCCCAAACCCTAAAGATGTTAAATCTTTTCTTGGTCTCGCCGGATATTACCGACGTTTCATCCCCAATTTCGCTAAGATCTCAAAGCCTCTAACAAAACTCCTACAAAAAGATGTCAAATTCATCTTTGACGCAGACTCCAAGTTTTACTTCAACGAATTGAAGCAAGCCCTTGTATCTAACCCTATCTTGATTTACCCAAATTTTGAAGAACCATTCCTACTCACTACTGATGCTTTTTCAATTGGAGCGGTTCTCTCACAAGGCCCCGTAGGAAAAGATCTTCCTATAGCATATGCTTCCCGTACTCTCTGCTAGCCATTGTGTGGGCAGTCAAGCCCTACAGACCTTATCTTTTTGGAAGAAAGTTTACTTTACTTTGCGATCACCGCCCGCATACTTGGCTCTTCTTTATCAATGGTGCTGGCAGTCGTCTTGCCAGATGGCGCCTCAAGCTAGAGGAGTATAACTATAAAATCGAATTAAGCCCCGCAAGGTAAACTTGAACGCAGACGCTCTGTCCCGTATCAAAATTAATCACTTCAAACCGACTTTATTTCTAAAATCAACATTTTTCCAAATAACGAAACCGATCGAGAACAACCAGACTCCGATAATGATCAAGAACCCGGTGATCATGACGAACGAGTGACAACAGAATTTAATCGATTTTCGATTTGTTCAACTATATAAAACCGAGTCGATAATCGATTATTCAAAAATTGAAATTTCTAACTTCCAACTCCTAGACAAATCTCACAAACGAATAGTCACTTTCTTCTGGCAAAACAAACTCAATGACTTGCATGACAAAATCATCGAAGACATTTTCAAAGAAGAACCAAACTTCACTACTGACACTAAACGTTCTATTCAGTAAAACTGTAAGGCATAGAAAATATTTAATTTTATCTTTACCCTTTGATCCTGGAACAGTTGCCTCACATCTTTTCAACATCCTCTATGACAACCAAGACCAGTTCGACGAATCCGAAACGTTCTGTATTGAAACCAACGTAGAACTACCGATTCTTGAAACACTATCCTTTATACTTGCAGATAAAGACGTAAAACTAAAAATGTGTCAAACTATTGGATAACTCCTTCACAAGACGAAATTCCCGTTATACTGCAACAGTACCACTGCGGCAAAAATAACCTTGATCGTGGAATTAACTAGACCATCCGAAGCATTAAAGAAAACTATAATTGGACTGGGCTAATCAAAAGTATAAAGCAATTTATGAAGTTCTGCGAAACTGCCAAAAGGTAAAGTTCTGTAGAAAAAACTTAAGTGCTCCCTCCTTCTCCCTTCGAACGTATCAAAATTGATATTTTCGAATATCCAACTAGAAACTACGCACTGACTATTAGGGATGAACTCGCCAAATTTACTCAAGCTTACCCTATTGGTGACGAAACAGCTAAAACTGTAGTGAACACCCTCCTAATATTCTTCCAACATTACGGTACACCTCTTCGCATCTCTCATAAGGGACCTGTGCGAACTATATGACATAAAACTATCCTTTTGAAGTGTCCACCATCCCGAATCAAATGGTTCTATCGAAAAGTTTTACGCGACTTTAGCGGAAATGGTAAGGGCAAATACAGCTGAACATCCGGACGAACATCCATTCAACCTCCTACTACTACTATAGACTTGCCCGCGCAAAAACTGACCAACAAAAACAAAAATCTAAAGTTAGATTTGACAAACATGTTTCGATTAACCAACCATAATACAACGTAGGCGACAAAGTTTACGTGAAAGTGTCTCAGATTAGAAGCAAATGCGAAAACAAATTCAATGGACCTTTTGAAATTACCGCGATAGGAAAACACTCTGCCACAATTATAAACTTACAGACTAACCAAATCAGTGAAATTAACTTTGCCAGACTAAAAACATATTTTGAATGAATCCCTTCTTTTCAGATTCTGTGGACTGTTTCAGTCGTGAACCTCCAACAATACTCTCTTACACCCGTAAACAATACAATAGGAGTTTTCTTTCATGTAGAAGGCACACTTAAAATTTCAAACGACAAATGGAGACTTCTTGTCTTCAAAGACCTCAGCCCTTTCAAAGGTGCTATTTCAAATAATGACGCCATACTAAACCGAATTTTAAAGACAATTAACGAAAACACAACTAATACAAAATCATTTAAACCAAAAATTCAAACACATGTTAGCCACTTGAAACAAATTTCTAAATCCGTTAACTCTAAATATACAGACATCTTCGCTGACACTGAAACTTACCCTACTAACAGAAGAAAACGCGGATTTATTAACGGACAGTTTGGAAAGCTATTTCTGGAAACTTAGACTCAACAGATGGTGAATACATAATTGACTGTATAAATAAAATTACTAAAGACCAACACCAAAATCAAGATTTAGTAAAGAAACAAATATCTGTAACAACCTCAGTCATTACAAGCCTCAATAACACTTTACAAAAAATTCAATCCGAGGAGAAACTATTCTCCACTAACATTTAAAAAATAATGCAGCCAATTTTATAGATTTTAAATGATCTTGATTTTCATGAGTTTCAAATTAATATCTTGGATCTGTGTGAAAGCCTAATGGAGAGTTATAATTATCGAAAACACTCTCGATGATGTTTTAACTGCAGTCTCTTTCGCCCGCTTAAAAATTTTACATAGTTCGATCATAACCCCAGTAGATTTGGTCGATTCCCTTCCACAGATTTCTCAGTCACTACATGAAAATAATTTACCACTTCCTATTTACAGTTAAAACGTTCCTTGGTACATTGATTTGATAGAATTGGAAGCTTTTCAAATCAACACCAAAATCATTTTTGTACTCAAAATTCCTTTAGTTGATCCTGAGATTTACACCCTTTACCACCTTTATCCGATCCCAATTTTGGATGATCGAATAGGGTTCCATCATATACTTTCAATAAAAACAAATATTATCGCGAGAGATGATCATTATACATATCCTTCGAAGAACTGGGTGACTGCAAGCCTTTAACTAAACATCGTAAGATTTGTTCCAAAGCTATATCAATAGACAAAGATGCCATCTGCGAATGTCAGCTTCTCAGACAGCCAGCCACACTTCCAGCAACCTGAAAACTTCCATATTCTATGCGAAAGAATATAACATACAAGAGATCGACATAAACCTCTGGTTGATCTCGATTTCCAGACCACCACCCACAGTCATCAAATGTAAGGGACAAGACGTCGTCACACAGACCATCACGACAAATTCGCTACTGCAAATCAAGTCCGATTGCAATGTCTTTATTGACAATATCAGGGTACATGCTACGAGAACGTCAAAGAACATCCAGAATATCACATACAAAAACCATCCAGTGGACATCCAGTACAGCTGCTCTGACGGCATGCCAGCTGCAAATCAACTACCCAAATTAAAACCCCTACAATTGAAGGATTTAGATGTAACAGATCTAAATGTTGCCAATCATAATCTCGCCCAATATTCAATTGAATTGGAAAAGCTCATGAATCAATCACCATTGGAGAATCATATATCATGGCTCACAATTACGACAATCACATTAACAGTAATTGTGCGTATGTTCCTTTGTATCAAACCAATCAAGACAAGGTTCAGGAAAACCACTAAGTCCAGCCCCGATGCCGAGTCAGTTCCACTTCCAGGTCCATCAAAGCCTAAGTCCACGGGAAAGCTGCACAGCCTCCTAGATCGAACCCAATGTATGGAACTTCAGAACTTCCCCTAAAAGTTGATGATATACCATCAGCTTTTTTATATGGATGGGAGTTGTTATATAAATTTATGCTATGAACTTATATCGCAACGACAATTCAACATTCCTAGCTGACTCAGCGACACGGGTAGTGTCAGATTACGGCACGGCAAAATTCTTGGGAATTGCAGCGTCGACTTTGCTTATTCGGCATGTTATATGCTATACATTATAAAACTACTCTAATGTTGTATTCATTATTACTCAGAACTTTTGTCATTTTATTATTTTTCATTTTTATTTCAAAGTTATAATTGTATTTGTTTTAATAAAAAAATCTTTAACACATATATAATATATATAAATATATGTTGGTTTTGATGCTTTCACGAGTATAGTGTGTTACTGGTTTTTCGGAAATCTCGTGTATTAATATCTTTGTTTTGATAAAAACAATTTTGTCTACGTTTCGATGACTTCTCATTCATTTTGTGCCACGTAACTAAGCAGTGAAGTTCAGACGAAGATGAATGAGAGGTCAAAACAAACAAAATAATACATGACATTTCTGATAAACTTGATTGTTCTAAAGGGAGTGAGAACAACAGGGAGTGTACGAGATTCCATGTGCAGACTCTCATAAAACCTATGTGGGGCAAACTAACAGAAGAATTCAAGCTAGACGTGATGAACACTAGAATGCTATAAGAAAGCAGGAAAAAACAACATCCATTGCGGAACACGCTACCACTACGTCACACCGAATAGACTTTGAGAACACCAGAGTACTGGCAAATATAGAACATCCGAAATCAAGACTCGTAAGAGAGGCAATTGAAATAGCGAAGAGGCCTTACAGTCTAAACGCACGCAATGAAATCCAGAACTTATCGAATTGTTGGAAAATTCTATTAAACACCGTACCGGCCCGGACCCGTCCAATAACAACTCAACCGGAAATAACAAGTCAGCAGGCGAGAGGCGTGCCCACTGAGCGCCCAGGGCCAATCACACGCAGCCGTTCACGGTGCCAACCAATAGGCGCCGAGCCGCGACTATATAACACCGTGCGCGCTCTTGAAAATATCAGTATTCGTGTAACTAGAAGCGAAAGCAGAAGGCTACAAGAATTATCCGAACCGACCTGAAGAGGGCAGATGTGACTCGGCCGAAACGTCGTCATTTTACCATCGGTCCGCATTATATATAATATATATATATATATATATATATATATATATATATATATATATATATATATATATATATATATATTATAATGGTATTATTCACCATTTGCATCAGGTGAAATATAATTAATTATTTACTTACTGCGTTCATCCCATTCCTTCATTAGGTTGAGCACCATTATTTAGTAAACCTATGTAATTGAATCTTCTTTTATTATTATTATAATTTTTTTATATTTTTGTTATCAATTTAATCTACTAAGTGACTCAAAAAACATTTTATTATAATAATTGTTATCATTATTCTTTAAGTCATGCTAATATTGTTTTCTTTGAATTATTTAAAACTAATATAGTTTTGAAATATATTTTTTTCATTAATTTGTCATGAAATGAATTCAAATAACTGCAACACCGATTTTATTTATACAACCAGTTTATTATAATGAAATTATATCAAATATTTAACAATTTTTACCACTACTAAACTATAATTATAATTTAATATTTGAGAAATTTCTTTTACTTTTTTTAATAATGAACTATGATTTAAAAAGAGAACATCAACAAAATCAATCAAAACACAATTTAAATTAAAATACCTTATCTAATTCCTTCATTTCTTTTCTTCCTCGGCTATTCCTCTTGACAATCTCAGGTTCATGGTTCCATTGAAACTTTGCTTACCAACTTTTATTTAATAATTGTCCACATAGATTCATCATTGCATAATTACTATCATTCCCTCTTAACTAACCTTGTTACTACAGTCCATTCTCCATTTTAAAACTTTTAAATTACCAATTTTTATAGTTCTCCTTAATTATACTTATTAATGTTTATGATTTCTGTCTTTCTATTACTTAGAGCTTATACAGGAGACAGTTCTTGGATCACTTTACTTGAATTGAACCCCACTATAAACTCCCGTCACAACTTGAACATAAGATCAACCGATGGACTTAGCCCATGAGGATTTAGATTATTAATTACTTGATATAATCCTTCTTACTGTAATTACTGTATACGTTTGAAACTATTTACATAATTAACAACTAATCATAAGTATTGACAATTAGGTTTCTGTTCCAACAATATTACGTGTTCACTTATTAAGGTAATGGCAGCTGTTTATATTGGTAGAACACAGTTTAAAACCTTTTGGGAAAGCAATTTGTAAAATATCCAAGATAATTTAAAAAATAACACAATTATTAGATAAATGCCAATGTAACAGGCGGAACAGCAATTCACCCGTTAAATTAGATAGCCACGTAGTGTGTCGCGTTCCCGCAATTTGTGTAGTGTATTGTTTAAATTTGATTGAATTACTTCATTGGTTTTAATAAAGACA
This sequence comes from Octodonta nipae, assembly GCA_034190945.1. Classification (NCBI taxonomy): domain Eukaryota; kingdom Metazoa; phylum Arthropoda; class Insecta; order Coleoptera; family Chrysomelidae; genus Octodonta; species Octodonta nipae. The sequence continues at coordinate 57,149,542 of CM067218.1, read as the reverse complement.
GTATTCGTGATTCCTGTATTGTATTCCGAGCTATTCGGACGCTTTTGATTCCGTCTTAAGACGGCCGCTTTTTGTTGTTATTGTGTTACGATTTCGCGAGTTATAGTTCCGATCGTAACAACCGCTAAACCGCTTTCATTTTGTTTCTTTTGTGTTTACAAAAGCGCATCATTTGTTGTTAAACCCACATTTTTGTTTTCTCAATCAATGAACATTACATTTTTTGTGTAACGTGTTGTCCACACAAAGCTCTAAAATCAGTTGCTGCTGTTGCGGGGCTAGCCTCCGAAGAAAGAAGAACCAAGAAAACACCACCTGCAGAGCTTCGACTTAAAAGGTCAGTGATTAACTTTTATTTGGTGATTCATTTACGCGAAGGCACGTGTTTTATTGATTGTTCCGCTACAGGTCCTTCGTCAATTACATACTTGCATTGAACCAGCATTGAACTAAAACCGCAACACCAAATTCATACATTTTTTTTGATATTATATGTAATGTGCCATCGAAGACATTACATAATTTGGTCCAACTTCGAGCCGGATGCAATTTGAGTTAATTTCGTGCAAAGTTTATCGATCAAATCATTGCTTTTTCGTTGCAATTATTGTTGAAAACCGCATTGAATTTTCGCATTCATTATTTGTTATAAGCGAAAGCAAGTTCGGGTTATTCATTCATTCCGTTGGAAATAAATTTCGCATAGTTTTTGCCGCGTTAATCCCGAAACTTCTCTACCGCAGACTTCTTGTCAAAGCTCACTTTTGTCTTACAATTCAAATGTGTTTTTATCTACCGCTTTAGTTGAGGTATTAGATAAGCACGGTTCTTATCAAACTTTGCGATGTCTGCTAGATTCTGGTAGCATGACATCATTCATTGCGAGCAAGGCTGTGAAACGCCTTGGCTTCCGACCTATGCCCGCTTTGATTCAACTCACCTGGCTAGGTTCTATGGAGAATACCTCTGCTGAGGGCTCTCTTACCCTTTCTCTTCGCTCTATAGTAAAGCGTGAGTGCAATTTTGTTGTTGATACTATTGTTTTACTCCGCATTTGCAATGATATGCCTGTTGCGCCCATTAACATGGCTAATATGGCATATCTAACCAATTTGAAACTTGCTGATCCTGGTTTCAATAGCCCAGGCGCTATTGACCTTTTGTTAGGTGCCGATATATTCTCTCAAATTTTGTTGGATGGACGTCTTCTGGGAAAGTAAGGTGTACCTGATGCTATTAACACTGTGTTTGGTTACATCCTTATGGGTAGAGTGTCTTCGAGTTCTGTTAACTCTCACTCTCAGTCAGTCATAAACCCAACTTCGATTTTTTGTCAAATTGAAGATGTAGTGTCATTAGATGATTCACTCCAAAGGTTCTGGACAATTGAAGATGTTCCTACCGCACTGGTTCAGTCCCCTGATGAACTTATCTGCGAAAAAATTTGTTCCGAGGGATGCAGGAGATTGGATTCAGGTAGATTCGTTGTGCCCCTTCCTTTTCGAAATACGCTTCCTGCTTTTGATGGAATGTATAATCTCGCCGTACAAGGTTTCTATTCTTTAGAAAGACGTCTTCTACCACAACCAGGTCTCTACAAACAATATTGTGATTTTCTCAAAGAGTATTTGGAGCTGGATCATATGGAGTTGGTTCCCGCTCCATCTACTTCTTCTGATTGTTACTACATACCGCATCATTGTGTTTTTATACCTGATAGTAGCACAACCAAACGTGTAGTGTTTAATGCATCCGCTACATCATCGGTTATCTTTGAATGATTGTTTGTTTATCGGTTCCAAGTTGCAGCAAGACATTATCGCTATTTTGTTGACCATACAGAATATAGTTTTGCCTCGCATGCTTGCTATAGAAAACTTTTCTAGTTGTGAACTTCACACATTTGGTGATGCTTCTGAGAAAGGTTATGCCGCTGTTGTTTATTTTTTGTGTTGTCTAAATCGAAAGTTGCCCCTTTGAAAACGTTGTCACTTCCCAGATTGGAACTGTGTGCTTCAGTTCTTACCGCTAAGTGGGCTCATTATGTTTATGAGCAATTCAATAGTCGTTTGTTGTTCAAGGTGATTCGTTGCTGGTCAGATTCCACGGTAGTCCTTTCATGGCTTAGTTCTTCCCCGCACCGTTGGATGACATTTGTCAGTAATCGAGTTGCTTACAGTCCGGAAAAATTTCCTTCTTCGCATTGGTTTTACATTCAATCTTGTGATAGCCCCGATGACTTGGGTTCACGCGGCACTTTGCCATCGGAGTTGTTAAGCAATACACTTTGGTGGAAAGGCCCTCAATTGTTAGTTACCACTTGTTTGCCACATGCTTGCTCAGACTCAAGCATGTCACCGCTAGTTATGACTGAAGCCGGTATAGTGGCGCTCCAAGTCACCGCTTCACAAAATTTATTTGGTACTTTGTTAGAAGAACATTCTTCTATTAATCGCATTACCCTCATTATAGCTCATATTTGTCGCTTTGTTGGATCATTTTTGGCTGCTGAGTTATATCAGGCTCAGCTTCGCATTGTTCGATATGTTTAAGATCAATATTTTTCTAAAGAGATTTCCCTTCTTCGAGAACGAAAACTTTTGCCCAAATCGCTTCGTAAACTTTCGCCGTTTCTTAATGAACAGGGAACTCTTAGAGTTGGTAGTAGATTGGCTAATGCTCCACTGCCGTTTGATACTAAATTTCCCGCACTGTTAGCAAGTAAAAGTCGTTTGACTAATCTAATTGTCGAAGATTGTCATGTCACCAATCTTCACGCAGGAATCCAAACTGTTCAATTTCTTTTGCAGCAACGATTTTTGATTCTATCCGCAAAGAAAGTAATTCGTAGTGTCATTTCTAAATGTGTTTCTTGTTGGAAGCTTAACCCTTCATGGGAATTTTGCCCATTTCCCGCGTTTCACAATTGAAACCATTTTCTCATGTTGGAGTAGATTTTGCTGGCCCCTTCCCTATAACTATGGCTAAAACTAGAGGGTCGAAAACTTTAAAGGCTTATCTGTGCCTGTTTAAGTGCTTTGCAACGAAAGCTGTTCATCTAGAACTCGTATCAGATTTGTCTGCTGATGCGTTCTTGGCAGCTTTGCGACGATTCATTGCACGTCGTGGTCGATGTAGCCATATCTATAGATATTGTGGTACTAAATTTGTGTGTGCTCACATGCAATCTTGAAAGCTTTTAGAGCTACTGCTGCACGAGAAACCATTTCTTGGCATTTCAATTCCCCTTCGGCTCCTCACTTTGGAGGACTATGGGACAGCGGAATTAAATCCATTAAAACTGCCTTAACACGTGTCTTGGAGATCAAATCCTAACCTATGAAGAACTTTCTACTGTATTTGCACAGTTCGAAGCAGTTTTAAACTCGCGACCTATAACCCCTTGTATCAACGATCCATCGGATCTTACCGCCTTGAGTCCTGAAATGTTTCTTACAATGGAACCTTTAACAGCACCTCCTGATCTGAATCTGATTTCTTATCTGTCCCATCTAATCCTCTCAACAGATGGCAGTTATTGCGTCGATTGCATCAAGCATTCTGGAAACGTTGGTCGCAAGAATATTTACATACTCTTCATCAACGGAGCAAATGGATTGATCCCTCGGAGGTTGTTAAGCCAGGTGTGACGGTGTTGTACGCGTTGCTACAGTTAGAACTGCAAGTTGTACTTTGAAGCGACCTCTTGTAAAGCTCTGTCTACTGTTAGTGGACCCTTAGTTTTGAAATTAGTAATTCAAGGCTGGCGGAATGTTGCGTTCCCGCAATTTGTTTAGTGTATTATTTAAATTTGATTGAATTACTTCATTGATTTTTAAACTTCTGCACCTTTTCCAAAACCTTCCGTCGCGCTAATGCTAATTTTAAGTGTTTTTTGCGTGTAAAATAAAGACAGTATTCGTGATTCCTGTACTGTATTCCGAGTTATTCGGACGCTTTTGATTCCGTCTTAAGACGGCCGCTTTTTGTTGTTATTGTTTTAAGATTTCGCGAGTTATAGTTCCGGTCGTAACAACCGCTAAACCGTTTTCATTTTCTTTCTGTTGTGTTTACAAAAGCGCTTCATTTGTTGTTAAACCCGCATTTTGGTTTGCTCAATCAATGAACATTACGTCGCTATTTTTTGTGTAACGTGTTGTCCACACGAATCTCTAAAATCAGTTCCTGCTGTTGCGGGGCTAGCCTCTGAAGAAAAAAGAACCAAGAAAACACCACCTGCAGAGCTTCGACGTAAAAGGTCAGTGATTAACTTTTATTTGGTGATTCATTTACGTGACGGCACGTGTTTTATTGATTGTTCCGCTAAAGGTCCTTCGTCAATTACATACTTGCATTGATCCAGCATTGAACTAAAACCGCAACACCTAATTCATACATTTTTTTGGATAATATATGTAATGTGCCATCGAAGACATTACATAATTTGTGTGTGTAATGTGATACTTCGTTAACCAACCACTGTAAATATTTTTTGCTATTACTTTTTTCATAGTAAAATTTATTGTAAAGTTCTAGTAAATAAAGACGATTTTTTTGATGTTTAAATTGTTTCAACCTACCTAGTTCATGAGAATATTTTTATATTAAGTTTGTTACTAATGTGTGTTTGTCTATTGTGGTTAACTATATATTCCCCAACACGTCTTGGCATTGATTCAATAAGGTGGTTTATTTCATCTTGAATAATACTATCCCAAGCTATATGTATTTAATGTCCTAGAATCTCCATAGCCAGTGGTGGCTGTATAAATTTCCGAACCTTCTACTTATCATTATGAGCCATAGATTGGGGGATCTGGGCGTCCATGGCAACAGATTCATATGGGTTTCTTCAAAAAAGTTTAGGCTAACTCGAGCAACATGAGGCCGAGCATTATCTTGTTGAAATATGGGATTCATGAGCCGATTAAGGTAAGAGAGTACATACGGTTCCACTACTTCCTGAAGATAACCTTATGCTATCATGTTGTGTCGAACAAGACTAAAGGTGACCAACTTCCATGTGGGATACCATAACTACTACTGTTCGATGAACATTTACTCAACATCATATTGAGATTGACGACTTTCTCCTCGACATCGTCTAATCATTCTTCGGCCTTCATGTCCACCCAAGCAGAATAGAAATTCATCTTAGAGGGCGACCTGATACCATTCTACATTCCAATGTTCTCGTTCTGTGTACTACTGTAGTAGTTTCTGTCGATGCTCAGTGGTCAGTGGTACAACAAGATAGGGTCGGACACTTGCAAGATGGCCTTGTTCTCCTAACTACTCATCAGCTAAATTTCGATTTGACGAAAATCTCTAAAAGCTATAAATGTCGATCTTGAACTTCAACTTTATTGTCTTCTAAAAGTTATTTGTGGAATGTTCTTGATTATTTTTATGTTTTCTTGGGAATAACACCACATTGAATTGAAAAAGCTGTATATTGAAAGAAAATACCAAACGTTTCAAAGTCGATTCTGATTTCGTTGTCAATGGGTTTAAAATATGTTATGAAAATGTAAATTGCAAATTGAAAGTTTGATTTCTGACATTTAAGTTGACATAAGATTTTTGTTGTTTTTAAATATACAGGTAGCACAAAAAATTCTAAAGATCATGTATTAAGTTAAACAGATTTTAAGTTTGAAGAATTTGAAAAAGTTGCCTTTAGAATTTATAAGTGGCCATTGACAACGAATATACACCTTTTTTAATTCAATTGTGGTGTTATTCTCAAGAAAACTTAAAAATAAGACAACCTTATTATCAAACAATGTTTTTTGGTAAATTTAAAAAAAATAACAAACGATTATAATAATAATTGATAAGAAAAAGTTTACATGAAAAAACATTCACCAAACTTTACCAAGTTTTAATGATTTACTCCTTACTATAGCATCTACGTTTTACCAAAACAATATTAAATTTTAATCTCCTTCTGGATGTTGAGGTTTCCTTGTCAGTGTGTATATAACCTTAAAAATAAACTTTAATAAATTTTTTATTCGAAACATTCGAGAATTTTTTTTTTCATCAATAGATCATATTATAAATTAGAGCAGATGTAACAAATTAATTAAAGAGAAATAGCAACTATTTTATCATATATGATATATAACAAGTAATAACTATTAACGAATCTCATATTATTTCTAATATATTGCTTCAGAAATAAATAAATCTATCTAATTGCCAATTTCTCATTCTATTAATCAACAATTTGTTAAATCAGCCAGGTTAGCAAACTTTTGAAATAATCTCCAATCTACTCTCTACGAAGGCGTGACTTGTAACAGAGGACTATTAATTAATTTTTATCTTGATAATGATATCTACATGCCATTTTTGCGGTTGTCAACACACTGAAGTGTATTAGGTGCGAAGAGGAATTTTAGGCGCTTCAGAAGTTTGTTAGTCAACGTAAGATCGGAAACAGATAAGTATTTACCCGTACTTGTGGCACGCGAACAAAACATCTTTAAACGACTTCATAGCATTCGCAAAACGTTTTATTATTTAGAATAAAATATCGTATGCTTATTCGATTAACGCTTATTATTGTTTAAAATTAACAGAAAGTTGTGTTTTGGCGGGTGTAAAGGCCCTTCAAACATAGAGGAGTTTAAGCAATTAATATTACGTTCACATGTTTAGTTTAATAGAAGGATCTTATAAATGTAGATCTTAGAAGTTAGGTAAGACGCCTATTGTTCTTTGATACCTGATACATGAAGAGGAATACCGGATCATAATAATTCTATTATTTGTACGTTACAAACAATTTATTTTAAAAGATAATAAGAGATAATAATTGTTTATTTTCCGTTTAACTATATAATTTGCCCCCAACATAAATATTAGGGTTTTCTCCTTATTTTTCTTGTAAAGTTCAAATGAGCCCCTATATGTATATATTTCAAAATTGTAGGTCTTATAGTTTCGGAAATAAAGAGGGGGGAATGGAATGATCTAGGAACATAAACTGAACGGCGATTGGTTCTAGTAGGTTTTTATGGGTCGCTGATTACGGTGAGTGGGTGGCTTAGGGCCCATCACATCATGTTGAAGGTCAAGTAGAGAAAATCTCGAAAAATTCATGGGTATGTTTTTGACATGCCCGACCCCGAATCCGCAGTTTGTTTGGACCTATCACCTACGATAGGGGTCATTCAAGGTCATTTTGAAGTAATTCGAAGGCCAAGTTGCGAATTAACCCTGAAAAAAATCAGAAAAAATCATGGGTATTGAGATTCCCGGAGGATCGAAGGTCAAGTTGCTAACTAACAGTGGAAAATATGAAAAAAATCTTGCGTACGTTTTTGTACCTGACAGTTCAAGTATCCGAATGTAAATCCATAGTTTGCTTAAACTCGTGATCCTTAAGCATAATTTAAAAACATTTCAAAGCTATTTGTAAGTCAAATCAAGAAGTAGTCGTAGACAAACCGGTTCAGTACCTGTTTCTCGGCTGTCCCTCAAAAAGAATTTCTTTTATTTTTGTTTTGTTTAGTAGCTACTGACGACCTTCAGTGCAGAACGTTAAACTAAATTTATATAATTGGTTCACTCATTAAATAAAATATAAAAAAAATAATTTTTACGTCCATACAGTCAGTGTCAAACAAATAATACTGCCAGTTCCGCCCGATTGCTTGGATAGAAAATCTAACAAATTTGGAACAGTCCGTAAAGTTATAGCGTATCGTCATGTTATTGAAATAGAACCCAAAAAAATTTATATTAATAATTTCCATATATTAGGCTTTTGAAAGTTTACAAATCTATTGCATTGTAAATATGGTTTGTCAACTAGAATCAGAATTATTATTGCTGAAAATATTGCATTAATTTTAATATTATACTTTTAATTTAGATTCTTTTTATTATATATATATATATATATATATATATATATATATATATATATATATATTGTAATGAAATATATATAGAGAGTAATGATATAGGTTCCAAGAATCAAAATTTAACTACTAATATTAGATAACCAGACATGAAATTTTGGGTAGAAAGACATATCATTGTGATGTTGTATATGAATAGAAATATTGTAAAAACCCTAAATATCATAGATTTAACAGGAACAATAAAGGTATACTTACAATTAAGTGCTAAAGTCCAAAACGATGACCAGAACTTCCAACATTCATTAACATCAAGTAAATCAGTGAAAATCTTCAATTTGTACAATTCAAACACATCTTCATATCACACATCATAGTAGCTAAAAATACAAAACCATATTAGAATCAAATTTAAACAGGAATTAAAGCTAAATTTTGGGAGACAGGATTAAAAATATCTAAATTTGAAAGTCAGGTACCATGTATAAAAAGTTAAAGGTCAATACAGAAAATGAATCAAATAAATGGGGAAAATTATATTCTTAAAATAGACAACAATTTGAACAGATAATAGTAAATCATAGAGTATAACGGTTATTAGGTACTAACAAATTGTAACAATATAACAGCAGAGAGAAAGGAAACTAGTTAAATATACTTACAGAGATTCAAATAGTATAATGTAAATAAGAACAGGTCAAGAACAGTTCAATAAACTAAACATTTTGGGAAAATAAAGAAAGGTATCAATGATCAGAATTTATTTAGAGTCCAGAACTAAATAAAATCATTTCAAACAAGTGCTAAAGTACATCAAAAGGTTCAGAAATGTTTAAAGGATGCATTTCATAAAGAAAATAGCCAGGGGAATCATGTTAGAGAAAAATATTCAAATATAAAGGAAAACATATCACAACCTAGATTTCAATTGCAAAATACAAGACTAAAACTGAATTGTAAGATAAGTTATATATATGAATAGAACCAGTATTTTTCCTAGATTTTCATGATACAAAATACAAAGGGTTTAATTTAAAAAAATATTTCATTAATTATGTCAATATCAATTAATTGTCAAAGTGCAAATGTTTACCAAATTCTATATAAATTACGTGTCATCTTGTGACAATTGTCCAGTCATTTTCCATAAATCTAACAGTATACATGGACCCACAGTTGTTTTAAAATATCAAGTAACCTGTATAATTGTGTATTTTCAAATAAAAGTGCAACGTAATTTATGGGCATAAATCGCCATATTGAATAAACTAAAACTGAAGTGACAATTCAAACCCGAAATAAAACGAAGCCGAACCAAATCATGTGACCATATATTCTAAACTCGGACTTATACGAGGATAGTTCACGATAATATATGACAAATACAATTTAAAATTGCAAATGCATATTCGAAATAAAAGTTTATCAATAAATAGGATAAATGTAGCGCAGAAAATAACTACAAGTAAATCACAATATAAAAGTTGCAGAGGTAAAAAGATCAAACCATGAAATATCTTTACCGATGATCCAGTAGCGGAGCTTGGAGCAAAAGAACACGACCCTAAGGAGAGAAGTTTTATTAGCCGGACCTTTTTTGAAAAGTTAAAAAGTTTCAGAGGTAAAAAGATCAAACCATGAAAGATCTTTACCGATGATCCAGTAGTGGAGCTTGGAACAAAAGAACACGACCCTAAGGAGAGAAGTTTTGTTAGCCGGACGTTTTAAAAAGTGAAAAAGGTATTTATTATAAACCTGTTTTCAAAATAAAAACACTGATAAATGTGTCTTATTTATATATGTTTAATTAATTTGTAAGGTATTTTTTGATAATTTCATGATTTAATAGTTAGTGTATATGATATAAATAAGATAAGTAATATGGGTAATTTCTAATATTGGAAACTCCACATTTCTGACCAATAATATAAATAGAATTTGCAATTAAAATAATTATTCTAAAAAGATTAATGTTTGAAAAATAAATATGTTTAGTTCCAAATTATTCAAGAACATTTGTGATCAAAAAATATTAATTATTGCTCAATGAAATTTAAAATAAAAAGTATAATTGAAATCAAAACATTTCATTCATTCATTCAAATAAACTAAAAAATCATTATAATTGGCACCCAACGTAAAAAAAACAAAGAAACATAAAAAGATAAAATATATTCAATATATAAATAAAATAACAATATTAAAATTCATTATAATATATATATATATATATATATATATATATATATATATATATATATATATATACATTTCATAATATTGTTGGGTTATTATAGCACTGTGGTAAAGGTAATTTTTTAATTCAATGAGTAAAGTTTTCAAGATTTGAGTTTCATTCACTGAGAAAAGTTTCCAACCAAAATAGATATTATTTAACATTAATTAACAGCGGGTTCGTTGCATTTCTTTATATTTTTCATACAAAATAGAACTACTCATATATCTGGTTTATGAATATGACATTACGTTTTGTGTTGTTGTTTTGTAATAATAACATTAACTATTGAGATGGTTGCTTGAATTTTGTGCTAACGAGTTGAAACCGTTAACTTAAATGTTAGAATAAAGATTGTAATTGGTTTTATTACTCAATTTAAGGCTATTAATTTTTTTTCAGTCTCATATCCCAATATATATATATATATATATATATATATATATATATATACATTTATATATATATATATATATATATTTATATATATATATATATATATATATATATATATATATATATATTGGTGCGTTCCCGCAATTTGTTTAGTTTATTATTTAAATTTGATTGAATTACTTCATTGATTTTTAAACTTCTGCACCTTTTCTAAAACTTTCCGTCGCGCTAATGCTAATTTTAAATGTTTTTTGCGTGTAAAATATAGACAGTATTGACATTCGTGTTTCGGATCCCTAACTATTAGGACGCTTGGGAGGTTCGTGTATTGTGCTCCGAACTAGTCGGACGCTTTTTTTGGATTCCGTCTGAAGAGACGCCGCTTTTTGTTGTTATTGTGTTACGAATCCGCGAGTTATTAGCTTCGTTCGTAACGACCGCTAAAACGCTTTCATTTTGTTTCTTTTGTGTTTACAAAAGCGCATCATTTGTTGTTACACCCGCATTTTTTGTATGCTCAATCAATGAACATTAAGTCGCTATTTTTTGTGTAACGTGTTGTCCAGAAGAAGCTCTAAAAAACTGTTCACGGGGCTAGCCTCTGAAGAAAGAAGAACCAAGAAAACACCAGAGCTTCGACTTAAAGGTTAGTGATAACTTTTATTTGGTGATTCGGTTATCTGACGGCACGTGTTTATTGATTGTTCCGCTAAAGGTCCTTCGTCAATTATATACTTGCATTGAACCAGCATTGAACTAAAACCGCAACATCTAATTCATACATTTTTTTTGGATATTCTCTAAGGAATGTGCATCGAAGACATTCCATATATATATATATATATATATATATATATATATATATATATATATATATATGTTTAAAAATATTAATTTAGTATATATAATATGTTATTAATTTTATAGCGAATTGAAATTTTTTATGTAGAAAATTATAACTACATATTTAAATATATTTAAGGGCCGTGTATTTTATCTGATAATTTGTTTTATTTTATATGTCTACAAAACCCTAGATTTTATTACTAGGTCACTAACTTTTAAGTAAAATAAAAATGTTATTGATGTTTTAAAATGTCTGTTATTTAAAATATAAAGAAATTCAATACATCCACTGATCTATACCAGAATAAAATGTATTTTTTATTCAAAAATTTTTCCCTTCGAAATATTGCATAGTCGGCCTTGACGGCCAACACAACGATGCTGTTAGATTCTTAGACCATGTATTTCTGGAGGTAGCATGCAATACACAAATGTCGTATCAAGAGAAAAAAGACAGGACAATAGAGAGAGCAAGAGGCTATCTCACTCGATTGGGAGATGCGGCCAATGACATACTGCACATAGCTCATTGGATGCAGCTCTTATTGCGTTTAAAAAATTTTGATTTTATTTTTGAGGCTGAGGGTGGCTTTGAGAAAATCAGTAACATTGGTGCAGACCTGTGGATTACCTCGATTTAGATTATCTTGGTGAAACTTTGGCAGTGCCGAAACCGGATGTCATACACCAACGTTAGATATGTCAGAGGCACTTCCGTTTCCGTCCTTTCCACATGGAGAAGCAACCATGTTCGACCCGGTTAAAATAAAAACTTTATCGATTAATGTTATGCTTTGAATTATAAATTATTATATTGACATTAAATAGTGTTCCTGTTAGCTACACTATCAGGCTTATTTGGATTATTTACATGACAGCGAGAAATGAGGCCGTCAAACTAAGTAAAAACCTCGTAAATATTTTTATCTCTTATTTTTCTTATTGCTCTATCAATCGGAGTTTGAACAATTAAAATGGGGTAATCCAGGGTGTGACACAAATATTGTCAAAATGGAACATATACTAACCTATAACACAGTTACCTATTCTTAGTTGCTCACATTTGCAGGCTGTAAAATTTCATGGGTTTTATTTTTGAGTGGTTGGTTTAAATAATTATTAAACAATGAACAATTTATTTATAGGGCGCCAGACAGTTTGTATTATTCTAAATTTAAAACATACCTTATTACTGTCAAGTCATAAATGAAATTTGGGGAATTCGATGGCTACAGAAAACACCATGTTATACAATATTAACATACCGATGAACTATCAACCTCACCCCCTACCATACTAGTTACTAGCTCAATACAAAATAGTGTTTAATTTACCTTTTAGTTTTTTTTATAAAGGTGAAATTAAACAGAGATATGTAGTGCTCAACTTTATCATAATATATCATGCCCATTTTCAACTACGCAATGGGTTCTGGTTTCGAACTATTTAATTTTTTAAATGTAGAGGTTCGTAGCACAATTGTCGTAACAATGCAGACTGAAATATTTAAACGTAATGTAGTATCTAATGTCTATTTTCCGCACACCTTTGTTTCTTTATAGAATGCTATATAAGTTAATTGTCACGAAATTGTGTATTCAACAGCCTTTGAGAAATTTGGAACTGTAACGATTTCATAACTCACCTTGAACGAAATCTGCTCTATAATAATACTACAATTGCATTCAACGAAATCTCATTTACATTCTGAAGTATTACAAATAGAAATATTTGTGTTCCCAGATCTAATACACAAGATATAATGATTACGTGGTTTCCTTCTTCAGACTTCTCGTTATACATAACTCCGAAACCCCCGTCTTCGCATAAAATTCACTACCTATGATTATTCATACGATCTGTGAGTTCCTAGAATGTAGAAGTGATTTTAATTTTAAATCACCCTTTTTGTTGGTCCAGTTTTCTCGGTGAATTTCTAAATATATGGAAATCCAACCGTACTTACTTTCAGGCTTAGGAATATACAACAAATCCATGCAGGTCTGGATTTACATATATTCCTGCATACACGGAAACTTACATAACTGAGGATAGGGTTTCCAAAGTTTGGTATATGTACAGCTGCGTATCCTGACATATTTATTCACAGAGTACTTTCCTTATTTTCATTTTCAAAAATTGAACGAATACTCGAATAAGTATTCGAGTAACTAGAAGTGAAAGCAAAAGGCTACGAGAATTATGCGAACCGACCTGAAGAGGGCAGATGTGACTCTGCCTAAACGTCGACATTTTACCATCGATCCCGACAAAACATTTAGTGCCCGCGAAAAAAAAAATATATATATATATATATATATATATATATATATATATATGGTGTCCCACAAAGGTGGGCGGTTTGTAACTCAACAGATATCGAAATTTGAAACGTAGGTTAGCCAATAGGTTCTATGTTACCAAAATAGTTTAAGAACTGTTGCACTTCCGGTTATACCGGAAGTAGAAAATAACTTTCATATTTCAAATAGAACACCCTGTATGTTAGATAAATTTTATGAATCACTTGTTATCTCTAAATTTAATCATTCTCAAGATATTTCCATTTTATGTCAAAAATGACAGATGCAGATAGAACGCTATATTATTGAATATTTTATGATTAATCGCTTTTTACGTTATAATGACGTCTGGTTTGTTCGGAGAGACTAGTTGCCAACGAATTGAAAACTTTTCGGCGAATCAGCGATTTCGACAGTTGGCTGTGCCGACACTCGATTGGCGGAGAATTTTTCTAACGGTTAGAATTATTAGCAACTAGTCTCTAGGAACAAACCTATAACGTTCCGTTTCCCTTCGATCATAACGAGTAACAGAATACGGCTGCTGCGAGATATCGGCAATTTTCGCTAAACAACCGCCTGTTTCAAAAAGGTGTTTTGGCATGCCTTTCAGGAAGACTCACGCCAACAAACAGCGCTGAAGAAATCACCTCTTATTCTACAAGGTGTTCTTAAAAACAGTGAAAATGACATTCACAATATGCTTAAAACATAAAATTTTCAAATGGGTACTCCAAATTTTTTGTGTTGATCTTCTTCAGCACTAAAAATGAAGGTAACTTTTTATTACGTTTCCTAAACCTGAACCTCATAACTTTTGAATAAAATACGAAAACGACTTTGCTTGAAAAAAAAAACAGTTAGCAGTGGCCGCTAGAAAAATAACTGGTGGCAACGAAATGTTACTCAGATTTTCAAAATTGCCAATTATGGTTATATGAATTGTATTAGGAGTAATTATTCCAAGGAAGATTATTTCAATAACTTTATTATTTATATGGAGTGTAATAAAGTAACAAAGAAGCAGAGACCATTATGGAAAACAATTAATCCAGTAATACTACCTAGAGAATTTCGGATCAGTCAAACTAACAATTATTATGAAATATCTAAAATTATTACATGTTGTTTTCTTAGAAAATGACAAATGCAAAATAACAGACAACATGTAAACCTACCTACCTTATAGTGGCATTCTAATGAAATTATTTTAGTAAATGATCAAAGTTACGCCTAGAAGTTCTAAGCACTTTTCGCATCTTATTGATGTACGCTCTAAATTTCTGAATGTATATAATTCTCTTTGGTCGCTAAAAGACTATCATAAACTTAATTTTTTATTGCACACATACAAAATAATCCAGAACGAACAAATCAGGCTATAGAAAACGACCGTTGTCCATTGGACAACGAAAACTCTTCTAAATAGTTGTTCACTTAGTAGCCATTGTTGGAGGTGCCAGCTGATGCTGATAAATTGGCCAATGTTAAATTTTTCAGATATACGTGGCTTCAAATTCTCGTAAAATATTCAAATAACCTTAACCTATAAAAACTAAAAAAACGGGGCATAAAGCAAAAGGTAACAGATTTATAATTTTACCATTTCAATTTTCTTCATAAAAATGTAGTTTTACCACTCCGTCGTTTCTTATCGCATAATAAACATTAAACTGCGAACTCTCTTGGAAATTTCTACATCAGAATTCATGAGGATTGGGGTGACCATTTGTGGTGAATTTTGCCTCATCTGATCAACTGATATTGTCCAGATATAAATGGTTTCCTTGGAACCATGTTAAAATAAATTAATAGAATTTTACGTGTCTCGAAAAATCAGTTTATTTAACATTTTGCACTAAAGAATAGGAGTACGGATGAAGTTTGTGCTTTTTCAAGATTCTATGAATAGAGCTTTTAGAAAATTCCAATTCTAGTACGGCTTAGCTAATACTTGCTTTCGGATACGCTTGAAAGTAAGCCAAAGTTGAAAATGTTGGTTTGGTTGATCAGAAGTTCTTAAAATTGTCAATTATGCGTTTAATTGTTTTTTCTGATGGTCTTGCTTCTCCGGATATCTAGCAGCAAATGCCTCGCATGTTCTCTCTATAAATCATAACCATATTGAAGTAATCTTCGTTAGAGTAATTGATGCTGCAGTCATTGTTGGTAACTTTTAAAAAAATATTGACATTTTGTAGCCGTCAGTTATTTTTCTAGCGGCCACGGCTTACTTGCTTTCTCCAAGCAAAGTCGACATCATATTTTAATGGTGGGGAAAACGGTTTTTCGTAATTTAACCCAAAGTTATGATGAGGTTTAGATATAAGATACAAGGATCCCTACATAAAAAGCGAGTTTTCGTTTAAAAATTTTGAGTTTTAAGCATAATATGTATGCTGTTTGCTGGCTTGAGTCTATCATTTCGACATGCCACAAGCCGTTTTAAGCAGATGGTTGTTTAGCGAAAATTGTCGATTACCCGCAGAACTGCATTTTTGACATAAAAATGCAAATATCTTGAGAATGGTTAAATTTAGAGATAAAAAGTGATTCATAAAATTTATCTTGAATTTAACGTAGCATCCAAATATCCAATAACATACCAGGTGTACTATTTGATATAATAAAGTAGTGGTCCACTTCCGGTATAACCGGAAGTGCCACAAATCTGAAAATATTTTAGTAGCAGAGAGCCTATCATTTTGCCTACGTTGCCAAATTTTCAGAATTTAAAATCCATATTTTTTGAGTTATGAGTATACGTACATAAATATTTCGAAATAAAAAAAATTATTATCATTATATTATAGTACAATATACTCCACTAATGTACAAGTAAGAATGCTATAATTATAAAAAAGCTATATTACATTTAGGTACATAGTTTTTGGAAATATCAAATTAGCCTATACTAATATCGGAGGTCTGAGCTCTTACCAACCGTCAACGCAAATGGAGTCGTCTTAAAATACATTTTTAAATGTAAAATATAATGTGTCCAAAGTTTAACAACTGAAATTTAAAATGATATTTATCCATTTTGTGAGAAATAAAATGTTGCCACGAAATATTATGACCTACAGACAAAATACCAAATGAACTTGATAGTCTCAGGAGAATCACAAATGCCAGTGATTCGCTGAAGACATATTGGAAAATGAATTTCCCAAAATATAAGTAGAAGCTTTGCAGGCAAAGTACTCCGATAAAGCGGTTTCTAAAAGCTCTGTTGCGAAATCACCCGGCTTTGAAGGAAGCTCTTCCTGGCCGTCTGATGCAATTGCAAAAACCAATACAATGGACACTCTTGAAAAGGTTACAACAGATATATTCTCCTTAGCTACTTTCACAAGAAGTACTCAAAGTATTCCGGTAGATCAATAGTTCACATTTGACAAAATAGTTTGTCTTTTACAGACATTCTCACAAGAGTTCTAACCGACATTATAATTATTGTGAACACAGTCTAACCGGATGCACATGAGAAGTTTTGGGAACAGTTTGCTACCCAAGGCATTACTCTCGGACGGATTAAGTAGAATTGTAAAACCAGTGTCATCGTATGAGAACTTCAGACCTCCAGGCATTATTAAAGGCAATAGTGAAGAAGAAATCGCTTGTTTCGTATCAATAACGACCATAGTCAACTGTGAAGTTGTGTATGAGACACCGACAAGTAATACTACCAAACGGATAAATTGGTGAAGAAAGGAACCATCTTAAACCGTATGAACAAAAAGAGCAATTTCTTCAAACACTGATCACACTTCGAATCAATACAGAAAATGCCCAGCAGAGGATTGTGTCACTTAGTTGGTAGATATTGATGACAAGCGCTGTTGGTCCAAATGATATTTTAGTTACTTACCGCATATTCGAAGATCATAGTGCTGAAAAACAGTTATTCACAAGACAAAATGGCACACAGATGTGTATGGTTCTATTTGACGAGATTTTTATTATTTATATTTCAGATCTACGATTCAGAAGCAAAAATACTTGTAACGTAATGCTACAACCATGGATATTCTAAATCATAGAAGAACTGCTAAGTTATCTGGAAATAATTACTGGCAAATTAGAGTTGCACATCATTTCATTTTATGTATATGGTCACGAAGCTCACTAACCAGGCTAATGACTGTTAGACTAAGAAGTTGGTGATCTTTATATGACAAATATTAAGTCAAGGTATCACCCTAAAATCATTGTATACCAGGGCCTACTCTTTTAGTCGAGAATTGGATATGAAGAGAATCGGGGAAAGATTATATGAGAGGCAGCCAAGTGTACATTAAAGAAGATTGTGAGTGTGAACAAAGCAATTGATAACATGACTGAAGGGTTAATAATGAAATAAATGCCATATATTCATATCAAGTAAGGCGCCTAGAATAGGTTATTAGAAAAAAGGCTCAACGAAAATATAGTTTATAAGTCTTTCTTAGTAAATTGTCATTCACATGACCGAATAATTCGAACAGCTCTACAGCGGTAACAGAAATATCTTTATTGCTCTTGATTACGTTGATATTCATCCCCAAGAGACCATCGGAACAACAGTTTTAGTATTTTAGTTGTTTGAACGATTTAATTTGTCACTGGAACTCCATTCCGACTAAACCCGAAATTTCATGTCAAATATGTACCGGAAGAACTGCAACTTGTCGGACATTCAGAACATCAGGACTGCATTGTGGCTCCAAGACGACAAGGGTTCAACATAACTATAGCGAAGCGTTTTTGCCAAACAATATTAAAGAACGGAATTTTGATGAGCATATACCTCTGTTCCTAGTTGCATACAAGCTGAATATGATAGCACAGGGTTGATACCTCGCTCGATAGGTTAGACCGCTCAAGAATTGGTATGACCGGAACGCAAATTCAACTGTAGCATTGAGGTCTCCCGCATTATCTAGAGATCAGTTCCCCTGGACCATCTTACAGGGGTAAAGATATATCTAATCGAAGTTATCGGAAAATCAGAACATTGTCAAGTTTGCTCCTAAGGAATTTCATCTTTTATATAATGCTGTCAGTCATCTTTATGTGAAAGTCCAACTGACGGTAAAATATTCTTCGCGACTTTTCTAGTATTTGAGCTCATCTCATTAGCCTTCTTCTTTAATGCTATCTCTGAAATAGGCTTCACCATTATTGGCCATTTATAATCTCAGTCAGGCATATATATTTATATTGTCCGTCCATCGTATCGAGCTCGACTCCTGAATTTACTAAGGCCCTGAATTTCAGGATTGTGCCAGGCCATTGTTCATCCTTAACTCTTGTCACTTAGCCCGCATAATCCCATTCCAATTCACGTCTTAAGTTGATCAGTGGTTTATCTATGGTTATGCAATTGTCTGAGTTTGAGCCTTGTTGGAGGTAGGACACATTGATTGAATACACGAGAACGCAGTTGCATCAGTATTTTTTTTATATTTTACCAAAGTCATACATGCATAGAAACAATTGCCCATTTGCTTCAGCTTTTAATTTTGTTTTTGGTGAGAATTCAATGAGTATGAAAGTTACTTATACTCATGCATTCGCAAATTTTCTTATATATGGTGTAATATTTTTAGATCCCGATACCCCATTGACTTTCATTAGATCCACCTTTGTAATATTGTATGTGCTCGGGACTTGAGTGTTATATATTCTCCCCCTTACTTCTTAGTTCCGAGACTTTTTCTTTAAATTTAGTGAGATTGTCTTCACCTATTGAAATTAGTACGTTTATCGTGCCTATTAAAAACGTAAACTTTCTCTGGTATACTGCTTACATCCGGTGATTCTTCATACCCAAGACTGATTTCATTTCTGACCGATACCTTGGTAAGAAACAGTCGGGAACTTGGGACTGTTCATAACTTATGCGATTGTAGTATAAACATTAATTTTATATATTTTATTAAAATGTACAAGTAAACTCGTCGGATCGATTGAATAATTCAATATTATCTTTTCAGGTTACAAGACCGGAAAAAAAAAGTATTTGGACCAGGTTAGCAAAAATTCTTTAACGTTCCTGGAACCTTGGTCATTACATACACTTTACAATACAACTATATTAGTATCCAGTATTTGTTGTGTTATTCTAAATATACAATTTCTAATGATTAATTAAAATTAAACATGTTACAAGTTAGTTGTTCGATAGTCAAATAACATATTTCTAAATTCCATTTGTGGCGTTTTAACGCCCTGAGTTTTAGCTTTTTGGACATTTTCATAATTAATATTTGTTTAGTTATGTTCCTTTTAGCAGATTTTTGTGAAAACTAACTAATAAACCATGAAATATTCTTCATGATAATTTGCTAGGGTTTACAATTTTATATAATTGTTTCTTATATTTTTTCTCCACTTTTGTATAACACTGTACGCTGGAGATGCTATTGAATCAGGAAGCAAATTTGGGTGTTAGGGTACAATCGTTTATGTTTATACAGATATCCTGACTATTTATTTCATATCACCCAAATACGGAAAAGAAAAGGACGACGCACCTGTAGTGTGTATACGAAACATTTCGAATTATTTTTAACATTATCCATAACTAAAGAGCTCGATAGTAAAGTACAATCACTTGCAAACTTTATTCTGCGCTTCTAGCCATTTTATCAATAAGCGGAAAATGACAGAAAAAAAATGTAATAAGGCAGGGGCTCTCGCATTTGAACCGTAATAAAAAATATTGAAATCTATATAAAGAAAACAAAGTCCTGTTAGTTACACCATTTAATACTCAAGAACGACAGATTTTGATGAAATTTGGTATGGAGGTAGCTGACACCCTGGATTAACATATAGGCTACCCGACTCCCAGAAGAGGAGGATAGTGTTTTTAGTGTATTTAATAAACTGCGGGTAGTTCGCGACGCAGTACCATCTCAGTGACAATAACTGTCAAATCGATTGGTTTCAATCCTACTGGACTAAGAACTAGTAACCCATTTTTTATGAAAATTTTGATTCACGTAAATGTTTAGATAAATAGATAGTCTAGAAGAGTGGTCAATCGATTGTTTGCCTTACCTACGTGGGGACGTTAGGTACTGCGCATGCAAGAAAGGTATGTATGTATAAAGATATGAATATGGAAAGCCACTGGGGGTATTATTCTGAAAATGGACAGGCGGGAATTTTTCGAGGAGCTGGTTTCAGTTAAAATATTTTCAGTTTCAGACCCCAACTTTGTTTTTAAAATGGAATACCCTGTTTTTATAGAATTTTTAGCATCTACGATTTTATTGGAAATATCATATGTCTGAAGGGCTCCAGTTGAAAGCTATTTCAATTTTTTGAAAATTTTGACATATGCAGCCCTTCACAAAAAAAATTATTTGGAAACAAAAATGGCTAGGTCATAATTGCCAGAATTTGCCTGAATAAAACATGAAGCTTCGTAAATCGTTGGAACTGTACTGTACTGAGTGCGAAGAACCGGGACATGATAAATCCTTTCCATATAATTATGTTTTAACGTCAAATTCTTAGCAAATATTTTTTGTTGACACTCCAGCATTTTGTTTTTTATCAATTATATCAAAAAGCTAATGATGTTTCAGATATCTCTAATCACCACACAGAAATCGTAGTTTTTCCAAGTTTATACAAAAACCCTCTCTTACCCCATTTGTTAGACTAGAATCCACTGGCATTGAGAAAAAATGGGTAACGGTGTGAAAAAAATGAGTTACACCATTTTCAAGATAGCCGCATTTGGCGCCAGTTTCTGAGTACGCAGAATAATTTTTTTGAACACTTTCCAACGATTTAGAACGCTTCAAATTTTATTCAGGCAAATTCTGGATATATTCGACCTAGGCCTCTTTGTTTCCTCAACAATATTATTTTTGTTAAGGGCTGTCAAAATTTTTATATATATATATATATATATATATATATATATATATATATATATATATATATATCGACATAGCTCACCATGGTATTCCCGTACATATTACTTGCATGCGCAGTACCTACTGTCCCCACGTAGGTAAGGCAGACTACGGATTACCTAATCGTCTATCCTATTTATACTACTATATAAAATATTTACGTGAATCAAAAACTTCATGAATAAAACATTAAAAAAATATATAACCGACTTCCACGTTTAACTAAAAAGCTGAAAAGCTGAAAATAATTATAACAAAATACAACTCCAGCAACTAAATAACACATCCAATGTTGTTAGGTACCTACTCAGGAAGTAAAAAATGTAAATATTAAAAGGTGATCATTCTGTACAAATTAATTACCTACCAATCTTGTATATTCGGTGCCAAGCAAATCGAAAATCCTGCATTGCGTACTTATATACTACTTCATCAAACTTGTTTGTTGCTTGGCACTGACTTCAAAAATATACTAGATTGGTACGTAATTAATTTGTACAGAACGAGCACCTTTTAATGTTTGCATTTTTTACTTTCTGGGTAGGTACATAACAACATTGAATGTGTTATTTATTTGCTAGAGTTGTATTTTGTTATAATTATTTTCAGCTTTATAGTTATAGGTGGAAGTCGGCTATATTTAAAAAAAAATGTTTTATTTACAACTTTTTGTTTTTTTTGAACTCAGGTAGTTTTCATTCTTTATTTTTTATTTTGTATGTATAACCTTAATAGACAGGACCAGGTAACATAAAAAGCCTCAACATTACACAATGATACATTTTCATTTAAATTGGCAGGTAAATGTGTACGAACAAAATGTACTAGTCCGCGTTGACTTAATAAGCCCAAAATATATAACTATAGATAATTCCACTCCACCCTATGTACTAACCATCCTGTACATACGACTGCCTACGGACAAGCATAAATTTGTTAGTTGCTTTCGGTAAATTATAGGACGGCGTAGAAATCCATCCCATATTTACGGAGTCAAATCCCTCCTATATTTCAACCAACGTATATAATTCCTTGTGGGTTACCCCATAAATTATTTCATTTTTAACATTTTATATTATCGCCCTGTGTAACACTAATTCCTCTCCACACTTTATTTAACTTCTTATGGGCTATAAAATAAATAATTCTTTAATCACACTGTATAAATATAATTCAAATCCAGCATATATTTCAACCATTCAGTATATGAGTTGTTTACGTCCACATCATATAACAGTTTTCTAATCACTCTATATAATTTTAATTCCACATTTTTTCCAAAATTTTTATACCACCAAACGTCCACTCCTCTCTATATTCCAACCATCCTGTATATACGGCTGCCTATGGACCACTATCATTCTACTCCGTCCTACATTGCAATCATCATATAAATGCAACTCCTTCTATCACTTTACTTTGTGATTTTGTTTGCTATTATAACTAATCACCCTGTGTATAAACGTACCAAATAGCAGTTGAGAGTTTGAAATGTGTTGTCACTGAATTTTCTATTAGGCCGGGAAAATGTGACAATGAATAGCACCGTCTTCGCAAAATGGAAGAATTTTCATTTCAATTGGTATTTGCCTGGTATACAAACAAAAAGAGCTCGGTACTCATTCGCAAGTAAAACTTCCCGCACTATTACGTTGAAATTAAAATATTTATGAGGTAATGTCCATTATGTCATTTCGATGACATTTTTGATAAGAATTTTGGAATTTTCGGTGATTTTCTGCAAAACTGCAAGTTGCATGTCGCAGAAAAGTATATGAGATCACCTAGTGATCTTCCTTAATAGATTAGAAGTTAAAAAACTATATAAATCCATAAGGCGTTTCCGAAACATCGACCAATATGTTAGGGATATTAGTCGATTTCCATGCACGCATGTGTCCATTAACAAATTTCATCACTTTACCAATAGATTTTTTTCCCCAAATTTGAAGTTAAACCAATCCGTATATATACTCTATTAAACAAGATCATATTCATTCAAAACGGTTCACCGCAGGAGAAGAAATCAGGTAACATACATAAAAAAAACGCGACGAATTGATGACCTCCTCCTTTTTGGAAGTCGGTTAAAAATGGGTTACTAGCTCTCCAACTATATGGGCAATGTAGCGAAATGAAAAACCTACAAAATGAGCTACTATATGCTTAATTTCTGTAATTGGTTAGATAATGGAACATTTACTGGAAATTACAAAAAAAAATTAATCGTTGAGAACCGCGTCTGAATTTATTATATATTCGACGTTTCGACACCTGCTTTGGAGCCATTATCAAGAGACAAAAGTGAAAGAGAGTTTCAGAGTCTAGATCGAACTTGGGGCCTCAATCTGCCTGCTCCCCAAGAGTCACTAGGTAACTGAACACAATTTGAATCTGCTCTGCTTCTTTTATTTATAGTTAGCGGTGTGTTAGAAGGGGATGTCAAGTGATGAAGGGGCTGTGCTGTGATTGGTTGGATGTTGGTGGGCGTGTCTGCTTTGTTTAATCTGGCAATTACGGAGACCCATGCTGTGGGAAGGCGAGAGCTGTTATCGCGTCGGTTTAGACAGACTATTTCTTTATCTTCGCGAATAGTAGATGCCCTAAGGGAGTTAAGAGATACAATAGTCGAGGGGGCTCGTCACGTGACATCCCCTTCTAACCCTCCGCTAACTATAAAAAAAGAAGCAGAGCAGACTCAATTCAGTTCAGTTAGATAGTGACTCTTGGGGAGTAGGTAGATTCAGGCCCCACGTTCGATCTAGACTCTGAAACTCTCCTTCACTTTTGTCTCTTGATAATGGCTCCAAATCAGGAGTCGAAACGTCGAGTATCTAATAAATTCAGCCCGGAACCTAGCTTTGTTCATATATATATATATATATATATATATATATATATATATATATATATACATATATTATTTTATAGCTAAAATATTTTTATTAACTAATAGGGTAGATCTTCTTATACCCAGTTTATGTACTAAAAATAAATATTGTAGCCCCGGTAGTTTCAAAATTTCAGTCAAACTTACGGAAAAACTTTTAAGGGTCATATTACCTCACAAGATGACTCTATCATTTGAATAAACCATGAATGGAAAATCGAAGAGCTGACCTAGATACCCCTCATCTCAGTTTTATAAATTTAAAGCATAAATACATATAATAATTAAAAATATTTAGTAATTATGGACTGATCCCCCTGGACGAGTTCATTTTAGATATTGCCAAGAGGTGATACCTGTGAAACTGAATTCATATAATAAATAATCTTATTGCAAATTGTAATTTTGTGCAGACAGGTATTTATGTGAATTTAATTTTCAATTTAATAAAATGGAATAAAAAAACTCCATGTAGAAACAGAAGATAATCATGGAACAATAATTTTTAATATGCAAAAGGTGTAGGTTGTTATAAAAGATGTTTCCATTTGTAAATTATTCAATAAAATATCAAAACATATATATGTAAAGAAAGGACCAGGTACCTTTCTCATGGATAAATGGAGTTCCGCCAAATTGTTTGAAATTTTGGTATATTGTAGAAGTTAACGTTCTGAAAAATAGAGTCCATGGGCTCAAACAAATTCTATGACTAGTTTTCGAGATATAGAGTGTGAAACATCGAAAATGCCGCATTTTTGATATCAGATTTCCAATGATAGTCGTGCTTTGTTTCCTCCTTATTGGAGATATTGTGATTTGTACATTATTGGCACATAAATATTTCACAAAATAATTGCCATAAATTTTGGTGGATTACAGGGTATTTAAAAAATACGTAACATGTGGTTTTGGAAAAAATCTTTTTCTTATTACAACGTTGAAAACATAAGAAGATGTTATTGCACAGTTAATATCTCGTTAAAGTAATACTATCTTGGATGTGCTTCATATAATATACAGTGTGAGCCATAAATATAGCTAGAGAAGGCATATATTATTTTTTCCTATTAATGAGTCACCCTGTACGAACCATTCGTGCTGCAATTTTAATAAGACATTAAATAGATATATTATCCGTCTCTTTATACTCAACGGGATGTTAAACTGATTGCAAAAACTGTACATATGGAAAAAATATTTTTTTATACTACCCCTTAGTTTTAAATTTTCTCCGTCAACTTTGTCTGTTATTACATTTTTACGTTAACAAATGTTCAGTGTTTTACTGAGCAGAATATTATTAAAATTGTATTACTAGTTTTCGAGATATAAAGTGTTAAACTTCGGAAATGTCATCGTATCAGATTTCTCATAATAGATGTGTTTTATTTATATTTATTGCAGAAAACGTGGTTTGCACATTGTTTGACATAAATATTGCACAAAAAATTACTATTCATTATTTTTTATTACAGGGTGTTTCCCATATACGTAACACTCATTTTTTATTATAACGTTGAATACTTAAGAAGATCTAATTGCTCAGTTAATATAATGTTTAAAAAAATAATTTTTGGACGTGTTCATACATTATATGATGAGTTTTAAGTATTGCTAAAGTGGACATCTATTATTTTTTCCATTGATAAATAACCCTGTATAAACCATTCGTCCTGGAATTTTTATATTAAATTATGCAAATCTACGACTCATCACACTTAATTCTATAGTTTGCAAAAATTGTACAAATTAAAGTATTGTAGTTCATACAGGGTTATTCGTTAATGGTATAAAATGATATATGACCAATATAGCTATATTTACTACTTACCTGTTCAAGAACTCCTTTTTTATTAATTGTGCGATTACATCTTATGTATTCATCGTTGTAATAATAAACAGTTTTCTGAAAAAACATGTTACCTATATTGGAAACACACTGTAATCAAAGATAATTAATGGTAATTGTTTTGTTCAACATTTTTGTCAAATAATGCGAAAATTATCTTTCCTGCAATTATGAGAAATCTGATAAGAAAAAGGAGATAATTCCGATGTTTAACAATCTATATCTCAAAAACTAGTCATACAATTTTATCAATATTCTGCTCAGTTAGACATTAAACATTTGTTAACGTAACAATGTTATAATATATAAAGTTGACGGAGAGAATTTAAAACTACAGGGTAGTATAAAAAACTACCTTTTTTCAGTATGTATAGTTTTTGCAATGAGTTTAACATCCTGTCGAGTATCAAGAGACAGATATTTGTTTATTGTCTTATTAAAATTGCAGTACGAATGGTTCGTACAGGGTGACTCATTAATAGAAAAGAACAATATATGCCTTCTCTAGCTATATTTATGGCTCACACTGTATATTATATGAAGCATATCCAAGAAATTATTACTTTAATGAAATATTAATTGTGCAAAAACATCTTCTTATGTTTTCAACGTTGTAATAAAAAAATGATTATTTCCAAAAGCACATGTTACATATTTTTGAAATACCCTGTAATTCAGCAAAATTTATGGCAATTGTTTTGTGAAATATTTATGTCCATTAATGTACAAATAACAATTTCTTCACTAACCGGAAATAAAACACATCTATCATGGAAAAAATGTTATTAAAAATGTGGCATTTTCGATTTTTAACATCCTGTTTCTCGAAAACTAGTCTTAGAATCTGTTTGAGCCCATGGACTCTTTTTGTCAAAACATCAACTTCTACAACATACCAAAATTTCAAACAATTTGACGGAAGTCCATTTTTCCATAAGAAAGGTGTCTGGTCTTGTCATTAATTAGTTTTATTATTATATAAATATGAAGGGCTGATATAAATTGTATTAATAGAAAAAATGTTGATATTAACTTTCAATTAGTTAACAATGTAATTTTTATATTGTCCAATTCAGATTCCTGTTAAAAAAATTTCTAATAATAAATACTTACAAACGGCAAGCAAAATTTCTTTACATATGTGTGTATGTTTTAATTTTTTATTCATTTACAAACGGATAAATCTTTTGTAACAGTTTACGTCTATTGCATATTAAATCCATCATTATCGTCTGTGTCTACATGGAGTTTTGGTATTCCATTTTGCTAAATTTATTACATAAAATCAAATTATGCTATAAATATGTGTCTGCCTTAAATTAAAATTTGCAATAAGATTATTTATTATAAGGATAAAGTTTCACAGGCACAACCCGTAGGAATTTCTCGAAAGGCTCAGTCCAGAATGGCCAAATATTTTCAATTTTTATATGTGTTTATACTTTAAGTTTTGGAAAACTGAGATGATACACCAGTCAATAGACATTTTTAGGTGACGTAAAATTCAAATGCAAACCGCATAAGCCATCTCGGAAATAATAGTTTATAAGTCATAACTGACATAATTTTAGCAGCAAAATCTTAGAAGTAAATTATTTGAGTCTTAAAAAACCCAAAAAATATGGGGTTTTTATTTTTTTGTTTATAGCGTAAAAAGTAATGATCTGTTCAGGATGCCATCAATAGAAAAGTTGTAGAGAATCAGAAAATCTTCACAATGGATGTTTACAAATCTTGATTGCAGCATTTTTCATAAAAATAAGCTGGAAAAACAGATGTAAAGCGGTTGGTTGTAATAGTTTATAACGTTGAGATTAATAACGCTGAAGATCGATATTGTACTTTAAGTAGATCTTGCAGAATTGCAGTTAAAATAATTTTTAGCAATATTTTGCAGGACGTAGTTCAATAGCGATATGGAAAATATATTTTGAAAGCTTATAAAATGCACTTCACTTCGTATATCTTGGATTTGTATCATAGTGCCGTAAAATGTATTAATTTTGCTTTTGAAAGTTGGCTTAAAGGATGAGTAAATAATAATAATATAATTATATAAGGAACCAATAAACAAAATTGAGCGTATAGTAGCTCATTTTTTAGGTTTTGCATTTCTCTAAAACATTGCTCATAGTAGCAAACACGGTTTTTCGGGTAGACTTTGTGTAAAAGGTAAAAAACTAAATTATAACCGTTTTTTAAGCTTTTTTTGTTAAAAAACAAAAACGCATAGATACAAAATGTTGAATTATATGTCAATTAGTAATATTTTATCATTAGAACACGTTGATATTGATTTTGTTATACTAATAATTTTGTCACATATTTTCGTAAATGACCTGGGCTAATGAAGATATATTCACAAGTTATTCAGAGGTTAATTTGTGTTAACTGTACGGTGATGGCGTCGATATTTTAATGATTTCTTTCTTATAATTTCATCAAAACATTCCAAATAATTACAATCTTTATAAAATGTTTGGACAATACAACGTCTGTCGGGTCAGCTAATTAAAGATATTTTTGCCTTATTAAGTCAACACCATCACAACACATCAGTTCATTTTGATCCTGTAAATTTTAGCTGTAAATTTAAACGAAAATATATCATTATGTAATGTAATGTATGACGCTTTTGATGTTACCTGGACCCGGTCAATTAAGGTATTACATACAAAATAAAGAATAAAAACTACGCTACTAAAAATTTGAAAACAAAACATTAAAAACTATATATTAACCGACTTCCAAGTATAACTAATTAAAACAAAATACAACTATAGACAATAAATACACATTGTCTTCTAAACGTTGTTTGTGGCATATTCTTGATTACTTTTAGGTTTTTTTTGGGCAATAACACCACAATAGAAATAAAACGACGTATATTGCAGGAATGCCAAACGTTTCAAAGTCTATTCTGACTTCGTTGTCAATGGCTTTATATTTATTGACGTATATTGCAAAAAAAGATAAATCAAATTTTCATTTTGCAATCTACATCAATAAATATAAAGCCATTGACAACGAAGTCAGAATAGACTTTAAACGTTTGGTATTCCTGTAATATACGTCGTTTTATTTCTATTATCTATTTTTTATTGCCCATTATTCTATTTCTATTATTTATTGCCCAAAAAAAACATAAAAAATAAATAAACATTCAATGTTGTTAGGGGCCTACACAAAAAGCAAAAAAGCAAAAAAGCGCTCATTCTGTACAAATTAATTACCTACCTATCTACATTTTTGAAGTCGGTGCCAAACAACAGTCAAGTTTGATGACGTAGTATATAAGTATGCAATGCAGGCTTTTAGATTTGCTTGGCACCGACTTCAAAAATATACCAGATTAAGGTTTGAGGCACTTTTCTGTTAGGAAACACATTTTTTCCTTGGTTTGCCAATACTTCAGAACATTTGTAATCCTGGCAGGGATTTTTTATATTACCTACTTAAATTTGTAAGTAGTGACTAAATATGAATAAAAAAAAATCCTTTGTCTAGGATAAACTGTATAAGTATTCAAATAACACTTATTTCCACAAAAGAAAATTGTTAATGCACGATTTATTTTTTCAGGTCTTTTAAGTGTGTAAAAGAGTGAAGTGGGGAACTGAATGTCAATTTACACACGAGAGGGTATTAGTCGAATTACTTGTATCTCCAGATGTGGAACTCAAGCCTTAAGAATTAACAGAGAAATAGACTGCGTGTATAGCTATATCGGTAAAGCGAGTTATATTATTTGAAATATTGAAAAAATAAGATGAAATCGTATTCATAACAATAATTTTACTCCGCCCTGTATGTCAGCTATCATTCATTTCCAACTGCTTATGGGGTACTCTACACAATTATCGCTATTTCTAACCATACTATAATTCCATTTGACTCTATATTTTAACCATCCTGCATAGCAACTCTTATGAACCATCTAACATGATTTAAACGACCCGGTATAATAATAATTTTACATCACCAATTCATTTTATATACATCAAATTAACATGCGAAATCAAGAGATCTTACTCATTTATTTATTTATTTATTTATTTATAATTTACGGGGCAAAACCCCATTTACATTACATAAAATTATACAACAAAGTACAAGAATACAAAGAAACGCTACAAAAATCTATTAACAAACTATATCTAATAAATATATAATTAATAAAAACAACATTTAAATGATTACGAATAATTAAATATACCTTTTGATTTAAAACTGACATTAGCAACATTACAATTATACTCATAAAAATAAGGACTGTGTCGTAAATGTCTCTTCGGAACGTGAAAATTTAACCTACCCAACAAGTCAATAGAATCTATTTTGTTGTTAATGATTTTGAAACCAAAAACAATATCACTTCTTGTCATTGATGAGTACAGATTAGGAATTTTAAGTTTTTGTGCAATGTTAGAATAATTGTGATTTGTAAAATGCATAGGCTGGCCACATTTGAAAGAAGAATAACTAAGAAAAGATCTACGAGGCCTTTCAAGTTATTTAATTTGGTAATCCCAATGGGGTCTCCAAATGACTGAACAATAAGATAGAATAGGATAAACAAATGCGTAGTACAAAATTCTGAAAGTTTCAAACCTAGTGAATTTACTTGAAAATCTCTTGATGAAGTTGACTTGTTTGGTGGCTTTTGATTCGACATAATCCAAGTGGAATTTAAATTTTAAATTGGAGTCGATATATACCCCGAGATCCTTAATTACGTCTACCTTCCCAAGATTAGCTCCATTTAAATTATACGTAAACATATTAGTGGAGTCTTTACCAAAAGTCATGACAACGCATTTTACTGGGTTACATGTAAAACCGTTAAAAGAACACCAATTTAGAAGCGAGTCCAGATCACTTTGTAGGGAAATTCTGTCTTGAATTGATTTAATGCTTTTATATAGTTTCGCATCATCAGCAAATAAAAAATTTGAGAATTTTTGATCTCTAGATTTAAATCATTTATAAAAAGTATGAATAGAAGGGGCCCAAGATGGGAGCCTTGAGCGACTCCTGATGTGACATGAAAAGGTTCAGACACGAAATTTTTAATCTTAACAATTTGACTTCTATTTATTAAAAAAGATTCAAGCCAATGTAGTAATGGTCCATGAAAACCATAAGCCGAGAGTTTCCTAACAAGGAGACCGAAATTAACGACATCGAATGCTCGTTGAAAATCTGTATAAATAGAGTCCACAATACAATTTTTACTGATTGCATCATTTATATATTCTATGTAGGTACAAAAATTCGTCTGTGTGGACCTGGAAGGATAGAAACCATGTTGCATAGGCGTAATAAATTTGAATATAAATGAAGATATTTTATCGTATACTAATTTATCAATAAGCTTGCCAAAAACACAGTTTTTTGTAATAGGTCTATAATTATTCACATCAGATCGGTCCCCATTTTTAAATAAGGGTGTGACAAAACTAGTTTTCCAGGACTTTGGAAAAGTTCCTATAGAAATAGACCAGTTAAATAATTTAGTTAAATAAGGAGCAAAAACATTTATACAGCCATTTACCAATCGAGGGTGTATACCATCAGGACCTGGGGAAGAGTTATCATCAAGGTCAGTTATGGCTTTTATAATATCAGATTCTAAGAGCACCAATTTGCTAAAACAATCTAAAAAATCAAATTTAACCAACGTCGATGATAAATCAAGATTATTATTTACGCTACTAAATTTTTTTTGCGAATAAATTGGCAATATCCCGACCACAGTCTGCTATCTCATCGTTAAAAAAGTTCTTGGAATTATCAGATAGTGATTCTTCTACCACCATGTTAAAACTAGTTTCGTCACGTAAGATCAATTTGTTACATAGAGCCGTTTCAGTTCTGAATAAATTATAGTAAAAAGAGGAATTATACATTTTAAAAAGCTTATGAAATTTTTTCTTCCTACAAATGGCCAGTATGAGATCCTTAGAGAACCATTTGGGAAATTTATCACGTCCAATAGCCAACTTAGGAACGTATTGAGTAATAATTTTACTTAAAAAACCATGAAACTGTCGGGTATGCGATTCAATATCAGATCCTTCACAATCTAACAAATTCAAAAATGATGACTCCCGAATCAGTTTACCAATAGTAGTGTAATTGGCATTCTTAAAATCGAAGATATATTCAGTGGATTGCAGTTTAGGGCAACTACTGTATCGTAGGTCTATATCCAGAGCAGAATGATGCTCATCACAGTCAAAAATTGATTCAAGTGCTGCAACAACAGAGATCATAGAGATATTAGAGAAAACTAGATCAAGTGTATTATTGCTAGTATTTTTGAGATTATTAAATTGAGTGAGGCAATAGTTGGAGCAGAAATTTGAGTAGAGTGAGTAACTGTCAACAAAATTTACCAATGAATTAGTAATGCAGTTTAAAAATCATCCAAAAATTACCTACCGTGCCAATTTTTTCACCTTGAAAACTTAAAATGTCTAGCTATAAAAATATAATGCTACGAAAATATGACGGAGGCATAAAATAGTTATATGTTCGGAACATACAAATACAATATAATAAGTTCAATACATCCTATATTGCAACCAGCCTGGAAATGCAAATGCCAATAAGCTACCCTATACGTATAACATTCTATTAATTTTTTTTTAGCGACCCTGCATAACAATACTTTTACTCCGCCTTGTATGTCAGTTATCATTTAATTTCCAACTGCTTATTGGGTACCCTATAAAATTATTTTTTCTTGATTTTTTATAACCATACTATGATTCCATTTGGCACTAATTGTAACCATCCTGCATAGCAACTCTTTAGACCACCTAACATATTTTGAACCACCCTGTATAATTATAATTTTACATCACCAACTCATATTATATGCATCAACGTAACATGTGAAATCATAAGATCTTACGTGCCAATCTTTTCAACATGAAAATTTGAAATGTCTAGCTAAAATATAATGCTAGGAAAATATGACGGAGGCATAAAATAGTTACATATTCGGAACATACAAATACAATTTGTATTGAAAGAATGTTTACAAGAACAGTATCACTCTCAAATAGGTCACCAAATTACTCTGTATTGAAAGAAGTTTTGCCACAGGGGTCTCAAATCACCCTATATTGAACGCTCGCTATGAAATTACAAAGAAGCCGCCTTGATTGTCATATACTGTCACTAAATTTTCTAATAATTTAATTTCTCACTAAAACGATTTTTCCCAAAGATGAGACCCTTACCAATCGATTTCTATCCATCGAAACTTCCATTAGGAAAGTGCCATAGAAATCGTTTTCCAGAACTCAATTACATATATTCTATACTATTATAAAATTGTAAGTTTGTCTGTTTGTTTGTTTATTTGTTTGTTTGTTTGTTCGGGCATCTCGTAAGAACTACTGAACTGATTTTTCTGAAACTTTTTTTATTGCAAAGCCTATAGTTTGACTTAAAATCTGGTAGATATTTTATCTCTCTAAATTGACAGAAATGATAGATATAGCGAAAAAACTTCTACCATGTTGGATAACACAATTGCTATATTCGTTCCACAGCAAGCACCAAATATTAGATACTTGAATCAGCTTAGCTTTTATTCAAAAGTCGGTATATGCCAATGTAACATGTTTCGATTAAAAAAAAACAACTGATATATTACCCGTAATTTTACAGGGTGTTCTATATATAGGACACTTAGTGCGGAGTAGAATGACATGGACTAAAAAAAAACTAAAAAAAGTTATATTAGGTCTACCATAAGCAGCTGCATATATACAATGTGGTTGAAATAAGGAGGAGTGGAATTATATACGGGGTGGTTTAAAAAAGTTAATTCGAGTGAGGCATAAATAGTTGCATATACCGGGTGGTTCATAAACGGACGAAGTTGAATTATATTTATATAGGGATAACAAAATGATATAATGTTTGGCTCATAAGTAGTTGCATATACAATATGGTTGAAATAAGGGTAGAATATTTAGATTATTTATGCAGGGTGGTAAGTTTTTTTTAGAAAAAATTCTGTTATGTAAGCAGTTAGGATCTTTGAATTATGTTGTTGAGTTATTATAGTTATGAAATGGTAGTCCATAGAAATTTTGTCTGAATCTGCAAAATGAGGTGGCAGCAAACTAACACAGAACATTTATGTGTTTGACCGTGCTGATTACGAATCTGCAATTAGTTTTTGCCGCAAACGTGCAATAAGGGAGAAATCTCCATAAAACCCCCCAAAAAGAGGGGTTTTGCATTTTACTCAAAAACCACAATAAATTTTAAAAAAATTACCTCGTCATCGTATTCCTCGTAAAATTTTAAACCCAAAACGTGTAACAACTTATACAAAGTGAACAAACTGTTGTCTTATTATTTAATTTTTAATTTAGTTTGGCATATTCGGAATACACGCCTTGTATGCGCATACACTCCAATAAATCAATAACCATTGTCCATATGAGTTCACATAGCTGGTTTACAATATTCAATCGTAATTAGTTCTAATTTGGACTAAATTCAAGATTTAATAGATCGCTTGTACTACAATAACGAATTTGGGGTATTCCTGGACTGTGGATCATTATTTAGTAGTTTTTCAGAATATTTTAAAGATTGCCTTTTCATTGAAGTTAGTGTGGAGAGTACTATCTCAACTTGTATATATATATATATATATATATATATATATATATATATATATATATTATATCACTTAATGTGCTGACTCTATATAAACTTAAACAATGAAAAGGAAAGAAATTCTGTGAAGTTAAAACAGCAGATGAGCATATTTTAGCTATACGAGACGAAAGTAATATAATATGAAAGATTAAAATGTGAAATGAGATCTGCTACGTGACAATTTGAAAGAAAAGTATAATATTACATTATGAGGAAAAAAGGTGTTATGTGTTATGAATTACAATGTTATAAAATATAATATAGAATTTATTATTTTAAAGAGTGTATTAAATTTCTATATAACAACTCCATTTATCCCGAAAAAGTTGATGCTATGCTTCAACTTTTCAGACCATTGGTTTGAGTTCATCTTCTTCTATGGGTTCTTGGAGTTGGAGGCTTGGGCGTCTTCTGGGGAAGAATCTGAAGCGTCTGGTTTCGCTTCG
Source organism: Octodonta nipae (assembly GCA_034190945.1). Taxonomy (NCBI): domain Eukaryota; kingdom Metazoa; phylum Arthropoda; class Insecta; order Coleoptera; family Chrysomelidae; genus Octodonta; species Octodonta nipae. The sequence continues at coordinate 57,114,092 of CM067218.1, read as the reverse complement.
ACTTCGCATTGGTGGAGGTGATGGCGGGTCATCACTCGTGGTGGCTATGGCTAGTAGTCTGGACTTCCTTCTGCTTTTGCACTTGTAGAAAATGTACAAAAGTATTAATGCGATGATGGAAGTAATGGTTAGAATTGTGAACCAAGATGTATGTTTTTTAATAAACGGCTGGTTTATTAATTTGTCTAATTCGTCGGAATATTGGTTGAGCTTGTGCTGCGCTATGTTGAGGTCGTCGGCGTCGATCTTGTTTAATCTGAGGGGTTTCAGATCTGGAACGTACTTCTTTGGTGGGATGGATTCACAGCAGTTGTAGGGTATTTGAACTGGATGGCTCTTGTATGTAATATTTTGGGAATCATCAATTAACCTTTTTGAATGGATTCGAGTATTGCCGATGAATGCATTGCAGTCTGATTGCAATTGGAGGATTGAATTGGTTGCAATGGTTTTGGTTACAACGTTGTTGCCGCTACACTTTATGGTGATTGGTAGAAGATCCGAAACAGAAATTAGCCATACATTTGAACTGATTTCGTAAACATTGTAGTCTTTGGCATACAGTATCGAAGTTTGGCAAACTTTTGGAAGGAAGGTGGACTGTTTCAAAAGCTGGGCCTCACAGATGGAATCGCTGTCAATAGGATACGGAAGAACATCTGAACATATCCACTGAACTCGGCTTAAGGGTTTGCAGTTGTCCAAGTTCCGAAATGTGGTATACAACAATGAATCATCATTCTTCGCGATATATTTAGTTATGGTTGGTAAAATATGATGGAATCCTGTTCGGTCGTCCAGAATGGGGATTGGGTATAAACGGTAAAGGATAAAAATTTCAGGATTCACTAAAGGAATTTTCAAAACGAAAATTATTTTTGTATCTAACTGAAATGCTTCTAACTCTATAATGTCAATATATTGTGCAATATTATGGGCGTAAATTGATAAAGGCAAATTATTTTTATGCAAAGATTGAGAAACAAGTTGAAGAGATTCGACTAAATCGGCGGGGTTTATTATTGAACTGTGTAACATTTTAATACGAGCGAAAGATATTGCTGACAATACATCATTTAGGGCGTCTTGGATAAAGACATAGCTTTCCATTAATGATTCGCATAGATCTAATGTTTTGACTGGTGCTTCGAAAAATGCAAGATCGTCTGAAATGTACATGATAGATTGTTTGATTTTGGCAATGTCCCTGTTAAACGTTTCTTCGTCTATTTGAAGTTTCTGAACTGTTGCATTGAAGTTTTTGATTACGGAAGTCGTTACTGAAATTTGGTTCTTTAGTAAATTTTCGATTTGCTGTTCGTCATGTGTTATCTTGTTGATACAGTCATTAAAGTATTCACCATCACTAGCGTCTAAAGTTCCAGTTATTGATTTCCAAATTGTTCCTATACCATTAATAAGTCCTCGTTTCTGCCTCTTGGAGTTGTAAAGTTTAGTGTCTGCGAATATCTCTTGATATTTTAAGTTTACTGTGTCAGATATTTGTTTTAGGAGGCTAATATGAGTTTGTACTTGAGGTTTAAATACTGTCATACGGGTAGTTAAGTTTGAATGGATAGTATCGATTAAAGTGCTCAAAATGTTGTCATTGTTGGCAATTGCGTCAACGAAAGGGTGAAGATCTTTGTAGACAAGTAGTGTCCATTTATCGTTTGATATTTTGACAGTTCCTTCTTCATGAAAGAAGAGTCCTACTGTGTTGTTTATGGGAGTTATTGAATATTGGGACGTCACGATTGTGAAGAGTCCAAGTAGCCTGAAATAAAGTAATTTCTATTCAAAATACGGTTTCAATCTGTCAAAATTTACTTTTGTAGATTGATTCGTTTCGGGGTTTGGAAGAGTTGCAGAATTTTGGAAAAGTTCAGTTATCTGAAAAGGGCCATTAAATTTGTTTTGTGACTTACTTGAAATTTGGGATTCTTTTAAATATACCTTGTCGCCTATATTATAAGTGAGTCGTTTTTCGGGTACGTGCTGATCGAAACGTGCTTTGGCTTTTCCTTTTTGTTGTTCGGTTTTGGCTCGCGCTAATTTGTAAAAATATTCCATACGGTTATTAAGATCTCTAACGTACTTGGAAATGAGGTTCTTTTGGTTGTAAAGCGTTTCCGGTGGTCTACTCGACGTGTGACCAAAAATCAACTCATAAGGAGTGAAACCATGAGTCTTATTTTTGGTGTTGTTATAGCATATGACTGCGTATGGCAGAACATTAAATGGGTGTTCGTTTGGATTTTCGGCGATATTTGCCCGGATCATTTTCGATAATGTCGCATGGAAGCGTTCAAGGGAACCGTTTGATTGTGGATGACTTACACTAGAGAAGGTTAACTTTATTTCGTAGAGTTCACAGAGGTCTTTTACTAATACGTTATCGAACTCACGACCGCAGTCACAGTGAATTCTCAACGGGGTGCCGTAGTGTTGAAAATAAAGGATGAGCGTGTTAACAACAGTTTTTCCCGTTTTATCCTTTATAGGATACGCCTGTGTAAATTTTGTTAACTCGTCCCTGATTGTTAGAGCATAATTTCGAGTGGGATATTCAAAGATATCGATGTTGACTCGCTCGAAAGGTGTTTTCGGTGTTTCTGTGATGACTAGAGGAGAACTCAAGTTTTTTCTACATATTTTGACTTTTTGACAAATTTCGCATGACTTGATGAAATTTTCAACGTTTTTTGTCAAACCGGTCCAGTTATACTTCTCTTTTATTCGCCTTACTGTTTCATTAATTCCGCGATGCAAATTGTTTTTGCCTTGATGGTAGTGTTCTAAAATCTGAGGTATTTCATCCTCTGAGGTTGTAGTTATGACGTTTTGGCATATTTTTAATTTAATGTCTTTGTCTGCAAAGACATAAGAAAAAGTTTCAAGGATTGGGAGTTCTAAGTTGTTTTCGACGTAATATGTGGTTTCAAGATCGAATTTATCTTGTGATTTGTAAATAATGTAGAACAGAAATTGTACGACTATTTCAGGGTCAAATGGCAAGGGGATTATAAAGTATTTGCGGTCTTTAACTGATTTACTTGCGAAGGTGTTGATGGAATTGTTTTCGAATGTGATATCTTCTTCGAAAATATCGTCCATGATTCGTTCGTGTAGATCAGTTAACTTGTTTTGCCAGAAAAATGAAATAATTTGTTTATGGGATTTGTCCAGAAGTTGGGAATTAGTAGTTTCGATCTTTGAATAGTCAATTATTGATCTTGTTTTATATAAGTCAACAAATTTATTAAATTCGTTAGTAAGGTGTTCGTCAGTAAGTTCAGGTTCTGGTTCGGGTTTGTCTTCTGAGTCGGTGTCATTGAAGGCATGGATTTTTGACTGAAAATACGCGATTTGTTGGAAGTGGTTGACTTTAATTCGCGAGAGAGCATCGGCGTTTCTGTTTATCTCGCCTGGTTTATGTTCAATTTTATAATTGTACTCTTCCAGCTTCAGTCGCCATCTGGCAAGTCTACTGCCTGGATCCTTGATCGAGAAAAGCCACGTAAGCGGGCGGTGATCGGTAATTAAAGTAAACTTACGACCAAATAAATAAGGACGGAAGGCTTTGACTGCCCACACAATGGCAAGCAATTCCCTTTCAATGGTGGAATATCTGGTTTCGGCGGCACACAAAGTGCGGGAGGCATAAGCAATCGGAAGGTCTTTTCCAACTGGGCCTTGTGAAAGGACTGCACCAATCGCGAAAGCGCTGGCGTCTGTGGTGAGAAGAAAAGGTTCTTCAAAATTTGGGTAAATAAGGATGGGGTCTGAGATGAGAGCTTTCTTTAAATCATTGAATGCTGCCTTACAATCGGAATCAAAGAAGAATTTAGTGTCTTTTTGAAGCAGTTTTGTTAAAGGTTTCGACACTTTAGCGAAATTGGGAATAAATCTTCTATAGTATCCGGCCAATCCTAAGAAAGATTTGATGTCTTTCGGGTTCTTTGGCTCTGGGAAGTTTTGGATACAACTGATTTTTCCGGGGTTCGGTTTTACACCTTGTTGCGTAATTAGATGACCAAGATACGCTACCTCTTTTCTTAAGAACTCACATTGGTCGGGTTGAATCTTAAGATTTGATGTGCGAAGACGTTTGAAGACTTCGGTCAACCGGGAAATGTGTTCGTGAATCGTTGGGGAGTATACTATGATGTCGTCCATGTATACTAGACAACGTTCATTTTGTATTCCAAGGAGGATGTTGTCCATGACACGTTGAAATTTGGACGGGGCGTTTTTTAAACCGAACGGCACACGAACAAACTCGTAATGGCCGTTTTCAACTGAAAATGCTGTCTTGGGAATGTCTTTAGAATCGATCTCTATCTGACGAAAACCGGAGGCGAGATCTAACGTCGAGAAATATTGGCATTTGCCTATCTAAAAGATCGGAGATGTTTGGCAAGGGGTATTTGTCGTCGACTGTGACTTCATTCAGTTTCCTGTAGTCAATGACGACACGCCATTTTTGTTTGCCTGAGGCGTCTAATTTTTTGGGAACAACCCAAACTGGGGAAGACCAACGGGAGATAGAATGACGAATGATGCCTTGATCAAGCATTTTACTGACTTGTTCTTTAACCTCTTCTTTATGGACCTGCGGGTACCGATAAGATTTGGTATAGATGGGTCTGGAGTTATTTGTCTCGATCGAATGTTTGATTTCGTTCGTAAAAGATAATGCGCCGCTTCTAAGAAAAATATGTCTTGAAAGTCTAGACAAAGGCTCGTAATCATATCTTCTTCTTCAACGTTTAAGTGATCTGTCCTGAGTTGTTGTCGAATTAATAAGTTTCTGTCAACTGGTTCAGAGTCATAAGAGTTGTTAAAATTGAAGCAGGGTTGTGTTTGAGTAAGGGGTTCTATAGTGAAGTTGTCGAAATTAATTGTTTTTGGGATGGCGTTGGCGTTTATAACTGAAGTGAGGAATTCGCCATTTTGGTTTACATATACCAAGGAATTGGGTAATCTGACTTTTTCTTTTTCTATAGTATGTAGAACAGCGTCGGTATTAGCAAGGTGACATCGCAGTTTACATACTTTTTCGGTGCGGGGTTCTATAGAAATATAGTTCGGAAAATTATTGGGTTTTTGTGTGTTGGGAATTGTTGGAGATGCGATATCTGAAGAAGGCAAGGTAGGGACCTTGTGAAGAGCGATATCCTTAAAATTTGTTCTAAGTTGCTTAGATTTTAAGTCTATTACGCATTCGTAATGTTCCAAAAAATCTAAACCTAAAATGCCATCAAAGTCGATGTCAAGATTACAAATAAAAACTTTGTGGGGTTACCAGGAGCAAATGGTACAAGGGTTGACTGGGAAATTGAAATTTTTTGATCAGTGATGCCCTGAATAACTACATGTTCTTGGAATCTTTGAGGAAAGTTTTTGACAGTTTGCTCTTTGAAAATTGAAATTCCTGCGCCTGTATCTATAAGCAATTTGTATTGACCAGTAGCGTCGTTTATGTAGTATAAGTTTTTGGGGTTGACAGTGTGAAGAGTAGTTACAGGAACGTTTGTTCCGGGAAGTTTACGTTCGGATTCATGTCGTCTAAATTCATTGTTTGTATTTGTGATGTGATGTTGGTTGTTATGTCCGGTGGATGAACTGGATTTGGGAGGGAAAGAAAATCCTGGTAGTTTTGATTTTCTAGTGGGTCCAAATCATCGGTTTGTTCGCCGAAGTTATCAGCAGTATGATAACTAGTATTTCTTGTATCGTATGAATAACTATTATCTGTATAGTAGTCGTAATTTCTTTGATTATCAGCTGTATGATAATCCTCATAAGGGTGATTATTAGCTGTATAATAATCGTTGTAATTATCCAAAGAATTTGTGCAACTTAAATGATGTGTCCTGTTTGGATTTTGGTGGAAATTAGGGTTCTGTTGAATCACTGACTGACGAGGTTGTTGCATATTTTGTTGGAATTGTCTTGGCTGATTAGGATATTGGTTTTGTCTAAGAGGTGACTGATTTTGCCTGAATGTTGGCTGATTCTGCCGAAATTGTGGGGGTTGATTTTGCCGAAATTGTGGAGGCTGATTTTGCCGAAATTGTGGAGGCTGATTCTGGGAACCATTATTAGCGAAAGGGTTTGGTCTCATATAGTTGTTGTTACCATTATTGTTATTGTAAATGGGTGCTTGGTAATTTTGGGAACGACATTCGGAGGCGATGTGTCCAAGTCTACCGCAAGATAAGCACTTATTATTTTGAGGATTAGGCCTTCGGAAAGATTGGTTGGGCCTCGGGGGAATTTGTTTCGTAGTTTTCTGGTTCTCAAAGTACGATAACTGTAGTTCGCGTCTGATTCTTACATTGGCTGCTAAAAGGTCTTTTGGATTGCCGGCACGGATGATTTGTCCGAGACGCGGTTCTAATCCGGTTAGAAGGGTGTTAAGCGCCATAGTGTCTATTAGACTTGTTTGTGCGACCTTTTGGTCTGCGTTTAAATTGGATGCCTTTTGAATATTTGCGTGCATTTTTGCTGTTAGGACTTGTAGCCGGTTGTAGAAAGTAAGTGGTGACTCGTTGGATAGTTGCTGAAGGCGTTGTAGATCTTGTATCAGGGACGTCAAATCCCTGGAATCTCCAAAATGAAGATTCAAGAGTTGTTTTAATTCTAAATAAGACGCGGGGCTACGCGAATTTATTAGTTGGGCCGCTCTGCCTTTTAATTTATTTTTAATATGGATAAGTAAAAGGTATCTTTGATCGCCCGTCGACATGTTGTAAGCACAGTCGCACGCATTAATAAATGTTCCCAAGGAGATCTGATCTCCTTCGAACTCTGGGACGATAGAGAATATTTCGGATAGTCGATAGGGCTCGGGTTCAGAGCCGTCTCTGGGAGATTGTTGTGCCATTTTTAAATTTATTAAATGGGAGAATTGAAAAATTGTTTTAAAAAATTAAGCAAAAATAAAATTTGTTCAAAATAAATGTATAAATCGGTTAAAGTGCAATAAATTTTTCAAATCGTTACAAAAACAATAAAACAGAATGGAGGAAAATAGTTAGTGTGCACTGTTTGAAACAAAAGATGGTAAAAATAAAATAAAATAAATCGAGAAATTCATAAATATAAGGTACAAAAATAAAATTGGTATGGTTAAAAATATGGTTCGGGTTTTTTGGTCGTCCGAACAGAAAAAAAAAAAATCAAAATTATTGGTAAAATTAAAAATTCCGAGATGATTCCTGTTTGTACTCACATTAAATGGAACATCGATGCTGCCGTGTTCTGCAGTTGTAGTTAGTTGCCTTGTTCTACGGTTACAGTTGGAACGTCTCGAGAGGTTCTTTCTTCCTTCAAGGGATTAGGATCCGCCGCTACCAGTTAAGCTCGTTCGCCGGTTCTAGTAACGTTCTGGAATCCTACTGACTGCGCCACTTTTTATATCACTTCTTTTCAAAATGACTTTAAAAAAAATTATTTATTATTTAACAAACTTTAATACTTGATAACTTGAGTACAATAATATTAACACTATGAGTAAAGGAAATCATCTGCTGGACTGAAGGTCGTGAATAACAATTTATAATAAATAATGTGCTGACTCTATATAAACTTAAACAATGAAAAGGAAAGAAATTCTGTGAAGTTAAAACAGCAGATGAGCATATTTTAGCTATACGAGACGAAAGTAATATAATATGAAAGATTAAAATGTGAAATGAGATCTGCTACGTGACAATTTGAAAGAAAAGTATAATATTACATTATGAGGAAAAAAGGTGTTATGTGTTATGAATTACAATGTTATAAAATATAATATAGAATTTATTATTTTAAAGAGTGTATTAAATTTCTATATAACATATATATATATATATATATATATATATATATATATATAATATATATATATATATATTATAGTGAATTTGATTATTATTCAATATTTATATTTATTTATTTTATTTTATTTTTTTCACCTTCTTGTTTACTATTAATCAACAAATACCATATTTGTTGATGTTTTCGAATTTTTATTTGAAATTCCAACCTAATTGTCATTTCATGTCGGTCAGATATGCACTACACATTTACTTTACCGTAACTATGAATCCTTAGACACTGCCAACCTATATGTCATTGGAATTGTTTTGACAATATGTGTAACCACACTTTTCACTGCTTAACCTCTACTAACAAGATTAAGGTTATTGCAAAGAAAACATAACATGCTCTGTGCCTTGTTTTACCACAAAAATCAGGAACGAAAGAGAACGCTGCCTTGCAAACGTAAGCCTATACAATATTTTAAAAACAACTGCCTGCTAGGCGCGTTTTGTCTGGTCCATCACTCAAAATGGAACGTTTTCATTTGTTTTGGAGCGTTATATTTTCTGTCTTGCCCGGTCACTCAAAATTCTTAGCCCAAGTAATTTCCCATAAGAAACAAAAATTTTCTTTTTCCCTTATTAAATGATGTTTCTCCGATTGCTTATTTTATTTTAAGAACTTTTTTATTTTTGTCAATTTTCGTTTAAACGCTTTGTTTGTTTTTAATTTGTCATGACTTTTTCAAGGTCATTCAACTTTTATTATGATTTAAACAACTTTACCGCAAATTCTTGAATGATTGAAATTTGAGTAATAAAATTCTTTTCCTTATCATCTCTAATGTTCACTGAAGAATTTTCTTTTATTTTTATTCATTACTTTGTAATTTATTGACATTTTATTTTTTATGAAAGTTGTTTACATGATGCTTTGCTTCCTAATTTATTTTATACTGTTGCAATTGCATGTATTTTTACTAATTAATATTGTTTTAGGTGTCTAGCATGGATTTTTATGTTTTCCTGGCAATTTACAATCATTTCCAAAGATTTATATTACAAGATATGCATCCTCATTACATGATGACTAAGCAACATTTTTCAATTACCTTTTATAACTACTTGTGAGTATTTACAGTTTTTATTATTACTAAAATTATCTTAACTACACTACATATTAAACATATTGTCCCTTTGCCAATGTCCAGAGAGCTTATTTACAATTTATTGCTCCTTTTTACTGGCTCGTTGGAATGACTTGTATATCGAAACTGAAATTTAAAAGTTGTGCTGGCTTTTTATTCAGTAAATGGTTTTGCTAAGCCTTTTATATTATAACACCTGAATCTCAGTTGATTTTTTCCAACCCTTATCATTTATTTCAAGTAAAATTGCTTTATTAGCGCTAAATTTTCTTATTCATTAAATGTTCCTGATGGTTAGGCAACCAACATGTTCATTTCTAATATATTTTTAGTATACAGTCTGTCTTTGAATCTATTTGATAGATTTCATTTGATTCTGGTTTATGGCTATTTTAATTCTATAACAATATATATATATTTAACTCTTTATACATTACTATTACAATATAAAAATAATTAAAAACGATTTAGGATCATGAGTAAAATTACTAAACGTTTTTATCCCGCAACTTCAATGAAAAGTCAATCTTTAAAATTGTCTGTAAAACTACAAAATAATGATCCACAGTCCAGGAATACCCCAAATTCGTTATTGTAGTACAAGCGATCTATTAAATCTTGAATTTATTCCAAATTAGAACTAATTACTATTGAATATTGTAAGCCAGCTATGTGAACTCATATGGACAATGCTTATTGATTTATCGGAGTGTATGCGCGTACACCGCGTGTATTTCGAATATGCCAAACTAATTTAAAAACTAAATAATGAGACAACAGTTTGTTCACTTAGTATAAGTTGCTACACGTTTTGGGCTTAAAATTTTACGAGGAATACGATGACGAAGTAATTTTTTTAAAACTTATTGTGGTTTTCGAGTAAAATGCAAATGTTTTAAGGAGATTTCTCCCTTATTGCACGTTTGCGAGAAAAACTAATTGCAGATTCGTAATCAGCACGGTCAAAGACATAAATGTTCTGTGTTAGTTTGCTGCCACCTCATTTTGCAGATTCAGACAAAATTTCAATGGACTACCATTTCATAACTATAATAACTCAACAACATAATTCAAATATCCTAACTGCTTATATAACACAATTTTTTCTAAAAAAAATTTACCACCCTGCATAAATAATCTAAATATTCTACCCTTATTTCAACCATATTGTAAATGCATCTACTTATGAGCCAAACATTATATCATTTTGTTATCCCTATATAAATATAATTCTACTCCGTATGTATATGTATTTGGTGCTTGCTGTGGAACGAATATAGTAATTGTGTTATCCAACATGGTAGAAGTTTTTTCGCTATATCTATCATTTCTATCAATTTAGAGAGATAAAATATCTACCAGATTTTAAGTCAAACTATAGGCTTTGCAATAAAAAAAGATTCAGAAAAATCAGTTCAGTAGGTCTTACGAGATGCCCGAACAAACAAACAAACAAACAAACAAACAAACAAACAAACAAACAAACAAACAAATAAACAAACAAACAGACAAACTTACAATTTTATAATAGTATAGAATATATGTAATTGAGTTCTGGAAAACGGCTCTAACGATTTCTATGACACTTTCCTAATGGAAGTTTCGATGGATATAAATCGATTGGTAAGGGTCTCATCTTTGGGAAAAATCGTTTTACTGAGAAATTAAATTATTAGAAAATTTAGTGACAGTATATGACAATCAAGGCGGCTTCTTTGTAATTTCATAGCGAACGTTCAATATAGGGTGATTTGAGACCCCTGTTGCAAAAATTCTTTCAATACAGAGTAATTTGGTGACCTATTTGAGAGTGATACTGTTCTTGTAAACATTCTTTCAATACAAATTGTATTTGTATGTTCCGAATATGTAACTATTTTATGCCTCCGTCATATTTTCCTAGCATTATATTTTAGCTAGACATTTCAAATTTTCATGTTGAAAAAATTGGCACGTAAGATCTTATGATTTCACATGTTACGTTGATGCATATAATATGAGTTGGTGATGTAAAATTATAATTATACAGGGTGGTTCAAAATATGTTAGGTGGTCTAAAGAGTTGCTATGCAGGATGGTTACAATTAGTGCCAAATGGAATCATAGTATGGTTATAAAAAATCAAGAAAAAATAATTTTATAGGGTACCCCATAAGCAGTTGGAAATTAAATGATAACTGACATACAAGGCGGAGTAAAAGTATTGTTATACAGGGTCGCTAAAAAAAAATTAATAGAATGTTATACGTATAGGGTAGCTTATTGGCATTTGCATTTACAGGCTGGTTGCAATATAGGATGTATTGGAATTATTATATATATATATATATATATATATATATATATATATATATTTGTTTTTGTTTCCATGAGCGAATCACTTCGCGCAGAATTTAGATCACCTGTTTTAAAACTAATTTCCCCATCTAATTTTCTAATTTACAATTACAAATATTGGTGGTAGTGTTCCGGGAGCTAGGTCTATATAAATTGTCTTCAGGCTATTCCTGAAAAACAGTACACTCTACTTTTTTTATTGCAACATTTATTACTTTTGATATTTTTTTGCGAAACTTGAGCATGTTGACCACAATTTTCAGTGACCGAAGTTAAATTCGATAAAATTCGATAAAATATATGTGCAGAGTAGTGAAATTAAATCCAAATGACTGAAACAATAACAATTTTCAGTATTTATATTTCAAAATATTTGTCTATACTTCATAATAAACAGGGTTCCTGAAACGAGGGGGAACACTAGGAGATTTAGGGAAATCAAACTTGTTAGAGATGGAACGATGCGTACCACAAACTTATAAAATAGAAATGAAAACATCAGGGAACAGAAAAGAATCGCTAATATAATTCAAGAGTGGGTAAGATGAAATAGCAATGTAGCTGGTAGTTAAATACTCGTACAACAAAAAACAGAGAGACATGAAACGGGATAGCAGAGACCTATATCCAAGAGTATATGACTGCAGGTTGAAAAGAAGAAGACTCTAGTTGCGGCATTTACCGTATATTTATTCAATGGAAAATCATTTGTTAATTAAATAATTAAAAGATATGAAGGTTATTTGTGAATTTCTCTTTCATTTATTTAGGTTGCACATTTTTCTTAAATGTTTTCGTTCTAGTTTTCATCATCAAAACCACAAAGTGTGATCAAAACATTGATAACATTACCTATATACAAACGACAATTTGAAGCAGTGGCCGCAGCTAACGGATAGGGTCGTCAAGAAAATTATATCTATTTTGTAAACAAATCTATCTATTTGTAGTCTCTTGTGAATACTTATGAAACTATATTTGAGTCTAGTATACGGCTTAAGTCTTAGTTATTGCTGATTAAGATTTCATTATTTTATTTCCCTTTGTTTGGAAGATATGACTTTTTATATTCTGTTTTGTACTGTATATTTTTGTTTCCTTTAATATAAATTATCTGAAACTGTTCGTGATACACGTATCACGAGATTATTAAATATGCCTTAAACTGTTCAATTGTATACGAATTTATTCTAAAAAAATTACCAATGCGTTTAAAATAACAAAGTTAGAGAGAACCTTCTGTATATCCGTAAAGTAACATTCCATTGATATATTGGAGTGTATACTCGTACGTTGGACGTATTCTCAATACCCTAAAATAAAGTAAAATATTAATAATTAGAGAAATACTTAATCATTATCTGAAAGTTACTATACAATTTCGATATAAAATGTTACGAGGAATACGATGACGCGGTTGTATTTTTTTTTAAATTTATTGCAGTTTTTGAGTAAAATGCAGAAAATCGTTTTTTCGAGTTTTTTTTGGAGATTTCTCCCTTATTGCACGTTTGCGGCAAAAACTAATTGCAGATTCGTAATCAGCACGGTCGAAAACATAAATGTTCTGAATTAGTTTGCTGCCACCTCATTTTGCAGATGTTAGAAGAAGTTGTTTATACGGAGTGGTTGAAATATGAGATCGAGTGAAATTATAGTGTTACGAGAATTCATTCGACAGCTGGTGCAATCGGCCATCAACCAAGTCGTGGAAGGGACATTATTCCGATACATTCTGGGAATCCGAAATGTTTGTCTCTTAACAGGCGGACCGCTGCCGTTACTGGGAATTCCCTTAAAGCTTCCAGAACATGATAGAGTTTCCCGATGGTTCGTGGATGTACCAGACAATTCCAAGATAAATATATAAATAAGAAGAGCTGGCGATAGGAGGCATTCCGTTTTCGTCGTTCGTATTGTACAGTTAAGATAAAATGTAAATAGTAGTTTCTGTGAATATAAATTGTGTAAAAGTAGTAGAAATAAATTAGAGTGAGTTGGACTGTGTTTTTAAATAAATCCAAGAACTGAACCGAATCCCTGTGTGAAAATAAAAACATTACAATAGTTTATAGAGTGGTTAAAAAATATTTTATATCCACAAGTAGTTGCATATATAGAATGGTTGAAATATGTAGCGGACTATAATTACAGCTATACAGGTGGGTTTAAAAATATTTATAAAGAAATGTTATGATCTACAAGTTGTTCCATTTATCGCATGATTGAAATTTAGGGTGGAATAGAATTTTAAGGATACAGAGCTGTACAAAAATGTTTTAATGGGTGGCAAATAAGTAGTTGCATATACAAGGTTGTTGAAATATAGGGTGGAGTAAAATTATAATTATACAGGGTGGGTAATAAATGGTAGAAACATTTTGTCATATAGCAGTTGCAAATATGGAGTACCTGAAATATGGGACGCAGTATACTTACACAATGTGACTCAAACAAGGTTAGAAAAAGTTGCAAATGAAGGGTGCTTTAAATGAAATGCGGACAGAAATTATACTTTATTATGTGGTTGAAAAATGAGAGGAAAAATTGTAAAATAGCGTGACTCATAATCCGATGCAAGTATATGATAGTTGAAATATAGTGTTATAGTTAAGTATTTAAAAAATGTTTGAAATAGAGGGTGGAGTAGAATTATAGTTAAACAGTTTGGATAAATTTTTTTGTAGGATATAACATGAGCTGTTGCATATATTCAATATCTGTAACATGAATCGAAGTAAAATTATAGTTATACAGTGTGATTAAAGCAATGTTAGAAAAAATTCCAAATACGGGTGGTTGAAATATAAGTTGGAGACAAATTATACTTTCCAGGGTAGTTATAATTGATTATATATTAGTCCATAAGCAATTGAATAAATAAGATACTGAGCGGAATAGAGTTATAGTGTTTAAAAAATGTTATATTTGGTGCCCCCTAAACAGATGAACATACAGGTTGGTTGAAGTATTTTGTAGAGCAAAATTATGGATATACAGTATCGATTAAAAATAAGTTATAATAATTGACTGATTGGCAGCAGTATATACAGGATGGTTTTATTGTAGATGGAAGTAGAGTTATATTAAAATTGTTATATAGGATGGCCAAAAAGCAGTTGCAGTTTGGGTGAGTGTTTAAATAAAGGTTTGGTGTTTGGGTGCCAAACTGTGTTTTAAAATTTGTGACACACCAAGGGTTCCACAGGCATTTCTATTAGGGTGGATCGAAAAGTTTAAAAAAATTGTTAATTAGGGCATGCACAGATGAATCCTACTATATGGAATACCTGAAACATGGGACGAAGCAAGATTATAGTTTTAGAGTGTGATTAACACAATGTTAGATAAAGTTGCATTTAAAGGGTGATTAATTCTACTTTACCAGGTGGCTCAAGAAATATTATATAGCGTAGACCATAAGCAGTTGCATAGCTGAAATATAGGGTAGAGTAGAGATATAAGCAGGTTTTAAAAAAGTTATGTTGGGTGACAAATAAACAGTAGTATATACAGGATGGTTGCACTATAGGGTGAAGTAGAGTTACAGCTAAACAATGTGATTAAAAAAATGTCGAACAAAATAGTTATATTGGGTGGCGGAGTTAGGGTGAAATATATTCGGGATTGGTGGATTTATAATTAAGTAGGGTGTTTCAAAAGTTATTTCTATTTGCAAAGGCTTGTACATTCCGTAAGCGGGTAAAACTGCGGGTAACGGCTAGTACATATATATATATATATGTACTCTCCATATATATATATATATATATATATATATATATATATATATATATATATATATATATGGAGGAGATAACGAAATAGTTGGTTTCTCAAGTGGCGAAGGTCTAAAGACTATATAGTTTGTATTATCAGAAACAGGGTATTTATGCTTTCGTACTTTTGTTTGCGATTATTGCGTTTATCATATTTTATTAAAAATTGGGCAGCTAGGGACCGTGGATGATTTATAAATAAATAATTACCCGGCGAGCTGTTGATTACGTGATAGTCGGTGACTCAGGCGTTATGATGCACGAGTTCGCCGCGGTTCCGAGTAGAATACCTTGCGTAGCAATTTAGATTAATAATATCATATCGCTAAATTGATCATCAACATTATCTATTGTTCGTATAGTTTGAAACTTCAGTGGTGGATCATTATGGTGCCTTCGGTCAGTTTAGTGTGATTATTATTTGTCGAATAAATGTTTAGCCCACATTTATTCCCTTTTAGATCAAACCCGACATTCCCCCTTGGATTAAAATCCCGACATCAGAAGTGAGATCAGTGCCCGGTATATCCACGCGATAACTAGTGAAGGAGTGCTGCGGAAGCGGTGGAGCTGCGGTTGCTGCGGTTTGGTTGTGAAACTGGTGGTTCTGACGCGACTGTGCGGTGTTTAGCCACTGTTCCTGTGGTGGAGGAAAGTCCATTACAGGGTGGCATGTTATTTTCTGTGGTAACTCGTGCTCTCGAGGGTTTGTCTTCACCGTGGCTAGTTCCAGTTATGTTTGGAGAAGTTATAACTTGGTCGCGGGTAAGAGGACTTTATATTTCAATTAACATCGCACGATAATCGTGTGGAATGCACATCACTTGCCAGTGGTGCTGTGACTGAGGATGCAATTTGATTTTGGTACACTAAAACATATTGGTGAGTCCTTTCCATTTTATTTACATTCTGGGGCCGAGTGCTTATTAATAAAAAAAAATCGCCAGCTTTAGGATTTTCGAGAAAGACTATTAATGCAGTTCTAACCATGTAAGTGAGTTTCAAACTGTTAATATTGACAGTTTTATATTGGGGATGGTCTTTCACTTTATTTCTGATATTTATTGACAATATGACATAATGAGTGGTAGTGGAATTTTACCCCCCATAGTTCACATAAAATAGTTTCGATATTTATGAGATGAAAATAATCGATTGTTGTAATAAAATCGCTGACGTCTCGATAAGTTTCATACTGACGGTATAAGAGTAAATTAACTGCCACTATAAAAAGTTTACATTTTTATTGCGTGTTTTTCACGTACTTTAGAGAAGAGTAAGGTCAGTTTTTATAATAACTATCTCCTGCCATCTTAACTGTTATTGCTTTGTTAGTGAAATTGAGATTTCTTTGGAGTTCTTTATCTAATGTAAAGATGGGAAAATTGCGAAATGCAGTTTCTGTTAGGCTTCTGTCTAAAGGTGGATTAATATTATAGCAACAACTATAAAGTTTGGAAAGTAAGTAACAATAGTTGCAATGCAAACGTAGTTTTAGCTAAATTTCTAAAATCTGGAAATAATACTCAAATGTTGATGTTTGAAATAACTCTTTAAATGAAAAAGCGATATATTTGGCAAAGTCAACATGTTAGAGGGCTATAGTTTCAACATAGTATAAAGTGTATAAATTTACGACCGACAATATGCAAGGCAGCAAGTAAAGTTAATTTAAGCATTATTTGAATACATTAAAGGGGTTATGTCGTTACATGAATCTTCAGAAGTAACTATGGAATTAACAAAGCCAACAGGATTCTTCTATTGCAATTGGCTGATCATTGGGGATGCTAGTATTGAAGAAGGCTAGGCCTCCTTGTATTTCTAGATTTTCCGATGTTGAAGTTCTGTGGTAAGGATACGCTTTGACATTACTATATTTTGTATCCTCAAGTGTTGGAAATGAGTGACCCGAACCAAGTATAAGAGTCTGTTTTGTTATTTAAATGAGTCATAATGTTTACTATAACGGTTGATAAAACTCCTTATCATTTTCACCTAAAACCTGTTAAAATTGAGACACATTAACTTAAAAACCTCAGAGCTATCTTTGGCGTCATAAACAATGTTTGAAGTTTGTTCTGAAATTTGAAGCTAACTTTAATGTAATGAAATTTCAATAGTTTAACGATTCTGTGGCTAACATTTCCTAAGTATCTTATATACTTTTCAGAACGGGATAATTAGTTTGATGATTATCTTTCTTTGCAAAATTTATAACTTTTGATTTTACTAGTATGAAAACCGTTATTTGTAGCTATTCAACGTATAATAATGACTTCATTAGTCAGATTGGCGTTTGGATAAGGGAATAGAGTATGCTCTGTACATTATGGTTCTATGTGAGGATGGTATATGGTTTAATGGAGTTAATGCACCTGAATAATTTGACATGGTGTATACCATAATTAAGTAGTTACTGGATTTAATGTGGTTCCTTAAATTAATAAAATGAAAAAAAAAACAAGAGTTTCATAGGGTACTTCAAAAATTTTAGTTCGCAAAAAAAAGCGTGACGTAGTAGTGTCGATTTTGACATTAATTTGCTTGACTTATTAATTGGTAAGGTTACCACACCTTACGGACTATTAGCTTGTGATAGAAGAAAGAGTACAGGGAGTCAATATTATTGAAGGTAATGCTAGGTATGAAAAGAATAGAGATGATAACAGTAAATTGAGAAAATGTCGGATAGTTACATTCCTAGTGAGTCGGATGTCTGCAGAGCCGACAGTGACAACTACATGAGTACACACGTTTCTGTGGTGCATTGGCAATATGATGAGATTAGGTGCAAGATCGAACAATGATTTAACGTGTGCCTATTTTGGTAGTGTGGTCTAAAGAAATTTAGATTTTGTTCAGTGTGAGATCGAGTATGCGTATAGTAGTTCCATATTGGCCTAGTGTTGGCAATATGAGGTGTTGAGGTGCAAGTTCGTACACTGATTTAACATGTGCCTATTTTGGTAGTGTGGTCTAAAGAAATTTTGATTTTGTTCAGTGTGAGATCGAACATGCGTATAGTATTTCCATATTGGCCTAGTGTTGGCAATATGAGGTGTTGGGGTGCAAGTTCGTACACTGATTTAACATCTGCCTATTTTGGTAGTGTGGTCTAAAGAAATGTAGATTTTGTTCAGTGTGAGATCGAACATGCGTATAGTATTTCCATCTTGGGCTAGTGTTGGCAATATGAGGTGTTGAGGTGCAAGATCGAACATTATTTTCACACGTGCCCATTTTGGCACTGTGGTCTAAAGAGATTTAGATGTGGTTTAATGTGAGATCGAGCATGCTTGGAGTATTTCCATATTGGCCAAATGTTAGCGATATAACTTGAGAGTACTAGTCGTTCCGTAACAAATGACTCCAAGGATTGTAACTGGCACTTGTAATACTTGTAATTATAAAGTAAATTTCGTTAAACACATTTCACTTCCTCTTGCTATTGAATTAGATATTTGAATTGATGGATAAGTACGAGTTCTTGTAATATTGAGTTTAATGTCATGGGAATGAAATCTTAGATACACCCGAGGACGTGTGTTAGTCAGGATGGCCGTATCGGAGATAACCAAATAGTTGGTTTCTCAAGTGGCGAGGGTCTAAAGACTATATATTTGTATTATCAGAAACAGGGTATTTATGCTTTCGTACTTTTGTTTGCGATTATTGCGTTTATTAAATTTTATTAAAAATTCGACAGCTAGGGACCGTGGATGATTCATAAATAAATAATAACCCAGCGAGCTGTTGATTACGTGATAGTCGATATATATATATATTATATATATATATATATATATATATATATTTGTTTTTAAGTTTTCGCGGCACTAAATGTATTAGATGATTTCCGGGAATTCATCCGCGTAGTTGATAACTGATCCCTGCCGGGATCGATGGTAAAAGGACGACGTTTCGGCAGAGTCACATCTGCCCTCTTCAGGTCGGTTCGCATAATTCTCGTAGCCTTCTGCTTTCGATTCTAGTCACTCGAATACTGAACGGCTGCGTGTGATTGGCCCTGGGCGCTCAGTGGGCACACCTCCCACCTGCTGATTTGTTATTTCCGGTTTAGTTGTTATTGGACGGGTCCGGGCCGGTACGGTGTTTAATAGAATTTTCCAACAATTCGATAAGATCTGGATTTCATTGCGTGCGTTTAGACTGTGAGGCCTCTTCGCTATTTCAATTGCCTCTCTTACGAGTCTTGATTTCGGATGTTCTATATTTGCCAGTACTCTGGTGTTCTCAAAGTCTATTCGGTGTGACATCGTGGTGGCGTGTTCCACAATGGATATTGTTTTTCCTGCTTTCTTATAGCATTCTGGTGTTCTTCCGTCTAGCTTGAATTCTTCTGTTAGTTTGCCCCACATAAGTTTTATGACAGTCTGCACATGGAATCTCGTACACTCCCTGTTGTTCTAAAGGGATCCTCGTCTTCGGAGTCCTCAACACCGTGCTTATTTATCTGTCTGTATTGAAAATAGTATCGATATTGTGTCTCCGTAGAATTCTTGCAATACTGTCCGTGGTACCCTTGTCATACAGTAAATAGGCCTTGGTTATTGGTGTCTCATGTTCCTCGTCTGTTCGTCTCGGTTTTGACTTCAGGGCTCTTTGAATATTTCGGTCCTTGAATCCGTTTAGTCTCAGAGCTGTTTTTAAACTGTCCATTTCCTGTTTGATGTTGTTCTGGTCAGCTAGTCTTTGTGATCTGGTTACTAAAGTTTTGACGACGGCTTGTAGTTGGGCTGGGTGGTGATGAGAATTAGCATGAAGGTATCTGTTGGTGTGAGTTGCTTTCCTATATACTGTATGGCCAAGGGTTCCATCTTCCTTCCTATTTATGAGAACATCAAGAAATGGCAGTTGATTATTGGCTTCAACCTCCATGGTGAATTTTATTTTGTGATGGATGCCATTAAGGTGGTCTAAAAATGTGTTGAGGTGTTCCCTCCCATGAGGCCAAATCACAAAAGTATCATCCACATATCGTAACCATAAACTGGGTTAAAGAGTTGCTGTTCTTAGTGCCAACTCCTCAAAGCTGTCCATAAAAAGGTTCGCTATAACTGGTGAGAGTGGCGATCCCATTGGAGCTCCTTCCACTTGTTAGTATCGTTGGTTCTCGTAAACAAAATAGGTGTTCATCAGGCAGTGCCTTGTTAAGTCTACAAGGTGTTGAGGTGGTTTGTATTTTTCTATTATGATATCCAAGGCTTCGTCGATAGGGAGGTTGTTGAAAAGGGACACTACGTCAAAACTGACAAGGAGACACTCAGGTTGTAAAACCGTTTTTCTAAGTATTTCGATGAAATGTGTCGAATTTTTCATATATGAGTCTGCCCCCTCTTCCAACGGTTGAAGTTGTTGGGCTAGGTATTTGGCTAGCTGTTGTGTTGGGGATCCAATTGAACTTACTATTGGCCTCAAAGGTGCACCTTCTTTATGTACTTTTGGCAACCCATAGAATGATGACTTTTCACGCGGAATGAGTTGCAGTTGGAGATTTTTGTCGATCCTACTTGCTTGGATTTTGGCCTTGGTTGTTTCCTCCAGTTAAGTTGTTGGGTCGGTAGTAATTTGTTTATATGCTGGATCTTGTAGCAATGTTTGAATTTTGTTTGAATAATCCGCTGTATCTAAAATTATAGTCGCATTTCCTTTATCAGCAGGTAGAATGACAATGTCCTTGTTGAAGCGAAGTTGTTTCAAGGCCTCATTTTCTTCTATAGATGTTCCTTTTGGGTGGTTTAGACTTTCTTAGAACATGCGACACATCTTGTCTAATTATTTCAGCGGTGTTCGCATCTAATTCTGAAACTGCCGTTTCCACGCCACATATTATGCTCTCTGTTGGTATGTGAGAGGGAGCAATAGCGTAATTGAATCCCTTAGCCAACACGCCAATCGAGGTAGAGTTCAATTGGACCGAAGATAAGTTATAGACGGTTCTATTCGTTTCCAATTGCCTTGAGGTTAGACTGTGACCGTTATTTTTCGAGAAAAAATCGTTTTTGGGCTTCTGTTGGAGCTTCAATTTGTTAAATTTTGTCTGTTGTTGCATTGTTGTCAACTCTGCATTCGTTTCGGCCCTAAATTCGCTAATTTCATCGAATTTATCATATATTATTGGCTGGAGTGTATTGCTTACCTGTAGGTGGATATCTAAGAGTTTAGTATTAAGAACATCTAAATCTTTTCTGACATCACGTATGGCTTCCCTAAGTAGGGAACAACTAGCTTTCCATAAGATATTCTGTGTTTTTCTGTTGTTCTTCCAGAACTTTACCGTCATGTTTTTCGGAATAACTCTTTCATCGCGGCATCGTTGTAAAAAATGTAGATCGCACAAAAGTTTGCTTCTTTTCGCGCGTAATTTCTCAAATGTTTTACACAAATGAAAAGTATTCTCCCCGTAGAGATTCACTATATTTGTTTTTAAGTTTTCGCGGGCACTAAATGTTAATTCATCCGCGTAGTTGATCACTGATCCCTGCCGGGATCGATGGTAAAATGACGACGTTTCGGCAGAGTCACATCTGCTCTCTTCAGGTCGGTTCGCATAATTCACGTAGCCTTCTGCTTTCGCTTATAGTTACTCGATTACTGATATTTTCAGGAGCGCGCACGGTGTTATATAGTCGCGGCTCGGCCCCTATTGGTTGGCACCGTGAACGGCTGCGTGTGATTGGCCCTAAGCGCTCAGTGGGCACATCTCCCGCCTGCTGATTTGTTATTTCCGGTTTAGTTGTTATTAGACGGGTCCGGGCCGGTACGGTGTTTAATAGAATTTTCCAACAATTCGATAAGTTCTGGATTTCATTGCGTGCGTTTAGACTGTGAGGCCTCTTCGCTATTTCAATTGCCTCTCTTACGAGTCTTGATTTCGGATGTTCTATATTTGCCAGTACTCTGATGTTCTCAAAGTCTATTCGGTGTGACGTCGTGGTGGCGTGTCCGCAATGGATGTTGTTTTTTCTTGCTTTCTTATAGCATTCTGGTGTTCATCCCGTCTAGCTTGAATTCTTCTGTTAGTTTGCCCCACATAGGTTTTATGACAGTCTGCACATGGAATCCCGTACACTCCCTGTTGTTCTAAAGGGATCCTCGTCTTCGGAGTCCTCAACACCGTGCTTATTTTTCTGTCTGTATTGAAAATAGTATCGATATTGTGTCTCCGTAGAATGCTTGCAATACTGTCCGTGGTACCCTTGACATACGGTAAATAGGCCTTGGTTGCCACGCTACACGTTGTTGCTAAAATGCTACACCAAAATGTTACGTGACACCGAATTTCTACCCTACCTAGTTATGATAAGGGCAGAAGAAGGTATGTCCGGTAGTCTCAGTGAAGAGGGGGGGGTTCGTTTTATTTGAACGTATATGCCAGATTTTGCTTGGCAATATAAATAAAGAGAGAAAATAAGGGCGCCAGGTAGATTCAATTCAATTCAATTCAATAGCTTTATTCACAAACAAACAAAAGATACATTTAAATTAATAATTATAAAATATATCCATTGCTGTATGATGAGTGCGTCCATTTTACATTAAATGTCTATTGCATCGCAAATAGAAGGTCACGTACATTACAAAAGACAAACAAATATAATAAAAATATAAATATATAAAGACAAAAAACATAAATTATGAATAAAAAAATTCAGCAATATTGTAATAATTTTTTGCCAAGAGAAATACTTTCAATGTTGTTTTAAAGATTTTGGCTTCCTTGATATCACTTGGTAAGAGATTGTATATTTTGCAACCACTGAAGATAACACTTTTTTGGTATAAAGATGTTGAATGCTGATCGGGCACAAAAAGATGCCTAAACCTAGTAGAATAAAGATGAGTCCTCTGATTTTCAAGAAATATGGGTTTGTGCTTATAAACAAAACAAGCGACCTCATAAATGTAAATACCCACAAGAGTAAGAACTTTTAATTGTCTAAAAGCTTCTTTACATGTTTCACGAAATGATAGACCACAGATAGTTCTAATTACTTGTTTTTGCAACAAAAAAACTCTATTTATTTGGGAACATTGACCCCATAGCAAAATCCCGTAACGCAAATAGGAATGAAAATTAGCATAATACACCGAAAGTAGAACAGCCCTATTGCAGTGATTTTCAACTGCCTAATGCCGTAACAGTTTGACCTTAACTTTTCACAAAGTTTGTCAATGTGTGCTGACCACGTCAGATTATCATCAATAACGACACCCAGTAATTTAACTTCCGAGCTTAGCTTAACATCGGCCTTATCAAATACATTTTTCTTTTTCTTAAAAGCTACACCTATAGTTTTATCTGTGTTTAAGAGTAAGGCATTCTTTTGCGACCACTTAATTACATCTCTATAAATCTGCTCTGCAGTATGTTGAGCTGACAGATATTCATTTTTAACAATTAAGAAATTGGTATCATCTGCATAACAAGTTACGTTAGTATCCAAATTCTTAAGAATGTAAGCGGGCAGGTCATTGGCAAAGATTACATACAAAATTGGTCCAAGAATCGAAGCTTGAGGAACACCAGAGGTAACTTCTAATTTTTTGCTGCATGAGTTATTAACACATACAATTTGTGAGCGATTTTTTAAGTAGTCAGAAATGAAACTAAGCAGAATACCACGTATCCCGTAACGTTCTAATTTGATAAGCAGAATGTCATGGTTGACACAGTCAAATGCACGAGAAAAATCTACAAAAGGCCTATCGAACACAGCTTTTTGTCTACCGAATTTATAATATTGTTGTAAAATTCAACGAGAGCTGTATTGAGACACTCTTGTTCTTTACAAAACCATGCTGAAAAGATGACAAAAGTTTTTTTTTTGAAAAATTCCATATTTGATTAAAAAAGCAGTTTCAATAACTTTTGAGAAGCTGGAGGTTAAGCTAATAGCTCTGTAGTTTGAATATACATTTCTGTCACCTTTTTTAAATAGTGGTAAAACTTTGCTTAGTTTTAGCAAACTTGGAAAGATTCCTTTTTCAAAAGACAAATTTATTATATGTTTTAACGGGGTGCTGATATGAAGGGCAATTTTTTTGAGCAAGTTATTTGAGAATTGATCGAAATCGCTGGCATATGAGGGCTTTAGGTCTTTTATTATCGACAATACTTCTTGCACAGTTACAGGTGACAGAAAAAACGACATGTTATTCATTGGGATATTCTCTTGTAAGAAACAAAAATCTGTTTTGACATTAGCATTAGCACTGATTGCTGTAAAATGGGAATTAAATTCATTGGCTACATGTTCATCCGTTAACTGAATATCATTTTCCCAAACATTAATTTGTTGATTGTTTGTATTCTTACCCTGCAGATCATTAATTATATTCCACATAGCTTTTGATTTGTTTTTAGACAATAAAATTTTGTTATCATAAAATAAACTTTTAGACTTTTTTAATTCGGATTTGTATAGCAAATTAGTTTCACGACAAAGAGGTTTCAATTCTAGATATTTTTTTGATAAATCAGTAAGCAAACAAACCCTATTTTTGTGTGGCTTCAACGTTATTGTCTGTTTGATCGATCGCATGCTTTTTACAGTGTGGTGTTAAATATTCCTGCTCAAGGACATTTATTTTAAATAACATTAATTGGATACGCTCTAATCGTTCTTCTTCTAATTTCCTTAACAATACATTTTCATTTTTAATATTGTTGTTTTCTTTTAATAAGTCATCTATTACCTTGTTTGTAGTCGATTCTCTTTTACATTTTCCATATGAGCTGCTGTCATCATTAACGTCAATAACGGTATCCTTAGTGGAATTTAGGTTAGTTGTTTCACAGTCATTTTTAAAGATTTTCCACGCTTCCCGTAGTTCATTTATGTAACATATCACTTTTTCGTTTGTCATTCTACTAGGTAGAACATGATTCACTATAATATCCACTAATTCATCCTTGTTAAGGACTTTTAATTTGCTCACTAATAACACAGCGGTTTCACCTGTCGCCATCTTAATTTTTCCCCTATACCTTCTAAATACACATAATCAGGACACCTACCCGTCCTAAAATATCTGCTGTAGTAATTTTTGCTAATTTGGGGCGCTAAATTTCTAAATATAAATAAATATAATGTTGTAATCAAAAGGAATAATAAGCATACAACAGTTCCAAAATATAAGTTTAATTTGCGCGAACAGACTAGTACAAGGCGCTAAAAATATGCCATAGGGCACTCTATTAATGCAAAACAGTCTTAGAATGTTTAAGCTAAATATACCTAAAGAAAAAAAAATTAAATTAAACAAATATACACTTAAGGACAGAGATTCAAACTGTACATAAAAACATGTGAGATCCTGAATAACCCGGATACAAATATTTAAACATTCCTCTAATACAATAATTCTAATCAATAGAATATTTAAATAAATCGTCAATATCAAATACTACATTAATGGGAACAGATCATAAGTTACCTGATATTTATCATTAAATAAAATTCAGAATTCCGACGTTAGTGTCTCATCTATACTACACTCGAGCTCGAGGGTAAGTGCAATCGATCAGAATAATAATAATAAACCCGATAGTAGGCTAATGGTCTTTACTTTCGGTTAAAAAATTCCATCTTACTAATTTCAAATCAAATACTAAAGTTTATATTATTATTGTAAAAATAACTGATAATGAAACAGTAACCAGATACACAAATTGTCTCTTATCTGAAACCACAGCTGAAGCTGAAGTTGGAGTCCCTTGCGCTCACTCCACCACTGGAACTCTGATGATAGAAATACCAGAAATACATTGTTCGTGTATGCACCATCAACTAGTTCATCTGCATGCTAAGTCCATAATCGGCTTGATACCATAATGCCGAACCAGGTCTGTGTTCTAGTATTGTAATAGAACAGCAAAATATAACCCCAATCTCACTGGATGTAGAACAAAAGCAGGAACGCCGCACATAGAAACAAAAACAAATGGAAGACATACGACAACAGTACAAAAAGAAGTAGAAGGAAGACAAGAAAGAAGACAAGAACCCTAAAAAGAAAGAAAATCTCTATCAATAGTCTGACAATACGAGAATTCGGCTAGTGAACAAAAATCATCTACCCTATCAACCAAGGGGTTCTCATACCAAAGGTTTTCTGTGTGGGGGTGGCCCCAAATACCATGACCACTCTGAAGAATTACGCAACAAAAGAAGTTTTCAAATCCTCAATGAGAGAAGTATCCCAGCAACTAACAACAGTACTACAATATGCTGAAACACAATGTAGGAATTTCCATATAACTCCCGAACTCGGATGGCTTATCAAAATCCAGTATACTAGTGGAAAATCCCTTAAAAACAACTTCACGACTTCTCCAGTTAACCTCACATAATTTTCTACACGCACCTCCTTCCCGCCTTGTCGACGACAATGACAACTGTCAAGAAACACACAATGCCAACCAAAAATATTCGATAAATCAATTCGTCTCGACAGGTCAAATTCAAACATCCTTCAAAATAAATCAGAACCAAACATAATGATATGGCAAAATCAGCGCGCAAACTGTAGGTTATCGATCGCTAACGGGACGGAAGAATAAAAGCAATATTTTGACCGGTCTTAAACGCGTTCATTTATACTGAGTAGCTACGGCAAAAATATAACGTAACAATCCCCCCCTTGCTTGAATAAATTTTCCCAAAATTTCCCAAACAAGTAGACAAGCTAATCGTCGCCAGGATCCTGCTTAAGATCTTTGGCATGCCAAATGCCCCTAGGATTACCCTCTTCATCCCGAAGCTCGTATGTCCAAGGAGAAAGCTTCCTTTTAATGTAAAATGGTCCAATATACCGAGGAGCCAGTTTCTGAGTAAAGTGTTGCGCCTCCATACTGGTTGGTTAGCATAGTATTCTATCTGCCTACATCTCAAGTTATAACGGTTACAGGTCGTCTTAGATGCTTCCTCTAATCTCCTCTGCACCTCGGAGAACATCTTTCTGAAGGCTAAGTTACGACTACTCTCGCCAGTTTGTTTACCATCTTCTGTTCCAACAAGCTCCGCTGCGACATAGTCAGAACCTGACAACTTCATGTTTCTACCAAAATTCACGAAAAACTAGCTAACTTATCAGTGCGCATCTCTTGTGAAACTTTATTTGCCACGCAAGTACGACAAAGTTTAACAAAGCGAGCGACGTCAAAGCGCATCTTTGGCCAATAATATTTTTCAGCTACACGAGCGAACGTTTTATACAACCTGCAGTGTCCTGAAGTTGGGGGTTCATGAGCAGAAACTATTCCCTCAAGTCGGTCGGTTTTAGGTAAGACCAGTTTCCATGAATCAGCAGGAACCGATAGTTCAGCAAACTCAGTAGGAACATGCTTCCAAAGTTGTCCATCCTGCTCTCTATAAGAATAATACTTGAGCGGTTTCTTCCTAAGGCGTTCTAACATGGCTACATACCATTTATCAATAATCGGCTTCGACAATAAGAAATCCATATTGCAGGGATCAACGTAGTCAATTACGGGGACACTACGAGAAAGAGTGTCTGGTAGAACGAGGTCTTTGCCCTTACGATGTACAATCTTAAAACAAAACTGCTGGAGTCTTACAGCCCAACGAGCAAGTCTACCTGATAAATCCTTCAAATTATGCAACCAACACAAACTATAATGGTCGGTAATCACCGTAACCTCTACACCCTCAATATAAGGTCTCAGCTTTTCAAGGGCCCATATCACGGCAAGACATTCCCTCTCGATAGTTGAATAAACACGTTCTTGCCTGGTGAGAGACCTACTAAGGTAACAAATCACACGGTCACCGTCTTCATATGGTTGTAACAACACGGCACCTATCCCATAACCAGAAGCATCTGTCTGGGTAACAAACGGTCTAGAGTAATCCGGACAGCTAAGAATAGGGGCGGAGAGACTAAATGCTCCATAATAACCCTGAAAGAATTTACACATTCTTCCGTCCACACAAATCTACTATTTTTCTTAAGCAAGGCTGCAATTGGTGCGATAATTGTTGAAAAATCTGGCACAAATCTCCTATACCATGAAAATGTCCCGACAATCCGGCGTACCTCCCTGACATTGGTTGGCGGTGGAATCTCTAACATCGCCTTCAGTTTGTCTGAGTCGACATGAAGTCCATTCCTGTCAACAACGTATCCTAAATATTTCATCTCGGGTTTACAAAATTGACATTTCTCCGGACTAACGGTAATGTTGGCTTCCCTAAGACGACGGAAGACTTCATCCAAGAGAATTAAGTGTTGTTCAAATGTCTGACTTACCACCACTACATCATCTAAATAAACGAAAACGTAAGGTTCGAGATCATTCCCTTTATAAATTTATATCCATTGAAAACGAATTTCCGACAGGATTTTGAAACGTTTGGTTTTAAAATATACACAAGTTTGAACTCTGATGTGGTATTATTCCCAAGAAAATCTAAAATAAACTAGAAGATGCCACAAATAACATTCAGAAAACATTCCCTAAAACTTGATCTATCAGCCTTTGCCAACGAGCTGGAGCGTTATGCAACCCAAAAGGCATACGACAAAACTGAAATAATCCCCTATTAGGGACTGAGAAAGCTGTATAGGCTTTAGAATCATCGGCCATTTTGATTTGCCAAAAGGCAGACCTAACATCTAGGGAAGATAGATACTTAGCATCCCTAAGCTTATCTAATATGTCCGAGACCCTTGGAAGTGGATAACTATCGCGGACCGTAACAGAATTTAACTTCTTAAAATCAACGCAAAAGCGATATGACCCGTCCTTCTTCTTAACTAAGAGAGTGGGAGAAGACCAAGGACTAGTTGACGGCTCTACTACACCAAGTCGCAACATTTCCTCTAATTGGTTGTCAATTTCCCTTTGAATTACAGGATTCACCCTATAATACCGCTGCTTAATCGGTTCGCTATTGGTCACCATAACATGTTCCGTCCTGTCTGTACAACCTAATTGATCACCCATCAATGCCACGTTACGATCCACTACTGCCTGAAGTCTGGACCGCTCCAGAGGACTAAGTACAGTCTGACCAGAAATATTACTTATCGTATCAACTCCAACAGGTTCACGAGAAAAATGCCATTCATTTCGCCTTAAATCAGGAACTATACCCATATCTAGCCAAAAATCTGCTCCAAGGATGCGTATATGGGGAAGTTCAGAAACAATCAATGCTTCAATTAACCTAAACTTATCTCTTAAGGACACAGGTAACTGTACATTACCCACACTACTGCATTTATTACCATTTGCCACAGTACAACTAACTACCCTGTTGTAGTTAACAGACAATCCAGGGTCCTTAACAATCCCTAAACCTTGATTACCAGTGATTGTCCTTGATGCCCCAGAATCCAAAAGTCCTAGAACAACTTTACCTAAAATGTTCACCGACAAGTAAGGCCTCTCATCGCCAACGGCATTCTCCAAGATATAGTCCAAAACACCCTGAAATTTGTTGATTGGAGTCTCCTCACCAACACGACTACACCAATCACCTAGTCGCGCGTCAATCCGTTTCCCTGAGAATTACGATTACAGCCTTTACAGGTTTTTAGAGTAACACCCTCTTTTTTACATTTATAACTGAATTTACCCCGAACCACAGCACATCCAACAGCGCGATGTCCTGCTTGGTTACACCTATTACACCTAAAACAAACAATATCCCCAGAACGATCTCGATTACTACTCCGAGACGATGACGATCCACTAACACTAACCACGTCTACTTCAATATATGCCAAATCCGGTTCCAGAACACTAGTCTTCCTAGAAGGTACGGAATAACTCTCCACAAATTCCTTCCGCGCTTCCAGACGCTCGCCTAACTCTTTCAGCTGAGAAATAGAATTAATGTCTACCAAAGCCAACTGGTTCTGATAAAATGGAGCAATATTCCTCATCAGAATTTTTAGTGTGGTCTCCTCAGAAACTAAGTCAATCTATTGAAATACCCCAACATGATAGCAAGATAGGTTCCCATCGACTCATCAGGTCCTTGAGTTCTCTTGCGAATCGTCCATGATCGGCTTGATACCATAATGCCAAACCAGGTCTATGTTCTAGTGTCGTAATAGAACAGCAAAATATAACCCCCATCTCACTGGATGGAGAACAAAAACAGGAACGCCGCACGTAAAAACAAAAACAAATGGAAGACATACGACAAAAGTACAAAAAGAACTAGAAGGAAGATAAGAAAGAAGACAAGAACCCTAAAAAAAAAGAAAATTTATATCATAGTCTGAGAATACGAGAATTCGGCTAGTGAACAAACAAAAATCACTTACCCTATCAACCAAGGGGTTCTTATACCAAAGGTTTCATTGTGAGGGTTGACCCAAATACCATGACCACTCTGAAGAATTACGCAACAACAGAAGTTTTCAAATCCTCAATGAGAGAAGTATCCCAGCAACTAACAACAGTACTACAATATGCTGAAACACAATGTAGGAATTTCCATATAACTCCCGAACTCGGATGGCTTATCAAAAGCCAGTATACTAGTGGAAAATCCCTCAAAAACAACTGCACGACTTCTCCAGTTAACCTCACACAATTTTCTACACGCTCCTCCTTCCCGCCTTGTCGACGACAATGACAACTGTCAAGAAACACATAATGCCAACCAAAAATATTCGATAAATCAATTCGTCTCGACAGGTTAAATTCAAACATCCTTCAAAATAAATCAGAACCAAACATAATAATAAGGCAAAATCAGCGCGCAAACGGTAGGTTATCGATCGCTAACGGGACGGACGAATAAAAGCAATATATTGACCGGTCTTAAACGCGTTCATTTATACTGAGTAGCTACGGCAAAAATATAACGTAACATGGTTATTGGTGTCTCATGTTCCTCGTCTGTTCGTCTCGGTTTTGACTTTAGAGCTCTTTGAATATTTAGGTCTGTGAATCCGTTTTGTCTCAGAGCTGTTTTTAAACTGTCCATTTCCTCTTTGATGTTGTCCTGGTCAGCTAGTCTTTGTGACCTGGTTACTAAAGTTTTGACGACGGCTTGTAGTTGGGCTGGGTGGTGATGAGAATTAGCATGAAGGTATCTGTTGGTGTGAGTTGCTTTCCTATATACTGTATGGCCAAGGGTTCCATCTTCCTTCCTATTTATGAGAACATCAAGGAATGGCAGTTGATTGTTGGCTTCAACCTCCATGGTGAATTTTATTTTGTGATGGATGCCATTAAGGTAGTCTAAAAATGTGTTGAGGTGTTCCCTCCCATGAGGCCAAATCACAAAAGTCTCATCCACATATCGCAACCATAAACTGGGTTTAAGAGTTGCTGTTCTTAGTGCCAACTCCTCAAAGCTGTCCATAAAAAGGTTCGCTATAACTGGTGAGAGTTGCGATCCCATTGGAGCTCCTTCCACTTGTTTGTATCGTTGGTTCTCGTAAACAAAATAGGTGTTCATCAAGCAGTGCCTTGTTAAGTCTACAATGTTGGTGAAAAGGGACACTACGTCAAAACTGACAAGAAGACAGGTTGTAAAACCGTTTTTCTTAGTATTTCGATGAAATGTGTCGACTTTTTGACATATGAGTCTGCCCCCTCTGCCAACGGTTGAAGTAGTTGGGCTAGGTATTTGGCTAGCTGTTGTGTTGGGGATCCAATTGAACTTACTATTGGCCTCAAAGGTGCACCTTCTTTATGTACTTTTGGTAACCCATAGAATTTCGGACATCTCGATTACTTTTCACGCGGAATGAGTTGCAGTTGGAGATTCTTGTCGATCCTACTTGCTTGGATTTTGGCCTTGGTTGTTTTCTCCAGATAAGTTGTTGGGTCAGTAGTAATTTGTTTATATGCTGGATCTTGTAGCAATGTTTGAATTTTGTTTGAATAATCCGCTGTATCTAAAATTACAGTCGCATTTCCTTTATCAGCAGGTAGAATGACAATGTCCTTGTTGAGGCGAAGTTGTTTCAAGGCCTCATTTTCTTCTATAGATAAGTTTCTTTTGGGTGGT
The DNA here is from genome assembly GCA_034190945.1 of Octodonta nipae. Lineage (NCBI taxonomy): Eukaryota > Metazoa > Arthropoda > Insecta > Coleoptera > Chrysomelidae > Octodonta > Octodonta nipae. The sequence continues at coordinate 57,081,990 of CM067218.1, read as the reverse complement.
TTAGACTTTCTTAGAACATGTGACACATCTTGTCTAATTATTTCAGCGGTGTTCGCATCTAATTTTGAAACTGCTGTTTCCACGCCACATATTATGCTCTCTGTTGGTATGTGAGAGGGAGCAATAGCGTAACTGAATCCCTTAGCCAACACGCCAATCGAGGTAGAGTTCAATTGGACCGAAGATAAGTTATAGAGGGTTCTATTCGTTTCCAATTGCCTTGAGGTTAGACTGTGACCGTTATTTTCCGAGAAACAATCGTTTTTGGGCTTCTGTTGGAGCTTCAATTTGTTAAATTTTGTTTGTTGTTGCATTGTTGTCAACTCTGCATTTGTTTCGGCCCTAAATTCGCTAATTTCATCGAATTTATCCCATATTATCGGGTGGAGTGTATTGCTTACCTGTAGGTGGATATCTAAGAGTTTAGTATTAAGAACATCCAAATCTCTTCTAACACCACGTATGGCTTCCCTAAGTAGAGCACAACTAGCTTTCCATAAGATATTCTGTGTTTTTCTGTTGTTCTTCTAGAACTTTACCGTCATGTTTTTCGGAATAACTCCTTCATCGCGGCATCGTTGTAAAAAATGTAGATCGCACAAAAGTTTGCTCCTTTTCGCGCTTAATTTCTCAAATGTTTTACACAAATGAAAAGTATTCTCCCCACTAAATATATTAGATGGTTTCCGGGAAATCATCCGCGTAGTTGATAACTGATCCCTGCCGAGATCGATGGTTAAATGACGACGTTTCGGCAGAGTCACATCTGCCCTCTTCAGGTCGGTTCGCATAATTCTCTTAGCCTTCTGCTTTCGCTTCTAGTTACTCGAATACTGATATTTTCAGGAGCGCGCACGGTGTTATATTCGATAAGTTCTGGATTTCATTGCGTGCGTTTAGACTGTGAGGCCTCTTCGCTATTTCAATTGCCTCTCTTACGAGTCTTGATTGCGGATGTTCTATATTTGCCAGTACTCTGGTGTTCTCAAAGTCTATTCGGTGTGACGTCGTGGTGGCGTGTTCCGCAATGGATGTTGTTTTTTCCTGCTTTCTTATAGCATTCTGGTGTTCATCCCGTCTACCTTGATGTTCTCATAAATAGGAAGGAAGATGGAACCCTTGGCCATACAGTATATAGGAAAGCAACTCACACCAACAGATACCTTCATGCTAATTCTCATCACCACCTAGCCCAATTACAAGCAGTCGTCAAGACTTTAGTAACCAGATCACAAAGACTAGCTGACCAGGACATCAAACAGGAAAAACAAAACGGATTCACAGACCGAAATATTCAAAGAGCCCTAATGTCAAAACCGAGACGAACAGACGAGGAACATGAGACACCAATAACCAAGGCCTATTTACCGTATGTCAAGGGTACCACGGACAGTATTGCAAGAATTCTACGGAGACACAATATCGATACTATTTTCAATACAGACAGAAAAATAAACACGGTGTTGAGGACTCCGAAGACGAGGATCCCTTTAGAACAACAGGGAGTGTACGAGATTCCATGTGCAGACTGTCATAAAACCTATGTGCGGCAAACTAACACAAGAATTCAAGCTAGACGGGATGAACACCAGAATGCTATAAGAAAGCAGGAAAAAACAACATCCGTTGCGGAACACGCCACCACGACGTCACACCGAATAGACTTTGAGAACACCAGAGTACTGGCAAATATAGAACATCCGAAATTAAGACTCGTAAGAGAGGCAATTGAAATAGCGAAGAGTCCTCACAGTCTAAACGCACGCAATGAAATCCAGAACTTATCGAATTGTTGGAAAATTCTATTATGTGCCCACTGAGCGCCCAGGGCCAATCACAAGCAGCCGTTCACGGTGCCAACCAATAGGCACCGAGCCGCGACTATATAACACCGTGCGCGCTCCTGAAAATATCAGTATTCGAGTAACTAGAAGCGAAAGCAGAAGGCTACGAGAATTATGCGAGCTGACCTGAAGAGGGCAGATGTGACTCTGCCGAAACGTCGTCATTTTACCATCGATCCCGGCAGGGATCAGTTATCAACTACGCGGATGAATTCCCGGAAACCATCTAATACATATATATACAAACATTGCTCGTATTATAGTATTAGATTTACTAAAAAATGTATAGTTGCTAAATGTTGAAGTTTTCTTTTAGTTTAAGAATAAATCCATACATTCAAAAACACCAAATATAAATAATATTCAAAGTCATAAAAAAATACCTAGCTTTTAATAATTATAAAAAATCGACTATACTGAGAGCAGTCACTTGTTTTCAATTGCTTGAGAATTAAGTTGGTATTTGTAAATATATCATAAATGAATAATGATTATACTGCGTAGGTTTGAAATTCTTTTGGACATTAAATATAATGGCAATTGTGTATTATTGAAATGTATTTAAATATTTATATATGGTAAAAGTTTATTTCGAAATCTTCTCAGTGAAGCTGAGCTAAACTGTCAGCGAAAAAACAATACATAAAGTTTTTAGGCAACGCTAAAATTAATATTAAAACAGTTATTTCTATGAACATTATCAACTTGTTGAGACTAAGTAGAATTTTACCTTATTCTGTAGAAGGTCTATTCCATACTGAATGATGAAATACGAAATATCCCGGCTAAGTGGTATATAACTTTCCACAGTAATTCATTGGTATATATGTGTATATATATATATATATATATATATATATATATATATATATATATATATATATGTATATATATATATATATATATATATATATATATTTTAGCCGAATCACTTTTGTATATCTGGGATTCTCATCATATCTTCCATATACAGATATCATAAAAATAGTTTTTATGTTATCGTCAGAGTTTTTCTAAATGTAGCAAATTTTCAAAATCAGTTGCGACATATGTAGGACCGGAGTATGAATCTGCATCATTATCATTATCTAGAAGTGACACGCTGTACACTAAGTGTATTAAAAATGGTGACTAGTTTTTTATTGTAGTGATTCAATTATGAAATCCTTACTTTATCATCTTGGGATAAAAACGCTGCTTCCTCCGGACCTAAAATAGAAGCCACCTTCTCAATAAGTTGAACTGAAGCTATACAAAAGGATTGATCCTTTATGCAAATTAGATTCTGCTCGACACAGTTTAACAAGTATTGTGGTAATATTCTTTCGATATTCTAGAGTCTCTGATTTTCTAGCTAACAACTGCCTTAAGAAGACCATTTTATTGTTCAACCAATCGTGGTCTCCAACCCTTTTCAGCAGTTCAATTGAGTTTATCCGAAATATCTGCATATGTTTCACACAAACGATTTAAAGATGATTTTATCGGTATTTTTTTGAAGAACTGCTCTGTTCTGGACGGTCTTCAAATTCTTTCAGCACCTAATTATTTAAGTAGCTAATGAATGCTTCATTAATCGATTTCGTTCTGAGACCAGTTTATGTAAAACTTCAATTTTCAAAGAAATTGCTTTTTGTGTAGGCTTATCAAACTGACATTTTGGAACTGGTGTGACTAATGGAGAGCTTGGCGAAACGTCTGCAAGATTCAAACATATATACCTATATGTCATTGAAGATTCTCGGGATTCTCGTGTTTATGGTTTAGTTGTTTTAGAAAATACAGTTTGACGTTTCGATGAGATCTCACTCATCTTCTTCAGAATAATCGATGATTTACAAAATGAATTCATTACATTTTGTAGTACGCTTAGGGAGTGACAACATCTTTTCAAACGAAGCTTCCTCAAGATTGTGTGCATTAATAATCAAGTCAACAACATAAATAAAAGAACTGAATTTCAAAATTTTAATGTTATCTATTTGAACTTGCTGGATATCAAGTTAAAATTTAAAAAAAGTCACATCAAATACATCAAATGACCAATGCTTTCAATATTAATAGCTTAATTCTCTCATTTGAGAATATTTCTGTGAGGTCTGGCATTAGTTGAAATCAAATTAATATTATTATTTATGATTTTGTGTTCAGTTATATTTTTCTCGATTCATATTACCTTCAAATATACATACATATATATATATATATATATATATATATATATATATATATATTGTAATGGATTTAAACAGACATAAGATAATATAAAAGTTTAGCAATTTGAATAATTAAATGATTGGGAAAATGTAAATAAAATGCATACATATATAAAAAAAGAAATGAATTTTCAGGAATCATATCAAAGATAAAGTTAACCTAAAAATACAAACAATGTAAAAAGAATGTTTCAAAAGCAAATTGTTGAAAGGATAAAAGGTGGCATATAAAGTTAGATATTCTATCATGCAGATTTTAATAGAATTTGAATACTTACATAAAGAAATCTATGCAGGGAGTCATATTTAGGTCAAACAGCAAAAAGGTTAAATTCACTTATAAAAATCACAGTAAAGTTTGTTAAACATGTATAGATCACATATTAGGCCATGAGAACATTGAATATAACACATTTTAGATCAAAATTAAGCTTTAAATACATAAATTTGTTAAATAAAGAGAGAATTGAAACGTCAAAATTGTAAAAACCGTTATAAGTTTTAAGGAATGATGGAACAGTAAAGAAATTTATACCAATAGAAAGATATTAAGTCTAAATTTTAATAAAATCCAATTTTCTTTAAAGTAGCAGTTAAATGACTGGTGGCCAACAGGTGACAAGTGTCAAATGAATATTTTTGAAAATATGAATTAAATGATTTAGATAAAATTTATGAGAGTAAAAAGTATTGAAATTTAAATTAAAATTTGTTTAGATTTTTGCATATGATTTAAAAGGAAAATATTTGGAAATTAATAAAATAAATAAAAGCGGAAATGGAAATAACAGGTGGCAAATTATATTACATAAATAGAAAATCTGACATTGAAAGATTCTCTTTGATCACCAAGCGTCGACCAAGGCAGTTCAAAATTTCGTTCTCGTAAAATTACGTTTCTATGACAACAAGATAAATGATCTATGGTATCATTGAAATAAGTGTTCCATGTCAACTAGACAAGAAATTTAATTGAAGTAAATTTTGAAGTATTTTGACAAACAATTTGAAATTATAATAATAAATATTCCATAAAAGGAATTATTTGGAATACACTGGATGGAGAAATAAAATCATTTTTGGGAAGAAAATAGTATTGGTAAAACAGTCCGAAAAGTCAATTAAAAAGCAGAATAATTTAGTATTACAAAGGTCAGAAATCAGGAAATATTATTCAGAACCAAAAGCAAGGAGAAGTGAAATTAAAGCCAGGCAGGAGTTTTTGAAACATTATTTAATAAACAGATTATAAAAAAATATATAGTCAATCAGTGATAATAATAAAGGTTTTTAAAATTTAGTATAATAAATATCTGTGTTTGAAGGATTAAAACATTTTTTGTAACAAGTTAATAGAAATTTAAGAATATTTAAGTGCCCAGGAAATTTATTTTGTTTTAAAAGCAAGATTATATAAAAATTGTATTGTAGAAAATTTAAATAAATTGTAACTTAATTGAAAATTTGAAAATTTAATTATTAGTAATTTAAAGTCTTAAAACAGAAAAAGTAAAGTGCAAATATAATTTCAAAATTTTAAAAAGTGTTAGTGTAACTGAGAAGAAAGAGATAGTTGTAAGATAAGCAAGATTTGAACCCAAGCGAAAAAGACCCTGAGATAATTAAATTATAAATTCTAAAGTCTAAATTACAATTTACTTAATAAATAAACAAAAAAATTAATATTATCAATTCTATTATATATATATATATATATATATATATATATATATATATATATATATATATATATGTTTTAGGTGGTTTCCGGGAATTCATCCGCGTAGTTGATAACTGATCGCTGCCAGGATAGATGGTAAAATGACAACGTTTCGGCAGAGTCACATCTGCCCTCTTCAGGTCGGTTCGCATAATTCTCGTAGCCTTCTGCTTTCGCTTCTAGTTACTCGAATACTAAGATTTTCTGAAGCGAGCGCGCTGTTATATAGTCGCGGCTCGGCGCTTATCGGTTGACACCGTGAACGGCTGCGTGTGATTGGCCCATGGCGCTCAGTGGGCATGGCTCCATCCTGCTGATTTGTTATTTCCGGTTGAGTTGTTATTGGACGGGTCCGGGTCGGTACGGTGTTTAATAGAATTTTCCAACAATTCGATAAGTTCTGAATCTCATTGCGTGCGTTTAGACTGTGAGGTCTCTTCGCTATTTCAATTGCCTCTCTTACGAGTCTTGATTTCGGGTGTTCTATATTAGCCAGTACTCTGGTGTTCTCAAAGTCTATTCGGTGTGACATCGTGGTGGCGTGTTCCGCAATGGATGTTGTTTTTTCCTGCTTTCTTACAGCGTTCTGGTGTTCATCACGTCTAGCTTGAATTCTTCTATTAGTTCGCCCCACATAGGTTTTATGACAGTCTGCACATGGAATCTCGTACACTCCCTGTTGTTCTAAAGGGATCCTCAACACCGTGCTTATTTTTCTGTCTGTATTGCAAATAGTATCAATATTGTGTCTCCGTAGAATCCTTGCAATACTGTCCGTGGTCCCCTTGACATACGGTAAATAAGCCTTGGTTATTGATGTCTCATGCTCCTCGTCTGTTTGTCCCGCCTTTGACAGAAGTTTTGAGAAGTACATAAAGAAGGTGCACCTTTGAGGCCAATAGTACGCTCAATTGGATCCCCAACACAACACCTAGCCAAATACCTAGCCCAACAACTTCAACCGTTTGCAGACTCAGATGTAAAAAATTCGACACATTTCATCGAAATTCTTAGAAAAACGGTCTTACAACCAGAGTGTCTTCTTGTAAGTTTTGACGTAGTGTCCCTTTTCACCAACATCCCTATCGACGAAGCCTTGGATATCATAATAGAAAAATACAAACCACCTCAACACGTTGTAGACTTAACAAGGCACTGTCTGATGAACACCTATTTTGTTTACGAGAACCAACGATACAAACAAGTGGAAGGAGCTCCAATGGGATCGCCACTCCAGTTATAGCGAACCTTTTTATGGAGAACTTTGAGGAGTTGGCACTAAGAACAACAACTCTTAAACCCAGTTTTTGATTGCGATATGTGGATGATACATTTGTCATTTGGCCTCATGGGAGGGAACACCTCAATACTTTTTTAGATCACCTTAATGGCATTCATCACAAAATAAAATTTACCATGGAGGTTGAAGCCAACAATCAACTGCCATTCCTTGATGTTCTCATAAATAGGAAGCAAGATGGAACCCTTGGTCATAGAGTATATAGGAAAGCAACTCACACCAACAGATACCTTCATGTTAATTCTCATCACCACCCAGCCCAACTACAAGCCGTCGTCAAGACTTTAGTAACCAGATCACAAAGGCCAGCTGACCAGGATAACATCAAACAGGAAATGGACAGTTTAAAAACAGCTCTGAGACAAAACGGATTTACAGACCGAAATATACAAAGAGCCCTAAAGTCAAAACCGAGACAAACAGACGAGGAGCATGAGACACCAATAACCAAGGCTTATTTACTATATGTCAAGGGGACCACGGACAGTATTGCAAGAATTCTATGTAGACACAATATCGATACTATTTTCAATACAGACAGAAAAATAAGCACGGTGTTGAGGACACCGAAGGCGAGGATCTCTTTAGAACAACAGGAAGTGTACGAGATTCCATGTGCAGACTGTCATAAAACCTATGTGGGGCAAACTAATAGAAGAATTCAAGCTAGACGTGATGAACACCAGAACGCTGTAAGAAAGCAGGAAAAAACAACATCCATTGCGGAACACGCCACCACGATTTCACACCGAATAGACATTGAGAACACCAGAGTACTGGCAAATATAGGACACCCGAAATCAAGACTCGTAAGAGAGGCAATTGAAATAGCGAAGAGACCTCACAGTCTAAACGCACGCAATGAAATTCAGAACTTATCGAAGCGTAACATCCGAAGCAGTGGTTAAATGACGACTCTCTCAATTTTGGCATGGCAGTCCTATTTATCAGGTAGTAACAAAACACTAACATGACGCCAACATTTGCATGAATTAGCTTACTTTATATCGTGATTTTACAACTAAAAATTTAATAGAAGTTCTAATTTAAACCATATGTTTTACAAAATATCTCATTTGAAAGCTAATTTAAATTTAATAAAATTGTTTTATATAAACTATTGCTCAATTTTTCTTTGTTATGGAAATTTTGACCTTCGAATGTTTTGTTATTCTGACTTTCTATTTTTCACGTTACTTGCTAAACATAACTTATGTATATAATCTAATTTCTTATTTCTACTCTCTATAGTTTCTTACATCCTAAGCATATGAAATTTTTACTTGCATCATGTTCATATCACATTTTTGAGAATGCCTATTTTATGGCATGGTTTGTTCACTATACGTTCACTTCACACTATCAGTAATTGTCTTGGTTCACCAGTTGCACTTTTTATTTAAGTGTCTTTAGTTTGTTAATTATCTTAACTTACCTAATTACCTAACTTAATACCTATTACAATTTATCTTTAACTATTTAAGTGAATTTTCTTCTGTAGTAATTTTCTACTTCCTACTTTTGCATAATTTACTTATTTGCTACTTATGTAAGATACTTTTTATCATGTACTAATATTATTTTTCATTTTTAGATTAGCTGCAACATTGACAAGGAGAAATTATAAAAATTGTCAATTATGAAATTTTGCTGATATCTCTTGTTCATTTTGCTTTGAAGATATGTTTTATAATTTGATGAATAAAAAGATTTAATGGACTATATCATAGTAGGTCTTTACCCTACTTTCATTTCTATATTTAATTTACATTTATTTGGTCATTCTTTCATGATCTTGGATTGTTTTGTTAGTAATGCTTAAGTATGGTACGATAACAAGTTTTTTCAGGGAAGGTTGCTTAAGTTGCTAATTTCTACCCCATAAGTACTGATTTCTTTATAAGTTAATTGATTTGGTTTGTTGTTTTTCTATTTTACACTTTTACACTATTTATTAATACATTCGACTAGCTCTGCCTATGTTTATCTTAGTCTCATTATATTTCTTAAAATTTACTTTACTCCTTACTTTTATGCTGAGGGCTTTTTTCATTACAATATCTATATATAAATAGGCAAAGACAAAACGATTAGGTACCATTTTCTCCTCTATCTCTCAACCGATTTTCTTCATTTTTGGTTTGTTTAGTAGCTACTGACGACCTTCAGTGCAGAATGCTAATATTAATTTATAATATTGGTTCATTCATTAAATAAAATATAATAAAAATTCATTATTTACGTCCATAATGTCAACGCCAAACAACTGAATGTGCCGCCGCCGCCAGACTCAAAACATTGAGTAAATATATATAGAGGGACCAATACTGTTATATACTTAGAGCATGTACTTCTGGAAGTGGCATGCAAGCGTTGTTATTGTTTAGTGGTAAAGTAATCGTTGTATATTGTAATTATACAGGGCGATTCCAGATATGTTAGAAATCATTTTTTTCGTGTGTGGCACATAAGCAGTTGCATATATAGGGTGTTTAAAATATAGAGTAGAGTGCAATTATTACTAATAAAATAATTATATAGGGAAGCCCATTAGCGGTTGAATTCATAGGGTTCTTGAAATTGAAGGTGCAGTTGAATTACAGTTATATAGTGTGATGCAAAAAATATTATACAGAGATGCATATACAGGGTGGCGGAAATGGAAATGCAACATTTCGTAACCCCTAAGCAGTTGTATATACAGGGAAGATGAAATATAGGGTGAGAGGAATTACAGATATACAGGATGATGATAAAAAATGTTAGAAAAGGAAATCATTTATAGAGCAGCCCACGAAGAGTTCCATATATATGATGATTGAAATATAGGTCGGAGTAGAATTATAGTTACAGAAAATAGTTAAAAATTTCATAAACAAAAAAAGTAAATACGGTGGCTCATAGGCAGTGGCATATACAGAATGGTTTACCGGGTGGTTCAAAAATGTTAAAAAATATTATGCATGGTCCATGAGCAGTTGCATATACAGGGTGGTGGAAATATATAATGAGATGGAATTGTTATAATGAGGATTTTAATAAATGTTAGAGAATTGTGTGCAATTATAGCTATCAGGGAGGTTATAAAAAATAAATATATAGGGTAATCCATTAGCAGTTAAATTGCTGTCATATTAAATTAAGAATTACGAATTTGAACACAAATAAAGTCCTATGATTTATATCTGAAAAAAAAACTTGAATTTCGTTACTTATTTGTAGAAGAAGATGTTGTAAGACCGATATCTAGGATTTTCGAGCAAACTATCACACAGAGGTTCCGAATCTGGATCCGTTCCGTATAATTGCTGTTCTCCTAAAGTCCTAGGATAGAATGTCAATATAAAATTTTCAGGTTACTTAACCTGCCAGAGATATTGACACAATTGGTCGAATTTCGACCACTGGGCGACAGCTAGTATATATAAATAATTAAAGATCTACTCACTATACTTTTTTGCTCTTCCAATACATAAATTGATTTGTTCAATATCGATCTTTCCAACTTAATGTGAAATTTAACAGAATTTGTCCGATTAGTTGATTTTAGAGAAACTAAGTAAGTGCTTTGATTAGTACTTATACCTATATCTGAAGTATGATTTTATAGGCTCCACACGGATTTTGCCAATTCCACGCGGAGCCGTAATAAGCCTTTGTCAGTGTAGAAATGGGATTGCTTTTGGATGTCGAAAAGGTCTTTATATGATCCATGACTTCATACTTAAAAACCTTTTTCACTCTACTTGCCCAGGCTCTGCCTTCTGTAAGTCGATGTAATTATAGCATCACGATAAAAGGCAAGATTATTAAATGTTTTATGACTCCGAATCGTGTTTTGCTTTATAATGACATATGGTTTATTCGAAGAGACCAGTTGCCAACTTTACCTCGAATCAGCGATCTCGACAAGACTTTTTTTAACTGTTGGATTTATTGTCAACATGTCTGTGCGAACAAACCTTTTACGCTCCGTTTCATTTCGATTATAACGAGTTATAGAATACCACCGCAGAATCCATAAAAAATCCGTTCCTGTTAATGTTTATAATTAAATTTATTAGATTAATCATATGTGAAATACTCTGTACTCGACGGATCGAATCTATACTATTCGGTAGAAGGCAAGATAAATATTATTTACACTTTAACGCAGATATCAACATTTTTAAAGAATACCACTTACGAGGTGATGATGCTAATAATAATTAAATATGTAACTAAGTCTCATTAAATTTTGAAAATATAAAGTTGGAACATTCACAGTCTACCTTTTGATTTATTCAGTACGTCTCTGATGACAGTTTTGCGCAACATATATGAGAAATGTTCAATATTATTCTCCATTCTGTTTCTCCTGATTTTCTTAGATAAATTGCCAAGGACTTACAGCAGCTTGAAGTTAACGGGTTACCATAACGGTTGGCATTACTGAGAACGATGTTTTGGGAAAAGGATCATCTGTGAGAAACATAGCTGAGCGGAAGTTTAGAAATATCTTCCTATTGTTAGTTGGCTTTACATGGTTTGTTGAATGCAATATTTCTGGATTATAAAATACATGGATTTTAACCAATTTGTAAAATTTCTGTAAAAAATTACATTACATTGAGTTTTATTGTATATATATATATATATATATATATATATATATATATATATATATATGTATATATATGTTATATCACACTTTCAAAATTTTATTTATAGTTGCACAATTATTAACTTTTAATATAAAACTTGAAAATAACAATATAATACTTTATAACAATAAAAAGACAAAATGAGTGTTAAACTAAACTAGACAGAACTGTAAGTAATAATGAATGCAGACATAAGGCAATTGAACAATTTATAACATAAGAATGCTGACTAAGCTGTCGCAGCGTTTGCTGTTCTCACGGATGTACGTCGTCGAAGGTAACCTGAGACGAGACGTGGATGCTGACTCAGCTCGGGAACTGTTGCTAGATGGTTTCACATAAGTCGATGGAATAACTTATATAACAACTCCCATCCATATAAAAGAGTTGATGCTACAGCATCGCCTTTTAAGGGAGGTTCTGCAATTCCATATCCTCGACAGGACTAAGGAGGCTATGGAGTTTTACCCTGGGCTTGATGGCTGATGGACCTGGTGGTGGTGCTGGATCGGCAAAAGGGCTGATCGTTGGGTGCTTCTGGAATTTCTTTCTGATGATGCTGATGGAAAGGAGGGCAACCACAATTACGGTTGTTGCTATTGTGATGATCGTAAACCATGAGGTGTGTTTCTCCAAGAACGGTTGATCTAGGAGCTTTTCTAATTCCCTGGAGTATTGGCGAAGCTTATGGTTGGCGATATTCAGGTCTCTGGCATCCAGTTCCTGTAGTTTCATGGGTTTCAACTTTGGAAGTTGACCGATGGTTGGCAGGTTGTCGCAACAGTTGTACGGGATGTTGACTGGGTGACTTTTTAGTGTGATGTTGTCAACGTTGTTGGTGGTCCTTCTGGCATGGACCCTGGTGTTACCAATGAAGGCATTGCAACTGGGTTGGATGGTCAATAGAGAATTTGTCGAAATGGATTGGGTAACGACATCTTCTCCCTTACACTTGATGTTGATGGGCAACTGTCCGGAAGTCGAGATTAACCAAAGGTTCAGATCAATCTCTTGAATATTATACTCTTTGGCATATAATATTAAAGGCTTGCAAGTTGAAGGAAGGGCTGCTGGCTGTCTAAGAAGCTGTGCTTCGCAGAGGGCTTCTTTGTCTATGATGTGTGGAATAACTTTGGAACAGATCTTATGTTCTTTAGATAATGGCTTACAGCCACTCAGGTCTTCGAAAGATGCGTACAAAAGCGAATCGTCATCTCTCGCGATATATTTTATTTTTGTTGGAAGAATATGGTGAAATCCTGTTCGTTTATCCAAAACTGGGATAGGATACAGGCGGTACAGTGTATAAGTTTCAGGATTGACTAAGGGAATTTTTAGTACAAAAACAATTTTAGTATTGATCTGAAAAGCTTCCAATTCTATTAGATCGATGTATCGAGCAACATTTGAACTATAGGTTGGAAGTGGTAAGTTATTTTCATGAAGTGACTGTGGTATTTTCTGAAGGGAATCGACCAAATCTACTGGGTTTATAATTGAGCTATGTAAATTTTTTAGACGGGCGAAAGAGACTGCAGTTAATAAATCGTTGAGAGTATCTTCAATGTATACGTAACTTTCCATTAAGCTTCACACAAATCCAAGACATTGGCTTGAAGGTCATAAAAGGCAAGATCGTCTGTAATGAACACAATTGACTTCCTAATTGCTTCGATATTTTCCGAAAATATTTTCTCTTCGGACTGAAATTTTTGTATTGTGGTGTTAAGGTTCTTACTGACCGAAGTTGTTACTGATAATTGTCGTTTCATTAAATTTTCAATTTGATGTTGGTCTTTAGTAATTTTGTTTATAGAGTCACTAAAGTATTCTCCGTCTGTTGCATCTAAGTCCCAGTCCATTAATTAGTCCGCGTTTCTTTCTGTTGGTACTGTAAGTCTCAGTGTCAGCGAAAATTTCTGTATATTTGATGTTAACAGATTTTGATATTTGTTTCAGGAGGCTTACGTGAGTCTGTACTTTTGATTTGAAGATTTTAATGTTAGTTTTGTTGTCGTTAATAGTTTCTAAAAGTCTGTTCAGTATATTGTCTTTGTTAGAAATAGCGTCTCGAAAGGGGTTTAGATCTTTGTAAACAAGGAGTGTCCATTTCTCATTAGAAATTTTAAGGGTGCCTTCTTCATGGAAGAAAACTCCTATAGTATTGTTAACAGGCGTAATGGAGTACTGTTGAAGATTCACGACTGAAAACATTCCACAGAATATGAAAAAAGGGATTTATTCAAAATAGGGTTTTAGTCTGTCAAAGTTAACTTTAGTTATTTGGTTTGTTTGTAAATTTATGACGGTGGCAGAATTTTTTCGTATTGCGGTAATTTCGAAGGGGCCGTTGAATTTGTTTTCGGCTTTGTTTTTGATTTGGGACTCTTTTACGTAGACTTTGTCGCCTACTTTGTAATCGGGTTGTTTAGTAGAAACGTGTTGGTCAAATCGCACTTTAGATTTTTCTTTCTGTCTTTCGGTTTTAGCACGGGCGAGTCTGGGTAATAGTCCATTCTGTTATTTAGGTCTCTTACGTATTTCGAAATCAGTTTTTCCTGGTTGTAAAGGGTTTCTGGAGGCCTACTTGAAGTGTGCCCAAATATGAGTTCATAGGGCGTGAAACCGGTGGTTTTATTTTTCGTGTTATTATAAGAGATGATGGCATAAGGGAGGACGTTAAATGGATGTTCGTTTGGATGTTCCGCTGTATTTGCCCTTATCATTTCTGCTAAGGTCGCGTGAAATCTTTCAATAGAACCGTTTGACTCGGGATGTTGAACGCTGGAGAATGTCAGTTTTATGTCGTATAGTTGGCATAGATCCCGCATTAAAGTGTTGTCAAATTCACGTCCATAGTCACAAAGGATGCGAAGCGGAGTCCCGTAATGTTGAAAGAAAATCAGAAGGGTGTTTACGACAGTTGAAGCTGTTTTGTCGTTAATGGGGTAGGCTTGCGTAAATTTCGTGAGTTCGTCCCTAATAGTGAGTGCATGATTTCTAGATGGGTATTCAAAGATGTCAATGTTAATACGTTCGAAAGGAGTCCTGGGTGTTTCCGTAATAACAAAAAGTGCACTTAAGTTTTTCTTACAGAACTTTACCTTTTGGCAAGTCTCACAGGATTTGATAAATTGTTCTACAGTTTTAATTAAGCCGGTCCAATTGTATTTTTCCCTAATACGTCTGATGGTTTCGTTAATGCCACGATGGAGGTTGTTTTTACCAGAGTGGTATTGTTGTATTATTATAGGAATTTCGTCTTCGGTAGGAGTTGTAACAATGTTTTGGCAGATTTTGAGTTTGATTTCTTTGTCGGATAGAATGAAAGATAAAATTTCAAGAATGGGAAGTTCTATGTTATTTTCTATGCAGTATGTTTCGGAGTCGTTGAATTGGTCTTGGTTGGTATAAATAATTTTGAAAAGATGTGAGACGACAGTTTCAGGGTCATAGGGCAAAGGTACAACTAAGTATTTCCTATGCCTGACAGATTTACTAGCCATGATGTTAAGAGTGTCATTACTGAAATTAGGTTCTTCTTCGAAAAAGTCATCAATAATTTTGTCGTGTAAGTCGTTAGTTTTATTTTGCCAAAAGAATGTAACTATGCGTTTGTGGGACTTGTCTAGAAGTTGAGAATTGGATATTTCAATTTTAGAATAATCGATTATTTACTCAGTTTTGTAGAGTTGAACAAATCGATTAAACTCAGCGATAATTCTTTCGTCATGTTCGTTGTCATTGTCAGAGTTTTCAGGTTGTTCGGAGTCAGTTTCGTTGTTAGCGAAAATTTTGATTTTGGAAAGGAAATCAGCACATTGCTTGAAATGGTTGATTTTGATGCGAGAAAGAGCATCTGCGTTTTGGTTTACCTTGCCGGGCTTGTACTCGATCTTATAATTGTATTCCTCTAGCTTAAGGCGCCATCTAGCTAGACGACTGCAAGGATCTTTGATGGAAAAGAGCCAAGTAAGCGGACGGTGGTCACACAGGAGTGTAAACCTTCTCCCAAAAAGATACAGTCTGTAGTGCTTAACAGCCCAAACTATGGCCAACAATTCTCGTTCGATGGTGGAATATCGTGTCTCTGCAGCACAGAGGGCGCGAGAAGCGTATGCAACAGGGAGATCTTTTCCCACAGGGCCTTTGTTTGAATATATCAGGATTGGGTCAGATACAAGGGCTTGCTTCAGTTCATTGAAGGAAGACTTGCAATCTGCGTCAAAGATGAATTTGACATCTTTTTGGAGTAGTTTAGTCAGAGGTTTAGAGATCTTCGCAAAATTTGGTATGAAGCGTCTGTAATACCCAGCGAGACCAAGAAAAGATTTGATGTCTTTCGGAGTTTGGGGTTGCGGAAAGTTCTGAATACATTCAACCTTTGAAGGGTTTGGTTTTACACCTTCTTGTGTGATAAGATGGCCAAGATACGCCACTTCTTTACGAAGAAATTCGCACTTATCAAGTTGAATTTTGAGGTTAGACTTCCGAAGTCGTTTAAAAACTTTTGTTAACCGGGAAATATGTTCATGGATGGTCGGAGAGTAGACGATGATATCATCCATGTAGACGAGACAACGTTCATTCTGGATACCCAGAAGAATATTGTCCATGACCCTCTGAAAAGTAAAAGGTGCATTTTTTAAACCAAATGGCATACGAACGAATTCGTAATGACCAACAATTTTCGACAGAAAAGCCAGTCTTAGGAATATCTTCCTCTTGGATTTCCAACTGGTGGAACCCGGAAGCGAGATCCAGTGTCGAAAAGTATTGACACTTTCCAAGTTGGTCGAGAAGATCGGAGATATTTGGCAGAGGATATTTATCGTCTATAGTCAATTCATTTAATTTCCTGTAATCGATAACAACTCGCCACTTTTGTTTACCAGAAGCATCGAGCTTCTTGGGGACGACCCATACAGGGGAAGACCAAGGAGATGAGGAGTGCCTAATGATACCTTGTTCGAGCATTTTTCCAATTTGGGTTTTCACTTCCTCTTTATGAACTTGAGGATATCTGTATGATTGAGTGAAAACGGGCTTTGCGTTATTCGTATCAATCGAATGTTTAACCTCGTTAGTGAAAGTCAAGATGTCACCTTCAAGATAGAAAATGTCTTGGAATTCCAAACAAAGATCAGTGATTTGTTCGCGTTCTTCGTCATTTAGATGTTCAGTTCTAATTTGTTGTCTAATAGTCGAGTTTCTGTCTATGTATTGGGATTCATGATAATCGTCTGTATTGAAATTCAGAAGAGGGTGAGTTTTGTCAAGTGGTTCCAGTTTCAAATCAGAAAAAGTTACGGTTTTGGGCATCGCGTTAGCGTTGATGATGGAAGTTAGAAATTCGCCATTTGCGTTAATGTGTACGAGTGCGTTTGGAAGTCGTACTCTGTCAATTTCTTGAGTTGGTAAGTTGCCCTCGATGTTAGAAAGATCGCATTTAAGTTTAAAGATCTTTTCTATGCGTGCCTCAATAGTTATTTTGTTTTGTGTGGGTGTTTGTGAAGTAATATTTGGCTTAACATTGGGTGTGTCGGGTACATCAGTCAAGGGTTGATCGTTATCGGGAACTTTGTGTAAAGGGATGATTTTAAAATTTGATATTAGCTGTTTAGATGCTTGTTTCAACTATGCATTCATAGTGTTCGAGAAAATCTAATCCTAGTATGCCGTCAAACTCAATGTACAAATCGTATATGAAAACTTTATGTGGGTTACGTGGAGCGAATGGAATTAGGTTAGATTGTGAAATGGGGAATTTTTCATGGGTAATACCTTGAATCGTTACCCTTTCAGGAGATCTTTGGGTGAAATTCTTTACGGTATTTTCTTTGAAGATAGAGATAACAGCTCCGGTATCAATAAGTAGTTTGCATTTAGAAGAAGCGTCAAGAATGTAGTAAAGGTTTTTAGAGTTAACTGTAAGAAGTAGGCTTAAAGAAATAGTTGCTCCGGGAAGTTCAAGTCGGGGTTCAAATCGTCGAGATTCAAGCTTTGAATCAGTTGTTGTCGAATCGGGAGGTTGGTCTAGGCTTGGAAGCGCTAGAAAATCCTGGTATTGATGACTATTAAAGGGCTCGATAGGAGTATCTTCGAACGTTTGTTCAACGATAGGATAATTTTGAAGATCATCCTCATAATCGTATGTGTTATCATCCGTATAATAAATGTAGTCTGAATAATTAGTGTAATCAACATTTTGGTGTTGATTGAAATGGTGTGTCCTTTCAGGACGGTTATTAGGATTGTTTTGTATTACCTATGGGCGATAATAGTTAGGGTTCATTTGAGACCTAACAGGGGGTCTCTGAAAGTTTTGTGGACGAAACTGTTGTCCTTGTTGAACAGGGGGTGTATTTGAGGGGAAATTGGGCCGCGTTGGCTGGTTAGGCCCAACAGGATTCGGCCTGTGGTTTTGATTGAATGTTTGAGTATTGTTTTGATTTTTCAATCGGCAATTTACGGCTATGTGGCCTAATCGACCACAATGGAGACACGTAAGAGGTTGTGTCGGCTTTCGTGCTTGGAAGTTGGGTTTGAGAGGAACAGATTTGTTCGTTTTCTGATCCTCGAAATAAGAAAGTTGAAGCTCTCTTCTAATCCGGGAATGTGCCTCTAGAAGGTCTTTTGGGTTACTGGCACGAATTATCTGACCTAAACGGGGTTCTAATCCCGTAAGAAGGGTATTCATCATCATTGTATCCACTAGAGTGGTCTGGGCGTCTTTTTGTTCTGGACTAAGCCCAGCCGTTTTGTGGATGCAGTAGTGCATTTTCGCACTCAATACCTGGCGTCTATTGTAAAACGTTAGTGGAGACTCGTTCGAAAGTTGCTTTAGACATTGTAAGTCGTGAATAAGGGAAGAGAGATCACGAGAATCTCCAAAGTGTAGGGTCTAGAGTTGCTTGATTTCAAGGTACGATCCGGGGTTCCTTGAATTTATCAACTGCGCCGCTTTCCCTTTGAGTATATTTTTGATATGGATCACTAACAAATATTTTTGATCCGCCGTGGACATGTTATATGCGCAATTACACGCATCTATAAAGGTTCCCAAGGAAATTTGGTCGCCTTCAAATTCGGGTATAACGGAAAATATCTCCGTTAACCGGTAACTTTCTGTTTCAGGTGTACCTTAATTTGGTGAAGCTTGTGCCATGTTTATCGATATAAATGAATTGGAGTGTAAAGTTTATAAAATAAAATGTTAAAGGGTATAGAGAATTAATAAACTGTAGAATACGTTAATGGGAATAACGATTGTTTGAATGATAGAACAGTATGGTAACCAATTAAAATAGTAGATTCAAATAAATCAGTTATTCAAAATAAAAAAATCATTGAAATAAGTAAATCAGATATACCAATATCAATAACAAGAAATCAAATAAATATATCAATAGAATAAAATAATTCAGTTAATGAAATAAATCAATGTTTCATTTGAATCAAATATATCAAAATAAAAATCAAATTGATAAATATGTAAAATCAAATAATAAAATAAATCAATATTAATCAAATCAAATGGATTATATCAAATATTAAAAATCAATGTTCAATAAAATAAATCAAATAATATTTACTTAAAACGAATGACGATTCACCATTACTTACATCAACAGGAACATTGAAAGCGCCGTGTTCTACGTTTGATTGCAGTGAGGACTTCTTCCAGGCTCGTTGTTCCGTTGAGGGATAGGAATCCGCCGCTACCAGTTAGAGTACTCGTGTTCTAGTAACGTTAGACGAATCCTACTGACTGCGCCAATTTGTTATATCACACTTTCAAAATTTCTCTTTTTAAAAAAGATTTTATTTATAGTTGCAAAATTATTAACTTTTAATATAAAACTTGAAAATAACAATATAATACTTTATAACAATAAAAAGGCAAAATGAGTGTTAAACTAAACTAGACAGAACTGTAAGTAATAATGAATGCAGACATAAGGCAATTGAACAATTTATAACATAAGATTGCTGACTAAGCTGTCGCAGCGTTTGCTGTTCTCACGGATGTACGTCGTCGAAGGTAATCTGAGACGACACGTGGATGCTGACTCAGCTTGGGAACTGTTGCTAGATGGTTTCACATAAGTCGATGGAATAACTTATATAACATATATATATATATATATATATATATATATATATATATATATATATATATTTGGAAAAACTTGGAGAAACTGAAGGCTTTAAAGAAAACCACAAAAGGAAAATGTATTAAAATAATGAAATTCATATTGATCTTAGGGTTAGTTGGGTGTCTCAAGCATTTTGGCACGTATTTAATAATAATAATAATGTCTTTATTTCACACAAATGTTACAACATTTGATCCGGAAAGGCGAAGCTTAGCTACAAGCTACTCTTTAACTCTTTACCTTTCCGGATTACAAAGGAGCAGCTTTCAATATACATACACATACAAGAAAAAAACATTCAATCATTTACAAGTAAAAAGTCTCTCAAAACATGGCGAAACCGCCCAACACTGGCAGCTGACATCGAAAAGAATGAGACATATGTATTGTAGATTTTAACAATATTATATGTAAATGAACATTCAAACATAGCAGAAGAATGGTGTGGCAATGGGAGTGTATTGTGACGAATGTCTCAATCATGGGTACCTCTTCTAAAAATAATTTTCTCGAAAAGATGGATGCTGGAGTTTTATGCTTTAATAGGCGATATAAAAGAACAAGAAAATTTAATTGGCACAGTTTATTTATTTTTAACCATCTGATCTGCTTTGTATAAGGAGATATACTATCATATTTTCTTCGACAACAAATATATCTGCAACATGTGTCTTGCACCAACTGCAGTTGTCTTTGCGAAATGGCGTCCAAACATGGATAATAAACAGTATTACAATAGCCTATTTGAGAAAGTATCAAAGCCTCGCATAATTTTTTTCGCAATTTGAAGTTCATAATGTGTCTATTAATGTAAAGTATACGCATTTTTATGTAACATTTTTGCAACAATGATTTCACATGACTTTTGAATCTCAGTGAGTTATCAATTATCAGACCAAGATTTTTTGATTCATTGGACAAGTCTATTACCAAACCATTTAACTCGAGTCTTATTTGATTTTCAACTGCAGCTCTTTTAGTTTTGCTACAAAAAATTACAGCAGTAGTCTTAGTTGGATGTAATGTTAGGTTATGCTCTTTAGACACGCGATGTTTTCCAAGTCTTGATTAATCAGGTAATTTGCATTTAATACTTTAGATGGATCAAAGTAATGAAGTAGTTGTGTATCATCCGCATATTGTTGAATTTCACTATTGATTATTTGTTCAGGTATATCTGAAGTATATATTAAGAACAGTAAAGGACCCAAAACGGATCCTTGTGGGACACCTGATACAATTCTTTTATAAGACGATAGTTCTGTTCCAATCCGTACACATTGCTGGCGATTCCACATGTAAGATTTAAAAAACGACAAAGCAATGTTGTCTGCCCCATAATATTTTAATTTTGCACATAGTAGATCATGATCTATTAGATCAAAAGCCTTTAAGTAATCTAGAGATACTAAAACAGCAGCTAATTTTTTGTCCATTGCACGAATGATATTATCAGATAAGTTTAAAAGGGCTGTAGTTGTACTATGTTTATTTCGAAAACCTGATTGCTGTTGGGGTAGGATAGTATTTACAGTAACATAGTCATATAATTGAATGTAAGCTACACATTCAAGAATTTTAGACATTACGGGTAGTAAACTAATTGGTCGTAAGTCGTGTGGGGTTAAGGGATTATCAACTTTTGGAATGGGACAGATTACTGAGTCTCTCCACGCTTTAGGAAAATACCCATATTGCAAACAACAGCTAATACTATGAGTGATTTGGTCTATGATTGCAGGCAAGCATAACTTTATCATATTCAACGAAAATCCATCGTTTCCGGCTGTATTAGATTTTATGGAGTTTATTGCATCGATTATGGTATTTTGACAGACAGGTTTTAAGGATAGTATGTTATTATTATGTCGATTGCTGACATAAAAAGCTACACGTGGCATACAATTATTGTTTTTTAACACATTTACGAAATGATCATTGACTTCATCTGGCGTAAATATGTTGGTTGGAGTTTTTCTGTTGCTAGATTTTTCTCGTCTCCATTTCTTTGCAAATAAGCAAATAAGCAGCTTTCTCCCTACGTATTGATGCTAAAGCATAATTCCTATATTCTTCGCTTTTATTTAATTTAAATTTTCGTAACGCTTTATCTCGTTCGTTTAATATTAACTTTAAATTGTTCGTTAACCACGGCGCTGGTGGTTTGCTGACTCTAATTGTCTTAATAGGAATATGTTTATTGAATGTGGTATTTAAGTGATCAGTTAGAAATTTGACTTTATCATTAATGTTATTTATAGAAAATATTACATCCCATGATATAGACAGTAGGTCTTGCATCATGTTATTAGTATTTAAGTCCTTAAAATTTCGAATTTTGATGAATTTCTGTGTTGGTTTATTTTGTTCTATATTCAGAACAACGTACGGCACTATATTGTATTTAGTGTCTGACCAAAACGGGATTTGCAGCCAAAATTAGAACCGATTATTCGGTATCAGTTTTGGAGTTTTGGCCCAAACATATTTATAATTGTTGAAATTTTTACTGGTATAGAGTCTATTATTATATATGTACAAGCAAATCACTCGTGCACGAAGAAATAATTATTTGTGTTATGTTAACAATTTAACGAAGTGAGGTATTCTTACAAGTAAAGTAGGTTAAAAGTCAATACGTCATTATAAATACAGTCTAGTTGAGTATTGAGCTGCATAATCCAGAGGTGATCAAAATATTTTGTATAAACTATAGTCTGTTTTGACATCTTAGCGGCACGGGTGTAGGTGATATCTCGTATCACCTTAAATCGTTTTTTTTTCTTATAAAATTGCTTTCATTTTTCTAAATTTTAATGGTTTTGCGCTGGCGGCAAGAATGACCTCCTGAGAGTAGTGCACGTTCCGCGACTGCCGATGTTTCGAGTTGTAACAATCGGCAATTTCGCTTATGATCAGAAATGGTAGTGATGAAAATCTACTCGGTTGTACAGATATACACAACATCACAAAACAGAAAGGGCATTGCTGACATTTTCAATTCTAGTAAAAAATTAAAAATCACCTACGTTTATTTGATTATTTAAAAAGGTCGTTATTTGTTAAAACTGATAAAAATTGATGTAATACTCTTTTTATGAAAAAGTCGGTCTATTTTACATTATTTATAATAAAGAAATGATAATAGTATTATTGTGTATGACATACATGGATTCTACTTAATAATAACCTCTTTGTCTTTATACATTTATAAAATGTTTAAAAGCCTACAATTAAACCAAAATACTAATACATATTTTATCTGGCTGCACTGATAGAAGCTGGAGATAGAGCAAAACAACAGGGTTGAATAATATTGAGTGATCAATATCAAGTCTACTGAACTGGCAATGCAAATGTCCCTGGATTAGGATATTCTTCTTTCATTCTAGACACTGCTGAATTTTCGAGGTATCACGTGTCAACTGGATAAAATGTCACCTGTTTTATTGTCATTGCGATATTTGGCGGATTTTCAGTTTTTGTCTGAAATCTGAAATCTTCGTACTTATTTTCTCTACAGCGTATGACTGTATATAAATTGTCCTTTTCAGGACAACGCAATACTTTTTTCGGTGCAAAAGGACACTTTTATTGTTATGACACATTTTCTTGACATATACGCTAGTAAAGTATTTTTGACAATAGCCATTTGCGCCATCTCGGGTTTAATTTTTGGAACGCTGGTTCTGTCAAGGCCGAAATTTATGTTTGCTGTGTTATAGACTAAAAATTGGTTATTCCATAAAATGGAAAAAAAACATCAAACCGAAAGTGCGGTGTAGTTGATTTTAAAAACACATCAAGGAAAAATCAAAAATTACAATTCTACCGTTTCCCTGAATTTCTATATGAAAGGAAGAGGAAGAAAAAAATGGATTACAGCAGTTCGCGTTAAGGGCAATTAAATTAAATTTCCACGTTTTTAGTCATTACTAAATACATAAAATTAATCACAATTGTTGTTCAATATTCATTTCTTTGTCAATTAACATGAATATTTGCATCTGTTGTTGCTTCATTATCATTGCTCCAACTTGATGATTTTATCTTGATCCATTAAAACTTCTTCGTTAGTGAAATCTACCAATAAATTTTATATAATGAATAAAGTTAATTTGTTTTATATATATATATATATATATATATATATATATATATATATATATTTATATATATACTTACTATTGTTAACCTCAATTGGAGCTTCATCGCCTCCTGACGATGCATTTTTTTCTTCATCACACAAACCAGCATGAAGATTTTGCTTTTATATATATATATATATATATATATATATGTAGGAAATATAGTTGGATTGTAATTTTTGTTATGTGCATTGTTTACTTTTTCTTCCCAACAATATGAACATTGAATTTGTTTCTGGTTGAGAAGGATTACCCCACTACTGTAATATAAAAATCCCATTTTTGTTAATAGAACAACAATTATTATTAATTTTATGCATTCAAAAATGACTAAAAACTTGAATATCATCTTTATTTACCCATGATGTCGAACTGCAGCAATCCATGTTTTCTTCATCTCTAATTGATATGGAAATCCATGAAAGTGGTATAATTGTAATGTTGGGTTTCTTTTTGGTGTATTTTCACAATCAACTACACCGCACTTTCTTTATTCTACTAAATGGCAAACGTAAATTACCAGTTTGATACAACCAGAGTTCCAAAAATAAAACACGAGATGGCGCAAAGGTCTCGTGTCATAGATACTTTACTAGCGTATTGGCTACAGATATGTTTTGAACAATTCATTAAATAAATTTCCCAATCACAGAGAGTGTACTAGAACGTAAACCTAAAAAGGTCGTAATGGTAGTAGCACAAAGTATTGAAGATGACGTAAGGGACGGAGAATGGCAAATCCAGGACTCAAAACATTTAGTGGATTTAGGGCTATTTAGCGGTTTCTATCAATACAGTAATCAGGAGTGATATTTTCAATTCAACAAAGTATTTATTTAAATCTGTATTATGGAAAATTAGGAAATAATAGAAATTTCTAATTTAATAATACTAGTTGAACTGTCAATTTATTTCATGAGTAGTAGGACAAAATAATTGATGATAAAAGGATCACCATAGTAATATACGTATTAAGTAATTATATAATTACTCAATAAATGTAGCCGTATTCAATGTGCTATTTTATTGTCCTATGTGTCACTCAATTTAATATTTATTATACAATTACTTCATTAACATCTGGACAAAGGTAATTAGTCCCATAATTTGAAAATATTTTGACATCAAACAGGTAATTCTGATTGGAGCTTAACCATTGTTTTGGGAGAGGGAGCTATCCGTTAGTTAAGGAAGCAGAATTATCAACCCCAAATCTTAATGTAACATAAACAACCCGAGTTACGGAATATATCCTGAATAACTCTATAAGAAAATTAGCAGCGCAAGTAGCTAACAATATTATTTTTCTATTTTAAATTACTAACATTTTACAAACAGCATGGAATATCACATTACATATATATTTTTACAAATTTTCTGTACATCAACATTTGCGAGACCAGGAATTTTACCAACAACATAATTATTGTCTTTGGTTTAATCAAATAATTAGAGATGAAGACTTGCATCTAACTTTTTATTCTGATGAAGCATGGTTTCACTTATTGGGATATAGTAATTAATAAAATTATCGAACATGACCCACTGAAAATCCGTATCATTTATTGAAACTGACCTTCATCCAATCAAGGCAGGTGTATGGTTAACAATGTCGAACACGGATTATACTGCCAATATTTGACAGTTTACATTGTTATGAATTAACTGATGATTTTCAACAATACGAAACACCCCCGCATACTGCACATGGCACAATAAGTTTCTCGGAACAATGTTATATTTGAATACGCGTTGTCATTGTGAACTCAACGCATTGAGAATACCAAGTGAGAGTTTGGCGAAACGTCTGCATGATTCAAAACTGAATCATACTAGCGACCAGGTGTATTTCTGGATAAATATTTCTTTATATTGTTCTATCCCTGAAATTTTACCACTAGATATATATAATAGTCTAAGACAGTTTTTTAACACAACCGCTGAAGATTTAGACGACACATTGTTGATTGGTTTAACGCTCCGAAAACTACATCCATTCTTACTCAATCTAGCATTTTAAATTCGTTAAGAGGAATCTAATTAGTAACAATACCCAACAAATCCTGGCAAACCTTAAAGGAGAATTAACAGAAGCGCATCTACTCGAATTTCGTTAAAGCAATGTTCCTTCCCCTTTCTTTCAGTTCGATTTAATATTCCTCACTTGTTCGAAACGTTCGTAAAGGACCTCCGACCTATTTGTTTTGTAGAATACAAATTCCGTATTTCGTAAATTATACCGTCGACTTAACTTAGATGTTACCAGAATGGCATTTTGTTGGTACGGTAAATATTTGTGTACGTGCCACCAACAGATACGTTCACCAAGCTATAAAAGGTACATTGAGAACGAGTTTCCTGAAGTTCATAGACAACCGACCAAGTTTTGCGAATACTTCTATAAATATAAAATGACAATTGTTAAGAGATATTCGAATATCATAGCTAAAGATTATTTCCTTTTTCGATTTTTTATAATTTTTACCCTAGATAAAATCTGCTGTGACGTAATAAATTTGTATTATGAATTCGAAATAAAATTGGTTGTGTTGTAAAATTGACGAGTTAACTTCCAATTTATTTTGGTAGTATAAACTAAGTTATGAAATATATGCATTGAAGAGTTTAGAAGTACTTATTATCCACATTTTTCGTATAAATTAATTCAGGTCATATTGCGTTAATATTAGGCCATATGAAAGTTTTCCAGTACTTCCTATTAATTTATTTAGATGTAATTAGCTGGAGACCGACCGGTCGTGAAAAGGACACAGCTAGTATTAAAAAGGGTAGTGCGAGCCAAGTCAGTCAAATACAGTCCACACCCTACAGAGCGATTAGCAGAGCAAGTAAGTCCTCTGGCGTGTCCGTTCCTTTTTCTTTTTTGATTTTATCAACTTGTAACTTTTTTAAAACCCCATTCACAACAGTATGAGCTACAAAATTAATTTTAGTGTAACTAAATAGCCACAAATGATGGATTGGTTCAGATTCGCATTTCTTGAAGTCCTCCTTAAGTTAGTAGACCTGAAGATTTTGACACTAGTATATGATGTACCAAATACAAAATTAAAGTGCATGCTAAACGTATAATGGTATTGCAAAGTAGATTGGGAAAATTATCACATGAAAAATAAAATTAGGAGGAACTTATATGAAATAGTAGCACATGTTATATTCAATAATAACAA
The DNA here is from genome assembly GCA_034190945.1 of Octodonta nipae. Classification (NCBI taxonomy): domain Eukaryota; kingdom Metazoa; phylum Arthropoda; class Insecta; order Coleoptera; family Chrysomelidae; genus Octodonta; species Octodonta nipae. Next base: position 57,054,769 of record CM067218.1, on the reverse strand, counting down.
AAAACAGTCAGATAATTGGAAAAAAGAGTCTAAATATCTGTAAAATAAATAGTTCACTGGAGTATATATTAAACAGGGAAATGAGGATACAGTGAGGTAAAGTCGATTTGCATTTAATCGTTCAAGAAATGTGGGGAACCTTTATTATTGTAGTTATAACGTCATTCTGAACCATTTTGTTACTTTTCTTATATAAATATGATATTTCAAAATATTGAACGATGTGTGATCGTGTTAAAAATTAGAACAACTACGAATGTTATATTATAGATTCCAGTGTAGTTATTTTTGCCCTATTTATCCTTATGATGGTGTAAAATGTAATTCTAAATATTCCTATTTGTAGAAATGAGAAGATTTTTCTGATGCGATAGCCTTGAATCATTTGTAATAGGAATGGTGTCATATATTTAATTTACAGCTTTCTTGTCTTTAATTTTTTGGAAAATGTTTTAGGAATGAGTTGAGAGTAGCAAACATTATTGACATAAGTTTCATTCTGTTTGATTCAGTGACATTTAAAGAATAGGATACTCTTCAACTTTAGATTAGGAGTGTTTGTTTTGGTGGATAATAATAAGACGGTTGATGATAAATGGAAAATATGAGTTCATTCTCTTACTTTTAATGATAAAGTTTTAAAATAATAGTATGTTGTCTGCCACTGTTCTCAGCACGAAATTAATGTTAACTCAAGTGGTAGAGGACCGATAAAACAAGCGAAAACATATTTTGTAGGCTGTTTCATGTTTAACCATGTATGTTTTCATGTATATTTCAACATAATTGGTGGTAATTATAGTTTATTTTGCAATTGTTAGGGAGACTAAATGTTTGAATTCTTGATACTAAGTTAACTGAATTTTTTATATATGTATTGATGATGTAGCCTAATAAATAACTTTTTTAATAAAATACCGACTTAGTGCATAGAAACAAAAATGACACTGTAATATTTTTATTTTCACAGTCGGGTTCAGTTTAGTTCTTGGATTTATTTAAAAACAGTCCAACTCACTCTAATTTATTTATATATAGAAAAAAAGTTTCTACAACTTGGCCGGGTAAAGTAAGAGCAATTACAAAACCAAACATCTTCCAGAACATACCCAATTAAATGTTTTGCTCGATTTACAAGAAAATCCTGACAAATCCACTAGACAAATAGCTACACAACAGTCAATAAGTAAATCTTCTGTTCTAAAATGTTTGCATAGAAATAAATGGCACCCATACAAAGTTCATTTAGTTCAGGAACTTATTGAAGATGATTTGGACAGGAGAGTAGAATTTTTCGAAATAATGATGGATAGATGCAATGCCAACCCGTACTTTTCAAGTAAGATAGTTTTTTCTGACGAGGCAACATTTTGTTTAAATGGTTCAGTAAACAGGCAACATTTTCGATATTGGGCATCAGAAAACCCACATTGAATTATGGAAAGTCATATACAGTTTTCGAAGAAAGTTAGCGTATGTGCCGGAATTGTGAGTACTTCAATTGTGGGTCCTTTTTTATTGAAGGAACACTTAACTTGGAAAAGTATTTAGACCTATTACAAATTGACAAAATACCCTGTTTAGCAGAACTTTACCCGAATGATGAAAACCCCAATATACTGGCAGATTATCTTGATAATATTTTCCCAAATAGATGGATTGGAAGGGGAGGTAATATCAAATGGCCAGCTAGGTCTCCAGATCTAAACCTTTTAGATTTTTATATTTGGGGTTACGTGAAATCGAAAGTCTACTTCAATAAGCCGGAAAATATCGAGGAATTAAAGAATAGAATTAGGGCCGAAGTACAACGAATCCTGCCACAAACGCTAAATGAAGTGTTACGAGAATTTGAAAACCGTCTTAGGTATTGTCAGGAAGTTAATGGTCAACGTTTAATTTGATTTGTTCATGTTTTTTTTTCTTCAATTTTGAGATAAATGTAATTTTTTAATAAGTGTTAGTTTTCGGTATAGGACATTGTACATGAAAAATACTTAGAATTCAATGCATAATTCAAAAATAAAATAAAAAACAAATGTTTCCATTTGAGAAAATAAAGTTGATGGTCGCAATTTATTTCTGGCCCACGCTGTATAAATGAGATTATTATCACAAAAAGCGCAGTCCAAAAAAAAAACCGACTTGTCGGAGCGTTTTTCCAAAAAACCAACACCTGAATTTTAAACGTCCTCGCTGTATATAAATATGCTATGTGAACAAGTTTGTCCTAAGACGAAATGATTCAGTTTAGTTTCAATTCTATAACATTTATTGAAACACTCCTTATAATAGTTCTACTTCATAATATACTTTCACCTCTGTCTATATGCCTATGGACCCACTATTTTTATCTAAAATTGGAACCACCCTGTATATAACTATAACAACACTTTATAATCCAACGATTCTGTATATGTGACTGCCTGTGGACCAACCTATAAACACCTTTTGTTTGTAACTGTTTTTAACAACCTACTTTAACTTTATTTCTATCCTGCCCTATATTTCAACAATCGTATACCTACAACACCTTGTAGGGTACCAAATAAAAGAAATTTATTCACCATGTATAACTACATTTCTTCTCCAGCCTATATTACAACCACCCTATAAATGCAACTGCCTACGGGCTAGAAATATAGCACTATTGTTATAATATTTTTTAAATTAAGCTGCATAACTAAAATTATACTCCTGCAAATATGTATGTGTATCTGCCAATGGCCACCCAATGAAACCATAATTTCACCCTATACTCCAACCATTCTGTATTTTTAATTGCTAAGGGGCTACCCTACAGGTATAACATTGTTTTACCAGTTTTTAAACTACCCTGTATAACATACGTTCTACTCCGCCCCATCTTTCAACTATCATATCTAATCAAATGTTTGTGGGTTTCCAAATATATTTTTTTTTTCTAGCTTTTTTCTAACTAGCTTGTATAACTATAATGTCTCTCCACTCAACTCTATATTCTAGAGTAGTTTCTAAATGATTGAGGAGGTAAATGATTATTTTGAATGTTCATCTGGGATTTTCTCTCCTCGCAATTGTTTCTTATAAATACAGATAAGTTAAGTACTTGAATATCAAGGTGTAGTATCTAAGAGCAGTTTGTGGAAACTGCCCAGAACACTAATTGCCCACTTATAAAAAAAACTCTCCCGCAGGATTAACTGTGAGAAAGTAGGTCTACAGATTTCTCAACTAGTATTCGAGTATAATATGTTGTGTATTTTGTGTTGTACTGATCTGTTTTTTTTTGTGACGTTTCGATTCCTTATCAGGACTCGTTGTCGAACAATGTTTGTTTGAATGTTTTGCACTATATTCGGTAGACTTTTTTTGGTAATGCCAATTGACTTGAAGTTTCCTTTTTGATGTTCATTCGTCAGAAGTTGTTGCCATGCAACCAGTATCTCTACAGAGGGTGTCCCGATTTCTCCATTATTCAAGAACATGCAGACACTTTCTATGATTTTTCTTTTTTTGGTATGTTCTTCTTTAAGTAGTATTTTTGTCTTATTCCAGTCCATTTTGTGTGTACCATTATCCGTGAGTACATGATTTGCCAATCTTGATCTGTCTATATGTCTTCTTGAGACGTTGTATTGGTGCTCTTTTGTTCTAATTTGGAGAGGTCTTGATGTCTCACCGGTATATGTTTTTCCGCACTCACAAGGTACACTGTACACACAATTTTTAGAACTTTGAGTACCGTTTTCCGGTTTTGTTTCTGTCAAATTTGATTTTAAGTATTATTTGTTTTAAAAATCGTTTTTACTTGGTATTTATGGCCAATACGTTTAATTTTTTCGGAGAGGCCGGAAACATAAGGAATAACGTTTAAAATTGTAGAGTTAATATCAGTTTGTGTGTTGTTATTTAAATTGGAAGTATTGTGTGTTGTTATTTAAATTGGAAGTATTGTGTGTTGTTTGTGCCGTTTGTTGGTTTCTTTGTTTTTTCTCGATTTGGTAAATTGTTTTGTTTATGGAATTTCTTGGGTATTCGTTGTATTCTAAAACTTCCTTTCTCAAACATAACTCTTTCTCAAAAATTTCCTTTGTTGCTGGCAATAAATACCAAGTATGAACGAATAATACCTTAAGATCAAATTTGACAAAAACAAAACCGGAAAACGGTACTCAAAGTTCCAAAAATTGTGTGTACAGTGTACCTTGTTCCTGCGGAAAAACATATACTGGTGAGACATCAAGACCTCTCCAAATTAGAACAAAAGAGCACCAATACAACGTCTCAAGAAGACATATCGACAGATCAAGATTGGCAAATCATGTACTCAGGGATAATGGTACACAAAAATGTTGAATAATGGAGAAATCGGGATACCCACTGTAGAGATACCGGTTGCATGGCAACAACTTCTGACAAATGAACATCAAAAAGTCAATTAATCAGTCAATTGACATTACCAAAAAAAGTCAAGCGAATATAGTGCAGAACATTCAAACAAACATTGTTCGACAACGATTCCTGATAAGGAATCGAAACGTCACAAAAAAAAATGATAAGTACAAAACAAAATACCCAACATATTATAATGGAATACTAGTTGACAAATCTGTAGACCTACTTTCTCACAGTTAATCCTGCGGGAGAGTTTTTTTCTATAAGTGAGCAACTAGTGTTCCACAAATTGCCCTTAGATACTACACCTTGATATTCAAGTACTTAACTTATCTGTATTTATCAGAAACCATTGCGAGGAGAGAAAATCCCAGATGAACATTCAAAATAATCTATATTCTAGCTCTAGTATATGCAACTGCTTATGGGCCACCCAATAATATCTAATAAAAGGTCTCATTCTGAGGAAGACATACATTTTTCTCATATTTTAAAAAACTATATTGTTAATTTTGGGAGGCAAATAAAGTTAAACTAGAATCAAAAATTATACTTTTTTCAAACGCATCATGTGATATATCAAATAAATAGGCCCATTACCAGGAATGCAAATATTTTTTTTATATTTTTTTTCAACTAATTGCTTTAAAAAATATTAACACAAATAAAAAAACGACTTATCAGCTCAGAAAAATGGTGCCTATATTAGAAATATACTTTATCAAATTATTAATTCTAGTTTAACTGTATGCAGTTCTAAAATGTCTTCATTTTCGATTTTATCAAGAACATTTTAAGTTGTCAGCCATGGTGTCCACGGCATATGAAAAATTAGCCTTGCTTATTGGTATCTCGTATTACTTGTCTCCTAACCTTGGTTTTGTACTTAAGGTTCCTTGTAAATTTCTCTCTGTAAATCCGGGCCATTCTTCAACTTCAAAAGATACTAGATTGGTAAGTAATTAATTTGTACAGAATAAGCACCTTTTGATGTTTACATTTTTTACTTTCTGGGTAGGTACCTAACAACAGTGAATGTGTTATTTATTTGCTAGAGTTGTATTTTGTTATAATTATTTTGAGCTTTTTATTTATAGGCGGAAGTCAGTTATATATATATATATATATATATATATATATATATATATATATATATATATATATTAAAATGTTTTGTTTGTACAAAACCTTCATTAATTTGCACAGGAGGCAAATACATAGCTGAAAATATTCTTTGTAACCTTTAACGTACTATTCCTGTTCACTAATAATTCTATCGATCAACCCATGGATATCACTGTAGAAACACATTGTGGAATAAACAATACTGTTTTGTAGAGTCTACTTTCAATAATCTGCTTCTTAAGAAAAATTGCTTGCATACATAATTTATTTTGTTTTAAATTCTAAAATACATTGAAATTTGGAAATAATGATACTTAATACAATTCGCATAGTTATCCACTACAACAGAAATTCTAAAATTATGAATGATAACTTAAAGTTTATTAAATTTTCGAGGCAACTTATAATAGTTTGCACTGCTTACGATAAACGAAACATTTTATATCGCCCAGTTTCTTCCACAGGCAAATTATCTAAACTAATAAAAAGAAAAATTAATAAAATAGTTTGTTTGGTAACAGAATTGCATCCATTCCTGTATATAACAGTTTGAGTTCACTCAAACTATAATTTCTCAATTTGTAAACTGAATCAAAAGAAAAATAAAAAAATACTAATTTCGTGACAGATATAAGGCATGTGACGTACTATAGATCTCAATTTATGAGTAACTTGCTTTAAGTGAAAACGATGATAGGAAAATATACTATAGAATTTAACAATATGTAAAAACTGATTCTTAAAATTATTAGTTATAGCTTACGTTTTCCGTAACTGTTATTCGGTCTATATTATCACCATAATTTCAACTGCATGAGTTGTATCATTAAATCCCATATTGGATGGAACACCCTATGAGCCAGTATATCTCTGACGAATGACTTTATGAGTCCACCCTGACATTCTATTGTAGAAGTAGATATTTATGATGAACTACTTATGCAAGAGGCATGTGTCTGCAAGTTATAGATTAATAGCGTCTTTTCTTTTTATATATTATTTGAAAATGTCTGACGTCTTGACAGCTCAATTTTTTATTGCCAATTCCTTACCTATAATATCGTTACTATTTTTATTATTTTAATAAACAAAGCCATCAAATATTGGGTGTTTTTTTTAAGGAATAGAACTATAAGTTGGCAACACTCTTTTAACCGGCGGCCATCTTGTCAGCTGTCAAGTGATTTATGTTTAGTTTGGTTTGACAATTCATCATGAATAGACTGACGCCTCAACAACGCTTCCAAATTGTGCAAATTTATTTTGAAAATCATGGTTCTGTTCGAAATACGTATGTTGCACTATGTTCATTTTACGGTCAACATAATCGTCCATCAGAGCAATTAATTCGATTAACTATGCAACGTTTTCGCACCACGTTTACTCTAAATGATAATACGCATCCACGGAGATGTCGTACAGTGTGTACAGAAGAATCCATTGCTGCTGTAGAGCGTAGCGTCGAGGAAAACCCGAATCAGTCTATCCGCCATCGTGCACAGGAATTGGATATGTGTCCATCCACTTTATGGAAGATTTTTGGCGCAAAGATCTGGGTTTACGTGCATACAAAATTCAACTCGTGCAAGAATTGAAGCCACACGATCACCTAGCAAGGCGTACATTCGGTGAATGGGCCCAAAACAAGATTGCCGTTGATCCCGATTTTCAAAGGGAATTTTGTTTAGCGATGGAGCTCAGTTTTGGTTGAATGAATACGTCAATAAACAAAACTGCCATATTTGGAGTAATGATAATCGTCAAGTTCATGTTAAGACACCGTTACATCTAGAAAAACTGACTGTTTGGTGTGTTTTATGAGCTGGTGGAATAATTGGTCCGTACTTCTTTAAAAACGATGCTGGCCAGAACGTTACAGTCAATGGTGATAGCTATAGAGCCATAATTACTAACTTTTTCGTTCATCAATTGAAAAATCATGATGCACACGAGCTGTGGTTTCAACAAGACGGGGTAACAAGTCACGCAGCTCCTGTCATTGATTTATTGAAAGAAACGTTTGGTAACTGCATAGTTTCACGTTTCTGACCCCTGAATTGGCCTCCAAGATCGTGCGATTTAACACCGCTTGACTACTTTCTGTGGGAATACGTGACCACTTGACCACAGCCACAAATGTTAGTCATCGAAAATTGGACCTCCAGATAGACTACGTCCGAGCCAGATGTGGCGGTCACATGACACAAGTTATATTCAAATTATAATGCCAGAAGATTATCTTCCGAATAAAGTACATTTCATGTCAATTTAAAAAATATATCCTTGTTTTATTCCATTTCAAAGTTCGATACCTCTAAAAGAAACAGCCTTTACATACATATCAATTAAATGTGTATTCCAACTTAAAAAATCGGACACAACCCGTTATCATAAACGGTAAAACATCATAAATATATTATTTTTCTTGCTGGAATCGCCCTATTTTTCTTCTTGTCAATTGAAAAATATAAAATTTTGTATTTACGAAACAATTAGATATTTGTCATAGATAAGATAAATTCGGTTAATATTATCTTTGGGGATAATAGGAGTATCTCCCCACTATTGATAGAAGGAGGACTAGTTACTACTTAAATCGATAAAATTAACCTGAATTGTAATTGTCTTCTAAATTCTGAATTGTAATGTACTGTATGCTTCAGTTCAAAGTGATGGTTTCAGTGTAATTTTAAAATATCGTGTTCCTCAAAAAGGAAATCGAGAATGAGTTGACAGTTTTGTTCTGCGAGCTTGGCAACTTCTTTTCGTCTCGGGTTTCAAAAAGAAATAATATCCAATGACTTGTTAAGATGTTATCCGCTACTAAACTTTATATTTCACTGAGTGCTGCAGACAGTGATGGATTGTCTCTGAAATTTCGTCACTTAATAACATGTTTGTTAGTTATCAAAGCAGTTCAAGTAAAACTAAGTTTGGTCTGATATAATAGAATCAGAAGTAAACTCTTTCAAGTCAATGCTTTTTATTATTTTAATATAATTGTAATTTTAATATTCAAATATATGCTTTCAGAATTTTGCCAGTCAGCGTTAATATACAAAGTGGTTCAAAAAAATTCACTTGGCACGTGTCTGAAGATGTGCCATTCAATAATGAATAACAGAGTTCAAATAAATCTAGAAGTGCTTAGTTTAGAAATTCGGCAGAGTCACATCTGCCCTCTTCAGGTCGGTTCGCATAATTCTCGTAGCCTTCTGCTTTCGCTTCTAGTTACTCGAATACTGATATTTTCAGGAGAGCGCACGATGTTATATAGTCGCGGCTCGGCGCCTATTGGTTGGCACCCTGAACGGCTGCGTGTGATTGGCCCTGGGCGCTCAGTGGGCGCGCCTCCCGCCTGCTGATTTGTTATTTCCGGTTGAGTTATTATTGGACGGGTCCAGGCCGGTACGGTGTTTAATAGAATTTTCCAACAATTCGATAAGTTCTGGATTCCATTGCGTGCGTTTAGACTGTGAGGCCTCTTCGCTATTTCAATTGCCTCTCTTACGAGTCTTGATTTCGGGTGTTCTATATTTGACAGTACTCTGGTGTTCTCAAAGTCTATTCGGTGTGACGTCCTGCTTTCTATAGCATTCTGGTGTTCATCACGTCTAGCTTGAATTCTTCTGTTAGTTTGCCCCACATAGGTTTTATGACAGTCTGTACATGGAATCTCGTACACTCCCTGTGGTTCTAAAGGAATCCTCGTCTTCGGAGTCCTCAACACCGTGCTTATTTTTCTGTCTGTATTGAAAATAGTATCGATATTGTGTCTCCGTAGAATTCTTGCAATACTGTCCGTGGTACCCTTGACATACGGTAAATAAGCTTTGGTTATTGCTGTCTCATGCTCCTCGTTTGTTCGTCTCGGTTTTGACTTTAGGGCTCTTTGAATATTTCGGTCTGTAAATCCGTTTTGTCTCAGAGCTGTTTTTAAACTGTCCATTTCCTGTTTGATGTTGTCCTGGTCAGCTAGTCTTTGTGATCTGGTTACTAAAGTTTTGACGACGGCTTCTAGTTGGGCTGGGTGGTGATGAGAATTAGCATGAAGGTATCTGTGGGTGTCAGTTGCTTTCCTATATACTGTTTGGCCAAGGGTTCCATCTTCTTTCCTATTTATGAGAACATCAAGGAATGGCAGTTGAATATTGGCTTCAACCTAAATGGTGAATTTTATTTTGTGATGGATGCCATTAAGGTGGTCTAAAAATGTTTTGAGGTGTTCCCTCCCATGAGGCCAAATCACAAAAGTATCATTCACATATCGCAACCATAAACTAGGTTTAAGAGTTGCTGTTCTTAGTGCCAGCTCCTCAAAGCTCTCCATAAAAAGGTTCGCTATAACTGGTGAGAGTGGCGATCCCATTGGAGCTCCTTCCACTTGTTTGTATCGTTGGTTCTCGTAAACAAAATAGGTGTTCATCAGGCAGTGCCTTGTTAAGTCTACAAGGTGTTGAGGTGGTTTGTATTTTTCTATTATGATATCCAAGGCTTCGTCGATAGGGATGTTGGTGAAAAGGGACACTACGTCAAAACTGACAAGAAGACACACAGGTTGTAAAACCGTTTTTCCATGTATTTCGATGAAATGTGTAGAATTTTTGACATATGAGTCTGCCCCCTCTGCAAACGATTGAAGTTGTTGGGCTAGGTATTTGGCTAGCTGTTGTGTTGGGGATCCAATTGAACTTACTATTGGCCTCAAAGGTGCACCTTCTTTAAGTACTTTTGGCAACCCATAGAATTTCGGACATCTCGATGACATTTCACGCGGAATGAGTTGCAGTTGGAGATTTTTGTCGATCCTACTTGCTTGGATTTTGGCCTTGGTTGTTTTCTCTAGATAAGTTATTGGGTCAGTAGTGATTTGTTTATATGTTGGATCTTGTAGCAATGTTTGAATTTTGTTTGAATAATCCGCTGTATCTAAAATTACAGTTACATTTCCTTTATCAGCAGGTAGAATGACAATGTCCTTGTTGAGGCGAAGTTGTTTCAAGGCCTCATTTTCTTCTATAGATCGGTTTCTTTTGGGTGGTTTAGACTTTCTTAGAACATGTGACACATCTTGTCTAATTATTTCAGCGGTGTTCGCATCTAATTCTGAAACTGCTGTTTCCACGCCACATATTATGCTCTCTGTTGGTATGTGAGAGGGAGCAATAGCGTAACTGAATCCCTTAGCCAACACGCCAATCGAGGTAGAGTTCAATTGGACCGAAGATAAGTTATAAACGGTTCTATTCGTTTTGAGGTTAGACTGTGACCGTTATTTTCCGAGAAAAAATCGTTTTTGGGCTTCTGTTGGAGCTTCAATTTGTTAAATTTTGTCTGTTGTTGCAATGTTGTCAACTCTGCATTCGTTTCGGCCCTAAATTCGCTAATTTCATCGAATTTATCCCATATTATCGGGTGGAGTGTATTGCTTACCTGTAGGTGTATATCTAAGAGTTTACCGTCATATTTTTCGGAATAACTCCCCCATCGCGGCATCGTTGTAAAAAATGTAGATCGCACAAAAGTTTGCTTCTTTTCGTGAGTAATTTCTCAAATATTTTACACAAATGAAAAGTATTCTCCCCGTAGTGATTCACTATATTTGTTTTTAAGTTTTCGCGGGCACTGTGAGGCCTCTACAGTCTAAACGCACGCAATGAAATCCAGAACTTATCGAATTGTTGGAAAATTCTAATAAACACAGTACCGGCCCGGACCCGTCCAATAACAACTCAACCGGAAATAATAAATCAGCAGGCGGGAGGCGTGCCCACTGAGCGCCCAGGGCCAATCACACGCAGCCGTTCACGGAGCCAACCAATAGGCGCCGAGCCGCGACTATATAACGCCCTGCGGGCTCCTGAAAATATCAGTATTCGAGTAACTAGAAGCGAAAGCAGAAGGCTACGAGAATTATGCGAACCGACCTGGAGATGGCAGATGTGACTCTGCCGAAACGTCGTCATTTTACCATCGATCCCGGCAGGGATGAGTTATCAAATACGCGGATGAATTCCCGGAAACCACCTAAAACATTTAGTGCCCGCGAAAACTTAAAAACAAATATATATATTTACATCTTACTATTACATATTTATATCCAACGATCATGCTAGCTTAAAGGACACGTTTTTATATCCGAAACTAAGGAGTATATAATTTTTGAACTTTATGTTGTCTGTGAAATAAAGTTTTTACATTTTGCTATGATTCTACATCCTTTCGTTTTTATAATAATTGAGCGTCCGGTATACATATCCATTTCCCCATTTTTTCTGCGTCTAGAAGTATATTTTTTTACAAGATAACATGTTTTAGGCGTCCGCAGTGTTGCCAGATCGAAGGTTAAATAACTTATTGGTTAAACATATGTTTTCTTATTTCCAACTATAGCAACGCCTCTAACCTAGTTACTTGGAAACAAAAACAAAACAAAGTAATTTATATTATAAACGCATATTTTGTAGGACTGAACTGAAATAGACCATTTAAAGCCATTTGTTATTATAGACGCGGCTATGGGAAGACAAGACGCTTAGCCTCTCAAAAAAATATTAGCGCATCTCTCGAGAAGGGTCTTGTAAACGCTCCGAAAACAAAGAAATAATCATGGTATTCATTTATGTTCTGCGCTCGCTATTTAAAAGGACAAGTTAAATAGTTTAGTTTACTTAGTTTATATTCATGTGATTCAATCGACAGAAGAAGTCAGCTGTAGTATTACTCATTGTTTGTAAACAGTGAATTTATTTGGTAAATAAACACGTCGAAAGTGAAAGTGAATATTTGTGTACATTTGATTTGAACCCACATAATCTATTGCAATTTGGTGCCAGCGTGTGGGATTAACTGAAGTTAATATCCTAAATTGATTTATGGCTACAACTCGAAGTATAGCGGAAATGGACGAGACTAGCAAAAAATCTTCAAACAGGTTACTGATAAACTAAACGAAAAATAACTCACATCCTTGAAAAATGTGACAAAGAGGAGAAACTACTTCAAGAGGAAATCCAACAAAGATTAGTGAAATCTTTTGATGAAAAACGTAAAACAGAATTAGAGAACCTTGTAACTAATATAGATGAAAACCAACAAAACGTTGTTTCTACGATGAAAAGTGAACAACAGAATTTAATTGGAAGGTTATTTTCAAAATTTGAAGAAAACCAAGAACAAACTGAATTGAGGAGACAGGACGAATTTAAAGTAATTCAGCAAACACAAGAACATACTAAATTGAAGAGAAAGAATGAATATGAAATATTTGAAGAAAAACAAAAACAAACTGAATTAAATAGATAAAAGGATGGATTAAAAAGACAACAGCAATTTGAACAATTAATGCAAATCGTAACGAAGGTCAATAAAGCAGTTAATCAGAGAATGCAAATAGTGGAGTCAGACTTAAAAGGGATAAACGATGACATTAATAGCCTAAAAAATACCGTGGATACTCTTGGAACCAAAGTAGTAGACATCGATTCCATCCAAACCAGGTAAAAGTTGAAATCAGAAAAAAACAGTTCAAAGTGAAGTACAAGATCAATTCCACCCAAAACAAAGTGGAAATTAAAAAATGCAACAAGGCTTGCAGGGAGAGAAATACCAGAACACCATGAGTACTAAAGGTTCCTTTAACAAACCACCCATGTACAAACTGCAATTTGACAACCAAGAATAATCTACCTCTCTGGTAATTTCTTTCAGAGCTCGGGCGTTAGAGCTCTTCCTAAGCATTCCAGTAGATGAACAAGGTAACTTCGACAAGATCATCGCAACCTAGATAAAAGATACGACAATCAATCCTTGAGTCAAGTATGCCAAGTGCAACTTAGTGGTAAAAAACACACAAACCTGGAGAGAGTCTTCAAGAATCTAAAGCAAAGATTAAACGTTTAGTTCACTTGTCGTACCCAGACCTAGCAGAACAAACTAAAGATCAATTTGCCACATAGAGTTTCATAAACGGTATCAGAGATGTTGAAGAACAAAGAAATCTAAGACTTAGTGGGATAAAAGAAAAGTAATGAAGCTTTGCTCCGGGCTTTCTAGGTAGAAGCCGTCATAAACATGTCCAAGCCGAGGGTACGAGCAACTGCTGCTGACAGCGTCGCGTTGGGGTAGCCAACAAAACAACCTCACCAATCAGGGAAACTCCGATCTATCTGTAGAAGGGAGCGAATGCCGAGATAGCACTATCAATGGCCGAGAAATCACCATCACCTTTGACAATGGCGCCGCTGTGTCCATTGCCAGGTCCAGAGTTTTGAGGTCATTGGAAATTCGGTCAGCTAACAACCACATCCATTTAAGAACAGTCACCGGCGAGTCCGGGTCAATGCAGGGTGAGGTAGATTTGGTGCTACAGGTAGGGCACAACAGAATCCGGCATAGGGTCCTAGTAGCAGAGGATGAGAACGATTTTATACTGGTCATGGACCTAATCAGCCAGCATGGGTCCATGTTCAACCCACGTTCTTCGATTCCTTAATGAGGAATTTGCGTTGACACGGCCCGTCAACAGCTCAGCGACTTCCATAAAAATTATAGCAAAGTCCTCGACTAGAATTCTCTGTCTAACGGAATAAATTATTCTTGGGCAGCTAGAGAGCAATCCTGGAAGTTGCGTAGGAATGGTGGAGCCCTTATATTCTGGTCATGACTACTTAGTTGGATGACCTATAGTTAAAACAGGACGAGTCACACCAATTAAATTCCTGAATATGTCCAACAACGACATCCGAATTACTAATGGTCAAGAAATAGCTTGTTTCGAGCCAGCAGGCACCATCATCAATTGCGAAGAAGCGTATCAGCGATCGGTGAAGAAGACAGGGCCCAGTAAAGAAATTCTAAAACAATTCACCGACCATTTGATACACCTTACCCCAGAGGAACAGCAGAAAGCTAAGCAATTTATCTCAAATTACTGGCAAATTTTTGATAGTCAAGATGGTACTACTAGTCGTACAAACATAATAAAGCACCGTATAGATACTGGGAAGGCTCAACCCAGGCATAGCACCAAGGCGACTATCCTTGGGGCAGTCGAGGAAAACATTGAGTCCATGTTACAAAATGGAGTTATTGAACCATCCATCAGCCCATGGTCTACTCCCGTTGTTTTAGTGAATAAGAAGGATGACACCAACCGTTTTTGCGTTTACTACAGAAGATTCAACGATGTTAAGAAGGAAGGCAGCTATCCACTCCCCCGAATCGAAGACATACTGACTGAGCACACTAGCAAGGTCCATTGGTTCTCCACAATAGACCTAAAGAGTGGATATTGGCAGACTGGACTACATGAAAACGATAGAGAAATGACACTGTTCCCCATCAGTAAAAGGCTGTGTCAGTTCACGGCCATGTCTTTTGGGTTATGTAATGCTCCCGCTATATTTGAGGGGCTAATGGAGTATGTATTGAGCGGGTTGACATGGAGAACATGCTTAGCATACCTCGACGACATTCTGGTCATGGGTCACACACGTCGTTTCTGAGGCAGGAATCCACACAAACGAAAACAAGATAGAAGTCATTCGTGATTGACCGATCCCGCGAGACAAGCATTAACTAAGAAGCTTTTTGGTTTTCTGTTCGTACTTAAGGCGAATTTGTTGAAAGATTTGCATCCATTGCCGCACGGCTACATTACATGTCGTTCGGACCACTGAAGGCGGCACCGTTTTCCAGCCCAATCCTAACATTTCCTATACAATCCGGCAAGATCATCTTAGACGCCGACGCCAGCAACACAGGTTTCGGGCCGTCCTTTCCCAAGTGCAAGATGGTTAAGAGCGGGTGATCGAGTATTACAGGCGTGGATTCTCGAAACCGGAAAGGATTTATTGCTTAACCAGAAAAGAACTTCTTGCAATAAGCAGGGCTGCAGACCATTAGCACAAATATCTCTATGGTCGTCATTTTCTAATCTGCACCGATCAGGGCGCTCAGAAATGGCAGTTGTACATGAAGACACCGGAAGGACAACTAGCTAGGTGGATGGAGAAATTACTGTAATACGATAGCAAGGTTGAACAGCGTACCGGACTGGACAGGGAAACAAAGTATCGAGAAACCAAATGGCTGACCCAGACATTGAACCAATCCTGTCACTCAAGAAGAAATGGGCATCCAGGCCACGATGGGACGCAGTAGCTAAATAATCGGGCGTCCTGAATCGTTATGGGCCCAATGAAACTAAGAGCAGAGAATTGTTAAAGAAAATTTGGGAAAGCAATGATGGTCGAGAAACCCGAGGTAGTCCCAAAGAAAAATGTACCCGCAGTCCTGACCGAAGTACATATTGGGATTACCAGGAGTCATCTGGGCATGAATAAAACCTTGGATAAAATTCGCCAACGGTACTACTGGGTATACTGGGTAAATTACTTCGAAGACGGCAGGGTGCTGAAAATGTGACACATGTTCAGCCAGTAAGAAACCGGAAACTACCACCACCAAGGGCAAAATGCAGCAATACAATGTGGGCGTCCCATTTGAGAGAATTGTCATTGGTGTCGTCGCTCCATTTCTCGAGTCTGAGAGGGGGAACAATTACATTCTGGTCGCAATGGATTACTACAGCAAATGGTCTGAGATTACCTTGTGATTTGGTTTTTGGCTCACCAGAAGAACCGCCCCAAGAAGTCAACGATTATGCCGACCAACTCTCAAGAAGTCAACGATTATGCCGACCAATTCCGACAGAAACGGCTGGCAATACATGAAATAGCCCGAACACAGATGTTGGTCACCAGCGATCGGATGAAGACTCGATATGACCTCAAGGCAAATTCAGTCGGATTCCAATATAGGGACAAGGTCTGGCTGCCCAACCCCCAGAGGAGCAAAGGCAAATCTTCAAAGCTCACCCGAGCCTGGGTTGGTCCATACGAGGTAGTCAAGAGAATCAATGACATTGTTTATCTTATTCGCCGGAATCCAAGAACTAAGATGAAAATTGTTCATTTGGATCGGCTCGCTCTTTACCATGGATAGAATGGTTACGATCGGGCCGATCAAAATTAAAGGGTGGGCAGTGTTATAAAATTAATTTTATGCCACTAAATAGAAAAATTAAGAAACATTCTAAATTAATCGTTTCGATAAAAACAACGTAAACATAAAACCGGCCGAAATAATAAAAAAACAATGTCTATCGCGAAATTTCGATGGGTATATAAAAAAGCGGCGGCCTCGAGAAGGTTCTTGAAAGCGCTCCGACAACAAAGAAATAATCATGACATTCGGGTATCGTCTACGCTCGCTATTTAAAAGGAAACAATTGACTAGTTTAGTTTAGTTTTAAAAAATACATACCACTTCTTTATTGGACGGTGTGATATGTGCCCAAGTGCGCAATATTTTGAATAACCAAACGTGTTTTTTTCAGTTCAAAAATTGATTTTAGAAATGCCATTTCGATTAATTTGAGATTAAAAAATTTATGAAAATTTGATTTGTATGCGAATGATAGACACTGAGTGAAACAAAACTGCACAAAGACAGGTCCACATACGTAATGTCTACGGATTCGTCCCGTTGCAGTTTTCTTTCACTCAGTTCGATCTCCCAATAGCACATAGAAGTATATCATATACCAAAAATTATATAAAAAAAATTATGTGCTACAAAGACGTTAGAAGCAAACTTATAATTATTTTCTATGAGGTATGAACAATTAAAAAAAAACGTTGAAAGCATTAGTCCCAAGCTTTCAACGTTTTTTCTTCATTTGTTTTTCTTTGTGAGAAGATTCTCCAACAAGTAATACATTTCACTTTTTTGAGATTGGTGACCGATTTTTCAGCCCATATCTATATGTTCTATACTATTATAAAATTGTAGTTGTCTGTTTGTTCGGGTATAACGTAAGAACTACTCAACTGCTTTTGCTGAATCTTTTTTTGTTGCAAAGGACTTTCATAAAACCATATGGGGTGGCCTAAAAACACTTGGAGCTTGCGTGAAATATATTCGGGGTTGATAGTTTTATAGTTATGTAGAGTTGTTAAAAAAAGTCAGAAACAAATGTTATGTAAGATAGCCCACATGTTTCATAAGCTATTGCTTTTTGCTACGAATTCTACATTACATACGCGAGTTAAACCACTGGTAACGGCTCATTTCCTATAAGTGGGTTAGAATGTGTAAACAAATTATTTAAAACACAAATTATTTCGAAAATAAATAATTGTATAATTTCAAGTATCTTCTACTAAAAACTTATCGCCTGACGTGTCAAAATTGGGCAAAATTCGTATTTTACAACTTCTTGGGATTCGCCCATTATAGTGTTAGTTTATTGTTTATTGATAATATAAACAAAATTGTTTATATTATCCTATAATCAACAGCTTTCTTTTACCTACATTTCCAACTCGATTGACACTTCTTAAAAATCAATTCTTAAGATAAAATTCTAGATACTCGTAATAAATTGGAAATTTAAATTCCATAATCACACCATTTTTTATAATAATTAGGTATCAAATAATTGCGAAATTATTATTTGCAATTGGCAAAAGCGGTTCGAACAATAGAACCATAAGCATACAAAGTAAAATATTGTGAATAGATTATATATCGTCTTACTGTCTGCATCAATCACATAATCCAGAAATCTAAGAAGCTTATTAAAAAAGAATATCCAAAGTATGCATTGAGACTTTAAAAATAGTCATACTAAAATAATAATGGAAAAAAATTAATAATTAAATTTAGAATTAACAACAAATAACCATCAATCTCACCCTGAACAAAATATCTAATGTACATTAAAACGCAGGAATCATTTAAATCCAAGAAAGTATATTTAATTTTAGAACAACGTTGTCAGCTTTCCGGACGCAGAATCATTTTTAAGATAGACAGGAAATATACGTTTGCGCAATATACAGTGAGCGATCGTTTCGCCACGTGGTGTTAAAAGCGGGAACCTGACTTGAATATTTTTAATTCATTTTACCTGTTTTCTGCGTCCACTGAGAGACTTTTAAATTGGCCCCAAAACGAGATAGACGAAAATAGTGTTGCCTACCATACGTCACTAAGTTTCAGATCATAATTAGGAAGAAACGGTACTGTTTAGGTAGTTGAACCAATGATCAAAAGGCGTCCGTATACGGATGCAGAACCCTGGGGGACGCAGAATTATATGTAAAAACTCATATGTACGGACGCAGAATTAATAGCATGATGAATATATATATATATATATATATATATATATATATATATATATATAGATATATACAGGTGTGGAAATTCGTTCTCTGGGGTCGGGTAGAATCCCATGCGATTTCGAATCAATCAACGCAATACGCACCAGGAGAATGAAGTCGGTGTGGCGCGAGTTCGGACGTATAAATACTTTTTTTTTATCACCTCATTCCGACGATTCCAATCGCTTAAAAATAAAACATACGATATGTTGTAAATAATTATAAGGTTAATGATTAATTTCTTATTGACAATTTTTTTAACAGTTACTAATTTATTTTATTTTTAAGAGTATCTATTTCATTTCATTTTTAAAACAGAAAAAATGTTAAGTTTTCGTTCTGGCGTAATAGCGGACAATTAATTTTTCATCGCAAAAATCATGAAAAGGAAAAATGCTCCGAAATCCGTATTATTTGCGTAAATAATCATACTCCTTCGTTGATAAAACCTTACTGACGAGGAAAGAGACGGACGACGGACGGTCGCTCTGTGACTATCGATGCGATACGATACGATATTCTCGTGCTTTACCTTGAATGCTCGTGAAACAGACGTACTTAAAACGACAATCCTCGTCTCATGCATATAGTAGCAGTTCCGTCCTTGTTTAACGTTAGCATTCTCCGACCCCAGTCAAACGTTTTTCATACCTGTATATATATATATATATATATATATATATATATATATATATATATATATAAATAGGTGATGTAACGGCTGAATTAAACTATAAAATTTAATTAACTGGGAAGCAGCCAATGGCTGTTAATGAAATACTATTTATTTCTTTCGAAAAGCTTTCGGAACAAATTTATTCCTTCAAACTGGAAGTTACATAAAATTAACAGTAAGTAATATTAGATTTAAATTAATTACAACTTACGATATTTGAGGTTTTGTTGTTGAAACTGGCAGAAAAAATTAAACAATTTAATACAGAATCAAAGCGAAGTTATCAAAATACATGGTTTAAAAATCTGACTAGAATTCAGTTTCCAAATGAAGTAACCTACATATTATCACTTGGATCGAAATTTTGCTTAGTTCCAAAAAACTCGGACATTTCCATTAAACACTATTTGGCTGATATTGAGTTTGCATTACAACATTTGAAAGATAATAAAACAAAAAACCTTTTCGCATCCAAAATTACAAATATTCTTACCAATTTCTTTAATAGGAATAATAATAATTTTAATTATGTTTTTTTTTTGTTTTAACATAACAAAATTTTTTTAAAATAATAATCCTAACATTTTTATTGTAATGTCTGATAAATGAAGTGTTACAACTGCTATACTTAAAGACAATTATTTGGAACTAGCTAATAATCTTCTCAGCGACAATAATTATTACAAAGTCATAACTAGAGATCCTACATTTACTACACAAGGCTACAAGAATTTTATCAGAACTTAAAAATATCAGTCAAATAGACGCGGTTATATACAAATACTCAATATTTAACTCAGTTTTTGCCAAGTTTAATGCATTACCAAAAATCCATAAACCGATAATTTCGTTAAGGCCAATAGTCTCTTCCATCGACGCTCCAAATTCTGGAATAGCTAGCTTACTAGTAGACATCTTGTCAAAAGCGTATAATAAAAGTAATTCTTTTTAGATTGAAGATTCCTTTGTGTTTGCCAACACATTTAACGATTATTTAATACCTCCAAGCCATATTTTACTAAGTTTAGATGTTGTCTCTCTCTTTACAAACATTCCTTTAGATTCAGTGGAACTTAGTATTAATACTCATTGGACGACTATCTCTCAACACACTAATATTAACATAAATAACTTTAACAAACTTATAAAATTTGTTTTTGATACCATAGTATTTTCATTTCAAAATAAATATTACAAACAAATTTTTGGATCTCCAATGGGCTCCAGACTTTCACCCATTATTTCCCAATATGTTATGGATAATTTGATTAATGACTGTCTAACAAAGTTAAAATTGAACGTCATTTTCCTAAAAAAATATGTTGATGATATCATTTGTTGCATACCAGCAGACAAAAAAAGTGATCTTTTACAAACTTAATAACTACAACTCCTATATTCAATATACGTTAGAAGAAGAGGATATTGAATTTAGTATCCCTTTCTTAGATACAAGAATAATAAGAAGTTCCGATAACCATCTGAAATTAGACTGGTACAGAAAACCATCTAGCTCCGGTAGATATATCAACTATTAGTCAAATCATCCAATGAAAATGAAGATCAATTTGATTGTTGGGTTAAAAAAAAGGATCTGTAATATCAGTCACCCCAGTTTAAGAGAAAACACCATCAACACAAACACAAACAATGGAAAATCTAATTCACTGGTCTGTTGGTCCATCATAGAAATCCCTCAGAGGATCAGACAACAAATAAGCGTAGATGTCGCTAAGTTGTTTTGTATCCGCTTTTTTGTTAATTGGTTGCCTTTGCTTTCCGATATGGATCATTTCCAAAATGAGCCTTTTATTATATCTGTTACTTCTGTCTAGGATGTTGACCTCTTCTAGATTGATTGTATGTTCATATTCTTGGCCATGGGCTGTCAACGCACATCTTTGTTTGTTGCTTCTAATGTCGCTCTTTTGGATAGCCAGTCTACTCTTCAACCACTGCGACGTCTGTCCCACATATGTAGATTCACAATCCTGGCACTCGATTTTATAGATTACATTGGACTGAAGCAATTTGTCCTCTGAGGGATTTCTATGATGGACCAACAGACCAGTGAATTAGATGTTCCGTTGTTTGTGTTTGTGTTGATGGTTTTTAGTGTTTTATGCTGACAATGACATTCCACATAACCTCTTAAGTTTTATTTCATTCAGTATATGCAACAACAATTTATATCACCTCATCAATTACCTAACCCTGAGGAAGGAAACAATAATTTCCGAAAGCTAGGTTAATGTGAATAAAGAGATACACATAAAAAACAATAATTAGTCAATATCCCTTAACCTAAATACTAATATATTATAATAGTGACTATTAAACTTATACAATATATATATATATACATATATATATATATATATATATATATATATATATATATATATATATATGTTATGGAATTGAATAGACCAAAAGTTATTAGGAAACACTGAAGGCAAAAGGTTTAAAAGATTTGATAAAGTATTATTAATTATTGTATGTGAATTTATGATAACAGAGCCTATCAGAAAGGACTAATAAAAAAAAATTGAGTTGCAACGCAAGATGCATAATATTTAGTTAAAATATAAAGTTAGAATATATAAAGGAAAATAAATAATGAAGGGGGAAGTTATTTACTCAATAAATATGTAAAAGTGGAGTTAGGTAAGTAAGCAGTTAATTAGTAATTAAATAATAAATGTTGTATGTAAAGAAGGTTAATCTGGTTACCTATAGAAAGGTAAAGTCAGAAATTTGTTATTTGTGAAAATAAATAATCTATAGAGTAAAATATAATAATATAAGAAAGAGGGACATACCTTGTTAGTAATTGAACTATTAATGGAATCTGATATTCATAATAAAATAATTCTTTTATAATTTAAAATTCATGTGAAGTAAGATCAAGGCTCATCCAAACCAAATAACCAGAAGTTTCATAAAATCATTCTCTAAAAAGAAAAAAGTAGTAGTTATATATAAAATTAACTTAACAGAATGTAAGCAGGGTACAATTTGTGTAGGTAGGATAAAAAGGTAGGAAGGGAACTACAAGGAATATGTTACGAAGTAGGGTTATTATTTAAAGAATCAAATCACATTTGCAGACACTAAATTTCAGTAAGAGATATAACATAAATTTATTACTAAAGTACTATAACTATAAATTAATTGAGGAGTAGAAAAGGAATAGAAATTAGTAGAAGGAAAAAATTATAGATTGACATATGTACCACATTTAGATTGGAAGAGTGAATTGATAAAAAAAGATTGAGATATATCCAGCTTCATAATAATATATTAATACAAGGAATAGGAGTCAATAAACACGATTTATCAGATAGGAAGGCGAAAAATAACAGATTTTGAGAGAAAAATTACCGATTCATCTGACAGAACAAACTTTGAAATGAAATTACAAAGTTAATACTGAATAAATAGAAAAACCAAGTAGATAGAAATGTTTAATAGAAGTAGATTTATATAATTAGTGGTAACAAATTTGTATATATTAAAATTAATTTTAAAATAATTATGTAAATAATCAGTTCACATTCATTTGTTTTGATAAGGATATAAAAATAATTTCAAACCTGTCAAAACCCCTGTTGAATTTTGATCGTCAAGGGGTAAACATCGTTCTTGTGCGTGTGTGAAACCATCTAGACGCTTATGTGAATTTTGTTTCAACAAACTTTGTTGTGTGCAAGAAGCGAATTCAAACATCTTGAATTTTAATACTTAATAAATCAAGAAAAAGATAAATTTGGTAAACACGAACGTTTAATACCACAAAACTATAAAAAAGTGACAAGGTATAAATCACAGAAATTACAAAGTTTCGAGTAGTAGTCAGAGAGCTGATCATAATAGACTATCCAGTGCGAAAAACCAGCAGCAGTTCAAATCAGTAATTCTAATGGAGCGGTACTGACAAGATGAGAACCGAATACATTTGTATAGAGCGGCAAAACGACCTGGAAAAGAAAATGATTCAGAAGCAGTGGAGTTAAAAAGGACAATTCGTAATAGATAAGGTATTTATAAAAAAAAAAACTGTTTAAAAATAATAAAGAATATGTGTATTACTTTGTTAGAATTAGTGTTATGTATAGATTTACTTATGGATTGAGTAAATAATCTGATTCCACACAAAGAAAACAAAAATAATTTATACAGAGGGTAATTTTTTAAGTATGTTATTAACAATTCAAAGAGTTCATATAAATTTGTTCTAACTGTTTCATTTTTAAATATAAATAAAGAATAGTAAAATTTAATTTCCAAATTTATTATTATTGTTAAAGTAAATTAAAAAGAGCATAGAAAGAAAAGTAATTATTGATTAAAATTTAAATTTGATATAAATAAGAAAAAAACAGGTAAGTGCAAAATATAAATGTTTATCTAATTTTAACGCCCAGAACTCAACCTGAGATAGAGAGTTGTTGTGCTTGAAATTGCATACAATTAATAATTCAATAAACTAGTGATACACATTTTTTTAGTAGAACCAAATTAAATAAAAAAAGCTAGCCGAGGAAAATAATTAAATAAAAAGTTTTGGTAAAATCAAAAGCAATTAGAAAAAACTACCATAACTATATATATTATAATAGAATGTAATTTAGAATTTATAATTTTATTATCTCAGGGTCTTTTTCGCTTGGGTGCAAATCTTCAAATGTTAAATAAATAAATAAATTTTATACTTATCTTGTTTATCTTACATGTATCTATTTCTCGTCAGGTTCACTTACACTTTTTAAAATTTTGAAATTCTATTTGCACTTTACTTTTTCTATTTTAAAATTTTAAATAACTAATAATCAAATTTCCAAAGTTTCAATTAAATTACAATTTATTTAAAATTTTCACAATACAATATTTATATTAATTTTCTTTCAAAACAAACAAAATAAATTTCCTCTTCACTTAACTATCAAATTATTTTGCAAAACTGTTTATCATTCAGATACACTATTATAATTATTCTAAATTTTGAAAAAAAAAATTTTATTATCACTGATTAACTAACCTTTTTTTATGATTTTCTTTTAAACAATGTTTCAAAAACTCACTGTTGTTGTTTTCCTATTCTTTTCTTCTAATTGTTGACCTTTATTAAAATTCCAAAATTTTAAATACTTGACTGGTACAATTTATCACTCACTTGAATTTCTCGTGCTGGTTTGCAATTGGTTTTCTCCAAATACTTTTGATTTTTAAATTTTTATACCATTAATACCATCATCTTCTTTTTCTCCACCATTTATAAAAAATATTTTTTAATTCGCCTTTCCAAATAAATTTAAATTAAAATTTTCAGGTTACTCTTCTCTTTCTGACATGGAACACTAAATTTGTTTTATATCATAGGACATTGATTTCGTTGTCATGGAAACTGAATTTATGAGAACGATATTTTAAACCTATCTGCTCGACGCTTGAAGACCAAAGAGAGTTTGTCAATGTCAGATTTCCTATTTATGTGATTTATTTTGCCACCTGCTATTTCCATTTCCGCTTCTAATTATTTTATTAATTTCCAACTGTTATCCTTTAAAATCATATCCAAAAATCTAAATAAACTTCAACTTAAATTTCAATACCTTTTACTCTTATTAATTTTACTGAAATCATTTAATAATATTTTCAAAAAGATTGAGTTGACATTTGTCAGCTGCAGCCACCAGTCATTTAACAGGTACTTTAAAAAAAATGGATTTTATTAAAATTTAGACTTTATATCTTTTGAGTTATTTACTTTTTTATAAACTATGCTCTACGCTCCATCTATTATGATAAATTTCTTTACTGTTCTATCAATTCTGAAGACTTATAACGGTTTTTATAATTTTGACATTTCGATCCTCTATTTACTAAAAAAATATGTATTTAAAACTTGATTTCAATCTAAGATATGTTTTAATTTGGTGTTCTCATGGCCTTATATGTGATCTATACAAGTTCTACAAACTCTATTATGACTTTACAAGTGAATTTAACCTTTTTGATGTTTGACCTTATTATGAGTTTTTTTCATATATTTCTTTATGTAAGTATTAAACTTTTATTAAAATCCGCATGATATAATATCTAACTTTATATGCCACCTTTTATCATTCTGCTTTTGAAACATTTTTACATTGTTTGTATTATTAGGTTATCTCTATCTTATAATATGATTCCTTATTTATTTATAAATACTTGTCACTTCATTTTTACAATTTTGATTTCTGCAATTTCCTTATTTTATATACGTATGCATTTTATTTACATTATCCCAATTATTTAACTATTCAATTTGCTAAAGTTTTTATATTATTTCATGTCTGTTTAAATCCATTACAATATATATATATATATATATATATATATATGTTTGTGTGTGTATTCATCCGCATTTGTTAACTAATCCTTGCCGGAATCGATACTAAAATGACCACATTTCGGCACGATCACATCTACCCTCGATCGCATAATTCTCGTAGCCTTCTGCTTACGTTTCTAGTTACTCGAATACTAAGATGTTCACTAGCGAGCGCGCTGTTAAATAGTTGCGGTTCGGCGTTTATTGGTTGGTGCCGTAAACGACTGCGTCTGATTTTCCCTTGGCGCTCAGAGGCCACTCCTCCCGCTTGCTGATTGGTTATATCCGGTTGAGTAAGAGCGGGGCCGGGCCGGTACGGTGTTTAATAGAATTTTTCAAAAATTCCATAAGTTCTGGATTTCATTGCGTGCGTTTAGACTGTGAGGCCTCTTCGCGATTTCAATTGCCTCTCTTACGAGTCTCGATTTCGGGTGGTCTGTATTTGCAAGTATTCTCCAAGTCATTCTCCTCTACAGGAAGGATTTCTTCCAACTTATTAAAACCTACAGCAAACTTCTTATTCGAACATCGATGCTTTTGTGTGATCTAGCTTTCTTTAAATTATTGTCAGTTCGATAAAATCCTTCATCGTCTAGCCATGCAAATCTTCTTAGAAATGTTAGGCGGTTGTAATATTTCAGAAAATTATATCCTAGTCAGCTTCGACGTTGTATATCTTTTCACCTAAGTCCCAATCTCAGAAATGTTAAATATTATAAAAACAAAACTCAATATCTCTCCGGACATCATCAAACTTGTACAGCACTGTTCTATTAACACTTATTTTCATTTCAAAATACTCTGTAATTCCACTTTTATACCGGAAGTGAGTGTTTGAGACCGGAAGTTGATTTTGTTATATGTATATTTGATAGAGTTGTCGTTAAAATGACATTTAAACATGATATCGAAATTCGCAAGTGACTATTTTAACTGATAAGGTACTCCTGAGACATTCGACATTAAGTATCAAAATGTAACATCAATTTTACTGATTAACGTACTTTTCTCCCTTATGAACTAAGCGGATACTCGTACCAGAAGGGTAATTTTTTAACACAGGAATAGCACTTTTGCTCATAAATTTATGTTTTAGTTTAAAAAATATGTAAGTACTAGTTACTAAGTCTGTCCCATGTATCGACCTTCCCCAATTCAGAAATTTGGTTGCGGAACAGTTGCACCATTGTTTTTGGAGTTTTAAGTAAAAACACACTGCGAGTTTGAATAATTTACTTCTTATGGGCATCTAGGTATTGCTAAAATAAAGATATTTCCTGAAGATTGGATGTTCTCCTATAACTTTTTATGAGAATTTTTCTTTATTTTGCTTTCAAACTATATCTGGAGAATTAAATAACTGAGCATGATAGCATTTTTTACGGAAACTTGATTTGAATTAATGTTTTAAATTAAGATATTTTAGCAAAGCTTCAGTAGAAATCATATGTGTGTTGCGTTAATGATAGGCTGTAAAATTGTTTTCAAAATAGCGTTCCCGACATGGAACTTAGATCCAGTTTGCAAATTATTGAAAGTGTTATTGTCATAATGTGAGTTTTACAGCAGTAATTCAAATTTAAAATTTTGTTTGTTTATTCATTTCTTCATTTGATTTCAATTTATGTATATATATAACCTAATATTTTCATGTAATTTTTTTATGTTTACCTTTTCTGTTCTACATGTTATTGTTCACCCTTGTTCAAAATGGTTTACGGCACTGAACTTCATAATCCATATTATAGCTACTTATTATTACTATGTCCCAATAAGCCCGACTGAATAAATGTTTAACCAACACAAAATATATTGCCTCTTATTATGCACTATTATAATTCGCAATGAAAGCCAGATACTCTAATAAATGTCAGGAAATGTCTCTCAGCCATTCCTCGAAGCCCACGGGAAATAGCGTATTCAAACTCTTAGAGCATTTTCGCACTTATTAATGTAGTAAATATGGCTACATATCTACTAAGTTATTATAGATATCCTAAAACAGTGCAACCCGTTACAAAAGCGAAATTCTGGTTTTGGAAGCCCATACCCGGTTAGTACATTGAGCTGACTAAGTAATTACACCAGGACTGCTCAGGTATTTTCTAAAGTGTATCTGTAATTTCTGGGCAAATGTGTCACTCCTGACCAAAAAATGACGATTCTGGTATGAGTTGTTCCTAAGGTGCAAATTATATTAATCCTCAAATTCAAGATTTTGAAATTTCTGCTTTGTACAGATGCAATGAATTAACCAAAACTGAATTTTCCAATGAAATTTAAAAAATCCTAGAATGAAAAAAATAAAATCACATAATTATTGGTGATTTTAACATAGATACCAGATATATGGAACTAGAGAGCAAAGAACACTTAAATGAATTTTTAAAAAGTGGTTTTGTTCCCACTTTCCAAACTCATTTATTGACAATTACTCCAGCCATTATAAGCTAAATTTTTTTATGACGTCGGGGTGCCTAGAAAAGCATAACTTGAAATTGTCGAGCAAGATTTCCTATGTCGGGTTTCCGCCATCTTGAAAAAAGGGGTTTTTGACAGTAACTGGGCTATCCGACTAGATAGGAAAATTTTGATACAGTACTTTTCTGTAGCTTGCAAAAATACATATAATAGACTTTTTTAATTTTTTTTCCGGGCTGGCGGTATTCGTCCTCCGTACACTCTTCGAGTTGTGGAGTCTGTTGAAATGATATACACTATACACAGCAGAAACTCGATACGATATGATATTAACTTAAGTGCACTCGAAGATAGTCTCTAAAGCCTAGTTCTGACTGTGCTAGTAATTTAGTCAAGTGGCGAGTAATTTAGTGACTATCCGTGTCTGAACAACGAAAATTTAGTGGAGTAGTTTAGCAAGCAATTTAGTCGAGCCGATCCATTTTGTTCTATTTTTTGGTCGAGTAGCGTCCGCCACCACGCGTCACTGCTCACTGGTTTATCGGCTAAACAAGTCCGAACGTTTCATTAAGTCGAGTTCAACTGCTGTTTGAGCTGTGGAGTTATTAGCTACCGTTTTGTTGGTTAGGTATTACAAAAATGTCGTTTCTTTGGAATGAAGAAACAACTTTAAAATTTGTTTTCAAATATCTAAAATATGAGTGCCTATGGAATATTAAGTTGCAGGTTGTTCAATTTGCAAAATACACTAAAATTGTGTACTGCATTCGACCGCAGTACGAACGTTTTTGGGGCAGTAATCATTGGAATAACTTGCCACTCGACTAAACTACTAGCCTAGTCTGAATTAGCCTTTAAACTCCAACGAACGCTCTACTCGCTCTGTCCGAAGTCATGGTAGGGATACACGAATCGACGCCCGCGTACGTAGTTGATACTTTCCGCATTACAGGAGACTGTTTTCGAGCGAACAAATACACATGAAAACTTTAAATTCATTTTAATTCATAAAGCAAAAACAGAATGAGTCATCAGAGTAGATACTTTGTGAACTGTAAAAATACATAGAGGAAAAAGTGAAATTTTATAAATTTTGGGATACGAAATGGAAAATAAATCTAAGAACTAAGTGAGTAGTTGCTGTAAAAAGCCAAAAGTAATAGTACTATAACCTTTATGTCAGTAATAGTAATAACATTGCAATAACATATTTTCCGAAAACAATGAAATATTATTTTAAATGAATAATATAAGAAAAAATCGTTTATAGTTTCAATTATTGAAAATAAAAATTGCTGTTTGTTACATTTATTATTTAGTATTAGTAAAATTATGTGTGGGCATATTATGAAAACAATTAATTAGTGGTTGAGTATGAATTCCCAAGCCATATGATAATATATGCATTGATCATTTTATTGGAGGAAAAAAAAGCGAAGAAGAGTTAAGTTCTAGCTATGTTCCTACCAAATCCCCATCAACCTACAAATCTCCTCAATTATATAAATCTTTAAGCAGTTTAGTGGTGAAAAATATATTTATTTTAATGACATAAAATAAACTGTGAAAGCGACAGAAACCATTACCACT
The DNA here is from genome assembly GCA_034190945.1 of Octodonta nipae. Lineage (NCBI taxonomy): Eukaryota > Metazoa > Arthropoda > Insecta > Coleoptera > Chrysomelidae > Octodonta > Octodonta nipae. Next base: position 57,024,972 of record CM067218.1, on the reverse strand, counting down.
GATAAAACTAACTCCAATATTGTATTATAAACGTAATGATATTCTTAAAAAAATACTGCCTAAGTTGTTTTTGGTATTACTCCTGTTGGTTTTATTTGTTTAAAATCTTAAGTAGGTGGAGGACGAAAACTATATTTTGATTAACCTTACAATAGAAACAGCATTGGTGGATCTATTAGAAACGAGGGACATAATTTTGACTGACAATGGTCATTCTTGTCAAGTGGTAAAAAACGATAACAATATTTTCAGTACAAATAACCCAGTAAACGTACATTGTAGCAAGGGTTGGGATTCACATAGAAAAAAGCATGCAGCTATTGAGAACACATCAATAAATCCTAGAAAATTTATTTCACGTAGATGACATTATGCACATCTGTTGTGTTTTACGTACATCCCTCCAATAATTTCAAATAAATCATGTTTAGAAAACGATAATTAAAACATTTTTTTTGAGAATGAGAAAGGATTAAATACATACAATTTAGGGAACAAATTTTTAGAACTTTTAAACATTTGACGTCAGTCACATCCAAATTCATATTCTTGTTATTTTCGGTAATATTATTAATTCTAACCATTCAATGTAGTATACAAAGCAGATAGGTTAGTAATGGTGAAAATAATTTTTTCCACTTTTTAGAATAAATCTTATTGCAATTTTTATTTTACACCAACTGTTTTCTAATAAACTCCATTATAAACTTTTAGTTTCTTATGACTATACTGATTTTGAATTATGAATACGATAATTACAACGTGATAATAAGCGGTGAATTGAAAACCATTTATTTTTATTTTGAATTATTTATAAGAACATTACAAACATTAGGTCTGGCTATAACAAAATCAAATAAACAAACCGGTTCAGCAAATTGACAACTGCTAAGAGCCTCCTTTAGTTTACAAACGTACGGGCGTTACAGTCGTCCAAACAGCGAATAGGCGCGCTTTTTGCAGTGCATTAGAGATCGTAATTTAAAAAAAAATCTTGGTCAACAAGCTTTTCTAGGCATCCCTCACATCATATCAAAAATTTAGCTTTCTCGGTTTATTTGCATTTTTTCGTTTTTCATTTTTTCCGACAAAATTGCTGAATAGAATATGATTGTTAAGCTAAATTCCTTTAATTTTACCACCTATAAGCTATCCAATCTATTCATTGATCATTATTATTTTTTTTAAGCATGGATAAAATTAAACTAATCGATGATCTCAATCCAAAATGCTTTACTGACGATAAACAACTCACTACTTGAGCCAGTGAAACTGATTGCAATTCCTTATTGTTGATTAATGATCGAAATAGCATTAGCATCACTATAAAAAGTAGTAAATGAATTAACTTGTCAGGCAAGAAAAACTAATAAGAACAAGAGGGTAGCACTTATCCCGCGTAAAAAATAGATAACAAGCCATACTAACTTCTTGTAACCATAAAGACTATCTTTATCAATTCTGGAAATCTAATCCAATGAACACGCAAAATCAAAATAAATTTAGAGAGTACATGAGAATATTAGACAAAGTAATAAAAGCAACAAAAACAATTTATGATAGAGAAGTAATACATAACAATTCTAAGAACACCAAAAAATTTTGGAACATCATTAATCACCAACTTGGTAAATAAAACTCTACTAATTACACCTTTAATTACATTTATAACGAAAATAAACAAAAAATAACTGCCTCTAAAGATATTCTGAATAATATTTTTAACCGACATCCAAAAAGGAGGAGGTTATCAATTCGTCAGCATGTTTTTTTATGTATGCTCAGTGATTACTTAACATTGGCTTGCGCAATTTTGATGATTTAAACGGCATTGCATTAAGGAATGTTACAGAAAGGTACCATATAATTTTCTATAACTTGATATTTACGGTTTTCCAGAAAATCAGGAAAAACAGTAATTAAGGGACTACACTTCAGTGAATGTCAATGATTCTACACTGTTTTCTCTAAAACGGCTCAATCAATTTGAATGTTTTAAAATATGTTCTACAAAGAGATGTTCCAGCTTGATTCAGTATACATTTCTATAACGTAAAATATACCGTTTTACTGAAAATCTAAAATATATGTACAAAAAACTGTAAAAATCAATGTAAATGTCAAATTTTCATCATAAATATGTAGCTTAAATGTTAAGATATGCCATGACAGTATTCGTACAGGGTAATGTAACGGTTTTCATTTTACAGGGCTTAAAGTGAAATGTATACAAAATTCAAGCAGCAAGCAATGTGCTCAGTTGAAATATAGGGCGAAGTAAAATTAAAGTTATACATGTGGGTTCAAAAAATTTTAAAATAAAATTTGATATTGGGTGGTAAATAAGCAGTTGCATATATAGGATGGTTGAAACATAAGGTGGAATAGAATTAAAGTTATACAGGCTGGTCCAAAAAATGTTGTATTGAGTGGCACATAAGTTGCGTATACTAGGTGATTGGAAGAAGAGTGAAGTAAAACTATAGTTATACAGAGTATATAAAAACGTTAAAAAAATGTTAAATAAACATATGCAGTAAGGATATTTGAGAATTATACTTATACAGGGTGGTTAAAAAATGTTATATAGTGTGGAACATCAGTAGTTGCTTATACTTGACTATTGGTGCGAAGTAAAATTATAGGTATACAGAGTGATTTAAACAATAAAAAAATGGAAAGAGTCAATAGGGTGGAGAGGATTAATACTTATGCAGGACGGTTACAACATAGTGTGGAGTTGAATTAAAATTGTACAGGGTGGTTCAGAAGATGATAGACCCGATTCTTATCGAAACTTTCATTCAACCTTGCGTTGGATTCCCTTTTTTTCTAACTTCAGCCGGCTTAAATATTTACGTTGTTTTAGTTGGAATGATGTTTTCCATGGGCGGCGTAAAATGGATTTTATAACAGTATTATCGGAGTTTATTACAAAACCATTAGCTTGTTATTCTAAATGAATGTATTATTAACTCTATCTAGCCAGAAGCACTTAAGAAGGCGCAAGTCCTTCCTATTTTCAAAATCAGGGGACAAACACATCACATCTATCTAAAGAACAATACCACTAATATCAAATATCGCCAAAATCTTTGAAAAAATCATATATATGAGAATTAGCAAGTTCTTCAAGATCTAATCAGAAAGGCATTACGGATTCTAAAAAATAAATACATTAAAAAAAACTTTTAAATAATAAGTATGAAATAATTTTTTGATACAACAATTAAATTTTTTTATGAAGTCGGTGCCAAGCTAAAGTGAAACTATTTTGGGTAGTATATTATAAGTTGTACTTTGCAAGGTACTTAATTGTTTTGAACAAGGTTTTTATTATTTTTTTAAAAGCATTTATTTAACAATTTTTAGTAACGCAATTGCTTAATTGGATGCAGTTTTCAAATCTAATTAACTTTTTCGATATTGCCTAAAATAAGTATTTTATTTTTAAGCATCATTTATTAGCTATGTATTAACAAAATTTTGTATGATTCTAACGTAGGTGGATCCACTATATTCAAAACCAGCTGAGTATCATCATTCTTTAGGCCTGCTAATTATATGAACATTCATATAATATCGGAATCTTATAATAAATCGTTATACAGTTTTAACTGATATATCATAATAGGACGTAGTTTTCAATTCGAATAAACTTTGTCTGATAACAATTTGAGATATAATTAAAAATAATGGTACTTAACGTAAAACAAAATGTATATTCTTTACCAAACCTAGTACACAATTTGGAAAAGTGACACGCAGGCAGATCTATTATATAATTTTTAGTGATTTGGCATAATAGATAGATAGATGCATTTTATAATTCTTATTTTCCCTATATGATAAGAATTGTATATGTTATAAAAAATAAAGGTATTTTACTTTTAAGCAAAATTCATATTTCCTGACAAATCTCTTATACAGTTGAAAAAGCGACATGTAATGATTACAGTATACGTTTCTGACCATCCAAATATTTTTATGAAGAATAACTTTTTCTCTAAATAATATTCTTATGGACTTTTTCCGTTTGAGTTGAATTTATGAAGACACACTGTATATAGAAATCAACTTTGAACTTGAACTTTGAAGTTGATTAACTGACATTTATTTCGATTTATTTCCAGTCAACATTCAATTTATTACAATTTTTAATAATACAGCACAATTATATGCAGTTATCAATTCGAATAAAATTTTCTGATTACAATTTGAGATATTATCAAACAATAAAGGTAGGTACCTAACATTTAAACAAAATTGATATATTTTTTGAATCCAGGAAAGTTATATAAATACTTATTATATAATCTTTAGTGCTATGACATAAATAGATGCAGTTTTTAATTCTATTTACTTCTATTTGATAACAATTTTACATATTAATAAAAATAAAGTTACTTTAATTTGTAATCAAAATTCCTTTGATCATAAACCTCGTCTACAGTTAAATAACTGACAAGGAATGATTACTGTTTACGTTTTAGACCATGAAAATCTGTTTATAAAGAATAACTTTTTCTTTTAAAATTATTAATTATGACTACACACTGAATATTAATATTAACTGACTTTTATTTTGATTATTTCAATTTAAATACTGAATTGATTCGCCGATACTTGTTGGAAATTCCTTATTATAATTAACTGATACTACAATTGCAATTTCCACAATTTACGTTTTTTTTAAAAACTGTCCGACGCGTTTCGACTAATGTCTTTGTCAAGGAACTGGGTATTTCTTCAGGGAGTTGTATTTATATTCAAGGAGTGATATAGTTACCAGGTACTTTATTTTGAACAGGATTATATAATTTTATTATAGGTAAAATGGTTAACTAAAGAGGTTTATTAAGGGGGAATTATTTATTTCTGTCTGGTCGTTTAGCAAATTACCGGTATTTTTAAGTTTATTAATCTCTAATGATTCTAAAAAGTTTAATCTATTGCCTTTATTTTCTGAATGTAATAATTTAAAATTTTCGTCGAAAAGATGATTTTCTGTTACTAAATGTTCAGCATAATTGGAATCTGTTTTTTGATTAATGAAAGAATTACGGTGCTCATAGATACGTTTTTTACACGCTCTGCCGCTTTGACCAATATAGCCTTTAGGGCATGATCCACATGATAATTTATAGACTCCAGATTTATTTTTTGGATCGATTTTTGATTTGTTATTTTTGATAAATTTTCCAAGACTATTGTTTGTTTTGAATTTAACGTTAATATTCTGTTTTCTTAAAAAGGATGGTATTTTTAAACTTGGTTTGCCAAAATAGGTTTTACTATTATATGAATCATTATTGGTTTTGCTGTCTGGGTAAACTTCTCTTAATGCCTTTTTGTGTTTTTGATTTGCATTACTATTTTCTATTAATTCGGCCTCAAACCCGTTATTTACTGCTATCTGTTTGATTATGTTTAATTCTTTCTGAAAATTATCTGGTGATTGTTTTATGGAAAGTAATCTATGAACCATACTATTGTAAGTGGAAAGTTTTTGTTGATATGGGTGTATAGAAGTGCGGTGAATCGTTAGATCGGTTTGAGATGGCTTGTGAAATATTGAAAACTCGTGTTTGCCATTTAGTTTGTTAACTGTTAGATCTAGGAAATTGATTTTATCATCTTGTTTACACTCTATCGTAAATTTAATATTTGGATGGATATTGTTTATAAAATTGAGAAACGTTTCTAGTTGTCTCTTCGTCCCTACGAAAGAAAGAAAGAAGAAAGACACTATTCGAAAGGAGTCGGAAAAAAAAAACGTAAATTGTGGAAATTGCAATTGTAGTATCACTTAATTATTATTTCAATTTATTTACAATTTACCGCAAGTTCCGAACAGTTAATGCAAGCAACTACACCAAAGCTTAATGTATAAGAATGTCGTTATAAAGTTTTTCCCGATTTTCTAAAAAACGGCACAAGCTATATTATTGAAAAAAATATATGGGACCACTTCGGGATCCCCCGGAAATAATGTATTTCCGTTTTAATATAGTATACCCCATGTTCCGAAAAGAAATGTTGTCCATATTTTTAATACCAGCGCCTTCACCAAAGTTTACTCTATAAGAAAATCGTTAAAAAAAATTTCCCCATTTTCTAAGAAACCGGTACCAGCTATAATAATAAAAATAATTTGGTCAAGTGCGAGTTGGACTCGCATACAAAGGGTTCCGTACCACCTTCAAGATTCTAATATTCCAATTTCAGACAAGCAGGGAATGAGTGCATTTTCTTATATTTACCCTAATATCTTTTTAAGGAAGTGTCTTAAATTTATAAAAAATATACACTTTCATTTTCCACACATAGACTTTTTATTTTATCTGCTTCAGGATTCGCTTGATTTTTATAAGAATAGAGTTTTATTTTACTAATAAACTTTCAGGTAAGCCTTTTATAATCTACTCTCTGAATTTTGAGGCACTTTAGATTGGAAGATAAAGGGCAAAATAAGTCATGTTTAAATTATAAATTATTAAATCTGTTATTCAAATTATTTGAAAATGCAAATAAAATATATTTTTCAAAATTTAAATATTTAAAGTGGGAATTAAGTCGATGTTTAATATTTTTGTTAATATCTTTTAAACGAATCATTCAAAAATATGATATATTTGTACTTCACATAATGAGCCTTTTATCTGATATATTACATGATGCGTTTGAAAATTGAATTTTTATTTTCCATTTAATTGTATAATTTGTCCCTAAAATTACTATGGGGGTTTTCTAATAATTTTTCTTATAAATTTCAAGTAAGCTCCAGTACCCCTAATTATTTTCAAAATTTTAGGTAGTATGGTTTCGGAAATAAAGCGAAAAATGACAATATTTTATATCATTATGTAATATCTAGTAAACAATTAATTTTAAAAATATGATAAATATATATTTGTGTTCCTCATAATGAGTCCTTTCATTTGATGTATTGCATGATGCGTTAAAAAAATATTTTTTATTTTCCGTTTAATTCAATAATTTGGCCCTCAATATTAATATTAGGGATTTCTTCATATTTTTCCTGTAAACAAAAAAATGTAGGTCTTATAGTTTGCGGAATAAAGGAGAAATGGGTAATTTTATAAAATATTTTTGTTAATATATTTTAAAATATTCATTTAAATAAAAATAAAAAAATATATTTGTATTCAGCATAATGAGGCTTAATTTTTTATTTTTGATTTAATTCTGTCATTTGCCCCTCAAGGGGTTTCTCCTTAATATGTGAGGGCTACACCTCTATTTTTTTTCAAAACTACGTTTATGTTTTCTAAATTTTGGTACCTTATTTTTCCTAATTTTTTTTTAAATATGTAAAGTTCGGGAAACAAAATTATTTTTAAATTTTCATTTAATTCTATAATTTGCCCCTTCTATTTTTCCTGTATTTCCTATTTTCTCAAAACTTTACGCTCATTAGTTTCGGAGAGCAGGGGGGGAACGGTCGATGATTTTAGTATTTCCCCCTAGAAGTACCCCTAAAATCAAAACTTCTTCTTTTACGATATGTACTCGGGTTACCAAACTATACATTGATAACAAATTTCAAACTCTTTCGTCCAGTAGTTTAGGAAAAATTGCTGTGATGTGACAGAGGCAGAAATCCGGAGTGATATTATAAGGGTATCCGTATATAGTATATAAGGAACCCTAAACATGTAGGACCACTTCGCGATCCCCCGGAACAGGATCCAGTATAAACGGTCGAAATTCCTTGAGCCGTTTGCTAGTAATCGCTGAAAATACATTAAAAAAAATAGATACAGACGAATTGAATTCTTTTTGAAGTCGGTTAAAAATAGGAACTAAAGACGCAGACAAAAGTAACCCAATTCCTATAACGTTTCTTGATATAGCTAAGGTCTTCGACACAATCAACCACAAGATATTACTTGATAAACTGTATAACTAGGTATCTGAGTTAAGGCTCATGAGCTACTAGTTAACTATCTTGATAAGAGGCTCCAGCGAATAAAAGTTAAAAGTCACAAGCGAATTCTGGGAAATAAAAATAGAGTTCCTCAAGTGATTGTTTTGGGTCCTCTACCCTTCTTACTGTATATCAATGACCTACTAAAGCCTTTCCCGACAGATGAAATATTATCATTTGCTGACGATACTTCAGTTATATCGACAGGAAGTAGAAGCTAAACTAACATGTTTCTGGTAGAAATAAATCAGTGGCTTACTTTCAATAAGTTGGCCTTAAATATTAAAAAAACAGTGTTCATGACGTTCGGAAACTACTCTCATAGCATACCAAAAGATATAAACATTTATATAGATAGCCAGAAAACAAAAAGAGTTGAGTTTAGCAAGAATTATTAATTACCTACCGGCTTATGTAGAAGATTCTTTTTGACTACATAATAAACAAAACAAAATATCTAATCTATATCTTTCACAAGCTATCAAATTTCATGAATTCTGAGGTATTTCGTATAATCTACGGGGCATTTTTTCAGAGCAATGTGAACTATGGCAGTATAGCTTGGAGTGTGCCATTAACAACAATGTATAACACCTACAACGACTACAAAATATATTATTAAAAATTGTTATGAAAAAACAATCTGTAATTCATGAAAATACACTTAATAGGAGATAGTCGTTTGCTGCTGAATCTATTTTATACCATTATCAATAATTGACTAAAACATATACAAACAAAATAGTAGAAAGCTAGATACATTACGGCTGAAATTCTGAGAAATAATTGTTCTAGGAGAAAATAGCGAAATAAAACATTTAAAAATATATAACCGATTTCCACCTATAACTAAAAAGCTAAAAATAATTATAACAAAATACAACTCTAGCAAATAAATAACAATAAGCATAAATTTGTTGGCTACCTTCTGTAAACTATAGGGCGAAGTAGAATCCATCCCATATTTACGGAGTCAAATTCGTCCTATATTTCAACCATAGTATATAACTCCTTGTGGGCTACCGCATAAATTATTTCATTTTTAACATTTTATATTATCGCCCGGTGTAACATTAATTCCTCTCCACACTTTATGCAACTTCTTATGGGCTATAAAATAAATATTTTCTAATCACATTGTAAAAATATAATTTAACTCCAGCATATATTTCAACCATCCTGCATATGATTTGTTTACGTCCACATCATATAACAGTTTTTTAATTACCCTATATAATTTTAATTCCACATTTTTTTAACATATTTATATCACCAAACGTCCACTCCACCCTATATTACCACCATTCTCCGTCCTATATTTCAATCATCATATAAATGCAACTCTTTCTATAACTTTACTTTGTGATTTTGTTTGCTATAACTAAAGTATACCCTGTGTATAAACGCACCAAATAGCATGTTAGATTTTGACATGTCACTGAATTTTCTATTAGGCCGGGAGAATGTGACAACCAAAAGCACGGTCTTCGCAAAATGCAAAAATTTGCATTTTAATATACCTGGTATACAAACAAATCGACCTTGGTACTCATTGATTTAAGGAACCCCAAATACTATGCTTTACTACCATATGCTTGAGATGTACAAAGAAAATTTTCAAATTCGCAATTAAAACTTCCAGTGCCTAAAATTCCCGCTCTATTACGGTGGAATTAAAATATTTATGACTTTAAAAACTGAGTTTGCTCCATGGGTAATTTTTCACGCTCTGTCGAATACGCCCTAATATACTTCTGGTTTCCTACCCGAAATGGGTGATTCACACCAACATTTTTTTAAAATAGGAAATGGCCTGTTCTCCAAAGGATTTATATTGAAATTGTTTGAATTACTTAATTCTTAACCTGTGGAGCTAATAGGAGGTTGAGTATTCAAACCCGAAGTTAACGCCGGAATAGAACGATTGCCCGTAGATTTCGGTTTTAGTCCACATATTCTTGAAAGTCACACCGAAATTCTAAGAAAAGCCTTTAGTTCCTACGTTATCAAATGCACTAAATCTGAAAAAACTAAGCCCCACTTCAAAACAAAAGTCACTTAACAAAAAAAGTTTTCTGCAGCAGTTAAATTATTTTTTGAAGTCGATGCCAAGTTGAACGGCAAAGTTGAGATTAAATTGTTTTCTTTTTAACTTGGCAGGCACTTCAGAATAATAGTTTAATTGTTGCAGATAAATATTATTTTTTGCTTTTTCGTTAAGTTCCTTTGTGTTTTTAAGTGTTTTTTTTAATGTAATTAGTTTAAAAATTCTAGTGATATATTGGCATAATTGGATGCAGTTTTCAAATGTAATTAAATTTTTGGTTATAGCCAAAAATAAGGTATTTTACTTTTAAGTAATATATTTTTTGACCAACTTCCTTAACTTCTGAATAGAGTGAATTACTAGTTACCTAAATATTAATATGCATTAAGAAAGATTTGCGTGATTACAACTTATGTGGACCTACTCTATATGTAGAATCTTCCAGTTGGTTAACTAATATTTGCTTTGTGTTAATTTCAATATATTTTTCAATGTGTTGAAAACCTATTTTAAAAATGTAGGTTAGATTAGATCCAACTCGGTGCTTTTGAACTGTTCAGTTATCTAGTGAAAATCGGAGAGTAGGCAGATTGATACTCCAAGTTCGATTTAGAACCTGGTTTTCTTTTTCATTTTATCTCTTAATAATGACGAAATGTCGAGTATTGGCAATGCTGCAATGTGCAATGTTGTCTTAGCCTGTAGTAACCGACTTCAAAAACGGAGGACGTTCTCAATTCGGTTGTATTTTGTTTCCTTTTATAGACTTTGTTACCTAAGTACTTTGGCAACTACAAACCAATTTCGATCATTAGTTTTTCATTTGATAGAATAGACTTCCAGATTGGTTCAATATTTCTTTTTCAATTATTTTCAATGACATGGAATGGTTTATTATGCAAAAAATCGGTGATATTAAAACATTTTAATTATTCTTATTGAAAATCTAGGATAAATTAATTGAAAATAAATTGGAATTTCATCAAAATATTTGTTAAATAATCGATTTCAAGATGTATGTTTTCAATTTGTCTGCACATGTATAAGGTGCACTTAAGTTAGAATAGTATCTAAAATTTTCTTATTAATAATATTCAGAAAATAAGTTCTCCATAAAAAAATTGTATAGTGTGAAACCTAAAACGAAATCACTACATGTTACTTTTATCAATAACTGTATACGAGGTTTGTCAAGAAGATGCATTTTCCTTAATAGTGAAGGATCTACCACTTCTTTTGGCAATATCGAAAGTGGAAAGTTGCGATTTTAAGATGGGTAAAAACTTACAAGTTAATTTGAGGCACACATAAAGGTGAGATATTGTTATACAACTTTATCGTTATCCATTATACGAGATTGTTAAAAAAATATTATATGTAGCTAACAAGCTGTTTTATATGCTTATATAAATAAATAAAAGGCGTGGAATTATAATTATACAAGATGGTTAAAATATGTAGTAACTAAATGTTTTATTGTGTGGCCCATAAGCAGTTGCATATACAGAGGGATTAGAATATAGAGTGGAGTGGAGAGAAATTGTAGTTATTACAGGTGTAGTGATAAAGAAGCTAGAAAAAAAAATATATATATATATATATATATATATCGTGAAATCCACAAGCAGTTGATTATATATGATAGTTGAAAGATAGGGCGGAATAGAAAATAATATGTTATACAAGGTGGTTTAAAAAATGATTAAAGCATGATTACCTGTAGGGTAGCCGTTTAACAGTTACAAATACAGAATTGTTGGAGTATAAGGTAGAGTGGAATTAAAGCTTAACCCAGTGGGTGGCCACTGGTAGATGCATATACAGGCTGGTGAGGTATATGCTGGAGTGTAATTATAGTTATGCAGCTTGATTTAAAAAATGTAATAACAAAAATGGAATATTTGTAGCCCATAGGCAGTTGCATAAGTAAGGTGGTTGTAATATAGGCTGGAGAAGAATTGTAGTGATACAGGTTGATTAACAAAAAATAGAAAAAGAAATGTTTTGTTGGGTGTCCTACAAGGTGTTGTATGCATACGATGGTTGAAATATAGAGCGGAGAAGAAATAAATTTATAGAAGGTAGTTAAAAAAAAATTACACACAAAAAGTGTTTACAGTGTGGTCCACAGAATGGTTTTAAGATAAAGTGTTATTGTTATACATGATGGTTGAAATATAAAGTGTTATAGTTATATAGGGTAGTTCACAAAATTCGGTCAATACGCATATACAGAGAGGTTGAAGTATATTATGATGTGGAATTATTATAAAGAGTGTCTCAATAAATGGTAGATAATTGAAATTAAACTGGTTCATTTTAGAAAAAAAATGGTTACATATAATATTTATATATGTTATCTCACTCACACTTCTCAATTTAAACTCTTTAAAAAAGATTTTATTAATAACAATACAAAAATTATATACTCTCTTCGAGGTGTCAATTTTTTGTACGCAAGACAATATATATGCTACATATTGTTTCTGGTGGGGAACCTTCATCAGTTGCGCTTCCCACAATAGAATGTCCTCTCGAACACTTATTTATGAATTTGATACATCGCAGTAAATTTGTAGACGCGAGATGTAAGACCGACATCTAGGATTTTCGGGGAAACTAGCACACAGAGTTCCGAATCTGGAGCTGTTCCGTGTAATTGCTGTTCTCCCGTAACTCCTAGGACAGAATGTCACGATACAATTTTCAGGTTACTTCACCTGTCAGAGATATTGAATCCTCTCTTCGAGGTGTCATTCTTTTGTACGCTAGACAATATATATGATACATATTGTTTCCGGTAGGGAACCTTCATCAGTTGCGCTTCTCACAATAGAATGTCATCTCGAACACTTAATTATGTAATTGATACATAGCAGTAAATTTGTAGACGCGACATCTAGGATTTTCGGGGATACTAGCACACAGAGGTTCCTAGATGTCGCGTCTACAAATTTACTGCTATGTATTAAATAAACAAATAGGTGTTCGAGAGGACATTCTATTTTGCGAAACGCAACTGATGAAGGTTTCCGACCAGAAACCATATATATCATATATATTGTCTTGCGTACAAAAGAATGACACATCGAAGAGGGTGTTAAATATCTCTGACAGGTGAAGTATCCTGAAAATGTTATCATGACATTCTGTCCTAGGAGTTACTAGAGAACAGCAATTATACGGAACGGCTCCAGATTCAGAACCTCTGTGTGCTATTTTCTCCGAAAATCCTAGATGTCGGTCTTACATCTCGCGTCTACACAAAAATTATAACTTTTAAAAATGTCAAAAAATGCTGTAGGTGGCGCGTGCTCGGCAGTGTAGCTGGATGTAGTAGTCTTCTTGAACTTCTTCCGGATTGACTTTACGATGAGGAGTATAATCACAATTACTATTAAAGTGGTTGTTGTGATTGTGAGCCAGAACACATGCTTTTCTAAGGGTGGTTGTTTTTAGCTTTTCCAGTTCCATAGAATATTGATTGAGTAAGCTTATGGTTGGAAACATCTGAGTAAGCTTATGGTTGGAAACATCTAGGTCTTGTACGTCTAATTCTTGCAACTTTAGGGGTGTTAAGTTTGATGTTTCATTGGCGGCTGGCATTCCGTTGCACCAGTTGAAAGGAATATCCACTGGGTGGTTTCTATAAGTGATGTTTTGGACATGTTTGGAAGTTCTTGTAGCATGGACCCTTGGCCAATTGGATTGGATTTGCAACACTGAATTTGTTGAAAAGGTTTTTGTCACGATATCGTCCCCTTTGCATTTGATTCTGATGGCCAGTGTGCTTAAAATTGAGATCAACCAAAAGTTAACGTTAATCTCTTGGATACTATAGTCTTGTGCATTTAATATCATTTTATCACTGGAAGTGTGGCTGGCTGTCTGAGAAGCAAATCGCAAATGGCATCTTTGTCTATTGGATATGATATGGCTTTGGAACAAATCTTATGATGTTTAGTAAAAGGCTTGCAGTCACCCAAGTCTTTGACGGATGTGTATAATAACGAATCGTCATCTCTCGCGATAAATTTGATCTTTATTGAAAGTATATGATGGAACCCAGTAGTTAAACAAAGCGGTTTCTGGACCGGAAGTGGGCATAAAGGTAACCAGTCATCGAGTTCTTGCCGGGAGCTGCTGCCGAGCTGTTGGTAGTTATTGTTTGGATAAGAAGAAGAAGACATTGGGAAGAAGAAGACATTGGGGGTGGTCGTAGGGGTGCGCGAAAGACATTTGGGTGTGTCGCAGAGGTGCGCGCCATCTGTGTTAATAAATGAAAGCAATTGTATTGTGGGTTGCGTGGGTTGCAGGGTGCACGCCATCTGTTGTTGGTTGTGGTGGTTACAAAGAAAAAAAGCTAAATACTTGGCCGGGTATCGAACGCGGCTTACCTGATTACAAAGTCAGGTGTCCAACGAGCTGCGCTAATGCGGTTAATCGAGAAATATTTATTTGAAAAGGTATAGTACATGCCCGTTGCGCGGGCGCGGGTTTTTGGGCGTTGTTCGGTTAGATATTTGGGGGCTGGATGGGGGATATGATATTTTGTTGTCTGTAAAAAAATTTAAAATCTTGGTATTTTGTTGTCTGCAAAAAAATTTAAAATCTTTTGCTTAAGCCTGCATGCGCGAGAACGTCCACTTCTTCGAGTCTATAGTTATTGTAAGCGACCGCCTACCTGCGCAAGAACGGCAACTCCTTCGAGACTCTGATTTTGTCGGATGATTCAAAGCATTGAACGCCTGCATGCGCGAGAACGTCCGCTCCTTCGAGTCTATAGTTTTCGTAAGCGAGCGCCTACCTGCGCAAGAACGGCAACTCCTTCGAGTCTCTGATTTTGTCGGATGATTCAAGGCCGAGCGTAATAATTTTGAGAAAATTTTTAATGATGAATCAAGAATTTGATGTTATGGTTTCTAGTAGTCTGCTAATAATTTTTAGAATAAAGTATCGAAAGAGGTGAAAGATGAACATAGTGTCTCGCCAACTACTGTTGAATGCAGATCGATTAAAATGACTTTACTTAAATCAAGCTTTATAATATTCACATTAATTTTGAAAAATGTCTTGTATGTTAATATACCTTATGGAACCAAGGACATGGCTGTATGCCCTTTACTATATTCAACTATACATTGATGGCTCGAGATAGATTAAACGATGGACGGTTGCCTGTATATTTTGCTCGCCTGTCAAACACAACAAAAAATTTCAAACTGAAGCTGATATTTTCTGATGACACTGAAGGTGACACTGACTGGATTTCAGCAGCTTCTTGCCAAGATGAAAAAACTTTACTATCGAACAGCTCAATGACTATACGTGATGTCAACCTACAAGAGGAGCTCCACAAAGTGCTAATTCTTATTTGTGTAACACTCTCTACAATTACAATATTATTACTTAAATTAATTGTGAAATGTATAAGGAAAAGAAAGAATAATTAAAACATATAGTTATATACAATGTTTTATTTATGCAAAACACTATTCAGAAGCCAATAATAAACTACATCAACATTTTCTTTTGCACATCGTTCTGGATCATTGCAGCGGCAGTGAAAAATGCATGGAGAGTCAGAAGGTTTCAGTTCAACAGCGCCATTGAAGTTCTCCAGATTGATTAGGTGATAGTGTGATTCCCCATCTTCGTTAAGCAGTTTTCTCAAATTGTTGATTTTCAGCTCTTCAAATAACTTGTTAAATAAAAAGTCATATTTCTGATGGCCTCGTACATATATGTGCGTGCATTTGGTTAGGAAAATTCTCAAAATGTCGTTCATAGTATTCAAATCATAGTGGCCATCAGAGTAGTGGAGTCCATGTAGCCGTTGTTCCAAATATCGTACTTGCCTTTTGTCTGCTGCTGATAGATAGTTAAACGGTTTAGGTGGTTTAAACAAAAACACTCCTGTGCGTTTACGTGTCTTGATAACCAATTCCTTGGAAACAAATCTTCTCTCGATTTCGAAACCTTGAATGTCGACAATTGCAATTTCCATGGTGAACCGTTGAAAAGCTATAACGAAACTGATTTTCTAAACAGCTGAGTGATCGAATATAAGCTTCGGACAATTTCGCTGAGTGGGAGAAATTCCATTAGGCAATCGTGGATAATTATGCAAAAGGCTCGGGTCTTATCAGGAAATCCCGTCTGGCTTTCAATATCCAGGCGAATATCTACAGTCGAGGATTTCATGGTATCCTCACGTCGGGAGCAATCGATGACGAATAGGGTGTGCGTCTTGAATGCAACATAATCCAGTAGAGGGTGTTTGCCGCCGCCAAAGCTGGGATAAAAGTCCGTATACCTTTTGTAAACCTCACCGTACTCACTCTTTGAAAAATCTAAATCAAATCTCTCCATAGGCCAAAATTCGCTGTTTAAATTTAGATGAATATTGGGAATGTGAATATTGTCAAATTCCGTGGGATCTTCTTTGATGTTGCTGTGGCGATCCGTTTTAAAGGCTAAGATAACGTAACGAGGGCTTTCCAGTGCGGCACACGTCTTCAAAGCCCAAATTTCACGAGTAGCACCTGTTTTGAGAGCAGGCAACTCATTTAGCTCCAATTTACGAAACGGTAAAATTATACTGGAATCCGCTTTGACGGCTTGCAGTAAATCCAATTTAACGTCATCGTTTGGAAAAATGTGACGGACTTTGAGTTCGATGTTGTTTATTATCACTTTACTCTTGGTAGCAGCATCCGTGATTATAAGGCAATCATCATCGCTACGACTTCGCACCAGACGAATTGTTTGTTTACCACACATAACCTGCTTATAGTCGTTGAAGATGGAAAACAAATGTCCCAATGGAATGTACATGTGAAAAGTTTTATCGGCGGCATTCATATACGCTTTATGTGGAAAATCCCACCCGGCTATGAATAGGTCCTTTGAACTGTTGGGGTCGTAGCACAAGTATCCACGAATTGTACTCACGCGACCAGGGTCTCTCACGGTTTCAATTTCCTTGCCGCACAACTCGTATGTAACGCTGTCGAAGAAGAAAGCTCCAGCATTTGGTGATAGAGAAACATCTCCATTGCCTGCTGTCTTCACCACTTGTCCCTGGATTGAGATGCAGGAATCAGCCATGGAAAACCAACAATCTGTTTGATCGATGGTGATTTCAACGATATCATTGTTGCCGAATGACTTGACGTATGGATAGTAGGTTCGCAACTCCTCGCTACACTATCATCAAAATTTGGTTTGCGGAAGATATCGAACATTTGAGGAGTTGACATGGTAGCCGAGCGTTTGTAGAAACAATTTGTTTGAGAGCGTGAGTGATCTCTTGAGAGGTTTCATAGAAACTGATGGTGGACGAGGAGCTATTGACCTCTTATATGGTTCTTCATCAAATACAAGTCGACCCATTATTATTTTAGTTGTTTCAGCTCAAGTCGAATGATGATTTCTTCACCACGAAAATTCACAAGTTCAGAGTCTTGATTCAAAATTTGCAATGTGAGGTTATGTATTTCGCTTCTGTTAATCGGCAAATAGATTAAATGCTGAGTTGTTTCGTCGATGGCAAAACCAGGATCAACTGCAACGGCAAACTCGTATATGGTGTGTGAAGGAGTGTTATTGTAGAAGGCTCCCGATGTGATGTTGCTATCGAGATGAATCGTTCTAACTTTTATAATGTTCACTGGTAAATCGAAACTGTGAACTTGATTGCGTGGTAGCAGCTGTTTAGAGAAGCTCAGAATATCACCGATGCTGTCTTGCGGTTGAAAGTCCACAGCGTACTTGCTGCTGAAAAGCTCACACTTGAGAGTATTGTTGTTGGGTTTCAATGAGAAAATATTCTCAACGTCCTTTGCCAAATGAATGCCAAGTGCCTTTCTAATATAAGCTTCGATGTCACCAATTTCGTATGAACATTCGGGCAAGTCGATGAATGTTTGCGTGTTTTGATCGTCAAATAGGTAGATCTTGTCACCTCTCTCAATGTTTGGGATGCTGTTGTACGAGTGAAAACTCAATAAAGCTAGTCCGACAGTATTGGGCTGCGACCTTTCAATGTGATGATCACAGACATGACTGATAATTATCCGCTTGTTAGCTGCTAATATAGGTAAAGGTAAAACAACAATAATGCAAAATATTTATTTTTTATTATAGAGAAATTTCAAGCATAAATGGCCACAATTTGATTGATTGTACGTCTGATAAGAGTCATTGTTGTAGAGGATTTTCAGTCCATTGCCAAAGTAGTTGGCTAATTCTCGGGGTGGTTTCAAACATCCAAAGCTATCAAAGTACTGAACGGTGTTTCCATTTCGCACATAAGCTACCCAATGCGTACCGTGATGACTGCTGGTATCCAAAATAACAATGGCAGACTCCCTTGTTTGTGAATGTTTAGGTAAGGCGTCTCGCATAAATACTCCCCTAAAGTAGGGGATCTTCAAAAGTTTGGCATATTGCTCAAGCTCGTGATTGTAAAGTGCTCGATTGGGTAGCTTTATTGGGAGTTTTTTTGCTTCTTTAAGTAAAGCCCGAAGCCGTTGCGGGACTTTTTAAGAAAAATACCTCTTCCTTTCTTCGCAAGCTCTTCCATGGCTTGATTATGGCGCTGGTCCTCCTCCAACTTCTTGCGGGCGTTCTTTGCATCTATAACGGCTTTGGCTACTCCACTGGCACCCCCGGCAAGAGCTCCAAGTGCTGACAACCCCACAAATAGGGGTATTAGTGGGAGAAAACCACCAATTTTCGACTCAAAAGGAATGACTCGAGGTACACGGATTTTCTTGCGACCACCTGCCTTCTTAATGACTGCTCGGGCTGCTCTCAACGCCAATAACGATGTCTTACGGACATCACTTCCAGATCCGGCAATAGCTCTCTTGATTGGTAGAACCACATTCTGTCGAAAAGATTTTTTTCCACATCGTTTTTTGATTCCAAGCCCCATCTTGCGTTTAGCCTTCATGCCTGTAGTTATAAGCCAAGAAGCTGCTTTTTCTCCAAGTGAAGCGTCCTTTGACTTGAATCTCTCCCAGGCTCGAATTTCCAACTCGTAATCAGCCTTATGACGATCCGCCAAAGACTTGTATTTACTGTAGGCGATATCGTGCGCTCGACAAGCAGCGTCTGTTTTATTGATTCCCTGCTGACCCTTGGAGAGACGGTCTTGAAGTTTTGTACCGGGTCCACAAAACTGATAACCAGGTAGATGTAGTTCAAATGGTAATTTATTGATTGCGCTATTCAGTAGACTACCTCCTTTGGGAGTTAGCATGATACTGATTGAAACTGAGATTCCTGTATTTAATTAGTATCCACAATAAGGATGATGTCAGTATATCGTAAGATGTATATGAAGCAACAAGATGTCCAACTGTCTATCGAAAATTTGGACTTTGTCGAAGAATCACCATCATCAGCAAGTCGACAAGGACAATTGTTACCAAATTCCCTACGAGCAGCATTCTGCGGACCTAGTGGTTGCGGAAAGACCAACGCATCGTTATCACTGCTATTCAATGAAAACGGCCTACGATTCGAGAACGTCTACATCTATTCCAAGTCACTCTACCAACCAAAGTACCAGCTCTTACAAGACGTTCTCAAGCTGGTTAAAGGTGTATCGTATTTTCCCTTTAAAGACAACGAAGAAGTAATTGATCCGAGTGAGGCACGCGAATGTTCAGTATTCATTTTCGATGATGTAAATGGTGATAAACAAAACAAGATTCAGAATTTTTTTTCGATGGGAAGGCACAGGAATATCGATTCAATATATTTATGCCAAATGTATAGCAAAATACCTAAACAACTGATTCGAGACAATTGCAACGTAATTGTCATATTCAGACAAGATGAGGTAAATTTGAAGCACGTCTTTGATGAGCACGTGTCTCCCGACATGGACTATGATAAATTTAAGACAATGTGTTCGGAATGCTGGCAAAATCGTTTTGGCTTTATTACAATAGCTAAGGACTTCAACTTGAATGATGGCCGCTACCGTAAAGGATTCGATAAATATATAAAGGTTCAATAAAGATGATTGCTGTTAGTTGATAAAATGTCTTCATTGAGTAGCAACATTGCTGCCACTGCTCGAAAGAAAAAGATCAAGCAATTAGCACGTTCTATTCGCAAGAAATATCTTAGTCTGAAGCTGGGAAAGTCGGAACATGATGAAACATTGAATAAACTTTTTAGACCGGTAATGACACCGCTACAAGATATTGCCTCAACTACGGCAAAAGTTCTCACTAATATACCAACACAGACCAATAAACGTGAAGTAATTAAACAAGAAGTGCAGGAGCTGCCATCAGTCAAAAAACATGAGTTAGAAGAGACACAATACCTCGATGAAGAACCAATCGCTGAAACTAGTATGCACACCAATGATGATGATGATGAGGTGGAGAACGAAACCTTTTACGAGGATCCCGGTTATCTCTCTAAAGAAGCAATAGAGGACTACATGGATCAGTATCCTCCAGTTGCACACAAATATCTTGAAGACTATATCACTAAAAGCGATGATATTGACAACATATATGACCTATATATGATGCTGCAAGTTCCAAATGGTTTCTTGGGCAAAAGGAAATCAATTTCAGTCGTAGTACAGGTCACATTATCGTTTGGGTTACAGTTTCGAGGTACTCCAGGGCTATATCAATTAATATTTTAAAGCCACATGTTATCCTCCCTTGACAACCGAAGCAACGTGCAGCAGGTTTTGCTTCAAGTCTATATAAATATACTGAATGATATGAAGTTAACTTAAAATAACAAGCCAATGGAATACGTCTACTGGGATGATCCCAACGAATTGGTTGAACGGCTGAAACTACTGATTGCATCCAAGGAAGCACAACACCTCTCACGACAACGAAATAATTGCCAATTTAAATGAACTTAAGGAAGCTAAAAGTGTATATTATTCCTTATCCTATGGCAAACATGTCAGTTTCACGATGACTTTAAACAAGTTTGGGCGTAGTGCCCATCAGCAACTAATGTCATCAGCATCACATAACTTAGCTTTTATGAAAGTACCTTTTTCTTTTACCGTGGAAGGAAATATCGATGCTGAGAAGCTGAAAATTACCAATGTCGAAGTACCGACGAAGGCCATGGATGCCGCCAACAAGCAGTACGTTGATAAGAAAATAGCAAACGGACTTCAACAACTACATAGTGATTTTCAAATAGCTTTCAGCAACTACACTGGTGAAGTTCAGCAAACCTTATCTGTGTTTAAGCAAAACGAAAAGGTTAGCGAGGAACGTGGAGCTCAAAACTTTGCTGCAATGAATACTCGCATGTTGAAAACCGAACAAGCTATGGAAACCCAACTACAAAATATATCGCTTCTCATTTTAAAATTCAATACATTAGAAGCAAGCTCAGTTGGAATCTGCCCGGAAAGAATATAAGGAAACCATCACCAAATTTTGTAGCCTCGTTTAATGACAACCGTATATCACAGGAAAAACTGATCTAACTGAAGTTAGAGACAAGATGACAAAAGTAGTGCCTGACCTATACCGAGACATGCAAAAACTACATGATGATATTGCAAATCAAATGTTTTACCAAAATCAAAAACTTGAAGCAATCGCAGACAGTATTGCTGCAATTAAAAAGCATCATTAGGGTCAATAAAAACATGCCTTTGTCTATTTTTAAGCAGTATACAAGATGGCTCCTATAGCGAAACATTCCAAAGAAAAAGTTCAAGTTTTTATGGAACTGCATAGACCTGTGAGACGAAAGTTTCCTCGCCGACGTGTAATAATCAAAGGTTTCGATGACTCCTGGCAGTCGGACCTCGCACAAATGGATCTCTATGCAAAATCCAATCGTAATTTCAAGTTCATCCTCGTGGTGATTGATTGTTTTTCAAAGTACGTGTGGACGAGACCGCTGAAAACAAAATCCGGTGAAGAGGTAACTCGTGCCGTTGAGAGTATTCTCAAGGAAGGACGGCACCCGAAAAATCTACAAACCGACCAGGGTAAGGAATACTACAATAGTTGCTTTCAGAAACTAATGAAGTCATACGGAATTAATCATTATAGTTCATTTAGTGGACTGAAAGCCGTAATAGCTGAACGAGTAATTAGAACGCTGAAAGAACGGCTCTACAAGTACTTTAGTTTGAACGGTACCTACAAATGGATAGATATTCTACAGAAAATCGTTAAGAACTACAACCATCAAAAACATTCCAAGACAAAGATGAGACCTGCGGACATTTATAGAAAAAACGCTCGAGATATTAAAGTATACAATAACCTGAAAATTGCTGGACCAAGAAAACTGAAAGTCGGAGATGTTGTGCGAATAAGTAAAACCAAGCACGTTTTTGATAAAGGTTACCTTCCCAGCTGAAGTACGGAATTGTTTAAAATTACGCAGGTTAAAATCACTAATCCAGTTACGTATAGTTTGGAAGATATATCTGGTACACCGATTCAAGGGAGCTTTTACGAAGAAGAATTGCAAAAGGCTGCCTATCCTGATGTGTATCTCGTTGAGAAAATTTTGCAACGAAAAGGCAACAAGGTTAAAGTTCGGTGGCTTGGGTTTGATTCGAGCCACGACAGTTGGATTGGCACTGAAAACAAACTATAACACCAAGGTCAATCATAAATTGATAATAAATTATCATAAATATAGACATGTGCTTGCATTGCAAAATGAAGACTCAGGGTGAAAACATCATTGTAAAGTATTCGAAAAGTTTAAGTCAACATATCACCAAACTTAAACGATTACAGAAAGATATCAAATTTTATTGTGAAAAACAACAAGTGATGCAACATTTAAAAGCCTTACATATATGATGATGGTGATGGGGAACAGAGGAGCTCTTAGCAACAAGAGATCTACTTTTCCATCTTGGCGTAGGAACACATAATTGAAATCAACCGCAATCAGGTAGTGGAAGGGGTACAACTATAAAATTGTGAAAATTCCCTACATATATTCCCAGTCCCAGTTTACCTCTCGAGTGATTTGTGAAAATGAGTAGTATCAGCAGTTTTGAAACCATGGATAGTGGTTATAGTCGTGATTCCACTATCAATTACAGTGCGGACTTGGATAGAGTGTTACAAATGTATGATGAAGCTGCGAAAAAGGAAGACTATTACTTGCTGCATTCGAGATTTCGATTACTGAATTCAGAGTATGATGTTCAATGTGCACTCAGTCCTGCAAGATCCTATTCTCCAGTGGTTATCTTGCAAAAAACACCTGTAGCCGCTGGAACACCAACGAAAATTGTAATGACTATGTACGAGTGGGAGGATGTCATCATTGAGCTCAAGCTCCAGAAAACAAACTTTTTTGAAAATGCCACACCTCCAGAGTTTGCTGCCCCAGTGACCTGCGGAGATTGTCTCCATCTATCCCAGATCCAGTATGAAGACGTCAAACAAGTGTTGGTGATGAAAAACATTTGCGCACTATATTTGGATTATAGTGATGTGGTTGAACTCTTAGGTATTAACCCTATTATCTCAAGTAAAATAATTTATTTGGAGCGCTTACTGTACTTTTTATTATAAAATAATAGATGAAATATGTTTATGGTCAAATTTACTAAATCGTTTACCGATTGAAAAATTGTTAAAACCATTTTGTTTAGATGACAGGTCTCCATTATGTATTGCATTAAAAGAACATATTTATAATTATAAAAACATTATTTTAAGAGATATTGACATTAGAAAAATTGAATAAATGCTTATAAATTTAAAAAATTGTTGTTTATTTCATCAGTTCTACACCATGGAGTGTAGAGAATACTTCCAAATATAAGAAAATCGATTACGTACCTTTGGAAACTGGCCTTCCGACTTCCCTGCTGAAAAGTTAGCAAGAGCAGGGTTTATCTACCGACAAGATGCAATAGAATCCGATGGCAGCTTAAATGATGCTGTTGAATGCCCATTTTGTGATACACGTGGGTTCAACTGGGAAGATGGTGATGACCCTGTTGCCGATCATCTGGACTGGAATGCATATTGTCGCTTTTTTGATTTTGATGACACTTACCACATCACCAGACTTATCAGACATAAAAGCAAAGTGACATTTGAGAGCAGACTTGAGACGTTCAAAGACTGGCCTATTGCCTTGAAGCAGACACCCACCGAGCTTGTCAACGCCAGCTTCTTTTACACGGGCTACGGCGACAGGATCACTTGTCATTGTTGTGGCTTAGAGCTCAAGAATCTCTTACATTGTGATGATATTACAGAGCTTCACAAAAAGGGATCAGCTAAATGTTTATTGCTTAGAGACTGCCCACCAAATCCCCACACTGACTCTAATCATAATACTTGTAAAATTTGCTTAACTAATGAAATGACAATTGTTTTTATGCCATGCAGACACTTTGCTAGTTGCTTTGATTGTTCACTGAAAATAGAGCATTGCTGCATATGTAGACTGAAAATTGTAGGTTATTTAAAAATATATGTATGCTAAAAATAAAAATGCTAATTTGAACATATTTTGTTTTATTTAAACATATAATATTTACAATATAATTGGGAAACAAATAACACTATTATACAAAATACTTTATTCTGGGGTTGGTAATTTGTTGAGCATCGCTGGAAATCTCCATGGCAACGTTTTCATTCATGATAGATTCTATATTATCAACCAGGTCAGAATCATACAATGGCTCAAGAGAATGGTGCTGATTTCGCAGTGTGTTGCCCCTAGCAAACACTTTTAAGTTCCCAAGTCGGAACTTGAGAGCGTTACCTATATCTATGGGATGTGAGACATCAAACCATTCTTTAACAAGTTGAGCATTTGGATGTTTCTTCAGCACTGCCTTTATAGCTGCTTGGAAAGACCGCCGCTGTCTACGTATGAGGTACCATTCACTCTTACTAAGAGCTAACAGAGCCATACATCTCTGTTTTTCGTGGTTGATTGACTTGGGAGCTACACGATGGACTACTTCGTTCCTTAAACGTTTCACTACCTGAGACTGTATTTTGTTAGAAACCACATTCAGAACCTCACAATGACGTTCCGATGCCTTGACAGATTCCTCTTCTAGTCTAACTCGATGCAGTTCGGCTTTGGCTCGTGCTTCCTCAGCTTGAATACGTTCTTTTTCAGCCTTAACTCGTTCCTCTTCAGCTCGCATACGATCTCGATCTGCTTTGTTTCTCTCTTCTTCCGCATGTAATCGTTCTTTTTGCATTTGAATCATCTCAGCCTCAGCGGTATTCTTTACTTGTATCATAATTTGCTTAAGTTCATCCAACTCAGTCATCAAATGCTGGTTTTGTACAGAAATTAGATCGTTGTGTGCAGAAAGTTGTTTGAGGCGCATTTCCTCGTCATACTTCTCGTATTTGATATATTTCATAGAGATGCGTTTAATTAAAGTATAGAGGATGCGAATTTCTGTAGCTTTCTTGCTACGCATCTGCATAAGCAGCATTTCAAAGTCGATGGCGCTCATGCAAATGTATTTCTTTTGAGTTATGTTTGCATTTTGAATTTCTTCGTATTCCATAGTGGGTTGCTGAGTCTGAGCAAATCCATAAAATGATATTTTTTATGTCTGTACTCACCAACGTAACCACACCACTCCAAGACATTATCATCGATGAGTACTTTGTCTGTCCACGTCAGCTTCCAGAAGAAGGCGTTACATCTATCATTTTCAATGTCGAGGCCAAATTTGAGACATACTTCTGTATAGGTTAATTTACCCATCGGTGTAACCCACTGTCTAACATCTTGATCACTTTCAAGTTTATTTTGGTTAGGTTGAATAGATACCATCTTGGAATTGCACTGAATACGTTAATCAATTGTTGCAAACTAACTGAAACTTATGTCTTCGTTAACATAACTAAAGGATGTATCGTGTGACGTCACAGAAAAAGGGAGGGGGGCCAGCTAAGAGGGGCCAGTGACGCCAGATTTCCATATTTCCCTAGATCTAGGGAAATGCGTGATTTTAGTCATATGATTAAAGTGATAGAGCAACATTGCCAGATTTCTCTAAATCTCTGAAAACACACACACAAGTTTTATGGAGAGATAACAATGTTCGCACTAGCGTTCTAATCGGAAGTAAATTTCAAGTACTTATATATGGTCTGTTATGATAGTAAAACAATGTCTTGTATTTAAAATTTTATTTCAAACATAATATATTATGATATACCATTACCAAATTCAAAGGCATTTATGTTTATTTCCAAAGAAATAATACGTTTTAAGACCCAGCCACTACCTTCTGTTGAAAATTCTTCGGGGGAATTCATAATTGGATCCTTTACGTGATTGTCAAACCATTCATCCAAGTCTGTTCCCCGATCAATAATTTCATTTTTAGTATTAAAATATTTGTGATTCGTAATTTCCTCCATATCTGACTTTATAAATTCTCCACAAAAACAAGTATTCACTTTAAGCGTAAATAGTTTTTTCAAAATGTTACTAATTCTGGACTTGAACATAATTGAAGCATCATCCAGAAACATCAAGATATCTTTATGTGATTTGTTAATTATTATCCCAGTTCTAAAACGGTTTTGAAAACATGAAGCAATGTCATCCCATTAAACTCTACTAGAACGTTTATTATTTAAACCCATTCCAATTTTTGACTGCTTCAGCAAAGTCCGAAAGCGTTTTAAATAACCAACGTTATTTTGTAATTTTTTCAAAGTTCCCACACATAAATTTCCATGGCGAATAGCACAATTAAAAAGTCTCATATGTTTTCTAATATCCCTAAGCCACAATGGTATTTCAGCAGAGGAAATAGAATGATCCAACTCAACTTGTTTACATTTTTTGATATGGTTATCACTGTCTGCACCAATTTGATTAAACATTTTGATGAATCTCCCCCACAGTAGTTATTTGCCGATTTTATTGCGTCTGATTTCTAGCAATTCTAAACATAAAATGACGTTAGTTTTAAAAAATATTATTCTTATACATATTGCAATTATTTACTACAACATTCAGCTAATGGTACTACAGTAAATGCAGCTCATCATAGGCAAGTTAGTCTAAAACTGGATTGAGCTCTTCAAAATACAATTCCAGCTCATCTGGTATTTCAATAGGTACAAAGTCCAATTTTTAATATTTCTAAAATATTAATGTTACAATGAAATAAAAATTCGCAATTATTTTATTTATCAGCATCGAACTACGTCATTTGTGTATAACGATATTGCTGTTAGTTCTAGAAAAACAACTAATTAATGCTTATCATATGGGAACTTCCTGCAAAAGTTTGTTGCTGCAAACAACATGATAACCTTATCAAACCACAGCTTCCTGTAAATTTATTTAGCTCGGTTTCAATTAGCGTAAACAAGATATCACAGTTTCCTTTCACTGCGGTCATCATTTCCGGTTTGTGGTTTTGATATCTAAAATACCAGATATAATGTGAATTTATTATCAGGAATTTTTAAATAATCGCGGATTCATGATTTATATTATTTTTCGATTTTATTAACATTACTTTTAAATAAATACAGATTTATGATTTGAGAATTTATTATCAGGAATTTTTAAATACATTTATGATTTTATTGGCATGAATTTTTAAATAAATACAGATTTTTATTCATCTCTCAAGACGTAAAAAATTCCTGGTTCCACCAGGAGTAAACTAATAGTATCTGGGAGTCCTCCTATTGCTGGGCGCTGAGTTCTACCTCCTCCACGGGTGAACTGAGCCTCTATGAAATCAGTACGACCGCCCATACCTGCACGTTTCATTTGGGGTGGCCCTATATCTATTTCTACCCCATTTGGTAATCGATGGCTAAACAAGCAAGTGTTTCCAAACGGACATTTGGGTTTGCTTTTTCGGAAATACCTACATCGCATTTTCTTCATTTTTTCGTTTTTCTCAGCTATAAAACGATCTTTTTCCGCTTTCTGGTAATAAAGCTCAGATTGATAGACATAAGGAGACACAATACGGCATTCTGGACAGCCTCTGCGAATATTCAATTCAAAGTCTTTATTTTGATGCCATCTTTTTACGCATGGGAAGCAGAAACAATGGTTACAATTTGGCAATAGCCCAAAATTATTAGTTATCTCTTCCAAACATATTCCACACCTTTTATTCATAGTGAATTGAATAAGACTGCACCTATAGCCACAAAAATCTAATATTTGTAGTGTTTGCTGACGTCACACACTCACGACAATAAGTTAAAAGAATTTATTTCTTTTATTCAGTCTTGAGTTGAAGCTGTAACAATCCAGTCATGAATTTGGAAAGTTTACTTGATGACAAAGTAAGATTTAATATGAGTGCAGTGTCAACGAGAACTATACAACCGAAAGATTTAACTGGAAAGCTAAATCCCAAAAATGGATGTTACGTGGTACCAGACGTTTTAACAACTGTGATTACCTACAACGGACGCACTTGCATATATGCGGCAGTACCAGAAATTTTAACAATTAATATTACCGATACCGAGACCACTCTCAAAATTGGTGAAACAATTATACATTTAACTGTGGAGAGTTACACGGTGTTTAAAAAATACTTGGAATTTGCATATGGTTTCCATAACGATCCTTCACATGGAAAGGATGAACCTGACACTGTATGGGATGATTGCCAGCTTTATTCTGATGGTATTTCTTTGGATTTGACTATGTGGTTGGATGATGGCGGCCTTACTATATATTGTACAAAAACAAAACAAAATATAGCTTTAATTATTAAGGATGCTCTGAAAATTCATAATATACTATATGTTAATAAACATATTTAAACAGTTGTCTAGTTTTAATATATCCATTATTTTCACCTTAATTAAATTTCAGACGCTTGAAACAAATTTTTCCAAGTCTCAAAATTATTACGCTCGGCCTTGAATCATCCGACAAAGCAGACTCGAAGGAGTTGCCGTTCTTGCGCAGGTAGGCGCTCGCTTACGAAAACTATAGACTAGAAGGAGTGGACGTTCTCGCGAATTCAGGCGTTTAATGCCTTGAATCATCCGACAAAATCAGAGTCTCGAAGGCGTTGCCGTTCTTGCGCAGGTAGGCGGTCGCTTAGGATAACTATAGACTCGAAGGAGTGGACGTTCTCGCGCATGCAGGCTTAAGCAAAAGATTTTAAATTTTTTTACAGACAACAAAATACCAAGATTTTAAATTTTTTTACAGACAACAAAATATCATATCCCCCATCCAGCCCCCAAATATCTAACCGAACAATGCCCAAAAACCCGCGCCCGCGCAACGGGCATGTACTATACCTTTTCAAATAAACGTTTCTCGATTAACCGCATTAGCGCAGCTCGTTGGACACCTGACTTTGTAATCAGGCAAGCCGCGTTCGATACCCTGCCAAGTATTTAGCTTTTTTTCTTTGTAACCACCACAACCAACAACAGATGGCGTGCACCCTGCAACCCACGCAACCCACAATACAATTGCTTTCATTTATTAACAACAGATGGCGCGCACCTCTGCGACACACCCCAATGTCTTCTTCTTCCCAATGTCTTCTTCTTCTTATCCAAACAATAACTACCAACAGCTCGGCAGCAGCTCCCGGCGAGAACTCGATGACTGGTTACCTTTATGCCCACTTCCGGTCCAGAAACCGCTTTGTTTAAGTACTGAACCCTGTTCGATGATCTAAAATTGAGATTGGATAAAAGTGATAAAGGGTGTAAATCTCAGGATCA
Source organism: Octodonta nipae (assembly GCA_034190945.1). Lineage (NCBI taxonomy): Eukaryota > Metazoa > Arthropoda > Insecta > Coleoptera > Chrysomelidae > Octodonta > Octodonta nipae. The sequence goes on along the minus strand of CM067218.1, from coordinate 56,995,244 downwards.
ACTAAAGGAATTTTAAGTACAAAAATAATTTTGGTATTGATTTGAAAAGCTTCCAGTTCTATCAAATCAATGTACTGAGCAACATTTGAACTGTAAATAGGAAGTGGTAAACTATTTTCATGTAGTGACTGATAAATCTTTTGAAGGGAATCGACTAAATCTACTGGGGTCATGATCGAACTATGTAAAATTTTTAAGCGGGCGTAAGAGACTGCAGTTAAAACATTATCGAGAGTATTTTCGATAAATATGTAACTCTCCATTAGTCTTTCACACAGATCCAAGATATTGATTTGAAATTCATGAAAATCAAGATCATTTGAAATGTATAAAATTGACTGCCGTATTTTTTCAAGGATACTCAAGAATATTGTCTCCGCGAATTGAAATTTTTGTAAACTATTGGTGAGGCTAGTAATGACTGAAGTTGTTACAGATATTTGTTTTTTTTACTAAGTCTTGAATTTGGGGTTGGTCTTTAGTAATTTTAGTTATTATATAGAGTCAATTATGTATTCACCATCTGTTGCGTCTAAGTTTCCTGAAATAGCATTTCAAAACTGATCCCAGTCTGTTAATAAGTCCGCGTTTTCTTCTGTTAGTAAGGTAAGTTTGAGTATCAGCGAAGATGTCTCTATATTTGGAGGTAACGGGTTTAGAAATATGTTTCAACGGGCTCACAGTGGTTTTAGTATAGCGTCATTATATGAAGTAGCACCTTTGAAAGGGCTGAGGTCTTTGAAGACAAGAAGTGTTCATTTGTTGTTAGAAATTGTAAGTGTGCCTTCTTCATGGAAGAAAACTCCTATTGTATTGTTAACTGGTGTGAGAGAGTATTGTTGTAGGTTCACGACAGAAAACAGTCCACAGAATCTGAATAGAAGGATTTTATTTAATATAGGGTATTAATGTGTCAAAGTTAATTTTACTAATTTGGTTAGTCTGTAAATTAATAACGGTGGCAGAATTTTTTCGTTTCGCTGCTATTTCTAAAGGTCCACTGAATTTGATTTCGGATTTACTTTTATTCTGAGACTCTTTCACTTAAACTTTGTCGCCTAGTTTGTATTCTGGTTGGTTAGTCGAAACATGTTTGTCAAACCTAACTTTTGATTTTTGTTTTTGTTGGTCTGTTTTAGCAAGGGCTAGTCTGTAGCACTTATCTAGTATTCGAAAATATCAATCAAGCTGTTTAATGCGATGGAGATTGTGAATCAAAGAAGACAGATCCCGAGAGTCTACGAAATGGACTGTTAGCAGTTGTTTAATTTCAAAGTACGAAGCGGGATTTCTCGTGTTAACTAACTGAGCGGATTTGGCCCTAAATTTATTTTTAATACGAAAAATTAGCAGATCTCTGCTGTCGACATATTGTACGCACAATTACAAGCGTGTATGAAGGTGGCCAAGGAGATTTGGTCGCCTTCAAATTCCGGTACTTTTCGGTTACATCGGAAACTACATTGTTTGTTGTTTTTGCCATTTGGATGTGTTAGAATTAAAAGAATACACAAGTTGAGATAATACAAGAATAAAAATAAACGAGGGTTTGTGAAATGGGTTTCAATTAAAATATAGTATAAAAATTATTAAGTGAATGTATATAAATGGGGAATAAACGATATTTTGGATAATAGAACAGTATATACAAATGGAATAATAAAATAAATATATAAAAGAAAATCAAAATATATGAAATAAATATTTCAATTCAAATAATGAAATATTTACATATATCAAGTAATTAATCAAATAATCAAATAAATAAACTAATCAGTTAATCAAATATATCAAATCAATCAAATAAAATATTTTAATAACCTTAAACGTAAGACACTACTACTCACATCAACAGGAAAATTGCAAGATCCATGTTCTACTTGCTATCGCAGTTGGGTTTCTTCCAGGTTATTGCTACGTTGGATAGAATCCGCTGCTACCAGTTAGAATTAATCTCGTGTTCTAGTAACACTAGATGGATCAAACTGACTGCGCCAATTTGTTATATTACAGTTCTCAATTTAAACTGTTTAAAAAAGATTTGATTAATAACAATATAAAAATTATAACTTTTAAAAATGTAAATGAAAATAACAATATTAACTACAAAACGTCTGTGAAACAATGAATAACAAACAAGAGAGTTTGTAATATATAATATAATAAGTGCTAAATAGGCATAGTTGACACGGCAATTCACACAGATGTTGTAATTATGATATAAGTTCATGCTAATTTCATAGTATAAACTTATATAACATATATATGTATCCACATTTTTTACGAAACAATGAATTTGAGAGTGAAGTTCTGTTTTCATAGCATGATCTGCGTGATCCTGAACCTACAACAAAATCGTAACACGCCAGTTTTTTCAGTTTTCGTTTCTGTTTGTAATAAAAAATGACTTGTGACATAATGTTAATTAGTTAATTTTCACAGTTTTTAATGCGTCTTGTCCCGTATCTTGAATTCGTTTATAGCGTACACTTTAAATACACCAGGAGTAGATCAAAGGGTGGTGGTGGGTTTTTAATATAAAGGCGTTATTATACAAGAGGAGCAGTAGGTGAGTTCAGGGATATTTTTGAGTAGGTATTTGAGCCACTTTCACATTTTGTCAAATATTGTCTCTATGATAACTAACTAACTAGTGAGCCCCTGGCTGAAGGATTGCGAAAGTTGGACCACCTTTATATTTCTAAAATTATGTTTTTGTTACCAAAAAATTCTTGAGGCTTTTTTAAAAAAATCTATTTGCGATTTCAATAATTGAAGTATTTATTGAAATTTTTCACCTTCCAAGTGATCGAGAATGTTATTTATTAGTTCCATTGATCAAGGCTATATAGGAATTTGTCTGTGTTTATGATTCTGAGAGTCTCAGTCATTAATGCTGTAAGATTTCATAAATTTTGTGCCACTTATAAATCTAACGTTACAATTAATTTTTAATGATAAAAAATGTTATGTCAAAATCGCAGTGTCTCAAATATTTTTTTTGCAATAAAATTTGGTAAACACTTGACGGGATATTAAATCCGTTTTTCAGCTCAGTTGATTAGAAGTGAATGGTTTAGATGCATTGGGAAATTGATAGTTCTGTGCCTCCAAATTCCAAAGTTAATACTGCTCCGCACTAGTTCATCAGAAGCCGTTTGACATTCTGAAACCATAAAGAAACGGATTTTTTCGTGAAAGTAAGTTTAAATCTCTGGAGAGATTTCAGCCATTGTTAAATTGTCAAATCTTTTATAAAATAACTTTGGCAAACTTGTTTGTCAAAGATATTTGATAGTGTAATATCTAATCTTTTATAAAATACTAACATAATCGTTCCGGCTTCGCAGGTGCTAGACAAAACAGAGTATTTGAACAATTTTTTATTTGCTAATTTTCACATCCCCTACATTTTTACATTTTTTTGTTAAAGCCATTTTAACATCATCATCCACGAACGAAATTTATATAGCTTCAAAAAATACATTTTTCACATTTTTTGAATAAAATATTTTTTTCTGGACCTATTCTCATCCCTTTCAAATATACGTACAAAATTTCATAAATATTGGTCCAGCCGTTTCTTTGACTTATTCCTTTTATTATATTTACACACATCTTTTATTTTTGGTAAAACTTTTGACTTTAGTTCTCGGTTAAAATGATAAATATTTATCAAAAGTATAACTTCTGAGTACGATACACGCTAATTTTGAGTAATAAAGACTCCAAAAATTAATATGTTAAACACCTACAATGAAAATTGTTAGTATTATTGTGGTTACACTTACAAATGCTATTCATAAAAAGTCAGTGATTATGCTGAAAAAATGAATGTAATATTTTTGTAGTTAAATAGTCAACTATAAATGCATCACATGTCTCTGTTTATTTAAAGGAGAAAGCACATTGTACATTTCGACTAGAATAATATACTTGACACTTACAATTTTTTAAATGTGTATTTTGTAGCAATTACACCCCTTCGGCAGGAACATTGTAATGTGATAATCACAGATTCTTAAACAAATCTTATAACTAGTGGTCGCTCAGTGGTCGAACCTCGATCCTATTTCAGATTGAGAACATTATTGAGGTTCGTTTGTCAAAAGTATATATCTATAAGAAGTAAAGTGGAGGAGAAGGCCGAAATGTTGACAAATCTATTGAAATAAAGTTTTTGGTGGGATTACACTTTGTAAGCAATCGAGTTATAAACTAAATAAATATATATACATACACACACACACACACATATATATATATATATATATATATATATATATATATATATATATGTTTGAAAACAAGTTGGCACGGACGGAACTATGTGTAGCTCTCTTGATGGTCCGGGTGTTCGTCCGTTGAAAGTTTTGTCCCTGTAAAGGAACGGTTGCCTGACGTTTCGCCAAAATCTCACTTATTGTTGCGCTCTCTTTTAATTTGTTTTTCTTTTCCCGTAAGATGTTACGTTAACAACGTTATAAAAACTACAATCTTTAATATATTTTCTGTTCTCCACTGACTGTCAAATTCTTACACCACACCTTCGGAAGATTGTCAAATAACGTAGTAATAAAATAATTAAATTCACAACAAAAACTTACAGAATAATTAAAACGAATGTTACTGCTACTTTACCGAAAAATCAATACTGATCTTCTGCATTGATTATTTTACTAGTGAATAATAAATAACGCTTGATGCTGAACTATCAAAGATTGACATAATTTAACAGCAGATAACGCTTTTTCCATATATAATTACTCAATAGTTTGACCGTTTTCGAAGGTAAAATATCTTCAATAAAAATATATTTCCTTGTAGAATAGACGCATGTACCTAACTTACCATAACAAATCAGTAAATGCATTGACTTTTTTTATATTTTAAATACACATCGTTAAAATGTCAATTACTTGTTTATTAGGTAAAAGTCAATTACCTTGTTATAAAGCCAGGATTTGGCAGGAGTGGAACCATGTACTAATTACAAAATCGTCTATTAGATAAAATGTAAGAACACAAAACATTAACTAACTTCCCTAACTAAAAATAATTAAAAGAAAAAATAAATCCCTTTAAAAATATTAACATTATATGAAATAATAAATTAATATTAAATGTAATATTTAAAACATTAGTTAATACCTATATTTTTCAAAAATATTTTTTGATTTGTGAGTGACTGACAAATTTCAATCTGGCATTCCACAGTTAACGATTTCATCTCCTACGCAAAAAATAAAATCAACCAAATCAAGAGTTAGTATGAAGGTGTTATACCTACTTTTACATTTCAAATAACATCAAAATATAAGTACATATTAATAAACCTTCAACCAAAACCTTAGGATTCATTGTAATTTCATTAACTTAAATGAAACACATAGTAAGCAATGAGTATTTCTGTTTTGTATGAAAAATATAAGGAAATATAAGCACCTGTTGTTAATTAATGATAATAAAACTTTCCACAGTGAATGAAGCTGAAATCTTGCTTTTACACATTGAATTTACAACTTAGCTTTACCATTTTGCTATAATAATCTTACACCAAATAATATTCTCAAATGTCAAAATTGAAATAAAAGCGCTACATCAAAGGTAGCCAGATCTAACTATTTGTCTTGAATATTACAATCAGTGCATTAATTCACATTTTTTGTATTCTTATTCAAATTTTATGAAATTTATACGGTAAAAATTTAAAAAATCTTCAAACTTGAAATATAACATTAAAATTTATAAAATATTATAAGAAATAAATTCATTAATTGCAACATAATTCTTATTTTAGTTGACAAATCATATTTACAAAGCAATGAAAGTTGCAGACTTGCGAAAGCCCAACGAATGGCCAGTATTCTGTAATATAAATTTTCCTGGGTTCTATTTCAATAGCATGACGATGTAGAATAACGTTAGGAAGACATGAAAATTGGTTACTTTTTAGTATAATTTAATTCGTCTTTCACATTCGAGTCAATCCATCATACGAATTTCTTTACAAGCAATCTGTAGACACTGTTATTGTTATCTGTTTGGCATTGACAGTGTGGACGTAGACGTAAATAATGTTTTTTTATAATATTTTATCTAATGAATGAACCAATATTATAAATAAATTTTAGCATTCTGCACTCAAGGTCGTCAATTACTACTAAACAAAAAAAAAGTAAATCGATTGAGAGACAGAGGAGAAAATGGTACCTAATTTTTTGTCTTCTGCCTCAACTGCCTTACTAAGTTCAAGTGTATAACTTTCTGACGCGTATTACAAGTGTTTCTTTTTCTTTTGTAAACTGACACAAATAACAACAATGGAAAACAGCACAGCAGCACAAGGATAAAATTGTTATATTTGATAAAATATTTTATGTAATTTAATATATTATGTGATGAAATTTATTTGGATATTCATAACATATATTTTGTAAAATCTTTTATAAAATATCGTAGTCAAGATCTTTGATAATGTAATACCGGCCTTCCATTTAGCAAGATTCATGTTCAGTTTTTTTTTTAATTTCCATATCAGATTTTGAGTATAGCCGAAGAACATAAAAAACTTCCTCGTTTTTCAGATCGGCTAAAAATTTAGTTTTATTTCTCACAGTCTCTAAGGTTGTGCCAAATCTCAATATAATGTTAGAGTGTGGACCATAAAATATTTTTTTGTTCATTTATAATAATTTTACTATATTAATAAAACAGGAGCTTTGGCTTTTAGTAGGAGAAAAGTTGTTATCAGTAAGTTTTTCCTAAATTTGACTGATGTGCACATAACATCTCTTCAAGATACTAACATTTGCTGAAGAAGTTTAATAAAAGCAACTAATAACCAATACGACCTTCAAGTACCTTTCCAAAATGTTCACTCTTGTGGAAACGTGTTAGTAATTTACTTTTTGGAGCGAAATCGATAAAGAATTTAAACTAGTTTCGGGAAACTACTTTTTTACTTCCCGTCGGATTCGGTTGGCAATTCGTTCCGACAGGCGTCGAGACGCGCAAAATCAGCGTCGCCTTGACGACGACGTCTGGAAGGGATGATGGAGAAGAGTAGGGAGTTTATGTATGTAGCGTCGACGCTCCAAACACGCTCCAGTCGAATTCGCGCGTCTAAATCCTTAGCAAGCGTCGGAGATCGTCAACTGTTTCGTATAGTCTTTGTATGCGACAGTGTTTTGTTTTCAAAGCGCGCACCACTTGCGATAATTTTCGAACGAATTTAGAGAACTTTGGGGTGCGTCTTTTCCTGTGTCAAATATTTTTCATTCGTAAGTTTTAAAGTTACTTTTAAATGGAATGTGCTAAATTTTTTCCCGTATTTTTTATTTTGTGAGACAGTGGTTACAAGTGTAGTTTTTGTTTTTTTTTATATTCCGTTTCCCATATTTTTTGACTGACTTTATGGTGAGATTTTTTAATATAATTTTGTATATAAATTAAGGTTCGCAATTCTATACAACAAAATATTGTCAGTTAATAAATTATACCTGAAGCTTTTGCATGTGTCGCATTTAGTTTGATGTTATATAATTAATTTCAAAATTTAATATTTAAAATTATTCTAAACACACATCTTGAAATAAATTGGGAGTACCCAAAATTCAAAGTTCGCATGCGTAAAATGGCTATGTAGAAAAACTTTGTTATTATCAAGAAGAAATACTGTGAAAAACTCTGTTATGTAAAAATTCAAAAATTAGAATACAAATCCACGATTCAGATTTAGTCCAGATTTATCTAAGAAGCGTGTGTATTCTTACAGTGTCAATGATGTTAAAGAAATATTTTTTTTTGGCTAGTTTTCAAGTTAAATAAATTAACATTAAAATGGAAATAAAAGAATTGTGCAATTTAAACATGTATTAGGATCACTTCTTGGTTCTTTTGTCTTATTTTTTACTTTAGTTTTGGGAAAAAAGTTATTCTCTAAACTCATATTAATATTTAGTTCGTTAGTGTGCTGTTAAACACTGATATTGTACAGCTACAAATATTTTATTTTATTGTTATAATTTTTTATAATTTGTTTTTGCTTCATATTGTTTTTTTTATTGGAAGAGTAGAAATTATATATTCTATACAGATTTGGTAGCATTATATGTTTATATATTTTAATTGTCTTCATATTTCAGTTTATTGGGTCGAAAATTTGACACATAGATATTCTTGATTATCATAACTTATTTGTTTATAAAGTTTTTTTGTTGACATCTATTTAAACATTATCATGAAAACGTCTTTGCGTATAACGGCTTGTGATTTATTTGATATTTTAAAAGATGTAGAAGCAAAACGATATTTTTTCAAGAAGTGAATTTGAAATATTCCGTAGATTAAGAATAAGGTAAATCGTCAATGACATAAGTAATTTCTAACACTGTTTGTCTTGCTGTGGAAATTTCTTAATTTAGCTAGACATGAATAAATGCAATATTTCCTGATTGATTTCTTAAAAACATTATGAACACAGGAAATAATAGTTGTAAAAATATTCAATATGTGTAACACGAACGTATCATTTTCTATTCTGTTTCAAATTCATTTCAGTTTCGTAATAGTAGAAATTTAGAGACATTGTTATTAATTATAAATAATAAAACACTATAGCCAATGTAACTTCCAATGATGCATGATCACACCAAAATCTAATATCGAAAGGTGAATTTAAAAAGGTTGAAACTGACGGGTGTAAAAAGAGCGTGGAAGACTATGATCAATGACAACAACGCTAGCGATTAAAACAAACTGACAAAATGAGCTCGAACAGAATATAATATAATCTGTTAGGTTTCATTCTGTTAATCCAAGTGACAACCAATCAGAAGCGGATCTACGATTTTCTTGAGGTGGGATCACAAGATGAAAATTGTGATAATAAATCAGGTTAAAGAGGGTTCCTACTTAGGACTGAATGAATTCAGTGATTAAATGATTGTTGTCCTGCTTACTGTTTGCTATCTTGAAATTTAACATTCTCCCTTTATTAGTGTACTGTTTAATGGTATTAATTATTTATATCCTTATTAATGTTTCTTTGTTAAATTTAAGTTTTTGTTTTAAGTATGACTGAAATATTTTCAGAAAAAGACAATTACAGTGTATCTGTTAAATATATAAAATTAATGATTAAAACAAAAATTTTCGCTAGGCTAATTGCACAAATGCACATATTATTAGTTAGCTAAAAATCAACTGAAACTGTTGGGTTCGATTAGAATATTGGCACAAGGCAGTAAGAGATTTGTAACACTCGATTTCGCGTAATGATTAATAATTAGGAAAGTATATCACCAATGACCACCGTTTTTTTACATAAAAATGTAACAGAATAGTACATCCATTAAAACCGTAACATAAAAGCAGCAGCATTTTGATATATTTCAACAAATTTATACAAAAGTCTAAGATAGCCGAATTTTTGTGCATACAGCCTACTTTCAGAATCCGATTACAAATTTCAAATGAGACAACTCTGAATACTAGGATGATATATACACAATAATGTTATACATTTTGGTAGGTACATAATATTATTATGGCAAGTCATCTTCCACCCATTTAAAGTATAGGTTATAAGTTATTTTGAATACTTGAAATTTGAAGCGTTTATTACTTTTCTCAGAGACGCACGCACCATCCAATCCGGATTTATATCAGAAACATTACGTAGATTTTTATTGTCTGTAAAAATGGTTAATTAACAGTAGTGAAATATATGTAATACTTGTTATATTCAAACAACAAAGATTTTTTTTACATTTTCATGACTAAAAAAATCCAGGGTTCGGTTGAATTTGTGAGTAATGGTACAGGCAGTTTGCTATTCAAGTTTTTTATTCTACTGATTAATAATAAAGTTATTGTCGGATCAGTATTACAAAAGAATCTGCAGGGTTTTCATTCCAAACATTCTTTACTCTAGTCACGAATTATACTAATATCGCTAATGCTAACAATTTAGCCAATTAAAATTTCTCTAACGAATCTAGTTATAAATGGCATTATTAGTTTGTTGCTTATAACTATGTCACTTACATTTCTTGACTTTATATTAAAAATTGATTTAGACTAAAATTTTCTACCCTGTTCATATTGTGGACAAACATTAGCTGAACACAAATTGTGACTTCTCCGACAAATATGTAGTTTTAAAATTAAATTAATGGACCCAAACTAGCTGCATGATAAAATTAAACAATGCCCATTGTTTATTACTTACTGCTGGTAAAAATAGTTGCAAAAAACGCCAATAGGAAGCTGTTCTGGGTTTCTATATTATCAAAACTAGAAAAATGTTTTAGAAGAAGGAACAGTGGTATTTAATGAGTATAGTTTGTAAAAGAGGCTATATAAAAATAATCAGAACAAAGTCAATGTAGAAACAGTAAACATATATTTATGTTTCAAACATTAATGTTTCACAAAAGAAATGCTAATTACTGAGACAGAGATACAATTTTAGTTTATATTTAATCAAAATTCAATATTCACATGTAAGAAGACACATATGCATAAATTTAGACTCCCTTTAAATTTTGATGTTAGAAAATGCGAGATGAATAAATTCAGGACTTTAGGCTTCCTGTACTCAAAATCACAAAAAAGTAGATAATATTATTTAGAAATCACTTAAATAAATTGAAAAATCAATTCAGGATATGTCTAAAATTCTGAACCGTTGAATAATAGTAAAGTAAAAGTAGGGGATAGAACGCTAAAACCTTAATTCAGCTGGTAAACGACAGTTCATAGACAAATATGAGTCGGATTTCGATAGCATTGATAGAAAGAAATTCAATTTAATAATTATAGCAAGTTGTCATATCATTGCATAGAAAATATAGAATTTAAAGTTTTTAGACCAGCATAAGATTGTAATTGATATAGAAAATTAAATTAGGAAATATTAATATAAATTTGGCCACAGTATGAAAAAGGGATAAAATAATAAGAAATGGTAAAACGGAAATCCCAAATTACTGGTGGCAAATAAATTTTCATTATAAAAGAAAAGACAGTGACAACTCACTCTTCGATATGTTTAAAAACTCCGTTAAGTAACTTTATCATTTAATCTAACCAGAAATTTTGTGACATAAAACAGTATCACAAAACATTCATACTCATTCTCAAAGGTGACATAAAAATATAAAAAGAACAACTTCAACTTAATTTTGCTTTAAAAACTATAAGAAAAATTAAATTACTGGGTTATCCTGGAACAATATATCAAAAATTAATATATGCTAGGGAATTATATAAAAATTACTAATTTGTAGCAGCAGCAGTTAAAAATTTCTCAATCAACAAAATTAGTATTTGGCAAAAGTAATCATTGGCAGTTAGGAAGTTTTAAAGGACAAATACCTTGCACTGGAAAAGTTGAAGCATAGGAAATTATATTGATATTTGAAACAGGGGTGTGTAATTATAGTTTAGTTAAGATTGCCACAAAATTTTATTTTCAAAAATATTTTCAATTCGTAATAGTAATAACAGTTAATTGAACATTTAAGTTAAAAAATTCGGAAACTTATAATTATTTTTCGTTTGAAGTTAATAAATTGTGGGTAAGATTAAATAGCAATGAGCATATGTCAGGCGGATACATAGATTAACAATGACTTAGACAAACTAAACTTACTGTAGAACGTCCATAAAATCGTTGGGTCGACTACATTAGGGTAGTGCTATGTAGCTGGTAGTTAAATACTCGTAGAACAAAAAACAGAGAGACAGTAAACAGGATAGGAGAGAACTGTATTCAGGAGTAGATGACTGCAGGTTGAAAAGAAGAAGCTGCGGCATTACCGTAAAATTCAATGTTAGAAAATGATACATTGACAAAAATATTTATTCAATGGAAAAATATTTGTTAATTAAATAATTAAAGGATATGAAGAATATTTGTGAATTTTTGTTTCATTTATTTACGTTGGACTTTTTTTTTAAATGTTTTCGTCCTCGTTTTCATCATTAAAACATTGATCACCTTACCTAAAACACAAACAATTTGAAGCAGTGGCCGCAGCTAACGCATAGGGTCGCCAAGAATAATATATCAATTTTGTAAAAAAATCTATCTATTTGAAGTTTCTTTTGAAAATTTAGCAAGCTATATCTGAATCTAGTATAATGCTTAAGTCTTAGTTATTGTTGATTAAAATCTCATAATTTTATTTTAATTTGTTTGTTTAGTGTATTTTTTGAGTAAAATGCAGAAAACCCTTTTTTGGGGAAGTTTTATGGCGATTTCTCCCTTTTGCTCCGTTTGCGGCAAAAACTAATAGATTCGTAATCAGCACGGTCAAAAAAATAAATGTTCTGTGTTAGTTTGCTGCCACCTCATTTTGCAGGTTCAAGCAAAATTTCAATGGACTAATGTCTCTGATCCGTATAAAACCACACTCCACATGTAGCATTTAGCGAATGTTTTTCTCAGCTTGATGGGAATCTTTCTTGCTGTTAATAACAGACTTTTTTCTCATGGCGATTCTGCTCCTGATTTCTTCAGTGTAAGTTCCAGTTGAATTTATTATTCCTCCCAAATATTTAAATTTATTTACTTGCTCCGGTTGTTGCCCTTCCAGCATAATCCTCACATCTTCTGCTGTTTTTCCTATTCGTATTACCTTTGTTTTTCAGTATTTATCTTCATATCATACTTCTTACCTTTTTCGTTTATTTTCCAGGCCATATTTCGTAATTCATTTTCAGTTTCTGCAAGGACAGCTTGGTCATCAGCATACTTAATATTTTTCACTCTTTCATGGCCTACGGCAATCCCAGCAGTGTCTTTCAATGTTTCATTAATCAGTTTTTCAGCATATAAATTGAATAGTGCCGGTGACATCCAACTACCATGTCTCACTTTTCGTCCTATGAGTATTTCTTTGGTTTCTTCATTTTCCACATTTACCACAACTTTTTCTTCTTTGTAAAGTTCTCGAATGAGGCGTCGGTCTTTCCAATCTAATTCAATATCCTTCAGTATTTTTAATAGAATATTCCAATCTACTTGGTCAAACGCTTTCTCCCAGTCAATAAAAAACACATACATTTCCTTGTTTTTCTCCATCAATCTCTCTGCTAACATCCTGGAATACCCTATAGCATCGCGAGTCCCTCTTCCTTTCCTAAAACCAAACTGATCGTTTCCTAGGTTTTCTTCAATTTTAGTTTCAGTTCTTTTCAATAGTATTCTTGTTATTAGTTTGGTGAGATGGCAAATAAAGCTTATGGTTCTATAATCTTTGCACTGAGTTGCCTTTGTTTTGTTCGGTAAGGGAACTAAAATCGTTTTTAAGAGATCGTCAGGCCATGTTCCTGAATCATAGATTTTGTTTATAAGATTCGTGATTCTAGAGATAGCACCAGGTTCTAGTACCTTAAGTGCTTCAGATGGTATGTTGTCAGTACCCACTGCTTTGTTGCATTTTAATTCTTTTATTGCCCTTTCAACTTCATGTTCTTCTATTCTAGATCCCACTTTATTTGCATCACACTGCTCTTCCAGCTTTACATCATTCATTCTTTCGTTCACATTAGTGTTATAAAGATCTTCCAGGTATTTCACCCATACTTCTTTGTTTTCTTCCACCGTAGCTGTTATACTACCATATTCTTTTATCATCCCAGTTATTCTTATGGGTTTAGATTTACTCTTCTTTAAACATTTTACTGTTTTGTATAGTTCCTCTGTTAGGCTGTATTTTTCAAGCCGCGAGTATATAACGGCGCGAGCGCTTCTGAAAATCTTAGTATTCGAGTAACTAGAAGCGAAAGCAGAAGGCTTCGAGAATTATGCGAACCGACCTGAAGAGGGCATATGTGACTCTGCCGAAGCGTCGTCATTTTACCATCGATCCCGGCAGGGATCAGTTATCAACTACACGGATGAATTCCCAGAAACCACCTAAAACATTTAGTGCCCGCGAAAACATAAAAACAAATATATATATATATATATATATATATATATATATATATATATATATATATATTTAAAAAACATACACCCTAGCATGAATTAAGATGTATACAATAATAGTCATAAAGTATAAAATATAAAAAAAATACAAGCAGAAGTCACAATATAAAACATTCAAAAACACTCATTTTACTGACTACATTTCAAAATAATAGTTAATGATGAGGAGCAACTATGTCAAAGTCTAGTTAATTTCTTTTTAATTGTCTATATACATAATCAAGGACCATATAATATAAATAATTCAAAATAAAATTACAATTGGTTATTTGAGATCGATGTAGGAGTCGGCTTAATATTTCCATTAGTTATAATAATTTATACAAAAGTACATTAAAAAGCCGAGGCAAATGCGGTAAAAAAACTAAATAAGTATACGTAACAATGAAACAATATTCGCGAAGCAAATATATACACATATATTCAAAAGAAAATTCTAAAAAAAACGAAGTAAAAATTTACACAGAAAAAAGAACCAAATTTTGATGTCGAAAAGTCCCACATCAATTTTGCTCTTAAATGTAATACAGTTATAAAATGTTATTTAAGTTTAAAAAGAATATAAATCTTATTTAGATATCCGAAAAGGAAAAGCAACAGGAAAGTTAAAATAGCCATCTATAATTTAAATCTTAATTTGTATTATATACCACCACTCACAATACAGGTTGGAAACGTTTGTGATTATATACACAATCCAAAACAAATTATGGATAGTTATTGTCGTACAAAGATAGTAAATTATTTTCTTTTAAATTTCAGGTATAATAATAATAATAATGTAGGTATTAATGAAAATAAACATTTGAAATTTACCTGCGGCATATGTTATTGAGATAGGATGCCTTTGTTAGACAATCGCAAAAATTATAAAAACTATTTTTCTTTAGAAGTTGATAAATAATTCAACAGCTTACTGATAACAAAAATGTAATGTGGGATATTTAATTTTTAAATTAGCAAATTTACATGAAAATGGCTTAGTTGTCGAACCGTAGGAATTCGATTTGTTAAGTACACTATATTTTAGAATAACAATACTAGAAAGCAGTTATTATTTTAAACAATTTTACAGTGAAGCACTAAAGGAATGTAGGGAATTTGTTTTATTAATTATTAACACTTAGGTATTGTTTTTTGAATCACAACATACAGTTAATGTTATAGTTGAGTAAAATTTTCTTTCAGTGATTTATAATTTCTGCAATTAGTATAATTTTAATATTAATTATTTATATATACATATACATATATATATATATATATATATATATATATATATATATATATATATACAAATTTACTATCAATATTTACCTAGTAAATAAACTAAATTTACAAAATTGCAGACATGTAATTATTGTAAATATTGAAACTTCTTTTCCTTTGTGAGCTATCCAGAGAGGAAGCCGTATGTTTAGAAATCCTACCTTCTTTCCAAAAGTCTATCAGTAGGATTTTTGGAAAAAAGGTAGGATATGTCAGATAGTTGTGTTAAAGGGAAAGGAAAATATTTATAGGGAAATTAACTCATTTATATAAATACTTTAGATAACTACATGGAAGGACCTATGTCATATACACTTAAGGACTCTTTTGAAGTGATTAGTTATATTTAAAGATGCTCAAAAAAAAGTACTTATTTAAATAAATGGAGTCCAAACCATCTAGGCTGCCTTCATGCAGTAAGAATTTAAAACTTCTAGCTTGTGGCGATTTTGAACCATTGGGTGTCATCCAAAAAAGAAGAAGGAGGCTATTATATTTGCTTATTTTGGTTGCTTATCTTTTCTCTTTTACTTGTTTAACAACTTTCATATTTGCATTTTCTAGTCTTAGAGGTGTAGCGAGTATTGTCATTCGCATTCGCGAATATTCGCCTGTTTATTAATAATTGCATTTGCAATGAAGAGCGAAAATCGTTATAACGAATGCAATTGTTGAAATTTACTATTTCAGATTTATTATTTTTACTTCTAACCGGGAAATAGTCTTGATATTGCTCGTTATGGAAGACATCAATTTACTAAGTGGAATCAAATAATAACAATGCATATTATCACTCAAAACCATATGATATATTTTTCTTTTCATGACTTAACCTTTTGGACACTGACTCTCATTATAGCTATTGTAATAATTTTCATGGCAGCATATCTGAACAGCTCAGTGGAGTTAATAATATACCATTTGTGGAGATTTGCTGATCAGAAAATTTTTTTTGACGACTTGATTAAAGATAAGCAGTTCTGTATATGGTATTATATCGTATCTCTGTTGTTACTAACTAATTTATATAAACTTTCCAAACTGTCAGCTTCCAAAATTGTGGCGTCTTCGCAGCGTTGTTTGTTGTTTATGTTTTTTCTATTTACCTTTATTCCACTGACTTTGATAATCTAACGCTCTCCTAAAGTTCATTTCAGAGTGAAAGTTAAATAAAGGAGGCAACAACATACACATCGGTCCTACGTCAAGGCGTTTTGTGTTAGGTTCTGCCAAAGATTGCTGACAATTTAAATATCGTTGCCATCTGCTATAGTGATTCTATCATTTTACCATACTGGGCCATAAATATTTGCATATACCAGGCAGTTGAAAAACGGGTGGATATTTAAACAGGGAGGATTACAAAATGTTATAATCTGTGGGTCATAAATAGTTGCATAAAAATGTAGTTGAAATAAGGGTTGAAAAATTATATTTATACATGATGGATAAAATATGTAATATAAGCAGTTAAGATTTTTGAATTATCTTCTGAGTTATAGTTATGAAACGGGTTGAAAAAGGGTTGGAAGCCGTTGTTTATAAAGTGTTCTTGAAATGTAAGATGGAGTTGAATTATAGGGTGGTTAAAAAATTTGTTTAATATCTACAAATAGTTGCTTATATAGGATGGATGAAATATAATCGCGGAATATAATTACAGTTATACAGGTGGGTTTGAAAAATATTACAAATGTTATGATCTATAAGCTGTATTATATACAGGACGGTTTAAATATAGGGTGGAGTAGAATTCTAAGAATAAAAGGTGGTACAAAAATGTTATATTGGGTGGCCCATAAGTAGTTATATATACAAGGTTATGCTATAGGGTATAAATTGGTAGAAACATTTTGTTTTATACGGTAGAACATGAGCAGCAAAAAGTTTCAAATGAAGGGTAGTTCAAAAAATATGAGGAAAAATTGTGAAATAGCGTAGCTCATAATCAGTTGCACGGATAGGATATATGAAATATAGAATGGACTATAAATATAGCAAAGTATTTAAAAAACGGTATATTGGGTTAACGATAAGCAGCAGCATATACAGGATGGTTGTAATACAGGTAGAACTAGAGATATACATACAAGGTGATGGAAAAAAATTTGGAACGATATTTTTGTATGGGGTTGCAATTTTGGTGAAATCGATTTGGAATTAATGGATTTATATTTATAAGTGAACATTGTGGGCCAAAGAACGTTATAATGGGTGGCCGATAAGTAGTTACAAATTCAAGTTATTTCAAATAGAGGAAGTTATAGTTGCATAATTCAATATCTAAAACATGGCGGGAAGTAAAATTATAGTTATACAGTTTGATTAAAACAATCTTAGAAAAAGTTGCATGTAAGGGGTGTTTGAAATAAAAGGTGGAGACATATTATACTTTCCAGGGTTTGTTAAAAGATTTCAGAACAATTATTATATTGCGTAGTCAATAAGCAGTTGCATGCATAAGATAGTTGGAATATAGAGTGAAGCAGAATTATAGCAAAGTGTTTTAAAAAAATGTTATATTTGGTGGTCCTTAAGCAGATGCATATACATACAGGGTGGTTGAAATATTTATATTGAGGATTGGTGGATTTATATTTCTACAGGGTGGTACAAAAATGTTATACTGGTCCTTAAGCAGATGCATATACATGCAGGGTGGTTGAAATATTTAGTAGAGTAACATTATTGTTATACGGGATGGTTTAAAAATTGATAGACAAATACGTTAGGGTAATGGTTGACTAATTATCAGCAGTATAAATAGGATGGTTAAGTATAGATGGAAGTAGAGATGTAGTTATACAAAGAGGTTCAATAAAAAAATTGTTATATATGGTGGCAATTGTAGTTTGGGTGAAATATATTGAGAATTGGTGGATTAATATTTATACAGGGTGGTACAAAAATGTTATACTGGGTGGCCGATTAGAAGTTGCTTATACAATGGTTGAAATAGCAGGAGGAGTAAAATTATAGTTATACAGTGTGATGAAAAGAATATTAGAAAAAGTCACATATAAGAGGGGATTAAAATATAAGGTGGGGACAAATTATACTTTCCAGGGTGGCTCAAAAAATATCAGAAAAATGGATGGATAAGATAGTTGAGATATATAGTGGTGCAGAGTGATAGTTAAGTGTTTAAAAAAATGTTATATTTGGAGGTCCCTAAGCAAAGCATATACAAGATGATTGGGATATTTTGTAGTAGAGTAAAATTATGGTTCAAAAACTTATGGACAAATAAGTTATAATGGTTGACTAATTGGCAGCATTATAAACATGATGATTTAAATAAAGTTGGAAGTAAAGTTAATAATACAAGGCAGTTAAAAAAATTAATAAAATTTCTTTATAGGGTGGTTAATAAGTAGTTGCAGTTTTGGAGGATTATGTTGGGGATTGGTCAATTTATAGTTTTACAGCGTGGATCAAAAACTGTTCTTTTTTTATATATAGGATACATCATGAACAGTTACATCTAACTGTGTGGAATACCTGAAGTATGTGGCGAAGCAAAATTATAGTTATACAGTGTGTTTAACATAATGTGAGAAAAAGTTGCATATAAAGGGTGGTTAAAATATAGGCTGGGGAAAATTTTTACTTTACAAGGTGGCTCAAACATTTTCAGAAACAATTGTTATATAGCATAGACCATAAGCAGTTGCATAGCTGATATATAGGATAGACTAAAGGTATAGTTAGGTGTTTAAAAAATGTTATATGTGGTGACAAATAAACACTAGCATATACAGGATGCTTGCACAAAAGCATAGAGTTACACTTATATAAGGAGGTTAAAAACAAAGTCAAATAAAACTGTTATATAGGGTGGCACTTGCAGTTTTGGGTGAAATATATTTGTGATGGGTTAATTTATTGTTACGTAGGGTGGTTAACAAATTAGAAAATGTTGTTATATAGGATACTCCATGTTTCATAATCTATTTCTTTTGGTACAGAATTGTACAGGCCATACGCGGGTGAAACCGCGGGTACCGGCTAGTACTATTATGTTTGTTTGTTTGTTTATTTGTTCATCACGTAAGAACTACTTAACTGATTTTGCTGCATCTTTTTTTTGTTTCGAAGCCTATAGTTTGACTTAAAATCTGGTAGACATTTTATGTCTCTAAATTGATATAAACGGTAGATATAGCGAAAAAACTTCTACCATGTTGGGTAATTCAATTACTCAATTGGTTCCAACGCACGCACAAAATATTAGATACTGGCATCAGCTTAGCTTTTATTCTAAATTCGGAATGTGCAAATGTAACATGTTTCGATTTAACAAAAATCAACATATATCAAGCGTAATTTTACAGGGTGTTCTGTATATAGGAAACTTAGAGCGGAGTTGAATTACATGGATTTAAAAAATCTAAAAAAGATTATATTTGGTGTCCTATAAGCAGCTGGATATATACGATGTGATGGAAATAAGGGGGAGTGGAATTAGTTATACGGGGTGGTCCAAAAAAGTTATATTGAGTGGGCCATAAACAGTTCCATTTACCAAGTGGTTGAAATAGGGTAGAATATTTATACAGTGAATAAAAAAACTTAAAAAAAATGTCTTAGGTAAGCAGTTAGGACTTTGAAATATGTTCATAACATACTATAGTTATGAAATAGGTTAAAGGAATGTTAGAAGCAGTTTTTTATACAGGCTGTTTGAAATATAAGATGGAGTGGAATTATAGTTTATGTTGTGATTAAAAACTTGTTTTATATCCACAAGTAGTTACATATATAGGATGGTTGAAATATGTAGCGGAGTATAATTACAGCTATACAGTTGGGTTTAAAAATATTTTAAAGTAATGGTATGATCTACAAGCTGTTCCATTTACCGGATGGTTGAAATATAAGGTGGGT
Organism: Octodonta nipae; assembly: GCA_034190945.1. NCBI lineage: Eukaryota > Metazoa > Arthropoda > Insecta > Coleoptera > Chrysomelidae > Octodonta > Octodonta nipae. Next base: position 56,975,083 of record CM067218.1, on the reverse strand, counting down.
AGAATTATAAGAATACAGGGTCGTACAAAAATGTTATATTTGGTGGCAAATAAGTAGTTGCATATAAAAGATTGTTGAAATATGAGGTGGCTTACAGTAAGAATTAGACAGGGTGGGTAAAAAATGCTAGAAAATTTTTGTTATATAGCACTTGCATATATAGAGTACCTGAAGTATGGTGCACAGTAAAGTTATAGTTATACAGTGTCATTCAAACAAGCTTATAAAATTTGAAAAACAAGGAGTGTGGTTTAAATGAAGTGTGGAGAGAAATTATACTTTAATATATCTTAAAAAATTATCTTGAAAAAATGTGAAATAGTGTAGTTCTAAATAAGTTGCAAAGATCGGATAGTTGAAACATAGGGTGAAGAAGTGTTATGATAATTATTTAAAGTATTAGTTGTAATACATACAAGGTGATTCAAAAACATGTTGAACAAAATTGTTATTGTCGGTGCCCTATAAGCAGTTGCGGTTTTGGTGATATATTTTCGACATTGATGGATTTATAGTCATACCGGGTGGTAAAAAATTTTTATACTGGGTGGCCGATAAGTAGTTGCAAATACAAGGTGATTGAAATAGCGGGAGGAGTAGATGTATAGTCAAACAGGTTGGTAATATATTTTTTTGTAAGATAGAACATGAGCTGTTGCATATCTGCAATTTCTGAAACATGGATCGAAGTAAAATTATAGTTCATACAGTGTGGTTAGAAGTATTTAAAAATTTTATATTTGGTTGCCCCTAAGCAGTTGCACATACAGGGTGGTTGAAATATTTTCTAGAGTAAAATTATGGTTATAGAGGGTGGTTCAAAAATAAGTTGTAATGTTTGACAAATTGGCAGCGTTGTTTACAGGATGGTTTTAATGTAGGTGGAAGAAGAGTTAGTTATACAAAGCGGTTAAATTTTTTTTGAACAAAATTGTTATATAGGTGGCCAATAAGCAGTTGCAGTTTGGGTGAGGGTTTAAATAAAAGTTTGGTATTAGGATGCAAAACTATGTTTTTATATTTGTGACTCACGAAGGTTTCCACATCATTTCTGTTAGGATGGATCAAAAAAGTTAAAAAAAAGTTATATAGGGTAGACCATAAACAGTTGCATTCTACTATATGGAATATCTGAAATATGGGGAGAAGCAAGATTATAGTTTTAGATTGTGTTTAAAACAATGTGAGATAAAGCTGCATATAAAGGTTGATTAAACTATAGAGTAAAGAGAAATTTTACTTTAAACGGTCGTTCAAAAAATATCATGAATAATTGTATACAGCGTAGACCATTAGCAGTTGTATAGCTGAAATATAGACTAGAGAACAATTATAGTCATGTGTTCAAAAAGTTATATTGGGTAACAAATAAACAGCAGCATACAGGATGGTTGCAATATAGGGTGAAGTAGAGTTACAGTTATTTAAGGTGATGCAAAAAAATGTCGAATACAATTGTTATATTGGGTGGGCCATAAGTACTTGCAGTTTTGGTGGAATATATTCGGGACTGGTGGATTTATGGTTAAGTAGAGTGGTTCAAACAAGTTAAAAAAAATTTATATAGGATAACCCATATGTTCATAAGTTTTTTTGCGAAGGCTTGAACATTCCGTACGCGGGTGAAACCACGAGTAATGGCTAATATATTAGTATAAGCACGAGGCTAATTGTTTAAAAATTTGCGGAAGATTGAGAACTGGACATTCTTACAAGTCTGGGTTCAGTGTTGCGCACTGGTTATATCAGGAACTTCTGTGTCACAATTACTATTCTATCTGAAAGATCTAATGGTGTATTTTGTAAACTACTTGAGATATTTTATATTTCCCCATACATACCAGCTGTTTCTTTACCTTTATGTGGGTATTAAAAGTATTATGCCATGTCATAAAATACACGAGCTGTCTTGGAATCGTTGAACAATCCCAAAATTGGAGTTGCTAGAGTGCAATGTGTGAACGAAAACAAACATTGCTTAGTACATAAGTTGCTAGTGACAGAGATACACGCCCCACAACTACAGTTTTAGTTTATATTTATTTCTACTTACGTGAGAAGTATTTAAAGCTTTTGCCTCAGACACCTCCAACTAATATCGTGATATATTAACCAATGTATAAAAAAACTTAACAAATTATTATACTAAAATCTTCCTCGAGAACCACTCTATCCATTGGTGAAAACAGGATGAAAATCGGCGCAGCAGATTTTGAGTTAATTGCTAACAGACAGACAGACAGACGCGGCGGAGGATTTTGTTTTATAATATGTAGTGATATATATCCAAAAAAAATAAATATACAAAAAATTAACAATTCTAAGTCTTATTCTAACTACGTTATCACTGGCCTTAAAATCTGAGTCCATACTAATATAAAATTGTAGTAATCTGTTTGTTTGTTTGGATATCACGTAAGAACTACTGAATTGATTTTGCTTAGTCTTTTTTTGCTGCAATGCATATAGTTTGACTTAAAATCTGGTGTACATTTTATCTCCCTACATTGACAGAAACAGTAGATATAGCGAAAAAACTTCTGCGATGTTTGGTAACACAAAAGTACTCTGTTGGTTCTACCCCCCCCCCTCCGCAGCGAATATTAATTACTTGCATTAGCTTCAATTTTATTCTAAATTCGGAATATGCCAATGTAAGTAACATGTTTCAATTTAACAAAAATTTCAACTGATATTACAAGCGTAGATAATCAGACAAGCCGGATAATCCTGCATTGGGGAGACTAAGCGACCACTGGACACCAGGGTTAAAGAGCACCACATAGCTACTCAAAGGGGAGAGTTAACAAAGTCTGATTAGCTAATCACGCATGGATCCAGCACCATAACATCAAAAGGAATCAGGCAAGGGTGATAGTTCTCAAGGAGGAGCACTGGTATAAGAGAAAATTCATCGAGGCGGCCTACGTAATCTCTAATGAGAATATAATCAGCGAGCCCACCGGCAACCAACTATAACTATAAATAGTTGCATATACCATGTGGTTGATAAAAGGGGAATTGAAATTATATTTATACAGGGTGGATAACAAAATTTTATATTGTTTGGGTCATAAGTAGTTTCATATACAATGTGCTTGAAATAAGGCTAGTATAGAATTGTAGCTATAAATAATAATAAGGGATCAAAAAATCTATTTGAATTATGTTTTTGAGTTATTATAGTTATGAAATCGGTGGAAAAAATCTTAGAAACAGTTGTTTATAGAGAGTGGTTGAAATATAAAATGGAATGGAATTATAGTTTATAGAGTGGTTAAAAAATATTTTATATCCACAAGTAGTTGCATATATAGGATGATTGAAACGTGTTGCGGAGTATAATTGCAGTTATACAGGTGGTTTTAAAAAAATATTATAAAGAAATATTATGATCTACAAGCTGTTCCATCAGACAGGATGATTGAAATATTGGATGGAGTAGAATTCACAGTGTATAGGGTGGCACAGGAATGTTATATTGGGTGGCCCTTAAGTAGTTGCAAATTCAAGGTTGTTGAAATATAGAATGGAGTAGAATTATAATTATACTAGGTGGGTAAAAAGATGGTAGAAAAGATTTTGTTTTATTGGGTAGAAAATAAGCAGTTGCATATATGGAGTATCTGAAATATGGGCAGTAAATTTATGTTACAGAGTTGGATTCAAAAAATATTAGAAAAAGTTGCAAATGAAGTGTGGTTTAAATGAAGTGTGAAGAGAAATTATACTTTATACTGTAGTTCGATAACTATGAGAAAAAATAGGTGAAATATTAGTTAGAAAGTTATTGTTAAATATTTAAAAAATGTTACATTGGGTGACCAATAAGAGTAGCATATACAGAATGGTTGTAATATAGGTGGAATTAGAGATAAATTTACAAGGTAATTAAAAAAAAAGTTGAACAAAATTGTTATATAAGGCGCCCCATAAGTAGTTGCAGTTTTGGTGAAATATTATTGAGAATTGATAAATTTAAACGTATGCAAGGTAGTATAAAAAATGTTATAATGGGTGGCCTATAAGTAGTTGCATAAACAAGGTGGTTGAAATAGAGGGTGGAGTAGATTTATAGTTAAACAGGATGCATACAAACATGTTGAAAAAATTTTGTAAAATAAAACATGATCTATTGCATATGTGCAATATCTGAAACATGAATAAAATTTTAGTTGACATATAAGGTGGAGACAATATATATTTTCCAGAGTGGTTAAAAAATTATTAGAAAAATTGTTAAATAGCGAAGTCCATTAAAAGTTGCATAGGTAAGATAGTTGAAATATAGAGTGGAGCAGATTATATAGATGGAAGTAGACTTATAGCTATAAAAGGCAGTTAATAAAAATGTTGAATAAAATTGTTATATAAGGAAGCTTACAAGCAGTTGTACTTTTGGGTGAAATATGTTTGGGATTGATGGATTTATAGTTATGCCGAGGTACTAAAAATGATATATTGGTTGGCCAATGAGTATATACAAAGTGGTTGAAATCGAGGGCGGAGTAGAATTATAGTGGATCAAAAAATGTTAAAAAATTTTGTTAGACCATAAACTCTATGGAATACCTGAAATATGGGGCGAAGCAAAATTATAGTAATATACACTATATTTAACACAATGTTAGAAAAGGTGGTTAAAATATAGGATCGAGAGAAATTATACTTTTCAAGGCAGCTCAAAAATTATCAGAAATAATTGTTATATAGCGTAGACCTTAAGCAGTTGCATAACTGAAATGTGGGGTAGAGTAGTTGTAGTTAGGTGTTTAAAAAATGTTATATTGAAAAATAAACAGCAGTATATACAGGATGGTTGCACTGTCGGGAGAAGTAGAATTACAGATATGCAAGGTGTTTCAAATTTTTTTTGAATAAAACTGTTATACAGGGTGGTCCATCAGCGCTTGCAGTTTGTTTAAAATATATTCTGGGTTGGTGGATTTATAGTTATGTAGGGTGTTTCAAAAAAGTTGTTGTTATATAGGATAGCTCATTTGTTTCATAAGCATAATTGTACATTCCTTACGTGAGTAAATCCGCGGGTAAAGACTAGTAAAATATAAATTCGAAATTGAAAGCTTCGTTGTGACTATTTTATATAACATAACTAAGGAAAGTTGTTGTTTTTAGACAAATAATTCCAAAGATCAGATAGAATAGTCAAGTTGCTGTCAAGTTGGAAGAACTCAGTGTTTATATGCGGAACTCTTATGGGCGAGTTCATTAAGAGGTAGTGCAGTCTCCAAAAAAGAAATCAAAGAATTCTCTTGATTCAGTGGTCATAAGAGAAAACCTCGGAAAAACCTTATGACTCCTATTAATCTCTTCTTTAATAATCGACAATCAAATACGTTTGAATTCTATGGAAGTAGAATCGATTCAATTGTCCTCATTTAACAGAACTAAGACAAACTCTTTTAAATTTCGTTTTGTGTTGTGTTCTTCTTTGCGTATTATTCTCAAATTATATTTTATGGCCTAGGTCCCCAGTGTTTTAGATTTGTCAATTATCATTCCTTTCTATAATTTTTGTGTTCATTTATTCGTACATTTAAAAGTCTAGATGTTTCTCCAATGGAAACTTTATTAAATTTGCTAGGAATTTTAAGAATACAATTTTTTCAGTTTTGAGTTAGGGATGTTTATTGGTTTTGTTTTTGATGTAATGGATTTTAGTGTATTTCTTGTTTTAAATGTGATTGTGATATGAAATCTGTTGCCTACTTTTCTTCAGTCTTCCCTTGTTTATGATTCTCAACGCTTGTTTTTTGTTTAATTATGTTTAACTCAAGAAAACCGTTAATGAAGACGCCACAAATAAGCTTCCGACAGAAAACAATTGAGGGTTCCCTTTAATATAAATAATGTGACCGTATAATTAATATTCTTCTAGGTCATTGTTCAAGTACTTTTTGGGAAATAACACCACAAGTCACGAAAATTCCTGTATATTGCAAACGTTTCGAGGTCTAGATCAGACCCTGTTGTCCATGGTTAAGAAAATATAAATAAAATAGGCACAATTCTAAAATGTATTCGCCATAAGGCATTTTTGGCGAATGCACTATGTTATAACAAAGTCGTCCCTAAGAGCGCCACATAACATTCTGAAGATCACCCTTATAAATTCTTCCAATTTGAAACGAACGTTATTATTATATGATCTTTAGAAGTTTCTGTGCTACCTTGTATATTATCAAATAAAATTCTCTTAGTTACGTCAGAAGTCAAATAAAATATATTGTCTTACATTTTAAGTTTACATTTTAGAATTGTGCCTTTTGTATTCATAGTTTCTTAACCATTGACAACGGGGTCTGACCTAGACACCGAAACGTTTGGAATATAAAGCAATTTTCGTGACTTGTGGTGATATTTCTCAAAAAGTACTTGAACATTGAAAAATATGCCACAAATATCATTCAGAATTTCTTCTAGGTCATGTTTAAGGTCAGGGTCATTTACTTACTACATTAGAGAGTCCAGAATAAGCCATATAACTTTTGTATAAAACATTACCCTTGATAATGCATTCCTCAAGTAGTATTTCCTATATTTTTACTTATAAATCCGTAGAACTATTCCTGCAAAAAAATGTTGCTTAATCCACTGAACTCAAATTAGCCAAGTGCAACACAGACTTTGACAAACAGTTGTGAAGAAATTCTGTTTTATAATAAGCCAATGTGTAGGTTATAAATTATGTTTGGATGCTCACCAGTTTATCGCTGATACGTTAACTCATTGACAATGGATTGAGTTTGTTAGTAAGAAAGAATAAAACAAGCATAAAAGTATAACATCGGAAATAAGTTTTAGTGCAATTCTTATTAGAATATATGTACCGTCAGCTCAATACTAAAGTTTTGTTGTTTGTGCTACTGGTCTGAAATATAGCGTCCAGCCAGTGCAACTCTTCAGGAGGGTGTAATGCTTTGGGTGTCGTTTATTAAAGTTGATTTTTCGTTTCTCGATTTCAGTAGATTCCCTCATGACCCTTCGTTTATGATTTTCTATTTAGGCCTACATTTTCATCTTCTCAAAGTTTATTCAGTGTCTTAATTTTGTGTTGGACCAGTGCAGACATGGTTTTTTATTTCGCTGCACTCTTATGCTCATCTTTTACGGTTTGTTGGACTGACTTACGACAAATTGCAATCTTTGCATATAATTTCATCTACACATTGGTCCTCAAGAGTAATTTTCTCCTTAGGTGTTTGTAAGATTTGCCCGATCTGCTTATGTGTGGTAAAAATACATATTGGTTTATGTTTCTTTTAGGATCTACCCGATTTTGTCTGTTGATCCTCGTTTAAAAGGAGAGAAGCTGCCGAAATGTTCTCGGTGTTTTCATTTCTATTTAGGTTTTTCTCTCCATATAATGCTATGGTTTTGGCCATTCGATGCCAATGCCTTTTTCATTTTCGGATAAATTTTGTGACTTGTGCGTCTGGGTTTTCAGCACTGAGAATAACTGTGCTGCATTTTCTTTGTGCCCTATTGTTAAGTCATGTTTCTTTATGATGAGTAGGTTGAGGAATGGTGGGTGTTTATTTAATAGGCGTTGAAATTACATTCACATGTCCTTTATTTCTGCTTTAGATAGAAAACTCTTGTTTATTAAACCATTACAATATGCGATAGACGATATAGTCAAAAACATGTCTAAAATAGCATGCAATAATTGAAGAATTGTGTACGGCGGAAATATCTCCCAGTATAAGGTGATATGAACGCAAGCAATAGTAGACAAATGGAAATATTAGAAACAACCCCGCATTATTTTTATGGAAAATGACATTCGGCTAATTTTTTTGAAACTTTGCCATTTTACAGCTCTGTACTGGTGGATCAAAACTCTGAAAGTCTTTTGTTTTCGAGATACAGCCACCAAAGTTAATGTTTTATCCTTTATTAGGTATAGTGAGAAAATGTTTTTTTACCATTTTTTTGGAAATTTGGCCATTTGACATTTCTGTACTGGTATATCAAAAGTCTTCATGGGCTCAAACTGTGAAAGTATTCTGTTTTGGAGATACAGCTTCCCAAAGTTTATTTTTTATTCCTTATGACTATTTTTTTGTTTCATCTTTGTCATATGATATTTCTCTACTGGTAGATCAAAAATCTCCATGGGCTCATAGTCTAAAAGTGTTTTGTTTTCGATATACAACTTCCTAATATTGATATTTTTACCCCCTGCTCTACAGAGGAAAAATACAGCAACGACACATTTTTGTATTACATGTATGTAAATAATAAACAAAAAAATTACAAACATACAGAATAAATGACGTGTTAATATCTGTTCTCAAAATGTGCTAACATGTTTGCTTCGAATTCATTTGTTATCTCCACTCCAATGTTTTGAACTTCTGGATTTGCGGCATCTAATGTAGTGTCTAATAATGTGACATGAGGGAATCTGATGTTCAGTTGATATTACGCATATACTAAGTAGCTACCATATGGCACTCGCAAACATGTGCACATCTACCTATAGTACGAGCTCTGATTTGACATGTACAACAGTAGCCTCGAATAAGATCGGTATCATTTTCGTTATAATTTTCATGGTATACATCAATAGCTACATAAGCTATAAAAGCATAAATGTCTAGTAGCACTACGGAATCTTGAATATTATCGTTATCTCATTGAGGTTTTCATCAATGTGAAATTGTTCATCATTATCTCTAACCAGCTTGCCTTGAATGTACAAGAAGGAAAGAATTACTTGGTAAGTTCCTACTGCCAGATGTCTCAAATAGTCGAGCTAAAAACAGTAAAATCTAATAGAGCTTCATTATTCAACCGTATCCACTGACCGATCCTTCGTTTTAAGTCTATTCTCGCTTGAAAAACATTGGGCATTCATGACTTTCGAATGATTTTTCTGGTGAATTCAATATCTTGCATGACAATAACAGGATGATATTTCCAGTTAGGGTATAAATTAAACTATTAAATGTCTTTGCGTGTTGCACATTTACTATATGAGATAAAAACTTAAAAATAATTCTTAATTGTCGTTTCGTGCTTCAACTATCCAACGATTTATAGTTAGTATCCGCCAACCATATGCGTATTCTGTATTCCCAGGTTGGATAAATGTAGATATTCGATGATCAATCCAGAGACGTTGCAATATAGGTATTGCATCACGATAACCTTTACCTACCAAAACAATGTCACCATACAGAAACCAGTTTACTGTCATTTCAGCATCATTCTAAAGTTCTGCACGCATAATTGCAGTATCATTATTACGAGTGCCAGAAAAGTATGTACCAAGAATAGTAAGAATGAAACCATCTGGGGCTACTGTAAGGGTTGTAAAAAATGACATTTGTGTAGAGAGTAAGCCTGCCGCAAAACTTAGTAAAAAGTTTGCACTTTTATGTATTATGAAGGTGCGTACACCCAAAACAAATGATTTTCGGGGTTTAAGCCCATGGAAGCTTTTGCTAAACAAGTTTAGAACTATCAAATAGCAAAGTTTCAAAAAAAATAGCCGATGGTCACTTTCTCGCTATACTTCATAAGTAGTCGGAAAATCATTGGGGAACTTTATCTGGAAAACCAACGACTTGCAGAGTTTAAGCTAACAGAAACTTTATCCACTAGTACATAAATATCAAATTGCCAAGTATCAAAAAATTGTCTAAAGTCATTTACCATTTAGCTTATAAGGGGTAAAAAAATCAACTTTTGGGAGGTTCTATCTCGCAAAATAAAAGACTCTCTGAGTTTGGGCCCACAGAGATTGTTGACCCTCCAGTAAAGAACTATCAAATGGCAAAGTGAAAAAAATATCGCTAAAATCCGCTTCCTCGCTTGACCTCATATGGGATAAAAAAACTGTGGATGACTGTATCTCGAAAACAAAAGACTTTACGAGTTTGAGCATTGGAAGACTTTTGTTCCACAAGTTCCGAACTATCAAATGGCAATGTTTCAATAAAAATTAGCGAAAGCCAATTTCCATAAGAATTAGTGCGGAGTCTATAAATAAAAATAAATTGGCAGTAAATGACAAAAAAAATTTGAACCACATGTAGGGTGTACACTGCTGTCCTAAGAAATAATAAACTGACAGAAATAAACTAATTATTATATGTGGATTGGTAGTGTGACATCTCATTCATTTGTGAAATGTATTAATACTGAATCATTTCCATCATTATTGTTACAAAAAGTTTTTTTTCATATAGTTGACCAAAAATCATTGAAAACAGATAGCTTTGAATATATATATCTAATAAATTGAATGTATCAGTCTCGATTTTATCCAACAAATCCGAATAATGGGGACCAACTGCTTGTCAATAAAGTTGTACAGCGCCTCATCCAACAACAATAGCTATAAATCAACTTATTTTAATTGTTGATTAGACTTCCACAGAAATGTGAATTTTATTGACAATAATTAGTTAATTTTATTTTATAAAACAATCACAATTTTACATCAATGTGCTTATAAAATTAACTTTAACCCCTGTGATTTATCGGTAGCATAAAACAAATAGCAATTATTATTAAATGTACCAATTATTTCAGAATGATAAAGAGAATAATTCAAATGCAGTTGTGTCAAATCCAAAACATTTGCGTTTTGTAATGACATTCATTACTAAATTTTATGACATACGTTTCCATAAAGCTAAGTTTTTCGGGGTAAGTGCACTTCAAAGGACGCGCTTGATTTGTAAATGTTCACTGAAATTTCGCGGAGTTGAGAATTAATATAGCTGAAATATTTTTGTTTTCCCATTCGTTAATGACTTTGAATTACTAGTTTTCCATGTTAGAAAGTAAGGTTGAGACTCACTCATTTTTAATTGATTAATATTTAACACTGAACAATTCTGAACTGTTTAAAGCTACCTAGGACATGTTTGTATTTTTCTTAGAGCTTATATTCTAAGGTATTTTAAGACTTTAATCAATCACAATATATAAGAATTTTTACTAATATGGCAACATCACTTGCATAAAACATCAAAAATGTATCCTTTTGTACCGTTTGGAACGTATCTCGTTTCAGGATACGACTATTACCGGAGAATCATATTCAAAGTGACAAAATGATCACGAAAAAATTAAGACAGTAGTTTGATAATTAAGATGAATACTTGTTTTACCTGAAGGGTGGGTTACCCGATGCCAAACGCAAGGCCATGAAAAATCAAATGAGAGGGCCGGTCTGTCTTTTTCAGTTTAAAAAACTCTCACAATGTCATTCCCATTATTTAAAGGGTTTAAAACTGTTATGGATGTTTTCAGAAGAATCTTTCTACAGGTGTGGGTTACCTGTGACAAAATTGAGTCTTACAAAACCTGTAAGTTAGACCAATAATCAAAGATAATTAGCAATCCGGATTGCTTGCAACAATAATAACTTATATAACCGCTTTGTCAAAGAGGTGAGTTTCCTTTTCGATAAAGTTTGGAACTTCACCCTTTTTCAATATTTGTTATGGCATTTTTGTTGTGTTCATTTTGGTAAAAAAGTAATACGATCTATAAAATGTCCATTTTTATAAGTGAAAATTTTTTACCAAAAATGATTTTCGGTAAATTATAATTTTATTTTTTTACCGACTAATTGTCTTCTGATTTGACTAAAAAATGGTCAATACTTTCATCGTAATTCGTGTCTACTCAAATTGATTTTTACGAATAACCAAAAAACTTTAATTTTTCTATATCCGGCCAAATTTAAATTATTCAATAAATTAATGAAATCTATCGACTGCTGTGTTAGTCTGAAACTGGTAAATAATGTAACTCGTTCCTCGAAGTTTCCTTGGACTTCCATCGTCTTGAAATGATTGATCTCACAATGTTTCAATAGCTTTGGATCTGCTAATGATGGGAAATTCGGATTATACCTCATATTTATACCCTTAACCGGCCATGCTCATTGGGTCGCTTAATCGTCTGTCTCGTCCAATCAGGGTGGCCGTACCTGGCGATTATGTATGCCGTCTCGATAAATTTTCTCTTATACCAGTGCTCCTCCTGGTGAACTACCCTTGTCTGGTCACAGTTAATGTTATGGTGCTCGGTCCATGCGTGATGAGCTAATACGGACTTTGTTCAATCCAACTCTGGTGTCAAGTGATTGTTTAGTCTCCCCAATGTAGAGATTGCCACGTGATGTGGCAACGAATTGATAACCTCCCCCTTTTTGGAAGTCGGTTAAAAAAACTCTTTTTGGAAGTCAGTTTAAAAGTTGGACAAAAATGAAAATTATATAGTTGTTATGATGCACGTATTTTAGTAAGTTTAAATATATTTATAAATCTGGATTACTGAGTTGTATTATTTTGAATCTGATTAATGTGAGCCTTTAATTTAATGCTGATTCGGCGCGTGTTTAAAATCATTTTTCAGTTAGTTATATTTACGCCAGGTGCCAGGTCCATTTATATTAGTCGTCATTGCATTACGCAAATTTTTCATTTAACCTGAGATTATACAATGCAACGTTTGAATATATAAATTTATATTTTCATTTTACTAATAATAATTTGATAAGGTAATGTTCCATTATTTACGTATATTATCATATTTATCGACAAGTTAGCATCAAATATTACAAATTTTTGTACTACATTTATTTACTCCCTCAATACATGTAAAAGCGGAATCGTTGGACAACTTTCTGGTAATAAACTACTTAATATTGAATATTGCTACTATTTATATAACGCTTGTCATTATTGCACAAAGCAATAGCTATTTAAAAAACTAACAATTGCGTTGGAAGAGTCTATCGATTAATTATTATTTTAAACATACCTACAAAGGAACATATGACGGGTAAGTTAATTTAAATTTGTAAATACATAATTTTTCACATTCAGTTGATACAATTTGCAGTTGCTTCGTAAAAGTAGCCAGATTTTCGTAATACTTTTAACATTGCGATGTGATTGCCGTCGTTCCACCTTTGTACTACACCGTAAGAAATAATTTCCTGTCTTAATTTGAATTATTATTCAGAAGTTTAATGTAAAATGTTTACGTTATAATTTGAAGCTAGTCAGCACACAGATTTAATTTAATGCCAAATAATGTTTCCATTTTTTTGTGGTGTTGTTTATGACTTCTGACGTATTTTTTTTATCAAGTCTCTAATTTAGTATATCATAAAGAGAGAATTTGAGTGTTTATTAGAACGAAAAGCAAATTTTATGCAAATATTGTATGTGGATGTTATATTAGTTTATGTTTTACAATTTATTGATTTTATATAAACAAAGAGAATAGAATAGAATAGAATAGAATAGAATAGAATAGAAACTGGACCCTGTTTTTTGCACAGATAATTGGCATGTTTATTAGAACGAAAAGTAAGTTTTGTTTCGGTATTATATATGAATTGAATGTTATGTTTGTTTATTTACTATAGTTTATTGCTTTTCTATAAAACACGAGACTCTTAATATATTACCTGGTCCTTGTTTCTAACAAATAGAACTGAGTTGTATGGGCATGTGTATTTCAAAATCACGGCAATTTGGTGTCGATAGGAACATGTGGAACCAAATGTAATTTCAAGTTATCACAAGTATTTTGAAGTTTTTATGAAATAAAAATATTTTGATATATTCATACATTTACCTTAATGCCCAAACTCATAGTGTTCACAGGTAATCATGGCAATTGCTGCCTCATCAACCATTCAGAGCAACGTAAATAAATTCCAACTATAAGAGATAAATCGTTGTGAAATAATCAAGGAAAATGTAACAATTTATCATTAAAATGATACCGTAAAAGGTACACATCTGGATGAAATATCACATACTATGAATTGATGGTCACGCGTTATATGCAAACCTTTGCATTCTATTGATGATAGAGTTTCGTTTGTGCGTTGGTGGTATATGGTTTACAAGGAATTTATTCGTATGCAGTAATTAGCGTGAATGGGAGGATTAGTTATTTGGTAGCAATTAGATATTTTTTTTGTTGTTAGATATTAGGACCAGAATGAGCTCTATTAATTTTACACACTTTTAGATGAGATAAATGAGAATTATGCCCTTATAATATGTTACAAATGAGCACATTTCACTGAATAGCATATACCTTTCTTATTTTATATTCTCACAACAAGAAGTTTGATAAATAATTCGCTGTTGTTAAGTCTTGCTTCATTTTATTCGTTTAATTTCTGTTTGCATGCTTGTCAGTCTTTCCTTTCTTTTTTAACTGACTTCAAAATGAATGATTTTCTCAAATCGGATGTAATTTTTAATATTCGTTACCTCAGAACTCTATCCATTTTGAACCAATTTACATAAGTTATTGTTTTATTAAACAAGATGTTCTTTGGGATTGTTTCCATATTATTTTTTATGGAGTGAAGTGAACTGCATGTTATAGTGTATGAGAAAAACGGAAAAAAAATTGTCATTTGAGAAAAAAAATTGGCGAAAGTGTGGATATTAACTGAATTAACGTTATACTCTCTTCGAGGTGTCATTCCGTTGTATGCAAGACAATATATATTATATATAAATATAATATATATTCTTTCTGGTCGGGAACCTTCATCAGTTGCGCTTCCCACAATTGAATGTCCTCTCGAACATTTCTTTATGCATTTGATGCATTTCGTTAAATTTGACGACGCGAGATGTAAGAACGAAATGCATCAAATGCATAAAGAAATGTTCGAGAGGACATTCAATTGTGGGAAGCGCAACTGATAAAGATTCCCGACCAGAAACAATATATATTATATTTATATATAATATATATTGTCTTGCGTACAAAGGAATGACACCTCTAAGAGAGTATTCAATATCTCTGACAGGTGAAGTAACCTGAAAACTCTATCGTGACATTCTGTCCTCGGAGTTAAGGGAGAACAGCAATTACACGGAACGGCTCCAGATTCGGAACCTCTGTGTACTGATTCTCTTGAAAATCCTAGATGTCGGTCTTACATCTCGCGTCTTCAAATTGAATTAACGTTATTTGAATTATAGGATGAAAATAAATGCATGGTCTAAAAACTAAAATTAAATCACTTTTCATCCATTCTAAAGCACATGAAATATATTCTTGCATAAAATATTCATAAGTAATTTCGAAAAGATTGTTGAGGAGGTCTTGAATTATTTTGTCTATTCATGGGTTTTCTCTCCTCCAAATTTTTGTCAAATTTTTTGACAAACAATAAATTCAAAATCAAAGCGAAAATTTTTTAGAAGAAAAAAACCTCGAAAACAACACTAAACGATTGACAACGACTCCAGACTCGGAGTTGAAACGTCTCCATACACAGATACTTATCTGTTACAGGAAAAAATTTGGAGGAGAGAAAACCCATGAATAGACAAAATAATAAAATATTCATTTGAGTTGTTCTTTATTTTTAATGTCTTTATTGTTATTATGCTTTGAACTTCTTTAATTTTTTGAGATTTATTTATTAACATCTAATATTCTCACAATTTTTTTTCCGCATTATGATCCATTTCCATTTTAGATTTTATCCACTTATTTAGTTTTATACACTTATATAAAGAAAATTTTGAGCTAATTTGGTTTTAGATTAGTCAAATGGGCCAAGTATTTAAATAACTGCAAAGTACGGTACAGTTTTAGAGCTAGTTACAAACAGCTAAACTTCTTTAAAATATCAACATGTTAATAATCTGTGCTATTATTTCTGATAGGATGTAAAATTTTTGCAAATTTTACTAGACATCATACAACATTTACGTTTGCCCTTGCTCTTATCTTTATTAGCAGTAGTAAAAGTTAATACCATTATGAATTCAGTTATATTTTCTTTAGCCCTTGTAACTTTGACTGGGCAGGAAGCTTATAAAACTCTGGTTGACTATATATACAGGGTATTCCATCTCAAACGAGACACCTTGAATATCTTGGTTATTTTTAAAACTATTGCAATAAGAACAAACAGGTCGATTTTTGTTTCGAGGGGGACATTTTTGTGGTGAATTAGCGCTTGCGCGCATTCAACATAAACAGGCCAATTCAATGACCTTGAGGTTTGAGTCGAGGAAAATAAGTGTTGCCGTATATCATTTGAAAGCCCGTTTTAAGGACTATCCCATCGTAGTCAAATTTTTGATTGCAATTAATGTACATGTAATAATAAAAGAGTACTAAAATAACGAATGTACATTATAATACAATGCCTCTAAAGCAAATGTTGAAAGTGTCTTTCATTGACTTCCATGCAATAGTACTACCTTGACTGAAAGCTGTCTCTGACATGGTTCAGCATAGTCGGTGTTATCTAATGATACACCGCTATAATTCGTTGACGTAGTTCGTCCAAATTCTCAGTCATAAAACTTTTGGATTTCACATGTCCCCGCAAAAAAATCTAAAGGGTTCAGATCAGGTGATCGGGCAGGCCATTGTATAGGACCTCATCTTCCAATCCAGCGACCAGGGTATTCCAAATTGACGAACTGGTGCGGCGTAGTGAGGAGGAGCTCCATCTTGTTGGAAATGCAATTGCTCTTCATGTAGTAGAGGTCAGTTTTAATTTTTTCTATTATCAATGAATTAATTTCATTTTCCAATATATTGTAATAAATTTCACCATTTAAATTACCAGGAATAAACAGGTGTCCAATTAGATGGTTTCCTAAAATCCCTGGCCAAGCGTTTAGTTTCACCGGATGTTGACTATAAGCTTCTCGAAATAAATGAGGATTTGTATCGCTCCAAAATCTACAGTTATGTCGGTTAGCCTCCCCATGAAGTAAAATAGTGCACTCATACGAAAAGCAAACATTGTGCAAGAAATTTGGGTTTTCGGTCATACGCTGGGTCATAATTTCGCAAAACTCTTGCCTTCGATCCCAATCATCCTCATTCAATTCATAAAGTAATTTAATTTTGTACGGATGGCATTTGTACTTATGCAAAATATTAAAAAACGTTAGTTTTGTTAATAGCGGAAGCTGCAGAGATTTGCTGGACAATCTGTGTGTTTGGTACAATTCCAATGCAATGAGACCTCTTTTTTTATTCATTACTGAGCTCGTCTCAACAAATTTTAAAATCAACTCCTAAACGTATTTATGACGAACGTTACGTTCGGGATGGTTTTGGATAAAAACGCTTGCAGCCGATCTAGCACAAGTTTGATTTTGATAATAAAGACTTACCAGCTCACGTTCTTGCAATGTATATACCATACATATACCATTATTATCTTTTAAATTTTCAACAAACCAGTAAAGTAATAACTTGAAGACAGATAAATGTACAATGCTTCAAATGATCGAATAAAGGTCAGAACAGATAAACAAAGTTGCTTTAAATATCAGCAAAAAATAATTTAAAATAAATGAATGTTTACATTTAATGGTTTTCTTGTATTGTGTGATATTACAGGGTGCGGTAGTGAGACAGGATGGTTTAAGAGCTTACTATAAAAGCACTTCTTTTCAATACTTTTCCATGCAGTAAAAACTTTTAATTTAATAATCCGGTTTTACTACTACGTCCGTTAGGTTTTCTGTTACATGAACAGGAATTGCAAAAAAAAATAAGTATGACGGTATAGTCCGTAAAAAGGGCTTTCAAATGATATACCACAATACCTATTTTCCCTATCTCAAATCTCAAGGTCATTGAATTAGCCTGTTTATGTTGAATGCGCGCAAGCGCTAATTCACTTCAAAAAATTTCTCCCTCGAAACAAAAATCGACCGATTTTTTCTTGTTGCAATAGTTTTGAAAATAACCAATATATTCAAGGTGGCTCGTTTGAGATGGAATACCCTGTATACACAATCTCTTAAAAGCAATTGTTTGGTATTTGGATTTAATACACTCTGTTATTCACTCTTATCATATTTCAGGTAGCAACTGCGGTCTACTAGAAAGCCATAATAGATTGGTGAGTACATTTTGGATTTTATATTAAACTTTCTCTTACCGACAACTATATGGTGTGTTCGCGGATGAGGTGTACAAAATACAAAAAGAAAAAATCTTTATTTTTCGTTTTAAGGCAAAAAGTCATTCTTTATGAAAAGTTCTGCTTGGTGAGAAAATTAATTTGCTATATAAAAATTGGCAACCAGATGTACAGGGTGTTAATAAATTAGGAAAAATAGAAAATGCCACAAGAATAAAGTATTCTATCACAAATGTTGCGAAATAAAGTTGTTTATAAACTAACATTAAGTTTATATACAAATTTTTAAAAGAAAATTCGAATATTTAAAATAATTCTACATAGCTTCCTCCCACTTTCACACACTTTTCCGCTAAGATCAATACGTTACGGCTCAGATAGTTATTATCTATGGATAAACACCAAATAAACATGTTATTATGCCAAAATTCTGATTTCGAAAAAAAAAAAAAATTCAGAACTGTTAATGAGAGCAGACGTGTTTATTTGATACAGTGTTATACTATTGGAATTGTCATAACAATGCGCGAAAGATCTTCTTCAATGAAAAATTTCTAATACTAATTCTAAATTGTTTATAATATTCAGTGAAATAGGTCGGTGATGAATGTAAATAAATCTAAGAGAACATATGACGAATTGACGCAATTACATTATTAGTAACAGGGTTAGTTTTAGATAACCCGAAAATATCTTTAAGGAAACGTGCAGAGCTATTTGATTGAAGCAAAAGGAAGTTCTATTTCTAATTTCTATGGAAAACAAAATTAAAACTTTTAAGCCTAAGCTGCACCATACACTTGAACCTGGAGATGAGGAGAAACGTTTAGAATTTTGTTCATGGGTAGGTGAAAACTACCTAGAAAACCAAAGTTTTTTTCCATTAATTTATGTTACCGATGAATCTACATTTTGCATAAACGAGCAGTAACTTCCCAAAACTGCCGTCATTATGCCTTCGGCAATCCTAATTACGTTATCAACAGTCAGCATTACAATAAGTTTATGCATGGTGTGGAATTTTTTTATCCAATTGTCGGTCCATATTTTATAGAGGAATATTAAAACCAGCAAGTGTATTTGAACATTTTGAAAACATTTGTCTTACCATTTCATAATACATTATGACCAGGGGCCCGATTCTCAAACAATTAAACTGCTATACTATTCAATTTTCTATGTAAAATTGAAACCTGAAAAATTGACATAAATGAAGTTTAACTCGTATATTAAAACTCATTTATGTCAGTTTTCATATGTAATACGGGCTTCGTCGAATGGTTTCATGAATCGGGACCCTGGAGACTACGTTTTTGGCACAAGATGGATAGGGTAGTTTAGCCCAATTAATTATCCTGCCAGGTGGCCTAACCTTTCATGGACTTTTTTTTTGTGAGGTTAGTTTAAACAGCATGAAAGTTGATATAAATAAAATTTGATATATGGACTAGACTTCATTTATGTCATTTTTCGTACTTAGGTTGAAAGTCGAACAGTAGAGCAGTCGAATGGTTTCGAGAATAGGACCCCAATAAATTTATTAGTGTGTGGAGATTGTACGATTATATTGGTGTTTTTAGAGGTCTGTAAAGTTGTTAAACATCTTGTGAAAGAACATTTTAGCTATGCTTTACATAGCACGGTAGTTTCAATTCTTATGTTTCAATAAAGACATTAAAGGCTGATTACCCTATTGGGGGGAGAGTGGAAACCTTTGTTTAATAATATGCTGATGTAAAGTTCCATATAATGTAATGTGCCATATAAGTACCGCAGAATCGCCATGTAATGTAGATGCAAGATACCTCAGTCTCAATCAGTAAAATATATTCTATGTTCAATTTATTGTTAATATATCAGTCTTGTTATTCGATCACACTTATCTGGATTAACTATTAAATTTTAATAATAATCTACTAAATAATTATCTATTTCATCCCAATGACTCATTTAACTTAATATAACGAATTTTATTTAATATTATTATACACATTTATATGTAATGGTAGTTTTCCAATTAGCAGAGAACAAAGTGACTTTGTACCGTACAGTTTTATAATAACTTGTTAAACTTACACAAAACATCCGAATGTACAGCTATCTCTTATGCCCGTTTGTGCAGCGAGACAATGTAATAACAAACTCTACCTTGGATGAGTTTATGTTATGAAATATAATTGTACAGGGTGTATAGATGAAACCCTAAACATATCTATACATACAACATAGATATTTTCTAGAATTAAAAGTAAAATTCCAACAAACTGGTTCAGTTGTACATAAAAAAGGAACTTCTGAACAAAAAAAGTGTCCGATTTTTTTTTATGATTGGTATTAGTGGTGTGTTGGTTGTTTTTTCGGTTTTGTGGTTGTGACTTCCGTTCTAGTTCTATTACAGTATTATTTGTAAAATCATCTGGATATTGATTTTGAAGTAACTGTTCTATGATACTGTTAACCTGTTAAATTATTTTCGTGGATGAAGATATAGTTTTTCCTCTATGATAAAAGTACTCTAGAACAGCTTTCATTACATTCAAGGGTTAGTTGGAGATGAAATTCAAATACTTATTAGTATTCGTAGGTTTTAAGTAAGTGATTGGACGTATTGCGTCTGTTTGTTCTATATATAAATACATCAAGTTTATGAAAAATTTTCGAGAGCGATTGTGAATTTTATACTGGAGTCCTGACTATTGATGTAATCTAGGAATAAGTGAAGTTCTTCAACACCATGCTCCCAAATGATAAAACTGCCATCAAAGTATCTCCACCACACTTTTGGATTGTATTTTTTTAGCAGAGTTCGACTACTTCCATTATTTTGTCAATATTTAAATTTCTTTTGATGTGTATGTATCTTGTTATGATTCATTTAGTGAGGTTTACATCCAGTAAATTTTGTAGACGTTTTTTTGAAAACCATTTTAATTAGTAACTGAATGATTGAGAAGGCAAACAGTTATTTTGGGTTTTCATGCCTCACAATGGATTCTGAAAAATATATATAAGTTATATAATTGAAAATCAAAGTGTAGAACCTACCTGTGAAAACTGCCTGGAACACTAGTTGCCTTATTATCGGAAACCTATCTCGAAGGCAGGATTAACTGTGAGAAACTAGGTCTAAGGAGTTGTCAACTAGTTTTCCTGTATAGTAATGTTTGTATGCATTTAGTATGATACCTGTGTGATATGTTTCGAATCCTTAATATGAATTATTGTCGAACAATGTTTTTTGAAGCAATTTGTATAATATTCGTAGGCTTGACTTTTATCGCAATGTCAATTGATTGATTAACTGAGTTTCCTTTTTGATTTTCATTTGCGAGGAGCACTTGTGATCATACTACACCTCTACAAAGGGTGTCCCAATTTATTGATTATTTAACAACATTTCAACCCTATTAATTTGGTTTAACAAAGTAAATGCAAAACAAAAACTAACAGAAAAAAATTGTTTTCTCCTATAAGATATATCAGTTTTTAACAATATATTGATTATATTTTTCATGTTAATAAAATGTGAGCCAGCAAAACTGAAAAATGAATATCAGAAAAAGGGTCACATGGTGCGTAACTTATATATTAAGCTTTACTCAATCATTAAATTTTTTATGTATCTAAATATCTGTTATTTTATAATTGTTTATTAGAGTATGAAAATAAATATAGCTCATTAATTAACTTTAATACAACTGATATACAAGGTCACTGAAATAAAATTAACTCTTTTGCTCGGGTAAGAAATTTGTAAATGTTATTTAATGTATTATGTCCATGTATTTAATTTAAATGCCGGAATTGTACATGAATGAAATAAATTGTAATGTGGATATTACCTAATCGTGATTTTTCAGTATTTTTGCTAATATTAAAATTTGCATACACATCTGAACGAAGATTTTAATTTGATAAGAAAAATAGAAACTTACTTTTCAGATATTTATTTTTTAATTGTTATTATAGAAGTTATAACAATTTTATATCAATTTGTTTATCTTTGTATATACTGATAAGATACTTTTATTTCAAAATCAGTTTCACCTTGAAGGTCACTTGTTAGGTCGTGATCAAAGGTTCCATGCCATAACCTATGGCTAAATTCTCCAGAATTTTTAGCTAGTTGTTCATACTTTTAAAGTTAATATGGATCTTGGATAGTCCGAAAATTGTCTGTTTTTCTTCAATATGAACCTTATATCTCAAAAACTGTCCATTTTTAGACTTTGTGTCTATGGTAACTTTTGATCAGAACCCCATGAAGTACAATATACCCAAATTGCAGCCAATTTAACGAGGAACCCAAACCCATAAGATTTGTGCGGAGTCCTTTATGTTTGTTTATAAAAAGATCAAAAGGGCTAACTAACTTATACATGATTCAAATGAATGTTTATTATAGAATTGTTTTTAACAAATGTGAACCTATGCAGTGTCAGCAGTTTACATCTGCCTAGATTCTTACAATATGAGTCGTAATTAATTAACAGGAAAAATATGGGTCATATACATGTAGGGTAAATGTTTATATATCAACGTTAAAATATGGTATGTAACACATTTCCCCTTTATTTAAAATTTGTAGTCAACACTATGACACAAATTTTACATTATGAAAATTATCCAAAAATACAATTATCAATTTTGTTGATTATTACATTATTGGCTCTTTCTATGATATTGTTATCTCGGATTGATAATCTTCTTCTTGGGCTGAATTTTCGTAGAAGGCTTCTTGATTGCTCTGATTCCGTGGCTGAAGTTAAGTAAATTATTGTAGTGAATGGTTTTCTACATCTTTTACAACATTTGAGGATTATGAAAATTAAAATTATTACAACACTTAATACGATGCACAACATAGTTAACCATTGAGAATATCTTTGTGAAAAAGGTCTATTTATGATATCTTTAAGTTCTTCTGAATAATATACCTAATTTAATTTATGTTCCGCCATATTGTGTTCAACAAGATTTAATTTTTGAATTTTTAGCGGTTTGAATTTTAATATAGCTCGCACACTTTTGGCTTCTTCACAACATTCCTACGGAATATTTGGTGTTTCGATCATGCTGGAATTTTCCGGAATGTAGCCTTGCATTGCTTGATTGGTTTCAAATGGATCCAATATAACATGACACGATGAGACTGTAACTTTAGATTTGAATTGGCTTTAATATTGAAGGTTTTGGTTTTTGTTGCTTTGCAGTGGCTGCTGCTTGGTAGAAATCTGTTCATTAGAATTAACCATTCATTTTGGGAAATGTGCTGTACATTGTAGTCTTCTATTTGCGCTTCCATAGTGTGGCAATTTTTATAGAGTATTGTGGATTTAATTACTTTGACTTCACAAGGTGCGTATTCATCTACTGGATGTGCAACTATATTGAAACATATTTTGCTTCCAGAATCCATATTTTTACATTTTTCGATGTTTTCAATTCTAAGGTAAAGATTATTATCTCGGCTTACAGCTATATAACTTATGTGTATTTAAAATGAAATGAGATAATTTGGATTTGGAATTAAAAATTGGTAGAGAATAAACATGTAGAAGTTTGTATTCCTCGAGTTCTACTAAAGGAATTGGTAGAATATTATTATTAGACTGATACCCTTGAAGGTAAATTATATCGAAATATTTTGGAAAATTTGCTACATTTGGCAATAATTGTAAAATATGGGTACTAAAACTTGTGGAACATAGTCTTAATTGAAAAAGAAATCTTCACTTTGTATTCCAGAAGGATGTATGCTATTGAGTCTTGCAAATGTGACTCAATCAATGATAACATCCAGTTCGTTTTATTAGTATAAGTAACTCTAATAATTGTTCACATTTGTTAATGACTTGGAGTTTTCAGTTCTGATTGTCTGATATATTAAGGATAGCATTTTGAGTTTTTAACTAAGAATTGTATAGTTAAAGTTATTGATTACTGAATTAGTATGGCAGGAATGATGATGAGGTTAATCTGTATAAAAGAACTGATTTTAAGACTGAACCTATCTGATCTGAGTTGATAGTGAATTTTCTGTTTGTTTCTAAGTCTTTTTATTTTATTGCATTATTTTCAGAGATAATTATTTTTTTAAACGGTCCATTTGATTTGTTGCTTAACATCCGATTCTTTTATGAAAACAAAATCATTGACTTCTACATATTTTTGTTTCGGTTTTGTTTCTTGATCACGACGTTCTTTAGCTTTGAATTTTTTCAAAATTTTTCTCTCTTAATTAATTCATCTTGTTCAAATAATTTTATAATACAATAAATCACATGCTGTAGCTCCGTATACTGAATTATTATAACATATTACGGCATAGGGTAAACAAATTAAAAGGTTGTCTTTTCATAAATTTTTTAATTGAACCGCTACTTTGGTTGTTTTACTGAGGAAAATGTTAGTTTAATATCGTATAATGAACATAGATCTTTCATTATTTGGTTATCGAATTCTCTTTCTCTATCACAGTTAATTCTAAGATATAATATTAACGACATTCTTCGCTGGTTTATGCTCAACTGGTTATGTTTTTGTAATTTACTATTTCATCTTTAATAATTAAAATATAATTTTTATTTGGTATCTCTAATATTTCAAGATTTATTCGATCAAACGGTGTCTTAGGTGTTTCTGTGATTACCAGTGGATTTAACAAATTTTTCCTGCAGAGTTTTGCTTTGTTGCAAACTTCTCAATTCTTTATGAAAATTTCTACTTCTTTATTTAAATTTGGCTATTGGTATTTTTATTCAATTGATTGTTTCGTTTATGCATCTGTGCATATTGGCTTTCCTTGCATGATACTGTTTAGTTATAATCTGTCTTTGATGCTCTGCTGGTATTTGTATGTCAGGATTACACTTTGTGAATTCAATTTCATTTTCTGAAAAAATAAATCATTTCTAGAATAGGTAAGTTTTTATTTTCTTCAATGAAATATTTATCGTTTTATAACAGCAACTCTTAATTATAATATAGCATTTCGAAGACTGGTTGGCTTGGATTTAAATGTGGAACAGTGATGAGATAATACTTACGCTTCGAGTTGGATTTTGATACGACAACATATATTTTGTGTTCTTCGTATATTGTACTTAAGGCAATTATATCGTCAGCTATTTGAAATTGCCATTCAGTTAAATCACTTGGTATTAAAAATTTAAAATGCGTTTCTGGTTATTGTGTAAGAATTTCTCGTTAATTAAATTACATTTTGAAAAGTAATTAAGGGTTTGGACTTAGGCAATGGTTTAAGAATATGCCATTCTGGTATACTAGTTTCATATGAAATTTCTGTTGTTGGAGTGTAAGATCTTTCTTCTTCTTGTTGTTTTACTGTTTTACTTCCGTAGAACATTTTGGAATAATCTTGAAGCTGATTGATTCTTATACGACATTAGGCATCGGAATGGGTATTTTGTTTTCCTGGCTTGTATATAATTTGTTAACTATATTCTTTCAACATTAATCTGCATCTTGCAAGTCTAGAACCTTGATCTTTTAGGTTAAATAACTATGTTATCGGACGATGATCTGTAATTAATTTAAAGGACAAATTTTATGTATTTAGCAACAAACCAAACTATTGCCAATAATTCATTTTCAATTGTGGAATATTTTTGTTCATGAGTATTTAATGTTCTCTATGCATATGCTATAGGTAGATCATTTCCAATTTGTCCTTGTGATCGAACAGCTTCTATTGCATTGTCGCCTGCGTCTGTGGTGATAATACACTCCTTTTCAAAATCTGGATATTGTAGATTTGGATGTTTTGTTAAAGTTTGTTTCAGTGTTTCAGATGCTTTCATAAAGTTTGCATCAAGATAGATTTTGGTATCTTTCTTTGCTGGTTGAGTTAAAGGCTTCACTATTTTCGCTTCTTTTTTTATAAACCTTCTGTTACTACCCTGCTAAACCTAGGAAACTTCTCATATCTTTTGGATTTTTAGGTGATGGGAACTGTTTGATTATTTTTTTCAAAATTAGGATAAAATTGGAATAAGTTTTAATTTTCGGTACCCAATTTTTTAGGAATAAGTTTTAGGAAAATTTTTGTTAATTTTAAAAAACTTTCTATAAAATTTCTCTAAAAAGAGAAAAATTGTTGAATTTTAACCTCCAATTGTTTATAAATAATTCTCAACAACTTCTTGTCATGGTGCATACAGGTACATATTGTCTGGAACCCCTTGTCAAAAATATATTTCCCATTTTACAAAAATCTCTGAATTTAGTCTAATCCGTTCGAAATAATTAAGGATCCTCCAAACCGTTAGGCGCATATGTTCACAAAAAATGTATAAAATATCTTAAAAATTGTCCTTAACCCCTCAATCATTATTTTAATCAAAGGAACCTTAATGCATTTCAATTAATTTCACATGTGTACACGTTTTGGGATAATACCTTGTTTAATAAAATTGATTGATCAACTAACTCGCGTGTTGAGTAAATGTAATAGCTTAGAGTTTTCCATTAGTTAATGAAAAAGATATAATTTTATCAAAACACTGATCTCAAAAAGACGGTAAACAATATATCGGAGGTGCTGCTATAAAAACAGCTTATCTAAGTATTGCTACCAACTACTCCGTGGAAAATTGTGTTGGGTTTTTGTTACTCACACACCGGAGTAGGTACATCGCAATATATCGCATGATATGATGTTTTTCCTGGTGTGCATCACCATGAACACCCGCGATAAAGTCCGTGAAAATGCTACTTTATTCTCGTGGAACGTCATATTGGTCCCTTGTGGGAAAATAATTTACCCTGCATTATAGGATATTATGAGAAAATAGCAACAAACGACCTCCGTATTATACAGGCTTTTTAATAGGGTTTTTCTGCTTACTGTTGATACTTGAATAAGTATCCTATGATGACAATCTCACCACTCGTTTAACAAATACAAATGACTAGTAGTAGGTATATCAGACCTCTCATTCACCTAGTAAAAATCAGATGCCTACAATATTTCTTTAGTTAATTTTATCTAATTTGGAAAAAGAAAATAAGACTTAACAAATAAATTTTAATTACTATTTTTAATTTAGACACTTCACTAAAAAAATATCATTATTCATTGAGTTTTTTGCGTAATATTAAGTTACTGTATGTTTATAATGAGATAATTTAATGCTAATAAATTGCTGTTTAATGGGAGACCCTGGCTAATGTGGTATAATACTGATGCTACATTAGCCGTAGCCATAACTCCGGATTTAATAAGAATATTGGGGTGCTTCTTGTGCTTGATTTAATTGCTAATTAATTGCTCTTCAACTGTACAAAAATAAATTTTATTGCTCCAACAATTTCCTAAAAAAACCATGACTCATGTGGTATAAGACATATGCTACATTAACCGTACCAAATACTTCCAGATCTAATAATAATTAATTGCTCTTCAACTATAGAGAAATACTATTTATTGCCCCAACCCCTTTCGAAAATCCTTGGCTAATGTGGCATAAGACTTCTACAACATTAAACAGACCCATATCTCCGGATCTAATAAATATCTTGAGGTGCTTCTTGTGCTAGAATTAATTATTAATTAATTCCTCTTCAACTAGGTTAAAAGTAAATTTATTGCTCCAACCCCTACCAAACACCATGGCTAATGTGGCCATGCCCATATCTTCTGCTCTATTAAATATACCAGAAGGTTCCTTGGGTAAGAATTAAATGCTTATTAATTGCCCTTTAACTACACTAAAAAAAATTATTACTCCAGCCCATTCCGAAAAAACATGGCTACTGTGGCATTAGTCTTAACTAATGCTACATTAGTCATACACAATGTCTCCAGATCTATTAAAGATATCCGGAAAGCTTATTGTGAAAGAATCAATTGCTAATTAATAGCCCTTTAACTACGAGAAAAGTAAACTTAAAGTTCCAACCCTTATCGAAAAAACATGACTAATGTGGCATACGACTAAATTATAACTAGGCACTATACCGCTCTTCTGCCCGTGAGAACACTTCTCATCCAACATACATACTTAGTATTATTATTAGATGCTTGAAAAAGGGCGTAATCGTCATGGTGTAAACGTTTACATGTCGGTCTCTATTATAACTACTTCGAGTCATTGGCACATACCTGAGAATTATACTCAACATTAAAATATTGCATTCTAAGAAGATATTGAATGTATTAAGATGATTTGTTCCTTCGTACAACGGATCAAGTAATATAAAATGAGGCGAAATCTCTCGTTTAATGTCGCCCAATTATGTCATCAATTATTAAGTAATTTGCAAATTATTCTTAAATTAAAACTCTTTTATATTTATTAATGTTTACATACATCACTTATCAGGAAAAATTTGGTTTGTATACTTTATATAATTTAATTCTGGTATATATCACCTACCGCCATCCATGCTGTGTTGCCTGGCTTGTATGCACAGACTAAGTAGTGGCCCGCTTTATTAAAGGAATCCAATGATCTGCCACCCCAACTTCCTTAAAAACAACTGCGGCCATCATTGCACTGTTGTAGGTTAAATAGTTTGTATAATTTTTCAAAATAAATCAGTTCTTTATCGTCAGCTTTGTTGAAAAAGAAAATGTACTATTTCGTTGCATTAAACGGGAAAGTTAATAAAATTATTGTAATTATAGCCCTGCTTCATGGTATGTGGGTTATTCCTCCATTACTGGGATTCCATGCGTCTAGATCTTACAGGCTTATTTATCGTATAAAACAGTACATACTGTCGTCATATTTGTATTTCTTATATAATCTGGCGACAGTCGCCTTACGGGAATGAGCCGTTTTGCCGTGTTGCAAATTAATTTTGTAAAAATACAGTAAAAAGCAACCGAATATTTTTTTTCGCAAGGTGTTGAAGCAAGTTTTTTTCAGGCAGTGGAAGAGCAATTAATTAGCAATTAATTTTAGCACTAGAAGCATTAGATCCAGTCATATCGGAATGATTTATGCAGCATAAGTCTTATTCTACATTAGCCACGGCATTTAGGAAGGTTTGGAGCAATCTTTTTTTGCTTAGTTGCAGAGACATTAATTAGCAATTAATTGTCGTTGAATAAACATCCCGATATCTTTATTAGATCTGGAGATGTAAGTCTGAAGCTGGTAGACAATGTAAGTAGTTTCTCGAAATTTCTTTGGACTTTCGTCGTCTTGAAATGATTGATCTCACAATGTTTCAATAGCTTTGGATCTGCCATCGTCATCATGTCACCATTCACCTGAGCCAAAGCTATTGAAACGTTGTGAGATCAATCATTTCAAGAGATCCAAGGGAACTTCGAAGATCTGGGGATATTGGGTATGGTTAATGTAGCATAAATCTTATGCCACATTAGCCAAGGTTTTTGGGAAGGGTTTGGAGAAATACATTTTCTTTTTGTGTAGTTGAAGAGAAATTAATTAGTAACTAATTATAGTACAAGAAATACCCCAATATATTTATTAGATCCGGGAATATGTGTATGGCTAATGTAGCACAAATCTTATGCCACAATTGCCATGGTCTTTCAGAAGGGGTTGGACCAATAAATTTTCTTTTTGTGTAGGTGAAGAGCAATTAATGAGCAATTAATTCTAGCACAAGAAACACCCCAATATCTTTATTAGACCCGTAGTTATGGGTATAACTAATGTAGCATAAGTCTTGTGCCACATTTGCCAGGACTTCTTGAAAATCGTTGGGGCAATAAATTTTCTTTTTTCGAAATTAAATAGCAATTACTTAGCAGAAATTATAGGTTAGGTTGGAATTCGGCCTTTTGAAATGAATGTTGTGGTATAATAGACATGTCTTGTTCATTGTTTATTAGAAATCTAACATGAAATGCATTCCGTTCACAAGAAATTATATTATGAATTACTTGGCAGAGATTATCTGATAAAAGTGACATTTCCACAGGAGCCCAAACAATTTTCATATTACTAATTTTTTGGGTACACCACCACAGTACTTATTACTAATTTTCAGCAAATCATCATGCTTTAAAAATATACTTGTAATTGTGATTGTGAGTGTATTTTTATTGTGAAAGTGCAGATATCAGATCTGGTCAAAATAAAGTTATAGCTACTATTTGTTAATTGAGTTTATCTTTACCTGCTTTCTGATTTCTAACAAACAAGTATTAATTTTTAAACCAAATAAGCTATAGCTTCAAGTCCAAGTACTTAATTGTTACACACTTCTGCGAAGAGAATGATGAAAGGCACTCTTGCAACGCATTTGGAAATTACTTAAAAAACTGGGCTGTAGAACTTCTTAACAAATAATGTAGTTCTTGTTCATTCATTAGTTTTATCACTGTGCAAACAAAATTGTTTGGAATAGGCTAAGTAGTTCAAATCTTCAAAAATACTCAATCTTGAGCCGAAAAGCTTAAACGCACTTTAAGATTCTGATACCAAAACATTTACAGAAGAGGTTAGCATTTAAACCAAAGTACCCAGCGAACAAAATGACGTCATTATGAATTCTTAAAGAGTTAATATTTAGGATTTGGACGTCCAAGTCAAAGTTAAAATGAATTCTTTTAGAAGTCTTCAAGAGCGCATTGTTTTTTGGATAAAACAGTTCTTTAGGGACATTATTGAAGGCTGAAAAATAATATTGTGATGAGTTCTTATTGGAGTTAATTTGGGTGTACATCTGTTCATTAGCGTGTTACTCCTTTGTTTATTCTTTAACAGATACATATTAGAAATTTATAAATGTGGAACAAAGCCTAGTAAGGCAATTTCGAAAAATGCCCCGACTACCAGGTGTAACCATAGATATTCAGAGAGAATAATATCTACAGCATGATAAAACCTATATTCCTTTGTATAAATAGATGTTTTTTAACTCCAAATTTGGAGTTGTTGTCAATCACTGTATGTTTTAGTTTCAGCTATATTCGATGGCGACAGTGCGAAACCTCATAAATCGAAGTTTTATGTTCAGTTCACCAATTTATAAAAATCTATTACTGCAAATACTCACATAGCTAGTTTAATATTTTAATAGCTGTATTATAATACCTCTAATATATCCCTAGCACAATAACTGGAACGATTTTTTGTCTCTCTTCAAAAATTTAGAAAATTTAGAAAACTCGACTTTTTGCACGTTAGCCATCCATACTCAAATTTCAATTTAAAATACTTTTGACGGGGACACAAGAAAAATTGTATCAGAAATCAGATTTTAGTTATATATATATATATATATATCCGAGCTATTTTATCAGTGACTCCTCGAATGTACGAAAGGAAGGCTTTCCGGTGTTGTTGGTCTGTTTCTGATGGGGTTAGTGTATTCATACACCAACCCCATCAGAAACAGATCAATAACACCGGAAAGCCTTCCTTTCATATATTCAAGGAGTCACTGACAAAATAGCAAGGATTCTACAACGACATCTAATAGTCTTCAATACCAGTCAAACTACAGCCAACTTAGGCGGGAACCCTAAAGGCGCGTCAACCATCGAGTATATTGAAATAGAGAAAAGACGCGATGACAGCTCTCGCATTTCAACAGCAATGCCCTCCGTAATTGCTAGATTAAACAAAGCAGACACACCCACCAACACCCAACCAATCACAACAGAGCCCGTTCATCACGTGACACCTCCTTCTAACCCACCGATAACTATAAATAAAAGAGGCAGATCAAATTCAATTTCAGTTCAGTTACCTAGTGACTCTTGGGGAGTAGGCAGGCCCCAAGTTCGATCTACTCTGAAACTCTTTTTCACTTTTGTCTCTTGATAATGGCTCCAAAGCATGAGTCGAAACGTCGCATTTAATAAATTCAGACGCGGTTCTCACCCGGAACCTAGCCTAGTTTATAATAATGACCGCGAAGCATCTCAAAACATATATATATATATATATATATATATAAAGTTACATTAATCAATCTACACATGATTGTTAAGCACTTCGTCTGAGAATACAATGGTTTCGTCAGATTTTCAATGAAATAATCCATACCTTACTTTTTAAAATTTTAGGTCAGAATATTTAATTTAGCAGGCCTTTCTTTCAGATTCAAACACCCAAATCCTAATTAAAATGTGTAATCTAATAATCTATCAAAGAATTTAGAGGAAAGGCACCAGTCGAAATTTATCACACTGTACGTATTTGAACAGGTTCAATCATCTTTTAATTAGGTATTTACATTTGTTGTTAAATGTAATTCATTTTTAGTTATGGCTTCCTCCCCTTGATACGTCAACAAATATATATTACGAGAAGGGCGTTATGTTTTACGCTAACATTAGATGTTAATTTAGATTCAGTTGAAATCGAAATGGGATAGAACTGCCAAAGATACGATTAGAACGTCAGCTTCAGGCGGAAGATAAGGTACGAGCTTAAAGTTACAACGAAGATTCAAGACAGTATGTCTGTTTATACTGTACTTTGTTGTCGCCATGGAAAATTATTATTAGAAATCATACATAAATTCAAGATTAATTATACAGTAAACGGTTGCAGAGAATAAGAAAGAAAAATTGCATATCAAATTTTATTGTTCCTGGTTGATAAATAACTATTATTATTATATATAAAAATGAATTGCTGTTTGTTAGCCTCGCTAAAACGCAAAAACGATTCGACCCATTTTGATATTTTTTCGTTGGTTATAATCTCAAGGATGACCTAAAAAAAAATTGACAAAAAAAATAAATTTAATTTTGAGTGTATATATATATATATATATATATATATATATATATATATATGGTTGATGATTTATTCCGGTGTACATCCGTTCGTCTGTATTTGTTTGAAAAATCACTTGACGTTTCGCCAAAATCGTATTTGGCTTTGGCTTTCTCAAAAGATACTAAGTAACTGAAGAATTTCTGGTTCTTGATCTCAATTTATACCTGCCCTGTGAGCCCTCATTAGTACTTAATCTTTCAGGTACTTTATCTTGTTTATTGGGTTGGGTTAACTGATGGTCAATTAAAGTGCAATTGCGGTGTTTATGGCTTTTGTCGGTAATTTGGGTAATCGGATTATTTGGGTTTATTGCTGGTTTTGTTGTATTGTTATTTTGATATGGGATTACTGCTTTCCAAAATGGTGATAATTTTAATGCTTCGTCTCTCTTGTTTATGGTATCTCGGGTTTCAATTTCAATCGCTTCTCGTATTGTTCTGATTTTGTAGTTTTCGACATTGGCGATTTCTTTAAAGTGTTAATAAACTCTAAATAAAGTAGAGGTGGTCTGTTTGTTCTTTATGTATAGTTTGTGCTCGTCTCGACGGGCGGATATTCGCCTGTTTGTTTGGCCGACGTATAACTTGGAACAGTCTCCACATGAAATGCTGTAAACTCCATGGTTCTCTAAAGGCATTTTATCCTTTGGGTTCCCTAGCAATTTTCCGATTGTTGTTTGGGGTTTGTATGTAGTTCGAATTTTGTGTTTACCCAGAAACCTCCCCATTCTGTCCGTTGTACCTCTAATGTATGGTAAACTTACATGGGGTACGTAGTCTTGGTCATCATCATGTTGTTTCTTTATTGCTTTTCTGATGGTGTGGTTATTGTAGCCATTTTTTCTGAGGGTAGTTTCATGAAAGCTAGTTCTTCTTGAATTGTTCTTCTTTTGAAGTTGTTTTCTGTTGCCAGATGCTTAGAACCCTCAAAGTTGATTCTATGTCCTGTTTGCTGTTGATGTTGGAACAGGGCCGAGGTTGTGGTCTTGTTTCGTATGCTATGTTTGTGCTCTTCGATTCGGGCTTCGATCCTACGGTTTGTTTGACCTACATATGCTTGCTCGCATCCGCCGCAAGGTATCTTGTAGACTCCGTGACTCTCTAGTGGACGTTGATCTTTGGGATTGCCTAGAATGCTTTTTATCGTCTTATGAGGTTTGTAGGAAGTTTTGATGTTGCTTTTCCTAAGGATTCTTCCGATCCGATCTGTCACTCATTGTATGTACGGAATGGTGGTCGCTGCCTTTGGGGGGTCTTGTTGGGTTTCTTCGTGCCTTGGTAGTTCTTGTTGATTCAGGGCTCGTCGTATGGTGTTGTTGCTGTACCCATTCCTCCTCAAGGTCTGTGAGATGGTGTTTAATTCCCCTTGTTTGTGTTTGGCGTCTGCAATGCGTCGTGACCTGCATATAAGTGTATTTGCTACTGCTTGTATTTGGGAGGGATGATGGTGGGATTTAGCATTAAGGTATCTGGCGGTGTGTGTCGGCTTACGATAGACTGTGTGTTCTAGCTTCCCTGTTGTTGTCCTTTTTAAGTAGATGTCCAGAAAAGGAAGGCATCCATCTTCTTCCATCTCCATGGTGAATTGGATCCTTTCGTGTAGACTTTTGGTTTTAGGGGGGCTGTGTTTAAAAGGGCCGTTTCGAAATAAGACATGAAGAGGTTTGCCACCGCTGGTGAGAGCGTCCCCTCAACACAATCGGAGGCGGGGCAAAGAAATAGGAGGGGACTCGGGAGATAGCATAAATAGCGGCGCGCACTTCAGACGCCACGGAGAGCAGACAAAGCGGTGAACGACCTAGCCGACGATCTCGGATACGAAGTAGTCCGAAAAGACCCGAACCTGCAGCCACCCTTCGTGTTGGAAGAAGAGGAAAAGCCTTATGAAAATGCCAAGTGAGATTTTGGCGAAACATCAGGCGACCGTTCCTTTACAGGGACAAAACTTTCAACGGACGAACACCCGGACCATCAAGAGAGCTATATATATATATATATATATATATATATATATATATATATATATATGGAATATTCACAAAATAATTGGATAAATTTAAATTCTAAATGTGGGTTACTATTATTTTAAGCAGACTTGATATATATAGTCTTCTAAAATAAATAGAAGCACCTTTAATCATATTGCAAAAATTCGGTTACTGATACTTTCAGAAAAAATCACCGTCTCGGGAACCGAAAACAAAACATATATGAGAATTTTGATATTAATTCTTTAATTTAATAGAAAATTTATATGAAATTTGGGGAATTTCTATAATTGAGAAAGGGTTCAATAATTTTTAAGAAAGAAAAAATCATGCAGATGCACCGGATATTTATTGGATGAGAATTGATGAACTGACTCTATTCTTTTTTTATTTGCCATTTTGCCAATATTGAATTTATGGGAGGGATGAGAACTGAATAGTGTTTTTGATTAATCCCAGGTGAAAATTAAAAAAATAAAAAATATCGGGAATATTAAAAACGTTAAGTGACAAAAACTTGTGAAAATAAATAAAAAAAAAAACAAAAATATGATGAACCTAGAAAATGGCGAAACTGTCTAACTGCCAAACGATGGAAATGTCAAAAATATTAGTAACACCAAAAATATTAAAAATGGCAGTGATATCGAAAATGGGAAAACTTTAATATCAAATATCGAAAATCTCAAACACTCCAAATATGTATTGCTCCTAAATACCCAAATAATGAATTTTTATAGCCATATAATGTATGGGATGTCAAAATTACCAAATAAAAAAATGTTGAAGTGCGTCATATGTCTAGCCCATACTGGTTATAATTTATATGATTGTATCACAATAGTAGTTTCACCTTATTAGTAATTGATCCCTTAAATATTAAAATTGAACTAATTAATTATTTAACTAATACTTTGTAGTTGTTTCAGAGTCTTTTCTTCTAATGGAATATATCCAGTTTTTCAACAAACAGCTTTTAGTATTTCATATAACACACAACTGATCGATTTTTACATATAAAGGCGTATTCATGACTCCTTTCAATTCTTGAATAGCAACTTTTAAGGAATCGGTTTTCTCTGATATAATAAAATTGTTAAGTCGTCGTTGAAGGGTATTTCGTATAATTTTGTTATTATTGCAGCTATGTTTATGAAAACTCTTAAACATACAATTCTTCCGTTAGTATTTGTCTTAGATCTCATAGTCTTTAATTACAATTGACGTCCACGTATGAACAAATCTTCCGACGCATAAGTTTTTTTAAATATAAATACTATTTAACAATTATTATGCATTGCAAAAGATAATACCTGAACGTGTGGCTCTATAATTTAATTTATTTTTAGCCAGTTGCTTAAATATTTGCTTTTATTTGGACGATATTTATTGCTGTTATCACTTGTACAAAAACGTGTAATCCTTTATTTTATTCCCGAATATATCAGGATTAATGCTTCTCTCTATTTTTATAATTGTCTTTGTGTTATCTTGATTTTTAATTGCAATTTTATATCATTTTTTCTTTGTGTCTTGTACAATTTAATAAGCATTCGCTGTCTCTTTTCATCGTTAGTGCCATTCTTAAATCAGCGTTTTCGTTACTCAGCCCAGAGGGTAATGCTGATGTATTTTTATTCCTACACTTTCTCTTGCGAAGATCGGGTGAACATAAATCATTTCATTTTGGCATTAATAACCCAAGCCTGTGGTCGGTATCAATCTTGAATTTGTTTAAATTACGTAAGGCTGTTGGTATTGGTATTAGGACGAAATTAAATTTACTCTAGATTAAATTTTACAGGTTTGCTTTGTATAAGAATTTAAATCTTGAATAGTTCTGAGTAAAACAACTGGTAGCATATTACAATCCATCAAAAATAAATGATCTAGCACAAGCCAAAAATGTAAATAATTACAGTTTTAACAACTCGTAACCTGTCATCTTCATGGAGTAAACCAAACTGATTTGGTTTAAATATAGGTTTGGTGTTAGGGGGCATAAGCATTTTTTACAAAACAAAATAGGCGTAATAACAATTTTCTCTTCGTTGGGTACGCTGCTGTTTACAATTTTGACACATCAGTCAGTGTTTCACGTTCTTTTGGATCTCTCCTACTTCTAAACTTAAAAGGTTTCTGTATCTTAATAGTTTCCTAGGGTTAAATCCGAAGTAAGGTTAAATGATATTTCGAGTAATTTCGTTCCTCTTGACAAACGCAGTCCTAGGACTTCTTTCTGGGCTAACTGCTAAATTCGTAATAAGCAGAATATTTTTAGTTAGGTGAATCAAAATAATATCAATTTAATTAGCGTATTAGGTTATTACACTCATTGGGCGCGCGCCTTCGTCACGCCTGGCTATTGATTGTGTTACTTATAAAGGTGAAATTTTTGATACTTTTTTTTATCGCGCGGTAGGAAATTCTAGCAAGATATGATTCACCCTGTATCCTCACAAAATTCAGGTTCTAATAAAAATTATATCCGGCATTAGCTAGCTCCATTTTCGCAGCGACCAATAATTCTAAACACCACCGGTACCCAACAAACCGAAATTTGTCATTTATCATTTGTGACGTAAAATAAGAGACATTAGATGTCATATAATTTTTTACGGATTCTAATGTGAGACCTCACCTTTACTAAGAAATTTTCAAGATTTCAGAATTTTACTTTTAAAGCCATACAGAGTGACCCAAGAAGTACCAGGATATTTTAAAATTTGCTAAAGCACGTTCGTCATTTTGTTTTTAAAACGAAATTTAAAAATATTGTTACGAAATTTACCCAAAGCCGACCCTGTGTCATTTCAGTACGACAACAAACGCTTTAAGATAAAAAAATACGATTCTCGAAAAGACTCGGCAGCGGAAGGAGTGATGATGATTTTTACTGGAGAATTCGACGCTGGTGTTATAAAAGAAAAGAAAAGTTATACCGCGACGACTAGCGTATATGAGATTGTTATTGTATTTGAATCAGCTGTTTAAATGTAAATAAAGTTCTAGAAAAGTGAAAGTGAATATTAAATTGATAATTTGGAATTGAACCCACGGACTCTATAACATTTGGTGATCAGAAGTAAAGGATTAAGTGCTGTTTAAATCCTAATTTGATTTATGGAAACCCGTAGTATGGACGAAACTACCAAAAAAATAGTCAAGCAGGTTACAGAGGGACTGGACGAAAAAATTGCACAGATTCTAGAAAAACGTGACAAGAAGGAAAAACAACATCAAGAAGAAATTCAAGAAAGGTTAGTAAAATCTTTTGATGAAAAACGTAAAATAGAATTAGAAAATCTTGTCACTATGATGAAAGGCGAACAACAAAATCTTGTTTCCACGATGAAAAATGAACAACATAATTTAATTGAAGGATTGTTCTCGAAATTTGAAGAATAACGAGAAAATGATTTTAAAATATTTGAACAAAAACAAGATCAACTTGAATTAAAACGACAAAATGAATTTGAAATACTAGAAGAAAAACGACAAAATGATTTTAAAATTACTGAAGAAAAAAGACAAATGCAATTTGAACAACTAATGCAAATAGTATCACAAGCTAATGAAACAGTAAATGAAAGAATGCAAATAGTTGAATCAGATATAAAAGAAATAAACGACGACAAAAAGATCCTAAAAAGTAATGTGGAAACTCTTGAAATCAAAGTAAATGACATTGATTCCGTCCAGAACCAGGTGAAATTTGAAATAATAGCTATCCAAAGCCAGGTAAAAGCTGAAATCAGTTAAATTAAAGACGCAGTACACAATGAAGTACAAGATAAAGTGGAAACAGCAATTAAAAAATTGCAACAAGATTTGCAGAGAGGAAAATACCAGCACACCGTGAGTACCAAAGGTTCCGTTAGCAAACCACCCACATTTGATGGCAGTTCATCTTGGCCCATGTATAAACGGCAATTTGAGGCTGTGGCTAAAGCTAATGGATGAGATAATCAAGAAAAATCTACCTCTCTGGTAATTTCGTTAAGAGGTCCGGCCCTAGAACTCCTCCAAAGCATTCCAGTTGATGAACAAGGCAATTTCGAGAAGATCATCGCCATCCTGGACAAACGATACGACAATCAATCCTTGAGCCAGGTATACCAAGTCCAACTGAGTGGAAAAACGCAAAAATCCGGTGAAAGCCTCCAAGAATTCGAAGCAGAGATTAGACGGTTAGTACAGTTGTCCTACCCAGACCTGCCAGAGGAAACGAAAGACCAGTTGGCAACACAGAGTTTCATAAACGGCATCAGAGATGTGGAAGTACAACGAAATCTAAGACTAAGTGGCGTCAAAAAAAGTAATGAAGCTCTACTTAGGGCTTTGGAAGTAGAGGCCGTCATGAACATGTCCAAGCCTAGGGTCCGAGCAGTTTCCTTCAACCAGGAAGAGTCAGAGTCACCATTTCAAGCGCTGCTTGCTGGCCTGAACAAAATATTAGAACGGTCACCAAGAACTGGCACCAGAGGGGCATGTTACCGCTGCGGACGGACAGGACATTTCCAACGTGACTGCCGAGTAAGGCTACCGGAACGATCACCAACCAGGAGTAGCCAACAAACCGAATTTACCAACCAGGGAAACTCCAACCAGTCAGCATAAGGGGTCGAATGCTGACTCACCCTCCACCAGCCCCCAGGACAGTATCCATCCGGGGATTTTGCAGAGATAGCAGCAGCCTAGTCATCAGAGGCACCATCAATGGGCGAGCAGTTACCATCACCTTCGATACCGGCGCCGCTGTGTCCATTGCCAAGTCCAGAGTTTTGAGAGCATCAGAAATTCGGCCAGTTTCCAATAACATCCAGCTCAGAACAGCCACCGGAGAGTCCATGTCAATACAGGGTGAGGCAGATGTCGTGCTACAGATAGGGGACATTATGATCCGGCATAGGGTCCTGGTAGCGAATATTGAGGACAATTTTATACTGGGAATGGACCTAATTAGCCAGCATGGATTTATGTTCGACCCGAGATATGATGTTCTTCGGTTCCTAAATGAGGAATTTGTATTGATACGGCCCGTCAACACATCAGTCACCCATATAAAAATTGTGGCAAAGTCTTCAGCTAGAATTCCTGGTCGAACGGAACAGATTATTCATGGGCAGCTAGACAGCAATCCTGGGAGCTGCGTTGGAATGGTGGAGCCCGTACACTCAGCTCATGACTACTTAGTTGGACGGGCTATAGTTAAAACCGGACGAGATATACCATCAGAGTCCTGAATTTGTCCAACAACGACATCAGAATTGCCAATGGTCAGAAGATAGCTTGTTTCGAGCCAGTAGGGACCATCATCAATTGCGAAGAAGAGTACCAGACGTCGGTGAAGGAGACAGGGCCCAGTAAAGAGTTCCTACAACAGTTTGCTGACCATTTGACACACTTGACACCAGTGAACCAGAAGAAAGCCAAGCAATTTATCACAAAACACTGGCAAATTTTTAACAGTAAAAATGGAACCACCGGTCGCACTAACATCATCCAGCATCGAAAAGATACCGGAAAGGCTCAACCCATCAGAATACCACCTAGACGACTACCATTGGGGCAACAACAGGCAGTCGAGGAAAACATCGAGTCCATGTTACAAAATGGAGTTATTGAGCGATCCATCAGTCCATGGTCTGCTCCCGTCGTGCTAGTTAAACAGAAGGATGGATCCACCCGATTTTGCGTGGATTACAGAAAGCTGAATGATGTCACGAAGAAAGACAGCTATCCACTACCCCGAATCGATGACACTTTGACCACACTAGCAGGCTTCCGTTGGTTGTCCACACTAGACCTAAAAAGTGGATATTGGCAGGTTGGTCTACACGCAAACGACAGAGAGAAGACAGCGTTCTCCACCAGTAAAGGGCTGTTTCAGTTCACGGTCATGCCCTTTGGGTTATGTAATGCACCCGCTACCTTTGAGAGGCTAATGAAGTATGTACTGAGTGGGTTAACATGGAGGACGTGCTTAGTATACCTCGACGACATTCTAGTCATGGGTCAGACATTCAACGACCATCTGAAGAACCTGGACGAAGTATTCTCCAGAATTAATAATGCCAACCTGAGACTCAATCCGAAGAAGTGTTCCTTGTTCCAAAAAGAAGTAGAGTTTTTGGGTCACGTAGTGTCCGAGTCAGGAATCCGCACCAACGAAGACAAGATAGAAGCCATCCGTGATTGGCCAGTTCCAAGAGACAAACATGAACTCCGAAGCTTCTTGGGCCTCTGTTCATACTACCGGCGTTTTGTTGAGGGATTAGTCACCATTGCCGCCCCTCTACATCGGCAGACCACAGAGAAGGAGACCTTCCGTTGGAATCAGGATTGCGAAATATCTTTCAGACGACTGAAGGCAGCACTATGTTCCAGCCCAATCCTAGCCTTTCCTACACAGTCCGGCAAGTTCATCTTAGACACAGACGCCAGCAACACCGGTTTGGGGGCCGTCCTATCCCAGGTGTAAGATGGTGAAGAGAGGGTGATCGAGTACTACAGCCGTGGATTCTCGAAACCAGAAAGAAATTATTGCGTCACCAGAAAAGAATTTCTTTCAATAATAAGGGCTGTAGACCATTTCCACAAATACCTCTATGGTCGCTATTTCTTAATCCGAACAGATCATGCCGCACTCAAATGGCTGCTGGACATGAAGACACCGGAAGGACAACTGGCCAGATGGATGGAGAAATTACAGCAATACGACTTCAAGGTGGAACACCGCGCCGGCCAGTTGCACATTAATGCCGATGCCCTATCCAGAAGACCCTGTAGAGCGGAATGCAAGCATTGTCTGAAGACGGAACAGCGAGAGGGTATCTCCATCAGGCAGATCCGAGATCAGGCCAATGAAGACTGGACAACGGAACAGTGCATCCAGGACCAAATGGCTGATCCAGTCATCGAACCAATCTTGTCACTCAAAATGAGAGGGGCACCCAGGCCACGATGGGACGAGGTAGCTAGATACTCCGGCGTGCTGAAATCGTTATGAGCTCAGTGGGACTCTCTAAAGGTAGACAATGGATTGCTTAAGCGAGTTTGGGAAAGCGCTGATGGACGAGAAACCAAGTCCCAACTGGTAGTTCGGAAGAAAAAGGTACCAGCCATCCTGACCGAAATACATGATGGAATTATCGGAGGCCACCTGAATGAATAAAACCCTAGACAAAGTTCGCCAGCGGTACTACTGGGTGAATTACTTCGAAGACGTCAGAGCTTGGTGCCGCAAATGTGCCACATGTACCGCCAGTAAGGGCCTGAAGACCCGGACCAAGGACAGAATGCAGCAGTACAATGTGGGCGTCCCATTTGAGAGAATTGCCATCGATGTCGCCGGTCCGTTTCCCGAGTCTGGGAGGGGGAACAAATACATTCTGGTCGAAATGGATTACTTCAGCAAATGGCCTGAGGCATATGCGATACCCAACCAAGAGGCAACCACGGTAGCGACGGTGCTAGTATAACAACTATTCAGCAGGTTTGGTGTCCCGATGGAATTACATTCAGACCAGGGGCGTAACTTCGAATCGAATGTATTCCAGAAGGTCTGCACGATGTTGGGGATCAGGAAAACGAGAACAACACCATTACACCCACAGTCAGACGGAATGGTGGAAAGATTCAACAGGACCTTGGAACAACACCTATCCAAGGTCGTCAGCAATAACCAGCGTGATTGGGATGAGCATATTCCCCTATTCCTGTTGTCATATCGCTCTGCTGTACATAAAAGTACAGGCCTGACCCCAGCCAGGGTCCTATTCGGAAAGGAGCTGCGATTACCATGCGGCTTGGTATTTGGCTCCCCCGAAGAACCTCCCCAAGACATCGACGATTATGCCGACCAGCTCCGACATAACATGCTGGCAATACACGAATTAGCCCGAACGCAGATGTTGGCCACCAGTGACCGGATGAAGACGCGATACGACCCCAAGGCCAATTCAGTCGGGTTCCAGGAGAGGGACAAAGTCTGGTTGTACAACCCCCAATGGAACAAGGATAAATCCCCAAAGCTTACACCCGCCTGGGATGGTCCATACGATGTGGTCAAGAGGTTTAATGACGTCGTCTACCGGATCCGTCGAAACCCCAAGGGTAAATTGAAGGTGGTTCATTTAGATCGACTCGCTTCCTAACATGGAGGGGATGTTTCTGATCGGGACGATCACAATTAAAGGGAGGGGGGGCATTGTTAAGAAATTTACCCAAAGCCGACCCTGTGTCATTTCAGTACAACAACAAACGCTTTAAGATAAAAAAATACGATTCTCGAAAAGACTCGGCAGCGGAAGGAGTGATGATGATTTTTACTGGAGAATTCGACGCTGGTGTTATAAAAGAAGCACGCCACGATCGCCAGGCAGTTATACCGCGACGACTAGCGTATATGGGATTGTTATTGTATTTGAATCAGCTGTTCAAATGTAAATAAAGTTCTAGAAAAGTGAAAGTGAATATTAATTTGATAATTTTGAATTGAACCCACGGACTTTATGACAATATGAAGTCAGCACTCTGACCCCATCAATTGTCTCTTAATGAAATTTAATTAAAATCGGGCTTTAAATAAAAAAATATAGCATATAAATAAACAACCGTTTTTTTGTAGAAACTTATATATGATTTCTGGAGTTTTTATGTGCTACCCTGTCTAAAAACAACAGATTTTCTTACTTTTAATACCATTGACAACGAGGTCATATTGGAAGCTTGAAACGTATAGATTTTTTATA
The DNA here is from genome assembly GCA_034190945.1 of Octodonta nipae. NCBI lineage: Eukaryota > Metazoa > Arthropoda > Insecta > Coleoptera > Chrysomelidae > Octodonta > Octodonta nipae. The sequence continues at coordinate 56,931,664 of CM067218.1, read as the reverse complement.
TAATATTTACAGCTTTGGTTCTCAAGTGTCTTAGTCTTAGTCTTAGTTCTCAAATAACATAGTAAGTTATTTAAATTTGATTCGTTTCTTCCAGTATTACAAAAATACTACTTTACGTGACATACTTTTCATCCTCGAGAGATTAATTCGTATCAGACTAAATGACAGAGAAACAGTTTTTAGTATTGTAGTAATTAATTTATACACAATACATATATTTTCTGCTTTTTGGCCATCCGAATTTCAATGTTCTAACTTGTTTCCTGAATAGTAAATGTTTGCTTTGGGTATTGTGTTCTCGAAAAGTTGTACGTTTTTCATTTCAAAGTTGCACCCAGCATGCTTCTCTTGGGAATAGAGTAAGCGAGCATTCCTAAATGAAACTGGTGTCTCTTAGGCAACATCATGCTCAAGACACACAAAATTTAATTTTTGGTAGCTTTAATTTATATGCACACTACTATAATGACATCGGGAACAATTTGAATGAAGATTGTCATTAATTCACATCAACGTTATACCATTGATTTGCTTTCCGCTGGCAATTAATTTTAGTTTAGATCGATTTGCAGTCGGCTGCTGGATGTCACGTCAATGAGGAATTATCTCACTGTGTACAAGCATAATGGCGAATACTTACCACTCAAATGACAACATGCATATCAAGCATCTTTCACATGATAAATTGTTCGTGTTTGACAAATAATTAAAATGTGATTATAACTAAATTAGTTTTGTAGCTTTCTAATATTTCTTTGGTATACTAACTCCTACTTTTCATGATTATTATCACTACAACGAGTTGTAGTCAATATCAGAAAATTTTTGGTTTGTGCAAGTGCAATTCTTACGTGGCAATTATTCAAATTGAACATTTGTTAGCTGCTGCAACTTACTCTTCAAAAAAGTTATATTAAGAGAAGGACTTATTTCAGGGAAATCCAAACTGTGGATTCACTATCTTGATGACATTTACTCCATATGGCCCCCCGGAGAACCAGAAATACACAACTTTCTCCAATATATAACTACGCAACTTTCTTTTCTCGATGTGTTCATAACCAGACTGTGCCAAAATTTCCATCACACCGTCTTCAGAAAAGAAGCATATGAGCAGATATGTGCACTGCAGTTCATACCACCATCCAACACAAATCAAAGGTGTAGCAAATACTCTTATTCAAGGTCAATCAACCTAATAGCCCAGCAAACAAAAGTAAAAGAACTAGCTTTTTCATCAACATCTACAGGTACATCAACCATATTATCAGAAAAGCAATAGAGAGCAGCAATGCAAGAAAAATAAAGAAGAGTCTATGGACCGAGATACCTTGCCTCTAGTAAATGTACCATATACTAGTAGCACAACCGACAATTTACTAAAAAAACTGCAACACACTTTCAAACTCCGTACAAGTCACACGTCAATAGTAAAATGCCGACCAAATGCACAGAACAAAATACTACTAGCGAATTACGGGGTATTTAGCATGGCATATGGAAACTGTACGACGTGCAGTCGGTCAAACAAACAGACGAAAGACAGCTCGCTGAGAAGAACATAAACTGAATGTAAGAAACAAAAAACACATACATACAGTCATGAAAAAGAACCTGTGGATAAAATTGACATCAACACAGCTAAACTAAATAAGGATAATTATAAAATTCTAACTGGTGTACATCCGTTTCTTGGATTGTGCTCTGAAAAGAACAGTTGACCTGATGTTTCGCCAAAATCTCATTTGACATTTTCAGATGTGAAAATTTCACCAGTTTAAATGCATGAACAACCGAGGCAAGTCATATTCTTCTTATAGCAAGTAATGTACCAGTTCAATATATTTTTGCAAAATATATATTAACAAAAACAAAGATTTGATATTGGTATGTAAGTTTGAGATGTATATATCCCGTATCTTCTTTAGTTTCGAAATAAATGCATAACATACCTACTCACGTCTATGAAATGTGTTACGCTGATGAAGACTTAAAGCTAGTTCAATCAAAGTCAGCTAATATAATCCAACTCGATTACAAACTTCAATGTTGTTCTCTGAAACGTGGTTTAGTCATGTTAGTGAACCAATTTGTCCAAAGTTCGGAATTTGCTTGTCACACTGAACTTCAGTAAATTAAACTAAATAAGTTGTTTATAGTACTAATAAGCAAACGTTTTAAGAACAATACGAATATACCTTACATTGTATAAATGGATTGGTTTATATGCACGGTCGGAAGATACAATATACATCTATTATGTAAATACTTTTGTTAATTATTAGGGATATCTTTTCGCAATTTTACAATCCATTGAATGCAAGACAATATAGTGATGAAAATTCAATAATTTATTTACAAATATAAATTGTCTTTATTTCTTTACAAATTCACAACTAATTGCTTATCTCATACTACATATTTCTTTCTGGGTGTTGTGACTTCTTATATACATATATAAAAAATCAATTAATTGGGAAGCAGCCAGTTCACTAAAGGGTGTTAAAAAGAAATACTCTTTATTACTTTTGAAAAGAATCCGTTTATACCTTCGTACGTTCAACTAAAATTACACAAGAAATGACAGTAAGAATTGGTAAAAAAATATTTTTTTCAATATAAACTTGCGACGTGCGAGGTTCTTTTCAGACTAACAATTACCAGAGAAAAAACGACCATACTAATTCAAAAATCGTCTTATTAGTTAAATTGCACCATTGATGTTATAATAAAACTCTTGTTCGATATTTCATGATTGACTGACATTAGATTGGTTTGAAGTTATTTGAGATGAATATGATTCGAGAAAAATCTAACTGTAAACAAAATCGTAATAATAATCTTAATTCGATTTGAACTAATGCCAGACCTTACAGAAATATTCTAAAAAGAGAGAATTAAGTTATTATAAAAGTATTGGTCATGACAGAACATTTGATTTGTTTGGTATGACCTTTTTGAAATCTTAACTTCAATATCCAGCAAGTTACAATAGATAACATTAAGATTTTGTATATCCGTTCTTTTGTTTATGTTGTTGACTTGATTATTAACGCCCACCATCTCGAAGAATTTTCTTTTGAAAAGATTTTTTTCTTGTTCTAATACCGTTGCATTTTTAAAATCGACAGTGTGATTGTTGTTGATGCAGTGTATTGCAAGACCACAGCTTTCTTTGCCAAGCCTGATATCACTCTTATGTGAAATTATTCTACTGTTGAGGATTCTAGATGTTTGCCCAACATAGGTAGCTTGACAGTCTTTGCAATTAATAGGGTACACTACATTTGATTTGTTTTCATTCGGTATTTTGTCCTTTATTTTAGTAAAAATGTTAGCAACAGTTTTAACTAATTTATAAGACACTAGCATATTGTTGTTGGTGTTGATAATTTTTGCAATTTTTGGTGATATTTGTTGAATATATGGAATTGATACATGTATTAATGCGGTATTATTCGGGTTGATAACAGTGTTATTACTAGAAGCCGCCTGCTGTGGTGTACGCATATTTACACCCCGTGGAGAATTAAAAATTAACCTTTTTAGAAAACCAGAAGGGTATGAATTGTCTATGAATAGTTGATACAATATATGTAAGTTATTTTCCCTTAGAGAAGGATGGCTGATTTGAAATATCCATCTTTTCATCCCAGTAATCAAATTGATTTTCATCTTCATGGGGGGATTTGTGTTGTAGTGTAGATATCTACCGGAACTTAATGGTTTTCGGTACCAGTCTATTTTCAGGTAATTATCAGAGCCCCTTATTAATTTTGTATCTAAAAATGGAATACTGCAATTAATATCTTCTTCTTCTTCTAAAGTGAATTGCAGATGACAGTTACAATTATTGAATGTTTGTAATAGATTATCTTTAGCATTTGCTGGGATGCAGCAAATTATGTCATCTACATATTTTCTTTAAAAAAGGGATGTTAAAATTTAATTTGGGTAAGCAGTCATTGATTAAATCAACCATTACATATTGAGAAATTATGGGTGATAATTTGGACCCCATTGGAGACCCAATAACCTGTTTGAAATATTTATTTTGTAAAGAAAATACAGTTGTATCAAAAACGAATTTTGTGAGTTTGATAAAATTATTTTTGTTAATGCTAGTGTCTTTCGAAATGGTGGTCCAATGTTTATCAATATTATTTACAGCCAAATCTACAGGAATGTTGATGAAAAGCGAGATATCATGTAAGCTTACTAAGTTATAATTTACGGGTATCAAATAGTCATTAAATGATTGTTTTTATTATAAGCCGTTAATAAGACATCAACTAATAGGGAAGCAATCCCAGAATTGGGAGCATCAATTGAGGAAACTATTGGTCTTAATGAAAGAATTGGTTTTTGGAGTTTTGGTAATGCATAAAATCTCGATCAAATTGCGTTATATATTGAATAGTTTTTGCATAAGATGTCATCTATCTGCCTGCTATTCTTAAGATTAGATATAAGGCGAGATGCCTTTTCTTGAGTTGTAGAGGTCGGATCTTTGTTAATAAGTTTATAATACTTGTTATCGCTAAGAAGATTGTTGGCAAGTTCAATATAATTATCTTTCAGTATTGCAGTTGTGACATTTCCTTTATCTTTATAACAACGCAGTTTGTTCGAGATTTTATTCATTACCAAAAATCCACAAACCAATTCTTTCATTAAGACCAATAGTTTCCTCAATTGATGCTACCAATTCTGGGATTGCTTCCCTATTAGTTGATGTCTTATCAACGGCTTATAATAAAAACAATTCATTTTATATAGAGGATTCTTTTGTTTTTGCGAACACATTTAATGACTATTTGAGACCCGCAAATTATAACTTAGTAAGCTTAGACGTTATCTCGCTTTTCACCAGCGTTGCTGTAGATTTGCCTGTAAATAGTATTGATAAACAATGGACCACCATTTCGAAAGACACTAGCATTAACAAAAATAATTTTATCAAACTCACAAAATTCGTTTTTGATACAACTGTACTTTCTATCCAAAATAAATATTTCAAACATATTTTTGGGTCTCCAATGGGGTCCAAACTATCCCCCATAATTTCTCAATATGTAATGGATGATTTAATCAATGACTGCTTACCCAAATTAAATTTTAACATCTCTTTTTTAAAAAAATATGTAGATGAAATAATTTGCTGCATCCCAGCAAATGCTAAAGATTATCTATTAAAAACATTCAATAATTATAACTGTCATCTACAATTCACTTTAGAAGAAGAATATATTAATTGCAGTATTCAATTTTTAGATACAAAAATAATAAGGAGCCCTGATAATTACCTGAAAATAGATATATAAATTACCACTCAAATCATCCCATGAAGAAGAAAATAAATTTGATTACTGGGATGAAAAGAAGGATATGTCACATCAGCGTTGCTTCTCTATGAACTTACATATCTTGTACCAACTATTCATAGAAAATTGATTCTTTTCTGGTTTTCTAAAAAGGTTAATGTTTAATTCTCCACGGGATGTAAATATAGGTACACCACAGCAGGCGGCTTCTAGTAATAACACTCTTACCAACGCCAATAATACCGCATTAATACATGTATTAATTCCATATATTCAACAAATATGACTAAACATTGCAAACATTATAAACACCAACAACAATATGCTAGTGTCTTATAAATCAGTTACAACTTTTGCTAACATTTTTACTAACATAAAGGACAAAACACCGAATGAAAAGAAATCAAATGTAGTGTACTCTATTAATTGCAAAGACTGTCAAGCTACCTATGTTGGGCAAACATCTAGAAGCCTCAACAGCAGAATAATTTCACATAAGAGTGATATCAGGCTTCGCAAAGAAAGCTATGTTCTTGCAACACACTGCATCAACAACAATCACACTGCCGATTTTAAAAATGCAACGGTATTAGATTAAGAAAAAAATCTTTTCAAAAGGAACTTCCTGGAGATGGTGTGCATTAATAACCAAGTCAATAACATAAACAAAAGAACGGATTTACAAAATCTTAATATTATCTATTGTAACTTGCTGGATATTGAAGTAAAGATTTCAAAAAAGGTCATACCAAATACATCAAATGTTTAGTCATTACCAACATTTTTATAATAACTTAATTCTCTCTTTTTAGAATATTTCTGTAGGGTCTGGCATTAGTTCAAATCAAATTAAGATTATTATTACGATTTTGTTTACAGTTAGATTTTTCCAGAATCATATTCTTCTGAAATAAATTCAAACCAATCTAATGTCTGACAATCATGAAATATCGAACAAATATTTTATTATAACATCAATGGTGCAATTTAACTAATAAGACAATTTTTGTATTAGTATGGTCGTTTTTCCTCTGGTAATTGTTAGTCTAAATAAGAACCTCGCATTTCGTAAGTTTATATTCAAAAAAATTGTTTACCAATTCTTACTGTCATTTTTTGTGTAATTTTAGCTAAACTGACGAAGGAATAAACGTATTCTGAAAGCTTTTCAAAATAATAAAGAGTATTTCTTTTTAACACCCTTTAATGAAGTGGCTGCTTCCCAATTAATTGATTTTTTATATTAATTCAGCCGTTATCATCTATTTCTTATATATATATATATATATATATATATATATATATACAGGGTGTAAACGGTTTGAGTGCAAAGATTTTGAGGATCAATACTTCAGGTCAAAACAAATCAAAAAGCTTTTTTCAGAAATAAACTATAGTTTTGCCAAAAAAAATGAAAAAGTTAGAAGTTCTGTAGCCTTTATTACAGTGAATAATAATTATTTCCGGCTTCAAAATGATTGTAAAGCTAAATATGTAAATACTCAATAGTGTATACACCTTTAATAACTGTATTAACTAAGAAAATTATTATTTAAACTCTAAATATTCTGTTATAATTTGCCCTACGTTTCTCCGATCAGATGTGGCAACATAGCATATACTCAGTACTACAGCTGGCCGCTGCCATGAATGCTTTTTTGCTGCCCGGTTCTTTTTAGAAAGTGAAAGTGATTTTTGCCTGACATTCGACATAGCGTAAGTTATTTGATTTTCATTTTAAAATATAAATTGGAAAAATAAATAAAATCTGTTACAATTAGGTAAAGACCTGACATGCTATTAATTTGTGGGGAAAGTAAATGTAATAACAAGAATTTTGAATTTTGAATATTTACTATAACTAATCCGTTTGCTCGCCAGAGCTTTATCATAATGACATCCTGCAGGTCAAAGGTTTTTATTTGTCTAAGATAAGTAATATTAATTTCTTAGTAACAATTATTTCTCGAAGAATTTAACACATAAAAGAACGACATATAAGAAATGTTTTGTTTAATATAGTTTGTATCGCATTATTTTTGTATCATAATGTAAACAACTTTGTATCCTCCCTTCTTCAACTTGATGCATAAAATAAATCGCCAAATATAAATATTCATATCAATACATAGATATTAAAAGGGTACATTTTTGAAAATAATATTTCATAAAATTTTCTGTACCTAAATAAATCTACCGGCACTGGAAACTATGAAATTATTTAATACAAAAAAATAACAGGTGTTTCTTGTGGTGACTCATTCCTTTATTATTCACGCTACAAGCAAATCTCATTTTTAGCGCGACGTTGCCACATTGACAATAATTTACTTAACATGTATTTCAAATTTTCTTGCTTATTAAGGCCTTTAGACCATATTGTTATAAGAGTTTTTTGTTTTGTTTGGTGGGTACTATCTGCACCTAAAATATATGCAGTCAAACTATTTACACCCCGTATATATATATATATATATATATATTTATATATATATATTTATATATATATATATATATATATATATATATATATATTATATATATATATATATATATATATATATATATATATATATATATGAACAAGTATAGGTTCCGGGGGAGAACCGCATCTGAATTTATTATATATTCGACTCCTGCTTTGGAGCCATTATCAGTTACCTAGTGACTCTTGGGGAGTAGGCAGATTGAGGCCCCGAGTTCGATCTAGACTCTGAAACTCTTTTTCACTTCTGTCTCTTGATAATGGCTCCAAAGCAGGAGTCGAAAAATAATCTTATGCATCATCTGCATTTGATATTTGACACAAATAATTGGTTGAAAAAAAATATATGAGTCCACAAATGGCGAGGTTCCATAAAAAAAGTAATTAAGTTAAACACTTTATCACAGTACAACAAAAAATTAGAAGCAGATCGAGAATTTCTAATGCTTATAAAAACGTCTCTATTTCAACCCTTTTCCAACGATATATCAAACATATTGAAAAGTAATCAGTATCATAATAAAATTTGTAATAGTAACTTACAAGGTTAGAACTACAAAAAATTAAACATATTTCAAGTTGCAATAATTTGTTATAAATTTTCTTCAAGTCGGCTTCTATCGCTACGGATGCAATTGCGACACCTTTGTCTGACTCCTTGAGTGGTAGTCTCTCCAGTCGCGTTTCATCCCATATTATTTCAAAAGCAACATTTATTCTTACTCTTAACTGCTCTTTGGCTTCTATTCCTCTCTAATAAACAAGTTGCTTGGCATGTCCCCATACAAAAAAGTCAAAGGAAGTCGGGTCTGGCGACCTTGGAAGCCATAGTATAGGGTCAGTTCTCTCAATTCCCGCGTTTGGGAATTAAATGTTCAGGACCTCTCTGACCGTTCGTCTATAACCAATTTTATTGGTCGGTCTTCCAATGGGAATTCATCTAGCAAGATCGCTCATGCCGCATTGTTTGGAACGCAACATTGATTATTTTCCATAGCTACTCCTTGGTGTCTAATTCTATCTCGTAAATGGCGAATTTTTAATCAACGATTTATTGATCTTATTAGATGAAATCTCATTGGAAGACAGACCAGTAATATTCAAAAAAGTTGGCTGTCCAGCACATTATTGGCGAATTGTCAGAGAGCTCCCAAACGCGTGAATTGAGAAAACTGGCCCTATACTATGGCCTCCAAGGTCGCCAGGCCTGACTCCCTTTGATTTTTTTTGTATGTAGATGGGCCAAGCAACTCATTTATGAGAGAGAAATAGAAACCAAAGAGCAGTTAAGAGAAAGAATAAATGTTGCTTTTGGGATGAGATGCAACTAGAGAATACCACTGTAGGAGTCAGCAAAAGGTGTCGCGATTGCATCCGTAGCGGTAGAAGCTGGTTTGAACAAAATTTATAACAAATTATTGCAATTTGATGTATCTTATTTTTTGTACTTCTAACCTTGTAAGTTACAATCTCAAATTTTATTACGATACATCGTTGGAAAGGGGTTGAAGTAGAGAAATTTTTGTAAGCATTCGAAGTTCTCAATGGGCTTCTAATGTTTTTTTGTAATGTGATAAAGAGTTTAACTTAATTATGGAACCTCGCCATTTGTGGAATCATATAATTTTTTCAACCAATTATTTGTGTCAAATATCAAATGTAGATGAGCAAACAAATACCACAGATTACGTTTAAGATTATTTAGTAAAGATGTAGAAAAAATAAAAAAGTTACAACAGTTCAAATGTAAAAATCCGAAAATTAAGGAAAAAAAAATAATAAAAAAACATAAACCGTAAGATATCTAGATGTTATATGGTCTACATAATATAGCACATGAGCCGATCTATATGCCCCTTAAGTTTGGTGAACCTTCTACAAAACACCCTGTATATATAACTGAAAAAGTTTTTAAAACAAAGTGTATATCGAAAACTTGATTTCAATCAGTTTTTATATAATGATATTTGAGACCAGCAGCCATATTTTGTCGTGTAATAAATTACACCAGTATTGAACTTAACATCATATAGTATTTTATACTACTAAAAGAAACAATATTGTGTTATCTGGTCTTTAACAGGCGTGCCAACAATTCTGCATAATTGTGTCGAGAAGTATTTGCGTTTATTAGTTATACCACTATTTTGATAAATATTACCTATAATAAATATGTATAAAAATACCAACAAAAGAGTTAAATAATTTTTCATAACCAATTCTATCCTTTAAATAAATTTCTATTCTGAACATTTTTAATAATTGCCGTTTTATTAACATGAATTGGAGCGGCCGTGAAATCCTGTTGCTATAAAAAATGACTTTATAATAGTTGAAATCATTTCTGTTCGAACTAAATTTTTTCTCCCCATCAGTTTTCAAGCCATTTATTCTACCAGATTTATATGTAAGCTGTAATGTTATTTGCTGCTCCTGAAGATGTTTCTCTGATTGAAAGGTTCCCAATTTAGTTGCAATTCCTTTGATTATATCTTATTTCATTTCAGGAAGTTCTGAATGAAAATCGATCAAAAAAAGTAGTAACATTAAAAATAGCACTAAACCAATAATAATTTTACAAAAAATAACGAATATTTTAAGCATCACGGAGCATATTTAGCTGGTCTGAAATGAGTTTAATCACAGATTACCTAACATACAGGGTATAGCGTGATGACCTGGTCGACATGTTTGCGGGAAACTACTGGGACTATTAGTCTGAAAATTGGTGTACTGAGTTTTTTCAAGGAGCTGGTTTGGATTAAAATATTTGCCGTTATCTACGACTTCCAGTTCTTCCAGAAGTGGACCCCAACTTTGTTTTTACATTGAACGCTTTGTTTTTTGTAGCAAATTTAGGATCTACGATGAATTTCAATATAACTTTATTGGAAACATCATAAGTCTGAAAGGCTCCAGTTGAAAGTAATTTCATTTTTTTCGACACATGTAGCCCATCACAAAAAACAAATTTGGGAACAAAAAGAGCCAGGTCAAAAATTGCCAGAATATGTGTCTAGATAAAACTTGAAAAATACTAAAACTCTGGAAACTTGTCAAAAAATTATACGGAGAGCTCAGAAATTAGCACCGTATTCGGCTATCACGAAAATCTTAAAATTCATTGTTTTCAAATGACAACCAGTGTTTTTCTAAACGGCAGTGGATTCTACACTAAGAAATAGGAGGAGCTTATATATAAAACCAGATACCTAAATTAAATGTTTTTTTAACAAACATGGAAAAACTAAAATTACCGTGTTGTTATTAGAGATATCTGAATTATCATTAGTCTTTTGTCGACAAGACACAAATAAACATTACTTTAATTTGTTAGTCATTTACGGAGAGGTGGATATGGTTATTGAAAGACCTTTCCTTCACGATATCCGGATAGACCAAAGCATACTCATGACACCATGATGCAGATGATTTGTAACTGTACACCGGAATTTTGTTAAACAGCAAAACAATGCGAGTCATCGATAATTTTAAAAACCATACACAAACAGGAACAAACAAGATATTGTGCAAACTATAGTAAACCTTCGAACTGGTTTCCTCCAACTTACAATCATTTATGAATCCTGCTAAAAAATGTGGGGCACTCTGAATTTATTCTGGGGAAAGAGATCGATATGCATTCATAACTCTTACCTGGCAATCTTCTTTTGTTGTTAGCAATACAACATAGACAATATTTATTTCACCCCAAGCAAAAAAGTCTAATGGAGTGATATCGGGAGAACGAGGAGGTCAATTGTTTGCTAACCAACGATCTTCAAAATGATTGTCTAAAAAGTTATTAAGAGGTGGAATATTGTGAGGAGCGGCTCCATAGTATTGATATCACGGCTGATGCCAGATTAAATCTAATGGATGTAAATAATTTTGTAAAATTTCCAGATAACTTTGACCTAAAAATAAAATGGAATTTTTTTTATCACGTTTCGATCTCCAATAAGTTTACCATTTCCATCATACAAATGTACCACAAGGACACCACCATGTATGCTCTGAAGTATGCCAAGGCTGTAACTACAATCTCTTCATTATCTACGACATGTTTACTTTTTTCTTGCTTTTTCACAAACTGCCCCTGTGTTTTGCATTCATTGTGAATGAGCCGCGTGTCATGAGTGAGTATTGGTCTATTCGAGTATCGCGAACGGAAGGTTTCAAAGGCACATTTTATAACTATATCACATTCCCCGTAAATTGTTAACAAATTGAAGTAATCTTGGCTATTATATCTTAAACGGGACATGAAAAATGCTTTCGATATAAGCTTTAATGCCAAATTATTAGCAAATAATGTTTGTTGACACTTCAGCATTGGTTTCTTGTCGATTCTGCCGATAAATCCTACTGTAAAATTCAGATATGTCTAATAACAACACCGAAATTTTAGTTTTTCCAAGGTTATACAGAAACCGTATATTTTAGGTATGGGGTTGTGAACTTAAACTCCCCCTATTTTTTAGTGTAGAATCCACTGGCGCTGAGAAAAAAAGAGTTACAGGATTTTCGAAATGCCGAATTAGGTGCCAATTTCTGAGCACTCCGTTTAATATTTTTAATAGTTTCAAAAGATTTAGAGAGGTTCATGTTTTGTTCAGGTAAATTCCGATAATTATTGAACTGGTGCTTTTTGTCTTAAAAAAAATTGTAAAGAGGTGAATCTAAAAAAATATCAAAAAATTTAAACAACTTTGAACTGGACTCCTTCAGACATAATAATATGATGTTTCCAGTAAAGTTATATTGAAAGTCATCGTTGATTATAAAAGTGTTATAGGAACAGGGTGTTCAGATTAATACTCCCAGAAATCGATTCAGCTCATCATGGTATACCCTGTATATTCACTGTCGAATGATAACTAGTAACCTTTTGGACTATTATTATAGTTTTATTGACAATAAGAGATTTTTTATTGTTCTACTTTATTCTTCGTCTTCTACTTATTATGCGGCTTAATGCACCTGAAACTAAAAAACCTATAGCCCCTGATTTTGGCATTCACAACGTAAATGTAAATTAGTATCATTTCCCACAGGCCCAGCTCTACACAAAAGTGCCGCAGATATGAGTAAAAAAAAGGTACATTTTCTAGTATTTCTTTGAGAATTTGTAGAGAATTAAAAGTTCTCTTATGATTGCAATCTGGATATTAAAATTTTATTTCATTTGTGTATATGACAATGAGGCTAGGTAAAATACTTACTATAAAAAAAGCTAACCCAAAAGTGAATCACTCAGGACAGAAAAATACTCCACGGATACCTGATTATATTTTAATCTATCCTACAAATTTAACTTGACATAAAAATAAGTGATACTAAAATAAAACAGGGTGTATTTGTGGCCTTTCAAATAAGCGAAAATAGAAAAGAATATAAGAAAGTGATCTAGAAAATTGCTATTGGAAAGGAAAGTGTCTTAACTCCGCTGCCATATCCATATTAGAAAAGGTCTAAAAAGTGCGGCCCACTTGATTATTTTTCTAAAATAAATTTTCTCTATCCGTTACGTAATAACATTTACATTTTATCTTTTATTTTCAAACCGGTAAGTTTTATGAAAAAAGTTTGTAATTAAATCGTGCAATTCATTCATTCGATTAATATCTTCCAAGTCGTTGCGTAAGTTTTTAATTGACAATAATAGTTGGAGTCTGTTTCAAACCCTTCCACTAATTTTAAAAAACTGAAAAAATATGCAAATCATGTGTTTTTATAGTGGTAAAACTCCTATAAATTTTCATTATTCTACCGCTTTTCGAATTTAAGAAAAGAAAATAAATATTTTTTCGCAATCTTTAAATTGCGATATCTCCCTAATGGTTAAATTTTGACCTAACGTTTATGCAACGAGTCGTCTCTTGTTCATTTGTGTTAAGTTATACCATTGAAAGCGGGGCCTGATTTAGGCCTTGAAACGTTTGAACTATTTGAAATATACAGACTTTAAAGTGTATGTGGTGCTATTCCCAAAGAACTCAGAAAATATAAAAACCAGAGATGCCACAACTATCCTTCAGTTTTCGCATTTATTTTGACATATCCTATATAGCCATCTTTGAGCTATGTGCTCACAAAAATTTTGCCTTAGAGAATTTGAAATTACTAATATTAAGAACTGACAATTACGTTGTTTTCTTAATTTCGTTTTTGGAAAAATATTATTTATTTCTTGTGATCGATATTATGAGTTCACTTAACAAATGTGAACAATGTAGTCTAAGCTGCATTAGAAACCAACAAATTATTTGATGGTGAACAAAAGAGACAGAAAGTAAACAGAAGAATCAGCTAGATAATAAATTTGAAACGTACGAATGTTAGCGAAGTGGAATTTAACGCGGAAATTTATGGTAATCTAATAAGACCGTTATTTATGAGAGCTTAAATGTAAAGGGCTTTGAGCGTCTGCACAATTATTCCCTTAGCAACATTCGGATTGTCAAAAGGGTTTTTATGCGTGGGAATTTACAATCGGTTTTGACAAAAATGCCGACACGTAAACATTGTGCTTCCAGAAATGCAGATGGATTCAAATTGTCATATTAAATAATGGGACATTAATGCTCTGTTCTTAAATTAATGTTTCATTAGAAGCTTAAAGTTGAAAACGTTTAAATAGGTACAACGTAATTTCCAGCAATTGAAGTTCAAAGATGTCGAAGTTAAGAGAATATATACTATTATATTAAGCAATAGTCAAAATATATTTGATAAGAACTGGTTGTTGATTGTTTAAAAACTCAAGCTCTTATATTAAACAAACTATGGGATTTATAAATATATGAAAGTTTGAATTCAATTTTGCAAATATAATTTTACATATTTTATATTAAACGATGAACATGATATATTAAAGATATTCTGGAATTTGTTTTCAATTAGTATGATAGTTTGATATTTTTTAACATTACTTTCGAGAAACATGAAATTCGACTGTCATTTCATAGCGTAGTAATGAAAATTGTCGGTTCTAAATCTCATGATGAGTTTTGGAGTTTGTCATGCTATTCATATACTTCGGATTGACTGTAAAAATTCGTTTTAATAATTAGAATTCCTGAACAGTAGAACTTCTTAAGTTGATTAACATACATATAGTTGTTTTCTGAATAATAATAGTGGTACCTCTAGTTTGTATTTACTTTTTGGGAATAACAACACCACTCACGGAAAAGTCCGTATATTTCAAATGTTCCAAACGTTAAAAGTCTAAAGGGTAAGTTCGTTCAATATCACAATGTTATTTAGTAAAAAGCTTGTTTTGTACTCCTTTCACGGTTGAAGTAAGACTTTTAAGGGTTAAAAATAAATTTTAGGATCTGACCAACAAAATGTATATAAATGATTGTTACAGTGAATATAACATTTGTTTCATAATGATATTTCCTCACATAAATATTATATAACGAACTATTTGAATCTTCTATATAGTATTTACAACACAAGTGTGTCTCATATTTATTTTCTGAAAGATAGTGGTGGCACTTCTGGCTTATATTCTTCTCATTTTTTGGGAATAACACCACAATTGCGGGAAAGTTTATATATTTCAAATAGTCCAAAGGCTTCAGGGTCTGAATCAGACACAGTTTTCAATGGTAACAAAATTTAATACAATTGAACAAGAATAGTAAAAACTAAAAGGTTCGCAATGACAAAATAAAGGAATTTACGATTTGAAACATACATACTTTACAGGAATGGGAAAACATTTACATTCGAAAATGAAAACCGACTATTTAGATATACCCTATTAATCAAAACAATAATTATTTTAAGTGGTTTAAAATTAGTGAGAACATCGTGTGCAGTAAAAACAACCAAAACTTCTCTCTTCGAGGTGTCATTCCTAGATGTCGGTCTTACATCTCGCGTTTTCAAACCAAAACTTCGTTCGAATTAAGAACATTCTCCTTTTTCATTGGATTAAATGCTTTATCTAAATACAAGACGATTTTTAGTAAATGATTCAGATGTGGGACTTCACGTATAAGTCAATAATTGTGAATCTTCATTGCATTTAGCAAAAAGTATGTCAATAAGACGAAGTTACGGTTTTAATTTTTTTGCATATATGTTACCTGACTTTATCTCTACTTATGAACGGATTTGTATAATTGTTCTTTTGATTAATAGATTACATTAAAAAAAATATAACCGACTACCACCTATAACTAAAAGACTAAAAATAATTATAACAAAATACAACCCTAGCAAATAAATAACACATTCAGTGTTGTTAGGTATCTACCCAGGAAGTAAAAAATGTAAACATTAAAAGGTGCTCATTCTGTACAAATTAATTACCTACCAATCTAGTATATTTTTGAAGTCGGTGCCAAGCAAATCTAAAATCCTTCATTGCGTACTTATCTACTACTTCATCAAACTTGATTGTTGCTTGGCACCGACTTCAAAAATATACTAGATTGGTAGGTAATTAATTTGTGCAGAATGAGCACCTTTTAATGTTTACATTTTTTACTTCCTGGGTAGGTACCTTGTTGTTAGGTGTTATTTATTTGCTAGAGTTGTATTTTGTTATAATTATTTTTAGCCTTTCAGTTATAGGTGGAAGTCGGTTATATTTTTTTAAAAAATGTTTTATTTTCAACTTCTTTAGTTTTTTTGCACCGAGGTAGTTTTCATTTATATTTTTTATTTTGTATGATAACCTTAATAGACAGGACCAGGTAACATCGAAAGCCTCAACAATACACAATAATACATTTTCATTTAAATTGACTGGTAAATGTTTACGAATAAAATGTACTAGTACGCGATGACTTAATAAGCCCAAAATATATTTATGCCTTATGGACCACGTCATGTAACCTTTTTTCAACTTTTTTCTGTATCACTATATATAATTCCAGTCCACCTTATGTACCAACCATCCTGTACATACGACTGCCCACGAACAAGCATACATTTGTTTGCTGCCTTCGGTAAAGTATAGGACCGAGTAGAATCCATCCCATATTTACGGAGTCAAATCCGTCCTATATTTCAACCATAGTATATAACTCCTTGTGGACTACCCCATAAATTGTTTCATTTTTAAAATTTTATATTATCGTCCTGTGTAACATTAATTCCTCTCCACACTTTATGCAACTTCTTATGGGCTATAAAATAAATAATGTTTTTGTAACACTATATAAATATAATTCAACTTCAGCATATATTTCAACCATCCTGTATATTATTTGTTTACGTCCATATCATATAACAGTTTTTTAATCACCCTAAATAATTTTAAATTCACATATTTTCCAACATTTTTATATCACCAAACGTCCACTCCACCCTAAATTTCAACCATCCTGTGGATACGGCTAAACGGCCTTACCTATATTTCAATCATCATATAAATGCAACTTCTTCTATCACTTTACGTTGTGATTTTGTTTGCTATAACTAAACATCCTGTGTATCAACGCACCAAATAGCAGTTTAGAATTTGACATGTGTTGTCACTGAATTTTCTATTAGGCCGGGAGAATGTGACAACCAAAAGCACCGTCTTCGTAAAATGGAAAAATTTTCATTTAAATAGGTATTTGCCTGGTATACAAACAAAACGAGCTTGGTACTCATTTATTTAAGGAGCCGAAAATACTATGCTTTACTACCTATATGGTTGAGATGTACATAGAAAGTTCTCAACTTCGCAATTAAAACTTCCAGTGTCTAAAATCCCCGCACTATTACGTTGGAATTAAAATATTTATTAGGAAATGTCCGTTATGTCATTTCGATGAAATTTTTGATAAGAATTTTGGAATTTTCGGCTATTTTCTGCAAAACTGCAAGTTGCACGTCGCAGAAAAGTATATGAAATCACCTAGAGATCTTCCTTAATAGATTACACTTTAAAAAACTATACACATCCATAAGTAGTTTTCGAAAAATCGACCAATATGTTAGGGATATTGGTCGATGTCCGTTATGTCATTTCGATGAAATTTTTGATAAGAATTTTGGAATTTTCGGCGATTTTCTGCAAAAATGCAAGTTGCACGTCGCAGAAAAGTATATGAAATCACCTAGAGATCTTCCTTAATAGATTAAACGTTAAAAAACTATACACATCCATAAGGAGTTTTCGAAAAATCGACCAATATGTTAGGGATTTTGGTCGATTTCCATGCACGCATGTGTTCATTCACAAACTTTATCACTTTACCAATAGATTTCTTTTCCCAAATTTGAAGTTTCCGGATATATACTCTATTAAACAAGACCATATTCTTACAAACCGGTTTACCATAGGAGAAGAAATGAGGTAACATACATACAAAAAAAAGTAAAAAAAAACGCGACGAATTGATAACCTCCTCATTTTTGGAAGTCGGTTAATAATACATACGGATTAATAATATTTCAAATTTAAGAAAAGAATTATATTTGCCATGGGATGAAATTGGTGTTTGAACACATATTTGCATAGAAAACGAACAATATACCTAACATATGGGTCGATTTCTCCTAAACCGCTTACGGATTTGTATAGTTTTTCATTAAATTGTATTGTTTTAAGATTTCGTCTCATACACTTTTCTCTGATTTGTAACATGCAATTTTTCAGAAAATTGTCGAAAAATCTAATATTATAATTACAAAGTAATAGTGCGGGAACTGTAGACACTGGAAGTTTTAATCGGGGTTTTGAAAATTTTCTGTGTACATCGCAAGCATATAGGTAGTATAGTATTGTATAATTAATTTTATTAAAGATATTTGCGACTCCTTAAATCAACGAGTATCAGGCTTATTGTGTCTGTACTCCAATTAAATATCGACTGAGAACCAACTCCTGGCCAAATAGAAAATCCGTGACAACACATGTCTAAATTTCTATTCAGTGCGATTATACAATTGTCAAACATTTTAATTTTTCATATTAGAATTGTGCCTTCTTTCATAGTTTCTTTGCCATTGACAACGGGGTCTGACCTAGACCCCGAGACGTTTGGAAATATACATTAATTTCAAGAATTTTGGTGTCATTTTCCAGATAGTGCTTGACGGGGTGTTTAACATAGCAAACAAAACCATAACGTAAAGTGATGAAAGGAATAGTAAAAACAATTAAATTAATTTAACATATTTTTGGTTTATTCAGTCAACGAGTACCAAGTTCATTTTGTTCCTATAATTATTGCCTATCAATTTAAACGAAAATGTATCATTCTGTAATGTTACGTCTTCAGAGTGCAAAATTTGAAAAGAAAATATTAACAAGAATTAATACATTTCAAAAAACTAAAAAGTTGAAAATAAAACATTTAAAAAAAAAAAATTAACCGACTTCCAACTGGAACTTAACTGTTGACGAATTAATAGATTAGTAAGCAATGCCGGATTTTAAGGTTTGATTGGCACCGACTTACATATGTAAACCGGGAACAACGAGAAAACCATACATATATATGAGCTAACGGTTATTCCTAACTGAAATTTTAAAGACCTTAGAACAACTAAAATTCCATGGAAATGAAAATGTTAACGTCGTTGTTATTATGTCATTAAGCAATACTCGTAGATCAAATTTCTGTTTAAAATTTCAATGAAAGGGTACACCATCATTATAAAAGAATTTAAAATATGCATCAACAATAAGCTATTGATAGATTATAGAGGCAAATGCCCTTTCCTAATTTTGTACGCTTTTAGCATCTGATGTAAAAGAAATGTTATGATGAGCGATGCCAAAGAATTGTGTATGATAAAATCTATTCTTGCTGTGGAAAGATTGGTTCACGGGAAATGATTCAGCTCTATTTTATTACGTCAGATACTTTAACAGCTATTCGCCGATTAGTAGAAAGCACACACACACACACACACACACACACACACACACACACACACACACACACACATATATATATATATATATATATATATATATATATAGTTTAATAGCTTCCATTTACTTTAAGTAAAACTTGAAAATAAAATATTTTAAACTCGTATTTTATACTCCATTTCGCTAAATAATATGACAATAATAGTCATCAGGAATTATTGTGTAAATGTCAATGAGATTCATTGTTTAGTTAGTCTTATATTTTAACATATTTTAATTCTTTTAAGCTTAAGTAAATGGTAAATTCATGTGTAGGTTTTTAAAAATCAGATTGTTAGATGATTTTAATTGTAGAGGTTTTGGTAGTACCTTAGTAAATAAAACTAGTTACCAGTGAAGAGCTTCAATTACTCAATATTATAGTTAGAAGTAAATCACATTCTAATTTATTATATTTTATTACTTTATGTAGCGTAAAGATAAAAGTAGTGTATACAGCAGTTTATGGGTTTATAGTTTATACATTCCCAAAAAATATTTTACATGGTATTTCATTAAATTAAAAATATATTGAAACACATGATGCGCTGTAACTGTAGTAACCTTAAAAGTCAAATGTTATTGTAAATGAATAACATTAAGGCCGGTGCCAGAAGTTCAACACCTTTCAACGCCAACAGGCCTCCTAGTGAAATGCACCTGGGAAAGTATAGCTATGAAAACCAAATTTATCAACAAAAGCTGAGGCCACATGTATAAGACAGTCGGTCTACTCTCGGCAACTCTCGTCAACACTAGGGAGTGCAACTGCCGGCAATGGTCGAAATAGGAAAACTTGTGCTTACGGCCATACACGTGCACAGGCTACTGAGACACAGTTCGTCAACAGGCCAGCTACTGAAATGCACAAGTGTTGCAAGGGCTCGGAAGGCTGAAAACGAAACGTTAAAATGTAAAACACATTTGTATCTTTTTCTAATTTTCTCATTAGCATCCCTTATGCCTAAAAAACTATGATAAAATCGATAATATATATATATATATATATATATATATTTATTTATTTATAGATGTTTGAAAACAAGTTGGCACCGACGGAACTATGTGTAGCTCTTTTGATGGTCCGGGTGTTCGTCCGTTGAAAGTTTTGTCCCTGTCCTCACTTGGCATTTTTGATAAGGCTTTTCCTCTTCTTCCAACACGAAGGGCTGCAGGTTCGGACCTTTCCGGACTACTTCGTATCCGAGATCGTCGGCTAGGTCGTTCTCCAGTTGGTCTGCTCTCCGTGGCGTCTGAAGTGGAAGTGAGCTCCGATATGTGCGCGCCGCTATTTATGCTATCTCCCGAGTCCCCTTCTATTTCTTTGCCCCGCCTCCGATTGTGCTGAGGGGGCGGTGTCGTTTGTTTTGATTGGGTGACACAATTGCGTTGTCGCAAATTGTACCGATGACGTGGTTCTGTTTGTACCGATGGCGGCCGCAGATGTTCGTTAGAAGGGTGGGCGTCCTGATAGTTAGCTACGAGTGACGGAATGCAACGTTGTGGTATTGTTGCGCTCTTTTTTAATTTGTTTTTCTTTTCCCGTGAGATGTTCTTCCAGACTTGATGCAGGTGTAGAGCTTCGTTACGGTTATTGATTTCTCCTTCCTTTTCAATTTCTATAGCTTCCCTAATTGTTCTTCTTTTGAAGTTGTTTTCTGTTGCCAGATGCTTAGAGCCCTCAAAATTGATTCTATGTCCTGTTTGCTGTTGATGTTGGAACAGGGCCGAGGTTGTGGTCTTGTTTCGTATGCTGAGTTTGTGCTCTTCGTTTCGGGCTTCGATCCTACGGTTTGTTTGACCTACATATGCTTGCTCGCAAACGCCGCAAGGTATCTTGTAGACTCCGTCACTCTCTAGTGGACGTTGGTCTTTGGGATTGCCTAGAATGCTTTTTATCGTCTTATGAGGTTTGTAGGAAGTTTTGATGTTGCTTTTCCTAAGGATTCTTCCGATCCGATCTGTCATTCCTTGTATGTACGGAAGGGAGGTCGCTGCCTTTGGGGGGTCTTGTTGGGTTTCTTCGTGCCTTGGTAGTTCTTGTTGATTCAGGGTTCGTCGTATGGTGCTGTTGCTGTACCCATTCCTCCTCAAGGTCTGTGAGATAGTGTTTAGTTCCTCTTGTTTGTGTTTGGCGTCTGCAATGCGTCGTGACCTGCATATAAGTGTATTTGCTACTGCTTGTATTTGGGAGGGTTGATGGTGGGATTTAGCATTAAGGTATCTGTCGGTGTGTGTCGGTTTTCGATAGACTGTGTGTTCTAGCTTCCCTGTTGTTGTCCTTTTTAAGTACATGTCCAGAAAAGGAAGGCATCCATCTTCTTCCATCTCCATGGTGATTTGGATCCTTTCGTGTAGAGAGTTTGCCAGGTGTAGGAAATTGCTGAGTTCCGTATCCCCTTGAGGCCACACTATCGAGATATCGTCTACGTATCGTAGCCAGACTTTTTGTTTCAGGGGGGCTGTGTTTAAAAGGGCCGTTTCGAAATAAGACATGAAGAGGTTTGCCACCGCTGGTGAGAACGCCGAGCCCATGGGTTCACCGTCGACCTGTCTGTAAAGTTGCCTGTCTAAGGAGAAATATGTGTTTTTGAGGCAATGTTCCGCGAGTTGTATGATGTGCGCAGGAAGGTCTTCAGTCATGGCAATTTGGTCCAAAGCTTCGACGACGGGGATGCTTGGGTAAAGTGATTTGACGTCGAGACTTGCGAGGCGGTCTTCTTCTTGTAAGTTTAGGTCCCCTATTGTTATGAGAAGTTATTGGGAATTTTTTACGTAGGATGCGGCATTTTCGACTAAAGGTTGCATGGCTGCTGCAAGGTACTTCTCGAGTTGTTGAAGAGGTGAGTTGAAAGCACTGACTATCGGGCGCATCGGGACTCCTTCCTTGTGAATTTTTGGCAGACCGTATAGCTTGGGGCATCTACTGGATTTTTCTCTCGGGATGAGTCTTTTGCGTATGTCCTCATCTGGTATGAGAGCCTGAATCTGGATTTGGTTGTTTTTTCCAAATAGGTTGTCGAGTCTCTCTTTATTGGTTTATAGGTTTGGTCCAGTAGAATTTCTTTCATTGTTGAGTTGTAGTCATTTGTGTTCATGACTACCGTGGCGTTTCCCTTGTCCGCTGGTAGGATTGTGATGTCTTTGTTTTTCCTGAGGTTAGTGAGTGCTTCTAGTTACTCTAATTCTAGAAGCGAAAGCAGAAGGCTACGAGAATTATGCGAACCGACCTGAACAGGGCAGATGTGATTCTGCCGAAACTTCGTTATTTTACCATCGTTCCCGGCAGGGATCAGTTATCAACTACGCGGATGAATTCCCGGAAACCATCTAATACATTTAGTGCAAGCGAAAACTTAAAAACATATATATAAATATATATATATATATATATATATATATATATATATATATACTTTTGTGTTTTTATATAAACCGCTCGAACCATCTGTCAAGAGTGTTGTATGTGTTATAACATAGTATGCCGTCAGATACTTAAATTACTCACTAGACGGTAGATGTCACCGACATCTATTAGGTTCAATACACTGACTGCTATTGACTACTTACTTTTGTCATCGTGTGTTTGTGTTTGAAAATATCGGGTTAAATATGGAAACTAATCATAAAATTTGCGAATAGTTATTAGATTACTTGCATTTGAATACTCCGTTTACATCGTCTTATTTTACTTATTTGTTTTCTGCATTTTTTTCTCCCTAAATCAGTAACTTCTCTCCAAGATGTTGTTTGATAGGATTCCTCCATTATGTTAAAAGTGTTTATCCAGAGGGTCATTTAATTTTTTCCGTTCTAGCTTCCCTGTGATCTTACTTTTAAGCTAAAACCTTCAGTTTCTTATTTTTTTATAAGGTTTCGTACATACAGCGGAAAAACTGTCCGTCCGTCTTCCTGTAAGAACATTTTCTATGAATGTTCTTGACGAAATAGTTGAAATTTCGTACTTATACATAAGTCGGTGAACTAGTTTTATTAGCAATACGAACATATACTTCTTATATTGCAGTACATATATATGGAAATTTAGGATCCCCACCGTATTTTCGTCAGTACTGAGAAATATTGCAAAATATGGAAATAATCTAACCAAATGTTGGGGTGCAAATGAGGAAAATAATGGAAAAAAAATCGAAGCTACTAAATAAAATATAGAAAAATTGAATATTTGCAGCTATCCTTGAATTTATAATCACTAACAGTTTACCGAATACCTAAACAAACATCATAAGTATTTATATTAAAATTAATTAAAAATAAGTGCGAGTTGGACTCGCATACTTAGGGTTCCGTACCATCTTCAAGATTCTGATATTCCAGTTTCAGACAAACATGGAATGAGTGCATTTTCTTATATTTACCCTTATATCTTTTAAAGGAAGCGTTTTAAATTTATAAAAAATATACACTTTGATTTTCCACACATAGACATTTTTATTTTATCTGCTTCAGAATTCGCTTTATTTTTATCAGAATACATATGTATTTAATTTTCTAATTTGGCCCCCAAACATTAACATTAGAGTTTTCTTTTACTAATAAACTTTCAGAGAAGTCTTATATAATTAACTGTCTGAGTTTTGAGGCTCTGTAGATTGGAAGATAAAGGGCAAAATAGGTCAAGTTTTAAATTATAACTTATTAAATCTGTTATTCAAATTATTAAAAAATAGTGGGAATTAAGTCGATGTTTAATATTTTTGTTAATATCTTTTAAACAAATGATTTAAAAATATGATATATTTGTAATTCACATAATGAGCCTTTATCTGATATATTACATGATGCTTTTGAAAATTGAATCTTTATTTTCCATTTAATTGTATAATTTGTTCCTAAAATTACTATGGGGGTTTTCTAATAATTTATTTTCCGTTGAATTCTATTATTTGGGGTCCAAATAATAGAATTAGGGATTTTTTCATATTTTTCCAATAAATAAAAAACTTTAGGTCTCTTAGTTTGGGGAATAACGGGGGGAATGGGTAATTATTTTAAAATATTTTTTTAATATATTTTAAAATATTCATTTTCAAAAAATTAAAAAAATACATTTGTATTCATCATAATGAGCCCTGTTATTTGATATATTACATGACCCGTTAGAAACAATTATAATTTTTTATTTTCCATTTAATTCTATAATTTCCCCCCAAAATTAATATTAGGGGTTTTTCCTTATTCGTCAGTAAAGTTTCCAGCTTATGGTTTCGGGGATAAGGGGGGGGATGGGAAAATGTTTTAATATTTTTGTTAATATCTTCTAATTAATTTATTTTAAAAATATGAAAGAAATATATTTGTTTTCGTCGTAATGAGCCCTTTCATTTGATATATAACATGATGGGTTAGAATTAATTTTAATTTTATATTTTCCATTTAATTTTATAATTTTCCTCCCAAAATAAATCTTAGGGGTTTCTCCTTATTTTTCCAGTAAAGTTTAGGTGAGGTGCTATACCTCAATTTTTTTCAAAATTTTCCAGCTTATGGTTTCGGAGATAAGGGGGGGATGGTTACATTTTTTTATATTTTTGTTAATATCTTTTAATTAATTTATTTTAAAAATATGAAAAAAATATATTTGTTTTCGTCGTAATGATCCCTTTCATTTGATATATAACATGATGGGTTAGAAATTATTTTCATTTTATATTTTCCATTTCATTTTATTGCCCCCCAAAATAAATATTAGGGGTTTCTCCTTATTTTTTCCAGTAAACTTCAGGTCAGAACCTATACCTCTAATTTTTTTCAAAACTTTACGTTTTATAGTTTCGGAGATAAGGGGAGACGGAATGGGTAAATTTTGGTATATTTTCGTTAATATCTTTTTGAATAATTTTTTTTAAATATGAAAAAAAATTATTTGTGTTCCTCAGAATGAGACCCTTTATTTGATATATTACATGATTCGTTTGAATTTTTTTTTATTTTTAAAATTTTATTTAATTCTATAATTTGCACCCCACAATTAATATTAACGGTTTCTCCTTATTTTTCCTGTAAAGTTTGGGCAACGTTCTATATTTCCTATTTTTTTTCAAAATTTTAGGCTCAGTAGTTTCGGAGATCAGGGGGAAAGGTCGATTTTTTTAGTTTTTTCCCCCAGAAGTACCCCTAAAATCAAAATTTTCTCTTTTGCGATATGTACTCCTGAACGGGTCACCAAACTATAAATGGATACCAAATTTCAACCTCTTCCGTTCAGTAGTTTAGGAGAAAATTGCTGTGATTTGAGAGAGGCAGAAATACGGAGTGATATTATAAGGGTATCCGTATATTGTATATACGGAACCCTAATTAACTTGTAACTTAAGTATACGCACTTTTTGCATCAGTGCATAGTTTGGTGACCCGTGAGATAATAATTTTTGGGACTACCTCAGGGTAGAAAAGTTACAAAATTCGACCAGTTCCCATCCCCCTTATATTACCGAAAGAACTGAGGCTAGAGTTTTCAGAAGGTTACAGAAAAAATGATACGAATATCCTAATTTTGATTTAGGGCAGCAAATTAAATGCAAAAAATCCACAAATTTCCTTTTTTTAAACGCCTTTTGTAAGATATCAACTGAGGAATAGATATAAATATATACATTTTTATATTTTTAAAATCATATGTAATATAAGGTAAACATAAAATCATATATTACGATTTAGCTAGATTATGATAAATCTCGAAGTTGATACGAAACACTTACTATGTAACTCGTACGTGACTCAATTATTTGAAAATGTTTGTAGCAAAGATAATAAGAATAAAACTTAACCAAATGTACATTATTGACAAAGTTGTTTTTGTCTAAGTAATTCATTATTAGTATTAACCATACGTAGTTGTTAGGAAGTTCCTATATGCTTTCTTTATTTCGGTTATGCTATTTCGGTACAACATTAGTATTTCATATTTTGCACGAAAATGAATGGAACTTAGTTATTCTGTCTAAATTGGTAGAAAATGTTATATGCATGTACTTTTCTAGTTCTCTCTCAAATGTTTCGTGGCTATTAGTATGGTGACCACAATAACTGAAAATAAACTTTTGTTCATAGATAAAGTTATTATAATTTGGATGTGACGACAAACAAAAGATCCTGTGAACTTCGTTAAAAATTTCGTAAAAGACTGATAAGAGTTCTTGTTATTTAAAACGCAATAACGTTATAATATCACACCTCTGTTTGGTCACTTTCTCTGTTATCGGCATATATCTGTTGAAACTCCGTGCTAGAATAAACAAGGGGAAACTAGCTCGGGATAGCGAGCACGCCTATGACAAGATTCTGGCTCCAATTAACTCCATAATCTCGGTGATAATGTGTTTGGATTCCTGTCATGGTCCCTTTGTAGTGCGCATATTTATTTAACCATGAGACAAAACATGGAAATTACAGTTTTGTATAAAATTACGGGTGGAAGATTGTGAATACGATGAGAGGGTTCCCACAGGGTTTTCCACACCGTAGAATATTGGGGTTTTGTTATGTAGATTAAACTATAGCGTTTATTACTTTAGTTGAAGCTCCCTCGGTTTAATATAATATTGAACGCGGGAATAACATATACGGATGTGCTTAAAGACAAATTGAATTGAATAGTTTATAAAACAAAAAAAAAGTTCTACTGGATATGGAAAGTATAGAAATTATTTGTGAGTAGATATGATGAAACAACAAATTACAATATGGTAGAGACGTGAAATAAATTTTCCGAATTTGTAGCTTACGTCAAAAGCAAATGCAAAAGTTACTTTTTATAAAAATGGGTACGTATTTTGAAATGTATAATCTCTAAGAAAAATTTAGAAATAACACCCAAACAAAACTACATTTTCAAAACACTAAGGCTTAGTAATTTATACTTTTAATTTAATGCTAAAAATGGAAGAACTAATTTGAAAATGTATATATTAAGAAAATATACATGCAATAATTCTGTTAACTATAATCAACATGATGGGAAGCTGGCCCTATTTTTATTGCCAAAATCTATTAATTAAAAATTCTCTAAACTAAATTTGAATTGATTATTATTATAAAATAAATTGTGTTTTAGAATAATATAAATTGGTAACAAAAAATAAGAGAAATCAAACTTAGTTGTATATAAAATTATGAAAAATTGAAAATTAATATAAAAATATCATCTTCCAAAAATGAATGCATTCGGTAACTATTTATAATACATAAATAAAATATAACCAGGAAATTATTATAATTTATTATGTCAATTCACAAAAAAAAGATCGTTTAAGTAACAAGTCAATTAACCTCAATTAATCCTTAAATTCAGTAAATCTTCGAAAAATTACTATTTTCAAGCTAACAAAAATTTATTTTCTACTCCATATGTGCAATATCGAGAGAAGTTCGATATATATATATATATATATATATATATATATATATATATATATATATATATATATATAAATTTGGAAATTTCTTATTTTGGGTATGCTCCAATAAAACGGAATTTTATTTTGTTCTAAATTTATTTGTACATAGGAACGTTTCGCTGTTGGTTTTACAGCTTCTTCAGCCTAACTGGAAAAGATTAATAAGTCTAAGTTGGACATACAAGAAGCTTCAAAAAATTACTATGGCTAATTTAGTGAAATTAAAATTAAAGGAGTATATAATTATTTACCAAATAATTTGGAGATTTAATAATGGCATTCTTCATACATGCCAAAGGTAACACTTAATATGTGAAAATCATTAATAATTAAAAAAAAATTCCCTTTTATAAGGTTAGGTTGTGCCAAATGTGACAAATTACAGATAAGCGGTACCTTCTTCAGTCTAACACAGATTCCGAGTTTACCAAAATTTAGAACAAAATAAAATTCCGTTTTATTGGAGCATACCCAAAATAAAAAATTTCCAAATTTTAATAATTTACTCCAAAGAAGAACAAAAGAACAATCTATACATATATATATATATATATATATATATATATATATATATATATATATATATATATGTATTAGATGGTTTCCGGGAATTCATCCGGGTAGTTGATAACTGATCCCTGCCGGGATCGTTGGTAAAATGACGACGTTTCGATAGAGTCACATCTGCCCTCTTCAGGTCGGTTCGCATAATTCTCGTAGCCTTCTGCTTTCGCTTCTAGTTACTCGAATACTAAGATTTTCAGAAGCGAAAGCAGAAGGCTACGAGAATGCTTCCGCGGTCATTATTATGAATTATGTAGGCTAGGTTCTGGGTGAGAACCGCGTCTGAATTTCTTAAATGCTCGACGTTTCGACTCCTGCTTTGGAGCCATTATCAAGAGAAAAAAATTGAAAAAGAGATTCAGAGTATAGATCGAACTCGGGGCCTCAATCTGCATACTCCCCAAAAGTCACTAGGTAACTGAACTGAATTTGAGTCTGCTCTGCTTCTTTTATTTATAGTTATCGGTGGGTTAGAAGGGGATGTCACGTGATGGATGGGCTGTGTTGTGATTGGTTGGGTATTTGTGGGCGTGTCTGCTTTGTTCAATCTGGCAATTACGGAGGTCAATGCTGTAGAAACATGCTGTCTTTTCTCTATTTCTATAGCTTCGCGAATAGTGGATGTCCTAAGGGAATTAAGAGATGCGATAGTCCTACTGTCCTCGAAGTTTATAGAGGGTCCTGTTTGGATATGATGATGCGCGAGGGCTGAGGTCGGAACTTTTTTGTGAACTTACAAAGAATGTTCATATACTCGATGGTAGATGCGCGTGTTGGTACGGCCGATGTAGCTTTGAGGGCAATCGTGACATGGAATTTCATAAACTCCTCGATCCTCGTTAGGTTAGGGTTCCCGCTTAAGTTGGCTATAGTTTGCCTGGTGTTGAAGAATGTCTATATTTGATGTCGGTGTCGAATCCGTGCTATTTTATCAGTGACTGCTCAAATGTACGGAAGGAAGGCTTTCCGGTGTTGTTGTTCTGTTTCTGATGGGGTTGGTGTATTCGGGGGTTGTTACGATAGACTAATTATGGGCGCAATGTGGTCTGGGTGGTAGCCGTTTTGTCGAAGGATTTGTTGAAGATTATTAAGTTCTTTTTGGACTTCCGGCTAAAATGGCGTGGTGACCGGTCGTTTGTGAGTATTTTAAATTAAGAAAATTGAAATAGTTTAATATAATTAATAATCAACCACGTCTGTTCATTCCATTTTGTTCTCGTTACCGTGCCCTCCCTATAAAGACGCTGATAAAGTGAAAGACGCTCTGGAAGTGATTGAAGTGTTTATAATAGTGAAAAGTCGGGAGTCTAGGTTGCCACGCCGTGTAAATAAAATTGCGTCAATATCTTTATAATCAAAACTGGGAGCTAGGATAGGATTAGAATTCAGTGTTATTTGAAGTTGAAGGATTAATTTATTTTCAATATTTTCAGTTAATTGCTTACACATGTGTTCGCAGAGTATCTTATAATTTTTTTATCTACATTATAAAAACACTTGTTAATGATCAATAAGATCGAAAGATCAAGACCACTGCCGGCCGTAAGGCCAACCTTGGAAGAAGAAGTTCGTTTTGTCTATTGTTAATGTCTGTTAAGCGAACAGATGTAAGAGCCAAAGATTTCATTACAGAACTCAATTGGGCAGGGTGATAGTGTGATTGGGCATTTAAGGTACCATATAATTTTCTATAACGTGAGGTTTACGGTTGTCCAGAAAATCAGAATAAAACAGTAATTAAGGGACTACATTTCAATGAATGAATTTAAATAAATAAACCAATTTGAATATTTTAATTTGTATTTTACAAAGAGATGTTCCAGCTTGATTCCGTAAAATTATCTATAACGTAAAACATACCGTTTTTCCGAAACGAAAATCGTAAAAATATTTGCAAAAACACATTAAACATCAATATAAAGGTCAAATTTTCATCATAAATATCTAGCTTAAATATCAAATTGTGCCGTGAAAGTATGTCATACAGGATGTTTGTAACTGTTGTCATTGCAGTCAAGTGAAATGGCACAAAATATTCTATTAGTGTAGTGAAAAGGAATTTTTTTAGGTGAGCGATATTTTCTATATGGTATACGGTGGTAGGTATGTGCATGCATCGAAATTCAAGTAGCAAGCAATGTGTCAGTTGAAATATTGGGCAAAGTAAAATTACAGTTAGACAGGTGTGTTCAAAAAAATCTTATAAATAAATGTGTTATTGGGTGGTAAATAAGCAGTTCCATATATAGGATGGTTGAAATATAAGGTGAAATAAAATTAAAGTTATACAGGGTGGTTCAAAAGATGTATTGAGTGGCACATTACTAGATGTGAATACAAGGTGGTTGAAATAAGAGTGAAGTATAACTAGTTATACAGAGCGGATAAAAAATATGTAGATAATATAAAAAAAAAATACAAGAGAGGGAGAGATATGAATACGCTAAAATAATCAATAGAATTGTACCTTAAATCAGATAAAAATAAATATGTCAGAAACTATTTATTGATTGCACACGGTTTCTAAGCCAGTTGAAGTCGATTCTATTTTAAATTTAAATAATTTATTTCACAAATTGGCTCTATTACACTAAATAGTTAATTGCCATAAGTAAAAACAATTCCTGCGTTCCTTTTTACTGATTTGAAAAAAAAACAGTTTTGTTTATTTTCATCAAAATTTAGCATCTTGTTGTCGGACTGCATGACAGTGGTGATCAGTGTCAGTGTTTTGGTCGTTTGAATTTAGTTAATTGTACGTAATAATATCAGAAAAATTGGTCATTTAATAAAAATGCACAAAATAACCATTCTACAAAAGATTGGTTATGGAGATAACACACGGACACAAATGGAAGTTTCTTCTTTTTTCCAAATTTGCCGACTATATCCCAAGAAACAATTAGCAAAATAGAATAGCAGTTTCGCGAGCTTGGTCATGTGAGACAGATAAAAAAAGTAGCTGCCAATGCTGATAATACGAAATTGGATATTATGCTTGAGCCTCTAGAAAACCCATATAATTCTGGTCGACTGTTCAACATTAGCCACACATCAATTTTTCCAGTATTAAAGGATAATAAAATGCATCCCTATAAAATGATGCCGACGCAGGAGATCATGGAAGTCCATTTCGATAGGAGAACGTATTTCTGTGAACAAATAATGGTAAGGTTAGATAACAAGGTGATCCAATTAGAAGATGTTTTGTTTTCTGATGAGAGCACTTTCATATTTCACGGTCATGTTAATCGTCAAAATTGTCGCTATTGGTCTAATGATAATCCTCACTGGATGACAGAAAGATAAGCAATATCCTGGAAAAGTTAATGTTTGTGCAGTAATTGTTGGAAATCATATCGTAGGTCCCTTTTTCATTGATGGCAACTTGAATGGAGATAAATATTTAGAACTGCTTCAAAATAATGTCGTGCCAAGTTGAGCACATTTACACTTCACGGTTATGTTAATCGTCAAATTTCTCACCATTGGTCTAATGACAATCCTCGCTGGATGACAGAAAGATAAGCAATATCCTGGAAAAGTTAATGTTTGTGCAGGAATTGTTGGTAATCATATCGTAGGTCCCTTTTTCATTGATGGCAACTTGAATGGAGATAAATATTTAGAACTGCTCCAAAATAATGTCGTGCCAACTTTACGAAATCAATGGCCGGCAGTACCTGAAATAAATTTTTCCAAAATTGCTGGATTGTGAGGCGCGGATAGATAGAATGGCCAACACGATCTCCTGATTTGACGCCATTGGACTACTTTTTGTGGGGAATATCTCAAAACTTCTGTATACAAAACTAAACCCCTCAATTTAGATTACCTAAAAAGACGAATCACGCTTGTGATTAGATCAGTCACGCCTGATATGTTCAGTAACATTTCCTACATTGACATTAATGGTTTTTTGTTTTCTTTATATTATTAAGAAACAATCAGTATTACTTAATAGGGTTTTAGTGTAATGTAGCAAATTTGTGAAATAAACTAATTTTCTTTTTTAAATGTTAATTTTTGTAATAACTCTGAAAACATATCTCCGAAACAGTGGAAACTAGGTGTAGGACACTGTACATGAATTCCGTCTAGATTTTTCTGGAGAATCTAAAAAATAAATAGTTTACAGGAGTTTGCATTTAAATTAAGAAAGTTGGTATTGACCATGGTCACATGACACACACTATATATTTTTTTTGTTGAAAAAATGCGCATTTAAAAATACAAATCGACGTGTCCAAGCGTTTTTCCCAACACGCCGTCCTCTATTCGTTATCAAATGTATTACATTTGGCTGTTCCACACTGCATACAATTTCTTTCAAAATAAAATAGACAGCATTGATTTCATTAGTAAGTTAAATTTTAACTCTGGCATTATCCATACCTTAATTATTAAATATTTATTTTACAGTCCAAGGCGTGATTAATTCTTCATACAACTTTCAATTCTCGCACAAAATTTAGGTAAGTAAGTAGCTTATTAGAAGCAGTTTTTTTATATCTTTCATATATTTATTGTTCTCATTATTTTTTATTGTAATTGCGGTAAATATTTGTGTGACTTAGAGTGATTGTGTAACATGCCGTTTTCTATAATTGGGTAATCCAGACTACTTGTTGGAAACTCAAATTTTAAATATATAAATAAATGTGGCACTGTTAAAATGTTAATAAGCATATCTATCATGACAGCAAATATAAACATAAATTAATAACAATTACTAATTAATAATTCAAATAGAGGGAACTTGCCATTTGAAATTTATTAAAATGGGGTGCAAATGAGTTTTAGCCAATATCGAACAAACTATTCGCCGCATAGAAAATTAGTAAACACATATTTTTTGTTGAAAATTAAAGTCGCTGCAACTTTTTTGTTTCTTTGTAACTTTTAGTGGTAGAATAAAAAAAACAATTTATTAATGAAAATAGATAATTTTCTTTTGGGCGTTAGAACATTTTCTGGTCATTTTACAAAAACCAACATCAGAGCATTTTGAAAGAGGGGTTTTCAAAGATTCATTTCCATTAAAAACGTTTTTCTAGTTTTATTCATATATTACAGTTTTACTGCGAAGCAGAACTTACACAATTCTCCACCACATAACTTTTGAAGTTACTGGTTTTTACAATAATTTCTAATAAGAGTGTATATCTTCGAGAAGCCGGTGCAGGTCAAAATGACTCAAGTAACTGATTTCCCAAATTGCTGTGTCCTCAGTGTCTTTGATGGGCCAAACTGCAATAGAGACAGGATCTAGTTGAGCTTCCGACTTAAGTGTTGAGGAACGGTGGAGAATGAAGTGGCCTCATTGTTGGTAGTTCATCTTGAAAGTCATTTCCTTCGAAAAATTGTGATAATTCTATTATCTTAAATGTTTAAGCACTTTCTTGGAAATAACACTACAAATCACGAAATTTCTGTATATTTCCAAACGTTTCGGAGTCTAGGTCCGACTCTGTTGTCAATGGCAAAGAAACTATGAAAAAAAGACACAATTCTAAAATGTAAACATGTAATGCTGGAGGTTTTGATCCTTGAACGGACAGTAATATTGGTTCAAACTTTTTGCAGACCCAGTCTTGAGGGTCGTAGAAATTCCCGAGTCACGATTGGAGCTAATGATAGACTCGTAGGTGGTTAAAGTGAGCTGTGCCTTGTATTGGAGGGATTGAAGACAAATTAAATGAATTTTTTGTCACTGATTTGACGAATCGTTTATGCCTAAGACTTTATTGTCACTATATAAAGCGACGAAATAACGTTCGTCAACGACAGTGAGCAAAGTAGGCTCGACTCCCTCATTGAGTAATAAATAATACTATTCCGATAGCTAATTCAGGACTTTCCCCCAGAGTTGTGCTCAGGATTCTCGGAAATGTACACTCTGAAAAGAAATTATTGTAGAACTTGATAATTTGAAAAGTATTGTGTGGAGAATAAAGTTTATTTAACAACATAACAATGCCAATCATTAAAAAGTTTCTTTCAAAATACTGCAAAGATGAGTGATCATATTAATGTAAGATTTGCATGGCTATAAAACCGCAACAAATATACAAAATTTGAAAAACTTTGTAATAAAAATTATAACCGCTATCAAAATAATTTTTGTATAGTGACCAGAAAAAAAGTAATATACCCAACAGAAAATTTGAAAATCTGTTTTCGTTATTATTTTTAGATCTACAACTAAAAGTTATAGAAACAAAGCTGCAGAGAAATTAGTTTAAAAAAATGTCTATTACAAATTTTTTGTGCGAGAATAGTTTGCCCGATATACACTGAAAACCATTTTTATAAGATAGCGGCCTCGGGTCAAGGTTTGCGATAAAACAAACTTGGATCTACCTTTACACTAAAGCCCTCTTGACGTTCGAAAAAACAAAATTGATCGCATTGACTTTTGCAACCCCACATGTAACTTTTCAATGGTCTATTTGAAGTTTGGGTATGAGTCTTTAACCGATTTTATCGACATGTTTCCCAAGTCATCAACCCCTCAACAATATTTTAAATGGTTTTATTATTAATTTGTTCTTGAGGATATTAACTAGATTACAATTGTATTAAAAATTGAACCCAATCTCAATGACTCTAATAATACAATATTACTAAACATTAGCGTAATTATATAAACTTTGAAATAGAATATTATTGTGTTATTACGATTTCATCCAGACCTATTAATAACAACGAGCGTTTAGCAATACGCATCCTACTCTATATTCGCATTGTGTTCACTTTTGAGTTTTGCGATGTCAGCTTCCCAGACTTGATAATAAAATCATCTCAAAACCATAACGAAGCTCGCATCCTAACAAAATTTTTAGGAGCGTATTTTGGGCATAGATGAAAATTGAAATTTTAAAGGATTGATAACATTTATTAATTATTTTTTCAACTGTGGTTTGAAGAATCAAGTGCTAACTTAAACTATAGAAGAACTAGATAATTTTGTTAAAATAATATATGTATAAGTTATATTACATTAAATAAATTTAATTTTTTTCACTTGATTAAATATAGATTTATACATCAAACTAAACACATAGCTAACATTTGTATGCTAAAAGTAGTTTGAATTTATCTGCTCAACCTCCTGTTTTTTATTAAAAGGATTTACTGTCTGACAAATTTTATGAGAATGTAAAAATGGATATATTGCAGTAACGAAATAATTCTGTCGAACAAAACGACTTTATCCTACTGAACACATTGAAAAAAACTGATGCAAAATTATGGAAATAACAAAAAACAAGGTGCTAAACTATAAATACACAAACGAAGAGCTCTACGGTGTCGTTCTTGACATTCTTTTCACCTTGAAAGTGTACATCTTCAAGACTGCACAACCATTCTGGAACACTTGAATTAGGCATACTTGTATAATATTCACCAGGAAACAGACAAATGTTAGTGACTGCTCTACGAGTCGATTTATTCCTGTGCGCAATGCTACCAGATTTTCACATATCTATAATGTACTGTTTGACTGTTTTCCACCCTGTTCCTGTTGAAGCTCTGAAAATACTCCTATCACCACCTCCACTAGAATTGTTGGCGTAAATGTTGCAGATGCGGAAACTTGGATAGGCGATTTATATTGACGCTTAGTAGGTCTGAAACAGGGACAGTGTACATGGATCTTCGGACTGGAAAGTGAGAAGGTTCTAAAGTACTTAGATTAAAA
Organism: Octodonta nipae; assembly: GCA_034190945.1. NCBI lineage: Eukaryota > Metazoa > Arthropoda > Insecta > Coleoptera > Chrysomelidae > Octodonta > Octodonta nipae. The sequence goes on along the minus strand of CM067218.1, from coordinate 56,895,288 downwards.
AATAGGACCGAGAGGACATGAATTGACTATACTTTCGACCTGAAAAGTATTGTTGGAAAATTAATTTTATATTACTGGGTTTGATCCTAAAAATTTCCCTTTGTTGTGAAGTTAATTTCTAGTCCCAACATTGTTATTTCTGCTATCGAATTTTAATTATGAAGGTCAACCGCGTCTAGTAATGAACATTTTAATGCAGCAGTAAATGCTTCAGAAGTTAGGTCAGTCACAATTTCTAACAAGTTGGGCAAAGAAATAAATTGACATAAACATTATAACGGATTAGATTCCGGAGTGTGATTTAACTAGAAATGAATTCGGTTAATCAATCCCAGTGTATAAAAACAGAAAAGACGGGATTACCTTGTGCCAGGGAAAATCACATTATAGAATGGTCATATAGTTTACGCCAAACAGTTAACAGCATTCACTAACAACTGTCAGCAATTACTATTCCCTGCTACTTTTTAGTGAATTTATAATTTTCGCTGGCTACTGCAAATTAGTTTGAGCCTATTTCGTGCAATTATTCAATTCAATTATTCTGTGGTTGACATAACAATTGGCACAGTTTTTCTGTTATTCATGTCCCATTGCCAGTTTATTTGAAATTAAATACTCCTGAAATTAGCTATTTTTCAACTTGTTTCTATTCATATTATTCTTATTAGGGATTGCTATATCAGTCAAGGTTGTTATTCTACATACTTTACCGCCTAACAATATGATAGGCCTATTATGAGCACCAAATTCTTCTTTTGTCAAAATTGTGCTGCCCCAAATTTTCTGCTCGTTGTTATTTTATAAATTTTTTTTGGGGTTTGTAGATAGTGTTAATTGCTGGTGCAGTATTTTTGCTACCTGCATTCAGTTCCAGCAAATACCGGACAACTTCCGGTAATTTGTTCGATTGTTTCTGATGTTTGGCAACCATTTCTGCATCTGCCCTTGTTAATAAATAAATGTGAACATGATTATCATTTTTATGATTGAACATACTTACTTTGAAAATTTGCCTCATGGCTTTAAAATGCTATTATTTTCTTTATAAATCTCACGTACCTAATTGCAAAAGAGGAAACTTCTTTCATGATTTTTCGCAGCATATTCGCTTATCGTTAATTCTAAACTTTTTAGACAAAACTAAAAAATACCTCCTGCCTGGCAGATAGCGAGCAGGGATTATCCGGCGGTATTCTGCTCTTTTAATATTTTACCAATTTTTCCTACTCTTAAGGTATGCTGCAAACATCACATTTAGGTAGATATAGCCAATCAATCAGTCATTGGATTTTTTGGAATTTAAGTATCAATTTTATTTTACATAGACTATCGTTATAACTTCGTTATTCTTAAGTTTCTGCGGTTAGTGAATATGAACTTTTTTTCTGTTGCAATCCACTAAAAAAATACATTTTCTGAATTTTCACTGAAACGCCATTTTCATTTTTTTTCTTGTATTTCAATATTAATCAGTATAAAAAAGCTACCACTTTCCTAATTTAAGCGACCTCTACTAATAGCGAAATTAGTAATAGTGCCGCACTTATTTGAGGCACCTGTATATATTATACTCTACTCCGTGTTAGATAACATAGTAATTTTGTTGTAGATGAAATTTAAATTTTTTAAATTGATTGAGAGGTGGAATAGACTTTGTATAATCTTATTTCTAAGTCAACACTATTTTTTTAAAAACACGTCAGATGTTCGAATATTGTCATGAATATGTAACGGAATTGATCTCAGCAGGTGGCGATTTTAACTATGTCTCAAATCATCATTATATTCAATGTACGTTTCTCCACACGCTTAAATAGTGACTCTTGAATATCCCTATCTGAGTTGATATGTATTCACTTTTTTAACTGGTTGTATTTCACTCATAAATTTGAAAGGAAATGTCTCAAGGTTTCATGATAATTGGTACAAAAATTAGTTGGAGTTGATTTCTGGGAGTTCAACGCATTTAAATATAAATAACTACTACTTGTTTCAAAACGATTGGGTGTTTTGAAATAACTCGACAGTTACAAATTTCCACAAAAAAAAAGATAAAACTTGCAGGATTTCGTAAACAAATCTAACTTCGAACTCATATCCAATTTCCAGATCATCCTAATGATGTAAAGAGTAAAAGTTTAAAGTCATGTTCGTATGGCAAGAATATTATGACCCACCAATGAAAGCAGGAGAGCTGGTATATTTCGGAAATTATAATTACAATATCACAATATAAGATAAAATAATGACATAATATGAACATGACAAAAATTGAGGATAAAGAGACGCGGACATCGAAACGTGACTGGACTTGATTTGAGTATCTGGTACTCCACTCAAGTCCAACACATGTACTTACATTAGAGCGGCGACACTGGGATCAGAAAGGACTTGACCGGTTTTGAGCTTCTTTCTTGACTTTCCTGACTTCGGTGGCGACCCATTTTGGTTGGATCGCAACCAGACTCAGGTTCCCCCTCTCCACTCGTTTATCGGCTTTCCGTTTCCATTTAGGGTATTTCACAGCAGTGGCAATTGTAAATACAGCTATATAAGTTCACGTTAAGTTCATAGTATAAACTTATATAACAACTCCGAACAAGATGAAAAAGTTGATGCTATATCTTCAACTTTTAGGGGGAATTTCTGAAGTTCCATACATTGGGTTGGATCTAGGAGGCTGTGCAGCCTTCCCCTAGACTTAGGAAGGGCCTGGAGGTGGAGCTCAATTGGCATCGGGGCTGGACTTAGTGGTCTTCCTGAACCTTGTCTTGATTGATTTGTTACAAAGGAACATAATCACAATTACTAATGTGATTGTAGTAATTGTCAGTCATGATATATGCTTTTCTAATAGTGGTTGACTCATTAGCTTTTCCAATTTCGTTGAGTATTTGGCAACCTTATGGTTGGTAATATTTAGATCTGTTACATCTAGATCCTTCAATTGTAGGGGTTTTAGGTTGGGTAGTTGATTTGCGGCGGGCATGCCATTCCCGCAGCTGTACGGAATGTCCAATGGATGGTTTTGTATGTGATCTTATGCATGTTCTTTGACGTTCTCGTAACATGTACCCTGATGTTGTCGATAAAGGCATTGCAATTGGACTTGATTTGCAATAGCTTATTTGTCGTGATGGTATGCGTTAAATTTGATGGCTGGTCTGGAAATTCAGATCAACCAGAGGTTTATGTCGATCTCTTGTATATTATATTCTTCTGCATAGAATATGGAAGTTTTGCAGGTTGCTGTAAGTGTGGCTGACTCTCTGAAAAGCTGACTATCGCAGATGGGTCAAACCTTATGACATTTAGTTAAAGGCTTGCCGTCACCCAGGTCTTCAAAGGATGTGTATAATAACGAATCGTCATCTCTCGCGATAAATTTTGTCTTTATTGAAAGTATATGGTGGAATCCTGTTCGAAAATCCCATAAATTGGGATAGGATAAAGGTGATAAAGAGTGTAAATCTCAGAACCAACTAATAGAATTTTGAGTAGAAAAATAATTTTAGTGTTGATTTGAAAAGCTTCCAATTCTATTTTATTTTGAAAATTTGTTCGGTACGGGCACGGATAGTTATTTGATTGTTATGACTATAAGTTGGCATTTTTGGGAATGTCTGTTAGTCGTGATATAGGTTGATCGTTATCCGGAACTTTATGTAGGAGAATAGTTTTGAAGTTCGTTTTGATTTTAAATCAACAACATTCGTATTGCTCAGGTAAATCAAGACCTAATATTCTATCAAAGTCAATACCAAAAACGTAGATAAAAACCCTTTTGGGGATTACCTAAGGCAAATGGAAATAGTGTGGATTCTGAAAACGGAATTTTCTCGTTCGTGATACCTTGGATTGTCAATTTTTTGAGAAATCTTTGACAGTATTTTTTTAAAAATGGAGATACCAACTGTGGTATCAATTAAAAGTTTGAATTTTTCGGAAGCATCGTGAATATAATATAGATGTTTTGAGTAACTGTTAAAAGAGTATTTACAGAAGTGCTTGTTCCGGGAAATTCGCATTTGTGTTGAGTTCTTCCAGATTCAAATTCTAGATTTCGGTGTGGACTTCGGGAAAGCCAGAAAATCCTGGTATTCGTGACTATTCAAAGGTGTAAAGGAGTTATCATCTAGAGTTTGTTCAATGTCATAATCGAAAGGATTTTGACTGAAGTCCTCATGAATGTATGCACCATTTTCAGTACTATAGCCATAGTCGCTTTCTGAATATTCGTGATAATCGGTATTTAGGTGTTCGTTGAAATGACGTGTCCTTTCTGGACGATAGTGAGGGATTGTCTGTATTACAGACGGTCGAAATTTGTCGGTCGAAATGCTGGACCTTGATGATTGTTGCTATATACTGGATTTGGCCTCGACGGTGGATTAGATCCAACAATATTGGCTCTGATATTCAAGATTAAAGGCTGAGGATTATTTTGGTATCTTAAACGACAGTCTGTCTATATGTGGCCTAATCGTCCACGATTTAAACATTTGGGTGGTTGAGATGATTTTCGGACTTGAACTGTGGGTTTAGGTGGAGTAGATTGGTGAATTTTTTGTTCTTCAAAGTAGGTCAACTGAAGTTCTCTTCTGATTCCAGAGTCTGCCTCCAGCAAATCTTTGGGATTTGTGGCACGAATTATTTGGCCTAGACGTGTTTCTAATCTTGTTAGAAGTGTACCATAGTATTAAGTGTAGTCCGAGCTTATTTTTCTTCATTCGTTAGCCCAGACGATTTGTGAATGCATAAGTGCATTTTCGCACTCAAAATCTGAAGCCTATTATAAAAGTTCAGAGGAGACTCATTTGAAAGTTGTTGTAGGCGTTGGAGATCGTGAATCCATGAAGACAGATCACGCGAATCTCCGAAATGTAGCGTAAGAAGCTGATTTCTAAGTATGACCTAACTGCCCCGCTTTGTCTCTAAGTTTATTTTTAATATGAATGACCAGCAGATATTTTTGATCTGCATAATTACATGCGTGGAATGTGGCCAATGATATTTGGTCGCCTTCAATTTCGGGAATAATAGAAAATATTTCCGATAACCGGTACTTCTAGGAAGCAATCATCGGAAACAACATTATTTGTTGTTGTAATAATAAAAGAAGGTATGTAAAGTGTGTTTCAATAAAATATAGTTGAAAATAATGTATGTAAATGGGGAATAAACGATATTTTGGATAATAGAACGGTAAAGAATGGAATAATATATATATATATATATATATATATATATATATATATATATATAAAAGTAAATCACAATATATCAAATAAATATTTTAATTCAAATTATTCATATAAATCAATACATAAAAGTAATCATATAAAGCAAGTAATCAATCATTCAATTAAATAAAAAAATCAAATAATCAAATATATCAATCAAATAAATTCTTAACCGTTAGACGATTCAGTACTATTCACATCAACAGGAACATCTAAACGTCAAAATTTAAATTAATCGGGACTTGCACAATTATATATTTCAGGCACAACAAGGGTAGTATTTCAGAAATTTTAGAATCTTATAATCACATTTTAGAACAAATCATTAATAGAAACTTAATATTTCCACTTTAAAATTTGTAAATGAAAATCACAAATGTCAGAAATACTTGGGTCAAAATTACGAGATAACAGGTGAAGCGTTTAATATGAAATTTAGTCAGATAGACAGAGAAGGGTAGAGAATTCGATAGAACATGTGTTTTGTACAACAGTGAAAAGTTTGTTAGAAATTTTGACATTGTGGAACAATGAAATTGGAAGTGACAATATTTGACACAGGGCGTGAAAAAGTAATGATTTTCAATTTTATTTAAATAAAATGGTGACAATCAAAATTGAGTAAATGGGAGATCAAGTTTGAACGAAGGGAGTGTTATATTTTAAAATGGTAAATCAAAATTAAGAATTAAGAGAAAAATATAGGATATGGTCCCATGTCAGAATAAAAACTATATAAGAGAGTGCAGACAGGAAGAAAGGGATTATAAATTCGGCAGTGTAACAGTAAACTCTAGTTGAGGTTAAACAGGTGACGGTTAATGTCAAACCTTGACAGAACATTGAAAATTTTGTAAAAATAAGTCCAGAACTAGTAGAACTTGTGAACAAAATAAACAACTATCATCCAAGGAAAAGCAGCAGATCAAAAGCAACTGATATATGGTTTTGCAATACAATACGAAGTATTAGAAGAGAAAAGAAGTAACGACTTAAGGTAAATACTGCTTTACCTTAAGTCGTTACTTCTTTTCTATTTGAACAATTTTTGAAAAGGAAAGCAGCAAAAGTTAAAGATAAAGCAGTACATTTATATAAACAATTTTGGAAAGAAATAGCAAAGGTACGATGTGAAGCAGTATATCTATTTAAACAATTTTGGAAAGAAAACAGTAAAGATTGGAGATAAGCAGTATATACATTTTAGAAGCAGTCAAAGCAGAGAGGATACCTGGACATCATCGTCATAGAGAAAAATGTCAATTAATCGCTAGAATACAAGAGGACAAGTTAAAACGTTGTGATAATACTTTGAAAGCTTCAAAGTGAAAAAAGGTATTTAATACAAAGATTTATTTATAAAATTTAATTGGCGCTCAACTATTAACATACATAATTTTAATAACTACTTTATAAAGTTTGATTTATTGGGAAATATTTGTTAGTAACTAACGGGTTTAGAGATAAACAAAAATTGAAAATCAGAATTGCATATTAAAATTTCATGTCATTTAAAAAGTAATTGTAAAATAGAAAAGAACTATCCGAAAATTTAAATCTTTTTAGATTAATTTAAAAATAAAAAGATAAAAATTTGTTGATTGAATACATTTAAATAATATTTGATCATTATAATAACTCATATTTGATTTAATAGTTTATCTATATGCTGATTGAAGAAAAAGGGTTATAATATAATAATATACTATATTCTGTATTTTACTTTTAATATCAAGTTTTGGTAAGTTAATTAAAAGGTTAGTTTAATCAGAAAAGGTAAATAAACAGTCTAAAGTTCTTAATGAGAAGTCATTATAACAGTTTAGAATCCTTACTGAGGAGTTTCAAGAGCATTATAATAAAAAGATTGTGTGGAGTTCTTATATAGAATCTAATATCATTATTTGAATTATATTAAAACACTAACCACTGTGGTAATTTTGACAAATTTATTATTTTCTTGACAATTGTTTCCCTCTGATGACAGGCTTCGTCAGAATTAAATATTAAACTAAATGCTAAACATTTGAATATATTATATAGTGTTGTAAGATAATAATGAGTATATAGGTAGAAAGCACAACATGTTTACTGTATAATATTAGTGAAAGTAAATATTATTAATATAATTTTGAATTTTGTATTATGTAAGTATATTAAGATTAAGTAAAGGAGACATATTTGTATCAGTTTGGTCATTTAAAAATTGTGGTGAATTTTTATTTTTAATGATCTCTAGTGATTCTAACAGAGTTAATTTTTTACTTTTTTGTTCTAGATGTAAAATTTCGAAAGTAGTTTGTGGAATATGATTCTCTTCTTGTTTTAAATGACCTTCCTGTGTGACCGATGTAAAATTTTGGGCAACTACCACATGTTAACTTATAGACTCCAGAGTTTTCATACTTATTAATTTTATCTTTATTATTTTTTATGTGTTGTTATTGTCAGTTTTAAAGGCTGTTTGAATATTTCTGTTTAGTAGAAATTGAGAATTTTTTTCAGATGGAGAACCTATAAATGTAATGGATTGGTGAAATTTTGAGTTAGAGTTGGGAGAGGAAGTGTATACTTGTTCTATAGCTTTTTTCTTTAATTTTCTGGATAATATGTTATCAATGATTTGGGGGTTGTTATCATTATTGATAGCAATGAGTTTTATCCTATTGAGTTCATTGTCAAAGTTAGGTTTAGATAACGGGACAGTTACTAATCTGTGTACCATGGAGTGATATGCTGCAAGTTTGTGTTGGATTGGATGACATGAAGTATTGTGAATAGTGAGGTCTGTATGGGACTTTTTATGCTATATCGACAAATTGTGTTTATTATCAGATACTTTTATAGTTAAATCTAGAAAATCTATTGTGTTGTTTCTTTCTGTTTCTAGTGTAAATAGTGTAAATTGAATATTGGGGTGGAGTTGGTTTATGTAATTATGTAGTAATTGTAATTGTCTCTGTGTACCAGTAAAACAAGCGAAATCATCATCAACGTATCGGTACCAATATAAGAATTTGTTACTCAAATCATGATTAAATATTAGAGATTCTAGGTTGTCCATGAATATTTCAGCCAAAAGAGGACTTAATGGGTTTCCCATAATTAAACCTTGATTGCTACTGTAAATGATACAGTTAAATTGAAAATAATTATGGCTAAGACAAAGCTGCAATAGAACATATATTTCATTTTTTATTATAGGGTTCGTGTTATTTATGTCTAGTAAGTTCATAATGAGAGAGATACATTCTTTTGGTGGAATACTAGGAAAAAGGTTAACAACATCAAAATAAATTAGTTTGCCATTATTAGGGATAGTAACTGACTGTATTTTTGATACTAGATCAAATGAATTTTTTATACTATATCTTGCTGTGAACTTGATTTACTGTTTTAAAGTGTTTAGTAAAGTTTTAGAAATTTTTGAAGAAGGGGCTGAAAAATTAGAAATAATTAGTCTAATAGGATGATTTTCTTTGTGGAGTTTAATTTATGAGTATGAACGTGGAGGGTAAGGGTTCATCACAGTGAAATCATTGATAACATATTATCCAGAAAATTAAAGAAAAAAGCTATAGAACAAGTATACCCTTCCTCTCCCAACTCTAACTCAAAATTTCACCAATCCATTACATTTATAGGTTCTCCATCTGAAAAAATTTCTCAATTTCTACTAAACAGAAATATTCAAACAGCCTTTAAAACCGACAATAACTTAGCCAAACACATAAAAAAATAATAAAGATAAAATTAATAAGTAGGAAAACTCTGGAGTCTATAAGTTAACATGTGGTAGTTGCCCAAAATTTTACATCGGTCACACAGGAAGGTCATTTAAAACAAGTTGGTCTGAACATTTAAAAGCGTATGAAAATCAGAAATACAACATATGTACATTTGTCGACCATTTATTAAATGAAAATCATATTCCACAAACTACTTTCGAAATTTTACATCTAGAACAAAAAAGTAAAAAAATTAACTCTGTTAGAATCACTTGAGATCAATAAAAATAAAACTTTACCACATTTTTTAAATGATCAACCTGATACAAATATGTCTCCTTTACTTAATCTTAATATACTTACATAATACAAAATTCAAAATTATATTAATAATATTTACTTTCACTAATATTATACAGTAAACAATTGTGCTTTCTACCTATATACTCATTATTATCTTACAACACTATATAATATATTCAGATGTTTAGCATTTAGTTTAATATTTAATTCTGACGAAGCCTGTCATCAGAGCGAAACAATTGTCAAGAAAATAATAAATTTGTGAAAATTCCCACACTGGTTAGTGTTTTAATATTGTTACAAGAATTCATCCGACAGCTGGTGCAATCGGCCATCAACCAGTTCATGGAAGAGACGTTATTCCGATAAATTCTGGGAACCCGAAATGTTTGTCTCTCAACCGGCGGACCGCTGCCGTTACTGGGAATTCCCTTAAAGCTTCCAGAACATGATGGAATTTCCCGATGGTTTGTGGACGTACCAGACAATTCCAAGATAAATGTATAAATAAGAAACAGCTGGCGATAGGAGGCATTCAGTTTTCGACGGTCGTATTGAACAGTTAAGATAAATAGTAAATAGTAGTTTCTGTGAATATAAATTGTGTAAAAGTAGTGGAAATAAATTAGAGTGAGTTAGACTGTGTTTTTAAATAAATCCAAGAATTAAACTGAACCCGAGTGTGAAAATAAAAACATTACAATATAATTAAAATATGAATTTTCACCAAGGAATGACCGAAACAACCATCAGTGTAATATCCTTATAATAAAGTAAAGTGTTAAAACAAAATCTAATATTTAATAACCCCATTACAATATATATATATATATATATATATATATATATATATATATATATATATATATATACGTTTTGAGAGGCTTTTGCGGTCATTATTTGAACTAGGCTAGGTATCGCGTGAGAACTACGTTTGAACTTATTAAATGCTCGACATTTCGACTCCTGCTTTGGAGCTATTATCAAGAGACAAAAAGTGAAAAACAGTTTCAGAGTCTAGATCAAACTAGGGCCCTCAATCTGCCCACTCCCCAAGAGTCACTAGGTAACAGAACCTTCAGCATATCCCAAGTTCAGTCATTGGGGAATTTTAAGTAATATGAAATTCAACAAATGTTAAATATTGCATTTTGAAATGCTGTTAAATTTGCTCTTTTCAATACTAGATTAAGCTCTAATAGTTGTCAACGTTGGTGGTTGTCTTCTTATTGACAGACGTGTGCGGACGGGTTAAATTGAAGATTTATATGAATTAAACGCGAGAGCAACAAAGTCTGATTAAAATTTAATAAAATTAAGATCAAAATATTGGTAGTGGATAGATTTAACACCGTACAATTGATTGATTGATTAACCGAATACGAAATAGTAAATATACTTATCTGGCTAACAACGGAAATTGTGAGACAAAAGTTTGAAGGCACTCTAGCATGGCAGAAAGAGCCGTCTAATGATCCGTCTAATCAAAATATTTTTGCTTTTTCCTATACTGCTCTGAAATTTTTACTCACGCTTACGAAAGTAGAAAAATCAACGCTTTGGAAATGTAGGGCTGGAGGCGAATGTTTTGAAGACCTTGCACAGCTCTACGCCCAAATGTTTATAATTTCTATTTAATTCAATAGTTTAACCCGGATGTTAGAACAAAATTAAGCCTAAAGAGTAATATTGAATAAGCTAATAGATTTGTTTCGCGTAATAATTCCATAATGAAACTAATTGTAGTACATTGTTAAATGAATGCTGTAGATTTCTCTCATACTACGCTAAACTAATAATTTGTATAATTATCCACATTCGTGGAATTTAATCATGAAGTTTGATTGATTATTGTGGAAGTTATTTCACATCATCGGATATTGATGAAGCGGTATCTAGGTTAATAGTGCAATTTGCACGAGAATATACATCAAATATTCTAAATACTTGTTAAGTGTTATATAAAACGTAAATGTTTGAGGGTCCTAAGCTTGGATATCAAATCTTAAATCGTACTGGCTATAACAGCTTCTTCTCTGAAAGTCAAATATTAGTTTTTTTAAAACAAATGGGCTTTCACAATCAGAACTGTGGTTTTCCGAGGTTGTTTCGCGTGATCTATTGGAATTTCTTTCGAACGTTGCAACTATGGCAGACATCTTGAGCGGGAAGGATAAAGGTGATACCTCGTAGAATATAACAATAACAAATTCATTAATTATTCAAGAAATCGTTAGATTTTTTGCTGAAGGATTTTGGGCTTTAATTTAGTTTACGTTTAAACTAATTAGGTCAATAAATAATTAAATAAGATTTCGAGAATACATATGCATTGATTTAGTTATTGTCCTTAATAATTCACTCATGATTTCAAGATCTTCAATGCTATGTTCACAATTTTGTAGGACGAAAGAGGTCTTCATTATCTTCAAACCAAGAGGTCAGCAGTCAAACATGCACTATATTCTAACTAATACACTTTTTCACACAAAACAAATTTATAACAACCAAAGATTAATTTCTGCTGATGTGGGTAGCGATCGTAGCTTATCACAACGAAAATGAGCATAAAAACTAGTCCCAGAGTCACCGAAGAAGAAAATAAACAAGAAGGACGGAGTACAACTTGCGGAGACTAGTCACATTCTAAAATAAATAGTGATCAATGATATACTGAAATCGAAAGTTATGATGTGGAACTGTCCATTAAGAAACTACAGACTGGAAAACAAAGCAGGAAAGACGGAAGCATTGTTAAAGTATGTAGGTGTAAGTCTCGTACAACCACTAATAAGAGTGATAAGAAGCATACTTAATGAATGTAGAAATGACTGACGAACTATCTCCACCATTCTCATGTTCGAGAAAGAAGACAAAAAAGTGCAAGGAAATTACAGAAGAATAAATGTTCTAAATACCTTTATAAAACTTACAGATATGAGTTGATAAAAAACAAACAAGATTAATAGCATATTAACGTTAGCAGAGGAACAGCAATGATTTAGATCTGGAATAACCTCTACTGTGTCTCATAGACCTCAAAGAGGGGTTGAATCGGCTTCATCTGTAATTTTTTTTTCAGGGAGTAACGTACTGGTAAACAAACAAAAACCTTTGTGCTAGAATGACGGGGGATACTTGCAATAAAAAGTATGATCGTAACTTCGGGCTGCCAAAAAAAGGTTATGGTGGCATTAATAATACTGTCATTAAATTAATTTCTATACAAAAAGAATTACGCTCGATTAATGATCCGTTCCTCCAGGCATTCTTGTAGAAATCACTCTCTAGCCCATATATTATATGTCTGATGATTGACTTCATCTGAGAGAATTCGATACATTATCCTTATCCAAGATCAAATAGTGTACTATTAACAAACAATCCTGCCTACTCTTTGGGTTTTTAACATACATCTATATAACAACTCATATCTATCCAATCTGGTTTCTACAAAAATTGGACAAAAGTGGAACAAAACATCTCTAGTTTGTTATTATATCTTCCTGTGCATAATCTTTAGTATCTTCCAAAGTATAACGAAACACCTGGAAAAAAGTTTTAAAATTTCCTACACAGGTGTAGCACACAAATGTTCCTTACATAATCAGCATAATTATTGTAACAGCTTATGACGTAACCAAAACCACAACTCTCCCAAACATTTAAAATATCACAACCGAAACTGGAAGCGCAATCAATTTAAGAAAATGACTACAATGCAATCACCTGATTATGCTGCTTAAAGTATTAAGTAGTCAAATTGACTGCTAGTAATATTTTTAGTTCACTGCTTATATGTTGCTCTAAAAATTTCATAGTGGAGAACCTAGATCCTCGACTAACAAATTTATTAATCTCGTAGAGGCTAAGATTAATTGAGCCTCAAACAACTGATTATTTATTGTGGGATTCGTGACATTTAGTCTTAGATTATAGGTTCTTCGATTAGTCTTCCTCAATAAAATGGTTGTTATGGAAACAATTATCGATTGGTATTCTTTTCCCCGCTGGAAGACACCGATTTATCTCTGGTATAAATTTCCATATAATTAAAGTAAAAGTTTTTTCAATTATGTATTACAGTTTATCAATTTATTTGTATGAAATATTACATGAAGTTAATTTTTTTCTAGTACGATTATTATCTGGTATTCATTTACAGTTCATATAGTTATTTGTTTGAATGTTTTTTGTGAACATGGTAGCAGCTATTCAAAGAGATATGGTAACATATAGATGAATATTTGTTATAATATCAACATTTAAAGCCTAACAAGAAGCACTTAGTATATTTCCCTTGAGAGGTAAAGTTAACTTAAGAATATATGGTAATTACAAAATTTTTATCCTGAATTATAGCTAAAGATTTATCGCTATGTTTTAAATACGTAAAAATACTATATCTTGGTACAACGGATAATAGTAATATAGACAAATATATCTAGGGACTGTGGTCAGTGGCGTAGCTAGGTAACCAAGGGCCCTGGGGCAAATTAAAAACTGGGGCCCCACTGCTATGTAAACTGATTAGATTTTTTCAAATAAAAATATCAAATATACAAATACTTTAAAAATGCTAAGCTACTTAAGCTCTTCTTTTGTGCACTGCAGGTCAGGTAATAAAAATATTAAACAGTAACAACATAAAGTACAATTAATACTTGGTGTAGGTTTGGATAATAAAACGAATTAGAGAAGATTCAAGGGTTTATTATATAAAGGTCGGGCCTACCAATTGACTAAATAACAATTATATTTACAATTTTTTCCTAGCTTTAGCGGCTTGATGCGGTTTTGTTTTCAATTGCTATTAGCGATAAATGTCTAAGTCGAGTTTGGCCCATATTATTTCTTAAATATTTTTTTATTATTTTTAATTTGCTAAATCACCTTTCAGCTGCTGAAGTGACAGGAATTGTAAAGAATCATAACATTGCTGTAAATACTTCCATTAGGTCGCATTCTAGCACTTCACATTTGCTCATTATTTCCTTACATAATTGGTGAACAGTCCATGCTTGAGTTAGTTGAGGTAAAACTAGGTGGTAAATATTAATAAATTGAAGTGAAAAACTAGGGCCTATTATATCTGAAAGTTGCTTCATCAAAATGTAATAAAAATGTTGGTGTTAGAAAATCGAATATATGACAGACTGCACTCATACCAATAAAACGTGTATCTAATTGAGATGTTACTGTGTCTAGTACATTATTGAAAATCTCAATTTTAAATATTTTTTCTCAGTTTGGAAATCGGTGATCAGCAGCTAATTCATCAAAATGTTTTTTAACTTTTCTTTGCCTTTTTTCTTGAAAATGGGTATCAATACCATATTTTCTTACAGTTTCATTGGCTTTGCACTTGAATAATTCGAAATCATCTCTATAAATTTGCAACTTTGCTTTGGTCTCTGCTAAAACTTTACTCGCCTCGCCCAAATTGAGGCCGCATGTTTGTAAAATTTTGGATGCATAATTGATGTCGTTCAATACACTGTGCATGAATTCGCAAAGCAACACGAACTCGAAATTAGAAATTTAGCATTTTTGTTTTAAAAACAAAAAAATACTCTCTGCTTTACTACGCTCATCGTCATTAGGACTCTTTAGAACTATTTCTGATAATGCTTTGATAATATCAAAATAACGAAGTTTTATTGCGGATATCGTATTGACCCTACTGGATCATCTAGTCGGGTTTAGTTTTTTAGAGTGGTGTCCGATTCGCCAGTGAATTTTGAGAGCTGTTTCCGAAAAAGTTATAGAAATCTTGCACCGTTGCGAAAAAAATATGTATTTCCACACAACTGCTAACGGCATCATTTATCACCAAATTTAAATTATGAGTGGCACAATGTACGTACTCTGCGTTAGGCTGGATATCCTTAATATGTATTTGTACACCACTCATCACACTGGCTCCATCATAGCCTTGGCTCACACATTTTTAGGGTTCCGTATATACAATATACAGATACCCTTATAATATCACTCAGGATTTCTGCCTCTGTCACATCACAGCCATTTTCTCCTAAACTACTAGACGGAAGAGGTTAAAATTTGGTATCAATGTATAATTTGGTGACCCGATCAGGAGTACATATCGTAAAAGAAAAAAAATTTGATTTTACGGGTACTTCTGGGGGGAAAAACTAAAAAAACCGACCGTTTCCCCCCTGATCACCGAAACTACTGAGCCTAAAAGTTTGAAAAAAATAGGAAATATAGAGCGTTGCCCGAACTTTACAGGAAAATTAAGGAGAAACCATTAATGTTAATTTTGGGGGGCAAATTATAGAATTAAATAAAAATTTCAAACGCATCATGTAATATATCAAATGAAAGGTCTCATTCTGAGGAACACAAATATATTTTTTTCATATTTAAAAAAATATATTTAAAAAGATATTAACGAAAATATACCAAGATTTACCCATCCCCCCCCTCTTATCTCCGAAACTATAAAACGTATAAAAAAATAGATTTATAGGTTCTGACTTGAAGTTTACTGGAAAGATAAGAAGAAACCTCTACTTTTAATTTTGGGGGGCCAATTACAGAATTAAATGGAAAATATAAAATTAAAATTATTTCTAACCCACCATGTTATATTT
Source organism: Octodonta nipae (assembly GCA_034190945.1). NCBI lineage: Eukaryota > Metazoa > Arthropoda > Insecta > Coleoptera > Chrysomelidae > Octodonta > Octodonta nipae. The sequence continues at coordinate 56,879,394 of CM067218.1, read as the reverse complement.
TAAATAAAACGGCTCATTATGAAGAAAACAAATATATTTTTTTCATATTTTTAAAATAAATTAATTAAAAGATATTAACAAAAATATAAAAAATTTTACCCATCCCCCCCCTATCTCCGAAACCAAACGCTGGAAAATTTTGAAAAAACAATGGAGGTATAGCCCCTCACCTGAACTTTACTGGAAAATAAGGAAAAACCCCTAATATTTTTTTGGGGGGCAAATTATAGAATTAATTGGAAAATATAAAATTAAAATTGTTTCTAACCCAGCATGTTATATATCAAATAAAAGGGCTCATGATGAAGAAAACAAATATATTTTTTCCATATTTATAAAATAAATTAATTAAAAGATATTAACAAAAATATAAAAAATTCTACCCATTCCCCCCGTATCTCTGAAACCATAAGCTGAAAAATTTTGAAAACTGGAAGTATAGCCCCTCACCTGAACTTTACTGGAAAAATAAGAAGAAACCCCTAATATTCATTTTGGGGGGCAAATTATAGAATTAAATGGAAAATTAAAAATTATAATTGTTTCTAACGGGTCATGTAATATATCAAATCCCAGGGCTCATTATGACGAATAGGTACAAATATATTTTTTTAATTTTTTTAAAATGAATATTTTAAAATATATTAAAAAAATATTTAAAAAAATTACCCATTCTCCCCGTTATTCCCCAAACTCTAAGACCTCATTTTTTTTGTTTATTGGAAAAATATGAAAAAAAACCTAATTCTATTATTTTGCCTCTAAATAATACAATTAAACGGAAAATAAATTACTAGAAAACCCCCATAGCAATTTTAGGGACAAATTATACAATTAAATGGAAAATAAAAATTCAATTTTCAACCGCATCAGATATCAGATAAAAGGCTCATTATGTGAATTACAAATATAACATATTTTTAAATCATTTGTATAAAAGATATTAAAAATATTAAACATCGATTTAATTCCCACTTTAGAAACTACACTATTTAAAATTTGAAAAATATATTTTATTTATATTTTTAAATAATTTGAATAACAGATTTAATAATTTATAATTTAAACTTTGACCTGTTTTGCCGTTTTTCTTCCAATCTACAGAGCCTCAAAACTCAGACAGTAGATTATAAAAGGCATTTCTGAAAGTTTATTAGTAAAATAAAACTCTAATGTTACTTTTTGGGGGCCAAATTAGAAAATTAAATACAAATGTATTGTGATAAAAAACAAGCGAATTCTAAAGCAGATTAAATAAAAAGTCTATGTGTGGAAAATAAAAGTGTATATTTTTTATAATTTTAAAACGCTTCCTTTAAAAGATATAAGGGTAAGTATAAGAAAATGCACTCATTCCCTGCTTGTCTGAAACTGGAATATTCGAATCTTGAAGGTGGTACGGAACCCTAAGTATGCGAGTCCAACTCGTACTTGACCAAATTATTTTTTTAAATCAATATTTTTGTCGATAAATAATGTTGTCACTTGGTTGACTAAATCTACTGCGCCATGTTTGATGGCTGCAAAAAAGCCTAGAAACATTTCTTTTACTTCTATATCAATTGGCTGTCCATTTTCCGATCTGGTTATTACTGCATACCTCACAACAATGCTTAGCTTTGATATGTCCGATGTCGTATCCATTATGATGGCAAAAAACGGTAACACTCTAATTTGTTCTAGTAGATGGGTTTCGAGTTTGGTCCCCAAGCTCTCAATCATTTCATTTTGAATTGTTGCACTCATATATCTTATAGATCTTAAAAACATAAAAACACAATTTAAAAAAAGTCTTGATATTAAACAGTTAATAATTATAAACAAAATAAAACGATAAAAAAACTTAGAAATAATTATTATTACCTTTGGGCATATCCAAAACTTGCTGCAAAATGTGATCATATCGGACGACAAGCTTTACAAAGGCCAGAAAATTTCCGTGGTATTCTTCTTGATTTAAGTCTTCTTGATGTCCTCTCAAAGCCAAAGAATTCTTTGAAGAACCATTTTTCAAAATGATGCTTCTTTGCGAATTTAATTTTCAAGTTCCTTGTCGATAGTAACTAATACTTTTTTCAAAATTCATACACAGCACATGCTTCCGAATGGCCACTCGAACAACCGTGTTGTTTAATTATTTCTGATAAATGCTTCCAATCTCAAATTCCCGTACACCAAACATTATTCCTTTGTGAAGCAAAGAACCAACAGGGTTGACAATAGGCAGCTGCTAGTATTTTGGAATAACACAACCAAAAACGATTAACTGGCCCATATTGAGAAAACGAAACGTAGTACGATTTTGAAAAACACCTATTGTTCTGGTTGATGTTTGTTGGAAAAGGTCCTGTAGGCTGTAAAGGCCCCATATCAAGAATTTGACGTTTTTCCTTATCACTTAATATTTTGTTCGTGAAGTGTCCCAAGTCATAAGAAGATTTGTCGTACACATTTCGAAATATGTAGAGGTCTATGGTTCCTCCAAACCCTCCGCTCTTATCTGTGTCATGCAAACATCATCCACGTTCGACTCTTCTTCAGTAGGCTTCTCAACCAACACAGCAGTTACCACATTATTTGAGTCACTATCAATAGAAGTATTTTGGCCAGATGTACTTGCAGAAGGCAGACTAAAAAAAACTTGTCAATTTTGGGCAATTTTTGTTTACTATCTTATCTTTCTTGGGTTGTTTGAGTTTAAATGCACCACTGGGTTTCTTCTTTTTATCCCTAATTTTAGTATTCTAATTTATTTAAACAATACAATATTAGATTGTGCTCGAGTAGATAGGTACTCACTGTTCACTGCCGACGTTAAAAGTAAAATAAAAGGAAAGAGAGACACAATGATACGCTGCAAGTGTCGTTGGAGAATCCCCGGAAAAAAATTATCACCGTTAGTGTTACCAGTGTTACCACATTTAACGATGGAGATCATGAACGATCTCCTGCCCCCGGATCTGAATTAATGTACCTACTGCAGGTGACTAGCATTTTTTCACGATATTTCGCGTTATACAATGAGCTGTAGCCGAAATCAATAGATTTGACACGATTTATTGACTTAACGGACATCAATATGAGTGGTAAAATCAAATAAAATTGAACCACTATATTGACCAGTACAAAAAAGTTTATTGACATTAGCTTACTTACTCCTAATAAAGCATTAATTTTTTAACTGTTCTCAAAAAAAATCTTAACTCGAATTCACAATAAAACGCACATCGATGAATAATAAAACGCACATTTCACTATCCGTCAAACTGACAACACTGCCAACCTACAGAAAGAATTTAGGAGAATTCCCTAGGCATAACTTTTGAATTTCTCTCAACTGAGTTGTCATGATTAAAGTGGGGTTGCAACCTGTCATATTTATTTTGAAAATGGGAGAAATTTCCAAAAGTTCAGTTCGATCGAGATTTCTGGTAAGGATTCGAGGCCCCTCTGAGCTTGAGGGTCCCGGGGCACTGCCCCGCCTAGCCCCTAGGTATCTACGCAACTAACTGTGATATCACAATAATTATAATTGCAGTGGCAGTTATTGAGTAGAAACTGGGTTAAAATCAACTAATGTAATTTTACTCATTTTATAACTTAAAATATATCCTTTATTTTAATAACGAAAAATAATATTCAAGACATATTTGTAGTATAAAACATTAAGCCTACAATTGCTTAAATAGAATTACATTGTAAAGTACCAGTAGTTCTTGAATTCGCTTTTGGAGACTTTTTAATATTAGAACATTATTTTCAGTAAATTTAATTACATTTTTAACATGATTAATACAGGTCTTAAGCACTGCTTTTTTGAGAGATGTAAAATATGTCCGCACAGGCTTATTTCAAGAAAGTGTTTTGCTTTAATGCAGTCCGCTTAAGTAATTGCAATTATAAGTAATCACCGAAAACTATTTGACATGTATGTATGTCAGACTTCAACACATAATAGTGAATAGTGTTTGTCTTAAGAAATTTCTTATTATGTAGGTGTCTGCTACCATAAACTCTCTCTCTCTCTCTCTCTCTCTCTCTCTCTATATATATATATATATATATATATATATATATATATATATATAAATATATATTATTGCAAATTACTGTGGCTTTTAATTAAAAACTGGTTGTCTAATTAATGATAACTTTATTCAATGATGAAAACAACTTATAAAATCAAAATACCTCTACTGTCAAACTAAAGCTGAACTATATGTGCTACCAACTAAACTAACTTCATCACGGAACACTTCTATGTATACTATTGCCGTAGAGCATATACTACTGGAGGTAGAGACAAGACTAGAAATTGGGGACAATAAAGAGGAACTTATATTATCGGTGTTTGTGGGTCAATGAAATGCGTACTGGATGGAGCTCATTGCAAGCAGCTCCTAATCGAGTCAAATATCCTCACTAGTGCAGGCTACCTGCAGAAATCTCAGCTCTAAGATTAGTGGATGTTTAAGAGTTTTACAGATTACCTAGGAATTGAGGAATTACTTAGTAGCAGTAATGACATGAAATTGCTCTAGACTCGGATTTTTTTCACTGAAAGCCCTTGATATCGATTCATCGCAAGTCAAAATGTGTAGTAGATCCCTAACAGTAGATTAAACTTTAAAAAGTGAAATTTATCATATGACAAAATTCAACGTTACGAAATTTGGCTATCAAGCTAACTCAAATCAATGAAACGGTCGATCTAAATAACTGGTTATTCGACAAATTGTATCAGTCTTTCAAGTTTTTATGCTAGGAGTGCCTTCTTCTTTCTGCGTTTCTCTTTTAAATGATTTTTTCACCCAGTTGTGAGCATGAGTAGTTAATATCGGTCTCTTCTCGTGATGTGTCGCAGGTATTCCTCCTGTGTTTAGGTCTCATCCGCACAACATCTTCTTCATTTTCATGCATCTGCTTCTTGCATTTCTATGCATATCCATATATTTACTAAGCTATTAGGGAGTGTTTAAAAAGTTAACTAGCACTTGTATTTGACTTTCATTTGGTAGTTTAAGATTTTCAATTGGGATTTTATTTGGGTCTAACTGCTTTTCTGTCTGTCGGTGTTTTCATCATATAAAAAACTTCTTCGTTTTTTATATTTGGTCCTTCATCTCATTGAGTCAGTCCAGTTCTGTTGTCATTTCTTTCAAAGAGGTCTATTACATTTTGATCAAACATTTTGAATTGTTACCTTATTCCTATTATCAGTTATCTGCTCTCATTACAAAGAGTACGAGTTTCGGTTTCTAGTGCCTGTTATACCTTTGATTTTCTTGTTCGATCTCTTCAGATTTTGTTCCAAAATATTCTTTTTTAACAAAGTCTATTCTGGAATTTATTTCAATTTGTATTTCCGTATAATTACTACATTTGTTTTTATTTTTTTCTTTCATATGTAAGATATCTTCTGTTTTCCAATGGTGTTTCTTTCTGTTCTTTTCTATTTGTAATCCTCACATTTTTTGTTTATCGCTACATTAAGGTTCCCATTCGTTTTAAGTTTTTCGCTGCTAAATCATCATTAATTATTTTTTTGAAGATGATATTTGTGTTGTAATGTGTCTTCTTTGTTCACTTGCTTAATTATTTTAGACTAATATCAATTTCGACGATGATCAGATTGTGACCCGTATTAGCATCAGTCTTTTTAACAAGTTTTAACCAATTTTATTGATTTTTAGTGGCGATCTTCAATTAGTATATAATCTTCTGTCTTGGAGTTTATAGAAGGTATTTGCTATTGCCATATCGTCTTTTGACATAATTGTATCCCCTCTCTCGTCCGTTTCTCCAAGACCATATTCTTTTGTCAATCTTTGCAATAAAATCTCCTATTAGTATTTGGTAGTAGAATAATTTAATTTCTTCATCTATGTGTTGGGTGATTACACATTAAGAAGGACTTCGATCAACGTGTTTTACTAGTGGATCCTTACGGAGCAATCTGTAAGCTAACTTAGAGAGATATAAAGTATAATGTTCCAAATGTTGTGCATATCAATCAAGGATCAGAAAACAAAGGACTACATAAAAAACAACAAAAATAAAGCCATTGCCATAGCTTTATCGGAATTGAAAGGAAACACGGTAGCCATGTGGTAACTAAAGTAGATGTGGTGTAACATATTGTAATATTGTTACAACTATGTTGATACTGAATAAAATAAAATAAAATTTTGTTGAACATTGAAAAAAAAACTATTCAAATACTGAAGTTCTGTTTTAATTCCATAACATACCAGATCGATAATTGTTACAATATACATGAAAAAGTCAGTTTGCTGTTTTTGCGGCAACAATGCTCTATCTGGTACAAATATGAAGCCATAATCCCATGCGAATTCTTTGGATGAAATGGGAACAGCGTAATTTAATTTCAGAAAGCTGAATAAATAACATGAAGTAACTTATTTTATAACATCATCTTCAGATATCTGGATTCAACTATTTCTTTGTTCTCAAACAATTGTATAAAGGGCTCAACTAAAAATACTTTAGTGCATTACCTAAATTTGGATTATTTGATTTTGGCATGAACTCCTGTGAATAATTTACTGTTTGCACCAACTAAAGGTTGTAATAAAATTTCATTCTATTTAAATTTAGATACTATTATTAAAATTATTCCAGACACTTTGTTTTCTGGAATAGCTATTTTAAACAAATATGTAAGTTTCGAGAATTTGGGGTCAGGACGCACCAAAAATTGAACTAAGACAATAATAGAACACACACTATATACAGAAACAACAAAATTAAACCTACAAATATCTAGGGTTCATCAGAATTCAAAATTCAATCACCCAGAAAGAAAAAATACATCACGAATATAAAATAAGACTAAAAAACTCTCTAGAATGTAGACTCAATTCCAGAAACTTGTATATACCCTTACTCACGTATTGGTTTGGTGTCATAAAGTGGACTAAATCTGACCTAAAATATATTATCATCCTAACAAGAGCCAAACTAAGGAGTAAAAGAAAGCTACACCTTAATACATTCAAGGAATGAATAACCATAAAGAGAAAAGAAATTGGTAGAATGTTGGTAGATCTACATCAACTGCATGATACACAAGTAAACTGACTCAGAAAAAGAACGGATGTATTACATCAAGTCATAGTACAAATAGATCAAAATCTCAAACACCTTTATCTTCCAACGCTACATCAACCTAACCTGACCGAAAATAATACTACCAAACAGAAAAAAGTTAAATGGGCTAGCAAAGCGTAGACGACATTACAGTCAAATAAATGAAACATCAATAAATCAATAACTGTCTTAGAAATTTCTACAAACTGGCCAACTCTTTCCAGAGACAGAATGGTTCATACTGGCAATTCAAGACTAGGTCATAGCAGCAAATAATTCCAAAAAGTTCATTATGACAGATCACTCCAAAGAAAATGAAAATCTGTCCATTATGTTACACCAGGGAGTACATTCGCGGGCATTATATACAATCGCCATAATATAGCCGCTACAATTGCACATCAATTTCTTGCGGCCCTCTACAATTTATTAGCAGAATAAAAAAACATTTTTTCCTTAAACTAAATGTTGGAAATGTCTATCAGCCTCTTGGCAATAACTTAGACTGTGGATAAACTAATTTTGTAATCATTAGTAATCATTCGTAATGTACATCTTGTACATTAAGAATGAACCTTGAACAAATTATTATTTCTTAACTCCTCTATATTAAATAGTTACACAAGAAAAAATCGAGAGGTGTATTATCTTTATTTCAAATTGGCCATCTCCTTGTTTAATTTTTGTCAAATGATAACTTTCTGTACTCTCTTCGAGGTGTCATTCTTTTGTGCAAGTTTGTATCTCAGGCGCCCTTCGAAAATTATTCTACTCCAATAGCTGTAAGTTTATTGTCTCATTGTGTCTTGTAGGGTAAACCTGGCTTAATCTGCCGTAAAATTAATATTGCAAATGAAAAAAAAATACGATAGTTATCATATTCATTCAGTTCTTTGACTAGGTGGACTTTGGAAGGATGGAAACGTTTTCGTTTGTTAACTGTAGACTGACTGGTATGTGTTAAACAAGTTATATACGGCTTGTTGAGTTTTCATTTTATCTGCGACTCCAACCAGGATTACAAATTCTATGTGATTGCTTTCACTTAAATAAGCTATGGTCAACTAGTCAATAAATATCTTTACTTCGAATAAGTACTAATTCCACAATGGCAAAATGTAGCAAACTTCCATTTTTAAAGTCTTTAGACTTATAGAGATTTATGCAAAAATGTAATATTCCATTTAAGTAACAAATAAGATTAAATTAGAGCTAAGAGTTGGATACATATTTGACTGTAAAATTTGCTGCTCTACTGATTTCCATCTCAAAAAGGGGTTCACTAAAAAAAAGACATTGTAATAATTTCCAAAGTCATTGCCAGTTCACATTCGTCTAGACAGAAAAATACTAAAGCTTTTACATTTAAATTTTCCGGTCAAGCTTAAGACCGCGACATAATTAAAAAAAAAACTAAATTTGACCTTGATGGGACAGCGTAGGTCATGAGTAAATATTATGGGCGGACATAGAATTTGTTGTTCTTTCCAAATCCCCACTAAAAACGTGACCTTCAAGGTCATCAACAAGATCAAATCCAAGGTTGCCATCGGGTACTCAGTGAAATATATACATTTTCTATCAAACTTTTTTCACTGCTATGCTTTTTCTGTAGATTCAGTCGGGCCAATACCTAACTGACATCCAGTATATAAGTACTGAGTAGATCAGATATTAATACTACCCGTACTCTTTGCATACGTATTATGGATCTCTTAAAATTCGTTAATGTGTACAGGTATGCAGCAACGACTTTCTAGTCATTCTCTTTAACTGTTTCTCAAATAGTTTACAAGCGAGCAGCTGGGTTTCTTATTCTACTATTAAATAAGAGATGTCAAGATAAAATTTCTGGAGCCATCCACATTTGTTGATGGAAGTCTCGGGCATATTTTAATGTGTGAACTGCTTGACAGCAAATAGTTTACTATAAAATAGGTGATAATGTATAACACATTAAGTAATTAGATAATTCTAAATGAAATTTTTCAATATAATTTCAGAGCTCAAAATTTTGGTTAAAAGGGATCTAAATTAGCACAATAAAAAATCCTAATAATTTCCTTTAAAGTCTACTCGAGAAAGCCAATGGAAAACAATAATAAAGGAAACCACCAAAAATGTAATGCCTTTGTTTTAATTGGATTCTTGCAGTAAAGTCCGCTGTTGGGTTGAGGTAAATGAAAAGGAACTTCTGTTTTTTTTCTGTGTTCAGTCGTCAGTTTCTAATTCAATAAAAGGACCAAGCTTACGCCTTGAAAAGTAATTATCTTTCTTCAATGGTTTGCAGATATTTTTTGTTTTTATTCCATCTTGAATCTGAAAATTGGTTTGTATTTGCCACACTGAAATACCCAATTTCAGATTAATAAGTATAATTTATAAAAATTAATCATTAGTTTGATATTAGATAGATTGATAATTAGATTAGTTAATATTTAGGATTTGCACCTTGCTGTATTTTATTCAGAATGCCAATTGGTGGCAGAGGTGTTTTATGAATGGGGGATGAGGTATTCCTTTCACCAGGCGCATTAATTTCATTTTCATTTGACATAAACATCAGAGAAATACATGCTACAATGAACAACCATGTCATTCCCCATGCCTCTTTTGTTTGGAACAATTTACTATTTATGCAAGATATTGCATATTACGCAAATTGGTATAGATTAAATATTGTCGGGATGCCTTTTAGGACTGGCCCACCCTTAGGATTGACATTAACTCACTACAGCATGTATCAAACATTTTAGGACTAAAGATTTGAAAGAGTCAACCACTGACATATATCGTTGAATGAAGAATATGAGCAAAAACTGATTTAGCACCTTACTGAGAGCATAGCCAGGTGTACAGAAACCCGTTGTAGGTGTAAAGCAGCTATATCCCATACTAACATTAGTCTGTAACCTATAGAACAAGCACCTGTGTACAATAAAATTTCTTTCTATTTGGTTTCATTTTTCGTATATCGTACTTAATTTCCGTTACTTATTGTTCCTAAAGATTGACGTTTTTCTATGACGTTTTTCTATTATGTAACCGTTTAAAAACGCTTTTATAAACCTATACATTGTACAGCTAAAGTGGTTCTTCTATATCTATGCAATTTACAACTTGAGGAATCGTTGATAAAATACATTGAATTTGGTCTGTTGCTGTTGAAACCACCTCTCCTTCGGCATGCTGCGTCACTCTTTCTTTGACCCCCTATGAATCATATGACACAAAAATTAGAACCCTCGTATATCATTCATTAAGATTAACAATACACAAAGGTTGGTAATCTTAAATATTATTATTTTAATAATAGAATTTAAATAAATGAATAACACATCTATAAAAACGATAAATAAATTGTTAATTGTTGGAAGCCCAGAGTTTATTTAAATGTTTAGAATTATCTATAATCAGCATTGCAGTATCTTCTTCCTTGTCTTCGAAACTACCATTTACTTCATCTTGATTTATCCACTATGTATTTTCAGTACCCGGGCTTTCATCCCCCAATATGATGAATGTCTGACGAACCACCTCACATTTTTCTTTCCGTATTAGGTATACATTTTTTAATTGTTTTTTTATGGATAACAATTATTATGTGAAACTGTATGAGACTTCAAAAAAACTATTATATATTAATTATTTATTAGCAGAAAAAAATACAATTATGGTTTTTAGAATTAGATTATTATTAATATTATTACCAGCGAAATAGCGAAATAGTAATAAGTAAAATTAACAATATTATATGTATAATAATAACAATAATAAATAAAACTAACAATATTATATGTTCGAATGGAAAATGGACACCTAAGCTTAAGCTTGTGTTGTGTTCAAGAGAACATTCAAGTATATACAAAACAACAAAATATAACTAGGTACATAAAATATAACTAAACATGAATAGAAATAGAGGTATGCAAATAGGGGTATTATTCTATAAATAGAGTAATTTATTTTTGGTGTTTTCATTATACTAGAAGGGCTAATAAGCTAGCATAGTTCTGGGCTATATATGTTTTAATTTTTTTCTTGAATTGTTTCCTGGTTAGTTTTTTGTAACTTAATGGAATCACGTTGTATAATTTAATACCGTTATATAGTAGGCATTTTTGACATACAGTTTTATTCTTTCGATCAGATAGGAGCAACTGTTTATCCTTTTGCCTGGTGTTATGTGGATGATTTGTTTTAATGAGGTTGTTCGCTGAATGTATCGTCTTTAACAATTCATTAATGTAAAGACCTCGCACGTTCAATATTGCCCGTGTAATATAAATATGCCTGACGCTTTGACTATTATTTAATCTAAAGATTATTCTAATTATGTAATTTTGACTTACCTCTATTTTTTTTAAGTGTGTTTTATAAGCTACACCCCAAGCGCATATACCATACCTTATTATGGAATCGACTAGACTATTGTACACTATAAGTAAAACCTGTTAATGTAGTAAATTACCGAGAGTGTAGAATATGCAACTTTATTTTACCATCGGCCGTGTACAGTAGAGGTGTAATAAAAGTAATTATTCGTTACTCGAGTACTCGTTACTTGCTCGGATCCGAAGTAACGATACCGCTGGTGAATAGAATACTTGATGAATGGTAATATACATATAGTCGACATGGGCTGAGTTAATTTTTAGCCAGCATTCGGGTCATCCCGTTGCCACCGAACCGGTCCAACGGTTTGACGGCGAGCAAAACGAATAGTGCCATCAATCAATATTTTGATGAAACTGATCTCATATATGAACCAAGGGAAGTTATCAGTCGCAACAAGGTCGTAGCCAAATATTTTTTTGGTGCTGACTACTTCCTTGAGTTAAAAAAAGACTATTAGGTAAGTACCACATGCTTTCTCTTTAATAGACTTCTAAAAAGTAATTGAGACCAAATATTCAAAAGCAGTATGGATGGTCTGAGTAAATATCATCATCATAGTCAAAATGTATTATCAGACATGTTGTGAACTCGTAATAGCTCTGTTTAGATAGAGCGCTCTCACCACTCTTGTTTTCAGTTGCCTTGTGATTGCCGAACGCCGTATACTCGCAACTCGGTGGCTCTTGTCACAGTCATATCTAATAGAGGTGTAAGAAAAGTAATTATTTGTTACTCGAGTACTCGTTAACTTGCCCGGATCCGAAGTAACGACTACAAAATTCACCAGCTGTATAGTTATTCGAGTACTCCAATGTTTCTCAAATACTTGAGGAATGCTAATATAAATATAGTCGACATGGACTGAGTTAATTTTTAGCCAGCATTCGGGTCATCCCGTTGCCACCGAACAGGTCCAACGGTTTGACGGCGAGCAAAACGAGTAGTGCCATCGATCAATATTTTGATGAAACTTCTTTGAAGTAATTACAGATTTCTTATTTAAAATAAATAGGTCCACATAAATATTTTATATTTATATGGAAATAATAACAATAAAATGTTGGTTTACAGTTGTACTATAAAATTGCATTGTCACAGCCGTATATTAGTCTATAAAGTTGTTTGGCGGACAAATGACAATGTAAATATTGTCATTTTACCTGAAGCACAGTATAATCAAACCTCTGTGCCCGAAGCATATACAGAACGAGTAATCGAGTAACGAATATTTAGTAACGAGTACTTAACTGAAAAGTAACGAATACTTACGAGTACTCAAAAGTAACGATACTTTACACTTCTATTATATTGGATATACACAGGAACCGATTGAGATCGAAGTGAATGCTGGCGCCGATGTCGAAAATAAACATAAAAAGATTTACCGTATTATAAGCTATTGCGACCAAAATATAATCGTAGAGATCTTCTACAATTGCACAGGTGAAAGAATGAGTTTCTATCGTAGTTGAAAAATAAAATAAAAAATGTCCAGAAAGAAAAACTATAAATATTTGATAAACTGCGAAAGTCACATCTCCTTAGACCTCCTCCCCGGACTCCCCGTCACATCTTGTGACGCTTCCATTTCCCATGAATGCTAGCTTATTTTTTGAAATGCCGATGTTGAATATTTTTGCATAGGGTAGACTCAATCGATCTTACTAATTCTTTAAGATATAACGAGGAAAAGCGCCGATGTAATAACGTATACTTGATAACTTAGGCAAAACAGGCCTACGTTTTGTTAAAAAGCATTAAGGACCGTACTGGGCACAGACTCACCAATAATAAATTTATAAAATGCGTTTGTCAAATGTTGGACTATAACTAATATGGATAAAAAATCTGACAGAAAAATAAATTCGTATATTGTATACAAAAATGCACAACCTATAAATCAAATTTATAGCATAATGAGCGGAGCAATATTACATGAAAAAAAAAACAAATTAAAGAAGGACGTAAGTGGTTGTATGGAAACACTTGAAATTTGTGAATCTAGAAGAATACTAAGGATCAGCTGGGTGAATAAGATATTTAATAATGAAGAATTGAAACGTATTAGAAAAGAGAATGATGTTTTTTTAAACATTATAAAAATAAGAAAGTAGCAGTACTTGAGTTATTTTATGAATGATTAGTAGTAGGAGTTACAGAAAATATTTATTTAAGGAATTATATAGGGAAAGAGAAAGATAGCAATAAGACGCATGTTCTGCTTAAACAGTCTGTGGGCCAGTGGTACTTAGAGCTGCAATATCAAAAATTATTTAGCAATAATGATAACCAATCTTCATATAGGAGATGACATTTAAATAGTTTTTAAATTTTATTGAGCTTTATACATTTGTGCTATATAATAGAGTACAGAATTCTAATTTGACTTGATGAGTAGCCTCGGTTTTACAGTTGCAACCATACTTTGATTTTTAAGAAGAAGCTTATTTAAGAATAACGGGAGTACAAGCCACTAACTTAGAATATTGATATTTATGTTCATTCAAGGTTTCGTCTTATAAGGGTGAAGGTTCCTAACCTTAAATTTTACAGGTATGCAAATGAGAGCTTTCAGTCACATATTCTCTCCTATCAGCTGCTTCCGTACCTCTTAATCTCCTACGCACGAAATGTAGTCCTTAGAAATTCAAAATCAGTACGGTAGTCCTAAGGCTGTTGAATTAACTGCCTTCCTTTCCATTAGCCGGAACAAAGCATTCTTGTTATAATAAGCTCTTGTATGCAGCTGCTTTCATGTTTGCTAATTCAACAACGTTCTATTAAAGCTACAGTGCCAACTTACTGCTTGGTGATAAATGCGAAATAATTTCGGCAAGAGCCTCATTAACGTGATACAATTAATTCAAGAGCATTTTAATTACAGTTAAGTTGGGCCATGGGAGCGATAGCGATGCTTTGCTCTGTGGTGGAATTAAATTTCACTTGCTGGAATCTTATTAGGAGTAATAAGATAAAAACGATAGAATTGGGGAACATAATAAGAAGTCGAAATGTAAAAGTTGTGATAGTCGTTGCGTAATTGCTATGAAATTTTATTATTTGTTTATGTAGAAGTTCATTTTCAATTAATTATTTTTTTACTAGCAGATGCAAATCATTTTAAAAATTCACGACAGTAATACGTAATACTGAAGTGTCCAATTTTTCCATGGAAGTTAAAATACCCAATGTTGTGAACCGATTTTATTATATTTTTTGATTGAATAAATAGATATTTGAATTACTTGTTTAATAATTTTTAGAGGATAATTTCAATTTTGCCATTGTTGTCAGCCAGTTATGATATAGTAATTTTTTTGTTTAATATAAAAGTAAATATTTCATTGGTCTTATTAATTCTCACAACAATTTATTCAATTACACTGCCCACATATTTTACATTTTTCTTGGTTAAATCCATTTAGCATACATACACTTATTTACTAACCTATTGTTTTGTTTTTGATCATTTGTTTCGACTTTAAATATTTTCAGTTATTAACTAATATTTATTTAAATCTATTTGATCTAGGAGGTATTATTTTACGATATGCATATAGCTGAGTTGTTATTATTTGTGGTGTACACAATTGTAATGCTTAGAATAGCTTATTTAACTCCCAACTTGTTTCTTTCTCTTCTACTACATGGATCAAACTAATTTATATGTTATTATCCAAAAATGAAGCAAAAAATACCAGATTTGCAAGCTCATGTAATAGTCCAAGTTAGATTTCAGTTGATGTAGGTTTCATGATTTTCTCATCAATTGCTTTTGACATAATAGTTAATAAGAATAAACACAGTTAGTTACCAATATATTGCTCTAACTAATAAGGAATTAGTGATACACCTTGGACTTTGAAACAAATTTTTAGTTCTTAAAATTTGGCTAATGCCTCAATTATAATTTAATTTGTTATAAGTGTCAATGCAATCTATTGTATTTTGAAATAATTTATATATATATATATATATATATATATATATATATATATATATATATATATATATATATATATTAAATAATATTTATTAATACGAGGGGTTCACACAATTTGAATATTGGCCAATTATATTCATATGTCTTGTAATAATATGCCCGACGTTATCGATAATATAAATAATAACGGATTTAATTTGTACTATTTCCATCCTTTCTACTAATTTTAGATATTAAGGGTTCCAGGCTAAACATGCATAATCAATTGTACTTTTATCGAAGGGAAATAAGGGACAATATGAGAAATCTTTCGTAATTCTGAAACTAAATCCTAAGTTGTGATAGGACTTGTTAACAACATTCTCAACATGTAAATCAAATAAAAGTTTGGAATCCAATGTTATTCCAAGTTCCCCGATGTTGGTTACGTGGTGTAAAATATAAGTGTCAATCAAGTGCCTGGCCAAAGGGTATATTACTTCTTAATCGTGAAAATCTGATATGTTGACATTTAATCCTAATCTATTATTAACACAATATTGTCCAAGTCTTGCTAAATCAACTTGCACTTTCGACAGTTTTCTACATTTTTTATATTATAATAAACCACAAAATCATCAGCATAGATTATGTATTTAGGGTGAAAACAACATTTAACTGTATCATTCGTCAAAAGTAGAGAAAAGTTTGGACCCTTGTAGTACACCAGACGTAATGTTATTGTAAGATATGTCATACCGAACTTTTGTTTCGGAAAGATTACTCAATTAATGGCTGGAATAACAGCAACATTAATTACATTCTAATCAGCAGTTTCAAATTTATATCTTTTATAAGATGATCTTTTTTATATAATAAATAATTTTCAAATTTAATACCTCAATTCCTAGTAGTGCCTTCGTCAACAAAGGAAAGGTTACAGGGCAGTCTCTTAATATTCTTTGAAGCGGAATATAACAACTCTAATTTCGGAATCCGTAATACAAACATTAGAGGGTAGGAGAGTTTGAAGTGGCAAATCATAAGACAACAATGTTTCAGGTGCATTAAATTCACCAACAACCAATGCAGTGTCCTTATTTTTCACAATTTTAGACACATTCTCGAACTGACATTTTGGGAGTGGGATACTTAAACATAACAGAGCAACAGCTCTTTATATCCCTTGCACTCATTTGACCAATCAGGACGCACGAAATAACATAATTCAGTTTTTATCTGCTACTTTTACGCCACCGCCATCTTCTTTTAACCTTTCGCAGAGATAGTCCCTAAACTCATTATAAGTCTAAAGATCGGAAAATTCCATTGAACTTGTGTTATCGTTGAATTGAGATTTCGTTATGCATATTATATCCGGGAAAGACCCATGACAAGTGAAACCATTCTTTTTTCGGAGCCCAATTGGGACAGGTAGACAAGGAAATTTTTACGCGGAAAAAATATCACGAAAAATAATTAGTATTTAGCTTTCAGCAACCCAAATAATTGCATTAACAACTAAAATGGGATGGTATCGTCTGCTAACAGCCAATGGAGGCGCGAGGTCGGAGCACGAGAGGGGGCAGATGCTCTTCCCTAGTCCTCAGTTGCCGATTATTGACACCTCATTATATATGAAATAAAACCTTTAATTATTTATTTTAGTCAATGCCTACTATATTACATGCATGTTAATACAAAAGTTGTAATTTCCTCCGCTAGACCAAAAATCTCCCAATCTGCAAACTTTAAACAATTGGCAATTTTAAGAAAGGATGGTGCTGAGTAAAGTGAAGCGAATAATTTTGATTTAATTTCTCGATCTAAAGGATGTGTAAGAAAAAGTATCAGAATACTAAATTATCGATACTTACTAAAATGTAGACGAGGTAACAATACGTTGAAATTTAATTCTGGAATTACCAACACTAATAATAAAGATGAGATGTAATGTTAAACCTGAAATATTTAATAAACAAGTCGAGTTCACAAAATATTTATATTCGTCTGTCCTAGAAATCATCAGGTGAATGACGATAGCAAATCCATAGATATGACGATATGAGATCGTTATGAGATCGTTATGAGGTCGTAATGAGATCAATCATTTCAAGACGATGGAACTCCAAGGAAACTTGGAGGAATGGGTTACACCAGTTATGTAGGTATCAGAAAAAGGTTTATTATCTATAGTACTAAGAAAGTATGAAATATTATTACAAAAATATAATACCCCCTATAAATGGATCTTTATTAATGTAATTACATAACAACAATATTCCAAAGCTACAAAAGGTATTAGATAGAATTAAGATGGGTATATCACTTTACCCGTAAAGAAATTACAAACGTAAACAGATCCAGAAATTATTTGTTAAAAAACTATTACGGCTAGTACTAGAATTTACTGAACTGATGGAAAAAATGAGACAAATAGAAAATGTTATAGCGTCTTATTTACGAAAATGAGAGGAATGAACCTGTCCCACAGAATAAATCGAAATTATATAAAATATCATGCAGTAATGATTTTATTAAAACTCTAAATAGATAAAATACCCTTTGTACACTGGGACATTAAGTCAAATATTTTACAAATTGTTTAGTTTCTATGGATAAAATAGAGATTCTTTATTATTTTAGCATTATTTTAATACCATTTTTGCAAAAAATTCCACAGGTGTTTGAATGGTTTTTCTTGAAGAAGGTACCCCGCGTAACACAAAAAAAGTGTTGTTAACAAATTTTTACCTCTTAGTTAATTATACCAGGTGTCTAAAATAGCAAAAACCCTAATTTTGGCAGTTTTTGTGACTTCTCAGCAACAGAGTAAGAATTTTAAGAATCAAAGGTAAGTGTGTTGCATGCGCATTTTTAGAACCTACTAAATGAGATGTTGATCGATAGGATTGGTTAATTAATAAATGAGCAAACAGTTTGACAGTTGGCATGGCATTTGTATTAGGGAAATAATAAAAGCGATTTTAGTCCATTGAAATTTTGTCTGAATCTGTAAAATGAGGTGGCAGCAAACTAACACAGAATATTTATGTGTTTGGCCGTGCTGATTACGAATCTGCAATTAGTTTTTGCCGCAAACGTGCAGTAAGGGAGAAATCTCCATAAAACACTCCCAAAAAAGAATTTTTTGCATTTTACTCAAAAACCACAATAAATTAAAAAAAAATAACCTCGTCATCGCATTCCTCGTGAAATTTGAAATCGAAAACGTGTAGCAACTTATACAAAGTGAACAAACTGTTGTCTCATTATTTAATTTTTAATTTAGTTTGGAAGATTCGGAATACACAAGTTGTGCGCGCATACACTCCGATAAATCAATAAGCATTGTCCATATGAGTTCACATAGCTGGCTTACAATATACAATCGTAAGTAGTTATAATTTGGAATAAGTTCAAGATTTAATAGATGGCTTGTACTGTAATAACGAATTTGCGGTATTACTGGATTGTGGATCATAATTTAGTAGTTTTACAGAAAATTTGAAAGATTGACTTTTCATTGAAGTTAGTGGTAGAGATTGTAACTTTGCGAGATAAAAATTTTTTATTCTACTCATGTTTCTAAATCGTTTCTAATTATTTTTATATCATGTATAATGGGTTATATATATATATATATATATATATATATATATATATATATATATATATATGTATATATATATATTTGTTTTCGTTTCCATGAGCGAATCCACGAATTTAGATCACCCGTTTTAAACCCAATTTTCCCCCCTAATTCTCTAATTTACAATTACAAATATTGGTGGTAGTGTTCCGGGAGCTAGGACTATATAAATTGTTTTCAGGATATTCCTGAAAAACGGCACATTCATCTTTTTTTATTGCAGCATTTATTACTTTTGTTATTTTTTGCGAAACTTGAACACGACCACAATTTTCAGTGAGCGAAGTTGAATTCGATAAAATTCGATAAAATAGACATGTGCAGATTAGTGAAATTAAATCCAAATGACTGAATCAATTCTATAACAATTTTAAGTATTTATATTTCAAAATATTTGTATATACTTCATAATATACAGAGTTCATGACACGAGGGGGAACATTAGGTAGGAGATTTAGGGAAATCAAACGTGTTAGAGATGGAACGATGCGTACTAGGTGCGTCACAAAGTTGTAAAATAGAAATGAAAACATTAGGAAACAAACAAGAATCGCTGATATAATTCAAAAGTGGGTAAAATGAAATAGCAATGGGCTGGGCATGTGACAAACTAAACTAAATGTCTAAGTATTTCTTGGGAAATAACACCACATTAAAGAAAAATTGCTGTTTATTATATATTATTGTTACGGAATTTACCCAAAGCCGACCCTGTGTCATTCAGCACGACAACAAACGCTTTACGATAAAAAAATAGGATTCTCGAAAAGACTCGGCAGCGGAAGGAACGATAATGATTTCTACTGGAGAATTCTACGCTGGTGATATAAAAGAAGCACACCACGATCGCCAGGAGTGATACCGCGACGACTAGCTTATATGAAAATGTATTGTGAATCAGCTGTTTTAAATGTAAATAAAGTTCTAGAAAAGTGAAAGTAAATATTAGTTGTTATAATTTTTAAATTGAACCCACGAAGTATATAACAATTGGTGTCAGAAGTGGGATAACGTGATCCGGCATAGGGTCCTTGTAGCGAATATTGAGGACGATTTTATACTGGGAATGGACCTAATTAGCCAGCATGGATTTATGTTCGACCCGAGATATGATGTTCTTCGGTTCCTGAATGAGGAATTTGTATTGACACGGCCCGTCAACACATCAGTCACGCCCATAAAAATTGTGGCAAAGTCTTCAGCTAGAATTCCCGGTCGAACGGAACAGATTATTCATGGGCAGCTAGACAGCAATCCTGGGAGCTGCGTTGGAATGGTGGAGCCCGTACACTCAGCTCATGACTACTTAGTTGGACGGGCTATAGTTAAAACCGGACGAGATATACCAATCAGAGTCCTGAATCTGTCCAACAACGACATCAGAATTACCAATGGTCAAGAGATAGCTTGTTTCGAGCCAGTAGAGACCATCATCAATTGCGAAGAAGAGTACCAGACGTCGGTGAAGGCTCAACCCATCAGAAAACATCGAGTCCATGTTACAAAATGGAGTTATTGAGCCATCCATCAGTCCATGGTCTGCTCCCGTCGTGCTAGTTAAAAAGAAAGATGGAACCACCCGATTTTGCGTGGATTACAGAAAGCTGAATGATGTCACGAAGAAAGACAGCTATCCACTACCCCGAATCGATGACACTTTGACCACACTAGCAGGCTCCCGTTGGTTCTCCACACTAGACCTAAAAAGTGGATATTGGCAGGTTAGTCTGCACGCAAACGACAGAGAGAAGACAGCGTTCTCCACCAGTAAAGGGCTGTTTCAGTTCACGGTCATGCCCTTTGGGTTATGTAAGGCACCCGCTACATTTGAGAGGCTAATGGAGTATGTACTGAGTGGGTTAACATGGAAGACGTGCTTAGTGTACCTTGACGATATTCTAGTCATGGGCCAGACATTCGACGACCATTTGAAGAACCTGGGCGAAGTATTCTCCAGAATTAATAACGCCAACCTGAGACTCAATCCGAAGAAGTGTTCCTTGTTTCAAAAAGAGGTAGAGTTTTTGGGCCACGTAGTGTCTGAGTCAGGAATCCGCACCAACGAAGACAAGATAGAAACCATCCGTAATTGGCCAGTTCCAAGAGACAAACATGAACTCCGAAGCTTCTTGGGCCTCTGTTCATACTACCGGCGTTTTGTTGAGGGATTTGCCACCATCGCCGCCCCTCTACATCGGCAGACCACTGACAAAGAGACCTTCCATTGGAATCAGGATTGCGAAACATCATTCAGGCGACTGAAGGCAGCACTATGTTCCAGCCCAATCCTAGCCTTTCCTACACAGTCCGGCAAGTTCATCTTAGACACCGACGCCAGCAACACAGGTTTGGGGGCCGTCCTATCCCAGGTGCAAGATGGTGAAGAGAGGGTGATCGAGTACTACAGCCGTGGATTCTCGAAGCCAGAAAGAAATTATTGCGTCACCAGAAAAGAACTTCTTGCAATAATAAGGGCTGTGGACCAGTTCCATAAATACCTGTATGGTCGCCATTTCTTAATCCGAACAGATCATGCCGCACTCAAATGGCTGCTGGACATGAAGACACCGGAAGGACAACTGGCCAGATGGATGGAGAAATTACAGCAATACGACTTCAAGGTGAAACACCGCGCCGGTCGGTTGCACAATAATGCCGATGCCCTATCCAGAAGACCCTGTAGAGCGGAATGCAAGCATTGTCTGAAGACGGAACAGCGAGAGGGTATCTCCATCAGGCAGATCCGAGTGCAGGCCAATGAAGACTGGACAACGGAACAGTGCATCCAGGACCAAATGGCTGATCCAGACATCGAACCAATCTTGTCACTCAAAATGAGAGGGGCACCCAGGCCACGATGGGACGAGGTAGCTAGATACTCTGGCGTGCTGAAATCGTTATGGGCTCAGTGGGACTCTCTAAGAGTAGACAATGGAATGCTCAAGCGAGTTTGGGAAAGCGCTGATGGACGAGAAACCAAGTCCCAACTGGTAGTTCCGAAGAAAAAGGTACCAGCCATCCTGACCGAAGTACATGATGGAATTACCGGAGGCCACCTGGGCATGAATAAAACCCTAGACAAAGTTCGCCAGCGGTACTACTGGGTGAATTACTTCGAAGACGTCAGAGCTTGGTGCCGCAAATGTGCCACATGTGCCGCCAGTAAGGGCCCGAAAACCCGAACCAAGGGCAGAATGCAGCAGTACAATGTGGGCGTCCCATTTGAGAGAATTGTCATCGATGTCGCCGGTCCGTTTCCCGAGTCTGAGAGGGGGAACAAATACATTCTGGTCGCAATGGATTACTTCAGCAAATGGCCTGAGGCATATGCGATACCCAACC
This sequence comes from Octodonta nipae, assembly GCA_034190945.1. Classification (NCBI taxonomy): domain Eukaryota; kingdom Metazoa; phylum Arthropoda; class Insecta; order Coleoptera; family Chrysomelidae; genus Octodonta; species Octodonta nipae. The sequence continues at coordinate 56,856,970 of CM067218.1, read as the reverse complement.
AAGAGGCAACCACGGTAGCGACGGTGCTAGTAGAACAACTTTTCAGCCGGTTTGGCGTCCCGATGGAATTACATTCAGACCAGGGGCGTAACTTCGAATCGAATGTATTCCAGAAGGTCTGCACGATGTTGGGGATCAGGAAAACGAGAACAACACCATTACACCCACAGTCAGAAGGAATGGTGGAAAGATTCAACAGGACCTTGGAACAACACCTATCCAAGGTCGTCAGCAATAACCAGCGTGATTGGGATGAGCATATTCCCCTATTCCTGTTGTCATATCGCTCTGCTGTACATAATAGTACAGGCCTGACCCCAGCCAGGATCTTATTCGGAAAGGAGCTGCGACTACCATGCGACTTGGCATTTGGCTCCCCTGTAGAATCTCCCCAAGACATCGAGGATTAGCCCGAACGCAGATGTTGGCCACCAGTGACCGGATGAAGACGCGATACGACCTCAAGGCCAATTCAGTCGGGTTCCAGGAGAGGGACAAAGTCTGGCTGTACAACCCCCAACGGAGCAAGGGTAAATCCCCAAAGCTTACGCCCGCCTGGGATGGTCCATACGAAGTGGTCAAGAGGCTGAATGACGTCGTCTACCGGATCCGTCGAAACCCCAAGGCTAAATTGAAGGTGGTTCACTTAGATCGACTCGCTCCCTACCATGGAGGGGATGTTTCTGATCGGGACGATCAGAATTAAAGGGGGAGCAGTGTTACGGAATTTACCTAAAGCCGACCCTGTGTCATTCAGCACGACAACAAACGCTTTACGATAAAAAAAATAGGATTCTCGAAAAGACTCGGCAGCGGAAGGAACGATAATGATTTCTACTGGAGAATTCTACGCTGGTGATATAAAAGAAGCACACCACGATCGCCAGGAGTGATACCGCGACGACTAGCTTATATGAAAATTTATTGTGAATCAGCTGTTTTAAATGTAAATAAAGTTCTAGAAAAGTGAAAGTAAATATTAGTTGTTATAATTTTTAAATTGAACCCACGAAGTATATAACATTATTATATATACAGCAATTTTTTTTCTTTTATGTGGTGTTATTTCCCAAGAAATACTTAGATATTGAAAAATATGCCACAAATATCGTTCAGAAAAAAACTAAACTAAATGTAGAACGTCCATAAAATCGTTGGTTCGATGATATTAGCGTAGTGGTAGGTACCTGATGGTTAAATACTCGTACAATAAAAAACAGAGAGACATGAAACGGGATAGGAGAGACCTATATCCAAGAGTATATGACTGCAGGTTGAAAAGAAGAAGACTCTAGCTGAAGCAATTACCGTAAACTTCAATGTTAGAAAATGACAAATTGACAAAAATATTTATTAAATGGAAACACATTTGTTAATTAAATAATTAAAGATATGAAGGATATTTGTGAATTTTTGTTTTCATTTATTTACGTTACACTTTTTTCTTTAATTCTTTCGTCCTCGTTTTCATCATTAAAACATTGATTACCTTACTTTTATACAAACGACAATTTGAAGCAGATGCCGCAGCTAACGGATCGGGTCGTCAAGAAAAGTATATCTATTTTGTAAAAAACTCTATGTATTTTGTAGTTTCTTGTGAAAACTTAGCAAGCTATATCTGAGTCTAGTATAATGCTTAAGTCTTAGTTATTGCTGATTAAAATTTCACAAATTTATTTCATTTTGTTTGGAAGGTATGACTTTTTATATTCTGTATTGTTTTGCATATTTTTGTTTCCTATAATATAAATTATCTGAAACTGTTCGTGAAACACCCGTATCACGTGATTATTAGACATGCTTAAAATTGTTCAATGGTATACGATTTCATTCTAAAAATTACCAATGCATTTAATATAACAAAGTTTGAGAGAACCTTCTGCATAGCCGTAAAGTAACATTCCATTGATATATTGAACTGTATATGCGTACCTAGCGTGCATTCTCAATATCCTAAAATAAAGTAAAAAATAATTACAGAAATACTTAATCATTATCTGAAAGGTACTATACGATTTCCATGTAAAATGTTACGAGGAATACGATGACGCTGTTATTTGTTTTAAATTTATAGTAAAATGCAGAAAACCCCTTTTTGGTGGGGTTTATGGAGATTTCTCCTTTATTGCACATTTGCAGCAAAGAATAATTGCAAATTCGTAATCAGCACCGTCAAAAACATAAATGTTGTGTGTTAGTTTGCTGCCTCCTCATTTTGCAGATTCAGGCAAAATTTCAATGGACTAATTTGAAGTGAATGTAGGTTCGAACACATTAGTAAAATGAGGTACATTACAGTACATTTTATTTAATTCCGAATACCAATATCCAGGCTTTCAAACTGATTTTACATACGATACAACAAAACTAAAAGAAAATTAATTTATGAGGGATTGTACTCAAGGAACTAATAATTAATTTGTTCCTTTCAGATGGTTAAAATAATAATTTAGCTCAAAATGGGAGCATTGTAAACTTCACGTAAAATCAAAAGCCCTGGAAAAAAAATCAGATTTGCAAGAAAATCTGCTGAGCTGTAAATTTGAGATTCTTACCAGTTATTTACCTCGTAGAAATGAAAGATTCTGTCGAGTTACAAAATTTCAACGTATCTTATACAGTAACTATGGACGATTGAAAATAACTTAATAACTAATTGTCCAGTCGGCTATATGAACCTATCATTTAATAGCTATTGAAATTACGTATAAAACAAACTTACTTTCAACCCTAGAACAACAGTTTTTATGTGTTATGCTATCTACATTCCTCAAGAAAAGCTAATCAAATATCTGTGGAATTTTTTTGCAATTGAAAATACTAACTTCCCTAGAGTAATATAGCAAATAATATTTCGACTGAACATGTAATGGAAATTTTAAAAAAATCTTAGAAATAGGCAATAATTTCTGTACTTAATCTGCAATCCCAGTGAATATGCACGGTATAATAATACAAATACGGAATAACTGTCAACTGCAATGTTACTTTTATCCGGGCCTTGTAATATAATGCAAAAGCATTTTGCAAGGAACCTAACTTTCTCTTTGTATAAACGTAGTTAAGCGACGGCAAAGTTAATTTTATCAGAAACGCCTAGAAAATATAAATTTCCTTGCTAAAGGTTCAGATACGAACAACTTATTGTGTTAAATGTCTTTAAAGAGTTTCGAGTACAAAATTTCAGTGATAAAGATCTCCATTTCAAAGTGAAAGCATTTTCTTGTAAGCCCGCATTTTCTTGAGTTTGTGCTTTTGTCGGGACTTTGAGAGGAAGTATTTTCACAGCATTATCATGTTCCTATTTAAACTGTACTATAGTTCATGGTTATCTGCAATAAGAAGGTTTGCTGAATTTGTTCTCTAGGATTTACATACTACTTTGAAGGCAGTTTTTATTATAGTATACTTGAAAACAAACATTTACTTTGGTTGAATAATTTTTGAGGTAATGGTTGATATAAATATGTATATATATATATATATATATATATATATATGTTTCAGGTGGTTTCCGGGAACTCATCCGCGTAGTTGACAACTGATCCCTGCCGGGATCGATGGTAAAATGACGACGTTTCGGCAGAGTCACATCTGCCCTCTTCAGGTCGGTTCGCATAATTCTCGTAGCCTTCTGCTTTCGCTTCTAGTTACTCGAATACTGATATCAGTAAACTTAAAAACAAATATATATATATATATATATATATATATATATATATATATATTTGTTTTTAAGTTTTCGCGGGCACTAAATGTATTAGATGGTTTCCGGGAATTCATCCGGGTAGTTGATAACTGATCCCTGCCGGGATAGATGGTAAAATGACCATCATTCGGATGAATTCCCGGAAACCATCTAATATATATGTCTAGTCGTAGGCTTTCACGGATGGAACAATATGAAGAAATATTTATCCGGGAATACATCCGTTCGTTATATTGATTCATATTTGAATCCTGCAGACGTTTCGCCAAGGTCTCACTTGGCATTCTCAATGCGTTGTTGCGGTGAACTGAGAGCTGATCTATCTAAACTGTTTATTTTATATGCCTCCGTCGGAGGCACCTGATTGGTCGGTGTTGACTCCGCCCCCTTTGCTGCCGTGGCGGGTGTATCACTTGTTGAATGGTTTGTATTTTGCGTGGCTAATTCTGTTTGATTTTGATGTTGAATAATTGTCTTCCATGTATTAGAAAGGTGCAGGGCGTCGTCTCTTTTGTTTAGATGTCCACTTTTTTCGATTTCAATGGCTTCTCATATTAGTCTGGTTTTGTAATGAGTTGTTTGTGCGATCTGTTTGTAACTATCGAAATTTATTTTATGGCCCGCTTGTTGTTGGTGTTGGAACAGAGCCGATGTTGTCTGTTTATTTTTGACAGCTAATCTGTGCTCATCTAAGCGGGCTGAAATTCTCCTGATCGTTTGTCCGACGCAGACCTTGTCGCACGCTCCACAAGTTATACTATATTTCCCTTGGTTTTCAAGTTTAACTTTTGGTTTGGGATTTCCTAAACTTGTGCCTATGGTCTGGTGCGGTTTGTATGCTGTCTCTATGTCATGCCGTCGAAGAATTCGGCCAATTCTGTCCGTTGTGCCTTTGATTTATGGTAAGACTACTTTTGGTTTTTCGGTGAGGTCATCATTTGGTTTTGGCTCAAGGTGTTGTTATATATATTTTATATTCACTTTGATTCAATTCACTTTTTAAAAAAATTATTTATTTAGAAACATACAATATTAAAAGTGAACAATTAAAATAGTTAAAGTACTTGAATAACTTAATGCTATAAATGATATTATTTGAATGACTTAATACTAAAAGTGATAATATTTGAATGACAACACGAGAACGTTTCCAGTTGCTTTTATAACATTAACAAAAGTGCTGATGCAAGTCAGCGTTTTTACTGGTTAAACGGACTCGTGTAGGTTTCCGGGAAGTTGTTTGCATATAATTCAAGATGTAATTTGATATCCCTGAGAAGTCACGTACGCTTTAAATTCCGTTGACTTCTCGACTGTGTGAATTAAGTGCTGATATATTTTGCATATAACAACTCCCCTTACATATCAAAAGTTGATGCTATAACATCAACTTTTAGGAACAGAAACATAAAATAGTATAAAATGATGTTTGAATGGTATGAATAATAAGTAATAAGTGTATAAAATATGAATAAAATAAAGTAATAGGTAAAAATCAAATTGATATTTGTAAAATAAAATCAAAATATGTTAAAATAAATGAGCAATAAAATAATACGAGTAATAATTAAATGCTTAACCTAAACATATCAAAATAAAATATAAAGTAAAAGGAAATGTGAATAAAAATAATGTGTAGAAAAATAAAAAAGTTAATGATATAAATTAATATTAAAAATGGTGTTTTTAGAGAACATAAAGGGTATACCTTAACTTGCGTCTCTAAGCTTTGTTCTGTTTTCAAAACAGGCCTAAGCTTGGGGAAGAATTTGAGTCTTGGCTGAGGCACTGAAGTCTGGTCAGGATTGCAGTCCTTTGGAGGTTTTACCATCCTCTTTTTGACAGCTTGGAAGGTGATGAGTGCTGCTATGATCATGAGAGCAGCTATGGTTGTATAGGTAAACCAAGAGATATTTTTGGTTACAAACGGCTGGTTTATGAGACCATCGAGGTCTCTGGAATATTGTTCCAATTTGTGATTTGCTACGTCTAATTCTTCTACGTTAAGCGTGTTCAGGTTCAGGGGCTGAAGTTCAGGAATTATAATTTTTTCTGGCACTGCGTCGCAACAGTTGAACGGCACTGTTACTGGTTGGAAGGTTTCTAGAACATCGGTTTGTTTACCAGATTCGGCTTGAACTTTTGTAATTCCTATAAACGCACTACACTCTGATTGAAGAGTCAATATGGAGTTGAGAGAGATTGTAAAAGTTTTTGGGTTTGTTTGAGCGCAATTCACTGTAACACTTATGGGTTCAGAAGTAATTATGAGCCATGTATTGGGTTCTAGTTTTTGAACGTTGTATCCTTGAGTGAATATTAGTGAGCTTTTACAGTTGTCGGGTACCTTCTGGACATTCTTTAGAAGTTGAGCTTCACATAACGCGTTTGTGTCAATAGGATATGCGTAAAGTTCAGAGCACAGTTTCTTACGAGTGGATAACGGTTTACACGCACTTAAGTCTTTGATCGGAATAAACATTAAAGAATCATCATTCTTTGCAAGATATTTTTGAGTGAAGGATAGCATATGATGTAAACCTGTTCTTTCATCGTATATAGGGATAGGATATAAATGAAAGACTGTGTAAGGATGTTGTTCGACTAAAGGGATTCTTAACACAAATATAAGTTCGGTATATGTTTGAAATGCCTCTAGTTCAATAATTTCCAGATATTGTGCGATGCTCGAGTACTTTACAGCCAATGGAAGGTTACTTTTGACTAAATTTTGCGATACTTCCTGTAATGAGGTAATAAGATGTTCTGGTGTTAAAATTGAAGAGTGAATTATTTTCAGACGCGCGAATGTGATAGAATTTAAAACATCATTCAAATTATCTTCTAAGTAGAGATAATTCTCCACAAGTTTTTCACACATTTCAAGTAGTGCGAGTTTTGATTCGACGTAGGCGACCTTATCATTAATTTTTCCGATAGTGTTTTCCAGCTTTATCATGTTATCGTTAAAAAGTTTCTCGTCAATTCTAAGATTTTGGATAGTTTCGTTGAAGTTTTTAATTACGGATGAGGTGACACTTATTTGGTTTTTTGTAAGTTCTCAATTTGAAGTTGGCTTTGATTTAAGCGGTTTATGCTTTCGGTAAAGTATTTTCCGTCGGCGGCGTCTAAATTGCCGGTGATTGCCTTAAAAAGGGTACCTGCCCCATCAAGTATACCTCGTTTGTGTCTTTTAGTGACCATGTGAATGTCAGTAAATTTCTGTTTGATTGAGTTAGAAATTTGATTGAGAAGATTAATGTGGGTTTGTACGTCTGCGCGAAAGTAGTTCATAGCAAAAGAATTGAAGTTAACAGTTTTTACAAGAGTTTGTAATATTCTGTTATTTGTTGTAAATACTTGTTCTAGTGTAGAAATGTTTCTGTGTACTAAAAGTGTCCATTTATCATTGGATACAGTTATTTCTGCTTCGTTATGGAAGTAGATACCTAAAGTATTGTTTATTGGTTGTATTTGAAATTGGGGTACTGCTGACCCGAACAGCAGGCAAAACCTGAAACAGAAATTAACTTTCTGAGAACGGTTTCATTCGGTCGAAATTGACTTTTGATTTTTGGTTAGTTTTAGGGTTTAGTACTGTTGCGGAGTTTCTGTGAATCTCCAGGATTTCGAAAGGACCATTGAATTTATTTTGGAGTTTGTCCTTGATCTGGGATTCTTTAATATAGACTTTATCGCCTATTTGATAGTTAGGGAGATTTTCAGAAACGTGTTCATCAAATCTGACTTTCGCTTCATGTTTTTGGATTTCCGTTCTTTCGCGAGCAATTTTATAATAGTGAGAGATACGATTATTGAGATCTCTGATGTACTTAGTTATCAGGGCTTGTTGGTTGTAGAGAGTTTCTGGAGTCCTACTCGAAGTATGTCCATAAACAAGTTCGTAAGGGGTGAATCCATGAGTTTTGTTTACAGAATTGTTATATGCAATGATTGCATAAGGGAGGATGTTAAAAGGGTGTTCGTCAGGATTTTCTAGTTTATGGAATCTAATCATCTCTAATAAGGTCGAGTGGAATCGTTCTAATGAACCATTTGACTGGGGATGTCCCACACTAGAATAAGATAGTTTGATGTCAAATAGCTTACACAAGTCTCTCATTAGGGTGATGTCGAATTCCCTGCCATAATCACAATGTATCCGTAATGGAGTACCGAAGTGTTGGAAGTAGAATAGTAAGGTACTAACAACGGTTTTTGCGGATTTGTCGGTTATGGGGTAGGCCTGAGAGAATTTTGTTAGTTCGTCCCGGATAGTTAATGCGTAGTTTTTTGTCGGGACTTCTAGAATATCGATGTTGACGCGTTCAAAGGGTGTCCGTGGGGTTTCAGTAATGACAAGTGGGCTGTCGAGATTTTTCCGGTAAACTTTTGCTCTCTGGCAAGATTGACAGTTTTTGATAAAATTGTCAACGTCCTTAGTCAGTCCTTGCCAATTGTATTTTTCTTTTATTCTGCGGATAGTTTCATTGATTCCTCGGTGTATATTATTTTTGCCGTTATGGAATTGGTCGAGGATGATGGGTATTTGGTCTTTCTCAACCGTTTGGACGATATTTTGGCAAACTTTCCATTTGATATCGATTTCGGAAAAGATAAACGAAAGCATTTCCAAAATGGGCAGTTCAATGTTATTCTCAACACAGAATACTTCATTTTCAGTAAACACATCTCTACTATTATACAGAGATGCGAAAAGAATCTCGTTGACTATTTCTGGGTCAGAAGGGAGAGGGACGATGTAATAGCGTCTTTTTCTGACACTTTTGCTTGCAAAGACATTTACTCTAGGGGTACGGAAATCAGCATTTTCCTCAAAAATGTCTTCGATGATGTCATGGTGAAAATTTTTCATGAGAGAGCCTTGGGGAAATACTAGGATGTTTTTGTTTCCTCGGTCTAGGAGTTGGCAATTAGAAAATTGAATTTTGTCGTAATCTATGAGAGAGACGGTTTGATATCGCTCGACAAAAGTTTTAAATTTTTCGGAGATTTGTTGGAGATTAATGGGACTTCTCGTCTGGGGTTCTTGTGAGTCATCGTCAGTTTCGTTTGTTGGGAGTACTGTAAATGGTGTTAGATGATTGTTTGCTTGAAATGATATGTATTCATTAAAGTTGTTAACTTTAATGCGAGAGAGCGCGTCGGCGTTTTTATTTACTTTGCCGGGTTTGTAAATTATTTGATAGTCGTACTCCTCGAGCTTAAGGCGCCATCTTGCAAGTCTACTTCCAGGGTCCTTTATAGAAAACAGCCAAGTTAACGGGCGGTGATCGGTCAGAAGTAAAAACTTACGGCCAAAAATTATCGGACGAAAGTGTTTAACCGCCCACACTATTGCAAGGAGTTCTCGTTCTATGGTTGAATACTTAGTTTCAGCATTGCAGAGAGTTCTGGAGGCATAGGCTACGGGTAAATCTTTACCTACGGGGCCTTGAGAGAGCACTGCGCCGATAGCAAATGAACTGGCGTCGGTTGTAAGAATAAATGGCTCTTCAAAATTAGGGTATATGAGTATGGGAGTAGAAGTAAGGGCTCTTTTTAATTCGTCAAAAGATTTGACACATTCTGAATCAAACTGGAAAGGTGTGTCTTTTTGAAGTAATCTTGTCAAAGGTTTTGAAATCTTGGCGAAATTGGGGATGAATCGCCTGTAATAACCAGCTAACCCTAAGAAGGACTTGATATCTTTTGGGTTTTTTGGTTGGGGAAAATTTAAGATACAATCTACCTTTGAGGGGTTAGGCTTCACGCCTTCGGGAGTTATAAGGTGGCCAAGATACGCGACCTCTTTGCGAAGAAACTCGCATTTGTCGGGTTGGATTTTTAGATTGGCTTTTTGCAATCGTTTGAAAACTTCAGAAAGTCGGGCTATGTGCTCATGTATAGTCGGAGAATAAACGATAATGTCGTCCATATAGACTAAACATCTCTCGTTTTGAACACCTAAAAGAATATTATCCATTACCCTTTGGAAGGTGGATGGAGCGTTTTTAAGACCGAAGGGCATTCTAACAAATTCGAAATGGCCATTATCAACTGTGAATGCTGTTTTTTTGATGTCTTTAGTATCGATTTCGATTTGGTGAAACCCGGAAGCTAAGTCGAGGGTGGTGAAGTATTGGCATTTGCCAAGTTGGTCAAGTAAATCCGAAATGTTCGGTAGGGGATATTTGTCGTCAACAGTAAGTTCATTTAATTTACGATAATCGACGACAACGCGCCATTTTTGGGTACCAGATGCGTCTAGTTTTTTGGGAACTACCCAAACCGGGGATGACCATGGCGAATTAGACGGACGTATAACGCCTTGGTCAAGCATCTTTGATATCTGACTTTTTACCTCTTGTTTGTGTATTTGGGGGTACCGATATGACTTTGTGAAAGAGGGTTTTGCGTTATTAGTGTCTATCGAATGTTTGATTTCGTTTGTAAAGGTCAGTTCTAAATAGAATATGTCGGAATATTCGAGGCAAAGTTGAGAAATAAGTTCGGCTTCCTCCTCGTTCAGATGTTCTAACCGAAGTTGTTCCATAATTGTAGTTTGTCTGTCAGGCTGGGTCAAGTTTTGAGAGTAATTTTCAGAAAGAATGTTTATGGAAAAATTGTTTATCGGTTCGAGTTCCAAATTGTCGAAATTAACAGTCTTGGGGATAGCATTTGCATTTAAAACTGAAGTAAGGAATTCGCCTTTTTCATTAATTTTAACAAGGGCACGGGGAAGATAAACTTTTTCTATTTCGGCAGATGATAGGAAAGCATCAGTATTAGTGAGGTTACATTTTAATTTGCATATTTGTTCTGTTCGGGGTTCTAAACAGATTGTATTAACCGGGATGCAATTATTGAAAGTTGAGGGGTTCTGAGAACGCATGACAGTATCATCCGTAACTTTGTAGAGAGGTAAAGTTTTAAAATTAGTGACAAGTTGTTTGCTGTTAAAGTCTATAACGCAGTTATAGTGTTCAAGGAAATCTGAACCCAGTAATCCGTCGAATTCAACGTCGATGTTGCAAATATATACTTTGTGTGGGTCGGCGACATTGAAAGGTACAAGGGTGGATTCGTTGATTAAGATTTTCTGATCGGTGATTCCTTGGATGACTACGTTTTCGGGAAATCGTTGTTTGAAGCGTTGGCAGGTTTCAGGTTTAAAAATTGAAAGTCCTGCACCCGTATCGATAAGAGGTTTATAGGTGTTTGAAGAGTCAGTAATATAATAAAGATTCTTTGAGTTGACGGAAAGAAGGGGTCTTACAGAAAGTTCTGTTCTGGGAAGTTGACATTGGGGCTGAAGTCGTCCAGATTCATTGTCTGAATTTGGGTTTGAATTTCTGAAATTTCTTGGTCTGGGGGTTCTGACTGAGTGGGGGTCAAATGAAAATTTACTTGAGAAGAATCAGGTTCGTCAGAATAAAATTCGTATAACTGTTCAGTATTGAAATATTCTGGTTCATTGTTTTGTTCGAAATCATTACGGTGACAATCTTGTACGTTTCCGTACTCATCGGGTAAAGAGGTGTAATGATTTTCGTTTTGAGAGTAGTTATAGTCATTGTGATATGGTCCGAATTGCAGATTGTTCAAGTGATGAGTCTTTGGTTGTTGGCGTTGTTGATGTTTAAAGAAACTCGGGTTCGGTCTGTAATTGCCAGACATTTGGGGTTGTCTACTGGTAGATGGACGAAATTGTTGCTGTGAAAATTGTTGACTGGGATTAACATTTGTAGATTGATTAGCAGGTTGATTGGAAAAATGAGGGCGATAATTCGAATAGTTCTGATTAGAATTCGGGTTGTGTTGAAATTGTCTCATTCTCAATAAGCATTCGTTGCTTAAATGGCCCATGCGTTTACAAAAAGAGCATTGTTTTGGAGGTGGACCGTTATTTGGTTTACGAGGGGGTTGTTGGAAACTTCTATTACCTGAAAATTTCTGGGTTTCTAAATGTGAGAGTTGTAGTTCTCGTTTAATTCTGGAAATGGCAGTGAGAATACTGCACGGGTCGCTAGCGCGAACGAGTTGACCAATTTTGGGCTCTAAACCCGTGAGGAGGCTATTAAGAGCCATTGACTCTATTAAGTCAATCTGCGCTTGCTTTTCTTTGATGGTTAAGTTTTGTTTGTTTATAGCTGCTAGCATTTTCGCTTGGTGCGTCTGGAGTCTAGCAGAGAAAGTGAGGGGGGATTCATTAGGAGTTTGCCGCATTCGTTGCAAGTCCTGTATGAGAGCCGAGAGATCTCTAGGATCTCCAAAATGATTTTCTAGGAGGGTTTGAATTTCAGCTAATTGACTAGGGTTTCGCGAATTAATTAATTCAGCCGCTCTACCGTGTAACTTATTTTTGATGTGGAGAATTAGCAATACTTGCTGATTATCCGTTGCCATGCTGTAAGCAGTATTACAGGAGCATATGAAAGTATTCAAAAATATCGGATTACCATCATACTCAGGAATTATGGCAAATATTTCCGAAAGCTTATAGGGTTCTACGGTTGGTGTAGCTGCTTGTCTAGTGGTGGCCATTTTTATAAATGTATAAATTCGCACAATAAATAAAAATTAAATGTTGAGGTTTTAAATGTAAATGGTAAATATCTATTTATCAAAATCCAATATCGAGCAATGGTTAATAGAGTAATAACAAATTTGAAATAGGAATGTATAAATGGTAGATTAATAATAAACTTGAAATAATGTTTCAAATACTTCGAAATATGTAAGTCAAAGTAATGGAAATAAAATAATATGATTATGTAAAATATATAGTTTCAAAATTATTTAGGAATGTAAGGTTATGAGGAATAAAATATTATATAAATGAAAGAACTGGTTGTCATTCAAAAAAATTAAAAATAGTTACTTTATGTGATTCTTACGTTATTATTCCTCGCATCGGACTGTTCTCCGCGTCACTTAGCACTCGTTAGCCTGGTTGCGTGTTCCCTTGCTAGTACTTGGTAGTTGTTGTCCTTTTCAAGTAGGTTTTGTCCACAATGATTTAGAAATCTCCACAGTTAGTTAGTATTCACGTGTTCTAACTGTGTTGGACAATCCTACTGACTGCGCCAATTTTATATTCACTTTGATTCAATTCACTTTTTAAAAAAATTATTTATTTAGAAACATACAATATTAAAAGTGAACAATTAAAATAGTTAAAGTACTTGAATAACTTAATGCTATAAATGATATTATTTGAATGACTTAATACTAAAAGTGATAATATTTGAATGACAACACGAGAACGTTTCCAGTTGCTTTTATAACATTAACAAAAGTGCTGATGCAAGTCAGCGTTTTTACTGGTTAAACGGACTCGTGTAGGTTTCCGGGAAGTTGTTTGCATATAATTCAAGATGTAATTTGATATCCCTGAGAAGTCACGTACGCTTTCAATTCCGTTGACTTCTCGACTGTGTGAATTAAGTGCTGATATATTTTGCATATAACATATATATATATATATATATATATATATATATATATATATATATATATATATAAACAGGGTTTAAACGGTTTGGATTTTGAGGTTCAATACTTCGGCTCAAATCAAATCAGATGTATAACATTATCAGAAATATAGTGTAGTTTTGGTAAAAAAAATAAAAAGTATGTTAGGTAGCCTTTGCAGTGAATAATAGAATAGAATAGAATACTCAATCGCTTGTACACCTGCAATAATGTATTAAGAAAGAAAATTATTATTTAAACTCTAAATATTCTGCTATAGTAAGCCGTTCGTTTCTCCGAACAGATCTGACAACGTGGCACATAAACACGCATAGCTTAGTACATGTTGACTTTTAACAACAGCTGACCGCCGCCACCATTATTTTTTTTCTGTATCGGTTCTCGTGCGAAAATTTGTATCTAAGTGAAAGTGATTTGCGTGATATTCCATGTAGATATCGTGATTTGATTTTCGTTAAAAAATAAATTGAAAACAAATTAAATTGGTTGTGGATTGCCAGTTAGAGTGGATATTAGTTTGTGACAAATAATGGCAGGTTACTGAATTAGGGAAAGACCTGACATGTTATTAATTTGTTGGGAAAGCAGATGTAATAGCAAGAATGTTGAATTTTGAATATTTACCATGAAAAATTTGTTTGTTCTGCTGAGCTCTATCATGGGTATTTATTTTAACTTAATGAGTAATAAATATTTTTATAATAATTTAACAGATAAAAGAAGTACATATAAGAACTGTTTTGCTTAATATACGAATTATTTCTATATCATATGTAAACAACTCCTCCTTCTTCCTTCTTGAACTTGAGGCATAAAATAAATCGCCAAATATAAATATTCATTTCAATACATAGTTGTTAAAAGCGTACATGTTTGAACAAATATTTTATAAACTTCGATTTACCTAAATTAATCTAAAGGCACTCGAAATAATATAATTATTCAATACGCAAAAAATCACAGGTGTTCATGTTTTTGTGGTGACTAATTTCTTTATTATTCGCACTAAAAGTGAATCTGATTTTACCGCCACGTTGCTGGATTGACAATAATTTACTTAACATGTATTTGGAATTTTCTCGCCTATTAAGGCACATAGACCATGTGTTATAAGAGTTTTTTTGTTTTATTTGGTGTATATTATCTTCACCTAAAATATATACACTCAAATTAATTACACGCTGTATATATATACATAAATTAATCGATTGTCCTCGTGATTTATTTGTTTATTTCCATATGTTTATTGATATACTTGTTAATAATTTGGAAAAATATATAAAAACTTGTTCTTACACTTGCGTTTATAACACATACATTTTCTGTATTCTTGGGCTATCTCTTTTAAAGTTGTTGGTTTTATAGACCATCAATTGTTTCAAAGATAGTGAGTACTCCACCACCTGGGGCCTGTTACATAATCAACTTGTAACTTGTTTTGTAACTTGTAGAATTTCGTTTAGTAATTTAACATAATTAATCTACAAGTTAAACTTGTAAAATCCAAAACATTAATATTCGACATGTGCACAACGTGCAAATTTTGTTTTTGTTTAGGGATTTACATTACCGTGTTTGTTGAATAACTGCTTCTATATTGCTTACCAGTCGTTCCCACGATTTTTCATGTGCTTGTCTCACTTTTGATCTGGTATGGTACACCTTTCTATTGGTTTGTATGATCTATTATCTATACTATCTATACAAATGGTAGGTGTCTCTTTGTTTATTTGTTCGGGCTTCACATAAGAACTACTGAACTGATTTTGCTGATTCTTTTTTTGTTACAAAGCGTATAGTTTGACTTAAAATATGGTATATATTTTATCTCCCTACATTGATAGAAATGGAATATGGATAGAGCGAAAAAAACTTCTAAGATGTTGGGAAAGACACACTGCACAGTACGCACCAAATATAGAGTTAACAGTTGCATTAGCTTTAAATTAGCTTTTACTTAAAATTCGGAATATGACAATGTAACATGTTTGGATTTAAAAAAAATCAAATGATATATCAAGCGCAACTTTACAGGGTGTTCCATTTATATGATAGGTGAACTATAGAGCGGAGTTTAAAAAAATATTTAAAAAAAGATATATTAGGCGGCTTATAAGCAGTTGCACATAAATAATGTGGTTGAAATTAGGGCGAGTGGAATTAGCTATACGGGGTGGTTGAAAAAGTTATAGTGTGTGGGCGATAAATAGTGGCTTATACCACGTGGTTGAAAATCTATATTTACACAAGGTGGATAACAAAATATCATATTGCTTGACTCGTAAGTAGTTATGTGTTATGGTTACATTGTGGTTGAAATAAGGGAAAGAAATATATAGGATAGTTGAAATATGTAATGGAGTATAATTACAGTTATACAGGTGGGTTTAAAAACATATATATATATATATATATATATATATATATATATATATATATATATATATGTGATCTAAAAGTTGTTCCAAGTACAGGATGGTTGAAAAATAGGGTGGAGCAGAAGTGTGAGTATACAGGATGGTACAAATCTGTTATATTGGGTGGCCCATATGTAGTTGCACATACAAGGTTGTTGAAATATAGGGTGGAGTAGACTTTTAATTATATATGGTGGATAAAAAGAATGGTTGTTGTATAGGGTAGAACATGAACAGCTCCATATATAGAATACCTGAAATATGGGGCGAAGTAAAGTCAAAGCTACACAATGTGATTCAAACAACGTTAAATATAGTTGCAAATGGAGGAAGATTTAAATAGGGTGGCCTATAGCAGTTGCAGTGTAGGCGAAATATGATGGGGATTGGTGGATTTATAGTTAGGTATACAAAGTGGTACAAAAAATGTTACAAGGTGGTTGAAATCGAGAGTGAAGTAGAAACGTTATAGTTTTACAAAGTGGATCAAAAAACTTAAAAAATATTATATTATATAGGTTAGATCATGAACTGTTGCATCCTACTATATGGAATACCTGAAATATGGGACGAAGCAAAATTATAGTTATACAGTGTGTTTAACACAATATTAGAAAAAGTTTTATATAAAGAGGAATAATTAAAATAAGCAGTCGCGTAGCTGAAATATCGGGTGGGGTAAACATAGTTAAGTGTTTCAAAAGTGTTTATTGGCTGACAATTAAACAGCATCATATACAGGCTGTTAAAAGATTTTTTTAACTTTCTATGCCATTTCTTTGACATCCTACTTCATTAGTTAGCATTTTGACTGTTTCGGATTAGTTTGACCATTTGACCTCAATATCTAACGTGAATATTTATCATTCCTTTTATATAGATCACTGATATCGTTCACCTGTCTTTCATATTACCAAGAATAAATAGTATCCAATGTCATGTTCTTTATAAGAACATGTGTCTGCCATTGTGCCTACTACTTTTTTATTTAGTGATACATAGTCGAATTTTGCTGACCACGCATATTTATGGTAGCGATATAATTATCAAATTTTTGACATTTTCATTACCTATTCCTTTTCAAGGCATTACTATATTTTCTATAATATTATTTGCCGTTTGCTGCATTAATGTTTTCCGCTGGAATGATTTGATGGGTTTCATTATCTTCAGTTAGAATATTTTGCAATTTGTCATAACCAGCTTATGCATTTGACATTTACCTTATTCCGGATCATATACTGCCATGGTCTATTTGGGATTATTGATGCTAAAATTATTTTCTCATCTATGAAGTAATTTTTTATGTTGTGGACAAGAAACACCACACCTTTACGGGCTTCTATAATTTTATTAAAACTCATTAGGTATTCTTTTGCATTTTATATCGTTAATATTCCATTTTAACCTGTTTTTGTGGAAGTAGTTCAAAGTTCTGCTGGGTTGCATCTAAGAAATATGCTTATCTCTGTCGGGGTGACACAAAATGATTACATGACATCAACAAACTTATCCAAAATCAAAATCTGCCTGTCTCAATAGTTTTCCTGAACATTGTCAGTTTAAATAAAAATTTATTCTATACGCTACCTACACAATTTGTCCTGATATTTAGATTTCTGTCACAAAATATAATATAACTATTTTTATATACATAAGCAAATTTATTTGTTTTAAATGACATTGTTAAATGGATAAAGGCTTCTGATTTATTAGACCTCTGATTAACTATAAATGTTACAAATTATTCTGACAAGCTTCCAATTAAAATAAGATGTTAAATGCTATAGTTTATTTAATTGGTAATAATTGTAAAGTTGAATTGTATTAAATGAGTTCTTGTAATTTATAGAACATAGCACAAAGATATGATATGTTGGTGTTTAGGTATATTGTTCCAATTTCGACTATCTAGCTGATCTTATTTTGATTATATAAATGTTGTGTTACTAATGGAAATATTCCGAAAATCATATTTAACACCAAGCAAATTGAGCTTTCGAATAAATATTCAATGAACTTGTAATAAAAAATAAAATTTGTAGAACAACTTAACAAAGTCATTATGAAACTTTTTATTCCCCTGACTTTATAAATAATATTTAAATCAAAATTCCAGTGGGAAATTCTTATAAGTTCAGCCTTCGTTCAAATGTAATTAAAGCTTAGCTAAGAAACTTTAGATAAGGTGAAGGCTTTCTGAGGGCTGAACAAATATCGATTTCTTTACTTTAAAATTAAAACCAATAAAAACGCATTCTTCTCTAAAATATTCTGAAACCAATCAGATATTGAAGCATGCTGTTCCGTCGTGCAATACTTAATAAAACACAAGGATTTATTACAAAAGATTTCCTAATCGTGCTCTGCCAAACCGAAGACAGTTCAACCAGTTAGCTAACTTGTAAGGGCGATTTCAAAGGAATACGTATTTTAGACTTTTTTTCACAACGCTAGGAAAGGTCAGAAAAGGAAAATATTTAGATTCCTGTAAAGGAATTCTGTCCACCAGCCCTCCATAATTCCGGATTAATTAACTTATAGTGAAACTTTCCTGCTGGAATGAGTTTCATTTCTTGTTGTTGAGGAAAGCTATTGAAATCTATTTTTGAAAAGTCTTTAACATACGGGTGTTAACAATTTAGACATTAAATTAAAATAGCTACTACTGATTCACGAACATTATTTTAACAGATCTCTACTTCAAACCATTACGTCAAATTTTAGTAAATTATATGAGTTATTTTAAAATTTATCCCAGAAAAAACGATTTGCAGCGGCGTCCTTTGGGAAGCATATCTTCGTGGAAGAGTGCCTGTAAGAAAAATATTATATGAAATTGTCATCTCATATTCTCGTATTGGCTATATCAGAGAGATTCCCTAAAGTATAATATAAGATTCTATTCTATCATTCGCTTGCACTCATAAATCTCCTTGTGTCTTGTAGTCACGATTTTGGTTCTGCCTTGTATCTGCTCTCATATAGTATCCATTTCATAATACTATTTTAAAATTTTTCCTCCTCCATCTTATATAGCCCATTAATTGTTTTTTTCTCAATGTGTTCTGTTACTGGTTCTATTACGCTCTAGGATTTCCTTTAGTTGTTCTATTGTTCTCCACATCTCAGATTTATACACCATGCTCTATGTTGTATACCATCAATTTTTGTTGTTTTTCTATTTCGGTGCTCCACACTATACCGTTTATTGACCTTATTACAGTTATTGCTTTACTTACTGTGTATTTTAAATCTTTATTGTCTGTGCCTTCGATATTAAAACGTACCCCTAATATTTACAGTTTTCTTAACTTATAGTTTCCTTGTTTTCTAGTTGTATGTACTCTGATGTACATAGGTACTGCGTTTTTGTTCATCTGCATTCCCCATTTTTCATAGTATTTAAAATGTTTTTGTTTGTCTTTCGCTGATAAATGAAGGGCAATTTTTTAATTAAACTCAATACTTTTCTCAAGGAGTTTAAAGTTAATCCAACGTAATGAAAATTCTGTGGAAGTCTTTAATGAAGGGAGATTATTTTCTCTGAACTATAACGTTTCCCCTTTATTATTTTCCTGTCAAATATATTCTCTTCAAGTCGTCTGACATGGTTAATTGTTATAATTAATTGACAAGGACTTTGATTAATTTCTGGACAAGATTAGGATTTGACTTTGTCACTTTTTTATTTTAAAATATTTTGCGAGGGTTGAGCTAGATGAGAAGCTCTCATAAATTACTTTAAAATACTTTGGAACATTTCTGTAGCATTCGGAATTTGGTCAACGTAATGCTACAGATTGAAAGGTTTAACTTTCTTAACTACGCCTTTTAAATTAAATTATTTGCTCATTACAATTAGTGAGAGGAGTGAAAAGTTAGTGAAGAGTATTGGTAGCTATGAGAGATGCTAATGCTAACGAAGATATAAAATATGTATCCCCAATACATCGAGACCTCCTGTTACCGAATTTGTATTGCCCGTGTAGTAGTTCTTTCCTGAAAAACATTCCAGCAACGATAGTAAGTTTCTGAGAAGAGTAGTGCAGCAGAAACAAATTGTATGACAACATAGAATTAAAAACAACATATTTAATACATTTACTGAAAGATATTTATCAGAATAAAAATTAACGAAAATGTTGGTAAAATTAGTAAGACAACATGGCTAGATATAAATTCCTGAAATATTCTAAAACTATAAAAGATACGGATTTGTGCATTTCTTTCAATTTTTAATTTTCTTTTTCAGTTATGTTATCATTATTAACATTGAAACCATTGGACTAATTGAAGTATACTGACTTTCCGGGATTATTCCCAAAAAAATACAAAATTACAAATTAGTGTATAAAGTTAAATCTATGGAAAAATGCTGAAACTGATTACAAAATAGAATATTAAACTAATACAATTCAACAGCAGATAATCTAAAGGATCATACTACTATACAGGGATTTCTAAAATAGGGTTCCAAAGTTCTGCTATGTATAGAACTCATTACATTAAAATAAACCAAAAACTTCTTATTAACCTGTACCCTAAAACGCACCCCTAAGAAGTTATATGCCCTTAAAAGGGCTCAAAAAACTGTTTTTTTTTTCTGTTATTGACAAAACGGTCGAAAATAAATCCAAAAAAAAATGTATGTCTTAAATAACTTTTACGTTAAATAACATGTTACACACTCAGTTTTTCGACATGCAAATCTTATGCGTCCTATTTAGGTTGGAAAAGGGGGTTTTCGACCCCTATGTTTTGTTAATTCATTTTTTTACAATTTACTCTACAGATTTATGAAATCTTAGCAATTTTACGCAAAACATATTATCTTTGTCCAAATTGATATTTCTAATGGTTTGCGAGTAATTTGAGTTTGAAAATTACTCAGCTCTTTAAGAACCGAAAACCCCCTTCATCAACCTAAATAGAACGGTTATTGATTTGCATGTAAAACGTTATTTAAGATCCATGATTTTTTCTTTATTTATTTTCGAGCATCTTGCCAATAATAATAAAAAATTGTTTTAACCCTTTTAAGGGCATATCTTAAGGGTGCGTTTTGTGGCACATGTTAATAGGGACTTTTTGCCTTATTTTAGAAACACCCTGTATAAGAGACCTTAATGCACCACATGGAAAAATATGTCATTAAGGCACCTGAAGGTATTTTTTTCACTAATATAAAAGGTTCTAGCAGATTTTAGATTAAGTATAAGTATTCAATTTCTTAATTAAAATTTAGATGGCAAATCCATTCGGACAATGGAAAAAATAAAAAGTATATTTTGTATGGCACATTTATTTTGGCATTTAAAAGTGCACACTGCAGTTAAATAAACAAAGTTATATATTATGTATAATCAGTTGATATCTCATTCTGTATACCAATATCTAATTCTTATTTTTTTTCTAGTTATATCAACCTGATGTAAAAACTGAACTTTAAGGTAAGTTTTGTCATAGTATATTCTTATTTATTTGTTCAAATATGGACGATAATACCTATATGTATAATAATACATTTCAAGAGAGATTATTGAAGCGAAAGATTCTTAAAGGAGAGCCACGTTTTCACATAAGAAAGTGCAGAAATTAAAGTTTGTCCTGAGTGTTCGTTCCGAGAATTATTTGATTTATTTGAATTACTCCTATATCTGACTATTTTATGTATATAGGTTATATATTACGAGAGAAGCGTTTATAAAAATAATTAATTATAGTAAATAATCAAATATAACATCCAATTAATATACAATACCAGCCCTCCTGGTTATTTTGCTTTTCATTCTAAGAAACAATTTAATTATCTATATGCGATATTCTAAATTAAAAAAAAGAATTGGCTTTTGTCAGGCGTCAGAACACCACAAACGTTCTTTCTAGTGCTTCAAGCAATTGTCATACATAACTTGACTGCCGCAAACAAGGACCAATCAGAAGCGAGCTTAGACAGAGTCAGATCCGTTCATTTTGATTTCTTTCTCTATCACCGTTCGTTACGTTTTTCTCTCTATGTTGGTAACCAGGTACCACGTTATAAAGTAAACATTTTACATTAACAGTTCTGAATAGTATATATGAGTATATATTAACTACCCTCTATTTAAAGTACTTAATATCGCACCTTAGAGCATATACTTCTACAGCTACGGGGTAATAGAAGAGGAATAACAGGCCTTGGAGCATACACTCCATATGTCTTTAATAGCATAACTAAAGAATTATTTATCGTTTTGTAGTTTAAGGTATTTTCAAAAAATACTTTTAATTTGAAAAAAAAAGTTTCTGGTTGTGCGTCAGTTAGTTAGTATGTATTAAATTTTGTCTAACTACCTTGTGAATTTACACACTTACTACCATATTTATAATAAATATTTCATACGATTTATTATTATTTATTAAAAGTAATTTCGAATTCCACAGAGACGAACTAACTCTTCGGTCTCGGAACACTTTCTTCCGATTAGATGTATCGTCACCTCGATAAGGGGGCAGAAGGACAATCTTTATCTTTGCTCTTGAGTTCCGTTAAATTCGATACATAAAATAAACCTGATAACCTCTTAATGTCCATTCCATGAGGATGACAACTTCAGCGACTTGTTTTTCACCCTTCGTGGATTGTAGAACCAGACCTTATTCCCTTGCTGGAATCTGGTCGAATTTGCTTTTACATCATACGGTATTTTCATCCTTGCATTTGCATTAGCATGCGCTTCCTTGCCATTTGATGAGTAACCAGTAACATTTCCCGTAATTGATCTGTATAATTGTGTGGCAACGGCTTATTCTGTGTTCCTGAATGTCCAGTAAGCAGTATATCTACCAAATTTCGGCCTTGTTCAAAATAAAATTACAAGGTACTCCAATCCTTTAAAACGTTGATTTACTAAGACAGTTGCGACAGTGGTTAATATTAAATATCTGTTACCGTATTGATTTCTCGGAAAGTTCCTGCTATGTCAGTGGAAAATCGTTCAAAAAGTATATCCACTTTATATATAATTTAACTAATGGAATTTTGGGCCCCTCACTGATTGCACGTATAACACATTTACAACGTACTTGTACCGTGTTTAGTGTTTTTATTTTTGTCCTGAAATTCCATTGTGTACATCTTTCATCAAGAAAGCGGGTACCTTTGATACGACCAACTATGATTTTGTTTCTTCCTTTGCCACTTGCACGTATTCTCTCCAATATTCTAATCTCGTCTGGAAGGGACTATTTGATTTAATTATTTTATTTTATTAGTTATTATGGTGTATTAAAAAATAATTTAATTTACGATTTAACATAAATTTATTTTATTAACATAAATTTATTTTACATGAAAAACCATTCATGACTACAAACGAATGGCTGAACTTCAAAAATAGTTACCAATCAATTGAGGAAGGCCAATTCTAATTCCTAAATGAGCAAATAACAATGACTAACAAATCTTCATATTTTACTGCCATTAAGAATTAAGTCAGGATAAGACTTTGAAACGTTTGGAGTTTTAGAATATTCAGCCTTTTTCTTCAATGTGCTGTTTATTTTCCAGGAAAACGATTAACAGATAATATAGATTAAAAAAATGACCGTTTGTAAATCCTCAGGTTTATGTTTTATCTTTACGTAATTTCTTGTATTTTCATTACGTAATAAATATCGGAATGAAATATTTGAGAGTTTCGTATCTCAGTGAATATTAATATATACAATTCATACCATAGATATATTACTAGAATGTATTAGATGATAAATATATTTTTAACATTTATAGTTTTATTATTTTATGAACAAAAATATTAAAAGCATAAAATATTAAAGACTAAATAGGGAGAATGGCGTAATTCATTTCAAAGAATCCAAAGGATCTTACCATAAACCAACCTGCTCCTGCTAAGCTATTAAGTTTTACTTCTTTCACGTTTCTCCCATTATATTCCTAGCCATATTGCAATGTTCTACAAACTCATTACACTGATAACTCTATGCCTCACGGAAATGTCTCCGTCCATTAATCCCTGCTTAAAGAACAGACTGCGATGTCCCACTTTCTCGATTTTTCCGGTCATCCCCTCTTTATAGTACACCCATAACATTCATAATGAACCATTTTTCGTAATGATATTAGCTTTAGAATTATTCACATGTTCCCGATTTCCTTTGTTCCGAGGTTCAGTAGACGGATAAATTAATTTCCCCCCTAAAGCCATCTGTATAGAAAATTGCCATTACACAGGAAATTCAGGTAATGAGCGGAAAAAGCGCTTTCCGCTAGGGGTGATTTTCGACAGAAATATTGATCAGTATATGGGTCAATTGATTCCGAAGAAAATAATGTTTGATATCAGTCAGGATTTTATTGAACTGGAGATTAGTTGCAAAAAGGGAAGTACTATATTTGGTAATATAGTTTATCTAGATTAATTCTATTGCCCTGCAAATTACACAAAATAATTGCGAGAAAAATGTAAATTAAAAGAATTAAACATTTATGACAGTACATACGATTTTTTTCTGAATCAGAAATAATGCTATTTATTTATAATCATTGTACGTGTCAATAAAAAAGATACTAACTACTCTTGGTAATATCAAATATATAATATATATAGGGTTTCGGAAAATTTTACGAAGTCCCAGCTAAATTTTATTTACAGGACAATCTGAAGTAAAACAGAATAACTTTTTAGTAACTGCAATTAATAATGCACATTTATTTATATTAGAATACGTTGTTAACGTGCGACATCTGGATACTTACAATATGGTACTTTTTGATATTGTATTTTGTATTGTTTATAGGATGTTTTTTAAATTCTTGACCTTCAAATGAGAAGATGTACGTTAATCCCTGGGGCTGTTTCCGTAAATGTGTTTTAGGTATATTTAAAGTCTTTATAGGTACGCAATCTTCATAATTCCTACTGAGACACAAAATTGGTAGGTCTACATTTTAGTTATATCTAATAAAATCCCCACATTATCATGTCCATCTAATATGGCCCTATCTTCCTTAGGTAGATCAATCAGAATTGCTTAATCCACTAACAAGTCTTTAAATTTCTTCTAAACTTCATAAATTTTGTCAGCTTATTTTTTCACGTGTTTTGCAGCATCTTCTTTTTGATCTCTGATTCTCTTCTTTTAGACATAAATACCAAAGAAATTTTGATCGATATCCTTTTTCTTCCACTGTATTCCCAGATATTGCGTGCACTGGACTTTTACAAATGTCACATACATGAGCTTCAGAGGATTCCAATTCACCAACAATACAACATGCTTTACTATGTCTGACAGATGCTTGAACTTCTGATGCACGAAAACACTACAGATATAACTGTTAAGCAAGGAGTTTAAGTAGAGTTGTTAACAGGTTCGAATTGTCTTGTTATCGATCAAGTCTTCTGAATCTAAAAACTGATTGGTGAGTAAATAAGATGTCCGTAGATTGCCTAACATTGAAGTGTTATTCTTGGTTAATTTAACTATTGATAAATCGTTTAAATTGAACTACTGTAACAAATTAATTTACATGCAGGTAGATCTTTTGAAGTTGAAGTCTTGTTATTGTTCTTTGAGGAAATTGCATTTAAGTCTTGTGGTGTTAAAATAATTGCATAGTACTTCTGATTAAGAAGTTGATCCACGTCCTCTATAGTAACCAGTATTACAAGCAACTCTTTCGAATTATGAATAAATTTATTGGTTCGATGAAACAAGGGATTCTTTAGAAATTGAACAAAGTATCAATCAATATCCTAATATTTTGTGTAATGATCAATTATTCAGTATGTAACATAGAAATTTTTGAGGTTTTATAGCATCATAACAAAATGTTCCGACCATCTTAAAGTATAGGACTCAACCTTTGAAATCGCGTTGAATTTGCATGCATTTTTTTTGTTGAGATTTTTCATTTTAAGATTTCTTTGTTTTAATAAATCTGCAAACCCTAGTCTAATGTTGATAATTTTGAATAACAGATTCACAAATTCCAAACTCATTATAGTTAAACTCAACAACCTCAAATTATAGGTTCGTCAGGTTTGAGCTTCTTGAGTTTAAATTTAATCAGATTAGGATTTGTTAATTTGGATTCACTGTTATATTATATGAGAATAGGGTTTCTTGAATTCTTAAAACTAAAAAACTCTAAAAGGCAATATCTCAGTGAAAAAAAAAATTGAGCAAACTCTACGCAATTTGGAGAGTTAATCTATGCTTTAAGATGGTCGTAATAGTTATTGAGAGAATTTTTTACGGTGCTACATAACCTCAAAAATGGCCGCTATTGTTGCACTTTTAGGTTAACATATCTCTAACATACTTAACACTAATATACTGCTAGCAGAGTCTAGAGGAAAGGCGCAAATATCACAGTCCAGGGGCCCGATTCTTGAAACCATTCGACGAGTCTACCACTCGACTTGGGACTTACGTCATATGAAATCTGACATAAATGAAGTTTAATATATGGGTTAAACTTCATTTACCTCAACTTTTCATGCGACTTACGTCGAAAGTCGTATAGTAGAGCTGTCGAATGGTTCGAGAATACTTCCACATCGTATTTTGTATTCGTAAGAGTGATGTTTAAACACTCTTTGGGAATAATACTACACTATTTGAAATTACTGTATATTTTTAAACGTTTCTATGCCTTTGTCAAACACCGTTATCAGTGGTAATAAGAAACTATATGAAAAACGGCCCAATACTAAAATTTTAAAGATAAAATTTTTGAAAATATTATGTGACGTATGACCTTTGCAAATATACAGTGATTTCAAGTATCGTGGTGTTATTCCCAAAAAGCGCTTAAATATTAATTATAGCTGCCACAACTATCGTTCACTAAACATAATAGTGATGTTTAGGTATTCGATACAATTTAGGTTACGGAATTAATGTAAATTGTTTAATGACAGTGACAGCTTTTTCTATCCTTTCGCGAGTCCACAAAGGTTTTTCTTTAACATTCTCTAAGAAAAACAAAAAATTTTATAATCCTATAACGAGATTTAAAAAAAATGGTGAGAAAATATTATTGGAGGGTTTAATTTTATTTAAGAAAGTAAATGGAGAATACTGATTTGTAAACAGTTAACGTAAGAGTTTTAGCGTCAACTTATTAGAATTTGTAAAAAAAAATTAACCACATCATGCCCCTCTTTTAGCATTATTTGGTGGCCTAGTTGTACTAAAAATCCCTTAAACGAAATCATGAAGCTGTTCCTAATTCATGTTGAAATCCTCTAAGATATCAATATTAATGTTACCAATGACCAAGTGATTTTTAATATTGATCCTACGTGCAAAAATAGATTTACCTTATATAAATATTCAGTCTCCAGAAGATACTGTTGTAAAGTCCTTGGGTTCAATTTAAAATTATAAAACTAATATTCACTTTCACTTTTCTAGAAACTTTTAATTACATCGAATATACAACAGCTGATTCAAATATCACAATAATAATCTTTCATATAAGCTCTTCACTCCATCAACTGAACTCGCGACCGTGGCGTGCTTCCTTTATAAAACCAGCGTCGAATTCTCCAGTAAAAATCATCATCACTCTTACAGGTGCCGAGTCTTTTCGAGAACCATTTTTTATCTCAAAGCGTTAGTTGTCGTACTGAAATGAAACAGGGTAGGCTTTGGGTAAATTTTGTAACACTGCCCCCCCCTTTAATTCTGATCGTCCGATCAGAAATATCCCCTCCATGGTAGGGAGCAAGTCGATCTAAATGGACCACCTTCAACTTAGGCTTGGAGTTTCGACATATCTGGTAGACGACGTCATTAAGCCTCTTGACCACCTCGTATGGTCCATAACAGGCGGGTGTAAGCTTTGGGGATTTACCCTTGCTCCGTTGGGGGTTGTACAGCCAGACATTGTCTCTCTCCTGAGACCCGACTGAATTGGCCTTGAGGTCGTATCGCGTCTTCATCCGGTCACTGGTGGCCAACATCTGCGTTCGGGCTAATTCGTGTATTGCCAGCGTGTTATATCGGAGCTGGTCGGCATAATCTTCGATGTCTTGGGAAGGTTCTTCGGGGGAGCCAAATGCGAAATCGCAGGGTAATCGCAGCTCCTTTCCGAATAGGACCCTGACTGGGGTCAGGCCTGTACTATTATGTACGGCAGAGCGATATGCCAACAGGAATAGGGGAATATGTTCATCCCAATCACGCTGGTTATTGCTGACGACCTTGGATAGGTGTTGTTCCAAGGTCCTGTTGAACCTTTCCACCATTCCGTTTGACTGTGGGTGCAATGGTGTTGTTCTCGTTTTCCTGCTCCCTAACATCGTGCAAACCTTCTGGAATACATTCGATTCGAAGTTACGCCCCTGATCTGAATGTAGTTCCATCGGGACGCCAAGCCTGCTAAATAGTTGTTCTACTAGCACCGTCGCTACCGTGGTTGCCTCTTGGTTGGGTATCGCATATGCCTCAGGCCATTTGCTGAAGTAACGCATTGCGACCAGAATGTATTTGTTCCCCATCTCAGACTCGGGAAACGGACCGGCGACATCGATGGCAATTCTCTCAAATGGGACGCCCACATGGTACTGCTGTAGTACCGCTGGCCAACTTTGTCTAGGGTATAATTCATGCCCAGGTAGCCTACGGTAATTCCATCATGTACTTCGGTCAGGATGGCTGGTACCTTTTTCTTCGGAACTACCAGTTGGGACTTGGTTTCTCGTTCATCAGCGCCTGAGCATTCCATTGTCTACTCTTAGAGAGTCCCACTGAGCCCATAACGATTTCAGCACGCCGGAGTATCTAGCTACCTACCATCTTGGCCTGGGTACCCCTCTCGCTTTGAGTGACAAGATGGGTTCGATGTCTGGATCAGCCATTTGGTACTGGATGCACTGTTTCGTTGTCCAGTCTTCATTGGTCTGCACTTGGATCTGCCTGATGGAGATACCCTCTCGCTGTTCCGTCTTCAGACAATGTCCGTATTCCGCTCTACAGGGTCTTCTGGATAGGGCATCGGCATTATTGTGCAAACGGCCGGCTCGGTGTTCCACCTTGAAGTCGTATTGCTGTAATTTCTCCATTCATCTGGCCAGTTGTCCTTCCGGTGTCTTCATGTCCAGCAGCCATTTGAGTGCGTCATGATCTGTTGGGATTAAGAAATGATGACCATAGAGGTATTTGTGGAAATGGTCTACAGCCCTTATTATTGCAAGAAGTTCTTTTCTGGTGACGCAATAATTTCTTTTCGGTTTCGAGAATCCACGGCTGTAATACTCGACACTCTCTCTTCACCATCTTGCACCTGGTATAGGACGGCCCCCAAACCTGTGTTGCTGGCGTCGGTGAGTAAGATGAACTTGCCGGACTGTGTAGGAAAGGCTAGGATTGGGCTGGAACATAGTGCTGCCTTCAGTCGCCTGAATGATGTTTCACAATCCTGATTCCAATGGAAGGTCTCTTTCTCAGTGGTCTACCGATGTAGAGGGGCGGCAATGGTGGCAAATCCCTCAACAAAACGCCGGTAGTATGAACAGAGGCCCAAGAAGCTTCGGAGTTCATGTTTGTCTCTTGGAACTGGCCAATCACGGATGGCTTCTTTCTTGTCTTCGTTGGTGCGGATTCCTGATTCGGACACTACGTGGCCCAAAAACTCTACTTCTTTTTGGAACAAGGAACACTTCTTCGGATTGAGTCTCAGGTTATTAATTCTGGAGAATACTTCGTCCAGGTTCTTCAGATGGTCGTCGAATGTCTGACCCATGAGTAGAATGTCGTCGAGGTATACTAAGCACGTCCTCCATGTTAACCCGCTCAGTACATACTCCATTAGCCTCTCAAATGTAGCGGGTGCATTACATAACCCAAAGGGCATGACCGTGAACTGAAACAGCCCTTTACTGATGGAGAACGCTGTCTTCTCTCTGTCGTTTGCGTGTAGACCACCCTGCCAATATCCACTTTTTAGGTCTAGTGTGGAGAACCAACGGGAGCCTGCTAGAGTGGTCAAAGTGTCATCGATTCGGGGTAGTGGCTAGCTGTCTTTCTTCGTGACATCATTCAGCTTTCTGTAATCCACGCAAAATCGGGTGGTTCCATCCTTCTTTTTAACTTGTACAACGGGAGCAGACCATGGCCTGATGGATGGCTCAATAACTCCATTTTGTAACATGGACTCGATGTTTTCCTCGACTGCCTGTTGTTGCCCCAATGGTAGTCGTCTAGGTGGTATTCTGATGGGTTGAGCCTTCCCGGTATCTATTCGATGCTGGATGATGTTGGTGCGACCGGTGGTTCCATTTTTACTATTAAAAATTTGCCGGTGCTTTATGATAAATTGCTTGGCTTTCTTGTGGTTCTCTGGTGTCAAGTGTGTCAAATGGTCAGCAAACTGTTGTAGGAACTCTTTGTCGGGCCCTGTCTCCTTCACCGACGTCTGGTACTCGTCTTCGCAATTGATGATGGTCTCTACTGGCTCGAAACAAGCTATCTCTTGGCCATTGGTAATTCTGATGTCGTTGTTGGACAAATTCAGGTCTCTGATTGGTATATCTCGTCCGGTTTTAACTATAGCCCCCATATGCTGACTGGTTGGAGTTTCCCTGGTTGGTAAGGTCGGTTTGTTGGCTTCCGCTGGTTGGTGATCGTTCCCATAGCCTTACTCGGCAGTCACGTTTGAAGTATCCTGTCCGTCCGCAGCGGTAACATGTCCCCCTGGTGCCAGTTCTTTGTGACCGTTCTAATATTTTGTTCAGACCAGCCAGCAGCGCTTGAAATGGTGACTCTGACTCTTCATGGTTAAAGGAAACTGCTCAGACCCTCGGCTTGGACATGTTTATGACGGCCTCTACTTCCAAAGCCCGAAGTAGAGCTTCATTACTTTTCTTGACGATACTTAGTCTTACATTTGGTTGTACTTCCGCATCTCTGATGCCCTTTTTGAAAGTCTGTGTGGCCAACTGGTCTTTCGTTTCCTCAGGCAGCTCTGGGTAGGACAAGTGAACTAACCGTCTAATCTCTGCTTCGAATTCTTGGAGGTTTTCACCGGATTTTTGCGTTTTTCCACTCAGTTGGACTTGGTATACCTGGCTCAAGGATTGATTGTCGTAGCGTTTGTCTAGGATGGCTATGATCTTGTCGAAATTGCCTTGTTCATAGACTGGAATGCTTTGGAGGAGTTCTAGGGCCGGACCTCTTAACGAAATTGCCAGAGAAGTACATTTTTCTTGATTATCCCATCCATTAGTTGTAGCCACGGCCTCAAATTGTCGTTTATACATTGGCCAAGATGAACTCCTGTCGAATATGGGTGGTTTACTTAAGGAACCTCATGGTACTCACGGTGTGCTGGTATTTTCCTCGCTGTAAGTCCTGTTGCATCTTTTTGATTTCTGTTTCTACCTTGTTTTGGATGGCACTGATTTTATCTTGTACTTCACTTACTTCACTGTGTACCGTGTTTTTAATGAAACTGATTTCAAATTTCACCTGGCTCTGGATGGAATCGATGTCATCTACTTTGATTTCAAGAGTCTCGACATTACTTTTTAGGATCTTTATGTCGTCGTTTATTTCTTTTATGTCTGATTCCACTATTTGCATTCTTTCATTAACTGTTTCATTAACTTGCGATACTATTTGCATTAATTGTTCAAATTACAATTGTATTTTTTCTTCCGTTTTGCATAGTTTTTCTTCAAATAACTTCAATTCATTTTGTCGTTTTAATTCAAGTTGATCTTGTTTTTGTTCAAATATTTTAAAATCATTTTCTCGTTTTTCTTCAAATTTCGAGAACAATCCTTCAATTAAATTATGTTGTTCACTTTTCATCGTGGAAACTAGATTTTGTTGTTCGCTTTTCATCGTAGTGACAAGATTTTCTAATTCTATTTTACGTTTTTCATCAAAAGGTTTTACTAACCTTTGTTGAATTTCTTCTTGATGTTGTTTTTCCTTCTTGTCACGTTTTTCTAGAATCTGTGCAATTTTTTCGTCCAGTCCCTCTGTAACCTGCTTGACTATTTTTTTGGTAGTTTCGTCCATACTACGGGTTTCCATAAATCAAATTAGGATTTTAACTGCACTTAATCCTTTACTTCTGATCACCAAATTTGTAAAGTCCGTGGGTTCAATTTAAAATTATAAAACTAATATTCACTTTCACTTTTCTATAAACTTTTATTTACATCGAGTATACAACAGCTGATTCAAATATCACAAGAACTATCTTTCATATAAGCTCTTCACTCCATCAACTGAACTCGCGACCGTGGCGTGCTTCCTTTATAAAACCAGCGTCGAAATCTCCTGTAAAATCATCATCACTCCTACAGGTGCCGAGTATTTTCGAGAACCATTTTTTATCTCAAAGCGTTTGTTGTCGTACTGAAATGAAACAGGGTCGGCTTTGGGTAAATTTCGTAACAATACATAAACACGAGATTTCAAGTATTTTTTAAATTTCAATATTCAATTATCTGTATTATTAAAAATTCCATCCTCATATATAAAATCACTCCGGTAACTCTGTTAATTGTAAAATCATTGCAATAAATGTTGTAGTCTTTCAAAGTAAAAATTCAGTATTGTTCCAAGATCCAAGACACGATACATACATATATAATTATTTATGATTAAGAAAATTTGACACAATATACACATTCAATTAAAGATAGCAATTGTTAACAGTATATCCAGCCTCCTAACCAAAAAACATTATACGTTCAGTTGAAGTTCAATTAACACAACAGATTATTAACATATTAAATGATGCCGTCGATGGCTAAGAATTATAGATTTAAAAATCAGCTGGTTGAATACTTCAGAATAGGCACAATCAAAACAGAAAAACATTCTTGAAACTTACTTTTGTTTGAAACCATGTTTTGTATAATATATGTGAAAGTAATTCTTGTAAAAATTATATTTTAAACCGAGGTAGCATAGTATTAAACATTA
Source organism: Octodonta nipae (assembly GCA_034190945.1). NCBI lineage: Eukaryota > Metazoa > Arthropoda > Insecta > Coleoptera > Chrysomelidae > Octodonta > Octodonta nipae. Next base: position 56,824,384 of record CM067218.1, on the reverse strand, counting down.
TCTCCTTTTTTCCAACTATTAACGTCATTAAAATTTTCTATTGTAACAATAGTGACAGTTAACATCATTAAAACGTTATGAACGCTACAAACAAACCCAATCTTGCTTAGACAACAGGAAAATGTTTTGAAACCGTGCAGAAATAATAACTGAGAACCCTTTTGTTTCGAGAACAGGTGAATTCTATTCAAGATGTTGGTGCATTGTCACAAACAGACTCGTGAGTTTGAAACTAATATTCCGAGTAGTGAATTACTTGGTCTGGAAATACTACACTTTACAGCTATGAATGACAAACGGATACACATCCATTATTTTCATGGTTTAATTTAGCTCGGAATCTAGCGTTTTAGAATATAATTAATTATCATCTAGCTAGAAGACAGAATTAGTTGGCTATATGATATATATTAACGAAAAAAAACATGTCCATATATACACTAAGGATATAAATGTGTAATTGGAAGCATTGTTCTTTTAAAAAGAAATGTTGATGTAACATAATGGGTTCATTCTACTTAAAGTAAAATATTCCTGATTGCCACAATTCGGAGAAAGCTAGTGAAGATTGCTACTACAACAAAGATATAGTCTTACCTTTATTGATAATTCTATTACTATACGCCAAATCTTTATTTATAAATGAGGATGTTTGTCTGTATGTCCTTTATAGAATCCTAAACCGCTGGACCGATTTTGATGAAATTTTTTGTGTATTGCTATATAGTCCGTGGGTTCAATTTAAAATTATAAAACTAATATTCACTTAAACTTTTCTAGAAACTTTTATTTACATCGAATATACAACAGCTGATTCAAATATCACAAGCTCTTCGCTCCACCAACTAAACTCGCGATAGTGGCTGCTTACTTTATAAAACCAGCATAGAAAATTCTCGCAAAAATCACTCCTACAGGTACCGAGTCTTTTCGAGAACCATTTTTTATCTCAAAGCGATTGTTGTCGTACTGAAATGAATCAGGGTTGGCTTTGGGTAAATTTCGTAACACTGCCCCCCCCCCTTCTTTAATTCTGATCGTCCCGATCAGAAACATCCCCTCCATGGTAGGGAGCGGGTCGATCTAATTGAACCACCTTCAATTTAGCCTTGGGGTTTCGACTGATCCGGTAGACGACGTCATTAAGCCTCTTAACCACCTCATATGGACCATCCCAGGCGGGTGTTAGCTTTGGGGATTTACCCTTGCTCCGTTGGAGGTTGTACAGCCTGACTTTGTCCCTCTCCTGGAACCCGACTGAATTGGCCTTGAGGTCGTATCGCGTCTTCATCCGGTCACTGGTGGCCAACATCTGCGTTAGGGCTAATTCGTCTATTGCCAGCATGTTATGTCGGTACTGGTCGGCATAATCGTCGATGTCTTTGGGAGGTTCTTCGGAGGAGCCAAATGCCAAATCGCAGGGTTATCGCAGCTCCTTTCCTAATAGGACCCTGGCTGGGGTCAGGCCTGTACTATTATGTACGGCAGAGCGATATGCCAACAGGAATAGGGGAATATACTCATCCCAATCACGCTGGTTATTGCTAACGACCTTGGATAGGTGTTGTCCCAAGTTCCTGTTGAATCTTTCCACCATTCCGTCTGACTATGGGTGTAATGGTGTTGTTCTCGTTTTCCTGATCCCAAACATCGTGCAGACCTTCTGGAATACATTCGATTTGAAGTTACGCCCCTGGTCTGAATGTAATTCCATCGGGACGCCAAACCTGCTGAACAGTTGTTCTACTAGCACCGTTGTTACCGTGGTTGCCTCTTGGTTGGGTATCGCATATGCCTCAGGCCATTTAGTGAAGGAATCCATTGCGACCAGAATGTATTTGTTTCACCTCTCAGACTCGGGAAACGGACCGGCAACATCGATGGCAATTCTTTCAAATGGGACGCCCACATTGTACTGCTGCATTCTGTCTTTGGTCCGGGTTTTCGGGCCCTTACTGGCTACACAGATGACACATTTGCAGCACCAAGTTCTGACGTCTTCGAAGTAGTTCACCCAGTAGTACCGCTGGCGAACTTTGTCAAGGGTGTTATTCATGCCCAGGTGGCCGCCTCCGGTAATCCCATCATGTACTTCGCTCAAGATGGCTGGTACCTTTCTCTTCGGAACTACCAGTTGGGACTTGGTTTCTCGTCAATCAGCGCTTTCCCAGACTCGTTTGAGCATTCCATTGTCTACTCTTAGAGAGTCCCATTGAGCCCATAACGACTTCAGCACTCCTGAGAATCTAGCTACTTCGTCCCATCGTGGCCTGGGTGCCCCTCTCGTTTTGAGTGACAAGATTGATTCGATGTCTGGATCAGTTATTTGGTCCTGGATGCACTGTTCCGTTCGACCGGGAATTCTAGCTGAAGACTTTGCCACAATTTTTATGGAGGTTACTGAACTGTTGACGGGCCGTGTCAATACAAATTCCTCATTTATGGACCGAATACCGTCATATCTCGGGTCGAAAATAAATCCATGCTGGCTAATTAGGTCCATTCCCAGTATAAAATCGTCCTCAATATTCGCTACCAGGACCCTATGCCGGGTCATGTTGTCCCCTATCTGTAGCATGACATCTGCCTCACCCTGTATTGACATGGACTCGCCGGTGACTGTTCTGAGCTGGATGTTAATGGTAACTGGCCGAATTTCTGATGCTCTGAAAACCCTGGCCCTGGCAATGGACACAGTGGCGCCGGTGTCGATGATGATGGTAACTGCTCGCCCATTGACGGTGCCTCTGATGACTAGGCTGCCGCCATCTCGGCAAAATCCCCGGATGGATAACGTTTTGGGGGCAGATGAAGGGTCAGTAAGCATTCGCCCCCTTATGCTGACTGGCTGACGGTCCCTGGACATGTGACTGTTCTGTTGGTTACCCCTGGCCGGTGATCGTTCACTCGACATTCACGTTGGAAGTGTCCTGTCCGTCCACAGCGGTAACATGCCCCTCTGGTGCCAGTTCTTTGTGACCGTTCTAATATTTTGTTCAGACTAGCCAGCAGCGCTTGAAATGGTGACTCTGACTCTTCTTGGTTGAAAGAAACTGCTCGGACCCTCGGCTTGGACATGTTCATGACGGCCTCTACTTCTAAAGCCCGAAGTAGAGCTTCATTACTTTTCTTGACGCCACTTAGTCTTAGGTTTCGTTGTACTTCCACATCTCTGATGCCGTTTATGAAACTCTGTGTGGCCAACTGGTCTTTCATTTCCTTTGGCAGGTCTGGGTAAGACAAGTGAACTAACCGTCTAATCTCTGCTTCGAATTCTTGGAGGCTTTCACCGGATTTTTGCATTTTTCCACTCAGTTGGACTTGGTATACCCGGCTCAAGGATTGATTGCCATATCGTTTGTCTAGGATGACGATAATGTTGTCGAAATTGCTTTGTTCATCGACTGGAATGCTTTGGAGGAGTTCTACGGCCGGACCTCTTAACGAAATTACCAGAGAAGTAGATTTTTCTTGATTATCCCATCCATTAGCTGTAGCCACGGCCTCAAATTGCCGTTTATACATGGGCCAAGATGAACTGCCGTCGAATGTGGGTGGTTTACTAAAGGAACCTTTGGTACTCACGGTGTTCTGTTATTTTCCTCGCTGTAAGTCCTGTTGCATTTTTTTAATTTCTGTTTCTAGTTTATTTTGGATGGCACTGATTTCCTCTTGTACTTCACTGTGTAGTGTGTTTGCTTGATGGAACTGATATGATCTTGAACTGTGTCTTGAATTGAACTGATTTCAAATTTTACCTGGCTTTGGATGGAATCGAGATCATCTACTTTTGTTTCAAGAGTATCCACGATATTTTTTATGGTCTTAATGTCATCATTTATCTCTTTTATATCTGACTCAACTATTTGCATTCTTTCATTAACTGTTTCATTAACTTGTCCTACTATTTGCATTAATTGTTCGAATTGCAGTTGTCTTTTCTGTTCAGTTTCATGTCGATTTAATTCAATTTGAACTTGTTTTTGTTCAAATATTTTAAAATCATTTTGTTTCTGATCGTCTAATAATTTAAATTTCGAGAACAATCCTTCCAATAAATTCTGTTGTTTTTCTTCCGTCGTGGAAACAAGATTTGTTGTTTTTTCATCAAAAGATTTCACTAACATTTGTTGAATTTCTTCTTGATGTTGCTTCTCCTTCTCGTTTTCCAGAATCTGAGTTATTTTTTCATCCAGTCCCTCCGTAACCTGTTTGATAATTTTTTTGGTAGTTTCGTCGGTTTTTTTCATACTACAAGTTTCCATAAATCAAATTACGATTTTAACTGCACTTAATCTCACTTCTGTCACCAAATTGCTATATAGTCCGTGGGTTCAATATAAAATTATAAAACTAATATTCACTAAATATTACAACAATTTTACATATAAGCTCTTCGCTCCACCAACTGAACTCGCGATCGTGACCTGCTTCCATTATAAAACCAGCATAGAAAATTCTCGCAAAAATCATCATTATTTTTATGTTTCTTTGGGGAATAACACCACAATAGAAATAAAACTACGTATATTGCAGGAATACCAAACGTTTCAAAGTCTATTCTGACTTCGTTGTCAATGGCTTAATATTTATTGATAATATAAAGCCATTGACAACGAAGTCAGAATAGACTTTGAAACGTTTGGTATTCCTGCAATATACGTAGTTTTATTTCTATTGTGGTGTTATTCCCCAAAGAAACATAAAAATAATCAAGAACATGCCACAAACAACGTTTAGAAGACAAAAATCATCATCACTCCTACAGGTGCTTAGTCTTTTCGAGAACCATTTTTTATCTCAAAGCGATTGTTGTCATACTGAAATGAAACAGGATTGGCTTTGGGTAAATTTCGTAACAGTATGTTTGGGTGGGTCCCTGGATGGTTTAGATTCAATTGGCCCCCATAGGTGGCACTAAGATGGTGTTCTAGCTTCTCTTAAAAGGCTGGATGGATTTTAATGAAATTTTTTTGTGTATATTTGGATGGGTTTTTGGAGGGTTTTTCACAATCGAACCCGGTAGCTGGCACTAAGATCGGGTTCTATCTCCTCCTAAACGGCTGGAACTTTTATAATGAATTTTTTTTTGTTTACGTTTGGGATTCAACATTGGACGCGATAGGTGGCACTAAGATCGGGTTCTAACTCCTTCTAAACGGCTTCACGGATTTTAATGAAAGTTTTGTGTGTATTCACCATTGGACCCGGTAAGTGGCACTAAGTTCTAACTCCTCCTAAATGGCTGGAACGATTTTAATGATTTTTTTGTGTATGTTTGAGTGGTTCTCTGGATGATTTCGATTTACAATTGGATCCGGTAGGTGGCACTAAGATCGGGTTCTAACTGCTTCTAAACAGCTGGATGGATTTGAATGAATTTTTTTGTGTATGTTTGGATCGGTCCCTGGATGGTTTAGATTCAGAATTCGAGCCGGTAGGTGGTAGAAAGGTCGGGTTCTAGGAATTGCTTTTATTTTTTATTTTTTCGCACATTATTAGTATAGAGTTTATCGAATTCTAATATCAAAGAACATTTGCTGAACCCGTTAATATCTTCAAGCAACATTTGGACAGAACAATGTCTATCGGGTCCGCTAGTATTATATAAACCATAATCCTAAATAAACGTTTAATTATCCAGCGCTTAACAAACCGTTACTAAACTTTAACGCCCACAATATGGGTTTTATCCCTGAGTAATAAACACTATGGACTCAGCATTTTTTACAAGACATTAATCCACACTGGCAGATAAAATATGATGATGATAGTTTGATTTATTGCTTTTTAATTTACTGTTCTTTCAATATAATTTACAATTTACAGATTGAACGATCTGCAGGTATTTCCCATCACAGTTTTTCCAATAACTAGACTTTCCTTGATAAGCCAATTCCAAAATTATACCATAAATGTTTTATGTGGGTCACAAAAAGTTGTTCATGAAAATTTAATTACAATTTACATATGTTTAAATATTAGATAAAGTCCAAACTACTGTAGTCACCTATTTAAAACGAAACACCGCGTATATTTGCACCGATTTATCTCTGCCCTACAGGTGGTATGCCTTAAATAATTTACGAATGTTATATTATATTATACTAACTTTTCGAGATTTTTCTCTATTGAACGCAAGACAGTATACTGTTTCTAGTCTAGAACCCTCATCAGTTGCGCTCTCCTCAACTGATTGAAATTTCGAATAATTATTTATGTGTTTAGTACTTATAACTGAATTTAATATTTTTTATTATTTGCATATTCTTTGTAGATTTCAATTTACCTTTCCTCATATTATTATTCAATAAATCACATAATAGGATAATAAAAAAAATTGCTATGTTTTGGAATTTTTTCAATCTATTGAATGCAAGACAATATGTTGTTTCGAGTCGAAAACCTTCATCAGTTGCGCTCCCCTCAACTGATTTAAATCTTGAATAATTTAATATTTTATCGCTATATGATTTTCGACATCTATGAGTTTCAGGGAGAACTTGCTCACAGAGAATCCAAATGTAAAAATAATTATTAATTTTTTAAATCAGTAGACGAGAGCAACTGATGAATAAGCCATAAATTTTAATTGTTTTCTGAAGGATAGTTGTGTCACAGTTGATCAATGTTTAAGCACTTTTTTGGGAAATGACATCACAATTCACGAAATGACTGTAAATTACCAAAGGTTTCGGGGTCTAGGTCGTATTTGACTTAGTTACGTCATAAGTGAAATACAATTGTCAAACATTTCAATTTTAAATTTTAGAATTGTGCCCTTTTTCATAGTTTCTTTGCCATTGAAACCCGGCTCTGACCTAGTCCCCGAAACAATTGGAAATATACAGCATTTTCGTGAATTGTGGTGTCATTTATCAAAAAAGGTGCTTAAACATTCATACATTTTAAATTAAAATGACAAATAAATATCATTATGAGGGATTGATAATATAACGACATAGAAAGCTTCTGACAGAAAAATGAGCTAAAGTAGGAGGCAGAGAAGCTGGGCTTGCTGAAAGTGTAAGCAATTTAAAATTATTGTAATGTGGCGGGGGCGATACCTTTTAGGTCCCAAGGGATGAACCGTACTTTCACAGGTTGCTAGTAAAATGCACGTCACTTGGGACAATGACAAAAATCTAGAAAACACTAATTGATCACTAATTTCCGTGTATGTGAAACGACGGCTGGGGCTTATTTCGAACTAAGTTTACATTAATGTGTTTAGGTTTTTTTGATAACTAGTTTGTTTTAGAATATTTGTTCACTTCTATTTCTCATTTTGTTACACTTTATTAAACTGCTAGGACTAGTAGAATAATTCTGATTATTTCAGTCAAGCGTCAGTGAATAACATAGTTACAAGTAATTTGATTCTAAATTATTTCCCAAAACTCAAGAAAACCATTGCGAAACATAGATTTCAACTACGTTTCATTAATGTTAAGGTGTAATAACATCGATTTAGTTGCTATGTATGCGACGAGAACTTGAGTGCCATAAGTCTCAACTTCAGTAGAGAGTTCGAATTTCATTTTTGTTATAGTTTTCTACTGACGAGAACACCTGTACTACTTCTCTACGGATTTCCTGGCTAATACGAAGTTAAGTAGGAATAATGGATGTTGGATAGAAGTTGGAAGTAGTTGAACACGCCGAAATTTGATTCTGAAAAAGTAGGGAGGAACCGGGAGCTAAAGTTTGGAAACACAAACGCGCTCCCGGCAGGACCCGAGTGGGTGACGGTGGGTGGATTAATAATATGTTTCAAGAAAACTTTTCCAGAAGGAGAAAGATTTAATTTAGTTTTGCAAGTCAGAGGCGGGTTTCGCGCTGGCACGAAATCTGCTTCTCTCTTTGACAATTTTATTGCATTTCTGAATACATATTGAAATAGGAAACGGGAACGTATCTCAAGATGTACAAACAGTCGACATAATTTACTATTCATGACTGGAATGATGCAAATGCTGAAAGATTCGTTCTTTCATCTCTGTATAAGCATAAACTGAAAAGAAGGATTACGGTTTCAAAATAAGTTACGTAGATGTACATCTAGTTCACATATTAAAAGAAACATAACACAATGTATTTTAAACGACAAACATTTGTAGAATTTAAAACGATTAGTGGCTATCATAATATATTTTCTGCTTACAAATATAATTTTCGTCTCTTACTCAATATAACAGAAAGTGCAACAATGACATCAAGTTGGGTAAAAACATTTTAAGATTTTATTAGGATTGATTTATTTATGTTTCGTTGCCCTTGTATTTTAATATATTAAATCAGTCAATACATATTTCTCTTTGGACACAGAAAAAATGTTACTATAGAAAATGTAGTTCCTGTTTTGATTTTTTTATGGAAATTATTAGATGTCTAAGTGTTTATTGGGAAATAACACCACACTTTAAAGGAAATTGCTGTATATTCCAAACGTTTCGGGGTCTAGATCAGACCCTGTTGTCAATGGCTAAGAAACTACGGATTAAAAAGGAAATTATTAGAATTAAAAAATATATTTTACGTGTGCATTTTTATGTTGCACTTTTGTTCTGGTACTAATTTTCTTGTCTACTGTAGAAATCCTTTAAATTTGTATAGAACTCTGAATTCTTTATTTATTTGTGAAAATATTTACAAAAAAAATTTATGTAGGTTACATCCGTACCACTTAAGTCTTTTTTGTGTATCAGATTTGTGTTATGTTATCACATCTCTCGGCTTTGTTCCCTATCTGGAGTCAAACCTTCTTTACACATTATGTGATCGTACCAGCGTAGATGGTACTCTTGAATTTGATTTTGTAATTCAGTGTAAAAAATTGCTCTTTTATTTGTAATGGACAATTTTGCCTAGCAAAGTATACCAGAGAGCAACCTCAGTTTGAGCCAGCATCCCTGATTTCAACTTTCTGTGTCTACCCGGGATCATTTTAGGGTTTACTACAAATCTAAAATACTCGAGCTCGTCTACCTTATTTGAAGGTGTTTCTTTAAGGGTTTGTTTGTTGTTGGATAGGTTTAGTTATGTAATAAAGGGTAGACCAAAATTCCTTTAACATTTAAATCGGCAGCTGCATTGCATTTCAAGGGCGGTTATTAAGAATTTACTACCATCGCACCGTTCACAGCAACACACCGTGCGTTCTATATATGCGCGTACTATCGAAACATTGATTCTTTGACTACAGCGCAACGAAACTATTGTCCGCTTTACAACATACGGCATAAAAATGAAGCTCCATCGATCATATTGATTAGAAAATAGGTGAGGAAGCTCATGGAAATGGGTTCAGCAATAAAGTTGCCGCGATCTGCTCGACCTAGAGCGTCAAGGATCCCTAAATCGTTGAGCATGTAAGAGCGTCTGCTCGCTAACAATGTGCACTCTCTACTCCAAAACGAAAATATCTTTAAACTGCAATCTTCACAAAAATTTACATTTGCTTCCCTATAAAAAGTTGGGCAGGAATTAAAGCCTCAAAATCATGCTCACCTTTTGCAGTTCGCCAACGAAATGTTAGAGAAGTTCACCAGATTTACCAACATTAATTTTCCAAACAAGGCCAACTTTCACCTTAATCGGTTTGTGAACAGGCAATATACGGAGTTAAGCATCAAAAATCCCTGCATTGATTCAAAGTTACGGTATGGGTAGCTTTGTCAGTAACAACCTATCGTCTGTTGGAGTAATAAAGCCAAATATTCGATAGGATATGCAAAACATTTCACAAAACTCTTTTCAGGTACTGATTGGAAATTAGGGCTCCGGGTTGTAGCAGTGTCAAAATAATTAAGGATCACATATGGCTGATGTTACTAAAAAAAATTCTTTGTGTTTACTTTCATATAACTAGATTTTTAATCATCGTTTTAAATATAAAAATACTTGTGTATTGCGTTATTCTCGAGCTTGAGGCCTTGGGAACTCCAAGTCCGATTTCGAAACTTTCACTTGTTTCTGCCGGTCAAACGAAATAAGTGCTTGCATGGCTGCGTTAATGTATTATTATATATTAATACAGCCATGCAAGCTCTTATTTCGTAATAAATAAGTATTTGATTTATTGCTCGGGTATCAGTTACCTGCCCTATGAGCTGCAGCGGCAAGTATACGTACACATATTCGTTCATCGTCTGAAGATGAGGTTCTCAAGTGGTTTTTCGATTTCTATGAAGAGAAAGTGGTTTCTTTTGTAATAATAGACATTTAGGATTTTCTGCAAAACTAGCACACAGGCACCTGACAGGTGAAGTTAACCTGAAATTTTTATCGTTACGTTCTACCCTAGGACTATGGAGTGTAGAGCAAAGGAGGATAAACTTATATTGGGATAAAACTCAAACAGTGTCCAGCGGGCGTTTTCAAATAAGTTCAAGAAATAGCCAGAATGGCGCACGTGTGAAGACATGGCATGATATGAAGTTGGCAATTGTCAACGGATTGAAATGCATTTAGAAGTGAAGTGACTGAAAAAGTGAGAATAATTTCTTTATTGTATGATCTGTGATTTAATTATTCGCTAATATAACCTAGAAAATGTCTTATGTGAATTTCCCTTTGTAAAAGGTTGTCTCCGTTTTCTGTATTCTCTGCAAGTGATATGAGTTTATAGTGTGTTAATTGTGTGTGTCCCTTTTCTGACTTGTTATAAGTGATTTTATAGTTGTTATTTTGTTATAAAACTTTTTGAAATAGTAAAGCAATGGGAAAAATTTGTATACTTGTAATATTTTTATACTTATTAAGAAATAGATGTTGGTGAATTAGATGTAGATAAAAATTATTTACTTTTATATTCCCTTTACAAAGTTAGTGTTTCTACTTTCTTGTTCACCTCTCTCTGGATAAAAGGTAATTAACAAAACTTTTCATCACTGAATAAACTGCTATAATTAAATTATCTGTCCTGTTGTCATTATGGAACAAATTTCACTTGCTTTTTATTCTAGAATAGTTCCTTTTTTCTTTTTCACACACTTGTTTTCCATATCTTTTTTCTAGTCTGGCTGGACAAAAAGCTCCATTAGCTACATATATAGATACAATTTTTACTGAGAATATAAGCTTGATGTAATGTTAAACTATAGATTTTCACATCTTACCAATATTTTGGGTAGAACAACTGTACAGAGATTGTTTTCTTCTCTTACTCCATGTTAAATATCTGATTAGCGTAAGCAATAAACGAAATAAACGAAATCAGCAGGAATTATTACATAATATAAAAACATGTTAAATGATTTATCCAGAAAACAAGAAAATTTATTTCAAAATATTTTTTTCTATTACTGTGATGCGATAATTATCACTCAGGTGCTTGTGTCATTGTTATTTAGTCGTAAAAATGGGAGAAATCGCTATTTCAGGTTTTTAAGCATTTGACGTTGGAATAACCTTTAGAAGGTCACAAAAAATTGTGTTAATAGCACTTCAGACGTCAAATTTCCGAATACAGCGTCAAAAACAGGGGTTCACATTAAAAAAAACAATGACCTTGAAAATGATGCTCAAGGTCAAAATTAATTGCACCAAAAGGTGTCCACCTTCGCCTTAGAAAAGTTTTGAATAAACTTTTTGTCATACCATGCTTAGGAAAGAAGCAACTCCGGTGCATAGATTAAAATGGCCCACCCTGTATTATATATTGTCTTGCGTACAAAAGAATTACACCTCAAAGAGAGTAAAGAATACCTACTTCTTTAATTGGCTTTCCTTTCAAATTTGCTCTTCATTCACTAAATATTACGTTACGATATTTCGTTTACTATTGATACCTTAACATCTACTGTGTATACGGGGTTCAAAAAGCTTATTCGTATGTAACTATTGGACTTATTTTCGTTTGTTATTAAGTAAAGTTTGGGTCTACGAACTTTTTTCTCTTTGCACTATATGAATTTCCTCAGTTCTACGTTTGTATAATTTAAGCTGACTGACTTAGGTATTTCTCTTATAATGTGCTCTATATCATCGTACAGATTTTTTCACCTTATTTAAGCTGACTGACTTTGGTATTTCTCTTATAATTTGCTCTATATCATCGTACAGAATCTTCCACCTTTTCGTTAAGTTATAATTATAATGTTAATTGGTACATATTTATCTGTTCTTTTCGCTCTTTTCTCAAATAGTTTATGTCCCTTGGTATGACAATAATAGGATTTCTTAGCTTGTATGAACTTGTTGTCGGGATTGCCGAAAACTCTTACCCTACGTTACCTTACGCCAGTTATTTCAACCAAATACGTTTTATATCCGGGATATTTCTAATATATATATATATATATATATATATATATATATATATATATGTTATATGCAAAATATATCAGCACTTAGTTCACACGGTCGAGAAGTCAACGGAATTTAAAGCGTACGTGACTTCTCAGGGATATCAAATTTCATCTTGAATTATATGCAAACAACTTCCCGGAAACCTACACGAGTCCGTTTACCCAGTAAAAACGCTGACTTGCATCAGCACTTTTGTCAATGTTATAAATGCAACTGGAAACGTTCTCGTGTTGTCATTTAAATATTATTACTTTTAGTATTAAGTCATTCAAATAATATCATTTATAGCATTAAGTTATTCAAGTACTTTAACTATTTTAATTGTTCACTTTTAATATTGTATGTTTCTAAATAAATAATTTTTTTTAAAAAGTGAATTGAATCAAAGTGAATATAAAATTGGCGCAGTCAGTAGGATTGTCCAACTCAGTTAGAACACGTGAATACTAACTGACTGTGGAGATTTCTAAATCATTGTGGACAAAACCTACTTGAAAAGGACAACAACTACTAAGTACTAGCAAGGGAACACGCAACCAGGCTAACCAGTGCTAAGTGACGCGGAGAACAGTCCGATGCGAGGAATAATAACGTAAGAATCACATAAAGTAACTATTTTTTATTTTTTGAATGACCACCAGTTCTTTCATTTATATAATAGTTTATTCCTCATAACCTTAAATTCCTAAATAATTTTGAAACTATACATTTTACATAATCATATTATTTTATTTCCATTACTTTGACTTACATATTTCGAAGTATTTGAAACATCATTTCAAGTTTATTATTATTTTACCATTTATACATTCCCATTTTGTTTTTGCAACTCCTATATTAAACATTACTCAATACTGAATCGATAAACCGTATATTTTCTACCATTTCAATTTAAAACTTTTATTCAACATTTAATTTCGATTTATTGTGTGAATCTATACAATTTTAAAAATGGCAACGACTAGACAGGCAGCTACACCAACTGTAGAGCCCTATAAGCTATCGGAAATATTTGCCATAATTCCTGAGTATGATGGTAATCCGATATTTTTAAACACTTTCATATGCTCCTGTAATACTGCTTACAGCATGGCAACGGATAATCAGCAAGTACTGCTAATTCTCGATATCAAAAATAAGTTACGCGGTAGAGCGGCTGAGTTAATTAATTCGCGAAACCCTAGTCAACTAGCCGAAATTCAAACCCTCCTAGAAAATCATTTTGGAGATCCTCGGGATCTCTCGGCTCTCATACAGGACTTGAAACGAATGCGGCAAACTCCAAATGAATCCCCCCTCACTTTCTCTGCTAGACTCCAGACGCATCAAGCGAAAATGCTAGCAGCTATAAACAAGCAAAATTTAACTATCAAAGAAAAACAAGCACAGATTGACTTAATAGAGTCAATGGCTCTTAATAGCCTTCTTACGGGTTTAGAGCCCAAAATTGGTCAACTCGTTCGCGCTAGCGACCCATGCAGTATTCTCACTGCCATTTCCAGAATTAAACGAGAACTACAACTATCACATTTAGAAACCCAGAAATTTTCAGGTAATAGAAGTTTCCAACAACCCCCTCGTAAACCAAATAACGGTCCACCTCCAAAACAATGCTCTTTTTATAAACGCATGGGCCACTTAAGCAACGAATGCTTATTGAGAATGAGACAATTTCAACACAACCCGAATTCTAATCAGAACTATTCGAATTACCGCTCTCATTTTTCCAATCAACCTGCTAATCAATCTACAAATGTTAATCCCAGTCAACAATTTTCACAGCAACAATTTCGTCCTTCTACCAGTAGACAACCCCAAATGTCTGGCAATTACAGACCGAACCCGAGTTTCTTTAAACATCAACAACGCCAACAACCAAAGACTCATCACTTGAACAATCTGCAATTCGGACCATATCACAACGACTATAACTACTCTCAAAACGAAAATCATTACACCTCTTTACCCGATGAGTACGGAAACGTACAAGACTATCACCCTAATGATTTCGAACAAAACAATGAACCAGAATATTTCAATACTGAACAGTTATACGAATTTTATTCTGACGAACCTGATTCTTCTCAAGTAAATTTTCATTTGACCCCCACTCAGTCAGAACCCCCAGACCAAGAAATTTCAGAAATTCAAACCCAAATTCAGACAATGAATCTGGACGACTTCAGCCCCAATGTCAACTTCCCAGAACAGAACTTTCTGTAAGACCCCTTCTTTCCGTCAACTCAAAGAATCTTTATTATATCACTGACTCTTCAAACACCTATAAACTTCTTATCGATACGGGTGCAGGACTTTCAATTTTTAAACCTGAAACCTGCCAACGCTTCAAACAACGATTTCCCGAAAACGTAGTCATCCAAGGAATCACCGATCAGAAAATCTTAATCAACGAATCCACCCTTGTACCTTTCAATGTCGCCGACCCACACAAGGTATATATTTGCGACATCGACATTGAATTCGACGGATTACTGGGTTCAGATTTCCTTGAACACTATAACTGCGTTATAGACTTTAACAGCAAACAACTTGTCACTAATTTTAAAACTTTACCTCTCTACAAAGTTACGGATGATACTGTCATGCGTACTCAGAACCCTTCAACTTTCAATAACTGCATCCCGGTTAATACAATCTGTTTAGAACCCCGAACAGAACAAATATGTAAATTAAAATGTAACCTCACTAATACTGATGCTTTCCTATCATCTGCCGAAATAGAAAAAGTTTATTTTCCCCGTGCCCTTGTTAAAATTAATGAAAAAGGCGAATTCCTTACTTCAGTTTTAAATGCAAATGCTATCCCCAAGACTGTTAATTTCAACAATTTGGACCTCGAACCGATAAACAATTTTTCCGTAAACATTCTTTCTGAAAATTACTCTCAAAACTTGACCCAGTCTGATAGACAAACTACAATTATGGAACAACTTCGGTTAGAACATCTGAACGAGGAGGAAGCCGAACTTATTTCTCAACTTTGCCTTGAATATTCCGACATATTCTATTTAGAAGGTGACCAACTGACCTTTACAAACGAAATCAAACATTCGATAGA
Organism: Octodonta nipae; assembly: GCA_034190945.1. Classification (NCBI taxonomy): domain Eukaryota; kingdom Metazoa; phylum Arthropoda; class Insecta; order Coleoptera; family Chrysomelidae; genus Octodonta; species Octodonta nipae. The sequence continues at coordinate 56,808,993 of CM067218.1, read as the reverse complement.
CACTAATAACGCAAAACCCTCTTTCACAAAGTCATATCGGTACCCCCAAATACACAAACAAGAGGTAAAAAGTCAGATATCAAAGATGCTTGACCAAGGCATTATAAGTCCGTCTAATTCGCCATGGTCATCCCCGGTTTGGGTAGTTCCCAAAAAACTAGACGCATCTGGTACCCAAAAATGGCGTGTCGTCGTCGATTATCGTAAATTAAATGAACTTACTGTTGACGACAAATATCCCCTACCGAACATTTCGGATTTACTTGACCAACTTGGCAAATGCCAATACTTCACCACTCTCGACTTAGCTTCAGGGTTTCACCAAATCGAAATCGATACTAAAGACATCCAAAAAACAGCATTCACAGTTGATAATGGCCATTTCGAATTTGTTAGAATGCCCTTCGGTCTTAAAAACGCTCCATCCACCTTCCAAAGGGTAATGGATAATATTCTTTTAGGTGTTCAAAACGAGAGATGTTTAGTCTATATGGACGACATTATCGTTTATTCTCCGACTATACATGAGCACATAGCCCGACTTTCTGAAGTTTTCAAACGATTGCGAAAAGCCAATCTAAAAATCCAACCCGACAAATGCGAGTTTCTTCGCAAAGAGGTCGTGTATCTTGGCCACCTTATAACTCCCGAAGGCGTGAAGCCTAACCCCTCAAAGGTAGATTGTATCTTAAATTTTCCCCAACCAAAAAACCCAAAAGATATCAAGTCCTTCTTAGGGTTAGCTGGTTATTACAGGCGATTCATCCCCAATTTCGCCAAGATTTCAAAACCGTTGACAAGATTACTTCAAAAAGACACACCTTTCCAGTTTGATTCAGAATGTGTCAAATCTTTTGATGAATTAAAAAGAGCCCTTACTTCTACTCCCATACTCATATACCCTAATTTTGAAGAGCCATTTATTCTTTCAACCGACGCCAGTTCATTTGCTATCGGCGCAGTGCTCTCTCAAGGCCCCGTAGGTAAAGATTTACCCGTAGCCTATGCCTCCAGAACTCTCTGCAATGTTGAAACTAAGTATTCAACCATAGAACGAGAACTCCTTGCAATAGTGTGGGCGGTTAAACACTTTCGTCCGATAATTTTTGGCCGTAAGTTTTTACTTCTGACCGATCACCGCCCGTTAACTTGGCTGTTTTCTATAAAGGATCCTGGAAGTAGACTTGCAAGATGGCGCCTTAAGCTCGAGGAGTACGACTATCAAATAATTTACAAACCCGGCAAAGTAAATAAAAACGCCGACGCTCTCTCTCGCATTAAAGTTAACAACTTTAATGAATACATATCATTTCAAGCAAATAATCATTTAACACCATTTACAGTACTCCCAACAAACGAAACTGACGATGACTCACAAGAACCCCAGACGAGAAGTCCCATTAATCTCCAACAAATCTCCGAAGAATTTAAAACTTTTGTCGAGCGATATCAAACCGTCTCTCTCATAGATTACGACAAAATCCAATTTTCTAATTGCCAACTCCTAGACCGAGGAAACAAAAACATCCTAGTATTTCCCCAAGGCTCTCTCATGAAAAATTTTCACCATGACATCATCGAAGACATTTTTGAGGAAAATGCTGATTTCCGTACCCCTAGAGTAAATGTCTTTGCAAGCAAAAGTGTCAGAAAAAGACGCTATTACATCGTCCCTCTCCCTTCTGACCCAGAAATAGTCAACGAGATTTTTCGCATCTCTGTATAATAGTAGAGATGTGTTTACTGAAAATGAAGTATTCTGTGTTGAGAATAACATTGAACTGCCCATTTTGGAAATGCTTTCGTTTATCTTTTCCGAAATCGATATCAAATGGAAAGTTTGCCAAAATATCGTCCAAACGGTTGAGAAAGACCAAATACCCATCATCCTCGACCAATTCCATAACGGCAAAAATAATATACACCGAGGTATCAATGAAACTATCCGCAGAATAAAAGAAAAATACAATTGGCAAGGACTGACTAAGGACGTTGGCAATTTTATCAAAAACTGTCAATCTTGCCAGAGAGCAAAAGTTTACCGGAAAAATCTCGACAGCCCACTTGTCATTACTGAAACCCCACGGACACCCTTTGAACGCGTCAACATCGATATTCTAGAAGTCCCGACAAAAAACTACGCATTAACTATCCGGGACGAACTAACAAAATTCTCTCAGGCCTACCCCATAACCGACAAATCCGCAAAAACCGTTGTTAGTACCTTACTACTCTATTTCCAACACTTCGGTACTCCATTACGGATACATTGTGATTATGGCAGGGAATTCGACAACACACTAATGAGAGATTTGTTTAAACTATTTGACATCAAACTATCTTATTCTAGTGTGGGACATCCCCAGTCAAATGGTTCATTAGAACGATTCCACTCGACCTTATTAGAGATGATTAGATTCCATAAACTAGAAAATCCTGACGAACACCCTTTTAACATCCTCCCTTATGCAATCATTTCATATAACAATTCTGTAAACAAAACTCATGGATTCACCCCTTACGAACTTGTTTATGGACATACTTCGAGTAGGACTCCAGAAACTCTCTACAACCAACAAGCCCTGATAACTAAGTACATCAGAGATCTCAATAATCGTATCTCTCACTATTATAAAATTGCTCGCGAAAGAACGGAAATCCAAAAACATAAAGCGAAAGTCAGATTTGATGAACACGGTTCTGAAAATCTCCCTAACTATCAAATAGGCGATAAAGTCTATATTAAAGAATCCCAGATCAAGGACAAACTCCAAAATAAATTCAATGGTCCTTTCGAAATCCTGGAGATTCACAGAAACTCCGCAACAGTACTAAACCCTAAAACTAACCAAAAATCAAAAGTTAATTTCGACCGAATGAAACCGTTCTCAGAAAGTTAATTTCTGTTTCAGGTTTTGCCTGCTGTTCGGGTCAGCAGTACCCCAATTTCAAATACAACCAATAAACAATACTTTAGGTATCTACTTCCATAACGAAGCAGAAATAACTGTATCCAATGATAAATGGACACTTTTAGTACACAGAAACATTTCTACACTAGAACAAGTATTTACAACAAATAACAGAATATTACAAACTCTTGTAAAAACTGTTAACTTCAATTCTTTTGCTATGAACTACTTTCGCGCAGACGTACAAACCCACATTAACCTTCTCAATCAAATTTCTAACTCAATCAAACAAAAATTTACTGACATTCACATGGACACTAAAAGACACAAACGAGGTATACTTGATGGGGCAGGTACCCTTTTTAAGGCAATCACCGGCAATTTAGACGCCGCCGACGGAAAATACTTTACCGAAAGCATAAACCGCTTAAATCAAGGCCAACTTCAAATTGAGAACTTACAAAAAAAATAAATAAGTGTCACCACATCCGTAATTAAAAACTTCAACGAAACTATCCAAAATCTTAGAATTGACGAGAAACTATTTAACGATAACATGAAAAAGCTGGAAAACACTATCGGAAAAATCAATGATAAGGTCGCCTACGTCGAATCAAAACTCGCACTACTTGAAATGTGTGAAAAACTTATGGAGAATTATCTCTACTTAGAAGATAATTTAAATGATGTTTTAAATTCTATCACATTCGCGCGTCTGAAAATAATTCACTCTTCAATTTTAACACCAGAACATCTTATTACCTCATTACAGGAAATATCGCAAAATTTAGTCAAAAGTAACCTTCCATTGGCTGTAAAGTAGTCGAGCATCGCACAATATCTGGAAATTATTGAACTAGAGGCATTTCAAACATATACCGATCTTATATTTGTGTTAAGAATCCCTTTAGTCGAACAACATCCTTACACAGTCTTTCGTTTATATCCTATCCCTATATACGATGAAAGAACAGGTTTACATCATATGCTATCCTTCACTCAAAAATATCTTGCAAAGAATGATGATTCTTTAATGTTTATTCCGATCAAAGACTTAAGTGCGTGTAAACCGTTATCCACTCGTAAGAAACTGTGTTCTGAACTTTACGCATACCCTATTGACACAAACGCGTTATGTGAAGCTCAACTACTAAAGAATGTCCAGAAGGTACCCGACAACTGTAAAAGCTCACTAATATTCACTCAAGGATACAACGTTCAAAAACTAGAACCCAATACATGGCTCATAATTACTTCTGAACCCATAAGTGTTACAGTGAATTGCGCTCAAACAAACCCAAAAACTCTTACAATCTCCCTCAACTCCATATTGACTCTTCAATCAGAGTGTAGTGCGTTTATAGGAATTACAAAAGTTCAAGCCGAATCTGGTAAAAAAACCGATGTTCTAGAAACCTTCCAACCAGTAACAGTGCCGTTCAACTTTTGCGACGCAGTGCCAGAAAAAATTATAATTCCTGAACTTCAGCCCCTGAAGCTGAACACGCTTAACGTAGAAGAATTAGACGTAGCAAATCACAAATTGGAACAATATTCCAGAGACCTCGATGGTCTCATAAACCAGGCGTTTGTAACCAAAAATATCTCTTGGTTTACCTATACAACCATAGCTGCTCTCATGATCATAGCAGCACTCATCACCTTCCAAGCTGTCAAAAAGAGGATGGTAAAACCTCCAAAGGACTGCAATCCTGACCAGACTTCAGTGCCTCAGCCAAGACTCAAATTCTTCCCCAAGCTTAGGCCTGTTTTGAAAACAGAACAAAGCTTAGAGACGCAAGTTTAGGTATACACTTTATGTTCTCTAAAAACACCATCTTTAATATTGATTTATATCATTAACCTTTTTATTTTTCTACACATTATTTTTATTTACATTTCCTTTTACTTTATATTTTATTTTGATATGTTTATGTTAAGCATTTAATTATTACTCGTATTATTTTATTGCTCATTTATTTTAACATATTTTGATTTTATTTTACAAATATCAATTTGATTTTTACCTATTACTTTATTTAAGTCATATTTTATACACTTATTACTTATTATTCATACCATTCAAACATCATTTTATATTATTTTATGTTCTGTTCCTAAAAGTTGATGTTATAGCATCAACTTTTGATATGTAAGGGGAGTTGTTATATGCAAAATATATCAGCACTTAGTTCACACGGTCGAGAAGTCAACGGAATTTAAAGCATACGTGACTTCTCAGGGATATCAAATTTCATCTTGAATTATATGCAAACAACTTCCCGGAAACCTGCACGAGTCCGTTTACCCAGTAAAAACGCTGACTTGCATCAGCACTTTTGTCAATGTTATAAATGCAACTGGAAACGTTCTCGTGTTGTCATTCAAATATTATTACTTTTAGTATTAAGTCATTCAAATAATATTATTTATAGCATTAAGTTATTCAAGTACTTTAACTATTTTAATTGTTCACTTTTAATATTGTATGTTTCTAAATAAATAATTTTTTTTAAAAAGTGAATTGAATCAAAGTGAATATAAAATATATATATATATATTTATTATTGTCCTCCATTTAAAATATGCTTGAGGAGATATATTGGATTTGAGTAGAACAGGTTAAAGAATTTATTATAATCCTAAATAAAATTTTGGTTTGTTGACAACTTGACTCTGTTATATAAAAATGTTTTATTTTGTAAGTGAATTATATGTTGCGCTTTTCTTGAAATAGTGCAGCTGATTTATTTATTATTTATAGCTACGATTGGATGCAAAGATTCTACTCCAACAGTGAAATTGTGAATGAATCTCTGCCTCGTAATTTTCAGCGCCCGAAATTTCTTGCGCCTACAAAAGAGTCGTTAGTTATTGTGTTAGTAAGTTATATGAATTGGGTTTTATGAAACTTCGCAGAAAATACGACGTAAAGCAGTTGCTACATTTGGAGAAATAGTCAAAACTAAATAATACTTATTCGAGTAATTTAAAGTCATTGGTGGAGTTGCTTTTTGGTGAATACTATTCATAACTCAAAGTTAATTCTAGTTTTTTATTTTTTTAGAAAATAATGGAAGTTGTTAAGAGAATTTGTAGAAATATTTTCCCTATACGGAAAAAAATAAAAAAGATCGCCAGTTATTTGAGACTTAAAGATGGAAGGGAAAGCTTCTTACGAAATATACTTCCTTTCTCTCGTTATCTCACGGCCTCTGTTTTGTTTCTTTGTGTCATTCTTAGTAATGGTATACATTTTAGGTAAAATAATTGCCACTATTTTGTTACGAAGAAATATCAGTTTAGATATTGTGTAATTAGAGACTTAAGGATGAAAGGGAAAGCTTCTAACGAAATATACTTACCTTCTCTCTTTATCTCACGGCCTCTGTTTTTTTTTCTTCGTGTCATTCTTAGTAATGGTAAACATTTTATGTAAAATAATTGCCACTATTTTGTTACGAAGAAATATCAGTTTAGATATTTAGTAAGTGTTTGTAAATAGTTTTGTAAATCTTAATAATTATTAGAAATCAAGATGTCAAAAGAAACGTTCGCCTTGTTCTTAGCCAACATCATTACAGACACAAAACATTTATATAAAACAATAAATATATATATACCTAACACTCACAGTAGCAACAATTTAAAACTTAAAGTTTTCATTCTATGTAAGTGGTTTTATTCATTTTATGTGAACTGAAAATAGTACATTAAATTAATTAATAATGACATAATGAGCTTTAGACCCTTGACCACCTGTTTCTGATTGAATTATTTGGAGGGTATAAAAGCCCCGGCTGTCTCTATTGAGTGGTAAACATACTTGGTTTATTACGATAAGAAAACGATGTAAACAAGGGACATATTTTAATTAATATGTATCCTTCCTTCCATAGTCATCTGTTTTCATATGTGTAAGTGTAGGCCTCTGTTAAGAAGCTTTCACTTAGTAACTAAATAAGTAAAAATACCTTGGAATGTCGTGCACATCAGCACAACAGTTTTATATTGATTATTTCACATTTTCGTCCCTTTCTGAACGAGGTGTGTATGATTAAAGACACTAGAACACAATATTTAATTTACTTTTTGTTTCAATATCAAATTGGAAATATATTTCGAAAATACCACAGATCATACAGATAGTACGTAATACCACAAAACGACAATTTTGGGTTTATGCTCTTGAATTCATAATATGCTCTAAGGTCCGCTGGTAATAATAAACTTAGAGCTTGTACATATAGTAGTCCAGTCATTAAAGTAAGGTCACCTCGGAATTCGAGATACCCAGTTGTAAGTCTGTAAATACTTGTATATCGACACCCTATAAGTTGTCTCAAAACCTACATATGGTAGAGTGTACGCAACTATTAAATTTCAAGGTCAAAGGTCACAAAAATCGGTTTTTGCGCTTTTTTTGTAAATAGCTCATTTCCTATGGGTTCTTTGCTATTTGTATTTGTTATCAATATTGTAGAATACAAAATTCTCTACATATTGTGTTTAAAAAAATTTTTATACGGTGAACCGTTTTCGAGATAGAGGGCGGGGAGCGTGCAGTCACAGCATCACTTCAGGTCAACCGGTGCCTCCGGTCGAAAACGCGCCATATACAGTTGATGAACTATCGATAAATCAATGATTATACATATTTGTCAATTTTTATTAGCTATTATATTATATTTTATTATTTTTTTCCTAACCTATCTACTTTTTATTCAGTATTAATTTATTCAACAACACTTACCTGCCGATGTAATTGCAGAATTTTTAATGAAAATATAGAAATTATATTTCAATTTTAACCTGGTCCTAGTCTGAAGGAAATTTACCGTTGATGAAAAGAGATTTTAAAATTGATGAACTGGTAGAGCAAGATCCCAGGCCACAATTTTTTTGCAACTGTAAACAAATCTTAATTAAAATTGTCATGATTAGAAAATCGTTTCGCATTGCCCAACCTCACCCTGGGGTTCCAAATCATGCTCTAACCAAGTTTCTTGATAATATACAAAATGTTGATGAGCAGCTGCACTTGTTGGTGGATATTTGAAAACTGCTTAGGTTTTTTAAGTTTTGTAGACTTGACGTAATGCAACGAAGATGATCGAGACTTTTCATAGATTTCGGAGCATTATAGACTGCCATAAGGTCTGAGTTCCATCTTTAATAATCTCTTCTTCCTCAAATGCTGCAGCTAGTTCCTCCAAATTTTTTTCTCAAAAACTTTTAAAAATGATTTTTTCCCTTTTAAAAGCCACACAGCCACTTAATGCGTGCAGAAATAAAATATGTGTTTTGAAATGAGAATAATTATCAAAACTTTTAGTCGAGTGTATCTCCGTATTTACATTTCCTTTCCCAACGTTTTGAAAGAAAATTTCCTCTTCGTAAGACAGTGTACGCCCAGTTAAAATGACATTTATCAATGGGAGATTTCCCTGGAATCAACAACATTTTTGATAATTGTACCGACCGGAATCCTGTGATGCTACCGCAATTTATAAAATTTTTATTTAAATAAAATTTATAGAAAATATATTAAAACACGGACCTTTTTGTGAAATTTGACTTGAAGGTACAGGTCGGTGTCAGTATTTTTTTATCTTTCAGACTAACAATCTTAAGCTTAAATGACTGGACTATAGGGGTAACCTGCAATGAACAAATATCGACATACGACTTCAAGAGTTATTTCTATTGAGAGCTGCTTCATGAAATAAGTTAGGCATGTTGTTTATTGGCAGCTTCCACCCACAATTTGTGTTGTCCCCCTTCACAGACATGGATAGTACTAGCAATAGCTAACTTAAGACAGTGAGATCATTGGATTCGACTGAACCTCTTGCCTTCTAACTTTTTAGTCAAACCAGATATTTGTACTGCAGGATATCTCCAGTCATCTTCTTAGTCTAGCCTTGCCATCTGCTGGCTAACTCTAAAAGTCCATGCCATTTGCTCTAAGATTTGGTGATTTGTTTGTTATGGCTCGAATTTATCAGCGAAGCGAAGAAAAAATAATTTAAAAAAACAATTATTTTTCCAAATCCTAGTCTGATTTACCGTCCAAATCCGTTATTAGTGTAATATGAGATCAGTATTAAACTATTAATAACATTCCACTTACTAATGTACTCATTTACTGAATTTTTTGTTTGTACCAGTGTCTAGCAATGATATACTCTTCAGGTCTACATCTTGTCTTGTGTTTGATACTTCTGGCCCTTCACAGACTGGATTACTCTATAGATCACTACTACGTAGTCTCTGCTTTTTGTAATTTTGTTATGTAAATGTTATTACATGCATGGTCAGGCCCAGAAGTCGGCAGAAAGTGTTAAGGCTAAACAGCCCAAATCTATATTAGGCACCATTATACTTGTTCACAGTTCACACACAATAAACGGCACGACTCGAGAGAAATTCACTGAGCAATTAGCAACTAATAAGGTATTGACGTGCCCATTTATACTCTTCATGGCGCTGTTATATTTGTTCTAAAAAAGAAATAACAATAAATAATATCAAGATGAAAGAAAAATCTTCAATGTTTTTAACCATGACTCATTTATTTCATTTTCTAATTTAGCACCGATGTCGTTTTCTACAACAAAATTTTCCGAAGTAATAGTAGTGAGGTTCCTATTCAAGTTGACATAACTGTCGTTATCGTAGCAATTAGATTATAGTTTTTCGCCTCTGGTTTCCTTCTGCACTTTTTTCATCTTATTGGTCAGAAACGGACGATATAAACTTGCTTTTCGATTTTTTCTCTTTAGATTGTTTAAGCTGATTATAAAGACGTCCCTCCTTTTTTCTAGATTTGGAGGAGATGATTAAGGATGCTTCTGGACGGGACAGTATTCTGTCGGATAGGTTCTCGGCGCAATCGTCTGTTGTTGTAGTCGATGGGTACAACTAGTACTAGTTAAAAAAATGACCATTTTACTAAATGACAACCCTGCTTTTTTAGTTAAATTACAAAAAGTGTTCCTCCTGAAATCAACGGGGAAATTTATGATTTTCTATTTCAAGTAATGCCTCAAAAGTATGTAACCGTGAAAATATTCAACCATTTGATTACAAAACAATGAGGTTGGGATCGTTTAATGATTAACTTTTACAAATCTGCTCGTATTTACAAGCAATGGCTATAAAGTTGGAGGGAACCTAATAACTTTCTCGAATAACTTTTGGACAATATTAATATATAGTTTAAAATAAAGGGTAGGCAAATTGTCAAAATGTTAAAAGTTAAATAAGTAAAAAGTTAAGTCAACGACCGTGTCGTAAAAACAAAATTTCATTTTCTTTCTCCAATGTAGGAGCATATAAGCATAACGATAATGTTCACGGGCACAAAAAAATAATGAAGAACAAAATGTAGCTTCGGTGGTAATGCTAAACATTGAATCAACCTTAAAAACACCGTGACACTAAATATACGTTCCCTTTAATAATTTACATTCAACAACTCAGCTGTATTCTGGATTCGCAAACATTACCGTAGGCGTCTGCTTTTGTGTTTAAAGGTGACATGATGGTTAATCAAGAGCACAGAGCATCATAAACATCCTAGGTATTTTCACGAAAAACGGAAAATATTTACATTGTTAGCGGAAAATGTATATACAGATACAATCTCATGCCGAGTGTAAAAAATATTTTAGATAAAGAATAACAACTGTTTAAAATATTTTTATTAGAATACGACAATATGAAACTTTATTACTACACTTCTATTCGTAAAAATATACCCAACAAACATGCATATCATCAAGTTTTTAATTGGAAAAATATTGTATATGTACAACTAAATAAAATAAATACAAAAACTATCCAGCACTGACAGTTTAGTTTGTTTCCATGAACAATTGTCCTAGAAAAACTGAAAGATTTTCACAGCTTGTAATAGTGGACTAAACGTTAAAGTGAGGTACAAAAAATGATGATTTACAAAGGGTAAAGTATAATAATTGCAATACATAAGTACTTGCATATTCGTTCACCCTAAACTGCAAATTAGTTAAGATTCACTATAATTTAATCTATTTAATTAAACACACAGTTACCGATGTATTTGTGTATTATATCAAAAATATAAAGAAATGCAATGAACCTGCTTTAATAATATGTTAAATAATATCTTTACTTTGGTGACAATTGTATTGAAATTTTGAAAATAATGCATTGATAATTTTCACATTGAATTGAAAACGTACCAGGGTGACATCACCCATGAAAAGGGGACTACGGGATGCCTCGGAAAAAAGCTGCTATCTGGGGATAGCCAGGCATGTATGGAGTCGGGACTGGGCATGAAAGCATGCGGGACGTCTGAGGCAGGGTGCTGAGGAGGCGGTCCCCTATCGTCCAAAGAGCTACAGCCCAGGAACCACAACAACACTCACAAATGCAGTCACAATAACAAAGTGTTGCGCAGGATTAACAGCCAGCGATCAATAAAGTGGGACTGAAAAGACAGTCCCATTTCAAATTGTGACTTACTAAATTCGCCATTACGAATTCTTTTATTTTTTAATTTTCTTCTTCATTTGGGTTAAGTTATACCATTGAAAACAGGGTGTGATTTAGACCTTGGATGGTTTGGACTATTTGAAATATACAGATTTTCAAGTTTATGTGGTGTTATTCTCAAAGAACTCAGAATAAATGAAAAAACAGCTCATGAAAGGGACTAGCCCCATAAATGAATTTATATTGCCCACGTTTTACAGAGTCACGATCCTTGGCCAGGACAAGAATGGGTACTTCATGAAGAGTTCTGTCGTGAGCACCCAAAGCTTCAAGTTACCGAATAGAGAGTAGCAGAGCAATACCGTGTCATATTCAGAAATGACCCTATCTCGGCTGGATACCTGGACACAATAAAGAGCGAAATTGAGCGCAAAGTACTTGCTCAAGATAAAGCAGACCCAAAGCCTGAAATACCTGTGGCACCAAGAGCGGGTGACACCCAAGAATTTCAACAAGAAAAGCCAACCAACGCTGACCTACTTGAGAAGATCCAAGCAGAAATGGAGGCAGCTCTTATAGAGTACAGCGGAATAGATCCACACACTAGACCAACTCTGCCCAAAATAAGATCTTCAAAGAAATTGGGTATCGTATTGCAGGCAAAGAACAAATTTATCTTGTCAAATTATGTTTAGGTGCTAATACGTTAGAGTCGCTACACACAATCATCTAGTGTGCTGCAATATCCATCTGCAGAACAATTGAGGTCGTTATAGGAACAAAGTCAGATCCTCCACGATTTAGACAAGCACCTCCAATACCACCTTGGCAAAGAAGGCTTGGACGGAAAATCAATTCTTTGTGGGAAGACATTAGAGTACTGACCGAGTACCAAGAAGAGGTCAGGAACAACAAAATAGAAAGATGTGACAAGACTATCATGGACAATAACCGAATGCACTCCCAGTGAGATGGAGATAACATCACATCTCAGCAGTGTCTGGACAGTCTACGACAGAAAAAGTTAGACAACATACTAGTCAGGCAATCAGAAAAAGAGATTTATAGAAAACTTAACAACATCAATAACAATGAAGCCCCTAGCTATCCCAGTAAACCAGCCATCGAGGAAACACATCTTTCCACAACAATTTCCTAGAACTTCAGAGACAGCTGAATTAATTGTGAAAAGATGCAACTACAACCATTTACAACTGAAGACACATCCAACATAATGGAGCACCCTCGTAACTGGAAAGCACCAGGACCAGATGGTGTGCAAAATTACTTGATAAACAAACTCTACGCAACCCAAGAAAAATTAATAGCCCTTATAAATGACATCTTTATCCATCCACACAACATGCCTTGTTTCCTTAAGCATGGTGGTACATACCTCGTGCAAAGGAAGACCTATGCACACAGGACCGAGCAAAGTACCGACCACACTCGCCTCCCAACCTTGTACAAACTTATAACATTAATTATTAATTATCACCTTTTTAGACATTGTGAGCTGAACAACATAATTACTGAACAGCAAAAGAGTTGCGCGAGAAATTTGATGGGGTGTAAAGAATAACTAATAACTGATTCCTTGTCTGCAGTCAAGCCCACGCCAAATGACGAAACTTCTACATGACATGTGGACCACAAAAAGCCTTTGGTTTCGTTTCGTTTCATTCAGGTACTGAATTTCTATAAAGTAGATTATGACATGTCTACCTGGCTAACCAAAATCTTACTGAATAAACGCGACTGCTTGAAAAAAACTTACCTTATTCCAATCAGAATGGGTATATTCCAGGGAGACTCTCTTAGCCCGTTGTGGTTCTGCCTTGCCATGAACCCTCTCTCAAACAAACTGAATTCGACTAACTATGGTTTCAGTGTCAAAAACAACATACTAGCATTAAAAATAAACCATTTGTTATACATGGACGACTTACAGTTGATGGCAGCTACGAAACAACAGCTACATGATATGCTTAAAATGGAAAAAGGATCCTCTAGTGACATCCAGATGCAATTTGCGTCAGATAAATGCCGAAATATTAATATAATTAAAATAGTTAAAGGCAAAATACAGCAGGGGCCCTATGAAATGGAAGATAGTACCTCAATTGAATCAATGGCGGAAGGTCATACTTATAAATACCTTGGAATAAAGCAGGCAGAAAGTTCGAGTTTTACTAACAAAAGCTCAGAATCACCACTCTGTCGACGTACAACTTTGCCACTATATAAAGGAGGAAGAGGATTGGCAGATATAAGCAAACTACTAGTTCAACAAGTTTCTAATTTACATAGTCATTTCGAATTTTCTGATCTTCACAGTTATATGCCAGGTTGATGACTCAACACCACTGCGGCTGACCGAACGACACGTCCAATTACCACCAGACAAATGATCAGAAACTGCTCAAATGAAAAGAGAAGCCCCTGGGACCACACAATGCTGATTGTTCGGACTGTTGCTTATAATAGACAAGATATAGTTTTCGTAGATAAAGTCTCTAGGACAATAAGTTTAATTGATATAACAACAATAATACAACAATAATATAAACGTCAAGTAGTCTGAGAAAATAACCAAATACAGGGATTTGGAATAAAGACACAGTGGGATATAAACAACATACGAACTGTCCCAATTGTTATGTCAACAACAGGAGTAGTACCAAAACATCTATTAAACAATTTAGTGTACCCAGGTCTGGACGAACTAACTAATGCAACAAATCATCCAGTTAGGAACAGTCCGGACGGTCAGAAAATTCATGGGATACTGCAGCCACAACGCCAACCATGGACCTGATAACCTGGTAACCCACAGACCTAAATCCATTTGATATCTACTAAATCGGAAGTTTAGTGAATTTTCCCCTAAAGACTTGCTACGCGTGCCTTGGAGCGAGTGTACAGGCCATACATTGTATGATTAAGTCGGGAATAATAATCATCAGATCAACTTAACCTAAAGACAAAATGTGAAAAAATAAAAGTTATTTTTCCTCTTATGACAGTACGTTGAGGATTGCGATGTAGATTTTTTGTTTTTGATAATTGTCACTTTTGTAGTAATCATTATTAGAGGGTTGGTGGTGTTCTTCCCCCACAAGGATTAGTCGTCTTGGGGGAGTTTGGGAGTTTGATATACTCTTCTTTCGTTGTTGTCATTTTCTTCGGTTGATACTGGATAAATTTAGAATTTCTTTAACATGCACTACCATTACAGGTGTTTATGTGATACTTATGGTACTCAAATATGTCCCATTTGGGAGCTATGGAGCACATTTTTAACTCCCAATTCCATTTGATGTAGAGAGTACTGATTTCATCTAGTCTCCTGCTTTTCATATAATCGATGTCATCAATGTTGGTTTCGAGAGTCACACTTCTGATTCTTCAATCTGTATTTTCGATTTCGTTATACTGCGTCACTAATTGCTTTAGCTGATCAAATAGTATGGAAAATCAAATTTCCACTAGGTTTTGCTGTTTATTTTTAATGGTGGTGGCAAGAATTTTCTGTTAATTTTTCATAGCGGTAACACAGTCAGTTGGTTTTCATTCATAGTTATAAGTTCTCATCAAAAGTTTCCTTTTTCAAAAATCTTATATAGTTTCTCGTCCAGCTTATTTGTAACCTCTTTGAAAATTCCTTACTTGTCTCGCCTAGATGTTAAAATCCACTTCTTATTCACCAGAAGTCTATAGATTTTTGTGAATTTGTAAGAAACAATTAACTCCAAAAATAAATCTTCTTTATTATTTCGATCTCACAATTCACATTAGTTCACCACTATCATTACTGTTCTATAAATTCTATATAATAACAAATCACTCAGTCCTTGACTTGACTGCCGCAGACTTTTCGGTGAAGGTACACGGTCTGTAGCCCTGCGCGTAAAACCTATTATTTGTACCCTTTCTCAAGATAACAAAGGATCTATATAGTCTAAGAGATAGAGCCGGTTTTTGCTCGTCATCAAGAAAATGAACAGAATGTATCGTATTAAGTTTAATTCCTGAACTACATCACTTTTCTAGGCAGGCGCCAGTGGAAGTGATAACCGAGGATAGTTACAGAGGGTGAAGTGGTAATTTTTTTTTGGTCATGTTCATCAACGAGTAAACGTTCCAAAATACTGCATACAAGATTGTGATGCATTTAAGCAAATTCTCGACCATAAAAAATTACCATTTTCACACCTTGTAACTATCCTCGGTGAGCACTTTCACTGGTGCCTGCCTAGAAACGTGATGTTGTTCAGGAATTTAACTTAATACGATACATTCTGTCCATTTTCAGGATGACGAGCAAAATCCCGCTCTATCTCTCCTAATATTTTTCGCAACACAACCGGCTACGCAAGCACCTATCAATTTACCTCCATAATTTTGTGTGACACGTGCCGAATGTCTTTATTTCAATGAATTCTCGACTTTTTATTGATACAATGACCGTTACAAAGCAGCCCGACGAGCTTTTGATCTAGACCGACATTTGTTGGTTTCCACGCGCCGCGCCAATCTATTTGCGGAAACGGAATAAAAATAAATTCCTTCTTGCTACCCGCATAAATTACGAATTTTTTGTCCTAGATATTGGTAAGGGGTGTTATTTCTCAATAGAAATTTATGTAAATGTCGGAGAAACAACAAAGGATATTTGCAGTAACAAACAAAAAACGTCTTGCATTTCAAGAAAGGGTCGAAAATCACTTTGGGCGCCGCTCTACAGGCCGTGTAACCTTACCATTATATACTCTCTCTTCTAGAACAGAGACTCTCAAACTTTTATTGTTGCCAGCGCACTTAAAGGTTTTGTATTTTGTGACTGCTCCTTAGCCGTCTTCAATCAAAAGGAGAGCGATGTTATCGACAGATCCACAAAAATATGAATTTAGCCATGTGTGATAACCTAAAATTAATTTCTAATTTAACAGAGGGTGAATGCCATCAAAATATCGATATCCTAAAAACCAGAGATAAATAAAAAAATAGCGGGAGTGATAATCTCGAATGCTTATGCTTGCTAATTTAGCCAAGTCCATCAGAGTAGATTCCATAGAACAGAAATTCCCTGTTTGCTCTTCACGGATCCCCAGAGAGCCGCGGCGCACACTTTGGGAACCCCTAGTAGCTAGAGCATAGTTTTTATCCCAAAACTTTCATTTTGAGAAGATCTCATTTTACTGGCGTAAAAAATAAAGCCTTATATCAATAATTTGTAGATTTCTGTTATGCTGTATAAATGTGTTATCATTTAGAAAACTTTGTAGGGTTTTGTGATATGCAATATGAAGCAAATCTATTCATTTCTTTCAAGTATAATTATGATTTATCTTTATTCGTTTATTGTACTATTCTACCGTTTAATAGCTGAATTATTTACTTTTGAAAAACTTTAAGTTAACTTTTTTGTCGTACATTCCTACATTCTCTTTATTGCCATACCTTATATCCTTAAGGAAAGACTTACGACTTTGCATAAAAATAATTTCCTAATAATAATATTATTAAGTTGTATTTCGTTACTTGTTTTGATTATCGGCGATACTAGTATTAAGATGTGTAAACATTTAATTTTAATTACTTGGCAAAGTAATCAATTTGTAATTAGTTCATAGCCAATATACACTTTTGCTGAAGAAAATTTTCGGATGTTTAATACCTATAAGTATATAAATATAACAAAAATTTTGATTAGGAAACTATATAATTCCCTTATATATTTATTTATATAATAAACATTTTTATTTTTTGTTTATAACGCACAACAGGCCCTGAATGCCTAGGGCGTAAATCACATTTTATGTAATAATTACAATATACCCAGGGACTAAGAATTTTAATACCTGCCAATTGCCCATGGCATGCTTGTTTTATGCCAAATTTGACGAAATAAAATAGGGTATATTTTATTTAAAAAACCAAAATCACACATTTTTCTTATTTAACAATAAGAAATATTCATATGGTTCGAAAGAGGATAAATGATTAATGTAGTGGTAAACAAATATATGGGATGCCATTTGATTAAATAAAGTTATTCGTATTTGAAATTTTTTAATTTGAATATTTTCCTGGAACGCCATGTACAAATTAGCATGCTAAGTTTGTATCTATTGTGAGCCGTAAGCCTCAGCTATAGCTGGTGAAAAGTTCATTATTTTATCTCTTTTCTTTGGAATTAAGTTTTGATTTATTAAATTTTGAATTGTATCATACACCTTAAATTTAATTAGTTTGCTCGTTTTAAACGTATTCATCCTAAAACATGTACCTTGTTAGGGTTCCGTATATACAATATACGGAAACCCTTATAATATCACTCAGGATTTCTGCCTCTTTCACATCACAGCCATTTTCTCCTAAACTACTGGACGGAAGAGGTTGGTGACCCGATCAGGAGTACATATCGTAAAAGAAGAAAAAAATAGACCGTCCCCCCCCCTGATCTCCGAAACTGCTTAGCCTAAAATTTTGAAACAAATAGGAAATCTAGAGCGTTGCCGGAACTTTAGAGAAAAATTAAGGAGAAACCATTAATGTTAATTTTGGGGGGCAAATTATAGAATTAAATAAAAATTTAAAAATAAAAAATTTTTCAAACGCATCAAACCCATCCCCCCCTTTATCTCCAAAACCATAAGCTGTAAAATTTTGAAAAAATATATAGGTATAGCATCTCACCTGAACTTTACTGGAAAAATAAGGAGAAACCCCTTATATTTATTTTGGGGGGCAAATTATAGAATTAAATGGAAAATTAAAATTAAAATTGTTTCTAACCCATTATGTTATGTATGAGATGAAAGGTCTCATTCTTAGGAACACAAATATATTTTTTTCATATTTAAAAAAAAATATTTTAAAAGATATAAACGAAAATATACCAAAATTTACCCATCCCCCCCTTATCTCAGAAACTATAAAACGTAAAGTTTTGACAAAAAAAATAGATTTATAGGTTCTGACCTGAAGTTTACTGGAAAAATAAGGAGAAACCTCTACTTTTAATTTTGGGGGGCCAATTACAGAATTATATTGAAAATATAAAATTAAAATTGTTTCTAACCCATCATGTTATATATCAATGAAAGGGCTCATTAAGACGAAAACAAATATATTTCTTCCATATTTATAAAATAAATTAATTAAAAGATATTAACAAAAATATAAAAAATTTTACCTATTCCCCCCTTATCTCCGAAACCATAAGCTGAAAAATTTTGAAAAACTGGAAGTATAGCCCCTCACCTGAACTTTACTGGAAAAATAAGAAGAAACCCCTAATATTTATTTTGGGGGGCAAATTATAAAATTAAATGGAAAATAAAAAAATTTAATTGTTTCTAACGGGTCATGTAATATATCAAATCGCAGGGCTCATTATGACGAATAGGTACAAATATATTTTTTTTAATTTTTTTAAAATGAATATTTTAAAATATATTAAAAAAATGTTTTAACACAATTACCCATTCTCCCCGTTATTCCCCAAACTCTAAGACCTCATTTTTTTGTTTACAGTAAAAATTTGAAAAAAATACCTAATTCTTATTTGGCCTTCAAATAATACAATTAAACGGAAAATAAATTACTACAAAACACCATAGTAATTTTTGAGGGACAAAATACACAATTAAATGGAAAATAAAGATTCAATTTTCAAACGCATCATGTAATATATCAGATAAAAGGCTCATTATGTGAATTACAAATATATCATAGTTTTAAATTATTTGTATAAAAGATATTAAAAATATTAAACATCGCCTTAATTCCCACTTTAGAAACTACACTATTTAAAATTTGAAAAATATATTTTATTTATATTTTTAAATAATTTGAATAACAGGTTTAATAATTTATAATGTAAACTTTGACCTATTTTGCCGTTTTTCTTCCAATCTACAGAGTCTCCAAACTCAGACAGTAGATTATAAAAGGCATTTCTGAAAGTTTATTAGTAAAATAAAACTCTAATGTTACTTTTTGGGGGCCAAATTAGAAAATTAAATACATATGTATTGTGATAAAAATCAAGCGAATCCTAAAGCAGATAAAATAAAAAGTCTATGTGTGGAAAATCAAAGCGTATATTTTTTATAAATTTAAAACGCTTCCTTTAAAAGATATAAGGATAAGTATAAGAAAATGCACTCATTCCCTGCTTGTCTGAAACTGGAATATTCGAATCTTGAAGGTGGTACGGAACCCTAAGTATGCGAGTCCAACTCGCACTTGACCAAATTATTTTTAATATAATAAAGTTGGATATCAAATTCCTGTAGCGGCGGACCGTTGAAAATATTTAAGCTAAAACAGCATACTTGAAAATCTCAACATCAAAATATTCCATTCTCTAACACCATTCTCACACCTCTCTTGGAAAACTCTGTTTGTAATTGAAGACAATATTTTCATTCGGAACCTCTTGTGTTTTGAGCGATAAGTTTTCTACAAGGTTTAAGAATACTATATAATATTAATAATATTACTTAACTATTCTAAACCAATAAATAATTATATCTTTGAAATCTAACGTGTAGCCAACTTTCGTATAAATTTAAAATTTGTTTCATATTAATTAAATCTCATGAGAAATACATATAAAATATTTTTTTTATTTTAAACAATTCTATAAATTTTTAATTTTTCTAATCAAATAACACTCTAATTGTGAGCAATCAAAAACTCTATTGCTATGTTCTTTATTCTTTAACCATCCGAAATAAAAAGTCGCTAAAAAGTCTCCGGAGATACCTCTCAAGCTGTTCTTTAAAATGTCATACTCTTCTCGAATTGCCTCCTTCGATACTATACGCTGGATAATGTGATTCAATTACAATATTTTTTAAAAAATGTCGATGGATATTTCGCAGATTGGGAATTTCTCCTGGGGCGGACCCAACGGAAATTTAATCCAAGTGGATAAAATAATTCTGTTAGCAAAAGCAAAGAAAGAATGTGAATAAAGCCTTTGTAATATATAAATAAAGATGCTCTCTGAAAGGTAATGGATTTGCTGAGTTTGGTTTCGCTTAATTTACTCACGATTTATTATTAAAATCTTTTTTCGATGGAAGGCAGTATTGCCCATTTTCAAGTTTTTTAGTATCGAAAACGTACGTCCAGAATATTTAAAATAACTTTATTGTTGTAATATATTTCTGAACATTTTCAAATGATGGGATTTAGTTGCATATTCACAGACGGGCAGTTATTTACATAAACACAATTTTCAACAAAGGTCTAAAACTGTTTCGTTCATTATTCTTACTTCATTTTCTCTAGAGAATGACTCCAACGGATTCGAAAAGTCCAAAGAATTCTAAGTGAATACAGTGTACTTCCGGGTAAGACCTACCTCTGAACCTGAGAATTCCTCGACATTCTGACTCCTGCTGTGGAGCCATTATCAAGATACAGAAAAGAAGATGAAGAAAAATAGACATAAAATAGAGTCTAGTTTGAAATCGCGGCCCCAATCTGCCTCCTCCACAATCCTAACTAGAATACTAATAAAAGTTTAGATCGAACTCGGGGGTTTCAATCTTCCTACCCCTCAAGTGTTATTAAATAACTGAACTGAGTGTGAATTTGTCAACTAGTAGAGAGTATCTTGTGGTGTACGTTTGATCTTGATCGCATTTCTACCAGCAAAACCTAACACATTGTCTAATAGAAAACCGTCAACGCAAAATTTTCTGAATCGAACTTAACGTCAATGAAAGATACAAATTGTAAGAACTTCATGATAATGAGAATATACTCATTCTTCCTGCTGAAAAATACAATGTGGCCGTTATCCTAAATACCAAGGATCCCGTAAACATAATAAATCGTTTACTGCAAATTCCAGACTGCGAAACTATTAACAATAATCCCACCACCTACTTAGAGAAAAGGCTAAAGAAATCATTGATAATTCCTATCTTCTAATTGAAGTATAAAATTACAAAAATCGATGTACCACCCAAAATTCATACAACTCACGTAATTTATCGTTTTTACTAATTATCATGTAATTACCTTAAAATTTTCGCAGAAGTTATAAAAATTGAATTACTCTCTAAGTGTTTTTTAAAACAGTGTCAGTACAAAACAATTATCTAATTGTCTACAGTAGAGATCTCGAAAAAATGGAACAATTCGAACGGTACAAAAAATTGAATTTTAGCTAAGCAGCAGACACCGTGTGATTGAAAAAGTATCCGTCAAAATGCATTAAATTGCTGTAGCAAGAGGGGCTGTTTTTTTTACAGCAGGGTAAAACATCATTAGGATATCTCATAGAAATTTTTGAAAAAATATAATTTAAAAGACCCTTAAAATGAGAAAAACTGTTAATCATACCCTCTTTCTACACCAGAGCTATTCTGGTCTGGTATATCTTCCTCAGTTTTCTGACATCCGACCTGAGGTTCACCTTGTCAAGGAAACCATGTCTTCCCTTATCTAGTATTTGGAGGTCGTAAAATAACAAATTATGACCTCTCTTGGAATAGTGGATAGCAAACGAAGTTTTCTTTTTCTGTTTGTTGTCTATTCATTTACATTTGTTTTGGTTTATCCAATTTTTAAATCTTTCGCTAATAAATGTATATGCAAGGAATTACACAAGTGACGTTCGATTTTATTTGCCTTGCTATTTTAACCTTCACGTTCCCACTACGAAAACTTTAAACGTTTTTCATCTGAATCTTCATTATCAGTATTGTGTGGGTGCTGTTATTGTTCATTACCTTCCATTGAAATTTCGGTTAGTTGTTGTTCATTAGTAATGCTAATATTTTTTCTTCATGTTATCACTGGAGTATATTTCTGAGCCTTTATAAGCACGCATGTATGTTAAGCTTTCCACTACTGCTATTTTTTGCGTGACCTCTTGGTTAGAGCTATAGGTTGGGCTTGATATACCAATTTGTTTAAACTAACATCTTCTTGCCTTAACACAATATATCCAATAATGGTAGATTGGTATTTTGCTCCTTGTCCATTGTAAATTTAATTCTTTCATGGACGCTATTGAAATATTGTGGTAGTATTTCTATCATGTTTTCTACTAGTAATAAGATTGTTTCATCGACATATAGCTTACTCATAAAAACTTGAAAGATAATATCTGTATTACCTTCTTAATGAAACACACAACTATATCAGTTGGGATTGGACTTGCTCCAGCAAGTGAATGGATGGGTACTCCAGTACCCATCCATTCAGTCTTAAGATCATCTTGTGCCAACACCAAAGCCCTCGAGATACTGGAGGATAAATGACGCTACATTTGTTTTAATCAAACAATATTATTTAATGAAACTTGAATATTGTTCATCACAACCCAAGATATGCGAATTTTAAAGGCGGTAGAACGAGCACCATAAACGCGATGTGCTAAGGTTGCCCAATTGCGGTGGCTACGCCCAAAAACATCCAAGAAATTCTGAAAATTGATATTTTCGATCGTAAACTGATCTTACAAGTGATAACTGAAATCCTAAATGTATCGAAAGGCAGCGTGCTCAATAGTGACAATGGAACTTTGGATATGATATATGCCGCATTAGGTCACAGTGGAACAAAATCAACAATTGATTGATAATTCGGAAGATAAAGAAGCATTTTACTAATGACTATTTTTTGACTGTGTAACCATGGAAGAGACGAAAAATTTAAACAATGAAATAGTTTTTGAGTTATAATGCGATTATTTTAGTTTAAATGTTTCGCATATTGGTGTACTTGCCAAGAAAAAATTGTTAGGTATAATAGTAAACTTTCCTACTTTAGCAATAGAACCTAAGATAAATTGATAATTAGAAGTTAATGAATAACTTTTCACCATATATAATTAAATTAAATAAGACTATTCATTGCATATATTGATGTTTCCATATAATAAATTTCGAGTTTCGAGTTTAAGTACCTTAGTTACAAGTAAATATTTTTCACATAAACTCACGTCCCTGTTGAAGTGTTTCTTTAGGATAAATTTAAACAGACTTCAGAATGCACACGAAAAGGCAATAAAATGTGGAATTGGTCTGGATTCCACAAGTGAACACAAAATTAATAACCAACCTTAACTTATAAGGCTTTTCGCAATATAAATATTTATTCAAACATTGGAATTGAATACCAATAAATGTTCAGAATGATCTTGAACTTGCCATGACCGATCGATTATTAATATTATGTGTCGCTGGAGGGCAAACAATGTTATCAGAAGCGGCATGAGCTCGAAATATACTCTCGCTAAATTTCGAAAAGAAAACAAAGGATTTCAGTATTTGCACCGAATTGTTATCGTAATTTAAGAAAATTTTGGATATTTTCGTTAAATGTTTAAAATGGTGTCTTATTCAGTCGGTAGTACTGAATACCAACTGCGGTAAAAGGTTATATAGAGCTAGCGACCAATTAGTAGTATTTTCAATGTGTTGTGAATTATGATATTTTAATGCAAAATAAATGTCGACATCCAGTAGTATTGAGTATTAGTTATCCAATGAATTCTTTTATGTGTTTTCTATCCTAGGAATCATAAGAAAATGGTGTTACGCATAGGATGATTCCCGATTAGGAGACTCATCTAAACTCCTAGATGTCGATATTCATTTTGCGTTAACATATTAAATTCAGTTATATGTCTGAAATACATAAATATTTACTCGAAATTATAATCAGTTGAGGAAAGCGCAACCTAAGAAGGTTCTCGACTAGAAACAATATAACGTCTTGCATTAAATGGGTTGTAAATCTCGAGGAGATAGTATTGTGAATAATTTTGCTTCTTTACGATCTTCTAATATGTTATCTTATAGAATGTTCAGGAATTTAATTAAAATTCTGAGTCTAAAATAAATGTTTTGACATCACATAAGTGTTTGATTTATTAACCTTCGTTTGTGAGATGTCGACCTCTAAAGTTTCGCAATAAAATCATTTAAATATAATTTAAAATATACATTTTTTACATTTTACTGTATAATGATATGTATCCATAGACTTGAGAGTATAAATGAATCTATCCACCGTCAAAAATTAATATTTAGAGGGACAAAATGTATAATCATTTAATTCCAAAAATAAAATTTCTAGTCGTTTTACTAAAATATAACATACCGTATAGTTGTGGAATGAGTTATAATGTGTCAAGTTAATAATAACAATAGAAATAAGAAACGATCATGCTAGATGTGGACTGAATTTTAGATAACCTGACACGCACTGCGCTTTAGTATATTAGCTGTATCATTTTTCACGACCAGTCGGATTTCTCACTATAAACTAAACAACAATGAAGAATTCGAGTACTTGTTCTTCCACGAGAGAGCAAGAGTTTGAACCGTCCAGTACGGTACCAATAAATAAAGAGTTACACTGCTTAAGCAAAATATTGCCCAAAATAACTACACTAATTTACAAATAAATACTAACAAATTCTCAACATAAGCCGCCCACCGAAATATACGATATTTCAGCAAGTTTTAATTTTACGAAAGGTGTTTGTTAAGTCCCAATGGCGGTAAGCACTGTAGTCAATCTCGAGATCCCGTCAGAGCCCAGACTCTCCCTAACTGCCATTTGAGTGAAAGTATATTATAGGTAGAACAAACAACACAATAGGTACACGCACTTATCGAAAACCTACTAATACTAATAAATATTTGAATTTTAACTCCGACCATCCATTGAATGTAAAGAAAAGTGTAAAGTGGTTATATCTTCATCCACCCAAATATTTAATGACGAAGTCAATATTATCAAAGAACATCTACTTCAAAATGAATATCTCCAAGGCTTTATAAATAAAACTATAAATCAGCTAGAAAGAAACTCGCAACAGCAAACCAGCGGAAATAACCCACACACCACTAATACCAACCAAACAGCAACAGAAAACCAAATTATGAACATAATTCTATATGTCCCAGGTGTATCGGAAAAGATTAAGCGGTTAGGAAATAAATACGGTGTTACAACTGTATTTAAAACAAATAATATATTGTGCTCCATACTCACACATACCAAAACATTTAACGCAACGTATTCCAAAAATTGTGTGTGCAGTGTTTTATGTGACTGCAGCCATTCTTATACCGGTGAAATTTCAAGACCTTTTGAAGTAAGGAAATAAATAACATCAATATAGCATTTCCAGAAGACATGTGGACAAATCAAAATTGGCCAATCATGTATTAACCAGCACCGGCATGGCAGCCATAGTACAGACTGGGATAAAACAAAGATCTTGTTGAAAGAGGAAAATTTTAAAAAAGAGAAAACTTAAAGAAGCAGCTGTATGACGATAAACAACCCGGAATTCGGGGCACCTTCAATCGACCATCATTTGGACTGGAGAAATCTATTGCAAACAGAGCAGAAAAACGGTACCCTCAGTATTAAGTGAAACGAAATTTTACAAGTTGTAAAACTACTAGGTACAATTTGATTATGAAACAGGCCCCAGGTATCTAGGTAATTTTACGAAATTGTCTTACTGCACTTTGTTTTCCATATACAATTTTCAAAAACTCATCTGTTGCAGGAAAAAAATGGAGTATATTATCACTCTTGATAAGCACTATATTGCCAACATGTAAAGACTGCGACATATCATTCCACTTGAAAACATTGCTGCAGATTGTGTAAATGTTCGTTATGTCAAAATTTCCAAAAAACCTATGTATTTTGTGAATCTTTTACAGGGCCGTGAGAAACAATAGGCTCAGGAATAGTAGGTCAAGGAGCTAGAGTGAGAAAATGCCCGAGAGTGATACACCATCAGTATCCGAACTCATGGGGTATAGACGACGTGAGTTTAGAACGGCTTCGATATGAGTAATAACACCGACAACCGAGAAAGGTTTGATATCTGAGATCCGTGATGCGGATAAATTACCCATAAAAGGTTCAAAAGCTTTGGGCTTTAAAACATCGTAACTAATTAAACAGAGTACGCCGAATTACTCGAGGAGCTGATAAAATTCAAAAAATTCAAAAAAACGACATTAACAAAAAAAGAGCGGCAGTCATTTAAGACTAAACGATGGAAGAGAAAGCTTAACAAAAACGAGAATAAAATGCTCTGATTTGGAGCAAATTGAATGAAACGGGGTGTGCTTTCACAATGTTTATGATTTAGACAGCAAAAACGACTACAGTTTTAAAAGATCTCTGCGTTAATATTTTACTTAATTGGGGATTTTTACCGATCGCAAAAATGCTTACTATTGGACCAATATTTTAAGCGGTGCAAATTTGAATTCGAAGTGGACAAAATGTGGTTGTAAAATGAGGACTTACTTCGTTGATCGCGATGCTTACCGCTCTATAGGATGTGGACTGTATTTTGAGGTACTTGACAGACACTGACCTTTTGTATATTAGCTATGTCAACTATGCTGACTAAAGTATCTCTGGCGAGAGGATGTCTAATTACGCTAAAATGATGCGTGTATCATATATACAATTAACTAAAATATTGTAAGTGTTTTTATATAGTTTAGTAACATTGCCGGCTTTGTATTTTTCTAATTTTCGTTTCCCATGAAAATGAAATAATGGTGATACGCAACGTCGCCGGTGGTCAGTTTATTTAAATTCAGTAAGTAAAATTGTCTGTTTTCTATGTAGAATATTAAGCGATTTGGAGACTCAATCAAATTGTATTTTATTTTACCATGTGTGATCTGGCATTTATGGGTGACGGAGAATTTATCAAAGCAAGCGAAACTAGAAACTCTGTTAACTTTGTCTTCTAAACGTTGTTTGTGGCATATTCTTGATTACTTTTATGTTTTTTTTGGGCAATAACACCACAATAGAAAAAAAAATTTCATTTTGCAATCTACATCAATAAATATAAAGCCATTGACAGCGAAGTCAGAATAGACTTTGAAACGTTTGTATTCCGGCAATATACGTCGTTTTATTTCTATTGTGGTGTTATTGCCTAAAAAAACATTAAAGTAATCTGTTAACTTTATAAGCATACTGATATTGATATTGATATCATCTTAAAACATTAACACATGGCAGACGCTAATGATTAACAAATTATTTACCAGTATCTAAGCCATAATATTGTAAAATAAATTGATCACGTTTGGATCAAAAATAATTACAGATGAAGTTGTTCATAGGCTAAAAGAGGCAAAAGTTTCCCTTTTGTTCGGATGCGATAGAACCTGCTGTAGACAAATATCAAGTGATCATAAGATTTTGTAATACATTAACCCGTAAAATACTACAATTTATCAGATTTGTTGCTGTCATCGAGGCGACTGCAATATATTTAACTCAAGCAATACTTGCTTGGTATACGACATCAGTGTAAATATGGGAGGCATAAATAGTGGAGTTAACAATAGAATATTAAGTATTAATCAAAGGTCATGTTTCACACCTGTGGTTGACAAAACTGGAATCTGTTGTTGGTGGGGTGTTATAATTATCTTCAAGTATTTTCAATAAATATTAAGGCTTTGGGCTTTTGGCATGCCTCCTGATCTAAAAAAGTCTCTTTAACCGTTCATTTTACAACTAAATAAACGGGTATGATTTTTTTAAATCCACTGAAAAATTTATTTTCAGCATTAATCGATTATAAAGATGTGTAATTCCAACATAAGGGATACATGTACGTACTTCTCTACTAAAATCGTATGGCATACCAATTAAGTAAGGCTCAGTAAATTATACTTCAACATAAATTTTTGTTTTGAAGTGTTAGAGGTCTACAACTCTTCCGCAATAATCCCCTCGTTTTCTTTAAACCTGTTTTGTGGTTTGATACATAACACATGTGTGCGGAATAGGTATACTCCTGCTGTAGAAAAGAGGTCTCTTCTGTCCTTGACTGACCCCAGGCTGCGTTCTAGTTTGTTTCAAAATGGTCTTTACACTATGTTTATCTAGAAGTTGGCCAATGCGATCTTTCGCATGTTTTATATAGGGTAGTGAGTCTAATATTTTTATTGATGCCGTTGCTTCTTCAAATTTTATGGTTTTGCTTTCAAACAGAGGTACCTGAAAATCTTCAATCTCAGCCTGAAGGTGCTCTCTGTTAGAGTTTTTTCACTTCGTTTTCTGTCTTAAACGTTGTTCACTCATCGGTCCGTCTGTGTAGGTATGGGCATCAATAGTTCACAGGATGCAAGGTAACATTGTAGATTATCCACAATTGTATGTAAGATCAAACCTCTTTGCTATCGATCAACCATAGTTGACACCCACCCAACAATCTGCATCTCTAGACGGTCTTATGATCAATAAACTAAATAAACTAAAAGGAATAAATTTGTCATAGTAGTCCATGTTGCTTACAGTGGAGGTGGCGAATATCAGGACTGGTAAATAATTACTTGCAACCTCTCCACATGAATGACGTAAACTTTTATTAAGTGGTGTACATATGTTTCACTTGCATAATGCAAAGCATCATCGGCACCGTATACAAAAATGTTTCTTATAACTACAATGAAAATTACAATATAAACAGATTAAATATAGTAGTCAAATAGACTTAAAATACAGTCAAGAATTTAAAATTATCATTAACAGTAGTACAAGACGAGGAACATCAAAATGTCTAGTGTGCAGTAGCACGTTCAGGTGGCGTATGCAAGGAGATGAACGTGGTGTAAAAATTAGTATTACTGACGAAACAATGAAGAAGATGAGTTATTTGGATCGTTCGGAGAGGTTCAGTGTACAAGTCGTTGAAGAAGAGGAAGATTGAGAGAGGTGAAGGGTGAAAGGCAAACATTACCTACAAATAAAACAACTTTATGTAAACAAAATGAAATATATATATATGGGTAGGTATGAGCGACTATTGTGATAAAAGGTGTGGATAAGTACATTTGCAGGTGAGATGTGGGCATGTTCGGGTCAATCAAGGATCCGGCATGACGGGGTGGAAGGATAATGCTTTAAAAAGTGTCAGGCAATCAAAACGAATTTGTTCGTTTACACAATTGATAGTTGTATTTTTGCAGGTTTTATTGATGTTTAAAATTTCCAATAAGTTCATTAAGCGACATTTATTGCAAATATGTAAATTTTTGTGTTTTGGTTGTGTCAAAGGTGTGGTTGTTGGAGAGAATATGGTTGACAAAGGACGAAGGGGTCTGAACGTCAGGTCTATGGATGTTGTTACTGATCAATCTGACATGTTCTTTGACCCTAGTGCTTATTTTACGTCCTGTTTGACCGATGTACAAAGTGTTACACCCTGGAAATGAACAGGAATTTTTTTTAGCATTCTATAGTAACTTTTGAAGTGTGTTATCAGTTTTAAAGATAATGTCAATGTTGAGATGTTTGAACAGTTTGTGTAGTTGATATACACAATTATCAAAGAAAGTCATTATTTGGTATGTGGGTTCACTATTATTGATATAACTGATCAAAGACCTATTTTGAAATTTGATGGAGTGTCTGATGAACAACTTGTCTATTAGGTGAATGGGGAATTTATTATTGATTGCTATTTCATAGATAATTTGTAGCTCCTTGTTAACTTCCGTTTTGTCCAGTGGAATATTGAAGATCCTATTGAAATAGCTATGGAAGGCGGCAATTTTATGGTTGAAGGGGTGATTGGAAAAGAGTGGTATGACTGTATCAGTCACGGAAGCTTTGTGAAAGATACCAAATGAGAAGGAATCCTTGTTATGTTTGATAGTGAGGTCTAGGAAATTAATTACAGAATTAGGTTCTTTTTCAATTGTGAAAGTAATTTTAGGGTGTAGAGAGTTGATAAAATGAAGAAAGTTTGAAAGATCAGTGTCGTCCCCTTTGAAAAGGCAGATCTATACAGTCATCTACGGATCTATACCAAAAGATTAAATGGCGAGAGAGTGTGCGATTGAAGATATCTTTCTCTAGTTTAGCTATAAAGATCTCTGCAAGTAGCGGGGAAAGGGGTGAGCCCATTGCAAGTCCTGATACTTGACGATAAATTTCATTATTAAATTGGGAGAAATACTGTTGTAGTACTAAGTCAATCAAGGTGTACTTCAAAAGTTACTATGGAATGCTAAAGACAGAACTAACAGGTGAGATAAATCAGGCATTTATGAAATTTCCTGTTCATTTCCAGGGTGTAACACTTTTTACATCGGTCAAACAGGACGTAAAATAAGTACTAGGGTCAAAGAACATGTCAGACTGATCAGTAACAACAACCATAGACCTGACGTTCAGACCCCTTCGTCCTTTGCCAACCATATTCTCTCCAACAACCACACCTTTGACCAAAACCAAAACACAAAAATCTTACATATTTGCAATAAAGGTCGCTGAATGAACTTATTGAAAATTTTATACATCAATAAAGCCTGTAAAAATACAACTATCAATTGTGTAAACGAAAAAATTCGTTTTGATTGCCTGACACTTTTTGAAGGCATTATCCTTCCACCCCGTCATGCCGGATCCTTGATTGACCCGAACATGCCCACATCTCACCTGCAAATGTACTTATCCATACCTTTTATCACAATACTCGCTCATACCTACCCATATATATTTTATTTTGTTTACACAAAGCTGTTTTATTTGTAGGTTATGTTTGCCTTTCACCCTTCACCTCTCCCAATCTTCCTCTTCTTCAACCACTTGTACACCGAACCTCTCCGAACGATTCAAATAACTCATCTTCTTCTTTGTTTCGTCAGTAATCCTAATTTTTACACCACGTTCATCTCCTTGCATACGCCACCTGAACGTGCTACTGCACACTAGACACTTTGATGTTCCTCGTCTTGTACTTTCCCCTCATAAGGGATGAAGGGCCAATTAAGTTTATTGTTAATGATAATTTTAAATTCTTGACTGTATTTTAATTTAGGTAACTCTATTTGACTACTATATTTTATATGTTTGTATTGTAATTTTCTTTGTAGTTATAAGAAACATTTTTGTATACGGTGCTGATGATGCTTTGCATTATGCAAGCGAAACATATGTACACCACTTAATAAAGATTTACGTCATTCATGTGGAGAGGTTGCAAGTACCACTCCTGGTAAAAGGAATAAAATGAGAAATATTGATAGATATGTGAAGAACAGTAATAACAGAACAAACACTATTTTTACCGCAGTTACTCGCTACAAACTTGAATAGTTTACATAGTTCAATATAATACAGAGGTATAAAAAAAATTGTTATAAATTATTTGGTACTAGGTGTTGTGTTTAGGATAGAACTTACTATATACATTAATTAAATTACAAAATCCTGTACAAACTTTTCAATCTTGATTTCATCAATGATCTATAAAATGGTGCTATTAAATATACATTTAATATAGTTTACGATTCTCTATTTCCACAGTGTTACTTTAAAGTATTATTATAATATTAAGTAATAATTTTCAAACAAATTTTACTTATAACTGAGATGCTTTTGTTTATCTAACAATACCATACTATTTTCCAGAAGAGTCACGCTTATTCTATTGAGCTTCTATAGCTTAAGTTTCCTTAAGCCGACCCAGAATTTCACTTAATAGTTATGATATGCCAATTGCTGCATAGAGAACTATGTCAAATGAATTTGCATGCTAATAGTTAACATCTTAGATTATGTTTACTTACTAAATATTGGGAGTGTTTCTAAGCTTGAAATACTTTTACAATTAATATTTAGTCGTCTCTATATTACAATTTTTTTAGTAATTTCAGCGCAAGTGATGATGAAGATATACATCCACATACACAAATAAATATTATGGACATAAATACAGGGTTTCTGAAAGGATGTGGTACATTAGACGGTTTGGAGAAACTAATAAACAGGTTAGGGATTTAAAAATTTCGAATTCGAGCTTTTCGAAAAGGCTGTTTTTTGTTCAAATATTTCCAACTGTCGGTCACTTCCGGTCATAGTGGAAGTTGCTTGTTAATTTATTATTTTAAATATGGTGGAGTAATTTTAGGAGATAATTTATTTATAGGAAAAAATCTATAATTTATAAAAAATCATATCTTCCTAACAAAGTGACGTTGAATTTTGAAAGTTATACCAACTATAGATAAGACTTATAGCTCATAATAAACTTAAGTTTGCTAATTTATACAAAACGTTCCGTAAAAAAACAAATTCATAAACTGGATAACTTGAGTTTGTCAATTGACACAGTTACAGATAATATGTTGTTTAGTATTAATTGCCGATTTTGGTTTAAAAAAATTACATTTTAATCTTCACAATTGTATTTGACATAGAGGTTATACCTAGGCTAGAGTGTGTGATATATGTGCGCCTGTACAACGTGGATGACAGAGAAAGCAAACTGAGTGGGCGTATTTGTCTCTATCTAGAGCTGCGAGCAATAGTTAGATGTCACTTGACTGACTCAAACAAGCACCAATCAGAAACGTGCTTAAATACACAAAATTTACAAGAGAAGACATATTTACTAGGCATAATGGACACATCTGGGCAAGTAAATCCTTCAAGGAAATGTGGTATACCTGGAAAGATTTAGAGCTTTGGTGTGTTTTTTTGTTTATTTAAAATAATCAATGAAGACATTTTATTTATGATGGGAACTTGACTTCAGAACGTTATATAGAAATTGGAAATACAATAGCTTCGGTTGCACAGTAGCATTTTTTTCGTATATTAAATTATCTTAAAAAATATTTCTGGCAAATTTATGAAACATTTATTTATAAAGTGGCTGACAATTAAAATTATTTTAGTTAAAAGGAGTATTGTGGAAACCTTCTATACCGAATTTATATATATATATATATATATATATATATATATATACACTTTAATTTGTATAGTGTTTATATTTATATATGTGTGTGTGTACCACTATCCTTTTCGGTTCTCGGGTAAATTATAGTTCTTTATAAATTTAATTAGCTCTCCTTTGCTTCTATACGGTAGTAAAAATTAACAAAGTCATTTAATAATGGGTCCATCTTCCGCCGTTATGCATCTCATATATATTCAATAGGTGACAAGCGTGGGCAGCGAAAAGACAAATGGAACACGGTTATCTTGCTTCTTTTTGTTGGAAAAGGATTTGATCCGATGAAGGTATAATTTATGAATAAAATATACAAGTGAAATGGTGAGATACTTTGCGGTACCTCATATCATCAACGCTCCGTCTAAGATTAGTATGTCGTTCCACAACAACTTCTAAATTAGTGCATTCGCCACGTAATCATTTTGCTCTTCTCTCTTCTGGGACCATCGTGAACCTAAACAACAGATTCCGTACACAATCCCAATTTCCTGTGACTTACCTTACTCAAGAAAACCAGCATGATGTCTTGTAAAGGCAGTACTCAAGCGACGATTTTCCCGTGCAGAAATGTCTCAAGGTTGTCCGGAATGGAGCAATTATTTTGAATTTCTTATTTAGACCTAGACCAAAATCTTGTGGTTCATAGACGTTTAACCAAAATTATGTACATGGTTGCTCGCCAACTTTTATATTCTCTAGGTTTGTTTACAATTTTTCCCCTAATAATCCTATAGGTTATTTATTTAGCGTTTCCGGGACATTCATTAGTGATCTCTTTCTTTCGTGATATAACCGCTTGACTTTTTTTAGGGAATTCACTCACTGTACCTCTCTGTTACCTAAATATGTTTATTGAGTAGGTCTTTATATCGTTTGATTTTTTCTTAAAGTTCGTTATTGCGTACGATACCAGTTGGCATTTAGGTTTAGAATGTTTCTATGTATTTATTGGATATATACAAATATAAATTATGCACCAAAAGATTAGGACTCACTTTCTTCTTTTATTTGGTTGATAATAACCCTAATTAAGGTGCTTATGATTCTTCTAGTGGTTACTCCGTAGTAGAACAGACCATGCCTTTAACCACTTCATATTCTAGGTAAGTGTGTATGCATTGTGCTGTCAAGAATATTGGAATGTGGTGAGTTCTCCTAATATTTTATAACACATAAATCAGAGTTGTAGTTATATATAACAAAGTAATTTATTGAATAAAATATTTTCAATTAGTATCCTTCATATATATTTAAAATCAACAATCTGATATCTCTAGTATGCAAAACACTCTTCGATACTTCGGGATATGAAACACATGTATTATAAATTTTTTGAAATTGTTGTATGTATCGTAAAGAACACTTTGGAAAGGTCATAATAATTGATTGGTATTAGGTAGTTAGAGTTAAGGAATAATAAGCCATAACAGCAACTGGCGTTATACTACTAGCAACATTTGATTCTTAATAAACTGCTGAAAACGAAGAACATAAACAATTTGTGAAAAATTGCAATAACTGTAGTTTTCAACACATTTATGGAAACATGACATATTGCTTTAATGAAGTACTCAAGCCTTTCCAAAACTTATTTACACATTCAGAACTGCATTTGTTTGTTTACATGTTTTATTTTATTTTCGTCCACATTTGTCAACAATCACTGTCCCTAGAGCGAAAAATCATCATTTACAGCATTAATTTCAATTGATCTTACCGAGATAATGGAAACGTATCAGAGCAAACCGTTAAAATATGGCTAATGCAATAATTTAGAAAGCTTTTGCTGATTTACACAAATATAATCAAATGTATAAACACAGTTTTGCACCCGTACGCCAAACCTTTATTTAAACAGTTAAGTCCGTTTCAACAAGTTTAAGGTGTCATTATCAAGAAGTAAACCAGGAGTGTGGTTTAGGGTGCAAAACTGTGGTTTTACATTTATGACACACCAACACACACAATTACTATCGTTTACGTAATCTAACGTAATAACATTATATAGTACATATTTCTATAACAATCACTATAGTTTCTTATTCAACAAAACGAAACTCAAGCAGTCAATATTGTTTTCTATAAAGTAAGTGTAATAAAATAGTTTTGTAAACGTCCTTTTTACACAGGAAAACTTGCAACACAAATTTATTGTCATTTATTTTTTGAGGTTATACAATTTTTGGACTCAACTGCTGTATCTAAACTTTTATACTGCAGAGCAGACATTCTGTAGTCTAGTGTTATTACAAACATCTGGAGATTCTCTCCGCAACCAAGAAAATGAATCATTTTCATTTTTCGTAGGAAGCGTCTACTGATAGCAACTTTT
This sequence comes from Octodonta nipae, assembly GCA_034190945.1. Classification (NCBI taxonomy): domain Eukaryota; kingdom Metazoa; phylum Arthropoda; class Insecta; order Coleoptera; family Chrysomelidae; genus Octodonta; species Octodonta nipae. The sequence continues at coordinate 56,773,466 of CM067218.1, read as the reverse complement.
TGGAAGCTTTCCAGAAATACCCACATCGTTTCTGTTCACAAATCTCCCCGTCGCAATATAGTAATTCAGTATCAATCATTGAGTCTCACAGAGACTCGTACGATTTGTGTGCCTAATTAGGTACATGATCAGAATAAGTCTGTGTTTTCCGCAAGAAAGTTTCAGTTTTTAGTATTTTATAGTAAAATTATTTCTAAGTAATAATATATATATATATATATATATATATATATATATATATATATATATATATGTAATATTATATTTGTATAAATTTGTGTAGTTAATTGAATTTAGCTTGATTTCTTCAGGGGTTATTGTGAGTACATTGCAATTAAAATAAAATGTTTTCTAAGTCATAAACAAAATAACTTATTTACCTAACTATTTCTTCTTCATTTCTTGTTTATCTAATACTATATTTTATTCATAAAATATATCAAAAATAATTAACTAAATTTCAACATAAATTTCCAATCCTTCAACACAATGAAATTAAAATATATTAACGTTATTAATAATATAAAACTACCAATTCAAAACTTTCATTCGCTTAAGCAAAACATGAAAATTTTATATTATTTCCTACTTACTGTTACATCGGTTAAAAAAATTGTGACAGTCTGGAAACAATTTAAATTTACATACCTTATTTCTAACTTCAAGTTCAACCAATGCTCGCACTATTTTTCTTGGAACTCTGAATTTTCTGTTAGTATCTTCACCAGTTCTCTGCTTTCTAATCTCTGCCCTTACTACCTAATACTTCAGCAATCTATATCTACTCTGATATACAATACACATATGTCAGATCTTTAATCATAAAGCTTTATATTTGTTAGGATTTTTTATGTCAATTGATTATCATACTTGAACCTTCTAGGTTAAAGGTTTCATTTCTTGAGATCTTTTAACCAGTAGATTATACTTGTCAAATTATGCAATTACTCAAACTTTCAATTATTCTTGTCAACTTTTATCATCCATAAACTGTTGTCAAATTGTTCGAACAGGCAAGCTTATGGTTATGTTATGTTTGTGAAATTCTGCCAATACAACATTTAGGTTAACTTGGCAAAATTTTCTCTCTCTTCTGGTCACCAACTAACATTACTTTTGTAGGTAAATTTCGATCGTCTGTTGTGACGTCATTAACGTATTACCAAAATTTAAATTATTGCAAATCTTATTATTAATGCTTTGTTTTACTTATATCAGCACTCTTTATATCCTTTATAAACTTCATCCCTGTAATCTCTTCATATATTTTAATTTTAAATTTTTACGTCCATTCACCCTTCACATTGTTGACTTTCTTTGCACCCTGTATAAATTGTAAAATTTCATTTTATGTACAAATACCAGTCCACTGTTGCAATCTACCTTCATATCAAATGGACTGGCTACATTTCTCGGCATTCTATTCGGTTTTTTTCATGTAATAGCGTCCAGTTTGACAATTTAAAAGCTATATTTCAAGTTATATTCATCGGTCGGAAAAATATTGCCATTCTTTTTTTTTCATAATCACCTTCCTAAGATGCCCCAGAATAAGGATCAGGATGTCGCTCAGAAGCAACTTGGCCACAATTTGTTTAAACAATTGCAAAAAATTGTTTATTTTTGACCCGGATAATTTTTATTGAGATTGCTTGACTTTTCGTGTACCAAAACGGGTCTGGGTAAATTTTCTCTATTTTTTTTATTTTCGAGTTATAAATTATTTAATGATTGTACAAAAACGTAAAAACAGCATATTTGAAAGAATATAAACAATACTAAAAAAATAATTTTATTCATGTTACTGGTGTTGTGGAATAATCTTTAGTTACTCGCTTATAAAACTATGATGAGTAGTTAGAAATTATATAGTTTATACCTATTATTTTTTAATTGAAATATGGAGTAAGATTGTTTTTCGACCTGTCAACTCATCCGCACCCTATCCCCCAACCACTCCCTTCCACGAATTTTCACTACAGTAATTTGGGTTTCATATGCATGAGTCTGCTTGCGGACGTTCATACACGTTTTCAGTCAGTCTGCCCACTTGCAAAATTTAAATAGAATCAGAGCAGAATAGAAAAAATGTGGATAGAAACACACGCACGCACATGAGGACAACAAAAATGTTTTGGATTCCTTAATTAGATAATGTTACTGATGCATACTAAATAATATTTGGTTGAAGTACTAACATTGTTCGCACAATACTTTCATCACAAAGGCAGATCATAAAAAAAGGTTAGCGAGGAGTATAGACACACATATTATTTTTTGTAATTTAGGAAAGCCATAATTAAATAAACTGTTCGACGTGCCTTCGAAAATTTAGGGAGGCGCCCCTTAAAAAGCTTTCCATTTGATGACAAAAAACTAGGATTTTTATATTAAAAGCAACACGTGCTAGTTTATTAAATATCTCCTCTAATATTTGGCTTTGAGAAAAAATCAAGGAAACACTTTTGTAGGAAATTAAAAATTTACAAAAAAGGTCTAATTCAATTTTTTTCTAGAGTTTATATTTATCAAGATATTCTCAATAAACTGGTCGTTTATATTTCAGGAAAAAATACTATTTTAGGTTCATATTTCAGAGAAAAATACTGATGGTACTGAATTGATGAGTGTATTATTGAGAACATCTTGAAAAATATGAACTTGAGAAACAAATTGAAGATTTTCATGACATTTTCTCAAAGACAAATACTGTAAATACAAACTAAGTCTTCTTGAGGCACGTGGTGATTTACATAATAAAATCCAACCGTTTTCTCATCAAAAGGGTGCCTTAAGAAATTCATGTATTTACAACATATCTGAAAAACCTGAATTTGCCGTAAATAGAGCTCATAGCATTAACATTACAAAGATCTTAAAATAAACTTGTAGCATGGTCAGGAATGGGTACAGAGATCTATGAAATACATTTCTACCCTAGATTTTGATCAAAAACCAAATAATATTTGTTTTCGTTATAGACAACATCAGTTGCCTGATGAGATGATGAGAAAATTAATAGATGAATTAACAAAATGGGGAATATAAGTAAACATGAATAAATCGTATTTAAATATTCAAACAGTAAAAACGTAGGAAACTATAAGGATAATCAGGACATTGAATACGGACCAAGGCAAGAAAAGACAGTTATACAACAATTAAATAGTCTATCATGGTCAACGAAACTTAGATTTGAAACAAAGATTCTACTTTTTAACTATATAGAAGGGTTGATAACTACCGAAAAACTAAATATTATCAAAATGTACCTTTTTGTAAGATCATGTGTTGAACTTCTTTTTAAAATTGTGTCGTATCTCTAGACTGAAAAATATATTTTCAAAACAATACCATAATCGTAGTAGCATTCTCCTTCTCTGTTGACAGAATTATAATGTCGTCGTTTAACCTCATATTTATGGTCAATTTTAGAGAAAAGTTAGTGAGGAACTTTTTGGTATAGGATGAGCTGAAGAATATACATCCAAATCTTCTTGCAAAAAACATTTTCAAATTGTTTCTATAAAGAAATTGTGATCAACTTGCACATGTGTGAATATTTCCTGTGCGGTAGTAACCGGAACTAAAATAATTGTGTTAATTTTTTTTATTTTAAAACGTAAAATCAATTGTGTAGTTTATCAAGGGAGACCTTAATAAACCCGACAGTTTGTCCTTGATATGTAAATAGCATATTTCGCCTCTAAAAGTTATAGTATAATACAAACACAGCTCACGGCGCGGCGGAGATAATAAGTTGGACTGGAAAAGTTGTGATATCATTTTTTTGTCACGCGTTCTGAGTTCCGTGCGTATTGGGATTATGCAGGGAATTATTTTATATATAGTAACCGTTATCTTTATTTTGAAACATTCAAAGTTTGTACATAAAATACTTCTGCATCCTGTTCATTTCAGTAGCTTGTACCACATTCATGATTTCAACAGATGTGTCTGAAGGTTAAACAAATTTTTTTTATAATAATAAGCTCAAGTTGGACAGTATACACGTCATAACGAAGACGAGCTACCTGAAATATTTTCCAAAGTATTCAATATTTTAAAAATCGCAAAAAGGTTTACGAATGGGGTCGTTTTGTCTATAATAACCGTGTGTCGTTTTTGTTATTCCATCAACATTTAAAGAATTTGCGAATTAAAAAACGTGATTCCTAAATATTTTTCTGATCTCTGATGTTATTGATGAATAATGACTAAAATAGATAATTCGTTTATAATTTTGTAGAATTTTTGCTGTTACAAGGAAAATGAAATTAACAATGGATTTTAAATCATTTTATTATCACAGATGTTCGATATGGTCTCCATTGTATAGCCTGTTTGACCAAAGGTAGTATTTCGACGTGTAATTTTTGAGGTATGCAACTTCTCACATAAGAAAAAATGCAATAACTTCTTTTGTTAAAAAAGCTAGTACATTTCTTAATTTCTTTCAATAGTCGTTTTAGTGTAGTGTAGTTTTGCTTCGTTGTTTTACTTACTCTACAAAACACATTAGCGGAAAAAACTGAAATTGGCGTTCTTTATCTCCAGAGTAATAATTGTGCTAGGGAAACTGCTCGTAATTTCAATTAGAGGTATCCATAGAGATTCGTAAGGTCTAAATATATTACTGACATGTGGAGCAAATTCAACGAAACGGGATCTATGGTTAACAAGTATCGCAAGCCATAAAGAATCAATAACATTGAAGTAGCAGTAATAGGATAAGTTGTAATGGAACCGAAAAAATCTTTAAGACAAATTGCGTTAACTTCAGATGTTCCACGAAGTAATGTACACAGAATCCTGAAACGTAATAAGTTCGTTCCCTACAAAATCAGACCGGTCCAATAATTAAATGATAACGACTTTGACAGAAGAATAGAATTCTGTGAAACATTGTCCAGTCACATAAACAACAATCCCAATTTTTTAGACAATATTTGCTTCTGTAACTAAGGCTACTTTTACTTAAATGGTGAGGAAAATCATCATAACTGCCGTCTGCCGATACTGGAGTAGCATTAATCCACATGAGACTCATACTGAGAGACTTGGGTAGGAGTCTTTAGGGATCATATCGTTGCACCCTTTTTCATAGATAGCACTTTAAATGGAGATAAGTACTTAGACTTACTTGCAAATGCTCCATTGTCAGTTTCATTTTCCTTGTCTTAATAGCAAAAAATCTCTAAAATTAAAGCGAATGATCAATTTTTATTATTATTCGTCAATAACATCACAGATCAGAAAAATATCCAGGAATCACGTTTCAATTCGCAAATTCCTGAAATTTTGATAAAATATCAAAACGACAGGTTTTAAAACGAGCTGTCACTTATGGTAGGGTTCCATTTAAAAAAATTGAGAACTAGTGCTGGGGTGATGAGTGTGCAATTTAGTTAACGGTTAGTATGACCAAATATGTCCCCCTTCGTAAATCTTTTTATGTGATTTTGTGATTTTGAAAATAATGAGTATTTTTTGTATGATTTATTAATAAAGAGTTAATATTACTCCGGTTAAACAAAGGTACGTTAACATTTGACGTATGAATTGTCAAACTATGTAGACTTTCACGGCCGGCGTCATTGGGTAATCTACGGCTGTTTGGCTGTGTTCTATTAGAATTTCTTCTGAACGTTTCATGTGCAACAGCGGAAGATACAGTCAGCTGCGCGGACCTAGGTGATACCTCGTAGTCTGCTTGCGTGCCAAGGCTCGTCAAGCAGTGGGGAATTACTATGTATTCCTATCTGTCGGACCATGAGGTATAAGGTTGCATGCTCTGCGATTTCGTTCAGTTGACACTCTGCTGGATGGTAGCGGTATATACAGCATCACATGAATAGGGTATCCTGTAAACTACTGATGTTGACAGTGGCTTACTGGGATCCTTAAGGGATCGGAGTATGTGGCGAATTTGTTGCGTGGGTTTGAAAATCGTTTAGACCTGATATTTCCTGAGCAGCTTCCCATTGTTATCCGTTGTATTTTTAGCATATTGCAAGAAAGCTGTTCCAAAGTTACAAGGGATTCTTGATCTTATCACGAACTAGATTTTTGACTTGATTAAGGACATACTTATCTCATGGGCCGTAACTCCTCGATCCCAGTTAGGCCTGGTTAGGCTGGCTGTGGCCTGGTTTACAGTCCTTACTATTTTCTCCGAGACTCTTCGAATGTATCACAAAAATGCTTTACGCTGTACATATGTTTCAGAGAGAATTTTAGTAATCGTCAGTTGTAGATATTTTCGAATTTTACGTGTAATGTGTGTCGGAAGATAGGCGTTATGTTTAAGACTTTATTGAAGAGTACTGAGTTTGTTTTGTCAGTTGTCAGTAACTTTGAGTCGAATAGATCTACAAACGAAAATTTTCATGACAAAATTCAATAAGGCAGGATGATTGGTGTGATTGGGCAATAAGGTTTGTGTGGGTTGATTTTCTGTAGACGTGAGAATCTACCTTTATTAGTCCTGGTTATAAGAACATCAAGCAATTCAATAGAATTGAATTACTTACATCAAAATATCTAAAAATATTAGCAAGTATTGGAGGGCTCCACGAACTTCTTTGTGTAAGGTAATTTGAAATATGAAACATGTATTGGAAAAGCAGTGTTGCAGCAGATTGATAATGCCAGAAGAAACTTGTGTTTGGCTTTTAGAATATTTAGTGTTTCATGAATAGCAACATTAATGAAGAGGGACATCGAAACTAACTATAGTATCAGTTTCTGAAATTTCTAGGAGGTGAACGTATATAAGGAGGAAGAAGTGTTCTGAATGTATGAAGATGCTTGCTCGGCGATGGGTTGCATAGTTTTGGCCAAATACAAGGTCCATTCTTGGGTAAAAGCGTGGCCCGAACTGACAATGGGCCTAACAGGCATTTCTTTTTGTAAGTAATTGGGTTATTAATGGAGTTTTGGAATTTAAGCAGATTTTTCTCGATGGGCGATAGCCTTTTTAACAGTTTGAAGAGGGATCTGTTTAAAATTCCTTTTTCTCTAAGTAGGTTGTGGGATTGTTACTTATAGTTTTGCAATGTGGAGTTTATAGTAAACTATTCATTTGGTGTATATAACTCCTTAGTGTTTAGAATAACGGTCGCTTTGCCTTTATCCGCTGGAAGAATGCAGATGTTCTCAATATCCTGACGAATACCTTCAGCTTCAGTTTCAGACAGAAATGAAGGTTTTAGTCACCAAGAGTTGACACAGTGATGGGTTTTTATTTGATATGAGTTGTATCAGTTTAAATATTTGGAAGATTGTCTTCTTTTGGACCAGATTGTAGAAACGCGATCGAAAGTATACCTAAGAATAGGGTGAGGATTGACTGGTTGTAATATATTTGACAAATTTCGGTAGGTTTGAACGAGTTGGTATCTGATACTGTGAAAAAACAGAAAAACACTTATTCTGTTAGAATGCCAGAAAATGATCTTGACTGGGTTTGATGTTTTTAGTTTGAAAGTGTTGGGAATGGCGTTGTGAGTTCCACAAAATTTAAGATTCGACTTAGGCTCGAGATAATTCATTTCTATTTCACATTTTTTCTTGTTTTTGTTTTTAATAATAGCTCCAAAGCAGGAGAGAAACGTCGAGTAATTAACAAATTTAGATGCGATATATATATATATATATATATATATATATATATATATATATTAATTTTCTATTTCGTTCTGGCTCAGACAATTCGATTTTTAGGATTATTTCGTTAGCAATATTTCATAATAAAACAACCATAGAATAAAACATAATTTATAGAATATTATGCTTTAGTAAAATATAAATATAGGAGTATAAAATTTCCGCATAAAATAAATGACGAAATGGTACCCTAGAGAGGTGTTATAATAAATAGATTGCACATGGAGCAGCAAAATATTCTTTAAGCATTATTTCATAATGTCCATTCGTGGAAGAGTTATATCCTGTACTGCCACCAATCTACCCTATAATGTACAAACCCCAGGTTTAGATAAAATACAATATCGTTACATTATTGGAATAAAAGCACTACACTCTAGACGTTAAACGAATAGGTGTTCCAATAAAGCTTCCAGAAAAAATATCCATTTGCTTTATTATTTAGACAGAACATTCCCTCCAATTTATAGATTCAGTTGCGTTCTTTTTTGTGGCGGATGAATATCCATCCACAGTTTTGAAATGCTGGGATTAAAATGAATCATAAGAGATGCTTTTTCTATCGGATTTCAGAGTTGCTTGTTAGCGGGATTAAAATCAGTAAAAATTCTAACGAAGCGTTGTTTACTTTTGAAATGATTGTATGCAAACAGAAGCTTTAAAATAAATTTCCTAGAATTGAATAAATACTTTTAACTAGATTCTTGTTATAAAGAAGATAACGGTGAAATGTTCATTAGTATTAGCAAAAAATCATTAAGTAAATTGTTGCAAACAGTGCACATTTTCTTGGTTACCTAGAATATTGAATTCATTAGCAAATCATTATGTTGATTTTAATTAACGGATATTTTCGTAACCCTCACATTTAAAATTAATATATTAAGTTACTTGTACTATTTATTTTGTCTAAATGAAATACAGTTTTACACCTTTATTTCTTGTTTAAACATTACTACAATAATATAAGACAAGAAGCCTACGAAATTATTGGATTTCCAACACAGAGAGTTGGTTGGAGGAAATAGATGTGCAATTATCAGGTTTACGGCCTTTAGTAGAGCATTCGAAGATAAATGAAATATAAATAAAAAATTTAAAAAGAAACCTAGTTAGGTAGGTATAGTATCGTATAAAAATATAGATCTTTTCAAAATCCAAAATACCTGCATACAACTAAAAACTAAAAAGGGTACAGTAAGCTGTCCTTAATTAGGTAGATATATGCCATCCCTGACTTTCCTTTCGACCTATGAAAGAAGCACAAAGCGATTAGACATCGATTTCATGAAATCTCTCAGTCGGTTTGATTTTATCGGACATCTTCACAATCACATATTTCAATCAATTTAGACAAAACATTAATAAATTATACACATAAACATGTCTCTAGAACCATGAAGATCCTTTTGAGAGTTTTTGAGTTCGAATAGATAGACTTTGCTTCCTAATATGTAATAATATGGTCGTTTATAAGTCCAGTACATTTCAAATTCTATTCATGGGGTCAAGACTGTGAGGGATGTGAATTCTAATATCAAAATTGCGACAACAGGGACTACCGAATTTGGATAGACGATACCAGTAAGAAAATTTTCCAAACAGTCTACAAACGGGATTCAAAAGAAACTCATACTTGGCAAGAAATCTCAACAAACGTTAATACAAACTTTTGAGGAGAATTTAGAGCACTAGAACACGAGGAACTATGGATGACAAACAGAAAATTCTGATTACCACCAGGAAAATGTACAACAAAAAATAATAGAAGGTTTACTGACCAAATTAGAATGTTAGCCCAAAATTCAACAAAAAATTAAACATCAGCATTACACAATGATACATTTTCACTTAAATAGACAGGTAAAAGTTTACGAACCAAATGCAGTAGTACGCGTTTACTTAATAAGCCTAAAATATCTTTAATTCTTATGGACCACGCCACGTTACCTTTTTTCAACTTTTTTTGAAGACCTTGTATAACTATACATAATTCCACTCCACCATATGTACCAAACATCTTGTACATACGACTGCCTACGGAGAACCATAAATTTGTTAGGTGTTAGAATCCATCCCATATTTAGGGAGTCAAATCCGTCCTATATTTCAAGCATCGTATATAACTCCTTGTGGGCTACCCCATAATTTTTTTCATTTTTAACATTTTTTATTATCACCCTGTATAACATCAATACCTCTTCACACTATATGCAACTTCTTATGGGCTATGAAATAAATATTTTTTTAATCACGCTGTATAAATATAATTCAACTCCAGCATACATTTCAACCATCCTGTATATGATTTGTTTATGTACACATCATATAACAGAATTTTAGTCATCCTGTATAATTTTAATTCCACATTTTTTCCAACATTTTTATACCACGAAACTGCCTTTTTTAACTATCACTCTACTCCGTCCTATATTTCAATCATCATATATATGCAATTCAAATTCGCAATCAAAACTGCCGGTGCCTACAATTCCCGCACTATTACGTTGGAATCAATATATTTATGAGGAAATGTCCGTTATGTCACATAGATTAAATTTTTGATAACAATATTGGAATTTCTGCTATTTTCTGCAAAACTGCAAGTTGCACGTCACAGAAAAGTGTATGAGATCATGTGTTCATTCACAAATTTTATCACTTTACCAATAGAATTCTTTTCCCAAATTTGGAGTTTCACCAATCCGGATATATACTCTATTAAACAAGACCATATTCATTCAAAACGGTTAACAACAGGAGAAGAAATCAGGTAACATACATCTAAAAAAAAACATAAGCGACGAATCGATAACCTCCTCCTTTTTGGAAGTCGGTTAAAAAACTAAAACGCACCTTTAGGAAGTTACATGCCCTTGAAAGGGCTCAAACAAAACTGTTTTTTTTTTCTGTTATTGACAAAACGATCGAAAATAAATAGAAAAAAATATCTAGGTCCAGACTCAGTTACATAAATTGTTAAGCGTTGTGGCACCATTAGTCTTTTATTTGCCATGGTAAACAGATTTTTGTAATTTTTGCCTTAACAACTCAAAGAGCTGAGTAATTTTGAGACTCAATTTACTCGAAAACCATTGGAAATATCGATTTGGATTATTTTTACGTAATATTGTTAAGATTTTGTATGTTTGTAGAGAAAATTGTAAACAAAAATTGAAAAGATAAAATTACGGCCCGAAAACCCCAACCCTACACCAACCTAAATAGGACGCTTATGATTTGCATATCTAAAAACGGAGTAGCACACGTTATTTAACGTAAATAGTTATACCTTCTTTCTATTTATTTTGGACCGTTTTGTAAATAATAGAAAAACAAGGTATGTTTGAGCCCTTTTGAGGGCACATAACTTTCTCAGGGTGCGTTTTAGGACTTTTTGGCTTATTTTAATGAGTGCTATACACAGCCTATTTTAGAAACACCCTCTATAAAACCACCCATCTTTGATGGTGGGTGCTCCTGGCGGTTGGATAACCAAGAAAAGTGTACCTTACTTGTAATTTCTTTAAGAGGGCTAGCGTTAGAAATCCTTCAGTCCATTATACTGGATTAAGAGAGTCGCTTCATGAAGATGATTTCATAATAACATAAGAGATATGACAATCAATCAATGAGTGATGTCAAGTGCAACTTAGTGGTAAAACATAAAAACTTCGACAGAGTTTACAAGTGTTAAACCAGACACTGGCCGTTTAACACAATTGCCATATCCAGTACTCTAAAGATGACACTGAAGACCAGTTGGTTACATAAAGTTTTTTAATGTTTTCAGACATGTCGAAATTCAAAGAAATAAGAAACTTAGAGGCGCAAATAGTAACAAAATTCTGCGCCTTGCATTATAAGTAAAGGTTATCATGTACATGTCCAAACCAAAGGTACAATCAGTGTCCGTCAGTAAGAAAGATAGATCTTTCTCAACCATCCCTTCAGGCAACGCCATCTACAATAAACAAACTAACTGAGATAAGACCGAAATGAGGAGCTAGGGTACACCATCGCTGTGGATGTAACTGCATGATTTGTATCTATTCGACAATACATTGTGTCTCCGTTCTAACCATTCTGCATATTTTTTGTGCCCCTTGAGAAGTCGCGTTTTTGAGGTGAGTTTTACCCATATTTTATTTTTATCGTTCTTATTTTTCTGTTAATCCGATCCGTAATTCGTATGTATGGTATTCTCTATTTATCTAGTTCTCCTATTTTGTTTTGTATGATTGTCGTTCCTGCTTGTTTCTCTTCCTGTAATGGTTTCGATAGCCGCTTCACTAATAATGAACACGACTATTTTACACAATAACTGTGTACCAAAGCTAATAAAGGAATTACACTTATCTACAATTATTTATAATTTAAAATCGATATTTGGGTGCATGTTAAATTATCTAACATGCAGAAGTCTAAATATTTCTTAAGAATAACGAATGTTTTTTCCGTTACTTTAGTATAACATTAGAATGCAATGTTGTTTTTTAATTTTTTTTTTCTGTTTACCTTTCTCTGTTCATATTTCGTCTCGTATGCAATGTCTGGAATACTTGTTTTTCTTTATAACTCCAATCAGGTCAAAGAAATAGTACTGATCTGTATTTCACATTTGTTTGGTTGGTGCAATATGTGATATTTCATAGACACATAAAATAAAAATACACAATCTTCTCATTTGTAACGACCTAAAATCAGAGTATTTATCGTTGTCTATGAACGGACACACTATGTTAGATTTTAGTTTTGTGTCAAGTAAAAAAATGTAAAATGTTTAGCAGAAAAAATGTGACTTCACAAATACTAACGCTATAGTTTTAGAATTTGAAAAAGGTCAACAATATGGCTGAAACGTCATCATTAAAACATATTAGATAAACACAATGTTATCATTTGTAACGGCCCAAAATCAAAAAAATATACACTCAACTAATTTATATAATATAAGTAAGGTCGAAGGAAATAGCATACAATACTTTATATATATATATATATATATATATATATATACTTTATTAGATCATTAGAGAGTATGTTTCGAAGATTAAACTCAGACTTCAAAGGACTAAACCTAAGTGGAGAATATCATAATCATCTGAGAATTGCCGATCACATTGTCCTAATTGCCAACACGGCAGAAAAACTACAACATCAAATCAATGAACTAAATAAACAGAAGGATCAAACTACCATGGATGACGTCCGGAAGAAACTCCAGAATATTCAAGTCACGAATGCCACCTTAAGAACGAAGTATTTGATCAGTGTATCTACCAATACTGTCATACGGTTGTGAAACCTGGATTCTGAAAACCCAACGCACAAGAAAATTTCAAGTAGCACAAAGGTCTAAGGTCTATGGAAAGTTGCATTATCGAAATAACAAGAAGAGATCGGAAGAGAATACAGTGGATAAGCATCGAGACCCAGGCAGTAGATGTTGTGGACAGAGCAAAATCTCTGAAATGTCCGTTGGCAGTGTATTTGGAAAGAAGACAAGATAATAGGTGGACAGTTTGTCGTTTCGAGGAGATCTCACCCACCTGCTTCGAATTAATCGATGTTTTCACTCACTATGCATAGTATATTTTGTCTTTTCTAAGATAAACAACCCATAGACACGTGAACCCTCAAAGATATATATATATATATATATATATATATATATATATATATATATATATATATAGAAAAGCAGGCTGGTAAACCTACAGGTTTTAATAAACTCTTTGATAAAAGTATATCCGAAAGCTTTCATAATAAAAAGAGTTTCCTAAAACCTGTAGTTTTACCAGGCTGCTTTCCCATTAACTGAAGTTTCTGTTTTGACTATTCAGCTGTTTGTTTATATATATATATATATATATATATATATATATATATATATCGTGCCTAGTGACTCAATTCTCGTATTGAAATTTTTCTGGATATTTTTAGTATAAAAATTATAATCATCTAATTCAATTAATCATTGGAAAAGTAGGGCTGCTCACCAGGTTTCCATTACCTAAAGTTCTGTTTGTAGTAAGAAACTTTGCGAATAACAGCAGCGGTGTGAAAGTTTCAAGCGTTCAACTTAATCAATCATTTTACATGTACTACCAATGAACAAAAACCCGAGTAATTTGAAAAAATCGTTGGCCAGTCACGTAGCGGAAAAGTTTTGTAATCTTTTCTGTGATTTCCAATCTCCAAAAACTTGAAATATTATTTTTATAGACCATTTCATACACAAATAGTGAAAGAGGAAATAAATTGAAAGGCTTTTCATGTTTTTTCTGCCTGGTGATTTAATCCAGGGAGAAACTGCTCTCTGCCTGAAAAACGAAATAATAGGACATTTTTAATGGATGCAGGTCACTGAGGAGCTCATTGAAATAGAATCGGAAAAATATGGACAATAAACTTTGAATTTTATTTACAGTTGAATGCAAGATAATATTTAAGTTAAGAAAAATTGTTTGAAACGGATATAAATTCATGTAGTAATTGAAAGAAAAATATTAACTAAACTTATTAAATACCCTTAAATCTATTATTTTTATATAATAACTGTTGAAACAAGTTTACAAGTTGTGAACGTCAGAAAGCAATAAAAAAGTAAAGAAGTAGTTACAGATATATTAGAATTTAAGTTCTTGCGGGTACTAAATGTGTTAGGTGGTTTCCGGGAATACATTCGCGTAGTTGATAACTGATCCCTGCGGGGATCGATGGTAAAATGACGAAGTTCCAGCAGAATGACACCTAGTAACTCGAAGTATTGGAGAATGTATAAGCAATCTGACATTCTATTGCCATGCTGTGTTACTGCATTTGGAAGAACTTTGCAATGTTTAATTTACAATTAATTATCCTAATAATATTTTCACAAACTATTTGTTATATTATTATTTCCTTTTTCATGTTATTAAGTAGGGGTTCACACATTGGCATTGAAATCAGTTAGTGTACTTTTAGCGTGTCAGTTGTTTCATTTTTCTTATTATACAATTTTATCTAACAATAATTTATAATTCACACTTTTATATTTACTGTTTTATGTTAACAATAATATGTAGTATATCCCACATTAGATTTCAGGTAGTATTTTTGGTATTTCGGTACCCCATTTTAGCCCTTTTGGTTGAAATCCCACTAGAAACCCCTAGGAATTTTCCTTTGCTCCTTGGTGAGCATTATTTTACCCAATACATTTTATTTATGAAGATCTCATTACAAAACTGAAAAGTTAGTTATATTTTAAGTTTTCGATAGCAAATAATAAATTTGAATTCGGTGTATCATGTATTCAAAAATGACCGAATGGCATCCTCAATAACGTTAGATCTGTTATTGAGCCTTAAATACCTAGAAACATTTAAAATTAACACTGCTTAAAGCCACTGTCAACATCCTATATGTTGGTCGGTGTTGGTAATTTATTTTCAACCTAGAATGTAAAATATTTCCATTTGTATAGCTCATCATTAACATTATTAAAATAACCAATTTAGTAGCTTTTGTTTCAGTAATAAGAATTATTTTTGGTTGCATAAATATTTATTCTAACTTCCGAAATACAGCCGCTGCCAATGATTATAATTCAACAGTTTTGAAACTGTTTACACAACGGAAACAATTAACTATGCATTATGTTGTTAAACATTTAGAGAATTGAGTCATTTACACATGATCAGTTAATAAATTCGAGCAAATTCTTCATTTGTTTGCCCGTCTTAAATATGTTTTCAACAACGGACAAGTAAATAATTGCCTTCGGTATACTGATAAAAAATTAAGCGAAAAGTTTTATTTTCTAGACTCCAACCGAAATTAATGAAGAAAAATGATGGTGAAAGGTGATAAAGATTGATGAGTGAACCTGTGGAACAATAAAAATTGTTATGAAAAGTCTAGGAAAATTATTTGCGTCACGAATATGTTTAGGTTCAAGTGTAGTTCACTGAAAATAATTTATTCTTAGTAGAAATGTGAAATACATACCTAATTTAAGTTTTAGATAAATTACTTAAACTATTTTCTTTACAAATGGTTCCATAATTATACGGAAAATCAAAACTAGTAGTATGGTATTTATTTGAATGTATATCAATAAAGATTTATATGGTACAAAAGAAGCAAAGTACTATGGTTAAAAGGTGTTAAGAAATAAAAAGATATCTCTGGAAATACATTTTGTCTGCTTTGTTATGACATCTAGTGTACATTGTTAGTAATATTTATAAGTAACTTATTAAATGTTGTCATGTTTTGTACAAAATAACCTCCTGAATAAAAAATAAAGGGTTGTTAAAAAATATTCCTTTAAGTAATGTCTAGACCTGTCTTCAATTGTTTCGGAAATATTAAGTGTTTTCAGATTCATTACAACAATTAAGATTAAATAATAATTTATATTTAAAAATGAACAGACCTCAGCTGAGTGAAAATAAAAACCGTTTAGAAACCGTGTGCCATCAATCACTATTTTCAGACATGTCTTCTTTTTTGTCTGATTTAAGGTACAATTCAATTGAAAATTTTAGTGTATTCTTATCTCTCTCTCTTTTTCTTTCTTTCACTTTCTCCCTCTCTAATTTGTATTTTTTTCCAAATGTATTATAACTTTTTATTTGATTTAATATATATATATATATATATATATATATATATATATATATATATATATAACTTATTGGTATATCATTTTGTGAATCACCCTGTGCAACTATAATTCAACTCAAAACAATATCACAACGGTCCTGAAATCTTTTAAAACACCCTGCATATAATATAAATCCTCTCCAGACTATTGACTCTTTCTATTTTTCTATTGTTTAAATCATTCTTGTATACCAATGATTTTATTTCGCCCCATATGTCAAGTATTCCATTTATGCAACTGCTCATGGTCTACCCTATATAACAAAATTCACATTTTTGAGCTACATGCTATAATTATAATTTTACTCTACTATTTATTTTAACCACCCAATATATGCAACTGTTTCTAAAATTTTTTGAACCCTTGTATATTCTCCGTCCTACGTTCTATTATTCAACTATCCTAACTGCTTATGCTTATATAACAAATTGTTGACACACCCTGAATAACAATAATTTTACCCTTACTTCAAACACCTTGCATAAGCAACTACTTACGTTCCAAACTATATAACTTTTTTAAACCGCCCTGTATAACTGTAATTCTACTCCAACTTATATTTCAACCATCTTGTATATTCAACTACTTCTGACAATTTGTAAAGCCTTTTATATAACTGTAATTATTTTCCGTCCTATAACGCAAACATCCGCTCTGCATAACTCTAGTTTTGCTCCACTCTTATTTCAACCACCTTTTATACGCAACTACTTATGTACCCCCGAATACAATACTTTTAGAAACACTTTGTATAACTCATTCAATTCCAACTTATATTTCAACCATCCTATGTATACAACGGCTTATGTACCACCTAATATCACATGCGCGCACGCACATACTTACAACCGTATACCATATAGAAGAGTTCGCCGACATATCTAACAAATTTTCTTTTCGATAAACTAACGGAATATTTTCTGCCATTTCACGCAAATATAACTTCGTCTCCAACAGAAGCTGACTTTCAAATGCTTCAAATTGAAAACCATTAAAAACACCCTGTACGATATACATTCATGACATGTCATGACATTTAAACTAGATATTTATGATTGACATTTACCTTGATATTTACAGTATTTTTGCATATATTTTTCCGAATTTCAGAAAAATGGTATGTTTTGCGTTATAGGAAAATATAGAATTAAGCTGGAACATATCTTTGTATAATACAATTTATAATATTCAAATTGCGTAAGCACTTTTAGAGAAAACAGTGAAGATTCATTGATAATCGCTGAAACCACTTCCCTTATTTACTTTTTATTTCTGATATTCTAGAAAACCGTAATTCTCATAAATAATAATAAAATAATTTTCTTTTTTAACCAAAAAACCATATAATTGTCTATAACCTTTCTGTAATGTTCCTTAATATATTGCAAATTAAATGGCTCGACATACACAAAAAAAAGTTGCATACGAATTGATAACCTCCTCCTTTTTTGGTTAAAAAAGAAAATATTTTATTTCACAAACTCGCTAGATTTCACTCAATACTTAATTCCTATTTAGCTCTTGATATTGAGACAGTAAGCAAAAACCATTCCTGTGTTCATTTTAATTAATTTAAAAAAGAGACAGTTTTGTTTATTTTCGTCAAAACTCATGACAGTGGTGATCAGTGTCAGTGCTATTATCGTTTGAATTTCGTTAAATATACGTAATAATATCAGAAAAATGGTTCATTTAACAGAAATGCACAAAATATCCATTCTACAAATGATTCGTTATGTAGATAACACACGGACACAACTGGATGTTTTTAGCTTATTTCACGACAATTTTCCAAATTTGCCCCAATTAGCAAAATAGAAAAGCAGTTTCGCGAGATTGGTCATGTAAGACTGATAATAAAAGTATCTGCCAATGCTATAAGTGATAATACGAAATTGGATATTATGCTTGAGTTTCAAGAAAACACACATAATTGTGGTCGAAAAGCAGCCCCAATGTTCAACCTTAGCCACATAGCAATTTTTCGAGTATTAAAGGAAAGTAAAATGCATCCTTATAAAATGATGCCTACTCAGGAGCTCATGGAAGACAATTTCGATAGGAGAGCGTATTTCTGTGAACAAATGATCGTAAGGTTAGATAACGATGTGATCCAATTAGATTGTTTTGTTTTCTGATTAGATCACATTTACACTTCACGGACATGTTAATGGTCAAAATTGCCGCTATTGGTCTAATGAGAATCCTCACTACAGAGAAAAATTCGCAATATCCTGAAAAAGTTAATGTTTGGGCAAGAATTGTTGGAATTCATATCGCATGTCCCTTTTTCATTGATGGCAACTTAAATGGATATAAATATTTAGAACTGTTTCAAAATAATGTCGTACCAACTTATATCCTGATCCAGTGAACCCACAAGTTCCTACCAATGCATTATGGTTTCAGCAACATGGAGCACCGCCCCATACGAAATCAATGTCCGGCAGTACCTAAACCAAATTTTTCCAAATCGGTGGATTGGGAGGCGCATCTCGATAGAATGGCCAGCACATAACGTATACACTAATGTGTGCTCGATTCCTACATCAACAATCACAGCAGGTACACATTAGTCCCGCTTAATTCCATGCCCTAATTTAAAGGGTGATGGTGATTTATTAAAACTTCTGAAATATGTATTTTATTATTTATAATAATTCAAATTTCAGACCTCTAGCATCAAAATTTTCGGAAGTCTCATACAAATTTCCATCCCCTAGTTTTCGGGGTTGAGGGGTAAAAGTTCCAAGTTTAAGGTTTTTTTGTTGTTTTTGTACTACTAGCTTAAGTGCCAAATTTCAGCTATCTAGGACTCCAGGAAATACCCTATGAATTTTGATGATCATCAGTGAGTTTTTTTAGATATCAATAAAATGTAAAGTATAAGAGCTATATGGTGTAAGTTAAATGAAATTGCCAAATAATATAAATTTTATATAGGATATTTCAAAAATATTTCTTCAGAAAATAGATATTTAATTTAATGATTAATTCGTCGAGATGATAGAATATCCATTGCCATGATATTTTGAAGTATATCTATATGTCTCTTTGATTTTAATTTAAATTTTCTGTAATCCATATCAACCTTTTTCGAACATTTGAGTAGAGGATTCTTTTATACTGTTTTATATTGGATAGCTTTATATTTAACCTCAAGTTTTGTAAATATTTTTATCATATTTTGTAAAACATATAATAATTCAACCAAAACATTATAGTATTGAACTAATGAAGAAGAGAAACTCTTCATTAAAGAACAAAGAGTTAGCACGTAGTTTTAATTCGCCCACCTTCAGGCCGAATCCCGTTAATTATTCAATCTATATACATATATATATATATACATATATATATATATATATATATATATATATATATATATATATATATATATATATACACCGTAACAACGCACTGAGAATGTCAAGTAAGACTTCTTCATATATATATATATATATATATATATATATATATATATATGCTGTCACCTCACTCCCTCAGACGACTGTCCACAACTTTTCTGACTTCTCCTTAGACTATACCAGTTTACACCTCCTATCCAAAGGTTTCAATTTTGCAGTGACGCCAAAAACTATCCCAACTGAAAGAATCATTTCTCAAGTTGAGGTACCTTTGCTTGAACTAGCAGATATTGAGGCTCTTCAAGACATTGCTAGAGTACTCCGCTCATCAAAGCCACCCACCAAAATCAAACCTAGCTTCCAACGAAAGACATGCATTAAAGCAACTACGTGACAAAGGCGACATAACTATTCTTCCTGCCGACAAAGGTAACGCGACTGTTTTTTTCAACACTAAGAACTATATTCACAAGATGAAATCTCTACTCCACAATCAAGACTACGAGATAATTAACAATAATCCGACTAATTACTTAGAGAAAAAGACCAAGGAAATCATCAACACAACACATCATCCTCTTCACGTCAATAAGACCATCATTCCTCGTGATAAATCTTCTACAATTCCCAAAATTTACGGACTAGCCAAGATTCATAAGACGGGCATTCCTCTTAGGCCCATTGTCAGTTCGGTACAATCCCCGACTCAAGAATTAGCCCGGTACTTATCCAAAACCCTTCAACCTCTAGCCGAACAAGCATCCTCGTACGTAAAGAAATCTTCTTTTTTCCTAGATATGTTAAGTGCTTATAAAATTTCAGAAAATGATATCTTAGTTAGCTTCGATGTTGTATCTCTTTTCACCAATGTCCCCATTTCAGAAACGTTAGATATTCTAAAAACTAAACACAACTGGTACAGCACTGTTCTTCTAGCAGATATTTTTCATTTCAAGACACTCTGTTCAAACAAGTACGTGGGGGTTCACCTCTTTCTCCAGTGTTTGCGAACATTTTCATGGAACAAATAGAAACCCATGCCCTAAACTCGTCTAATTTAAATCCTTCCTGCTGGCTTAGATATGTTTATGATACTTTTGTCATTTGGCCTTATGGCAGAGATTCGTTAGACTTCTTTCTACAACACCTCAATGGTATACATTCTAACATTCAATTTACAATGGAAATCGAATCCGATTCTTCGCTCACGTTTGTTGATGTCCTCATAATAAAAACCAGCCATGGCACATTCTCACATACAGTCTATAGGAAACGAACCCACACCAATCGATACTTAAATTCCCAATCACATCATCACTCTGCCCAATTATGTTCTGTAATGAAATCTTTGGCCCTTAGATCTATTCGCCTAACAGACATTGACAATAGATAAAACAAACTCAATAATCTTCAACAAATCCTTCGACAAAACGGTTATCATCCAGACTACATTGCACGCATATTTCGTCAATCGCAACAACCCCTGAGTACACCAACCCCATCAGAAACAGACCAACAACACCGGAAAGCCATCCTTCCGCACATTCGAGGAGTCACTGACAAAATAGCACGAATCCTACACCGACATCGAATAAAGACGGTCTTCAACACCACTCAAACTATAACCAACTTAACTGGGAACCCTAAGGATAAAGTACCTAACGAGGATCAAGGTTTTTACGAAATTCCATGTCGCGATTGCCCACAAAGCTACATCGGTCGTACAAATAGGAGCGTCAACCACCGAGTATATGAACATTCTTTGTCAGTTCGCAAAAAAGATCCGACTTCAGCTCTCGCACATCATAATATCCAAACAGGACACTCTATCAACTTCGAGAACAGTAGGACTATCGTATCTCTTAACTCCCTTAGGGCATCTAATATTCGCGAAGCAATTGAAATAGAGAAAAGACCCCTCTGTCTAAACCGACCCGATGACAGCTCTCGCCTTCCCACAGCATGAACCTCGGTAATTGCCAGATTAAACATAACAGACACGCCCACCAACACCCAACTAATCACAACACAGCCTCATTACGTGACATCCCCTTCTAACCGAACGCTAACTATAAATAAAAGAAGCAGAACAGACTCAAATTCAGTTCAGTTACCTAGTGACTCTTGGGGAGTAGGCAGATTGAGGCCCCGAGTTCGATCTAGACTCTGAAACACTTTTTCACTTTTGTCTCTTGATAATGGATCCAAAGCAGGAGTCGAAACGTCGAGGAACAGATTTAGTGTGATTTTTGTCACATTGCAAAACTTTCGTTGTCTCATATTCAATCTATCAGGTGATTCGATATAGCTTTTTTATTTTTGTTTCGTACTTTTGACTACTTAGGCTATTTTCGAAATAGCTCTGTTATGTCCCTTTACCGTTTTTACGTGGTATGTGGTATATGACATTACTCTTTTTTCTCTTTTAATTTAACTTAAATTTCGTTCTTAAGATAATATTCGTTTCACTAAATCTTTTGAATTATTAATTTGTGAACATGTTACAGTGGTACCACAGATGTTTCTTAAAAGAAATTTTTTATAAATTCACAGGTTTCGATAGGTCTAATTTCTTATCTTCCATTGAGGTTTCTATGCAATTTACTCATTAAGTTGCTCTTATTATTTTTTGTCATTAATATGTGATGTGCAAATCAGGATGTCATAGTGTTTAGTTACAAATACTCTGTAAATAACATATAGAAATAAATCATTAGGATGTACTCATGAGTTTTGCAAGAGAAATTGATTTATATTTTATTCTTATGTAATTAATATACATACGTTTAAGTGTTAAATGCCATAACAAACATTTTGTTTGACAACATAGAGCATTTAGTAACCCAGTAAATAAATTTTAGAATGAATGGTTTGTACTTACACCAATCAACAAAATCTTTGTCAAAAATCGAAATAATAATCAACGGACGTGGTGAACACATAGTTATAACTTATAAATAAAACAAATATAATTGTTAATTAAAACTAAACATAGTTGTCATTCCTGTACGTTGAAATATATTTATACGTGCTTCGTTATCCAGTTACTTTATAAATCTACATCATGTCGCATTCACTCAACAACTAGATGGAACATGCTCTAATTTATAGCATCTATGTTTCAAGCACTTCAACATTTACAGTATATCATAAATTAAGGCCACTACACGATCAATTAAATAGGCCACTGCGAAATTTATTGTATATAAACGTAATGCTCTATCTGCAAACTATTTGTTTCATGACTTAAATTTTATGGAGCGAGCAGAACATGTTTGTTTAGTTATGATTTCAGAAAATTGAATTTAGTTGAGTTGATTTCGTTATAACCAGCAATGCATATTTACAATAATAATTCTGCACCGCGTTTTTTTTAAGAAAACTTAGTACTAAATGCATTTCAGATAAATATCCAGTCTCAGCTATTGCATGTTCATAACATCCATTACATTTATGAATGTTTACATTTGTGAAAACTAAGCAAATTGTATGACATTTTGATAACTTTGCGATATCTTTTATGTCATTTATTCTTACGAGTAAGTTGACGAGAGATGAAACATTACACATCTAGTAGCTTCATAGAAACTATCACACAGCTGTTCCGAATCCAGTACATTTACAATCAGGTTATCAACAGCCTTTATATTGGGCTCATTCCCAATTACTGCCGGCAAACGATGGACTTACTCGATATGGTCGATAAATGCACATATAATAATAATATAACATGAGTAACCTTTATACTGCCTCAACTGCTATACTCTGTATTTTACATCCTTTATAATATACCCTATATACTGCTAAGACATGTAATTAATAGGAATAAAATGCATCTCTTAGTTTAATCGACGTTAGAAGATATTTGTTTACCAAATTTGATCCAAATCCATTTAGTCGCTTTTATATATATATATATATATATATATATATATATATATATATATATATATATATATATATATTATTATAAAGTTTGTCTTTAATTTGGGATTCCTTGACATAAACTTTGTCACCAATATTAAATTCGGGAAGTTTGTCCGAAACGTGTTTATCAAAACGTGTTTAGCCTTTTGCTTTTGTAAGTCAGTTTTTTCGCGGGCTACTTTGTAGTAATAGGAAATCCGATTGTTCAAGTCTCGTCTATATTTAAAAATCAGTTCCTTATGGTTCTAAGTGGTTTCAGGTGGTCTGCTGGACGTATGTCCAAACAATAGTTCGTAAGGCGAAAAACCATGGGTTTTTTTTGTCGAGTTATTGTAAGCAATAACCGCATACGGGAGTACATTTAGGGGATGTTCATCTGGATTTTCGGCTTTATGGATTCGAATCATTTCTAACAAAATAGAACGAAATCGTTCTGCAGAGCCATTTGTTTGCGGATGTCCTACGCTTGCATAAGTTAGTTTGATGTCGTACAGTTTACACAAGTCTTTGAATATGGCGTTGTCAAATTCCCTACCATAGTCATAATGGATACGCAATAGCGTACCAAAATGTTGGAAGTACAACATCATAGTACTGACAACTGATTTGGCTTGCGAGTATTTTGTCAGTTCGTCTCTTACAGATAAGATATAGCTCCTGTTAGGTATTTCTAGTATGTCGATATTAATTCGCTCAAATGGTGTTTTAGGCGTTTCCGTAATGACGAGGGGATTGTCTAGGTTTTTGCGACAGGCTTTAGTTTTTTGACAAATTTCGCAGTTCTTAACGAAATTTCAATGTCTTTTGTGAAACTTGGCCAGGTGTACATTTCCTTAATACGGCGGACGGTTTCGTTAATGCCGCGGTGCAAGTTATTTTTCCCGTTATGATATCGTTCAAGGATCAGCGGTATTTCGTCTTGTTCGGGTGTTTTTGTAACGTTTTGGCAGATTTTCCATTTGATTTCCTTTTCAGCGAAAATGAAAGAGAACATCTCTAAAATTGGAAGATCGAGATTGGTTTCGACACAGTATGTTTTAGATGGAGATAAAGTATCCTGATGTTTTGTATATTGATGCAAAAAGAACTTCGTTTACAATGTCAGGATCATTTGGAAGTGGGATTATGAAATATTGCCTTCTGGTTACGGGTTTGCTGGCGAATATATTAATTTTAAAGGTTTTGAAGTCAGCTACTTCTTCGAAAATATCTTTAAAGGTGTCATGATGAAATTCCTGAAGATTGGATGATTGGGGGAAAATTAAAATGTTTTTATTTGTTTTGTCTAGTAGTTGGCAGTTGGAGAATTCAATTTTGCTGTAGTCAATTAAAGAAGTGGTTTTATAACGTTTTTCAAGAGATATTTCATTTTGTTCGGGTTCAGGACTGTCGTCTTCGGATTCGTCGTTTAGGGGTAGGATTTTGAAGGGTGTTAGTTTCGATTTTGACTGAAATGATGAACATTCGTCAAGATGGTTGATTTTAATCCGTGATAAAGCATCAGCGTTCTTATTAACTTTACCAGGCTTGTAAATAATTTCATAGTCGTATTCTTCTAGTTTGAGTCTCCATCGGGCAAGTCTACTACCGGGATCTTTTATAGAAAATAGCCAGGTTAACGGGCGATGATCGGTTAGTAGTAGGAACTTACGGCCATAGATTATCGGACGAAAATGCTTAACCGCCCAGAGAATGGAGAAGAGCTCTCGCTCAGTGGTGGAGTACCGGGTTTCGGATTTACAAAGGGTCCTAGAAGCATATCCAATGGGTAAATCCTTACCTATTGGCCCTTGAGATAATACTGCGCCGATAGCAAAAGGGCTGGCGTCTGTAGTCAGTAAAAACGGTTCGTCAAAATTTGGTTAAATGAGTATAGGGGTGCAAGTCAATGTTCGTTTTAATTCATTGAAGGATTTTACACACTCTTCGTTAAAATTGAATGGTTGGTCTTTTTGTAATAGTTTTGTTAGGGGTTTGAAGATCTTTGCAAAGTTAGAAATGACCCTACGGTAGTAACCAGCAAGCCCTAAGAAAGATTTTATGTCTTTAGGGTTCTTCGGTTGAGTAAAGTTTAAAATACAGTCTACCTTTGATGGATTGGGTTTCACACCGTCTTTAGTTATGAGATGTCTTAAGTAAGCGACATCCTAGCGGAGAAATTAGCATTTGTCAGGCTGTATTTTAAGGTTAGCCTTTCTGAGTCTTTTAAACACGTCTGTCAGTCGTGATAGGTGGTCATGTATTGTAGGCGAGTAAATGATTATGTCATCCATGTAAACCAGATATCTTTCATTCTGAATTCCCATGAGAATGTTATTCATCATCCTTTGAAAGGTAGACGGACCATTTTTTAACCCGAAGGGCATGCGGACAAATTCAAAATGTCCGATCTCAACGGTAAATGCAGTTTTTGCGATGTCTTTTGGGTCTATTTCTATTTGATGGAAACCGGAGGCGAGGTTAAGAGTCGTAAAGTACTAGCATTTGCCTAGTTGGTCTAGTAGGTCTGAGATGTTCGGTAGAGGGTACTTGTCATTGACTGTAAATTTGTTAAGTTTGCGGTAGTCTACTACAACACGCCACTTCTGTTTTCCAGAGGCGTCTAATTTCTTTGGCACCACCCAAACGGGAGAGGACCAAGGCGAATTAGAGGGTCGTATAATGCCTTCATCGAGCACCTGGGACTTAACTTCTTGTTTGTGTACTTGGGGATAACGGTATGATTTTGTATAAACGGGTTTCGCGTTGTTGGTATCAATAGTATGTTTGATTTCGTTTGTGAATGATAAATGATCGCCTTCGAGGTAGAATATGTCTGAAAAGTCAAGGCATAATTGTAAGATTAAGTCTGACTCTTCGTCGTTTAAGTGTTCTAAACGGAGTTGTTTAACAATTTCTTCTTGTCTGTCGGGTTCGTTATAGTTCAAAGGAATAGTTTGTGAGAAGAATTTACAGAAAAGTTTTGTAACGGTTCGAGTTTTAGATTTGAAAAATTTACTATTTTAGGGATGGCATTCGCATTTAGAATGGATGTGAGAAATTGACCTTTGCTGTCTACTGTAACAACAGCATTAGGGATGTGAACTTTTTCAATTTGCATACCTGTTAGTAAGGCTTCGGTGTTTCTTAGTTCACAGCTGAGTTTAAAGATTTGTTCTGTACGAGGTTCAATTGTAATAGTATTAATGGAAGTAGAGGAAGGCGGACATTGTACAGATTCGGTGGCATTGATTTGGATTGAATATTGAATTCTAAGGTTGCAGATGTAAACCTTGTGTGGGTCTTTTATATTAAAAGGGACGAAGGTCGATTCATTTATAAGGATTTTCTGGTTGGTAATTCCCTGAATTACCACATTTTCCTGAAATCTATCTCTGAAACGTGTGCAAGTGTCTGGTTTGAAAATATAAAGACCAGCACCGGTGTCTATTAAGAGTTTATATGTGTTAGAAGAATCGGTGATGTAGTATAAATTTTTAGAATTTACGGTCAGAAGCGGTCTTATAGAAAGCTCTGTTCGGGGAAGTTCAAATTCGGCTCGAAACTGTCTAGATTTAGCGTTTGAATTTGGGTATGAAGTTCTGTGATTTCCGGGGGTACCGTTTGGAAAGGGAGGTTCTGAAAATTTACTGGGGAAAATTCCTGTTCGTTTTCAACGTAGTTGTCACATTCTGCGTTACCTGTTTTTGAGTAGTAGTCGTAATCAGTTTGTGTTGAACCGCAGTAATCTTGGTCATAACTTTCAAAATCGGTATTTTGGTAGTGAGTTTCATATACGTTATTATTGGGTTGATCGTACCCATAATTATAAGAATTGTTTAAGTGATGTGTTCGTTGTTGCCGGAAGAAGTTTTGATTAGGTTTATATTAACTTGAACTTTGGGGTTGTGCACTGGTCGAAGGACGAGGTTGTTGAAAGTTTCTGTTCTGTTGGAAATTTTGAGTATTGGGTTGGAATTGTGGCCTATTCTGGAATTGGCACGTTTGTTGAGAAAATGGGTTAGGACGTATGTTCGAAAAGTTTTGTCCGTAATTTTGGTTTTGTTGCATTTGTCTCGATTTGGTGAGACATTCATTAACAGCATGCCCCATTCTTTTACAGAATGAACATTGTTTTTGTACTGGAAACTGGTTGGGCTTTCGAGGAGGTGGACCTTGGTTTCTAAAATTTGAAAATTTTTGGTTTCTAAATGATGGAGTTGGAGTTCACGTTTAATGCGTGAAACGGCGGTCAGAATGTCTTTAGGATCGCTAGCACGAACTAGTTGTCCTATCTTCGGCTCTAAACCTGTTAGTAGACTATTTAGTGCCATGGATTCGATGAAGTCGATTTGTGCCTGTTTTTCTTTTTGAGTCAAGTTTTGTTTGTTAACTGCAGCAAGCATTTTTGCTTGGTGGGTTTGTAATCGGGCTGAAAATGTTATGGGGATTCAGTATTTAATTGCCTCATTCTTTGAAGAGCTTGAATCAAGGCTGAGACATCTCTAGGATCTCCAAAGTGGTTTTCTAAGAGTGTCTGAATTTCTGTTAATTGAGTAGGGTTTCGAGAATTTATTAGTTCGGCTGCTCTGCCGCGAAGTTTATTTTTTATGTGCCATATTAAAAGCACTTGTTGATAGTCAGTTGTCATACTATATGCAGTTTGGCATGAAAAAATGAAAGTATTTAAGAATATAGAAATTCCGTCATATTCTGGAATTATTGCGAAAATTTCAGAGATTTTGTATGGCTCTACAGTAGGAGTCGCAGCACCTTGTCGTGTAGTTGCCATATCAAATATTCAAGTGTTACGAAAAATAAAATTAAATAAAGCAGAAAAATGGAAGTAAGTAAAGTCACACAAAAATTTATCAAAATTCAAAATTATGTATGAGTAAATCGGTTAAAAGGATAATAAATTGGGAATATAAACTAAAATAAAGCGAGGTAAAATAATAATAATAAATTGGTTTCAAAAATTATTCAATAGCTAAAAATGTGGTTTAAAGGAATGGGAAATATATGGAAATTTTAAACGAGAGAACTGATAATAATAATATAAAAATAAATATAAAAATCGGTTCAATTGATAAATAATTGAATCAAAAACGAGATGTTTCTACATACGTTATTAGTACCCTAGGCATGAGACTGTTCTGGAGAAGCTGAGGACTGGTTAGCTGTAAGGTTGCGTGTTCCGGGTTCTCGCTGCCACAGTTGTTGTCTCGGTCTGGAAGTTCTTGTCCACAAGGATTTGGAAATCGACAGAACTCGTGAGTGTACACATGTTCTAGCTGTGTTGGACAATCCTACTGACTGCGCCAATTTTATATCTTGTAAATCACTTTTGAGTTTTTAAAAAATATATTTATTGAAATATAAAAAATTAAAACTTTAAATAAAATATTAAATTGAAAAATTAGAAATGAACTAAGTGGTACAAGTATACTAACGATAAATGACGACCGTGGGACCGCGTCGCTCTGATTAAGAAAGCTGACTAATCAAAAGAACGGTCAAGTCTACGCGTTCCCACGTTTACATATTGAAGCAGGAAACTGGTCAGCGAAATATGAAACTTTGTATCTTACACGTGCATGATATTTAAGCCTATACATATATATATATATATATATATATATATATGTAATAGATTTAAGAAAGGTTCATGATAGTGTACCTGTAAATAACATATTGGACATTGACAAGGAACAAAGTATACCCATAGTACATAAATGCAGTGCAAAACTTTTACCAAGGAAATATTAGTTGTATCAAGAAGCGACATGCACAGCTCTGACAATGGTTTCAGAAATACAGAAAATAGTGATTATAAATTGGTGAGAGTAACATTGCTAATGTTACTATGAAGCATCTAAATTAAAAATATTTGGATACCCCTTCTTGGGCCACTGCAGCTACGCAGAACCAATAACCAACCGCCAGGTACGACGACCCTAATTGGACCGGATAAGGCCCAATAACCATGACCGGCAAGGCATTAAAATTAAAAATACCAGAGATAAAATTAATTCCCCATTATTCACCTGATGAAGATAGGTACAAAGCTATTAAGATCAAGCTTTTCAAGACGATGGAAGTCCCAGGAAACTTCGAGTAACATTGTTAACTTATTATTTGCTGAAGACCAAGTAGAAGATGTTGACGATATGACATATATGCTTCGAAAACTAAATACAGACAATACTGAATATATGACTATAGGAGGTGCAAGAGAACACTTACACATAGATGAAAAAATATAAAAAATGCCAAAGAATATAAATTCCTGTTAGTTAGTTACATTGAGAGAAGACGGCAATGATGAAAAAGATATATTACAGTAAAAAAGATAGAGGGAGAGTCACCACAGGTCAGTTAAAATATTATGGAGTAAATACATTACGGAAAATTACCTAAAGCTCAGAAGTCGGGAAGTCGATGCAATAAATAAGAAACTGCATAACCAAGTTAACGCTTTGGTAAATACTTTTTGGCGAATATGCTGCAAAATACCACTACATGACCATGTAAGGACAGATAGAATTAAACCAATGATGAGCAGAAAGAATATTAACAAATACTATTGAGAAAAATCAACTTTTTTGGTATAGACAGGGACACATGAGACGAATGAGCAATGAGAGATTAACGAGTAAAACTTGGAAATGGGTACCAAAAAGAATAAGGAAAAGGTCTTGGGGAAAAGACATATTTAATAAACAACGATGGCGTTCGATCGAATTGCGACGAATGGCCAAGGCTGTGAAACAATCCCTATATATATATATATATATATATATATATATATATATATATATATATATATGAGGACATAAGATAGATTCGTTTTAGATACTAAATACATAATTAATACATAGCTATTCGAGATTTCAATCAATTGAGCGTATCATAGTATAGACGAGTAATTTTGTTGTTAATATAACCATAAAAAGAAAAAAAAATAGCTACAAATTAATTTGAATTTATAATCAAGGGGTGGTTAGTAAAAGATCAACTCTGACAAAAAAAATTCTGCAAGTACTTAATACACTTACTCTTTGTCTAAGTGCTTCATGGAAAATAACACCACAGTTTAAAGAAAATTGCTGTATATTCCAAACTTATTATTTCCCAAGAAGCATTTAGACATTGAAAAATATGCCACAAGTATCATTCAGAAAACACACTTACTCTTTCTTTGTTAAAAAGCTTTATTCCAGTTCGTACTAAACTATTTTAATAGTTGCCGGTTACATTGGTTATTGAGAATTTAGCTTATATTATCCTCGTACGAAATTTATATGCAAATTGGCCAAGACAAAAATTTTCAGTACATTTTTCTTCTGTGCTTGTCTATCGATTTTTTATGTTTAACAGCTATTGACGAGATTAAGTATTGCAAATAAAAAAAATGGTAACAGTTTTTCACTATATGCTTAGACAAAACCTCATGGCGTTAAAACATTGGGCTACTTCTCCGACTTGACCATACAATGTATGGCAGCACACACCCTCTAAGGCACGTATAGCGTTCCTTTAGGGGAAAATTCACTAAACCCCAGATATACTATATATCAAAAGGGTTTAGCTCTGTGGGAGCCCTTGCCAGGTTATCAGGCCCGTAGTTGGCGTCGTGGCTGCGGTTTCCCATGAATTTTCGGACCGTCTGGGCTGTTCCTAACAGGACGGCTTTTTGCATCAGTTGGTAAAGATGTTCGTCCAGACCGAGGTATTTCAAATTGTTTAATAGATGTTTTGAGACTACTCCTGTTGTTGACATAACAATTGGTACCGTTCGAGTGTTGTTTATGTCCCATTGTCTGTGTAATTGAAATTCTAAATCCCTATATTTGGCTATTTTTTCAGCCTGCTTAACATTTATAATATTGTTTTTAGGGATTGCTACGTGAATTAAGGTTGTTTTTTATCTACCAAACTATATCTGGTTTGAAGACGCGAGATGTAAGACCGACATCTAGGATTTTCAAGAGAATCATTACACAGAGGTTCCGAATCTGGAGCCGTTCCTTGTAATTGCTGTTCTCTCTCAACTCCTAGGACAGAATGTCACGATAAAATTTTTCAGGTTACTTCACCTGTCAGAGATATTGAATACTCTCTTCGAGGTGTCATTCCTTTGTACGCAAGACAATATATATTATATATCAATATAATACATATTGTTTCTGGTTAGGGAACCTTCGTCAGTTGCGCTTCCCACAATTGAATGTCCTCTCGAACACTTCATTATGCATTTGATGCATTTCGTTAAATTTGAAGACTCGAGATGTAAGACCGACATCTAGGATTTTCGAGAGAATCAGTACACAGAGGTTCCGAATCTGGAGCAGTTCTGTGTAATTGCTGTTCTCTCTCAACTCCTAGGACAGAATGTCACGATAAAATTTTTCAGGTTACTTCATCTGTCAGAGATATTGAATACTCTCTTCGAGGTGTCATTCCTTTGTACGCAAAAATTGTATCGTGAGAGAGAACAGCAATTACACGGAACGGCTCCAGATTCGGAACCTCTGTGTACTGATTCTCTCGAAAATCCTAGATGTCGGTCTTACATCTCGCGTCTTCAAATTTAACGAAATGCATCAAATGCATAAAGAAGTGTTCGAGAGGACATTCAATTGTGGGAAGCGCAACTGATAAAGGTTCCCTAACCAGAAACAATATGTATTATATTGATATATAATATATATTGTCTTGCGTACAAAGGAATAACACCTCGAAGAGAGTATTCAACATCTCTGATAGGTGAAGTAACCTGAAAAATTTTATCGTGACATTCTGTCCTAGGAGTTGAGAGAGAACAGCAATTACACGGAACGGCTCCAGATTCGGAACCTCTGTGTACTGATTCTCTCGAAAATCCTAGAGGTCGGTCTTAGATCTCGCGTCTTCAAATTTAACGAAATGCATCAAATGCATAAAGAAGTGTTCGAGAGGACATTCAATTGTGGGAAGCGCAACTGATGAAGGTTCCCTAACCAGAAACAATATGTATTATATTGATATATAATATATATTGTCTTGCGTACAAAGGAATGACACCTCGAAGAGAGTATATCTGGTTTATTGTGAGCAACAGTTCGATCGGTCAAGATCCTCCGGTTCCAGTACAGTTTGTAGTTGTTATTTTCTTAAATAGATTCTGGTTTGTATATATAGTAGGGTGTTCTTACCGACTGTGATAGTTCAAGTTTCAGCGCTAGTTTCTGGTGCAGTATTTTTGCCACAGCATCGCGTCGTTCTTAGTATTCATTTGCAGCCTCCTATGATATGCTGGATAGATTCAGATGTTTGGCAGCCATATCTGCATCTGTCGTTGTTGATAGAAGGGTCTTTGACGATGTACTTTAGATAGTTCTTAGCTGGACCACTTGGCGACCATTATTATTGTTATTATTTAAGGTTTATTATCTTTCATTATTTGTTTTTGTTTCTTATGTCCAATTTAACAAAATGCTTACTTTTTGTTTGTTTGGTAGATATCAGTTGAATTAATTTAAATTCTGCTAGTTAAGGTTTGGATTTACTCTAAAATCAGTTAATTTTTAGTACTCAGGTTATGCTCAAACTTGACTTAAGAAAAATACTAGCATTGTTGCATAATTCTGAGCTTGATTTGTTTCGGTAATATATTTTCCTTTTCTGAATTTTTTCTAACACAATTCTGTATTTTATTTCTAATGCGCCCGAGACCTTATTGCCTTACCTTAAGAATAATTTTCATAAAGTATTAAAAAATCATAACTGGGATATATAGATTCTGAAAGGCCATATGACCATTACAAGAGACAAATTCTCCAAACATTTAAATACTATAAAAACAGCTAATGTTTGCTGATGTATTCGTAATATCGATCTATGCATACATTTACTTTGTCTAAGATTACACCGTTCTTCCAACAGATTTTAATCGAACTGTATAAAACATTATAAATAGACGAGAGTGATTTGAAAGGAAGTATTTGTTTGGTTAATCGATCTCTTGATTTATTATTGAAAAGTGTATGTTCGGGAAAAGTTTATTCTCTTGGAGTTATTTATCTGTTTTTGTTTACAACTTTTTTGTCAATAACGTGTTCTCTTCCATATATTTGGAGTGTTTTTTTTAAATTTAATGATTGGTGCGGTGATTGTTTCTTATAAGAAAAAATCGGTAACAATTTTTTTACTTTTACACAAAATCTCCAGAGAAACCGTGTTTGCTACCCTGGGCATTGATGTAGAGAACTAAAAAATCTACAAAATGAGCTAGCATACATTCAACCTTGTTAATTAGTTCCTTAGATAATGCAACCTGTACTCGAAATTACAAAAAAGATTAATCGTTTAAATAGCCATATTATCTCACTAGACGACCATTTCATTATGAATAAACTAAGGTTGGAAAGGAGAAGAGTTGATCTAGAGACCCCTCGTCTCAGTTATCCAAAATATATATAATTTTTTTATTGAAAATGTTTGGCCTCTGGAGAAGTCCATTCGATATATTGCTAAGGGGTGGCACCTATAAGACTTTACTCTTGTAATAAATAATCATATTGCAAATTGTAACTTTATGCAGTAAAGTATTTATATTTCTAGCCTAATATGAATTTATGTAGTAAAATTAGCAATATGGAATATCAGAACTCCATGTAGAGAGCAAACATTTTTAATATGCAAAAGGTCTAAACTGTTATAAAAGATTTTTCCGTCTGTAACTGATTTAATAAAATATTGAAACCTGTATATATAAAGAAATTTGACTTGTCATTATTTAGTTCTTAAAGATATGACATATATTTTATTATTATATAAATATATGGCGATAATATAAATTGTAATAGAAAAAATTCAGATCCCTGTTAACAAATTTTCTATTAATAAATAGTGTTAGATGAGAAGTCACATTTCTTTTCATATATTGCGCCATCATTACGTCTATGTAGCAATTATTGACTTAATTGCTAAATTTTCTACATAAATTCACATTAGGACAAAAATGTAAATACGTGTCTTCATAAAATTACAATTTCGTCCAGAACGGAGGTGAGGGTTCTCTAGATCAACTCTTCTGTTTTTCAATCCTGTTTTATTGATAAAACTGGTCAACAAAGAAAATATTTTCAATTTTTCCTAGTGATGATAAGGTAATTTTTTACTAATCAAAAGGACAGTGGGACTATGATATGATGGCTGATTACTTTGGGGTTTACAAAGGGACCAGTCTGCTGCTGAACAATCAAGAAAATCATATAACAGGACATTTTATGGGCGTTAATAACAAATAAATATATTTAAAAAAATTATATTAAAAAAATTGATTTCAATTAAGTAAAAAATAAAGCTGACACAACTAACGTAATATATTTTTTTCGTTATTAATTCCTTAAATATTCTTCAGAATACATGTTAAATTTGAGAAGAAAAAAAAAACTGTTGACCATTATAATGATAGGGTCAGCTGCTGTTGTAATATGGCCCTTTAAAAAAGTTCCTGGATAGGTTTGACTGAAATTTTGAAAAAACTACGGGGGCCACAATATTTATGTTTAGAACATAAATTGGGTTTGAGAAGATCTAGCCTTTCATTTAATAAGAATGTTGTAACTTTAAAATAAAAAATATATATATAAACGATTTTTTTTGTAATTTCGAGTAAAGGTTGCATTATCTAAGGAATCAATTAACGAAGTTGAGCGTGTAGTAGCTCATTTTGTAGCTTTTTCATTTCTTTAGAATATTGCCCAGAGTAGCAAACACGGTTGCTCGGGTAGTTTTGTGTAAAAGGTAAAAAAATTGTTAGCGAGTTTTTGAGGTTATTTTGTGGAAAAACAAAAACTCGATAACAAATGTTGAATTTTATGAGATATTTTTGATTTTTCGTCTGTTTCTAAAGGCTGTCAGGTAATCGTGATTTCTCTTTGGTTCATGGTTTTGCTACTGCTAATCTGTATTCTGTCTTGGTTAGTTTGAGTTATTTTTTTTTGTTTCAATTTTACAAAAATTGTATGTCTTGATATGAGTAGGATGAATAAATAGTACAATTTTGCTGCGGTCGATTTGTTATGATCTAGTGCGTCAGCTCTAATAAGAACGAAAGCTAATATATTTGACGGTTGACAGTTCAACAGATGCAGGTTAGGTTAATCTGGATTCTCTTTTCGTATAAAAATTTTTGGGTTCATGGTAAGTTGTTATATAATTATGGGGAAATTAATGTTTCCATCATAATAGAGGTGAATGATTGGTTCCTTCAATTTTGACCGAATGGCTGCCCTTTTATAAGAGAAAATTATTTAGTTCATGTTACCTACTTATTACTAATATAATATATGAATTATGGCGGATGGTATTGGATAACATTTATGACAATCGCCTTCTGAATGGTTAAGGACATAAATATTGATTGGTTCAACTAAAAGGGTTCGCTTAAATTTTGTATATGGCTATTGTCGCTACTACGTATCACATCTGTGAAATTTTAATAAATGAACTCAAGTTACCCTAAAATAATTTGCTGGGACCACAGCCGTAACACCATGTTCAATTCCTTGAACAAACAATCTGAAAATGTTTTTCATATCATATAGCACTTCACAAAACCCGCCATTGGGTTTTTCAGAGTTTGCATAGCTTTCTAAACAAAATATATCAATATGCACACATACGCAATATTTTCTTTCCACGCCTGTAGCAACCAAAAGCTTGTTTACAAACATTATGGGATTGTTGGTAGTAATTGTAGACCCGCTATACTAATAAAAAATTTCACTTGTGTATTTTTTAGCAATTAAAATAGATATTATCCATTCAAAAATACCTCTTGTTTTCTGTGTCAGTTCTTCTAATAAGTTCAGGTGTTGCTTGTTGCATCTGTTTGCTGGCTGTTAGTAGCTATCGGCCCCGTTTCTATTTTTCTATGAAGTATGACCTATGTTTGTGCCCTTGCAGATGTCTGCCAGAGGTACAAATAAAACTTTTGGAAAAGTTCCAACAATTGAACCAATATCAATCGTAGAGTTAACAATTTGGTTAAACTGCTAATAAGAAGTTTTGCTTACCAGGCCGACTACAGGTATCTCTCTAGGCGCCCATTACTTATTATTTTTCTAAATGACTCAAACTGTAACCATAAAAACACACCACAGCAGCACAAGCATATACTTACCGTTTTGAATGAATAAAAAATATTTGATCAAATATTTGATGTAGTGTAATAGGTCATCTCTATATATAAATATGAGAAGACAAAATGGTTAGGTATCATTTTCTCCTCTGTCTCTCAACCGATTTTCTTTATTTTTGTTTTGTTTATTTTTGTTTTCTTTAGTAGCTATTGACGACCTTCAGTCCAGAATGCAAAAAGTTATTTATAATATTGGTTCATTCATTAATCAAAATATAATTAAAAAACATTATTTACGTCCATACTGTCAATGCCAAACAGTTAACAGTAACAGTGTCCCCAGATTGCTTGGAGAGAAAACATAAGATGGATTAACTCGAATGTGAAAGACGAATTAAATTAAACTAAAAACTAACAAATTTTGGCCCGTTCCTAGAGTTATTCTACATCGTCATACTATTGAAATGGAACCCAGGAAAATTTATATTACTTTATAATGACCATTCATTGGGCTCTCGCAAGTTTGCTACTTTTATTGATTTGTAAATATGGTTCGTCAACTAAAATAAGAATTATGTTGCAATTCATGAATTTACTTCTGATAAAATTTTATTAATTTTAATGTTATACTTTCAATTTAAAAATCTTTTAATTTTAACCGTATAAATTTCATATAATTTGAATTAGATTACAAAAAATGTGAATTAATGCATATGCACTAATTACAATATAAAAGACAAATTGTTAGATCTTATCCCTGAACTCTCTTTGATGTAGCGCCTTGGTTTAAATTCTGACATTTCAGAATAATGTTTGGTGTAAGATTATTATAGCACGATGGTAAAGGTAAATTATAAAGTCAATGTGGAAAGTTCCATATTTTAGATTCATTCACTGCGAAAAGTTTTTAACAAAGTATTACTTATTTGTCATTAATTAACAGCAGGTGCTGATATTATTTTATATTTTCCATACAAAACAGAAATAGTCTTTGCTTAGTATTTGTTTCATGTAAGTTAATGAAATTATAGAGAATTTTAAGATTCTGGTTGAAGGTTTATTAATATGTATCTACTCATATTTTGTAGTTATTTGGAATTTAATAGTAGGTTTAACATCTTCTTACTAACTTTTGTGTTGGTTGATTTCATGTTCTACTTGCGAGCTGAAATCGTTAACTTTGAAATTCCAGAATGCAGGTTCTATTTCGTTTTATTTCTTACTATAAGACTATTGAAATTTTTCAGTAACAAATCAAAAAATATTTTTGAAAAATGTAGCTATTAACTAATAAGTATTAAACATTAGATTTAATATTTCTTTATTCTTTAATATAATGTTAATATTTTTAAAGGTATTTATTTTTTATGTTAAAAATTATAACTGCATATTTCAATATATTTTTGGTAGTTGTGTTCATGCATTTTATCTAATAAACAAATAATTTTATATTACATGGTTCCATTCCTGCAAAATCCTGGTTTTATTACAAGGTAACTGACTTTTACTTAAAATAAACGTCATTTTAACGTGTTAAAATATAAAGAAAGTCAATGCATTTACTGATTTGTTATGATAAGTTACATACATACGCTATTCTAAAAGAAATATATTTTTATTGAACATGTTTTTCCTTCGAAAACGGTTAAACTATGGAGTACTTATATATGGAAGAAGCGTTACCTGATGTTGAATCATATGAAGACCATTTTTGATAGTTCAACATCAAGCGTTGTTTATTGTTCAGTAGTAGAATAGTCAATGTAGTAGATCAATATGGATTTTTTGGACAAGTAGCAGTAGTGTTCGTTTTAATTATTCTCTAAGTTTTTGTTGTCAATTTAATTATTTTATTACTACATTATTTTCACAATCTTCGGAAGGTGTGGTGTAGCAAATTGACAATTACTAGACAACAGAAAATACATTAAAGATTGTAGTTTTGATAAGGTTGTTGGACATATATTTTTTTATTTTATGAACTCGATTGAAACTGCAAATGACGAAAACTTTTAGGTTAAAAAGTGAAATCCCAGCAAAAACTGGGGGGTCATGCATTCTTCAAAATTATTTATAATAACAATATTTCATTAAATTCTCATATATATTTTTATTTCAATAGATTTGTCAAAATGTGGGGGAGGTTCATGCCGCCTTTTTCTCCGGTTTCTCCTCTACTTTATTTCTGATTTTCTGATAGACATATACTAGAGACAAACAAACTTCAATAATGTTTACAATTTGCTGAAATGCTGTTGAATTTCGACCACTGGGCGTCCACTGGTTTAATGTAATTTGTTCTGACATTTAAATCATATATTTGATAAAATCTTTTATAAAAGATTGTATCACAGATATTTGACAATGTAATACCTGCATTACCGGATAAAGCACACGAGATCAATGACATGTAGTCTTAAAACGATCATTTAGGGAACTGTATTGATGCGATTAATGTTAAAATTAGGAAAAAATATAAAATAAAGATATTTTGTAGCTTCAGTTTTTCTTTAGCAACATACCGAAAATTTTCTGACTTCGGTTAAGAGTTAGAATATAGTCCATAGGAAAAAAATGTTTTAGTTACAGTTATCCATTCAAACTTGTGAAGGGCATTTGTACTTCGGGAGACATAACATTAAAATATTCAACAGACTGCGTCAACACTGTAGATGCAATAGTTTTTCATTTATTATCCCTATTAAATTATCTTTTATTGCCTCAAAAAGGGGAGTTTATATCTTATTTAGTGAAAATAACATATATTTTTATGATTTTGGAAATCTATTAAAATAAATATCTAATAAAGGCCGTATGATGAAAAATTATATAAAGAATTATTCAATTGTACCTGGGCGGATTTCTTCTCCAGTTTAACAGCAAACTAGCGTACACGTATTCTTTATTGATGTTGGTAAGTCAGGATTAGTATGTTCGGCTGTAAGAATAGACCTTTTTAAGCATCGAAGGCATATTAAATTTATTGTAGATATTTGTTGAGTTCATAATAATTCAGAAACAAAATGGAAATATAACATGTGCAAAGTTGTAATAATCAAGTCAACATTAATTTATTTGTTTATCCTGAGGATATGAATATATATTTTTCCAGTACTTTCTATATAAGATATATAATTCCATTACATTATTTTTATGTATCTCATAAGCTCATAATATTTCGGCAGCGATAGCAATGTAAGCACCCGAAAATAGCTTTTGTTTATTTCTTTGGAAATACCACCAAAATGTAGTGCTACTTTTTAAGAAAACCAAAGAGAAAGTAGAAGGTACCTCAAATAAGGTTCAGTAAACAACCCAAAATATTTATTATAATATAAAAACAATGTTTAAAGAAATCTTCCCCAAAAAATTCTTGAAATGACTGTGAAAATCTTATAAAGACTTGGTTTTATACTATTTATTATTTTTTACCTGTATAAAACCACAGTTTTACTCATTTTTCTCTGTATCACTATATGCATAAACATTTATAAAATAAATCTTCTTTTATTTCAGAAGATAGAGACATAAGAAGAGAGGGCTGTTGGATCAAGGTGCAGATGTGAGTATTCTTTTAATTTAAACAGTAACTTAAAGTTTTCTAAAATGTTATTATTATTTTATCGCGAAATGAATTTCGACACCCAGTTATATTAAATATATACTATATAGATAAATAAGTCGAAGTTTCTCGACTAGAAACAATATATTGTCATGCGTTCAATGGATTGAAAAATCTCGATAATTTAGTTTTATTATTAGTTATAACATATTATTACCCATTTTGTTGGATTTGTTTAATATTATTTTCCTTTCAAAGTAAAATCTGTTTTTATTTAAGCTAGGTATGTCAAGCCATAATTTCATTATTTCTTTCACAAATCACTAAACTAA
Source organism: Octodonta nipae (assembly GCA_034190945.1). Lineage (NCBI taxonomy): Eukaryota > Metazoa > Arthropoda > Insecta > Coleoptera > Chrysomelidae > Octodonta > Octodonta nipae. The sequence continues at coordinate 56,732,842 of CM067218.1, read as the reverse complement.
ATACAATCACTACTGTCACTTCTGCTTCCACTCAATTGAAGTTCATCATGTCGAAATCGTGGTTTTAAGTGAACATGGTACAATCCTTTTTATTTTTGTTTGGTTATAATTATCTAATTTAATTACAGCCTGTAGTTTCAATATACATGAAAAAATTGGTTAGTTTATCGTGTCACATATATGTCATATAACTTTCAGTAAAAAGCAGTCATATATTAATTTCAGTTAATTAAAATTTAATATACCAATTTTAACTTGATTCATATTTAAGCTTTGGCGACTCGTTTTTAACCAGAATTACTTTTTTGTCAGTCTAAATTTTCTGCACTGCTACTCGAACGTTCTGAAAGCTTTCGTTCGAACTGTCAATATCAATTTTCATAACAAGGTGTATTTTTTATTCAAAAAAATGCAAATTTGAAAAACGATTCATCACATGTGTTACGCAACGTTGCACACCTCTATTGACATTAATAGATTGTCGAGAAAGCTATAGCGGTCGACCAATCGATATTCTCAATATTTAGACTTGTCATTCGTTTATGTATGTAGCTTTTCAACGATGAAATATTATATGAGAAAGGTTTCTCACCTGTCTCGAACATTTTCTTGGAAGAGTGATGGAAAATATGGGATTATGTTGTATTATCACTAGGCAAGCTCGACGTTTCATTTCTTCAAGTTGGTAAGATTCCTTGTATGATAATGGAAAAATGAATTACTGTCTATTAAACTAAATGACTTCGACATGTAAACATTTAAATCTTTACATGTATAATTGAAGGCAGGAATATTATTATAGGTATATTATGTATTTATTGTAAAGAATTGTTGCCAATATTTATAATAGTATTGTGACTATAAACGTGCTTTAATTATTATATTATACTATTATTATTAAGTAAAGACCTCTTTTTGATTTTTTTTTTATTTTGAAAGGAGGGTAATGAAACGCATACCATTCGAAAGGTAATGTGCCGTAGATGTGTAGAATTTATAAAGAATTTTTATTTATTTCTTTACAAATAAGTAAATTAACGATAAATAATTTGAAAAGACCCTATCTATGAACAAGTAACTTAAGCAATCTAATGTTCGAGCTTTGAAATTGAGGTAGTTGACAGCAGTCGACATTTACACAATCATTTAGCCAATGAGAAATATTATTTAAATATGATAATCGACTTTCACTTATTAAGATATATGCTCTAAAACCTTCTTTTCTATTTATCTGTGACGGTACTTTTTTACAAAAACACACAACAGCTAATATTAAAGTGACCAAATTTTTCGCATTGACAGGAGAGCCATGAAATTTTTATGTAAGTACACTTTAGAGATTCTACACTTACAACTGAAACATTCAAGAAATTAAAGTAAAAAGTTCTGGTTAGGTAATTTTTGAATGAGAAAAAAATGTGTTCTCTAGTTAATTTGAGGCTCACAATGAAGTTGTCTTGAAATTCAATCGATATTGTTATAGGATATACAGGATGTTCATAAATGTTATATGTAGCCTACACCTGTTACATATGCATATTTAAATTTACTGAGATATATTAGAAACAAAATGATTATTGGGTGACCCATAAGCAGCTGCATGTACAGAGTGTTTAAAAAATAAGGTAGAATGCAATTATAATTATAATTTGTTAGAAAAAATAATTATATAGTGTAACCCATTAGCGGTTGAATTTACAAGATTCTTGGTATAAAGAACGCAGTATAAGTAAATTATGCATATAAAGGGTGGTGGAAATGGTGCTGGAGTAGAGTTATATTTATACAGTGTGGTTGAAAAAGTATAATAAAAATGCCACATTTCTTAGGTCGTAATCAGATGCATATAAAAAAGAAATGATTTATTGGGAAGCCCACTATGAGTAGCATATATATGATGATTGAAATATAGGGCGGAGTAGAATTATAGTTACAAAATATAGTTAAAAAATCTAGAAACAAAAAGATTAAATACGGTGGTTCTTAGGTAGTGGCATATATAGCATGGTTAGAGTGAAATGTTAGTTTTACCGGGGCTCAAAAAATGATAAAAAATATGATGTTTGGTCCATGAGCAGTTGCATATACAGGGTAGTTGGAATATAGTCCAGAGTAGAATTATAGTTACATAGAGTAGTTAAAAACAATGTTAGCAAAAGATTTATATTGGGTAGTCCATTAGCACTTACATATAAAAGATGGTGGAAATATATTCTGAAGTGAAATTATTATACTGAGTATTTTAATAAATGTTAGGGAAATTAAATTAAACCGAATCATTTTATCTTGAGAAAAATTAGTTTATACAGCAAATATCCAATTATCTTATAGTCTTCTTAACGTTGTTTGTGGCATATTCTTGATTACTTTTATGTTTTTTTGGCAATAACACAACAATCAATCAATATACGTCGTTTTATTTCGATTGTGGTGTTATTGCCCAAAAAACATAAAAGTAATCCGAATATCAAGTTATATGTACCAACATTTTTGATGAATCTTTGAATTTACGAGTAACCTCAGTCACCTATGTACTGAATTTATTAAATGTACAAATGGAAACTGAATTAGTATTAGTAATTAATTAAAAAAGATTATTTTGCAATTTATAGATATATGATTTCTACCCGTTAAGCGCTGAATTATTTAATTTAAAGAAATTTCCTGGTAATTCAGTTTTTGTATTTAATTTGCATTTACTGTCTCTTTGCCATATTAAATGAAAGATTACGAATTTTAACACAAATTAATCTAATAATAATATATAAAAAAGAAGCTGAGTTTCATTACTTATTGACCCAACAGGTCGAATTTTGACCACAGGCGATTCTAGTAATTTTAAAACCTTAGCAAGATGCCTCAATAAATGTAGCAGTAGGTATTATGTTTAATATTTAAGTATCATTGTTTTACTACATTTGTTGAAATACAAGGTTTCTAGAACGTTCGCCAAATATGGAGGCCAGATAGGTGGGCTCATGTGCTATACTATGTAGTCCATATAAAATCTAGATATCTTACGGTTTTTCTACTTTTTTTAATTATTTTTTTTTATTTCTTAGATTTTTACATTTAAGCTGTTGTAACTTTTTTATTTCACTATATTTTCACCAAATAAACTTAAATGTAATCTATGATGTCTGTTGGCTCATCTGCATTCGATATTTGACACAAAAGATTGGATGAAAAAATTATATGAGTTCACAAATGGCGAGGTTCTATAAAAAAGTAATTAAGTTAAACATTTTATCACGTTACAAAAAAAATAAGAAGCACTTCGAGAATTTCGAATGCTTACAAAAATTTCTGTACTTCGACACCTTTCCAACGATATATCACACGTATTGGAAAGTAATCAGTATCATAATAAAATTTGAGTTTATAACTTATAAGGTGAGAAAAACCACCATACTTAGCGAAAAAAGTTGGTATATTTCAAAAAGTTCAAGTTTTAAATTATAAATTACTAAATATATTATTGAAATTGTTTAAAAATACAAATAAAATATATATTTCAAAATTTAAATAGTGTAGTTTCTAAAGTGGGAATTAACTCGATGTTTAATATTTCTGTTAATATCTTTTAAACAAATGATTTTAAAATATTATATATTTGTAATTCACATAATGAGCCTTTTGAAAATTAAATTTTTATTTTCCACTTAATTGTATAATTTGTCCCTAAAATTACTATGGGGGTTTTCTAATAATTTTTCTTATAAATTTCAAGTGAGCACGAGTACCCCTAATTATTTTCAAAATTTTAGGTAGTATGGTTTCAGAAATAAAGTGAGAAATGAGTATTTTTTATATCTTTATGTTAATATCTTGTAAACAATTAATTTTAAAAATATGAAAAATATGTATTTGTATTCCTCATAATAAACCCTTTCATTTTATGTATTGCATGGTGCGTTAAAAATATTTTTTATTTTCCGTTTAATTCTATAATTTGACCCCCAATATTAATATTAGGGATTTCTTTATATTTTTCCTTTAAAACAAAAAAAAATTAGGTCTTATAGTTTGAGGATTTTAAAAATATGGAGAAAATGTTTTTGTTTTCGTCATTATGAGCCCTTTCATTTTAAATATAACATGGGTTAGAAACAATTGTAATTTTATATTTTCCATTTAATTCTGTAATTTGCCCCCCAAAATTAAAAGTAGAGTTTTCTCCTTGTTTTTCCAGCAAACTTCAGGTCAGACCCTCTAATTTTGTTCAAAACTTTACGTTTTATAGTTTCGGAGTTAAAGTGGGGGAATGGGTAAATTTTGGTATATTTTCCTTAATATCTTTTTTTTTGATTAATTTTTTTTAAATATGAAAAAAATATATTTGTGTTCCTCAGAATGGGACCTTTCGTTTGATATATTACATGATGCGTTTGAAAATATTTATATTTTTCCTGTAAAGTTCGCACAACGATCTATATTTCCTATTTTTCAAAATTTTAGGCTCAGTAGTTTCGGTGATCAGGGGGGAACCGTCGATTTTTTTAGTTTTTCCCCCATAAGTACACCTTTAATAAAAATTTCTTCATTTGCGATATGTACTCCTGATCGGGTCACCAAACTATACATTGGTACCGAATTTCAACCTCTTCCGTCCAGTAGTTTAGGAGAAAAATGCTGTGATATGACAGAGGCAGAAATCCGGAGTGATATTATAAGGGTATCCGTATATTGTATATACGGAACCCTAAAAATTAAGTACAACGTCATTTTATAAATGTGTGTTTAACCTGTTATATTATTCTTTTTTAACCTGGTCAGAGCTTAGGACAAAGTTTTCCAATTATTTGCAAATTTTTAATCACAAACCTTAAGGTCGGTGAAAATTACGCTAAAACATAGATACTAAAGGACATGCTGATAAAATCGCATTAAAAAGAATGAAAATTAGATTTTATAACTGATTTTTTAAATTAATTTACTGGACTGTCTATTCCCATAATTTTTAAAGGATATTTTATTAAAGTTTTTTAACAAATGTTTATTTAAGTTACTAACTTCTTTACCAGTTTTAGATGTTAAAAATATATTGAATAATTTGGCACTGTTATGTGCCAGAAAGTTAAAAAGTCATTTACTACCAAAATAATGCAAATAAATATAGCCTCGACAACACTACTCAGATTATTGTGACTAGACTGATTACTGTTACTCTATTCATTTCCCCATCATTCATAAACAAACAGCTTTAACAAGATTCTGGAAATAAAAATAGAATATCGTTCATTCATCTGCTGATCTTTTGACGTCGACCGTTGTTATTCGGTGGTATTCAAGACAATCGCAAAAACATTATATTCAACCTACGCTGCCAACTGGATTCAATAGGTTATTTTTATACTGGCTAATCAGATATGTATAACAGTAAGTAAATGCAGCATAAAAATATTGGCATGAAATTTTCTATTTATTTGCATAGTACTAAATATTTGGAAAGTGAGTATTAGATAAATTGTCAGAAACATTCCTATAAATTATAAAAATTAACTAGACAAATTGGCAAGATATATTATACAGTCTTTGATGTATCTCAAAAATTGTTTAGAGATTTTTCAACCTTATGCAACGAGAAACCGATATTTAAAAAGACGCGAAAAATACTTAACTACTTTTCGAATGTTAACACTTTCAGTAGATTAAAATTTTTGATGCAATTCGTCTGTTTACGTTTCCGCTGTTTATTGATTTTGCTTGCAAAAGGTGTAAAACAACTACTGTCAAAATTGGAAAATATACCGATAGCCCCGATATCTGCTGATTTTGAAAATATTTTAATTCAAAAATATAAACATATGCAAATTTCTGTCTCTCGTGATAAAATATGGATGGATATTTATTGACTAGCTCAGGAATCTGTTGAGGCCCAAACACAGAATGATAATAAGATGGCTTTATTTAGTTGCAGGGAAAGCTTAATGACAAGCTTATACGCCGAAAAATTATCGTAAAAATAATAACTATTGACCTTCCCGGGGATGTAAAAAAGTACTAATGTGAGTTACGTAATTGTGATTTTCCACTGACAATAGTTTGTAGTTCTAGAGAAGTAAAAGAAGTTTTAGCAAAAATATTCACACAGTACCTAAAAGGAACACAGAGTATTATAGAGGAGTGGAAACAAGCATACTTACAGCTGATACAAGAATGGCAAAAGAAAACATTGTGAAAACTGTAGAGAGATCAATGAGATTAGTTCCATTGGAAGGCTGTAAGGGCGCATAATAAAGGCCAGGGTAGAAGAGGAATAGAGCGATATGGAAGAACACAGTGGTTTTAGAGCTGGTAGGTCATGCACAGAAAACCTATTTGGTCTCAGACAATTAATAGAAAAACACCATGCAAGAGACTGGTAAACACACTTAGTATTCATCGACCTTAAAAAAGCCTATGAGAGCTTGTAGATCTTTCCTTGAATAATCGGGTAAGTGGGCCGTCATCATATAATAAAACTTCTTAAGTGAAATCATTTCCTCCAATTTAAATTACAAAATTAACTAACAACTACAGTCCCGTCCCAACAAGGTATTTCATAATATATACACAAAAGAATCAGCCAATCTCTATCGATTAAAAATAGTCTTCCCAAGATATAGGGCTCCAATCCTACTGAGTTGTCTTTTCACTACATTATATTTGATAAATATTTGATTTCGTAGAAAAAAAATGAGAAGAGGTCAAAATCGAGGTCTTGTGCGATTAGGGTAACCACGGCTAAGTAATGTTAATAACTTTGTTTATGAAATTACTTACATTAAAATACTTTTTCTTCGGCACTTCAAGGGATTTGTTTTAAAAATGAATGCCATCCTTTTAAAATTACACAATTAATTTTTTTAGAAAGGGATGTTTTCTTCCAAGGATTAACAACAGAATTAGCATTTTATGAGGCAAATAAATATGGAGACAGATATTTATTAACCGACTTCCAAAAAGAAGGATGTTATCAATTCGTCGTTTTTTTTATGTATGCTCAGTGATTATTCAAAAACGGCTTTGACAATTTTGATGATTTAAATGGCATTGTATTAAGGAATATTACAGAAAGGTACCATATAATTTTCCATTATGGATTTCAACCAAAACGGCTGAACCAATTTGAATATTTTGAATAATTGATTATTGTTTCAGTCTTCACTTGTTGAAAATTTATTTTTAAGTTTACTTAAAAAACAACAAACACTTGTTTAAATTTTCACTTTTTATTTCTTTATATTTGACATATGTTTCCCCAACTCTGGCTTCATCAGAAATTGGAAATTCCCCGGAATTAAAACCTTTTAATCATTTTATTACCTTACCTGTAGTTCCTTTGTATGTAATAAAATTTAGCATTCATTGTGTTTCCAATTTCTGATGAAGCCAGACTTGGCGAAACATATGTCAAATAAAAAGAAATAAAAAGTGAAAATTTAAACAAGTGTTTGTTGTTATTTAAGTAATCTTAATTTTAAATTATGTTCTACAAAGAGATGTTCTAGCTTGATTCCGTATACTTATCTATAACGTTAAACAGACCGTTTTTCTGAAAATCGTATAATTATTTGTAAAAAAACGATAAACATCACTGTAAATGTCAAATTTTCATCATAAATTTGTAGCTTAGATGTCAAAAAGTATATCGTACAGAGTGTTTGTAACGGTTTTCATTGCAGTCGAGTGAAATGGTACAAAATATTCCATTAGTGTATCGAAAAGAAAATATTTCAGGTGAGTGATTTTTTCTATATGGTATACGGTGTGTGCGTGCATGGAAGTTCAAGCAGCAAGTAATGTACTCAGTTGAAATATAAGGCGAAGTAAAATTACAGTTAGACAGTTGAAATTGGGTGGTACATAGGCAGTTTTAATATAGGACGGTTGAAATATGAGTTATATTATTTTAATAATAAAATTTTATAAATGAATAACACATCCATAAAACGATTAAATAAATTCTTAATTGTTGGAAAGCCAGAGATTCTTTAAATGTTTAGAATTATCTATAATCGGCGTTGCAGTATCTTCTTCCTTGTCTTTGAAACTAACATTTACTTCATCTTCATCTATCCACCCTAAGTGGTGAGTAGAATTATAGTTATACAGGGTGGTTAAAAAAATGTTATATAGTGTAGAACATAAGTAGTTGCTTATACTTAGCATATTGGACGAAATAAAATTATAGGTAGGTGATTTAAACAATAGAAAAATAGAGTTGCAACATCGTGTAGCGTTGAATTATAGTTATACAGGTTGATTCCGAAAATGACAAATAATTTATATTGGGTGACTAATATAACAGAAACATATACGGGATGGTTGCAATATAGAGTGAATTAGAGTTACACTTATACTTATAGAAAGTGGGCCAAATAATAAAAAAATAATAAAAAATATATAAAAAAATTGTACCTTAAATTAGATAAAAAAATATCTCAGAAAATAGTTATTGATTGCACACGGTTTATAAACGGTTTTTATTTTAAGTTAGTTGAAGTCAGTTCTTTTTTAAATATAAAGTATTTCTAAAATGAACTAACGCAGTCTTCAGATTTTAGGATTGCTTGAATTCGATTGGGCACTGAGACGAATAATGGTCCACACTTTGTGGAAACAAATCCATTTAAAAAATGATGTGTTTTAGCTTTGATTTCTACAGTTTTATACGTATTTTTCAAAATAATAGTTCAGAACTATATGAATTACATAAAGACCACTTAGGTTGTTGCCTCTAAACCATGATTATGTGATTTTGGCCGCATGAGAGGCCGCCCCATTCCGCCGAATCATAGCAATTTTTATCAACTTTAAACTTCACAACACTATTTTGAAATATTGGTTGACATTTCATAGTATTTACGAAAGCATCAAATTAAAAGCATCCTCCTGATACTGTCATGCAACCACATTTCACTACTCCACTATTTTACGTTTTGAGTAATCTTTGTAGAAAATCTCTGATTGGGAGCGAATGAAATCGTACATAAAGAATAGAGAGGAAGTGTTTAATTATTTTTAAAATTTGGGGTGTGCCACAAGATTGTGTCATCGGACATATACTACATTGATTATTTACCAATAGATCAGAGACAGGTGTGGCTTAAAAATGGCAAATCAAAATAAATGATAAAGTTATATTTAAATAATCTAGTTGTTTACTGTGGTTCTCCGGGCTGTTTTCCGTGATCTAGTGGAGTGTGGTTCTGAACTTCTCATCTGCAACTACGGTAGACTTCCTCGGATAGCTGAGATAGAGTTTATGATCGTCAAGTTGTGGAGCATTGCTATTTAATGCTGAGTCTGAGAGTACAGCGTGCTCGGATTGGCTAGCAAAGTGTTCAGCAACACGAGTGGCGCCATATTCTGTAGCAGCTCTTTAGTACGGTATTCTAAATTCACATGATTGAACTGATAGAACTTCTGATGCTTAGCACATGCCGAAGCAGCTCAAAGATTTCATTTGGCAACATGTTTTTATCTGACTGTAAATTGAGAACTTCTCTCTAAAAAGGCGGGAATCTGTAATCTAGAAGTTAGTTGTTCTAGTATTTTATGGTGTTTTAAGGCTTCTATTAGATATCATAATCAAAATTATATAGAGCAATTAAAAATAATTATACAATAAACATGAACTTTTTAATTGCATTAAATGGAAAAACAAATAAGTATTTTATTATTTAGATTTTTAGATTTTTGGTTTTAGTTTTAGTTTTATTAAAGATAATTGGCCAAGGAGGAAATGACGACTATCTGAAACGGAATATGAATACGCTTACAATAAATTAATTCAAGGTATGATATTGTTAAAGAATTTTGATGTATTTTCTTTTTTGATTCTTCAGTAAATCAAAACATTATTTATTTTTATGTCGTCCCAATAAATTATTTTTTATCAAATCATGAAAAAAGTTATATATAATGTTCTAACGTTGTGGGAATCTAAAATAAAATACATAAAATTCCGTTAATTTTACAGAATTTTTGAGCAAGAAGTTAAAAAAATGTAGTTGAAAAAGATTTTTTTAGACATTGGTTATTTTCTGCACCAAATATGTATTCTAAAAATAATTTCAAACGACATTATCAATACAAATTTGTAGATTCGGCATATTTACTGCACTCAGTTGTCGCAAACAACGATTATTAGGAGTTAAATGCTATTTGAGCGATCACTGAATTATTTGAATTTGAACGATTTCACCGACAGATTGCTGCTAGATGACTTTTCACAAAAATAAACTGTTGGGCCAAAAAATAAACTGAACCGTCGAATAGAATGCTCGACGTGCTGAATGACTAATTTGAAAACAATTCCGAGTAATGCTGGAAATGTTTCTTTTGTCAGAATCTTTAAAATCCTTGTCATTAATTCGACAATATATGCGCATTGTTAGAAGTTTTTTATTTTCGCACTACATAAATACACGAACTGGTCAAAACAAATAAATATATAATTTGCAAATTTTACAATATAATTCATGTAAAAATAGGAAGAATGCAATAAATTAACATGCTTTTGTGTTCAGTTTTTCTTCTTAATTATCAAAAAAAATAATAAAAGCCCTATATGTTGAGTATAACATCTCGTTTAATATCATGGTCCATGAGGGAAGCTCGGTACTTAATATAGTCGAAACGAATGAACAACATACCAGACGTGCTTATTGTAGAACTGGGTTTTTGAAAAACCACACCTAACCTCGTTTATAAACTTAAAACTGCAAAATAAACTATATTTTTAACCGACTTCAAAAAGGAGAACGTTCCCAATTCGGTTTTATTTTTTAGACTTTGTTACCTCAGTACTCCGGCAACTATGAACCGATTTCGATCATTCTTTTTTCATTTGATAGAATATACTTCCAGATTGATCCCATATTTTTTTCAATTTTTTTCAATGACATTTTGCAAAAATCGAAAAAATCTTGTAAACTACTTCTTTATGTATCATAATATATGGTGAATGCGCTGCTATTAAAAAACATTTTAGTTATCGTTATTTGAAATCTAGGTTGAAATTACCTGAAAATAGATTGATTGCAATTTCATCATCAATGACATGCAATCGTTTATTTTGAAAAAAATCCGCAAAATCTTGTAGCCAACTTCTTAATATATCGTGAATGGACTGATATTAAAACATTTTAGTTATTCTTATTCAAAATCTAGGATGAAATTCATTCAAAGTAGATTGGAAGTTCATCATATATTTCCAGATGAATGTTTTCAGCTTGTCTGCATATATATATATATATATATATATATATATATATATATAGGGTGGACTTAAGTTAGAATAGTTTCGAAAATTTTCTTATTATTAATATCTAGAGAATAATAAGTTAGTCTTCATAAAAAAAATTGCAGTCTTAAAACCTAACACGAAATCATCAAATGTTACTCTTATCAATAACTCTATACGAGGTTTGTCAAATAGAATAGTAAAGAATCTACCACTCATTTTAACTATATAGAAACTGGTTATGAATTAAGTCACTTGTTAATTTGACGGACACATGAAGGTGAGTTCTCTTTATCGCTATCATTTCCTGCCATTACATTATACAAGATGGTTAAAAAATTGTTATATGTAGCCATTAAGCAGTTTTATGAGCTTACATAAATTGGTTGAAATATAGGGCGTATTAGAATTTTAATTATACAGGCTGGTTAAAATACATTAGAAACTAAATGTTTTTTGGTGACTTATAAGCAATTGCGTATATAGGGTGGTTACAATATAGACTGAAGAAGAATTGTAGATATACAGGGTGATTAAAAAATTTTAGAAAAACAAATGTTTTATTAGGTACCCTACAAGGTGTTGTATGTATACGAAGGGTTGAAATGTAGGGCGAAATAGAAATAAATTTATAGTAGGTGGTTAAAAACAGAAACTGTTTATAGTGTGGTCCACAGGCAGTCGCATATACGGAATGGTTTGAAGATAAAGTGTTATTGTTATACAGGATGGTTGGAATATAAAGTGTTATAGTTATATAGGGTGGTTGACAAAATTCGGTCCATAAGCATGTAGAGACAGGTTGAAGTATATAATGAACTAAAATTACTATAGCGAGTATCTCAATAATTATTAGAGAATTGAAGTTAAACTGATTCATTTAGTCTCAGGATAAATTTATGTACATGGTATATTGACAGATACGTATCCACATGTTTTCCAAACCTTGAATTTGCGAGTGAAGTTTTATTACCCAAATATTAACATATTAATATTTAAAAGCATATATATTCATCTAGTTTTCATAGAATGATTTGCGTGATTCCTAACTTATAATAAAATAGTTACATGTCAGTTTTTTCAGATTTATTCGAGATTCGTAATTTTTTTTCCCTCTTTTTTGTCTATAAAAAATGTTATAAAGCAAAGTCAGTTACAATTGAAACATGCATCCAGTTACGGCATTATGTCACTAAAAAACACAAAATATATAGTTTTTTAAAATAAAATCACCGACTTCAAAGGTAACAAATAATTCAATTGGATATTTAAAACGAAAGATATTATATGTTCTATAAGACTGAGTTTGGAGTTGGTGCCAATCCTGAAAAATATTGATGAAACATGGCATATAAGTAGCCTTATAAATTAATAACAGTTAAATTTAAAAAGCTGTTTATATTCCTATTTAAAATATAATATTTTCCGTTTGAAATATCCAATTGAATTATTTTTTTGTTTTGAAGACACGAGATGTAAAACCGACATCTAGGATTTTTGGGGAAACTAGCACATAGAGGTTCCGAAACTGGAGCCTTTCCATGTAACTGCCGTTACCCGTAATTCCTAGGTTGGAATGTCACTATGAAATTTTCAGGTTAACTTCACCTGTCAGAGATATTCTTCGAGGTCTCATTCTTTTGTACGCAAGACAATATATATATATATATATATATATATATATATATGCTTACGACTATTGACCCAGATTATTACTATGAGATACGTATGTAGTCTTGAGATGTAGAGGTCAGGTGCAAATTAAAACAATTTAATCATTAGATTACAACGTTTCGGGGTTTAATATTACTTAATAATTTACCCCTTCATCAGGTAATGTGATTGTATGCCTTTTCACACCGTGGAGTTTACAGATTATATTACTATTTGTCATTTAAACATCAAACTGCTCTAGAAATTCTTATCCTGATTAAAATATAAAATACTATATACTACAAAATACGTTAAAAATTTTTTTGCTAGTCCTGTTGACAACTGACAACACAAGTTGACATAAAACATAAACACAGATTATACCATAGAATAACATAAATCGTTCTTAGTAGTTTTCATGTATACCGTCAGAGATATTAAGTAGAGAAATCTTTAATAACATTTAAACTTTATATACAGATTGATGGCTGCAGTAATTAATGCGAAATCGGTATAGTTCGCCCTGCAATAGTAAAATTACTTAACAAAATTTATCTCCATACATATTACGATATCTACACTATGTATGAACCGTACACTACACTACACTCAAATAGAACACAGACCCGTCTAAACACTTTAAAAAGATTTAAAAAATAAATGATAATACATTTGGACTACGTTGCTAGCTTTCAGTGTTCTCCTGCCAATGGTTATATGGAGTGTAAGGCCTGTTAGGTGTCTGCTACCAGGCCCGGTTTATATCTTCTTTTGTCTATCTGGATCAAATGTGAGTATATGGAACTCAGATTTTGTATATCTGTTCTCGCATTAAGGGCATTATCTTCTTTGGCTATCCTCCACATTTCCAGGAAAGTTCTTTTTTTATGATTTTTTTCCATGTCCAACACACTAATATTATCAAAATCTGGCTTGTGTTCTACTATATTGGAGTGAGCAGCCAAAGCACAGGTGTTGTGACCTTTCTTAATATTGCTTTTATGTAGGCTGACTTGTTGGCTGACTTTAGTTTTCGTAGTTCCAATATAGCTTGCATCACACTCCAGGCATGGAATTCTATACACTACATTAGACTTCTTTATTTCTGGGTCAGTGTCTTTGGTTTTAGTGAAGATTTTCCTTATTGGCTTTACATTTGAGGTTGTTATCTTGTTGAGGTCCTTTGGTATCACTTCCTTTAGTTTTTTTGTTAGTGATCCTGCATATGGAATTGTAATGAAATTATGAGCCTGTTCTTCTGTTGATGAGCCACCTGTCTGGGTTGTATTACTGTTGTCAAGGTTCGTTAGAGTATTTGGATTATTGTATAGGATTGAAGTTGTCCAAATTAAATTAACAATGAATAATTTAAAGTTTTTGACATCTAGACAACCTATCATTATAAACAAAATTATATTGTCAGTACCCCTTAATGTTTGGACAACTTTTAAACGCAAGATCAAGGTTAGAGCCCAAAAATTGTTTATTAAAACACGAATAACGAACGTGAAGAAATTTGACAAAATAATGGAGAACAAAAAAAAGAACCATAATAACACAGGACTCTTGGTTGAGAAATCTGACAGATGTCGTTCTACCAGAGGAAGTCAAAACTATACTCCAATTAGGTCCTAAATTCTGTGTACCACCGTCAAGTGATAAAATCAACATTCCTTCTCTTGTTGCTGAACTACAAAATATCAATCTGTGGTCCTCAGATCCGAATATGAGAGACATATTTAATGCAAGAGTTACTAACATCATAACGAACTACATAATAAATGACAAACAAAATACTGACTACCTGAATAAATGTCTCCAAATAACAAAGAAATTTCTTAATGCTAACCAAGATTTAGTGGTTACTAATGCAGACAAAGGATCCACAACTGTGTTAATGTACAAAGACCAATACAACGAGTTAGCCAACAACTTACTACAAGATGAAGAAACATATACAGTCCTGAGGCGAGATCCATCAGCCACCCTGGAACAAAAAGCTAATAAGATCATCACGAACCTGAAACAGAGAAACATCATCACATCGGACCTAGCATCTCAACTTATGCAGTATCAAGGAACACAGCAGGCAAATGGTATGCAACACCAAAAATTCATAAAGAACCGTTGAGTCTTAGACCGATCGTCTCAAGCATTAAAGTCCCCAATGGCAAAATAGCAAATTTTCTTAAGGATGTGCTAACGAAAGCTTACAATTTCAACAACCAATATTATGTTAAAGACTCATTTGAATTAGCAGCCTTTATCAATAACACATCCATTCCCAATAACTACATTTTGGCGAGTTTTGATGCAGTTTCCTTATTCACCAACATCACTCTAGAAATAGCATCCTTGTGTGTTAACACATATTGGACTGAGATTGCTCCACATAGCCCTATATCAAAAGATGAATTCCTAATGTTATTGAAGTTCGTGTATGAATCAACAGTATTTTCTTTTAAGGAGACATTCTATTTACAGAAGGATGGTAGCCCAATGGGCAGCACACTGTCTCCAATATTAGCTCAATTCTGTATTGATCATGCCTTGGACATGTCATTGTCAAGATTTCCTTGTGAAGTCCTTTTTTGTAAAAAGTTTGTAGATGACTTGCTTCTACCCATAGTTCAAGAAGAACCTGACCAATGCCTCAACTTACTGAACCAGTTCCATCCTAAGTTACAGTTCACAATTGAAAAAGAGCATAATAACAGGATTGCGTTTTTGGACATGTTAGTTATACGCCAAGAGGGTAAACTTATGACAGATTGGCATCAAAAAAACCATGCATCAGGTAGATACATACACTTTATGTCATACCACCCATTCAAGGTAAAAATGAACATTATCCACAATATTAAGACTAGAGTAGGGAAGATCTCACATGAAACATTTAAACAGAAAAATTTAATAATCTTGGAGAAGTTGTTAGTCCAGAATGGATACCCAAGAGCATTATTACGCAAAATCCTATACAATAATCCAAATACTCTAACGAACCTTGACAACAGTAATACAACCCAGACAGGTGGCTCATCAACAGAAGAACAGGCTCATAATTTCATTACAATTCCATATGCAGGATCACTAACAAAAAAACTAAAGGAAGTGATACCAAAGGACCTCAACAAGATAACAACCTCAAATGTAAAGCCAATAAGGAAAATCTTCACTAAAACCAAAGACACTGACCCAGAAATAAAGAAGTCTAATGTAGTGTATAGAATTCCATGCCTGGAGTGTGATGCAAGCTATATTGGATATACAAAATCTGAGTTCCATATACTCACATTTGATCCAGATAGACAAAAGAAGATATAAACCGGGCCTGGTAGCAGACACCTGACAGGCCTTACACTCCATATAACCATTGGCAGGAGAACACTGAAAGCTAGCAAATGTATTATCATTTATTTTTTAAATCTTTTTAAAGTGTTTAGACGGGTCTGTGTTCTATTTGAGTGTAGTGTAGTGTACGGTTCATACATAGTGTAGATATCGGAATATGTATGGAGATACATTTTGTTAAGTAATTTTACTATTGCAGGGCGAACTATACCGATTTCGCATTAATTACTGCAGCCATCAATCTGTATATAAAGTTTAAATGTTATTAAAGATTTCTCTACTTAATATCTCTGACGGTATACATGAAAACTACTAAGAACGATTTATGTTATTCTATGGTATAATCTGTGTTTATGTTTTATGTCAACTTGTGTTGTCAGTTGTCAACAGGACTAGCAAAAAAATTTTTAACATATTTTGTAGTATATAGTATTTTATATTTTAATCAGGATAAGAATTTCTAGAGCAGTTTGATGTTTAAATGACAAATAGTAATATAATCTGTAAACTCCACGGTGTGAAAAGGCATACAATCACATTACCTGATGAAGGGGTAAATTATTAAGTAATATTAAACCCCGAAACGTTGTAATCTAATGATTAAATTGTTTTAATTTGCACATGACCTCTACATCCCAAGACTACATACGTATATATATATATATATATATATATATATATATATATATATGTTATATCACACTTCCAAAATTTCACTTTTTAAAAAAGACTTTATTTATACTTGCACAATTAATAAAACTTTTAATATAAACTTGAATATAATGAAAATAATAATAAAACTTTATAACAATAAAAAAGGAAAAAAATGAGTGTTAAACTAACTAGACAAATCTGTAAGTAATAATGAATGCAGACATAAGGCAATTGAACAATTTATAACATTAGAATGCTGACTAAGCTGTCGCAGCGTTTGCTGTTCTCACGGATGTACGTCGTCGAAGGTAACCTGAGACGACACGTGGATGCTGATTCAGCTTGGGAACTGTTGCTAGATGGTTTCACATAAGTCGATGGAATAACTTATATAACAACTCCCATCCATATAAAAAAGTTGATGCTACAGCATCGACTTTTAAGGGAGGTTCTGCAATTCCATATCCTCGACAGGACTAAGGAGGCTATGGAGTCTAAGCTTATGGTTAGCGATATTCAGGTCTCTGGCATCCAATTCTTGTAGTCTCATGGGTTTCAACTTTGGAAGCTGACTGATGGTTGGCAGGTTGTCGCAACAGTTGTAGGGGATGTTGACTGGGTGACTCTTAAGTGTGATGTTGTCAACGTTGTTGGTGGTCCTTCTGGCATGGACCCTGGTGTTTCCGATGAAGGCATTGCAACTGGGTTGGATGGTCAGTAGAGAATTTGTCGATATGAATTGGGTAACGACATCTTCTCCCTTGCACTTGATGTTGATGGGCAACTGTCCGGAAATCGAGATTAACCAAAGGTTCAGGTCAATCTCTTGAATATTATACTCTTCGGCATATAATATTAAAAGCTTGCAAGTTGGAGGAAGGGCTGCTGGCTGTCTAAGAAGCTGGCTGTCTAAGAAGCTATGCTTCGCAGAGGGCTTCTTTGTCTATGGTGTGTGGAATAACTTTGGAACAGATCTTATGTTCTTTAGATAATGGCTTACAGTCACTCAAGTCTTCGAAAGATGCATACAATAGCGAATCGTCATCTCTCGCGATATATTTTAATTTTGTTGGAAGAATATGGTGAAATCCTGTTCGATAATCCAAAACTGGGATAGGATACAAGCGGTACAGTGTATAAGTTTCGGGATTGACTAATTTTTAGTACAAAAACAATTTTAGTATTGATCTGAAAAGCTTCCAATTCTATTAGATCGATGTATCTAGCAACATTTGAACTATAGGTTGGAAGTGGTAAGTTATTTTCATGAAGTGACTGTGATATTTTCTGAAGGGAGTCGACCAAATCTACTGGGTTTATAATTGAGCTATGTAAAATTTTTAGACGGGCGAAAGAGACTGCAGTTAATACATCGTTGAGGATATCTTCAATGTATACGTAACTTTCCATTAAGCTTTCACACAAATCCAAGACATTGGCTTGAAGTTCATAAAAAGCAAGATCGTCTGTAATGAACTCAATTGACTTCCTAATTGTTTCGATATTTTCCGAAAATATTTTCTCTTCGGACTGAAATTTTTGTATTGTGGTGTTAAGGTTCTTAATGACCGAAGTTGTTACTGATAATTGTCGTTTCATTAAGTTTTCAATTTGATGTTGGTCTTTAGTAATTTTGTTTATAGAGTCACTAAAGTATTCTCCGTCTGTTGCATCTAAGTTACCGGAAATAGATTTCCAAATCGATCCCAGTCCATTAATTAGTCCGCGTTTCTTTCTGTTGGTACTGTAAGTCTCAGTGTCAGCGAAAATTTCTGTATATTTGATGTTAACAGATTTTGATATTTGTTTCAGGAGGCTTACGTGAGTCTGTACTTTTGATGTGAAGATTTTAATGTTAGTTTTGTTGTCGTTAATAGTTTCTAAAAGTCTGTTCAGTATATTGTCGTTGTTAGAAATAGCGTCTCGAAAGGGGTTTAGATCTTTGTAAACAAGGAGTGTCCATTTTTCATTAGAAATTTTAAGGGTGCCTTCTTCATGGAAGAAAACTCCTATAGTATTGTTAACAGGCGTAATGGAGTACTGTTGAAGGTTCACGACTGAAAACAGTCCACAGAATCTGAAAAAAGGGATTTATTCAAAATAGGGTTTTAGTCTGTCAAAGTTAACTTTAGTTATTTGGTTTGTTTGTAAATTTATGACGGTGGCAGAGTTTTTTCGTATTGCGGTAATTTCGAAGGGGCCGTTGAATTTGTTTTCGGCTTTGTTTTTGATTTGGGACTCTTTTACGTAGACTTTGTCACCTACTTTGTAATCGGGTTGTTTAGTAGAAACGTGTTGGTCAAATCGCACTTTAGATTTTTCTTTCTGTCTTTCGGTTTTAGCACGGGCAAGTCTGTAGTAATAGTCCATTCTGTTATTTAGGTCTCTTACGTATTTCGAAATCAGTTTTTCCTGGTTGTAAAGGGTTTCTGGAGGCCTACTTGAAGTGTGCCCAAATATGAGTTCATAGGGCGTGAAACCGGTGGTTTTATTTTTCGTGTTATTATAACAGATGATGGCATAAGGGAGGACGTTAAATGGATGTTCGTTTGGATGTTCCGCTGTATTTGCCCTTATCATTTCTGCTAAGGTCGCGTGAAATCTTTCAATAGAACCGTTTGACTCGGGATGTTGAACGCTGGAGAATGTCAGTTTTATGTCGTATAGTTGACATAAATCCCGCATTAAAGTGTTGTCAAATTCACGTCCATAGTCACAATGGATGCGAAGTGGAGTGCCGTAATGTTGAAAGAAAATCAAAAGGGTGTTTACGACAGTTGAAGCTGTTTTGTCGTTTATGGGGTAGGCTTGTGTAAATTTCGTTAGTTCATCCCTAATAGTCAGTGCATGATTTCTAGATGGATACTCGAAGATGTCAATGTTAATACGTTCGAAAGGAGTCTTGGGTGTTTCCGTAATAACAAAAGGTGCACTTAGGTTTTTCATACAGAACTTTACCTTTTGGCAAGTTTCGCAGGATTTGATGAATAGTTCTACAGTTTTAATTAAGCCGGTCCAATTGTATTTTTCCCTAATACGTCTGATAGTTTCGTTAATGCCACGATGGAGGTTGTTTTTACCAGAGTGATATTGTTGTATTATTATAGGAATTTCGTCTTCGGTAGGAGTTGTAACAATGTTTTGGCAGATTTTGAGTTTGATTTCTTTGTCCGAGAGAATGAAAGATAAAATTTCAAGAATGGGAAGTTCTATGTTATTTTCTATGCAGTATGTTTCGGAGTCGTTGAATTGGTCTTGGTTGGTATAAATAATTTTGAAAAGATGTGAGACGACAGTTTCAGGGTCGTAGGGCAAAGGTACAGTTAAGTATTTTCTATGCCTGACAGATTTACTGGCCATGATGTTAAGAGTGTCATTACTGAAATTAGGTTCTTCTTCGAAAAAGTCATCAATAATTTTGTCGTGTAAGTCGTTAGTTTTGTTTTGCCAAAAGAATGTAACTATGCGTTTATGGGACTTGTCTAGAAGTTGAGAATTGGATATTTCAATTTTAGAATAATCGATTATTGACTCAGTTTTGTAGAGTTGAACAAATCGATTAAACTCAGCGATAATTCTTTCGTCATGTTCGTCGTCATTGTCAGAGTTTTCAGGTTGTTCGGAGTCAGTTTCATTGTTAGCGAAAATTTTGATTTTGGATAGGAAATCAGCACATTGCTTAAAATGGTTGATTTTGTTGCGAGAAAGAGCATCTGCGTTTTGGTTTACCTTGCCGGGCTTGTACTCAATCTTATAATTGTATTCCTCTAGCTTAAGGCGCCATCTGGCTAGACGACTGCCAGGATCTTTGATGGAAAAGAGCCAAGTAAGCGGACGGTGGTCACACAGGAGTGTAAACCTTCTCCCAAAAAGATACGGTCTGTAGTGCTTAACAGCCCAAACTATGGCCAACAATTCTCGTTCGATGGTGGAATATCGTGTCTCTGCAGCGCAGAGGGTGCGAGAAGCGTATGCAACAGGGAGATCTTTTCCTACAGGGCCTTGAGAAAGAACCGCTCCAATAGCAAAAGCACTAGCATCAGTAGTGAGCAGGAAGGGTTCTTCAAAGTTTGGATATATCAGGATTGGGTCAGGTACAAGGGCTTGCTTCAGTTCATTGAAGGAAGACTTGCAATCTGCGTCAAAGATGAACTTGACGTCTTTTTGGAGTAGTTTTGTCAGAGGTTTAGAGATCTTCGCAAAATTTGGTATGAAGCGTCTGTAATACCCAGCGAGACCAAGAAAAGATTTGATGTCTTTCGGAGTTTGGGGTTGAGGAAAGTTCTGAATACATTCAACCTTTGAAGGGTTTGGTTTTACACCTTCTTGTGTGATAAGATGGCCAAGATAAGCCACTTCTTTACGAAGAAATTCGCACTTATCAGGTTGAATTTTTAGGTTAGACTTCCGAAGTCGTTTAAAAACTTCTGTTAACCGGGAAATATGTTCATGGATGGTCGGAGAGTAGACGATGATATCATCCATGTAGACGAGACAACGTTCATTCTGTATACCAAGAAGAATATTGTCCATGACCCTCTGAAAAGTAGAAGGTGCATTTTTTAAACCAAATGGCATACGAACGAATTCGTAATGACCATTTTCGACAGAAAAGCCAGTCTTAGGAATATCTTCCTCTTGGATTTCCAACTGGTGGAACCCGGAAGCGAGATCCAGTGTCGAAAAATATTGACACTTTCCAAGTTGGTCGAGAAGATCAGAGATATTTGGCAGAGGATATTTATCATCTACAGTCAATTCATTTAATTTCCTGTAATCGATAACTACTCGCCACTTTTGTTTGCCAGAAGCATCGAGCTTCTTGGGGACGACCCATACGGGGGAGGACCAAGGAGATGAGGAGTGCCTAATGATACCTTGTTCAAGCATTTTTCCAATTTGGGATTTCACTTCCTCTTTATGAACTTGAGGATATCTATATGATTTAGTGAAAACGGGCTTTGCGTTATTCGTATCAATCGAATGTTTAACCTCGTTAGTGAAAGTCAAGACGTCACCTTCAAGATAGAAAATGTCTTGAAATTCCAAACAAAGATTAGTGATTTGTTCGCGTTCTTCGTCATTTAGATGTTCAGTTCTAATTTGTTGTCTAATAGTCGAGTTTCTGTCTATGTATTGGGGTTCATGATAATCGTCTGTATTGAAATTCAGAAGAGGGTGAGTTTTGTCAAGTGGTTCCAGTTTTAAATCAGAAAAAGTTACTGTTTTGGGCATCGCGTTAGCGTTGATAATGGAAGTTAGAAATTCACCTTTTGAGTTAATGTGTACGAGTGCGTTTGGAAGTCGTACTCTGTCAATTTCTTGAGTTGGTAAGATGGCGTCGATGTTAGAAAGATCGCATTTAAGTTTAAAGATCTTTTCTGTGCGTGCCTCAATGGTTATTTTATTTTGTGTAGGTGTTTGTGAAGTAATATTAGGCTTAACGTTGAGTGTGTCGGGTACATCAGTCAAGGGTTGATCGTTATCGGGAACTTTGTGTAAAGGGATGGTTTTAAAATTTGTTATTAGCTGTTTAGATTTTAAGTCAACTATGCATTCATAGTGTTCAAGAAAATCTAATCCTAGTATGCCGTCAAACTCAATGTCCAAATCGTATATATGGGTTACGTGGAGCGAATGGGATTAAAGTTGATTGTGAGATGGAAATTTTTTCGTGGGTAATACCTTGAATAGTTACCCTTTCAGAAGATCTTTGGGTGAAATTCTTTACGGTATTTTCTTTGAAGATAGAGATACCAGCTCCGGTATCAATAAGAAGTTTAAATTTAGAAGAAGCGTCAAGAATGTAATATAGATTTTTAGAGTTCACAGTAAGAAGTGGGCTTAAAGAAATAGTTGCTCCGGGAAGTTCAAGTCGTCCAGATTGAGGTTTTGAATCTGGGTTTCGACTTCGCACAAAGTTGTTGTCGAATCGGGAGGTTGATCTAGGCTCGGAAGCGCTAGAAAATCCTGATAATCGTGACAATTAAAAGGCTCGACAGGGGTATCGTCAAAAGTTTCTTCGAAGCCTGAATAATTTTGATTATCATCCTCGTAATCATAAGTATTGTAATTATCGGTATAATAATCCGAATATTGTGAGTAACCATCATTTTGATGTTGATTGAAATGATGTGTCCTTTCAGGACGGTTATTCGGGTTATTCTGTATAACCGAAGGACGAGAATAATTTGGGTTCATTTGAGACCTAAAAGGGGGTCTCTGGAAGTTTTGTGGACGAAACTGTTGTCCTTGTTGAACCGGGGGATTATTTGGGGGGAAGTTTGGCCTTGTTTGTTGGTTAGGCCCAACAGGATTTGGTCTGTGGTTTTGATTGAATATTTGAGAATTGTTTTGATTTTTCAATCGGCAATTTACGGCTATGTGGCCTAATCGACCACAATGAAGACACTTAGGAGGTTGTGTCGGCTTTCGTGTTTGAAAGTTGGGTTTGAGAGGAACAGATTTGTTCGTTTTCTGATCCTTGAAATAAGAAAGTTGAAGCTCTCTCCTAATCCGGGAGTGTGCCTCTAGAAGGTCTTTTGGGTTACTGGCACGAATTACTTGTCCTAACCGGGGTTCTAATCCCGTAAGAAGGGTATTCATGACCATAGTATCCACTAGAGTGGTCTGGGCGTCTTTTTGTTCTGGACTAAGCCCAGCAGTTTTGTGAATGCAGGAGTGCATTTTCGCACTCAATACTTGGAGACGATTGTAGAACGTTAATGGGGACTCGTTCGACAGTTGTTTTAGAAGTTGTAAGTCGTGAATAAGGAAAGAGAGATCACGAGAATCTCCAAAGTGTAGGGTCAATAGTTGTTTGATTTCAAGGTACGATCCAGGGTTCCTTGAATTTATCAACTGCGCCGCTTTCCCTTTGAGTTTATTTTTGATATGGATCACCAACAAATATTTTTGATCCGCCGTGGACATATTATATGCGCAATTACACGCATCTATAAAGGTTCCCAAGGAAATTTGGTCGCCTTCAAATTCGGGTATAACGGAAAATATTTCCGTTAACCGATATCTTTCTGTTTCAGGGGTACCTGAATTTGGTGAAGCTTGTGCCATGTTTATCGATATAAATGAATTGGAATATAAGGTTTATAGAATAAAATGTTAAAAGGTGTAGAAAATTAATGAACTGTAGAATACGTTAGTGGGAATTAACGATTGTTTGAACAATAGAACAGTATGGTATAAAAAAATTTAAAGCAATTAAACACGATAGATGAAAATATCAATTCAAATAAATCAATTATTCAGATAATAAATCAATAAAATAAGTAAATCAAATATATAAAATGTCAATAAAAGAACTAAAATAAATATATCAAATAAATCAAGTAATGAAATAGATCAATATTTAATTCAAATCAAATATATAAAAATCAAATAATAAAATCAATAAAAATCAATGAAATCAAATGTATTAAATCAAATTATTAAAAATCAATTCTCAATAAAATAAATCAAATAATAATTACTTAAAACGAATGACGATTCACCATTACTTACATCAACAGGAACATTGAAAGCGCCGTGTTCTACGTTTGATTGCAGTGAGGACTTCTTTCAGGTTCGTTGTTCCGTTGAGGGATAGGAATCCGCTGCTACCAGTTAGAGTACTCGTGTTCTAGTAACGTTAGACGGATCCTACTGACTGCGCCAATTTGTTATATCACACTTCCAAAATTTCACTTTTTAAAAAAGACTTTATTTATACTTGCACAATTAATAAAACTTTTAATATAAACTTGAATATAATGAAAATAATAATAAAACTTTATAACAATAAAAAAGGAAAAAAATGAGTGTTAAACTAACTAGACAAATCTGTAAGTAATAATGAATGCAGACATAAGGCAATTGAACAATTTATAACATTAGAATGCTGACTAAGCTGTCGCAGCGTTTGCTGTTTTCACGGATGTACGTCGTCGAAGGTAACCTGAGACGACTCGTGGATGCTGATTCAGCTTGGGAACTGTTGCTAGATGGTTTCACATAAGTCGATGGAATAACTTATATAACATATATATATATATATATATATATATATATATATATATATATAATAGATATTGTTTCTGGTTAGGGAACCTTCATCAGTTGCGCTTCCCACAATTAAATGTCCTCTCGAACATTATGTATTTGATACTTATCGTTAAATTTGAAGACACGAGATGTAAAGACTGACATCTAGGATTTTCGGGGAAACTAGCACATAGAGTCTTGTTAACGTTGTTTGTGGCATATTCTTGATTATTTTTATGTTTTTTTGGACAATAACACCACAATCGAAATAAAACGACGTATATTGATGGAAAACCAAACGTTTCAAAGTCTATTCTGACTTCGTTGTCAATGTCTGTATATTTATTACAATAAATATTATTACAATAAATATACAGCGAAGTCAGAATACACTTTGAAACGTTTGGTTTTCCATTAATATACGTCGTTTTATTTCGATTGTGGTGTTATTCCCAAAAAAAAAAACATAAAAAAAATAGCACATAGAGGTTCCGAATCTGGAGCCGTTCCATGTAACTGCTGTTACCCGTAATTCCTAGAGTAGAATGTCACGAAATTTTCAGGTTAACTTCACCTGTCAGAGATATTGAAGACTCTCTTCTTCCAGATTGGGAACCTCTATGTGCTAGTTTCCCCGAAAATCGTAGATGTCGGTCTTTACATCTCGTGTCTTCAAATTTAACGATATGTATCAAATACACAAAGAAATGTTCGAGAGGACATTCAATTGTGGGAAGCGCAACTGATGAAGGATCCCTAACTAGAAACAATGTATATTATATATATTGTCTTGCTTACAAAAGAATGACACCTCGAACAGAGTATTCAATATCTCTGTCAGGTGAAGTTAACCTGAAAACTTCATAGTGACATTCTAACCTAGGAATTACGGGTAACAGCAGTTACATGGAATTACTCCATATTCGGAACCTCTATGTGGTAGTTTCCCCGAAAATCCTAGATGTCGATCTTTACATCTCGTGTCTTCAAATTTAACGATATGTATCAATTAAATTAAGAAGTGTTCGAGACGATATTCTATTGTGAGAAGCGCAACTGATGCAGGTTCCCTAACCAGAAACAAAATATATTATATATAATGTCTTGCATAAAAAAGAATGACACCTCGAAGAGCGTATTTTTTACTTGTTAGTATCATTATTGTTACTATGCATTGAAGTGGGTGATTTTTTTTTTCGTAATTCTGTGTATTATTCTATTATATTTATATATGCAGTATGTTCATTTTTTAATTACTTTGAATTATTCACTCCAGTCCAGTCCATATTTTGTGTTTTCTGCAAGTTTCTACTTGGCCGATTAAATTTTCGGTCTGAAGTTTTAGTTGATTTTGTCTAAATATCAAAAATTAATCAGCAGGTTTGTTTTTCGTCAACCTCTTAAACCTGTGCCGGTCAGTATAGAATCCAAAGAATACTTCGTACTTCTATTAAGTGCTACCAGTGGAATATGTTTGATAGCAATAATAATTTATCAAAATAATTATTTCAGTAGAGTCTAGTTTCATAGACGCCTATATGAGTTTTTAACTTCTTCCCTAACAATTTTTTTTTAGAATTAGATCTTTAGTAGGCTAAGCATCTTTTTAATTATATATATAATTATAGATGGTATATTTTTCTGCGTGCAGATAATTCACGTCTATCATTTATTTTTTGAGAGCTTTAAATTAAACGCTAAGTATTTACGAATATATTGTAAGAAACTTTTCTTTAGGAAAAACACACATATTTATCGGGCATTTGTAGGTCTCATCAACTCTTCAATTATCACAACGACGCGTGCTTGTTCCTTCAATACACACAACTCTCCATGTCTCACGAAAGCGAGGGCTCACAAAAAGATAAAGTTTTTTATCCATTGATAATTCGAATAAAATTCCGACCTTGTGTCAAGTACAATAAATTATGCAGGCGAAACGTGAAAGTAAGGGCGAAGTTACCGTGCAATCGAATTTTAATGCTATAAAAGGTTTTTTTCGTTTTTCAAGCCTTATATCTCACGCAGTATTTAAATTTAATGCCAAGGGAAACCGTTCGCAATGTTTTGTAATCGAGAGAGATCACAGTGGAAAGTGGAACGGCAGAAGTTAAGTTTCATGTCTTCCCAGTTCTAACGTATATCAGTAGTGAATACGTTTTGATGACTTACATATGGAAAGTATATATTATAAAGAAGTCAATAACCGAATTTATCGGTAAATGGAACGTTCCTTCGTCTGTCCTTGGAACTGATCCGTACTGTTATTATTTCTTTAATTAGCGAAGGGGTCAGTGGCTTGAAAATTGGAGGAAGTAAACACACATTTAAGATTGTGTTTCATACAATATCATTAGAAATATTAGCTTAACATGGGCGTTTTTAAAATTAGAGTAGAACATATTTCGTAGATTGAAGGATTCATTGCTAACACATTTTTATTAGCTTGCTTGACATATATGAATGTGTGTATTTAGGATTTTAGCTTTGGTTTTCCTGTAAACTTTGAATGTGAGCCCCACTTGAAGTATTAGACTTATACATTTCGGAGATTTTTCTGTGTGTGTTTAACCTGCATATTTGAAAATTAAAAAAATATATTTATATATATTTCATGAAGAGCTTAAAAAATAGTTTAAATTGATCATTAGATCATTAAAACATCTAATTTTCTCACCAAAATTAATATTTAAAGGCGCAATGAATACCGAGATCCTAACTCGGAACTAGTCCTGTGTGTAACGCCAATTCCCTGTAATTCTTGGGGTAGAAATCACACGAAAAGAATTTTTAAAGCAATTATGATATCCTCTTTTAGAGATTTTACAATTAATTGAACGCAAGCCAATCTAATCCGAAACCCTCTCTTCCTTTAACTAATTGCCAATAAATATTTATTTTGTACATAACCCTGATATTTTAACGCGAACTGAATACCGATATTTAGGAGTTTCAGGGATAACTAGCCTACAGTTTTAGTTTCTTCATGTGATTTTTATGCTAGGAATCATACGGAAACGGCGTTACAGACAGTAACACAGACTCTCGATTTGGAGCCTCTGTGAGCTAGTTTTTCAAGAAACTCCTAGACATCGGTATTTTTAGGTGGTAAAAAATTAAATTCAGTGTTATGGATGAAATACATAATTATTGGAAATTAAATCAGATAAGGAAAGCGCACGTGATGAGGGTATTTGACTAAAAACAATATTATTCTGCCTGTTCATTACGGTTTTTTCTCCTCAGATTTTCCCTGCAACAGATAAGTAGTTGAAAACTATAAATGCAGAACAAAGTGTTTGTAGTAAGGCAGTTTCGCATAATTGCCCGGATTACAGGTTGCACGTACAGAAATTCTTCCTCACAGTTATTCTGAAAATTTCTGTACGGGCAACCAGTAATTCGGCTAAAATCTGAGTAGAAAAAACCCTAATGAACAGGCAAAATAATTCAAGACCTCCTGAACAGCCTTTTCGAAATTACTTAAAAACAATATATAATCTTGCGTTCAATGAAATTGTGAAATCTCTAAAAGATAGTATCACCAAAATAATGTTAGTATTTTTGCATAAGAAAACTTGTAAACTTTGAATGGAGGTAATAGTTTATAATATGTCTCCCCTAAAGTACCCCCCAAAATAAGAATTCGTTTACTAATGCTCTGTTTTCCTTTTGGGTCAGCAAACTGTGACACCAAATTTCGACCTTTTTCGTTCAGTGGTTTCGTAGAAATGGGCTGAGGCAGACGGACAGACACAAGAGTAATCCTATAAGGTTGTCTGCACATCAGATGTACGGAACCCTGTAAATAACTATTTGCTATTTTTTTATATCAATGTAATTTGCACCGACTTTAAGATTTTTGATTGACTTTTTGTACACATATTAAGGTAAAGTCACAATACAATAATTCCATAGTTTGTTCTAATGTCCAGATTCACAAGGATAAAAATGATAATCTATTAATGTATCGAAATGTTTGACCTAATTTTTACCGATTTTAAGATGTCTGGGGATATGAAAATTTACTCAAGTATTAAGAACCGATGAAAATACAGTAACGTTCCCAAATTCCCAAAATATTAAAAATGCACCTTCTATTAATATTTTGTTTAACAGAGATATAAATTCTACTAACTTCATATAATTAAGTGATTTTGATTAAGTTTAAACTAAGAACTAAGTGATTGAAGTAATCATTTTATTATAAAAACAGGATGTTTTTTATCAGTGACAACATTCTTATTTTAAACTTATTAAAAATCGTTTCATTAGATTGGATTCGTGGATTTTCTATTGCTGTTAAACATAATCTAATCGTTATAAGTTGTTTCTTTATTTTTGAGTTCGATTTGATACTAAAGCTTATTTTTCAGTTTTCAAACTATAATTTATTGTTCCTCGAAGTTTCCTTGGACCTCCATCGTCTTGAAGTGGTTGATCAC
The DNA here is from genome assembly GCA_034190945.1 of Octodonta nipae. Lineage (NCBI taxonomy): Eukaryota > Metazoa > Arthropoda > Insecta > Coleoptera > Chrysomelidae > Octodonta > Octodonta nipae. The sequence continues at coordinate 56,703,466 of CM067218.1, read as the reverse complement.
ACAACGTTTCAATAGCTGTGTATCTGCTATCGTCATCAGGTGAATGACCTGAGGAACGATTGACATTATCTGCCAACTTCAGACTATAATTTATTGTATTTGTATCTTTTATGTTACATTTAATTTCGATTAATGACATATTAAATAGTTGTTTTATATTTAACACTAGCAGGTTCGAAAGACTTTTGTCTGCCCATGCCAGGGGCCTGTTTCATAATCAAATTGTAACTTGTCGTTTTGTAATTTGTAGAATTTCGTTTCGTAATTCAACAAAATTATTCTACAAGTCACAACTTGTAATCCAAAATATTAGTATAATTAGTTGAATTATGAAACGAAATTTTACAAGTTACAAAACTACAAGTTACAAGTTGATTATGAAACAGGCTTTTGGAAGAAATTTCCTTGGGCTTTGTTTTTGGTTTGGGTCTTCAAAAGTTATTCGACCTTTGCCCAGCAGACACACTTCTAACCTTGGCCTAGCTCCGAATATTCTGCTCCTGGCTGAGAAATGTTGCTTAATCCTTGACTCAGCAAATAACTTTATTAAAACGCCGCCCCTATGGTGGGTGTGAACCTTTCTCGCAGCAAAACAAATACACATTGTAAATATCTGTCTGTACCCACCGCAACCGTTAGGAAACGTCAGCTGAAACAATGCCATCTCAAGTTGATGAAAAAAAAAACATGACAGAACATATCCGCCTGTAATTTTATGTACTTCTCTAAACCACAACTAACAGCATTGTAATAAAAATAAAAATAATAAAAAATCGTGCAGATCATCACATATTTGACATATTTTGACATTAGTCTGTTATGAACACGTATGTAATTTCATATAGTTCAATGTCAACTTATTCGTATATTTACAGCTGTTCATATTGGTGGTCATCTTTTTTACAATAGAAAAAATTGAATATCGTTCTGAAATTGAATCTTGGACATGATTTACGTGGAGGACATCCAAAAAGTTCATAAACCCCAGAAACAAAAATACAGGATAAAGTTCATCGTTTAACTGAGAGAGATATTTAGCAGATGCTCTATTTATCCCATTAGGCAGAGTAAGCAATATATTCTCTGAAGTTTTGGTTTTCATGAAGCTGATATTGTTGCCGCATTCACTAACTACTGAACCAATACAAATTAAAAGAAAACTTTCTCGTCAGCATTTGTAGTATTTTAGAACAGGTGAACATCATTCTGTTCACCATTTCAAGACGCTGGACGAGATATGGGTCAACTAGCAGAATTCTAATCATCGATGCGATTTAGGATTCAGAAATCTTTTGGGCTAGCTGGATGTAATAATTGTGAGAACAGACTTGTGTGACGAGAGAAACAAATCAGTTTTCATCAACACAACGGAAATTGTCACACGACTGAAAAAAAAATCATCACGAAAATCAGTGAACTAAAGTACAAGTTTGCAACTGAACGATAAGGTAGCAGAAGCCTATTTCAACAATTTTCCGTAATGGATTCGATAAGTTGGAGTATTACTGCAGTAACAACATGCATATCAAATAATAGAATTGTGTTTTTCTTAACGAATTTTGAACTTATTCAACAACCTATAATGTTCGTTACACTTTAAAACGACATTTCAGTCTCTAGGAAGATACGATCATAAATTTTTGGTCTACTAGACTTTTTGACATCATTTCTCACCCAAAAATTTATGTGTTTAAGGAATTTTTAAAAACTAGGCTACTACATAAAATTGTGCTAATATTTAAAATACCAGGAAAATTATATTGTATCTAATCATTTCTGTTAAAAATGTGGATCAATACCTAGGAAAATAGAAGGGGCAAGTTAATTGTTCAACTAATTACGAATCAATAGAGAACGGCATGATACGGTCGTTCAATAACATTTGGTGGCGGCAGCTATGTATCATATTTGACAGTAATTCGAATTCGAGGTGGCTGGTTCGCCTTAGGGAAATACATCTAGTATAATTATGCTAGAAATCATTTGATTTAGTTTGATGTGTTATTTCAGTTTACAATTAAAATTTGAATAAAATGTGATTGTTGAATTATAATAAAATAATAATCAGTTACTTATAAAATTTTTTAACAATATGCTTCATACCTAAACATACTACTTTATAATTACCATTCAAAACTTGTATTTCAAAAGAAATATACAGGGTGGGCCATTTTAATCTATACATCCGAATTGCTTCTATTTCAAGCATGGTATAAAAAAATTCTACAAAACTTATTTAAGGAGAAGGGCGACACCTTTTGGTGCAATTAATTTAGACCTTGAGCATCATTTTCAAGGTCATTTGTAGATCAGGGTGTTTTTTAATCGGAACCCCTGTTTTTGACACCGTATTCGGGAAGAATCTTCAAAATATTATTTCAAGGTCAAAAGCTTAAAAATATGAAATGGCTATTTTTCATATTTTTTCAACTAAAAAACAATGACATAGGCACCTGAGTGATAATTATCGCATCACAATATTAGAAACAAGATATTTTGAAATAAATTTTCTTGGTTTCTGGATAAATCATTTAAGATGTTTTTACAATATGTAATAATTACTGCTGATTTAGTTTATTTCGTTTAATGCTTCCGCTAATAAGGCATTTAACATGGCGTAAAATCAGAAAACAATCTCTGTACACTTGCTCTACCAAAGATATTAGTAAAATGAAAAAATCTATAGATTAACATATTTTTTACCTCAGGTTTATATTCTCACCAAAAATTGTATCTATATCACCTCTGACGTAAAATTTCTCGCGCTTCCCGAATTCGGTGTCAAAAACACGGGTTGCCATTTAAAAAAATACTGACCTTGAAATGACCTTGAAAATGAAGTTCAAGATGAAAATCAATTGCACCCAAAGGTGTCCCCCTTCGCCTTGAACAAGTATTGTATGAACTATTTTTTCATACCATGCTTAGGAAGGAAACGATTGTGGTGCATGGGTTAAGTTTATGTTAATATTCTACTTTAGCCATAACATTATTGCCATTTATGTCAGCTATTAAAAAAATACAAACGCTTTATTGTTATTAATCATTTTTCAATGCAGTAGATTATTAATGAATAACTGAAAAAAAAATCAATTTTCCCAACGGGAATCTATTTTTTCACCAGAACAACTGTGCGATTAAAATTAATAATTATTGCCGTTTGTGTCAGCTATTTTTTGTCATTTATCAAACATGAGTCAAATTAGTCTAACACATATTTTAGATTCTGAAATTAAATTGATGTAAGCTTTTTTCTATAGAACCTGTTTAGAACAACTGTTTCATTAGAAACACATCGAGGATAAGAATTATAGGAACAGAGTGTGTCAGACAGATAGCGAGAAATTGTTCGTTTTTCCGAAAATTTAACAACTAGCTGGTTATTTACAAGTTAAACATGAAATAATCAAAATAATTATGTAAAACACGAATAAAGTAAAAATAAGTTGCATTTATTAAATAAAAATACAATAATTTATTTTCTGAATGATAATTGTGGCATCTCTGATTTTTTGGGAATAACACCACATAAACTTGAAAGTCTGTATATTTCATAAAGTCTGTGTTTTGCTTTATAGAAAATATACTTAATTAGCTCAGAATCTAACGTAATATAAACAATATAATAAAATATTCAGATATATTAGGCCAATTCAGAGAAATCAATTGAGATTCACTGAACTACTCATTCGAACTGGTTAGAAATATTCCGTGATAACTCAATCCATAATATTATAATTTGAATTAGGACAACAATTATCGAATAACATATCACATGACACTTAACCGCCTATGCGATTTGACAGGGTGTGATCAGTTGTGTTTTGAAAAGTTTTATTGTCTATATTTTAGTAATCCTTCTCTATTAGTATTATAAAGTTGTAGTATTCTGTTTGTTTGTTTGTTTGTTAGTTTGTAGATATAGCAAAAAAAACTTCTAAAGATGTTGGCTAACTGACAAGTACTCTACTGGTTCCAACTCACCCACCAAATCTTAGATATGCGCATTAGGTTAGCTTTATTCAAGATTTGTTGTTGTCATTGTAACTAATATATTTCGATTAAAAAAAATCAACTGATATATCAAATGTAGTTTTACCGGGTGTTTTAAATATAGGACCGGTGAAACATAGAGCGGAGTAGAATTACATGGGTTAAAAAATCTTTAAAAAAGTTATACTAGGTGGCCCATAAGCAATTGCATATATACAATGTGGTTGGAATAACGAGGAGTGGAATTAGTTACTGCGGTGTTTCAAAAAGTTTATTTGGGGTGTACCATATATAGTTGCACATACCACGTGATTGAAAAACGGATATATTGGAATTAAATTTGTATAGGATGGATAACAAAATGTTATGTTTTTTGGCTCATAAGTAGTTACATATACAATGTGATTGAAATAAGTGAAGTATATAATTATAGTTATTAAATCTTAGCAGTTAGGATATTTTAATTATGTTCTTGAGTTATTATAGTGATGAAATCGGTTGAAAAAATATTAGAAGCAGTTGTTTATACAGGGTTGGTTTATAGGGTGGATAAAAAAAATATTTTATTTCCTGAAGTAGTTGCATATACAGGATGGTTGAAATATAGGGTGGAGTAGAATAATAATTGTACACGGTGGATAAATAATGGTTAATAATAATTGTTATATAGAAAAAGAGCAGTTGCATATATGGACTACCTGAAATATGGGGCTAACTAAAGTTAAGTTACACACTGTGATACAAACAAGATTAGAAAAAGTTTTATATGAAGGGTGGTTTAAATAAAATGTGGAGAGAAATTATAGCTCATACTGTGCTTTAAAAAATACGAGCAAAAATTGTGAAATAGCGTAGCTCATAATCATTTACATACAGAGGATAGATGAAGTAAGTATTTAAAAAATGTTATATCGGTGGACCAATATGCCGCATCATATGCAGGATGTTTCTAATACAGGTTGAAGTAGAGATAAATATACAAGGTGATTCAAAAAAATCTGAATAAAATTGTTATATAGGGTGACGAATAAGCAGTTGGAGTTTGGGTGAAATATGTTGGGGATTGGTGGATTTATAGTTATACAGAGTGGTACAAAAATGTTATATTGGGTGGTCCATAAGTAGTTTTAAATACAAGGTGGTTGAAATCGAGGGCAGAGAAGAATGTGAATGTTAAAAAAAATGTTATTTAAGCTAGACCATGAGCAGCTGCGTCCTACTATATAGAATATCTGAAATATGGGCGATGCACAATTATAGTTATGCGAAAAAAAAAGAATATAGGGTGAAGTAGCTATACTTAGGTGGTAAAAAACGTTATATTCGTTGACAAAGAAATAGCAGCAGCATGTACAAGATCGTTGCACTATAGGGTGAAGTACAGTTATACAAGGAGGTTAAAAAAAATGAACAAAACTGTTTTATAGGGTGGCCCATAATCACTTGCAGTTTGGGTGAGATTAGTGGATTTATAGTTATGTGGTACAATTTCATGAAATTGGGTCGAATTTCGACAACTGGCCACCACTAGTATATATATATATATATATATATATATATATATATATATATATATATATCTTGGGAGTTGTTACTGCGTTATTTCAGGCGACCAAACTAAACAGTTGGTATTGTAGGTATTGTAGACGTATAAAGAGTTTAGGCTTATCAAGTTTGTTAACATACTTCTAATTTCACATTTAAATTTTAAAGATAGATGAATTAATATGTTTTTATTCTGACGTTTACTTGTTTACCGTAAGTTAAACCACCCATAAATACCATCGTATTTATAGAAAATAGTTCAGTAAATTCGACAAGACTTACTTATTATTTTTAGTTTAAAAGTAATGTATGCTACAACATCAAAGAAGTTTTACTACAACCGGGCGTAAAGGTTGTAATTTTTTGATACAATAGATGTTCCAGATATGCGAGTTTTTAAATATTGTGGGAGGTGCTATTTTTAGTAACTCTATTTAGCACACAATGGATTATAAAAACTTCCTTGATCGATCAAACAAACCAAAAACCAAAACTACTCGTAGTGAGACATGTCACTTTAGTTAATCAATTTTTAACATTTTCACAAAGATTTTTATTTTAGTATTAAAATTCAATAACTTTAAAAACGGTACTGGTAATAAATAAAATAACGCCTAAACGGAAATAAATTCAACTAAACATGTGATAGAAGGTTTACGATTGAAGAATAAACCACCATTAATGAATATGTAAATTCTGTGAAAGGTATTCAATTGAATGAAAATATCATTAGTTAACAAACTTACTTTCATTTGTTTGGATAAATTACTAATCTTAAAGCAACTATATTTAATTATGTTCTCTAACAACATCTGGCCTGCGTGGTAGGTACTAAGTTTTGTTGTTCTACTGTAAACTTGTTCAAAGTATATGTAAAATATCGTTAATAAAAAAAGGAGGGGTTATTTAAATTTTCAAATATATATATATATATATATATATATATATATATATATATATATATATATATCTTACCTTAATTGTCCATTTAGCCAATAACATATTTTTGAGACATTTAGAATTCATCTTTAAAAATTAACTATTTTTTTCGTTCCAACCAAGTGTTGAGACTATATATAAATATTAAAATAATTCCATCAGCACTAAATAAATGTGCAACTTCCCTGATGTAGACTCTATCCAATGTCAACTACCACCAAGTGATGCTAATCCATACTTTCTATAAACATTAACCAGTAAACGAACAATACGGCATTTATACATACATATTCGCTGGTATAGTTTTGGAATAAATTTTAACTAAAATTACATGTTGCATAAGTTAGCCTTTAAACTTTATGAAATATGAAACTATGTAAAGTTTTTACATATTAGTATTTCTTAAAAAAAATGACTACTTTTCGACCAACTTACACCTACATATTTAGATATAGCCCTGGCATGCCATTATTTTGGCAAAATAACAAAGAAAGACGTGTTATCACCGGCAGAATGAATGTAAATGGCTCTACCCAGATACGGGTGACCAATCTAAGTGCTTCGATTATATACATAAATAATTTACCGGATGAATGTAATATAATTATTAATTATTTTCATTTCTTTCGGGCACTAAATTTGAAACTGCGTATGAAAAAGCATTGAATCAAAGATTCAAGACCCTTGTAAACATTCATTCAAATAGTTGAAATATAACCACCGTACCCCTTGTTTACCTTCAGACCATTTATTTGACCAAGTAATTTTTAATTACGTGAATATCGGGTGTTCTGTGATATATTACAGCAATTTAATATTTTCCAATTTCAGTGTTATACATTTTAGGAATATTCCCGTTCTTTAGCACATGAATTACGCCTCCGATGCTTTGTTCGATTTCTGCTAATATTCACAAATGTTTTGTTGTGGGATGTTAGGCACAGAAGAGTAGGTATTACAAATTAAGTGAAACACAATTTTATTACGTTCAAAATACATATGTACAGCCACTAAAATCGAATAATTAGTAATATTATTAGCATTAATAAAATAATAATCATGCTGTGCATGAGAAGTGACTTCTAAGTTTCGGTTCACTAGAACTGTATTGAAACAAAAATTCAGGGTATTGACTCAATGACTTTAGGATGCAATTCCATTAGAGTTTTCTTAACTAATTTTGTACCTGCGTCCATGGGAGAATATTATACCAAGATTAAGCATTGGTGAATTTTCTTTAATATCCAGTCTAAAACTCTAAAAGAATAGTTGAAATCGTACCGAGCTTATCTATTTGATACGTCAAATGTTGACGTTGACAAAAATTTTAGTTTGATAACAAAATTAGAAATCGTTTAGCTATTTTTTATCTGTGTTGTGTATGTGATAGAACTTCAACTTCTATCGAGTACGTTTGGGAAAAATGTATTTTTTTCATCATATAAGTAAAATAATTCAATAATAGGAGTAAGATTGAGTAAGAGAGGACACTGACATTTATTTTTTCCTGGAAATTAATATTAAAGTCATCCAACTTATTTGTTATTTATTACAAACAAACATTTATGATCACTTTTAGATGGCTGATATTTTTGACATTTGGTTGTTTTGATGTTTTAGATATATCTTACAATTTTAAGGTTGAAATTTCCAAAAGTCTGTTTTGAGCGGATGCATACCCTGTCAAAAAATTAAGGTTCCAAATTTTAGCTTTCTACAAGTAGTAAATTTATCATCAAATCATTGAGACATTTCTTTCAATTGTAAAATCGACGGGAAACTCAGTATCGGTAATGTAGCTGAATATTTGACATGCTTTAAAATGTTTTAAACTAAATATGATTGAAACAGTATTATTATATGACAGAACGATTTGATATTAGTGTGTAAATCAGGGAGAAACAGCTTTGCGAAATTGACACAGAATGCTTAACTCCACAGCTATTCGCTTTTTGTAATTTGGTAAGAACGCGATGCTTTTTATTTACAAAAATTTCGATCTTTGAGCAAAGTTGAAGAAAGCGCTTTAGGACTTTTCCGCAACTAACCCAGCATATGGCAAAATGATATGGTAAGTCGTTTTCTCTAATCTGTTTAATAAAACCGTGGAATTTTCGGTGACACATAATGGATTTAATGAAAGGAAGAACTTCAGACATATCTAAACATCTCCCGCACAAAGATTGATAAATGATACAATGAAAAAAATATTTTGGAACACCATCATTTTCTACACCCTTTAACACAAGAACAACCATTCCTTTATTTTCACGTCACATGTTCTTATCTACTTTATCTGAAATAGAGTTTTTCACCGAAGGTTCTTTTTATTATTAAGATTTGAGCCCCCTTAAAACATCTTTCTTACTAGTCGTCCAACGAATACTCAATATAAAGAAGCTCTTTTTACACTTCGGAATTTTTATCTAGTCCTTGAATAAGTCAGCAGTATCTGGCACACCAGTTGGCTTCTCTAGGGTCAGAGGAAACAACTCAAATTGCACATTTTTGTCAGACAGTCTAATAGTATGTTTTGTGCCGTGTTTTCTACCCTCTGGTCCATCGCGATAGCTGACAAGCTATTGTAAACAACCGTCATTGATTACTTTTCCATCGATGAATGCTTTTTCAAATTTTGCAATTTTAAGAGCTACATTAGAGCTGGCACGAATTGCAACCTCTTTTTTTCAGTATTGACTTTCCCAAACAAAAATTACTGCTGTTTCAACCCGCACTTCAAAACTTTAACATTTTAATGTTCAAAAAATTCCAGTATATTGTGAATAATTTAAAAAAATTTGTGTTTCATAATTACGTTTAATGTAATATTCTTTGAGAACGGCTATTGTTTAATTGCAAATCAATAATTGCACTTGTTCTCACTGGACCAAATCATTTACTTTTGCATGTTGTCTATTAGTTGTCTGTTTTCTTCTTATCCATACTAGTAAATCACATAAAACCAGTAAAATTCTTTGAAGGGGGTTTTATCCCTTTATTTTGCAACAGACCGTCTTAGTAGGTGGTCTGACTCAAGGTGGCCCTGCTGTTTTTCTAATTACTTCCATCTCGATGTGAGCGGAATACACTAGAAGTTTGTCGAAACAAGAAGCTAGCGCCATTTTTTTCAATTTCTTTCTAATTTGCCCCCAAAATTGACTTAATAGGTTTTTGTTTGTTTGCGCTATACTCTCGTGATGATATTACCGAGCTCTGAATATGCACCAAATGCCAAGTATCAGTAGATTTGTATAAAGTAATTTATAATAGACAGACGAACAGACACAAGCGGGATCATGTAAAGTTTCGTTATTTCATCGAATATACGTAACACTTAAAATTAATTTTCGAAGGTGCAAATGATACATAAGGTTTAATTAGAAATTAAATTATGCGCTAGGGTTAATATCCAATTGGTAAAAATATGTTTGTCAATAGTTTAGTTTACCTCTAACATATATCGGTCTATAAAAATGGGAGAGATGATAGATCTAGAGAGAAACAATGAAAAAGAACGACATCAGTCAGTATCAATTACTGTCATAATCCTGGTTTTGTACTCAAAATTTCTAAAGCTGTAACTAAGCATCTTTGATCACTTTTCCATCGATGAATGGTTTTCCACATTTTACAATTTTAATCTATTTGGCTTAACTGCAGTCATTGTGCAGTAAGAGTTAAGATATATTGAATTTTTCTTTTATTATAATCTCATAAAAAGATATTAATCTGTACTTCTGTACCGTGAATGTACAAACAAAATATGTCCTCTTTAGATGTATTCAACCATGACTAAAAAATGCAAAATTATTTTAATTATATTTACAGTAATTCTGATATCCATAATGGAATTGACTTTCCGTTCTTGAACTAATAGGGACTTTTCAGGAATAAACAAAAATTCTGTAAATAGATAAATTATAGTTCTTCGTATTATTTCGTTTGAAATTTCCATAATGGTGACCAAAATATTTAATGAGTGCAGTGGAGTTCTTTTTTTTTTGTAAAATTTTTCATTGGGGCACGAAAATGTTCCTTCTATTGCTGAGTGCAAAACAGATGTAATACGTCATAATCATTATTTAGATAATTTTCAACACCTTACATAGAATCGTAAAACACGGTTTCTGCTTAAACGAACAACATTCTCAACGCAAATTAATAATTAATATAATACAAGATAACCAATGAAACCAATATAACTTCATGCCTCTATTTATTCTAAAATCTTTGACTTCCAAAGGTCTACCACATCGCCATTTATCGCTTATTGTCAGAAACTAAAGTTTTTGTTAAATGTAAAAAGATGATCCACAACAATCTTTATTTTGAAATTTAGTTACCAAATTGAGAAAGTAAAATACTATTTTTATATTACAGAAAAACTAGAAAAGGACTAAGTCAAATATGTTTGTTTGAATTTATCGATCAATCAACCATACAAATACGACTAGGTACATGGCCTACTGTTTCTTTCTTTACAATATCAAATTTATCCATGACAAATGATTAATGTTGGTTACCTTGTTTATCAGCTGTTGGAAAATATAATTCTCATGAGTTCACCATTTGAATAGTTTACAGAGAGGCTTTCGACTGTTTAGAAGCTTAAAACTTATCAAGGAAGTTGTGGCTTTTGCAACTGAATTCTATTCATGCTAAAGGAAAATTTGATTGGAGAAGTGTGGAAAGTAAATTTCGTAACATATAGCTTTCTAAGGCTTGCTCCAACTTTGCCCGCAGTTCATCATCATCAAGGGAAAAACTCTTACCAACATGAAACGTGCTTAGAATAATTTCAGCAAAATGAGGAATAAGTTTTTACTGAGGCCAAGGAATTTTCCAATCTATGTTGATATATGTGACTTATTCGTTCGTCTTAGTAAACCACTTGCGTATTTTATTCTAGATTTTGTAAAAGAGGCTCTAGGTTCGTCCTCTTTAGCTTTCACAAAAAAGTCATTACAGATTCTAATCATAACAGAATTTTGTATATTACTATAACGGGAATATTTTAGAAATCTTTCTTAACGGATGTTACTGACAAATCCTAATGAAAATTCCTATAAATTTAGTTTCGGTAGTTTATACCAGGAAAAAAATGAAATTTTTTCGTCATACAATATTAAATATTTACAAATATAAAACTAACAAAATATTTTTAAAAAATTCAAAGCTATGTTAAAACCTCGTACAAACTTCTCAAAACTTATACTTTGATGATAATATTTATCTGCAGAAAAACTAGATAAATGCTCTAAATCCAAACACTTACTGAATTGTTTTGTAACTGTTGTTTCTCAGTTTGTGATATTAAGACTTTCTTATGTTTAAATAATCGTGCTCCTAATATTTTATTAAAGAGGTCGACACTAATGTGTTTATAGGTTATAATGTTCTCCCATTTTTGTACACATTTGAAATCAGTGGACCCATATCACGTAAGGCACAAAATTGTGCTTGTTGGTTGGGTAAACAGTAAAAATGCCTAACAAAATTTTTTGCACATATCATAGAAGGTTTTAAATTTTTATAGACCATTGTAGAGACTTAAAACATTCTAAAAACTTGTTTTTAAAACCCAATAAGACGATCTTTCAGTGGGGAATTATCAAAAAAAAAACAAGCAAACAGTTTCTGCATTAATATTTCATAAAAGGTTACACTCAACACATCTACTTCTTAGATACTACTCGGCTCATGTGACTAATTGTCTCTTGTCAACTCTGCAATAAGTGAGGTAGAGATAATTCAAATTTTTCTGTGAAGAATGGTCGGTTGACATTCCAGTTATATGAAAATATTTGTTCTGTTGAAGCCTCCAGCTACTCTCAGACCTGTGCTGGATTATCCAGGAACTGGCAAGAAGCCTTCAGTTTTGATTTACGAGTTACCCCTCTGAGAACCCTTTGATGGCGAGTCAAGGGGCCACACATTCGGGATAATTTTAACCATTTCTGCGTAGACCATATTTTACCTCATTCCTGTCATTTTCTCTCCCACCGTCACCATAGAGGTTAAGACTCTTAACTGATATAAAGGCATGAGCTGTGTCTAAGACTGAAATGAGCGAATGACAACTAAGATCTTCCAAATACAAATGATACAATCGTAATTTGAATCATTAGGAACCGTTCGATGAGATGTGAAGCTTTACACAAATCAGAAACACAAATACGAAAATTATATTTCGAAATTTACACTTTATTTTATAAACGACACGTGTTTCGGCATACAATGCCTTTATCAAGTTTCACAAAATACTAAAACTATTATTCTAACTACAACATTATATATACATATTACTTAACTAAACTAATTATACAGAGCCATTAAAAAGATTTAAAAGTGGGGATGGATTAAGATCTCATTGGTTATTTAATAGTCTACCTGAATATTTATACCTGTTAATTTCTAGGGATTCTAATAGATTAATTTTACTGGGGTTATTTTCCAAATGTAATATATTTACAGTATCGTTAAAGTTGTGATTATCCTCTACTAAATGACATGCATAATTAGATTTATTGTCTTGTGTGGAATAACTTCTTGTGTGCTCTCTAATACGAGTATTAAAATTTCTAAATGTCCTACCAATATATAGCTTATCACAATTACCGCAGTTAAGTTTGTATACCTCGGATTTACAATTACTATCTACTCTTGATTTATTATTCTTAATATATCTGGATAAATTATTTGAAGTTTTATAACTGATATTTTTGTCTTGTTTTTCTAAAAATGATTTTACTTTATTACTTGTTTCGCCCAGGTAAGTTAAAGTTTTGAAAAAATCATAAGGATTTTTATCAATAGGATAAATTAAATTTAGAGCCTTATGGAACATTTTCTTTTTTACTAAGTTATCGATGAGATGGTGATCAAATCCGTTGTTTACTGATATCTGTTTAATGATGTTTAATTCTTTTTCGAAATTTAACGGCGTCAAAGCTACATTGGTACTTTTGGTACTTTTAAATCTTTTCAATGGCTCTGTATAATTTGTTTAGTTAAGTAATATGTATATATAATGGTGTAGTTAGAATAATAGTTTTACTATTTTGTGAAACTTGATAAAGGCATTGTATGCCGAAACACGTGTCGTTTATAAAAAAAAGTGTAAATCTCGAAATATAATTTTCGTTTTTGTGTTTCTCATTATGGATTTACATCAAGTATCAGCCACAACAATTCAGTATTTTACATAAATCGTCGCCAAACTTCTATGTACCAGTGATTTTCCACTCTAATTCTACCCCTTGCATGGTCCTGGAATTCTGTGACCGGCAACATCAACTGGTTTGGACATCCACCGGTAACATGTTGATCAGTGTTCTCTGCCTTCAGTTTTTTCTTACAGTGCGAACCCATAGCGTTCTCGCATTGTTGCCAGATTCAAGGAAAATGTTGCTATAATAAACAATTTACTGGGATCCACTGGTAGGGTAAAAACAACGTCAGGCTGAAATCATACTTATCACTAACCATACTTATTCAAAAATTATAGTGGTATAGAATTATTATGGGGTTGATTTTCAGTTCAATAAAATATTCCTTGTTTTGGTTCACATTCACACATAAAGTATGTTCCAAATTCCTAAAATATGAGTAAATACATTAGGCATAGTTCAGTTGAAATATGTACTGCATGCAATCAATATTTTACAGTTTTAGAATTTATAATGAATCGAATTTTTACGTATCAGAATTTACGCTTTTGTCTCTCATAAAATATTTAGAACCAACTTTTGTATAATGTACTTCCGTAGACAGGATATATCGATTGGCGGATCTCTCCAAATGCTACTTCATCTCCTCCCAAAGGTGAATAAATATCCTGAGAGGCAACATTAATAAATGTTAAACGAATGCCTCACGTTGGTATTAGGTAAACATAAGACCAGAAGTTTCCTCTCGCTACATATGGTATTCAAGCAAATTGCATCTCTTGTGAAATTTTCCAAGAATATCAAGCATTCGAGACTCAGGTGTAAGCCTCATATGTGTGATAAAAATAACTGAATTGCTCTTCAGCATCGTCAAGTATATGAAATCTTACTGAATAGTATTCGTCATATAACAAGTTCGGGCGAGAAGACCAATATCTTTGTTACTTATGAAAATTGGTGAAAAAGCACATAACTAGTTTGTGCCAGTTTGCTGTGATCTGGAAATAAATTTTCCAAATATGAAAAGTGATTTTTTACTCAGCTGCAACTCGTATTCGTGTTATTAGTCCTGCAATAATTTTCAAATTTATTATTCCCTTTTGGTTTTTGATGTCTTTAAACCCGAGACAATCATTTTAGTGGTCCAAGGTTAAATTGAGGTTCACTGAATAATTAAGTTGTATATTGGAAGCCAAAAAATCTTTCCAATTAGTAGGTCAAGATGTGGCCGGCTAGGTTATTATTAGTAACAAAATCACCGACTTAAAAAAATTAAGTTATTATATTCGATGCGAATTTTCGTTATTTATTTTTATATTTGGATGGTTTGAACTGTATTCTATTCATTTGCTATAGCATTTTAGGAGTACTTGTTGACTTTTTCGCCTACGGCTCCACAAGGAATATTTTGAACTGTATTTTATGAAAGAAAATACCGAAATTCATTGCAACATAAAACATGGGTATCGTATATTTGGAAGTATGCATATTAACTAACTGTATTTTATTAAGAAGGATATAAGGTAGGGTCGCATATTTCTGTGTAACGCCAAACCGTTTTTTAGTCCTCTGGTTTCCAGATAACAGCATAACCGCTGAGGATAGCTTATACTGTATACTAATAATTTCTATCCCCTATCAGAAAATCAGAAAAGATATTTTTATATGTCATTTTATGTATCACCAAAGGTACATTCTGAAAAGTGGAGTGATCTAAAGCAATTGATAGCATATGTCTCTCAATAAGGTTGCGTATAGAATTGGAAAACTCTTTCATAAGCATCAGGGGAAAATGACCAGTATCAGTATCCAAAGTCATACAAGTGCTACCATTTCCTATGGATAGACCTTAGCCAAGTGTATTCATCTACCAATACCCGAACTGAACACAAATCATTGAATTGGTTATTAAATTTCTTCAACAGCTTACTTGGCTTGAACATGTGTCTAAATTATTTCCGCAGGAAATTTCGTGAACCGCTGAGACTGCTGTCTCCGAAATATCCGACGCCAAGATTTTGATGGTAGGCCTAACCTGGAAGTCTTTGATTGGTCAATAGTTTAGTCCCTGTAATTCTGGCGAGTTAATTCGCGGGGTATAATTTGTTTCGTAGCCATTTATATTTGTGCATTAATGACTCACAAATATAAACCAGCTATAAAAGTGTGGTGTGAGAAAAGTGAATATAAGATGGAGCCGACCCAAAAAACTACTTTTAGTCTTCTTCGATATATCAGCTATTGTATGCAAGCTTACTGATTTTTCAGAGATGGCTTCATAGAGTTGGGTAGTTTAAACAGCATTTTAGTATGGCAAGACACGAATAAAACATTAAAAATTCTTTTGTCTGGGTGATAAATTAGATTCTTCATATTAATGAGAAAGTTTTAATATAAAATATAGAAATTTAAAAAAAAACAGAATTTTATTTTCATGTTATAATTTTTTAAATTTATATACCGATTTTAATTTAATTAGGCTTATTTTAGAGGCAATTGTAGGTGTCTGAGTGCTGCCTTCATTTTTTTATTCACTTTTAAAACCAAACTGGCAACGTGTCAAAATCTTAGCAAACTTTAAAATACGGTGGTACTTTCTTGGGTCATTATGTATAGCTTTAAAACTAAGATTGTGAAATCTCGGATTAAAAGAGATCGCATATTAGAATCCCGCGAGAAATAACAGACCTATGGCAAGTTAAAGGTAGGTATGTTTTAACATCCCAGCACCTAATTTCTCTTATGTTGCAACACTAAGTAGACGTAATGACACATTTGGCTTCGTTGGGTACAGGTAGTGTTTAGAATTGTGAGCTGTGTGAAAATGGTGCTAGCTAATGACCGCAAAATTTGTAATAAAACTTCAATTTTGGGAACTAATGGGGTTTAGAAAAATATTCTCAGTAAATGGTCTGGAAGTAGTAACTCCCAAAACTCACAAATCTTTAAAAATGGTTTTATTCTCAAAAAATGTTTTTGTTGTTGTTGACAAACTGACTTGTTTCAGGGCAAAGCTAGACCTAATTAATCTTGTTGTTCACACAAATCTGTCAATGTACATCATATTACCTATACTTACATATATGTATATACAAAATGTATAACTACATATCAATTATTCAAATTATTTTTATGGATTGAAAGTTTATCTTATTCAGTAACCAAAAAAGTGGACCCTGGCACTAAGTAATCTAACATTATTGATTGTTTAAATTATAAACGAGGGATACAATATATAACAAAGTAAAGGTGATGACAAGACGAAGTGTCAATTATAGACACAGACGCATGAATATACAAAGAACTATAGAGTAAACGGCTTTTTTAAAATTTATTAGATAATAGATGAAGAAAAAAGACAGCAAAAACATTTTTTGAGAATAAAACTATTTTAAAGATTTGTGAGTTTTGGGACCGACTATATCCAGACCATTTATAAATGGACTCAAACTTACTAATACTTCACAGTATATATTCTGAATACTTCGGATTTAACCTAAAAGAAGGCCTGGGATTTGTCTGAGCGTTCCGCATATTATCAAGACGACGATTAAATTACTGAAATAATCATCTACACTTACTCCTGAAGTTAAAACTGGGAAACTGTTAAGCTGCGGAAACCTTTTAAATAAGTTTTTTAATTAGGAGATATCCAAAAAAATACGATTTATTGAAGACAAACTTATCATTATGAACAATTTAGAAATACCACTAAACCGTTTGTTTAGTTAAAGAAAGGGACAAGTTCAGTAATTATGTAATGGTGTCTGCGGGAAATTATAAGGTTGGTTTGATTGTTTTTAAGCAAGGAGTCAAACTGAAGTCCGAAAATTATTGCGATAGTGTTATTACATCGCACGTCAGAAAATGTTACCAGGATTTGACTCACCCCGCATCCCATAATTTTTACTAAATTTTTTATTGTTCTTTAATAGTACCATTTCCGCAGCTGTCAATAATTCTAAATAGCAGCGGTACCCAATGAAGGGAAATTTGTCATTACGCCTATTTTGCAAAATATTACCACTGGTTTTACGCAGAAGTATTCAAAGTTTCAGACTCATACATTTAAAGCTATGCAAAGGAAGGATCAGTATGTCTTAAAATTTCTCAAAATCTAAACACGCCCGCCATTTTGTTTTAAAACTGGTTTTAAAAATATCTCTTAAGAATGCCAAAGTTAATTAAAATCGGCCCTTAATTAAAAAAGTTATTAGATGAGAATAAAATTCCCGTTTGTTGTAAAACACTTTATATACTGATTTTTCAGACAATGAAAAAGCGAAAACTTGACTCAAGGAAGATTTCCTAACGTTAACTTGGCATGAATAATAAAAAGAAAGAAACATAAATCAAACAAACTGAATAAATGGAAAATTTTCGGGTATTAAAAAAATTAAACGAATCGGGATAAAACCCCGAGGTCATGGACTGTTTCTGTCACTGAAATTTCACTAATAAGTTGTGCAAGATTACTCAGTATGCATGACGTATCACATTTCTCTTAAATATGAAATAACTCTGTAGTCGCTCTATCAAGTGAAACGTTCATTTCACCTTCTAGTACGTAAAAGACAAAGGACATGCCCACGCGGTCTCATGGAAAACATTAATTTACTGAGTGAGCAGGAGAAGACTGCTTTTGTGTATTTCTGTTGGATGAAAACGGTCGACATCAGGGTCGGTTCATTTATTTCTATTATATATTCGGATCAAAGGAAACTTCACCGTAACCGCGGGTAATAAAAGTTGTTACAACTGCACCTACCTACCTAGACCATACTATGGCATTAAAAAACTAATTTAAAGGAATGCAAAACACTTTCTATTGTGGTATTTTTGGAAACAATTCAACATGTTTCAAATATCCTCAGTATGTGCTAGATAAATACTAAAAAATGCGTAAGGTATATTTGATATCTGAAGGAACAAATACGGCACATTGATACACTAAAAATTAATTTTATGTTATTTGTTTCGTAAATATTTCTGAATTAATGTTGAGGAGATCTTTGATTATTTTCCCTGTACATGGATATTTCTCTCCTCAGTTTTTGTGGAAGTGTAGTTGGGTAATTACTGGAAATTTCGAAAATTTGCCAAATAGTACTGGTTGAATCAAAAGAAATGCTTCGTCACCGATATTCGGAGAAAAAAAGTTGTCTAAATGGTGTTTCGTGTAGTGTACGCTACCTATTATGCATGGAGTCGTTTCAACGCCAAATCTGGACTCGCTATCAATCACTGTGTGTTAAAATTGAATTGAATTTTATTTTTGAAATAAATTATGTTGAGTTGAAACGTCTCCAAACACAAATACGTATTACACAATATACACATACTATTTATACACAGGAATACTTGTTGATTATATTGTACACATCTTTCTCAGTATATCTAGGAAAAAACTGAGGCAGTAAATGGCTATGTACCTACAGGCAATATCTCATAAATATTTATTCTTTTGTGCATAGTACAATTAAGTAATATTATAATTGCTAAGAATAGAACCACAAAGTTGGAATATCAAACATATATATGTATTAGTGTAGCCAACCTAAGGACACATTGGATTAGGTATTTTAATACAAAACTTAAATAGCATAGAATTGTTAATATTTGCAAACATTTAATAAGAAAATCAAAATGATTGTTAGTGATCACAATCAGGTTTACATAACAAAAGATAATAATGTTCCTTTAAATATTTATGAATTAAAACAAATATCTTAAGATTTCTAAAAATTAATATCGCTTCACGATGTAGCTCTACAGAAATTTGGTTTTGCCAACTACAAAACAACGTCTTGCCTTATATTTTATACTGCAGAAAAGAAAGATACATACATTGGACTACCTACCTCTTTCATTCCAAATATTTTTAATCGATAATTGATTCGCAGTTGCTATCAACATTTAAATGTTATGTTGTTTGCTACGTTTTTCCTATTGGAATTATTATAATCTGTCTTCTTTAGGGCTGTTAGTAAATATTCTCGATATTCATAGACGACATAACATCAGTTGCTTAACAATTTATTAACGGACTTCCAATAACGAAGAGATTAGGAATCCTGCTGAATAATTCATATTTTTGTATCGACAACTATCAATTCAAAAATCTGTTTTGAAAGCTGGAATTAATTGCCCACTTTGGTAAATTAATACATAATATGTAACCAGTGCAATAGATATTTAAGTTTGCTGGGTATCGACTTCAAAAAATTGTTTATATGTAGGTATTTACTTAGTGCATAATAAGCTATTGTTACTGTTTGTATTCATCACTGTATTGCTAATAATTGTGAACGTGTGTTTTTATTGTCCCCGACTTGACTATACAATGTATGGCAGCACACTACCTCTAAGGCACGCATAGCTTGCCTTTAGGGGAAAATTCACTAAACCCCAGATATCCTAGATATCAAAAGGGTTTAGCTCTGTAGGAGCCCTTGCCAGGCCCGTGGTTAGAGTCGTGGCAGCAGTTTCCCATAAACTTCGTGACCGTCCGGGCTGTTCCTAACAGGACGGCTTTTTGCATTTGTTGGTAAAGATGTTCGTCCAGACCGAGGTATTTTAAATTGTTTAATAGATGTTTTGGAACTAGTCCTGTCGTTGACATAACAACTGGTACATTTCGTGTGTTGTTTATGTCCCACTGAGTCTTTATTTAAAATTCCAAATCCCTATATTTGGTTATTTTCTCAGCCTGCTTGATATTTATATTATTGTTGTTAGGAACAGTTCGATCAGTCAGTATCGTGCGGTCCCAGTATAGCTTGTAGTTGTTATTTTCTAAAACAGATTCTGGGTTGTATTTATAGTAAGGTAATCTTATCTTATCTTATTATTGTTATTAAAATGGTTTTATTAGCTACTTTTTAGTTCTATTTTATGGTCGCATAGTTTTACTTACAAACATATTTTATTTAATTTATCTTCCTACCGGCAAAACATAGCTGCTGCCTATTATCACATTCATAACATCTAGACATCTTCAGTTGAGAATCTTCTTATATTTCATTTGAGCTGCATCTTGAAGCCATGCAGTAGATATAAAATATCTTATATATGTAAAATTATATAGGTCCGAGTAATTTAACAAATAATGCGGTTATTTAAATAAGTAATTACTACCATACTTAGAAATTCTAGTAGGACTGTCGATAAAATATTATTTTCTAAAGTAAAAGTAATTCGAAAATGAACTCGTGACAAATACACACTAAAGCTAAAGTGTAACTACTACATAAAGGTTCTTTTGAAAATGCATACCTCTTTTATGTTTAAATTCAAAAACATTCCGAATCGATAGTGAGCGTTACTCTAAACCTATTAAGTTTACACTCTTATGCCACATGCAGACTGGCAGTAAATAATTTCGCGCCGTAAGTTGTAAGTTATTACAACTTCATGTGAAAATAGTTCCGTTTAAATTCAATATGAAGGCTCTACGTGCGAAAACTATCCATTAAATCGCTATCTGCAATTTTAACGGTAGAAATAAACCATTTAATCCTTGTCATCGCACACTATGATATATGAGGATTCAACTTCTGAGTTTATGTTCTTCACAGACGACTTACTTACTGACGACGTTTTTCCGATAACTTTTTGAATATATTTTGAAATGGCTTTGTCGCCCTAGGTGGCAATCTGAGATGAGTTATGTTCTTCGTGGAACTTGTATTCCTTGACATGGATTGTGACGTTTGGAAGTATAGATTTTAATGACTTATTTTCATTACAAGTAATCAAAAAACATTTTATCTGAATATCAGAGGTAAAGGAAAAACTAAAAATATATGTAGTTGAGATCATTGTTACAACGAATTGGTAAAATAGCATGCCTTAAATATACAAAATATTTATAATTTGATATAAACTTATTAGAACTTCTTATATTTTCACACTACCGCCTGCTTTTTCAGTTTAACTTCACATCTCAAAATTTTTAATATTCTTTCAAAGATTTTAATCATTTTTACATAAGGCCAAAATATTTTGTAAATGACCGCCAAAGCTTTACTCACAAATACATACTCTTTTCACAAAATTAGTAATAACATTATAGTATACAATTGGTGGTATTTCATGGATATAGTGTCGAATTTCAACCTTAAATGCTTCGGTGTTAAGGGCTGTGACTTCAGATAACTACCACAACCAGAAGTCGAGAAGTCTTAATCACAAGACCGTGGTGTCCAATTCGGGTCACCAAATCGGGAAATGACACAACTAGAAGCAAACTCAAGAAAGTTAATGTTTCATGAGCATTATGACATGTGGAACCCTCCTGCTGAAACCAGATGTTATCAAGAGCTATACGTTCAAACTGAGGCACAAGAAACTGCGTTATCATATATAGTACGATAAGGTTCGTCATTCACCGTTAACCTTCCTCATCTTCAAAGAAATACGATCCAATAATTCCCCGAAACCACAACTGGCACATCAAAAATGGAACATTTTGGATGTATTGTTTTCGATAAATATTTGTTTTTAATACTATAATACGAGCAAGGTTTTGTTTATATATATATATATATATATATATATATATATATATATATATATGGTTAATAAAAAAATCAAAGATCAAAATAGTAAGGGAAAAAGAAGATTCATAATATCGTATTATATGTATTGAAAGCCAATATTAAAATTTACAATTGAAATTTTGGAAAGACAGTTCTTTTAAGTGTAAAAATGAAATGAAACCTAATATGCAATGTAAAGACAATAAATGATCAAAATTAATCTTTTAAAGGATAACACATTTGACACTTAATGAAGCTTATAAAATAGAACATCTAGAGATATGTGATAAGAATATTCTATCCAACATATATAATACAATAAAAACATTTAATAAGTAGAAAATGTAAATCTTACCTTGAAAACTGATATGCAAATAGGATATCTAAACGTCAAAATTTAAATTAATCGGGATTTGCATAATTTTATATTTCATGCACAACAGGGGTAGTATTTCATAAATTTTAGAATCTTATAATCACATTTTAGAACAAATCATTAATAGAAACTTAATATTTCCACTTTAAAATTTGTAAATGAAAATCACAAATGTCAGAAATACTTGGATCAAAATTACGAGATAACAAGTGAAGCGTTTAATATGAAATTTAGTCAGATAGACAGGGAGGGGTAGAGAATTCGATAGTAGAACATGTGTTTTGTACAACAGTGAGAAGTTTTTAGAAATTTTGGCTTTGTGGAACAATGAAATTGGAAGTGACAATATTTGACACAGGGCGTGAAAAAGTAATGATTTTGAAATTTTATTTATATAAAATGGTGGCAATCAAAATTGAGTAAATGGGAAATTAAGTTTGAACGAAGGGAGTGTTATATTTTAAAATGGTAAATCAAAATTAAGAGTTAAGGGAAAAAATATAGGATATGGTCCCATGTCAGAATAAAAACTATATAAGCGAGTGCAGACAGGAAGAAAGAGATTATAAATTCGGCAGTGTAACAGTAAACTCTAGCTGAGGTTAAAAGGTGACAGTTAATGTCAAACCTTGATATAACTTTGAAAATTTTGTAAAAAGAAGTCCAGAACTAGTAGAATTTGTGAACAAAATAAACAACTATCATCTAAGGAAAAGTAGCAGATCAAAGACAACTGATATATGGTTTTGCAATACAATACGAAGTATTAGAAAAGAAAAGAAGTAACGACCTGAAGTAAAAATTTTTGAAAAGAAAAGCAGCAAAAGTTAAAGATAAAGCAGTACATTTATATAAACAATTTTGGAAAGAAGTAGCAAAGGTACGAGGTGAAGCAGTATATCTATTTAAATAATTTTGGAAAGAAAACAATAAAGATTGGAGATAAGCAGTGTATATATTTTAGAAGCAGTCAAAGCAGAGACTATACCTGGACATCATCGTCATAGAGAAAAGGGTTAATCAATCGCTAGGATACAAGAGGATAAGTTAAAACGTTGTGATAATACTTTGAAAGCTTCAAAGTAAAAAAAGAGGTATTTAATACAAAGATATATTTATAAAACAATTTAATTGGCGCTCAACTATTCATTCATTCATAATTTTAATAATTAGTTTAGAAAGTTTGATTTATTGGGAAATATTTTTTGGTAATGGGTTTAGAGATCAAAAATTGAAAATCAGAATTGCATATTAAAATTTCATGTCATTTAAGAAGCAACTGTAAAATAGAATAGAACTATTCGAAAATTCAAATCTTTTTAGATTAATTTAAAAATAAATAGATAAGAATTTGTTGAATGAAATCATTTAAATAATATTTGATCATTTTATTAACTAATATTTGATTTGATAGTTTACATATATGTTGATTGAAGAAAAAGGGTTATAATATAATAATATACTATATTCTGTGTTTTACTTTTAATATCAAGTTTTGGTAAGTTTATTAGAAGGTTAGTTTAATCAGAAAAGGTAAATAAACAGTCTAAAGTTCTTATTGAGAAGTCATTACAACAGTTTAGAATCCCTACTGAGTTTTTTTTTTTCAAGAGTCGGAGCATTTTAATAAAAAGATTGTGTGGAGTTCTTATATAGAATCTAATATCATTATAATAAAGTTAAGAACGACACGATGCTGTGGCAAAAATACTGCAGCCAGGAACTAGCGCTGAAACTCGAGCTATCACAGTCGGTAAGAACACCTTACTATATATACAAACCAGAATCTATTTTAGAAAATAACAACTACAAACTGTACTGGGACCGGACGATATTGACCAATCGGACTGTTGCTCACAATAGACCAGATATAGTTTTGGTAGATAAAGTCTCTAGAAAAACAACCTTAATTGACATAGCAATCCCTATCAACAACAATATAAATATTAAGCAGGCTGAAAAAATAGCCAAATACAGGGATTTAGAATTTCAAATACAGAGAGAATGGAACATGAACAACACTCGAACAGTACCAATTGTTATGTCAACAACAGGAGTAGTCCCAAAACATCTATTAATTAATTTGAAATACCTCGGTCTGGACGAACATCTTTACCAACTGATGCAAAAAGCCGTCCTATTAGGAACAGCCCGGACGGTTAGAAAATTCATGGCGGCCACGACGCCAACCTCGGGCCTAATAACCTGGCAAGGGCTCTCACAGAGCTAAACCCTTTTGATATGTAGTATATCTGGGGTTTAGTGAATTTTCCCCTAAGGGCACACTATGTGTGCCTTAGAGGGAGTGTGATGCCATATATTGTATGGTCAAGTCGAAAAAGTTAAGTAAAGTATTAAAGCAAAATCTAATATATAATGACACCATTACAAAATAAATGGCGCCCAACGTGGGGCTGTAGAACGCCGTGACAACATAGAGTTAAAAAGTACTATTACAATTTATTGGCGTTCAACTAATCTGGGTCACGTTGGCATATATATAAAACACGAGCGAGCCTAACATGTAACAGTAAATTGGAGCAGTAGACTAGAACTATAGACTGTAGAACGAGGAGAACAAAATACTAAAGGTATTTACAATAGAACAATTTTTAAAAAGATAAAGTTACTAAAAAAGATATTTCCCAAAACAAATAGTTGTAAAAAATATTTGAATAAAGTTTTGATTGAATAGTTAATATTGGCATATTTTTGATTGAGTTGATTGATATTTTGATTTAGTTTAAAAGATAATTATGGAAATTTGGGAGATATAACAACATATATAAACGAAAATTAAAACAATATTATTATTATCAAATTACAAATAATTGAAAAATACAAATATTGAAATAAAATACATATATAAAATGGTAGTAACAAGAAAAAGAAACAAGAAAAATACAAACCAGGAAGGCCAACAAGATGAGCAGAAGGTGCAAGAAGATATCATGGTGGAAATGGACCATGAAGATGAGGAAAGTGTCAGAAACCAGGAAGTGGAGGATGGTGAAGATGCTGATGGAAGAGTAGTGAAGATAAGAGCACAAGTACATTCACCGAAGATAGGAACACAGGAAATGGTAGTGGACTTAAGCATGATATTAACAGTTATACAAGAATCCAATATTGAAACTACTAATTACTAATGAATTGAAAAAGGAATTAAAAGAATCCAATAATGAAATAAGAAAAGAATTAAAAGAAGTTAATATAATGGAAAAAATTGAAGAAACAAAGCAAGAATTAAATACAGCAATAGATAACAAGATACAGAAATGGAAAGAAATTTAAGACGAGAAATGCAGGAAGTTATAGAAGAAACGTTTCAAGGACAAGAAAAAGCAAGCAATGATTTGGAGATGGAGAGAAGAGAAAGACAATGTTAAATGGAAAATATGACTGGAAAAATAAATTCAGTGCAAGAAAAAGTACAAGACAATGAGAAACAAATTCAACAAAGGTTTAGAAGGGAAAGAGTTACAAAATGAGAAGGATTTACAAGAACAATGGAAATAAATTAATCGTATAGAACAAACAAGAATGCCTATAATGATGGAAAGGTCAATGATAAAGTTTATAAGCATAAAGTTTAATGGAAAATTAGGGAAGATCCATCCATGTATATTTATCCAGACAATGAAAACTCAATTACAGGGTATAAGAAATATAGAAGAAATAAAAATCGGGATATGGCAAGGATTGGTAAATAGTGCAGCTATATGGTTTGCGTCCATGAAAGGTGAAGTTTTATCATTAGAAGAGATTGAGGAGAAGTTTTTAAATTATTATTGGGGGGAAACGCAACAATTAGAATTCAGGAAAAAATTATATTTTGGTATATACCATGAAAAAAGGGGTAACATGATTGATTATTATGCTTTGAAGTTGGTAACTTCTACGAAACATATGAAGCCACATATGAGAGAGGCAGAAATAGTGCTGAATATTGTAAGACATTATGGGGACGGAATTCCAGAAACAATAGTTATACAAAATATAAAGAAAATGGATCAGTTAATTAACTATTTAAATAGAATTCAAAGATTAAAATATAATAAAACAGGAAATTATCAAAATCAAGTAAGAAGCAGGAGTCAGGAAAACAAATCTAGGTGGAATGAAAATATGAATCGTTTCAACAATAGAACAAATTAAGGAGATAACCGGGGATATCAAAACAGGAATTTCAGAGATAGGAGGAACAATAATCAATTCAATAATAGAAATCAATTTAGAGATAATGGATTTCAGAATAGAAATTTTAATTCAAGATTTAACGGGAACGAGGGAAATGTTTATCAAGAAAGTCGAAGAAGTTATGAACAACCGAGACAACAAGATCAAAGTAGAAGAATGAATAATCTCTGGAGAAGACATAGTCGAGAAGAGAATAAAACTAATTCAGAAGAAAGTAATGGGAATCAAGTAAATAGAAGAAATACCCAAAGAAGTAGAACTTGTGAAGCACGACAGAGGAATAATGATATAAATAGAGTGGCCAGTGCTGATCAGCAAGGACAAAATAATAATCAGGATTTTAAAGGAGCCGAATACCAAAACAAATGACGCAAATATAAACTCTAATAAAGACTATTTTATATCTAACAATGTATGTACCTACCAACATTTAAAAGAAATAATTGGAACTGAGGAATAAGAAGAAGAAAGTGATAAAAATTTAGAACTAATTTATATTAATGGAAAAGTTAACAATTTAACCTAAATACTATTTTGTGTTTACAAAATTCTTTATGAAATAAATGCTATTATTATACTTTGACTAACTTTATTTTTGGTTTATAATTGGAATGTAATCAGATATTTCTTAATAGAATGCAGCAGACAAATATTTGAAATGTTTTTATTAGGTTTAACCATTATATTTTACCACCAAAATATTTTTGATAAGTGATGTATTATCACACACACTTACACATTTATATTTTTAGACCTATGCATTTTTGAAGAATTGTTTAAAATTGATAGACCAAGAGAAGGGTATTTAAAAAAGTAAACGTAGTACACACTAGCTACTCTTTGATTAACAGACCCAATAAAAATTTTTGGTTTGGTATAGTCTTTTTCATATAATCATGTTTAAGTTCCTTAAGAATTCACAGACCTATTAACATAATTAAAATAAACAAGAATAGAAATTAAATTACTTTCGCTTGGTAAGTGATAATCTCAGGAAAAATGTTTATATAGCAACCTTGTGAAATTTCGAATTCAGGAGCATCGCTCGGTCGCCCAGGTACTAACAGCAATATTACCAAACTTTTTTTGAGAGTGACTTATGATTTCACATTACAAGTAATATGATTCTACAAAACACGTATAAGAAGTTTTGTAATGTACTAACGAAATTTTTCAATATTATAAAACTATTTGTTTCTATTTCTTTATGGTTTTGTATAACGGTTTTTAGTTTCAGAAATGATTTTGAATCAATTTATTAAACTACGAGTATAAAATAGTTGTGAATGACAACAAGGTCTGACCTAGACCCCGAAACGTTTGGAAATATACAGTAAGTTCGTCAATTGTTGTGTTATTTCCCAAAAAGTGCTTAAACATTGACAAACTATACCACAACTATCTTTCAGGAAACAAATTTATGGCCGTTAACAAATATTGTATTTGACAATTTTTATCCACATACCTATAAAATTGAGATTCATAAATAAAATTTCATAATTTGAAATTTAGAACGAGTGTACAACCGGCATGCCTCACCTAGGGGTGCGTCAAAATAAAAAATAGCGATGCAAGTTAGATATATTTGGATTTCAAACAAGCTTTACATGGTTTTGTTAATAACTATACTTTGATGTGAATTGTGGTTTTATGTAAGCCCGAAATAGGTTAACATGAGTTACTGTAGTTATCTATTTTAAAAAGATACTATCGTATTTTTTCATCAGCCTCAAATATAGGGCGATATATGGCCCATTAGATTGGGTGAATTAGAATACTCAAAGCCGCTTTGAGCAACTTTCGCAATTTTTTAATATCTGGCTTAATTATTACCGGTGTAAACAGGAGGACATGTGCTGATTTATGATTTGTATAGGTTTTGAAATAAAAAAACAGGAAAGGCTTTAATATTACAATCTAAATCTTTTAATTGCGATTGGATTGAGAAAAATCATAGAGAAACTCAGCTACAAACAATGTATTTAATATTCTACAGACTTGGTGAGAAATGCCCTAACCAGATTCGGTAGTTTGTAATAATATAATTTAGTTTGAGGGTCATAGTACCATATGTCTATAACAGTTTCAGCACGGTGTATGATTTGTCTTACAATCGCATCCCCACAACCTGAAAAGATGCTTACGTGACGAAGACTCCGATAATCTTGAAAGTTCTGGCAACTTAAAAAAAATACGGCTTCTTACGCAAAGAAAAAATAACAAAAAATTGAACGTCAACAATAGAATAGATGTTCTCTACGAGGAATAATACTTTGTATGCAAGACAAAATATATAACATATACTGTTTCTGGTCGGTGAACATTGATCAGTTGCGCTTCCCATAGAGAACTCTTCTCGTATATTTATTTATGTGTTTGATACACAATGTTGAATATCTTGATTCGAGATGTAATTTTGGACATCTAGGGCTTTTGGGAAAACTAGTACATATAAGTTCCGAATCTAGAGCCGTTCCATGTCACAGCAGTAATCTGAAAGACGCAATTGATGACAACCTCCAATACTGTATTAAATACCTCTGACAAGTTAACCTAATAATTTTAACGTGACATTCTAACCCATGAATTACGGATTAACAATAATGACAGATTTAGAACCTCTGTTTTGCAATTTTCCCTGAAAGTTCCACATGTCGAAATTTACATATCCCATTAATGAAATAGGTATCAAATATTATTCCACAATTAGATGAAATCATCGCACTGTAAACTCAGCACATATGCATGGTAAAATTCCGCGTTTGTTTACAACATTCAGTCGACTTATAATTTGAATCGTTGAGGCCGATACTAGATGAAAATCCATCCTACACTAAATAAAAAACTAAATAGTTCTGAAATTTTCACATAAAAAATTTTTACACCACACGTGTTTCGCCATATTATGACTTCGTCGGGTGTACAATTCTATTTATACTAATCTGATACAGAATCATTAAATAGATTAAGGAGATGGGGAGGGATTTGTCTTTAGTTGGTTATTTAACAAAAGTCCTGAATATTTAAGGTTATGAATTTCTAAAGTTTCTAAATAATTCAATTTTACACTCTTGTTTTCTGTATGCAAAATTTAGAAATCTTTATTAAATTGGTGATTTTCAGAAGCTAAATATATGGCATAGTTAGATGTTTGATCATTTGTCTCATAATTCCTTCTATTCTCAGAGATGTGTTTTTCTGGAATTTCTAAATGTTCGATCGATGTATAGGTTTTGAGCCATGTAACACAATTCAGTTTATATACCTCTGATTAACTATTTTTATCTGTATTTTGTTTATTATTTTTGATAAACTGATTGTTAGAAGTTTTAAATGCAACGTTTAAATCCTGTTTACTTAAGATCGACTTAATTTTGTGACTAGGTTTACCAATATAAGCTAAATATTCTTCTTCTTATAGATTTTCTCACATTCTTTTTTGAACGCCAAACTAAATTTAATGTTATTTGTAACTGTTTGTTCCGCAGGATAAAATCAATCGTTTCTAGTGATTACCCGTTATTATAAGCTATTTGCTTTATTAAATTTAATTCTGCGGAAACTTGTGTTTTTTATAATGAGACCCTTAAGAGTCTATGAACCACAGAATGGTATGCAGCCAATTTATGTTGGAAATGGTGTGTTGAAGCACTGTGCATCCTAATGACTGATTATGAAAAATTCCAAATTGATGCCTACAATTTAGTCTTGTTATTGATAAATCTAAAAAATTAATTGTTGAATTTTACCGTGAATACTATGTTAGGGTGGATGTATTCAACTAATGTATCTAACTGTCTATTTGTTCCTACGAGAGCTGTAATAATGTTGTCGACATATTCTTAAAATAATTATGATTAAATAATTGTTATTCTATACTGTCCATAAATATATCTGCTAATAGTGGGCTTAAGGTACTCCTCAGAAACTTTGATTTAATTTTCCGGAACAAACAGTTACAAAAGGCATTAAATTTAGTTTATCCGTGAAAAAAGAACTTGAGAAAATATCCAAGTCATAAAATCAAGTCGATCTTAAGTAAACAGGATTTAAACTTTAAAATTTAAATTTCTAACAATTTAGGATAGTTTATCAAAAATAGTAAACAAAATACCCACATAAATATTAAATCAGGGGAATGTAAACTGAATTATGGTACATGTCCCAAAACCTACAACACGGTCGCACATATAAAAATTAAAAAAAAAAACGCATCTCTGAGAATAGGAGTTATGAGACAAATGATCAGAAATATAACTATATGTCGTACATTTAGCTTCTTACAATCAACAATTTAACGAAGATTTCGAAATTCTGCGTGCAGAAAACAAGCGTGAGTTTAAAATTGAATTATTTAGAAACTTTAAAAATTAATAACCTTAAATTTTCAGATTAAATGACCAACTAGATACAAATTCCTCCCCTCTCCTTAATCTCTTTAATTGTTCTGTATGAGATTACTATTAATAGAATAATTTTGGGGTACAACTGTAGTTGTTTAAAATACATCGTACACCTGACGAAGCCATAATATGGCGCAACACGTGTAGTGTAGAACATTTTTATGTGAAAATTTCTCAACTATTTAGTTTATTATTTAGTGTCTTATAATTTGTATTCGGTACGCATTATCTAGAACAAATTTGAATTCGTACAGTATATGTTTCACTTAAATTCATTTTATGCGTATAAAACTTTTCTAAACAGAATGAGATCCTAACTCTCATATATGCTAGCGTGTTTGTCAAACGGGGAAGAAAAACATAAAATCAAAATTTATATGTTATTTATTCTGAAGACACACCAAATAAAAATCAAGAATTACAATTCTACCGTTTTCCTAGATTTCCATATAGTCCACTGAAATCTTACATTTTTTGGACTTAGTGTTCAAAAGTCAGAGTACCCAATTTTTTCGATGTCAAGAGAGGATTAGTGTTAAGTTGAATCCAAGTTTGTAAGGTCGCAAACCTTGTCGCGCAGCCGCCATCTATATAGGGGCGGGACTGGTTTGTACGCTATACCGGGTAAAACTGTTCCTCACACAGAAAATTTATAAAAACAGGTTTGTTGCAAATTTAAGATCTCTATAAGATTGGTTTTATAATTTTTAATAGTAGAACCAAAAATAACAAAGTTGTTATCGAAATTAGATAAAAAATAATTTGGTCAATTGCGAGTTGGACTCGCTTCCTAAGGGTTCCATACCACCTTCAAAATTCTAATATTCCAGTCTTAAAGGAAGCGTTTTAAATTTATAAAAAATATACACTTTCATTTTCCACAGATAGACTTTTTATTTTATCTGCTTCAGGATTAGCTTGATTTTTATCAAAATACATATGTATTTAATTTTCTAATTTGGCCCCCGAAAATTAACATTAGAGTTTTATTTTACTAAAAAACTTTTGAAGAAGCCTTTTATATCTACTATCTGAGTTTTGAGGCTCTGTAGATTGGAAGATAAAGGGCAAAATAGGTCAAGTTTTAAATTATAAATTATTAAATCTGTTATTCAAATTATTTAAAAGTACAAATAAAATATATTTTTCAAAATTTAAATAGTGTAGTTTCTAAAATGGGAATTAAGTCGATGTTAATATCTTTTAAACAAATGATTTAAAAATATAATATATTTGTAATTCACATAATGAGCCGTTTATCTGATATATTACATGATTCGTTGAAACAAGAAACAATTTTAATTTTATATTTTCCATTTAATTCTATAATTTGCATTTTGTTTGGATTTTTTTAAATTTTTAAATTTTTATTTAATTCTATAATTTGCCCCTCAAAATTAATATTAATGATTTTTCCTTATTTTTCCTGTAAAGTTCGGGCAAGGTTCTATATTTCCTTTTTTTTTTAATTTTAGGCTCGGTAGTTTCGGAGATCATGGGGAACGGTCGATTTTTTTGTTTTTCCCCCATAAGTACCCGTACAATCAAAATTTCTACTTTTACGATATATACTCCTGATCGGGTCACCAAACTATACATTGATACCAAAATTCAACGTCTTCTGTCCAGTAGTTTAGGAGAAAATTGCTGTGATGTGAGACAGACCGAGGCAGAAATCCGGAGTGATATTATAAGGTTATCCGTATATTGTATATACGGAACCCTAATTAAAAACAAATTTTGTTATACTTATAACTTTATTCTGGTCATTTTACAAAAAATACATGAGAGCATTTTGAAAAAGAGATTTCCAAAGAAAAATTTTCATTAAAAATTTTTCGAATTTTATTTATTTATTACGGCCCATAAACAGTTCTCTATTCCAGGTAGTTGAAACAACAAGTTGAATAGAATTATAGAATCAAAAATTTTATATTGGTGATCCATAAGTAGTTGCTTATACATTGATACAATGTGGTTAAAATAAAGGTAGAATAGAATTATAGTTATACAAGTTGGATAACAAAATCTCAGAAAAAACTGTATGTAGGGTAGCCCATATTTGCAATATAGGCGGGAATATAATTATTGTGATTATAAAATGGGTTAAACAAATTAACGAAGTAGTTGTTTATACAAGATGATTGAAATATAGGGTGGAGTAGAATTATAAGTATACAGGGAGGTACAAAAATGTCAAATTGGGTGGCCAATATGTAGTTGGAAATATAAGGTAGCTGAAAGATAAGCTGGCGTAGAAATATATTTATACAGCTTGGATAAAAAAAGGTAGAAAAAGGTTAAGCTGCACATAAAGGGGGCTTTAAATATAGGGTTGAGAAAAATTATTCTTTAGCCTCTGGTTAAAAAAATATGCGTGGCCCATAAGGAGTTGCACAGATATGGTGGGGCATATTTGACAAGTATTTTAATTTACATCTTAGAATTGTGTCTTTTTAATCCGTAGTTTCTTAACCATTGACAACGGGGTCTGATCTAGACCCCGAAACGTTTGGAATATACAGCAATTTTCTTTAAACTGTGGTGTTATTTCCCAAGAAGCACTTAGACATTAAAAACCTAACTAATAACCAGCTGTATCTTGAGTGAGATATGTTAAGGATTGGTTGCTTTATAGTTATACAGGGTGGTACAAAAATATTATATTGGGTGGCAGATAAATAGTTGTATATACAAGGTTTTACCGGGTAATTCGAAAAATTAAAAAAAAAGTTATATAGGGTAGACCATGAGCAGTGTTTTTAACACCATGTTAGAAAAATTATAGTTAAAAAATAGGGTGGAGGGAAATTACAAGGTTGTCATTCTTATATAGCGTAGACCATAAGCGATTGCTTAGCTAAAATATAGGGGTACAATAGAGTTATACTTAAGTGTTTAACAAAATGTTGTATTGGCTGAAAAATAAGTAGCAGCATATATAAGATGGTTGCACTATAGGGTGAAGAGTTACAGGTATACAAGGTGGTTCAAAAAAATGTTAAATAAAATTCTTATATAGGATGGCCCATAAGCACTTACAGTTAGGGTGAAATATATTCGGGATTAGTGGATTTATGTAGGGTGATTCAAATAAAGTAAAAAATTGTTATATAGGATAGCCCATAGATTTCATAAGCTAGTTATGTTTGCAAAGAATTGTACATTTCGTACGTTGGTGAAACTACTGGTAGTGGCTAGTCATTCTAATAATATTAATATCAGCAAATGTTATTTTGTATCCGAATGATTAGGTACTTGCGCTTTTTGACATACACAAGATTCTCGGAAATGTACACTCTGATTAAAAATTAATTTAAAAACCAATAATTTCAAAAGTTTCGTTAGTGGAGAGTAAAATTTATTAATCTTTGATAATTGCAATGTCAATCAGTAAAATGTTGCTTATAAAAATAATGGAAAGATGAGAGGAAACTATGCCTAATCATATGAATCATATCATATTAATGTATACTTACGAGTCTGGAGAATAGTGTTAGTTTGGCATCGCTATAACACTGCAATGAATAAATAAACATTTAAAAAGTTTTCAGTGGAAACCCGTCTATCAAAATGCTGTAATGTATTTTTTTTGTAAAAAAAAACACCAAAAAATTATAGCCACTGATGTTTATATTCGTTATTAACTTTATTATTTTTGCTTGAACGAAAAGCTATAGAACTAAAGTTGTACAGAACGTAATTTGCAACAAAACATGTTTTCGGTGTCACGAATAGTTTACCCCCTAAAATTTGGATTTAATTTTACTCCTTCTTGACATCCAAAAAATAAAATTGCGTGCTCTGAATTTTGTAACCATAAATGTAATTTTTCAATGGGCTCATATGAATCTGAGATGAAAAAATTATAGCAGTTGATTATCAAGAGTACATAAATTCAAATTCCATAACGCTATATTAAATACATAAAATGTATCATAGTATTTGTGTTGTTAAGTGTAACTAGTTTTCTATCTACAGCAAAATAGTAGAATTTAGTATACAAAACACATTGAGTATTAAATCATTCTTAATTAATAAGATTTTCTTTCAACAATAAACAAAATATTATATATATATATATATATATATATATATATATATATATATATATATATATGTGTGTGTGTGTGTGTTACTGTTTTATTGGAAATCTCGTGTATTATTTTGTTTGTTTGATGAGAAGTCATCGAAACGTAGACAAAATAGACAAAATTGTTTTTATCAAAACAAACAAAATAATACACGAGATTTCCGAAAAACCAGTAACACATACTATACTCGTGAAAGCATCGAAACCAATATATATATATATATATATATATATATATATATATATATGTTTAGGTGGTTTCCGGGAATTCATCCGCGAAGTTGATAACTGATCCCTGCCCGGGATCGATGGTAAAATGACGACGTTTCGGCCGAGTCACATCTGCCCTCTTCAGGTCGGTTCGCATAATTCTCGTAGCCTTCTGCTTTCGCTTCTAGTTACTCGAATACTAAGATTTTCTGAAGCGAGCGCGCTGTTATATAGTCGCGGCTCGGCGCCTATCGGTTGACACCGTGAACGGCTGCGTGTGATTGGCTCTTGGCGCTCAGTGGGCACGGCTCCATCCTGCTGATTTGTTATTTCCGGTTGAGTTGTTATTGGACGGGTACGGGCCGGTACGGTGTTTAATAGGATTTTCCAACAATTCGATAAGTTCTGAATTTCATTGCGTGCGTTTAGACTATGAGGTCTCTTCGCTATTTCAATTGCCTCTCTTACGAGTCTTGATTTCTGGTGTTCTATATTTGCCAGTACTCTGGTGTTCTCAAAGTCTATTCGGAGTGACATCGTGGTGGCGTGTTCCGCAATGGATGTTGTTTTTTCCTGCTTTCTTACAGCGTTCTGGTGTTCATCACGTCTAGCTTGAATTCTTCAATTAGTTTGCCCCACATAGGTTTTATGACAGTCTGCACATGGAATCTCGTACCCTCCCTGTTGTTCTAAAGGGATCCTCGTCTTCGGAGTTCTCAACACCCTGCTTATTTTTCTGTCTGTATTAAAAATAGTATCGATATTGTGTCTCCGTAGAATTCTTGCAATACTGTCCGTGGCCTACTTGACAGAAGCCCAAAAACGAATTTGTCTCGGAAAATAACGGTCACACCTAAACTAACCTCACGGTAATTGGAAATGAATAAAACCGTTTTTAACTTATCTTCGGTCCAATTGAACACTTCCTCGATTGGCGTGTTGGCTAAGGGATTTAATTACGCTATTGCTCCCTCTCACATACCAACAGAGAGCATAATATGTGGCGTGGAAACAGCAGTTTCAAAATTAGATGCGAACACTGCGACTGTTATTTTAGATACAGCGGATTATTCAAACAAAATTCAAATATTGCTACAAGATCCAGCATATAAACAAATTACTACTGACCCAACAACTTATCTAGAGAAAACAACCAAGGCCAAAATCCAAGCAAGTAAGATCGACAAAAATCTCCAACTGCAACTCATTCCGCGTGAAAAAGTACATAAAGAAGGTGCACCTTTGAGGCCAATAGTAAGCTCAGTTGGATCCCCAACACAACACCTAGCCCAACAACTTCAACCCTTTGTAGAGGGGGCAGACTCATATGTAAAAAATTCGACACATTTCATCGAAATTCTTAGAAAAACGGTCTTACAACCAGAGTGTCTTCTTGTAAGTTTTGACGTAGTGTCCCTTTTCACCAACATCCCTATCGACGAAGCCTTGGATATCATAATAGAAAAATACAAACCACCTCAACACCTTGTAGACTTAACAAGGCACTGTCTGATGAACACCTATTTTGTTTACGAGAACCAACGATACAAAACAAGTGGAAGGAGCTCCAATGGGATCGCCACTCTCACCAGTTATAGCGAACCACCTTTTTATGGAGAACTTTGAGGAGTTGGCACTAAGAACAACAACTCTTAAACCCAGGTTGTGGTTGCGATATGTGGACGATACATTTGTGATTTGGCCTCATGGGAGGGAACACCTCAATACTTTTTTAGATCACCTTAATGGCATCCATCACAAAATAAAATTTACCATGGAGGTTGAAGCCAACAATCAGCTGCCATTCCTTGATGTTCTCATAAATAGGAAGCAAGATGGAACCCTTGGCCATACGGTATATAGGAAAGCAACTCACATCAACAGATACCTTCATGCTAATTCTCATCACCACCCAGCCCAACACAAGCCGTCGTCAAGACTTTAGTAACCAGAGCGCAAAGGCTAGCTGACCAGGATAACATCAAACAGAAAATGGGAAGTTTGAAAACAGCTCTGAGACAAAACGGATTTACAGACCGAAATATTCAAAGCGCCCTAAAGTAAAAAAACCGAGACAAACAGGCCAGGAGGATGAGACACCAATAACCAAGGCATATTTACCGTATGTCAAGGGGACCACGGACAATATTGCAAGAATTCTACGGAGACACAATATCGATAGTATTTTCAATACAGACAGAAAAATAAGCACGGTGTTGAGAACTCCGAAGACGAGGGTCCCTTTAGAACAACAGGAAGTGTACGAGATTCCATGTGCAGACTGTCATAAAACCTATGTGGGGCAAACTAATAGAAGAATTCAAGCTAGACGTGATGAACACCAGAACGCAGTAAGAAAGCAGAAAAAAACAACATCCATTGCAGAACACGCCACCACGATGTCACACCGAATAGACTTTCAGAACACCAGAGTACTGGCAAATATAGAACACCCGAAATCAAGACTCGTAAGAGAGGCAATTCAAATAGCGAAGAGACCTCATAGTCTAAACGCACGCAATGAAATTCAGAACTTATCGAATTGTTGGAAAATCCTATTAAATACCGTACCTGCCAGTACCCGTCCAATAACAACTTAACCGGAAATTACAAATCAGCAGGCGGGAGGCGTGCCCACTGAGCGCCCAGGGCCAATCACACGCAGCCGTTCACGGTGCCAACCAATAGGCGCCGAGCCGCGACTATATAACACGGTGCGCGCTCCTGAAAATGTCAGTATTCGAGTAACTAGAAGCGAAAGCAGAAGGCTACGAGAATTATCGAACCGACCTGAAGAGGGCAGATGTGACTCTGCCGAAACGTCGTCATTTTACCATCGATCCCGGCAGGGATCAGTTATCAACCACCTAAAACATTTAGTGCCCGCGAAAACTTAAAAACATATATATATATATATATATATATATATATATATATATATATACAGGGTTTTTTTTTGATCAGTATGGAGATCTCTTAAACTAGCGGAGATACAGCAATGGTTAAATTGGGAAAGATTTGCCATTTTACTGACCCAATTTAATGACAAGTTCGGATTTTGGTAAAAAGTCATGGCTTACTAGATATTTTGAAAAAACGAAATTCTGTCTATTTAGTCAAATCTCTCTAGCTCTTTTCTTTTTGATTTTATAAAAAAAAGTGTATATACCAAAATTGAAAGGAATTGTATCCCGAATATGATTGTCATGTCCTGTTTTCGAGATATGATACAAACTTATCTTTTTTTAGTGCTTTTCAACGATATAATACTCGATATAGTTATTCATAAAAATAACGGAGTTATGGATGCTTTTCTCTCTTATTTTCACTTTTAACGTAGTTAGCCATGAAATGGATTGATTTATTAATAACTATTCCAAAAAACATTGAACGATTTTTTATTAGGTATATCAGATATAATGAAAAAACTAAATAAGTATATACTTACTAAAAACTTAAGAAATTAAAGTACATAATAATTGTTACAATTTATGTTCGGGATACAATTCCCTTAAAATTTGATATTTACACTTTTTTTATAAAATCAAAAACAAAGGAGCTAGAGGGATTTGACTAAATCGACAGAATTTCGTTTTTTCAAAATATCTAGTAAGCCATGACTTTTTACAAAAATCCGAAAGTGTCATTAAATTGGGCCAGTAAAACTGCAAATCTTTACCAATTTAACCATTGCTCCGCTAGTTTCCGAGATCCCCATAATGATCATCAAAAAAAACTCACTCTGTATATCTGATCTACAACAGCCGGAGCGCATATAGTCGGCGTTCAGAGCTTATCGGTTGGTAAACGACTACGTGTGATTGGCCTTTAGGGTATAGTCGACACGCATCCCGCTTGCTAATTCACTGAGTTGTTACAGGGCGGTACCGGGCCGGTTCGATGCTTAATAGAATTTTCCTTGAATTTACAGAAAAGCAACTCAGACCAACACATACCTTCATGTAAGTTCTAATCCACAGCCCAACTACAAGCTGTCCTCAAGACTTTAGTAACTACACCACAAAGACTAACTGACCAGGATAACATCAAACAGGAAATGGACAGTTTAAAAACAGCTCTAAAATGAAACGGATTTACAGACCGAAATATGAAAGGAGACGAGAAACATTTTCAATACAAACAGAAAAATCAGCAAGGTTCTGGGCAATCTGAAGACGAGGTTCCCTTAAGCACAAGAAGGGCGTCTGTAATTCCTTGTACAGAATGCCATAAAAAATGTGGGGCAAATTAACACAAGACTTCAATCCAGACGTGATGAACAGGAATCATAAGCGAGATAGAAAAAACAACAGCAATCGTGGAACACGTCACAACGATGCAACATCCAACAGACTTCGAGAATACGAAAGTACTGGGCAATTTAGAACACACAAAATCGAGACTGGTAAGAGAGGCAACAGAGATCGGGATAAGGCAACGAAATATAGAACTTATCGAATTCATGGAAAATTCTGTTAACTGATCGTCGTTATTTTCGTTTTCTTTTTCATTTTATCTCTTGATAATGGCTCCAAAGCAGGAGTCGAAACGTCGAGTATCTCATACGCGGTTTTCACTTGTAATTGTAATCCAATGATTTATTTGCAAACTTTTATTTAGATAAGATGAAAATGGTGCCCTTTTTAATGGCGTAATGATTTTATGAATCTTTCTAATACTTCCGAAATCCTATTTATAAATCAAGCTCTCTATAGCTAACATCATTTATGAATATCGGAAGACAATAACGCCCATTGAAATAGGGCGAACCGCACCTCTTCAGTTAATCACAATTTTATATGTACGCCATTAAAATAATTCATCAACAACGCTGCACCCACCATTCCCTGTAATTAAATAAAATGATTTATAAAAACATTTTACTACCTTAATGAGCATAAATTGTGCGTAAACAAGAACGGAAAGACAATCGTATTTCTCGTATATCTAGTCAAATGTTTTTATCTGATGATAAATTAAACCACTTTTTGAGATAAAGCAAACCGGAGCTATGAAGCAAAGTGCAAAACTTCACCTGGAAAGCAGGTAATAACATAATGGATCTTCAGTGTTTTCAAGCCTTTTATTAAGATGTTCTGCGTCAGATCTAAATCTGACATAACAAAGGCGAAATCTTGACACAACTTTTGCTGGATATAATGGATTCGATATCCGTTTTTTTTTGGTTGATGTGTAACATATTGAAAAAATAATGTCAGGTTAAGGGCAAAGGCAACAAACTGACTAATGTAAATAGTGAATATTTGACATAAATGACTTCACATAACTATATCTAAGCATCATAACTGTTTAAGGTACTTTTTTTTATAGCTACAAATTAATTACTGTATAGTAAGATGCAATATAATTCAATAAATTTATTTTCTTTACATTTACTACAGTTGTATGTAACTGGCAAACTGAATACAGAATAGATTTGAAACTTTTTGTAATTTGGTTCAAGAAACCATGCTAAATGCCTTTTTCGTGCATGAACTATACTTTATAAAGAATGCAAATACAATACATATTAGAGAATGAATGTCAAGACAGAAAATGATATTTGCATCTTATCATATACAGGGTGTTTGGCATACCAAACTGTAAAAGTAACAGATAACATCTTTTTAGTTTTGTTTTTAATTCTTATATTATTGCTAAAATATACAACTTCAACTGATTAGATTCTTGAGTTGCTATTACGGGTATACGTACCATATAGGTAAATTTCGACCAAAATTAATGAAAAATGATTATTACTTTTTCATTGATTTCCACCACAAACTGTCCCCAAAAGAAACGGTTCAGTAGAATTTGGTCACATAAATGTAAAGTAATTACGAA
Source organism: Octodonta nipae (assembly GCA_034190945.1). Classification (NCBI taxonomy): domain Eukaryota; kingdom Metazoa; phylum Arthropoda; class Insecta; order Coleoptera; family Chrysomelidae; genus Octodonta; species Octodonta nipae. The sequence goes on along the minus strand of CM067218.1, from coordinate 56,662,154 downwards.
AAAATGATTATAAGAGACCATTGTAACTTTTGAGCCTAAAATTATATTAAAATATAATCATAATGAATATCAGAACTGAGTTTCTTATTGCTTTCGTATGTATGCAGTAGAGCACGAAAGTCACCATTAGAGTACAAGTATACATGGGGCAACAGTTATTTCTGATACTAGATTATATTCAAAAAACTTAGATGTGGTTGATATATACAGGTTTAGTTCACAGATATTTGTATACTTCAGTTCAGATCATATACCTGAGATGTCCCAAATAGGTTGGGTAATTTATTATTAACCGACCTCAAAAAAGAAAGAGGTCCTCAATTCGTCTGTTTACGAGTTTTTTTTTCTTATGTTTGCTATTTGTGTCTGATACTGGTGTCGATACTGGCTGTTCAGGATGAGCCCTAAGTGGTCCCGTATATTTTTTAATAACCTAGCTTATATCGTTTTTTAAAAGTCGACAAAAACTGGTTTTTATATAGTAACCTTTGGCGAAGAAAAGAAGAAGAAAAGCAATTGTCACTTTTCGAAACCTGGGGTGTAATTAATTGAAAAATATATTGGGATTAAAACAAAATAAATCTTAGTTAACTAATTTAAACATGAGGATTCGTAATTCGTCTGTATTTACGGTGTGTCTACAAAAGTTGGAATCAAATGGAAAAGTTTTCTTATTGATAATACAAAAATACAAAACGGATTTGCATACAAGGTTTGTTAAAAAAATAATATTATCCGTAGATTCATTTCAATCGCCTTTTAAATATAGTTAACCTATCTAGAATTTGCTTGTCACTTCTCGCGTGCCAGCTTGCATGGTCTGCCATTACGGAATGTACTAAGCAGCCTGTTTTAGCTCCAGTCGAATTGTTCAGAAATCTCGTTCTTGTTGCTGGTTTTTGTCGCGTATTCGCAATTATAACTTTCTTTTTATTCAGGTTCATGAATTTCTCGAAGATTTCTTAATTGTTGGTAGCGTAAAAATGACTGTTATAACACTGCCCCTTTAATTCTGATCTGATCGTCCCGATCGGAATCATCCTCTCGATAATATGAAGCCAACTTATCTAAATGAACCACCTTCATCTTATCTCGTGAATTCCGGCAAATATGATAGACAACGTCATTAATCCTCTTTATCACCTCGAATGGACTACCCAGTCTGATATGAGCTTTGAGACTTTACTTCACTACTGTGAGGGTTGTATATCAAGACCTTGTCTCTCTCTGGGAACCCGAGTGAATTTGCCTTAACATCGTCCGATCGCTGGTGGCCAACATTTGCGTTCGGGGTAGTTCGTGTGCGGCCTGCATTCTCTGACGGAGTTGGTCGGCATAGCCGTTAACTTCTTGGGGCGGTTCTTGTGGTGATTCAAAGGAAAAATCACGAGGTAATCTCAGCTCCTTTCGGAAAATGCTAAACCTAATCACACTGGTTGGTGCTGACGACCTTGGATAGATGTTGTTCCAAGGTGCTGTTGAATCTTCTAACATTCCATCAATTGAGGATGCAAAGGTGTGGTTCTAGTTTTCTTGATTGTTAGCATCATACAGACTTTGTGGAATACGTTAAATTCAAAACTAAGCCCTTGGTCTGAATATAACTCCAACGAGACACCAAACCATTTGCTGAATTAATGTGTTGCGACCAGTATGTATTTGTAATAACCAGTAATACCTTTGGCAAATTTAATCCAAAATTTTATTCATTTTAGTTGGGACTACCTATTGGGACTCTCTGTCGTAATTGCTTTCCCAAATTCTCTTTAACATTCTATTCTTTAATGTTAGAGAGTTACATTGGACCCATAAAGATTTCAGAGCGCCTGAGTATCTAGCTACCTTGATAAGGCTTCGGATTATTATGCAAACAGCCGCACGGTGTTCCACCTTAAACGCATATTGTAGTAATTTCTCCATCCACCTGACCAATTGTCCCTCTTGTGGTTTTATGTCCAACAATCATTTAAGGCGGCATGATGGGTTCTAATTAGGAAATGACGACTGTAGAGATATTTATGGAAATGTTCTATAGCCCGAATTACTACAAGTTCTTTTCTGGTGATACATTTATTGCTCTTCGGTTTCGAGAATCCACGGCTGTAATGCTCGATCACCCTCTTTTCACCATCTTTCATTTAAAAATGTAGATACATGATCAGTAGGTAATTAATTTTTACATAATAAGCACTTTTTATTGTTTACATTTATTACTTTATGTGTAAATATGTATAAACAGTAAATGATCTGTTTATTGTTAGTGATATATTTTGTTGACAATTGTCAAAGTTTTATTTCTTTTTTGTATGGTGAAATTTATCAAAAATCCATAAAAATAGTAGGTACTTTCCTTCCATCATAGTTTATAAATTTTTTTTCGATAATGGATTTTCCAACGATTTTGTAAACACTCCTGTGTAATATTAACAAACCTTGATTCAATGCAGTATTTGTTTTAAATAAAGCCTAATTTTCTTAGATTTGTTGACTTCTTATATTTGAATTTACACTCTTACCAAGATTTTACAGCAACGTTTAAATTTGCCAATATTTAACCTATTAATTTACTGAAAATTTGATAGATTTAGAAAGATCATATAAAATAACAAGGCTTTTTTAAAATGGGATATATACATTTCTGCTTTCATTTAATAAAATTAAAGCAGACTCTTTCAGCTTTCGTTTTTTGTTGGGTTCTTCTTTGTGTAAAATGGTTGAAGAATTTTTATAACAAAGTCGTACCTAGGGACGGTCTATGAAATTCTAAAGATAACTGTTTCAAATTCTTCCAATTTGAAGGAAGCTTACTTATTTCACATGATCATTAAAATTTTTGGTCCTACCCTGTATATATCAAATTTGCAGTAAATTCCCATGAGTTTGATTGTCAAACATTAATGTCAAATTGTCATTTACGAAATTTGTCATTACGAATTCTTTACATTTTTTAATTAATTAATTTCTTGTCCTTTTGTGTTAATAACATTGAAAACGGGGTCTGATTTAGACCTTGAAACGTTTCGACTTTTTGAAATATACAGAAACCTCTGGAAAAAAAAACAGAGATGCCACAATTATCGATCAGAAAACAATTGTTAACGAAGCCAGATACTTCTTTGAAAGGTATGTATTGGAATGTTATAAAGAAACTATAAGAAACTATAAGATGTTACAAACAAACTTCAGAAAATAAGTCAAATTATTTCACTTTATATCAAATCCATCTATATAATCGACCTGTCTGTCTAGTCTTTTCGATAAAATGAGGAATATTCCTAAAAGGAATTGATTATGAAGTGCACCGTCCTTAAATGGAAAAATCGTACGAAAAAATTTAAAATTTGGTCTTCATATCGGAAGTATTATTAATGGAACTTGATGTTCAATAAAACGTTTTTATTACAGGGCATTCTTAAAAAGTTTCGAACAGAAAGAGACAAAGGTTAATCTTGATAACTTCTAGTTATGAACTCTTAAAGTAAAATTTTAGTACCTCTGGGAAATATAAATTCAAATTAAATAATGGACATTTAATGGTATGTTTGGTTTTCATATTTTAATTTTGAGTTAAATATCTTAAAGGGAAATAAATTTCTTATTATTGCTTGTTTACTCAGAGTATAGCTAGTGCTTGACGAAAGATTTAGATTTTAACTAGATGTAGGTGTAACATTTTCTTGGGCTTAGCGTGCTTTGTCAGAGGATGCAAATTCGATTTTTAGATATCAAGAGGGGTTAGTGTAGAGTTAAATTAAAGTTTGTGAGGTTGCAACCCTTGTCTTACAGCCGCCATCTTGGATAAAGAGTTCCAAATGGTTTTTATGGTTTACCTGATAAACTACAGGTCTCACAAAAAATTATTTAACATTTTTTGTTGTAAATAAAATTATGTACAACTTTTGTCAAGTAACTTATAAGTAGTTTCTAAATGACTAAGGAGGCAAATAGTAATTTTGGATGTTTATTTGGGGTTTTCACTTCTCACCATGGTTTCTGAAAAATACAGATAATTAATTGAAAATCAGGATGTAGTATCGAAGAGCAATTTGTGAAAACTAACCGGAGCACTAGTTGCATTCTTATAGAAAAAACTCTCTCGCGGGATTAACTGTCAGAAAGTAGGTCCACGGATTTGTCAACTAGTTACCTGTGTAATATGTTAGGATGTATTTTTTCGATTCCTTAGTGGGAATCCTTGTCGAACAATGTTTTTTAAATTGATTTATACAATATTCGTACCTTGACTTTTTGACAATGTCAACTGATTAATTGACTTTCGCTAAACATAAAGAGATATGTAGGAATCTGTTATTTTTTAGAAAAATGTGGTATATCAGAAACAAACAGGCCTCACAATTAGTGCATATACTTTACCCTTTAAATAATTAGAAACCAGTTTAACTCACTACATTTCGTGACCAGAAAGTAATGAAGGCATTTATTTAATTAATGAAAGCCGAAAGGCGTCATTTTGTGAAAATTCAAATACTCGATAAGTGGCTGTGGGAGATTTTAACGTTTTTAGAGAAATTGGCGAAGAGAAAGTGAATATGATATGTCCGTTTTTTTCCTATCAAATGAATAGAAAAAAGTTAAATCGTTTATCGAAAATACTAAGACATGAATTGTTTTCAGAGTATTTTGATACAGTTTCCACAGATACTAAAGAATGTATTAACCATGAACAATGTCGTATGACAAAAGTGACGAACATGCAGAAACAGGTAGAAAGCCAATAAATGTTAAAATTCCGAAAAAGTAAAAAATAGCCGAAATATTATAAATGATCAATAATATCACGACTGCCAAAAATATCAAAAAGACAAAACATGTAATAAAGACAAAATATTAAAAAATTGTAAACATTGCTTGAATTAACTAAAATGTTGGAAATGTTAAAATATCACTCAAGAAATTAAATAATAAAATACAGACGTTCAAAACAGACAGATCGCTTGTGGTTTAAGTTGTCTGAGATAGATAAACAAACTTCACCCTTTCAAGTCCACGCAAGCAAACCGATCCAAAAAAATATATCTAACTTATTTTTTTATCCACAAAGTCTCCTTTTAATATCTATCTTCTATCATTATCAGGTGAATGATGGGAAGTTCAGAAATTTGTCTTCAGTAAGTTTCTTTCTTACTAAGTCAAGAGATTCGTCTAACGGTACGTTCGTGAAGAGGTTTTCAACGTCGAAACTTACTAAGCGATGTTCTGGCCCAAGTTTCGTGGATCCAATGACTTGGACAAAATGCTTTGAATCCTTAATATGCGTTGATGTTTTGCCCTCTAAAGGTTGGATTGATGGTAGAAGGAATTTTGATTGTTGGTGAGTTGCGTGAAATTGTAATCGATCTGAGAGGTACCCCAGCATTGAGTATCTTGGGTAGTCCATAAAGATGTGGTGGTTTGTCTCGGGTGGAATGTATTCAGCATGATCTCTGAGAGTGTTGTAAGTTTTTAGTTCTATTTTAGATTTGGATCGGTAGGCAATGGCTTGTATTTTTACTTCGCCAGTAGGTCGTCGATTTTCTTGATGTATTCCGCTCTGTCTATCAGGATGGTGGCATTTCCTTTGTTGGCTGATAGATTGATGATACATTTGTCGTCCTTAAGTGTATTTTTATGATCCTCCTTTCCGATTCGTTGCGTTGTGTTTTCCAACCTCTAGTTACGGTGTCTCTTTGCTGCCTATTACTGACTCCACTGAACTGATGATATCTAGTACTGGCAACTTTTTTAGAGCTACAGCGTAGTTTCAGTCCTTAGAAATGTTTCATCAACTGCTGTGAGAACTCTGAATGACAAGTTAAACACTGTTTTCCTATTTGTTGTATTCTTCGGCAACTGCTTCCTGGTACTTTTATTAAGTTTCTCAGTGTGCACATTTTGTTATTTTTTCTGTTTATTCCAACATCTTCTAGATTTGTCGACTCCGGTTAAAGCTAGTTGGCTTATTTAAATATAAGTTGACTGCTAATTTCTTAAATGAAAAAAAACATTTTTTTACTCAATGACGAATATAAAAAGAAATCAGATTGTAAAAATCGATTAACATCGAATTTCAATTATGTGATTTCTGTTTATATTCGTCATAGAGTAAAAATATGTTTTTTTTCAACTAAGCCTCCATTCAATGCGTTCTTCTCAATACCTTTTAGCATTGTTGATTGGCCTAGACATTTCGCCTGTTGAAAACTCTACACAAGTACAAGAACTGTGTCACTGAATTGCTTTGCTCATGTTGGTGTTTGTTAAAATTTGCATTAATAGCTTCTGATATGAATAGGCTGTTTATTACATACGTTAAAAGTTTATATAGAAAACCATTGTGTGGAACACGAACTTATGATAACATGTGAGCTGCTTATGTAGATACTGCATCTTGCAAATTATCAAAGACAACAAATGATACTAAATGACATTGCGTTAAGTTCAAATATTTATTAAGATAACAAAAATATTTGCTAATTAGTTCCATGTCGCGCTATTATTTTAAAGTGAAGTACATCATTATTATTAGAAGTTCTAAAACAGTTATTTCCTTCTAAGTCTAATTTTTATGGATATATAGGCAATAATCTATGTCAAGCCCTATACTCATTATTATTTATACGTGTGGAACAGCCAAATCGAATTAATTCGATAATGAATAAAGGAGGACGTGTTGGAAAAAATGCATGCACACATCGATTTGTAATTTTAAATGCGCATTTGGTCAACAAAAAAAATTATATAGGGTGTGTCATGTGACAGTGAAAAATACCAACTTTCTTATTTTAAATGCACGTCTCTGTATATTATTTATTTTTTGTATTCTCCATGGATGATCATAATTCTTGTACAATTCCTACACCTATCTTCAACTGTTTCGGAAATAATAAGTGTTTTCATATTTATTACAAAAATTAACATTAAATAAAGAAAATTATTTTATTTCACAAATTCCCTACATTATACTCAATCATTATACTCAATACTTAATTCTCAGTTAGCTCTTGATATTCAGATAGTAATCAAAAAACCATTCCTGCGTTCCTTTTACTGATTAAAAAAAACAGTTTTGTTTATTTTTGTCAAAACCCATAGCCTTGGCATCTTGTTGTCTGCCTGCATGAAAGTAGTGATCAGTGTCAGTACTATTGTCGTTTTCTGAATGTAATTTGTGGCATCTTCTAGTTTAGTTTAGATTTTCTTGGGAATAATACCACATCAGAGTTCAAACTTGTGTATATTTTAAAACCAAACGTTTCAAAATCCTGTCGGATTTCGTTTTCAATGGATATAAATTTATATATTTCAATTTTACTTTATAAATTTATATCCATTGAAAACGAAATCCGACAGGATTTTGAAACGTTTGGTTTTAAAATATACACAAGTTTGAACTCTGATGTGGTATTATTCCCAAGAAAATCTAAAATAGTACTATTGTCATTTGAACTTCGTTAACTGTACGTGATAATATCAGAAAAATCGTTCGTTTAACGGAAATGCACAAAATAATACCATTCTACAAATGATAGGTTACAGATAACACACGGACACAAATGGAAGTTTCTAGCTTATTTCATGAAAATTTTCCAAGTTTGCCGCCTGTACCCTAAGGAACGATTACCAAAATAAAAAATCAGTTTCGCGAGCTTGGTCATGTAAGACAGATAAAAGAAGTAGCTGCCAATGCTCTAACTGATAATAGGAAATTGGATATTATGCTTGAGTTTCAAGAAAACCCACATCATTCTGCTCGAAAAGCTGTCCCACTGTTCAGCGTTAGCCACACATCAATTTTTCGAGCATTAAAAGAAATTAAAATGCATCCCTATAAAATGATGCCGACTCAGGAGCTCATGGAAGACGATTTAGATAGTAGAACGTAGATAACAATGTGATACAATTAGAAGCTGTTTTGTTTTCTGACGAGAGTACATTTACCCTTCACGGTCATGTTAATCGTCAAAATTGCCGCTATTGGTCTAATGAGAATCCTCACTGGATGACAGAGAAACATACGCAATATCCTGAAAAAGTTAATGCTTGGGCAGGAATTGTTGGAAATCATATCGTAGGTCTCTGTTTCCTTGATGGCAATTTGAATGGAGATACATATTTAGAACTGCTCCAAAATAATGTCGTGCTAACTTTAACAAACTATATCTTGATCCAGTAAACCTACAAGTTCCTGCCAATACAATATGGTTTCACCAAGATGAAGCACCGCCCCATTACGAACTCAATGTCCGGCAGTACCTGAACCAAAGTTTTCCAAATCGGTGGATTGGGAGGCGCGGATCGATAGAATAGCCAGCACGATCTCCTGATTTGACGCCATTGGATTAATTTTTGTGGGGATATGTCAAAAGTGTTGTATACAAAACTAAACCTTAGACTAAAAACTAAAACTTAGATTACCTAAAAAGACGCCTGAGATGTGGAATAACGTTAGAAAACATTTCTCTACCAGATTGGCATGTTGCCAAGACTTTCGCGGCGAACATTTTGAACATTTTCTACATTGATATTAAGGTTTTTTAGTTGTTTTATATTATTAAGAAATAATCAGTATCAATTACTAGGTTTTTAGTGTAATATACCGAATTTATGAAATAAAATAATTTTCTTTTTTTAATGTTATTTTTGTAATAAATCTGAAAACACTTAATATTTCCGAAAAAAGTCTAGAATTTTCTGGTGAAACCAAAAAATAAATAATATACAGGGGCTTGCAGTTAAAATAAGAAAGTTGGTATTGGCCACTGTCACATGAAACACCCAATATTTTTTTTCTTGAAAAAATGCGCATTTAAAACACGTCCTTTACTCATTATCGAATTTATTTCATTGCACTGTTCCACACTGTATGACAATGAAAAATTGAAATAGTCGCAATGGCAGGTATATAAAATTGTAAAATTTGAAATGAAACTGCGATTCCCAAGAAATCCATAAATACAAATATAACATGACTCAATTTTCAGTAAAAAATAATGAGACAATTTCATCAAGTTCGAAAAATCTCTCACCTGTAAGGCTATTAGTTTTGTTTTGGGTTGAAGGCAATGCACCTGGAGCAAAATTAAAAATATTAATTAAAATGCAGTAAGTAGGGTCTGATTATTACTTCAAAGTAAAATTAGGTCAAATAGGTACAGTAGTTCGGATAACTATAATTGATTATGATAAATAAATATGTCTAAGTAACAAATACGGTTCATATTTATTTTTCATTGTGTTTTAAAAATAACTGACCACACTAATACGAGTAGTTGCTGAACTCGAAACATATGTATAATTATAGATTTTATTGTTTAAGATACATTCTCCTTCAAGCATATATCTATCTATTTATAACACCTAATCTCTAAAATGTATGTTTTCACAAGTAGTATAAGAAACACGTTTTCCTCTGGATATACCGATCATACGATTTACAGTTCACAAAACGACTGTTGGTAATGTGATTACATCAAAATGTATTGTTTGTTAGTTTAGTAATTTAAAATAATTCAGTTAATTCACATAAATAACACTACAATAACTAGAGGACCTACCCAAAGTGCTGCTTCTCGTCAGAAATTTCCAAGAAAAAAGCTCATTTCTTAGGTTGATAATAGCATCTCTTTAAGAGTAGATACTTCATTATGTAAAATTTTTTTATTTCCCATTCATTTCCAGTTTCCGAGTCAATAGTTTAAACAAATTCTGAATTTTAGTTTACGAACAATAGTATGTTACTTAGTATACTAAATTTAACAATCTGAATACAAAGTTAAGAATATAATTAGCTTAAATTATGCTAAACATAGACTTATTCGGAAATGCATTAACTAGGTTGCATTCAGGGATATTAATAAAAAAAATAATTGACTTAATTTGGACAATACAGAAATACATACTTCTTAACGACAGAAGAATTTTTATAAAATAATAACCACAATAGATTTTTGTGAATAAATATTAACAAACACAAAGCTATCTCATTCATACAAAAATCCTATACTTTATTTCAGGACTCAACATCTCTTTGAAGTAGTCAGAACTCGAAAGCAAAAGCAATAACAAGATCTTTTTATCCATATATTTGAGGTTTTCCAACATATTTGAGAACTTGGAGTGTGTACTTCGAATGAAGGGCAAAACTTCAGTGCGTCTGTCTCGAAAACTTCAGACTCCTGGGTATTAAAGAAAGCAAAAACTTTAAAGGCCATATAGCAAGTATGTTCTAAGGAATCTAATTAACCTATAAATTTCGGGGTCTACCCGATTAACATTTTCGACATTTCGAGAAATATAGATGTTTTAAGCTTACATTTTTAGGAAATTTGCTTTAAAATTCACATTCTTCTGAAAAATTGTCATGAATCAAATGAGTTTTACACAAGTAATCTTTAATTATAGTCCATTTTCATATTATCGTAATTATTTAGGTTTAGGATATTACTTATCGAATGTATTAGTTCACATACCACTCTAAATTTTTTTTATATATTTCCCAAATTTTACGAAATAAATTAAATTACAAATGTACTTTTATACAAGTTTGGGAAGCTTGCAATCAAATCTATCATAGCTGTACACTTGTTAGTTAAACGGCCTTAATTTAATGTTGTTACTGCACCGTTCTGACATCAGAAAATATCGCGGTATAGCAACTTCTTTTCGATTTGGTTTTCACTCTCTATTTTCAATGGAATTTCTACTTTGAAAGAGGTTGCAAAAGAAGAATTGTTTGCGGTGTGTTTACAGTATTTCTTCAACGAAACGTACAGATGTAAATGTCACTAGATACCTGAACTGAGTGTGAATCCGAATCGCTTCCTGTATTTATACTTGTCGCTCAGTTGACAAGGGATGTCACGTAGCATCGTAGAGGCCCTAAGTGAATTGATGTACACTAGTGGTCGCCCAGTGGTATATTTTTACAAGAAACAGAGTTGTGGAGAAATAGGAGAAGTAGATGTAATGACCAAAATTGTTCACTCATATTGACAAATCTATTGAAATAAAAAGAAAATAAAAATTTAATTAACTAACGGTATTCGAAATATTTTTGACAAATGAATGACCCCCAAATTTTTGACTGGAACCGCTCCTGCCAAAATATTCGATATAATAATTGGAAGATTGTTCTTTGCAACCTAAAAGTCTTTATCATTTGCAGTTTCAATCAAGTTCTGGAATATTAAAGAAAAGAGAGGACCAACAACCCTAGGAGAACTTAAATATTTAATACATTCTCTATTGTCCGCTGTCTGACAATTTTTTACACAACACCTTCGGGAAGTTTTCTGAATGTTATTTGTGGCATCTTCTAGTTTATTTTAGATTTTCTTGGGAATAATACCACATCAGAGTCCAAACTTGTGTATATTTTAAAACCAAACGTTTCAAAATCCTGTCGGATTTCGTTTTCAATGGATATAAATTTATAAAGTAAAATTGAAATATATGACAATTATTTTGACAAATATGTTTACGTTACTATGGATAAATTTCTTTGATTTTAAATATACAGGGTGCACAAGAAATTCCAAAGATCATTATATTTAAAATCAAAGAAATTTATCCATAGTAACGTAAACATATTTGTCAAAATAATTGTCATATATTTCAATTTTACTTTATAAATTTATATCCATTGAAAACGAAATCCGACAGGATTTTGAAACGTTTGGTTTTAAAATATACACAAGTTTGGACTCTGATGTGGTATTATTCCCAAGAAAATCTAAAATAAACCTTCGGGAAGGTTGTCATAATAATATATTAATCAAATAATTAAATTCACGTTAAAAACAGAATATTTAATATGAAAGTTACTGCAACGCGTCTGAAAAATCAATACTGATCTACTACATTGAATATTTTACCACTAAACAATAACAACGCTTGCATGCCACTTCCAGAAGTACATGCTCTAAGAATATAACAGCATCTAGCGATCGCTCCCTCCATATATAATTACTCAATGTTTTCAGTTTTGACCGTCTGGCGGCGACGGCCCTGTCATTTGTTTGGCGTTGACAGTATGGACGTAAATAATGAATTTATTATATTTTATTTAATGAATGAACCAATATTATAAATTAATATTAGCATTCTGCACTGAAGGTCGCCAGTAGCTACTAAACATAACAAAAATGAAGAAAATCGGTTGAGAGACAGAGGAGAAAATGGTACCTAATCGTTTTGCCTTTGCCTATTTGTAAATAGATGATGGTCCTGTTCTCCTCAAAAATTAATACAAGGTCTCGTTTGTAAATGATGAAATGCGAGGAACGAAGTTGGACACTTTTTGCGTACTGATAGGGAGTGTTCATTATAACAACGACTGATGCGTCTGTCTATCTATCTTTGGGGTCCTGGTAAGGCTGACTATTGTCTGATTAGTGTTGCATTTTTTTTTAAATTTGCTTTCTGTTCAGAATCCGTAGTATTTTGTCCCTAATTTCTCTAATATATGGTAGAAATGCTTTACGGTGTTCATCTGTTTCCGAAGGAGTTGTGGCATTCGTCGGTTGTAGAGATTTACGAATTATACGCGTGATATGGGCTGGGTGATAACCATTATGTTAAAGAATTTGTTGAAGGGTGTTTTGTTCGTTTTATCCGTTATCAATCTCCCTAGAGGTCCTTTGTGTTTTTAGATTGGACATGACGTAAAATATCCAACACGGAGCTTCTTACTAACTGGATATCACTTTGAACTTTGGCTTGTATACAACTGATTTTCAATTCAGCGTTACAAACTGAATTCATTATTTAGCACAGTACGCCCGATTTCATCTTATGTTGTTCTGAAGTTCATTAGCCTTTTACACTTTCTGTAAAATTACATTGTTGATCTTGATATTACATTTTTTTAACTAAATTACTGTGACGGCATTCAACCGAAATTTCGTTGAATCCAAAAGATTATTTGTCTGGCAACTCGAGGCTGGCGGCTAGTTCTGTTAAAATTTTCAAGATTTGGCGAACCCAAAAAGGAGTGTTTAAATAATTTCAAGAACCCAGAGTATAAAATAAAAACCTTACTGTACTTTATGTTTTCTAAGGGCCAAATTAAATGCAATTTATTTACGTTAATCAAACCATACCTAACCTCATTTAAAACACAGTATGTGAAAATACACTACTTTTCCTTTTTGGACCGTTAATAGTTTTGACTGTATTTGTGCATAAAATTAAGCTTATCTGGAAGAGTTCCAATTCAACGCCGCCCTTGAGGTAGGATTATTCGACTGCATTTAGATAAGACATTAGGTTAATCAAGAAGTATCCCATTAGTAAATAATAAGCTAATTCACAACTTCTAAAGGTAAGGTGCGGGCAACAGAATAAAAATTATTATTAGCGTTACTTTTATGTTTTTTTGTGCAGTTACAACACAATCGAAATAAAACGACGTATATTGAACGAAAACCAAACGTTTCAAAGTCTATTCTGACTTCGATGTCAATGGTATTATATTTATTGATGTAAATTGCAAAATAAAAATTTGATTTATGACATTTAAATTGACATTAGAAAATTTGCTGTTTTTAGATATACAGGTAGCACAAAAAATTCTAAAGATCATGTATTATAGTTAAACAGCTTTCAAATTAGAAGAATTTGAAAGAGTTGTCCTTAGAATTTATAAGTGGCGTTCCTAGGTACGACTTTGTTATAAGATAGCGCATTCACCAAAAATGCGATCAAAGATTTCTATTGTTTCAGTGATCCCATTAACGTCATAAGGGAAAACCTAGGAAAAACCTTATGAACTATCCCGATACTGGGTTGTTCAAAAGGACGTTACAATTAATAATTTCTTCCTTAAGTGTCGGTAACCAGGTACGATTAAATTCTACAGAAGTAGAAGCGATACAATCGTCTTCATTCAAAAGAATTAAGGCAGACTCTTTTATTTTTCGTTTCGTGTTATGTTGTTCTTTGTGAAGTATAGTTGAATTGTCAAATTGTATTTTATGGCCTAGATCCCAAGCATGTTCACAAATTTTCGATTTTTCAAATTGTCATTTCTTTATGTAATTCTTGTGTTCATTTATCCGTACGTTTAATGGTCTCGATGTTTCTCCAATATAAAATTTATTGCATTCGCAAGGAATCTTGTATATGCAGTTTTCTGAGTTTTGGGTTTTGTTGGTTGGTTTTGTATTCGATATTAGAGATTTCAGTGTATTTCTTGTTTGGAATGTTGTTTTAACATTAAATCTGTTGCCCACTCTTTTCAATCTTTCTGACAGACCCTGTATATATGGTATAGTTGTAACTGTAATGTAGTTGTCCTGAGTAGTAGTAGTGTTAATAAGAGAAGTTCTGGGTTGACTCGGAAGGTTTGTTTTCTGTTCAAGTCTGTTTAACACTTTGTTGATAAATTTTGTGGGGTAATTGTTTCCAGTGAGAGCATTTTTTTTTAATTATTTTTTCTTTGTTGAATTTATTATCATCAGAACAGTTGGTCTTTGCTCTATCATATAATGACTTAATGACACCTTTCTTTACTGTATTCAAGAATATGCCACAGACAACGTTTATAAGACAATTATTAGCGTTGTTTTAATTTTTTCTTAGATCGTATTTACCTATTTTGTGATACTCTGGTGAATTGACCAGTGAGCAATCAGTAAAAATTATTTTAAAAACTCGTTTGTATTCAGTACAGTTACTCGAATTCTTGAAAGGACAATAAAAATATATTCAATAAATCTGGGAATATTGAATATGCTAATCTCTTAAAGTGTATCCTGAGTCCTCTTAAATAAAGCCTTTTATGCAATTATTAGATTTTCAAACATTTCATTTACCACAGGGCTATTATATTTCTTATGCTCCCTGTTTCTCAGCCTTATAGCACCCGCGCCGGTGAAATAACTTTCTAAAGGAAGGGCTTCCCGACAAACAAGTTCTCCTTGGATTTTCAACTACATACGTCTTGAAACTAACCCAATTAAAAAGCTCCTCTCCTGAGATAGCTAACCAAGTTCCGAACTGTCTGAAATAATTAGAAGCCTATTAGATGGGACACGCTATTGTATCCCGAAATGAACATTTCGTGTTTGAAGCAATTTTGACGAATTATGTTGTAATTTGATAACAATGGCTTGAAAGAATTCTTTTGTTAGATAACTTCCCTTAATTATACCTTAATTACTGTTTAGTTTATACTGAGCGAGTGTAATAATGTTTCGAAATGTAACTTAAAAGAATTGTGTTAATAACAATTTTTGGGGTCTAGATTTAATACTGGTTTGATCAAAAATAAATTTTTAGAGGACTCTAGGGAAACCTTACGTGATCTAAGGGTAGCAATTTAATGGGGATTTTATATCTTAAATTAAGCCCATCTCTATAATACCGAGTTAATGCAATTGTGAACAACCCGCTTGTGTAAAGAAAGCTAATTAGTCCATGCTAATACCACTGCAAGAGCTAAGCCCCTGCACGTAGCAATCGTAAGAACCGTAGCAATCCTAAGAACCTTTGAGTGTGCTATCGAACTGACTTCTAACAGAAATGAAGGCAACCTTCGATATGCAACTGAGCAAGAAATGACTATATTAAGACAAGATGATTCAAAAATAAGGTTTATTCCTGCCTGTATTGCCATGATATTGTCACTAGTGTATGATAGAAAGTTTTTCTGGCATTTTTAGTGTTCCGTATATACAAAAAATATACGGATACCCTTATAGTACTCCTGATTTTTGCCTCTGTCACATCACACCAATTTGCTCCTAAACTACTCGACGGAAGAGATCAATGTATAGTTTGGTGACACGATTAGGAGTACAGATCGTAAAAGAAGGAATTTTGGTTTTAGGGATATCTCTGGAGGGAAAAAAATCGACCGTCCCCCCCCTGTCCCCGAAACTACTGAGCCTAAAATTTTGAAGAAGTGGAAAATATAGAATGTTGCCCGAACTTTACAGGAAAAATAAGGAGAAACCATTAATATTAATTTTAGGGGGCAAACTATAGAATTAAATAAAAATTTAAAAATAATTTTTTTTCAAACGCATCATGTAGTACATCAAATGAAAGGTCCCACTCTAAAGAACACAAATATGTTTTTTCCATATTTAAAAAAATAGTTAAAAAATATTAACGAAAACATACCAAAATATACCCATTCCCCCTCCTTATTTCCAAAACTATAAGCCGTAAAATATTGAAAAAAATTAGAGATGTAGGACCTCACCTGAATTTTACCGCAAAAATAAACAGAAACCTCTAATATAAATTTTGGGGGGACAGTACAGTATTAAATGAAAAATATAAAATTAAAATTGTTTCTAACACATCATGTAATATATAAAATGAAAGGGCTCATTATGGCGAAAACAAATATATTTTTTTCATATTTTTTAAATAAGTTATTTTAAAAATATTAACAAAAATATAAAAAAAATACCAATTCCCCCTACCTTATCTCCGAGACCAGAAGCCGTAAAATTTTGAAAAAATAGGAATATAGGACCTCACCTGAGCTTTACTGGAAAACTAAGGAGAAACCCCTAGTAGTAATTTTAGGGGGCAAATGACAGCATTAAATGGAAAACATACAATTGAAACTATTTCTAACGCATCATGTAATATATCAAATCAAACGGCTCATTATGACGAATACAAATATATTTTTTTATATTTTTAAAATTAATACTTAAAAAATATTAACAAAAATATAGGACCTCAACTGAACTTTACTGGAGAAATAAGGAGAAACCCGTAATAGTAATTTTAGGGGGCAAATGACAGCATTAAATGGAAAACATATTATTAAAATTATTTCTAACGCATCATGTAATATATCAAATCAAAGGGCTCATTATGACGAATACAAATATATATTTTTTATATTTTTAAAATTAATATTTTAACATATATTAACAAAAATAATTTAAAAAATGACCCATTCCCTTTTTTATCGCCAAACTATAAGACCTAAAATTTTTTGTTTACAGAAAAAATACGAAGAAAACAATTAAACGGAAAATAAAAAAATATTTTTTAATGTAACATGCAATGCATCAAAATGAAAGAGCTCATTATGAGTAATATAAATAAATATTTTTCATATTTTTTAAATTAATTGTTTTCAAGATATTAACAAAAAATACAAAAAATTCTCATTTTTCGCTTTATTTCCGAAAACAATTTTGAAAATAATTAGGAGTACTGAGGCTTACTTGAAATTTATAAGAAAAATTAGTAGGAAACCCCAATATTAATTTTGGAAACAAATTATAGAATTAAATGGGAAATAAAAATTCAATTTTCATACGCATAATGTAATATATTATTATAAAGTTCCTGGGTCCAATTAAAATTATACAACTAATATTCACTTTTACTTATCTAGAACTTTTATTTACATCAAATTATACAGAACAGCTGTTTCAATTCACAATAACAATTCTACGTATAAGCTCTTCGCTATACTAACTGACTGCCGCGATTTTGGGTCGGTCCTTTTAAAACCAGCATCGAAAATTCTCGTATAATAAATCATCAAGTCCACAGCCGCCCAGTCATTTCGAGAACATTTTTTTGTCCTAGAAGCGATCGGTGTCGTATTCAAATGAAACAGTGTCGGCTTAGGTAAATTTCCTAACAATATTAAATAAAAGGCTCATTATGTGAAAAACAAATATATCATGTTTTTAAATTATTTGTTTAAAAGATGTTAACAAAAAATATTAAACATCGACTTACTTTAGAAACTACACTATCTAAAATTTTGATAAATATATTTTATCTGTATTTTTAAATAATGTGTCTAACAGATTTAAAAATTTATTATTTAAAACTTGACCTATTTTCCCCTTTATCTTCCAATCTACAGAGCCTAAAATTCAGACAATAGATTATAATATGCTTCCCTGAAAGTTTATTAGTAAAATAAAACTCTAAGGTTAAATTTGGGGACCAAATATGAAAATTAAATATATATGTATTTTTATAAAAATCAAGGGAATCATGAAGCAGAGAAAATAAAAAGTCTATGTGTGGAAAATAAAAGTGTATATTTTTTATCCATTTAAAACGCTTCCGTTAAAAGATATTAGGGTAAATATAAGAAAATGCACGCATTCCTTGCTTATCTCAAACTGGAATATTCGAATCTTAAAGGAGCTACGGAACCCTTAGTATGCGAGTCCAACTCGCACTTGACCAAATCATTTTATTTAAACTCTGTATTATATAACCCCATTTTTTAATATCCCAATTATGATCTTTGCCACTCATTTTGATGTTCACATACAAATACAACAACTAACTGTAGATTTAAATATATTTTAAATGCTTTAATAATTAATTGGCGGGAATAAAATCTTCTAATTAAGTCGGTGTAAAGTTATAATTCAGGTAAGTGTTCCGGATAAGAAAAATTCATTGTTTCCATGGGAATACTAAACCGGGACAAGAAAATTTTGGGAACAGGATCAAGAAATCTCAAAAAAGGTAACTGAACTCGACAAAATATAACGAAAATAAAGTAAAAGATTCTGGATCTATTAATAAAATCTTTAGATAAAAAATGAAGGGTTCAGTCAGAAAATGTGCTTAAACCTTTAAATAACAATTGGAGATGAACTACGAATTATGACCAAATTATTAGAACGAAAACCACATGTTGACCAGAAATTAGTGAAATCGTTCACAATCCAATAACTGAATTAAGTTCCCTCTGTTGAACTTAGTACTGAAGTTCAATTCATAACATAGGTATAGTGTAAAATTGAAAATTTCCGGAAACCAATTCTGAGAGCACATCCGCAAGGTACAATAGCTAAAAAACGTTGTTTGTTAAACCATTAATATTTGATGGTAGTTCTTCTGTGTTCATGTACAAAATAGTTGATTTGAGCAATGCATGTGATAATAAGATGGAAAGGTAACATGATTTAATTTTCATAACCGGAAAATTAATGTTAGTGAGGAGTGTGACAGAGGTACATCATACTGCGTATTTCGGATCAGGAACTCTTAAGGATCAAACATACTGCCTGACGTGTGGCGTTAGTAAGAAAGTCGGCAAAATTGTCGCCAAGAATCCTACTAGAAAAAACAGAGATGGATTAATGAATTAGAGATATAGAAATAGGCTTAACATAGCTGTGGATCATGACAAATAGAAAATAGGGACCATGACAAGGACAAGTTTAGCAAATTAATAAATCACATAGACAACAATATAATGGCAGTTAATTTAATAAAGCTGTAAATGTCAATCACAACAATATATGTATCTTCACTTTGAAATTGCATAGATAGTGGAAATTTGAATAAAATCTGTTCCTATGGTGATTGAACTGCATTCTCAGACAAATATGTCGTTTCTTATTCCGACACATTTTTCAAATGTTTCAATTTATTCTAATTTTCTTAAAATAGATTGTGCTGAGTATTTAATAAAATAAACCGCAGAGTTCCATAAGGTGTAATCTGGATTTCTGAATGATCTACGAAGGACTAAGGGTTCCGTACCACCTTCAAGATACCACCTTCTATTATTCCTGTTTCAGACAAGCAGGTGATGTGTGCATTTTCTCATATTTATCCTAATATCTTTTAAAGGAAGCGTTTTAAATTTATAAAAAATATACACCTTCATTTTCGACACATAGACTTTTTATTTTATCTGCTTGATGATTAGCTTGATTTTATTTGATATGTATTTAATTTTATCCAAAATTAACATTGGAGTTTTATTTCACTAATAAACTTTCAGGGAAGCTTCTTATAATCTACTGTCTGAATTTTGAAGCTCTGTAGATTAGAAGATAAAGGGAAAAATAGGTCAAGTTTTAAATAATAAATTATTAAATATGTTTGACAAATTATTTAAAAAACAAAGAAAATATGTTTTTCAAAATTTTAGATAGTGTAGTTTCTAAAGTAGGAATTAAGTAGATCTTTAATATTTTTGTTAATATCTTTTAAACAAATGAGTAAATAAATGATATATTTGTAATTCACATAATGTGTATTTTATTTGATACATGATGCGTTTGAAAATTGAATTTTTATTTTCCATTTAATTCTATAATTTGTCCCTAAAATTACTATGGGGGTTTTCTACTAATTTTTCTAATAAATTTCAAGTGAGCCCCAGTACCCCTAATTATTTTCAAAATTTTAGGTAATATGGTTTCGGAAGTAAAGCGGGAAATGAGAATTTTTTATATCTTCTTGTTAATATCTTCTGAACAATTAATTTAAAAAATATAAAAAATATATAGTAGTATTCCTCATAATGAGCCCTTTCATTTGATGTATTGCATGATGCGTTAATTTTTTTTTATTTTCCATTTAATTCTATATTTTGCCCCGAAAATTACTATGGTGGTTTTCTACTAATTTTTCTTTAAAATTTCAAGTGAGCCCCAGTACCCCTAATTATTTTCAAAGTTTTAGGTAATATGGGTTCGGAAATAAAGGGGGAAATGAGAATTTTTTATATCTTCTTGTTAATATCTACTGAACAATTAATTTTAAAAATATAAAAAATATATAGTTGTATTCCTCATAATGAGGCCTTTCATTTGATGTATTGCATGATGCCTTAATTTTTTTTCCGTTTAATTCTATAATTTGGCCCCCAATATTAATATTATTTTTCCTGTAAACAAAAAAAAAATTAGGTCTTATAGTTTGAAGAATAAAGGGGGGAAAGGGTAATTTTTTAAATTTTTTTGTTAATATATTTCAAAATATTGATTTTAAAAATATAAAAGAAATATATTATTGTATTCGTTATAATGAGCTTCTTTGATTTGATATATTACATGATGAGTTAGAAATAATTTTAATTTTATCTTTTCCATTTAATGCTGTAATTTGCCCCCTAAAATTAATATTAGGGGTTGATCCTAATTTTTCCAGTAAAGTTCAGGTGAGGTCATATATTTTTTTCCAAAGTTTACGGCTTATAGTTTCGGGGAGAAAGTAGGGAGAATGGGTAAAAAATATATATTTTTTTAAATATTTTTAAAATCATATATTTTAAAAATTATAAACAAATATATTTGTTTTCGCCATAATGAGCCCTTTCATTTGATATAGTACATGATGTGTTAGAAACAATTTCAATTTTATATTTTCAATTTAATTCTGTAATTTGCCCCCCAAAATTAATAGTAGTGATTTGTCCTTATTTTTCCGGTAAAATTCAGGTGCCGCCCTATATCTTTAATTTTTTTCAAAATTTTGGTTCTTATAGTTTCATAGATAAGAGGGGGGAAACGATCGATTTTTTAGTTTTTCCCCCCAGAAAGACCCCTAAAATCTAAAGTTCTTCATTTACGATATGTTCTTTTCATCGGGTCACCAAACTATACACTGATACCAAATTTCAACCTTTTCCGTCCAGTAGTTTAGGAGAAAATTGCTGTGATGTGAGAGAGGGAGAAATCCGGTGTGATATTATAAGGGTATCCGAATATTGTATATACGGAACCCTAAAAACACCAATCTTATTTATTCACATTTTGCCTTTAATACTTACAGACAGAACACTGAATTAGATTAGGATAGTAACTGCTTGAATTTTGTATAAGCCAATATCTTAAATATTACAACAATATAAGTCAATGTTTAATAACCGATAAATATCTTCAAGCTGCAGAGGCTTTTCAAAAGACTGGCATGAATTAAATATTGCCACTATTATGACCAGAGTCAACATACCACATTGCAAAGTGGTCACGTAATTAGTTTACAGTCAAAAATTTCAAAATGTTTATATTTGTAGTTTCCATAAAAGTGTTTCTTTTTGAAGTAACTATAAAAATACTAAGTTTTGTTTGGACGATATATTGATGAGTAGTTGATCAGTGTTTCAGTCTTCACTTGGTGAAAATTCATTTTTAAGATTACTTAAAAACAACAAACACTTAGTTAAATTTTCATTTTCTTATTTCTTTTAATTTGACATATGTCTTGCCTAGTCTAGTTTCATCAGAAATTGGAATTACAATGAATGATAAATTTATATTACTTACAACGAAACTACAGATAAGGTAATAAAATTGTCAGGGAAAAGGATAGGTAAATAATATATACATTTATTTAACATTGTTAACAGATGTTAATAATATAATGTTATTTAGAAATGGATGTTGAGATTAAGTAAGGGAGATGAATTGGTATCAGTTTGATCGTTTAGGATATTCGGGAAATTTTTGTTTTTGTTTATTTCGAGGGATTCAAGAAGATAAAATTTTTTACATTTGTCCAGTAAATGTAAAATTTCAAATGTATTTTGAGATATATAGTTTTCTTTTAATAAGTAGTTAGCAAATGTAGATTTTTTTTCTTGTTGATTTTCACAAGCTTTAGTGTGTTCACGCCATCTTGAATTGAAAGATCATCCATTGTGACCAATATAGAAATTAGGGCAACTCCCACAACTATAGACACCTGAGTGAGAATTTTTGGCAGTTTTATCTTTGTTCTTCTTTATGAACTCGAGGCTGTCAACAACGGTTACACCACTCAACTTATTGCCAACTTATTAAACAGAAAATTAAATAAAATTCACCCCAATCCCATACCTAAATTATACCATACTCTCACATTCAATGGAACACCCTCACAAAAAAAATTCCCAACTTTTACAGAACAGGAACATATCTACAACCTTCACAACAAAAAACAATTTATCTAGAGATTTAAAACATAACATAGATGTATAATATAGGTTGAACTGTGGGGGTTCCCCCAAATTATATATTGGTCACAATGGAAGATCATTCAATTCAAGAAGGCGTGAACACACTAAAGCTTTTGAAAATGAACAACTAAATGTAAAAAACAAAAGTAAAAAATTATATCTTCTTGAATCCCTCGAAATGAACAAAAACAAAAATTTTCAGAATCTCTTAAATGAACAAACTGATACCAATTCATCTCCCTTACTTAATCTCAACATACATTTCTAAATAATATTATATTATATTATTAACATCTGCTGTCAACAATGTTTCATAAAATTATAATTTACCTCACCTTCCCCCTGCCAACTTCCTCAGAAATTCCCCAGAATTAAGAACTTTAATTATTTTATCAGTAGTTTCTTTGTAAGAAATGAAAATTTAGCATTCATTGTAACTCCAATTTCTGATGAAGCCAGACTTGAGGAAACATATGTCAAATTAAAAGAAATTAAAAAGTGAAAATTTAACCAATTGTTTGTTGATGAGTAGTTAATAAAAATTAATCGCCATAAAATATTTAAAGAATGTATTGTTTTCTTTAACCCTAAGCAATATATGTAGATTAGCATCTGAGTATTTTGACATTATTGAAGTATTGTTAACTGCCGGGTGGTAAGTATTTAATATATGCATTCGGCGTTTTTTCTTTTGATCTCAGTATCCGAAAATAATATCAGTTCATAGTGCTCATTTTTATCCCTCTTGTATTGTGTTACTTCCAACTTCAACAAATTTGAGGGTGGATGATTAATTAACTAAAAAAAGAAGCTATAATACTTAAAAGTCAGTTTCGTAGAGATTAAGAACCTTTCCACTTATTTGCAACTTCAGCTTTTGCGTGTCTCCCTACTTCAGAAGCTTATCTGAAACGAGAACACAAAATGAAGTTTCACACTCTGCCATAGTCAACATGAAACTCGTCCATATTTTATGAGGTTACGATACTTTGGGGAAAAAGTTATCTGAAGAGTTGAGTTTTGAGAACGGTCACATGATTGTGTATTCCGATAAAGTTTTGAATGGTTATAAAGTTTCTTGAAAGAATACAGTAAAAGTAAATATAC
Organism: Octodonta nipae; assembly: GCA_034190945.1. Classification (NCBI taxonomy): domain Eukaryota; kingdom Metazoa; phylum Arthropoda; class Insecta; order Coleoptera; family Chrysomelidae; genus Octodonta; species Octodonta nipae. The sequence goes on along the minus strand of CM067218.1, from coordinate 56,638,363 downwards.
ATACGTACCTTCTCCATTGACCTCATTTGCCTTTGTGTACCCGATGAAAATAATAGGATTTTGTGCTCTTCAACAGTTATAAGTTTCATTAAATTTGGCACATAAGAGATCTATAAATGAATTATATCTGTAAACGCATTCCGTTCATTATAAAATTAAGGTCGGATAGATCTGTTTATCAAACGATACCTTAGCTCAAGGTTAATTACAGTTCACAACAGGTATTATCCAGGGAAGTCTTAAGTTTTGAAATCATTCATAAGAAATTTTCATTTCTCAAAGATTTAAAGTACTGCAATAAACTCCGTGGGTTTAAATTAATACTTTTAATAACTGATATTCACTTCACTTTCTAGAACTTTATTTACACATAAAAATTAAATATTTACAACAGCTGATTTCGAAAAACAATTTACACAAAATATAAACTCAACTATCTAAGGTGTACTAAGGAATTCTATATTGCCTTATATCCTTACATCGAATTTTCCCGTCATGCTGGATGGGTATTACATTTGCTCGCTCAGCGTCAAGTTCAGTAGTGTTTGCCCCATTCGAAGATTCCAGTACTTTAGTCAGGGACGGCGTAAATAAATTTTATAACAGCACAGTTAAATAGTATTTACTGTATAATTCTATAAAATTTAACATTCGACATCAACACGTAACTTATTTATAATCAAACAGGTACATAAGAAATTATCTATAGAAATGTCTTCAGTTTAATTTCCTCAGTGATATTTATTTAAATCATTGGTATTGTAATTAAGTGTCCCTTCATCTACATATGCTCCATATGACAAGACATCTCACTGGACACGGTTACCGTTATTTGAGTGATTCATTTATGTATATACAACCAAGTTTAAAATTTTTTAAACTGACAGAGCTAACTAAACACATAAAGATATCTCAACACTTCCTATACTTTTTCCAAGCCCTATGTAATTATTTAAGCCATGTGAATATGTCTAGCAGTTTTTCATATAGACTTGCACAAAACGTGAACATCTTAATAAAGTCATCCTGCCTAACAATTAATCCGTTGAGTCTAAATGTAACGGTAATTTCAACTAACGTTTCTATACTTTGAGTTTAAATTGTTCATAATTAAATTGGAACACTGGAATTGTGTGATAAACTTTGTATTAACTGGTTCAAAATGCTACATAATCATCCCGATATTGAGCCGTGGGCGAGGAACTCTTATCCGCTGTAGGAGATATCTTACCTGTACCCATCCGTAGAAGTAACCGTTGATCCTGGTATTATTGCGCCACTTCTTAGGCCTTTCTAAACTGAACTTTCAGGTTTCTCACAATAATTTTTCCATATTAAGAATAATCAAATATCCCTTGTTATCTTTTTCGGGGAGCTGCTCCTATTGTATATGTTAGACGATTGAGCTCTGACAATTTTGCAGTTATTCACATGATGTAATTGTTGTAGTAACTTATACTTGTTCATTCTTATACTTAACCAGATACATTCAATGCAAATTTACATAGTATTACAAATTAACCACAAACTAAACTAACTAAATAAAATTAAGCTAATTGGTATTAAAATTTTTCATTATACTTATATATTAAGTTTTCCATAACACGGAGTTGTATCCTAACTACTTTCATACATTTTTCATAATCCAGGGTTTAAGTTTTACTTTAATCTTATTTACCTTTTCTGATTTTATTATTTTTTAAGTTCATTTGCTCTATAGTAACTATTCTACACGCCGACAGTTTAACTTCTACTAGGGATTTGAATGGTTTTATTTCTTGTTATGCTTTTAGAATTATTGAATACATTACTAAGAGTTCTATAATGATATACTACAGATTCACATGTGAACAGCTGTTTAATGTTGACTGGGTATGTTTGTTTAGATATAAATTGTTTCTATTTAATAACTTTTCGTAGTCTAATTTGAAACCGCTGAAGCATTGTAAAGTGTTGTTATATGGTCCTTCCCATGCTATTACTCCATAGCTAATAACGCTATGGAAAAGAGCGTAGTATAATATAAGTAGAGTTTTAGTTTTCATAGATTTTTTTAATTTATTGAAAACATATATAAAGTTTTACTTACTTAATTTAATGTGTAATTGTCACGTCAACCTATAGTCAAGAACTACACTAAGGTATTTCAAATGTTTAGTATAATATATATATATATATATATATATATATATATATATATATATATATATATTTCTTTGTTGTATCTGTTTACATCCGATTCTCGGTTTGTACTCTGAAAAGAACATTTTACCTGCAGTTTTCTTTGTCTAGCAACAAAGTTCCATCTTGATCTATTATGTTTACTAAACATTCGGTTATAAGGGGATTTATCACATTTTTTAACAAGTCTAAATACAATTCCCCAGTTAATCTGGAAGAGGACAGTACAAGAACCTATGTGCTTCTTTCTGCGATAAGCTTATGCAGTACAGTAGCTTATCTTTCTTTGTCACCACGAAATAGTATATATCCTTTGAGAACTGAATGCCCTTTTTTATTTCTTTTTATTCGTTTTAAAATGCAGATATATACCCGTTTTCTTATTCTATTGGCTAAGTTATTTTCTTGTTACTTATTTTTCTTGGGTACGCACCCATCGGTTTTAATAGGAACGACTTTGTGAGTAAACACAAATTTTATACGGGTTTACAATTACACAGGTCAACATTTGAACTAAGCGGGAACACGGCATCCCCTGTAAAGTACCCAGGGTTTTTCGGGTCGCTGATTACGATGAGAGGGTCGGTTGACCTTCATCACGTCAGGTTCAAGCGCATTTGAAGGTAAAATCGAGAGAGTTTTTGTAGAATTCTCTCGATTTGACCTTCAAATGACCTCTGGGAAAAAGCGCAATGTCAAACAAACTATGGATTCGAACTCAGAGTCAGAGACCTCAAAAACATAAGCAAGGGTTTTTTAGATTTTTTGGTAGACCTCTGTAGATTTGACCTTCAAATGACCTTGAAATAACCTCTGGGAAAAAGCCCAAGGTCAAACAAACTACGGATTCGGACTCAGAGACCTCAAAAACATTAGCATGAATTTTTTTACATTTTTTGGTAGAACTCTCGATTTGACCTTCAAATGACCTTCAGGTGATCTCTGACAAAAAGCGCAGACAAACAAACTAAGGATTCGGACTCAGAGACCTCAAAAACATAGGCAACAATTTTTTCCAATTTTTTGGTTGAATTCTCTCGATTTGACCTTCAAATACCCTTGATTCTGACGTGATGAAGGTCAACCGACCCTCTCATCGTATTCAGTGACCCAAAAAAACCTTAGTACCCCACACGGCATGCCGTGTTCTCGCTTAGGTCAAATGTTGACCTGTGTTATTTGTAATATGGAAAGAGTTACTTACCCTAAATTTCGTTGTACAGTTAGTAAATTCCTTCAATATTTTTAATAGCTATTTTATTTAACCATAAATACTCGTAAAATTTAAAGTTATAAGAATGTTTATAACTATTACCATATGATAACCATACTGTGCTGTTTATTTGTTTTTTCCAGACGCATTGATAGAATGTTATTTTTATTTAATCAACCCTAGCCTGAATTGTAGTGCTCGGTTAGGCAATATTGGTATCATAGTTACAGAATTTATTTCCTGTTTATCACTCATTCTGAGATTTTTATTGTGTTTCTTACTATCTAAATTATTTAATATACCAAAACTAATGATTTACTCATATTTTCTTATTTAACAATGTACTTCTAATTTTATTTACGCTAATATTAATATACTAGCACTTATAACCACACCGCCACATACTCGATAATATTGCCATTATTAATGTTAAGTTTGGGAGGTTGTAACATATCAGTTTACATTGCTTTCGAAGGAACATAATAAATAGTATGCATTTGGAAATTTACTTTTTTATAAATCAAGTAAATTTAATAATAGCTTACTGAAAGTATATTGGTTCTGTTATTGCACTTGAACAATAGTATGATATAATTGAAGTACTGAAAATAGCAACATCTTAAAATACACTTTTATTATAACTTTACTTAGTAGAGTAGGTGTCATCATTAAAAATATTTTAGTGAAATGTACGGCTTAAGAAATTGAGAAATCAACGATATATTAGATATATGTTATTGTTATTCATCAAACGAAAACATGCACCTGGGTATATATAATAATAATAGTAATACACCAAGGTAAATATAAAATCTAATATTAAGGTTATTACATCAAGGTAGAAGTTCCATGCCAATTACAATTTAATAAATAATTTTGAGGAACTATGTAGGAATTTATATTATTCACACTCACAATGAACAATATCATTTCATTCATCATTCATTTCATTTCATATGAGCCCACACTACATGCGCTTGAGTATCGGAAGTTTTACCTTAAGTGTATGAATGGGTTATTGTTTTTTTGCAAAATTTGTAGTATGGATCTTATCAACGTACAGTTGAGTAAGTATTTGACAAGTCAGAATTTTCTTTGTTGTTAAGGTTTCTTTTATTTGTTTTTTACTTTGAGGGCACCATACAAATATTTCTTTGTAACTGTAATGTTGACAGCAAAAGTCATTTTCATTTTTTGACTGCACTCTAACCAGGCTGGTGACCTCAACTGTTTTAATTTCCTCTAGACATATTCACTGACATTTTGAGGGAACATTCCAAAACCCGTTTTGATTAGGAAGTGTTGCACGAGATAAATTTCTATATGATTGATGACCTGATGACGATAGCAGACTCAAAGCTATTGAAACGTTGTGAAATCAACCATTTCAGGATGGACGTCCAAGGGAAGTTTGAGAAATAATTTGAGTTAATAGACTTAAACACACTTACCTAGTAACCCATGACTAATTGTATACCAAACATATAAATACAAAACACATATGTTAATTAAAATAAAATACACCTTTTTTTCAGTGAACTGAAATTGAAATCTCGTAAATAATACATTGACAAATTTTCGGACTGAATTGAAAATTTATACCTAATGGCTAATGAAGTAATGAAATATCGAAAGACAAATCCAATTCCTTACAATGACGATGGCCACGAATATTAGAATTGTCACATCCTGCCAGAGTGCCAGATAAAACTATTCATCTTAAATCTCACTGTTTTCGTGGATAATTTTAGTTGTTTTGCAATCTTAGTTAAATTATATGATACTTACCAACTACAAATCAAATAAGAAAGTATAATATTAAAAATTAAAATAAATAAAATATTATCAGAAATACATTGATCAGTTGGGTTATAATTTTAACTTTAGTTAACAAACCATATTTAGTACGCCCTGAAGACCGCAACCTTGCAAGTGCATAATAAATAGTCTTTATTATGTAACATAAATTTTCATGGGTTATATCTCAATAGCAGGACGATGTAGAAAAATTTTATGGGAGGGTAAGAAATATTAATTTAACGTGTAATATACTGTCTTTCACATTCTATTCAACGATTTTTCCTCCAAGCAATCCGGCGGCACTGTTACTATTGTCAGTTTGGCATTAACAGCATGGACGTAACTAATTATTTTTAGTTTATTTTATTAAATGAATGAACCTAGATTATCAATAAATTTTACCAATTTTCACCGAAGGTCGTCAGTAGCTTCTAAAGAAAACAAAAATTAAAAGAGAAAATGGTACTAAACTGTTTTGTATTTGCCTATTTATATATAGATAAAATTAAGGTAATGTGTGCAGCACCAACAAAATACAACAGATAGGCAATATTCATAGACGATATCATAATTTTTTTTCTTCCTTAGAGGTAAATAAATAATTAGATAAAGAAAAATTGTCATTAATTTTTTTTTTTGTAATTTGCTTTACCCTAATACTTTCACTGTAACGGTATAAATTAAATATTTTAATGTTTAGGTAATGGAGACTAAATTTTGTTTATCGTCATTAACAATACCTGTCAAAAATTTCAACCTCGTTAAACTGCCGGTCATTATAGACTGCGACATAACTGTAAAAATGCCAATTTATTAAAGTATAGAGGATGTCTAATAAGAGCCGATTAATTCGGATATTTTTGTGTTATTTTATGAGAGCCTCAAGAGCCCTATATGTTCGACCTACATCAGATACCTTGACAATCATTACAGTTCAATTGCAGTTCAGTTTATAACTACCACTTTTATGACGCCTCTATCACTTTCTAACTGGTTTTAAATTACATATAAGAATTTCAAAACTTCCTAAATATTCAGATAACAATATTAATATCTCTTTTCAATCCAACCATCTTTGGGTGACATATTAATCAACTGCAGGGATAAACTTAAGTAAGCTCTATAAAATCGGTGTTTACAAATTTAACTGCAATGATTGATTGCCTATATTCTTATGTTGGTCATACATTTTAATGTCAAATTGTACACTTGTACTGCATAACGAATTTTTTAATTCCTTTGGATTATTTAACTGTCATTGAGAAATGGGTGTGATATGGACTCTGAAATGTTCAAAACATTGGAAATATAATTCTTCGTAGTGTGGCGTTATTCTCACAAAATTCGAAAATAGATACTTTCTTCAATCCGCAGATAAATGATATAATAAAATACTCAATAGTATTTTCACGTACTTCAGGAGGTACCTTAACGTATTACCGCAAAGCATCAAGGTGTTGATACAGATTTTCCTGTTTCGTTTCTTCGTAGTTTTTATTTAACTGGAATCTCATTTAAAAACTGCCTTTTTCCTAGCATATACTTACCACATGTCTATAATCCTTTGGTGCAAAAAGCTAATATCAGCCAGAAGCTACTTTCACTACAGGGTACTTTCGGTCAGTTGAATCCGAGATGGGGCAATACTTCTTTTTATTAGCATATTATAATTTGAATCATTTTTAAAGCTTTTTGATTTTTAACTATCCTTTCTATTTAGTAATATATAAGTAGTCATTACATTTGATAAACATAATTTGCTTTGAAAAGAAACATAGAATAAAAATTCGTTTACAATTCCTTCATGAAAATATAACTTACCTAAGTCTGAATCATTATCAAGGATAACAAAGTATAGTTAACTTATTTTAGATCGAACCAACTTTGTGGAAGCGATCCTCTCTGTAACTCAATTGTAATCAACACCTACTAACAAATTTTAACACGAAATTCAGTTGAATAACATTAAAATAAATAATTTATATTTAAAAAAGAACTGACTTCAGCTTACTTAAAATAAAAACCGTTTAGAAACTGTGTGCAATCAATCACTATTTTGACACATGTCTTCTTTTTTATCAGCTTTAAGGAACAATTCAATTGAAAATTTTAGCGAATTCTTATCTCTCTCTCTTTCTTCCTTTCTCTTTCTCCCTCTTTAATTTGTATTCTTTGTCTACATTTTCCAAATGAATTTAGTAATTTATTTGTTTTAATATATATATATATATATATATATATATATATATATATATATATATACACGAATTTTTTGAGTAACGACTGAATTGGCTAACACAATGTAAGAAAGGTTTCGGGAAGCAGCCTTTTATGAGCGATTTTATAAAGAAGTGAAATACAGTTTTACTTTGCGAAAGCTTTCGAAATACTTTAATTTCTTCGTCGTCTTTTGACTACAAACAAAATTTATAATTATAATATGTGAGATAAATTTTTTAAATACTTACAGTAAATTGCGATTGTAATTTGAAAAAGAGCACAAACATAGGAATTATGAAATTAATAAATTTGATGTAACAAAATTTTTTTGAGTGACAGTGATAGCAAAACTGGAAATGAAGTTATAATCAAAATTAACATTACTATGGTGAGTAGAATAATGTATTGTTACTATGAAACTTAATTGTTGAATATATATATATATATATAACTTATTGGTCTATCATTCTCTGAATCACCCTGTACAACTATAATTCAACTCAATACAATATTACAACCGTACTAAAAACTTTAAAACCACCCTGTATAAGTATAAATCCTTTGTACACTACTTTTGTTCCAAATATATAACTATTTTAGACCGCCCTGTATAACTGTATTTCTACTCCAATTTATATTTCAACCATCCTATATATTCAACTACTTCTGATAATTTTGAAAGCCTTTTGTATAACTGGAATTATTTTCCGTCCTATAATGCAAATATCCGCTCTGTATAACTCTAGTTTTGCTTCACTCTTATTTCAACCACCTTGTATAACTAATTTAATTCCAACTTATATTTCAACCATCCTATGTATACAACGGCTTATGTACCACCTAATATCACATGCACCTACAACCGTATACCATATAGAAGAGTTCGCCGACATATCTAACAAATTTTCGTTTCGATAAACTAACGGAATATTTCCTGCCATTTCATGCGACTATAACTTCGTCCCTAACAGAAAGTGACTTTCAAATGCATCAAATTGAAAACCATTAAAAACACCCTGTACGATATACTTTCATGACTTAGCATGACATTTAAACTAGATATTTATGATAAAAATTTGACATTTACCATAATGTTTACAGTTTTTTTGCATATATTTTCCAATTTTCAGAAAAATGATATGTTTTGCGTTATAGAAAAATGTACGGCGGGATCAAGCTAGAACATATCTTTGTATAATACAATTTATAATATTCATATTGCGTGAGCACTTTTAGAGAAAACAGTGAAGATTCATTGAAAATCGCTGAAATCTAGTCCCTTATTTACTTTTTTTCTGATTTTCTAGAAAACCGTAAATCTCAATGTTATAGACCTATCTGTAAAGTTTCTTCATATATAATGCAGTTTAAATCATCAAAATTGCCCAAGCCGTTTTTAAATAATCGCCCCACATACCAAAAAAAAATTGCATACGAATTGATAATCTCCTCCTTTTTGGAAGTCGGTTAAAACGGGGAACTAGTTCTCAAAGAACATATACTATTTTGTGGTGACAAAGAAAGATAGGCTATTGTACTGTATAAGCTTAACAGTGTACGCCTTATTTCTTAATTATGCACATTCGTTAAAATATCTTTTCGAAAGATCAGATTTTTCTACGATTGGTTAGTACAGTTTCGATAGAATGTTAAGTTACTTAAGCATTTTTTTAACACACATTCCTTAAACTAAGAAATATAAAACGATTACGACCATGTATGTGAAGCGTATTACCATAGTCGTGTAAAATTTCCAACTTCACTTCAGATAAACCAAGAAGTAGCCATATGTTGTAAAAATATTAGACCCAGTGGGAATTTATCTACTTCCAGGGCTGTAAATTTTTTAACTGAAGTTGTATTTAATTCAAAATATTTTCAAATTTGCATTTTTATTATCTTTGACATTGACGACAGATACGTTCATGAAACTTTGAAATGAACATATTTATCACCAAATTTCCATTTTTTATTACGTTCACTTTATTTATTTAGGGCTATTGAATATTCGGATATTTATGAACTACACAGTTAGTCTAAAAATAACGTTTCATAATCGATATTTGTACACAGTTGCAAAACCTATTTTCTTGTTTAGTACAGTTATCAACATATCCCACATATTCCTACAACTCCAACTGAAATATTAATATGAAAAGTGTCACTAAAGCCAACAAACATTGTGTAGACTTTCATTTTGACAATTTGACTTTTTTGAATATTTGGTTAAGTATCTTTAGAGAATATCTGAAAACGTTTCTGCAACAAATATACGGAGAAATAATCTATCGAAGAGAAATTGGAAAAGGCTTATAGATAGAGAAAAAGTAGACAAAATTGTAGGAATTTGTAATTTTAATTGAGTTATTGAATTATTGTGTATCTGTTCCTGAAATACTTGAATAAAACGGCAATTAACTTACACGAACTTGCATTTATGTGCTTGCTAGTACCGACAGTAACTATAAATAGATCTTTAACAATTTTAGTAAGTATCAGTGGCCCATAGAATACTTGTTTTAAGTATATTTTGAGTTTAATCACCAAAAAACATAAGTTAGAAGTCATTAGAAAAAAATGAAGACATTCGTGTTTGAAGTTTGTCTAGTATGAGCCTTAAAACTTACTTAGTTTAGGTGGTATTGTAGATGTTCCTAAAAATTAATTTGTTTCAGAAACAGTTTCATACAGAGTTACTGTGAAACTTATATTTTTAAGTTTTATACAAGTACATCCTAAAAAATATAGCATCCCATTTATAATAATCTGCATTAGAAAAACGTTTCAATTTTTGTTACATAATTTCAAGGTTTAGCAATGTCAGTTATTTACAGTACTATTGACACTACTTTATTCCTTTAATAGTGGTTTATTAACTGATTCTAAATGATGATTGACTAATAAAACACTTTTAACTGGTTGTATCAAAAGTAGCAATTTTCATTAATTCACTCTAACCAATTTTACCGCTATAATTAAATTCCCTTTGCAGTTCGTTTTACATAGCCTTACTCATTTTCGGGATCCGTTTTACCACTAAAAAGTCAAAATGAATTTAAGCTTCTGTACTATCAGCCCTATAATTTTAACGGAAGTGAGTGAATGGTAAAGCAACAACATCTACACATCAAAGTGTATCCAAACAGACAGCTTAATTACACAAGTTCACGTAGAATTATTTCATTTAACCCGGGATTTATCGTTGGTGCAGATTGAAATTGATTGTTTGGTGTTGGGGAGGAAGTGAAAAACATTAGAAAGTCAAATGAGAAAAGTACGAAAATAATCGGTAAAAACAGGAAGTGGAGTAAAATTAGACTGTATGAAAGCAAATATCGGATTCCACAATTTTTACACATGAAATATTCAGACATCAAAACCTCAACCAGTTTAACGAGAATGAAGATTTTTAAATTTTTGTTTGACTATAGCAGTAGTGTTAGTAAGTAATATTACGTGTTAATTAATATATGTGAAATTACCAACTAATATATAGATATAAGATGGTTACTTTCATCTTTTTAAACCAAAGTTTTATTAAATACCATACGTTCATCACAAAATACTACTTGACATTTCTGGGAAATTTAATTTAACCATAATATTCGAGATTATATGAAGTAAGTATACACAATAAACAATACAATCTATAACGGACAACCTGTAATGCGCGCCATTTTTCGGAAACTGCCCTACTACAGTTTGTCTCCATTACAAAGCTTCCCCAATATTTATACGTAACTGAAAAGACGTAAGAAGAGGGAACCCCAGTAAACAGACAGAATAATCATATATATTACTCATATTGTTATTTTTGCTTTAGGGACTAATTACCTAAGAACGATGTTAGCCATTTGACCCTAATTCCTCACGTAAAGGCACATAAGATTTCTCGGACTCTCCCTGGTACTTCTTACTTAACTTTTTATCTGGGTTGACAAAATAATCATTTCCACTAAAACTGATTTTTTCCAAATAATTAAACTCAGAATAACATACGAAAAGAAAATATTAAATTATCATTTTTGAGCTTCATAATGTTTCAAAAACTTAATATCAATAGAAATGTTCAAAATAAAAATAAGTGCAAATAAATGGGTACATCAAAAAAATATTTTAGTGGTTTTCCTCAGCGCTTAACTTTAAAATATCAATCAATCTATTTTAGAAATAGATCATTTCCAGTTATAAAATATTACTTAAGAATGGCTTTTACCCCCATCCCCCACTTCCTTGAGTAGATGACATGTAGAGATTTTAAGATCGTCCTCTCCATGTAATCCAAACCATCTAGACAGCAACTAGTCCGAATACAATTATCCAGAGACCTACTCAAACACACAAAAAATTTCACTAAATCAGTCCAGTAGTTTAGGAACAGTTAAAAAAAATTGAAAGATCCTTTTTTGATATTGTTCAAAGGCCCGAAACAATCTTCATAAATTATAGCTAAGAACAATCTCGATTACGTCAGCTTTTCAACACAAAAAACACGCATTAAAATCGGTCCATCCGTTTAGGTGCTACGATGCCATAGGCAGACACACAGATCCACAGACACACAGTTACACAACTTAAACTTATAACACCCCTCTTTTTGCGTTGGATGTTAATGAAAACTAAGATAATGGGCTGATACAATTTAAAAAATTACAGATATCAATGAATCTACCAAATTGTAATGGCAAGAGATGACGATCAATGGGCGCAGTTGCTTAATACAGCAGTCGGGGGTAGCAAATCGTTAGATTCCTTTAATAACATGGAGCATAGAGTCACCTAACCATACAGGAAAGGCAACACAGCACTGATGGCAATAGACGATACCTGACAATATCCTATTATGTAAATACAAACCAAATTTCCCCCTATTATTGATTTGTGTCAAAGATAGGAAATAATAAGAAGCAAGACAGTCTTAATTTTTAAAATAACTTTCAAATTATTAATAGTCCACTAGATAATTGTGAGACAATAAACTAGCGGGTTCGTCTTTTTTTATATTACTTGAGTCGATGTACGCATCCGCAGGAACAGATCCACATCAGTTTAAATTTACTACCTTGGTGTAATGAGTTTTTTAAATTTAAGGCTTTATGAGAACAAGCCAAGGTAGATGGTAGTTTTAGGGGGTCATTGATAAAATTTTAACAAAAAATTCGCAATTAATTCTATCGTAATATATTTAATAGATCTGTATATATGGATATGGCTGATGTAACATAACTCTTACCCTACACTATTCATTGTTTTTGTAATTTTATATCACTTAATCAGCGATTAATTTTGGTACAATAAACACCCCGATATCTATATTCGATGCGGAGATATGCGTATTGCTGAGGTTAAAACAATAAATTTTCTTTTGGCGTAGTTCAAAAGCAATTAATTAATAATTAATTTTAGTGTAACAATTACCCCAATATCTTTATTAAAACTGGAGGTATGAGTATGGCTGATATAGCATCCATCTTCTTCCACATTAACCCTGGTTTTTTGAAAGGGGTTGGATCAATATAATTTCTGTTTAGGCGGTTAAAGAGCAAATAATTAGCAATCAATTCTAGCACAATAAACATCTCCATATCTTTATGACATCCAAAGATATAGGTGCGTCTGATGTAGTATAGGTCTTAGGCCATATTTTCCATGTTGTTTTTTGAAGGGATCCGAGCAATAAATTTTCTATTTACATAATTAAATCACAATTAATTAGGAACAAAGTATGAGCATGGTCCGAATTCGGCCTTATAAAATTTTTTATGTGGCATAACAGACTCAGAACTTGTAGTATTTTTTACTTTTGTGGCTTTATTTTGTTACAAAATTACTTAGCATGTCATTTCGTTCTCATTTCGCACTCGATTAGTTTCTTAGCCTACAATATCTTATTACAGATTAATAGTTGTCTTTGTTATTTACTTTCTTGTGGCTTTTTGTGTCAACGACTGTGTAGTTGCAGAACTATAGTAATACAAAGTAACTTGGTAGAGCGAACAAATAGCATATAGGGACATTGAAATATATAGTACTACGGTATTAGACCTAAACTCTAGAACTATTTGTTGTACGAATGTTTTAAGGGATTACTGGTTTTCTACCTCACTATGTGGAAAATCTCCCCTGAAAATATATTTTTCTAAGATATGATACACCGTTGTAACACTTTTTAAAGAATGTGTAAATAATCAAGTCAATTGAAAATTGGGTGTTTCTGTTTACTTACAAAACTTCTAACAAATCTGAATTACATGTCTCTAAAATAAGTCATATACCCTGCCATGATCTTAGGAATCATTCAGGTCGCAAATTTTATTCTTTCATTTTATTTTTAAATTAAAAAATTTGTAAATTTTTAATGAGATAAGTAGCGTATTGACATCTGGAAAACATTCTGCATATCTGTTGTGATCTTTGAAATGTGTAGCGAAGGAACATTTCATTAGATCTTATATGTTTTATACAATACAATCGCTGATGTAACTTCTAAACGACTGTTCACATAATATAATTTATTATTTTCTTGATCGAACGATTCATAGATATGAACCGATATAGGTAGTGCTGTGTAATCAAGTTATTAACAAAAAATATTCTGACGATTGTTTCGGTCATTCCTTGGTGAAAATTCATATTTTAATTATATTAAAACACTAACCATTATGGTAATTTTCACAAATTTATTATTTTCTTGACAATTGTTTCGCTCTGATGACAGGCTTCGTCAGAATTAAATACTAAACTAAATGCTAAACATCTGTCAAGAAAATAATAAATTTGTGAAAATTACCACAGTGGTTAGTGTTTTAATATAATTAAAAAATATTCTCATAAGAAGAAGTGATTCAGTGTAAACAATATTTCCGTTTGGTCAACATAATGGTTCTAGTATATGCTACCGCCCAATAGCTGACTATAACAGCCAGAAGTAACCAGTAGTCAAAGATTGAGATTAAGAAATAGTATTAGTTAAATATTTAGACATCTTCTTATGAGATATTTCTATATTTCCTGCGGTATATTTCTAGGTCGGATTTCATAATTTTTTTCATTGATACGCTTCCTTTAGTTTGTTTTTTTTTCTAATTTCTATTTTAAAGAATAATAAGGTTATATACACATTGTAAATGCTAGTAACGTCTATGTATGAATTCGGCGCGTTCAGAGTGTTGCCAATGTATAGGCTAAATGCTGATTGCTTCAGTTAAGACGGAAGAACATATCTTTAATGTTTGTCACAGAGTTACCAAAACTGACCATTTAAAGTAAATCTCACGATAACTACATAGTGTCAGGATTTGCTGTTCGTAGTTAAATTTTATTAGATTTAAGCCGTAAAAATACAAAGCAATGAATTATATAACACTGACGGCATATTTAATAATTATCACAAAAAATAGATCGATTACAGCATCAACCTAATTTTATTTAACAAACTGCATATTACAAAGTATTGAGAGTGACTGTTGCATAGAAATTATTTTTCAGGATTTTTCTTATTAAGCAATCTGGGAACCCTGCTTGAGTTATAATAATCTGCACTGATCTTAATGATTCCAAAACACACAAAACATCCTGTTTATCCATATTAAAATTGATTCTTATTGGTGGAAAATGACTGGGAAATGACCGTGCTCCCCAGCTTGGCAGGACTCTCTTTATACGCACTCTGGGCGATTTAAGCAATGGGTCGCGTCGCGCAACTGTTGGTTTGAGAACTACACTGGTCGGCAAAACATTGATTAACATTTATATTATTAATAAAATTAAGAAGTATCCATGTATTATAATTCTTAAATAATAACAATACAATGTTTGTTTGTAGTTTTAGTACTGTAACATTGCATTGTTTTAGCCCTATATGCGTCTACCTCAACTAACCGCAAGCAGTCAAACGAGTATTTTGGGCACAAAAATATTTTCAAAACAAACATCTGTCGCGTAACAGGTCAAATGTCTATGTACATGAATATTCCATTTGTTTTGTTGAGTTTTCAATAATTAGTACTCTTTTAAAAATGACATAATTTCGAACCTCATTTGTAAGTTATATCTAGTAGTAGGGAACAAAGAAATATTTTATCTTTAAAGGGAGACACGACCAGTACCTTAAATAGTATTCAACTCAAAGCGTTATTTACTGTGTACATAACAAATTTCTCCTATTATTATGTGACGAAACTGCCATTTGTAAATTATGGGGAAACCTCAAATTTCTTTATCTATTGTTGTAGTTTAGAATTATGTGGAAGCTTTAATGGGCGCATTCCAAACAAAGGAAAATCATCGTAGAGTTTCATTATTGTTTTCGCCTCCATTACAGTCATTACTTTCCTATTATTTTTCGTAGTGAATTTCATATAGCGTACAGTTCATTATAGGGCAATAAATAATAATCATTATAATTTTACTTAAGCAAACGCAGTTCCCATTACATATTTCACTAGTCCATTTCTGTATGAACATGAGATATTGAGTAAGCTATTAAATTGCTCAGTTTTTTTTAATATTTTGATGATCTAAACCGTTTTAGTCTAATTACAAGTATATGAATATAATTAAGAAAAGAATATTAACGTATTTAAAATTTTGATTACAAAGTATAGTATGAAAAAAAAAGTAGTAAGCTCGAAATTTTCCGAATATTAATTTAAACTTTACAAATGCATGAAGGCAGCTTCACTTTTGTGTTGAATATACTCCAGGTTCGGAGTTGCATTGGAATTCCATTCTCTGAAATTCATATTATCTTTCAACGTTTCGATGTCTTTCAATGTGCCATCGTCATCCAGAAAGGATGGAGCTGCCAATGGGCACAATTATAAATTGATACATATGCAAGAAGATAAACTGTCAATGGGCTTGCCTTTATTCCTAAGACCAAAGAGAATGTTTACTATTTCTTGATTTGAAGGGACAGGAATCCTGACAACAGTTTACAAAAAGCCTACATATACAGGCTAACAAATCTTATATGTGTACTACACCTCCAATTATCCCACAACAACAAATATTGGTGTCTTAAACACATTTCTCAATAGTGCCTAAACATCTTCAAGGCACTAGAGCTCATCAATCACATTAAAATGTGAAATTTAAAAGGGACCTGTTGACGAAAGGATATCCCGGAACTATCATCAGCAAGGAACTTCAGGAACTCGATAAACCTATAAGGCAAGAAGAAGACACACTATAGCCACTCCAATATTATCGTGTTATTCATGTTATTAGAGGCTGGTCAGAAAATACTAAACATTTCGGAAACCGACATGGAACGTAGATGGTAGGTACGTTAACAAAATTGAAGCCAGAATCTTCTATAGTACCTCAACACTGCATCTGCAACCGACATTTGAAGACCAGTGCCGGGAGCATCGTATGGCTACACAAAGGAGGGACAGAACAAAGTCAGGATTAGCCAGTCGCGTATAGACTTCACAGGCTTATTTTGCATTAGGCCAAACTAATCCAATACGAGGAGCACTGGTCCGTAGGAAATATTGTAGAGATGACAGTTATAAGTTCAGATAACAATATGGTAAAATCCAGGAAAATGTAGTGACCATTTCTTGAGTTGTTACCTTGATTGGCCCACTTGAAGGATTATATAATCCAGTAAACATAACCAGTAACGGATGTCTTTTGTTGGATTTCGAAATATTAGTTTATTCCCATTTTGAGCACATTTTAGAACTGCGGAATATATTGTTATGCTCAATATCCACTTTGTTCACTAATAAAATCAATTTTTATTATGTTTGGTCAGGTTAGTTCTTTCACTTAAAAATGCTCTTATTGGTTTGTATGATTTATTTGTTTGCGAGGAATATTACCACTGCTGTTGAATATAAACATTATAATTATACAGTCTGTTATATCATTCACATTACTATTTTCTTTTCAGATCGATACTGAACTTTCGAAAACATTGGGTTGGTGAGGGTGCGAAGGGCACACATGTGCTCGGCTGGTGAGCCGCCCCGGGTTGTGGGGCCATGCCATGCGAGCTAGTTTGCCCAGCGTTAAGGAAACTATTGAAGAACCATCGTCCCTTCATTCATGTGCACCCTTTGTTTCACGCTGACGGTAAGTGTTAGTGTATTGTACAATGTTATATAATTAAAACAAAAAAATGTTAATTCCGCGGTAAAATAGTCCTTCAGAAACCATCAACATAATTTGCATATTTCGTCATATCAACTTTTAAAATAAATTTAGGCTTTATACATAAAGTTATTTTTTGATACGTTCACTGATAATTCATGAGCGGTATTCAGGTATTTAAAACATATTCACACTCCAGTAATGGGATATTTCAATTCAAAAATAAGGAAAAATAAGAAGAACTGCGGAATGTGGTAGGGAGTTTTAGCTATGAGATTCTAACAGCACACTGTCAATATGAAATGAACTTCCCCTTCTTTATAATACAAGAGAGAAAATGGACATCGGCTGCCAAGAGCCATAATTTCAAGATACAAACAATAAGGGAATACCTTTGGTCAAACTAATAATAAAGATTGACGTAAAGAGACTAAAACTAAATATACGGAAATATGGTAAAAAGCTGAACAAACAACTAAAGAATAATGAGTCGGATTTAACCGGCATAAATGATTTGAAAAATTCAACAAAAAACTCTGAGATATTCAAGTTACAAACAACAATAGATCAATGGCAAAAGAAAGTATAAAGAAGATTTACAAAACTACTAAGATATTTCCTATATATTAGAGCTTCCTCATCTGTTTTTTTTCTTGCAATAGATAAATAAATAAAGTAGGTACGGTAATTTCAAAAAATTGCCTTAATTATTAGTGTCCTTTACAAAAAGTCTTCCTCACTGACATTCTCAGAGATAGATGTCTACGATATGATTAACGAGTCTATGTTTTTTATATTATGTGATACTTATGTGTTTGGAGACGGTTTCACCCCAAATCGAGCGTTTTAGCTGGAGGTTTAATCGTAAAGTTTTGCTTTGATACAATTTTTTGTGTGTCAAAAAATTTTGTAATGACAATAAGGAGGGTAAGATTTTCCACCCCCTATCCAAATCAATTGAAGATGTCTCGATTAAGGCAATGTTTACCATCATAGAACCGTCTTCCTTTAGTTTTCACTTTTAAATTGTTCTTCTATCGTATGACTGTCGGTTCTTGTTAATAGATTATTGGCCAAATTTGGTTTGTCCACACATCTTTAGAAACGTTATATTGGTGTTCTTTTTTCCTTACTTCTAAAGGTCCTGCAGTTTCATTGGTATGTTAATGGTCACAATCACAAGTAACACAGTACACAATTCTTGGAATTTTGAGTTTTGCTTAATGATTTCGTATGTGTATATATTATTTCTTTTTCAAACCGGTTTAACATCTTATATATTTTCTAAGCATTTACTTTTTCCCGATACACCTAGAACATTATGTTCATTATATTTTTTTTTTCTGTTTGTGTTCTGTTAGTGTTAATGCTGTGGCTATTTGTTGATCTGGCAGCTATAGCATAGACTTGGATATAACAAAGATCTTTTCAAAAGAGGAGAATTGGAAAAAGCGATAATACTTAAGGTAACCAGCTAGGTACATGATGGTACACAACGTGGAAATCGGGGCACTTGAATTGATTTTGACAGGGAATGAAAAAAACCTGTCAGTACAAATAACCTCCAACATTCCGAATTGGCACTGTCCAAATTCTTTGACGCACAATAAAACTTGTTTCAAAGCTAAAATTTGCGAATAAATCTCTAGCTAAAACAAACAGCTATTAAAGATTACTCGAGATTTGGAGCTGAAAAATCTCCACACACAATACAAAACACATATTTATATACAGGAGACAACCAGTAATTTTTCGAAGTAGCCTTACTGCACTTTCTCTATTTACAACTATCAAAAACTTATCTGTTGCAAGAAAAACCTAGTGTCCTAATTTCAAATTGTAAAGTGTAATTTGCTTTCAGACGAATTTTAACTTTTTTGGTTGTTTGTCTTAATTGTTACTGAAAAGGGGTCTATTTTAGACCCTGAAACGTTAAGAAATGTAGAAATTTTTAGAATTCTTCTCCATAAGTGAGGTGTTAGTACAATAATTTCATAAACACAAAGTAGAGCTGACAAAATTATTATCATTCAGAAGACAACAACTAGTCCAACTTTATAAAACATTTCCTAAAGTTGTTAAAAATCTCATATTTAGAAAATTGAAGAAGTGCCAACCTATGAACTAATCTAGCTTTAAAACAGATTATAGCACAAGCGAACACCTACTTATAATGAAAATGTCAATCGATAAACCAGTGGAGTGAAATTTGAAACTAAACCTAGCATTTGTCAATTTGCATTAAAATTGGAATTGGGCTCGTCACGTGACTGGAATGACAGATAACCGATTAACAAGAAGAGTTATAAAATAGTCGCTAATAGCAGAGGCGTACAAAAGCAGGTAACGGCAGCCCACAAGACAGAGTGACGATGTAATTGAACTCTCTGATCTTTAGCTACTAATTTCTTGTTCATTAGAGGTAATTACCGCTTATTTAGTTCCCTTCAAAATTAATTTAATTGAATTAAATTGATAATTCTAAGTGTATGCAGTTAAATAATACAAATTATATGTTACTCCACAAATTGTATTTAACCAAACATAAGTCATGAAAAATAAAACGTCAAACGAAATAAAATGGTTTAAAATGTAATTACAAATTAATAATACCTTCAGTTTAAAGGACATATAATAATAACAAGAATTCACAACAAATTTGTATTCGTATGAAACGCAACGAGAATTTCTTTATAAGCCATCTAGAAACTGTGTCATCAGAAAATCATATTCGCCGTAAACACTTTTTCGCGATAAGAAAGTTCAAAGAGAATGCAGCAAATTTTATCTACAAGTTGAAATACATACTATGGAACTCTCGTAGGCATGCAGTAGGGAAGTAGGTTATGCGATAGGGTTTTCAAATAAAATGGAAGCTTTCATGTATAAAGCATTTGTGTGAAGTGGATTTTTAAAAGAAAATTCAAAAAGCTTTCAATTTACGTATTCAAAAGGAGGCTGTTGTGTAAAAAGTGGTTAACTTTTTTATTAGTTACCATATTTTGAGTGAACAACAATTGATTGAAATGAATATTCAGTTTTAATTTAGTTAAAAATATGCTTGTACTTAAATAACTGGTAATCATTTGATCATTCCACTAATTTACTGAAAATTAAAAATTGAAAACCTTTTGACAAACTTTTGTTGGTGTATACTACTACGTACTTCTTATAATTGACTGATACCTCTCTACTACCGGAATTCGCGGATTCTTGTCACATATTTATAGTTCTAATTTTTTTTTTTCAAAATTGTATTATCTGTAGGAATCGTACTTTCTATAGTCATTCGGGCGTTCAGAGAATAGTTTTTGTCGGTAGTTGTTTACTTCAGAAATATATTTTTGTTATTTATGATTAATATATAGAAGGATTCCTTTTTCGTAGAAAAATAATTAAATGTTGGAACACTGCTCTCTTCTTTAATTCTCATCATACCGATTGAAATCATCCTCTACATGATAGGGTCGGTCCAAATGAACATCGTTGATCCTCTGCACTACTTCGTATGGCCCATCCCAAACTGGTGTGAATTTTGGAGTCTTGCATTTGACTCGCTGGGGGTTGGAACCCGACTAAATTTGCCTAGAGAACGTATACCACCATGATGATACCCGTGTTCGCTCTCTGCTAAATAAACTCGCCCACTGTCGTTTCACATTTGCTCTCGAATGTTTCTGTTATAAAGATGTCTTGCTTTCTCGAATATAACAGAATAGCTTATTTTAGGGAGGTGTTTTTGTTATGCTTGGACTAGTGTCATCTCAATACTTCAAAACAACTGTTCCACTAAGACTTTTGTAACAGTGATGTCCTTCTGATTGGAAAAGGAGAGCGCTGCGGGCCATTTGCCGGAACCGTTCCTTGTTTCATGCGTGCCCTCATGAGTGCTTGAGATCCCTTTGTGTACTTTCTTCAGGAGGGCCGGTACTTTCTTTCTCGGAAAATAATCGCATTGACTATAATGATGATAAAGTGACTGACTGAGTGGCTAGTGATTTCTTACTATCAAGTCGTCAGGGACAAAATAGGTTCAATATCTACGTCGACTAATTGATTTGTTTCGCATTGATTAGTGGTCCAAAGCGCCACTAAATTGGCAGATGGAATTATGTAAGTGACAGGAACTATATATATTGACATGGAAAGAAACATATCCAAATAACGGGAATCAAATCAATACTAAGTTCTGATAAATAAATGAATAATATATAAATAATAAATGATGAATTGAAACAAAAAGCCAATATTAGAGAACAATGAGAATTTTGTAAAATGATTCTAAAAAACATGTAAAAGGGATATGAAAACATCAAATGCAATTTAAAGATCAAAACTAGATTGTAAACTGGTCATGTGTAGATGATTCACACAACTAAATTCAAACAGTAAATGTAACTTATAAAACACAGTTAAAAAATAGAGGTAAGTCAAAATTACATACTTAGAATAATCGTTAGATTAAATAATCGTCAAACCGTCAAGCATATTTATATTACACAGGCAATATTGAACTTGCGAGGTCTTTACATTAATGAATTGCTAAATAGTATACATTCAGCGAACAACCTCATTAAAACAAATCATCTACTTAACACCAGACAAAAGAATAAACAGTTGCTCATATCTGATCGAAGGAATAAAACTGTATTTCAAAAATGCCTACTATATAACGGTATTAAATTATACAACGTGATTCCATTAAGTTACAAAAAACTAACCAGGAAACAATTCAAGAAAAAAATTAAAATATATATAGCCCAGAACTATGATAGCTTATTAGCCATTCTAGTATAATGAAAACAATCTATTTATAGAATAACACCCCTATTTACATACCTCTATTTCTATTCATGTTTAGTTATATTTTATGTACCTAGTTATATTTTGTTGTTTTGAATTATTGTAATTATTTTTTTTTTCTTTACTCAATAGTAAAATGTAATGTTATAAATATATGTTAATTAAGGGAATGTATGGGTAAATATGAGTATATCTATCTGTGTGTATATATATTTATATGTTTATGTATATGGGTATGACCGACATCTAGGATTTTAGGTGTTCATTTTCCATTCGAACATTGATATTGTTAATTTTACTTATTACTGTTTCTTTCGTAATAATGTTAGTGATAATTTTATTGTAAAACCATAATTGTATTTTTTTTTGCTAATTAATTGAATAATTGAATTGAATTTTTTGAAAATTAGCAGTGACAGTTTAAACTAAACTTATTAAAAAGAGAGTAGGAAATCAAATGATGATGTAAAAGTATTCTATTGACTTGTTATGTTACAGTAACATCATTTAATGAAATGAAAATACAAAAGGTACCTTTATTTCATGACATCAAATTTCAATCTGACAGGAGACAAATTTCATGGTTTAAATTTCATATTTTGAGTATATTTGGGTCACTAATTAGAAACTTTAGAATGTTATTAAATTATTTTGGATTAATTAAAGATTGAAAATGCACTATTTCCAACAAAAATAACCAATCTAAATTCGAAGATATGAATATCAGATTAGACTGATTCATACGACAAAGCAAGTACGAAACGCTGAATCCAGTGGTAGTATTGTTTTGTGCTAACAATGAAAAATTTTTAATAAAATTAAATGACAGGTCAACAATCAAACCAACAGGTACTGGATGACATAGAACAAGAAAGTTAAAAGTGCAATTTTAAAGAAAAGTAGAGGGTATTTTGGAAAGTAATTTAGATACGAAATTAATTATGAGGGAGTAGATTATTGTGTGTAAAAATGGATTTTCAAATACGCGGATTTGAAAAGTTTAAAATGTTCAGTCCTATGTCACATAAAAAACTATAAAAAGCAAGAACTGACAGCAGGTAGAGAGAGTCGAAATTTATAACTGCAACAGTAAACCTCGTTCAAGAGTACAAAGTGACAGTTGTTGTTAACCTTAAAAAATATTTTAATTGAATTAAAGAATTTTTAAGTGAAGTTAAATAAAATAGTCACGATAGAGTACAAGTTTAAATGGTAATGTACTGAAATCAACTATCAGAAAATAATTACAACAATCAACAGCAAAGAAGCCAGTTTGATAATTGAAAACAAATAGTAAACATTTCATGGTAGCAGAATTATTTGGCAGCTAATACAAAATCATTTTATATTAGAAAGCAGAGTTATTTGGAAACAGTTCAGCAAACTAAATTAGATTAGAAGTAGTTCCACAGTTTAAAAAAGTGAAAGCACTTTAAAAAATGTATTATTATTGGATTTATTTAAACATTTATATATATTTTTGATTTTCATTTAACTATTAGATTTTTTAAAGAACGTTTGGGAAATAATCATTTTAGCAACTGTATAAAGTTTAAAAACATTGCATTCGAAGTTTCATTGATCTTAAAATTATTTTGTTGAAAGGAATTTTAGAATCATTTTGGTACAGAAAATCTTTTTAGATTGGTCATTGATATATTTATAAGGTGTTTTGATATTTATTTGACAGGTTGATAATTTTCAAGTTTGTTAAAAAGGTTTAATAATATATTTAATAAAGAAATTGATTTGTTTTATCATTGACAAAGGGTCAATTGGCGCATAAGTAATATATAAATAAAAAAAAAGAGTTTCAAGGTCGGAGCAGTTTGTTGAAGAAAAAGAAAATTGTGTGTGGTTTTTATGGAGTGGACAAGTATAAAATAAATAAAAATTCACCATAACTACGAAGTTATATACACATATATATATATATATATATATATATATATATATATATATATATATATATATATAGAGAAAAGTTCTTTCTATTTATTTTTTTGCATTATTCAGACTGAGCCACAGCAAAGCGTGGCTAAGTGCTGCGTGTATAGGTTTTTTAAATAAATATCATAATTACTCATTAAATACTGTACATATTTTTGTGTCCAAACCAAATCATTTCAAATTTTATAATATAAAAAGTAAATAATGAAACAAGAAGCCTGAGCACCTTGTCGATTTTAATCGAGGATAATATAAAACACACCTGAAGAAACAAAAAAGTATCTGCCTTCCCATTAATACGAGACTAATACCAAACTAATTATTCTAGTGTACGTTTTTGAATTATTTATACTATAACACGAATACGAGTAATTGCGAGTAACTAATTTTCTTGTTCATTTCAGCAGTTTTTAATATATTTTTCCATTTCGGTTCAGTCTTGTGCCTTACTAATTCTCATACTACTCTGCAGTTTGGTGGAAATCACAGTTTCATTCCTATTGGTAAAATTGCTTTTTCGTAATAATTCATCCGACAATTCTCATAATAGAACAATTTTAGTGATTGACCAATATTTTACGATGTTTCATACTTTATTTGGATCATAAAAACCTTGACATGTGTACTAATATTTTTATTGCATTGGAACCTATGTATATATAGGTCATCTAGAAATACGAAAAAAATAACTTCAAATATAAAAATAATGTTAGCACGCAACCATTAACTGATTGTAATAAAACAGGTACTTAAAAGAAAATTTCAATATTATATTATGTTTGATATTGGACATTATTGATTATTTTATTTCTATTAGTGAAACAAGAATTTATTAATAGTTTTCCTTTCTTCAAAGGTTGAGCTGTAAATTTAATATTCTCATAACCATTTATGTATTAATTAGACCTCAAAACAGTTACTATCTATTATAAAGCTTCTCGCATATAATTTGGATTTACTTTAGGATTAAATTCATTCTTTTAAAAAGTTCAATTATTTGTTTATATTGCCTTATAGTATTTATTTCTGTTTAACTGCGTACTGTAGAGCATTATTATCGTTAAATATGCCTCCTACATAGAGATCCGTTGGTATTTTAATGAATAAATTTTCATGATCAATATCAAATAAAGAACTTCAGAAGTACAGAAGGTTTTAACTGACAGTCACTTTTTTAGATATCGCCATAGGTTCTAAGTTCATCTGTCAGACAACTACCACACAAAACGCTGTTTCACCCATGTTTCGCTCTACTTCGGTCAAAACTACTAATATTTACTTTATTTATTAACACTACACTACACTCGAAATTAGACTTTCTGCAGCTGCACAGAAGAAGTTCACAACTTCCTTAAATCGACATACCGCAACTACGTTGTTATCAAATCATTCGTGGCAGCATATCACGTGTCAATTCAGGCGATTCGTCACGACCGGATATCTTTCACTGAATCTGAAGCCAGCCCCCTTGACTTCAAACCTCTCCTCTCGCCAATCAAGTTCCTACCAATTCCTTTCCTCCCCGGACTGTGTTTACAGATACGGCAATACCGGATCTTGCAGCTGCAGTCACTGAACTATGAACCTTTATTCAATAGATTTCATCGTTGTCTACGCACCAAAAAGTACATCCAGATCGAAAACATTCTACTCTGATGAAGTTTATGCCGTTACACTGTTTCTCAGCTCACATATGTTCATTATCTCGAAACAAATTTAAGGACATATTTTTAATCAGGTTTGTTAACTATGTATCTCCATGCTGTGATGGAACTGCCATCACCCCTTGTTTAGATATAACCGTTTTTATCTCCAACGAACAAAGAAGTGGTTTGTTGCACTTCTTTGCTATAATTTTTTTTTAACTTCGGTATCTCTATTGCCCTTGATAAAACTTTTGGCGGTAAACGAGTCTTTAAACGTTTTGGATCGAAAACTGAGATGAACATAGTAAATTTGTAAAATCATAGTTATTTATTCTTATATTGATAAGATTTGTAAAAATTCAACTGTTATTTTACCTTTTCAATGTTAGTTACTATCAAGAGTAGTAGTGTTAAACAGAACTTTTTGCTACTACTATTCCTTGATGATTTCTTCTTAATGTATCGTTTTCCAATTCAGCCTGGATTTGGGTCTTCAATACAACTGATAATGGTTTCCAATTTTCAATATTATGATTCATAGTCTGAAGATTATTTGTAACTATTCATTGCATTTCACTTCCAATTCTAGTTCTATTTAACTGCGTAGTTGCCGTTCAGTATTTAACTCATTCACTTCTGACCTTAAATCAGTTATTAAGTTATATTTCAGATATTCAAAACATTTCAAGGTCTAAATATCCCGTTCCCAACAGCAATTATAAGAAAGAATAAAATTTAAATTAACACGTTTGACAATATACATAACTATTATAGATAGTCCTAAATAAAGCTGTAGACTCGAGATTTAAAGACGACTAAATAAAACTTCTAAATAAAGACTAAGACTACTACATTAGTGCTCGTTCCAATGGCCCTTATTGGAATCTGATAGCGAACTAGGAAATAGTTTCAGACATACCTGTAGTGACATGTCCGAAGGAAGTAAAGACATCCAAATCCTGTGCATGCCGGAGGCCAATAACTGGTAATACTCAACATTCCAATTATGCAACTACCCTAACCCTTATATATCTTACTTGTAAACTGGCGGTGTGACGATCAGCATAGTTCTGACAACCAATTAGCTGGATACATGAAACAACTAGCATATAACGTCGAATACCTTACGGTCATGCTAAACTCGACATCATGTATATAAGCAAATTTTCGAACAATTTGGACGTGCTCGCGACAGTTAACACACGCACATAAATAAGACGAGAAAACCGATAATTAATCAGTTAACAGGCGCTTAGCCTAAGGTTGCGACATGTTAGATGTCAAACTGCAAGACTTATTTAGTTGTAGACGGGGACGTGAGAATTTGTAGTCCTAAAGGCTCGCAAATTGAGTAACAGTGTCGAACAAATTAAAGTCTTGGAAATTTCGATAAACTTTCGAGATGAGTTTACATTCTTGCTGATTTCAAGATTAGTAATATATTTTTAAATGTAGGTGAACATGTTTATAGAAATAGGTGAATTTAATAAAATATATTATTTTCAGTTTTAAAATCTGTCCAAAAAATTATTAAAACATAGAATACTATTATATACTTCCATCCGATTTACTTTCAAATGCACCGTAAACTGTTTAACTTAAGTTTATTTACTTTTGTAGCAACCGAAACGGTTACTCTCTTCGAGGTGTCATTCTTTTGTACGCAAGACAATATATATAATATATATTGTTTCTTGTTAAGGAACCTTCAACCACAATTGAATGTCCTCTCGTACACTTCTTTATGCATTTGATACATTTCGTTAAATTTGAAAACGCGAGTTGTAAAGACCGATGACTATATTATAGTAATTGTGACTTGCACTTACTCTGACTGACCGGTGATAGTTGGCAGCTGGACTTCGTTGGCAGTTGACTAGTTACTCGAATACTTAGTAACTAGAAGCGAAAGCAGAAGGCTACGAGAATTATGCGAACCGACCTGAAGAGGGCAGATGTAACTCTACCGAAACGTCGTCATTTTACCATCGATCCCGACAGGGATCAGTTATCAACTACGCGGATGAATTCCCGGAAACCGCCTAAAACATATATATATATATACATTAACTATCCTAATCGGTTAAGCCGAGTAATCAGTGAATATACAATTAAATAAAAAAGATTCCCAGAAATTAAGAAGGACCTTCTTTTTCCAAGTCAGGTTAAAATTCACTCAAATAGCTCATCAGACTATTATGGCTTAGACTGAAGTAAAGAAAAGTAAAAGATGGAGAATATTACAATCATATGTCTAATATAGCAAATTTATCATAGACAAAAATTGTCGATTTGTGAGTAAAGGAAAGAACTAAATAAACTAGTCCGAAAAGAAATTCAGTAGCAGAGGAAATATCAAATTTAAGAACCAGAAATAAATCAGTTTGGTATATACTGTATAATACTGTTAATATGTTACCTTAATACTTCTCAGAAAATAATGACTTAAATGTGTTTTAGATAGTTCAGAAGACTTACGAGCTTATTACATTCCGGATATTTTCTTGTTTTGACGAAACCGTAAAACACGCTTTTATGGTTTTCAGCAATAGGATATCAAGAAAAGTTTTGGCTGCTTTCCAACTCCAATCTCATTAATATGCATGGTGCGAATTTTATCCTATTAAATAAGTGAGGAATGTTTAATTCCCAAAAAACGTTTTCTTACTGCTCCGGAAGTATCATTAATCCATTCTAAAGTTGAGAGAGCGTGATGGAACTGTAAACGGCGTATAACTTAACTTTCCAAATATCCTTTTTTTGTCAGAATGCGGCTTGTGATATTTTTACATTAAAATATTAAAAAATTTCGTCTAAATATTTCATAAAATTTCAAGTTATAATAGTGAACAGATCTTCTAAAAATGTTTTAATTAATGTCACAAAATTTAAGTAATTTTGAGAAGAGTATACCGATAAGAGTAATGAACTGGTATTTAGATTTTATGTAACAATGTAAGCATTTCATAAAAAATTTCACTACAAAATCAATATAATTTTATTATATTGTCGAACGACTATGAATAACTTATCGATCGTGTAGTGTCCTGAGGTTCATTTGCGTAGTTGACAGAACATTTGTTTCAAATTGTTGATAAGATAACAACGTTTTAGAAAAGTTAGATCTGTTCTCTTAATGATTTTTTGGATTGTCCTCGTATCTATCTCATCATGCTTCTAGCGACATGAATCATTATACTTAAGTATCTCTGTCTGAATATAAGGCTTAACATATACAAACAAATGATTAAATAACTATAGATGAATCATGTTGCATATCTAAAGACAGGGTAGTTCTCGGACTCCATCGACCTATAGTGGGAGAACCATAATTAGCAAAAAATAACAGCATATATAACATACAAATATGGGTTTATGGGCACCTTGGAATCTAAACCAAATCTACTTTTTCTTCTTCTTCTTCTTATAAGCTGTTTTGTATTTTAAGAGATTGATTCCAGACCTAACCAGCTCGAAAATAAATATATCTGATGAAATTAAAACACACGTAAACGCGAAAAACCACAAGAGGAAGCATTCCAAGAAATAAAGCAATGATTTCTGAAAGTTTTGAAAATGTGTTATCCACCCTATGCTGAGAAGTGGAAACAACAAATGGATGCTTCAGAGGAACGATTTTCTGGAGTATTTTTGCAATGCTGTGATGAACAAGAACCCTTTCTATTTCCCTTCCCGACTAACAAAAAAGCACGAACAATAGTATACTGAATCAGAATTGTAATACCTATAATTTACTGTGTGACAAAATTTAGATTTGTAGCCTTAACATATGAATTCATAATTGGAACTGCAAATGCTGCCCTAATTTGATGATGATAATTGATGAAGGTTCCCTAACCAGAAACAACATATATTATATATATTGTCTTGTGTACAAAGGAGTGACACCTCGAACAGAGTAATACAATATATTGTTTATTAGCGGAAATTTTCATTAGTTGCACATCCCTCAACTAAGTCAACTGATTGAAATCTCTAGTAATTAGTTATGTATTTCGTACATACAACTGCAATTCCTAGGCAGTACTTTTTAAACATAATTACTATACAAAACTAGAATATGGAAGGAACATTAATAAACTGAGAAGTATCTTTACTGGTATAAGATGAGTATCTTATGTTATAAAGTTTTTGCTTCCTTTATTGCATAATTAGCCATTAACTATTAGCCTTCCATTTAATGTCAACCAATAAATATGAAATTTCGATTATACCAATATACAGAGAATTTTTACGGACATCAAAGTTATTAATTTCTAACTGGTAAATACTGAGGTACAGCCTCAGTATTTACCGGCTCTACAGAAACCATCTACAGTTTGATGAGACCATATACTGCTAATCAATATATCGCTTTTGTTTCTTACGAATGAAGATCTGTTAGTAAAAGTAAAGAAACGTTGCAGCATTGTTGTTGTTCTCTCTTCATTTACGTGCCTATGGGTCGTAGCATATTGTTAGTAATCTATTTTTGTCCTTTAACTTTCACTGATAAATGGTCTGTCAAATGAATAATTGATAAATAATTTTGAAAACATTATTGAGGAGGTCGTGAATTAGTTTGCCTGTTCATTGGGTTTTCTCTCCTAATTTTTTTTTGTGCAACAGATCAGTATTTGAAAATGGTATTTAAAGAACAAAATGTAGTAAGGCAATTTCATAAAATTGCCCGGATTACTGGCTGTCTCATCATCAACCAGTGTTTCTGTATATAAGTAATGTATTTTATATTGTGTTATACATCTCTGTGTTTTGAGACGTTTCAGAGTGTGGAGTCGTTGTAAATTGTTTAGTGTTGTATTTGGAGATAAATTTGACAGTTACAATTTGTCGTTTGGCGACCACTTTATACTGAGGGTACTGTTTTTCAGATCTGTTAGCAATAGATTTTTTCAGTCCAAATGAAGGTCGATTGAAAATGCTCCGATTTTCGTGATGTTTATCATCATACAGCTGGCCTCTTTAAGTTTTCTCATTTTAGGGTTCCGTATATACAATATACGGATATCCTTATAACATCACTCCAGATTTCTCCCTCTCTCACATCACAGCAATTTTCTCCTAAACTACTGGACGGAAAAGATGAAATTTGGTATCAGTGTATAGCTTGGTGACCCGATGAGGAGTACATATCGTAAATGAAGCAATTTTCATTTTAGAGGTACTTCGAGGGGAAAAACTACAAAAATCGACCTTTCCCCATCCCCTTATTTCCGAAATTATAAGAAATAAAATTTTGAAAAAAAAATAGAGATATAGGGTGTCACCTGAATTGCACATATGCATGTAGTGTTAAACAATGTACGTTTTGCTCTAGTGAGTGAATCTCAAAACTATCACGACCAAGTGTTATATAGGTAACATGTCTATTAAGATATTATTATTTCAGATATGGTGTAGGTATACAATAACATTGTTCTTTGTCATTAATCCATAAGCAAAGAGTAATAGTTTTTAGTGAAAGTACAACGTACTAATATTTATAAAATAATCTACCGACAATTTTACCTTTCAACATAAATATCATCAAACAATCAGTATGATGGAATTAATATCAAATTCAAATGCTGTGTTGAAATGATATAAATGTAAAAACAGTTCCGAAAGAGATTTTATCACCACCTCGTGCATACGAGATCAATCATCTAACAAAACCAAGTTCGTGATAAAACCAGCATGGTTCATAATATTCCAAAATACTGTTTTGGATTAATCTGTTTGTATATACAAGGTCTTTCCTAGGGCGTAATTATAACGTTCCGGGACAATCATATACCTCATAATTTATACATAACTACAAATATATGTGGTCAAGACTACAATATGCATTCCATATTAAAGTTTAATGATCCTTTAGAACCACGTCCGAAATTCAGGCTTTCACTGCAATATTAATTTTTCTTCTTATTCATAACTACTCATTACTAGGACCTGGTACATTCAGCTCATATCACCCAGAACGATTTTATAAACAGAATCATTTTCTCAGTCTTAAAAATGCACTTTTACTACTAGTTTTGTGGGTTTTTGAACTTACTAGTGGTCACCCTGTGGTCAAAATTCGACCCTATTTCATGAAATCGTACAAAGTGTATTTTTATAAGAAACAGAGTTGTGGAGAAATCGGAGAAGTAATGATCAAAATTGTTCACTCTTATTGACAAATCTATTGAAATAAAAAGAAAATAAAAATGTAATCAAATATCGGTATTCTAAATATGTTTGACAACTGAATGACCCCCCAAGTGTTTGACTGGAACCGCTCCTGGCAAAATATTCGGTATAATAATTGGAAGATTGTTCTTTGCAACTTAAAATTTTTCGTCATTTGCGGTTTCAATCAAGTTCAGGAATATTAAAGAAAAGAGAGGACCAACTACCCTAGGAGAACTTAAATATTTAATAAATTCTCTATTGTCCGCTGTCTGACAATTTTTTACACATCACCTTCGGAAAGATAGTGAAAATAATATATTAATCAAATAATTAAATTCACATTAAAAACAGAATATTTAATATAAAAGTTACTGCAACGCGTCCGAAAAATCAATACTGATCTACTAGATTGACTATTTTACCACTAAACAATAACAACGCTTGCATGCCACTTCCAGAAGTACATGCTCTAAGTAACAGTATCTAACGATCGCTCCGTCCCAATATAATTACTCAATGTTTTCAGTTTTGACCGTCTGACGGCGGCGCCACTGTCAGTTGTTTGGCGTTGACAGTATGAACGTAAATAATGAATTTTTATTATATTTTATGTAATGAATGAACCAATATTATAAATTAATATTAGCATTCTGCACTGAAGGTCGTCAGTATCTACTAAACAACAACAAATAAAAATGAAGAAAATCGGTTGAGAGACAGAGGAGAAAATGATACCTTATCGTTTTGTCTTTGCCTATTTATATATAGACATGACGATATTCATAAGTCTTTCGAATCAAATTTTCTATACTATCAGTAGTTTCTTTCTTTGGAGCTCAAATTTCATCTATAAAAAGCCTACTTACCCAAGGTTCAGATTTCCAGTCTTTATAATGAAAATTCTGTCAGCATAGTGAAGGCTATTACTCTTTATGCAATTTTATAATTGGTATTGGTTTTTCAAAATGATCTTAACACTATTTTTTTTAATTACGAAATTTTATTTGTACTGAATTAATCATCACCCATTTCTATTTCAGGTATACATAGTAAATTGTGATAAACTGGTATTCAACAAAATTGTTGCAATATGGTGAAAGAAAATTGGTACCGAACTGTTCCAAATTAATGAATCCTCCCTACATCTCTTTCAATGATAATTGGTTTGATGAACACAATGTCAATTTTAACTTGTTGATAAATTTTAACCATTATAAATATATGTGTTCATAATTTGAGAAGTGATTAAACGATTTGATCACAATAGCGTTTTTGCCCTTACTCTTAAAAATTCAAAAAAAGGATAATTTATTGGTATCACTCTCCCCAACATATGTCTGGAAACGTATACTTTGTGTATTACAACTCTTTCAATATTGTTTTTCTGTCCAATGTGTTACATCAGTTCGATTTGTTTTTTGGAGTTTTCCCATCCACTTTATTTGTGCTTCCCGGCTCTGAGTTTTGCTTACAAACTAGATATTTTCACACCGCTGCGAAACATACGGTTTTATTCTCAGATTATATTTTAATCAAACCCCACCTAATGTGTAATTCATAAGCTGTCGCAGGGGGCCACATCTGCTTTCAAATAAATTATCTATTATTTGAGAATTTAATATAAACTGTATAATTCCTCCTCATGTTCCATTGTTTATAAATTTTTATTAAATATTATTGATTGTAAAAAATTCTAATCCACGATAGTTTAAATTAATAATTTTATTCTAATACACACAATTTGATCATTAAATAAAGAAAGTTCAATTTCATGATAAATTAGTAATACTAACAACTACACACTTTGATAAAACAGACAGGTGACAATTATTTCCCTAACACTGCACCTTGTTCATAGAAAGACAAGAGTTTAAAACAACTTGACTCGTTGCAGCTTTACCCGTAACCGTAGCTAAATATGAACATTTACTTAAATGAACTTTAGTGTAAAGAAATATTAAAAATTTAACGTTTAAATAATTACGTAAGTTGAGAGCATAACTTGATCTTGAAAAATTATGTAATGATAAAATTATTTTATATGATTCGCAATTATATCAGTTCATGTAGTCGTTATTTCTGACTTCGGAATATTCTGGTATTTTAGTTAAACACTATTTTTCCGGGACGATGGATTGGAAGGACAACGTGGACCCATAATGGCTATCGGGATTACCGGATCCTACCCCAATATTTTTTTCTATGGGGTTACTTACCTTAAACAATTGACTTGTGAGATATGTTACTGAATGTAGGATAAACACAAAATACGTTATACTACTGGCTACAGTTTCTTGGTGAACCTTGTAAATACCTTTTAAGTTCAAAAATTTGGATCTCTACTATTGCAACTTCTCACTAACTTATTTTAACTACTTATCTCTTTCTCATTAGCGTACACTATTGATGTAATGCACACCCCTAAAATCTACTTTTTATAAGTTTTCCGGTGAGGTGCTACATTGCTCTTTATACGATAGGATACTCAGATAAGCATAATATTCTTTAAATTAAACGGGTGGGAATGGGGGAAATTCTTAGTCCGAAATAAATCCCAACAACACGGTAAATATCATATTAATTAGAAGCATATGTTCATTCAATATTTTAATATAATTTTATCTAACTGGACACCAGTACATTTTTTATAGGTAACCAGAACCATTATAAGTACTTTAATGAAGTATGTTACAGTGAAATTTTTCTATATAAATATTTCATAAGCAATATGGCAGTTAGAAGAAATATAAGAAATTCCCAAATGTAAGATAATTAATTAAGAGCAGATGTGGCCAGTTCCGGCAGCTCATGAATTTCACATTAGGCAGGGTTTGATTAAAATATAATCCGTGAATAAAACCGTATGTGGCATAGCAGTGTGCAAGCAAAACTTGGACCCGGGAAAGCACAAACACGGTTTGAAGTGAATCCGAAAATTCCATATATAAATCTAATTGATGTCACACTTTGGGCTGAAAAACAATATTGTAAGAGTACTGATACGTTTCAGAATTTCAAAAAGTATGAAAATGTTTGGTTAACTAATGGTTATCAATAGTCAAAGATATTTTCATATACATATACTAAGTTATAAATATTGTGTTTACTTATTCAATCAAAACTTTCTTGGATTGATTAGCATAATGAATTTTCTTCTTCTAATTTGAATTGCGGTATTTTGTATTTCCCAAATATAATTAGAATGATCAAATTGCTCATTTACTAGTTGCATATTGTTACTAATGTACCGACTTAACCACTGAATAGATTATATTTTGATTTAGACAATCTTGCATTTAGAACTGTTAGCAGATTTTAACTTTTTCTGAGGACCTCAATTTGAATAGCAAAATGCTCCACATGAGCCAGGATTATTGTTTTTAAAATGGCTAATTGTTCGTGTTAATTTATCAATCTGACATAAGTCAATGGCAGTCTAACACAATAGATTTAATAGATTTTCAATTACATACTTTACATACAGAAATTAGACTCCTTAGATTTCATAAATCATTATGCAGCGTTTTCAAACTTATTTAAATTCATGAACTCGTATAATATAAATGTTACAATATAAATGTAAACATGGAATGTTGTTCCCTAACTGAGCTGCTTTTATGCATAAAAAGCAATAGTTATAATAATGAATTAATGTAAACATTTTTTAGGATTATTAAGTCAAGGCATTCGAAGTTCTTTTTGTTTGTATATCTGTAACTGACGCTGTAAACAAAAATTTTTCAGTTTTCGATGACGAGACCTTCGGTGTTACCTGTTCTCGGTCTATTAATTTTGCACAAACAAAATAAACAATAAAAAGTTGAAACAAAACATTTTAAAAAAATAACCGACTTTAAAATAGAACTATAAAGTGCAAAATAATTAACAAAACATAAAATTATACAGTAGGTTGCACATTCACTGGTGTTAAGTACCTACATAACATAGTAAAAACCGTAAACAATAAAATGTGCTCATTCTATTCAGATTAATTACCTACCTGTCTAAGATATTTTTGAAGTTGGTGTCAAGCAATAACCAAGTTTGATAAAGTAAGAAATGTAAGATATGCAGTCTTTTGAGTTTGTTTGGCATAGACTTTTAAAATATACTAGATAGATAGACATTTAAAATACGCAATATTCGTTGTTTACATTTTTTACTTTATATGTAGTACAACAATAAATATGCTACTTATTTTACAATATTATGTTGAGTTACTTATTTTCAACTTTTTAGTCCTGCTTTGAAGTTGATTAATATATTTGTTTAAATGTTTTATCTTAGATGGTAGTTGTCACTTTGACACCAAAACTGTTTTTAATCGACTTCAAAAAGGAGGTTCTCATTTCGTCTGTATCTATTTGTTTGTTCAGCGATTACTGGCAAACCACTCAAGGAATTTCGACCGTTTATACTCTGTCCTGCTCCCATATTTTTTTCAATAACATAGTTTGTACCGTTTCCTAGAAAATTAGGGTAAACTTTTTCACCGACTTTCTTATACAGTAAGCTTTGGTGGAGTCGCTGGTATGAAAATTATGGACATTTTTCAATTCGGAACATGGGATAAATTGAAAAGAAATAGTATTAGTTCCGCGATATCCCGAAGTGTGGTCATATTGTTTTCAATAACATAGCTCGTACCGTTTCTTAAAAAGTCGGGAAAAGTTTTTTTACAGACTTTCGTATACAGTAAACTTTGGTGGAGTCGCTGGTATAAAAAATTTTATTGTTCGGAACATGCGGTATAATAAATTAAAAAGAAATTGGGATTAGTTCCGGGGAATTCCGAAGTGGTCCCATATTTTTTTTTCTATCAGCGTGTACCGTTTATTAGAAAATCGGGAACAACTTTTTTAACAACTTTCTTAATCGGAGTTGCTGGTATTAAATATTTGAAAAAGTTTCTGTTCGGATTTTGGGGTAAATTGTAAATAAATAGAATTAATAAAAATAAAGTCAGTACAGAAATTTCGTGACTTATGGTGTTATTTCCGAGAAGTGCTTAAATGTCGAAAAAAAATGACACAAATATCCTTCAGAAAACAACTAGAAGTAAATTAGAGTTAAAAACTGCGTTTACTTATGCTAGTGCACTATAAATTGTTTAATAAGTATTTATGTAACTTTTTAAAAAATATGTCAATTTTGTTAGTTTTATTTTTTTATAATATCTCAAATTGTATTCAAACAAAGTTGATTAGAATTGAAAACTCCATCCAATTGTGCTGT
The DNA here is from genome assembly GCA_034190945.1 of Octodonta nipae. NCBI lineage: Eukaryota > Metazoa > Arthropoda > Insecta > Coleoptera > Chrysomelidae > Octodonta > Octodonta nipae. Next base: position 56,601,034 of record CM067218.1, on the reverse strand, counting down.
ATTATTAAAAATTGTAATAATTTGAAAGATGATTGGAAATAAATCGAAGTAAATGTCAGTTAATCAACTTCAAGACTGAGGTTCTCAGTTGGTTTCTATATACAGCGTGTCTTCATAAATTGGATTCAAACGGATAACGTTCCTAAGATTATTATTTCACGAAAAAGTTATTCTCCTTAAAATATTTGCATGGTCAGAAACGTAAAGTGTAATCATTACATGTCACTTTTACACCTCTACACGAAGTTTGTCCTCGACTAGGTATTTTCCTTTTAAGCAAAATTCAACCTAACCTAAGTTAGAATCACATATAAAATTTTCTTAATACATAATACAATATTTAGAAAACAAGTTATTCTATACAAAAGTAAACGAGGTTGGTCAAACTAATATATGAAGCTTAAAAATAAAATACCTTATTTTAGGCAATATCAAATTAAGACATTGCATTAGTAAAAATTGTAAAATAAATACATTTATAAAAAAACAAAAACCGACTTCAAGAATAATAACTTAACTAAAAATCATGAAATATTTTTTGCTGCAACAATTAAATAAATACTTTTTCTGAAGTCGGTGCCATTTTGAAGAGCGAAGTATAACTTATAAATGCACTTCCCAAAATATTTTCACTTTAGTTTGCCACCGACTTCAGAAAAAGTATTTAATTGATGTAGGAAAAAATTTTTTGAATGCTTTTTAGTTACGTTTTTTTTGTAGTCGGTTTTTGTTTTTTTAATGTATTTATTTCCTACTGAAACCGAAACTGATTTTGATGGTTCCTGTTGAGGCGACCGAATCCGAAATTGCATTTTAAAGCAATTCTATAGCAACCTATTAACTGTTTATACCTTGATTGATTGTCAGCTATTAAAGATTTAAATTAATAATTAGGTAACACTTACTATCCAATCAACAGAGCAAACAGATTTTAATTTGAATAGTCGGTAGGTGATGAAAACTCAACTAATCTGGAGAATATTTAAGTGAAAACGACTCTAAATGTTTTGAAAATCAACATTTTGGTAATTTTCAAAATTAAGCTGAAATTTCTCTACTCTTCCTTCTCAAAAAATGTTTTTGTGACTATTGTTATCGATTAAAAAAATCAAATTCAGAGAATGTTTTTGCACGAAAAAATCTCAAAAATTATCTTAATTAATTGGAATTTTACCTGACAGCAAATTCTAATAACTAAATTGTCCGAAAATCGAAACCAAAAGTTCTGTAGGGCACTATTAATTACTGTTGAATTTTAAGCTTACTATTGTTCAGGTTACACTAGCTCACGCGAAAATGATTGTTAAAGTTAAAATTGTTAACTTATTTTTTATGGTACAGTTTTTAGATTTTAGTGAACTTAAAAAATATATTTAAGAAAGCAAAAACAAAAGCACATTTCCTAAAAATTTCCTTTTAATTACCGACCCACTTGATATGCGATAAAATTTGCAATATATTTATTTGTATTTACTTACACTATCAGGTACATATTCATAACAAATATTAAGTTACTAGATTGTTTTGATTGCAGCTTTTGATATTTTTATAAACGAAGGTCACGTCGCAAAAATTGATAAAAATGTTCGGATATTTTCCACATGGAGATCCAACTACCGGTGGACGTTATCGGTTATGAATATCATATCAGTCCCAAATTTAATCATAACTCCATCGACCGTTATACACATAGAGACATATAAGCTCGGCACACTTGGCCTCTGTATTCTCCGTCATATGATAAGCAAAGTGAACCGTGGAATGCCATATATTCTAAGTGAATCAGTTTGCTTCATGGGAAATTACTTTGACTAATTTAATGTTTATCGAGGGAAACATCAAACCTATTGAAACATGCTGGTGTTACAGATTAAGTTTATATTATGTTATGTTTCATTGACTAAAATGAAAGTTTGCTTAGTACCAAAACTTTTCCAGCGGGAAAGGCTAATTAGAAGTCATTAATTTTCATGCTATGCTAGATGACTCGCTTAGTGAATTCTACTTCACTCTTTACACTTGACGGTATCAAAGACATTAGACAGTATTCTTGATATAAATCTGCATAAAGTGATGTAGTTGACTTTCTTATTTTTATATATAAAATATTTGGTGCGTCTATTAATGATCATGTAGATTCTGAACGGCTTGGCCGATTGTAGTCACGTTCTCACAATTTATTTCTTTCGTTGTAGCTATGTTGGGATACGATGGTTGTAAATGTAGGCAGGTTTAGAACCGGAGCTCGCCGTAGACTAGGAAACTCAATTAATGGTAGTCTACTGAGGCTTGTGGACTAGGCAGATTGAGGCCCCGTGTCTGAATGGCACCATATTTTATTTGCAGGTTTTCTTTTTTGTCGGTAGATAATGGCTCCATATCAGACACCGAAACGTCGAATTTATTACGAATTTCGACGCGATTTTCATCCGTAACCAAGCCCAGTTTATAATAATAACAGCGGGAACCTCTTCCATGAAGTATGTATCCGGCAGTACACATGTTAGTTATTTTGATTCATATTTGAATCTTGCAGACGTTTCGCCAAAGTCTCATTTGGAATTATTTATGCTTTCTCAGGTAATGGACAGTCTATTACCTGACAGCGCTCTCTCCCTCTCTCTCTCTCTCTCTCTCTTTATTGAAAGATTTTACTAATAAACAACATAAGATTTTAAAATTGCTTTAAATTTTTTGAGTATTTTTCATATGATTTTATGGATCAGACAATTTCATTTATTTTGTACTCTATTCTCACTAACTAACAATCTCTAATTATTTAGCAGTTATCTGCTGTTTTCTGAGAAATATTCAAACCGTACCTACCTATTTCTCTGTTTATGACAACATTTATTCCCAAACATCTGCCGAAAAGGTTTTTTTTTTGAACGAAAATACAATACATGTCTGCAGGCAGAGTGCCGTTCTCCAATTGATTACGTGTACCAGTGCCGGATTTATATTTTTTATGAGTGTAGGCCACTTTAATTCCGCCGCCCCATGTACATACCTTTCTAAAATAATAATTTTCCTTTTGTAGTAAAGAAGGCCTTAAAGGTAAATACAGGGTCTTTCAACAAGACCTTTGTTTTAATTTTAAAACAAAATAAAACATAAAATTTTGATGACGATGATTCAAATTTTTATTGTATTACAAAAACAAAACTTCGGCAATTATGAATGAAAAATGATATCTGGCAAATGCTCACCAAGACCACGCTGGCAGAAGAAAAGTCTTTCATCGAAATTGTTTCGCCTTCGCCCGCCGCGCTGCTCTCATCTATCACTCACGCGATACTATAGGTTCGATAGGAATGAGTTTCTATAGGGATTTATTTCAAGTACTTATAAAAACCATGAGAAAATCAGTGGACGTGTTTGACTTTTATCCTCTGAAATCAAGTGACCGTCATTGAAATCTGCCGCCCCTAGGACTCTGCCGCCCATAGGCCGCGGCCTACACGGCCTATTCATAAATCCAGGACTGACGTGTACCATTGTCAGTTACAGACTTATCTGTGCCTTACTCTTACCATCATAAAAATACGAGAAAGTTCTCTACTTGAGACAAATAACATCTCTTCTTTACCAAGCGACCTTCTCGAATAATATTCGGGTTTGCAGACCTGCAACGCATCACCAGTTTTGTTAGGCCAGTTCCTCCAAGTTCTATCGTTGCTGTAGTCATAATTTTGAGTCAGCTGTACGTGAAAAAGTTTTTATCACTATTCTCATATGAAGGGATTTAACAAAATTATGGCTATATATTTGGCAAAGATTTCAATTGACTCAACATGTGGTATGCTGTCATTTTGGATAGTCCGAATAAGATTTCACAACGTTACTTGAAAAACTGGAGACGTCATTTGTCCCAGCTATATCATTCTCGTATTTTTATGCCCATGTATAGAAAGCTTAGTTTGGAGTGTCATAAAAAAGTCATTTAGCGATAGTTTAGGTTAAAGGATAGTGACGTTAAAGGAACTAAAGTCCAGTCAAAATCGTTATTTTCAATAAAAATATCATGCAGTATTAAAACCATTACAACATTGGATGGTTATACAGGAATTGAACATAATGTTATTCATTGAAAACTTGCATAACTTTTTACTGATGCTAAGTAAATTTTCATTTTGCAATTTACATCAATAAATATAAAGCCATTGACAACGAAGTCAGAATAGACTTCGAAACGTTTGGTTTTCCTTCAATATACGCCGATTTATTTCGATTGTAGTATTATTGCCCAAAAAAACATAACAGTAACTAAGTAAGTTGTTTGCATGATTTTCATCTACACACTTAAATTTTAAATTAATAACAATAAACATTTACTTTGACAAGGAAGTTCTTAGATGAAGTAATAAATGCATCAAACATACAGAATAAAGAAAATATTTATTAAACTTACCGAACTAGAACATTTATAATATTCATCTAAAACAAAAGCATAATTTAAGCTCAAGTTGTATAAAATTCACAAAACTAACTTAAAGTTTTATTGCATACACTAAAAGAATCTTATTAGGGATAAAACCGTTTCGCCATAAGTCATGTTGATGATGGTAATGGAAGGCGCTATTTCCTGTAATAAATTTCTTTATAGCACAAAATGTTTGATTACATAATTTTTTTACTGTTTGTATACGGTTCTGATAAAACTACTGAATATGCTAAGTCGTAAAACCATGTAATGTATTATTTTGTTATAAAGTAAATATATTTACAGGAAGCTAAAGTGATTACAAGATACAACTTTGTAGAAACCTATTTAATATTAAATTAACGGGTGAACTCCAAAGTATTAACTTACTATATATATATATATATATATATATATATATATATATATATATATCCGGACCACATTGCGCGTATAATTCATCAATCTCAACAACCCCCAATCACACCAACCCCGTCAGAAACAGAACAACAACATCAAAAAGCCGTACTTCCATACATTCGAGGAGTCACTGACAAAATAGCACGGATTTTACAAAGACATCAAATAAAGACTATCTTTAACACCACTCAAACTATAGGCAACTTAACCGGTAACCCCAAAGACAAAGTACCTAACGAGGATCGAGGAGTTTACGAAATCTCATGTCGCGATTGCCCACAAAGCTACATCGGTCGTACCAACAGGCGCGTTAACCATCGAGTATATGAACACTCTCTGTCAGTTCGTAAAAAAGATCCGACTTCAGCTCTCGCGCATCACCATATCCAAACAGGACACTCTATCAACTTCGAGGACAGTAGGACTATCATATCTCTCAATTCTCTTAGGGCATCCACTATTCGCGAAGCCATCGAAATAGAGAAAAGACCTCTCTGTCTAAACAGACGCGATGACAGCACTCGCCTTCCCACAGCTTGGACCTCCGTAATTGCCAGATTAAACAAAGCAGACACGCCCACCAATACCCAACCAATCACAGCCTCATCACGTGACATCTTCTTCTACCCCAGCGCTAACTATAAATAAAAGAAGCAGAGCAGACTCAAATTCAGTTCAGTTACCTAGTGACTCTTGGGGAGTAGGCAGATTGAGGCCCCGAGTTCGATCTAGACTCTGAAACTCTTTTTCAGTTTTGTCTCTTGATAATGGCTCCAAAGCAGGAGTGTGTGTGTGTGTGTGCGCGTGTGTGCGTGTGTGCGTGTGTGCTCGATTGGTTATTGATTCATTGCCGGTAGCTGCGCAATGATTTTTTTATTGTTCCCATTAACTTAGCAATATATTTTATAGGTGTTTGCGGTAGCTTCGCAATCTTTTGTTTTTCCAGCTCTTCCCCATAGCGTCAATATTTTTTTACCTATTATTCCCTAATTTTCCAATTTTCTCTTCCACGTTTCCAATTTGTTCCCTTAAAAACCTCAATCAACTTCAAGAATGAACTAAAAAGTTTAAAATAGTTAACAAACTATAATACTCCACAATAAGCACTTAAATAGGTAGGTTAGAGACTGTGCAAAAAATAACTTTAAGTAATAATCACACACTTACAGTTCTTGCTTTTTATGTACCAATTAATTACCTGCATCTGTGTATCTAGTATATTTGAGGACTGTAAATATAAGATATTTAATATCATCAAATGCAACAGATTTCTGTGAAAGGATTTGGAACAACTTTTATTCACCTTTTTGTATTGTTCTTCGATAATTATTTTTATAAAGGAACGAGATATTGTAATATACAATTCTCATACAATTAATTTTGTTGCATCACTAAATAAGTTCATTTATTCGACTAATACTAAATCAACTCAACTCCACATCTATCATTCCAAGAAATTCTAGAACTGCCAACATTTCCTTAATATTCAGCCTAATTTCGACTGATGCAACAAATATAAAAGAGTCACCAAATAGCATTACAAGCGTTTAATACAGCAGTATGTTGTTGAAGGCTACAAAATTTAAATACTATGAAGTTATTTAAAAATCTATAATTGAGCCCACATGTTTAGTGGCAACAGAAAACTGCGAAACCTAACTTCATTACAATTGAATAGTAATATTTTCAAAATACCTCTAATATGTCAACAGTTAGCTACTTATGACCCACAGATACATATAGAATTTTTTTAAATTTTTTTTAATGTATTATTTAATAACAATTTTAATATAATGTGTTTCTCTAAAATCTCTGTTCATTTTTGCTTTCAGGTAAGGACAACATAAAGCACACCAATAATTTTATAGTAAGGTAAGCCCACTAAACAAACATACATTTAAGTTTTTATTTTGTCCAGCACCTTTCCAGAGATACCCTACTAGTATTATAAATGTGTAAGTTTGGATGGAGGTTTATGTTTTCATGCAAAAATTTTTCAGTGGTTGGATTTATTACCTGGTGTAACACAAAATTAATTAACGTGGTTTAGCTGAATAAAGGGTATAATATAATGAATCTAAAAATATAGGATGAAGCATCTGTAGCAGTATAAAGGACAGTTATAATATTATTGTTAGTATATTAGTATTTTTTGAACAAACACGCCCATCCTCTGCCGACGGCGACTGGGTGGAAGTTAGATATTACAAAATGTGAATAAACTGATCGTTTCTATACCAAATATTAGTAAATAAACTAGAATTTGGGATGTAAGTGTTCATAGTGAAAGTATACTGGAGGCGGAAGCGGGAACATTTCGAACTGAAATTGTAGATTAACGCCCTTTGATAATGTTTGAAGGCAATAAATGGGCGGGAGCAGAGGGTCAGTATTCGGCAGTTGCGTATACAATATGAGGTATATATAGTTAATATATAGACTGAGAGTGTACACAATCGTCCCATACAAAGTGTATGGGTAGTGGATATTTGTAACCGGGCAAAACATGTGTAGCAGTATACAAGCTGGAAGTATACGGGAAGTTTATTCATATATATATATATATATATATATATATATATATATATATATATATATATTGTTATAGAATTAGAATAGCCATAAATCAAAATGAAATGCAATCTATAAAACAGATTTAAAAAAGTAGACTGTGTACTAAAAATATATTGGGAATGAACATGGTGGTTGCCTAACGATCAGTAACATTTAATGAATAAGAAATATTAGCACTAATAAAGCAATTATACTTGAAATATTTATGTTAAGGGTTGAAAAAAATCAACTGAGATTCAGGTGTTATAATATAAAAGGCTTAGCAAAAGCATTTACTAAATAAAAAGCCAGCACAACTTTTGAATTCAATTTCGATAAACATGCCATTCCAACGAGCCAGCAAAAAGGAACAATAAATTGTAAATAAAGCTCTCTGGACTTTGGCAAAGGGAATATATGTGTAATATGTATTGTAATTAAAATGATTTTAATAAGAAGTAAACTGTAAATACTCACAATTAGTTATAAAAGGTAATTGAAAATGTTGGTTATACATCTTGTAACGAGTATGCATATTTTGTGATATAGATCCATAGGAATCATTATAAATTGACAGGAAAACATAAAAATCCATGCTAGACATCTAAAAAAATATTAATTAGTAAAAACACATGCAATTACACCAGTACAAAATAAATTAGGAAGCAAAGCATCATGTAAAAAACTTTCAGAAAAAATAAAATGTCAATAATTTTCAAAGTAATGAGCAAAAATAAAATGAAAATTCTTCCATGAACATTAGAGATGATAAGGAAAAGATTTATTATAACTTAAATTTCAATCAATCAAGAATTTGCGGTAAAGTTATTTAAATAATAATGAAAGTTGAATGACCTTGAAAAAGGTATGACAAATTGTAAACAAACAAAGCATTTAAACGAAATTTTACAAGAATTAAAAAATTCTTAAAATAAAGTATGCTATCAGAAAAATATCATTTAATAAGGGAAAAAGAAAATTTTGGTTTCTTATGGGGAAACACATGGGCTAAGTAAAATGAGTGAACGTGATATAACGCACCAAAACAAATGAAACTCATCCATTTTGGATGATGGGCAAGACAATACGCTCCTAGCAGGCATTTGTTTTTAAATTATTATATAAACTTACCTGAGAGAGGCAGCGTTCTCTTTCGTTTCTGATTTTGGAAGAAAATAAGTCAAAGAGCATGTTATGTTTTTCTTTGCAATAACCTCAATAGTGTTAGTAGAGGTTAAGTAGTTAAAAAGGCGGTTAGATAAATTGTCAGAACGTTTCCAATGACATATAGATTGGCAGTGTATAAAGGTTCATAAGTACGGTACAGTAAATGTGAAGTGCATATCTAACCGACAGAAAAGGACAATTAGGTTGGAATTTTAAATAAAAATTTGAAAACATCAACATAGATGGTAATTGTTGAATTATTGTAAACAAGCATGAAATGGTAATCAATAATTAAATTTAATTTGTATAAATAATAAATAAAACAAGATGGTGAACATGGAATAATGGTAAACAAATATGGAATGGGAACCAATAATAAAAATATGTTTATAAAATAAAAGTTCCAATTGACAATGAACAGATTTAGAACTAATGGACTGTAATCATAACAAGGAATAAAAGGTTAGTGAAACAATATTTGTTTGAAATGTTGTAAATAAAGTGACAATTGATTTATGTTTATGCTAGTTAAGTATATTAGGAATAACAAATTTTATCTTTACTATGATAATATAAAAATAGTAATTTCTCATATTTAGTAATTAGAAATGATTTCGTTTGTTGTTTATAGATTAATTGTTTTAATGTTTTAATAATTTTATCTTGGTGTTTAATAAAGAATGTTATTGAAAATTGAGATTGAAAGTTGTGTTAATTTATTTAAATGAGCCAAAAATAACATTTGAATGCTTAGAGTTTCATCTAAATTCTTTTCAAGAAAAATAAAAAGTTTCAATTTAGCAAAATAAAAAGAAAATAGGTTGTGAATAACTAAAATAATGTAATAGTGTTGAATAAATATAATAAAAAGAGAAGCAGAGAAGTTATAAGGAAGATAAAAATGTAAGTATCAATTTTAAATTTCGAACCTGTTGAACCACCTTGAGGTAAGACTATGAATGTAATGAAATAGATAATCTTGAGAAAATTAAAGTATATGAATGCAATTAAAACTAAAACCCTGAGAAAATAAATTAATCAAATAAAGTATGAATAATAAAGTTTATAAAAATATTATTATGCAAAATAAATAATTAGACCAAAATAAATTGGCTAGTCAAAGTGGGACAAAGATAAAAATAAGATTTGTTCAATAAAATTCAATAAAAATAAATAGAATAAAATATAATAATAGAAATAATAAATTCAAAATAATATATAATATATCTATACAGGGTTTTCATATACTAGGTAAGGTATTTGCAGCAGAAGAAAGTATAGAAGATATTCGTACTCACGATGAAGATATGCAGGCTATACCTCGCACTTTATTAACCAAGTGCTACTAATATCGGGCGAGCTCGTATTTCAAATGTTTCTATATATTTTACATTTCATGAAGCCGCGAAATAGTCAAATCTCAATCTTATTAAAAAAGAAAACATTTAAATACTGGAAAAAATTGAATCGATTACAGAAAGATTTTATTAGATTAGTTCATATTACTTAATTGAACATAAAATTTGTTTTAGTAACAGAATAAGAAATGTGCGGGTATATCAGATATCCCTGACAAAATAATGGTTTTATGTATCTCGACCATTTTTGGAAAATTCGAATCTTTTAAGTGCAAGACATTGCTCAAATATATTATACTAAAGTATTGTGAAACACTGAAGAGCGAGTTAGGAAAATTATTTTCGATTAAAAATTTGATGCTCGAAAATTTGGTAGTGCAATAGAGAATGATCTAACTGAAACGTATGCGGAACTAAAAATAAAATATATCACTATCAGTATAGATATTAATGTCGTCTACCTACTTATTATGTGTACAATCCTGTACAATCATCTGCAGAAAATTGTAGAATACACATTCAAATAACTGAACAGACAAGCAGAAAAATAAAGTCAACTGTCAGTTCTAACTTCCTGAAATGTCGGAACAGCTTTTAGTCGATATAATATACTACTGGTTATTGGCAACTCTAGAGAGAAGGTCATGTGCTTCTAATTTGCTACTTACAGTTGTGTTTCTCACGAAAAAAAGTTGTTGTAAGTAAACTGATAATTATCGACATACTATATATGTGTTGTCATAAATGACTATAATAATAGTACGACTGTTGGAACCTAACAACAGTAATTATTTTATCTACTTATATATTCTCCTAACAACATGAGATTTTTGAATTAATGAACTTTTACTTCCCAAGTACTTGATTTTGCCATAAACCCCAGATGCGCTGTATTTTTCGAACTCAACAATAAAATACAAAAGAATATCTATTATAAGTTTAACAAGAAAATGCGATTGCTAATTAAACCTGACAATAAACCCACTCGCTTAATTATGAAACAAAACAGTAAATAAATAGAATAATTTATTTGTCTACGGTAATTTTCAGATCTTATTTGATTCTTACTGTAAATATATATTTTAATGAAAATTTTATTTTCTTTTGTACTATAACTTAAATTATATATATATATATATATATATATATATATATATATATATATATATATATAAAATAGATTGTAATTTAGAATTTATAATTTTATTATCTCAGGTTCGCTTGGGTTCAAATCTTCATTAAACAAATAAATAAATTTTATACTTAATCTTACCAATTTATCTCTCTCTTCAGGTTCACTTATATTTCTTAAAAAAAAATTAAATTCTATTTGCACTTTACTTTTTCTACTTATAAAATTTTAAATTACAAATAATCAAATTTCTAAAGTTTCAACTAAATTACAATTTATTTAAATTTTCCACAGTACAGTATTGATACAAGTTTTCTTTCAAAACAAAATAAATTTCCTGATCATTTAACTACTCTTAAATTTCTATCAAATTATGTTACAAAATATTTTGATCATACAGTCACAGCTATTTATTATTCTAAAATTGTAAAACTTTTATTATTATCACTGATTGACTGCCTTTTTATGAATTGCTTATTTTATAAATTAAACTTTTTCAAAATATTAACTTTCTTTAAACAATGTTTCAAAAACTCACTGTTGTTGGTTCTCGAATTCCCTTCTTCTGATGGTTGGTCTTTAACAATAATTCCAAATTTCAAATTACTTTATTGGTAAAATTCTGCCACTCAATTGAATTTCTCGTGCTGTTTTGCAAATTTATTTTCTCCCAATATTTTTGATTTTTAAATTTTTAAACCAATCATTCCCATCATCTTCCTTTTATCGACCATTTATAAAAAAAAATACTTTCAATTCGCCTTTTCCAAATAAATTTAAATTAAAATTTTCAGGTTACTCTTCTCTTGCAGACTTGGAACACTAAATTTGTTTTATATCATAGGACATTAACTTCGTTGTCATGAAAACTGAATTTATGAGGACGAAAATTTTAAACCTATCTGCTCGAAGCTTGATGATCAAAGAGAGTTTGTCAGTGTCAGATTTCCTGTTTATGTGATTTATTTTACCACCTGCTATTTCCATTTCCGCTTATAATTATCTTATTAATTTCCAACTGTTATCCTTTTAAATCATATCCAAAAATCTAAACAAACTTCAACTTAAATTTCAATACCTTTTACCCTCATTAATTTTACCCAAAACATTTAATTCATCTTTTCAAAAACATTGAGTTGACATTTGTCACCTGTTGGCCACCAGTCATTTAACAGGTACTTTATAAAAATTAGATTTTATTAAAATTTAGACTTTATATCTTTTGAACTATTTACTTTTTATATACTATGCTCTACGCTCCATCTATTACTATGAATTTCTTTACTGTTCCATCAATTCTGAAGATTTATTACGGTTTTTTTAATTTTGACATTTCGATCCTCTGTTTACTAAAGAATTTATGTATTTAAAACTTGATTTCGTTCTAAAATATGTTTTATTCGGTATTCACATGGCCTAATATGTAATCTGTACATGTTCTACAAACTCTACTATGATTTCACAAGTGAATTTAACCTTTTTGATGTTTGACCTTATTATGAGTTTTTTCATATATTTCTTTATGTAAGTATGTATATTTGTTTTTAAGTTTTCGCGGGCACTAAATGCATTAGATGGTTTCCGGGAATTCATCCGCGTAGTTGATAACTGATCCCTGCCGGGATCGATGGTAAAATGACGACGTTTCGGCAGAGTCACATCTGCCCTCTTCAGGTCGGTTCACATAATTCTCGTAGCCTTCTGCTTTCGCTTCTAGTTACTCGAATAATAATATACATTATTATAATTTGTTAAACGTCAGTCAAAAAAATATTTTTCATCAATCTAAATTCACTTCTACATTCATTTTCAATATAAAAATTTTGTATTGTGTTTTTGAGAGTATTTATATTTTGCTGTTCCGAATTGAGATTGTCTGCATCAACACTAAACTCATGTACCTCATGAACTGAAGAAGGAAAAAAGTTTTCAGATAGCTTTTCAATAAATGGCACGAAGAGTACTATAGTGTTTCAATTTACCCCTGGGCTGCATTCCAATTAACAAAACATTATATATATATATATATATATATATATATATATATATATATATATATATATACTGTTTTTTGGGTTTAACTCCAATAAAATTACTTTTGAATCAAATTTATTTTGGTTTACGAACGTTTCGCTAGCTCGTTTTCTAGCTTCTTAAGCCTATCAAATATTTTGATTACTATAATCATGTCATCAGTGCAAGGTGAAAACAGGAAAGGAAGCTGAAGCACCGTTTTCAGACTTATTCAATTTCTGTAGTGTCCTTTCCATAATCAATTAAAACATACAGGACCCTCGTATTTATTAGACTCTTCTTTCTCTTGGTCACCTTCCCCATCTAGTTTCTTATTACAATTAACGTTAAATTTTCTAAATAGCAATGGCGTTATCAGTAGTTGTAGTTGAAGGTTCACTTAGTTATGCAACACCCTTTGTAATTCTATCCGGACTCAATTATACCCATCCTGGTATTATGCTTTCAGAGGCGTGCCGAAAATTTTATATATATCTTTTTCAACTTAATTGTTTGCCGTAATAGATTCATTCGATAATAACATTCAAAACAGTTTAGAAGATTGGTCATTCTATTGTTTATAACACTACCAATAATAGTGCGTTTTGAAATTTTTTAAATTTGAACCACATTGGAAGCAAATTTGATTGATTTATAGTTCAATTAAACTTTTCTTTTCAATATTCTGTAATTACAAACGGTGTTCTACTTTTTCTCTAGCAATGCCTTATTCACAAATTGGTAAACCAAGATATTAATTGATTTTGTATCACATTAATCTTGTACTTAAAAGACAGAAGGTATGAGGGTATGTCTATTTTTCAACAACCTAGTACATATACGAATTCTACTAGTAATCGGGCAAGAGAATAATTTAACGAAAACGATAATTTGCTCCAAAACCACACCAAGAAGGACCAAAATTACAAGTACAAACCAACAAAATTTTCTACTGCATTTTAAGTGGATGCTTAGAAATACATTCATTAAATCAGATTTATTACCATGCTATCAGATTTCTGGGCTATGAACAATCTATGGTCTTGCGAGCTAAACATATATTGTTATAAATAATCCACTCCGTCCATATCTAATACCGTAAAACATTTCATTTCAATACGACATCAATCGCTGGGAGGAAAAAAACAAGGACTGTAATCTGCTAATGAGGACAAAAACTTAATCTGGAAATAGCTCGACAACTGTAAAGTTAACACTCGATTTTGCTAGAAGAATTCGATGCGGATTTTAAAGGAGCGGCCTAGCATCGGAAAAGAGTAGTTTCTACGAACAGCTGATTTCGTGTTATTATTTTGATATTCGAATTAGCTGTTGTGAATATTTGTTGTAGATAAAAGTTTAATTAGTTAATTAAGTTTAATTAACTTGAACCCACGAAGTTTATACCAATTTGGTGATCAGAAGTGAAGGATTAAGTGAAGTTAAAATCGCAATTTCATTTAAGGAAACCCGAAGTACGGAAAAAGAAAAAATGGACGAGACTATAAAAAAATATATTCAAACAGGTTACAGATGGACTAGATGAAAAAATAACTCAGATCCTGGAAAAACGTGACAAAAAAGAGAACAACAACAACAAACGTTAGTGAAATCTTTGGATGAAAATCGTAAAATAGAGTTAGAAAATCTTGTCACAGCCGTGGAAGAAAAACAACAAATTTTAATGGAAGGGTTATTCTCTAAATTTGAAGAAAAACAAGAACAAATTGAATTAAAAAGACAAAATGATTTTAAAATACTAGAAGAAAAACGACAAAATGATTTTAAAGTATTTGAAGAAAAACAAGGCCAAACTGACGAAAAAAGACAACTGCAATTTGAATAATTGATGCAAATAGTTAATGAAACAGTTAATGAAAGAATGCAAATCAAACATAAAAGAAATAAACGACGACATAAAGATTCTAAAAAGTAATGTGGAGACTCTTGAAATCAAAGTAAGTGACATCGATTCCATTCAGAGCAAGGTGAAATTTGAAATCAGTTCCATTAAAAACACAGTACATAGTGAGGTACAAGATAAAATCAGTGCCACCCAAAACAAAGTGGAAGCCGAAATTCAACAATTACAAGATTTGCAGAGAGTAAAATACCAGCACACCATGAGTACCAAAGGTTCCTTTAGTAAACCACCCACATTTGATGGCAGTTCATCTTAGTTAATGGATGGAATCACCAAGCATACCAGTCGATAAACAAGGCAATTTTGAACAAGATCATCGACATCCTGGACAAAAGATACGATAATCAGTCTTTGAGAAAAGTATACCAGGTGCAACTAAATGGAAAAATGCAAAAATCCGGAGAGAGCTTTCAAGAATTCGAAGCAGAGGTTAGAAGTTTAGTGCACTTCTCCTATCCAGACCTGCCAGAGGAAACTAAAGATCAATTGGCCACACAGATTTTCATAAACGGTATCAGAGATGTGGAAGTACAAAGAAATCTGAGACTAAGTGGCGTCAAGAAAAGTAATGAAGCTTTACTTCCGGCGTTGGAAGTCGAGGGTCCGAGCAGTTTCCTTTAACCAGGAAGAGCCAGAGCCAACATGTCAAGCGCTGCTGGTTGGTCTGAACAAACTATTAGAACGGCCACAAAGAACTGGCACCAGAGGGGCATGTTACCGTTCTGGACGGACAGGACACTTTAAACGTGACTGCAGAGTAAGGCTATCGGAACGACCAACAACCAGGGGTAGCCAACATACCGACCTTACCAACCAGGGAAACTCTAATCAGTCAGCATAAGTGGGCGAATGTTGACTAACCCTCCTCCAGCCCCCAGGACTGTATTTATCCGGGGTTTTTGCCGAGATAGCAACAGCCTAGTCATAAAAGGCACCATCAATGGCCGAGCAATTACCATCACCATCGACCATTGCCAAGTCCAGGGTTTTGAAAGCATCAGAAATCCGGCCAGTTACCAACAACATCCAGCTCAGAACAGTCACCAGCGAGTCCATGTCAATACAGGCTGAAGCAGATATAGTACTGCAGATAGAGGACAACCGAATCCGGCAAAGGGTCCTGATAGCGAATATTGAGGACGATTTCATGCTGGGTATTTATGTTCGACCTGAGATATGATGTTTTTCGGTACCTAAATGATGAATTTGTGTTGACACGGCCCGTCAACAGTTCGGCCACCTTCATAAAAATTGTGGCAAAATGCTTAGCAAGAATTCCCGATCGAACTGCGTTGGAATGGTGAAGCCCGTACACTCAGCTCATGACTACTTAGTTGGACGGGCTATAGTTAAAACCGGACGAGATATACCAATTAGAGTCCTGAATTTGTCCAACCACGACTATAGAATTGCCAATGGTCAAGAGATAGATTGTTTCGAGCCTGTAGAGACCATCTTCAATTGCGAAGAAGTGTACCAGACATCAGTGAAGGTCCCAGATGGAACCACCGGTCGCACCAACATCAGTCAGCATCGAATAGATACCGGAAAGGCTCAACCCACCAGAATACCACCTAGACGACTACCATTGGGGCAACAACAGGTAGTCGAGGCAAACATCGAGTCCGTGTTACAAAATGGAGTTATTGAGCCATCCATCAGCCCATTGTCTGCTCCCGTCGTGCTAGTTTAAAAGAAGGATGGAACCATCCGATTTTGCGTGGATTACAGAAAGCTGAATGACTTCACGAAGAAAGAGAGCTATCCACTACCCCGAATTGATGACAATCTGACCACACTAGCAGGCTCCCGTTGGTTCTCCACATTAGACCTATAGAGCGGATATTGGCAGGTTGGTCTACACGAAAATGACCGAGAAAAGACAGCGTTCTCCACCAATAAAAGGCTGTTTCAATTCACGGTCATGCCCTTTGGGTTATATAATGCTCCCGCTACATATGAGAGGCTAATGGAATATGTATTAGGCGGGTTTACATGGAGAACCTGTTTAGTATACCTCGAGGACATTTTGATCATGGGTCGTGATTGGCCAGTCCCATGAACTCCAACCCTTATTGGGTCTCTGTTCATACTACAGGAGGCAATTTGTTGAGCGATTTGCCACCATTGCCGCGCCTCTACCTCGGCAGACCACTGAGAAAGAGACCTTCCGTTGGAATCAGGATTCGAAACATCATTCAGACGACAGAAGGAAGCCCAATCCTAGCCTTTCCTATACAGTCCGGCAAGTTCATTTTAGACACCGACGCCTGCAACACAGGTTTGGGGGCCGTCCTATCCCAGGTTCAAGATGGTGAAGAGGTGCTCGAGTACTACAGCCGTGGATTCTCGAAACTGGAGAGAAATAATTGCGTCACCAGAAAAGAACTTAATAATAAGGACTATAGACCATTTCCACAAGTAGCTCTATGGTCGTCATTTTTTAATCCGAACAGATCATGCCGCCTTCAAATGGCTACTGGACATGAAGACACCGGAAGGACAACTGGCCAGGTGGATGGAGACATTACAGCAATACGATTTCAAGGTGGAACACCGTGCCGACCGTTTGCATAATAATGCCGATGCCCTATCCAGAAGACCCTGTATAGCAGTATGCGGACATTGTTTGAAGACGGAACAGCGAGAGGGTATCTCCATCAGACAGATCCGAGTTCAGGCCAATAAAGACTGGACAACGGAACATTGCATCCAGGACCAAATGGCTAATTCAGACATCGAACCAATCTTGTCACTCAAAAAGAGAGGGGCACCCAGGCCACAATAGGATGAAGTAGCTAGATACCCGGGCGTCCTGAAATCGTTATAGGCCCAATGGGACTCTCTAAGAGTAGAGAATGGTACGCTCAAGCGAATTTGGGAAAGCACTGATGGTCGAGAAACCAAGTCCCAACTGGTAGTTCCAAAAAAAAGGTACCAGCCATCCTGACCGAAGTTCATGATGGGATTACCGGGGGTCAACTGGGTATGAATAAAACCCTAGACAAAGTTCACCAGCGGTACTACTGGGTAAATTACTTTGAAGACGTCAGGCTTGGTGCCGGAAATGTGACACGTGTGCAGCCAGTAAGGGCCCGAAGAACCGAACCAAGGGCAGAATGCAGCAGTACAATGTGGGCATCCCCTTTGAGAGAATTTCCATCGATGTCGCCGGTCAATTTCCCGAGAGTGAAAGGGGGAACAAATACATTGTGGTCGCAATGGATTACTTCAATAAATAGCCTGAGGCATATGCGATTCCCAACCAAGAGGCAGCCACGGTAGCGACGGTGTCGGAAGAACAGCTATTCAACAGGTTTGGCGTCTTGTTGGAACTACATTCAGACCAGGGGCGTAACTTCGATTCGAATGTATTCCAGAAGGTCTATACGATGTTTGGGATCAGGAAAACGAGAACAACACCATTGCACCCACAGTCAGACGGAATGGTGGTAAGATTCAACAGGACCTTGAAACAACACCTATCCAAGGTCGTCAGCAATAACCAGCGTGATTCGGATAAGCATATTCCCCTATTCCTGTTGGCATATCGCTCAGCCGTACATAATAGTACAGGCCTGACTCCAGCCAGGGCTCTATTCGGGAAAGAGCTGCGATTACCCTGCGATTTGGCTTTTCGCTCCCCCGAAGAACCTTCCCAAGACATCAATGATTATGCCGACTAGCTCCGACATAACATGCTGGCTATTGCTATTACGAATTAGCCCGAACGCAGATGTTGGCTACCAATGACCGGATGAAGACACGATATGACCTCAAGGCCAATTCAGTCAGGTTCCATCAGAGGGACAAAGTTTGGCTATACCCACCCAAGGAAGCAAGGGTAAATCTCCAAAGCTTACGCCCGCCTGGGATGGTCCATATGAGGTGGTCAAGAGGATTAATGTACCGTATCCGTCGATACCCCAGGGCTAAGTTGAAGGTGGTCCATTTAGATCGACTCGTTCCTTTGCATGGAGAGGATGTTTCTGGTCGGGACGATCAGAATTAAAGGGAGGGCAGTGTTATAAATCATCCACTCCGTCCCTGGCGAGTAACGTAAAACATTTCATTTCACTAAATAAATATCTGGAAGGAAAAAAAACAAGGACTGGAATCTGTTAATCAGGACAAAAACTTAATCTCGAAATAACTCGACAACTGTAAGGTTGCTGGAAGAATTCGATGCGGATTTTAAAAGGAGCGGCACAGGATAGGAGAAGAGTTAGTTATTGCAAAGAGCTTATTTCATGTTATTATTTTGATATTCGAATCAGCTGTTGTGAATATTTGATGTAAATAAAAGTTTCTTGAAGGTGATAGTGAATATTAGTTTTTAAACTTTAATTGATTCGAACCCAGGGAGTTTATAACAATATCACAAAGATATCTCTATTACCTGAGACCAAGTACTATGTTAATTTTCGCTAACAGATCATATTTAGGTGAACTTATCAACTCCATATAACATAAAGGTCTTACAAATACATATCTGTATTGCACAATATCTATCAAGTTACCCCAGATTGACAGTTTGGAATGATAATTATTTTAGTAATTTCAGTAGGGTGTTGAGTCTGGAGGTTTTCGCTAAAAGTCAGCCAAAAATGCCAAAACACAAGTAAATGCGGATCAGAAACGCTCACATGAGTTTCAAGGCCGGATTCTCATGTATAAAATCCAATTATGTTATAATAGTCATAGCCCTTAAAACTATGTATGCGTCAATCCCAATTAAGTACTAGGAGATTAGCCATATAACATAAATAACCATAAAAAAACGTATATGGCAATAGGTGGACTGCAAAACAATAAACTATACAAAGATATGTGGTAGTAAAGATATGCAGGGAGCAGATGTTTATTTACAAATGTGACTTCAAAGGAAATGATCAAAATGAAATCCTTTAACGAGATTTTTCTCAGCGAGTATTTCTTTGTCATCTACAATTACTAGTGCACACCCAGTTCCCCAAAGTTCTGAATAACCCCTCAAACTTTGGTCACCTTATCAGGTTCCCAAAAATACGGCACTCACTTTCCCGTTTTGTCGCAAGGATGCTGTTAGTCAAAACACAACAACTTTGCAAGGTCCCCCCTTAAACCCAAAATACACTCTGCTACGAGCAACCATAGTATGAACGGCCTAAAAACGTCAGAAATTCTATACCGATAAAGTGGTTACTCGATTTGAATTCGAAATTCGCAATTTTTTTCACTCCTACAAGTGAATTATTCAATTTTCCATTAAAATTGTACTAGCTTTGATGTAAATATAATATAGTGTTTCCAGAGACCTTAGCCAAGGTTCTTGTTTCGATTCTCCTTGCTTATTTTTCTGTTGTGTTTGTTTAATGCTATCCTTTCGGTTGGATTATTTTTCTGTGCTTCTTGATCTGCTTAGATCTATATGCTTGTTTGCTCCGCGTGTTCTCGCCCCCTTTTCTCTCTTCTTTATCACCCAGTACTACATTTGAGGGAAGCATTGTTTTCTTAAGGTATTATTTTCCGGTTTAGTCTCTAGTGTCAGTCATTTAGTTGTTTTTAAACTTCATGGTTCTATATTGTTTATTGTCGGTAGATGTGGCTTTGCCCCTAAGGCATATATAAAACTTATATTATATACCTTCATCATATTAAATTTCTTGATTAAAACTACAAGATGGCTTCCATAGAATTGCTTCTCTGTCTGTTTGTAGATTACTTATCTATGTGATTTTTACTCTTGTAACGTAGAAATATTATTCATCCTTAGAATGACATTTTTTTGGATATTCAGAATGTGTAACTATTAACAGTTCTATAAAAATAATATTTGCCCATTTAGTAAAGAAGTCGACTTTCAATGAATTCTCCTGTTTATAAAGAATGTAGGATAATCATTTACTCTCTTCTTTTCATTGGAATTCTGCCTTTTTAAATCACTATCGAATTATAATTATGTTTTGATTAAAGGTAATTGACTATTGACATGATTTTGAGCCGGCAAGAAATATAAAATATAAACTGCATCCACCAACTAGCACGAATTTGCCACCTTTGTTATCTTAATAGTTCTAGAAAATTAAACCCTTAAGCATAACAAAAATTAGTTTCAAAATGCATTCGTTTATATTTGTCTCCAGACAAGAGACACGAGGAAGCATGGCAAACAAGTTCTTTAAACAAAATCAAGCAAAACAGGAACAATTGAGAGAAAAGTAGAACTAAGTGTAATGGGAAAAGTTTGTCCATTTACATAATTTTATTATCTTTTCGGACTAGATTGTTTTCCCGTAAAAGTTATAAGAATTCTTTAGCTGTTAGTCTTGATGCCGACTACCACCACCACTACTTTATTGTAGGTATCACACAGTAAACTAAATGTTGTATATTACAGCGATTTAAAATATAGTACGTATTTATTTCTTAAGGTCTCTAAGAACTATCATAATGTCAAAACTAATTTGAAAAAATCCCAAAGTGCAATAATAGAAAAAAAATAATTCTCTCAAATAACAGTGCAATAAATAGAAAATTATCAGTGAAATTAAAAAATAAGACTTTGATATAGCTGAAAAACATATTGTTCTCTCTTTCTTCGCTTAAAAATAGTATACATTGGTTGTGTCAAGTAAAAGAAAATAGTATTCTCATTGTATAATGAGCCAGCCACAACCTACGTCCTGTATTCATTTGCCGATTCTAAATATATCGTATACCTTCCTAATATTCAGCCCTATGTTGATACTGTTCCCTCCTAGGATAGTTGGTAAACAGACGGCATTTCTAGGACAGAAAACATACGAAATAATTTATAGATTAACTAAAAATTCACCAAGAAATTACGATACATTATGGTAGAGATTTTTCAAGCCATTGAAAGTAAGATAATATATTGTTTCTAGTCGAAAACCTGCATGAGTTGCTCTCCACTCAGTTGATTGAAAACTCGAATAATTATTTCTCCGAAACTACTGAGCCTTAAATTTTGAAAAAAATAGGAAATATATAACGTTGGCCGAGCTTTACAGGTAAAATAAGGAGAAATCATGAATATTAATTCTAGGGGCAAATTATAGAATTAAATAAGAATTTAAAAATAAAAAAAATTTCAAACGCATCATGTAATATATCAAATGAAAGGTCTCATTCTGAGGAACACAAATATATTTTTTTCATATTAAAAAATATATTTAAAAAAATATTAACGAAAATATACCAAAATTTACCCATCCCCCCCCCTTATCTCCGAAACTATAAAACGTAAAGTTTTAAAAAAAATTAGAGGTATAGGTTCTGACCTGAAGTTTACTGGAAAAATAAGGAGAAACCTCTACTTTTAATTTTGGGGGGCAAATTACAGAATTTAATGGAAAATATAAAATTAAAATTGTTTCTAACCCATTATGTTATATATCAAATGAAAGGGCTCATTACGAGGAAAACAAATATATATTTTTTCATATTTTTAAAATAAATTAATTAAAAGATATTAACAAATATATAAAAAAAAATTACCCATTCCCCCCCTTATCTCCGAAACCATAAGCTGAAAAATTTTGAAATAAAATGGAGGTATAGCCCCTCATCTGAACTTTACTGGAAAAATAAGGAGAAACCCCTAATATTTATTTTGGGGGGCAAATTATAGAATTAAATGCAAAATATAAAATTAAAATTGTTTCTAACCCATCATGTTATATATCAAATGAAATGGCTCATTATGACGACAACAAATATATTTTTTTCATATTTTTAAAATAAATTAATTAAAAGATATTAACAAAAATATAAAAAAATTACCCCTCACCCTATCTCCAAAACCATAAGCTGGAAAATTTTGAAAAATTAATGGAGGTATAGCCCCTCACCAGAACTTTACTGGAAAAATAAGAATAAAAACCCTAATATTCATTTTGGGGGGCAAATTATAGAATTAAATGGAAAATATAGAATTAAAATTGTTTCTAACCCATCATGTTATATATCAAATGAAAGGGCTCATGATGAAGAAAACAAATATATTTTTTCATATTTTTAAAATAAATTAATTAAAAGATATTAACAAAAATATATTTTATTTGTATTTTTTAATAATTTGAATAACAGATTTAATAATTTATAATTTAATTGGCCTATTTTGCCCTTTATCTTCCAATCTACAGAGTCTAAAAACTCAAACAGTAGATTATAAAAGCCTTCTCTGAAGGTTTATTAATAAAATAAAACTCTAATGTTAATTTTTTGGGGCCAAATTAGAAAATTAAATACATATGTATTCTGATAAATTTCAAGCGAATCTTGAAGCAGATAAAATGAAAAGTCTATGAGTTGTAAATCAAAGTGTATATTTTTTATAAATTTAAAACGCTTCCTTTAACAGATATAAAGGTAAATATAAGAAAATGCACTCATTCCCTGCTTTTCTGAAACTAGAATATTAAAATCTTGAAGGTGGTACGAAACCCTAATTTTGCTAGTCCAACTCGCACTTGACCAAATTATTTGTTATTTAATGACCAGTTTAATAGAATCAGTTTAACAACGTAATAATTATAATTTACTAAAAATTGACAGTAGATTTTAACATAGATTTAATACAAACATCTCTGCTCAAGGAACTATATTATACCACAAAGTAACGCCGCCGATTATGTTTTTTGTGCCGTTTTAATTGGAATAGGGTTTACTACAGGGTGTTTCTAAAATAGGGTTCCAAACGTCTGCTGTATATAGAACTCATTAAAATAAGCCCTTAAAAGGGCTCAAACAAAACTTTTTTAAATGTTATTGGCAAAACGGCCAAAAAAAAAGAAATGTATGGGTCTTACATTATTAATACGTTAAATAACATGTGCCACTCCGTTTTTCGCTATGCAAATCATAAGCATCCTATTTAGGTTGGCGAATGGGGTTTTTGGTCGGCTTTTTTTATTTAATTTTTTACAATTTTCTCTACGAATTTATAAAATTTTCATTTTCCGTGTTTTAGTTGCAATAGTTTGGTATACTATAATTTTCAAATTACAACTTTTACTAATTAAACACTGTACCGGTCAATAGACAGTTTATCAATAACTTAAATTGTTAAGTGTTATGGCAACGTCACCCTTTTAATTGCATGGTAAACAGATTTTTGCAATTTTTCGCCTAATTACTCAAAGAGCAAAGTTATTTTTAAACTTAATTTACTCGAAAACCATTGGAAATATCGATTTGCACAAAGATAATACTTTTTGCGTAAAATTGATTTTATAAATCTGAGGAGAAAATTTGGACAAAAAAACTGAAATAAAAAAATACGGGCCGAACACCCCCGCCACCAACCTAAATAGGCCGTTTCTGATTTCATCTCAAAAAACGGACTAGCAAATGCTATTTAACGTAAAAAGTTTTGTAATACCCATACATTTTTTTTTCTATTTATTTGCGACCGTTTTGTCAGTAACAAAAAAAGTTTTGGTGGAGCCCTTTGTGGAGCCCTTTTAACGGCATATAACTGCCTAAGGGTGCGTTTTACAGCACATGTTAATTAGGATTTTTGACTTATTTTAATGAGTTATACAAACAGCAGAAGTTTGGAGCCCTATTTTAGAAACACCTTGTGTACCTAAGGTGTTAACGATAACCAACGTGCCTCATTTAATTTTCTAAAGATAATGATTTTTGTCTGTGTAGCACTAGAACTAGTAAATATTCATTGTAGGCACTGACTGTACAGAAATATGTGGTAAAAACGTCAGCTTTAGTGTTATTCTATTGTTATTATACAGAAATTAGAGTGCCAAGTACTTCTACCAAAAGTGTGTTCTAATTAGTTACTTGAAATCTACAACCAACGCCTGATATTTAATGGCAAGACTAGTTGTTAGTAGGAGTAGTTTTCGTTTTAGTGAAAACTGCTACATTTTTATAAGAATTGGATTAAATCGTGCAGTTTTAAAAATAATGACCTTGGAGTTTATTTATTAGGTAAATACTAAGATTTGTCTGGCCGAAAGATTTGAAGTTAACTAATGTGGTTCTTAACAATTCAGTGAATAAAATGGTTCATTTAGCATTACGTTATAGCAAATTCTTTCTAAATAATATGTAAATATCTTTTTAACCTTCTCGTATAATTTCAGAAATAATTCTTTCAGAAATTAATAGCAAATACGAAAATTATTTCAGAAATACCTATGTCACAAATGTTTTATTTACCGAAACAAATAAGATTCTCGACAAAACAATTATAATTATTGAATTACTGAATAAAAAATCTAAGGGTTTATCACAGATCATGTGTTTATTTGTTCTTAGCCTACGTTATTGTTTTCGGTATTTATTTACTGACAGGACGGGACACATCGACCAAAATTTATATAAAATGTATTTTGGATTTTCTTGGTTATTACGGCCTACAGACCATAATGTTATAAGAGTTTTTTGTTTGATTTGGAGAATACAATCTCCACCTAAAATATATCCACTCAAACTATTTAGACCCTGTGTATAACACTATATGCCTGAGAATAGATTTTTACAATTAGTCGTTATGTGACAAATTAATTTTATCTATAAGTCTCCTCTCAGCAACAAAGGTCTAGAAAGAATTTAGTTTTTTGTTGCTTACAAATTGAGTTATTATAAGTTCAGCTCCACTAATTTGTTGCTTAATGTATTTATAATTATAACATTGTTCAGGCAACTCTATCATATTTATGCATTTTTGAGAGTCACAACATTTGTTTAAAAATCTTTTAATTTAAAAAACGGGGCGAAAGTAATAAACTGCTTTAATACAGAACGAATATTAGGCTTCAGAGAAGCCGGTTGTTCATTCTGGGAAATTGACAAAAGCACGACTACGAGTGTCAATATCACCGCGCATTGTTGTCAGTCATATTTCCAGAAGACAAAACACGAAAAATAATGGGTACACGACGTTTTCCAAAACAATATACCATGACTTACAGTTTTGGAATTTGGTTCTGTTTCACATTCACGTTGCAGATTAGTGGTTTGCAGAACACGGAATCTTATTGGAATGACCGTTTAACTGGGCATAAGAAGTTCTGCCTTACCGACCTAAGCTTGATGGTGCAGAGAACGGCTAAGTATAGGGGAACCAAAATTGAAAACGGTCGTTTTGCGTGGAAATTCATGTTCATCACATTGAGGTAAGTATGATGTTGGGGTTATAACTTATGGCAGGACTTCCCATAGCGATACATCCGAGATATTCATTCAGAACCCATTGTTTCAACAAAATTATGCATGACAGCACGAAGTAAGGCTTATTTAAAATGATTTGTCACGTTGGTCATCAAGATTTTCCGATCAATTGATAATAGAACATGTGAGGGATATTATCACTATACAATTACCAAATTAACCTTTCCCCCACGAACTCTAAGAACACTGTGTTTCCAGGCCGCTTGGTATATTTAAAATGGAATTCATCTATAAAATAAAAAAATTACAACTTTTGAAGCACCCTGTGCCTATACGAATATTTATAAAAAGGAAAATAATGGCATTGAAATGAATAAAATACCAATAGAAATAACACATAGCAGAGTTTTTTCACCCATCATATAATTTAATCAAACATATAGAATTCCGAGTAATATATCCATTTATATTTTCTCATCACTCCAATTATTTATTTTATAAAATCTCATATAAAACGGGAGTTGTACGAAATACCGCTTTGAAGATTTTTCTTTAATAAAACTGTGGCAGACAGATTCGTTGTATGCGGCTTTCGGTTGACAGTTTTGGTATTCCAAACGAGGCAATATTGGGTCAAAATGAATTTCTTTGTGAGAAATTGCATTCAATATTTCGGTTGAAATGGCAGTCTTGTTCATGTCGTATGTATAGCCAAAATAGTAATAACATCAAATAGGACAAGTAGTTTTAAAACTAGTTTACAGAGTATTAAACTTGATATGCAATAAATCTCTCCACCGGTTACCGTTATATATATATATATATATATATATATATATATATATATATATATATATATATATATATAAATTCTCATAAATATGACACAAATAATCAGACGGCACTAACACACTATCAAACACGAAAATTCAAAAAGCATGCATTTAATTTCGAACGTACTAAGGGGATAAGAACTGAACTAAACACAAGAAAACGAGACTTTATGAAATATTACACATTCAGAAAAATAAAATGGCGATTAATGATAGAAAAGGCTAAATTGCACGTGCAAAATGTACCCGGCTGCATTCTAATTGGAATTAAGACCTAATTTGTACAAATGTGTGTGAGTTGTTCATTCGATTTTAAAATGTTATAATGTGAATTGTATTGTAGTATATATGTGACAATTTAGTAAGAAAAGTTTTGTGATATACACATGATTGTCTATCTGGTAAGTTAATGTTAAATATATGTTTGAAAAATTTTAAAATTAGACCTTTTTGGTGATAACAATATTTGTTGAAAAAGGTAGGTCCGAAACGTACGTTCTAGTAAAATAAACACATATTGACCATAAGCCAAGAATTTTATTTAAACTAATACTATATATATATATATATATATATATATATATATATATATATATATATGTTTTAGGTGGTTTCCGGGCATTCATCCGCGTAGTTGATATAGTTCAGTTCAGCAACCAAGCCGATGACGTCACACACACAAGTTTGACAGCGTTGCCGATGTCACTGTTTTTTCCGAGATTAAAAAAAACCCTATACAGAGTGTCCGACAAGTTACTTTTGTCATTCGTTTTATGTCTTTCATGTTTGGATATTTAATTTTTGAAATAACATTAATTGCATTATATGTAATTCGGTTTGATGTGATTAGTCAATAAGTCCTTAGAGCATTGTTTCTAAGATGACAGTAATTTCAATTTGTCAACCCCAGAAGGAATATTCGAGTGACTTTACAACAAAACTAATTTATAGAGCACTTTGTGTTCCTTGAATAAACATAACCTATAACTACAAGTCTAAGGTATGATATGTCACTTCAAGAACAAGCAAAGATGCAAGACATTGTGGACTTTAAATACAATTCATTTTATAAATTAAAACGTGATTTTGCACCAGTGATCCCTATGGACAACAGAAGCACGTCCAGGACCTGTACGCTTATAGTATAGCAAAGTAGCACTCAAGAAATTAATACAACTCTAGGACAAGATTTAGAAGAGAACACACAAGGAAGTTTTGTCTAAACAAATCCGTTGATATAGGGTATAAGTAATGACTTGTCTAAAGATTTAATACCAGACGTCAATAGATGAAATAACTTTAATTTGGATTCTTTTGAAATGTATTATTTGTGTTTATTGATACAGCTAAAAAAGATGTAAGCAATATTAACTTGAAACTAGACTTATACATTTAGGTAAGTCTTGTAAACAAACCAACAACACTGTTTTCGGACAGATCTAAAATATGGTATTAATGCAAATGAGTTCCTAACAAATAAAAGGAAATAGAACACAAAGCCTCTGATATGGATAATTGTGATACATGTGGAGCCAAATGGACCAACATCATCTATTGACTTATTAAATATCCAGTGAAAGCAGTTCTTAAAGCCATCAAATTAGCTATTAACCAAGAATGATATATATAATTGTAATACATATGGAACCAGGTGGAATCACATTGTCAACTGAACCAATTATTCATTGAAACCAGTTTTAGAACAGCCAAATAACAACAATGGGATTGGATGTAGACACTGTTTTCAGCTCGCCTTACTATTAAATATATTTGTGAATGATCTGGTTAATGAATTTGTATATTTTGAACATTTTACTTTATAAATTTATGCTGCTGACCTAAAATTGTTGAACCTACTGATGACTGCAGAAAAACTTGAATTCATTGTTACTAGGGAGTAATACTAATGTTATAGAATTCAGTGTCAATAACAGTAAGTTTATAAATTGATTTATGAAGAAGAATTATATATTGTCTGATAAAAATAATTGTTCCGAGAATTTACCAGTTCAATGATCTAGGGGTTTATATCGATAGGCAATTTTGCTTTGATATCTCAGTAAACTACATCATAGTTTTGAAAATGTTAGGAGTCTTAACAAGGACAGAGAGACATTATATTGATTTGAGTTGTTTTAAGTTACACCAGTCTGCATATAGGGAGCATGTTCACTCTCCAGTGCATAATTGTAAATGTTATAGTTGCATTGTAAATACACTAATAGATAAATAAATACTAAATACTTTATTGTTTTGTTTTTGAAAGATCAGTGCTCAAATGTGCTATCCCTACATGGTCTCTGTATTACAATGCTCATACTGAATTGTTAGAAAAGGTGCATAATTTTGTTTTATTTTGGATTACCTGTTGATCAGCTTAGTTATCCCACTTATGAAATTACAATAAGCACAGTCCCATAGCTAGACTATATACAAAAATTTATTGTTTAAATTTTACTCTAACAGTGTGTAAATTTAGTATTTAATAATGGGAAACAGTCTATAAAATTTGTATACACATTATACAAAAAATACAAGTTCTAGTATTGGCCACATCATAATCAGATCTCAACTCAAGTTGTAAATTTATGCTGAAAATTACACATAATCTCCTATGTCTAATTATTTCATAAATACTAGGGCAAATTACACAGTAAGTAAACAATAAAACGTTAACGTTGCTCATGAAGCTATGTACTGGTAGATAATGTCTTCCTGGGCTCAAACTCTGAAAGTTTGAAATATTTAAGACCCATACATTACCTCATCAAAATACTTTATGTACTAACCAAATTGTACCAATACCAATGGCATTATTGCTTAGAGAGTTACTTATAGAATGCATAAATCTAAATTTACAGTAAGAAATTTTTAAAGAACATAGAATATCCAAATTAAAAAGCACCAATATTTTTAACATTAGACAAGTATATTTTTGAAAATGCCAAAATAATACTTTCTGTATAATTTCCTGTTATTTGAAATGCGTCTTTGAGTACCTTGTTGATGCCGTAGTGATTTACTTCTTAACTTAAAAAAGTATTATACTGAGTGTGTGATTATGTTATTTCAGAAACTAATTACATTAAATTTTGTAACAATCAATATGATAAATAATGTTTGATAGAAATTAATGTCATTTCTAGTCACTAACCTTCATTTTGAAAATATAGATGGTTACATATTTTAACTACAATGCACTTTTTGTATCTATATATAGATCTTTCTATCAACCCTGATCCTTACTGAAAATCATACAATTTTGAATGATAAGTAAATATTTGTGCTATAGTAACGGTAATTGGCTCAAAGTGCTATAAATACTGTTAAAGTTATAATTTGTTGTATATACTCTTGAATTAAAAACAAACCAATAGTTTGATATGAGAGAATTTTTCTGTTCATTCATACATTTCTAAACCTCTTCTTTTCTCATACATTCCTGAGCCAAAATACACAATTTGATTAATAGCTTTTACAAATCCAAGCCATTGAAGGTTTAATAGTTATTGAAATAGGAAGTATTTATTATTGTCGACTATAATCTAAGCTATCTAATTTGAAGAATTATGTTGCTGTTCAGTGACTGACAGGCCGCGGCCAAAATAAATCACCCAAAAGAAACATACAATTTGAAATATGCAAACACCTATTAAAAAATGCAACATCTTGCAAACCAACATTTAAATGATATGATAGAACTATAGGTTTTATATGATATATTTATTTTCTGATAATAGATTAATCAGGGAGATCACTACTTAATGTACCTACTGCAAATGATTCTGGCATAATAATTAGGACATAGTCAGTCACCAATCATTAAATTATTAGTATTTGGATTCAGTATCTATATCCATTTTTCTTCATGTAGGAAGTGGTGGGTAAAAGGTAGTAGAAATATAATAGAAACAGTTATATTTGAATGATTTTATTGAAGTATATGTACAGCTCTGTTTGTTTGCAGAAACTAAGTTGCAATAAATCAATATAGAAATTAACATAAAACTGAACAACATTTTTTAGGAACAAAACTGTCATAAACATCTAATTACAGAAAAAAATATTGAACTAACTAAAAAATCTAAATCACAATGTAATAATTTAATTTACCAGTATATGTATGTTATACACTATTGCTTTGATGGATGTACACTTGTTACCTTTAAGTAGGTCTGGAAATGTTTTAACAAACTCCATAATTTCCTGTTGAGTAACATCCTTTCACAGAAAAAACACTCCACCATCCCCTGGAATAAAGTTTCATTAAAGTGGCAGTAGTAAATGAGAAGTTTCTTCATCAGTACTCATTTTTAGTTCTCCATAATGTTAAAATAATAGGACTTTACAAAAAAAAAAAAACATTTAAGACTAAAACTATAAAAAAAACTCAAGAAATGTAAAACAATTCTGATATTTCAATATCTTGTACTGTGGAGTAATATTACAACTAGTGTGATCAATAGGCTTTCAATTTTAACCATGATTAAATAATTTACTAGTAATTAACAAATTGTGTTACTAAATTTGTTTATCAAAAACTTGAATAGCAATTACCTCATCATTTAATCTTGAAGAATCTAGCTTCTCTATTATTTTATTCTCTTTGGAACTATCAACAGAACTAATGCCTTTGTCTGGTTATTGGAGTCACATGAGTTGAACTGATAAATATGTGGTTACTGTAAAAATTAAGTTTGTATGGTACAATTAATTTTTAACAAATAATTTCAATAAATTTGTATTCTTCATAATGAGCCCTTTAATTTGATATGTTATATGAAGTTTTTATTTTCCGTTTAATTATATAATTTGTCCCACAAAATTAATACTAGGGTTTTGTTCTTATTCTTCCTGTTAGTTGAAATTAGGACCTATACCATAAATTTAGTTTTTCAAAATTTTAGGTCTTATGGTTTCGGAAATAAATGAGGAATGGATTAATTTTTTAAAGTATTGTTAATACCATTTAAACAATTTATTTAAAAAAATGAAAAAAATATATTTGTGAGTCCATATATACCTAATTTTGTTCAAAATTTTAGTTTGAAAGAAAAAGGGGGAATGGATAATTTTTTTAAAATTTTTGTTAATATCTTTTCATCTAAATATTTTTAAAATATGAAAAAATATATTTCTGTTCCTAGAATGAGCGTTTTAGTTTGATGATACATGAAAGGTACATTTGAAAAAAATAAATTATTTTTCACTTAATTCTATAATTTGGCACCTAAAATTAATATTATTGTTTTCTCCTAATTTCCTGTAAACTTTGGGCAAACTTATATATTCCCTATTTGTTTCAAAATTTTAAGCTCAGTAGTTTCAGAGATAAGGGGGAATGTTCCAATTTTTGTAAATTTCCCCCTAGAAGTACACTTAAAATTAAAAAATTTTCATTTATAATATGTACACCTGATTGGGTCACCAAACAAACACACTGATACAAAAATTAAACATTTTAAGTTCAATACTTTCAGAGAAAATTGCTGTGATTGGAAACACAGTGCAATAAGCAGTGTTTGTATAAGGGTTTCCATATATTGGATATACAGAATCTTATAAAGTATTTAAAAATCACTGTTGTTGTTAACAGGACAAATCTGAAAGGTCCCTCTCTGTGTAAGACACAAGATTTTATATTACAGAATAATAAAGTTTTGTAATGGATGAAAATGTGGAATCCTCTGAATGTAACAATTGATGTTTTATAAAACACTGGTGTAGAAATTCAACCTTGTATAATTGTAAAAAACAATTACAATCTCTTACACTACTATGCTTCAATTATAAAAATATAAAATTTTATACACTAACACACCATAATTTTTCACACATATCATCTACATGGAGTAAATTATGAAGAGGACAACTTGACTATCGAAAGAGGGGTACACGATTTTTGTTTGTACATGTGTGGCACCCAAAAGTTCATAAAGCATTACAAAAAAGAACCAAACAATTTTTTCTGAAAATATCCAATTGTTCACAAGTTCAGTTGAAACAAAAAATATAAGTTGTTATTTCAAAATAGTACTTTTCAAATAATTAAATATGCAACAGAAACATTTGGGATTATAGTTCTCAAGTATATAAGTAGTATTTACATGTAAAGGCAGATATGTAGACATTAGTTCCTCAAACTGCAGAGGTATCTAATACTTTGTAACATATAAAGTACAAGTTGTACAATTTTTTCACACTCAATGCTGTCCCAATGGTCAATATGTCATCTTCATAAATGATATAATATAGACAGCAGTGTTAAAAATGAAGGATTGGTGATAGACTACAAAACTGTTTGTTTGTAGATATGTGTTACACTAAAGGTAAAAGTATGTATACTGTTTACACATAAATTGCTGTATGACAATTTTAGTGTACTCAAATTGCAATTGTCTTTAATACATAGAGACTTATGTATTGCAATTTTAACATAACAAGAACTCATAAAATGTACAGTTAGTAAAATTTTCAGTTAAGTTAAAGAACAAATTATTTTAAAATATCAATATACTTACATATTCACTAAATGCTGTTTTTTTAACATGTTTCTATCATAAACTGTTTTTTTCTTCTAACCATTTCTGAATTTCAATTTTCTTCGCTGTACTTGCAGGAAGTTTATTGACAATGACAATGATAGCTTGCATTATCCATAATTATCACTGATGGGTTTTCCAGATTGCACCATAACTATTCGAACCAATTTAAGCCATCATACAATTGACGATCCAATAATTTCTTCAACAATGTCTAAATTTATATGTTCCCCTGAAACGAAAACTCTTTGAATAGTTTGAAGATTAATTAATGTATGTTACTTACTTGCAGAACACATTTCATAAATTATGTTTCGTATTTCACACTGCACAGTTTCATCAATATCTGTCACTGGTTTTTTATGATCATATTGTCTTTTGGGACTTTTTAGCGCCTTTTTTTTGTTTAATTCTGGCTTCAATTCTCCCAACAGAGTATACACTTACTCCCAAAGCTTCAGCAACTCTCTATGATGTATACAAATAGTAGTGCCTCACAACAAATTAAATGTTGACCCACTCAATAATACTGTACATGAACAATATCTAATAAAAACACTAACGTATTTCGGAGGTAGAGTAGGCTCACCATTTTCTTTATTTTTCTTGAAATAATTTAAACTTGAAGCTATCATAGCTTTTTCTCGGCTACTAAAAGGTTTCGGCATTGTTCTACTGTATAAATTCCAAAAAACTGAAACAATACTAGGTATAATACAATGAACAGGTGTTATAAATAAGTATATGCTGTAAAAAAGTCAATTTGAGATTAATTAACGCTTTTCTTTAACAACTCGAATTGTGCAAATGCTTTCATCAAAATTGCTCGAAGAAAACAGGCGGGAAATTGTGACATTTATCGCTGTCATATATGAAATTTGAAATAAAGACACAGAATGACCTATGCTTTGTGTTTTGATAAGTTAACAGTAGAGACTGGATTTACATAAAGCAATGCTAAGGGGATGCGAACTAAAATTAAAACTATCGATTCAGAAACCCTTCATAATGTAATGCCACTTTCTGTTTATAAAAAAAATATATGATAATTAAACTAATACCGAATAAGATAAATGTACCTATACACGAAAAACTTACATACTCATGTTTGGTTAAAGCTGCTTTTCAGTATTATTCAAATAAAATATATCATTTATTAGTGAA
Organism: Octodonta nipae; assembly: GCA_034190945.1. Lineage (NCBI taxonomy): Eukaryota > Metazoa > Arthropoda > Insecta > Coleoptera > Chrysomelidae > Octodonta > Octodonta nipae. The sequence continues at coordinate 56,566,366 of CM067218.1, read as the reverse complement.
TAAAAATTCTACAAACAACATTTTGTCATCTAATATAATGTCAAGAAATAGTGGCAACGTTGCTGAGATCGGCCACGGTAGCGCCATTCGAGGCGATGTAATTTTACCAATATAATGGCGAATGGCCCATAAGCAATTTAGGAAAATTTTATTTCAGAATTGGCAGCAAATAATCACCAAAATGACGTCATCGGCTTGGTTGCTGAACTGAACTATAACTGATCGTCGATGGTAAAATCATTTAAGCATCGATCCCGGCAGGGATCAGTTGTCAACTACGCGGATGAATTCCCTGAAACCCTCTAAAACATTTAGTGCCCGCGAAAACTTAAAAACAAATATATATATATATATATATATATATTATTATATATATATATATATATATTATTTTTATTCTGGTGCAACTTGTCCATCCCCGTTGAGGGGGGAAATAAAAAAACAATGAATTGAATAAAAACCAAAATGAAAGTGTAATACATGTGATTCTCCACATGGGGTACCTGAAACATCAGTTAGAAGGACATTTTGTCTTAAGACGAGATAATCAGTGTTCACTAAAACTCTACAGTTTTTATCTCAAGTCAAGGAAGTAACACATTCTATGATTGTGACATCAGAATAATTCTATTTGTAAACTGAAACCAAATACCGAACAAACATATATATATATATATATATATATATATATTTCGAGTAACTAGAAGCGAAAGCAGAAGGCTACGAGAATTATGCGAACCGATCTGAAGAGGGCAGATGTGACTCTGCCGAAACGTCGTCATTTTACCATCGATCCCGGCAGGGATCAGTTATCAACTACGAAGGTGAATTCCCCGGAAACCACCTAATATATATATATATATATATATATATATATATATATATGTGTATGGTCATCTTCATGTAACTGTTGTTAAACTACTTAACTGTTCAACATAGTGATCATTTGCATACTTGCACCACCGGTTAACCGAGGTACCAAAACAATTTTGGAAAATTTCCCAGTTATGCTTGTTTGGCCATGAATATAGTCCCATACTGCGTAAATTACCTTTCATAGTACCAAACAATTCAAAGTCCGGAGGTACGAAAACAGGTGGGGTTATTTTTGAAATCGCATGGGGATTGTGGATTGTGTGTGTTTGAGCCTACATTATCATGATGAAGTCTCTCAGATTATATAGATTCCGCTGTTGATTGTGACACCAAGTTACAGGAAATCAACAGTAATAGTGTTGCTATCAGCTTCTGTGTTAACCTGTTTTACTTGAATTTTTTGGGACGTGGAGAGCCACTGTGGTGCCATACCTGAGATGGTATTTTCCTCTACAATTTTAATAAGTTAACCTAAAAAATAGACCATATAGATAGAGCACAGTCAGCTTTATAACACCATACACAGAAAGTTAAGTAGTTGTCAAAGAAGCAAAATTTAGAGCAATAGCGGCATTAGTTTTAATCCTCCAAAGTTTGTTGTAAAATATAGTTTGTTATAAAAACTAGTAACTCCTACATTATTAAAACATACTGTGCTGTGAGGTTGCATAAATTTTCAAATCGCATTCTGGTTCAACAGAACTGGGCTAAGAATGAAGGCAATGAATAAACTAAATAAATAAATGGTGTTGCTAAAAATTAACTACTCCATAACCTTTTAAAGAATTCCAATATTTCTTACAGAATACTTATAAATTTGACAAAATTACTAAAGAACATGTGGAGTAACCGAAAGAAAACATATCTGAATTCTTAAGATAGTCCAGCGAAAAACAAGGACCCCCATTACGTTCTTTATCGCTGATAAAGTGTTTATTGAGCGTAACAGTCATGATGGGCCATTAGAAGTTCTGAGTACCGAGAAATCACGATAATCGTTGGCAATAATTATCCGGTTGTGGAAGTTGTGAGTTGGAAACTCTCCCCTATTATTGTCATTTCTCGTGTTAGCCCCCGGTAATGTTCAAACCTAATCTATTCGAATAGTTGAGATATTTTGACAGTTTAGCGCTAGTTTCCCTACAAAACTTTATGATAATCAGTGCCTTCTTGGATAATTACTATCTTCCTGTGTACAATAATCCTTTAGTAGGTTTAAATAACCACACAACTGCTTAACAGTTTAGTTATAACCAAAATGTTATAAAGCTAAAATACAAGGATTTAAGAATACGGCCAAAACTTAACGAGTTATATATAAGTACTATTTGATTTGAAGATAGATTGACCATTCTTCAATTAGATTTGAAACATATAAAAGACATTGATTCCTTGTTTGATAGATAGTATATATCGTAGGATAAGCTATAAATTTAATATTTAAATAAAAGTAACAAGCATATAATATAAAGAGAAATTTTCGAAAGACGCAACTGCTCATTAACGTTTGGACTTTGTTTATGGACAGTGTAAATCTGATAAAATTACCTACTAAACTAACCTAGCCACATTAATGAAATTGTAAGATAAACAATAACGATTTGTGTAGTGACTATTAAAGAAATATTACCAATATTTTAAACAAGATAACAGTAAATCGCAATTTAAAACCTCATGTTCAACTCGTATACAGGCTGTAACATAATGCAGACAGATATTTTGGTAGACGATATATAAGAGCTGTATAAAAAAAAAGTCTTAAGTAACATCTATCAAAAAATTTATAGTTTCGCGGAGAAAAAAACTGAAAGTTGTCAACTAAAGTCAACAATTACGCGTGAATTTACCCATCAATTGAACAGTACAATAAGAAAAAATTCTACCATTTTTATCAAATGAAGGGACATTTAAAACAAAACAGTATATTTTTACAACATAATTAATGAAACACAAATAATAGCAACATCGGAATAAATCTGGCTTTATAGACCGTAATAAAGAAATTATTACGGAAGGCTTGGTTTTTATTGCAAAAAAGTAAGGTGATATTTATTTGTTATGAAAGTAATATTTTGAAACTGTAGCTAAGACAGTTAGTCTTATTTTAATTATTATGAGTGCATAAACATTAAGTAAAGCGCCACAATTATCATTCAGGAAAAAACTGTGAAGTTTTTGTATGTTTACGAGTGTAGAAATGTTAAGCATAGAATAAAAAAAATATTATTTTATTTTTTTACGGCATTTCAAGTTCCTGTCACTCCTAAAAGTTCTGAATAAATTCTATGTTGGTAAAGTTGGGTATGATAAGTTCTTAGGTACTTACACTTGTTTTTTGAAATTTTAATGTAGATAAGTAAGTTACTATTATTAAGCGGTTACACAGGCCCGAAAATCATAAAATAAACAACTCTAACTCAAAAATAATTCAATTACAATGCTTTAGTAAATCAAACATATCATATTGACCTTATTTTTTGATTGAATGTCTTCTTTTGAAAGAATTCATTTAGAATCTGGTGAACAGTGGCAATAATATTGTGTCATAAATGTGTTCAATAAATACAAAAACTACATATTTTTCACTTTTTGTATTGATTTTTCCAAAAAAATAATGATGGAATAGGTCCTTAACTATACAAGATAGATATTAATATATAATATAATATAGATATTAAGATTTTTAGTTCATACTGACCAGTACTATCACCTGTGAAAATATCTGCATAGCATTATGTTACAGCCTGTATAATGAGAATGATTACGATAAAATCTTGTGACAATTTATTTACGATACTTGAGTATTGAAACACACATTTTAAAAATAAAGGCTTATCAATCATCAATTTTATAATACTTAATTAAAATAAATTGGGTTTGCAACTTTTGTGTTGAATACGTAATTTTACACTGAAGTAACGTTTATGAATTTCTCTCATTTTAGCAAAAAACGTATTCCAGAATATAACGTTTTGTACCCTAATACTCGTATCATACCTTTAATATAAACATTCGTTTCACACAATCATTGGAATTGATAATTGTTTGACGCCGACAGCAAAAATATTGTAGATAGGGAGTTAATTAATTTGTACAAAATAAACATAACTTATTTTTGGTATTTATCCCTTTTTGTGTAGGTAGTTAACATCTGTGTGAAATTTGTGTAGTCATGTTGTTTATAGCTTCTCCGTAGGATGCTATCTACAGTCGTTTTGAATTTTGCTAATTATTTTTTTTTTTTAGATAGTTGTGGTTCACTAAAAGTAGTAGAGACATTTTAGAGTCTCTAAACTATTAGTAAATGCATACATTAATAATTGAAAGAAAGTAGATTTAGGGTAAAGCCGTGCTAATGACAAAAAAGTGTAACTGTAGAGAGAGACAGACAGAGGAGAGATGGTCCCGACATCATAAAGGAGCATGACTACAAACACTACAGGCATGCATGTAAAGAAAATTGTGAATATTATTGGTTTTCTCAAAGGCATGCTCGTAAAGCAATAGCTGTAGAAACTAGTGCAAAGTTCAGCATGCTGAACATGTTACCACCCACTGAGTATTCAAATGGGATCAACAAAGTTACGAACGTATTACCTTTTCAAAATGCGCGTAATGCTAGAGCTAACGAAACTGAACTTCTTATTATATCTATCACTATGAACGTGTTAAAAAAATTACTACATCTATTTTATTTACTAGAACCCTCTCATTAGTAAAATATAGCTACAGCAACTGACGTATAAGCCCATCAAAGGTTCCACAGTATCGCACTACAGCAACTGCTTCAAACAGTTTTATATATGGACTAGGAAGAACTGTCAGAGAAAAGTGCTGGATTACGAGTTTTGCTCAGTGCATCTTTTCCGGCTTTGTCAATTTAGGCTTAAACCCTGTCTTCAATTAGGTTGATCTTGGTCTCTAGATTTTGAATTTCAGTTTATTAATTTTCACTGAGATATTCTGTTTTGGTTTAATCCTCGTGTATCACTAATTGAATTTCAGCGTTTTCCTCATCTATATCTAAATTAGGCTATTGTTAATAGTTTCGTTATCTTCTGGTGTAAGTCCTACACTATAGTATTACTTACAGCACTGTCATAAATATTAAGGTCTAAACATAGAAGGAGCTGATGATTTACATTAATCCTTAAATAAAATTGAGAAATAAAAAGATCTATACATTTGTCATGATCAATCTGATGTATTTAAATTCAATAATTAATTATTAACTGGATAGGTAATAGATAATAAAAATTATTTGCATGGGCAGATCCAAGGGGAGGGGCCGTCGCCCCCACCGAGAACCTCAAAGTTAGTAAATTTAATATTAAAATGAGGTAATCTTAACTCCAAGAGCCTAGGTGACTTCTATGGGTTTCAACCATGTAACCACTATTTTTAATGTAATAGTCCAAGAAATATGGGTTTAAAATTTTATTTTGGTAAATTGAGTACAGGTTAGTCCCCCCCCCCTTAAGCATGAAATCCGCCCCATGATTATTCATCTGTTATATGATGTTACGGAAAATTTCCATGAAATAATATGGAATAGATATTCTCGAATGAACATGTAGTTAAATAAATACAGTGTTTCGAACTTTATCAGGAAACCATTATTTTTACTCCCCAATTTCAACAAATAAATTCATCTTCAGTATGCATTTTGAATTACTAAAAATATGAACGTATACATGATTAAAAAGAACAAATAAATTTTGAATAAATATATTATTGTCCAATTACCCATTTCACGGTATGTACTTCCACCGAGTTGAATTAGCATTCACCTAACATTATTATTTGTTCCTGGCCCTCTCTGTAAACTTTTTGTTGGGTTTGTTAAAATATACTTTATTACTAACTCTTTGTTATATGAATGTATTTCATTTCATATCTTATCCTCTAAGCAGCAACTGTAGAATACTTTCATTTTTAGATATATAAAACCATTAACCTTTGTTAGTTATTGCCAGGTAAAAGTTATGCCTTTAAAACAAATAATACCTTGAGATTTGGTTTCACACATTCAAAACTGTCTGACCTAGCTATTAGTTTTAAAAAGTGAATGTAAGGTGTATTTTGCCATACACAAATGGGTAAGAATTCCAAACCTCGAGTACAAAGAAGGAAGAAATATCAATAAAGCAAACCACAAAGAAGAAAACTTAGGAAATATGAAACATAAGAAATCTAGTTATATGACGATTAATAATGCTAAAATTAGAGCACTGTCATTAGAGCTGAACTTAACTTGGAAACATCTATTGCTGGACGAGACTCTCTGTATCCAGTAAGCAACATGCCAGGCAAACTTACACTCCCAATATATTGACATCCATAAAATTCGACCAGTTATGCGTAAATTAAAAAAACATGTAACATAAATGATATGAGTAGTGGTTGTCAGACACTTGAATTTTAAACGTCTCGACTGCTGATAAAGGTACAGAATATACATTACAATTGCCTTATTACTCCATTTTTAGTACTTATTTGCTATAGAAAATGAATGAGGAACAAAATACACTGACAAGGCAGAACAGTCAAGGTGCTTCCCTAGAATAATTTTTAAATTTAAAGTATTTGAACAATAAACATATCATTGTAGCAAAAAATCAACAAAATATGAGAATGGCGAAGGTGACGTAAGCAATGGTTTTACGATGTGATGAAAACTATGAATCATATGCTGTTGAAAGTCTTGACTGCCAGTTAAGATTACTCGCATCATGTTCCATTGGTTAGCAAGCATATGTTATTATTCTCATCGTCATGATATGGTTCAAAGGGGTCATACATAACTGTAGTCAGTATCATCCCTAACTGAACTGTTCAACTTCTTTCTTCTGTGCAGACTAATGACAATTGGACAAACTGAGATAGTGCTAGGTGGTATTTTACAAACACATAAGAATACCAAAGAACATCTGGTGTTTTAAATTCCAAGGATGGAGATTACAGTAAATAACGAAGCATGACAATTACAAAAGTGTAGAAATCTGTATAATAATCTTTATAATAAGCATTTTTGATTAATGTTTACGAATTTCTTCGTGTTCCGCGAATAATACATGTTTGATAATTTCACAGTGATGGAGATCACAACTGAGATTTGAAGACAAAAACTATTGTATTCTGGTCTTCCGGATTAGTCCTATAAACGGCTGAACAAAAGTAATTCATCTGAAGAGTTTGGAATACATAAACCGCCCAATAAAGTAATACTTTAGGGGATCCTTTACTGTCGCTCACATATCTAGAGAATGGATTAAAGTACTAAATTCTCGTTGTTAAAGTAAAACATGGTAGTTATAAATAGTGGAATAGTGGCATTTTTGACACTTATGGAAGTAAATGTTTCCATAAGCAACTAATTATTCTCTGGCAGAAACACTTATTCAGAAATTTATTTGAATATCGGCAAGTTACTCAAAGGCAATTTATAACTTATTATTACGAATCGACTCAGTGAAGGCCGTATTACTGTAACTTGATTATCTTGTTGAATACACTAGAAAATGCTTAACTTATTTTTAAATTTATGGTAAGTATAATGTCTTAATATCATATGCAAATTAAGTATTGTTCTCTAACATAAAAGAATTGCGTTCACTTTGTTAATTGATTACAGATTATCAATATGGAAATTATCTTTAGATTCTCTTTAAAAGAAGCAGCTCCTAAAAGACCAATATTTCAGAATAACGGCAGTCAAGAACAAACACAAGTTTTAATTATGTCTCCCAAATGGGACTAGAAACCATTTGGGAGACATAATTGATTGATAATGAACAAGAATTGTATGTTTAAACAAACAATTTTCGAATTTTTTTTCTGAATTACCTACCCAAATTAAACATTTTTTCCAAAAGTGCATGTATAAAAAATAACATATACTATTCGATTCTGGTATAGGAATTGTTAAAAGTAGCTTCCCGAAAATAAAACTAATAAAAAATTATTTAAGATGTACAATTACAATGGGTCACAAGGACCTATAGGAGATCGGAGGTTATGAAGAAGTTATTGAATGGGTTTGATAACTGTTTTAAGCTAGTGTTTTCTGAGATGCTTTCCAACAGTAAGTAAGTAAGAATAAGCGTCGCTAAAATTTCAGATGATTGTTGATCGTTCGTCTAATTATGTTTCTTTAGTTTAGCATTCACGACCTATTGACAAATTCGTATTTTTTGAATATCGTGTATCCCAATTCTGGACGCCCTATCTGAGAGAGTCTTGGCCGGTTTGTGGTCGATTAAGTTCCCGCTCCCCTGAGCCAGGATTAAATACCAGTGCTCCACCATAAACGTTCAAAAAAATTTCAGTAGACTAAGAATATTTGAATAGTGTTGATCAGTGACGATATTTTACAGCTTTTTTTAGGTTGTCGTTGAGCTGCCTTGCAGGTTAACATCGACTGATTAAATAACCATAGTAATAAGCTTTGGTTAACAACATATTATGTAAACTGATTTATTTAGTAAACCAAATAAATTCTTACTATCGATAAAGTTGAAAAATTCACGCAGGAATACATTCAACAACCCGTTAGTGTACATGGATAACATAAAACTGGATTAGCTGTGATGGAATTTCACTCAATTAAGTTTGAATGTGCACAGAATTCTAAAAATTCATAGTTGTATTTTATTTCTGAGTTCAATTTACAATTCAGTTTCCTTTTATTCCATATCAATGTATTCCCTTGTGACTGAAAAACTTCCACTCGGGACCAAAATATGCGAATGGTGCGTTCAGATATTTCTCCTACGGATGCGAGATGGCAGAACTTTTTTCCGGCGTTGCGGTTTCCTTTTCTGTTTTATTTCAGGCCTACGTACAATTTTTTTTTCATTTAAAACTCGAGAGCATACGTCTGCGGCACTGCAGAATTGATGTTTTGTCCTCACAAACACATAATAGAATAGTATTTCCTAAGAAACATAACTCCTTAAAACAGAATTACTTTTTCGTGTTATATGTTATATATTTTACTATTGGAATTTGCTAAGTACATTACAATGAAAAAAAAAATAACTTGACGTATTAAAATACTCTATTGCCCAAAGTAAAATAGTTTGGAAGAAACTATGCTTCGAATTAGAATTAAAAATAATAAGTTTTCACATAAATTTCTGAACTTCTACATTGTTGCATAAGGCTCTATAAAATTATATTCAAATATTGTTTATGAATAATCACTACATTTTAGCAACGCTTTCTATGTACATGCATATCTATAACCCCCTTTTTGTAATGCTTTTCACTATACAAAAGACCAAAACGCAAAATATATCATTTACTTTGCCACAAATATAAAATAAATTAAACCACCCGAGTATTAACAACTATTGAAAAACAAAACCAGAGTATTTGTGTGGACTTTATAAATATCATCTATCATTTAAAAAAACCTGTTTCAATCTGATACCTGTTACAACCTTGACAAAATAGTATATGTCAACAATGTACATTTTCAGATTTGATGAAAAAAATACTGGATGAGTAGGTCAATTAATTTGTGTATGTATCACTTCGGATAGAGCTCTTCAGCATTTTTGTATTTTTTGTGAAAATGAATTTTTTTCTGGTTTTCTCTTTTAGTCTATTTTGGTCTGCAAGTAACATTTTCTACCTATCGGCCGGTCTAACTGATGAGATCAGATCGGTTAGGCACTCTCCCTAACGGCAACCTGAGGACGCGACCGATAAGACACAGACACATCTCACGTTGACTAATTCTCAAGTTAAGTTTGCAATGGCCTGCCGATTATAGACCGGTAAATCTTGGTGACTAAATCTACAAATTTGATTATGGTCAAAGTAGTCCAACGAAACTACACACGGTCCTGTATTGTGTTGTTGAAACAATGGATTATAAAATATTTGTTTCATAAACGTCTTTCATGTAGCTCAAAACTGTGTTGTGATTGCCATTCACCAGATGAGAGTTGATGAGAACGTCTTTCACCACGTCGACTTCTTACCCTTGCCCGGTCATCATGCATACAAATCCATTTTTTAGGGTTCCGTATATACAATATACGGATACCCTTAGATATCACTCAGGATTTCTGTCTCTGTCACATCACAGCCATTTTCTCCTAAACTACTGGACGGAAGAGGTTGAAATTTGGCATCAATGTATAGTTTGGTGACCCGATCAGGAGTACATATCGTAAAAGAAAAAAATTTGATTTCAGGGGTACTTCTGGGGGAAAAAACTAAAAAAATCTACCGTTCCCCCCTGATCACAGAAACTACTGAGCCCAAAATTTTGAAAAAAATAACGAAAATATACAAAAATTTACCAATTCCCCCCCCCCTCTTATCTCCGAAACTATAAAACGTAAAGTTTTGAAAAAAATAGATTTATAGGTTATGACCTGACGTTTACTGTAAAAATAAGGAGAAACCTCTACTTTTAATTTTGGGGGGCCAATTACAGAATTAAATGGAAAATATAAAATTAAAATTGTTTCTAACCCGTCATGTTATATATCAAATGAAAGGGCTCATCACGACGAAAACAAATATATTTTTTTTCATATTTTTAATATAAATTAATTAAAAGATATTAACAAAAATATAAAAAAATTTACCCATTCCCCCCCTTATCTCCGAAACCATTAGCTGGAAAATTAAAAAAATGGAGGTATAGCCCCTCCCTGAACTTTACTGGAAAATTAAGGAGAAACCTCTAATATTTATTTGGGGGGGGGGCAAATTATAGAATTAAATGGAAAATTAAAATTAAAATTGTTTCTAACCCATCATGTTATATATCAAATGAAAGGGCTCATTATGACGAAAACAAATATTTTTTTTCATATTTTTAAAATAAATTAATTAAAAGATATTAACAAAAATATAAAAAAATTACCATCCCCCCCCCTATCTCCGAAACCATTAGCTGGCAAAGTTAAAAAAACAATGGCGGTATAGGCCCTCACCTGAACTTTACTGGAAAATAAGGAAAAACCCCTAATATTTTTTTTGTGGCAAATTATAGAAATAAATGGAAATATAAAATTAAAATTGTTTCTAACCCCGCATGTTATATATCAAATAAAAGGCTCATGATGAAGAAAACTAATATTTTTTTCCATATTATAAAATAAATTATTTAAAGATATTAACAAAATATAAAAAATTTTACCCATTCCCCCCCTTATCTCCGAAACCATAAGCTGAAAAATTTTGAAAAACTGGAAGTATAGCCCCTCATTTGAACTTTACTGAAAAATAAGAAGAAACCCCTAATATTCATTTTGGGGGGCAAATTATAGAATTAAATGGAAAATAAAAAATTATAATTGTTTCTAACGGGTCATGTAATATATCAAATCCCAGGGCTAATTATGACGAATAGGTACAAATATATTTTTTAAATTTTTTTAAAATGAATATTTTAAAATTTATTAAAAATATTTTAAAAAATTACCCATTCTCCCCGTTATTCCCCAAACTCTAAGACCTCATCATGTAATATATCAGGTAAGAGGCTCATTATGTGAATTACAAATATATCATATTTTTAAATCATTTGTATAAAAGATATTAAAATAATTAACATCGACTTAATTCCCACTTTAGAAACTACACTATTTAAAATTTAAAAATATATATTTATTTATATTTTTAAATAATTGAATAACAGATTTAATAATTTATAATTTAAACTTTGACCTATTTTACCGTTTTTCGTTTTCCAATCTACAGAGCCTCAAAACTCAGGCAGTAGATTATAAAGGCATTTCTAAAAGTTTATTTGTAAAATAAAACTCTAATGTTACTTGTTAAATTAGAAAATTAAATACATATGTTTTGTGATAAAAATCAAGCGAATCCTAAAGCAGATAAAATAAAAAGTCTATGTGTGGAAAATGAAAGTGTATATTTTTTATAAATTTAAAACGCTTCCTTTAAAATATAAGGGTAAGTATAAGAAAATGCACTCATTCCCTGCCTGTCTGAAACTGGAATATTCGAATCTTGAAGGTGGTACGGAACCCCAAGTATGCGAGTCGAACTCGCACTTTAATATATATTGCAGTATTCCATTCCTGGTTTCACTGTAGTTGTTTTCTTTACCACCGCAGTCAGTTACGTCGTTATCCAGGAGTGATAGAGGACAAAATAAGAACGCCATGAAACTAATCCAAAACTTCTTGTGCATCATTAAAGATTTCGCGTTTCAATAAGCTTTCCATGGAACTTAAATTACCTTGTGGATGCTATTCTAAACTAGAGTTCTTCTGCTCTTCTATCTGGCAATTTCCCAGGGCACTGAAATTTCTATACGTTGCTTGTTTAGTTGAAAAAAATGAACAGTTCTTAATTATTAAACAAAAATGAAACTGACACGCAGCCTGTCTGATAATAAAAGGCCTAAACCTGCCAAAAATTACATTGCTTTTCACCTCATTTTTCAAATTATAAGGTTATAACACATAAATCTACTTTAGTACAAGATATTATTGAATTCTAACTATATCCAAGTGTTCTATTTCTATGTCATATAGTTCATAATACCAATCTTCATATGAAAATATTCTGTAAAAGTTCGAAATTATGTTTTCCACTTGAAGCAGATCGAAACAAAATTATAGTTTACTCTATCTGTTTATCATAATTTCGTATTTATTGCGCAAAGAGTAAGAAATCCCTAGTTGTCACTGACATCTGTTTATTTAGTAAAACGAAAAACTCTAAATTGATTTGCACGCTCGGAAACATTGCTTCAGTTAAATAAAAGTAGAAAAATACTAAGACAACCTAAGCTAGAATCTCAATTAATTCAATTGTGAAATAAAAAAATCCCCTAGCTTTGAAAATAATTTACAAAGCCATCCAATGTATTAGGCATTTAAATTATTTCTTTTGTATACATGACAGTTCAAGAATCTCTGTATTATATATTTCGCAAAATGTATAACCATAGGAGATACTAATGGCTACATAATAATGATCGAAGAAAATTTTATAATATGGGGATGCAGTTATTGCAAGTCCTTACCAATTCTTTCGTCAATTCTGTCAAACTCTTGAAAATAAAAGTTGTCGAAAACTGAACTTCGAACTTGAGAAGGAACGTTTCCTTACCAGTTGCTTTTATATTTTTGGGAAAAGAAAGAAGTCGTGGAATATGCCCTTTATATGTGAAAGCAATTATAGCAATTCACTTGCTCTGATATAGTAGAAAAGAAAAGGTATGGTCAACACATCCGTCGAAATTTAAGCTACTTTTTCTTCTTGGTGTGCATTCGCTGACATCAGGACATCTGTACTATTCCCAACTAATACGACTTCCATAGCTAATCTGCAAATAAAGTTGAAAAAGAAAATTAATTAAGTTTCAATATTGTTTATTTTCCATTATATTAAATACTACCAAAATATTTGAATAATAATGACCACTCAGTTACAGGTAGCTTACATGCAAGATAGCGTTGGCATTAGACGAGATAATTGAAACTTGAAGCAAGATCGTGTTTGAAAATATAGAGTTCAGCATATTGACCCAATTAGAAATGTTGGAGCCCGTAAGGCTAATGAGCAATTTATATTAGCGTTTATATGAAAACTATACTTTTAAAAATAATTGTGTTCAGGTGAGGAAGATTTTTGATGAATAATGGTATATTTCAATATCTATTAGAATAAACCAATTTAGTGTTGGATTACTTAAAGAGTGTGAAAAATATAGGTTTCGCTTTAGGATATCAAAACACTATGTAGAATTCTCTCTTCGAGGTGTCATTCCTTTGTACGCAAGACAATATATATTATAAATGTGGGAAGCGCAACTGATGAAGGTTCCCGACCCGAAACAATATATATTATATTTATATATGATATATATTGTCTTGCATACAAAGGAATGACACCTCGAAGAGAGTATTCAATATCTCTGACAGGTGAGGTAACCTGAAAATTTTATCGTGACATTCTGTCCTAGGAGTTAAGGGAGAACAGCAATTACACGGAACGGCTCCAGATTCGGAACCTCTGTGTACTGATTCTCTTGAAAATCGGTCTTACATCTCGCGTCTTCAAACTATGTAGAATTATTAATAGAATTATTATGGTTTTCAGTTAAACTTGGAAATGTATTTATGTACTGCGAAATCTTGCACCCAATTTTCACTTTTCTCATTACTTGGAAAAGTTTTTCTGTATTTCTGTGTAGAACTAATCAACAGCGTGATTAGTCAGCATCTTGATTTCTTATTCATTATACCAGATAAAGGTACGTAAGTAAACATCTATTCTGAGACCTCTGCACAATCCAGCCTGTTATAATGACAAGTGTTGGCTTGTTGAAGATTAATTTTGTAAACTGAGAGTATAAATACACTTTTATAAAAACAAAAACCGACTAAAAAATAACTTAACTAAAAAGCATGTAATAATTTAGGCTACAACAATTAAATACTTTTTATGTTTATTAAAATATTTTGGGAAGTACATTTATAGGTTGTACCACGCAACTTCGCTGTTCGAATTGGTACCGATTTCAGAAAAAGTGTTTAACTGTTGTAGCAAAAATTATTTCATGGTATTTTTTTAAGTCGGTTTTTATTTTTTAAAAATGTAAATATTTTACAAATTTTAGTGATCCAATGGCTTAATTAGATGCAGTTTGCAAATCTAATTAACTTTTTCGATATTGCCTAAAATAAGGTATATTACTTTTAAGCCTCATTTATTAGTTTGAGCAACCTCGTTTACTGTTGAATAGAATAATAAAATATGTATATGTATTAAGAAAAGTTTGTTTATGATTCTAATTTCTGTGGATCTACCTTATTGCAGACGATCTGAGCATCATGATTCTTTAGGTCTGTTAATTATATTGAGATTCATTTAATACTCTCCCCTCCGCGGAATCTTATAATAAATCGTTATACAGTTTTAATTGATATAGCATAATAGGACGTAGTGTTCAATTCTAATGAACTTTGCCTGATATCAATTTGAGTTATTATTAAAAAACTTAGCTTAAACAAATTTATATTCTTTATCAAACCTAGTACACAATTTGGGAAAGTGACATGAAGATTTATTATACAATTTTTAGTGATGTGGCATAACTAAATGCATTTTATAATTGTTATTACTTCCGTTTGATAAGAATTTTATATATTATGAAAAATAAAGGTATTTTACTTTTAAGCAAAATTCAGATTTGCCGACAAACCTCGTATACTGGTGAAAAAGTGACACGTAAGGATTACAGTATACGTTTCTGACCATGCAAATATTTTTATAAAGAATAACTTTTTGTCTAAATAGTAGTCGTATGAACGTTTTTCCGTTTGAATCCAACTAATGAAGACACACTGTATATAGAAACCAACTGAGAACCTCCATCTTGAAGTTGATTAACTGACATTTATTTCGAATTGTTTCCAATCAACTGTCAATTTATTAAAATTTTTCATAATACAGCACAACTGGATGCAGTTTTGAATATAGTGGACTTGGAGAAATTAATTAGTGCAATAAAGAATTTCTGTCCTTTGTGGGACATGAAGATGAATGAATATCATCGAAGAGACGTTTCAAAATGTACTGGAAAGTTTCTACACTCATACGATAAGATTTAGAAAATTTGTCCCTATCTTGTTTCAATTTTATTGTAATGATTTGTGGAACTCTTCCAAGCGAAACCTTTCACTTTATATGGGATGCATTTAATGTTTTAGTGCTTTTCCTTAACCATAATAAGACAAGTGAGACAGGTACTTTCCAATAGGAGAATATCCTCTTTGGGGTATACTACGCTTTAGGTATGTTCTGGTTTTCATTTTTAGGCATTGTGTAATGCTAGACACTTAGTTATGCAAATATAAGGGAGTGGAAAACAAAACCAAAAAATGGTAAATACCTGTGGTGGTGTAGTGGTGTATGAACTATTACTTTCGTGGAGGGTTTGGAAACATTGTGTTCACCACAAATGATGGTACAACAGCGAGAGGACTATGTGATCCTAACTCGCCCCCTCCTGCCCAAGCTTCTGCCTCCGCTCCCCAGCCTTTTCCCAATGCCCCCAGCATCCATTACACGTAGTTCCTTCATTGCTGGTAAACAAAATGCTTCCAATGGGGGAGGGGATGAGGGAGCAAGACGAGAGGGGTATCAGGGTCACATAGTCCTCTTTGCTGTGGTACTTTCATTTCTGATGAACACAATGCCAAACCAAAACTAGAGAGGAGGGCTGACGTCAGGAGAAGGGAGGTGGGGACTAGTTAAGTTCACATAGTCCTCTTCCATGAAAGTAATAGTTCATTCACCTCTACTGTTATTTACCGTTGATTGTTTTTTTTTTGTTCTACACCCCTGAATGGCCTTATATTTGCATAACGTAGTGTTTAGCCTTAGACTTAGGCCGACCAATCGGCTTCCGCTTCGGCCAAAATTTGACCTTTAGCGCAGATGTTAGGCTGCGAATAGGCGATTCTAAGCGCGGCTCGTGAAAACCTCCCAAGATGATTTTGGACCATTTCTTGAAATGCAGATCTTGGGAGGTTTTCACGAGCCGCGCTAAAAGCCGTCTATACGCAGCCTCATTTAGTTGAAAAGTTATCATTTTGGTCATCTATCAAAAGTCTATCCGCGAATCTAGGAAGATAGAAGAGTGAACTTGAAAATAGTGCAATTCATAATAACATAATGCCAGATCTGATCTAAGAACCTAAGCAACCCAGTATCTAAAAAAAAAATTTTATCAAGGACTGATACTTATTCATAAAAAAATTGTAACTGTAAACTTGGAAATGCCTGAATTACCTTTTCGAAAACAGATACAAGTATTTAAATTTCTTCTGTAAATTAGTCCTCTTAATATTAGCTCTTAATAAATAAGAAACTTGAGTTTTCCATTACTTATATTTCTTTCTCTCATTCCATTTAAGCGTGTTCATTTTCCGAGCTCTTTCCTTTAGGATATCCCATTCGTTTCAACAAGCCAACTGCTCTAAGATGTTGAGATTCAACTTCCCATTAGGTACGAGAAAATATGAGAAACGTGTCGAGGGGAATAGTATGCGTTTGCCCTTGAACTATATATCCGCACTTCACAGGGATAGAAGCTCAAAAGAGTTAAACCGGAATGAAAAGATATGTACTTGAATTTCAACTCAACTGCAGAAGCATGGGCGACATCTGGTTTAGTGAAGACAAAATATTCTTAATAACACATAGTTTTCAATTCTGCTTTGGTTAATTATAATATTTTATACCGAAGGTATTGCTTACTAAATAATAGAGAAACATGAAAATATATACTGAGGACATAACTTCTTTTAATTATTTATTTTTACTAACAATGCTTGCAGTTGCAACTTACCACATTTATGCTAGAGTTTGTTGTATAATATAAACACAGTATAATACCCGATTAATTAAACTATTTAGCTATGTCTCGTTTTTTTTTTGAATTGCAGTTCCTTAGATAATTGGAATTTTTATCTTCTGAGGATCCTCGTTTGGTAACATAAATCAAACAGAAGTAAGAAAATGTAGTAGTTAGTTTGGAAGTATTCCAACAGCAAAATTATACTAAAAAAATATGAAGGGACTGTGCAACACTAACAACGTGATTTAGTAACAGGGTTCACACCTCCAAGACACATTAACTATTTCAACACGCACTATTGTTGGGTATAATAAAATGAACATAATTGGGCCATATATAAGTTCCCTGACGAACACACACCCCTTGCGCGAGTCCGGAACTGAGGCTACCCTTCGGTTTATTCTAGGAGCACCCCCCAGCCCCCTTTCCACGACCCCCTGGACTGAAGTCCAGGTTCCTCACCCTACTCAGTTACCATCCTGTACAGCGCCGTCCTCTCTTGTGGTTTCTATGGCTTGGTTTGTTGTCGGCTTTGGCCTTCTAGGGCTTTAAAAACCATCTTATGGGTGAGCCTGACGACGTGACGTCAGCGAGTTCTCAAATACTACTTGTTGTAAATAAATTTGTCACGCTATTTGTTTACAACTAGTCAAAATATGTAGTAGATGAAAACAATTTTTATCAGGGATTTTACCTAAAACCATTCCTGCTATCAAATTGATCGAAACAGTGACATCACGTTCTTGAAGCAGTTTCTAACTTTCTCAGTTGTTTTGACTCTTGTAGTTTTCTTAATGATAGATGAGATTGTTAGATTTTCAAACTTGAAAACAAAACACAATTTCTAAGAAGTCTGTATATTTCAAATACTTCAAAGGGTTTAGGCTCCAACTTAGACCCCGTTTTTTCAATGTCAATAAAAAATTATCAAAAGAAATTAAGGAAATTAAAAAATGAAAAAGTTGGCATTGACCATTTTAGCAATTACAATTTGACATTAAAATGCTTGTAAGTAAAATATAAACTGATATAACCAAGTCCCAACTAGGAGGGCCACATTAAATTCTTCGAATTTGAAAGAAGCTTTGTTATTTCACGTAATCTTTAGAATTTACTATGTGCTACCCTGTATATATCAAATTAGCAGTAAATTCTCTTAGTTACTTTAACAAGTGGATACCAATTTTGAAAAAAATTAAAATAACGATTTATTTTACTCTCTAAAGATTTAAATTTTTGATCTCAAAAACATTTGGTGTTAGTACAAAATGTTGTACTTTTTGATCTGCAGCTTGTATGTGGGTGCCCGCCTATCCTACAAGCTTCGTTGCTTTTCCGTATAAGCTGCGTATTAAGTCCATCGGTCTATAGTATACTTAACATGTTTATCGATTTGTATTTTTTCCATATTATTGTTCTTAAAGATCTTGAAAAAATGCGAGTCAGTGATATTATTATTTAATCGTCTTATGAGTAAAAGTGACGATCAATTGATTAAAAAACAACAAAAAATCATTGATGATGATCAATAAAATGTCTAATATGAGTGCACAACTTTTGCTTTATGTAACACAATTAACCTATTTAAACCAAAGGTAAGTTATTTATCTGTACGAAGCTGCCTCCCTCTCTTCTAGTAGTTTATGTCATCAAATTGAAAGAGTTTTAATTCCTCGCTATATTTCTTTTCTGACTTTTATCTAACTGTTGTGTGTTTCTCTCTGATCTGCTGTTGAAAACTAAATTAAGTAAACCCGACAAAAAAAAACAATTTTAATAGTAAGTTACTCATTTATCAATGTCGTAAGCATGCTGAAGACAAAGGTATCCGGACAACTTATTTTTCACTATAAATATCTTCTATTTTTACATTTGCGCTGAATTTTCTGTATATAGGATTTCGAATTAAATAATTCTTTAACTAAGTAACTTCACAACTTAACTGCTGCCCACAATAATCCTAATTTGAAAACTAAATTACCATAATATGCTATAAAACGTGTTTTCAATTCAAGTAGCCAATTCTAGGAATCTCTATTCAAAGAAATTATTTTTCTATAATCAGTATATAGTTCCCACTTGTATTAGACCTCATATGCAAACTTTTGCGTATTTCCTAATGATTTGATGAACATTATCTACAAATATGTATAAAAATTTTCTTTTATCTTAAACTTATTTTTGACATCAGGTTTTGTGAAACTGACTTTTGTAAATATCGTTTTGAAAACTATGAACGAATCTATGAATATCTAGAAACCAAAATATCTAAATATTGATTAATAATGAATGTTAATGTCATCGATAATGCTAACTGCTCCTCTTTAGGATGGAACGATTGTGGGCATCTAGTAACAAATATTATTTTCTTAGAGGAAAAGTTTTTGTTCAACAAAATAACATGTTCATTCTTGTCAGCTAAATGAAGACCATTCAACTTTGCACTTTACCTACTAAAAGACCAGAGTCGATAATTTTGGAAAGCAAAAAATATATAGTAGGAGGGGAATACAACAATTAAAAAAGAAAAAATAAATTACGGGTGCGGTTTTAAGGGTAAAAAACGGTGTATCTTGATTTGCGGCAAAACTACGAGTCCTATGGCAAAAAGTTACAAGCAAATTTTTGCTTTGTTCACGAAGTTCGGTGAACACTTACCTTTTTATGTCCCAAAACACACTGTAATTTCTTTGATTTAAAATATTAATTTTTCACCTTAATTTGACATAATATCGAAAATGTACCCTAATTTTTAATCGAAAAACCTCACGTCCAAATATCTGCTTCTTTTGAAAAGTCGGTTAGTTTTTTGTTCATTGAAATCTCTACTTTCTGACAGTGTGAAAACATATATACGTTACTATGGTAAATGTTGTGAGAAAATACAAAGAAACGAATCCGAAAATTAAGTAGTAAGGCTCAGACCCTACTAGCCCCTTCCTGTGTTCTATATGAAATACCTTTTGATGGGCTAAGATTTTCCGTAGGTCACTCAGGTATGAAAGTATAATCTTAAAATAGCAATAAATAGGCATCTAGGCATATAATTTAAGGAAGATTATATAACTTTATCAAAATATTGTAGATGTCTTTATAATATTTATTAACTTAATTTTCCGAGAACATTTACCATAGTAGTGCCATATATTTTCAAAGTCAAATTAAAGGGAAAAAATAAATATTTTAAACCAGTGTATTTGGGACATAAAAAGGTAAGTTTTCACCAATTTCACGAAAAATAATTGTTTTTTGTTAGTAATAAAAATAAAAAAACAATAACTAAAACAATAAAAATTACGAAGCAAAAAGAAAAGGAAAAATAAGAAATAAAGATTTTTGATGCAGCAGGGCGTATAATTTATATGTATACAGAAAATATAGTTTCTACTTTAAGCATCATTCGAAAAAAAATACGCGATTTGTCTGTTTAGGTCTTTACCTGTTCTAAGAAATATTTCATTAGAATGGGATTGTACTTATATAAAAAATTGAAATTAGTACGGTAAATATGGAATCACAGCTTATAGTTAACCTTTGAATAGATTATTTGCAGGAATCATGATTTGAAAACCACTGCAAAACGAGCACATAACACATTGTTCTAGAAGAAAGTATTTTCATATGTGAAGTAAAACCGAATTTGCACCCAATGCGATTCTCTTCTCAGCTAAGAAGATATCATAGTTATGGACCGGTTATCACGAATATATGACAGTTGATCTGTTCAAAAATTATTCTTCTGAACAGTTTTTTCAAAAATTTCCGCTAATTCCATAATTCTTTATATTACTCCTCTTATTACTGGAGTATATTAATGAAATTACCAAATAATTCATGAGAAAAAAAATCAGGAAAATCTGTAAAGCTCGAACTAAAGAATGCATAAATAAATAATTTGGTCAAGTGCGATTTGGACTCGCATACTAAGGGTTCCGTACCACCTTCAAGGTTCGCTGTATTTAGTTGTCTAATTTGGCCCCCAAAAATTAACATTTCAGTTTTATTTTACTAATAAACTTTCAGGGAAGCTTTTATAATCTATTGTCTGAATTTTGAGGCTCTATAGATTAGAAGATAAAGGGCAAAATAGGTCAATTTTAAGATAAATTATTAAATCTGTTATTCAAATTATTTAAAAATACAAATAAAATATATTTTTCAAAATTTAAATAGTATAGTTTCTAAAATGGGAATTAAGTCGATGTTTAATATCTTTGCTAATATCTATTAAACAAATGATTAAAAATATGATATATTTGTAATTCATATAATGAGCCTTTCATTTAATATATTACATGATTCGTTTGAAAATTGAATTTTATTTTCCATTTAATTGTATAATTTGTCCCTAAAATTACCATGGAGGTTTTCTAATAATTTTTTGTATAAATTTCAAGTGAGCCCCAGTACCCCTAATTATTTTCAAAATTTTAGGTAGTATGGTTCCGGAAATAAAGCTAGAAATGAAGTTTTTTTATATCTTATGTTAATATCTGGTAAACAATTAATTTTAAAAATATGAAAAATCTATATTTGTATTCCCATAACGAGCCCCTTCATTTGATATATTGCATGACACGTTAAAAAATATTTTTTATTTTCGTTTATTTCTATAATTTGGCCCCCATTATTAATATTAAAGATTTCTTCGTATTTTTCCTGTAAATAAAAAATTTGGTCTTATAGTGGGGGAATAAAGGGGGTAATGGGTAATTTTTTAAATATTTTTTTAATATGTATTAAAATATTTATTTTAAAAAAATTAAAAAAAAAACATTTGTATTAGTCATAATGAGTCCTGTGATTTAATATAATACATGATACGTTAGAAACAAGTTTAATTTTTTATTTTCCATTTAACTCTATAATTTGCCCACCAAAATGAATATTAGGGGTTTCTCCTTATTTTTCCAGTAAAGTTCAGGTGAGGCGCTATACCTATATTTTTTTTTCAAAATTTTACAGCTTATGGTTTTGGAGATAAGGGAATGGATAAAATTTTTTATATTTTGTTAATATCTTTTAATAATTTAATTTAAAGTAGAGATTTTCTCCTTATTTTTCCAGTAAACTTCAGGTCAGACTCTATACATCTATTTTTTTTTCAAAACTTTACGTTTTATAGTTTCGGAGACAAGGGGGAATGGGTAAATTTTGATATATTTTCGTCAATAATCTTTTAAATTATTTTTTTAAATATGAAAAAAAATATATTTGTGTTCCTCAGAATGAGACTTTTCATTTGATGTATTACATGATGCGTTCTATATTTCCTATTTTTTTCAAAATTTTAGGTTCAGTGGTTTCGGAGATCAGGGGGGAACAGTCGATTTTTTTAGTATTTCCCCCAGAAGTACCCTTAAAATCAAAATTTCGTCTTTTGCGATATCTACTCCTGATCGGGTCACCAAAACTATACCTTCGTACCAAATTTCAACCTCTCCGTCCAGTAGTTTAGGAGAAAATTGCTGTGATGTGAGAGAGGCAGAAATCCTGAGTGATATTATAAGGGTATCCGTATATTTTATATGCGGAACCCTAAAAAGATTTAAACAACGGATATTGATAAATTAAGTAATATAAATGCTCATTAACTTTTCCCGTTCATCTCCATGCTATTGCAAATTTAACTTATATGGATTGGAAAATAATAAAAAAGGTAGTAAAAAACACCCACAATGTCAATTTGTGGAAAAACTTTTTTGTAACAAAAGTTAACCGATTATTATTATTCAACCGAGTAATGATTTATCTTCAGGAAGTGATGATTCGGACGTCAAGTGACATTTGTTTAGCTAAGAAAATTTGCACTAAAAAATATTCGAGCAAACCTATGAAAAACTTCAAACGATCGCATGAGAAAAAAGTGTTAATTCGGTATCTTACAGATTTCGTTATAAAATCATTGGGTCTCAAAAATATGTTATTTTGTAAATTAAGAAATAAGAAAGTAATAAAAAATATATAAAAATAGTTTTTATTATTAACTGTTTAAACAATTTCTGTATCACACACAAGTTAAATAATGTAATGGCGACTATTATAGTCCATTTTAGATTTTAAGCCATTTAATTCTGCTCAACAACACAAACACACATAAAAATAAACATAACAAATGTAATTACTCTCGCATAGTCTCAAAAAACATTTGAATCTACAGAAATTTCTAAAGTTTATCTTAAAGTTGTTGATTCACTCTTTCATAGGTGACACACAGTACAATTTTTGTGTAGCGTACAAGTTCAGCCTATATAACAGGTTATGTTGTTCTCATATAGACGATATTCTCTGTAAATATTGAAGTTGTGACATATTTATAGAGAGTATATTTGATCAAGGGCTTGCTTCTAACTCAATGTTTGAGAAATATATTGGCATTTATTATAAAAAGTGAACTTCAAACACCTAAGTTCATTTTTGTGCGCGGATAATTATTAAATTTTGTCAGAGTTTGTCACTTAACATTAGATATGGTGAGTTCAACATCATGGTCAAATGCTTTTAGTTAAGAGATAATATTAAATTTTTAATTCCATATAATTGTAGATAAATAAAATAATTTGGTCAAGTGCGAGTTGGACTCTCATAATTAGGGTTCCGTACCACCTTCAATATTCTAATATTCCAGTTTCAGACAAGCAGGGAATGGGTGCATTTTCTTATATTTACCCTAATATCTTTTAAAGGAAGCGTTTTAAATTTATAAAAACATACACTTTGATTTTCCACAGATAGACTTTTTAGTTTATCTGTTTTAGGATTCGCTTGATTTTTATCACAATACATATCTATTTAATTTTCTAATTTGGCCCCCAAAAGTAACATTAGTGTTTTATTTTACTAATAAACTTTCAGAGATGCCTTTTATAATCTACTGTTTGAGTTTTGAGGCTCTGTAGATTGGAAAAAAGGGCAAAATAGGTCAAAGTTTAAATTATAATTTTTTAAATATTTTTGTTAATATCTTTTAATTAATTTATTTAAAAATATGAAAAAAATATATTTGTTTTCGTCGTAATAAGACCCTTTCATTTGATATATAACATGATGGGTTAGAAACAATTTTTTATATTTTCCATTTAATTCTGTAATTTGCCCTTCACACCAAAGTAGAGGTTTCTCGTTATTTTTCCAGTAAACTTCAGGTCAGAACCTATAAATCTAAATTTTTTTTTCAAAACTTTACGTTTTATAGTTTCGGAGCTAAGGGGAGGGGGAATGGGTAAATTTTGGTATATTTTCATTAATATCTTTTTAAATATATTTAATGGTTTCTCCTTAATTTTCCTGTAAAGTTCGGGCAACGCTCTATATTTCCTATTTTTTTCAAAATTTTAGGCTGAGTAGTTTCGGAGATCAGGGGGGGAACGGTCGAGTTTTTTAGTTTTTCCCCCAGAAGTACCCCTAAAATCAATTTTTTTCTTTTCCGATATGTACTCCTGATCGGGTCACCAAGCTATAAATTGATACCAAATTTCAACCTCTTCTGTCCAGTCATTTAGGAGAAAATGGCTGTGAAGTGACACAGGCAGAAATCCGGAGTGATATTATAAGGGTATCCGTATATTGTATATACGGAACCCTAACAAAGTGATTTCTGTTATTAACAAAGATACAAGTTTCAGGAAGAAAAATTTTATTGTGTTGTTGTGTTGGTAGTACAGAATGTTTAGATGAATGTTTAGAAATTCAATTTTTGATTTTGAATTTCAACTTCTTGTGGGTTCGGTTGATATAGTAGTGAACTTGAGGCACACACTGGATGGAACTTTATTTGGATTCTGTAATGTTGTGAAATGGTACGGCTCAACCAGTCACTTTCAAGGTGTTATGTTTTTTTTTTTTGTTTAACACTCTCGTTTACGATATAACTAAGTGAATTTTCTCATATGAAAGTTGTAACGTGATATAGAAACGAATGTTACAATTGTTGCAAGCTTGCAATTCATGAATCAAAGTAGACAAATCACATGTACCTGCACAATATAAGGCTAAACGCTGGTTAATTGTTAGACACTAAGCGGAAATATACATCTAATTAAACGAGCCACTTTAACTCCGAGTATGTGATTAGTGTGCCCACCTACATATTTGTAATCAACATCTTAAATATACAGTTAATAGTAGCGAATCTTATTTCCGTAATATACTTTAAAACTACAATTTATCTTCGTTAAATAATTTGGAAAATGATCCAAGTATTATATTGGTGTAGGAAAGTAAATCTCACTAAAGGGTTAGTAAAATTAAATAAAATTTATCCTGGTAATAAAGCTGAGAAAATTTTACATAGAACTTGAATATTTGTTTTATCAAAGAAGTACTACAATTAATCTGTCGGCTCATTGAAGTTTTCTTTCCTCAGTTCTTCTCTGTAACTCTATAGCTAATAGCGCTGCTTAATGCGAAGTTGGCTAACTGATTTGTTCAGGTGCCTTCGTGAAATGTTGCTCTATTGTTCTTTTTTACTTACTAATAGAGGTCTGGAGGTACACTGCACACGTTATTCGTAGAAGTTTGGCTGCCTTTGAAAAACAAATCTCAATCAATTATTTGTTTTAAAATGAGTTTTAACTTCGTAATTATTCCAAATGTCTATTAAGCCACATCGGACAATTCACATCGCCAAATTCGGAATAAGTCCATATTTTATTGGTAATTTATTGCTAATTTTTTGCTGCTAAAAAAATGATTGCTCCTACCGTTCCTGAGACTTAAGCCACATCAAACATAGCTATATCTCGGAAACTAATAGAGATTTCCAGTTGTTCTTAGTGCATAATTTTATTGCTATTTAATTGCTCATTTCTTACCAATAAGATTTTTTCTTTTGCTCTAACCCCTCGAGAGGAACAATCTTAAGCTACATCGGACATAGTTATATCTCAGCAAATAATAGAGATATCAAGGTGCTCTTGGCACCCAATTTTATTGCTTATTAATTACTCATTTTTTACCCAAACGATTTTTTTTAAACCCAAGTTTTTTTAAAATTTTAACAGGGTTAGTAAAACAGAGAATATGGCAACATTGCTAAACTACTTTCGTTCGTCTTCTATTAAAATAAAATTTTTGATATGGTAAAATATTTTGGTGTATTCTGATATTAACACTAATTTCCCTGAAAGAATTGGAACTGATAAACATCAAAAAATATCTGTTAAAATAAATTGTAACTGCGCAAACATATGTCCTGTTTAGATGATACAAATATTCCAAATATAAAGTAGGATTTTGGAAAAAAATTCTCATAAATACATATTTCAGTTATTTTGTGCTCTATCGTGAGTTCAATTGCACACTATCATACTAATTTCTGGAATTCTCAGCGATCAATGCATGTGAACTTAATTTTTAAAATATTTTAATATTTAATTTTCTAATTTGTCTCATTTGTAGACTTTGAGTAGGGCTCTATATTCTCTATTTTTTTCACATTTTAGGTTCAGGACGCGCTCTCCCAATTGACATTTTAGATGATGCCCATAAAGTGAAGTGAAGTGACTCTTCTTCCGCTCTTCGAATTTACGAATTCCTAAAAGTACAATAGTGATTAAAAGTACAAGTTGATTAATGAAGTAGTTTCTATTAATTAATTAATTAAGACGATATTATAGTTAATTGAATCCCATAGTAAGTTTTTTGCATTACCTTGTTTGAATAAATACAGCATTGTATGAAGGGGGTAAAAGTTAGCCTAAAATACTTTCAAGCAAGTAGCTAATTTTTTACTCTTAAGCGACTAAAAATGTTATATCAAGGTTTATAAAGATTTTCATGCAACAAAATTAATTAATAAAAGTTTCCAATATTTAAAATAACTATTTATTGGCAATCTCAATGAAACTAAGTAAAACTAACATTTCACAATCGAGGATGCCGAAAAAACGCCATATAAATGTAGTAGGTAGTGAAGACACATCAGAATTACAATAATGGATTTGGGGATTTAACTAAGGAGTTATGAAGAATTGGAGTATTTGGGAAAAACACGAAGAGTACCTGGTGCGTTCCCGCAATTTGTTTAGTGTATTGTGTTCAATTTGATTGAATTACTTCATTGATATTTAAACTTCTGTACCTTTTCTAAAACATTCCGTCGCGCTAATGCTAATTGTAAGTGTTTTTTTTTGCGTGTAAAATATAGACAGTATTGACATTCGTGTTTTCGGTTCCCTAGCTGTTAGGACGCTTGGGAGGATCGTGTATTGTGCTCCGAACTGTGCGGACACATTTTTTGATTCCGTCTGGAGAGACGCCGCTTTTTGTTGTTATTGTGTTACGAATCCGCGAGTTATTAGCTTCGTTCGTAACGACCGCTAAACCGCTTTCATTTTGTTTCTTTTTGTGTTTTCAAAAGGGCATCATTTGTTGTTAAACCCGCATTTTTTGTATGCTCAATCAATGAACATTACGTCGCTATATTTTGTGTAACGTGTTGTCCAGAAAAAACTCTAAAAAACTGTTCACGGGGCTAGCCTCTGAAGAAAGAAGAACCAAGAAAACACCAGAGATTCGACTTAAAGGTTAGTGATAACTTTTATTTGGTGATTCGTTTATGTGACGGCACGTGTTTATTGATTGTTCCGCTAAAAGTCCTTCGTCAATTATATACTTGCATTGAACCAACATTGAACTAAAACGGCAACATCTAATTCATACATTTTTTTGGATATTCTCTATGGAATGTGCCATCGAAGACATTCCAGTACCTAAAAAGTTTTTTTCAGCAAAAATGTTCGGAAGCTAATGCTTATTTATTGGGAAATTATTATAAAAAAACTATTAGAGGATCTAGAATTATTTCCTATCGGGGGAAATTTTCAATCCTGAGTTCGATTACGGGCGAATACCGCAACTAGCGGCCCTGTTGAAAGTAGGTTCAATATAATCAAACGAAACTCAATGGGACATATTAAGCACCTAGTACGATTGGACGCATTTGTTAATATGCATATTAACTATTTGAAACGAAAAATTTATTTGCTGAAAAAAATACTTCAGTAAAAATCACCAATATTGATGTAAAACAGATTGGCGAGAAAAGACATGGATAATACCTGCATGTTTGTGATAAGACTACAGCTAAATCAATATGTTCGATTATACATGAAGATGTGATAATATGTAAAATATGTGTGAAAAGCGATTTTGTTAAACAAAAAAGTGACTTTATCTGATATTGAAAATTGGAAGAATTTGGGACGTTCAAAAAAAAACAAAAATAAAACCGTGCAGATTCAAGTATAACTGCGAAGGCTGAAAATGGTACTGCAGTTTCTGCGCTACAGACAATTTAGCGGTAGGTGACCATAAATGTAAGTAGCTCAGACAAGAAGAATTTTCAAAATTTTTATGTCGTTTGGTAACTGCAACTCAGTCTTTACAAGGGTACGATCAGAAGAGTATTTGGATAAATGGTTAAAAAATATTTACGAGAAAGACTTGCTGATATTACTGATTCTTTGAGATGGGATCGTAACAAAGTAATATCAGTGATTAAAAATAATTCTCATCCAGATTTACAGTTATTTAGATTACAGAATAAACACCCGGTGGTCAAAAATACGTGAATATTTGACAGTATCCTCTACCTCACTATTTTTGATGTGACAGATTTTGCATTTTTATTAACAAAGGTAAGACTCATTTTTGACTCCATCTACTAACAACAATCGACTTTTAACTAAGGCAAAAATGTATGCTCTACACAATAAATTATTTGTGAAGTTACACTTTCGGTATCTTATTTTCTAAAACATAATTCAGTATAACACAAACAATTCTAATTTAAGAAAAGTCTCAATAGAAACATTTAATACTAGCCGTTACCCGCGGTTTCACCCGTATATAGAATGTACAATTCTTTATAAAAAGAAATAACTTATGAAGCATATGGGCTATCCTGTATAACAACTTTTTCTAACTTTTGTGAACCGCCCTACATAACAACAAATCCACCAATCCCGAATATATTTCACCCAAACTGCAAGTGCTTATGGGCCACCCTATATAACAGTTTTATTCAACCTTTTTTTGAACAACCTTGTATAACTGTAACTCTACTTCACCCTATAGTGCATCCATCCTATATATGCTGCTGCTTATTTGGCACCCAATTTAACATTTTTCAAATACTTCACTATACCTTTTCTCTACCCTATATTGCATCTATCCAATCTGTGCAACTGATTATGAGATACGTTATTTCACAATGTTTCCTCATCTTTTTTGAACCACCCTTCATTTGAAACTTTTTCTAACCTGGTTTGAATCACGCTGTGTAACTATAACTATAACGTTACTTCGCCCCATATTTCAGGTACTCCATATATGCAACTGCTCATGTTCTACCCTATAATACAAATTTTTTCTATATTTTTTTACATACCTTATACACGGTATAATTATAATTCTACTCTACCCTATATTTCAACTACGTTGTATATGTAACTACTTATGGGCCACCCAATATAACATTTTTGTACCATCCTGTATACTTAGAACTCTCCTCCACCCTATACAATCATCCTGTATATGACACAGCCTGTAGATCATAACATTTCTATGTAATATTTTTTTAACCGACCTGTATAACTTTAATTATACTCCTCCACATATTTATACCATCCTATACAAGCAACTACTTGTCGATATTAGACAATATTTTTAACCACCCTATAAACTATAATTTCATTCCATCTTAAATTTCACACTTTATAAACAACTGCTTCTAACATTTTTTCAACCCGTTTCATAATTATAACTCAAATATCCTAACTGCTAACATAATGACACATTTTTCTCTGATTTTTTTATCCACCCTGTATAAATATAATTTTTCTCCGCCCTTTTTTTAAGTACCTGGTTTATACAACGATTTATGGCCCACCCAGTTCAATTCTTTTGAACCACCTCCTAAAACCAATTCCACTCCCCATATTGTATATATTCAGCTGCTTAAGACCCACCTAATATAACTTGTATTAAAATACTCTTTAAACCCATTTAATTCTATCCCGCTATATGTTTCAGCTATTCTATATTCGGAACACCCTGTACAATTACTCTAGGTATATCACTTGATTTTTTTAAATCGAAACAAGTTTGCATTTGCATATTCCAAATTTTGAATAAAAGCTAAACTAATGCAAGTATTTAATATTTGGTACGTACGGTGGAACCACCACTGTATTACTTACCACTATTATGTATTACCCAACATCGTTTTTTCGCTATATCTACCGTTTCTGTCAATGTACGGAGATAAAATATCTCCCAGATTTCAAGTCAAACTTACAGTTTATAATAGTATAGATGAGAATTTTTTTCCAAAATCCTAGTTTATATTTGGAATATTTATATCATCTAAACAGAAGATATGTTTGAGCAATAGGAATGAGTTAAATAACTCACAGTAAATCCCCTGTTGCAATTTTCTTTAACAGGTAATTTTTTTGATTTTTATCAATTCTTATTATTTTAGGAAAATTATTATTAATATTAAAATCCACCAAAAGATTTTACTATTTCAAAAATAATTTTATCTTAATTGATAACGAACGAAAGGTGTTAGAAATTTTTGAGTAACTTAACTTAAGGTTTCATTCATTTATTAGAAATGGTCGAACATTTTTTTTATATTTCGTTCTATTGAAAAATTTGTTACTAGTTTGCACATAAATTGTACGCACTCAAGAGCTGAACTTAGTTGACAACTTTCAAGATTTTTTTCTCACAAACCATACATTTTTTGACATATATCAAATAAGACATTTTTATTTATACTACCTACCGAAATATCTGGGATGCGTTATGTTACACCCTGTATACTACAAATGTTTTTTTTAATTTTGAGAAGTGCGGATTATATTTTGAGGTGAAAAGGATTGTTTCCAATATAAGCTACAAACAATTAACTAGCAATAATATCCGACGTCAAGAACAATTTGAAATCTTTTTCAATTAGTCAGATATAGCTATGACACTGTCTCTGGGAAGGGGTTCGAGTCAAAAAAATTCTTTTGGGCAAAAAATTAGCAATTAATTAGCAATAAAATTGGGTACCAAGAGCAACTTGATATTAGTTCCTGAGATATGTCAGATGTAGCTTAAGACTTAAGCCACATCAGACACTGTTAGTAGAATAGCTAACGTGGTCCTAGGACACTTTTCATGTTTTAGTTGAAGATGGCATGAGGGGGTTACCATGAGATCACATAACTAGATGTGTCAAGTCTGCTGAAGAATCAGCAATAACCAGTAGGTGACAATTATATTTGTGACATTTTGATTTTTATTAGGTTGCAATATATGTGACACTTTTGATTTTTATTAGGTAGGTGACATTAATATGTATGACACTTTTTATTTTTCAAGTGACAGACACTTTTGATTTTTATTAGGTAGGTGACATTAATATTTGTGACATTTTTAATTTTTCAAGTGACACTTTCAATTTTATTAGGTGACATTTGTGAAACTTTGATTTGTCAAGACAAGTGTCGCCAAAATTTGTTTTATTGAGACATTTGGTGACAAACTTTAACAATTGGAGACAAGTGTCAACTAAATGTAACTCCTGATGCAAGTAACACGCAGATCACGCGTGATGTGCATGATATTTAAACACTCAGTTCACTCGTGATGTGAGTGATTTTAATATTATTGTATAACTTATGTATAGACTGGGGATAGCGTGCGTAAATTAATTTTTATTAATACATTTAGTATAAAAGCGAGACAAAGAGTCAACAGTCATAAATAATATAAAATGCCTCCAAAATATATGTATGTTAGATGGGAATTATTAGAACGTGTTAGAGCGAATAATGTGGAAATTGAAAATGGGTATACATCTAGTGAGCCTGAAGAAGATGAGGAAGAAGATGAAGAAGAATTACCGTGGTTGAATGGTGAAAGAGAGCAGCAAGTGAATATGTTGAGTGATAGTGATGATAGCGATAATGAAATGATTGATAATGATAGTGACAATGACAATGATATAATGGAGAATGATTTAATGAACAATGGTATGATGGAAGATAGTGATAGTGGGTATGTTACAGATAGTGACGCAACAGAGTTGGATCTGATGGGAATTTCAGGATATGAATGTTGATGATTCTGGAGTAGAGTTTTAAGTTTTTTACTTATTAGTAAGAAAATAAAATTGTTTTTATCTTTATCATTTAACTTATTTTTATTGTTAAGAATTAATTATAATTGTTGTTCACATATGTTAATAAAATTTTCAATTTCTGTCAACTTTACAAGACCCTCTTCAATTTTATCGAATCGTCTTCCATCCCTAAGGCGATAGTCAACTACCTTTTCCATATGTAATATAGGTAATACGAGTTTGTCCTCATCATATATCTGATAGAATTTAAATTGATTATCAGGTTCATAATAATAGAAACCATCATAGTAATGGCGATGATGAATATGAATTGGTAAAAAATCCTTATGTGTAATAATATTTTCAGTCTTCATTGTAGGTGTAAATATTTTAAAAATGTTTGAACATTTTTTACATTGTGTAGATTCTAAATTGACATCATTATTGAAACACCAAATAAATTTGAATTCTTCTTTACACGTTTGACAATTTACTTTGAGTGTGTACATTGTAACGACTGAACTGTAACTGAAAGTCTCTAAATTAATTCATTTCTTTTATTACATCTAACTTTTTATATTGACAAATTTTACTAAAAAATACCTTATTCGAAAAATAATATAACAATTAAAAACAGCTGCTTTATTATTTCCAATAACAAGGTTGGGAATGCTTGATAATTTACGTCATTAATTCATTATCATGAAAGAAGACTAAACATATGAAATTTAATTTACAAACATCTAATTATTTTTGTTTACAAGTGTGACGTGCATCGCTGCATTCATAACATTTTGGAAATTTTAATCATTAATTCATTATCGTGAAACAAGACCAAATTTTATTTACAAACATCTGATTTTTTAGTTTATATATATGTGTCGCTGCATTAATAAAATGTTGCAATGTGAAATTCCATTTTGAAATTATGTGATTTTTTCATTTATAATTAGTGCTTAGATAAAATTTTGCAAACCTAAGATGTTGATACAATTGAAAAAATCTCTAGGAAATAATAATTTACTGCCTATAAAAGGTATAGAACTTGCAGAGAAAAACAAGTGAGTTTCAGTGTAAAAAGGTGCAAAAATAGCAAAACAACATGTAAGTAAATACTATTTATTATTAAAATATTTCTAATTCAATAAGATTTTTTTATTACATCTATTTAATTCTTGTATACAACTTGTATAGTTCCACTGTAATAAAGCAACATAATGATGCGATATATTTTTACTAAAATCATTAGATGAGGTTGTTGTACAGGGTGGAACTCGAAATCTTAGTTCTGCATACTTGGAAGCCCATATATCACTGTCTGCCTTAAATCCTGCACTGAGTGAAAGACATGCGGCTAAATCTGATCGAACTTCAAGTAGATTTGTTTTAGATTCATTTACAGAATTTTTTAGAGCAATTAATTCATTTAAAGTAGCCATATGTGTTTCCTCCAACTGTTTTATGGTTGCTTGATACTGTGTTTCAGTTTTCATCATACTAAGGGTCATGTTCTCGTTTTCAATTAATGATTTAGATACTGCAGTTACAAAATTATCAGTCTTATTTCTTAATTCTGTTATGATTCCTTGTCTTGTAGAATATAGCTTAAATTCAGGATACTTTGATAACAGTTTACTGAAACTGATTTGTAAAGAAGTTTGGTTTGCCAACTCATGTGTTATATATAAGCTTCCATTATGTGGTGAGTATTCAGAGAAAAACACTTCATTTCCAATAACAATACCCAGTGAACATAAACATAAATTAAGAATAATGTTTATAAACATTTTTATTATTATTTATTCTTCGTTTAATAACCACAACGTACACTGTTGACAAGTACTACAATATTTATATTTTGATCTTCTTGGTTTATTTTGGGTGAAGCTTCCTGTCGTATTTCTTGCACACTGTAAAGTTACAATAGTAAAGAGCACACTTTCAGTGTTTCTAAAACAATTTGTACAAGTATAAGAAATGGATACGTTCATACTGTTAATTTAATAGACTGTATTTGATATTTATTTAAGATTCCCCTCCCCTCTTTTACTCTTAGAAATAGAGTTGCGCTGTTGCAAAAATTGTAATGGGTTAAAACAAACAGTTATTATTATTCCAAATATTTTTATTTTATTATTACATATTTTACATTGTTCTTACAACATTAGTCAAAGGATTATATTTTACAAGACGATCATGAAGAATGAGACAATATGCAGTAGTTTTTTCCGGTATATTCTTGCTTGTTTCAAATTCTAATCTGACATCAACAGCTCCACCTTTAATGGTATCTATTTGTCGGCTACAGTCAATTACAAATAATGTGATTTGTTTGGAAAAGTCTTCTGGTGTTATAGAAACTTGTATGAATTCTCTGTTATAATAAACCGCTTGGAAGTTGGCAAACATTTCATAAAGTGTTGCAAAATTCTTTTGATCAAAATTGAGATTTAAATTATCATATGGGTAAACTTCAGAATTTAAATACAATTTTATATTTGTGATGTTACAGTGATCAAATTCTGACATAGTCTTGTGAATATTATTTTTTCGATCAGTATGGAATGCTACAATAACAAAACGAGGTTTTTCCAGTTGGCTTGTCGTTTTCACTGCCCATGTATGTTT
This sequence comes from Octodonta nipae, assembly GCA_034190945.1. Classification (NCBI taxonomy): domain Eukaryota; kingdom Metazoa; phylum Arthropoda; class Insecta; order Coleoptera; family Chrysomelidae; genus Octodonta; species Octodonta nipae. The sequence continues at coordinate 56,531,375 of CM067218.1, read as the reverse complement.
TTGACTTTGCTGTAAAAGTGGATACTCTAATAACTCCCAGGAACGAAAGCCGATAGGCAAGTCTTTTCCACGTTCTATATATTGTAAAAATTGAATTTTGTGTGCATCAGATAATGACACATGAGGTACTTTCCAAACAACTTTATTTAGGTGAACTTTTGGTTTTTCTGTAGCTACAGAACTAACTGCAGCGTTGGTGTCTGTATTGGCACGTACCAAAATTAAATTTTGACTTGCTGAAATCACTAGACGGCGAAAATCCTCACAAAAGCCAAGTAGTAATTTTAGAGGAATGCATACTGCAAAATTTCCATTAGCATCACACATATTTGGAGTGCCTTCAAGATTCCATCCTGCATTATACCATCGAATTATTTCATTTTTTGAATATGATAGATAGGTTTTAATCGTTGATGTGATTCCGGGATTTCTTGTTCGATCGACTACTGTTCCACCAAGTTCATAACGAATTTCTTCAAAGAGGAATGCAAAACCATTATTAATGAATCGTAATGTTGGACTATACTTATTGTCTGAGTTTAAAAGTTTTCCTTCCAGGTACAGAAAACTTTGAGAAGGTAGAGTGTACACGTCTTGAGTTTGTATAGGGATTCTTATCTCATCATTATTGAAAAATGTAGTATTTGCATAAGGTGTGTAGGAATGATATTCAAAATTGGTTATAGCATTATCCACAAGCACATTATCAGCCACTCGTAGTATGTTAAGCGTCATTTTTTTGTTTAAACACACACCGAAACAAACAGAAAAGTTTTTTGAGTCTTACACTTATACTTAATTTTATTCTGCAAATGAATGCTTTGAATTGTCCTCTCTCTATAGTTTTCTTCTTTTTCTTCTTATTTTTTTCTACTTTATGTTTAGCCGTTGTTAAGTGTATACCTTAAAACCTAATGATATTAAAAACTGTTTATTGATAGGTGTTAACTGTTTCACTTGTTTCTTGATACTAACGTTTTTATAGTTTGAGTGTGAATATTTTATAGGTTGTTCCTCCTGTTGTGTTAAATAATTAGATGGATTATCATATATGAAAACCATATTAATTAAGTCGTTTTAAATGTAATCTTATCGTAACAACTTCACTTTTAAAATTAACTAAATTTCCATTTTGATCTGTTATTTTAATAATAATCTCATTTATATATCTTGTATTGATTGGTAGATAAATAACGTTGGTGGGGTTTTCAACAATTTTGTAACCAGGTGGAACATCGGGGTAAAACATATGGATAATATGGACGGGTATATCATTGTTGAAAGAATTCTGAATTAAATTGCATTCAATGCAAATAGCATTTACTTTTGAAATACTGATTGGATAATCTGAATAGTGCCATTTTTTAGGTTTTAATTTTCTATTTTTAAATCCTAATAAAGGACCAATGGTGTTAGATTTCTCAAAATCTATTTCTTTGTTACATTTTATTTCACATTTAAATGTGTTATGATTAGCTCTCAATATTAAAACAGGTTTTTCTATTTTTTTATTTTTCTTATTGTCATCTTTTTCCACAGGTTTCACATTTTTCTGTATAGCTTGTGATGGTAATGTAGGTGGTACAGCTGTCTCCTTTTGTTGTTCTTCACGATCAGCTAGCAAAGTGTGAAGCGTTTTTTCGATATCTTGTATTTCATAGGTGCCCACCGGTAATTCTAATTTCATATCGTTAATATAAAACTTGTTGTTGGTTTCATCAATATTTGAGATGGTATTAAAGGTCATAAAATCAATTAGCCCCATCACATAAGTAGCATCATCTTCTAGAATAATTGGTGGGTAAATCTTGCTACTGAGTATAGAAGCACGTTCAGAGAACGTAAATGTATATGAAGACATCTTAATCTGTCAATGGTTATTAAATAACTAAAACTATTGATATGGTTTTATTAAATATATTCACTTAAATATTTTTTACTATTTATAATTGAATTAATATGACTAAGTTCCTTTTATTGAGATAAAAAATATAAACATAAGTGTCCACAATTAAAACTGTTATAGTTTTGAAATGTATTATAATTATATACTATTTTACACTGTCCAGTTGAATTAAAATATTTTAAAACTTCTAATGGAGGTTTAAGATTACCAAAACTATCAAAATAGGATATTTGTCTATCATTTTTCTTGTAAGCTGTCCAATGAGTTCCTGGACCTGTATTAGAATCTAAATTGATAATACCTCTTTCAGTTTTATAAATTTTCTTGGGTAATTTATCTCTCATGAATACACCTCGAAAATTTGGAATTTGCCAAATTTTTGCATATTTATCTATATCAATATTTGTTAGCGGACGTTGTGGTAGCTTCCTGGAGGGTGTAAAAAAAGACCATAACCTTTTTTATAAGGTTGCAAATAAAGCCCCTTTCCACCTATTGCAATAGACTCCATTTTTCTATTATGACGTTTCGCCTCCTCTAATTTTTGTTTTGCATTTCTAGCGTCTGTTATCGTCTTGGCTATGGCCGCCGATCCCCCAGCGATACTTCCCAAGGCTGAGAGTCCAGCGAAAATAGGAATAAGAGGTAGCAAACCTCCTGTCTTTGGTATAGGTATGATACGAGGAGTGGTTGACTTCATATGCTTTTTAATTGACTTAGCAGAATTCAAGGCAATTTTTATAGCATTACCTAAGGTGGTGGGTTTCTGTTTCAACACCTGTTTTTTTATATGTCCTACAGATTTTATAAACCCAAAATTTTTTCTCGATGACTTTGACTTTGTAACTCTTTTTTTTCTTGGCCTTCTTGTTTTACACTTTGATTTTGTTTTACACTTTGATTTTGTTTTAACCATACTTCTCCTCTAGTGCTGACAGTATGTGTCTATCTGAGTGTTTTGCAAATACTAATACAATTTTAAGATTAACAATTTTTATATCAATGAAATCTTGCTGCTTTTTGATTTGGTGAATTATCATTGTCTGAATCACTGTTTTTATCAAGTTTACGTTTTCGATCATGTTCAACAAAATCAAGAGGTTCATCTAAATTAAGTTTTAATTTTTTAGAAGCACTTTCTTCAACTTCATCTATTTGTTGTGGTTTTAGTTTTCGTTTAGCTGCTCGAAATTTACCCCTTTTCCTCGGAGGTGTTAAATGTTCATTTATTTCTCTTTTACGTTTCATATTATATTCAACTTCCATATCAATGTCATCATTACCATTTAGTGGTGGTTTCAATAGTTCATTCAGTTTATTTCTCATCATTTAAGATCGTGGTAGTCGTGGTGAGGACTTTTTAGTCTTATCCTTTTTTATTCTAGATGTAGGTTTAGGTTTGATAACTTCCATATTACTACCTCGATCATGTTCAATAAACTCAAGAGGTTCATCTAAATTAAGTTTTAATTTTTTAGAAGCACTTCCACTTCCTTCATCTTCATCTTTTTGTTGTGGTTTTAGTTTTCGTTTAGCTACTCGAAATTTACCCCTTTTCCTCGGAGGTGCTATGTGTTTTTCATAAAGATCATCATCATTTATTTCTCTTTTACGATTCATATTATATTCAACTTCCATATCAATGTCATCATTACCATTTAGTGGTGGTTTCAATAGTTCATTCTGTTTATTTCTCATCATTTGAGATCGTGGTAGTCGTGAGGGCTTTCTAGTCTTATCATTTTTTATTCCAGATGAAGGTTTAGGTTTGGTAACTTCCATATTACTACCATTCATTAAGTTTATGCTATCCTGTATATTCTTGAGTATACCTTCACTCATAGTTTTAGTTTTCCCCATAAGCTTAAGACATTTTCGAATTGTTTGTTTGTTATTAGGTCTTTTCAAACCCATACCTAATTTTACTTTTGCTTTCATTGCTCCTGCAACCCCAAGTGCTGCTATACGTTCACCTATAGATGAGTCTTTTGAATGAAATCTCTGAAGAGCTTCTTCTGCTAATATTTTATCTGCCTTATGACGTAATTTTGTATCACTTTCTTTTTCATAGAATTTATCATGTTTTAAACAGCTAGCATCTAGCAGATTTGTTGGTAGACTTCCTTGCAACAGACGTTGTTTAAGTTTTGTTCCAGGTCCACAATAATTATAGCCTGGTATATGCAGTTCAAATGGTAAATTATTTATAGCTGAATTTAATAAACCTTGACCTGAATATAACTTCATGATGTTGTTTCATTAACTACCAACTTAAAACTAACATATATTATTTATTTATGAATATTTATCTCATTTTATAGTAATGTCTCAAAGAATGAAGGTGATAAAACAAAAAACTTCTTTAGCTATTGAAAATGATAATTTTAATAGTATTTCTGATAATAATAAAAAGCATGGTCCATTGTTTCCGTCAACTGTGAGGTGTATTCTGGTGGGACCAAGCTATTGCGGTAAAACCAATGTTATGGTTAATCTAATTGAACACTTGAATGGACTGAGATTTGAGAATGTTTATGTTTATTCAAAGTCCTTATATCAACCTAAATATATTTATTTGGAGAAGTTACTAAAACCAATACAAGGCATCGGTTATTACCCATTCAATGCTAGCGAAAATATTCTACATCCCTCAGAAGCAAAAAAAATTCAATCTTTATATTTGATGATGTGGCTTGTAACAATCAAGATGTTATACGTCAATATTTCTCTATGGGAAGACACAATCTAGTGGACTCGTTTTATCTGTCTCAGACGTATGCGAAGGTTCCAAAACATCTCATTCGAGATAATGCAAATTTTTTAGTTCTTTTCAAACAAGATGATTTAAATTTGAAACATGTCTATAATGATCATATTGGTAGTGACATGTCGTTTGAACAGTTGAAAAGCTTATGTGCCATGTGTTGGTATAGACCATATGGATTTTTATGTATCTCTAAAGACAATAACATCAATGATGGACGTTACAGAAGAGGTTTTGATCACTATATATGTTTTGAATAAGACAATGAATTTCAGTATAATAATTAACATCATAAGTGTAAGAGATATCAGAAACTGATAGAATTAAATCAATAGTGGATAATAGCAGATAAAAGCGGATCAAAAGCGGATTGAAAACAGATAGAAAGCGGATTGAAAACAGATAGAAAGCGGATCAAATGAATCTATCAGAGAAGGAGTTAAAAAAACGTCTTGTACAGAAACGTAGAATTGTAAAAGAAAAATTACAGCTTCTCAAACATGGAGAAATTGTTAATGAAAAGTTATTTTCCCCCATAACAAAACATCTAAAGGACATTGAAAGTAAACTAAGTCACAAGGAACATAAAATGGATGGAGCTAGTAAGATGGAAGAAGAGAAAACTTTTTTTAAAACTGAGGATCCTAGTCATATTGATGAGGAAAAAGATTATATCTTTAACGATGATCTGTATCCATCAACATTTTCACATCAAGCTGAATCATTATATCAGGAAACACCAAAGATTCCTCGCAAACTGTCAACGAGTTTATCCACACCTACAGGTCAGTTACGATTATTGCAAGATGAAAATGAAGATCCGAGTGAAAATAAAATGACAATTCTTCAAGAAATCACATCTGATGATGAGATAGGATCATTACATTCTCCTGCAACACCTGGACGGTTCACTGATATTGCTGAAAAATCCTATGTTGACTATTTAGACCAGTATGATCCTCTACCAAGAAAATATATAAATGATATGTATTATGATGATGAAAATGAGGAATTTGATCATAAGTATGGTGTCAGATTAGATACTAATACTGAGAAACTAATGATTGGTGACTCAAGATTAGATATTGATGGATCTGATATTATTGTTAAGAAGAAACGATATCGAGGTAGTATAGGGTTATATGAACTATTGTTTAAAAAACAACCGAAACACTACTCTAAAGAAGATGAAGATAATTATAAACAAATTGTTGCAAAAACTAATGCTCATAGACGTTACTATAAACCAAATAAGCAAATAGATGGTAGTAAAATGAAAAAATATAAAAAAATTATTGCTCCTATGGTGGCAGGGAAAGGAATTTCTATGTTGGCGAATAATAATAAAATCGATTACATTCACTGGGATGATCCAAACGAACTCGTTGATAGATTGCGATTACTTCTCGCTTCTCAAACTGCGGGGCATACAGGTCATACAAACGAAATAACATCAATAATAGAGGAACTGAGAGAAGCTCAAATTATTGTTTAAGAAAAAATGAGTGATGTTAAACGGCAAATTGTAGAAGAAATACATAAACCAGCAAGAATTAATTTTAAAAGACGTAGGGTGATCATTAAATCTCTAAATGATCTCTTTCAAGCTGATTTAGTAGAAATGATTCCATATGCAAAAGAAAACAAAGGTTATAAATATATCCTAGTAGTAATAAATTGTTTCTCAAAATTTGTTTGGGCTTTCCCACTAAAATCTAAGACAGGTTTAGAAGTTAGCAAAGTCATGGAACAAGTCTTCAAACAACAAATACCTAAAAATTTACAAACTGATGCTGGTGCCGAATTTTTTAATAATTATTTCAAGAAGCTCATGTTGAAATATAAAATAAATCATTACAATGTATATAGTGAAAAGAAAGCTGCAATAGTTGAAAGAGTAAACAGAACTCTAAAAAATATGATGTGGAAAGAATTTAGTTTCCAAGGACATTATAAGTGGTTACATGTTTTACCAAAAATTGTTACCAAGTATAATAACAAAAAACACCGAACTATTGCAATGGCTCCAATACAGGTTACAAAGAAAGTTGAAAAAGATCTATTAAACACTATATATAATAACATAAAAATTTCCCATCTAAAGAGAAAATTTAAAGTAGGTGATTACGTACGTATATCGAAAAAGAGAGGAGTTTTTGATAAAAAATATCTTCCTAACTATTCAACAGAAATATTTTCAATAAAAAAAGTTCAGCTTACGAACCCTACAACCTATTTATTACAAGATGAAAATAATCATAACATTCTTGGTGGTTTTTATGAACAACAACTACAGAAGGTTAAATATCCAAATACATTTTTGGTGGAAAAAATATTAAAAAGAAGGGGGGATAAAGTGTTTGTCAAATGGTTAGGTTTTGAAAACAAACATAACAGTTGGATAAATAAAACTGATATCCTTTAATAGTGTCAGTTATTAAACACACGTTAAAGTGAAAAGACATATTACAAAATGTTTATAGTTGATGTGCAAGGTTTTCAGTATGGTGAAAATAATTTCATCTGTAAAGAAATGGCGATTGTTAATACAGATAATTTATGGCACACTCAACGTTTCATAAAAATATCGAATCCACAGAAACATTTCAGTGAAACAGTACAGCAGCATTTTAAGTGGCTAACAAGAAATTTACATGGATTAGAATGGGAGAATTATGATGATTTGGAGTATGAGCAGATATCCGAATTTTTGAAGAATTCTATACCATTAGATGTGGTGGTGATTGTGAAAGGATCTCTAAAAAAACTGTGGCTGCAGAAATTAATTTCAAACAAAATTGTAGATTTATCTGAGGAAGACTGCCCAACAATTGAGAGCTTAAAATTTTTCATGAAATCTAATCATTGTAAGAAACATTTATTTAATAATGAACTTAGTTGTGCATTAGAAAATGCACATTATTTAGCTTATTGGTGTGTCTATTGTAATAGAAATAAAACATATGGATAATTTTAATGTATATATTAATATATGAATATATGAATATTTTATTTAAAAATGTTTTAAACTTCACCTTCCAGACGATCCGAAACCTCCTTCCCCCCGTTGAGTATTAGATGATAAATGCTGAAATAAAAATGTATATTGAAATAAAAATGTATATACATATCTGTGTATACATACCTCAACTTCCTCCAACTCAGGATAGTAAATTTTCTCACAAATTAGTTGTGCTATCCGATCGCCTGGTTTTACTATGAAGTTCTGGCACCCATGATTGAACAAAAGGACTTTCACCTTCCCTCGATAATCCTCGTCCACAACCCCAGCTGTTGAAAAAGCGAATCAGTATTGTTTAATTAATTTATTTTAGTAAAACTTACCCCCAACATCAATAAAATTATGGAGAGCTAATCCCGATCTTGGGGCTATTCTTCCATAGCACCCCTCAGGTAGCTCTATTTTTATACCAGTTTTGATAAGGGCTCTACTTTGGGGTGGTATATTGCACTCTTCCAAGCTTTTTAAATCGAAGCCAGCCGATTTATTGGACGCTCTTGTTGGGGTGAAAGCTTTTGGGTCCAGTTTAACATATTTCAACGTTTTGGTGTTATGCCCTTCATTATAGTGAATATTAAGAAAAACTTGAGATGATTATTATTTTAAAACCCCCTTATTTAAACATTTTTAAAACCCCAAGGTAATGTATCTGTAGAGATATAATTTACAATTCTTTTATCATCGAACGGAGTTAAAGCAACTTTTCTTTGATTAATAGAATACACCTCATGTTTTTTACTTCTAATAAGTTTCTCATTTACATTGAAATTAGTTTTATTAAACAAGCATTGAAAGTAATCTTCAAATGTTATTCTTTTCAAAGATGCCTCTGTTATTCCTTTATCTTTTTTAATAATACCTAAATTATTTAAGTTAGCCTCTACATCACCCTCATAAAGATTTTTCAATTTCATTTTTTCAGCTTCCCTTTCTTCCCTTGTATAAAAAAGTTTTATGGTATACATTTTGATTTTAACCCAATAAATTCAATCATAATTCTACCATTATTTTCATCTTTCATAAGCCCTAAAACTTTTTTATTTAATTGAGGTATGTTATATTCATTATTTATAGAATAATCTGAAGTATCAAATTTATGGTTATCTTCCTTAATATGCTCATAAATATCATCTACAAAAATGTGATAAATTAATGAATCTGTATCTGTATATAATAATTTTGCTCTATCTCCAAATTTAACTTTTATATAATTATAATGAAAATCATATAAAATTGTTTTTGAAATTTCTAAAATACTGAATCCAACATAAATGGGTTTATTAAACTTAACATTCATTCTTTTCATCTCAATTATTACCATATCATCATCAAAAATGGTTAAACTATGGAAATTTGGTTTTGATATATAATTTTTTACACCATATCTACCATCCCATTTTGTAACTAATTTAACATCCTTGTATTTCCGGACGTTTTCCATAGTCTTGCCAAAAACTGCGTTATTCATTAGTTTATAAAAATTTTTTTCAAAATCATTTTTACTTTGTTTCCTTAAATTTGTATTTAACTCAATATATGATTTCAACCAAGCAGATTGTTTAAATTTTAAAATTTTATGAACCTTTGTAAGTTTTAAACCTAAACTTAACGCTTGTTTTAAATTTCTATAATGAATAACGTAATTTTTTTTATCAAAAAGTGTCGTTAATAATTTGGGGTGTTTTGATGATGACATTGGTGGTTTCATACTTTCGGGGCATAGAGGAAAATCTTTATGAAGATGGTGTAGCTCTGAAGGGTATTCTAAATCAACCTCAAGAATATATCCTATATCGGAATTATCTGGGTTATTAAGTATATCTTCCTTATAAAAGTCAACATTTTCAATCCATTTAAAATCTCTAACAGGTAGACATTCACACATTGCAGTCCCATATAAATTATTAACATCAAAATACATTAAAAATGAGGTAGGTTGATTTGAATCATATTCATTCCCCATATATTTATTATTTGCTCTTCCATACCTATTACTACATTGCGAAACTCCACCTCGAATTCCCCTCTCTATAAACATAATTTTATCAATATCTGTAAGTAATTCTAATGTAACATTGGAAATCTTTAAACAACTAGCATAAGCTAAACCTGGAGCTGTATAATATTTCAAACATTCTAAATTATAAGTTTTTAAACAAACTTTTCTAAAATTTTCAAAAACATCGGCAAGCAATAAAACATCAGTTTTCAAATATAACTCCATGTATTCACGTAAATTTTGTATTTTAAAAGTACTCCAAACTTTACGTGCATGCTCATAATCACTTTTTCCAACATTACAATTTTTAAGAGAACTAAAAAATCTTTAATTGATGGTAATTTAGAATCTGTTAATTTATCCCAGTTGTCTAAATAATCATAAGGAAAGATACCTTTCTTAGACAAAAATTTAAATTCCTCATCAGTTTTACAAAAACTTCTAATAATTACTTTTTCAGAATCTTCTAAATAGGATCCTAATTTATCTAAACTACTAGCCATAAAACGGAAGGAATCTAAAAATCTAAACTTTAAATTTGTGTTGGAAATATATTTAGTAAATGATATGTATTTCTCCTTATTAACTGGTAGTAAATCTATGGCACCAGGTATATCTTTTGCTAATGCTCTAATAATAAAATGACTATCATAACCGGATAAATTATGAAAAACTACAGGTGTCATAAAATCATCTTTATAATTTAAATTACAGGAAGAATGAGCAGCCCCTCTATAGTTTCCTGAAAAATGACAGTGATCTTTAACCTTTATATCAGTTTCAGTAAAATTTTTTCCACAAATATGGCAAATTTGAGCTAATGAGAAATCATTTAATTGTGAACTCGTTAATGGAATCATTGGAACTATATTTTGGAATATTGGATTTAAATTCATTGCAATTTGTTGTAGACGTTTAACAAACCAATTAATACAGTCTTTTCCTGTATATAATTCAAATTTGGAGAGAGAATTATCAAAACTACAAACTAAGTAATAGGCAATACTACATGGAACATGTTTTTGATATTTAATAGTACTACTACTACAATTGGGTTCATTAACCTTCTCTAGTATACATTCTAAATCTGCATATATTACAAAGGGAACTTTCTCTTTATTTTTAAAATCGGAAAATGAAAAAAATTTTCTTGTTCAGTCGGAGTTATAATTTTATTCTTGTTCATATGTCTACAAGTTATCATATGTTTATATAAGCTTTCCTGAGAATAAAAATGATTCAAACATCTATGGCAATAATATTTTTTATGGTTTAAATCACCGCTTTGTCTATTAAGCAATTTGGATAAATCTTTTATTAATGCAAAATGATAATAATTTTGATGAGAATTTATCCTTTCACTCAAATTCATTTCTATATCATCATCACCGTCACCCCCATCATTATAATTTAATGGAAGCATTAATAAATTTATGGTTCTCAAAGATTCAATTTTACTTAAACAAACAGGGAGGACATCTTTTTTTTCTAGAGTAAATACATTTATAGATAAATTATTCATTTTCTCAAATTTGGAAATGTCTTTTAGTGAAATTGGAAACTTAATATCATCATATTTAAGAATGCTACTAAAATGGGGGTAGGATGATGTTCTACAGGGATGTTTTAAATTTAGATGAGGATGAAGAGCTGCTGTAATAGACCATAGAAAACAGTATTCATCATTATTTTGAATATTAAGAATTGCCTTAGTATTTTGTAAAAATTTAGGTATATCAATATAAGTTGAAACACCCACATTTATTGGAGTATAATTATTTAAATTTACTTTTAAGTGGAGAATTTCATAAAGACTCCATCCTGAGTCTCTTTCTTGAAATTCCTCCATTTTTGTTAAAATTGAATTTTTAATGTGATCATCATAAAATAAATTCAAATTGGTATTAAAATCAATTACCCTATTTTTTGTTTGAAAATGCTTAATATCTGTTTCACCAGATTGAGGTTTAACAAAATTAGCTAATAGTGTAACATTTACTTTCAATAGCGAATTTTGAAGTTCAGTTTTTACTTTACCTATAAAAGATCTACGAGCTTTATTGAAAAATTCTAAGGGATCTCTTATACCCAAATTAATGATTGCCCCAGTTCTCACACGATTATTAAAACATGATTCTAAATCTTGCCAAATTAAATTTTGTTTCTTACTGTTTTTAAAATACTTTCTTTTTTGATATGAAAATTTTTGTTTGAAATATTTTAATAGTGACAAGTTTGATTCTAATTTTAAAAAGTGTTTTCTATCTAATACAGATATATTACGTTTAAAATATTTTTTTAAAATCAAAATAGTGGAATTTAAATATTTCACCCATTTATAATAATCATCTTTGGTTTTAATTAACTTACCCACTTGTTGAATTTTAGACACAACACCTTCAACTAATGTATTTATTTCACTAGAGGTACTCATATTTTATTTTAATAGCGGAATACAACTGATTGCTATGAAGTATAAACGTTAAATGTATTAAAATTAATTAAAACATTTATCGTTCCATATCATATGACGTAAATCATAAATTTCCAATCCTCAATTAAAAACATTCTTGTTATTCATGCTAAATTACATGTGTACATTCTTTTATCATATGACGCAAATCGTAAATTTCAATAGTCTAATTAGTAAATTAAAACATCCTTGTTATTCATGTTAGATTGCATGTACACATTTTTATTATAAACTTACAAACAAATCATTTATTAATGTAATGTAATATTCCCATTACTTTAATTAGTCCAAGCTTATTATTCATGTTAAAGTAGTTTAAGTAAACAACTCAATTAATCTCATTAGATAAATATTACTTGTGTAAATTTTTATTCAACTTTGGTTTGAAATTATGTGATTAATTATGTATAACATCATTATTATTTTAATTCTAATAGCTATAAAAGCAATATTTACTTAATATTCGTTCATTCGTTTTGAAGATCTACAAACATGAACGTACCAACAACATTCATCATCGAATTGAATAACAAAGAAATTTTATCTACCAATTTATTGGTAGTATTTTTGAAAAATTTATTCATGTAAGTATTCATATTACTATATTCTAATTTTTATGGATATTAAGTAATAAAAATTTTAAAATTTAATTTTTGAAAAATTTATTCATGTAAGTATTCATATTACTATATTCTAATTTTTATGGATATTAAGTAATAAAAATTTTAAAATTTAAACTGTTATACTTTAGATTTGGGCGAACTGGCATTAATGTGAATGGTGATAAAATATACCTCTCGCTATCATACTGCCCCAAGAAAGAGACGGTAGACAAAAAATTGAAACAACTCCCAGTAAGTTACATGAGGGTTTTTGCAGACAATGAAGAGGAATTTAAATTATTATGTAGTGGTTTGGAAAAATTACATATAAATTTCTCCCAAGATGATGAGGAGGATCAAAACCAAATACCACTACCGTCACCACTACCAATCAGCCAACCACCACCACCAGTTGAAAGACCTCGAAAAAGGAAAGTAGAAGTGTTACAAAATATAGTTGTAACTGCATCAACAGATGAATCGGGAAAAAAAAAGAAACGGGGGAAAGCTTATTCACACAACACACCCCCAGTTAATCTAACGCAAACAAATACACCCCCAGTTAATCTAACCCAGACAACTTGGGAAGATTTTGACGAAAGTCAAAGATGGTAAATGTATCTAGTTATGTAAAATTATTTCACCTATAATATAAACTTATGTAAATGAATATAAATAATAAACAAAATTGAATATTACACACATTTTTATTTTCCTAATAATAAAAATTAATTTACATTATCCTCAGTCTATAAGTTATATACAATAATATTAAAATCACTCACATCACGAGTGAACTGAGTGTTTAAATATCATGCACATCACGCGTGATCTGCGTGTTACTTGCATCAGGAGTTACATTTAGTTGACACTTGTCTCCAATTGTTAAAGTTTGTCACCAAATGTCTCAATAAAACAAATTTTGGCGACACTTGTCTTGACAAATCAAAAGTTTCACAAATGTCACCTAATAAAATTGAAAGTGTCACTTGAAAAATAAAAAATGTCACAAATATTAATGTCACCTACCTAATAAAAATCAAAAGTGTCTGTCACTTGAAAAATAAAAAGTGTCATACATATTAATGTCACCTACCTAATAAAAATCAAAAGTGTCACATATATTGCAACCTAATAAAAATCAAAATGTCACAAATATAATTGTCACCTACTGGTTATTGCTGATTCTTCAGCAGACTTGACACATCTAGTTATGTGATCTCATGGTAACCCCCTCATGCCATCTTCAACTAAAACATGAAAAGTGTCCTAGGACCACGTTAGCTATTCTACTACTGTTTATGGGGAGGGGTTAGAGAAAAAAAATTCTTTTGGGTGAAAAGTGAGCAATTAATTAGCAATAAGATTGGGTATTAAGAGCAACTTGAAATCTTTATTAGTTCCTGAGGGATAACTATGTCCGATGTAACTCAAGACTTAAGCCACCTCGGACACTGTTTCTGGGAAGGGGTTAGAGCAAAAAAAAATATGTGAAAAGTGAGCAATTAATTATCAATAAAATTGGGTACCAAGAGCAACATGAAATCTCTATTAGTTCGTGAGATATAACTATGTCTGATGTAGCTTAAGCCTTAAGCCACATCGGACACAGTTTCTCGGGAGGGGTTAGAGCAAAAAAAATTTTTTGGGTAAGAAATGAGCAATTAATTAGCAATAAAATTAGGCACCAAGAACAACTGTAAATAACTATTAGTTTCCGAGATATAGCTATGTCCAATGTGGCTTAAGCTTAAGCCACATCGGACACTGTTTTTCGGAAACGGTAGGAGCAATAAATTTTTTTAGCAGCAATAAATTAGAAATAAAATATGCCAAAATTCCGAATTTTTGAATTGTCCGATGTGGCGTAATAGACATTTATTCCAAAGCGTTTCTAGTTTTCGGTTATACCCGGAATATACGATATTACCCTCACAATTTTAATCGGAGCCTGGTATTAGTGATGTGTTGCTTGTATACCTATATAGAGTTGTTGCATTGATCTTCGCTCTATTTCCGTAATAGTTTTATTTATAAATCGCTTTAGATTTTCTTTAATATTATTTACTTCGTTATTAAATATTTAACATAACTAAGATGTTTCTTTTTTGATTATAACACCTTTCTTTACGTTCAAAAGTAGGTTGGAACTGAAATTTAAATATGTGTTAGTTTTCTTGGGTTTGCGATATGTACTTGTATTTATGGTGTTTTTGGTGAATCTGTGAGTTCAACATAAGCTAGTTTATCAAATTACAATATCCTATTATATATTACTATATCCACTTATCACATTATCATTTTGAAATTACTTAACGTACTGTAACTGTATTATTTCTAATACTACAAATTCAAGTGGTACAATAGTACAAATTAAGAAGATGCGTTAACAATACTATAAACAAATTACATCTAACAAAGTAAATATACATTTATATCTTAAGCAAATAACTTATTATTAAATAGTTTAAAACATTTATTACAGTACTTTACATTGAATACAATTCGTACAAAATTCAGTGATCGATAAAAAACAGTCTTATGTTAGGGTTTATAATATAACCATATATTTTAATATTCCTCAGAATAACATCCTCTATTTGCTTTGCGTCCTTAAGAAAAAGGTTTTGTTTTCACCTGATTGTAGTAATTTATATTCCCGGAGAGTTCTCTAGGGGAAGATCCAATTTGAAACTGTTTACTTGGCACGCAGGGAACACAAAAAAACATTGCTTCCATAAAATCTCCTGCGAGTTCCCATATATGTGACGACACAATCTAATGTAGTCAATATGTCACAATCGATACGGCTTACTGATATATTTCAAATAATTCGAGCAGAAAAAAGCTTTTGGGATTTTGGGATTATTTAATGTAAATTGTAACGCGGGTGTAGTAAATAATAATTTATTGGTCACCAAGTCAGTAATTATAGAATTATTACGTTTTAAATGTGGTTTCTTCTTCAAGAGCAGCATATATATATATATATATATATATATATATATATATATATATATATATATTATGTGTTCTTATATAAAAAACTCGAACCATCTGTCAAGAGTATGGTATATGTATGTATAAGCATAGTATGCCTTCATATACTTAAATTACTCAATAGACGGTAGATGTCACCGACATCTATTAGGTTCAATACACTGACTGTTGTCTTACTGATGTGTATAACATCAAAGTATTTCACTTTAGAACTTGTCATTCAAGGAAGCGTATCTGACGAGAACTCCTGGTTCGAAACGGCTGTCATACTTTAAATGATATAGTTCTAAATATGTGGATATATATATATATATATATATATATATATATATATATATATATGTGTGTGTGTATATATATATATGAGCAATATTTCTACTTTTACAGGAATTTTGTGGGGGGGTCCTTGGATTTTCTTCAAATTTTAGTGTGTTACTGAACCTGTTGAAAAAAGGTTATCCAGAGAGTTACAGCGCTCTAGAGCCCTTAGGGCCCTAGATAGGGCCGGTCAAAGACACAAAAAGGCCGTTTTTACCCTATATTTGACAGGCTGTATCTCGGAGCCCAGTTAAACGATTTCAACTCACCTAACATCATTTGTTTTGTAATTTTAAGTATTTTTTTCAAAAAAAAGTTCAAGTCAAATTAATAAAGCTGATTTTTGGGAGCATTTTAAGTAAACTAAAAATTTCAAAAAATTGTCATTTTCAAAAATTTGCCAAAAATCTAATTTTAATCCGATATTAGTTTTCTCGGCGGCATTTGAAAAGTTTTAAAAACATCTTCAAAATGAGATGTGGTGAGTTAAAATCCGTTCAGTAGATTTGGAGATACAGCGGATTGAAAATGGTCATTTTTGTAAATATCGGGTTTTTACGCATTTTCAAAGTGCTGGTCTTGGTCTGGTAAACTTTAAATGACACAAAAAAATTTTTAGAGGTATTTTTTTATAAAAATAACAACGTCCTAGTGGAGATTTTCTTGGCCCGAGCCTCTATCTACCTCATTTAACGCTCTAAAAAATGAGTATTTTGCTACTGAAGTAAGCCAATTTAATAAAAACTTACGACTTATTTCTATCAATCAGAGAGCCTGAAGACATTTATATATGACAGATTATGAAAGAAGAGATTAAAACCTTTGATTTGAGGGTTCCTACAAACCTCTAGGTAGCCTAGAACTACAGTAATGATAATTGAAAGGCTTAACTAAAATTAAAGTATCAATTCTGAAAACGCTAATTTTACCTAATTGTGAAGTTACTTGTCAAAATCTACTATCTCCGTTCTGGACAACCTAGAACTTTGTTTAACCTTTCAAATTACAAAAATTTTAATGTAGTTTGCTAATTATTTACAGTTTTGCATTATATTTTTGGAAACTTATAGCTCAAGCTTTGTACTGTAGAAATTTTAGTTTGAATGGCATTGGTTCCAATTAATTACAATTAATCAATCCTTTAGATTTTTTTATAAGATTACATTGACCCTCCATGGACAAATATATAACTTAAAAAAGTCGGTTAAGAAGACAAAATATAGGGGAAAAGTAAAAGTATAAAGGGATTCAAACAGTAAATTAAAAATAAAATAAAAACGTATTTTAACAAAATTTAAAATAAAATATCAATTAAAAAATTGCATAACGCAGAAAAAGCTGTACCCCTTCAGTTTTAAGATCCATTTTCAATTTACTTTTAAAAATTTCTTTGTATTTTTACTTTTATACTATGTCTTTTAAGTTACATTACTCACTTTTGCTCCAAAAATAATGTTTATTTTTTGTTAATAATATAACGCAGTGTTGAGGTTATGGGTACTATCATGGTATCTTGGTAGCTTGTGGCGTGGTAGCACCATCAAAGCAACAAAGCAAGAATTTATATGTCCAGACCTTGAGAGCAATTCTACATTGATGGTATAAGTCGCGACACGACACGACAAAACAGAGTCAACTATCGATCTATGTTTATACTTAATGGTCTTTGTCATGAAACGGACGCATGTAACAAGAAGAAATAGTATAAAAGTAAAAATTTAAAGACATTTTTAAAAGTAAATTGAAAATAGATCTTACAACTGAAAAGGTACAGGTTTTTCTGCGTTCCCTTATTTAATTTTTTAATTGGTATTTTATTTTAAATTTTGTTAAAAAACGTTTTTATTTTATTTTTAATTTACTCTTTGAATCCGTTTATACTTTTACTTTTCCCAATATTTTGACTTTTTAAAGTCATATATTTCTCCATAGAGGGTCAATGCAATCGTACAAAATTTCTAATGGATTAATTAATTCTAATTAATTGGAATCAATGCCATTCAAACTAAAATTTCCACAGTACAAAGCGTGAGCTCTAAGTTCCCAAAAATATAATAAACTGTAAAAGATTAGCAAACTAAATCAAAATATTTGTAACTTGAAAGGTTAAACACAGTTCTAGGTTGTCTAGAACGGAGATAGAAGATTTTGAGAAGTAACTTCAAAATTAGGTAAAATTAGCGTTTTCAGACTTGATACTTTGACTTTAGTTAAGCCTTTGAATTATCATAACTGTAGTTCTAGGCTACCTAGAGGTTTGTATGAACCCTCAAATCAAAGGTTTTAATCTCTTCTTTTATAATCTGTAATATGTAAATGTTTCCAGGCTCTCTGATTGATAGAAATAAGCCGTAAGTTTTCATTAAATTGGCTTACTTTACTAGCAAAATACTCATTTTTTAGAGGGTTAAATGAGGTAGATAGAGGCTCGGGCCAAGAAAATCTCCAATAGGAGGTTTTTATTTAAAAAAATACCTCAAAAAAAGTTTTTGTGTAATTTAAAGTTTACTAGACCAAGTACCAGCACATTGAAAATGCGTAAAAACGCGATATTTACAAAAATATGACCATTTTCAATCCGCTGTATCTCCGAATCTACTAAACGGATTTGAACTCACCACATCTCATTTTGAAGGTGTTTTTTTTAACTTTTCAAATGCCGCCGAGAAAACTAGAATCGGATTAAAATTAGATTTTTGACAAATTTTTGAAAATGACAATTTTTTGAAATTTTGAACTTTACTTAAAATGCTCCCAAAAATCAGCATTATTAATTAGAGACTCGAACTTTTTACTGAAAAAAGTGAAAATATTTATGTTGTGGTTAAAAACTTGTTTCATATCCACAAGTAGTTGCATATATTGGATGGTTGAAATATGTAGCGGAGTATAATTACAGGTAGGTTTAAAAATTATTATAAAGTAATGTTATGATCTACAAGCTGTTCCATTTACCGGGTGGTTGAAATATAAGGGTGGGGTAGGATTCTAAGGATACAGGTTGGTACAAAAATATTATATTTGGTGGCAAATTAGTAGTTGCATACAAAAGGTTGTTGAAATATAGGGTGGTGTACACTATATTATACAGGGTGCTATAAAATTTTATTATAGAGCAGTTGCATATATTGAATACCTGAAATATGGTGCGCAGTAAAGTATAGTTATACAGTGTCATTCAAACAAGGTTAGAAAAAGTTGTAAATGAAGGGTGGTTTAAATTAAATATAGAGATAAATTATACTTTAATATGTCTTGAAAAAATATGAGGAAAAATTGTGAAATAGCGTAGTGCATAATAAGTTGCAAAGATAAGATAGTTGAAGTATAGGATGAAGAATTGTGATGATAATTATTGTAAAAATGTTATATTGGTTGACCAATAAGCAGTAGCGTATACAGGGTAGTTGTAATAGATACAAGGTGCTTCAAAAACATGTAACAAAATTGTTATATTCGGTGCCCAATGAGAAGTTGCGGTTTTGGTGAAATATATTGGACATAGATGGATTTATACTTATACAGGGTGTTACAAGAAATGTTATACTGGGTGGCCGATAAGTAGTTGCAAATACAAGATGTTTAAAATTGCGGGTGGAGTAAATTTATAGTTAAACTGGTTGGATAATTTTTTGGTAGGATAGAACATGAGCTGTTGCATATATGAAATAGCTGAAACATGGATCAAAGTGAAATTATAGTTCATAGAGTGTGATTAAAACAATGTTATAAAAAGCTGCATATAAGGGGTGGTTGAAATGCAAGGTGGAGACAAATTATACTTTCAAGGGTGGTTCAAAAATGGTGATATAGCTTAGTCCATATGCAGTTGCATCTTCTATACTATTTTAAAATTGTAAGTTTGTCTGTTTGTTTGTTTGTTTGTTCGGGCATCACGTAAGAACTACTTAACTGATTTTGCTGAATCTTCTTTTGTTGCGAAGCCTATTGGTTGACTGAAAATCTGGTAGACATTTTATCTCTCTAAATTGACAGAAACGGTAGATATAACGAGAAACATTCTACCATTTTGGGTAATTCAATTACTCAATTGGTCCCACCGCACGCAAAAACTATTAGATACTGGCATCAGCTTAGCTTTTATTTAAAATTCCGTATGAGCAAAATGTAACATATTTCGATTTAACAAAAATCAACTGATATATCAAGCGTAATTTTACAGGGTGTTCTGCATATAAGAAACTTAGAGCGGAGTAGAATGACATGGATTTACAAAATCAAAAAAAGTTATATTTGGTGTCCTATTAGCAGCTGAATATATACAAGGTGGTGGAATTAAGTTATATTCAGTGGGTCATAAACAGTCCCATAACCAAGTGGTTGAAAAAGGGTAGACTATTTATGCAGTGAATAAAAAATCTTAAAAAAATGTTTTAGGTAAGCAGTTAGGATCTTTCAATTATGTTCATAGGATACTATAGTTATGAAATGGATTGAAGGAATGTTAGAAGCAGTTGTTTATACAAGGTGTTTCAAATATAATATGGAGTGGAATTATAGTTTATGTTGTTGTTAAAAACTTTTATATCAACAAGAAGTTGCATATATAGGAGGGTTGAAATATGTAGAGGAGTATAATTACAGCTATACAGGGTATAAAAAATATTATAAAGTAATGTTATGATCTACAAGCTGTTCCATTTACCGGATGGTGGAAATATAGGGTGGGCTAAGATTCTAAGGATACAGGGTGGTACAAAAATGTTATATTTGGGGGCAAATAAGTAGTTGCATATAAAAGGTTGTTGAAATATGGTTAAAATTATACAGGGTGGGTAAAAAATGCTAGAAAAATTTTGTTATATATCAGTTGCGTATATGGAGTACCTGAAATATGGTGCGCAGTGTCATTTAAACAAAGTTAGAAAAAGCTGTAAATGTAGGGTGGTTTAAATAAAGTGTGGAGAGAAGTTACACATTAGTATGTCTTAAAAAAATATGAGGAAAAATTGTAAAATAGCCTAGTTGCAAAGATAGGATACTTGAAATATAGGGTGAAGAAGGGTTATGATAATTATTTAAAAAATGTTATTTTGGTTGACCAATAAGCCGTAGCGTATACAGGGTAGTTTTAATACATACAAGGTGATTCAAAAATATGTTGAACGAAATTGTTATATACGGTGCCCAATAAGCAGTTGCGGTTTTGGTGAAATATATTTGGCATTCATAGTGTTATAGTTTTACAGGGTAATACAAAAAATGTTATACTGGGTGGCCGATAAGTAGTTGCAAATACAAGGTGGTTGAAATCGCGGTGGAGTAGATTTATAGTTTTAAAGCTTGAATAATTTTTTTTGTAGGATTGAACATTAGCTGTTGCATATATGCAATATCTGAAACATCGATCGAAGTAAAATTATAGTTCATACAGTGTGATTAAAACAAAGTTAGAAAAACCTGCATATAGGTTGTGGATAAAATACAAGGTGGAGACAAATTATACTTTCAGGGGTGGTTCAAAAATGGTTATATAGCTTAGTCCATAAGCTGTTCCCTATATAAGAAAGTGAGTGGACGAGAGTTATAGTTAAGTGTGTAAAAATGTTATATTTGGTGGCCCCAAGCAGAAGCACATACAGGATGGTTGAAATATTTTGTAGAGTAAAATTATGGTTATACAGGGTGGTTCAAAAATAAGTTGTAATGTTTGGCAAATTGGAAGCGGTGTATATATGATGGTGGTTTTAATGTAGATGGAAGAAGAATTAATTATACAAAGCAGATTTTAAATAAAAGGTGTAAGGGTGCAAAATTGTTCTTTTATATTTGTGACTCGCCAAGGGTTCCACAGGCATTTTTATTAGCATGCATCAAAAAAAGTTAAAAAAAAACGTTGTATAGGGTAGACCATAACCAGTTGCATTCTATTATATAGAACATCTGAAATATGGGGAGAAGCAAGATTATTGTTCAAGAGTATGTTGACACAATTTTAGAAAAAGCTGCATATAAAGGTTGATTAACATATAGAGTAAAGAGAAATTTTACTTTAAAAGGTGGTTCAAAAAATATCAGAAGTAATTGTTATACAACGTAGACGATAAGCAGTTGCATAGCTGAAATGTAGGGTAGAGAAGAGTTATAGTCAGGTGTTCAAAAAGTTATATTGGGTGACAAATAAACAGCAGCATATACAGCATGGTTGCAATATAGGTTGAAGTAGAGTGATAGTTGTTCAAGGTGATTTAACAAAATGTCGAATAAAATTGTTATATAGTGTAGCCCATAAGTACTTGCAGTTTGGGGGAAATATATTCGGGTTGTTGGATTTATAGTTAAGTTGGGTTGTTCAAACAAGTTAGAAAATTGTTTATATAGGATAATGTTTCATAAGCTATTTCATTTTGCGAAAGCTTGAACATTCCATGCGCGGGTGAAACCGCTGGTAACGGCTAGTATCATCATCATGATCATCATCATCATGTTCAGCTAATTTCGACCATTATTTTATGGTGTAGCCTCTCTTACATATTCGTTTCGCATTTCTCTCCATGTTGTTCTGTTGTACGCTTTTTGGGACCAGGTTATGCCTGCTATTTTCTTGATGTCATAGTCCCATCTTACATTGGGGCGTTTCCTTGGTCTTCTAACACCCCTAGGATACCATTGCGTGATTTTTGTTGACCACCTATTATCTTGTCTTCTTGCTAAATGTCCTGACCACTGCCACTTCAGAGATTTTACTCTGTGGATAACATCTATTACCTGGGTTTTGTTCCTTATCCACTCTATTCTCTTCCGATCTCTTCTCGTTATTCCGATCATGCATCTTTCCATGGACCTTTGTGCTACTTGAAGTTTTCTTGTAAGTTCGGTTTTCAGAGTCCAAGTTTCACAACCGTATTTCAGTACTGGTAGAACACACTGATCAAATACTTTCTTTTTAAGGCGGAATGCCATTCGTGACTTGAAGATTATGGAGTTTCTTCCAAACGTCATCCATGCAAGTTTGATTTTTCTGTTTATTTCTGGTAGTAGCGAACCTGATATGTGTATTAATTGACCCAGGTATATATATATATTGTTCTACTATTTCCAGAATTGTGTTATCTATTGTGACGTCTTGTGTGCTACTAGTTCGTTGTACATTATCTTTGTTTTTCCGATATTTATTTTTAGGCCTATTTCCTTACTTACTCTGCTAAGTTCATTGATTTGATTTTGTAGTTCTCCTGCGTTATTGGCAATTAGGACAATGTCATCGGCGAATCTCAGACGGTTCAGATATTCTCCATCTAGGTTCAGTCCTTTGTGGTCCCAGTTTAATCGTCGAAAGATACTCTCTAATGCCGCTGTGAATAGCTTCGGTGATATTGAGTGCCTCTGTTAGTAGGAAATTCGGGGCTGACTTCGTATATTCTGATTTTGGCTTTGGCTTCCTTGTATATATTAGCCAACGTTTCTATGTATGGCTTATCTACACCTTGTTCACTCAGAGCGTTGATATCCGAAGGCGGTAATCAACGCTCTGGGTAATCAACGCTCATCAACGGCTAGTATATATATATATATATATATATATATTTCATTATATATATATATATAATAATGAAATATTTATTTTAATTTATATTTTTAAGTGATGTATTGTTTTCAAAACTCTAATTCTATACAATCAACTGTTGTCAGTCAATAGAACACAAATTTCAAATATATTTTTGTATTATAAATTTTATATTTCAATTAAATCAAGCATGCGAAAAAATCAAAATTCAAATCGATAATAAAAAATGAAATATCAATCAGGACTAAACTAAAACTTGAAATCTATGAATCAATCTAAAAATATTTGTGATACGAATGGTCCCTCTATCACAAATAAAATTTTAAACACATTGCAATATCAAAGGCAAGTTACTAAATGTTGATGTTTAAACCCGATACTAAAAATGTATATTTCCCAATCAATCAAAAGCAATTATACATTCTATTATCTTAATTGAATATGAGCGCCGTATAAAAATTTTAACCTTACTGTAAAATTGAGAGTCACATCTGCTCTCTTCAGGTCGGTTCGCATAATTCTCGTAGCCTACAGAGGGCAGATGTGAACAGTTATCAACTACGCGGATGAATTCCCGGAAACCACCTAACACATATATATATATATATATATATATATATATATATATATATATATTTAAATATTAGCTAATTAGTTCATTAGTTGTGGTAATGTCATAAAACATATTAGTTCACTAGAGTGCTTTACCATTCTTTGCGATTTCCTTGTATTTTGAGTATTATGTTGGCTAAGATCTATTATTTAAAAATAATTTCACGTTTTAGATTTTTAAGAAACCATTTCTCTTTAGGGTTTTTGGATCCAAAATATCACATTGGCCGATAAACCACAAAATTTATTTTATAAAATGCCATTCAATGATAAGTATTTTCAACAGTTCTAGAATTTTCAGTGTAAATATCTTAAAGTAGGCAACTTGTACCGTATATTATATTTTCTGGCCGAAGGTTTGGGAAAAGCTGCAAAAATTTCACCAAAACCGCTCTATTTTCAGTACATTAGCCGATTAATGACACCTGCCATTTTAACTGGAAAACATATATCTTGGATAAATGAAGTGCAACTTAAGTAATCATTTTGGAAACAAGACTTTTTAAGTTATTGAAATAATGGAGACTTCTACAAGTAGCTTTCAACTAGCTTTTCAGTTTGACAAGGAAGGGACACCTCAATATACAGTGTGTGCCAAATTCGCTTCTCTATACAGTTATTTCGGCTCCTAACTATTGCAAACGTCAAATGAGGAAAGTATTAGAAGAAACTTAGTGCATTCGATATTTGGCTTCAGGTTTACAATAGGTTGATCGGTTTTGTAAATTATCGGCAAATACCGAAAATGGCTATTATCGATTGTAAATCTAAAGCCAGATATCAACTGTTTTGCTCTGAAACTTTCCCCATGTGACCTTTTGCTGTAGGTATAATCCCTGAAAAGAAAAACGAATTTGAGACATCCTGTACATTCAATTCAATTCAATTTTTGAATCACGCAGACGTTTCGTCACGGTCTGAAGTTTGCAATTATAAATTCTGTGTGTCCTCGTGTTTCCTATATAGTGTTTTCTTAGTTTAATATTTGGCAGTATTCCAATTAATTAATTATTATTTACAACTTGATTCTACTATTATTCACTGTGCAACTCTTTTACAATCTGTTTTTTCTTTATTTACGGGCGTTTCCATTCCATGACATATAGGTAATGAAGTTAAAGGTAACTAGTAATAAACTTCGTAAATCTTTCATTTTTAATTAGAGTAGTTCATTCAATATTCACTCCATATATTTAAAAAAGGTCAAGTCATCTTTGCAAAGGAACTTCTTGCCCTAGTGAATTTTTCAAAAACGAAAAATCAAATATATTTTGCATAAAATTTACCCATCTCATATTAACTAATACTTTGTTTCAGGTATGTAAAATGCATTTAAACTCTGGTTGTTTCGTTTTGGTAAGTATATTTACTATAAACAATATTGAAATAAACTGAATATTCTCGCAAATAATGACTTCTCACATGAAATGAAAATGCAATGAAGTTATTTTAATTTAGAACGTTTTAAAATGTATGATTAATAAAACGATTTCCAAAACACAAATCTTTCATTTCACTTCAATGAATATAAAGCGAAAATTGCACATTTTTGAATTTGGCACAGTATACAAACCAATCAATTTTCCTTATTTTATTTATTTTTTGTGTTTGCTGTACATTTATTTTTGTTTCAATTTAGACAATAAAAATATATATGATTCGTGAAATTCTTGGTTAATAATGTCTTACAGGAACTTGTGCCAAACACATTTCTTCGGGTTCATTTAAGAAGTTCGTACAATAAGTTATTTTTAAATATAAATTCAGTTTTTATGTGAATTTTTAGACGATATAAAATTATACTATATTTACTAGGAAAAATGTAGATGTTTGGTTCAAACCATACTTCGGTTTAATGTTTGTGCATCTCAAGATATATCAAGAAAGGCTATAATATGAATTTCAGATTTTATTATACCTACTCTAGTAGAAGATCCGAACCTAGGTTGACCTTCACCGAGCTGATAATAGAATGAAACATATTTTATAATAAATTTAGTATATTAGAAAATTTATTAAAAATGGGTTGCCTAAAAAAATCCTGGACAGACTATTTTTAATTATTTAAACAAAATTATTTTTAATTAAATGTTACATCATGAAGATAATAAGAAAATTGTATCCTGAGAAAAAGTATAAAATGTGTAGATTATGCAGCCCATTGGGTTGCCTATTATTTACCTAGATGAACTACTTGGGTTGCCAGGCATAAACAGGTATGTCGATGCCAGTTACTTTCACTTGATTGGATAATAGAAAAAATATATTCACATAAGCGCTGTTTTATTGCGAACACGTTGATATTTCTATTGATATTTTCTCTATGGAAAATATTATGAGTTAAACCTTGAAAACTAATATTTTTTACCACACCTTTTTTGTTTTGGAGATCAAACGCTTTTAAAATCCAGGAGATCAGGAAGAAAATGAAAATTAATGTATTAGATGAATTCGAAAATCACAATATACACCTTGATCATGAATAGAAATAGCAACATTCTGTAATAAAATTTTAAACGCAATAAATCTTTATTTTTTTTTGTTACTTTTTAATTAAATCTTCGACTGTCATTAAAAATAGTCTGTCCAGGATTTTTTTAGGCAACCCATTTTTAATAGTATTCACTTCTAGTCATATTAACACCGAGCATAAATTTATTATAAAATATGTTTCATTATCAATAAGAAAACATGGCTTATGTTTATTATAAAAAATTCTATTATCCAAACAAGTGAAAGTAACTGGCATCGATATTCCTATTTATACCTGGCAACCCAGTAGTTCGTCCAGGAAAATAATGGGTAATAACGTTTCATACTTTTACTCAGGATAAAATTTTCTTATAACCTTGATCATGCAACATTTAATTATAAATCATTTTTAAAAAATAATAAAAAATAGTCTGTCCAGGATTTTTTTAGGCAATCCATTTTTAATATACTTTCTAATAAACTAAATTTATTATAAAATATGTTTCATTCTATTATGAGCTTAAAGGTCGACCTAGGTTCGGATCATTACTCGACGTAGTATTATTTTTTGCCGGTTATTTGTGGCATATATTCTCTATCTTTCCCATCAACTCATTGAAATCTCCTATGATTATTTATATATTTCTTACACACAACTGAATTCAACATTTGACCCTGAAATGAATCCCTAGGAATAGTTTTCCTTGATAATTATTAAACGATAAAGTTTGGCGAAGGAAACACTATTAAAAAATGTTATTATTGTTTGTGATGAAATTTTCAAAATAGGTCTGCATAGTCTGAAATCTAAGATGAAACCATCATATGCCATGTATACAAGGATTGATAAAATTTGAATTTTGTTTAAGATTAAAGTATCTATATTTTGGGAAATATCGAAAATTCTTAATTAGTATTAAAAACTCCTTCAGTGACGCCCTAAAGCACTAGTATTTGTAAAATAACTATATTTAAGAAAACTCATACCTTTTTATGTGGAACCAGTTGGGACTTAGTTCCACTGCTATTATTACTTTCCCAAATTCTTTTTAACATTCCACTCTCTAAGCCTTAGAGAGTCCGAATTGGGCTCACAATGACTTCAGAATTCCTGAGTATCTAGCTGTGAGCTTGTTTTGTTGGCTACCCCTGGTTGGTGATCGTTCATGTAGCCTCACTCTGCTGTCACGTTGAAAATGTCCGGCCCGTCCGCAGCAAAAACAGGCATCTCTCGTTCCAGGTCTTTGTGACCATTTGAATAATTTTATACCAGTCAACAACGCCTGAAAGAGTATCTGTTACTCTTCCTGGCTGCAGGAAACTGCTCATTAATTCGGCTTGGACATATTTATGACAGCTTCTACCTCGAAAGCCCGTCAATGACATATTTGTCATATGGTCATTGTGCAAACAAGAACTGCTTAAGTTCCTGGAGCACCTAAACTCGATACACCCCAGCATTCAATTTACACTAGAACTTGAGGAAAACAACCAGCTGTCTTTCCTTGACGTCCTCATAAGAAAAAATGTCCAGAATGGGCTCAAACGAAAAAATGCCGAAATTACAAATCCGATCACCACCTCTCTCAAATATAGGGAGTTGTCAACACGCTAGTTTCCAGATCTAGACTACTGACAGACGACAATAACAAAACATGAATTAAAACGGATAACTGCCGCTCTACGACAAAAAGGATACACAAACCACACAATCAATAATTTATATTTAAAAAAGAACCGACTTCAACTGAATTAACATAAAAACCGTTTAGAAATCGTGTACAATCAATAACCATTTCTCTCTCTCTCTCTCTCTATAGTTTGTATTTTTTTATATATTATCCGCTTATTTTTTAAGTTTTTTATTTGTTTTATTATTTGGACCACTTTCTATAAGTGTAACTCTAATTCACCCTATATAGTAACCACCCTCATCTGTCTATCATTTTCTGAGTCACCCTCTACTACAATAATTCAATTCTACACGATGTTGCAACCCCCCCGTATATAAGAATTAATCCTCTCCACCCTATTAACTGTTTCTATTTTTCTACTGTTTAAATCACGCTGTATACCTATAATTTTGCATCGCCTCATATGTCAAGTATCCGCACTATATCTCGAATATCCTTACTGCATATGCGTATTTTACCATTTTTTATTACTAAGTTTTTTATCCCCTCTGTATAACTATAACGTTACTTCACTCTTATTATAACCACCTATTATACATTGAGTATTACCGTTTTTTTGCACATATTGTTACAATATTCAGAAAAACGGTATGTTTTTCGCCATGGAAAATTATACGGAAACAAGCTGGAACATCTCTTTGTAGAATACAATTTAAGATATTCAAATTGGTTGAGCCATTTTAGAGAAAACAGTGGCGATTCATTGAAATTCACAGTACTAATTTTTCTTATTTTCTGGAAATCTCACGTTGTAGAAAATTATATGGTACATTTGTGTAATATTTATTGATACAATGCCGTTTAAATCATCAAAATGGCCCAAGCCGTTTTTGAATAATCACTGAGCATACATAAAAAAACGTGCCGACGAATTGATAACCTCCTCCTTTTGGGAAGCCGGTTAAAAAGGCAATAGCACAACACCATTAGCCAAAACCAAACAACGACCTTACCGAAAAACCATAAGCTGTCTTACCAAACATCAAAGGGACAACGGATAAGGCTTCATTGGTCTTCTTGATGCCACTTAATCTTAGATTTCTTTGAACTTCATGGTCTCTGATACCATTTATAAAACTCTGTGTGACCAATTGATATTTAGTTTTATCTGGTGAGTCTAGGTAGAGCAAGTGTACTAACCGTCTAATATCTGTTCGAATTCTTGTAGACTTTCTCCAGATTTTTGTGATTTCCGACTCAGTGGCTCCTGGTATACTTGACTCAACGATTGATTATCGTAACTTTCATCTGCGATTGTAATGATCTTGCCGAAATTACCTTGTTCAACTACAGGAATATTTTGGAGAAGTTCTAATGCTGGACCTCTTAAAGAAATTACAAGAGGTGCAGATTTTTCTTGGCTATCACATCCGTTATCTGTAGCCACTGCTTCAGATTGACGTTTTACACAGGCCAAGATGAACTAACATCAAATGCGGGTGGTTTGTTAAAGGGACCTTTTGTACTTACAGTGTTCTGGTATTTCCCGCTCTGCGAATCTTATTGCAGTTTTTCAATTTCTGTTTCCGCTTTGTTTTGGATAGCACTGATTTTATCTTGTGCTTCGCTTTGGATGGAGTTGATGTCATCTACTTTATTTCTAAGTATATCTATTGAAGGATCTAGTACCTTAAGTTTATCATTTATTTCCTTTATATCATATTCCACTATTTGCATTCGCTGATTAACACTTCATTAACTTGCGTTCCTACTTACAATAGTTGTTCAAATTGCTGTTGTCTTTTTAATTCATGAGTCTGTCTCTTAAATTCAGTTTGGACTTGTTTTTCTTCAAGAATTTAAATTCGTTTTTTCTCCTTAATTCCGTGTGTTCCTGTTCTACAAATTCCAAAAAAAAAACACATTTAAATTGTTTGTTCATTTTTCATGGTCGATACAAGGTTGCTTTTCATGTATATTAGTTACTTCTCCAATTTGTTCCTCATTTTTGAAACGTTTTTCCAGGTTTTGACTTTTTTTTCGTCCAGTTTATCGTTAACCTGTGTGAATATATATTTTTGCTAATATCGTCCATTTCTGCCATACTTCGGTTTATAGTCATAAATCAACTGAGCTTCAATTGTAGTTGATTGTCTGGCTTCAAATACACAAATATTCTCACTCACTCTAAACGTCTTTCCTTTATCAAAATAAACTTATTTACAAAACACTTGACTAACACTATCATCTGATGCGCTACACGATGGCAATAGCGTCTTATATAGATTTCGTTCGAATTTTTCCTGTCATCTCTAGTCTGCCAGTGTATATGGTATTCGTTTTCGAAATTACGTCGACTCAGTTTTTTTTATTAATCGAAGTTTTCGTGACTGCCTTTGTTGTTGCTCTTTTCATATATTTAGTTGTTTTTTCGCATTCACAATTTTTCGTTAGAATGATAAGTTCTCGAAAGGTTTCGTAATTTCTTGCGGCATAAAACGAATGTTATAACACAATTATGCATATTTAACGCAAGTCTTACAACATTCTTACGATATGATTTATTACTCATTATATTTCCGAATATTGGCGTATGGGTTATTTAAAATGAATTGAAACTACAGTGATATTCCATACCGACGTATTTTTTTCATGATGCATTTTCTGTTTAACAGCTGGAGTTGGCTAATGAAAACTTTTCATGAATAATTATTTATATGGCCATTATTCAAATGCGAAAACCTTGTTGTTCCAAAACGAATAACTTTGTGATTCGATAAAAGTTTCTGGTGTAACAGATTCATGAAGAATAAGTCATAATAATCTTAGAATTTCAAAAGTGAATAAAAAGATTTTTCTGAAAGGTGCTTTATAGCATGACAAAAAGCTCGCAGAAAAGAGTTATTTTGTATGCTATATAAGGAGTCTTCAAATCCACAGTTTTCGAAACAGGGAGAAATGAAAATTCAACAAAGATCCTTGGAGGAAATTAAGAAATTTTCAGAGGGAAAGATATCCAGTCGGATTATTTCATTGAAAAATGTTCACTCAGAATAACAATACAGTAAATAACGTTTTATTTCTGTAAATAAATGACAATAAGACCAAAATATTCCTGAAATTTAAAGGATATTAAAAAAATAAAATTAAAGTTTTTACTATTTTGCCTATTATAATCTATATGTGCTTAAAATATTATCTTATAAATTCCTATAATGAAATATGATGAGTATTGTATCAGTGATTTAAGTTTTGGTTTTATGGTGGTTTATAGAAATATAAATACTATATTCTTAATTACTTAGGGGCCAGATGAACTCAAATGTATTTTGGACAAGATTGAATTATGCTAATGCAAGGTTAACGCAATTCATTTTATTATTTTTTTCTTTGTCAATTACAGATTTAACAAAATTACTATCAAACAGTTCACTAGCAACTGAAAAACGCTGTAATTATGGTTATTCAATTTTTAGCCAAAATGTACATCATATGTTATTAATTACATTTAGCGACATTTTACCTTATTATATACATATACATTATTCTCTGTCAAAATTTCCATTTCTAGATGAAACCTTAAATGGGTTCTAAGAAATTATGATTTTACAAATTCAGTTTTGCTATTTCAAATCCGTAGTTCTGCAAGTGGTAATTCGTACAGCAAATTTTTTCAAAATCTGAGATCAGTTTAAAGATAAATTAAATATCACTTTGAGTGAATAAAGTATAGTGAGGCCTGAATTAACTAAAATTATTTTTTATTGTCAGATATTAAATTTATTTATATAGTTTCTTTGGGAATAACACCACATTACGGGAGAACAGCAATTACACGGAACGGCTCCCGATTCCGAACCTCCGTGGGCTAGTTTCCCCGAAAATCCCAGATATCGGTCTTACATCTCGCGTCTACAAATTTACTGCTATGTATCAAATATATAAATAAGTGTTCGAGAGGATATTCTATTGTGGGAAGCTCAACTGATGAAGGTTCCCGACCAGAAACAATATATATCATATATTGTTTTGCGTACAAAAGAATGACACCTCGCAGAGAGTATTCAATATCTCTGATAGGTGAAGTAACCTGAAAATTTTATCCTTACATTTTGTCTTAGGAGTTACGGGAGAACAAAAATTACACGGAACGGCTCCAGATTCGGAACCTCTGTGTGCTAGTTTCCCCGAAAATCATAGATGTCGGTCTTACATCTCGCGTCTACATAAGAGGTGTTATTATCGAAGAACTCAGAAAATATACAGAGATACCACAACTATTCTCCAGAAAATAATTATATTTATTGTCTGTTATGTAAATCATAGGTTGTTTATAATGTTTAATGGAGACATATTAATCAGCAAATTTTCAGAAGGAATGCATACCAATAATTCCGATAATTCCCTTGTAATATAAAATATATTCATGATTTCCTATTGTTCATTTACTTTATTCTCATATATTAATTAGTTACCTGTATAACACCACTTAATATTAAAAAAATGTATTGTAAGATATATAATATTACAAATACAAAATAAAATTAAGTTTCTGTAAAAAATTAGTGTCTTGGAAAATTTTATATTATAATTCATGATAATGTACATATTTCAAATAAATTATTAGAATTAGAGTACCTGGGAGAAATATACAAAAACCTCTCAGTGCTTTCTATACCAAATAATATCGGTTCTATAAACTCCTTACTAATCTAAATCAGGTTTGTCCACACAGTCTCTATAAGAACTTTTAATGCTATTTAGATAGTTTACTTCCTTACGTTGGTTACCCTGGGTACCGAGAACCACAGTCATTATTGATAATATTTTTCTGCTGAAACTCTTTTTTTAATTGAAGATCTAACAGTGTAGAGTTCCAATTATATCAGTTATGGAGAAATGTTATTACAACTAGCTGAACAAATTAAGACATTTATGACAAATAAAATATGTAATTCTTTGTTTCATTTAGGTTAACCTATTAATATTACGTTTTTAACTCAACGAAAAATTAATTTAGAAACACATCACTAGTAAGCCAAATTCACAATAAATAAAGGTGAAAACCAACCGCTATGAAATTGCTCTGCTGACCTACTTTCCAGACGCTAGAAGTTCAAAATGCGGGCATGTACAGAAAATCGTATGACGCTCTTACATATAGCGTTAGTTATAATTTAATTTTAGGAAGCCCAAGAGCTCAAAACTCCCTTTAGGGAGGGGTTCTAACAAAGCACTTCGAGGACTTTTATATTATAAGTTTTCGGAAGTTTGGACATGGAAAGTTAAAGTATATAGTGTAGATCTTGATGTTAAACCCGACATGGTAATATGGCCACTATCAAACTAAGTTAGATCCTTACATAATGTAATATTAATGTAGTGATGTAAATTAGATTCTGCACTAAAATTGAAACTGCACTAATTTTTTTTTGCTGGCACAAAACTAATGTGTACTAACTGTTTTTATACTTCTTTATAAATAAAAAATACCATCAGTGTTTAAGTTTTTCAGTGTGCATCACTCTTGATTTCATTTCAATAATATTTCCTTTGTCCCCTCCCGAATAACTGATTCATATATATATTTTCGGAGAGTATCAGTTCTTCCTTTCCTAAAGAATACATATCAGTTGTTTTCTGCGTAGTTTATAACTTTTTTGAATGTTAACTGATTGCTTAATTTACTTGTTTCTGTATTGATACTGAAAATTGTTTTTGAAAATATTTAAAAAAATCCACCACAATTTCTATATTCACAAAATATTTGAGACTCTTTGCTGACATGTTAAATTTTATTTGTATTATCAACTATTTTTTAGTCAATAAAACCAACCCTCCAAACAACAATTCTATTATCTAATGTAATAAAATTTAAACCCAACTTAAAAATTCAAAATTAAACATCAAAAACACTACCTAAAATTTTAAATCTACCAAAATATATCAACCAATCGAAAAATATTTGTTTTTACGAAAGGTTCTTTTTATAAAAAAAATTTAATTTTTGACACAACGCAGTTCCAAATGTAGTTTATCAATTTTGAATATAAAACCCGATACTAAAATAAATATTTCCCAATTATGAAATTATGAATTAACTTTCTTACCTAAATTGACTCTGGACGCGTATAAAAATTTTCAATCACTTCTATTCGTCTAAGAAAATGTCTTCTATCATAATTTAACAATATTTGACACTGAATATTTAAATATTTATTTTTTTATCTACAAAGTTCAGAACCCAACTCGATTTGTTGATTTAAAAACGCCCACATTCTCAAATTTCATAATAAACATGTTGTCTATATTATATTATCATTGAATATAATTTGTTTTATTCACAATTAGGTCACACTTTTTTTATAATTTTCACAATCTGCCATTATAATTTTAAAATTTCCCATTTATGTGAATATGCCCAAAGATTCCTAGACATTAAAACCCCCAATTCATAAGTTTCAGCAAAGTCGTTATAGTCGTTTTCCAGAACTCAAACAAAAACAGAATCAAAAGATACATTACTTGTATTATATAAAAGATAACTTACCTTTCCCAAATGCCAAGTTGTCGAAAAACGGTCTCTAAAAGCCATTGCTCTTAGACTCTCCGATTTTGGGTATTATCGAACCCCACTTCACAACATCTCCTAACAGTAGTTTGATTTCTGTTCGTGTGTTTAGCGATTTCGCGAAATGAGAAACCCGCTTCTCGTAAACGTAAAAACGAATAATTCGACCTCTTTCAAATTCATTTATCGGGCGACACGTACTCTAGGCATTTTAACATTACTAAACATCGATTTTGGATCCCTTCAAACGGTTTTTCTTGCAAATTTAAACAAATGCTACAAACGACTCCAATATTAGTTGATAAAAAAATAACAGGAAAAATCATTCACCAACCTTACAAAAATTTTAATCATTTACGATTTCTTTGTCAGTGAGTATACATCGAGGGTTAAGGAAAACGAAAAATGCGAGTATTCTAAGCCTTTTCACCAATATTCACCCTCTGTACGATAAACCATACTTAAAAAATCAGGCTAGAAGTATTTTTTAAATTATTTTGAAAATGATTCACAATTAGCTTCTAATATTTTATAGATTTCAATATTTTCTATATCACAACTTAATATATTTTTTTACAATAAACTCCTTTAAAACGCTATTAGTTTAAAAGGTCAAGACACAATTCTTGATGACCCCAACAAATACCCACAACCATCGACGGGTAGTTGGATACACCCTGTGGTCATATCCTGTGCAAGACTCCTGACTCAATCGGAAATTGTTCAACGCGGCTTGAGGGAGTGCGATAAGTGCACTTTGAAATGTCGAATGAAGCGACCTGTGAAAGCGTATCCGTGTTGCAGTTGAATTACGTCGACGTCTATACGTATCTGTCTGTGCAATAGAGAATTGGAAAAGGCGCACGAATACTTAGCACTGGCTCTATTTTATGGGTTAAGGTATTCGAAGCTCTTTTTCCATTCAAGTAATTGTACACCGTTAGAACCGTTTCGTAAAAGACTCGGTTTACTTAGATGTCGTAATGTCGGTAACTTTTCCCAAAGACTGTTAATATTTGATTTACGATTTGTAGTAAAAGAAACTTACCTAAATATAACCATTAGATGTTATTTGCAATTAGATCTTGTACCGTTTATGTTTATAAAATAATTTCAAAGAAATTCTATTGAAGTAAATTTTGTATATTTTTCTTATGTTATATATCCGCGTATTTCTGTGATTGTGTAAAAAAATCTATACTTAAAATTATATCTTATACCTACCTAAATGCTTCATTAACTTCGCACTTAAAATCAACAATTTTGTAGTGTAGACATGAGTTTGTAATAATTAGATTTGACTTGAAACAAATAGATTTTATTAACGACTAGGTTGGCACGAAGTAGACAAATTGCTGGTTTAATTTAATATAAATATTTTTAAATAAATTCCTAACCCACTTAAACAAACACAAAATTTTCATCAAAATCGGTTCATCAGTAACGGAGAAAATAAAAATAATTACTACAAACCATTCCAGGGACCCACTCAAAATTACCACATAATTTTCTATAACATGAGAATTTCAGTTTTCTGGAAAATCTGATAAACAGTAAATAGGGACAACAGTTCAATGAATTCTCAATATTTTCTCTAAAACAGGTCAATTTGAATATCTTAAATTTTCTATAAAACAAAAAATATCATTTTGGAGAAAATCTCCAAAATATGCTCAAACACCGGTAAACATCAATGTAAATGTCAAATTTTCTATATAAATCTCTGTCATAAATATCAACATATGGAATAAAAGTATATCGTACAGGATGCTTGTAACGGTTTCATTTTGATTCATTTGAAGTCAGTTTCTTTTTAAAACGAAGTTATTTTAAGGGACTTTCAGTAGAATGAATTGGTGGAAGAAGTGGATCGAAACGAAAAATTGTTATGCTGACCACAATTTTATACGGTATACCGTTGTTGGTCTGTGCGTTTGCGTGCAAATATCACAAATAGCTAAATTACAGTTATACAGGTGGTGTCCAAAAATCTTAATAAGGAATGTAAGATTGGGTGGTACATAAGCAGTTGCATATATAGGATGATTGAAATATAAGGTGGAATAAAATTATAGTTATGCAGAGTGGTTCACAAAATGTTGTATTGAGTGGCTCATAAGTAGTTGTGTATATAACGTGGTTGAAATAAAGGTGGAGTAGAATTACAGTTATACAGAGTGGATAAAAAAATAAACAAAAAATTTTTACATTGAATTAAATTATAGGGCAGGGTATTATTACAGTTATAAAGAAGAGTTCAAAAAATGTTAGAAGGAGTTGCATATACAGGACGTAAGGTGGAGTAGAATTATTGTTATATAGGGTGGTTCAAAGAATATAGTGTGGGACATAACTAGTTGCGTATATGAGGAAGTTGAAATAAAGGGAAAAAGAAAATTATATTTATGAAAGGCAGTTCAAAAATGTAAAAATGTTTATTAAATTGGGTATACTATGAGCAGTTGCATTTATGGAAGTCTTGAAATATGGGTGGATAAAATTATAAGTATAATGGGTGATTTACACTTATAACAGTGGTGTCAAATATATCAGGAAGGTTGCGGTTGCAATATCGTGCAGAGTTAAATTAATATACAGGGTGGTTTTAATATAGAGTTATACTTATACAAAGTGGTCCAAATGTTAATAAAACCTAAAATTAAAAAAATAAGTGGAAAAAATTATCTAACAAAGAATACGCATTTTTGGCGTGATAAAGTAGTCAATAGAATTGTACCCAATAAAACATGTTTACGGCTGAAAAATAACATAAGAAAGTTCGTTCTTGACGGGGCCCCCTACTGCAAATTTTTTTTAAATAAGTTTTTCTTCAGCTTCATTAATTTTTAAGGTTTTTAGAGAAATATTAAGGTTTGTGCTTATGGAACGGTTCTAGTGGGCAGTACTTCAGGATTTTTAGTTTCAAATAAAGCCAATAATATTTATTGTAGTAGAAAACAATTTCCCCATTATAGCCTATTATTTCACACATAATTGTGTAGTGTTGAGTCAGATAAATCAAAGGTAATGTATTAAATACAAGTGCATTGTCAATGAGGGTAAATTGTTTGTTCCGAAAATTTGTACAACGAGGTAGGTATTCTGTAAAATGTTTATGTACTAAGAATAATTAATTTGGGCTTGTTTTGACTGTAATCCCTAAAAGAAATAATAAAACATATTAATTCTGTTCTGGTGACATTTTCCTCACAAAAGATGAAGCTAACACCATAAACCGCACAATAGTGTCAGTAATCTTGGAGCTGTCCTTTAAACGTTTTCAGAAACATTTTCACCCATTGTTTAACCTTTAAGTTCAAAACCAGATTCTCCCGACCGTTTAATATCTGTAAATGTCAGGACTGGCGTAACACTTAGACACTAATGTTCTAATTTATCAATTCGGAATAGAGTTGGCAACAATGAGAAATACGTTTCCAAGCTACTAGTTTCCGTTATGATAAACCCCATAATATTTGTTACATTGATTAACTCAGAATACATCATCTTTAGTATTAATATGTAGCCAATGTAAACCAGTAGAATAGATGCAGTCACTACAAAACTTTGGTTGCAGTGCCAACGTAATTGGTATGGAAATTTTACTTATATCTAAAATAACTCTATTTGCATAAAGTTAATGTTAGGATATTGTGACGCTATTACAAACACCTTGATCAAACCAATACCAGCTCAGGGATGTTATCTGTTACTCAAACAATTCGGGTTATTTCGAAAATACAATTCTGAATAATTTATTTTATGTTACAAACCGGTAAGTAGTCTTTAAGAAGCAACAATTTTTCAGATTTAGTTTAATTGGGCCCAACACGTTCTACATATAAAAGGTTTTAATTAACCACGTCTTCACTTTATAAACTTAATTTTTTTAAATAGCTATATGTGTGTGAAGTCCCCCGGTGGCTTCGTCGAAAAGTCCTTCACCTCACACAATTGTTTAGAAATTAGGGCTTCATAAGAAGTCTTGACCTGGTTTCGAATCCCAGACATGTGAAGGTTTTTTCAATTAATAAAAAAACTGTGAAACAATTCCGGGGGTATAGTCGTCTGTGACGTAATTGGCAAAAATCAGGGAACTCGACATCTGCACCTTACCAAATCGCACAGAGGCAGAGTGATATGGTAAGATCGTAAAGAGGAGGAAAACTATCGGTCGCTCGTTTAAGCCAATATTCCCAAGCATTATTGA
Source organism: Octodonta nipae (assembly GCA_034190945.1). NCBI lineage: Eukaryota > Metazoa > Arthropoda > Insecta > Coleoptera > Chrysomelidae > Octodonta > Octodonta nipae. The sequence goes on along the minus strand of CM067218.1, from coordinate 56,492,264 downwards.
GAAATTTCACCGTTTTTTAACAAAAATAGAAGGTCTACAAAGTGAGGTGCATTTTACGTGCTTTCAAAATATATTTTGTATATTCCGATCGAATAATCGTGGTTGATACAGTGCATTCTCTAAAATATCAGCTAACAGGAAAAAGGACGCAAGTTTATACCAATAACTGTTTGAGCAATTGAATCTAGAGTTTGTTCTACCCTTATATCTTGCATAAAAAACAGTTATCATAAAATATGTTGATTATTTTATTAATTTTATTAATACTAACATTACAAAATATATCTGACTAGAGCAGATATCTAACTAGAATATTTTTAATAAAACAAAACGCAGAAGTACCTTATAAAAGCAGGAATAGCAAAAATGTGATTTATCATTGGTGTATTCGGTACAATTACTGAACCCTTAAATACTGGATAAAACAAATTAGTTGAAGAGTTTAATTATGATACTGTCTCACACCCACTGTAGAGAGAAAAAAATGTTATTATCATAATTACATCTAAGTATAAAGGATAAATATTTTTGGATATTAAGTCTTTGACATTTTTACTTGTTCTGAATTGATCCCATCATTTCATAAACTCTCATTCGATTTAATACTGAACCTAGAAGGTGATTATCGGAGACATTCAATCATTAATACTTTAAATAAGCTCTCTGGAATATCTCGATAAAGTAAAATAAACAGTAGATTTATAGGTTCCATAATAAACTCAGGCGCCATGATAAAATATTAATGGAAAATAAATTAGGAAGAGACTATTAAGCATTATGGAAATTTTATACGACAAAAAATTTATCACTTTGGCAGTGTTTTGCATTTTAAATATTGGCAAGTTTTAGATTACGCAATTATTTAAATTTGTATTACAAAATTGTATGATATGCATTTGATATATATATATATATATATATATATATATATATATATATATAAAGATTACAAAATTTCGGAGTTTAATATTACTTAATAATTTACCCCTTCATCAGGTAATGTGATTGTATGCCTTTTCACACCGTGGAGTTTACAGATTCTATTACTATTTGTCATTTAAACATCAAACTGCTCCAGAAATTCTTATCCTGATTAAAATATAAAATACTATATACTACAAAATACATACAAATACAATTTTGCTAGTCATGTATTTTGTAGTATATAGTATTTTATATTTTAATCAGGATAAGAATTTCTAGAGCAGTTTGATGTTTAAATGACAAATAGTAATAGAATCTGTAAACTCCACGGTGTGAAAAGGCCTACAATCACATTACTTGATGAAGGGGTAAATTATTAAGTAATTATTAAACGTTGTTATCTAATGATTAAATTGTTTTAATTTGCACCTGACATCTACATCCCAAGACTACTTACGTATCTCATAGTAATAATCTGGGTCCATAGTCGTAAGCATATATAAGCATATATATATATATATATATATATATATATATATGTTCTGAGGGGCTTCCGCGGTCATTACTATGAACAAGGCTAGGTTCCGGGTGAGAACTGCGTCTGAATTTATTATATAGTCGACGTTTCGACTCCTGCTTTGGAGCCATTATCAATAGACAAAAGTGAAAAAAGTTTCAGAGTCTAGATCGAACTCGGGGCCTCAATCTGCCTACTCCCCAAGAGTCACTAGGTAACTGAATTTGAGTCTGCTCTGCTTCTTTTATTTATAGTTGTGATTGTTCGGGTGTTGGTGGGCGTGTCTGCTTTGTTTAATATGGCAAATACGGAGGTCCATGCTGTGGGAAGGCGAGAGCTGTCATCGCGTCGGTTTAGACAGAGGAACCTTACAATATTTATTATACGTCCATAGCATAAACTATGTTCCTCTGAAATCAAAATACTTCATGTATGCAGATGACACTGTACTGGTTTTGTCAGCATCCTGTCCCAAAAAAATGGAAAATGACATAAATAATGATATACAATTGTACTACAGATGGCTGTGTTATAATAAATCAAGTATAAATATAAACAAGACTGTTTACATGATAATTAAACAAAAAAAACAAAAAAAAAACTTATATTTAAGTTAAACTAAATCAAACAAAATTAAATAAAGTAGAAAAATACAAGTACTTAGGTCTTACGATAACAAGCACATTATCATGGAACATACATATAGAAAATGTCATAACTAAAATATCACCAATGATAGGAGCTATACGAAGATGTACACATTTGTTAAGCTACCCGATGAGAAAACTTCTGTATAATAGCTTCATATAACCTCACTTCAAATATCTAATCCCATGTTAGGGAAATGCATCAAAGTATTTACTACAAAGACTACAACGAGCACAAAACAAGGCTGTGAAAAGTATCTTTTATGATGAACCCAAGAACAACTACAGTAGAAGTCTATAAAAAACCCAAATGCTAAACATTGACACTTTAACGAAACTAGAGCAAGCAAAACTTATATACAACATAAAAAACACTTTTATAAAGATAAACTGCAACCTGCAGGAAATAAGAAACTGCCATGAATATCAAACAAACAAGAAATATAAGACAAGACAAGACAATATAACAAATCGAATGGCGCGAACAAGAAAAACACAATATTCACCACTGTACAGAAGCATAAATATATACAATAGATTGCCAGCAACTGTTCTGGGATCTCATAACAGAAATGCTAAAAGTTCTCAGGTATTTAAAAACCTATTTATTAAACTCTGTAATGTAGTAAAGTAGCAAGTATGTTCTCACTATACATTTTTTAACTTTAATTTCAATTCTTAATACTTTGTATTGCAATAGTTTTCAATTCCTATTTGTCTAATCTTAATGTAAATAACATGTTACATGTAAATAGACACTTATATTCTGTGTAGGCCCTGGTACCAGTTTTCGTAACTTTTTTGGGGTCAGAGATAAATAAATAAATAAATAAAAAAGTACATTTCACTCCAAGTCCAGTTATTACTCTTAATTAAAGGCCACACCCTTTTATTTCTAATCCCTTAATATCTCAGTTATATTTTTATGGTTCCGTTTATTACAATATACGAATTCCATGATAATATCACTCCGGATTTCTCCGTTTCACATCACAGCAATTTTCTCCTAAACTACTGAACGGGAAAGGTGGAAATTTGGTATTTTGGTATTAGTGTATAGTTTGGTGACCCGATAAAGAATACATATCGTAAATGAAGAATTTTTTATTTTAGATAAAATAATTATAGTTTAAAAAAACTAAAAAATACGCTTTAGTAGCAAACCAACTAAAAAGCAGAAAATAATTTTTATTTATGAACAGTTTATATTAGAGCAGTAGAAAGTAAAAAGCGTGGGGTGCATTTCACTATATTTGCATAACTCTCTTCTTATAAATAGTTGCCAATTGAATAATTATATAATTTAATATTTCAAGCACCCGACGCTTTTTACTTTCTACTGCTCTAATATAAACTGTTCATAATTAAAATTATTTTCTGCTTTTTAGTTGGTTTGCTACTAAAGCGTTTTTAGTCTCATAACGCTGTGGTACCTGAGTGACCGAGCTTCACCCGTAAATTCAAGGTTTTGTCATAAACGTAAATATATCCAAATAATAGGACATTTGTTATGTAAACTAATTTTAAACTCCCTAAATTACATGGTGTTACTACAATTCAACTCCCCCCTATATTTCAACCACCCTATATATGCAACTTCATATGAAAAAGCCATCCAAACATTTTTTTCTAAAATTTTTTAATCACGCTACAATTCCACTCGATTCCATATTCCAACAACCCTGTATATGCGACCGCTTTTGGCCATTCTACAAACACTTTTGTTTCCAAATTCCTTCATTTATATTCTAATATTTTTGTAAACACTTGGTATAACTATAATTCCGCTCCACCCAATATATGCAACTTTTTACAGGCTACCTAATATAACATATTTTAAATCACACTGTATAACTATAATTTCACACCACCATATGTTTTAACAACCCTGTATATGCATTTGTTTATGGCCACCTATTGTAATTTTTTTGAATCACCATGTATAATTATAATTCCAGTACATCCTATATTGCAACCACCCTGTAAATGAAAATGCTAATAAGCTACACTAAAGGTAAAACATTCTATTAACATTTTTCTAGCGACCTGCATAACAATACATTTACTCCGCCCTGTATGTCAGCTATCATTAATTTCCAACTGCCTATGAGGTACCCTACACAATTATTTTTTCTCACTTTTTTCTAACCATACTATAATTCCGTTTGATGCTATATTTTAACCATCCTGCATAGCAACTCATATGGACCATCTAACATATTTTTGAAGACGCGAGATGTAAGACCAACATCTAGGATTTTCAAGAGAATTAGCACACAGAGGTTCCGAATCTGGAGCTGTTCCGTGTAATTGCTGTTCTTCCTTAACTCCTAGGACAGAATATCACGGTAAAATTTTCAAGTTACTTCACCTGTCAGAGATATTGAATACTCTCTTCGAGGTGTCATTCCTTTGTCTTCAAATTTAACGAAATGTATCAAATACACAAAGAAGGAATGACACCTCGAAGAGAGTATTTAACATATTTTGTTAGACGCTGTATAATTTTACACCACCAATTCATATTATATGCATCAAATTAACATGCGAAATCATGAGATCTTACTCGTCCAAAAATTGCCTACCGGGACAATTTTTTCACCTTGAAAACTTGAAATGTCTAGCTATAAAAATGTTAATGCTAGAAAAACATGACGGAGGCATAAATAGTTAGATGTTCGGAACATACAAATACAATATTATAATTCCAGTATATCCTATATTGCAACCCTGTAAATACAAATGCTACCCTATAGGTAAAACATTTTTTTAGCGACCCTGCATAACAATACTTTTTCGCCGCCCTGTATGTCAGCTATCATTAATTTCCAACTGCTTATGGGGTACCCTATAAAATTATTTTTTCTCGCTTTTTTTCTAATTATACTATAATTCCATTTGACGCTATATTTTAACCATATCATGCATAGCAACTCTTATGGACCATCTAACATATTTTAAAAGGCTCTGTATAATTATAATTTACCACCACCAATTCATATTATATGCATCAAATTAACATCCGAAATTATGAGATCTTACTTGTCCAAAAATTGCCTACCGTGCTAATTTTTACACCTTGAAAATTTGAAATGTCTACGCATAAAAATATAATACTAGGAAAATATGGTGGAGGCATAATACAGTTACATGTTCGCAACATACAAACACAATTTTTATTCAAAGAATGTTTAAAAAAATTTCACTCTCAAATAGGTCACCAAATCACCTTGTATTAAAAGAATTTTTACAACAGTAGTTTCACTCTTACGTATGTTACCAAATCACAATATATTGAACGCTTTTAAATTACAAAGCAGCCGCCTTCATTGTCAAGATGTCAATAAATTTTTTAATAATTTAATTTCTCAGACAAAAAGACAACAAACGGAAAAATTCAACTTAAAGAATTGTATTGTCATCGGCCCTTGACACGTGTATCAATTTTCAACTTAATTGGACTTCTTTAGGTTGGTGAAAATTACATTGTAAGTTTCCGTTACGTAGATAGATACATACATACATACACATAGCGTATTAAATATAAAAAATTGTACCCATTCCCCAGCTTATCCGGAACCATAAGCCGTAAAATTTTGAAAAAAAAATAGAGACATAGAGCCTCACCAGAATTTTACTGGAAAAATAAGGAGAAATCTCTAGTATTAATTTTGGGGGGCAAATTACAAAATTAAATGAAAAATATAAAATTAAAATTGTTTGTAACGCATCATGTCATATATCAAATCAAAGGGCTTATTATGGAGAATACGAATATATTTTTTTTATTATTTGAAAATAAATATTTTAAAATATATTAACAAAAATATTTTAAAAAATTACCTATTTTTTCCTTTAGTCCCCACAATATAAGATAAGATAAGAATGAAACGGCTCATTATGGCGAAAACAATTATGTTTTTTTTTTTCATATTTTTTAAATAAATTAATTTACAAATATTAACATAAATATATATTTTTTCACCAATTCCCTCTACCTTATCTCTAATTTTAATTTTTGGGGGCAAATTACAGCATTAAATGGAAAACATAAAATTAAAATATATCAAATCAAAGGGCTCATTATGGCGAATACAAATATATTTTTTTCATGTTTTTAAAATGAATATTTTAAAATATATTAACAAAAATATTTTAAAAAATTACCGGTTTCCCCCCTTATTTCCGAAACTATAAGACCAACATTTTTAGTTTGCAGGAAAAATACGAAGAAATCCCTAATATTAATATTGGGGGCCAAATTATAGAATTAAACGAAAAATTGCTGGATGAAAAGCTTGCTACGGTTCCAATTATAGCAGAAGTTAGAACATATGCACAAGCCATGAATTCTCCTATCACTGTAAATAAAGTTTTGCAACAACCACAATCATCTACGATTATAGTACAAAGTTCTAATCCTGACGACATAGAACTAATACATAAAAAAACTAAACAAATTTTAAGAGACAACAAACAACTAGAAAAAATAAAGTGATTGTAAAATGCAACAAAACTAGGGATATAGAATTGCCGAAAGTTTATTATCTTCACTTAAATCAACGGGAGCTACTGTGGAAAGAGAAAAGAAGATGAATCCTAAATTAAAAATAGCAGATGTTGATGCAGACTTTGGAAGACAAGACAATAGTTATATTCTAGAGGACATGATTTTTCGCAATGATTTACAAAACGAAAAAGATAGCATAAAACTCGCTCATAAAACCAAAAATTTAAAAAATAACACCTGGACTTTCTTTATTGAAGTAAACTCCTTTTTATATGGTAAAATCATGCCAAAAAGAAAATATATGTAGGCACAAATAGATGTAAAGTATATGATGACTATAACTTGAACATTTGTTATAATTGTTCTGGCTTTGGCCATAGTGCAAAAACGTGTCGTTCACAGACAAAATGTAGTTTCTGTGCTAAAAATCACCCCACCAAAGACTGTCAAAGTAAAAACAATAGAAGATGTTGCAATTGCTCAGATTACAATGCGAAGCATAATAAACAGAGGCCTACTAACCATGCAGCAAGTGATAGATCTTCTTGTGAATCCTACATAACTTTACTGAAGAACCATCTGACTAAAATTGACTACCCTTTCAACCCGCTCAAGAGCTCTTCTTAAGGACCGTTTGGACTAATTTTTTTCATAACTTACAGCAAGGCAGCAAGGTATGGAACAAAACATTGATATAGTTGAAGCTATACAGCAACAACTAATTGAACAAGAAACTATCTTTAGTGATATTAAAACTCTAAACGAATACATGCATCTTAGTAATAAAGAAAATATCTTATATGTTAATATAAGAAGTTTGAACGCAAATCATGCTAAATTGCAGGTATTTGTTGAGAGTCTTGCAAATAAACCAAGTATAATAGTATGTATAGAACCATGGGAAATGCAAAACTTTAATATGTATACATTAAGAGGATATAAAAGTTATTACAATCATAGTCATATTAACAAAGCTGATGGTGTAGTAATTTTTTTTAAAAGATAACCTAATAGAAACCACTGAAGTCATAGAAATAGATAAACTTAAAATACTACATACATGCATTTCCTTAGAAAAAAATATTGAATTTGAAATTTCTTCATTATGTAGAAGCCACGAATTTCCTAAATCAGAGTTCATCCTACATTTAAAAACATTTTTAGCAACAAAGAAAAAGGTGAAAAATCATTTAATCATTGGAGACTTCAACTTGGATTTACTTGAGTTAGATGATCACAATTTTGAGCATTTGAATAACTTATTAGAAAGGGGTTATGTGCCAGGTTTTCAATCAACTACTAGACCATCAGAATTTAACATAAAACAAGGAACATGTATTGATAATATCTTCATTAAAACCAAAACATTGCAGACTAAATCAATCACATTAGCAAATCTTTTTAGCGACCATTACCCACTATTCTTAGAACTCGGAAACATAAAAAATAAAGAACGAATCAGAATCACAAATTCTATAGATTATATTTAATTACACAGAATAGCTTTGACTACTGACTGGTTATCGATATTATCAATTAATGATCCAAACGAAGCGACAAATTCACTAATACAACTAATAGATAAGTGTGTAAATTTAGCTAAAATAGAACATAATATGAATTACAAGCAATGTTATATGGCTCCCAGACGCCAATGGATCACCAAAACTATTATTGACTCATGTGTAAAAAAAGAGAATATGTATAAAACTTGGAAAACAGATCCAACAAACGAAGTTCTTAAAATGCAATATAAAAATTATTTAAAAACACTTGAAAAGGTGATTAAAGAAGCTAAATATATGTATGACCGTCAACAAATCGAAATGAATAAAAACAACACCAGGAAGCTTTGGGAGATCATTAACCAAAAACTTGGTAAAAAATCCAAAAAATCTGACCTTATCAGTTATATTTATGACAACAATAAAAGTAAAATCTCAGATCCGGCTTGCATAACTGAATATATGAACTCATATTTTTGCAGTGTAGGTACGGAACTTAACAGTAAAATACAAAAGTTGACTGACTCAGAAATTAAACTACCTCCATTCAATTCTAAAACTATTTATCTCCACCCAACAGACCAAATAGAAATTAATAATATTATACAAAATCTTAAGCTTAAATCTGATGGAGTTGACAAAATAAACGCACAAACTCTCAAAAAGCTATCACACTTCATAACAGAACCACTTGTACACATTTTAACCTATGTTTGACCAAATCTGTCTGGCCTGACGCACTAAAAAAAGCTGAAATTTGTCCGATTCCAAAATCTAAAGATAAACATACACCATCAAATTATAGACCAATATCGCTTATTTCTAATCTGGCAAAAATTTTTGAAAAAGCAATTCATAAAAGATTTTTAGACTTTATTACAAATAATAAGATCCTATCAAAAGTTCAATATGGTTTCCGTAAGGATCTAGATACCAAGGATGCCTTAAACTATATTACGAATCTAATATATAGTAAGCTGGACGAAAGTTGCCCTATCGTCATTACATTTCTTGATTTATCTAAACCTTTCGACACTGTTGACCACAAGATTCTACTCGATAAACTGTATAACTATGGAATAAGAGTAACTGCATATGACTTGATGACTAGTTACTTAAATAATAGGTCTCAGAGGGTGAAAGTAAACGGATGTCTGAGTGAATACATGCAGGTAAAAACTGGTGTACCCCAAGGAACAATTCTGGGTCCACTATTGTTCATCCTATATATCAATGATCTCCTCATAAATTTACCTGACGATTCTATTGTTTCATTTGCTGACGATATGGCTGTTATCTCTACTGGTGAATCCTGGTCTGAAGTTGAAAGCAAAATGAATATCAACCTTAATAATATATCTAAATGGCTCATACACAATAGACTTACACTTAATATAGAAAAAACAGCATATATCACTTTTGGTAACTATGCGAATAGCATCCCCAATAGCATTAATATTAAGATCAATGATCAAAGTGTAAAAAGAGTGCATAGTTGTAAATATTTAGGAATAATTTTCGACTATAGGCTACTTTGGGATAAACATATTGAGTATTTGATAAAAAAAACAAATATTTAGTTTTCTTATTTTATAAATTTTCTAGTATCATGGCTGCTGATAAACTAAAAACGATTTACTATGCTCTATTCCATAGCGTGATTAGCTATGGTATTATTGCATGGGGAGGAGCCTTTCCCAACAATCTAAACTTATTACAAAGAGTACAAAACAAAATACTGAAAATTGTAAACAAAAATAATATTGTTGGACAAGGCAACCCACGCAATTTAGTCCAACAATTTTCTTTAGACTCTTTGACTTATCACTATGAAATACTAAAAACTAAATATATGACATCAAGAAGTACAACCAGAAACAAAAGTATACAACTACCTAGAATGTATAAAACTGTCAGCCGTAAAAATAGTGCAACTAGAACCATAATACTTTTCAATAGATTACCAAATACACTTAGAAAATTATGCAAGACAAAATCAGCGAAAAATAAATTCAAAAAATGGATTACAGCAAATGTATAACTTGTTAAATATAAGATCTTGTAATATAAGATTGAATGTATAAGTAGTTAAATATAAGATTTTGTAATTATTGAAACTATCTTTTGTGCAATTTCAATAATTTTAGGAATGTTTCATAAAGAAACGACAGAATATTTTAAATTAACCTAATATAGAAGTTACAAGTTTATTGCTTATTAGTTTTAATATTAATTTTAAATTATAAGACTTCTATTTTTTGTTCTACCATTATTCTTTTTTGTACTTAGTTTAAGATACTAAGTAGAGTACCAGTTCTACGCACAGGTAACTAGTTTGCCTCTGTAGAATAGTTACATGTAAATAACTTACTGTAAATGTATTTTCTGGTAATAAATAATAAATAAATAAATAAATAAATACAAAAAATATTTTTTAACACATCATGCAATACATCAATTGAAAGGGCTCAATATTAGTCAATATGTTTACAAGATGTTAACAAAAATTTATAATAAATTCTCATTTTCTGCTTTATTTCCAAAAATTTTAAAAATATTTAGGGTTACTGGGGCTCACTTAAAATTTATAAGAAGAATTAGTTGAAAACCACCATAGTAATTTTAGGGACAAGTTATAGAGTTAAATGGAAAATAAAAATTCAATTTTCAAACGCATCATGTAATATATCAAATAAGACGCTCATTATGTAAATTACCAATATATCATATTTTTAAATCATTTGTTTAAAAGACAAAAATATTAAACATCGACTTAATTCCCATTTTAGAAACTACACTATCTAAAATTTTGAAAAATATATGTTATTTGTATTTTTAAATAATTTGTCTAACAGATTTAAAAATTTATTATTTAAAACTTGACCTATTTTCCCCTTTATATTCCAATCTACAGAGTCTCAAAATTCAGACAGTAGATTATAAAAGGCTTATCTGAAAGTTTATTAGTAAAATAAAACGCTAATGTTAATTTTGGGGGCCAAATTAGAAAATTTAATGCATATGTATTTTTATAAAAATCAGGTGAATCGTGAAGCAGATAAAATAAAAAATCTATGTGTAGAAAATGAAAGTGTATATTTTATATAAATTTAAAACGATTTCTTTAAAAGATATTAGGGTAAATATAAGCAAATGCACTCATTCCCGGCTTAAAACTGTTATATTAGAATCTTGAAGGCGGTAATGAACCCCTCCGTATGCGAGTCGAACTCGCACTTGACAATTTTTTTTTAATTTAAAAACTGTCATTTGTTTATTGATAAATATCAATCCTAAACGTTTAACACAATTTATCAAGTACAACTCAAAATCTACATATGATAAGACGAATCTAAATTCAATAATCCTTTAGCAATAGTTTTCAATATGTAAAAAAGGATCCGGTAAAATAATTTCAAAGAAGTTTATTAGAAATAAAAAACTGAAGATTTAATGGCCTAACCGAAATTGAAAACGTTGAAGCTCATTCACGTATTGTATTTGAAATTGCGACTCATTATTCTGAAACTAACATTCAACAAGTTAACAAAGTTTTGAATCACCTATTAAATTTTAGGATGACATAAAGTGAGTATATCACATAGTAAATAAAAATCGAGTTAAATTGTTGGTGAGCTTATAAAGAAATTATCGAATCGATCGGCGTCAAATTCAACCAACGTGGTAGTAGAAGAGCTGGGTGACATGTTGGATACCACACTGAATCTCTGTGGACAGTTTATTTAATACTAATTAACAAGGAAAACCACGATCTTGCACGAATGGCGTATATATAACTTTATTTGCGATGTTTTTCAAAATGGTGGTAAAATATGTTTAGATCATTCTTGTAGGCGCAAATGCTCGCCCAATGGGTCTAGTTGTATAGTAGGCTAGTAGGATATCAGTTTGGCTAACATGTAAGATACAATTAGCATTATTAATTTATTATACATTTTTGAATATTGAGAAAATGACAGGTGATTATGATGGGTCGAAATTCGCATCAAAAGGGTCTAAAGCGTTTAAAGTAGGCGGGCTGGATGACAATACAACTAACACGTCATATTTGGCTGAAGCTTGCGCACACTCTATGTGATATTAATCAACAAAGAAAACCATGATCTGGTTGGGCACTTCGTATTTAAGGGCCACTTTTTTAAAAAAACACATTTTGAAAACTATTGGGGTGCTATTGTAGCTGAATCAATCCTGCTAGGTGATTATTTTCCTCTGTTAATTAATAAAAACTAAAATGTGCAATTTATTGTTCATTTACAATGGAAAGTCGCCTGTACAGTACCCTTCAATCGAATTCTTCTAATTCTATTCTAAACATAAACATTCTCATTAAGCAATATAAAGAGTAAATTATCCAACATACACTTATAAAGAATTCTAGCGAAACAAGAATAGTTTGTACAGTAAGAATGTTATATATATTAAACTGAAAAAAAAAACAGATTTGAGAATATGATATGATTAAAGTTTCTGACTGAACTGTTTATTGGTTAAGACATACTTATACAATGTTAATTGAAGTTTTGACAATGCTGACTAAAGTAATTTATCTTCACAACGAGAGAGTAATTTTCAAAGCAGTTTTGACCAGAAATGCTTATGTAAATTAATTTTAAAATGATTGTTGAAGAGGTTCTTGTTTATTCTGGCTGTTCATTAATGTTTTCCCTCCTCACTTCTTTTCTATAACACATTCGTGTGAAATTTTTAATAGGAAAAAAGTGTACTAGGAACAATTATGATAACTTGCCCAGATTACTAGTTGAATCTAACCTAATGTTCTTTAAAGATAATTTGAGAGAAACAAATCTCTACAGTATGACCAATGTGAACAACTGGGTGTAATGTAGTTTGTGTATACTTATCTGCTGTGCAAACGTTTCAGTTCCAAGTCTAGAGTACTTGTCAGTCATTCTATGGATTTATCTATGCTGAATTTATTGGATATTTTTTTAATGAATAGGCAGAACAGAAATATACGAGTGAAAATAATAATGATACAAATAATTAATAAAATTATATGTATCATCTATGTATAATTGTGATTACGATATTTGTCATTGTGAATCATTTTAATTTTTTAATTTCTTGTTCATTTTGTGTAATACCATTGAAAACTAGGTCTGATTTAGACCTTGAAACGTTTGGACTTTTGAAATATGCAGACTTCCAAGTTTATGTGGTGTTATTCCCAAAGAACTCAGAAAAAATAAAAACCAGATATGCGACAATTATCATTTAGAAAACATACCTAAATAATGAAATTAGAATATATTTTAACTGTTTGCATTATTTAAAGGCTACTTGATTGTCTTCGTTCAAATTTAATTTTAATTGGTACTAATTTGTGCTGTAGAGCAAAACTCCTGTCTATAAAAGTAGACTATGGTGTTTCGATCTTATCGTTATAAAAGGTGCTAAAAAGTTATATGATAACAATTACACGATTATATGATAAAGGGACATTTTCTATGTCTATCAGTTTTTCTGGTTAAAGTATTTAGAATATCATAAATAAAGTATGGGTGTTATTCGAAAATGTGTTCAATCATTTTGCCATGTTAGTTTATTTTGTCAAAAGTCGTTTTTATATCCGTATAATTTTTCTACAGTATAGAATGTACGAGAATTATAAGTAATATGAAAATCCCAGAAGACAGTCCAAAATCAGCTTACGGTCAATTTTCTTCAGATTGATATAACAAAAAATTTCAAAATCTTAGAGGTTTCCAGTATTTTCAACGTATGTTAAATTTTAAACAGAGTAGCTGACATAATTCTATATTCTCTTATAGTTAAAATGCATCACTGTACAGCACATTGTCCAGTAGTATTGATAGCACAACTCAATCACCGCCTCAAGTGCTATAAAAACTTGTCTAGCAAAAGCTGCATCAGTAGATATATTGCTGGGAGCTGATTCTTATTATTCCTTACTCCAGCAACGATACTTGAAGGTAAAAATTATCCACCTCATCTGAATACTCACTTACGTTAGTTTATATCTGGTGTTACCAAAAGTTATCACAAGACAAAAGTGAAAAGAGTTTCAGAGTCTAGATCGAACTCGGGGCCTCAATCTGCCTACTCCCCAAGAGTCACTAGGTAACTGAACTGAATTTGGGTCTTCTCTGCACAGAGCAGACCAAAGCAGGAGTCGAAACGTCGAGTATATAATAAATTCAGACGCGGTTCTCACCCGGAACTTACTAAAGTGGAGATTCATAAAATAAAATTAGCATTTTATGAACCTTACTGTATTCGAGTAACTAGATGCGTAAGCAGAAGGCTACGAGAATTATGCGAACCGACCTGAAGAGAGCAGATGTGACTATGTCGAAACGTCGTCATTTTACCATCGATTCCAGCAGGGATCAGCTATCAACTACACGGATGAATTCCCGAAAATCCCCTAACACACACACACACAAAACACACACACCCACACACACTCGGGGTGGTTGTTGGTCCACTACCGGGCGCCTCCCCAGGTGGCGGATAGGGGAACGCTCTCCAGCAACGGGGAGTACTGAGGATTTCTTCAGGGCGGACCAAAATCAGATAGGGGAAGGAACCCCGAAAATAAACCATTCATGGATATGGGTGATAAGGTCAACTTAATACCCCAGGTGGGTACCTCTGCAGAGGATAATCCCACCACCGGTTCCGATCGAGTGAAAGCCTCGGTGGCCGGTGCACGCTCCACGGATTCTGGGGGGAGCGAATTATCACTGGTTCCGTCACATAGTGACAAGAAGAAGAACACTAGTAATGGTACAACATCGACCATTACAACTAGAGCTGGCAGCAAGACACTATCCAGCCAAGTCCTCCAAAAGGCGAATAGTGGAGTTGACGTCCAACAAAGGGCAACAAATGAGAGTGGCGCTCCAAACAAATTAGGAGCAAAGATCGATGAGCTCTTGAAGTTCATTGGGCCTAGGCACAATGTACATCATGAGATCAAGAAACTGGCAAACGCCATTAAGTCAGAATATGACAAATATCTGACGTCAACGACGCGGCCATCTCCTGTAGCGAAACCTGCTACAACACAGACATCGCCAGTAAAGGTGTCAAACACTCAGACACAAGGTGAAAAGCAAGAGGAGGTCCCAAAAGCGGCTGCCTCAAAAGCAGCTAACTCAAAACCGGCTGCATCAACACCGGCGGCCCCAAAGCAGGCGGCTTCAATAAAAGTAGCCTCACTAGCGGCAGACTCTGTAGCAAGGACCTCGCCACCGAAGGCCTCGCCTTCAGTAGCCTCATCAAGTAAGGCACCACTACCAAAAACTCTTAAACCGGTGCTAGCTAGCAAGCTAAAGCCCGGTAAAGAAGGTTGCCAGAACATCGGGCAAACCACCCAGGCAACAACAAGTAGGGTGGTCAATTCAGAAGCGGAGAGAAACAATGGATTAAAATCTAAGTTTAAACCGCAGACCAAGAACCAACCTTCAAACCAGTCTACTGACTGGCAAGTGGCAAAGAGGAAAAAGGCCCCGAGGACCAATAAGCAAAAACCAGCGCCACATTGTACGCTGCTTATAAAGAAAGGCGAGAAGAGCTCCCATGCAGATATCTTGCGAGGTATCAAGAATGATCCCACCTTGCAGGATATAGGCAAAAAAGTCAATAAGATCCGACGAACAGCTAAGGGAGATCTCCTATTGTTATTCGCGAAGGCAGACGCTCAGGAGATGGAGCGCTATTGTAACGCCATCAAGAATAAGCTCCCAAGCGGGGCCACTGTACAATCTCAAATACCGCAAATCGAGATTGAAATTAAAGACCTGGACGAGATCAGTACCAAGGAAGACGTAGTAAACCTGCTCAAAGATAATATCGACGGCCTGGCAGAGATCACTGAGGAGGCAGTGAAATCACTTCGACGGGCATATAGATCAACACAAACGGCAGTTGTTTGTCTCCCAGAAGTCCAGGCCAAGAAAGCCATCGCACTTGGAAAGCTGAAACTTGCGTGGGGCACAGTACGTGTTCGCGAGAGGATCAGCCTTCGACGGTGCTTTAAATGCTGGCACTTTGGGCACAACGCCCAGGCGTGCAGAGGCAAGACTGATCGAAGCAGTTGTTGTCACAGATGCGGAGGCGCCGGTCACAATGCCTCGGCTTGTCAACAACCTGCCAAGTGCTTACTCTGCAAAGAGAAAGATAGTAGGTCAGACTGCCGGCATGTTGCGGGTAGTTGGAAATGTCCGATCTACCAACAGGCGATGAGAGCAGCACAAGCCCGTAAATGAAAGTACTGCAACTCAACCTCAATCATTGCGAAGCAGCCCAAGACCTACTGGTACAGCGGGTGCGGGAATTGGATTGCGACGTAGCCATAATCTGCGAGCAGTACAAAAACTTCGACACCCTGTCCTGGGTAAATGACACAACGGACAGAGCAGCGATATGGGCTTGCGGTAAATTTCCGTTCCAACAACTCCCAAATACCCCCGAACCATGTTTTGTGAGAGCCAAAGTGGGAGGGGTTCACTTCTATAGCTGCTATACACCTCCTAGTGCACAGCTCGAGGAGTTCGAGTTATTCTTGGACACCTTGGCGGAAGATGTACGGAAGCGTGAATCGGTCGCCATCGCAGGTGATTTCAACGCCTGGGCAATTGACTGGGGATGCCGGGAAACGAGCGCGAGAGGACGAGCTCTCCTTGAGACCATGTCTTCGCTCAACCTGGTACTCCTCAACACAGGAGCCGTAAGCACATATCGCAAAGGCACTGCCAGCTCCATTATCGACGTGACATTCGTTAGCAGCAACCTAATTAAAGGGGGCTGTGAGTGGCGGGTCGATGAAGAGTTTACTAATAGCGACCACCAAGCTATTATTTGGGAAATCAACACCACTCCCAAACGAAGATTGTGTGTCAGTCGTGCGAGGTCACAGCCAGTCGGTTGGAACAAAAATGCTTTCGATGCTGATTCATTCGCCTTGGTTATGGAGCAGGAACCCTTGCCAATAGCAACAAGCGCAGAAGCCACTGCCAAAGAGGTAATGACAAGCGTTGTCAAGTCCTGCGATGCATCCATGCCAAGGAGACGGCAGAACAACAGCCGCCCACCAGTTTACTGGTGGAACGACACGATCTCACAACACCGACGAGAGTGTCTCAAAGCATCAACGAGCACGGAGACGCGACAGGGTCACAACAGAAGAACTAAGGCTCGACTATGAGATCAAAAGACAACAACTACGAAGAGCCATTCTCTCAAGCAAGAGATCCTACTGGAAGGAGGTGTGTGACGAAGTTGACCAAGATCCATGGGGAAAACCGTATAAAATCGTGATGCATAAAATCAAGGCCCCCCCCATGACATCAACGAACTGCCCCGAATCATTGCACCGCATTGTCACTCACTTGTTTCCTGCGAAGCCTGAGCTACCCGCTTATCCTTCGTGGCAGGTGAGGGACGAAGATATACCATCAGTGACTATGAATGAGCTGATGGGCGCGTGCAACCGGCTCCAAAACGGTAAGGCTCCCGGTCCAGATGGCTTACCTAACATCGCGCTAAAATGCGCCATAGCCAATAGGCCTGACATGTTTCTACACATGTATGAGACCTGCCTAAAGCAGGGGGTTTTCCCGACTAAGTGGAAAAAGCAGAGGCTTGTGCTCCTACCTAAAGGGGGAAAGAAACCTCCAGACGAACCGTCATCATATCGTCCCCTCTGTATGTTGGACTCTGCGGGAAAACTCCTTGAAAGAATAATAGCAGATAGGCTGGAGCCCTACGTTGAGCCAAAACTTTCCACCAACCAATTCGGTTTCAGAAAGGGGAGATCAACCATTGATGCCGTGACACTCGTTACCAACATCGCCAGAGAGGCTATCTCGGGAAAGAGATGGAGAAGAGGTGGAAAAAAGTACTGTCTAATAGCCACCCTGGATATCAAGAACGCCTTTAACTCGGCCCGCTGGGACCGCATTTTGGAGGCTCTTGCCAGGATGGAAGTTCCGCAGTACTTGCGCAGAATGGTTTCAGCGTATTTCAAGGACCGCATCTTGTTGTACCAAACTGAAAATGGGCAAGTAGACTATAAGATCACAGGAGGTGTACCTCAGGGCTCTGTTCTTGGCCCCCTCTTATGGAACGTAATGTACAACGACCTGCTCCTGCTCGGTCTGCCTGAGGGCGTCAGGCTAGTGGCATTCGCCGATGATGTGGCACTGATCATAGTGCGCAAGCACATAGAGGAGATACAAACAACCTTCTCATTCGCTATAGCCACAATTCAGCATTGGATGCTCTCAGCGGACTTGAGTTTAGCAGAGCAAAAGACCGAAACACTCCTTGTTAGCAGTCGAAAGGCAAGGGAAACCATCACCCTCAAAATAGGCGACACCTACATACAGTCGCAGCCCTTCATCAGCTATTTGGGGGTGCTCCTGGACACACGGCTCAACTTCAAAGAGCACATAATCGCGGCCAGCAAGAAAGCAGCTGGGGTACAGGGGGCATTATCTAGAATAATGCCTAATGTCGGAGGCCCTAGACAGATGAGAAGACAGCTACTGGCAACAGTAACTACTTCTGTTTTGTTGTACGGGGCACCGGTATGGGAGAAATCGCTCGAGCTACCATCGTACCGCCGGAAAATGAAATCAGTCCAGCGGCTCTCAGCGATTCGAGTGGCATCATCCTACCGCACTGTGTCTTACGAGGCGGTGAGTGTGATTGCCTCTACCCTACCAATCGACATCCTGGCTGCAGAAAGGGGACGGCTGTATCGCAGAAAGTTAGAGAAAGACCAACCGACAGGAAACAGCGATGAAAGAGCCATGAGTCTAAGGCAATGGCAGGAGAGGTGGGACAGCTCTACTAAAGGAAGGTGGACATATCGATTGATACCTAACATCAGTCGTTGGGTCAACCGCCAGCATGGAGAGGTTGGGTTTTACATCACTCAACTCCTGACTGGACATGGATGCTTTCGAGCATACCTGCACAGGTTCAGGAGGGCAAACTCCCCAAACTGCCCGCACTGTACGGACGTGATAGAGGACGCGGAACACGTGTTCTTCTCCTGCCCCCGGTTTCAGGATCAACGTGCTGAAGTGGAGAGGATTCTGGAGACTAATATCGTTCCAGAACAATTAGTAGAAGCCATGCTGAAGGGCCCCCAAGCCTGGAACTTGGTATCAGATTACGCGGAGACGATCCTCAAAGAACTCCGCAATACGTTCGAGGAGTAGGCTTTAGAGGCTTCCAAAGTAAGAGCAGTAAACATCTGCAATGAACCACCCTTGCGAAGTAGTATTGAGTAAGAGTGCCGCAGGGGACCATGGTTGTAGGAGAAAGAGGTTAGGGTTTTAGCGGGTATACGGTATACTGGTTTCAATGCAACGATTTACTCTTGCTTTGAAGTCATTGTATCGGGAGTCCCGCACGCCGGCCAGCACGTGCTAGCTAAGTACGGAATGTATTTCCCCCCTCTTCGGATAAAAAAAAAAAAAAAAAAAAAAACACACACACACACACCCGGGGTGTGTGTGTGCTCTACTAAAGGCCGGTGGACATATCGATTGATACCTAACATCAGTCGTTGGGTCAACCGCCAGCATGGGGAGGTTGGGTTCTACATCACTCAACTCCTGACTGGACATGGATGCTTTCGAGCATACCTGCACAGGTTCAGGAGGGCAAATTCCCCAAACTGCCCACACTGTACGGACGTGATAGAGGACGCGGAACACGTGTTTTTCTCCTGCCCCCGGTTTCAGGATCAACGTGCTGAAGTGGAGAGGATTCTGGAGACTAATATCGTTCCAGAACAATTAGTAGAAGCCATGCTGAAGGGCCCCCAAGCCTGGAACTTGGTATCAGATTACGCGGAGACTATCCTCAAAGAACTCCGCAATACGTTCGAGGAGTAGGCTTTAGAGGCTTTCAATGTAAGAGCAGTAAACATCTGCAATGAACCACCCTTGCGAAGTAGTATTGACTAAGAGTGCCGCAGGGGACCATGGTTGTAGGAGAAAGAGGTTAGGGTTTTAGCGGGTATACGGTATACTGGTTTCAATGCAACGATTTACTCTTGCTTTGAAGTCATTGCATCGGGAGTCCCGCACGACGGCCAGCACGTGCTAGCTAAGTACGGAATGTATTTCCCCCCTCTTCGGATAAAAAAAAAAAAAAAAAAAAAAAAAAAAAAAAAAAAAAAAAAAAAAACACACACACCCGGGGTGGTTGTTGGTCCACTACCGGGCGCCTCCCCAGGTGGCGGATAGGGGAACGCTCTCCAGCAATGGGGAGTACTGAGGATTTCCTCAGGGCGGACCAAAATCAGATAGGGGAAGGGACCCCGAAAATAAACCATTTATGGATATGGGTGATAAGGTGAACTTAATACCCCAGGTGGGTACCTCTGCAGAGGATAATCCCGCCACCGGTTCCGATCGAGTGAAAGCCTCGGTGGCCGGTGCACGCTCCACGGATTCTGGGGGGAGCGAATTATCACTGGTTCCGTCACATAGTGACAAGAAGAAGAACACTAGTAATGGTACAACATCGACCATTACAACTAGAGCTGGCAGCAAGACACTATCCAGCCAAGTCCTCCAAAAGGCGAATAGTGGAGTTGACGTCCAACAAAGGGCAACAAATGAGAGTGGCGCTCCAAACAAATTAGGAGCAAAGATCGATGAGCTCTTGAAGTTCATTGGGCCTAGGTACAATGTACATCATGAGATCAAGAAACTGGCACACGCCATTAAGTCAGAATATGACAAATATCAGACGTCAACGACGCGGCCACCTCCTGTAGCGAAACCTGCTACAACACAGACATCGCCAGTAAAGGTGTCAAACACTCAGACACAAGGTGGACAGCAAAAGGAGGTCCCAAAAACGGCTGCCTCAAAAGCAGCTAACTCAAAACCGGCTGCATCAACACCGGCGGCCCCAAAGCAAGCGGCTTCAATAAAAGTAGCCTCTGTAGCAAGGACCTCGCCACAGAAGGTCTCGCCTTCAGTAGCCTCATCAAGTAAGGCACCACCACTTAAAACGCTTAAACCGGTGCTAGCTACCAAGCTAAAGCCCGGTAAGGAAGGTCGCCAGAACATCGGGCAAACTACCCAGGGAACAACAAGTAGGGTGGTCAATTCAGAAGCGGAGAGAAACAATGGATTAAAATCCAAGTTTAAACCGCAGACCAAAAACCAACCTGCAAACCAGTCGACTGACTGGCAAGTGGTAAAGAGGAAAAAGGCCCCGAGGACCAATAAGCAAAAACCAGCGCCACATTGTACGCTGCTTATAAAGAAAGGCGAGAAGAGCTCCCATGCGGATATCTTGCGAGGTATCAAGAATGATCCCACCTTGCAGGATATAGGCAAAAAAGTCAATAAGATCCGACGAACAGCTAAGGGAGATCTACTTTTGTTATTCGCCAAGGCAGACGCTCAGGAGATGGAGCGCTATTGTAACGCCATCAAGAATAAGCTCCCAAGCGGGGCCACTGTACAATCTCGAATACCGCAAATCGAGATTGAAATTAAAGACTTGGACGAGATCAGTACCAAGGAAGACGTAGTAAACCTGCTCAAAGATAATATCGACGGCCTGGCAGAGATCACTGAGGAGGCAGTGAAATCACTTCGACGGGCATATAGATCAACACAAACGGCAGTTGTTTGTCTCCCAGAAGTCCAGGCCAAGAAAGCCATCGCACTTGGAAAGCTGAAACTTGCGTGGGGCACAGTACGTGTTCGCGAGTGTGTTCCGTTTAATTCTATAGTTTAGCCCCAAAATTATTTTTACGGATTTTTCCTGTAAACACAAAAATGTAGGTCTTATAATTTGGGGAATAAGTATTTTTTTATATTTTTGTTAATATATTTTAAAATATTCATTTTAAAAATATGAAAAATAAATTTTTGTCTTCGTCATAATAAGCCCTTTAATTTGATATATTACATGATGCGTTAGAAATAATTAAAATTTTATGTTTTCCATTTAATGCTGTACTTTGTCTCATAAAATTAATTTAAGGAGTTTCTCCTTATTTTTCCAGTAAAGTTCAGCTGAGTGCCTATATCACCGTTTTTTTTTTAAATTTTTAAAACTTATAGTTTCGGAGATAAAATAAGGAAAATGGGTAAAATTTTTTATATTTTTGTTAAATTTTAATTTTATAGTTTTCATTTAATTCTGTAATTTGCACTCCAAAATTAATACTAGAGGTTTCTCCTTATTTTTCCGATAAAATTCAGGTAAGGCTTATAATTTCGAAGATAAGGAGGGGGAACTGTCGATTTTTTTAGTTTTTCCCCCAGAAGTACTCCTAAAATCACAATTTCTTCATTTACGATAGGTACTTCTGATCGCGTCACCAAACTATACACTGATACCAAATTTCAACCTTTTCCGTCCAGTAGTTTAGGAGAAAATTGCTATGATGTGAAAGAGGGAGAACTCCGGGGTGATATTATAAGGGTATCCGTATATTGTATATGTGGAACCCCAAAAATGAAGAAGAAAACACATAAATAGATTTATTGAAAAAATTATGCTCAGACTCATACAGGAAGTCAAAGAAGCAGAATGGAAATTAAAAAACGAAAAGTTAGAAGCAAGGATAGAATAGCAAACAAGCTATTAAAATACTGTGGAAGAGTGATGACAGAACAGTTAACACAGTTCATTAACGAAATTCAATGACGCAATAAAGTACCCAAAGAATAGGACGGCAGCATAGTATATATGTGTTTAAAGAAGGTAACAGAAAAGGACAGAGAAACTATAGCTTAATCAACTTCGTCAACACCACGGTAAAAAGAATGACAAAAACTCGAACCAAACTAATAAACCAAAAGATCGACGGGAGCTCACTTGACCAATTGACTTAGAAAAAGCCTTCAATGGAGTGAGGCTAATAGACGTGGTTATTAGGACAGTTAAAGATACATACAAGAACAGTACAGAACACAGGCCAAAATAGATGGACAACTCATAGAAGAAATTGAAACAGGCACATCTATAACACACGGAGACTGCTACAGATCCTTACTCTTATATCCCATAATGTAGGTCAGACTGCCGGCATGTTGCGGGTAGTTGGAAATGTCCGATCTACCAACAGGCGATGAGAGCAGCACAAGCCCGTAAATGAAAGTACTGCAACTCAACCTCAATCATTGCGAAGCAGCCCAAGACCTACTGGTACAGCGGGTGCGGGAATTGGATTGCGACGTAGCCATAATCTGCGAGCAGTACAAAAACTTCGACACCCTGTCCTGGGTAAATGACACAACGGACAGAGCAGCGATATGGGCTTGCGGTAAACTTCCGTTCCAACAACTCCCAAATACCCCCGAACCATGGCTTGTGAGAGCCAAAGTGGGAGGGGTTCACTTCTATAGCTGCTATGCACCTCCTAGTGCACAGCTCGAGGAGTTCGAGTTATTCTTGGACACGTTGGCGGAGGATGTACGGAAGCGTGAATCGGTCGCCATCGCAGGAGATTTCAACGCCTGGGCAATTGACTGGGGATGCCGGGAAACGAGCGCGAGAGGACGAGCTCTCCTTGAGACCATGTCTTCGCTCAACCTGGTACTCCTCAACACAGGAGACGTAAGCACATATCGCAAAGGCACAGCCAGCTCCATTATCGATGTGACATTCGTTAGCAACAACCTAATTAAAGGGGGCTGTGAGTGGCGGGTCGATGAGGAGTTTACTAATAGCGACCACCAAGCTATTATATGGGAAATCAACACCACTCCCAAACGAAGATTGTGTGGCAGTCGTGCGAGGCCACAGCCAGTCGGTTGGAACAAAAATGCTTTCGATGCTGATTCATTCGCCTTGGTTATGGGGCAAGAACCATTGTCAATAGCAACAAGCGCAGAAGCCACTGCCAAAGAGGTAATGACAAGCGTTGTCAAGTCCTGCGATGCTTCCATGCCAAGGAGACGGCAGAACAACAGCCGCCCACCAGTTTACTGGTGGAACGACACGATCTCACAACACCGACGAGAGTGTCTCAAAGCACGAAGGCTGCATCAACGAGCACGGAGACGCGACAGGGTCACAACAGAAGAACTAAGGCTCGACTATGAGATCAAAAGACAACAACTACGAAGAGCCATTCTCTCAAGCAAGAGATCCTACTGGAAGGAGTTGTGTGACGAAGTTAATCAAGATCCATGGGGAAAACCGTATAAAATCGTGATGCATAAAATTAAGGCCCCTCCCATGACATCAACGAACTGCCCCGAATCATTGCACCGCATTGTCACTCACTTGTTTCCTGCGAAGCCTGAGCTACCCGCTTATCCTTCGTGGCAGGTGAGGGACGAAGATATACCACCAGTGACTATGAGTGAGCTGATGGGCGCGTGCAACCGGCTCCAAAACGGTAAGGCTCCCGGTCCAGATGGCATACCTAACATCGCGCTAAAATGCGCCATAGCCAATAGGCCTGACATGTTTCTACACATGTATGAGACCTGCCTAAAGCAGGGGGTTTTCCCGACTAAGTGGAAAAAGCAGAGGCTTGTGCTCCTCCCTAAAGGGGGAAAGAAACCTCCCGACGAACCGTCATCATATCGTCCCCTCTGTATGTTGGACTCTGCGGGAAAACTCCTTGAAAGGATAATAGCAGATAGGCTGGAGCCCTACGTTGAGCCGAAACTTTCCACCAACCAATTCGGGTTCAGAAAGGGGAGATCAACCATCGATGCCGTGAAGCTCGTTACCAGCATCGCCAGAGAGGCTATCTCGGGAAAGAGATGGAGAAGGGGTGGAAAAAAGTACTGTCTAATAGCCACCCTGGATATCAAGAACGCCTTTAACTCGGCCCGCTGGGACCGCATTTTGGAGGCTCTTGTCAGGATGGAAGTTCCGCAGTACTTGCGCAGAATGGTTTCAGCGTATTTCAAGGACCGCATCTTGTTGTACCAAACTGAAAATGGGCAAGTAGACTATAAGATCACAGGAGGTGTACCTCAGGGCTCTGTTCTTGGCCCCCTCTTATGGAACGTAATGTACAACGACCTGCTCCTGCTCGGTCTGCCTGAGGGCGTCAGGCTAGTGGCATTCGCCGATGATGTGGCATTGATCATAGTGCGCAAGCACATAGAGGAGATACAAACAACCTTCTCATTCGCTATAGCCACAATTCAGCATTGGATGCTCGCAGCGGACTTGAGTTTAGCAGAACAAAAGACCGAAACACTTCTTGTTAGCAGTCGAAAGGCAAGGGAAACCATCACCCTCAAAATAGGCGACTCCTACATACAGTCGCAGCCCTTCATCAGCTATTTGGGGGTGCTCCTGGACACACGGCTCAACTTCAAAGAGCACATAATCGCGGCCAGCAAGAAAGCAGCTGGGGTACAGGGGCATTATCTAGAATAATGCCGAATGTCGGGGGCCCTAGACAGATAAGAAGACAGCTACTGGCAACAGTAACTACTTCTGTTTTGTTGTACGGGGCACCGGTATGGGAGAAATCGCTCGAGCTACCATCGTACCGCCGGAAAATGAAATCAGTCCAGCGGCTCTCAGCGATTCGAGTGGCATCATCCTACCGCACTGTGTCTTACGAGGCGGTGAGTGTGATTGCCTCTACCCTACCAATCGACATCCTGGCTGCAGAAAGGGGACGGCTTTATCGCAGAAAGTTAGAGAAAGACCAACCGACAGGAAACAGCGATGAAAGAGCCATGAGTCTAGGGCAATGGCAGGAGAGGTGGGACAGCTCTACTAAAGGCCGGTGGACATATCGACTGATACCTAACATCAGTCGTTGGGTCAACCGCCAGCATGGGGAGGTTGGGTTCTACATCACTCAACTCCTGACTGGACATGGATGCTTTCGAGCATACCTGCACAGGTTCAGGAGGGCAAACTCCCCAAACTGCCCACACTGTACGGACGTGATAGAGGACGCGGAACACGTGTTCTTCTCCTGCCCCCGGTTTCAGGATCAACGTGCTGAAGTGGAGAGGATTCTGGAGACTAATATCGTTCCAGAACAATTAGTAGAAGCCATGCTGAAGGGCCCCCAAGCCTGGAACTTGGTATCAGATTACGCGGATACTATCCTCAAAGAACTCCGCAATACGTTCGAGGAGTAGGCTTTAGAGGCTTTCAATGTAAGAGCAGTAAACATCTGCAATGAACCACCCTTGCGAAGTAGTATTGACTAAGAGTGCCGCAGGGGACCATGGTTGTAGGAGAAAGAGGTTAGGGTTTTAGCGGGTATACGGTATACTGGTTTCAATGCAACGATTTACTCTTGCTTTGAAGTCATTGCATCGGGAGTCCCGCACGACGGCTAGCACGTGCTAGTTAAGTACGCAATGTATTTCCCCCCTCTTCGGATAAAAAAAAAAAAAAAAAAAAAACACACACACACACACACACACACACATATATATATATATATATATATATTGAAACCAGTATACCGTATACCCGCTAAAACCCTAACCTCTTTCTCCTACAACCATGGTCCCCTGCGGCACTCTTTGTCAATACTACTTCGCAAGGGTGGTTCATTGCAGAAGTGTGTGTGTGCTGGCCGTCGTGCGGGACTCCCGGTGCAATGACTTCAAAACAAGAGTAAATCGTTGCATTGAAACCAGTATACCGTATACCCGCTAAAACCCTAACCTCTTTCTCCTACAACCATGGTCCCCTGCGGCACTCTTAGTCAATACTACTTCGCAAGGGTGGTTCATTGCAGATGTTTACTGCTCTTACATTGGAAGCCTCTAAAGCCTACTCCTCGAACGTATTGCGGAGTTCTTTGAGGATAGTCTCCGCGTAATCTGATACCAAGTTCCAGGCTTGGGGGCCCTTCAGCATGGCTTCTACTATTTGTTCTGGAACGATATTAGTCTCCAGAATCCTCTCCACTTCAGCACGTTGATCCTGAAACCGGGGGCAGGAGAAGAACACGTGTTCCGCGTCCTCTACCACATCCGTACAGTGTGGGCAGTTTGGGGAGTTTGCCCTCCTGAACCTGTGCAAGTATGCTCGAAAGCATCCATGTCCAGTCAGGAGTTGAGTGATGTAGAACCCAACCTCCCCATGCTGGCGGTTGACCCAACGACTGATGTTAGGTATCAATCGATATGTCCACCTTCCTTTAGTAGAGCTGTCCCACCTCTCCTGCCATTGCCCTAGACTCATGGCTCTTTCATCGCTGTTTCCTGTCGGTTGGTCTTTCTCTAACTTTCTGCGATAAAGCCGTCCCCTTTCTGCAGCCAGGATGTCGATTGGTAGGGTAGAGGCAATCACACTCACCGCCTCGTAAGACACAGTGCGGTAGGATGATGCCACTCGAATCGCTGAGAGCCGCTGGACTGATTTCATTTTCCGGCGGTACGATGGTAGCTCGAGCGATTTCTCCCATACCGGTGCCCCGTACAACAAAACAGAAGTAGTTACTGTTGCCAGTAGCTCTCTTCTTATCTGTCTAGGGCCTCCGACATTCGGCATTATTCTAGATAATGCCCCCTGTACCCCAGCTGCTTTCTTGCTGGCCGCGATTATGTGCTCTTTGAAGTTGAGCCGTGTGTCCAGGAGCACCCCCAAATAGCTGATGAAGGGCTGCGACTGAATGTAGGAGTCGCCTATTTTGAGGGTGATGGTTTCCCTTGCCTTTCGACTGCTAACAAGAAGTGTTTCGGTCTTTTGTTCTGCTAAACTCAAGTCCGCTGCGAGCATCCAATGCTGAATTGTGGCTATAGCGAATGAGAAGGTTGTTTGTATCTCCTCTATGTGCTTGCGCACTATGATCAATGCCACATCATCGGCGAATGCCACTAGCCTGACGCCCTCAGGCAGACCGAGCAGGAGCAGGTCGTTGTACATTACGTTCCATAAGAGGGGGCCAAGAACAGAGCCCTGAGGTACACCTCCTGTGATCTTATAGTCTACTTGCCCATTTTCAGTTTGGTACAACAAGATGCGGTCCTTGAAATAGGCTGAAACCATTCTGCGCAAGTACTGCGGAACTTCCATCCTGGCAAGACCCTCCAATATGCGGTCCCAGCGGGCCGAGTTAAAGGCGTTCTTGATATCCAGGGTGGCTATTAGACAGTACTTTTTTCCACCTCTTCTCCATCTCTTTCCCGAGATAGCCTCTCTGGCGATGTTGGTAACGAGTGTCACGGCATCGATGGTTGATCTCCCCTTTCTGAACCCGAATTGGTTGGTGGAAAGTTTCGGCTCAACGTAGGGCTCCAGCCTATCTGCTATTTTCCTTTCAAGGAGTTTTCCCGCAGAGTCCAACATACAGAGGGGACGATATGAAGACGGTTCGTCGGGAGGTTTCTTTCCCCCTTTAGGGAGGAGCACAAGCCTCTGCTTTTTCCACTTAGTCGGGAAAACCCCCTGCTTTAGGCAGGTCTCATACATGTGTAGAAACATGTCAGGCCTATTGGCTATGGCGCATTTTAGCGCGATGTTAGGTATGCCATCTGGACCGGGAGCCTTACCGTTTTGGAGCCGGTTGCACGCGCCCATCAGCTCATTCATAGTCACTGATGGTATATCTTCGTCCCTCACCTGCCACGAAGGATTAGCGGGTAGCTCAGGCTTCGCGGGAAACAAGTGAGTGACAATGCGGTGCAATGATTCGGGGCAGTTCGTTGATGTCATGGGAGGGGCCTTAATTTTATGCATCACGATTTTATACGGTTTTCCCCATGGATCTTGATTAACTTCGTCACACAACTCCTTCCAGTAGGATCTCTTGCTTGAGAGAATGGCTCTTCGTAGTTGTTGTCTTTTGATCTCATAGTCGAGCCTTAGTTCTTCTGTTGCGACCCTGTCGCGTCTCCGTGCTCGTTGATGCAGCCTTCGTGCTTTGAGACACTCTCGTCGGTGTTGTGAGATCGTGTCGTTCCACCAGTAAACTGGTGGGCGGCTGTTGTTCTGCCGTCTCCTTGGCATGGAAGCATCGCAGGACTTGACAACGCTTGTCATTACCTCTTTGGCAGTGGCTTCTGCGCTTGTTGCTATTGACAATGGTTCCTGCTCCATAACCAAGGCGAATGAATCAGCATCGAAAGCATTTTTGTTCCAACCGACTGGCTGTGACCTCGCACGACTGACACACAATCTTCGTTTGGGAGTGGTGTTGATTTCCCATATAATAGCTTGGTGGTCGCTATTAGTAAACTCCTCATCGACCCGCCACTCACAGCCCCCTTTAATTAGGTTGCTGCTAACGAATGTCACATCGATAATGGAGCTGGCTGTGCCTTTGCGATATGTGCTTACGGCTCCTGTGTTGAGGAGTACCAGGTTGAGCGAAGACATGGTCTCAAGGAGAGCTCGTCCTCTCGCGCTCGTTTCCCGACATCCCCAGTCAATTGCCCAGGCGTTGAAATCTCCTGCGATGGCGACCGATTCACGCTTCCGTACATCCTCCGCCAAGGTGTCCAAGAATAACTCGAACTCCTCGAGCTGTGCACTAGGAGGTGCATAGCAGCTATAGAAGTGAACCCCTCCCACTTTGGCTCTCACAAGCCATGGTTCGGGGGTATTTGGGAGTTGTTGGAACGGAAGTTTACCGCAAGCCCATATCGCTGCTCTGTCCGTTGTGTCATTTACCCAGGACAGGGTGTCGAAGTTTTTGTACTGCTCGCAGATTATGGCTAGGTCGCAATCCAATTCCCGCACCCGCTGTACCAGTAGGTCTTGGGCAGCTTCGCAATGGTTGAGGTTGAGTTGCAGTACTTTCATTTACGGGCTTGTGCTGCTCTCATCGCCTGTTGGTAGATCGGACATTTCCAACTACCCGCAACGTGTCGGCAGTCTGACCTACTATCTTTCTCTTTGCAGAGTAAGCACTTGGCAGGTTGTTGACAAGCCGAGGCATTGTGACCAGCGCCTCCGCATCTGTGACAACAACTGCTTCGGTCAGTCTTGCCTCTGCACGCCTGGGCGTTGTGCCCAAAGTGCCAGCATTTGAAGCACCGTCGAAGGCTGATCCTCTCGCGAACACGTACTGTGCCCCACGCAAGTTTCAGCTTTCCGAGTGCGATGGATTTCTTTGCCTGGACCTCTGGGAGACAAACAACTGCCGTTTGTGTTGATCTATATGCCCGTCGAAGTGATTTCACTGCCTCCTCAGTGATCTCTGCCAGGCCGTCGATATTATCTTTGAGCAGCTTTACCACGTCTTCCTTTGTACTGATCTCATCCAGGTCTTTAACTTCAATCTCGATTTGCGGTATTCGAGATTGTACAGTGGCCCCGCTTGGGAGCTTATTCTTGATGGCGTTACAGTAGCGCTCCATCTCCTGAGCGTCTGCCTTCGCGAATAAAAACAGGAGATCTCCCTTAGCTGTTCGTCGGATCTTATTGACTTTTTTGCCTATATCCTGCAAGGTGGGATCATTTTTGATATCTCGCAAGATATCTGCATGGGAGCTCTTCTCGCCTTTCTTTATAAGCAGCGTACAATGTGGCGCTGGTTTTTGCTTATTGGTCCTCGGGGCCTTTTTCCTCTTTACCAGTTGCCAGTCAGTCAACTGGTTTGAAGGTTTGTTTCTGGTCTGCGGTTTAGACTTGGATTTTAATTCATTGTTTCTCTTCGCTTCTGAATTGACCACCCTACTTGTTGTTGCCTGGGTGGTTTGCCCGATGTTCTGGCAACCTTCTTTACCGGGCTTTAGCTTGCTAGCTAGCACCGGTTTAAGAGTTTTTGGTAGTGGTGCCTTACTTGATGAGGCTACTGAAGGCGAGGCCTTCGGTGGCGAGGTCCTTGCTACCGAGTCTCCCGGCAGTGAGGCTACTTTTATTGAAGCCGCCTGCTTTGGGGCCGCCGGTGTTGATGCAGCCGGTTTTGAGTTAGCTGCTTTTGAGGCAGCCGCTTTTGGGACCTCCTTTTGCTTTTCACCTTGTGTCTGAGTGTTTGACACCTTTACTGGCGATGTCTGTGTTGTAGCAGGTTTCGCTACAGGAGATGGCTGCGTCGTTGACGTCAGATATTTGTCATATTCTGACTTAATGGCGTGTGCCAGTTTCTTGATCTCATGATGTACATTGTGCCTAGGCCCAATGAACGTCAAGAGCTCATCGATCTTTGCTCCTAATTTGTTTGGAGTGCCACTCTCATCTGTTGCCCTTTGGGGGACGTCAACTCCACTATTCGCCTTTTGGAGGACTTGGCTGAATAGTGTATTGCTGCCAGCTCTAGTTTTAATGGTCGATGTTGTACCATTAACGGTGTTCTTCTTCTTCTTGTCACTATGTGACGGAACCAGTGATAATTCGCTCCCCCCAGAATCCGTGGAGCGTGCACCGGCCACCGAGGCTTTCACTCGATCGGAACCGGTGGTGGGATTATCCTCTGCAGAGGTACCCACCTGGGGTATTAAGTTCACCTTATCACCCATATCCATAAATGGTTTATTTTCGGGGTTCCTTCCCCTATCTGATTTTGGTCCGCCCTGAGGAAATCCTCAGTACTCCCCATTGCTGGAGAGCGTTCCCCTATCCGCCACCTGGGGAGGCGCCCGGTAGTGGACCAACAACCACCCCGGGAGAAGTGTGTGTGTGTGTGTGTGTGTGTGTGTGTGTGTGTGTGTGTGTGTGTGTGTGTGTGTGTGGTTATGCGTTCTTCGGAATTTATTTTTAGGTATGCTCATTGATTGTTCAAAAACGGTTTAATCAATTTCTGAAATAGACATTAGTAATTAAGAGCCTGCAGTTCAATGAATCTCCACTGATTTCTCTGATACCGCTTAACCAATCTGAATAACTTAAACTATATTCTATTAAGGTATATTGAGAGATTATCCCGTACATTCTCCGATATTGTAAAACATACCTATTTTCAGAAAATTGGAAAATTATTTGCAAAAAAGGAAAACGTCTTTGAAATGGCATATAAATTGTCTACAAAATCTCTAAATTAAAATATCACAAAATAATATTGATCGCACAAGGTGTTTATAATTGTTTTCTCAATGATAATTGTGGCATCTCTGGTTTTTATTTTTTCTGAATTCGTTGGGAAACACCACATAAACTTGAAAGTCTGTATATTTCAAAGTCCAAGCGTTTCAAGTTCTAAGTCAGACCTCGTTTTCAAATTGTGATTACGATATTTGCCATTGCGTATGGTCTTAATTTTTTATTTTTTTTTATATTTTGTTCAATTTGTATTCGTACCATTGAAAACGAGGTCTTATTTAGACCTTGAACTGTTTGGACTTTTGAAATATACATACTTTTAAGTTTGTCTGGTGTTATTCCCAAAGAATAAAGGTGGTTATAATTGTTTTCATTTAAGGTTTTTTATAACATATTTTGTAATTAACTGTTCAACTGTTTAAACATAGTTTTTAACAGAAGTGGGTCCATTAATTAGCCTCAAATAAACATTTGCTGTTTCTACAGAATACATACTGATTTTAGTTATTTTTGTTATAGTTAATTTAATCTAATGATTGATATTGTAATTAAATGTAATGCAGGTACTTATTTGAAAACGATTTTTTATCTTTTTTCTGTAACTCTTTCATACTACAGTATGACTGAATAATAATGAATATATCGAATATTCTAACTGGTACCTAATTAGACAGATAATATGAATTTCGCTTAGGGAAAATCAGCTGTTGTTACTTAATTTAATTAACTAGTGAAATTTCATGTATAATTTGTTTTCAGTCTGCTGAAAAGT
Organism: Octodonta nipae; assembly: GCA_034190945.1. Lineage (NCBI taxonomy): Eukaryota > Metazoa > Arthropoda > Insecta > Coleoptera > Chrysomelidae > Octodonta > Octodonta nipae. The sequence continues at coordinate 56,459,461 of CM067218.1, read as the reverse complement.
TAATTATTGAAAACAATGTGTTTCGTACTTCTGTTGATTTTGCAACATTCGACTATACTATTTCTCTAGAAACCAATTAAACCGTAAAGACCGAGCCAGTTAGGCTGTCATATTTGGGAATTCACCAAATTACATCTCACGAGCAAATAAGTACAGGGTTAGGAAACTTCGGGTTTGCTCAGATAGTAAACTTTCATGTTTCCTGAAAGTTAGACTTCTCAGCTCCATGTCAGATTGAGTTAGATGAGGGTACAACATCACTAAATTTATTCAAATAACAGATGTCCAGTCCGAGAGAATAATTCGACGTGTCATTGAAATATTATTTGAAAATTTACATTAAAATGTAGTTAGTAAGCTAGTTAGTAAGTAAGCTTTCTCTTTTTATTAAAAAAATGCTGCGATCAAAGAAAGAACAAATAAAAGACGTTTAGATGTGCTTCGTGGCTCTCGAAAATACATTTGACAGATTGATACTGGATAACAAAGGTACTAATAGAAAAATTTACCATCATCGGTGCTAAAATCAAACCCCAAAAGCAAAAACAGGCAATAATCTCACAAACAAAGTATCTATAGAACGAGGAGTAAGATAAAGGTATACCTACTCTGTCCCTGACATTATTTAATATATATTCAGATCAACGGACCAACCAAATATAGATATAAACATTTAACACAGAAAATAAAACTTTGTTTTTTAAGTGCAACCCTAGCGTAATGTATCAATTGAACGAAATTGTTATAAGAATTCTTTTTTAAATCAGTCACCCCCACAGTCCATTACAATTTTAGGTCAATTTTTTTAACACATCAAAAAATTTATCTGCCGTTTAGTGTTTCTTCAAAAAGTAAATTCTCTCCTCACAAAAACTGTTTAATGTGAGGCACCTCGCTATAAAATGCGATTTTTCAGTCAAAAATAATTGAAAAATTATCATTTTTTAATACATTTAACCCAATTACTCAGAAAAAGTGAACACGAATCTGTTGTCAGATTTAAAATTCTAAATGGCGGAAACAACATGGCAGACAATTTTTTTTAAACAGTTCCAATTTCCACCAAAATTGGGTTAGGGTGGCTCTTAGGGTCTCTGATCACGAATTCTAGGTCGGATTTGCAAAATTGAAAAAGGCGGATCCAAGATGGCGGATGTACATTTTTAAAATTAACCGATTTATGACAAAATTGTTATATGAGCTTTTTTGGGGTCTCTGATCACGAATCAGAGGTTAACAACGGAAATTACTTGGTTACCTAATTTTTAATAACCCTTTACAACGAATCACTTTAAATCACTTTATTTATTTGGGGACCAGTGATCTGCATTTTTTGTTTTTTCCCTATCATTAGAAAACGATCATGACCCCATAAACCTCTCTATACTAATTTTGGCGTTGATTTTAAAAATTTTCATTCGGCATCTTGGATCCGCCATTTTGAATTCTGTTAACATGACCTCCGATTCGTGATTAGAGATTCTAAAAACCACCCTAAACCAATTTTGATGTAAATCGAAATTATTTTCAAAAATTTGTCCGCCATATTGGATCCGCCATTTTCAATTTTAAATCTGACCACGGATATTATTGAAAAATTATGATTTTCAGAATCATTTTTGATTGAGATCTGAGATTTTTTGCGAAGTAAACGACTTTAAGATTTCTTTCTGAGGTTACAATTCTTTTTTTTGGTATGCTCAAAAAAATTTTTTGCTCCAAAATTGTAATGAACTGGGGATATGGCTGATTTGAAAAAACTGTCCCAAAAATATTTTATTTGTATTTTTAAAATAATTTTTTTAAGGATTTAATAGTTTATTATTAAACGTTTGACCTATTCTCCCTTTTATCTTCCAAACTGGTAAGCCTAAAATTCACACAAAAGATTATAAAAGACTATGTAGGGCTTCACTAAAACTTTATTAGCAAATTAAAGCGAAAATACTAATCTTAATTTGGGGGCCAAATTAGAAAATTAATTAATTATCTTTATAAAACTAAAGCGCATCACATAGCAGATAAAATAAAAAGGTTCCTTGTAAGAAATAAAAGTGAATATTTTTTTATAATTTAAAACGCATACTTTAAAAGATATTAAGGAAAATATAAGAAAATCCACACCGCCCTGTTTGTCGAAAATTATGATATTAAAAAAATATTTACTTTGATTTTCCTGCATTGTACAAATATATCTTATATAAGAAATATAAAAGTTTTGATTTCTAAAGCTGCTAATACGGCCTTACAAAATTTTCTGTGCACTTATCCAGCATATAAATCCTAGAAACATATTTTCGGCTCATTTAATTAATTATCTTCACTATGACACCGTCTATACACAGTGCGGGGCTTTGGTTCAATTTCAGCATTTTGAAATTTCGTAAGAAAATGCATGGGATTTTGCCCTAGAACCTCCCTTGCTTATTTACATATACTAGCGGTCGCCCAGTGGTCAAAATTCGACCCTAATTCATTAAAATTATGAGTTGAACATTATTGAAGTTATTTTGTCTGTATAAGGTATAGAGTTGAGGCGAAATTAAAAAAGTAGGCCAGGCTTTTGCTCTCCCTAATCATCCTGTCCTAATCATTTGGATTACATTTATGGAAGTAATACATGAATTATATTTTTTATTTATGTATATAATTGTAGGATTATTTTTACATAAATATGTCTATACAACATGTTCGATGTAATTATCGGCGGATTTTTTTTGTAACCTAAAAGCTTCCGTTTCCGATTTTAAAAATGGCGATGACAAACAACCCAATGAAAACTCTAATATTTAATGATATTTCCGTTATCTGCTGATTGATGATTTGTTGCATAACACCTGCGGAATATTGTGAAAATTATAATATATTAATGACAGAATTATAATCACAACAAAAATTTACAAATATTATTTTCTACGAAGGTTAGTACTACTTGTCCAAAAAATCAATACTGATCTATAATTTATAACACTAAATATTTTCCTATTAAACTATAGGCAACTCCAAAGATAGTAAAAAATGGTCATCACTTTGTCTGAAAGATTTATCATTTGAAAACCAACCTAGCATATATAATTACGCAGCGGTTTCTGTTGTCGTGTAGAGCGTTTTGGATTTAGCCTGTGTACGATTTCAAAGGTAATATATATGTAAAGAAAATATATTTCACTCTAGAGTAAATAATAACTTAACCTATTATATTCAAACAAATCTTTAATTTTTTTTAACAGTCAGAACTTTGCAGCAATGGGACCATGTAATGTAAAATTAATTAACTATAAGATACCCACATTGTCAGAAAACATTAATTTTCAGTATGATTTTCAATATAAACAATTTACTTAACAACGTAGTAACTAACCCATGACGATTTCTGTCTTACGTAGAAAATATAATGAATTAGGAATCACATACTGTTAAGTAATAGTAGTTAAAAACTAAATATTTTTTGAGAATTTTTTTCTGTGAATTAAAATTGAAACCTTGAAAATACTTTGAAATCTTGTCTTACTGAATTGAAAACTTTCAACCTAATCGCTACAAAAGTATGAATTGTCAAAATTTAAATCAAATTTTCGATGGCTAAGCATTCAGTGTTGTCAGATCTACCTATTTATCGGGAATTTGTGCATAATTTTACAATTTTCTGTAATCTTAATTAAACTTATATGAAAGTTACTCGACAAAATTAGAAGGACTCTAAATTAAAAGTATAAGGTTAAAATAAAGAAGATATCAGAAATAAATTGATCAGGTGCAACATAATTCTGATTTTACTTGACAAACCATATTTAAAATGCAATGAAAGTTGCAAACTGCAAACTTGCGAGCGCCCAATAAACGCCCATTATTGTGTATTATAATTGTTCCTTGGTTCTATCTCCATAGCATGACTATATAGGCTAACTTTAGCGAAGGGTCAAAATTTTTACTTTTGCATTTAATTTAGTTGGTCTTTTACATTGGAGTCAACCTATCTTATGAATTTCTCTCCAAGCAACTGGCGGCACTATTTGGCATTGACAGTATGCAAGTAAATAATTTTTTTATTATTATTTTATTATTTAATTATTGAACCAATATTATAAATTAATTTTAGCATTCTGCACTGAAGGTTGTCTGTAGCTACTAAACAAAACAGAAATAAAGCAAATTGATTGAGTGACAGACGAGAAAATGGTACCTAACCGTATTGTCTTTGCCTATTTACATATAGATTATACACCTCATTTATTAACAGAAACCGTTTTGAGTTAGATATCAATCCAAATGTTTGTATAAAATCATTTACGATATGAACTAAAACAGGGACACAATTATCAGTGTTAAGTAAGGTAAAGTGCGGCAATAGAAGGATAATCATTTTCATATTGATGGTACCTCTAGTGCAGATAACTATTCCGCAGAAGAATTAGTCATTACATATTATTTATCATACATCACTCAATACTCCGCACTATCAGCAAACAAACTCTTCAAAATGTTGAGAAATTTACCTTTCATAGCTTTATTTAAAATAAACAACCCTAAACAAATAAAATAATATATTAAACCTAACATAATATGGTCTCTGGCGCTCCCACGAATTTTTTCACATATTTAATGATTATGCAAATTTATAGTCAAAAATAATTAAAGTAATACAAGCTGGAATATATATGTATATAAATATTCACAAATAAATGCAAATTTTGTGTCATGAATAATTAAGCTAATGCACATTTAAATACATTTCTTTAATTCATCAAAAATCTTCCGTGGCGATGGTTCATTTTAATTAAACTAGCGAAAAGATATTATGTGAATATGTATAACGTAATTGTTTTACAATTATGTGACTTCAGATATCATCAAACGTCTTTATCTTAAAATTTATTTTATCATTTTTCTATTCATTCTGCCCTAAAAGCAGGAAAAAAGAAATTCTTTAAAAAGTTTGCTTTTGTGATCGTTATGATAATAATACTATTTTGAGGTATCGTATATAAAAAAGTCTTTATAACAATAGCTAGGAAAAAAAGCTTCACCTGTCAGAGATATTGACAGGTGAAGTTGACCTGAAAATTTCATTCTGACATTCTAACCTAGGAGTTACAGATAACAGCAATTACATGGAACGGGTCCAGATTCGGAACATCTATGTGGTACTTTCCCCGAAAATCCTAGGTGTCGGTCTTTACATCTCGCGTCTTCAAATTTAACGATATGTATCAAATACATAAAGAAGTGTTCGAGAGGACATTCAGTTGTGGGAAGCGCAACTGATGAAGGTTCCCTAACCAGCAACAATATATATTATATATATTGTTTTGCGTACAAAAGAATGACACCTCGAGTAGAGTACCTAATTCGATTCTTTAATTCCTCGATATTTTCCGGCTTATCGAAGTAGACTTTCGATTTCAAGTAACTTCAAAGATAAAAATCTAACGAACTTAGATCTGGACACCGAGATTGCTATTCGATATTACCTCTCTATTGAAATCATACCGAATCTGCCAATATATTGGCGTTTAAACTATTCGGGTAAAGTTCTGTTAAACAGGGTATTATGCCATTTTATTATTGGTATAAATGCTTTTCCAAGTTAAGTGTTTCCTCAATAAAAAAAGGTCCCACAATTGAAGTACCCACAATTTCGGCCCATACGTTAACTCTCTTGGAAAACTGTATATGACTTTCCATAAATCCAATGTGGGTTTTCTGATGCCCAATATGGAAAATTTTGCCTGTTTACTGAACCATTTAAACAAAATGTTGTCTCGTCGGAAAAAAAACAATTTTACTTGAAAAGTGCGGGTGGGCATTGGATCTGCCATCATTATTTCGCAAAATTCTACTCTCCGGTTCAAATCATCTTTGTTCTGCGGCTATTTGTCTAGTGGATTTGTGAGGATTTTCTTGTAAATGGAGCAAACCATTTAATTGTGTATCTTCTGGAAGATGTTTGGTTTTGTAATTGTCTCTTACGTGGCCAAATTCTACAAACTTTTTTTCTTACTACCGATTGTGTAATATGCCGCTCCGGGTACTTCATATTAAACAATTCGAAAACTTCAGCTTGTGTTGGAGTTCTGTGGTCATATCCTACCAGAGTCAAATTTTCTATTAGCTGCTTTGCAATTAAACGCGCCATACTTTGAAACTTTGCAACTGCACTTGACAACTACTTATTTGAAGTACAGTTTCTATGGAAATAAACAAGTGTTGAAAACCCCAGCATTTAAAAAAGAGGGTTTCCATTCATGCGACTAAAATACCGCCAACAATTATAAAAACAATTAGTAAATGAATAGGTTCAAACCAACAAACACCTTATTTTTACCGTTGTTTTCTTAACTTTAGAAAGAAATGTATTTTTTTAATAACTGTTAATTTTTGGTATAGGACATTGTACAAGAGAAATACTTAGATTTCATTGCAGAATTTAAAAATCGAATAAAAACAAATGTTTCCATTTGAAAAAATGAAGTTGATGGTCGCAATATATTTCTGGCCCACCCTGTATAAATGTGTTTGTCATCACAAAAACCGCAGTCCAAAAAAAACCGACGTGTCCCAGCGTTTTTCCAAAAAAACTACACCTGAGTTTTAAATGAATTTGTTCCAACCCACGCGTCCTCACTGTATATGGTATATTTATTAAAGTATGAGATATAAAATTTTATTTAAACGCATCTAAAAAGTTTGGTAATACTTACTTATTTCAAATACCCTCTTCGGAATCAGACATACCTAGGCCTCACAAGTTGCTTCCAGTAATTTAGAAGGTAAACAATTTTTATAAAGAATATTTTATTATATGTTTTATTAATAAATGCTTATGAAATATTATTATCATTACGTTTATTAATTTTAGGTTGGTGCGAGAGCCAAAAAATATTTTGATGACAGTTATTTTTGCGTATTTAATTCTGCTAAAAGAGTTTAAGGCAAAAATGCCCAACCCATCGAGTATTCTGTAGTTATACTACATTCTGGTCCAATCACACATAGTCCATTGTTCTAATCAAGCTCACCTCAGAGTACAAATAAAACTATTTAAGATGCAGAATTTGTTCTGTTACAAGAACCACAAAAACCCCATTGTTTACCTTAGAAGACTGATAAGAGATTTGAAATTGTATTTCCAGTGAGTGGCGTTTCTTTATTGACAGTTTGACGGTAAAGTTTGAAAGCAGTCTCCATTCAAATAATAAAAGTTTATGTCCTGACTACATGCATTTCGGATGTACAGACATACAACAAAATTAAAATGCCATTATATACCAACAATAGCCAAATACATAAGAGGCGAATTTATTGCCATCGTGAGAACAACACCACATGAAGAGGTATAAGTCTATAGTTTAGGATTTAATGAACGCAGCGTAAGAGGACAGTGATTAGTGCACTTCGCACACTACAGAAAATGTACGTACATACCATTTCATCGTCGGACAAAACTTTAACAAGAAGTGAACCTTGGATCCAAATGGATCAGTCAAGAAGGACATTGACTTTGTCGTGACAAACAAATTACGATCATCAAAGATTTAAGCACACTAAATACATTCCGGAGATTAAGCAATCTTAAGCTTGTTGCAGCAAGAAGGGTTCTTAATACGAAAATGCAAATATCGAAACACATCAGGATATTGATGACCAACACCATAGACGATTATAATCTGAGGGATAATTCCGAACAATATCAAGCACTTCTACAAAAAAATCTACAAGACAATAACACCCTATTAATGAATGAAAAAGAAGAACAGACATCCAACGTGTTGAATACATGAAATGGCGTAACAGGGCAAAAAACAGTGTGCAGAAGACATAAAATCTGAAAACAAGAGACTGGTATACTCTACACTTAAAAAACGAAAAAGTGTAAGACCCTGAAATTCTTAACGTGCAGATGACGGAAGAAAAAACACCAGAAGTATGCGTGTGAGAAGTGAAGTTAGCGACCAAGAACTTGACCAGTAGCAAGACAGCAGAAAACAGCGGTGTAACTGCCGAACTGCTAATATTCACTAGTTCAGAAACATGGAAAGTTTGCCCAAAATATATACGCAGTATATAACAAACAATCGGCAAGAAAGGCAGCAATAAAGGCATCCGGAAATTCAGACCATTAATTCCCTGCCAGTAGTGTACAAAGTATTCACTAAGATTATACAGAAAGAATACCAAGTACACTGGATTCCACTTAGTCGGATTCCGCAGTGACTTTAACACAATTGATCACAAACATGTTCTAATCGAAATTATCACTCGAACTAAAGAATATCAAATACCAGTCGCATTGGCCTTCCAGGAGTTCGAGGAACTGTTCTACACCATGTTACTGAAGATATTAATCAATGTACTGATTGAGAAAGGTGTAAATAAAGTCATACATCTAGAAATTTTGGCCAATATATACAAGGAAGCCAAAGCCGAAATCAGATTACTTGAAGCCAGCCCAGAATATCCCACAAACAGATGAGTAAGACAGGGTGATCCCATCTCACCGACACTATCCACAGCGGCTTTACAAAGTATCTTACGAATGTTATGTGAGTTTATACAGCATAGAGATTTGTGAAGACTCCATATCAGGTCGGCGAAAGTCGGTGCTCACTTCAGCTTTACTATAAATCTTATTGTAGTCAGTCAATGATTTTGTCAATTGCAGGGCTGCCACTCGGGCTATAATAGCATTGCGAAGATTAACCTAACACAGAAATACGCCGACATATCTGCATTATTCCAACTTGCCTGTAAACCGCACACTTATCGATTCTCAACCGACAACTGTTTGATCTGCCAAGTTGTACAGGGTGGACAAATAACAATGGCCTCAATGCATATTTTAGGAATAGCTCGTAGTACAGTTGTCGCGAAAAAATACTCTAAAGTGTCAACGAGAAAAACCTGGAAATTGTTTAGAGTGTTGTACGACGACTGTTACAGGGCGTAACTGAACACCAAATGTGCAAATCACTCATTTTCAACCTAATTAAAGTATTCCAAAAACTAGAAAATCATAATTTTATAAATATGCCGCCTACTATTTATTAGAAGTATTTGGTTCTATTTTGTCAAGCAAACGGTAGGGGTCAGTGGGAAACTTATTGAAAACAAACGCTTGTCATTCTGGTTTGTCCTAACCGATTTTTACAAACTTGAGCTTTTGGAATTAGCTTTTCTCCACTAATCTATCGACTATATATCATAACAATTCTAATGAATAACTGAAACGCTAGAGGGCGCTATCCATTTTTTTTTAGAAAACATGTTTTTTCTCTGGAATATTAAAAGCAAACATGTGGCTTAGACAACGGAATCAGAAATAAGAATAAATTATCAACAATCCTTTGAAAACCGTATATCGATATCATTATTCAATCTCAAGATATGTTACAAAATGTGTCGGTGATGGGAATTTGTATTTATATTTGGACAACTCCGGTTTCCCTTAAGATAATTGTTAAGTTAGAAATTACTTTTTATGATCCTTAGACAAAATTCTATCAGTATTCTTTCTATACTGCCACCGGCAGGTGGCATTTAGAAAATTTCATAATAAAAAATATTTTATTCAATATAATAATGAGAACAAATTACCACTAAATCAGGTAAAGCTGATTAATAATATCATTTTCCTACCAGAAATTTTTTTATAAACGTATTGAAAATAATATCGTTTTATCAAACACGCAGATTAAACAAATGCAACAAATATTGGTTAGTGGCGCGCCTGATGCTAACAATGTCGACCACCATTTTCGATATAAGACGACAACCTCTGACGAATAAACAGAACGGAATTGTCAATTTCTGGTGCTGAGAGAGTTGGAGTAACAAGTCTTATTTTCCCTATCAGGTAATCCCTTATTGTGGGTGTGTTTGCAAAAACTAAATCCTTTATCCGCTCCCATAAATAGGAATGTAGGCAAGACAAGTCTGGGGATCTGGCTGGCCAATGAAATATACTTCTACGTCCTTTCTACCGATCAGGATATGTTTGATATAAAAAATTCCGGACGTCTGCAGAATAGTGTGCCGGACACAAATCATGGTGTAAAATATTATACAACGAATTTCTAGGGATATATTTACTAACAGAGTTGGCAATTCATTAATTAAGAAATCTAGATGTCGCTTTCTAGTTAGAATCTTATTTAAAAAGAAAGGCCTAATAATTTGAACCCAGAATTCCGTGTCAGTGACTATTATCGAAATATCGAGCAGTCAAACTTTGGTGAAGAATCACATGATATAGGTGCAACCAAATACTTCTAATAAATAGTAGGGGCATATTTCTAAAATTACGATTTTCTAGTTTTTGGAATACTTTAATTAGGTAGAAAATGAGCGTTTTGCACATTTGGTGTTCAGTTACGCCCTCTAGCGGTCATCGTACGGCACTCTAAATAATTTTCAGTTTTTTCCCGTGACCACTTTAGTCGCTGTACTACGAGCCATTCCTGAGATATCAATTGAAGACATTCTTATTTGTCCTCCTGTACAGTGTACAGGCTTAAAAGAATAAATAGAAGTCGGAGTGTGTGATTGAAAGAACAAAAACTTAATTTCAACAGCGACTATCCCAATCATCTGAGATTTTCTGACCATATTGTCTTAATTAAAAATTCATTTGATATTTATCAAATTGGAGTCAACGCAGTTTGTAATGAAATAGGACTAAGCATAAACACCAACAAAATGAAAATCATGTACAACAAGTAGTAGACATCCAAGATATCATACTAAGGAATATAATCCTAAAAGTAGTGAATGACATATATACTATGGATATGTAATATTAAACGTGCCTGGATGACATTTGCAAAGAACTCTTTTGCCTTTAAGTCTAGATTTTTAGTCCGTCTCAAGAAAAAAGTATTTGATCGATGTGTTCTGCCAGTACTAACATACGTATGAAAAACCTGGATTCAAAAGACCGATGTTAGACGAAAACGTCAACCTAGACAAAGCCCTATGGACAGATGAATTGATCAGAATAACAAAGAGAGAAAGAAAGAGAATAGAGTAAATAAAAAAATAAGACCAAGATAACAGATGTTGTCCTCAAAATGGGGATGGCAAGCCGTAGAACATTTTACAAGGTGACAAGGTAAAAGATGGACAACAAAAGTTACTCAGTGGTATCCCAGGGATATAAAAGGAACAAGGAAATGCCCTAATATCATAACCCCATGATATAAGGAAACTAACCTGTACAACTTGGTCCTAAAAAGCCTAAAAAAGAAGCACATTTAAAGAAATGAAAAACGAATATGTATAAAATGAAATACTGGTAGAATCTATTTTACTAATTGAAAGTTAGTGTATAGTACTCAGTTATTATCACTTGTCTTTATTATCCACAATTAAACATGGAACTGATCATGATTAAAATTTTACCCATTTTTTTCTTTTAATTTCGATTGGATCAATAAATCTCAACAATATACGACCAATTATCATTTCTGGTATATCCGGAATATCATACGCCCATGAAGGCGCACATAAGGGATAATCATAATATAGTAAGGTATTTATTTTCACACTCGAGTTCAGTTCAGTTCTTGGATTTAAATAAAAACACATTCCAACTCACTGTTATTTATTTCTATTAGTTTAATTTATATTCACAGAACTATTTACAATTTATATTTACTATACGGCAATCTAATACTGAATGAATGCTTCCATCGGCTCTCCGTATTGATATTTCTTCTCGAAATTCTCCAGAACGTCAAAGAGCAGCCGAGAGATTTCATTCATGAACTAGACTGCTTCGAGAACTTCATCAAAGCAAGCCGCGAACCGGGATGCGCGAAACGAACACCATTTCGCATTTACCGAAATAACGGATGAATGCTGCTTCCACGAATTATCGGATGAATTCCCGACACAATATTGACGTGGACAAAATTCTGCAAGCACTCCTAGAATAATTGTGGCACTGATGAAATAGATGCAATTTTGCTACTACGATAGTAAAATATATTCAGAAAATTAAAAGAACGCTAAAGAGAGAGAGAGACAGAGAGAGAGAGAGAGAGAGAGAGAGAGAGAGAGAGAGAGAGAGAGAGAGAGAGAGAGAGAGAGAGAGAGAGAGAGAGAGAGAGAGAGAGAGAGAGAGAGAGAGAGAGAGAGAGAGAGAGAGAGAGAGAGAGAGAGAGAGAGAGAGAGAGAGAGAGAGAGAGAGAGAGAGAGAGAGAGAGAGAGAGAGAGAGAGAGAGAGAGAGAGAGAGAGAGAGAGAGAGAGAGAGAGAGAGAGAGAGAGAGAGAGAGAGAGAGAGAGAGAGAGAGAGAGAGAGAGAGAGAGAGAGAGAGAGAGAGAGAGAGAGAGAGAGAGAGAGAGAGAGAGAGAGAGAGAGAGAGAGAGAGAGAGAGAGAGAGAGAGAGAGAGAGAGAGAGAGAGAGAGAGAGAGAGAGAGAGAGAGAGAGAGAGAGAGAGAGAGAGAGAGAGAGAGAGAGAGAGAGAGAGAGAGAGAGAGAGAGAGAGAGAGAGAGAGAGAGAGAGAGAGAGAGAGAGAGAGAGAGAGAGAGAGAGAGAGAGAGAGAGAGAGAGAGAGAGAGAGAGAGAGAGAGAGAGAGAGAGAGAGAGAGAGAGAGAGAGAGAGAGAGAGAGAGAGAGAGAGAGAGAGAGAGAGAGAGAGAGAGAGAGAGAGAGAGAGAGAGAGAGAGAGAGAGAGAGAGAGAGAGAGAGAGAGAGAGAGAGAGAGAGAGAGAGAGAGAGAGAGAGAGAGAGAGAGAGAGAGAGAGAGAGAGAGAGAGAGAGAGAGAGAGAGAGAGAGAGAGAGAGAGAGAGAGAGAGAGAGAGAGAGAGACGAGAAAGGCAGAGTAATTTATATTGCAAACTGTAAATACTTCGTCGGGAGTTCTCCGGATATATTTAATTAGTAAATTGTAGGGCTTGTCTGAAATCAATTCAAAACCATACAAATACAGTTTAGGTTTGTTAATATAACTTACAAACTTGTGTTACAAATTAAGCATTTAAAATAGTATCTAACTAGCATGGTTCTAATTTAAGAGTTCTACTCTAAGACCTTTTTTCAGTAGATAGTTAGAAACTGAATCCAATTATATCTATGTAAACCAATGAGTAGATTCTGAAAAGCCGAAGCCCATTTATTTATTTATTTATTTAAATTTTACCAATAATAAAATTCCTAAATCAATTGCCGTGTCAGTCAAATATATCCTTTGAAAGGCATTTTTTCGCAGAAATTACTAAAACAGGAATAAAACAGAACTCTTATTTCCATTACATTTATTACGACCCGAAATGGCAAAGTTAGCTAATTGTAGGTCTACAACTAAACGAGCAAAATTAGATATTTAAGCAAACCTCGTTTTAACACCACTTAATATGTAAATTAAACAAAAATTTTCTTGGGAAAGTTTAATGGTTCTCCCAAAAATTTAAAATTTTAATGAACCAATATAGTTAAACCCCTGAATAATTCAGGAGGGATTTTTTTGAATTTTAATGATAGACAGTTGATCATAAACATGCGTTTGACAATTATTTTTATTCAACCACTATAAATTAGAAACAGAATAAAAGCACTCATAATTCAGTACTTAGGGATATGCCACAGCCCATCAGAGGAACGGTAATCGAATATTACTTTGATAATTAGCGTACGCTATTTAATTCCGAGGTTTACTCTCAAAATTTGGAATGAACTAACACATTCAACATCGCATATAAATTGTTTTCTGAAGGATACTTGTGGCATAATTTTCAATGTCTAAGTGTTTATTGGGAAATAACACCACACTTTAAAGGAAATTGCTGTATATTCCAAACGTTTCGGGTTCTAGATCAGACCCCGTTGTCAATGGCTAAGAAACTACGGATTAAAAAGATACAATTTCAAGATGTAAATTTAAATATTTGACAATATTTATTATTTGATTTTTGACGTAACTAGTGTTTTGGTGACCGGAACATTATTGTATAGATTCACAATGTCAAAACTTGCTAGTGTGAAAGTAATTTTATATTGTACATGTGATAATTTTTCTAAGAAATGTGCGCTTTTTCGAAGGGTTATTTATTGTATGCATAGGTTTTTCTAGTTCAGTTTTTGCTCTTATTCGATACTCTTGAGCTTCACTATTGTTTAATTTGTTTGCAGTTTGTTCTATAGCACTGATGATATCAAATGTTGGAATAGTTTTTGGGGAAATTGCAAAATTAAGGCCCTTTTGTAGAATTGAGTTTCAGAAGCGTTTAACTGTTTGTCTGAAAAATTAATGACAGTTTTTGACAGATCAAAATGTTGGTTTTTCAAATAATATTTTGTCAAAAATCAAATAAACATTGTCAAATATTTAAATTTACATCTTGAAATTGTACCTTTTTAATCCGTAGTTTCTTAGCCATTGACAACGGGGTCTGATCTAGAACCCGAAACGTTTGGAATATACAGCAATTTCCTTTAAAGTGTGGTGTTATTTTAATTTTTTAATACATACATATTTATATTTGAAAAACAAAACAATGTCCAAAGTCATAACATAAATTGAAATAACATCTGAATTTGCCCTGTTGAAGTAAAATAGATAATCAGTTTCTAATATGGGCGTATAAGTCAAAGAAGCGCACGGCAATAAAATTTTCTCAAGGTAAAGCAATAATTTAAAATATATAATCTGCTGGTAGGCTTAAATGTTTTAAATGGAAAGGAACGAAACTAACAAAAAAACTAAAAGCATATATTACTGAACCTGTAATGTCTTCGATGCACATTACATATAGAATCCAAAAAAATGTATGAATTAGATGTTGCGGTTTTAGTTCAATGCTGGTTCAATGCAAGTATATAATTGACGAAGGACCTTTAGCGGAACAATCAATACACACGTGCCGTCACATAAACGAATCACCAAATAAAAGTTATCACTAACCTTTTACGTCGAAGCTCTGTGGTGTTTTCTTGGTTCTTCTTTCTTGAGAGGCTAGCCCCGTAACAGTAGGAACAGGTTTTTAGAGCTTCGTCAGGTCAACACGTTACACAAAAAAATAGTGACGTAATGTTCATTGATTGAGCAAACAAAAATGCGGGTTTAACAACAAATGATGCGCTTTTGTAAACACAAAAGAAACAAAATGAAAGCGGTTTCGCGGTTGTTACGAACGGAGCTAAGAACTCGCGGAATCGTAACACGAAAAACAATAAAAAGCGGCCGTCTCTTCAGACGGGATCAAAGCGACCGAAAAGTTCGGAGTACAATACACGAATCTCCCAAGCGTCCAAAAAGCAAGGGATCCAAAACACGAATGTCAATACTGTCTATATTTTACACGCAAAAAACACTTACAATTAGCATTAGCGCGACGGAATGTTTTAGAAAAGTTGCAGAAGTTTAAAAATCATTGAAGTAATTCAATCAAATTGAAAACAATACACTAAACAAATTGCGGAAACGCACCATTCCGCCAGCCTTGAATTACTTATTTCAAAACTAAGGATCCACTGGCAGTGGACAAAGCTTTACAAGAGGTCGCTTCAAAGTACCACTTGCAGTTCTAACTGTAGAAACGCGTACAACACCATCACCTCCAGGATGTACGTCAATAATGCGCCCTAAATGCCAATTCAAAGGAGGTGAAGTATCTTGCTTCAAAATAACAAGAGTACCTGGCTTAACAACCTCCGAGGGATCAGTCCATTTACTCCGTTGATGAAGAGTATGTAAATATTCTTGCGACCAACGTTTCCAGAATGCCTGATGCAAACGACTCAGTAACTGCCATCTGTTGAGACGATTAGATGGGACAGATAAGAAATCAGATTCCGGAGGTGCTGTTAAAGGTTCCATGATAAGAAACATTCCAGGACTCAAGGCGGGAAGATCCGATGGATCGTTACTACAAGGGGTTATAGGTCGCGAGTTTAAAACTGCTTGGACCTGTGCAAATACAGTAGAAAGTTCTTCGTAGGTTAGGATTTGATCTCCAACGACACGTCTTAAGTGAGCTTTAACGGATTTAATTCCGCACTCCCATAGTCCTCCAAAGTGAGGAGCCGAAGGGGGATTGAAATGCCAAGAAATGGTTTCTCGTGCAGCAGTAGCTCTAAAAGCTTTCAAGATCTGCTTGTGAGCACACACAAAATTAGAACCACAACCACTATATATATGGCTACATCGACCACGACGTGCAATGAATCGTCGCAAAGCTGCCAAGAATGCATCAGCAGACAAATCTGATACGAGTTCTAGATGAACAGCTTTCATTGTAAAGCACTTAAACAGGCACAGATAAGCCTTTAAAGTTTTCGACCCTCTAGTTTTAGCCATGGTTATAGTAAAGGGACCAGCAAAATCTACTCCAACATGAGAAAAGGGTTTCAATTGTGAAACGCGGGAAATGGGCAAATTTCCCATGAAGGGTTGGTAAGCAGAAGGATTAAGCTTCCAACAAGAAACACATTTAGAAATGACAATACGAATTACTTTCTTTGCGTATAGAATCCAAAATCGTTGCTGCAAAAGAAATTGAACGGTTTGGATTCCTGCGTGAAGATTGGTGACATGACAATCTTCGACAATTAGATTAGTCAAACGACTTTTACTTGGTAGCAGTGCGGGAAATTTAGTGTCAAACGGCAATGGAGCATTAGCCAATCTACTACCAACTCTAAGAGTTCCCTGTTCATCAAGAAACGGCGAAAGTTTACGAAGCGATTTGGGCAAAAGTTTTCGTTCTCGAAGAAGGGAAATCTCTTTAGAGAAATATTGATCTTGAACATATCGAACAATGCGAAGCTGAGCCTGATATAACTCAGCAGCCAAAAATGATCCAGAGCCCCTGCGGTCTGGACCTAAAACTTTTAAGGGATTATAAGATTCAAAAGAGTATGGATTCATAGACAAATATTCCTCAGGGAGGTGTAGCAACAATCATGAATCATTACTGGACCACCTGCGAAGCTCAAATCCTCCTCGTCTTAAGAGTTCAATAATTTCTAACTGCAATGTTTGAGCCTTTTCAAATGATGAACTTCCAGCAATGATATCATCTACGTATGTGGACGATCGAACAATAGCGGCTGCTGATGGCAAAGAGCGGTCTTCTTCATCAGCCAACTGATTTGAAGTGCGGATAGCCAAAAAGGGTGCGGATGAATCTCCATAAGTGACAGTCTTGAGCCTATAGACTGCAACTAGATCTTGCGGAGAAAACAGCCAAATGATTCGCTGATAATTTTGATGTTCTGGGGCAATCAAAATCTGTCAATACATCATTTTGATGTCTGCAGTGAACACTACAGGATGAAATCGAAAATTCAACAAAATAGCGATAATGTCTTGCTGCAATTTGGGACCGATAAATAAACAATCATTCAAAGATAACCGATGAGGTATCTTAGTGGATGCATTAAACACTACACGAAGTTTGGTTGTGTTACTATCAGGTTTCAAAACACAATTATGCAGTATGTAGTAACAATCAGAAGCAGTAGATGGATCAGGAACCAACTCCATTTGATCCAGCTCCAAATACTCTTTGAGAAAATCACAATATTGTTTATAGAGATCTGGTTGCTGTAGAGGACGTCTTTCTAAAGAGTAAAAACGTTGTACGGCGAGATTATACATTCCATCAAAAGCAGGAAGTGTATTTCGAAAAGGAAGAGGCACAACGAATCTACCTGAATCCAATCTCCTGCATCCCTCGGAAAATATTTTTTCGCAGATAAGATCATCAGGGGACTGAACCAGTGCGGTAGGAACATCTTCAATTGTCCAGAACCTTTGGAGTGAATCATCTAATGATGCTACATCTTAAATTTTACAAAAAAGTTGGGTTTATGGCCGACTGAGAGTGAGAGTTAATAGAACTCGAAGACACTCTACCCATAAGGATGTAACCAAACACAGTGTTAATAGCATCAGGAACACCTTCCTTTCCCAGAAGACGTCTATCCAACAAAATTTGAGAAAATATATCGGCACCTAACAAAAGGTCAATAGCGCCTGGGCTATTGAAACCAGGATCAGCAAGTTTTAAATTGGTTAGATAAGCCATATTAGCCATGTTAATGGACGCAACAGGCATATCATTGCAAATGCGGGGTAAAACAACAGTATCAACAACAAAATTGTTAGTTAGTTGTGGCATAGAATTCTGAACAGATTTCAGTTTAGCAAAAATAGAACTAATTGAATAAAACAATTTTTCAAATTTATTGCGAATGTCATCCTCAAAGTCAAAATCATCGTTTGCATCTGAAATAAAACCTACAATGGAATTGTGATGTTTAAAAAATTCTGAATGAATTGAATCAACCATATCAATCATGCTAAAAAAACAATTCAACGTCGTCACCTCTTAAGGCTTTCTCGGCAGCAAAATAAATATCCTCTAATTTTTTAAACTCCGATTGCCGATAGTTTTTAAATTTACGTAAATTTTCAGCGGTTTTTGACATCTTAACAATAAATTAAAATCACTGTAACGCCACTGAACAAATCTAACACGATAGAACGAAAACAAAATACTATTCTAAAAATCTACAATTTTTTACTGTTGAAGTCGAAAGTACGAATTATCTGACCCAATGTCAAATAAATTCAAAACAATTTAGCAAAATAACCAAACAAACAAAACGATCTCTTGTAAGGTTTTTAACGCGACAAAAAAAATGCGTTTTATTTCCAACGGAATGAGTGAATATCCCGAACTTGCTTTCTCTTCTAACAAATAAAGAAACGAAAATTCAATGCGGTTTTCAACAATAATTGCAACGAAAAATCAATGGTTTGATCCTTAAACTTTGCACGAAATTAATTTAAATTGCATCCGGCTCGAAGTTGGACCAAATTATGTAATGTCTTCGATGCACATTACATATAGAATCCAAAAAAATGTATGAATTAGATGTTGCGGTTTTAGTTCAATGCTGGTTCAATGGAAGTATATAATTGACGAAGGACCTTTAGCGGAACAATCAATACACACGTGCCGTCACATAAACGAATCACCAAATAAAAGTTATCACTAACCTTTTACGTCGAAGCTCTGTGGTGTTTTCTTGGTTCTTCTTTCGTCAGAGGCTAGCCCCGTAACAGCAGGAACAAGTTTTTAGAGCTTCGTCAGGACAACACGTTACACAAAAAAATAGTGACGTAATGTTCATTGATTGAGCAAACAAAAATGCGGGTTTAACAACAAATGATGCGCTTTTGTAAACACAAAAGAAACAAAATGAAAGCGGTTTCGCGGTTGTTACGAACGGAGCTAAGAACTCGCGGAATCGTAACACAAAAAACAACAAAAAGCGGCCGTCTCTTCAGATGGGATCAAAGCGACCGAAAAGTTCGGAGTACAATACACGAATCTCGCAAGCGTCCAAAAAGCAAGGGATCCAAAACACGAATGTCAATACTGTCTATATTTTACACGCAAAAAACACTTACAATTAGCATTAGCGCGACGGAATGATTTAGAAAAGGTGCAGAAGTTTAAAAATCAATGAAGCAATTCAATCAAATTGAAAACAATACACTAAACAAATTGCGGGAACGCACCCGAACCACTAACTTACATTATAAATGAAATTTTGGAAACCACACTACTTCCCTTACAATTTAAAGAAAGCTGCCTTGCCTCAGTATATAAATCAGGTGAAAATAAGTGTTTAAAATTATAGACCAATTTCACTCATATACAATTTTGGAAAAATATTTGAAAAGTGTCTCAATCTCACTAAATCAATATAAGTACAGAAAAACCATTTATTAATAAAATCTTATAAAATTTGAATAATACAACACAAAAACCATCTCAGACTCTTTTGAATTGCAAAAAGCTTTATTTTGTCAGAGTGTCACATATAAACTTATTGAGAAGTTAAAACGTATAGACTTGAGGGGAAACTCAATTAAAATATTTCAAAATTATCTGTCTAATCGTCCACAACAAGTAAATATCAATAATAAAATAGTGATATCCAAATAATAAAAACGGGTGTTCCACACGGGACATTGTTTTTGGTATTTATATATGATTTATTATATTACCCTGGTTGTGAGATATTAGCATATGCTAATGACACGTATTAATCTGTGAAGGTCAGACATGGGAAATAACGTGGGCAAAAGCCCAAAATTCTCTTAATGAAGTGAAAAGGTGATAGATAATTTATGTCTTATTATAAACAAAACGAAATATGTGAGACTCGCTCCAACCCCTGTTGGTTTAAAAACAAATTTGCCCCAGCTGTCTATAGTAGGAGCTCATAAAACTGTGGAGCGAACAGAACCTTGCAAATGTTTAGGTTTGATCTGTGATCAACGCCTTTAATGGAACTTGCGTGCCGAATATATTTTGCAAAAAAATCAAAAAGCACCTTATGTATTTTACACCCGCCGAAATACCTTGAATAATAAGTTGTTATTAATCGCCTATAGAAGTAGTTATGGGATAAGTTCTTTGTAACCTGTTTATTAAAATTCCTTAAATAAAGTGCAGATCTGTCAAAATTATATAATAAGAATCATATACCAGATGCAGAAGCAAGAACAAATTAGAAACATATTCATTAATGCAAGAATATGCGATGTCCTTTTACATGCATGCAGCAATTAAACTCATGCACTATGCAAATAACTTATACCAAACAAGAACAAATGACCAACAATTATATAAATGCGATCGATACAATAAAATTATAGGGCATAACAGTATTTTTCATAATAGTATAAAAATGTATAACACCTTTATTAATATTATATTACATTAAATATTGAATATCACAATTTCCCACAGTAGCTTAAACTGTTAACTGTATCTGAATAATTTGTATATGAAAACCTTTTTTTCTTTCTCAAAATCAAAAATTAGTATTTAGCTAACTGACTTCATTATTTCAGTCTTTAAACTAATAAGAATTATCAATAACGATTCAATTTAACAATTTATTCTTTTTTTTCCGAGTTTGTTACTTTTCGCAAATACTGATATTGCATGTATGTTATCTTCCTTTTTACCTTTATATCCAATAAACATGCAAGACATATCATGGACATGTAAAAACCAACATATGTTGTTTCCTTTTTTATAGCCGTTAGGGGTATTTACTTGATGTAGCAAATGTAAATTTCCTATCCTGTTAGGATGGTCTCATATCTTTATAATAAGTTTTTGGAAGGAAACATGGAATTATTTACAAATGTAAATGTGTATTAGTAATGGTACGTTTAACCAGAAAGATAAATTATTTAATTTGACCTACGAAGAATTCTTGAGAACTACCCTTAATATAATACCGATATTCGATGGCATCCTATTAGGCAAAGAACCATTTTCAACAATTTATGATATAAAAATTAATACAGTAGTAGGTAGGCCCGAGAATACAAAAAGCAAAAGCTGGGTTCCAGTCCGAAGTAACTAAATCAAGTACCAGTACACAACTAAACATTATAAGAAAAACGACTACAATGGTAAAAATTCGGAAACCAATAAACTTTATATCAGACATCCAATGATTAAGTGTTATATAAGGAAACATAGAGTCATTTGAATGAAGGGAAAGTCGACTAATACCAGTAATCGTCTTTTGTCACCATTAGCTTTCAGCAATCAATAAACACAATAAAAAAACAAAAAACTGACTAAAAAAGATAACCTAAATAAAAAGCATGAAATAGTTCTTTATTGCAACATTTAAATACTTTTTCTGAAGACGGTACCAAGTTGAGCAGCGACGTTGCGAAGAATCTATACTATTGTTATAAATTTCGGGGGTTCAAATTAATTAAAGTTTAAAAACTATTATTCACTGCACTTTCTAGAACTTTTCTTTACATCAAATATTTTCCACAGCTGATTCTATACAATTACATCCAAATCATAACAACGAAATAGTTCATTGAAATTTTGCCTGAATCTGCAAAATGAGGTGGCAGATAATTAACGCAGAACATTTATGTTTTCGTGGGCATAGTACGAATATGCAGTTCCTTTTTACCGCAAGGGAGGAAAGCCCCCAAAACACGTTTTTTGCATTATTTCCGAAAACTACCATGATCATGATAAAAGTAACTCGACGATGGTGTTTCTTGTAAAATTTCAAATCGAAATCATGTCAAAATCAAAGAATTGTGCAATTATTTAAATTTTCAGTTCAGTTCATTACTTTCGTAATACATGACATTTGCGCGTAGACACTCCAATAGATAATAAAAAAATTGTCAATCGGAATTGCTTCTGTTCAGATTACTAAAGGATAGCGTATAGTATTTTAATAACATGTATGAGGTATGGTGGATTATGAAGTTATTATTATTTGAATATTTTGCTAACGATAATGTTTTTATATTCATTTGTTATTGAAGATATCGAAGTAATTATAAATTTACTGTTCAAATGAAAACATTTTATTTCCACGAAGTATCAAATATTTGAAGATTACTCACATGGAGAATTAGGTACTGCTATAGAAAAAAATTATCAATATTGGTTTTTCAATTTGAAAGTGAATCAAAATTTACTGAATCATTTCAGTAGAGTATCAATTGATAGTCAATAGGTATATTTCTTTTTTTTTTAATATTGGTTTTTCGTGTAACAAAAATCGCTTCGGGACAATTATTGTGGATGTATCTCTTAACAAAATTTGTATTAATTATAAAATTTTAAAGAGAACCTCATTAATAATTTCTAAAAATGTGTAAGTTACTTGTTCAGATGGATTCAGTTAAAAACCAAAAGGGTTGTCTTGAACTCAAAATTATAAATATTGGTGGTAGAGTTCCTTTAGATAGGGCTTGTTGTAGGAAGTTTCCTGCTTCTTTTCGAGAAAAACCACTATGCTCCTTTTTATGTACATTGTTTATAATATTTGCAGGAATTGGATTTTTTAAAAACCTTTCGAGATTAAACCGAATAACAACGTGATCATAATTTTACTTGAAATTATAATTAATTTGTATGCATATGCAGAGTAACTCCTATAATCCATATTATTTCAATATGAATATATAAAAAAGTTTTTTGTATTGTAATTAATCTATGGTTCCACAACCCCATTGTTACAATGACAACTGCATTAACCTGCACTTAAGAGAAGTATATTAAGTAGGAATATAACAAAAAGGTATTCAATTTCATTTCAATCTTTAATTTATATTTAATTTGAATTGTATATAAGGGTAATGTGAAATATAAATTTTGATGAAACCTTTCTACATTCATACTTCTTCCTATGTAAAAGCTAATCCCCGCAAATAAATTTGCAACTATTTCTACTATCCTTAAAAACAAACCTGACTATTACTTAACATTAAATTAATATTAATTCCACAATTGCCAAGTCCGACAATCCAGATGTACTATTATAAGCTACCTTTCTATTGTCCGATTTTTTTCCAAATACGAAAATCAATTCCGAAAATTTTTCATAAACAGACAGTTCTGTCAATCATTAGACGTTGCATTATTCAACATACGTTGCATATTCGCATAATGGAGTGTTTGTGCACACACTGCGTGCATTCCAAAAATTAAATTGAAAACTTAAATAATTAACCGACTTCCAAAAAGGAGGAGGTTATGAATTCGTCGCGTATTTTTTCGCTTTTTTTGTATGTATGTTACCAAATTTCTTCTCCTGTGGTGCACCGTTTTGAATGAATATGGTCTTGTTTAATATCCGGATTGGTGAAACTTCAAATTTTGGAAAAAAATTCTATTGATTAAATGATAAAATTTGTGAATGAACACATGCGTGCATGGATATATCCCTAATATTTTTTCGATAACTCCTTATGGATGTGTATAGTTTTTTAACATTTAATCTACTAAGGAAGAACCTTAGGTGATCTCATATACTTTTCTGCGATGTGCAACTTGCAGTTTTGCAGAAAATTTCATAGAAATGACATAACGGACATTTCCTCATAAATATTTTAATTCCAATGTAATAATGCGGTAATTTTAGGCACTGGAAGTTTTAATTGGGAATTTGAAAATTTTCTATGTACATCTCAAGCATATAGGTAGTAAAGCATAGTATTTTCGGCTCCTTAAATCAATGAGTACCAAGCTCGTTTTGATTGTATACAAGGCAAATACCTATTTAAATGCAAATTTTTCCATTTTGCGAAGACGGTGCATTTGGTTGTCACATTCTCCCAGCCTAATAGAAAATTCAGTGACAACACATGTAAAGTGATAGAAGAAGTTGCATTTATATGAAGATTGAAATATAGGACGGACTAGAATGATAGTGGTTCGTAGGCAGCCGTATATACAGGATGGTTGGAATATAGGGTGGACTAGACGTTTGGAGGTATAATAAAACATTTAAATATATATATATATATATATATAACCGACTTCCACCTATAACTAAAAAGCTAAAAATAATTATAACAAAATACAACTCTAGCAATTAAATAACACATTAAAAGGTGCTCATTCTGTACAAATTAATTACCTACCAATCTAGTATATTTTGAAGCCGGTGCCAAGCAAATCTAAAATCCTTCATTGCGTACTTATCTACTAATTCATCAAACTTGATTGTTGCTTGTAGTAGAGTAGAGCAGCCTGTGAGGCCTCTTCGCTATTTCAATTGCAATTGAAATAGCGAAGAGGCCTCACAGTCTAAACGCACGCAATGAAATTCAGAACTTATGGAATTGTTGAAAATTCTATTAAACACTGTACCGGCCCGGACCCGTCCGATAACAACTCAACCGGAAATAACAAATCAGCAGGCGGGAGGCGTGCCAACTGAGCGCCCAGGGCCAATCACACGCAGCCGTTCACGGTACCAACCAATAGGCGCCGAGCCGCGACTATATAACAGCGCGAACGCTTCTGAAAATCTTAGTATTCGAGTAACTAGAAGCGAAAGCAGAAGGCTACGAGAATTATGCGAACCGACCTGAAGAGGGCAGATGTGACTCTGCCGAAATGGCGTCATTTTACCACCGATCCCGGCAGGGATCAGTTATCAACTACGCGGATGATTTCCCGACTAAACCAACTAAAACACATACATATATATATATATATATATATATATATATATATATATATATATATATATATATATTATAATTTTTAGTGATGTAATGACTTAATTGGATGCAGTTTTCACATCTAATTTTCGATATTTTACTTTTAAGAAACAGTTATTATTTTGACCAATCTCGGTTAATGTTGAATAGAAAGACTTGTTTTCTAAATATATATATGTTTTATGAAAACTTTGCATACGATTCCAACTCAGATCCACTAAATTTGATTTGATTATCATCATTCTTTAAGTATGCTAATTATATTGACACTCATTTAATAGTCTCTTCGCTATGAATCTTATAATTAATCATTATACAGTTTTAAGTGATATAGCATAATACGACGCAGTTTTCAATTCTAATAAACTTTCTTTGATAACAATTTGCAATATTATTAAAAATAAAGTTGCTTAATTTAAACAATGTTTATATTCTTTGTAAAACCTAGTATATAACTGGAAAAAGTGACATAAAGATTCATTATACAATTTTTAGTAATGTGGCATAATTATATGTATTTTATAATTCCTCTTGTTTGATAAGAATTTTTGATATTATCAAAAATAAAGGTATTTTACTTCAAATTCAAAATCAAAATTCGCATTTGCTGACAAACCTCATATACAGTTAAAAAAGTGGTATGTAATGTTTAGAGTATACCTATCTGATCATGCAAATTTTTATGAAGAATAACTTTTTCTTTAAATAATATTCATGCAAACATTTTCCGTTCGAATCCAACTACTAAAAACATACTGTATATAGAGTCCAACTGAAAACCTCCATTTGAAGTTGATTGACTGACATTTATTCGATTTAATTCCAATCTAATTTCAAATTATTACAATTATTAGTAATACAGCATAATTGGATTTATTTTTCCATTCTAATAAACTTTCATTACAATTTGGGATATTTAAACAAAATTGATATTTCTTTTGAAACCTAGTATATAGTTAGAAAAGTTACATACATACTTATTATATAGTTTCTAGTGCAATGGCATAATTAGATGCAGATTTCAGAACATTTCAGATAGTACCAAAAATAAAGGTATACTTTTAAGCAAAATTGCTATTAGCAGACAAACCGTATACAAATACAAAAGTGACATGTAATGATTACAGTATACTTTTTTAGACCATGCAAATCTGTTTATGAAGAATAAATTCTTGTCTTAATATTATTTTTCCATGAATATTTATGTGAAATGTTAATGATTTAACTTTTTAAAACAAGAAATAAAATATAAAATTCACAATATTTATATTTACTCCTCTAACACCAAAACCAATGCGTTACATCAATTTTTATCAGTATTTCCATATGTTTTCCCAATAATCACTTTCTTCTCTATAATAATGTTATAAGATGCAGAAATCTAGACATATTTATCTAAAGTGTCACTTTTTTCTTTCGATTGTAGCCAAAAATTACCATCCTGAAGATTGTCCTTCCATCAACAATCTATATTAATCTATATATATATATATATATATATATATATATATATATATATATATATATATATATGTATATATATAGGCAAAGACAAAACTGTTAGGTGTCATTTTCTCCTCTGTCTCTCAACCGATTTTCTTTATTTTTGTTTTGTTTAGTAGCAATTGACGACCTTCAGAGCAGAAGGCTAAAATGTATTTAAAATATTGGTTAATTCATTAAATATAATATAATAAAAAAATATTATTTATGTCAATGCTAAACAAATAACAGAAACAGTGTCGCCAGATTGCTTGGAGAGAAAATTGTAAGATGGATTGACTCGAATGTAAAAGACGAATTAAACTAAAAGGAAATAAATTTTTACTAGTTCATAAAATTATTCTACATTCTCATGCTGTTGAAATAGAACCTAGGAAAAGTTATATTACATAATAATGGCCATACACTGGGCTCTTTCATTTGTAAATATGGTTTGTCAAATAAAATAAGTTTAAATGCAATTGATGAGTTTAATTCTGATAATATTTTATTAATTTTAATTTTATACTTTTAATTTAAAGTTCTTTTAGTTTTTTACCCTATAAATTTCATATAATTTGAATAAGATTACAAAAAATGTGAATTAATGCACTGATTATAATATTCAAGACAAATAGATTTGGCAGCCCTGAAATCATGGCTATCTTTAATGATTTGAATTTTGACATTTCAGAATATTGTTTGGTGTTAGATTATTATAACACGATGGTAAAGATAAGTTGTAAATTCAATGTGTAAAGTTCAAGATTTCAGCTACATTTACTGTGAGAAGTTTTTAACAAATGTGACTACCTATTACTTATATATTATTAATTAACAGCAGGCGCTTATAGTACTTTATATTTTCCATACAAAACAGAAATAGTTATTACTTACTACGTGTTTCATTTAAGTTAATAAAATTATATTGAATCTTTAGATTTTGGCTGAATGTTTATTAATATGTACTTATGTTTTGTAGTTATTTGGAATGTATAGAATAAAGGTTTTCTTCGTTTTATTTCTTACTTTAAGACTATTGAAGTTTTGAGTCTAAAATCAAAAAATATTTTTGAAAAATGTAGGTATTAATTAATGTTTCAAATATTACATTTAATATTAATTTATTATTTAATATAATGTTAATATTTTTAAACGGATTTATTCTTTTAGGTTAAACATTATAACTACATATTTGAATATAAATGCCGAATCTTTCATTTATTTTTCGGTAGGGAATCAGTTAGTTACTGTTTTGTGTTCATGCATTTTATCTAATAAACGATTTCATTATCATTACATCGTTCCATTCCTGCAAAATCTTGGTTTTATTACAAGGTAACTTACTTTTACCTAAAATAAACATGTCATTGACATTTTAAAGATGTGTATTTAAAATATGAAGAAATTCAATGCATTTACTGATTTGTTATAGTAAGTTAGGTACATATATCTATTTTACAAAGAAATATATTTTTATTGAATATATTTTTCCTTCGCAAACGGTCAAACTATTGAGTAACTATATATGAATAAGTGTTACATGGTGTCAAATCATGTGAAGACCATCTTTGATAGTTCAGCATCAAGCGTTGTTTATTCAGTAGTAAAATAGACAATGTAGTAGATCAGTATTTATTTTTCGGGCAAGTAGCAGTAACTTGTTGTAATTATTCTGTAAGTTTTCGTTGCGAATGTAATTATTTTATTACTACATTATTTTCATAATCTTCCGAAGGTGTGATGTAACAAAAAGTGGGAGGTCGTTTTACAAAATTATTTGGAATACCTATATTTGATTAAATTGTCATATATTTTTTAAATTTCAATAGACTTGTCAATATGACCCCGGTTTCTCCTCCACTTTATTTCTGATAGACATATACTTGACAAACGAACTTCAATAATATTCACAATTTGATGAAATAGGGTTGAATTTCGACCTCTGAGCTAATAATTTGGAAAATTTTGTGGGTTATTCTTGCTTCCATTTTATAATATGAATCACTAAAATCAAAAACAAACAGTACCGATACGAATCACAACATAATTAACAGCAAAAGAAAATAACTGGGACTCTAAGATATTAAAGTCAGTGATGCCAGTTGCTATTAAGTATTTTAGAAGTTATTAAAATTAAAATGAAAACGGAATTTAGGAACATTATTGATGTAATTACCGTTTGTTTAAAAAATGATGAGAAAATATTTGAGTAGCTCTTGCATCAACAGTTTTATTATATTTAAATAAAGTAAATAATTTAAAATTATTCGATCATAATAATAAATAACGTTGCAAAGTCTATGTGTTAAATCAGTTTTCATTTTATTAGAAATTTAACTTTTCGAAAAATTAATTTCTCGAAAAATATGAAATGCACTAATGAGCTCAATCCAAGGTAAAAATTATTTAGGCACTCATAAATAAAATTTCTAACATTATACTAAGTATACTAAGAATATATTTATTTGCAAAACTTCTTTCAATTAATTTGCATAAGAAAATTGATAAAATTAGTTTTGTTTTAGTATGACTGCATTTTGTGTATATCAATAGATATTTTATTTGAATAGTTACCGACGTATTCCTTTATTCAGGTATTAGTCAATAACGATTTTTTTTTCCTATCAACCGAACCTACGGAAGCTTAAAAATCTCACTGAAATGTTAGTTTGTAGTTTACTAAAACAACAGACCACACATGACATAATGGTATACCATATTTAATACTGTTAACAGTTAAAGAAAACGGAATATTAATTTATATTTGGAGTAAAGAATAAGAGCTCAATTAATACTAAAATTTACAAAAACATGCTACAAACAATCGTTTTTATTTTAGTAATTGAGACAAGCTGCAGTGCTACGTTATTATTATTATTAACGATGATATTGGCCACTATTACTTATATATCAAGTGTAATTTTACAAGGTTTTCCAACATATAAGACAGATAAAACATAGAGCCGAGTAGAATTACATGGAATTAAAAAATCTTGAAAAAAAGGTATATTAGGTGGCCCGTAAATAACAGCATATATACAAAGTGGTGAAAATCATATTATCGTATACTATTATAAAATTGTAGTTGTCTGTTTGTTTGCTGATTTTTTTTGCAAAGCTTACAGTTTGACTTAAATCTGGTATACATTTTATCCTCCTACATTGACAGGAACGGTAGATATAGGGAAAACACCACTACCATGTTCGGTAACACACAATTAATCAATTGGTTCCACCGCATGCACCAAATATTAGATTCTTGCATCAGCTTAGCTTTTATTAAAAATTCGGAATATGTCCATGTAACATGTTTCGATTTAAAAAAAAATTAACTGATATATCAAGTGTAATTTTACAAGGTTTTCCAACATATAAGACAGATAAAACTTAGAGCCGAGTAGAATTACATGGATTTAAAAAATCTTGAAAAAAAGGTATATTAGGTGGCCCGTAAATAACAGCATATATACAAAGTTGTTGAAATAATGGGGAAGTTATACGGGGTGGTTCAAAAAGATATATTGAGTGAACCATAAACAGTTGTATATACAGCTGGTTGAAAAACGAGTGGAGTTGAATTATATTTATACAGGGTGGATTACAAAATGTTATATTGTTAGGGTCATAAGTTGTTGCATATACAATGTGGGTGAAATAAGGATAAAATAGAATTATATTTATACAGGTTGGATAAATAAATATGATATGTAAGCAGTAAGCATAAGATGGAGTGGAATTATAACTTACAGGGGGGTTAAAAAATTGTTTTATATCCATAAGTATTTCACAAGTTCACAAGTAGCATATTATAGGATGGTTGAAATATGTAGTAGAGTATAATTACAGCTATACAAGTGGGTTTAAAAAATATTATAAAGGAATGTTATGATCTACAAACTGTTTCATATACCGGATAGATGAAATATAGTGTGGACTAGAATTCTAAGTATACAGGGTGAGGAGAAACTGTTATATTAAATGGCCTATAAGTAGTTGCATATACAAAGTTGTTGAAATATAGCGTGGACTAGAATAATAATTATATAGTGTGGGTGAAAAAGTTAGAAAAATTTTGTTATATAGGGTAGAGCATGAGCAGTTGCACAGGTAGGATATTTGAAATATAGGGATGAGTAGAGTTAAATAGTTAGATATTTAAAAATTGTTATATCGGGTGCTCCATAAGCAGTTGGAGTTTTGGTGAAATTTATTGGGATTTGATGGATTTATATTTATACAGTGTGGTAGAAAAAATGTGAAGCTGGGTGGTCGATAAGTAGTTGCACATACAAGGTTGTTGAAATAGAGGGTGGACTAGAAATATAGTTAAACAGTGTGGATAAAAAAAATGTTGGAATTTTTTTTTAAGATATAACATATAATATATGCAACATCTGAAACAATGGGCGAAGTAAAATTATACTTATACAGTTGTTGACATATGAGGTCGAAACAAATTATATTTTCCAGGATGGTTAAACAATATTTCAAAAATGGCTATTTAGCGTTTTCCATAAGCAGTTGCATAAATAAGATAGTTGAAATATAGAGTAGATCAGAATTATAGTTAAGTGTTATATTTGAAGAATAAAATTATGGTTATACAGTATGGTTCATAAACCGTTATACAAAGTATATACAAGATAGTTTAAATACAGATAGAAGTAAATTTCACTGTTATATAGGGTGGCCATCAACAGTTGCGCTTTGGGTGAAATATGTTGGGGTTTGGTGAATTTAGTTATACAAAGTGGTAAAATTGTGGCCCATAAGCATTTGCAGTTTGGGTGAAATGTATAGATTTATAGTTATGTTAGGTGGTTTAAGTTAGAAAAAAATACTATATAGAATAGCCCATATGTTTCATAAGCTATTTCTTTTTGCAAAGAATTCTACATTCCATATGCGGGTGACACCGCGGGTAAAGGCTAGTTATTATATAAAGCAGTTCTTCTATTTTAAGACATAAACTGAAATAGCTGTGGAAACATTATTGTGTCACAGATGTATAAACACAAAATTTTGTATGCTAACACGAAACCCTTACACTCAAGCTTAAGCTTAACTAAACTAAGCTGTCATCATATTGGAGTGAACCAAAAAAGATAGATAGATAGATTTAAACGTAAGATTCTGCAAGCTTTTATATTTCTGAGAAAATTAAGATTGGGCGCATGAGAATGGGTAAAAAAATAATCGACTTGTGACAAAGTGAAGGTAGGTATGTTTTAACATCCTGATAGCTAATTTCTCGTATTTTGCAAAATTAACTAGCCGTAATGACAAATTTCGCTTCGTAGGGTATCGCTGCTAATTAGAATTGACAGCTGAGAAACTGGTATTAGCTAATGACGATACGATTTGTATAAATACTTTAAATTTGAGAGGGATACATGGCGAGTTCTGCTACAATTTTTTGCTATGCGATACAATAAAAAAACATAACTTACCATTTTGCCAAGAAATTTCACCTAATAACATATTTGCTAGGCGCAAAGAATGCTGGTGCCCAGTGAGTGTAAGACCGCAAGTACGATAGTTATAGTGCAATTATTTCAATTTATCTAACTACTGGGGTTTTATAGGCTGTGTCCCACGTAAGCACATACAAAGTATTCATTACGTCCCTACTGGAAATTAAATTAATGCCTTTTTAGCGATTTTATATTGTCTGATCGCTCTTTGGTTTGTTTTCGTCCCCAGTTTCAGCTTGTGCCTGTCATTTTGACGCAACGCACTACCCGAACAGGGCAAAGCTCGTCTACGTGGGACACACTCTTAGGAATATTTTCTTCCAATTTCGAATTTGGTACTTAGCACTGACAAAAAGCCTGGAGTTAGTCTGGCGTTCAAAAATTATTAAATTTAAACTTGGTCCTGAAGTTAAAGCTATGAGACTATTAAGATGTCGAAACCTTTTAAAAAGTTTTGGAAGTAGGAGAGATATCCAAAATAAATGGTTTACTGACGAAAAATGTTTTACTATAAATACCTTAATAACAGCACAAAACGATAGGTTGTATATCTTCCTATCAACCAAAAAAAAACCTGTAACACCATAAACCGTTTCTTTAGAGAAAGGGACAAATTCAGTTACTATGTAATGGTGATTTATCAAGAAATTATAAAGTTGATTTGATTATTATTTGATTTTATCATTATCATGTACCATTGTCGCAGCTGTCAATAATTCGAAATAGCAGCGGTGTCCAACGAAGCAAAATTCCTCATCAGGAGACTAAAACCTTTATAGTGTAATAAAAAACAGTTATTTTTTGACTGATTCTTAAGCCCGACCTCATGTTGTATTTAGAAATATTCAAGCTTTAAGAATCTTATTTTTAAAGCTAGAATTGTCATCATGGAGTCTACCAGCATTTTACCATTTTAGTTTGCCAAAGTTTAGATACGTCTGCAATTTTGTTTCAAAAACTGGTTAAAAAATGACATTAGCAGTCTGACACCATCAGCCTTTTAAACAAGTGATATTTATTTAAAATTGAAGGAAATTGTATCCCGAATATGATTGTCATGTCCTCGTTTGCGTGACAGCTCTCGTTTTCGAGATATGATACAAAACTTATCTTTTTTGAATGGAAACCATAGTTGGCTATGACCTCAAAAAATCGGACATTTTTAGAGCTTTTCAACGATGTAATATTGTATATAGTTATTCATAAAAATAACGGAGTTATGGATGCTTTTCTCTCTTATTTTCACTTTTAACGTAGTTAGCCATGAAATAGATTGATTTATTAATAACTATTCCAAAAAACCTAGAACGATTTTTTTATCAGGTATATCAGATATAACGAAAAAACTAAATAAGTAGGTACTTACTAAAACCTTAAGAAATTAAAGTACATAATAATGGTTACAATTTATGTTCGAAAAGTCCACCATTGTTATTTAGACAAAAATTGCATCTTTTTAAGATTGACATTACCGCTTTCCTCACAGACCGCCTATCAATTTCTTCAATTGCTTGTAATACCGCCTTCCTTAGGTCACCAAGTGTCTCATACTTTCTTTTGTTTACTTTGTTTTTTAGGGCACCCCATAAATAGGCTATAACTGCCAAATCGGGAGATCATGTTGGAACCACTCAATTTCTAAACGAGTTCTCAAATTCAAATTATGCAACATGTCTTGAAAAGTGTATTGCAAGAAATGCAAGTAGCGCTCCCCAGTAAGTGATTCGCCATAGATAAAAGGCCCCAGAATAGTAGATAATACCACACCAAACATTAAAATCAAATTTTATCTGGGGACGACTTTGTTCTACATGGAAAGGGTTTTCTTTAGCTCAGATATGCTCATTGCGTCTATTGAACATACCGCAGTTAATAAATCTAGTTTCATCTGACCATAACACCTTTAATGGAAACTGTGGATTGTCAAGGCTTATGTCTCTACACCATGTACAAAACAAAATACGTCGATGTTCGTCATCAGCATGCAAAGTTTGAGAAACTGAAAGTTTGTACGGGTGGAACTTGTGCGCTTTCGGTCCCTTAACTACAGTTTGTTGAGATGTGCCAGCTTCTGCCGCAATCTCACGAGTTGATGTAGATGGATTTTGATTTACCTTTGCCAAAACATTTATTGGTGCTGCTTCGTTAATTTGATTACGTTCCTTTGGTGGTTTAGTATAAGATCCATATTTGCGTAAACTATCGTAAAGCCTCTTAAATGTATATAAAGCAGGTTGACGACGATTAAAATATCTATAAAAGTATTCCTCATATGCACGTACTGAATTTTTCCATTTTTCACGAAAACTTGTCAATATCGACTGTCAGTTCAGCACTACTAATGGAATTGCTCTCAAATGAGGAAACGTCAAAGTGAAAACAATCTTTTTCATGGCTACCTACGTTAAAAGTGAAAATAAGAGAGAAAAGCATCCATAACTCCGTTATTTTTATGAATAACTATATCGAGTATTACATCGTTGAAAAGCTCTAAAAATGTCCGATTTTTTGAGGTCATAGTCAACTATGGTTTCCATTCAAAAAAAGATAAGTTTGTACCATATCTCGAAAACGAGAGCTGTCACGAAAACGAGGACATGACAATCGCATTCGGGATACAATTCCCTTCAATTTTAATGTTTACACTTTTTTATAAAATCAAAAACAAAGGAGCTATAGGGATTTGACTAAATCGACAGAATTTCGTTTTTTCAAAATATCTAGTAAGCCATGACTTTTTACAAAAATCCGAAAGTGTCATTAAATTGGGCCAGTAAAACTGCAAATATTTCCCAATTTAACCATTGTTCTATCTCTGCTAGTTTCCGAGATCCCCATACTCATCATCAAAAAAAATATTTTAATGGAATTTTTATTCTGTAAATGTAATTTAAATTTGAGGTTAAATAAATTATTTTAAAACTTTATTACTTTTTGTTTATAAAGATTCCACCACAACTTCTTCTTGCTCCGGCTCTTTGAGATTCTTTACCTGTAATGAAAACTGTAATATCCAATTCGACTATTGTCAAACAATAAAACACCAAATTTTCGATATATTTTTGTATTATAAATTTTAGACTATTTACGAAACAGTCATATAAAATTAAAAAACGCAAATCAAAAATAGATAAAATTCAAAATATCGAACAAACTTAACTAACGTGAAAATCAAATAATTAGTCTAAAAAGTTCTGATTAAACGAATGACTCTTTTTAATAACAAAATTAATTTTACATGAAATTTTTGAAATTTTAAATGATACCACAAAATATATTTCCCAATGAATCAAATTTTTCTTAACTTCTATACTTTTAACTACTATAAGCGCCATATGAAAATGTTTAATTTAACTGCAATATTGTACTTTAATCACTTTAATTTTGTCTTAAAGCGTCAACCACCTTATCCTCTTGAGTCGTTTATTTGGTGTGGACTGGCTTTTACTACACCTTCTGATGTATCTGATTGATACCTCAAAACCACTTCTTCGTACCTCTGCTTGGCTCTCGACTCTCGTTCCAATCCCTCCTATCTTTCTGCTTCGTTATCTATCTACACCTTACTCTGCCTTCTTTCTTTATATATTTACTGCAATCTTGTACCAACATCTCTGCTCTCTTTTAAATTGACTTCTGTGCAGTATGCACCTTAACAGGTTTTGTGCACATCTGCGTTCTTCAATCTTCTGGTTGGTGTTGCTTTTCAATAACTTTGAACTACCAATTAAAAATTTTGAATTTTAAAAATTTTGTTCGTCAATTTTTTGAGAATTTAACCGTCACTTAAGAACCCCAAACAAAATTTACTTTAACGCTGCTGAAATCTGAATACCTCGTATGTCATGCCCTTCCACGTGTTTATAGATTTTATTATGACATACAACCACATTCTTCTAACTTTTTAATTACGTATTTTCCAATCTTCATTTTTCTATATTTTAATCCACTTGTTCAAATTTCACTTCTCAAATGGTTAATTTTCCAAAATACCATTCCATTTCATGTTCCCTGATGAAATTGCCACCCGCACTTCAAAAATACAACTTGCTTCTAAATTTCTAATTTTTTTTCATTGTTTACCACCAAAAATTGTTCTATCTGTCCTTGTCGTCCTGTGTAAATTTCAAATATATCGGTTAGCTATTTATGTCATAATTTTGATTATCTGTCATATCATATATAAATTTTGCTATTTATAGATGGAAATGTTCTAATAAGATCCCAAAAATGTTAGTTGTTGTCCTTTCTGTACGGAAAATATGAAGTTATTGGAAATCTGGACTAATGAAATTTTAAAACGTCACTCCCTAAGTTTTTGTTTGTAATGAAGGTAAAATTTAATTTTTTCTATTGGGTAAACAGTCTCGTTGTGTTATATAAAATTATTATAATCTTGCTATATGCTTGTTTAAACTACTACTTGCTTTTTAAGAAATTTTGTTAAAACTGTCAAACTTGTTGAATTTCAAACGATATGTTTCACTAGTTATACTTATTAAAAACGATTTCTATATGATTACTGCATTTATATCTACTGATGTTATCATTTTGTTTTTTACATCTAAGAACCACCCTAACATAATTTTTCACTGTCTATCAATATTTGTATTGTTTTTTAAGATATACTGAACTCTAATTTCATTAACACATGTGTTTATTTCCATTTCTATATATATATATATATATATATATATATATATATATATATATGCAAAGTTTATTTAACGCCCCCAAAAAATTATGAAACATTCTAAATTAATCGATCCGATAAAAACAACAGGCTAACATTAAAGGCGGTTGAAATGAAGACAAGGTACTTGAATCGAATTCTAATATTTTTGCACTGGCTATTTAAAGGCGACAACTTTGGTAGTTTAAAATTTGCGGCGTTTATTGAATCGAGAGCGAAAGAAGTGAACAGGTGTTTTTTATAATATTTCCCATTATGTTTGTAAACAGTGAATTTATTTGGTAAATAAAGACGTTTGAAAGTGAGTGTGAATTTTATGAAACTGAACACACAGAATCTTTGCAATATTAACTATTGGCTTAATTAGACATAAAAATATGAGTGTATGCATTATGTTTAGAAAGAAATATATTTCTTATTTCTATATCAGTGTTATATATTTGCCAAATAATTGCCCAGATTTAACACAATATGGGTTTTTGTGTTTCATCCACTTTATTTAATTCATCGCTTTCATTCATCGATAGAAATGTTTACCTTATTTTAGTTATTCTTGGAAAAAATCCCAAAATAAATTACGTTCATTCAGCGCTTCTGTGATATTGTTTGGTGCTTAACACTCTAGTTATCGTGTGCAAACTGTTGTTTTTACACCTATTGATTAACAGTTAGATAGGAGTTTTTGACTAATATATACAATTCAATTCGTGATTTGAGTTTCGTAACCTGATTAAGACGATATAATAAATATTAAATGTTCATAGTGTTAAATAAATATTTTGATGGGACATTGTATTTGTTGCAGAGCTGGAGAAAGGGATTCCTCTCGCAGCGCAGACAGGTTACTGCGCAGAGCTGGAGGAGCTGCAGGAACTGCTACACTTCCCCGAAGAAGTTGCCCTTCGCCTGGCTGATACTGAATATCAACTCTTTTATCAGGTAAATTTATATTAGAGAATAAAATCTAACAAATTTACACAAAAACAATATTTCACAGTGAAATAGCTACATACGATCTCTCAGCAATTAACTTATTAATAGCAACTAAAACAATATAAATCTAACAACTCACCTTCTGAACCAAGACTATTTTTTTCAATAAGTTTTCTTCAATTATTTCGCAATACTAGTAGCAGTGATTATTAATTTAACTTATTGTTATTTACTAGCATTTAAGTTAATATAGAAGTAAACTCATTCTCTATTAGCTTAGAGTAAATTAGTAATGGAAAAAGTAGTTATTATGTAAAACTACTAGTTACTTGATTAGATACAAAATAAACGAATACTTACTACTATATCTGATCGTTCTTTAAGAAATTTCTTATCCTAATTTGATTATTAAAATAAAATATTTAAATTAATATTAAGTTACTCTTCTAGTTACTCGAATACAGTATTCGAGTAACTAGAAGCATAAGCCGGAGGATACGAGAGTTATGCGAACCGACCTGGAGAGGGCAGATGCGAGTCTGCCGAAACGTCGTCATTTCACCATAGGTCCCGAGAGAGATCACTTATTAACTACGCGAATGAATTCTCGGAAACCACCCGATACATTTAGTACCCGCGAAAACTTAAGAACAAATATATATATATATATATATATATATATATATATATATATATATATATATATCTTAACGGAGGCCCACACTTTACACATTTAACAATAGATGAGCAAGTGAATTTCATTTGTTCCGACACGACACGGCCGTCCGACCCTACACACTGCCTCAATCTTGAAAT
The DNA here is from genome assembly GCA_034190945.1 of Octodonta nipae. Classification (NCBI taxonomy): domain Eukaryota; kingdom Metazoa; phylum Arthropoda; class Insecta; order Coleoptera; family Chrysomelidae; genus Octodonta; species Octodonta nipae. The sequence continues at coordinate 56,421,025 of CM067218.1, read as the reverse complement.
ACCCATCAAATTCAGTCCTCTGTTTAAAAAACAGGGAGCAGGTAATAAAAGGTACGAGGGGTTTCTGTAATTACGAGGGGTTGATTTAGGTTTTTTCTACAAATTTTGGTTTTTTGACATGTTTCACATTTTTTTATAAAATTCTCAACGTCTTTATTTAATCCTTTCCATTGGTATTTTTCTTTAATCCTGCGTATAGTTTCGTTTATTCCTCGGTGTAAGTTTCTTTTTCCATTGTGGTATTCTTCTAAAATAATTTGTCGTTCATCAAGATCTGGTGTCTTTGTTACATTCTGGCATATTTTAAATTTTATTTCCGTGTCAGCGTAAATGTAGCATAACATTTCTAAGATCGGTAAATCTACATTGTTTTCAACAAAATATGTTTTTGAAGGATCAAGTTCATTTTTAAATTTGTAAAGAGTATAAAATAATCTTTCGTTTGTTGAATCGGGATCATAAGGTAAAAATATTAAGTAGTAAGTTCTGTTCTTTACTGTCGCACTGTGTAAGATATTTAATTTGTTAAAGGTAATATCTAAATTTTCTTCGAAAATATCTTCTAGTATTTTTTCATGTAGTTCTTCTCGTGTTTGATTTTTCCAAAATATGCTTATTATATCTTTGTGTTGTTTATTTAATAATTGATCATTTAAATATTCCACTTTTGAATAATCGATTAATGAGGTTGTTTGATATAATTTAACGATGTTCTGAAATTCTGCGTCGATTTCTTCAATATCGATTTCTTGTTCTTCAGCTGTGTCTGTTTTTTCGCTGTCGGTTTCTGAGTTGTTTGAGGCTAATATTTTTGTTGCTAATTTCGAAGTTTCTTTAAAGTGATTGATCTTTATTAGTGAAAGTGCGTCTGCATTTTTATTAATTCGTCCTGGTTTATACATTATCTTGTAATCGTACTCTTCTAATTTTAGACGCCACCTGGCAAGACGACTGCCTGGGTCTTTTATGGAAAAAAGCCATGTTAAAGGGCGATGATCGGTGATTAGTAGGAAGGTTCTCGAATATAAGTAACATCTATATGTCTTGACTGCCCAAACTATTGCTAATAGTTCGCGTTCAATTGTTGAATATCTTGTTTCTGCTGGACAAAGTGTTCTTAAGGAGTATGCTATTGGTAAGTCTTTTCCTATAGGGCCTTGACTTAAAACTGCTCCTATACTGTATGCACTTGCATCACATGTGAGAACAACAGGTTCTTCGAAGTTGGGATATTTTAAAATTGGTTCTGAAATGAGAGCATTTTTTAATTCTTCAAATGATTTTTCACATTCTGAATTGAAGTTGAAAGGAACGTCTTTTTGTAGTAATCTCGTTAATGGTTTTGCTATCTTTGCAAAATTTGAAATAAATCGTCTATAATACCCTGCTAGACCTAAGAATGATTTTATTTCTTTGGTGGTTTTCGGTTTTGGAAAATTTTTAACTGCTTCAATTTTTGAAGGGTCTCGCTTGACTCCATCTTTTGTAACAATGTGGCCTAGATAAGCTACTTCTTTTCTCAGAAATTCACACGTATCTGGTTGTATCTTCAGACTTGAATTTCGTAATTTCGTGAAAACTTCTTTTAGTCTTTTATTATGCTCTTGTATTGTTGGTGCGTATATGAGTATATCGTCCATGTAAATTGCGGTTCTTTCATTTTGAATTCCTAGTAAAATTGAATCCATAACTCTTTGAAACGTTGCTGGTGCGTTTTTCAATCCAAACGGCATCATGACAAATTCATAGTGACCGTTCTCTACTGAAAATGCTGTTTTTTCTACGGATCGACTTCTACTTGGTGAAAGCCGGACGCTAAATCGAGGGATGTGAAATACTGACATTTTCCTAACTGATCGAGTAAATCTGAAATGTTTGGTAGGGGATATCGATCGTCTACTGTCACTTCGTTGAGTTTCCTGTAGTCTATGACTATCCTCCATTTTTGTTTTCCTGACGCATCTTTTTTCTTAGGGACTACCCAAACTGGTGAATTCCATGGGCTGATTGAAGGTTTGATTATTCCTTGTGATAGCATTTTTGAAACTTGGTTCTTTACTTCTTCTTTGTGTGCGTATGGACATCGATATGATTTTGTTATTATTGGTTTTGCGTCACCTGTATTTATTTTATGTTTTGTTTCATTCGTGAACGTGAGGTTATCTCCATCTAAATAAAATATATCTGAAAATTCTGTGCAAATTTGGATGATGTCTTCCTTTTCTTCGTCATTTAGATGATCTAATCTTAGTTGTAATATTTCTTCTTCTCGGTCAATGTAAGAGTTGTTTTCAAAATTTGAGTTTGAGAAATAATTTATTGAATAACTTTCGAGAGGTTCGATTTGTAAATTCTCAAAATTTCTGGTTTGATTAATTGCATAAGGATTTATTACTGTGGTATAAAATTCACCTTTATCATTTGTTTGTATTAACGCATATGGTAACCTGACTTTATTTATTTCTGTGGCTACTAATACAGCTTGTTTGTTTTTTAAATTACATTTTAGTTTTACGATTTTTTCACAGCGGGGTTCTATTTGAATTTCATTTGAAATATCACTGGGATTTGAATTTTTATTTGTCATTGTTGAAATATTTTCTGTGGGTTGATCGTTAAAATGATCTTTGGTAAATTTAAAACGAGGTGTTGATTTAAAATTTGTGATTAATTGTTCATTTTCAGATCAATTACACATTGGTATTGTTGTAGAAAATCTGACCCTAGAATACCGTCAAATTCGATATCTAAGTCATAAATGTACGCTTTGTGATGACTATCGTTTCCGACGGGAATTAATACTGATTCCGTTATTAAAATTTGTTGATTCGTTATGCCTTGTATAGTGATGTTTTCTTTGTTTCTGTTTTTATGGTTTTTGCAAGTTTGAGGTTTGAAAATCGATAAACCTGCGCCTGTATCAATTAAAATTTTAAATTGGTTTGTCATATCTTTTATATAATAGAGATGTAAGGTTGAGAGTTTGTATTTGGACTGTTAGAGTTTCTATGTGAGGTGGAGCTTCTGGAATGAAGTCCTCTTGAAAATTTTGAGTTTGAGCGGATTTCTTGATTGCGGACAAAAGTTGTTTATTAATGGAAGCATATAACTTTGAATTTAAACTTTTTAATCTTGATACAAAAGTTATAGCGTGTTCGTTTTCTAACTGATACATTTTTTGAAGGTCGTGTATTAAACTTGAAAAATCTCTCGTGTCGGCAAAATGTAATTCTAATAAATTTTTTATTTCAAGCCAAGTGCTTGGGTTTCTCGAATTGATTAATTCAGGGGTTTTTAATTTTAATTTATTCTTTATGTAAATAGTTAAAAATAGATTTTGGTCACCTACTGCCATGAGATTAGCGGTTTCGCAAGCGTTTATGAATGTTTGTAGATTAATTTGATTTCCGTCAAATTCTGGTACTAGACTGAAAATTTCTAAGAGTTTGTATGGCTCTATATGTTCCTCTGTGTGTGACATTTTTGAAAGTTCTTTGAAAGTTCGTTTTTTTTTCTTGAAAGATAATTAAATTGTTTTATAACAGTTTTTTGTTATTTTTAAGGATTATTTTTACCTTTTGAAGACATTAGAACATACAATTGTTTTATTGTTATTATTTAATCAAGATGATGATTCCTACCTTGTTTCCTTAGTTCTGCCAGTGGAGTGAGCAACCAATTCAGGACTTACGCGAGTTCTGTCACTGTAGACTTGGAGACTGGTTTTTCTTCTGCAATTCTGCTTTGTTGAATGAATCTGCTTTGTTTCCTAAGTTGTTCAGTGGAGTGAGCAACCAATTCAGGACTTACGCGGGTTCTGTCACTGTAGACTTGGAGACTGCGATTCTGCTTTTGTTGAAGGATTCTGCTTCTGCTGAGCGATTCTTCTTTTTCTGCGGGTTCGTTTTCTTGGTAAAGGATTGGAATCCAACGCCGGAGTGAGCAACCAATTTAGGAATTACGCGTGTTCTGTCGGCGTCCAAGATCTGGATGACAGCACCAAATTTTGTGTTAGCGCACAGGATAATCCAACTGCCAATGTTATGTCAGCGACCAGGATATCCGACTGTTTAAATGGTATGTCAGCGTACAGGATCCTACTGACTGCGCCAAATGTTATGAATGGGTTCTCATAAACAAAGTTTTAAAAAAGATTTTATTTTTTTAACACAAAAATTCACACTTTGAAATTACTTTATAACTTAACTTTGGATCTTAGCGATTTTAAATACGCGTTTAACAAATGTGATAGAACTTTACTTTATGAAGAACAAATGTGTTAGAGAGCTTATGCACTGAACTGTATGAGGAACGAACAGTGATAGAGCTACGAGAAAGCATATTTGAATGAATTTATAAGTTTAAGAATGCTTAGGCATCATTTCCGTTCTAGACACATGCATGGCAAAAATAGCAAGCCTGCAAAATAGCGGCGTAAACAACTAACAATGAGCTATTGTTTGATACAACGTAGTTACTTTGTTGAAGGTTAATCCAATGTTAAGTTTTACATATAATATACATACATATACATATATATATATATATATATATATATATATATATATATATATATATATATTATATATTACGGTAAAAGTGGATATTGCAGCAAATGTATACATTTTCCGGTAAATGTGCACATTTGCCTCCTTGTTTGGGTAATGTGCATTTAACTAACATTTACAATTTCAAATAAGGGAAATGTATATTAAATTCACAATGACCATGTCGTTTTGGTAAATGTGAGCATACAAAATACGAAATCGAAATAAAAATGTCCTGCTGCTGTGATTGGTGACAATGTTAGAGTTTCCATTCAGTCTCTTACCGGTGGACAAGGTTTTAATAGATGCATCTGTAAAGGAACATGTTCCTCAAAAAAATGCAGTTGTAAAAATGCTGGAATATTATGTAATTCCAGGGGCATAATGGCAATTCTTACTCAAATAAATAAAACTTTTTTCATTATGAAATTTCTATATGCTTCTTTATAGTTTTATAAAATTTAACTGTTAAAATAAAGAAAAGTATGATATTATTATTATTTGTTTGATAACTTACGACATATTATATAATATGTAAAGAAAAATATGTTTTGTTTGCTATTTAGGTACATTTTTTAATTAAAATAAGTTTCGTTATTAAAGCCTTTTGTATTATGTTTATTTAAAGAAATATTTTTTTACTCCAACATTTTTAATTTATTTGCATTTCAACTTTTCTTAAAACATGAAGGTAAGAGTACACATTTGACGGGAAATGTACATATACATTATATTCAGTACACATATACCTAACTTTTTGGGAAATGTACGCATTTTACAGTAAAAGTGTACATTTCGCAAGGGTGAACATTTACCGTAACATATATATATATATATATATATATATATCCGGTGTACATCCGTTCGTCTGTATTCGTTTGAAAAATCACTTGAGGTTTCGCCAAAATCATATTTGGCTTTTTCAAAAGATACTAAGTAACTGAAGAATTTCTGGTTCTTGATCTCAATTTATACCTGCCCTGTGAGCCCTCATTAGTACTTAATCTCTCAGGTACTTTATATTGTTTATTAGGTTGGGTTAACTGATGGTCAATTAAAGTGTTTATTGTATCTCGGGTTTCAATTTCAATCGCTTCTCGTATTGTTCTGATTTTGTAGTTTTCAACATTGACGATTTCTTTACAAGTATTAAACTCTATTTTATCCCCTGTTTCTTGTTCGTGTCTGAATAAAGTAGAGGTGGTCTGTTTGTTCTTTATGTATAGTTTGTGTTCGTCTCGACTGGCGGATATTCGCCTGTTTGTTTGGCCGACGTATAACTTGGAACAGTCTCCACATGAAATGCTATAAACTCCATGGTTCTCTAATGGCATTTTATCCTTTGGGTTCCCCAGCAATTTTCCGATTGTTGTTTGGGGTTTGTATGTAGTTCGAATTTTGTATTTACCCAGAAATCTCCCTATTCTGTCCGTTGTACCTCTGATGTATGGTAACTTTCATGGGCTACGTAGTCTTGGTCATCATTTTGTTTCTTTTTCTCATCCTGTTGTTTGTTTATTGCTTTTCTGATGGTGTGGTTATTGTAGCCATTTTTTTTTGAGGGTGGTTTTCATGAAAGCTAGTTCTTCTTTTCTAGTTTGCTGGTCTGTGAGACTTACCGATCGTGCTATAAGAGTGTTTGCTACTCCTTAGATCAAACATATTTCCATCCGTGAAACAGTATACACAAACATATATATATATATATATATATATATATATATATATATATATACGTATATATGTATATATATACTAAGTATTCGAGTAACTAGAAGCGAAAGCAGAAGGCTACGAGAATTATGCGAACCGACCTGAAGAGGGCAGATGTGACTCTGCCGAAACGTCGTCATTTTACCATCGATCCCGGCAGGGATCAGTTATCAACTACGCGGATGAAATCCCGGAAACCACCTAAAACATATATATATATATATATATATATATATATATATATATATATTGTCTTGCGTGCAAAAGAGTGACACCTCGAAGAGGATAGGTTGAATAGTGTCATGGTAATTCATAAAATGAAATATTAAAGTTTGATTAAAACCATAAAAACATCAATGTACAAATGTTTCTTTCAATTCAAAACTAGTCACCCAAAATAACTTTTAAAATATCTTTAACAGAAAATGACAAAAAACACGTTAATATACGTTTACGGGAGGACACATTTCAAACACATCTTTCACCCGGCATATTCAACCTCTAAGCGAGAGTGAATGTCACGAGTTTAAATACAAGGGGATCTTTTTAAAGTACCCCTTTTTGCCAATCTTTTGACACATCATTATTTAAAATCAGATTATTTTTCAGAGTAATGACCTAGAAACCGTAAACATTTAAATTTTTGATAATAATTGGCAGTTACACCAAAGGTTTAGGGTGGTTTTTAGGGTCTGTGATCACGAATCCGAGCTCAGATCTGCAAAACTCAAAATAGCGGATAACGAATCTGATAAAAAAATTCAAGAAGGGGGATCCAATGTGGGCGATGAAATAATCCACGAGACAAAAATTTCGTCCGCCATCTTGATTTTGTAAATTCCGGGCTCAAGATCAGTGACCCCAAAAACCCCTATGTATAAATTTTGGCATATATCGGTTGATTTAAAAAAAATTCATGTGCCATCTTGCATCCGCCAATTTGAATTTTGCAAGTCTGACCTCGGATTCGTGATCAGAGACTCTAAAAACTACCCTAAATCAATTTTGGTGTAAATGTCTAAAAAATAATCTGACTTTAAAAAATAGAAGCCAGATACAACGACGCTGATTGGACCGGATGAGACCCAATGACAATGACCGGCGATGCATGACCTATTAAAGGTATAAATACCAGGGATAAACTGAATTTCCCATCTTTCACCTGATGACGATAGCAGATATAACGCTATTGAAACGTTGTGAGATCAACCTTTTCCAGACGATGGAAGTCCAAGGAAACTTCGAGGAAGTTTGAGTAACAAACAACAGCTTCTATATCTTTGATCTAAAATTAAAAAGAGTATAAGTTATTCATTATATAAATTGAGAATGACATTTATAAAATTTCAGGAAGTTTTTTAGGTATGTGAAGTCATCTAAGCGTAACACTGACGCGGCTACTGAATCTATAGTTTTTGATAGCAAAATGAAACTATCGCCGAGACATTTGGTAACTATCTTGAAAGTATTTATCTAACGAAAGATACCAACAGCGTAGTTCTGGATAATTTAAATATATGCCTATTAATCGAAACCTTAATAGTTCATCGACACTGGTAACCGCCATGCTGCAAAAAACTTAAGCGAAATAATCATGTGGTGCCGAAAATATACTGAAAATATAATTATTTAAGAGTTTAATTGAGTTATTAATGCACTTATTATATAACTACATAATAAAATTTAATTTAAACTTTATAAATTAAAATATAACTGTATAATAAATACGAGTATATTCCTAGTCGCATAGAAGTTAAGAAAAGTTGTCCCAATTTTTAAAAGCGGGGAAATGAATGTCATAAAAAACTATAAACCTGTTGCTGTGTTGTCTACCGCATGTAAAATATTTGAAGTGAAACTCTAGAAAGTCTACTCTCATGTATACCCTATTATTCCTGAAGAACAGCACACATTTATGAAAAAACGATCAACTGTAAGTAATTTGCTTACATTTACCCAAATCGCTTTCCAGGTTGTGGGGAAAACTGGACATTTGGATGTCGTGTATATTTCCTTTGCGAATGCTTTGGACAAAGTATAGAATTTAGTACTACTGCAAAACTTAGAGTGTATGGGTCTCTCTGTTAATTTAGGAATATAAATAACTTTATTATTATAAAGCTGTTTATATTCTAGTGAAAAATTTCTGTATTTCTCTGACTTGGCAGCAACATTTCATTATATATTTTTTCTTGCCAAAAATACTAAGTTTTTTCTTTAGTGTTTTTTTTTTACTAATATGAAAATAGCTGAAGCCGTTTTCGTTTCAAATTAATCTTGTTTCATAACAATATGGTTATTGCAAAAACTAAAGATACTACACTTTTAGCCAAAATTCGCGTCCTTTGATGAACGCTGTATAAAGTTCAAAACATTGAAATCAATTACTTTCATCCTAGATTTAGATTGAAGATATTTATTTTCAGTTAACACTAACATTTGCCAAATTGTAGTGTAAAATAACAAGTTCATATCCAATACTAAAAAAATATGCGACCAATCTGGAAGTATATTTTTACAAAAAAAATTATCAAGATTTGTTCATAACTGCCGAAATTCTAAGGTTAAAAAACATGAGCAATAAATTCAACCGAATTGAGAACCTCCTCCTTTTTGAAGTCGGATATAAATGACCACCCCGTAGTCAAAGGCCTAAACAATTAGGCCGAATTGAATGAAACATTGACACCGTCTCTGTCTAAAATACAAACCATGAAAGGCTTTGCCCTGCTCTAGAATTAATCAATGAATGCTATTTTATCTTACCCTTATCCACGATAATTAATCTTACATAGCTTTATGAATGAAGCTTATATGTATTGATGATCGAACGATATATTGTAGTAGTTAGGTACATATAACTTAATTTGAATGACACATTTTAATGACAATGTTAAACATGTAGTAATCTTTTTATTGGGAAATTTAAAATCCCAAATTGGAAATAACATTTCCCAGGGATTTTGTAAACATTTTAACAATAATATATAATCAACATATTATTTTTAAAATAATAATATACGATATGAAATAAAAGGGTATGATAATGTAGATGATGTACGGAGTTGTATGCAATAATTTTTTTATTTCCAGGGTGCCAGCACCACTCGAAAATTCCTGGGAACAAATATAATTTCACGTTATGTTTGCACACTTCTTGGGAATAACACCACACTTGTAGAAAAGAATGATCATCCCAATTATTACTATTTAAAAGTTTAGGGATTTACATCAGACCCCGATCTCAATGGAAATAAAAAAAAATACAGAAAATTAAAAATCTGTAAATTTCACGGATGTCATGCAGAGATCAAACTCAACGCCAAAAGAAGCGGCTATTAATGCAAAAAAACGAAAGTTCGTTGGTACAAATACTTTTTAAGTATCCCTAAAAAAAATAGATTAAAACAGGCAATCTGGATAGTCATTTGTTAGTCGCTCTTGTACTGTTCCAACAATTTGGAAAAATTTAATTTAATTAGCCACACATGAGTAAAGGGGGATACTTATTAAGAAGTGTAGGATACGTGCATCGTTCAAGAATTAATTCGATTGAATTAAACCTTAAATAATTAAAAATATTCCCGGATATGTCATTCACAATATTCAAAGAGCACATTTGGATGGCCTTGCTTATAGTAAATTCGTTTACGGTGGTTAATTAGAACATATAATTTAATTTTTTTGATGTCATTATGTAGCAACTATTTGTATTTACCATCTCGTACGTATAAAGATGTGACGTTACTTTTCTATAATTTTTTTTACTTTCAGTTTTTTGCTGAGGGTAATAACTTTGAACATATGCTTTAGAGATCGAAAATAATGTTAAATATCCACGAACTCGCTTCAATCACAAAAAAGAGCAACTCATTCAAATAAAACAAAATAATAATAATAAAACAAAAAAAAAGTTCATCAACAAAACAAAACTACACAGTGCGTCCTCAGGTTGCGTATAGAGGAAAGCCCTTCTTTCAAAGCTAGGTGACATATTCGCTGCAAATAACGATTGCTATTGAAATAAAACCTTGAGTGGTCAGTTAGCCCCAAGGTCAAATACATACCTGAACCACAGAATAATCAAACCGAAACTCTCCGTTTGCTACAGATACAAATTTTTTTGCGCATGTGCGACAAAGCCATTAATTTGAGGGTAGGTTCAATGAACAACAGAATTATGCAGTATTATAATATTATTTCCAAGTTAAAAAATGAACCCTATCCTCAGAGTAAAAGCTACAAAAATAATCCTACTATTAAATATATGTTACTTACATATACACAATATTCAACTATATATCAATTATCAAACATAACCTAGCTATGGAGTGAAATTTACCGTGTTTAAAACAAAACAGTCCAAGGATCGCCTTACTAGCCTAAAGATTATGAGATTTATTTATTATTCACAATTTCAACAGGACTAGGTATACAAGTAAGGTCAGATTGTCAAACATTTTTTGAGACTTAAAATATGCTTTAAAAAGATTGTAAGTTGGACCTATTACTTCCACACCATTTGAAGTGGAACTTTTGGTATATCACAGATATATAAACAAACCTTTATTTCACACGACTTCTGATTAATTTTATTTATTCAACTGCCTCTAAAACTTAGATTTGACCCCAAACATCAAAAGTTCCGAAAAGAGTTTGGCTTCTGGGTTTGATTATTGTGTGTCTGAACGTAAAATGTTCCGCTCTTTCTGATTCCGGAATAAAAAATAGAGGTTTCTATTTAAAAAAACCTGTTGTATGTGTCATATCGCGTTATTTCGTAAAAAACGAGGACTGAAATTTAAAAAATGTTATATATCTTTCTTAACATACCGTGTATATTCTTCCCAAATGAAATAATGTTTTTATTTCAATTATCCGCTGCTTTGGTAATGTACTTTATATTTATTTGATTGGCTAATAAATGCTAACTGTAAAGATTTTTTAAAGCTAAAATATATTTGAGAATTAAGTTTAAAATTGTTGTAAGGAATCTTGCCAATCCCTATCTTCCCAACAGATTCTTCTAAAATCGCCGAAGTGACTAATGTGTGGAATATTAATTTCAGCAGTTGTGGAAAGCTTATCTGTTTAGTATTAGAAATACTTGATTAATTTAACAAATTAATTTCCATCAAGTTTAGTAATATATATGATGATCTGTAACTGTGTTGCTCAGGAAAGGAGAGCCCTTGTAAAGCACCAGTGTATAATCCTATTAATTCTCTAAGTGGAAACACTTGTTATCATGTGATAAAGCTAAGCCCTAGTAGTAAGCTTCCTCCTTTGAAAGTTACGTGTTGTATTTTATTTGTGGCATGCGATCATAGCTGCTGCAATTATTAATGTAGATTTGTTAGTTACTTGTCTTTATCTTACCATTGTTATCTATTGTAAATATATAAACTTTCCTACATTATTTTTGTATAAATTATTTAATTCCAATCTGGGCCTCAAGTCAGAGCAACGAAAATTTGCCTCTTTTAATTTCTTATAATGCTCACGTATGTAAACCTCAGGATCGCATCTCAATCTTGCTGTTATTTGGTAACTTCTGAACGACTTGACCGTTTGCAATCATATTCACATAATATACAGGGTCGAGAAATAAACTTCTGGCTTAAACAAAAAGTGAAACCGGAATTGGCATAAACAGACCAAAAGTTTTTTTTTTCATATATAATATTCATATTTTTATCGCCGATTCGGATTCAACGTTGAAAAATAGACACGTTTTCTTGAAAAAAAATTGAAAAAATGCATTTTTGGTCCTCTGTAGTGTCTTAGAAAAGTAGATCCGAAAAACAGCTTTCTATCTAAACAAACAAAACTCGACTGTACAAACTGGGTGGTGCTCAGGTCTTTTATCACTGAGGTTTTACATGCAAAGTACATTATCTGCACAGGAACTACCTGTTCTCAAAACACTTATTTACAGTAATGTTCCCTACAGTCTACCAACCAACACAGGTCCATTTCGATAGTAATTCCCTTCTTTCATGTATGCAATCATTAAATGCGTCGACTAGCAGCTCTAAAATATCTAATTGGCTTCAACTGAACTAGGCATCCGTTCAGTTCCAATTACTTTCTCTGTTATACCTCGCAGGTGCAGTCAGGCAGCTGCCACATTTTTGTCCCACTCTTCTTTGCACGTTTTAGTAATGTTAAAATTGTCAGATATCCCAGCCTGTTAATCTCTAGGTGCTTTAAGTCTACGTTAACGGGAAGTTGGGGAAAATTATTTTCTTGTATTCTCATACAAGCGCCTTCTTTCTGCGAAGTTCTGGAGCAGTATCTGACTTAGAACCAGTTGTAGCTGCAACCAAATACCGTAACAGGTAGTACGCCATATAAGATACATTGTGCTAGTAAGTTCGCGATCTACCAACCCAGTATGACCATTTTTGAGTCACACCGAAGCACAGTATTCAGTTGCTAAATACAACAATCACAGGGTTCAAGTATGTAGCCTAATCCTTTGCAGAATGCCATGTAGAATCACATAATTTCTGGAATTAAATCTAGTATTAGCTTTCACAGTGAGGTTAGTTTAATTCTTTATGTCAGAAAGTGTTCTGTCCATTGTAACTCCAAGTATTTGAGATTCTGATTAACCTTCAGCAATTTCTCTTCGAAGTATATTTTCAATCCGTGTCTTCAAGATGTGTAGTGGGCTGATCGCCCGTTACTTCACCTTTAATCCAGCTTGTCTTCTCCTAGTATTTGAAGTACCAATATCGGGAACTACAAGACAGCGCCTGTCATTCGATTCACTCCAGTGTTTTTTACCATTGTTGTTCCTTTGTTGTTGACTGGGTATTCCCCAGGATAGTAACTGGTACAACTGATCTGAGAATAAACGGTTGTACTCAACTTTCTAAAGCGCGAAGTCATTTTGCAATTTTACCGATTGTAGTGTGCTTTAAAGTACTTTCTATCCTTTGAATCCTAAGTTTTGGCAACACCGGCAATAGGCGGCTCCATCTTTCTATTTCTTTCAGATCCTCTTGCTAAAAAAAAAATGGTGCTTGACCTCTCAGATGTCGGTGTTAATTTCTCATTGAAACATATAATATTTCAAGATTTTAATAGGCGGGTGGCCAAAATTAATAATAGATTCTTACATACGTACGAATGTTAAAAAGTCAGGAAATAAAATATAATCTTTTCTTCACAGGTTTGCCAGCCTACAAATCGGCTTCAAATAAATACACAATGAAAACAGTTATCAACAGTTATTTCCTGGTATAACTTGACATTTCAGTTTTGTGATTTTTGCAGACTGTTCTTGTGAAATTCCGTTAAAAAAAGTTTTATTTTGTAAAAAAATATGCAGTCATCACTGTATCTACACTAATATAATACAATTTAAAAGAATTCACATTGAATATTACTTAACAGGGTACAGTTTAAATTATCGAAATTGTTTAATTCCTTTTAGAGTAGGCGATAAATATATAAAATAATTTGGTCAAGTGCGAGTTGGACTCGCATACTTAGGGTTCTGTACCACCTTCAAGATTCGGATATTCCAGTTTCAGACAAGCAGAGAATGAGTGCATTTTCTTATACTTACCCTTATATCTTTTAAAGGAAGCGTTTTAAATTTATAAAAAATATACACTTTGATTTTCCAAATACAGACTTTTTATTTTATCTGCTTTAGGATTCGCTTGATTTTTATCACAATACATATGTATTTAATTTTCTAATTTGGCCCCCAAAAAGTAAAATTAGAGTTTTATTTTACTAAGAAACTTTCAGAAATGCCTTTTATAATATACTGTCTGAGTTTTGAGGCTCTGTAGATTGGAAGAAAACGGCAAAATAGGTCAAAGTTTAAATTATATATTATTAAATCTGTTATTCAAATTATTTAAAAATATAAATAAAATATATTTTTCAAATTTTAAATAGTGTAGTTTCTAAAGTGGGAATTAAGTCGATGTTAAATATTTTTAATATCTTTTATACAAATGATTTAAAAATATGTTATATTTGTAATTCACATAATGAGCCTTTTATCTGATATGTGATGCGTTTGAAAATTGAATCTTTATTTTCAATTTAATTGTATAATTTGTCCCTAAAATTACTATGGGGGTTTTCTAGTAATTTATTTTCCGTTTAATTCTATTATTTGGAGGCCAAATAATAGAATTAGGGATTTTTTCATATTTTTTCTATAAACAGAGTTTGGGGAATAACGGGGAGAATGGGTAATTTTTTAAAAATATTTTTTTAATATATTTTAATATATTTATTTTAAAAAAATTAAAAAAATGTATTTGTACTTATTTGTCATAATGAGCCCTGGGATTTGATATATTACATGACCCGTTAGATTATAATTATAATTTTTTATTTTCCATTTAATTCTATAATTTGCCCCCCAAAATGAATATTAGGGGTTTCTTCTTATTTTTCCAGTAAAGTTCAGGTGAGGGGCTATACTCCCAGTTAAAATTTCTCAGCTTATGGTTTCGGAGATAAGGGGGGGAGTGGGCAAACTTTTTTATATTTTTGTTAATATCTTTTAATTAATTTATTTTATAAATATGGAAAAAATATATTTGTTTTCTTCATCATGAGCCCTTTTATTTGATATATAACATGCTGGGTTAGAAACAATTTTAATTTTATATTTTCCATTTCATTCTATAATTTGCCCCCCAAAAAAATATTAGGGTTTTTTTCTTATTTTTCCAGTAAAGTTCAGGTGAGGCGCTATACCTCCATTGTTTTTTCAAAATTTTCCAGCTTATGGTTTTGGAGATAGGGGGAGATGGGTAAAATTTTTTATATTTTTGTTAATATCTTTTAATTAATTTATTTTAAAAATATAAAAAAAATATATTTGTTTTCGTCATAATGAGCCCTTTCATTTGATATATAACATGATGCGTTAGAAACAATTTTAATTTTAATTTTTCATTTAATTCTATAATTTGCCCCCCCCCCAAATAAATATTAGGGGTTTCTCCTTAATATTCCAGTAAAGTTCAGGTGAGGGGCTATACCTCCATTTTTTTTCAAAATTTTCCAGCTTATGGTTTCGGAGATAAGGGGGGGATGGGTAATTTTTTTTATATTTTTGTTAATATCTATTAATTAATTTATTTTAAAAATATGAAAAAAAATATATTTGTTTTCGTCATAATGAGCCCTTTCATTTGATATATAACATGATGGGTTAGAAACAATTTTAATTTTCCATTTAATTCTATAATTTGCTCCCCCAAAATAAATATTAGGGGTTTCTCCTTAATTTGCCAGTAAAGTTCAGGTGAGGGGCTATACCTCCATTTTTTTTCAAAATTTTCCAGCTTATGGTTTCGGAGATAAGGGCGGGGAAATGGGTACATTTTTTTATATTTTTGTTAATATCTTTTAATTAATTTATTTTAAAAATATGAAAAAAATATATTTGTTTTCGTCGTAATGAGCCCTCTCATTTGATATATAACATGATGGGTTAGAAACAATTTTAATTTTATATTTTCCATTTAATTCTGTAAAGGGCTCCCCAAAATTACAAGTAGAGGTTTCTCCTTATTTTTCCAGTAAACTTTAGGTCAGAACCTTTAAAGCTATTTTTTCAAAACTTTACGTTTTATAGTTTCGGAGATAAGGGGGGGATGGGTCAATTTTGGTATATTTTCGTTAATATCTTTTTAAATAATTTTTTTAATATTAAAAAAATATATTTGTGTTCCTCAGAATGAGACCTTTCATTTGATATATTACATGATGCGTTTGAAAAATTTTTTTATTTTTAAATTTTTATTTAATTCTATAATTTGCCCCCAAAAATTATTATTAATGGTTTCTTCTTAATTTTCCTGTAAAGTTCAGGTGAGCGGCTATACCTCCATTTTTTTTCAAAATTTTCCAGCTTATGGTTTCGGAGATAAGGGGAGGGAATGGGTAAATTTTGGTATATTTTCATTAATATCTTTTTAAATATATTTAATGGTTTCTCCTTAATTTTCCTGTAAAGTTCGGGCAACGCTCTATATTTCCTATTTTTTTCAAAATTTTAGGCTGAGTAGTTTCGGAGATCAGGGGGGGAACGGTCGATTTTTTTAGTTTTTCCCCCCAGAAGTACCCCTAAAATCAATTTTTTTTCTTTTACCATATGTACTCCTGATCGGGTAACCAAACTATACATTGATACCAAATTTCAACCTCTTCCGTCCAGTAGTTTAGGAGAAAATGGCTGTGATGTGACAGAGGCAGAAATCAGGAGTGATATTATAAGGGTATCCGTATATTGTATATACAGAACCCTAAAAAGATACTAACGAATTGAGGACCTAATTTTTTCGAAGTCGGTTAAAACGGTTTGGAGCATATTTCAAAGTAAAGAAAATGGAAACTAATTCTAAATGACCCCTTTTCTTCATACATAGCATAACGGATGTAAGAGTTAATGTTATGAAATATCGATATTTCCCAATGTCATGTAGTGAATCACACAAGCTTATTAAGTCTGTGTAAACCACAATAAGGTGTTTTCACAAAATGCCCAATATTTATGAAGGAACTCACACAGGGAATTCCAAGGGGAATTCAAAGGCCGGGTGATAACCTTATTCTAGCCTTATCGGTACCTGAGTCTAGGTCTCCAGATACGAAAGTAACGTTAAAATTTCTTGTATAATGCGTCTAAAATATTTGATTTAGATTTATGAAGCTTTAACTAATTTCTTATGGTTTAGTCGAAGTCGATTAATTATTTATCTTTATTTATCCTTTATAATGAGAGTGTGCGCAAAGTAGTTAATACAATAAAAAATGATTCTTGGCAATTATTAAATACTTGAAATTGACCTTTAATGGGGATTTGTATTTGCTACCTTAAAATCAATCAAAAGGACTAGGTTGTCTCATATTTTAAAGTTTACAACTGTTTTCACTTTGGCATATCATTACTCGGTTCATCCAAACTCAGTTCATTAATTGTTGTAGATGTAATGTTCTAGAAAATTAAATCTTAAATATCTGAAAGGATTTTTGTCATAGATAAGCTTTTGAATTCTACTGGAGAACAGGGGCTTGTAGGAAACTGCTACAAATTGTACATCAAATTTAGAAATCTGTTATTTTCTACTTTAAGGGCATCTTGAATAGTTTAGCGGTAACAATCTAGCATTTGAGAATAGTATTGCGAATGTAATTAATGGAGTTAAGTAAATTTTATAGAGAAACATGATTAAAATGTTCAGAAAACAAATTTGGATTTCGTCGAGTATTAGTATAACTAGGTTTCATACAAAGGCAGTGAATGATCTAATTTTGTCTACTTTTAAATCTTGAACAAGAAATTGAAGTAATATATTTCGATTTAAATATGAAATTATTTTGGTTCCAAAAAGAGGTGTGGTTCTATTTCACGCAAAAACCATTGTAAAACGTTGGGCTTGATTACACTTACATTCTAAATTGTATGTTACATAATAAATAAGTTTAATTATACGAATTTCTGCACAAAATGTTCAGCTAAGAAAATAAAACTTTTATTAATTAAACATTATTAATTGGGGATAATAAATAAATATAACGGTGTAGAACTTTATTCAGGCCAACTCAGGAAACTACAAAGTGAGAGGGTGTATGGAGCAAATAGCGACATCTCGACTTAAGTATAATTGGGGAGTTATACTTAAGTCTGACAATGTCGTTTACTGTAAGTACTTGTAATAGATGTTCACATATAGGTTGAAAAAGTTCGGATTGTGAAACAGTATTGCCCAAACAATACTGTTACGCAGTAGTTTATGAATAACTGAAGAGGCAAATAGTTATTTTAAGGTCTGTTCCTACACGACCTAAAACTGATAAGCAACCGGTAACATCATTGTAAACAGTAACTCGTCACTGCGCACGAAGATTATCGGTTGTGTATCGGTAACTTGTTCTGTTGGAACGAACCTTTAGATGTTGATTTGGGGTTTTCACTCTTCACAATGGTGTCGGTTACGAATGTACATGCAATTTTACCCAATGCATACTTGCATCATACAACTTTTTATGAACTAATGAACCGTTTTCATTTTTTATAAACTAGTCACGACGATAAAATAGCTTGGACATCTGTCAATACTTTTTTTATAGAATGTTGTACAAACACCTATGTAACTTGACAAATACATTTGCCATTTCACTTGTTTTTGTGGCACATTAAATACTTTCAAACTCAGTTTGAGGTTAAAAGGCATGATAACTAACACAACCAAACATACGTTTCTTATTACAAGTATGTAGTCTCTTTTAAACATTTTTAGACCCGCTCAAAAAAAAATATATTTGAGAATAGTCCACTATGAGTTAAACTTTCTAGAAATGTAAATTTATCGTCGGTGGAAGAAAAGCGACATATCCTTGCCGCTCATTGGATGGTTTATTTTGCGCATTGCAACCATATTAATATCGTTAAGCACTTTTTTGGATGATTATTGGCAGAACCTTTACCTTTGCCGTAGCGCAAGGAAATATTATAGCCGTGTTAAATGCACATACTTAATACTAATATACTGCTAACGGAGTCTAGAGGAAGGCAAAAACATCTCGGTGCAAACATGTATATGTTTATATCGTGTCTTATGTGCCTGTTCGAAAATGCGTCTTTTTTCAATTCTGTTGTTGGGGTTATGTTTTCTCTCTGTTTAATCTCTGGTTAGTGGTTTCTCTTCACATTTACATTCTCTCAACAGGGTTGCAACACTGGCGGTTCGTACGGCGACTGAGAGTGGAGACCGAGGCCAGAGAGCGCAGACCACTACAAATGTCTCGGTCTAGTCTGCATGTACTGTGGGTTAAGATCGAGACCGCAACCAAAGCTGTTATTATCCATTGAGTATCGAAGTCTTTTGATGAAAAGTCGTGTTGTACTGTGTCGTTAAATACTGTGATTTGTTGCTATATTATTATTACAAATCTAAAAAAAGATATGTCTGCACCCTTGTATGATGATCTACAATTCTCCTTTTACCTATATTTGTATTTGATTTCATTTGTACAAATATTATCCCTTAAATTTTCTTCTCTGTAGGAGTCTACTTGTGCACTGCATATCGGACGATGCTGTCTGATCGTTTCAATCAGCTATTTACATTCTTCGTCAGAAAAAAGCAGTCACTTTTATATAAACACACATGCTTTTCGAGCGCGACACGAGACACTACTTGTGCTGGCTAGCGACGTTCTCTTTGTCTCCAGTCTCGCGTCTCTGTCTCTGGTCACTGTCGCTTGCGTGAACTGGCGTCCGTACAGCTATATGACAAGTACCGGTCGCGATTTCCTGTGTCTGTCTCCGATCGCGGTGCGAACCGCGAGCTTAAACGCACAATGGGTCAACTACGATAAAATCTGCTGTCTCTCTTAGTCGGTGACCTTTCCAGTTATGTGCGATAGCTGTGTCTTAGTATTAAGTATATGGATAAATCACAAAATCTAGGCAGTCAATAACCACATTCTCTGCCACGAAGTAAAAATACTTCACGTGTAGGAGCGGAATTGTATAATATTAATAATGCCAAGGTACTTGCATTCCTTACCCGTACTACAAGTACTACTAAAGAAACTTCGTCCGTTACATGCACCTTGGAAGAGATGTCTTTACTTCCGGGAAATTGCTGGTGCTATGACACTATTGTTTCTCCACTTTTATGGCTTGTAGCTCCGTTCTTCTGTATTGCCACAAAAGTCTATAAGCATTGTATAGTAACGCTATGCATTATTGTACCGAACAATAAATCTGAAGTGTACTGAGTTGGAAATGCCCAGATTTTGGGGGCAACATTGAACGGTTGCTATTAAAAATAAAGACCAACAATAATGAGTTGACACCAATAATATTTTCTTCCTCTTTTCGAAGTGTCATTCCTTTGTACGCAAGACATATATATATATATATATATATATATATATATATATATATATATATATATATATATATAAATATAATATATATTGTGTCTGGTTAGGGAACCTTCATCAGTTGCGCTTCCCACAATTGAGTGTCCTCTCGAACACTTCTTTATGCATTTGATGCATTTCGTTAAATTTGAAGACGCGAAATGTGAGACCGACATCTAGGATTTTCGAAAGAATCAGCACACAGAGATTCCGAATCTGGAGCCGTTCCGTGTAATTGCTGTTCTCCCTTAATTCCTAGGACAGAATGCGTTCAAAGGAATGACACCTCGAAAAGAGTATTCAATATCTCTGACAGGTGAAGTAACCTGAAAATTTTATCGTGACATTCTGTCCTAGGAGTTAAGGGAGAACAGCAATTACACGGAACGGCTCCAGATTCGGAATCTCTGTGTGCTGATTCTCTCGAAAATCCTAGATGTCGGTCTTACATCTCGCGTCTTCAAATTTAATATTTTCTTCTTGACATTTGAAACCTCTTTGTTGATATAACCTCAAATCTGCTACACTAACTACAAAAGATGCAACCAACAATCCGACTCTGAATTTTAATTAAAAAGTTAATCAAAGAAAACAAATTTTAAATATGTAAATAAAGATTATGAACTCGGACTGAATCTGTTTGATTGACTTTGATTCCTCTAGGGATCCTAATACTGAATTTTAAAGCAATAACCTATTTTAAATGAAATAATAGCAAATCATGTTTGAAAAATAAATAAACAAGTGATAATCAGCAAAATAGCCAAATTAAAAAAATTAATAAGAGTTTAATTTTGTGTACAATCTAGAAATGTATGACAACGAATTGAATTAATCAGGTTCAGAAATTGGCGAACACTTTAATTTGAACTTTACTCTAACGAAAAAAAGACAATCCTTTGTGGATGATAATAACCAATGTTTCTTTTCAAATCCCATTTGGTACGATTTGGTGTGTATTGAAAAGCAGAAAGCAAATAATTTCTCATGAATGCGGATGAAATATGATTAAATTCACATATTTATTATGTGATACCCTCCAAGAAAAACAGTGTGTGTTTATTTTATCATATTTGATACAAAGCCAAAATTTTGTTTGAGAACTTGATTGTTTTTATAAACTGAAATTTAAAAGAAGCTTTTATAGAAATACAAAAAAAACGATTGGCCTAATCGACCAGCAGTCTGAATTCCATAAGCAGACTTTATTTTCTTATGTAGTTGAAAATAATAGACAGCGTTGGTGTAATTCATATTAATGTTATTAAAACCTCAAATATATAAATGAACTGAATTGAAAATTTATATGAATTGGTTTAACAGAGGGTGTTCAAAAATGTCTAAACTAAATTTTACAAACCTTTTATCGTCAGACATGCCAGCTTATAGAATGATTATTCTGCCTGTTTGTTGGGATTTTATCTCTTCAGTTCTGTTTTGTATCAGATAGTTGTTATAAATCTGTAATAGAGAGATAATTTAGTTAGGCAATTTCCAAATATTGCCGGATTACTGTCAAACATATTTGATAAATACCATAAATTGTGCATCTTAGGGAATGTTATTCCACTCAGGATCGATGGTAGGTAAATTGACAATTAGGTCGATTTGCATAATTCTCGTATCCGTCTGCTCACACTTCTACCTAGTCGAATATTAATATTCCAGTAATATTCCAGGGATCAGTTATAAAAACTTGCAAACCATCTGTTGCATTTAGTACCAACAAACAATCATATAATTTTCAAAAAAAAAAAGATTATATTATTTCTTTAATATATCGAAAATATTTGCAATGATGACAAAAATATTAATATCAAGAGGTGATGCATCACAAATTTCCATTTTCCATTTAAATTACATCGGAGCAACATTCTCTTAAACTTTTATTTTATAGCCCCTATTGGAAAGAATATTTTGGATTGACCTACACATAGAAAATTAAAGCTCTAACAAAGGTTTGTTTCATTTTTTGGATACATTTATTCATTCAAAATTTATTCACGCTTAAAGGTGGATTAATGGTACATTATTTTTTCACGCAACTCACAACTTTATGGGAAAGCTTTATAGGACAAATTTTTGTAGCTATTATTTTTTATAACTTATCTCTATATAAGTTTTTGATATTTTTCACAGGTTGTAAACTAATTGCATTTGACTGGTTTTTCTTAATAACTGTTATCTTATATGTAGACGCGGGATGTAAACACGGACCTCTCGGATTTTCGGGGAAACTGGCACACAGAGATTTCGAATCTGGGGCCGTTCCGTGTAATTGCTATTCTCCCCTGTAATTGCTAGGTTAAAATGTCACGATGAAATTTTCAGGTTACTTCACCTCTCAGAGATATTGAATACTCTCTTCGAGGTGTCATTCTTTTGTACGCAAGACAATATATATATATATATATATATATATATATATATATATATATATGTTTCTGGTCGGGACCTTCATCAGTTGCACTTCCCACAATAAAATGTCATCTCGAACACTTATTTATGTGTTTGATACATAACGGTAAATTTGTAGACGCGAGATGTAAAGACGGGCATCTAGGATTTTCGGGGAAACTAGCACACAGAGATTCCGAATCTGGCGCCGTCCCGTGTAATTGCTGTTCTCCCGTAACTCCTAGGTTAGAATGTCACGATAAAATTACTTCACCAGTCAGAGATATTGATTACTCTCTTCGAGGTATCTTTCTTTTGTACGCAAGACAATATATATGATATATATTGTTTCCGGTCGGGAACCTTAATTAGTTGCGCTTCTCACAATAGAATGTCTTCTCGAACATTTATTAATGCATTTGATACATAACGGTAAATTTGTAGACGCGAGATGTAAAGACGGACATCTAGGATTTCCGGGGAAACTAGCACACAGAGATTCCGAATCTGGAGCCATTCCGTGTAAGTGCTGTTCTCCCATAACTCCTAGGTTAGAATGTCACGATAAAATTTTCAGGTTACTTCACCTGTCAGAGATATTGAATACTCTCTTCGAGGTGTCATTCTTTTGTATAAATTATTAGATTTTGGTAAAATTCTGTGTGTAGTTACTACTCCACTTAATCTATAAAATTCATTTATCACTAAAATGAACTTATTTCGAAGAGCAACTAAAAAAAAATAAAAGGAAAAATACGTATTTTAAGAATTTTCCGTAGATTCAAATCACTAAATTTACTTCAGAAAATAAGCTTCTTTATTTCCACTTTCAAAAATCCAGAATAAATATTACAACACTTTTCTTTGACTAACACTTCGATGAGTCAATGGCAAATTACCTAATCCACTGCTAACGTATAAACACAAAGTTTTGTACCCTAAAACCAAACCTTTCTTTTTTCGCTTCAAAGTTTCAACAGCGTAGCTGTCATTATCAATGAGTAAACCAAAACTATAAATAGTTTAGTTTAGTCGTCTTTATTATCAGAGTTAAATTGTGTTTACAAATTTCTTACTCCTAGTCCATATTTTGATACTTATTCCTTAATTTGTTTTCTATGTTACATTAACGTTTTCCGTGAGCTGTTACTATAATATTCCCTACACTATTCCTTAAGATACTTCATTCACTAAGATATTTCATTCCGTAAGATCATGTTATGTTACGTCCTGTCTAGTCTGCAGTAGCGCCATCCTGAGTCTCTTGGTCCTGTGTTTCTTGTTTTCGTCGTAGTTTGTGGCCTCAAAAAAAACTAAAAATATTTATAAATATTCCTTAATATATACTTAAAAACTATTGATAAATTAGAGGGGAAAATCCTAATGTTAATACACTAATCCTTAAGTATCTCACCTAATCTCATAATACATATGGTAATTGAGTTATTAAATACTTAAGTTCTTAAAATGGAAATTTCTAGGAATTCGTAGGTAATAAAATAGACAAAGGGTTATTTGGGATTGGACCTTTGTCGGAATTCATAAGGTTATTAGTTTTATATAATATTATGCTTTCGTAGGGGACCAATTCCTTACAATTGTTGACTTGTCTAACCAATCATAACGAATTTGAATCTATAGAGTGACTATGCTAAAAATCATGAGTGCTACACTAGATTTGTCAGATCTCCCGTAATTTATATGTGCAAAAGTTCCTTAAATCGAGTTCTAATAGCTCTATGTGTTTGCCCATAATATTTTCGATCACTGGCATTACATTTGATATTCCGGACTTTTCGAAATCATTAAGTTTATCTTTGGGATTGCCCCATAGTCTTTGTAAAATTTTCATTTTTCTGTATACTACCTTATACCAAGTTCTCTAAAAGTTCTTTTAAAGCCCTTAGTATAATGATTATTTGGACAAAGATAAACTTAGATTATTGTTTCTCGTTTCCAAAAGTTGACGCTTCATTTATTCTTAGTATAAGTTGTTTCTTTCTAATCAGCTAATCTACAATATTTACTGGATAACCATTACATATAGCTATTTCCCTAATTGTTTTCTTTTCTCTCTCAAACCTTTCTTTGGTAAGAAGGAATGTCAACAAACGACGTACAAGCAAAATGTTGCGTTGTTGACGGTGAAAATAATGTTTAGGTAAATATCTAAATGTGCTGGTATCCTTCCTATATACATCAAATTCTAAACGGTTTTTAGCATTTTTTAGAACACGTGCATACATCTAAAAAACAGGGAAATTCATTATTAAGATATAAGAAGAAATCATTAATATGAAACTTATTCGTATCAAAAGCAAAATATAACGTCCACATACTTTAGCCATACCCTATGAAAATATTGGGAGTCATTCTTTGCCTTAACTTCGAATCTGACCATAAACAAATTAGCAAGAGATGGAGACAAGGGATTCCCCATGGCCTTATTAATATACAGGATAATTTGTAGGACTAAAAATTAACTAATTTCGTAAGGAAAATAGAGAAATAAATAAATAATAAATGTCATTTATGTCTTTATACAACGGGATGATTTTTATATTAAACGTAAACAAAACAGAAAGTTGTATGGCATAGGCTACTTTTTATAAAAAAAATAACTCTAAACAAGATGAAAAAAAGTGAAAAGGGAAACTGAAGATTCTGGTATGATCTTTATAAAATTTGCAATAAATATAGTTAACAGTTTTTTTAGAGATTCAGTTAAAGAGATGAAAAAGAGCTGTAAAAGTTGGTAGGAATAATTTTATGGAGGTATAAGTATTGTTTCGAAGGTAGATTTAGTTTAGGTAGGTAGAAATATATAGAAAGGTCAAAAACATTGTGTTTATTAATTTGTAAAATTAACATTAAATAACAGAAAATTCACAAAATTATCTAAAAAGCAAAACAAACATATACCTATCAGATGATCATTATTTATTCGTTATTAACCAGATACAAAATTACATAGCTGCATCCAGCTGGAGGTACCAGCATTAAAAATTATTTAAAAAAATAAAAAATGGTGGTTAAATGGAATTGGACTTTATCGAACGAGAATGAAAAACGTATTTCAACTAATGTACATTTTGTCTTATATACGTTTGCTACTGAGAATCCCGCAACAGCCATTGTTTTAAATTCTTTTATAAATACTTAATATTTGCACTAGTTTTAAGGTGGTTTGGCAGATTATACAGCCCTTTTTACCAATTTCCAATTTTGCTTTGGGTTTTATATAATATTTTTATAGGTTTGATCAAAATTAAATATACTTAGATAATTATTGTTAGTTATAACTTTTATAATTTTTTTCTGAAGGTTTAGAAGTGGTTTGAGGGCTGTTTCATATGTAGAACCCCACACCTCTATGCTATATGTTGCCAAGCTGTTAAACATACCATGATAGGTTGTTGACAAAGTCTCAATGTTTGTTATTTTTTGTACCTTAAAGAATACATATAATAAATATCGAAGTTTATTAATAATCATTTTCATATGTACGTTCCATTTCATATTTTGATCAAATATTATACCTAAATATTTGGTATTTTCAACCCTGTGAAGCTCATTATTTCCTATTTTAATTTTTGGTGATCCGGCAATATGCCATTGTAGCTAGAAAATGTTAAATAGACCGACTTGTTGACATTAAAGTTTAGTTGGTTTATAATTATCCATTTTGCTATTTTTCCAGAAATAAATTAAAGGCGCTTATAGTTTCAGCTCATTAATTCTGAGAACTACAACAGCGGTGTCATCAGCATAAATAATAATCTTGTTACAGGGTATTATTGAAAGTAAATCGTTACCATAGATTAAGAATAACAGTGTTCCTAAAATGGTACCCTGGAGCATACTGTATTTAACAGTTCTCACTTGACTTATCTTGTCATATACAAAAACATATTGCTGCCGATCACTTAAGTAACTCTTAAATAATTTGCAAGGCAAACCTCTCATTCCATACTTTTGTAATTTATTATGTTGTGATTCACTACATCAAATGCTTTGGACAGATCTAAAAAACAGCAATGGTTGGCTGACTAGCATCAAGATTTTTGTATATACAGTCCAATAATTGGATCATGGCATATTAGGTACCATAACCCTTTAAAAAACCAAGTTGGTTAGAAACAATTATTTCATTTTTTCTTTAAAAAATTGTATAAACTGCTGTAGAAAATTTTCACAAGAATGCTTGCGAAATTGGACACTAGAAAACTAGGTAAACAATTATTTAGGTTATTCTTCGTTCCATTCTTAAAAATTGGTAGTACTTCAGCCACTTTAATTGCACTTGACCAGATATCTTTGTCAATACACATATTGAATACTTCAGCAAGGGGTTTCTTAATAAACTAGCTGATCCTGATTAACGTTAAGCATGAACTTTTTCAACGCCTCTACTTTTATTTTTTTAATGTACTTATTATATTTTCTACCCAAATTTCACATGTGGGGCTAAAAAAGAAGGTCGATGGACACCTCTCAAACAATATTGGTGGGATCTTTCTCTGGTCTAACAGGTACTTTTTTAGCTAGGTTTTCCCCTATTTCTGCAACAAATTTATGGAAAATGCTTGCAATATCGCCACCACTATTTGCACTTAGGTTTTCATGTTTAATGTAATCGATATTTTCTTTTTTACGTACACTTACCAATCTTATTGTTAACAAAATGTCACAATTTTTTATTGTCATTTTTATTTTATATACTTCTTCCTTTTCGTAATTTCCCTTCGCCACTGTAATAAGATTGGAAAGCTTGTTTGAATAGTTTTTATGTTTTTATATTTTATTTTAAAATCATCATTTGTTGGTGATATCTGGCAATCTTATTTACAACTTATTTTTATTTATAATCCACGACTTTCTTTTTCTTCTATTATCAAATTTTTTAGGACCACGAGACTGCTGTAGATAAACTGTGATGTGATCAATTAAATTTTTCATATAAGAATCAGGATTTAAATCGATTGATTTTTCTATCGATTTAAGCAACATTTTATATTTGGTTACATTTCTAGTATCTTTCTGAGAAGTAGGCAACTTTTCCAATCGAAATCATTCACGGATCATTACCACTAGCGAGTTATGATCCGTGAACTTAAAGTCTACCTTATCTGTTATTGATACTAGTATATGATTTATCTATTACGTTCTCTATACAAGAACCCCCGCAGGTGTCATTACTCCTTGCTATAGTAATAAATATCGGTACATATTTATTTCTCAGGAAATATTGAGGTAATACTCAGACTCAACATCAGCATTATAATCTCCAAAAATATTGTGATGTATCAACATTTCATAACTTGCAATGAAATCATTAACGCTGTTGATAAATTCTTATTGCTCCCACATACCCCATTTATCTTACACACTTAAAAGTAGCATATAATATTTTAAGCCTGTTTTCATGTTCCACACTTTCTCTAGCATTGATATTACTTTTTGTATGCATTAAAATACTATCTGCTTTATATAAACTGCTTCCATTATGAAAAACATTGTAACCTTCAATTTTATGTAACTAGATCAAATTAACCTTAAGTCTCACTAAACATATATACTATAATATTAGCCTTTTTATAATTTTTTTCAATTAGTAATAGTTCGAAGTTTTTGTCAATTCTTTGAATATTAACATTTAAAATTATAAATTCATCTGTGCTAGTTGTAGAATCAGTAAATTCAGTAATATCACAAAATTTCTCGATTTTCAGAATCACGAAAATTATAATCTAGATAATGAATCTAGTTAGAATAATAGTTACATTTTTGTTTATTCCTGGTTCAACATGTAGAATAAATTCTTTTTCATTTATGCATGCAGTGTTATCAAAACTGTTTTTAAGTTTATTTACATAAATATGGCAATTATTAATGTCATCCGTTGCATGATTAATATCCAAATTGACCTGTTATTTGTCTTTCACATACTTGCAGTTTATGCATCTTAGTTCTTTACGATTACAATTTTTATCTTCATTAATAAATTATGGAGATGTATTTTGACGATTTCCGGAAGCCGACCCACCTCCATGTAAGAAACTATAAGATATAATTTTATCATCCGGACTTTGTTAGCTCTCTCATTTGAGTTATTCTGCGGTGGTCCTTAACCCTGGTGTCCAGTGGTCGTTTAGTCTCCCTAATGTAGAGATTGCCACATTCAGAGGCTATGCTGTATATACAATTTTTTGTACTGCACGATTATCCGGCCTTGTTTTTGCGATCATGCTACTCATACTTTCATTATCAATATTACATTTTTAGTAATACCAATATTTTTATTATTAAAGCATCTTAAAGTTAAGTATATATACATATGGATACTGACTGACTTCGAGAGTCCCCATAGAATTAGATTAATAGATGTTTACCTCTAACATATTTTTATGTACTTACATGAAAAAAATTCTATAGATATTGATAATATAATCAGGCAAATAAGAGTCATAAAAACGAAAAAATAATAATTAGAAAATCTTAAGTAAAATTCATTTCAAACACCCACCTAGCCCGATATAAGATTTCGTATGGTATTAGCAGACACCCACCCTAAAATATCTAAGGTAATTTAGCGATGGTCCCTTTCTAAATTTAGAGTGATTATACCCACAGCAGTTATAGCATCTATTTAGATGAAATTCATCATATACAACACAATTTTGCCAGCAGACATATAGGTTGTCTCACTCATTTTTTTATTAATTTCACATATGGCATTAAGATTATTAATTCTCCCATTTTCATCCATATGTCCACATTAATAGAGTTTATATTTGCATTTAGATGTATTTCTATGAGTATGATTACCTTTTTTAGTTTGTCTTAACATGTTTGCGAATTTTCTGTATCTACAATTTTTATTTAAAGCAGTCTTTCACGTTCTTTCATTTCAAACTTTGCATTTCTGCTTTGCTGTATTATGTTTTTGGCTTTATTTCTATCATCCTCGCTATTAAACTTAATAACGGTCGTATTGTCTTTTATTTAAATTAATTTATCTACTTTTTTATGTTTTTAATGTCACCTACTGTCTTTTTAACTTTCGTTTTTTTATCCTTAGCTTTAATTATCAAGCAGAATTTCTTAACGCGCTCCTTTTTTTTGCTATCTCCGCGTAGGAACTATGATTATTATTCTCAAATTGCCCTTCAGTGTCATTTTGTTGTGTATTTCGACTTCCTTTCTCAGTTTTTCCCTGTCTTATGTAATTGCCAAAAGTAGAATTATGGAAAACTCAACAGAAACCACTGCATTTTTAAAATCTTGAAAATTCACTTAGATTCATGTTTTCTATAGTTGATAGAAGCGTTACTCTTGTATTGCATAACAAGCGGAGTTAGCTACAAAATTAAAAGGTATAATCATTTAGGAACTAGGCGCTCTTGGATCGAATGGGTTTTCCTTACATACTTGCCTCTAGATAGTAATGGAAACTGAAAATAAACTTACACATTTTCGAGTAATTAAATTGTAAATTCATTTTAAATCACTATTAATATTATGGTAGCAGTTGGAAACATTAATACTTTCGTGTTCTAACATTTAACATTATAATAACCCCTAAAAGGTATTACTAAACGAGGTTGTATATATACTCTGTGTACATCATATACCTGTTAGGGGATGTATATAAACATCAACCTCGGTAAAATTAATTGCACTATCACTCACTAAAATTACGCTTCTAATTTTCTCCTATTAGAATCACTTTGAAGGACGCTCGGCAAATTATCAATGTATATTGGACTGATGTATTTGTTTTACATTAAGCGCAAACTTAATTTCTATCAACTATGTTGGAGTTTAACTATCACGTAATATCGATTTACATAATTTAGTTTATATAATGTATAGCTCCCAGAAGACCAATGAATACATTACTGTCTTCCACTTGTAACGCTTTAGCTGAAATATGTAACTCTGAAGTAATTCAACAGATTATTAAATTCTTTAGGAGAAAATAATTTAGTTTTGT
The DNA here is from genome assembly GCA_034190945.1 of Octodonta nipae. Classification (NCBI taxonomy): domain Eukaryota; kingdom Metazoa; phylum Arthropoda; class Insecta; order Coleoptera; family Chrysomelidae; genus Octodonta; species Octodonta nipae. Next base: position 56,390,449 of record CM067218.1, on the reverse strand, counting down.
TAGATTAGTACGAGATGTATTCTAAAACTAAGGTAATTAAGAATAAATTAGCTATTGAGAAAAGGTTTTTCTTGAAAGTCTCTGTTACTACATACTTTCTTTTTCTATTCCACATCATGTGAGGGATTGTATCGTCGTGTAAGAGAATTATAACGGATACTAGTTTCCAGGGTCGTCGATTTCTAATAGCACGTCTCCACTTGGGTAACGTCACGTCAGCTGTAATGTTGACAATCGCTCCATGTAATCAATCAAATGGACGCTCTCTTCGCTTACAAATATCGCCAGTGCATTGCCTGTTGTAGTGATGTGTAACTATGCCGTGCCGCACTTTTCTGGTAACACCTTCACATGTGGCAAGGACAGAGTTTAAAAATACTGTACGCGAATGTATATATTTTGTACAATTGCGCCATAACACTGTGCCGACACACTGAGCCGTGCGTGTGTTAGCAGTTCAAAATCTGAATTGTTACCCATCACCAGTCTGTTGTTTCCAGTCTGCCTTGATGTAAGATATTCATTCACGCCTTATCTCCCATAACTGTGTGGGAAAAGAAATCCGCCAGAATTTTTAAAACTCACCTCGAACACATTTGTAATATTCATTTGTATGTTCAGTGACAATTCTGTAAATTGAGCTTATAACGTCATAAATCCGAACACTAATCGTTGATCGCTAATCAATACAAAGTTTTCGGTTCACTTTATCAACGATCTCATCGGTTTGAAAACTACACCTGTCACTTTGGTGTTCAGAGTGAATATTTGTGTGACCATACACTAGGCATAGTAACTAATCACAGGCCTATACTTACGGGATCAACAATAGTATCAGTTATTGTGATCTGCTGTCACGTATTAGCAAACGACTACTGAATCAAAACAATAGATGTTCTAGTTTCCTAAGGAGTTGGCAGCATGCACTGCATGCGTGAAGCGTTATTCAGACAAACATCAGGAGAATATTGGCCTTCTGAACTTTATTTTGAAATAAGTCTCGTAAATATACATATTTTAATTGTAAGATTCACCTGGAGATATGATGATTTTTCTGTGGTGTCCTTGCAGTAATTCATCGCTACATAAGATGAGTCCGTTTTGGTACTCGCACTTCTTGACATTTTAAGCAAAATTCTCATTCTCAAAAATTCCAGAAATGTACACATTTTAAGATATGGTTATAATATTTTTTACGCTGCCAAAATAGGAAACCTTCTAGAGAATAATCATCTTAAATAAAAACGAATAATCGTGCGTTTTAACTGTAAAATCCATTCAAATAAGCAATGCCGACAAAGGGGGTATTCTCGAAAATACGATTGATGATAAAAACGATTTCAAATCCATTCCTAAATTAGAAATTATACCGGTTAGCGTACCAGCAGCTACCAGAATAACTACAATGATATAAAAGGCGGTTGAAGGACAGCAGAAGTGAATTGAAGTAGATAACATCTTAGGGATGATCTGTTCGGTATGTATTACTATTGGTGATGTAAATGAGTTGACAGCATTGTGATTTATTTTGTTGCGAATAAAGAGATTTATATTGAGTGGAAAAATTTGTAAGTAAATTTTAATTTTTTTTTAAATATTATAATCATAAGGATTGAAAATAGGCAGAGTTCCTAATATTAATGTATCATAGAAACATGAAAAGTTGTAACTTATCAAATGAAATTTTCTAGTAACTTTCAGTCAAACTGATTTTGAAGGTAGGATTGTGCAGTTCTTTATCACAAGAGAGAATAGCCCGAAAACTGCATTTTATTGAAATAATAACTTACGAATCACATGATCCGACACTTGTGTAATATCAGCGCACGATTGTAAGTCATTTTCTTTTACCTCAGGAATATTACTCAATACCGACAGAATACTGAACAGTTTTTCGGATGATAACCTGAAAATATCGCTCTTTAGTGTTCATTTTCTGTAAAAATGGCCCTGATAAATCCTTGACCGTGTTTTAGCATCCTTAATTCTTGCAATAAGCGGTTGGGTGGCGTTCAGGCAGCCACCTTCCTATATATCACCACTTAATAGTATTAGTCGGAACTTGGACGATACTACTATAATAGAGCAATGTCCTATGTGTCTTAGATTTAATGACTTAAGACAAAAGTAGAGGGTGGAGCACTTGGCGACAAAAAACACGTTTTCTGTGGGGTCACTAACCTCAACCTAACGGTAAGGGTGCTAACCTAACGGGAGGAGACGTCGAGACACCTAACGGCAAGGGCGCTAACCTAACGGGAGGAGGTGCCAGGACTTCTGTCGGGACGCGTCGGTTGGGAACGGGGGCGGTCGTAGGTCGGGGGTGCGCGGATTCGGGAACGCGGTGCGTAGGGAATTCGCTGGCTTTCGGCTGCTTCCGTCGGGGGTGGCGAACCGTAAGTGGGACAGTAGAAATGGCTGGTAGAACGGTTGGTACCTCTTCAAAAGCTAGAAACGTCCCGTAGAAACTACTGGGCCAGTAGAAACGACTAGAACCTTAGAAATGGCTGATTGGAGCCGCTACAAAAGCTAGAAATGGCCCGTAGAAACGACTGGGACCCGTAGAAACGACTGGTTGGAGCCGCTACAAATGCTAGAAAGGTTCCGTAGAAACGACTGGAATAGTAGAAATGGCTTGTTGGACCCACTACAAAAACTAGAAATTGTAGAAACGACTAGAAACTTAGAAATGGCTGGTTGGAACCTCTATAAATGCTAGAAACGACCCGTAGAAACGACTGCGTCAGTAGAAACGGCTGGTTGGAGCCGCTACAAAAACTAGAAATCGTAGAAACGACTAGAAACTTAGTAATGGCTGGTTTGAGCCGCTACAAAAACTAGAAATCGTAGAAACGACTGAAAACGTAGAAACGACTAGAACGATCCATAGAAACGCAAGGAAATATACATAAATACCTTGATGTTGATATATCATATGCTGCTCTGAAATAAAATTGTAAATACAAGACACTGTTTTACTACCAAAAGTACTTCTGTTTAGAACATTATTATTTCTCTCTCTAGCTTCATTTATTAAAGAAAGAGATCGGAAATCTGATAAGAACGCCTTGTAAACAGGGCCTTCCGGTCATGACGTCATATGCTACACTCTCATTGGCTGACTACCTGTTAACCAGCAGTTTGTTTATCTTATATGCTTATAAAGAATAGATATGTTCCGATTTAAAAGTTTCCAAAGTAGGATTCCGTTTCATATTTGAGGAGTGTCTTTATGCCACTAGAAATACTAGAAATGGTGGGAGCCGCTACAAAGGGTAGAAATGTTTGAAACCGTTACAAAGGCTAGGGCCATAGAAACGACAGGAACCGTAGAAGTGACTGGTGAGGTTAAACAAAGTCACTACAAATGCTAGAAACTGTTGCTATAAATGGTTTGAAACAAATCCGTTGCAAAAAGTAGAGCCCAGGAATATTGGAAATGGTATAGTGGGAATAAATATATAACTTTCTGTAAGCCAGCGGTAGGAACAAACAAATCTTTTCTAAGACAGGTACTCAAAGTGTTTTTTCTAGGTGCACAAAACTTTAGCCATCAAAGAGAAAACATCAGTCTACTTCAAACAAATGTTTCTATCACATATAACTTTTTCTAAGGTCAGTACAAACAAATGTTTTCTAGGTACACAAAATGTATGTTTCTCCCAACGAATTGTTGATATGAGAGTAAATGAACAAAGTATTTGAAAAATTTCACAGGTGTTTTACCTATATGTCTCTAACAGGACCTTATAAATGCTAGAAAACTGATAGTAGAAACGTTATAACAAAAGCAAGAATGATGGAAATGATTGGTACAGGAACGCTACAAATTTAGACTTTGTTAAAGAATTGTTGTCATCAGCAAGTCGACGCGGACAATTGTTACCAAATTCTTAAAATAATATTGATTGTTGTACTGTTTTTTATCGTGTTAAGTGCTTCAACAGCGTCTTAATATTATAATATTATTAGTATTCGCTTTTATAACGAACCAAAGCAGATAAAAGGAACTTGTGTGTGTGTATCCATTAGAAATGAATTTATTCGTATCTTAGAGTATCAATCAATCATTTGAAATACTGTAAGGGTGTTTGATGAAACAATATTGTTCTTCCAATAACACTTTGCTCTGAATTAAATTACTGCTGGTGGAAAGAGTTGTCAATCTAAACTGTGAAATAAAAGTCATATGGTTTACATATTTTTTGTTTTGAATCATGTAGATACAGAATTGAACATGGAGGGTCTTTCACATTCAACAGGCCAGAAAATCTTGGTCAAGAATGGGTGGACTTCAACAAACAAAAGCCCTTAAACCATGTGTTGGCATGTCATCCTTCAATATCAATGTGAATAACACGAATTTGTTTGTAAGATATACGAATGTTAGATAATAGAAAACACATTCCTATGCACGAGTTTAACCAACCTATTAAACTACACACATACAAATTTAAAACTAGCAACTCACAGGGTTATAATTGTGAACATACTAGAAGCAATATAAGACAAAAGAAAGCTGTAACCAGGCCTCGTGTTATCCAATTATATAAAAATAAGTTTATAAGCATATTGTATGAAATGGAAAAGTTTACTCCAGGCACATATATATATATATTGAATCAAAAATGTGATATTGAACAACATTGTCATGAGTATAATATCTGTGACGTCATCACTGTCATTGCCTAGTTTATCAGCAGACCACCTACCATTAGTCTGCTTTTGAATCATAACATACGAAGCATTAAGATCAAAGTCATAATTTTCCGAGATCTAAGGAAATATGGCTAAACCGTCAGGGTGTCCAAATTTTTTTTTTCTGCGGCGTCATTAGTCGGCTATTTTCTCTATATAACAAGAAACATAACCTGTTCAAGGAATATGTTGTCTCACTCTGTCTGACAAAAAAAACATGAAAGAAGAGATCGGTTGTCAAATTACGCTTAAGTATCTATCAAAATGATTCCTCTCTCATTGGTTTATTCAAACAGACCACGAGACCTCAACATATCAATCATTAGGGATGGAATGCGTACTAGGACTCTAACACACCCTAACCTATAATAAGAATCCTTATTCATATAAGGCATACAATATATGGAAAATGACATCTTTAATGAACTGTCTCAAAATGATTGAAGACAATGAGAAATACATAAGGCTAAATCATTCTGCACTAAATATAAAAGCTTTCGATTCAGCTTAGTGAAAAGATTTCCACTGCACGAACGCCACGCTTTAAAACAATTCAAGTGAGATTGTTCTATTTTCATTTAAATAATAAAAAAATTAGACACTTGAGTACTAGTTACCAAGAATATGTCTATAGCACAATAGCAACAGTTTTTAATTTTAAAATTTTGAATGCAGTAAGATCAGTAAAACAATGTCACAAAGTTATATTTTTATTTTCAAATAATAACAATTTAATATGTAGCTAAAATCTTATTTAACAGAGTTTTAAGTTGATGTTACAAAGATATGATGGGACAATCAATGCCGAAAATATCTAAAGTCAGTTTATCAGTCTTATGTAACGAGTTGGTAAACTGATTAAATTCGAAGTACCGATTTTCTTGAAAGAAGTATATTAAACCATTAGTATATCTGAATACCCCTCTAATATTTGGAGGAATGCCTGCAAATTTGCTGCTAATGTAACCATATTCTTTAGACTCCAGAGAACATTCATCTCCACAAATGTGTTTTCTGATAGAAAAAAGTAAGTTTGTCCTGTGTACGTACTTATAGCAGCAATAATTTCGTCTCCAGCAAGAGCTATTTTTAGATCAGAAGCATTGAGGCTTTTGATTAATTTAAAATTACGATCTTCTATATAAAATAGTATTTTTCGATCAATAATTGCAATTATTTCTCCAGAAGGGCGTTGATAAATTGATGTTATTTCGAAATCACCAGGAGGTAAAAATTTTAAAAACTTTCTCAATGATATATCCTTTGTTGTGAAATTCTTTGTTTGAATATCCATTATCCACAGTCTATCTTTATAGATGATATATAAATTTGTATGTAACACAAGGAATTGAAGATATTTAGGTTCGATTTTACACAAATCTGTTATTTTATTAGTTTTACTATTATTTGTTGCTGTAGAGGTACTCTTCTTTGATATGATTGGAGGAGTGCTTGCAGTCGTACTGGAAGGAACAGACTTGGGTGTACTTGAGGAGGAGGTAGTCATCTTAGTTGTGCTTGAGCCGGTAGTTGCAGTTCTCGCTGTTAATGGTTTCTTAGGTCCATACAAATATCCATGTGCTAGACTCCCTCCTGTACCATCGAATGTAGATGAGCATATACCTCCATTCTGGCAGTTTCTATAATTCGTATGTTGAGACTGTCCATTTGATATGAAAATAACAATATCAGGTGTAATCCTAGACTGAATAAATTGTAAATCAGTAACATTTTGCCACACTTCAAATGCCTTTCTAGCAGCACTATTCATTTGCGAATTAGCCAGTTTAAAATGCCATTTAAGAGTTCTTTTATTCCATGTTTGAGGTGAAATAACAAAGTTTAGGGGAAAATCAGATACACCACAATGAGGTTGCCTCATTAAAGTCTCATTGTTTGCTTGTCCATCTACATTTAAATTGTATAGTTCTTGAAATTTTACCAATGCTTGCTCTATGTTTGTTATAGCATTTCCTTCAGTTTCATCCAAAAACCCATACTGTTTGAGGAAATTTTCAACATTCACTTTAGTCTCACCAATGTGAAATATAATGAAAATAAGGTAATATTTTAGAAGCATTGCAATAATTTGCTACAACAACATACAACAAGTTATACTGGCATTACTCTCCTAGTTGTAAAAATTCAAGCTGTCGAGCTATGGTCTGTAAAAAATAATCATGTTTCATACGTGTTTTAATTTCAAAGTGGAAAAATATTACTTACATAGCGATCAAAAGAGCAGGTGGCTTCAAAAATTCGAGCTGTCGAGCTAACGTCTGTAAAAACAAAAATGTTTAGAAAAAATTTATCTAAACATGACAAAAGGTGTATAGTAAATTGCATGCAGTTTATGCAATACACTATTAACGCGTTAATAAGGCTTTCGGTCTGTTTTAAATATTCTATAAAAACAAATTACGAGGCCTAACTAATTTGATTTTCTATGCTTTTAAAACTGCTCAATGAAGCAAGAGGTATTACAGCCTATGAAATTTGATTTTATTTTTGAATTCTGTTGAAAATTACTACTACTAGTAAAATATAATAAACTTACCCTTTCTTAGAAACACAGTAAAAACTATCAAACGACTAACACGTAACTTGATGTTTTTTTGGCACTAGACAGAAATTAAACCTCTGTTAAAAAACTCTAATGCTTTTATATAAAACTTTAAACTACAGAATAACACGAAACAACCAACATGTTTTTTCATATACTTGAACCACTTGTAGTTTTTTCAAGATATCATCAAGAACCAAATGCGTCAACATTCCATTCGCATGAACCAATGATAGTTTAGCAAGATAACAACAACACCAAAAGTCGTCAACATGTTTTTTACTTCCGTGAGAAGCATGTAACCCTCGTAATCAGTCTTATTTTAAGAGAAAACTTTCACCAACATTTTTATGACTAGAAAATATTTTTTTTTTGTACACAGAAGCTGCTTTCAGTTACTGATTGAAAAATGGTAGATGGACAAAGCTCTTTGACAACAAATCTTTAAAATTGTTATGCCTGGAAAATTATTTTTCACTGTACAGGTTTCCAAGCTAGTATCGTTTCATATGTGATCGTAAGCGTTATAGAAAGACTTCATTAGTTTACTCATTTAAATTACGAATGCCTGAACAGAATTATTAAAAGTCCAGCGAATTATTTACGTTTGTGTTTGGTATCAACAAACTACCTAAATTATGAATAATGATCTTACTGCATTCAAAATTTTAAAATTAAAAACTGTTGCTATTGTGCTATAGACATATTCTCGGTAACTAGTACTCAACTGTCTAATTTTTTTATTATTTAAATGAAAATAGAACAATCTCACTTGAATTGTTTTAAAGAGTGGCGTTCGTACAGTGGAAATCTTTTGACTAAGCTGAATCGAAAGCTTTTATATTCAGTGCAGAATGATTTAGCCTTATGTATTTCTCATTGTTTTCAATCATTTTGAGACAGTTCATTAAAGATGTCATTTTCCATATATTGTATGCCTTATATGAATAAGGGTTCTTATTATAAGTTAGGGTGTGTTAGAGTCCTAGTACGCATTCCATCCCTAATGATTGATATGTTGAGGTCTCGTGGTCTGTTTGAATAAACCAATGAGAGAGGAATCATTTTGATAGATACTTAAGCGTAATTTGACAACCGATCTCTTCTTTCATGTTTTTTTAGTGAGACAGAGTGAGACAACATATTCCTTGAACAGGTTATGTTTCTTGTTATATAGAGAAAATGGCCGACTAATGACGCCGCAGAAAAAAAAATTTGGACACCCTGACGGTTTAGTCATATCAAAGAAGAGTACCTCTACAGCAACAAATAATAGTAAAACTAATAAAATAACAGATTTGTGTAAAATCGAACCTAAATATCTTCAATTCCTTGTGTTACTTACAAATTTATATATCATCTATAAAGATAGACTTTGGATAATGGATATTCAAACAAAGAATTTCACAACAAAGGATATATCATTGAGAAAGTTTTTAAAATTTTTACCTCCTGGTGATTTCGAAATAACATCAATTTATCAACGCCCTTCTGGAGAAATAATGCAGTTATTGATTGAAAAAGACTATTTTATATAGAAGATCGTAATTTTAAATTAATCAAAAGCCTCAATGCTTCTGATCTAAAAATAGCTCTTGCTGGAGACGAAATTATTGCTGCTATAAGTACGTACACAGGACAAACTTATTTTTTTCTATCAGAAAACACATTTGTGGAGATGAATGTTCTCTGGAGTCTAAAGAATATGGTTACATTAGCAGCAAATTTGCAGGCATTCCTCCAAATATTAGAGGGGTATTCAGATATACTAATGGTTTAATATACTTCTTTCAAGAAAATCGGTACTTCGAATTTAATCAGTTTACCAACTCGTTACATAAGACTGATAAACTGACTTTAGATATTTTCGGCATTGATTGTCCCATCATATCTTTGTATGATCAACTTAAAACTCTATTAAATAAGATTTTAGCTACATATTAAATTGTTATTATTTGAAAATAAAAATATAACTTTGTGACATTGTTTTAATGATCTTACTGCATTCAAAATTTTAAAATTAAAAACTGTTGCTATTGTGCTATAGACATATTCTTGGTAACTAGTACTCAACTTTCTAATTTTTTTATGATTTAAATGAAAATAGAACAATCTCACTTGAATTGTTTTAAAGAGTGGAGTTCGTGCAGTGGAAATCTTTTCACTAAGCTGAATCGAAAGCTTTTATATTCAGTGCAGAATGATTTAGCCTTATTTGTTTCTCATTGTCTTCAATCATTTTGAGACAGTTTATTAAAGATGTCATTTTCCATATATTGTATGCCTTATATGAATAAGGTTTCTTATTATAGGTTAGGGTGTGTTAGAGTCCTAATACGCATTCCATCCCTAATGATTGATATGTTGAGGTCTCGTGGTCTGTTTGAATAAACCAATGAGAGAGGAATCATTTTGATAGATACTTAAGCGTAATTTGACAACCGATCTCTTCTTTCATGTTTTTTTAGTGAGACAGAGTGAGACAACATATTCCTTGAACAGGTTATGTTTCTTGTTATATAGAGAAAATGGCCGACTAATGACGCCGCAGAAAAAAAAAATTTGGACACCCTGACGGTTTAGCCATATTTCCTTAGATCTCGGAAAATTATGACTTTGATCTTAATGCTTCGTATGTTATGATTCAAAAGCAGACTAATGGTAGGTGGTCTGCTGATAAACTAGGCAATGACAGTGATGACGTCACAGAAATTATACTCATGACAATGTTGTTCAATAGCACATTTTTGATTCAATATATATATGTGCCTGGAGTAAACTTTTCCATTTCATACAATATGCTTATAAACTTATTTTTATATAATTGGATAACACGAGGCCTGGTTACAGCTTTCTTTTGTCTTATATTGCTTCTAGTATGTTCACAATTATAACCCTGTGAGTTGCTAGTTTTAAATTTGTATGTGTGTAGTTTAATAGGTTGGTTAAACATAGGAATGTGTTTTCTATTATCTAACATTCGTACATCTTACAAACAAATTCGTGTTATTCACATTGATATTGAAGGATGACATGCCAACACATGGTTTAAGGGCTTTTGTTTGTTGCACAATGAAGTCCACCCATTGTTGACCAAGATTTTCTGGCCTGTTGAATGTGAAAGACCCTCCATGTTCAATTCTGTATCTACATGATTCAAAACAAAAAATATGTAAACCATATGACTTTTATTTCACAGTTTAGATTGACAACTCTTTCAACCAGCAGTAATTTAATTCATAGCAAAGTGTTATTGGAAGAACAATATTGTTACATCAAACACCCTTACAGTATTTCAAATGATTGATTGATACTCTAAGATACGAATAAATTCATTTCTAATGGATACTTCTGTTTTGACAAATTATAACCTTCGCTAACATCTTCACCAAGGTTAAAAAACCGCAATAATTGATAGTGATGCAGATATCAAATAAAGCACAAACATCGTATATCTTTAGAATATTTGTAGGATTAATTTCAATTTAACAAGAATTTCTACTCAGTATCTTACAACATTTCTTTATAAATAATTTTCTTTTTCGGTGGTGTGTTGTTGTCTGTGTGCAATGTTGAATGGCTGCCTTTTGAACTAAATATTCAGCTATGATAAATAATGAAATAATCTCAACCATTAAGTCTTGCAATAGATTATTTAATACGCATATAATTATCTGAAAACATATCAATTTGATGCTACGAATTTTGTTGTGGCTCCGTTTACAAACTTTTGAATGCTTTGGCTGTTTTATCTTCATTGTGTATATCAAAGCAGGGTTTAAAAGCATGTGGAATGATGAATTGAACTTGTCTTTTTTCTGCTACCGGAGTTGTTTTAGTTGTGACTGGGTCTAGTAGTGTTCTCCAGTGACAAATTCTCAGTTCCGGCTGCTTGTGGTGGTTCGTCGCTTTGTCTTTCAACATGTCGAAAGCTAGCAAGCCATAATCCTGCATGAAAGCCTTCTAGGGGCCTGGCAGGGCTGTAAGTATGAGCTTCGTCTTTGTTCTATAATAACTTTGTCAAGTGACCTTTTTTATGTTTATTATTTAAATGAAATTAGCAGTCAAGAATATTTTTAATTTATTAGTAATTCATAAATCAAGCAAATTGTTCTTACGTTTCATATGCGCGTTAAATTACCTTGTTTGTTGAGTTGCATTTTTTTAAGAGAAACTTTTGATGAGACGATAGTTTTGTTATCTCCGTTTTGAGGTTGTTTGCTACAACGTACCTCTGGAAATTAGTTTTGAAGTCACAGAGAAAGGGAAGGGGGCCCGGTAAAGGGGGCCAGTGACGCCAGATTTCCATATTTCCCTAGATCTCGGAAATGCGTCATTTTAGTCATATGATTAAAGTGATGGAGCAACATTGCCATATTTCCTTAGATCTCTGAAAACACACACACAAGTTCCTTTTATCTGCTTTGGTTCGTTATAAAAGCGAATACTAATAATATTATAATATTAAGACGCTGTTGAAGCACTTAACACGATAAAAAACAGTACAACAATCAATATTATTTTAAGAATTTGGTAACAATTGTCCGCGTCGACTTGCTGATGACAACAATTCTTTAACAAAGTCTAAATTTGTAGCGTTCCTGTACCAATCATTTCCATCATTCTTGCTTCTGTTAGTTTCTACTATCAGTTTTCATTTATAAGGTCCTGTTAGAGACATATAGGTAAAACACCTGTGAAATTTTTCATATACTTTGTTCATTTTACTCTCATATCAACAATTCGTTGGGAGAAACATACATTTTGTGTACCTAGAAAACATTTGTTTGTACTGACCTTAGAAAAAGTTATATGTGATAGAAACATTTGTTTGTAATAGACTGATGTTTTCTCTTTGATGGCTAAAGTTTTGTGCACCTAGAAAAAACACTTTGAGTACTTGTCTTAGAAAAGATTTGTTTGTTCCTGCCGCTGGCTTACAAAAAGTTATATATTTATTCCCACTATCCCATTTCCAACATTCCTGGGCTCTACTTTTTGCAACGGATTTGTTTTAAACCATTTATAGCAACAGTTTCTAGCATTTGTAGTGACTTTGTTTAACCTCACCAGTCACTTCTACGGTTCCTGTCGTTTCTATGGTCCTAGCCTTTGTAACGGTTTCAAACATTTCTACCCTTTGTAGCGGCTCCCACCATTTCTAGTATTTCTAGTGGCATAAAGACACTCCTCAAATATGAAACGGAATCCTACTTTGGAAACTTTTAAATCGGAACATATCTATTCTTTATAAGCATATAAGATAAACAAACTGCTGGTTAGCAGGTAGTCAGCCAATGAGCGTGTAGCTTATGACGTCATGACCGGAAGGCCCTGTTTACAAGGCGTTCTTATCAGATTTCCGATCTCTTTCTTTAATAAATGAAGCTAGAGAGAGAAATAATAATGTTCTAAACAGAAGTACTTTTGGTAGTAAAACAGTGTCTTGTATTTACAATTTTATTTCAGAGTAGCATATGATATATCAACATCAAGGTATTTATGTATATTTCCTTGCGTTTCTATGGATCGTTCTAGTCGTTTCTACGTTTTCAGTCGTTTCTACGATTTCTAGTTTTTGTAGCGGCTCAAACCAGCCATTACTAAGTTTCTAGTCGTTTCTACGATTTCTAGTTTTTGTAGCGGCTCCAACCAGCCGTTTCTACTGACGCAGTCGTTTCTACGGGACGTTTCTAGCATTTGTAGAGGTTCCAACCAGGTATTTCTAAGTTTCTAGTCGTTTCTACGATTTCTAGTTTTTGTAGTGGGTCCAACCAGCCATTTCTACTATTCCAGTCGTATCTACGGAACGTTTCTAGCATTTGTAGCGGCTCCAACCAGTCGTTTCTACGGTCCCAGTCGTTTTAACGAGACGTTTCTAGTTTTTGTAGTGGCTTCAACCATTCTACCAGCCATTTTTACTGTCCCAGTCGTTTCTACGGGCCATTTCTAGCTTTTGTAGCGGCTCCAACCAGCCATTTCTAAGTTTCTAGTCGTTTCTACGATTTATAGTTTTTGTAGTGGCTTCAACCAACCATTTCTACTGTCCCAGTAGTTTATACGGGCCATTTCTAGCTTTTGTAGCGGCTCCAATCATTTCCTACTGCGATTTCTACGGTTCCTGTCGTTTCTACGGGCCGTTTCTAGCATTTGTAGTGGCTTCAACCATTCTACCAGTTGTTTTTACGGTTCCTGTCGTTTCTACGGGTCATTTCTAGTTTTTGTAGCGGCTTCAACCAGCCATTTCTACTGTCCCACTCATTTCTACGGAACGTTTCTAGCTGTTGTAGTGGCTTCAACCAGCCGTTTCTATGGTTCTAGTCGTTTCTACGGGACGTTTCTAACATTTGTAGCGGCTTCAACCATTTCTAGCAGCGATTTCTACTGTCCCAGTCGTTTCTACGGGACGTTTCTAGCTTTTGTAGCGGCTCCAACTATTTCTACTGTCCCAGTCGTTTCTACGGGCCATTTCTAGCTTTTGTAGCGGCTCCAACCAGCCATTTCTAAGGTTCTAGTCGTTTCTACTGGCCCAGTAGTTTCTACGGGACGTTTCTAGCTTTTGAAGAGGTACCAACCATTCTACCAGCCATTTCTACTGTCCCACTCACGGTTCGCCACCCCCGACGGAAGCAGCCGAAAGCCAGCGTATTCCCTACGCACCGCTTTCCCGAACCGGCGCACCCCCTACCTACGACCGCCCCCGTTCCCAACTGACGCGTCCCGACAGAAGTCCTGGCACCTCCTCCCGTTAGGTTAGCGCCCTTGCGGTTAGGTGTCCCGACGTCTCCTCCCGTTAGGTTAGCACCCTTACCGTTAGGTTGAGGTCAGTGACTCCACAGACCACGTGTTTTTTGTCGACAAGTGCCCCACCCTCTACTGACAAACTATAAATAATTGTTATATCATTTACAATGAAATTCATAATCTAAGCATATTGACGACATAATATAAGGCTGGCGTATTTGTTTACCGTCATATTTATGTCCTTCATAACTTGCCATCATCGTGGTGCCTAATTACTGAAACTAATATTTGATGCCTTACAATATGTCATCTATATACCCTATATAGGATATAGGGTTGAATGAAGTCTAATATCATCGTAAGAGGAATAGATAAAATGAAGAAATACCTCCTACCAGATACAAAATACAGTTCTAAATTTAACGGCAGAAATACATATAGGACGAGGAAAAAATGAGTACCGTAACAGGCAATATGGGCAATATAGTATGCTAATATGTGGTTAGAATTATGAAATCTTTAGACTGATTTTTCTTGAGGAATTATAAAATGAAACAAATAAGCCCTTAATGTGTTAACTGTTAACATGTTAACAAAGACACAAAAAGATGCTGCATTACATGCAACTTTTAATGCCGTAAATATAGATATAGAATGTCTTGTTATCACTACAACTGTCCATCCATTAAGTCCACCAGTTGCAGAGTATGCTAGGTTGTGTTTAGAATATGAAATCTTTAGAGTTTTTTTGAGGAATTATAAAATGAAACAAATAAGCCCTTGATGTGTCATGTTTGATAATTAGTAACACAATTACTACATTACGAAACATTATTGATATAAACCGAATTAGCATTAGTATAAAGACCACAGAACAAATTTAATATTTTAAAATAAAGTCTACTTCTAACATGTTAATAAAGACACGAAAAGATGCTGCACTACATGCATCTTTTAATGCCGTAAATATGGATACAGAATGCACATAGTAATAAAATACATATTAGCGTCGACCACGCTTTCCATATTTGTTAGAAGCAAATACAGTGAACTCGCTAGATTACCCGCAAATGAAATTTCTATCTCTCTCTCCACATGGTAAAAGATAACCCACATATTTCTCTATTAGGTTGATAGTAACCTCTGCTACAGTGCATTTATAATTCCATTACAGTAACCTCCTCATCCTCCTCTCCCTCTGGGCACGACTTATGAAATTAATGTAGTTCCCTGCAGTTACTGTCATAATCAAATGAAAGTCCATCAAAGGCGACTGGTTAGTCTGTTATGAACTCGAAACGTGTATATTTCTAATTAGAGACCGTTTGCACTGTACGGATCCACATATGCATAAATTTCCACACACAAAAGGATCATTTAAATTTTGAAAAGGCGAAAGCTGGATTTGAATGAAAATCGTTTTCCTATTCCAACAGAGTATTGTTCATAATTTTAAGCGGAAAATTGAAAAAGTTGAATCAAATAAAAGAAAATATAAGAATGTGAAAACGACGTGAATCTTATATAAGGCTTATTGATCTTGCGTTTATTCCAGAATATTTCGGAAAGGGATTTTCGAATGGAAAAATATATTACATTTCTTCACGTAGCTAAGTCGGCTAGTCTATAATATCAAAGCAGTATCTTCTATAAATAAAAAGGAATTCTATAGAAGCATAAATAAAAGCGTTTGTAGTAAACATATAAGATTTTTTTAGTCTAGTTAATTTGACATGACAAAAATCAAGTCTGTTTATTTTTTGAAAATTTATCATTTTCTGACTATTATTATTTATATTATAGTGCCTTGCCTTCGGTTTAATGGTTTACCAATCTTTTTTCCCTAACGAACTATTGTTTTTAATAGCATTTGCCAGCTAATTTGGTCTCAATTTGTCGCAGTTTTAGCCTCATTTCTATTTTACTAATCTGTTTCTTGGGATTATATCTGATATCGAATGATATTGCTTACAATTACCTAATAAATAGCATTTTTCAGATCAGATTAAATGTATCTTTTAATATGTATTGTGATTTTAAAAGTTTTATCATATTCGTGTTGAAAATTTATCGTCCAAAAATGGAACGACGATAATAGCCATAGAGGTATTACCCAAAGATAGAGTGCGTGACGTATAAGTGGAACCGTAACGCAGAGAGAAAATGAGAGAAAATAATTATAGTTTAAAGTTAGTAACAGAATAATTCGATTCAGAGAAAAAAACGTGGTGTGCTTGAAATATTAAATTTTACAATTATTTTAATGGTAACTATTCATGAGAGGAGAGTGATGCAAATATAGTAAAATGCACCCCACGCTTTTTACTCTGAGTCGAGTTAATAAATTTAGAGAAAATATCTAGTGATTTGGATGATATTATTTAGTAATAGACTAAATAAACAATTTTTTTATTCAAGGTCCCACCAATCGATTATTTACGGCAGGTGACATTCGACCTGGGAGGAACCTCAGGGACCTCTGCTGAAAGTCTTCCTGGAAACACCTCTAAGACGAGATCATCGGTATATACGCTAATAAAACGTTTCAACGAGGTAAGAAAAGACTTTTTAACAGATAAGTTATTAATAATGTTACAGCACATTTCTTATAGTTTAGAAATTACAATATGCTGAAGTAGTATTAAGGCAAAAAAAAAACTAATAAAATCGGTGGGTTTATTAACTCAAGCAACGGTATTAGAGGTAACAAAAAATATGGTAAAGAGTATACAAACCATCGAATTGGGCTCAATTAATGACGGACTAAACTTCCGCGAGCCTTCTAGGAGTTTCCATCAATATAATCCTTCATACATCTGCTTTTCTAATAGTTTTAGTTAATTCACACTTGGCGTGATAGTTGATTTTTTAACTTTAACAAGTCAATGGTGTTGTAATCTGTATCAGTAATTCTTTAATTTTAGATAGGCTACATGCAGATGACGAGAATAGCAAAACATTTATAACAACTCTTTCCCGATAACTCCTTAATCTTAAACGTCATTTTCCAGGTATATATAAGTATATATATATATATATATATATATATATATATATATATATATATATAAGTATATATATATATATATATAGTTTTTTAGGAGTTCATCATTATCGCATTATCCACGTATGTTTTCAAATTCCTTTCCATAGTAACTTACAAATTAAATTAATAATCCTTATCCATGATACATGTACTTTCTCACAAAACAAATTGGATTGTGCGAGTTATTGGAATAATTTAATTGTCTCTGCTGTTTTTATTACATAGGATTTCGCCAGATTCACAGATGTATATATAGCACAAAAAGGCTAATAATATAATAATGTTTCATTATTTTTTTGACCCTTATCTGTCAGAGAATATCTTTCTTGTACCTAGATAGATAAAAAGAGTTATGAAGGGAGTCTTTCCAAAAAGTAAAGCCTTTGAAGAGTATCAGCTATACCGGGGGTCATATCACAAAAAAGTTATTACGACCATACTCACAACTTTATGGCATCTGCTATGCCAACCCTACAAAATTATATCACGCTTCATTGTTCCAGATTGTTTCATAAAAAATGGAGACAAATCATGACAATTTTATCACTGGGTCTGAGGATCTCTAAAAGTATTGGACGTGTGTTCGCATGAAATGACATTTCCATTGATTTTTACTGGTATTATATTTTTACGAATGTTCTGTGTTACATATTGTATGCTTTGCTTATCAGGTGATGGAATTATGTGGATTTGTTCTATGTTAACTGTATGAGGTATTATGACTCGTAAATATTGCTCCAATATAATTTTAAAAAATATTTTGAATGAGAATGCATTACAAACGATACTGTTCAGCATTCTAATTCAAAGTTTTTTTAACAGCCAATAAACTGTAATTTGTTGTGATATTATAATGTTGAGAATGAGCAAACATTTTCCAATTATATCTAGTTTATTTATGGGTAAACTAACATTATTAAATGTTCTTTCCAAATTGTGTTATAGACTTATTATATAATGATGGTGTGTGCAGTGTAATTTGTATGTAACAAATTACACTGCACAAACATTGAAATGGATATTATAACATTTAAATAGTGTGTTGTAGAAAGAAGTCTAACGAATTTCTGCCATGAGGCCAAATGACAAAAGTATCATCAACATATCTAAGCCAGCAGGAAGATTTTAAATTAGACGAGTTTAAGGCCTGGATTTCGATTTGTTCCATGAAAATGTTAGCAAGAACTGAAGAAAGAGGTGAACCCACCGTCGCCCCACGTACTTGTTTGAACAGAGTGTCTTGAAATGAAAAATATGTGTTAGAAAAACAGTGCTGTACAAGTTTGATGATGTCAGAAGAGATATTGTGTTTTGTTTTTAGAATATCTAACGTTTCTGAAGTGGGGACATTTGTGAAAAGAGATACAACATCAACGCTAACCAGGATATCATTTTCTCAAATTCTATAAGCGCCTAACATATCTAGAAAGAAAGAAGAGTTCTTTACGTACGAGGATGCTTGTTCGGCTAGAGGTTGAAGAGTTTTGGCTAAGTAGCGGGCTAATTCTTGGGTCGGGGATTGTACCGAACTGACAATGGGTCTAAGAGGAATGTCCGGTTGTGAATTTTGGGTAGTCCGTAAATTTTGGGAATTTTACAAGATTTTTCACGAGGAATGATGGTCGTTTTGACGTCAAGAGGAAGATGTGTTGTGTTGATGATTTCCTTGGTCTTTTTCTCTAAGTAAGTAGTCGGATTATTGTTAATTATTTCGTAGCCTGGAGTATGGAGTAGAGATTTCATCTTGCGAATATAGTCCTTAGTGTTGAGAACAACAGTAGCGTTACCTTTGTCGGCAAGAAGAATAGTTATGTCACCGTTGTCACGTAGTTGTTTTAATGTATTTCTTTCGTTGAAATTTAGGTTTGATTCTGGGGGCTTTGATGTGCGGAGTACTCTAACAATGTCTTGACAAGTATCTTCAGCCTCAATATCTGTTAGTTCAATCAAAGCTACTTCAACTTGAGAATTGATTCTTTCAGTTGAGATAGTTTTTGGCGTCACTGCGAAATTGAAACCTTTGGATTGGACGTGTAAACTGGTAGAGTCGTCTAAGGAGAAGTCAGAAAAGTTGTGGACAGTCGTCTGAGTGAGTGAGGTGACAGGAGGTTTTTTGTTTTGTAATGATTCCTGTTAGTTTATGTTTTTGAATCACTATTTTCTTTTGAGCTATGTGTGCCGCTTTATCGCTCGAAATTCGTTCAAAATTGTCCTCAGAATTGGATGTGTGTTGAAAGTATGCAATGACGAGTAGCAATGATACAAATCTCGGTTGGTTTGGTCAAGTTGATAACTGATTGAATGGAGGGAATTTCGTAACAGGGCGAAACTTGCTTTGTTAAGAATACTGGATATTGAACTTGAAAAGGTGTGATGTTTTAGTTTGAAAGTGTTTGAAATTGGGTTCTGCAATATTTAAGGAAAGTAAGATCACAAAGAAGCAGAGATTTTCGAATGAGAAGTTTGCTGTATGTTTTAGTCAGTTGGAAGAAATCCTCCCCGTAGAGGCGAATGAAATGTTCTGAGAGGCTTCCGCGGTCATTACTATGAACAAGGCTAGGTTCCGGGTGAGAACCGCATCTGAATTTATTATATACTCGACGTTTCGACTCCTGCTTTGGAGCCATTATCAAGAGACAAAAGTGAAAGAGAGTTTCAGAATCTAGATCGAACTCGGGGCCTCAATCTGCCTACTCCCCAAGAATCACTAACTGGACTGAATTTGAGTCAGCTCTGCTTCTTTTATTTATAGTTAGCGGTGGGTTAGAAGGGGATTTCACGTGATGAAGAGGCTATGTTTAATCTGGCAATTGCGGAGGTCCATGCTGTGGGAAGGCGACAGCTGTCATCGCGTCGGTTTAGACAGAGGGGTCTTTTCTCTATTTCTGTAGCTTCGCGAATAGTAAATGCCCTAAGGTAGTTAAAAGATACGATAGTCCTACTGAAGTTGATAAAGTGTCCTGTTTGCATATGATGATGCGCGAGAGCTGAAGTCGGATCTTTTTTGCGAACTGACAAAGAATGTTCATATACTCGATGGTTGACGCGCCTATTTGTACGACCGATGTAGCTTTGTGGGCAATCGCGACATGGAATTTCGTAAACTCCTTGATCCTCGTTAAGTACTGTATCTTTAGGGTGCCCGGTTAAGTTGGCTATAGTTTGACTGGTGTTGAAGACTGTCTTTATTTGATGTCGGTGTAGAATCCGTGCTATTTTGTCAGTGACTCCTCGAATATATGGAAGGAAAGCTTTCCGGTGTTGTTTCTGATGGGGTTGGTGTACTGGGGGTTTGTTGCGATTGACTAAATATGCGTGCAATGTGGTTTGGATGATAACCGTTTTGTCGAAGGAGTTGTTGAAGATTATTAAGTTCATTTTGTCTATTATCAATGTCTGTTAAGCGAATAGATCTAAGAGCCAAAGATTTCATTACAGAATTTACTTGGGCAGGGTGATGATGTGATTGGTCATTTAAGTATCGATTGGTGTGGGTTGGTTTCCTATAGACTGTATGTGAGAAGCTGCCATTACTGGTTTTTGTTATGAGGTCATCGAGAAACGGGAGCGAAGGATCGGATTCGATTTCCTTTGTAAATTGAATGTTAGAATGTATACCATTGAGGTGTTGTAGAAAGAAGTCAATATATGTTAGTTCAACCAAAGCTACCTCAACTTGACAAATGTTTCTTTCTGCTGGGATAGTTTTTGGCATCACTGCGAATTTGAAAACTTTAAATAGGACGTGTAAACCTGTAGAGTCTAAGGAAAAGTTGTGGACAGTCGTCCGAGTGAGTATTCAGGCTGAAGATACTCGTCAAGACATTGCTAGAGTACTCCGCACATCAAAGTCACCAAAATCAAACCTAACTTCCAACGAAAGACATGCATTAAAACACCTACGTGACAACGGTGACATAACTATTTTTCCTGTCGACAAAGGTAATGCGACTGTTCTTCTCAACACTAAGGACTATGATGAAATCTCTACTCCAGACTCCAGACTACGAAATAATTAACAATAATCCGATTACTTACTTAGCGAAAAAGACCAAGGACATCATCCACACAACACATCTTCCTCTTGACGTCAAATTGACCATCATTCCTCTTGAAAAATCTTCTAAAATTCTCAAAGTTTACGGACTACCCAAGATTCACAAGCCGAACATTCCTCTTAGGCCCATTGTCTGTTCGGTACAATCCCCGACCAAAGAATTAGCCCGGTACTTAGTCAAATACCTTCAACCTCTAGCCCAACAAGCATCCTCGTACGTAAAGAACTCTTCTTCCTTTCTAGATATGTTAGGCGCTTATAGAATTTCAGAAAATGATATCCTGGTTAGCTTTGATGTTGTATCTCTTTTCACCAATGTCCCCATTTCAGAAACGTTAGATATTCTAAAAACAAAACACAATATCTCTTCTGACATCATCACACTTGTACAGCACTGTTCTTCTAACACATATTTTTCATTTCAAGACACTCTGTTCAAACAAGTACGTGGGGCTCCAATGGGTTCACCTCTTTTTCGAGAGCGTGCTAACATTTTCATGGAACAAATCGGCCAGGCCCTAAACTCATCTAATGTAAAACATTCCTGCTGGCTTAGAAAAAAGGTCCGACTTCAGCTCTCGCGCATCATCATATCAAAACAGGACACTCTATCAACTTCGAGGACAGTTGGACTATCGTACCTCTTTACTCCCTTAGGGCATCTACTTTTCGCGAAGCTATAGAAATAGAGAAAAGACCCCTCTGTTTAAACCGACGCGATAACATCTTTCGCCTTCCCATAGCATGGAACTCCGTAATTGCCAGATTAAACAAAGCAGACACGCCCACCAACACGATCTAGACTCTGAAACTCTGTTTTACTTTTGTCTCTTGATAATGGCTTCAAAGCAGGAGTCGAAACGTCGAGTATATAATAAATTCAGACGCGGTTCTCAACCCTTGTTTATAGTAATGACCGCGGAAAGGACCGCGGAAACCTCTCAGAACATATATATATATATATATATATATATATATATATATATATATATATATATATATATATATATATATATATATATATATATATATATATATATATGTATATATATATATATGTATATATATATGTTATATGAGAAGTGTACTAACTTACAATTTACACGTTAAAGTTACCATAGGTGCTTGAACCGTAATTGACTTCACACAAGTATCATATTACAACTTCCTAGAATTCTTAGAAATCACGTAGACGCTTTGTTCACATGAAAACTGATGACATAGCGTCAGCATTTTTACTTTATAAATGTAACCGAAAACAATTCTCAGTGTTCATTATCTTCATATAACTTCATACCTATAATATTGTCTTTGTAACTTAAACATATTAATTTTTTGTAATAAATATATTTTTTTAAAAAAGTGAATTTAGTGAAACCAAATCTAAAAGTGGCGCAGTCAGTAGGATATTCCAGACGTAATTAGAACAAGAAACAGTCTAACTAATTACGGTGGTTTCCTAACCTTCGCGGATACAAAGAACCTACTTGGACACCAACTACCGAGCTCAACAAGGGAACAAGCAGCGGCTAACCAGTGTTCAGTGACGGATAGAACAAGTCCTATGATAGGAATAATCACGTAAGCGTTTAAAAAAAAAAGTTACAATATTTAATAATTGTTGAACAAACAGTTCTATCATTTTTCCTATTTTAAATGAACCATCCTAAATATTTACCCAAGAACGAATTTTGAAATTTTATTTTGATAGTTTAAGATATTCTAAATATTTATTTATGTTTATACCTTTATTTAATTTATACTTATTTTAGAACCAGTAACAAAAATTTATTTCTCATATTTTTCTTCATTTTAATTACAATCGCAATTATTTACTTCGCTTTTCCCAAGCTTTGTACTTTCCTAATATTGCACAATCTTGAGTAAAATTACAAAATGCCAGAAACTAGAGCTGTAGCACAAAATGTAGAGCCCTACAAGCTCTCAGAAATTTTCGCCATTATTCCCGAATACGATGGGAACCCAATATTTTTAAACACATTTATCTGTTCTTGCAATACCGCATATAATATGGCATCTGATAATCAACAAGTTCTGTTAATTCTCCACATTAAGAATAAGCTCCGTGGACGAGCGGCTGAACTAGTTAATTCACGTAACCCCAGCCATTTAGCAGATATTCAAAGTCTATTAGAAAACCATTTTGGAGATCCAAGGGATCTCTCCGCCCTTATTCAAGACCTACAAAGAATGAGGCAATTACCCAACGAATCTCCATTGACATTTTCAGCTAGGCTTCAAACACATCAAGCAAAAATGTTATCAGCTGTCAATAAACAAAATTTAACTGTAAAGGAGAAACAGGCCCAGATTGACTTAATTGAGTCAATGGCTCTAACTAGCCTACTTACGGGTCTAGAGCCGAAAATTGGCCAAATTGTGCGAGCCAGTGATCCCAGAGATATCCTGACCGCCATTTCCCGTATTAAAAGAGAATTACAGCTGTCCAATCTGGAAACTCAAAAATTCTCAGTCAACCGAAATGCACCCCAACAGACTCGTAAACCGAATAATGGTCCACCCCCAAAACAATGTTCGTTTTGCAAAAGAATAGGACATTTCAGCAGCGAATGCCTCATCAGAATGAGACAATCCCAAAATTCTCACCCAAATTACTCGGGCCATCGCCCATATTATGCGAATCAGTCTGCTAATCAACCTATGAATTTTAATAATAGGCCTCAGTTTTCTCACCAACAACAACAACCCTCAACAAGTAGACCAACCCCAACTTCTAGTAATTTCAAACCAAATCCGAGTTTTTTCAAACAACAACAGAAAACTCATCACTTAAACAACGAACAATTCGATCCGTATGAACATAACTATGATTTTTCTTACAATGAGCAACAGAACTTTCAAAGACCAACTGAATACAAAACCGTATCAGACTATTATTACCCTGATACACAAAAACACGACAAGTTCGAACATCATTCCAGCGAAAATGTTTGTAATGATAATTATAACCAACAATATGATGAATATTACGATAGCGAACAGTTTTCTTCCCGACAAAATTTTCAGACTACCCCGGTAGAAATAAAACCTCCCGATCACGAGATCTCCGATATTCAAACACAAATTCAAACGATGAACTTGGACGATTTCAATCCAAACCTAAACTTTCCCGAACAGAATTTTCTGTAAGGCCACTTCTTTCGGTCAATTCGAAAAACCTTTATTACATCACCGACTCTTCCAATACATACAAACTCAACGTCGCCGACCCACACAAGGTATATATTTGCAACATCGACATTGAATTCGACGGATTACTGGGTTCAGATTTCCTTGAACATTATAACTGCGTTATAGACTTTAACAGCAAACAACTTGTGACTAATTTTAAAACCTTACCTCTCTACAAAGTTACGGATGATACTGTCATGCGTACTCAGAACCCTTCAACTTTCAATAACTGCATCCCTGTTAATACAATCTCCATAGAACCCCGAACAGAACAAATATGTAAATTAAAATGTAACCTCACTAATACGGAGGCTTTTCTATCATCCGCCGAAATAGAAAAAGTTTATCTTCCCCGTGCCCTTGTTAAAATTAATGAAAAAGGCGAATTTCTTACTTCAGTTTTAAATGCAAATGCTATCCCCAAAACTGTTAATTTCGACAATTTGGAACTCGAACCGATAACCAATTTTTCCGTAAACATTCTTTCCGAAAATTACTCACAAAACTTAACCCAACCTAATAGACGAACTACAATTATGGAACAACTTCGTTTAGAACATCTGAACGATGAGGAAGCCGAACTTATTTCTCAACTTTGCCTCGAATATTCCGACATATTCTATTTAGAAGGTGACCAACTGACCTTCACAAACGAAATTAAACATTCAATAGACACTAATAACGCGAAACCCTCTTTCACAAAGTCATATCGGTACCCACAAATACACAAACAAGAGGTAAAAAGTCAGATATCGAAGATGCTTGACCAAGGCATTATACGTCCGTCTAATTCGCCATGGTCATCCCCAGTTTGGGTAGTTCCCAAAAAACTAGACGCATCTGGTACCCAAAAATGGCGTGTCGTCGTCGATTATCGTAAACTAAATGAACTTACTGTTGACGACAAATACCCCCTACCGAACATTTCGGATTTACTTGACCAACTTGGCAAATGCCAATACTTCACCACTCTCGACTTAGCTTCCGGGTTTCACCAAATCGAAATCGATACTAAAGACATCCAAAAAAACAGCATTCACAGTTGATAATGGTCATTTTGAATTCGTTAGAATGCCCTTCGGTCTTAAAACGCTCCATCCACCTTCCAAAGGGTAATGGATAATATTCTTTTAGGTGTTCAAAACGAGAGATGTTTAGTCTATATGGACGACATAATCGTTTATTCTCCGACTATACATGAGCACATAGCCCGACTTTCTGAAGTTTTCAAACGATTGCGAAAAGCTAATCTAAAGATCCAACCCGACAAATGCGAGTTTCTTCGCAAAGAGGTCGCGTATCTTGGCCACCTTATAACTCCCGAAGGCGTGAAGCCTAACCCCTCAAAGGTAGATTGTATCTTAAATTTTCCGCAACCAAAAAACCCAAAAGATATCAAGTCCTTCTTAGGGTTAGCTGGTTATTACAGGCGATTCATCCCCAATTTCGCCAAGATTTCGAAACCTTTGACAAAATTACTTCAAAAAGACGTACCTTTCCAGTTCGATTCAGAATGCGTCAAATCTTTTGAAGAATTAAAAAGAGCCCTTACTTCTACCCCCATACTCATATACCCTAATTTTGAAGAGCCATTTATTCTTACAACCGACGCCAGTTCATTTGCTATTGGCGCAGTGCTCTCTCAAGGCCCCGTAGGTAAAGATTTACCCATAGCCTATGCCTCCAGAACTCTCTGCAATGCTGAAACTAAGTATTCAACCATAGAACGAGAACTCCTTGCAATAGTGTGGGCGGTTAAACACTTTCGTCCGATAATTTTTGGCCGTAAGTTTTTACTTTTGACCGATCACCGCCCGTTAACTTGGCTGTTTTCTATAAAGGATCCTGGAAGTAGACTTGCAAGATGGCGCCTTAAGCTCGAGGAGTACGACTATCAAATAATTTACAAATCCGGCAAAGTAAATAAAAATGCCGACGCTCTCTCTCGCATTAAAGTTAATAACTTTAATGAATACATATCATTTCAAGCAAACAATCACCTAACACCATTTACAGTACTCCCAACAAACGAAACTGACGATGACTCACAAGAACCCCAGACAAGAAGTCCCATTAATCTCCAACAAATCTCTGAAGAATTTAGAACTTTTGTCGAGCGATATCAAACCGTCTCGCTCATAGATTACGACAAAATTCAATTTTCTAATTGCCAACTCTTAGACCGAGAAAACAAAAACATCTTAGTATTTCCCCAAGGCTCTCTCATGAAAGATTTTCACCATGACATCATCGAGGACATTTTCGAGGAAAATGCTGATTTCCGTACCCCTAGAGTAAATGTCTTTGCTAGCAAAAGTGTCAGAAAAAGACGTTATTACATCGTCCCTCTCCCTTCTGACCCAGAAGTAGTCAACGAAATTCTTTTCGCATCTTTGTATAATAGTAGAGATGTGTTCACTGAAAACCAAGTATTCTGTGTTGAGAATAACATTGAACTGCCCATTTTGGAAATGCTTTCGTTTATCTTTTCCGAAATCGATATCAAATGGAAAGTTTGCCAAAATATCGTCCAAACGGTTGAGAAAGACCAAATACCTATCATTCTCGACCAATTCCATAACGGCAAAAATAATATACACCGAGGTATCAATGAAACTATCCGCAGAATAAAAGAAAAATACAATTGGCAAGGACTGACTAAGGACGTTGACAATTTTATCAAAAACTGTCA
This sequence comes from Octodonta nipae, assembly GCA_034190945.1. Classification (NCBI taxonomy): domain Eukaryota; kingdom Metazoa; phylum Arthropoda; class Insecta; order Coleoptera; family Chrysomelidae; genus Octodonta; species Octodonta nipae. Next base: position 56,363,436 of record CM067218.1, on the reverse strand, counting down.
AACTTGCCAGAGAGCAAAAGTTTACCGGAAAAATCTCGACAGCCCACTTGTCATTACTGAAACCCCACGGACACCCTTTGAGCGTGTCAACATCGATATCCTAAAAGTCCCGACAAAAAACTACGCATTGACTATCAGGGACGAATTAACAAAATTCTCTCAGGCCTACCCCATAACTGACAAATCCGCAAAAAACCGTTGTTAGTACTTTACTACTATATTTCCAACACTTCGGTACCCCATTACGGATACACTGTGATTATGGCAGGGAATTCGACAACGCTCTGATGAGAGATTTGTGTAAGCTATTTGATATCAAACTGTCCTATTCTAGTGTGGGACATCCCCAGTCGAATGGTTCATTAGAACGATTCCACTCGACCTTACTAGACATGATTAGAATCCACAAATTAGAAAATCCCGACGAACACCCCTTCAACATCCTTCCTTATGCAATCATCGCATACAACAACTCCGCAAACAAAACTCACGGATTCACTCCTTACGAACTTGTTTACGGACATACTTCGAGTAGGACTCCCGAAACTCTATACAACCAACAATCATTGATAACTAAATACATCCGAGATCTCAACAACCGTATCACACACTATTATAAAATCGCTCGTGAAAGAACAGAAGTTCAAAAGCATAAAGCGAAAGCCCGATTCGATAAACATGTTTCCGAAAATCTCCCGAATTATCAAATAGGCGATAAAGTCTATATCAAGGAATCCCAAATCAAGGACAAACTCCAAAATAAATTCAATGGTCCTTTCGAAATCCTGGAGATTCACAAAAATTCCGCGACATTACTAAATCCAAAAACCAAACAAAAAACTAAAGTAAATTTCGACAGGATGAAACCGTTCTCAGAAAGTTAATTTCTGTTTCAGGTTGTGCCTGCTGTTCGGATCAGCAGTAGCCCAATATCAAGTCGAACCTATAAATAACACATTAGGGATATACTACCACAACGAAGCTTAAATAACCGTTTCTAACAATAAATGGACACTTTTGGTCCACAAAAATATTTCGGCCCTCGAACACGTTTTCACGACAAATAATAGACTTTTACAAACATTTATCGAAACTGTTAACTATAAATCTTTCGCAATGAATTACTTCCGCTCAGATGTACAAACTCATATAAATCTTCTAAACCAAATATCCACCACAATTAAGGACAAATTTATCGAAATAAATATGGACACCAAAAGACCAAAACGCGGCATACTTGATGGCGCAGGTACTCTTTTCAAAGCAATTACCGGAAACTTAGACGCGGATGACGGTAAATATTTTACTGATAGTATCACTAGACTCAATCAAGGTCAATTACAAATAGAAAATTTACTCAAAAACCAAATCAGTGTAACTACCTCTGTCATTAAAAACTTCAACGAGACCGTCCAAAAACTGCAAATTGACGAAAAACTCTTTAACAGCAATATGAAAAAACTAGAAACTACAATCGGAAAAATTAACGATAAAGTCGGCTATATCGAAACGAAACTTATGTTGCTCGAATTATGCGAGAAACTAATGGAGAATTACCTTTACTGGGAAGATAGCCTAAATGATGTGCTAAATTCAATTACTTTCGCGCGTCTTAAAATCATACACACATCTATTTTAACGCCCGAACATCTCATTACGGCATTGCAAGAAATATCGCAAAACCTAATAAAAAACAATCTTCCACTACCAATAAAATACTCAAGCATTGGACAATACTTGGAAATTATCGAGTTAGAAGCTTTCCAAACAAACTCTGATCTTATTTTTGTCTTAAGAATTCCATTAGTAGAACAACAACCATACACCCTTTTCCGGTTATACCCTATCCCAATTTACGATGACAGAACTGGGTTACATCACCTTTTGTCTTTTACTCAAAAGTACCTCGCGAAAAACGAAGACTCTTTAATGTTTATTTCAATCAAGTCAAGTACTTGACTGCGTGTAAACCGCTTGCTATCGGAAGAAAATTGTGTCCCGACCTATACGCCTATCCTATAGACTCTAACGCACCGTGCGAGGTGCAACTTCTGAAAAGTATTCAAAATGTGCCGGACAATTGCAGGAGTGTAGTAATTTTTAGTCAGGGTTACAGTGTCCAAAAACTTGAACAAAATATGTGGCTTGTCGTGACCTCCGAACCTTTACGTGTTGTGGTGAGTTGCAATCAAAAGAACTCAACAACTTTAACTCTAGTGCGCAACTCCATTCTAAAACTTCAATCGGAGTGTAGTGCCTTTGTAGGTGTTACTAAGGTCCAGGCTGAGTCTGGAAAAGAAACAGCCCTTTCCGAAGTCTATCACACAGTTACAGTACCTTACAACTGTTGCGATACAGTTCCAGAAAAGGTACAAATTCCCGAGCTGAAACCCTTCGACATAAGCAGCATCAACGTGGAGGAACTGGACGTTGCGAACCATAAGTTAGAACAGTACTCCAGAGACCTAGATGGTCTTATAAATCAGCCTTTCCTAACCAAGAACATCTCTTGGTTTACGTATACGACAATAGCTGTCGTCATGATCATTTCAGCGATCATGATTTTTAACATCATCAAAAAGAAAATTGAAGAGCGCCCAAAAGCCCAAGAAAATACCGACCAACCGACGACGCCTTCATCGTCTCTAAGAATGCTGCCTAAACTAAGGCCAGTATTAAAACCAAACCCGATCACAGAGACAACTGTATAAACATTTCTTTTATAATAATGATTTTTTTTTGTATGTTTACCCATATTTTATGTATTACCTTTTTTTATTTTATTTACTAACCATTTATCGTTGTTATATTATATACGTTTGATTTTTGACTTATTATCGACACTAACATATTTTATACTAACAATTTTAATTTCATTTCCGAATTACCTTTGTAATGTTAATACTACCATTTGATATTCCTAGCGATATTCTGCTATTTACAGATGTTCCATTTTATTTAAAAAGTTGATGTAAAGCATCAACTTTTCATGTATAAGGGGAGTTGTTATATGAGAAGTGTACTAACTTACAATTTACACGTTAAAGTTACCATAGGTGCTTGAACCGTAATTGACTTCACACAAGTATCATATTACAACTTCCTAGAATTCTTAGAAATCACGTAGACGCTTTGTTCACATGAAAACTGATGACATAGCGTCAGCATTTTTACTTTATAAATGTAACCGAAAACAATTCTCAGTGTTCATTATCTTCATATAACTTCATACCTATAATATTGTCTTTGTAACTTAAACATATTAATTTTTTGTAATAAATATATTTTTTTAAAAAAGTGAATTTAGTGAAACCAAATCTAAAATATATATGTTCTGAGAGGCTTACGCGATCATAATTATGCTAGATTCCGGGTGAGATCTGCGTCTAAATTTATGAAATACCCGATGTTTCGACTCCTGCTTTAGAGCAATTATCAAGAGACAAAATGAAAAAGATAATGAACGAGTACCGGGTTCTAGGTCAAACTTTTGGACTCAATCTGCCTATCCCCAACACTCACTAAAGGATTGATTTAGAAGTACATTTTTTTAATCCAACTCAGTGTCTTAATCTGCCTACTACTACTTCTAAATATTCTTATGTTCAAAATATCTATTGAAGATATTTACGCACAATTGTTGGCAGGCTTCTATGAGTCCAGAGCCGTAGTCATTTTCCTCTAGTTCCTGTAAAAGTTACCCCACATGGTCCTAAATTTTTCCTTACCCCTTGTCCATTTAAATAGCCCACCACCCTTTACTATTTCTGATGTTCTCTGAAACACTTGTCAGCACTTCCCCTTATCAATTATTATTTTGTAAACTACGCTTTGTCCATATAAATCCATTCAATGGTGATTATTCTTTCAGTAATGGCAGTATATGATTTAATCCCCCATTTCTTGTTTACAGCACCTGCTTTGGTCCTGTTGGATTTTTTCAATCTTTTTTGTTTCGCTCTGCACTGTAATGTCCATTTTAATTCTTTCTAGCATTTTATAATTCTCTTCCCTTTTGTATTTGCTCCTTGTATGCCCTACCGTTTTCGTAGCACAAGTCTTTTTGTAGGTTCATATGCCATAGCTGCCTTTCCAGATTTATTGCCACATGACCAAGGTTACATCCATAACTGAGGGGCTTTCCCCTTTCCGCCAGTCACTTAAGTCGTTCAGATGTTATATTATGACAAACAAGCATACCAAGAATTATATAGTCAAAACTAACCTCCCTCCCTCTTAACTTTTAAAAGGTTATACTTACACTAACGAAATTTAAAGGGTGAACATAAACTTCTCTACTAGTGATAATGACGTCACATGGCCCCTGTGGCCAGCAATTTTAAATAGGACCTTATGGCAAGTTATTGCTGATTTGAAAGGTCTTGACAAAATCTACATAGGCATTTAATTTTGTTTGGGATGAGACCAATTTAATTAAAATTATTATTTGAGATTTAATTAATGAGGATTATTCAGCCTTTGGTTAGTAGTCAAAATTATTGACGTTTTTCAGTTTTCTAGTCATTATTACTTTAATACTCTCTTCGAAGTGTCATTCTTTTTTACGCAAGACAATATATTGTTTCTGGTTAAGGAACCTTCATCACTTGCGCTTCCCACAATTTCGTTAAATGTGTAAGTCCGACATCTAGGATTTTCGAGAGAATTATCACACAGAGGTTGCGAATCTGGAGGAATGACACCTCGAAGAGAGTATTCAATATCTCTGGCAGGTGAAGTAACCTGAAAATTTTATAGTGACATTCTGTCCTAGGAGTTAAGGGAGAACAGCAATTATCCGGAACGGCTCCAGATTCGGAATCTCTGTGTGCTAATTCTCTCGAAAATCCTAGATGTCGGTCTTACATCTCGCGTCTTCAAATTTAACGAAATGTATCAAATACATAAAGAAGTGTTTGAGAGGACATTCAATTGTGGGAAGCGCAACTGATGAAGGTTCCCTGACCAGAAACAATATATGTTATATATAATATATAATGTATATTGTCTTGCGTACCAAGGAATGACACCTCGAAGACAGTATTCAATATCTCTGAGAGGTGAAGTAACCTGAAAATTTTATCGTGACATTCTGTTCTAGGAGTTAAGGGAGAACAGAAATTACACGGAACGGCTCTAGATTCGGAACCTCTGTGTGCTAATTCTCTCAAAGATCCTAGGTATCGGTTATACATCTCGCGTTTTCAAACATAAAATATACGCTATATGAATAACACAAATCCGCATATCATTCGCTTAACACATACCCAATGTCCAGACGAAATGTCTGGGCAGGCAATTTGGGAACAATATATTTGGACCGGATTTCCTCAACACAAGATTAACAGGTGAGGAGTATCTGGAGATGTTACAAAAGCAATCGACGCCCTAATACTTGAAATAGTGGAATACTAGTAGAGAAGTTTACAACCGTTGATTTTCACCCTCAAAATTGAATTATTGTAACTATAAACGGGAGGACTTTTGACTTGTACTCTATATATTAGTTTTTCAGTTATTTCTTTTGTCTAATAAAATCAATAACAAACCACTTTTTGAATAACGACATCTAGAAAAGTGTGTAAAGTCTCGAAATGCTAATAAATAGATATTTGGTATTAGGGTACAAAATATTTTGTTTGACTAGGTATGAGTTGAACGTCTACATTTAACTTAAACTAGGGTAACAATCGTATTACACATAACACCAAACTTTCTGAAAATGCATAATTTTATGAAATTCTTCAAAAGTGAGGTTTATTACAAAGCTTACATTTCTACTCAACATATGCCTAATTCTCAGAATTATCCCGTTAAAACTTAAATAATTCCATCGTTACGCTCTTATTCACATTCGTTCTACAAACAAAGCTAATTGCAAGGAAATTATGTGTTCTTTTATATCCTTGGAGATCCCCTTTCAGACGTGAAGGTCGTTATCTTTCCCTTATAACTGCACGAGATTGTATTTGATTAGGATTTCACGGATATGGAAGAAAATATACGTATTACGAAATAATTGCAGAGAAAATGGAGAATTCTTGAGCGACACAAATCTTATCTGTCTGCGTTTATGCACAGATTATTTCAAAAAATGTAAATAGAAAAAAATCTATTCTTAGAAATTGCATCTTGATTATTATAAAAATAATAAACACCATTTTGTGTTTTTAGGTGTACATACATTGGCAGTTTGCATTGCATTAGCTGAAACAAATACTAATAAAAATGTTTAAGTTTACTGAGATATAAAAACTTGAATTGCCAATATGATGAAGAAGTGTTGGTGGGCAAAGAATCTCTATGCGATGGTATAATTAAAAAATAGTGCCATAAAAATGACGGTGATTATAATCAGATTACTGTAGATCGCCCCTCGATTCAATTGTATTGACGACTTTTCTCAACACCGTCTCAAATCTTTCATAATTGTCTTCTAAACGTTGTTTGTGGCATATTCTTGATTACTTTTATGTTTTTTTGGGCAATAACACCACAATAGAAATAAAACGACGTATATTGCAGGAATACCAAACATTTCAAAGTCTATTCTGACTTCGTTGCCTACATCAATAAATATAAAGCCATTGACAACGAAGTCAGAATAGACTTTGAAACGTTTGGTATTCCTGCAATATACGACGTTTTTTTATTTCTATTGTGGTGTTATTGCCCAAAAAAACATAAAAGTAATCAAATCTTTCAATTTAGATGATCAACTGCTGCCAGGTTCTATTGTGCTATACACGTCCTCTTCATTATTCGTTGAAAAATTTAATAATTCTGAAGTTAGGTTGCAATATTTGACCAGAGTATTTAAGTACTTACGAATTTATCACCTTCAAGGTCTAGCTTATTCATAAAGGGATAAATTTAAGTCCAAATCAACAGATATCAATATATTTTTTTGTTCAGGAAATAAACGGTACCCATAAATTTCGTATATTTTTTATTAAAACGTATGCATACAATTTTATTAGATATCTTTAAACCTGCAGAGATATCAACTTGATCAAACCAACCGAAATTTGTATCACTGTTCTTCGTCCTTACATTCTTTCAACCTTCATCCAATTCCGTGAGACACTTTTGACCGCATTTCTACCGAGAAAGCTAAGCACTTGCCACAAATGAAAATAGTGACTCAAATACATAAACTAACACGAACAACAACCTACAAAAACCTACTGTCACATTACTTACTCAAACGACAGTCCACAAATCAAATTTTCTGATTTCCTCTTCGACTGAACCAGTTTACACTTCCTATTCAAAGATATCAATTTTGCAGTGACGCCAAAAACTATCTCAACCAAAGAATCATTTCTCAAGATGAGGTCGCTATGACTGAATCATCAGATATTGAGGCTGAAGATACTCGTCGGGACATTGCTAGAGTACTCCGCACACCAAAGCCACCAAAATCAAACCTAACTTCTAACGAAAGACATGCATTAAAACAACTACGTGACAACGACGACATAGCAATACTTTCTGCCGACAAAGGTTAAGCGACTGTTCTTCTCAACACTAAAGACTATGTTCATAGGATGAGTTCTCTACTACACACTCCAGACTACGAAATAATTATTCATAATCCTACTATTTACTTAGAGAAAGAGGCCAAGAAAATCATCGAGAGAACACATCTTCCTCATTCCGAAAATTTACGGACTGCCAAAGATTTATTAGCAGGACATACCTCTTGGGCCCATTGTCAGTTCGTTACAATCCTCGACCCAAGAATTAGCCAGGTACTAATCCAAAACCCCTCAACCTCCAGCCGACCAAGCATCCTCATACGTAAGAGAACTCTTTTTTCTTCTTACTCGCGTGAACCATCGAGTATATGAACACTCTCTATCCAACACTATTCAAGATGCTATAGAAATAGAGAAACGACCCCTCTGTCTAAACCGACGCGGTGATGTCTTCCGCCTTCCTACAGCATGTACCTCCGTAATAACCAGATTAAACCAACTAGAACAACCAATCACCACACAGCTTCCTCATCAACTTTCCCTTCTCATCGACCGATAACTATAAATCAAAGAAGCAGAGAAGATTCACACTTAGTTCAGTTAGCTAGTGACTCTTGGAGAGTAGGCAGATTAAGACACAGTTCGATCTAGACTCTCAAATCTTGTTGTTGTTGTTTAACCGACTTCATAAAGTAGGAGGTTCTTAATTACTCTGTATCTATATTTTTTATGTGAGTTCAGCGATTACTTAAAACCGCCTGAAGAAATTTGTATCGTTTAAACTCGATTCTGTTAAGGGTGATCCCGAAGTGGTCCCATATTTTTTTGAAGGACATAGCTTACATTATTTTTTAGAAAATCGGGAAAAACGTTTTAACAGACTTTCTTATATAGTATACTTTTGTAGAAGCCCCAGTATTAAAAAAAAACAAGGAAATGTTTCTGTTCTGAACCTGGGGTGTAATAAATTGAAAAAACTGGATTCTGTTAAGATTGATCCCGAAGTGATCATATATTGTTTTCAAGGAAATCAGGAAAAAACTTTTTAACAGACTTTTTTTAAATAGTTTATGAACTTTAGGCGCCAATATTAAAGTTAAAACAACTAAATGTATCTGTCCAGAACCTGGAGTGTAATAAAATGGATTGGAATTAAATCAAAATAAATGTCAGTTAATCAACTTCAAGATGGAGGTTCTCAGTTGGTCTTTATATACAGTGTGTGAATAATATTCTTTTTGATTAGCACGTTCAGAAACGGTATACGAGGGTTGTCAGCAAACAGAAGTTATTGAATTTAAAAAACTACAACTAATTATGCTACTGTACTAAAAAATGTATAACAAATATTTATCTAAATTTTTCCAACTATATACTAGGTTTCACAAAAATATCACTATAAAAGTAAGATATCTTTAGTTTTTTATAATATCGCGAATTGTTAACCAACAGAGTTTAGTGTAATTGAACATCGCCATTCAATTATGCGGTATACTAAAAATTTAATAATGAATAATTTCGGTCGGTAATAAGTTAAAGTAAGAATAATTAGGAAAGTGCATTAATGAATTTTATTTTGCAACTTTGCTGTTCAACTCGTACCGAAGTCAGAAAAAGTATGTATTTGTTGCAAGAAAAAAATTTTTTGCTAGTTAGTTATATATATATATATATATATATATATATGAATTAGATGGTTTCCGGGAATTCATCCGCGTAGTTGATAAATGATCCCTGCCGGGATCGATGGTAAAATGACGACGTTTCGGCAGAGTCACATCTGCCCTCTTCAGGTCGGTTCGCATAATTCTCGTAGCCTTCTGCTTTCGCTTCTAGTTACTCGAACACTGATATTTTCAGGAGCGCGCACGGTGTTATATAGTCGCGGCTCGGTGCCTATTGGTTGGCACCGTGAACGGCTGCATGTGATTGGCCCTGGGCGCTCAGTGGGCACGCCTCCCGCCTGCTGATTTGTTATTTCCGGTTGAGTTGTTATTGGACGGGACCGGGCCGGTACGGTGTTTAATAGAATTTTTCAACAATTCGATAAGTTGAGGATTTCATTGCGTGCGTTTAGACTGAGAGGCCTCTTCGCTATTTCAATTGAAAGGCGTGCCCACTGAGCGCCCAGGGCCAGTCACAGGCAGCCGTTCACGGTGCCAACCAATAGGCGCCGAGCCGCGACTATATAACACCGTGCGAGCTCCTGAAAATATCAGTATTCGAGTAACAAGAAGCGAAAGCAGAAGGCTACGAGAATTATGCGAACCGACCTGAAGAGGGCAGATGTGACTCTGCCGAAACGTCGTCATTTTACCATAGATCCCGGCAGGAATCAGTTATCAACTACGCGGATGAATTCCCGGAAACCATCTAATACATTTATTACCCGCGAAAACTTAAAAACAAATATATATATATATATATATATATATATATATATATATATATATATATATATGGTTGATGATTTATTCCGGTGTACATCCGTTCGTCTGTATTCGTTTGAAAAATCACTTGACGTTTCGCCAAAATCATATTTGGCTTTCTCAAAAGATACTAAGTAATTGAAGAATTTCTGGTTCTTGATCTTAATTTATACCTGCCCTGTGAGCCCTCATTAGTACTTAATCTCTCAGGTACTCTATCTTGTTTATTAGGTTGGGTTAACTGATGGTCAATTAAAGTGCAATTACGGTGTTTATGGCTTTTGTCGGTAATTTGGGTAATCGGATTATTTGGGTTTATTGCTGGTTTTGTTGTATTGTTATTTTGATATGGGATTACTGCTTTCCAAAATGGTGATAATTTTAAAGCTTCGTCTCTCTTGTTTATGGTATCTCGGGTTTCAATTTCAATCGCTTCTCGTATTGTTCTGATTTTGTAGTTTTCGACATTGGCGATTTCTTTACAAGTATTAAACTCTATTTTATGCCCTGTTTCTTGTTCGTGTCTGAATAAAGTAGAGGTGGTCTGTTTGTTCTTTATGTATAGTTTGTGTTCGTCTCGACGGGCGGATATTCGCCTGTTTGTTTGGCCGACGTATAACTTGGAACAGTCTCCACATGAAATGCTGTAAACTCCATGGTTCTCTAAAGGCATTTTATCCTTTGGGTTCCCTAGCAATTTTCCGATTGTTGTTTGGGGTTTGTATGTTGTTCGAATTTTGTGTTTACTCAGAAACCTCCCTATTCTGTCCGTTGTACCTTTAATGTATGGTAAACTTACATGGGCTACGTAGTCTTGGTCATCATTTTGTTTCTTTTTCTCATCCTGTTGTTTGTTTATTGCTTTTCTGATGGTGTGGTTATTGTAGCCATTTTTTCTGAGGATAGTTTTCATGAAAGCTAGTTCTTCTTTTCTAGTTTGCAGGTCCGTGAGACGTACCGATCGTGCTATAAGGGTGTTTGCTACTCCTTGGATCTGTGCTGGATGGTGGTGTGAATTGCCGTGTAAATATCTATTGGTGTGTGTTGCTTTTCTGAAAACGGTGTGCTGGAAACTTAGGTTGTTTCTTGTTAGGAGGACATCTAGGAAAGGAAGTTGTTGGTTGTGTTCTGTTTCTAGGGTAAATTGTATCTTGTTATGAATGGAATTCATATAGGCAAGAAAATTATTGAGTTCTAATTTCCCGTGAGGCCATATAATGAAGATGTCATCAACGTAGCGAACCCACAGTTTTGGTTTTAATGCTGCGTTAGCTATGGCCTTTTCTTCCAAATATACCATAAACAAGTTGGCAACAACTGGTGATAGCGCCGATCCCATAGGAGCACCCTGTATTTGTCTATAAAAATGGCCGTCGAAGGTGAAATACGTATTTTTGAGGCAGTGGTCGGCTAATTCTATTATGTGGTGAGGTGGGTTTTCGTTCATAGCTATACTGTCCAGTGCTTCGTCGAGTGGTATGCTGGGGTAGAGAGATATGACGTCGAGGCTTGCTATTAAGTCGTTTTCTTCTAAGTTTATGTCTTTAATTATTTCTATGAAGTGATGTGAGTTTTTGATGTAAGATTTTGCTGTTTCCACTATTGGTTGCATGAATCGGGCCAGGTATTTCTCTAGTTTTTGCGTTGGTGAGTTTATCGCGCTTACTATGGGTCTGATGGGCACTCCTTCTTTGTGGATTTTTGGTAATCCGTAAAGTTTAGGACATCTACTTGATTTTTCCCGTGGGATGATACTTTGTTGAATTCCTGGTTCTATCGCTGATGCCTTGATTTTGTTTTTCGTTGTTTTCTCGAGGTAAGTAGTGGGGTCCCGTGAGACCTGTTTGTAGTCGGCCCCTTTCAATATTTCTTCCATCTTTTTCTTGTATTCTTTTGTGTCCATCACAACGGTAGCGTTTCCTTTGTCGGCTGGTAATATTGTTAGTTCTTTGTTCTTTTTAAGGTTTGTTATTGCTATGTGTTCCGATTTCGTCAAATTGGCCTTCGGTGGTTTGGCGTTTTTTAAGATTCTTGTAACTTCAAAACGAATTTCTTCCGCCTTTTGTTCGTCTACCTGGTCTAATGCAGCTATATATATATATATATATATATATATATATATATATATATATATATATATATATATATATATATATATATATATATATATATATATATATATATATATATATATATGTTTTAGGTTAGGTTAGGTTAGGTCCATCTAATACATTTAGTGCCCGCGAAAACTTAAAAACAAATATATATATATATATATATATATATATATATATATATATATATATATATATATATATGTATATATAGGTGGTTTCCGGGAATTCATCAGCGTAGTTGATAACTGATTCCTGCCGGGATCGATGGTAAAATGACGACGTTTCGGCAGAGTCGCATCTGCCCTCTTCAGGTCGGTTCGCATAATTCTCGTAGCCTTCTGCTTTCGCTTCTTGTTACTCGAATACTAAGATTTTCAGAAGCGCCCGCGCTGTTATATAGTCGCGGCTTGGCGCCTATTGGTTGGCATCGTGAACGGCTGCGTGTGATTGGCCCTGGGCGCTCAGTGGGCACGCCTCCCGCCTGCTGATTTGTAATTTCCGTTTGAGTTGTTATTGGACGGGTCCGGGCCGGTACGTTGTTTAATAGAATTTTCCAGCAATTCGATAAGTTCTAAATTTCATTGCGTGCGTTTAGACCGTGAGGCCTCTTCGCTATTTCAATTGCCTCTCTTACGAGTATTGGAGTATTGAGTTCGGGTGTTCTATATTTGCCAGTACTCTGGTGTTCTCAAAGTCTATTCGGTGTGACATCGTGGTGGCGTGTTCCGCAATGGATGTTGTTTTTTCCTGCTTTCTTACAGCGTTCTGGTGTTCATCACGTCTAGCTTGAATTCTTCTATTACTTTGCCTAAATAGGTTTTATGAAATTCTGCACATGGAATCTCGTACACTCCCTGTTGTTCTAAAGGGATCCTCGTCTTCGGAGTCCTCAACACCATGCTTATTTTTCTGTCTGTATTGAAAATAATATAGATATTGTGTCTCCGTAGTATTCTTGCAATACTGTCCGTGGTCCCTTTGACATACGGTAAATAGGCCTTGGTTATTGGTGTCTCATGTTCTTCGTCTGTTTGTCCTGGTTTTGAATTTAGGGCTCTTTGTATATTTCGGTCTGTAAATCCGTTTTGTCTCAGAGCTGTTTTTAAACTGTCCATTTCCTGTTTGATGTTATCCTGGTCAGCTAGTCTTTGTGATCTGGTTACTAAAGTCTTGACGACGGCTTGTAGTTGGGCTGGGTGGTGATGAGAATTAGCATGAAAGTATCTGTTGGTGTGAGTTGCTTTCCCTTATACTGTATGGCCAAGGGTTCCATCTTCCTTACTATTTATGAGAACGTCAAGGAATGGCAGTTGATTGTTGGCCTCCATGGTAAATTTTATTTTGTGATGGATGCCATTAAGGTGGTCTAAAAAAGTATTGAGGTGTTCCCTCCCATGAGGCCAAATCACAAATGTATCATCCACATATCGCAACCACAAACTGGGTTTAAGAGTTGTTGTTCTTAGTGCCAACTCCTCAAAGTTCTCCATAAAAAGGTTCGCTATAACTGGTGAGAGTGGCGATCCCATTGGAGCTCCGTACACTTGTTTGTATCGATGGTTCTCGCAAACAAAATAGGTGTTCATCAGACAGTGCCTTGTTAAGTCTACAAGGTGTTGAGGTGGTTTGTATTTTTCTATTATGATATCCAAGTCTTAGTCGATAGGGATATTGGTGAAAAGGGACACTACGTCAAAACTTACAAGAAAGACACTCTGGTTGTAAGACCGTTTTTCTAAGTATTTCGATGAAATGTGTCGAATTTTTCACATATGAGTCTGCCTCCTCTGCAAACGGTTGAAGTTGTTGGGCTAGATATTTGGATAGGTGTTGTGTTGGGGATCCAATTGAGCTTACTATTGGCCTCAAAGGTGCACCTTCTTTATGTACTTTTGGCAACCCATAGAATTTCGGACATCTCGATGACTTTTCACGCGGAATGAGTTGCAGTTGGAGATTTTTGTCGATCCTACTTGCTTGGATTTTGGCCTTGGTTGTTTTCTCCAAATAAGTTGTTGGGTCAGTAGTAATTTGTTTATATGCTGGATCTTGTAGCAATGTTTGAATTTTGTTTGAATAATCCGCTGTATCTCGTATGTGAAAAATTCCACACATTTCATCAAAATACTTAGAAAAACGGTCTTACAACCAGAGTGTCTTCTTGTAGTTTTGACGTAGTGTCCCTTTTCACCAACATCCCTATCGACGAAGCCTTGGATATCATAATAGAAAAATACAAACCACCTCAACACCTTGTAGACTTAACAAGGTACTGTCTGATGTTCACCTATTTTGTTTACGAGAACCAACGATACAAACAAGTGGAAGGAGCTCCAATGGGATCGCCACTCTCACCAGTTATAGCGAACCTTTTTATGGAGAACTTTGAGGAGCTGGCACTAAGAACAGCAACTCTTAAACCCAGTTTATGGTTGCGATATGTGGATGATACTTTTGTGATTTGGCCTCATTGGAGGGAACACCTCAACACATTTTTAGACCACCTTAATGGCATCCATCACAAAATAAAATTTACCATGGAGGTTGAAGCCAACAATCAACTGCCGTTCCTTGACGTTCTCATAAATAGGAAGGAAGATGGAACCCTTGGCCATACAGTATATAGGAAAGCAACTCACACCAACAGATACCTTCATGCTAATTCTCATCACCACCCAGCCCAACTACAAGCCGTCGTCAAGCCTTTAGTAACTAGATCACAAAGACTAGCTGACCAGGATAACATCAAACAGGAAATGGACAGTTTAAAAACAGCTCTGAGACAAAACGGATTTACAGACCGAAATATACAAAGAGCCCTAAAGTCAAAACCGAGACAAACAGACGAGGAATATGAGACACCAATAACCAAGGCTTATTTACCGTATGTCAAGGGGACCACGGACAGAATTGCAAGAATTCTACGGAGACACAATATCGATACTATTTTCAATACAGACAGAAAAATAAGTACGGTGTTGAGGACTCCGAAGACGAGGATCCCTTTAGAACAACAGGAAGTGTACGAGATTCCATGTGCAGACTGTCATAAAACCTATGTGGGGCAAAGTAATAGAAGAATTCAAGCTAGACGTGATGAACACCAGAACGCTGTAAGAAAGCAGGAAAAAACAACATCCATTGCGGAACACGCCACCACGATGTCACACCGAATAGACTTTGAGAACACCAGAGTACTGTCAAATATAGAACACCCAAAATCAAGACTCGTAAGAGAGGCAATTGAAATAGCGAAGAGGCCTCACAGTCTAAACGCACGCAATGAAATTCAGAACTTATCGAATTGTTGGAAAATTCTGTTAAACAACGTACCGACCCGGACCCGTCAAATAACAATTCAAACGTAAATTACAAATCAGCAGACGGGAGGCGTGCCCACTGAGCGCCCAGGGCCAATCACACGCAGCCGTTCACGGTGCCAACCAACAGACGCCGAGACGCGACTATATAACAGCGCGAGCGCTTCTGAAAATCTTAGTATTCGAGTAACTAGAAGCGAAAGCAGAAGGCTACGAGAATTATGCGAACCGATCTGAAGAGGGCAGATGTGACTCTGCCGAAACGTCGTCATTTTACCATCGATCCCGGCAGGGATCAGTTATCAACTACGCGGATGAATACCCGGAAACCACCTAAAACATTAGTGCCCGCGAAAACTTAAAAACAAATATATATATATATATATATATATATATATATATATATATATATATATATATTCCAGAAATAGCGAAGAGGCCTCACAGTCTAAACGCACGCAATGAAATTCAGAACTTATCGAATTGTTGGAAAATTCGTTAAACAACGTACCGACCCGGACCCGTCAAATAACAATTCAAACGTAAATTACAAATCAGCAGACGGGAGGCGTGCCCACTGAGCGCCCAGGGCCAATCACACGCAGCCGTTCACGGTGCCAACCAATAGACGCCGAGACGCGACTATATAACAGCGCGAGCGCTTCTGAAAATCTTAGTATTCGAGTAACTAGAAGCGAAAGCAGAAGGCTACGAGAATTATGCGAACCGATCTGAAGAGGGCAGATGTGACTCTGCCGAAACGTCGTCATTTTACCATCGATCCCGGCAGGGATCAGTTATCAACTACGCGGATGAATACCCGGAAACCACCTAAAACATTTAGTGCCCGCGAAAACTTAAAAACAAATATATATATATATATATATATATATATATATATATATATACAGGGTATTCCATCTCAAACGAACCACTTTGAATATCTTGGTATCTTGGTTTTCAAAACTATTGCAATAACAAAAAACAGATCCATTTTTGTTTCATAATAAAAAATTTTATTTCAATTTCTGTACATGTAATAATAAAAGAGTATTAAAAAACCAATTTACAATACCATACAATGCCTCTAGACCAAATGTCAAAGTGTCTTCCTTTGACTTCCATACAATAGTACAACCTTAACTGAAAGCCGTCTCTGACATGGTTCAGCATAGTCGGTGTTATCTGATGACACTCTGCTATAATTCGTTGGCGTAATTCGTCCAAATTCTCAGGGTGAGTCATAAAAATTTGGATTTAACATGTCTCTACAAAAAAGTCCAAAGGGTTCAGATCAAATAATCGGGCAGGCCATTCTGTAAGACCTCTTGTTCCAATCCAGCGACCAGGGTATTCCAAATCGAGGTATTGACAAACTTTTGCGGCGTAATGAGGAGGAGCCCATCTTGTTGGAAATGCAATTGCTCTTCATGTAATAGAGGATCATTTTTTATTTTTTCTATTATCAATGCATTTCATTTTCCAATATATTGTGATAAATTTTACCATTTAAATTACCAGGGATAACACGAATAAATAAATTAATAAATATATATACACAGGGTGTAAACGGTTTGAGTGCAAAGATTTTGAAGAACAATACTTCAGGCAAAAACAAATCAAAAAGCTTTATAACATTTTCTAAAATAAACTATAGTTTTGCCAAAAAGGACACATAAAGTTAGAGTTTATGTAGCCTTGCTACAGTGAATATTACAATAATTTCGATTTCAAAATGTCGGTAAATCTAAATATGTAAATACTCAATAGCTTATACATCTTTAATAGCCACATTAAAAATTAAAATTGATTATTTAAACTCGAAATATGCTTTTATATTTTAGTGTAAGTTACTCCGAATAGATATGGAAACGTGGCATTTTACTTTAACGACTGAGAGTTACGATTGTTTTTTGCGATATCGATTCTTGTAAATAAGAATAGATAAACAGTAAAGTGATTTGAATGATATCTATTTGATGTGGTTCGTGGTTTGCTTTCCATTTAATATATTTTTTAAATAAATAAAATCGGTTGTGATTAGTGTGTAAGTTCGAAAATTAAGAATAGTGCGACAGTATTTATTTGTGATAAATAATAGCCGATTATACAATTAGGGAAAGACACGACATGCTCTTAATTTATGGGGAAAGCAGACGTAATTGCAGAATAGCAAGAATGTTATACAGGGAAAGATTTCCAAACAGACGCCTGCCCAATGCTCAGACATTCGTTGCTGTTTCCACAAATAAACAATCGCGGACCACAGCGACATAATCGTATCTTAGCTGCTGAGGATCAAATACTAGACCTTATCGACATCAACCCATATCGTAGCACACGGAGTATTGGAAGTGAGCTGCAAATTTCTCACACTGTTGTTCATAGAACATTACGGGAACAATTGCTCCATCCATATCACATGCAGCGGGTTCAAGGGCTTTCAATTGATGATTTTCAACCAAGACTAAATTTCTGTCGTTGGTTCCTCAGAAAACATCGACAATTTACTAATTTTGTGAACAATATTTTAACAACAGATGAAGCAAGTTTTAATAGGAATGGTATAATAAATTTTCATAATACGCATTCGTGGTCTGAGTTAAATCCGCACGAAATACGCCAGTCAGTATTTCAACACCAATTCTCAGTTAACGTGTGGGCTGGAATAGTTGGTGAATACTTGGTTGGGCCATTTATACTGCCTGCACGTTTGACAGGTGAGAATTACCTTTATTTTTTGAACAACACGCTACCAGATTTGTTAGATGAAATGAACCTACAAACACGTTCCAATATGTGGTACTTACATGACGGAGCACCTGCCTACGCAAGTCATCTAGTTGTCGACTTCTTAAATAGAACATTTCCCCGTCGTTGGATTGGTCGAAACGGACATATACGTTGGCCAGCAAGATCTCCTGATCTCAATCCTTTAGATTTCTACTTATGGGGACACATGAAAAGTAAGGTTTACACGACTCCAATTATTGACGAGAATGACCTTAGACAACGCATTTTCGACGCTGCTGACGAAATCCGAAATATTCCAGGAATTTTTTCTGGCATACGTGAAAATTGGATTAAACGGTGTCGTGCTTGTGTCGATAGTAATGGTGGGCATTTTGAACATTTGCTGTGAATAATCCGTTGTTTCAACTCAGTTCTATCATTATAATAAATTCGGTAAGTAGGATTACATATTTACTTGTCTAATATAAATAATATTAATTAAATCAGTAATAATGACTCTTCGAATAATTTACCTGGTAAAAAACTACATATACAGATATCTTGAGTTGCATATCATATTTATCCAACTTTGTATAATTGCATAAAAGAAACCGCCAAATACAAATTCTAATTGCAATACCTTGTATTAAAAACGTAAATATTTTCAACAAAAAATTTCATACACTTTTATTTAATTCTAAGGTCAATATCATCAGTCAATACAAAAACACAGATGTTTACTCTTTTTGTCGGCGTAGTCATTCCTTTATTATTCGCGCTAAGAGTGAATCTGCTTCGAACGCGAGCGACGTTGCCGGATTGACAATAATTTATTTAATATGATTTAGGGATTTTCTTGGTTATTAAGGCCTACTGACCATAGTGGTATAAGAGTTTTTTGTTTAATTTGGTGTATACTACCTCCACCTAAAATATATGCCCTCAAACTATTTACACCCTGTATATATATATATATATATATATATATATATATATACATATATATGTTTTAGGTGGTTTCCGGGATTCATCCGCGTAGTTGATAACTGATCCCTGTCGCATAATTTTCGTAGCCTTCTGCTTTCTCTTCTACTTATTTGAGTAACTAGAAGCTAGGCGACTTTTTAGAATCAATATAACAATAAAATTAAAGTATTTTTTTAAACAAGCTTTTATTACTTGTTAATTAAAAGAACTAAAAAGTTAAAAATATAATAAACCGGAAAAGAAAAAACCTATTATATAGGTACCTACAATGTAACCTTAAACGATAATTAACCTTCTTCGTCTACGTCACAATAATCCCATATCGTACATACATATATATATATATATATATATATATATATATATATATATATATATTAAACACTAAAACTTTACACTTTGTATTAAATCTTTGCGTTTTTATCACTGATCAATTTTTAGGGTTCCGTATATACAATATACGGATATCCTTATAATATCACTCCGGATTTCTGCGTCTGTCACATCACAGCAATTTTCTCCTAAACCACTAGACGGAAGAGGTTGAAATTTGGTATCAATGTATAGTTTGATAACCCGATTAGGAGTACATATCGCAAAAGAAGAAATTTTGATTTTAGGGGTACTTCTGGGGGAAAAACTAGATCTCCTGATCTCCGAAAGAACTGAGCCTAAAATTTTGCTAAAAATAGGAAATAAAGAACTTTACAGGAAAAATAAAAAGAAACCAGTAATATGAATTTTGGGGATGGGGGCAAATTATATATTATTATAATACATCAAATGAAAGGTCCCATTGTGAGGAACACAAATATATTTTTTTCATATTTAAAAAAAATTGTTGAACAAATATTAACGATTATACCAAAATGTACCCATCCCCCCCTTATCTCCGAAACTATAAAACGTAAAGTTTTGAAAACAATTACAGTTATAGGGTCTGACCTGAAGTTTACTGGTGAAATAAGAAGATACCTCTACTTTAAATCTTGGGGGACAAATTAAGGAATTAAATGGAGAATATAAAATTAAAATTGTTTCTAACCCATCATGTTATATATCAAATGAAAGGTCTCATTATGACGAAAACAAATATATTTTTTTCATATTTTTAAAATAAATTAATTAAAAGATATTAAAAAATATATAAAAAATTTTACCCATCCCCCCGCCTTATCTCCGAAACCATAAGCTGAAAAATTTTGAAAAAAATGGGTTTATAGCCCCTTACCTGAACTTTACTGGAAAAATAAGGAGAAACCCCTAATATTTATTTTGGGGGCCAAATTATAGAATTAGATAGAAAATAAAAAATTATAATTGTTTCTAACGGATCATGTAATATATCAAATCACAGGACTCGTTATGACGAATACAAATATATTGTTTTAATTTTTTTAAAATGACTAATTTAAAATATTTTAGAAAAATATTTCAAAAAAATTACCTATTCCCCCCGTTATTCCCCAAACTATAAGACCTAATTTTTGTTGTTTACAGAATTAAACGGAAAATAAAAAAATATTTTTTTAAGGCATCATGCTATACATCAAATGAAAGGGCTCATTATGAGAAATATATATTTTCAATTTTTTTTTAATTAATTGTTTACAAGATATTAGCATAAAGATATAAAAAAAATCATTCCTGGCTTATTTCCGAAACCATACTACTTAAAATTTTGAAAATAATTAGGAGTACTGGGGCTCACTTGAAATTTATAAGAAAAATTATAATTATTATATAGACAAATTATACAATTAAATGGAAAATAAGAATTCAATTTTCAAATGCATCATGTAATATATCAGATAAAAGGCTCATTATGTGAATTTGTTTAAAAGATATTAACAAAAATATTAAACATCGACTTAATTCCCACGTTAGAAACTACACTATTTAAATTTTGAAAAATCTATTTTATTTGTATTTAAAAATAATTTGAATAACAGATTTAATAATTTATAATTTAAAACTTGACTTATTTTGCCCTTTATCTCCCAATCTACAGAGCCTCAAAACTCAGACAGTAGATTATAAAAGCCTTCTCTGTGAGTTTATTTGTAAAATAAAACTCTAATATTAATTTTTGGGCGCCAAATTAGAAATTTAAATACATATGTATTGTGATAAAAATCAGGCGAATCCTGAAGCAGATAAAATAAAAAGTCTATGTGTGGAAAATCAAAGTGTATATTTTTTATAAATTTAAAACGCTTCCTTTAAAAGATATTAGGGCAAATATAAGAAAATGCACTAATTCCCTGCTTGTCTGAAACTGGAATATTAGAATCTTCAAGGTGGCACGGAAACCTTAGTATGCGAGTCCAACTTGCAGTTGACCGAATTATTTATAAATAAAAGCGTATTGCATTGTGATTGCTAAAGAAAGGTTCCATCAAAATCCGCTTAATTACCGAGTTCGTTTGGCCACCTACCAGCTCTATTATCAGCCTCTGGTTACCATCTAGTACCAAAAACTAGTTAAGACGAATCAAACGAACCCAAACTCGATGGAGTTATATCGTTTAAATACAGAATTCCTATTGCCACTTTCCAGCTCCATCATCAGACTCAGGTTACCATCTAGCACAAAACTACTCGTCAGGACGAATCATACGAGCCCAAACTCGATGGGGTTGTTTCGTTTAATTACCGAGTTCCTATGGCCATCTTTCCAGCTCCATCATCAGACCCTGGTTACCATCTAGCACCAAAGTACTCGTCAAGACCTCCAAACTATAGTCTTGACGAGTCCAAATAGTCCAAACTCGAAGTTGTTATAGCTATCTTCCGGTTCGATTATCAGATCATCTCCACGTCATAACAATTTTGCATTGTCATCCGATTTACACAAGCATGCAAAATTTCAGCTCAATAGGTAACCAGGAAGTGGATCAAAGTTAACTTTCAAGATTTGATTACAGACAAACATCGGGACAGGTGAAACTAAATAAAAGCCTGTAATAAATAGTGGATAACTTTAGATTAGTTTATCAATATTTACGTGAAATTTTAATTAAATCGTGATAAAAAAATACACCAAATTTAAGAATGGATTTCGTAAATATTTATTTAGTTATTATAACTATCCCATATTTGAACATATTTGTTCGCGATGTATACGGTTATATATATGGTATTTGAAATATGAAATTCTTAGTTTTGTTGGCCTGAAAATCTCTAAACCCTAATCCACAATGCAAACAAGATAAATATCCTGTAATGGGTTATATTTTATAATCTACTTACAAGGGTTCTTATGCAAATTCATATTACTAATGCAACTCAGGATCCAGTTTTTATGTTGTAATGTAACAAGGAAAATCTGGCAAACCCAGAATATATAAATCTCTAATGCTTTTGTTCTTCAATAGGAATTTCGTAGGAAGCGTTCCGGAAATAACGATATATCATCTGCTCAATATTGCCGTAACGGCTCATATAGTGTTAGCGGAAATCGCAATGTCAAAAGTTTCCACTATTTGAGATTGTTCCCAACCTCGGGCTAGTCGTTTGATTTCAAATAGTAACTTTAGCATTTGAAATTCGTCAACTGCAACAGATACCAAGCACAAAATCAGGTAATTCGGGTTATCAAAATCCTTTGCTAAATTGGTATCTTTAATACAAAAAAATCACTAAAGTAACTGTGATGCAAAGAATGTTATTTTTCTGTTACAATTATTTGTTCTTCCGTTGTACGTAATCAAAGATTGTTTTTAGGATGAATATCTTATACGCGGCCTACAGTAGAGTGAAATGGCAGAAAATATTCTATTAGTGTAACGTAACGAAAACGTATTAAGTTCATCGGGGAAACCTTTTCTATTATATATGGTTGTATGTCTGTGTGTGTGTGTGTGTGTCTCTGTCCGTGTGAGTATCGAGATTCGAGCAGGAAGCATTATACTGGCTGAAATATAGGGCAGAGTAGAATTGCAGTTGATGGGTTTAAAAATCTTAAAAAGAATTGTTATCTTTGGTGGTCTATAAACAGTTGCACATACAGGGTGGTTGAACTGTATGGTGTGGTACAACTATAGTTATACAAGTTGCCGTTAAAAATGTTATATTGGGTGGCACATAAATAGTTGCGTATACAAAGTGATTGAAATAACGTTGGGTTAGAATTATGGTTATATAGGCTTGATCAATTAATATTATAAAAAAATATTATATCTATATATAAATAGGCAAAGACAAAACGATTAGGTACCATTTTCTCCCCTGTCTCTCAACCGATTTTCTTCATTTTTGTTTTGTTTAGTAGCTACTGACGACTTTCAGTGCAGAATGCTAATACTACTTTATAACATTGGTTCATTCATTAAATAAAATATAATAAAAATTCAATATTTACGTCCATACTGTCAACGCCAAACAACTGACAGTGTCGCCTATTTGATCTGTGGGGGCGGTGGCCGCCGCCAGATGGTCAAAACTCAAAACATTCAGTAATTTTATATGAAGGGAGCGATCGTTAGATATATTCTTAGAGCATGTACTTCTGGAAGTGGCATGGAAGCGTTGTTATTGTTTAGTTGTAAAATAGTCAATGCAGTAGATCAGTATTGATTTTTCGGACGCGTTGCAGTAACTTTCATATTAAATATTCTGTTTTTAATGTGAATTTAATTGTTTGATTAATATATTATTATCACAACCTTCCCGAATGTGTTGTGTAAAAAATAGTCAGACAGCGGACAATAGAGAATGTATTAAATATTTAAGTTCTCCTAGGGTTGTTGGTCCTCTCTTTTCTTTAATATTCCTGAACTTGATTGAAACCGCAAATGACGAAAACTTTTAGGTTACAAAGAACAATCTCCCAATTATTACATCGAATATTTTGCCAGGAGCGGTTCCAGCCAAAAATTTGAGGGGTCATTCATTTGTCAAAAATATTCCGAATACCGATATTTGATAACATTTTTATTTTCTTTTTATTTCAATAGATTTGTCAATATGAGTGAACAATTTTGGACATTTCATCTACTTCTCCGATTTCTCCACAACTCTGTTTCTTATAAAAATATACTTTTTACAATTTCATGAAATAGGGGCAATTTTCGACCACTAGTAAGTATTATAAGTTAAGATGTTGTAATTATAGGGCGGAGTATAATTATAGTTTACAGATAGGTTCAAAAAATGTTAGGGGCAGTTGCATTACAGGGTGGTTGAAATAAAGAGTAGGGTAAAACTAGTTCAACAGGGTAGTTCCAAATTTGACAAATTCTGTTGAATAACGTAGACCGTGAGCAGTTGTTTATATGGAATACTTGAAATATGATCCCAATGTCGATTATAGTTAAACACAGTGAAACAGTTACATATATAGGGTGGTTTAAATATAGAGTGGAGAACAACTATATTTATACAGGGTGATTTGAAAAATCTTAGAGGGGTTGCAAGGTCTTTTGGAGTGGGAATATAGTAATACAAGGTGTTTCAGGTAACGAGACAAATAAATTATGTTAGGATATTGAGTAACCAATGTACACCGGCAGATACAGTGTGATTGCAATATTGGGTAAACTAAATTTATACAAATACAAGGTGGTCCAAAAATAAAAACGTTGAAGAAAAAATACAATTGAAGGGGGGAGAGGGAGAGTTTAATAAAAGTGTGCAGCGCTTTTTAGCGCGACAAAATTTCTCTAATTTAATCGGTACAAATTTACATATTAAACCACGTTTAGAGTGGAATAAATAATTTAAAGAACCAACCGCAAATGTTGGGCTTTTCAATAATATTATCCAGCTCAAATATCATGATTTACATTTGTGTGATCTTCATTGAGATTTTTGTCTGACCTAAATATTTGCGTGCCCCGTACGTGCTATTAGGAATTAATACCTTAAGAATGTGTCAATTTAGAACTTAGTGACCATCTGAATCTTTGTTCTAACAGGCAAACCAACATATTACTACAAGTTCAGAGTAAGCCAATTTCCGTGAAGACATGGTGGGAGTTCAAATTTGTAAAATATATCACAAACTTACTTTAACATTAGGAAAGAAAAGGTTTTACATTTGTTTCCAACTTATGTAAACAAATTAAAACAGACGGATTGTTAGCCTCCACCATCATTGAAGGATTAAAATTCTTCCATACTTAAATTCCAATAATATTCAATTAATTCGATAAGTCATCGTTCGGATTCAACAGTACAGTGGATCGTCATAGTTGTCGGTATTAGTGAAAAATTAGTGTCACTGAATGTGTGGGCTAGTATTTTTTGGAACCATATCATTGGACCATTTTGCAAAGACAACAACTTAACGGGGCTTTTACTCAGACATAGCAATATTCTAAACCAAATATTTTCTACTCCGAAGTTTGGACGTATGGATTAATTGAATGGTCCACTCCGTCGCCTGATCATAACCATGGAAAAAACGGCAGTCATTCTGAACATCTTTATTCTTATAAATATTTGCATACGTTTACAGTATATTCTAGTAAATTGTTTTTCCTCTTAATTCCATTTTTAGTCTTTATTAATTTCTTATCTCATTGGAACTTCAACAGAAGATTTCCCTATATAAAATTCAGTGTTACCATTAAAATAAAAACCAGGTTGCTAAAAGAATCACAAGCAAGATCGTCACATCCATCACACCCCTAAGAGAAATTTGAAAATTTTCACAAAAACTAAATCAGCTCTAAAAAGATATTTGCAAGGATGCAGATTTTAGCTCTTGCTCAAGACTAGACTAGACAAGGCATATATGGAGTGTTTAAGACCACCTGTATACACCCAATAAGATGCCAAAAACCTATTTAAAAAAAACGGTCGTTTCCATTGGTAAATGGTGCTCTATCAATTGGACGCAAAATAAGTTTCCGGTTTAAATCAGAAGTGAAACAGACCGGTAATTGATTTTTTCAAATGGAACATAAATATTTTTATAGCCGATTCGGATACTACAATGAAAAATAGACATAATTTCTTAGAATTTTTTTGATAAAATGCATTTTTAGTAATCTGAAGCACTTTATAAAATAAGATCCGAATAAAACACGTTTATATGCAAAACAAACACAATATGACTTTACCCAAAAGTATGAACTATTCGTTCGAAAATATTTGAAATAAAGCAACAATAACTTCCGATTCCTTGCGGAAGTAGCGGAAATTTTAACGGGAAGTACGTTTTTCTTTAGCGAGATATTTGCTTTCGAAACTTAGATTTGAAGTCTATGTACAAGTAAGTGTAACAAAGCTACTCACTACCGGTATTAACCGGAAGTGGAAAAATGGTCCCGGGAGTTCGTTTCCTCAAACTAAAATATCATACGATAATATGAGACAAAGTATTCTGCCTTACCACGCTTTCTTTTAAATAATGCGAATCCAAATGTTCAATATAAATATATTGCTCAAGAAAAACCTACCTTCGGTTACAATTTCCCACTTCCGGAATTAAGTGATTATTACTCTATTTCAAATATTCAAGGCTGAAAAATTCTTATTCTTGGTTAAAGTCGTATTTTGTTTATTTTGCAAGTAAAGCTGTCTTACTAGGATCTTCTTTTCTAAGGTAGTTCAGAGGACTAAAAATGCATTTTATCAAAATAATAGTCTCTCAAATGATGTCTATTTTTCAACGTAGAATCCGAATCAGCAATAAAAATATGCCTGTTCCGTTTGAAAAAATCAACTTCCGGTCTGTTTAAGCCACTTCCGGTTTAAACCGGAAGTTTATTTTGCGTCCAATCGATAGAGGTTCTCCCCATTTACATATGGAAAAGTTGTCAGTTTTTTTTTTTTAAATAGGTGGGTAGCATCTCATTGGTGGTGTACGGGCGGTCTTGAATACCCAGTATACCAGAATTTAAAATTCTCAAAGTGCCATCAAAAAACGATTTATATCAAGGCTAATTTAGGGCGTTTATTTGACCAGGATTTTAATTTAACAACGCCCGAGCATTGCAGCCAAACTTGCCGGACAGTAGTACTTTAGTATTAGTAGTAGTAACGAAGGTTCGGCATTTCTTTTTTAGTTGTTTTTAAGGCTCATTATCTACCTATCTATCAATGGTTTCGAAAAAGGTAAATTTTCTTCAAAACCGGTTGATGTATTAAAAATGTTTAAACCCTGTATTCTAAAAACTACGCAACACCCTACCTACGTTTATTATATTTGGGTTACTATTTCATTTTCTTCATCAAACTCATATTAACGTTCAAATTAAGTTAAGTCACAAGAAAGTTTCTCTTTAAATGGTTCAGTAAAATGTATATATAAACACAGTATTGGACAAACGCCTGGTAGTAATAATAAACAGACTTCCTAACTGAAGATTTAAAGTTCAGTTATAAACAATTTCTAGTTCGGCGGTGTTATCAGTAGATAGTCAACGATCCTTCCAGTTTACTGCTATATTTCTGGTTCAGTGCCCATAATTATTTAAGATTTCTGAAAAACACTAATTTTCATCAAAGTAAGTGGTTTTGTTTCGATCTAGGGCTTTGTCTGAGAAACAGGTTAAGGATTGCAGTTAGATTGCTTAGACCTGCAAATGATCTTCTCAATTTTGCGGAATGAGCCTTTATCTTTTCATGTTCTATAATTAATCTTGCATTCATCTTTAATAATTCGCTAGGACAGCGTAATTTTCGCATCATTATATACAAGTTAATTAATAATATCTGCTTAGGCAGCATGAAAGCTAGAACTAGTTCACTGATGATGGAAAATACGGAACGATCTGTATAAACCTGTTGATTTTAGAAGTCCAAATATAATAAGAATATTTATTATTCAATTCATTCGTTTTTTATTCTTTGTTATAGTCTGCAAAATACATGTATTACCTCGAGATTTGAGGTATATTATTTATATAATTCGAATAAACAAAATATTTGGAAAGTAAGTCCTTTCCGAAGAAATATTTATTACATTTTATAATAGTTATTTGTTCTCCGGAAATATCTAACAACAAGTAAGGTCACTTTCATAACTAGAAAATATTTTTGGTAATTCTGTATTTAACTCTCAAGTTGTATCAAACTTATAAGATAAAAATTGAATAACCCAAAATCTGAAATGTTTTAGAGATTGCTAATTGAGAGCCATTTGGCAATACCCTTGTGATTGTTTGGTTGAGAATTACACAATACTATTTCGTTGATTAACTATGAACCTGCTAAGAAATAAAAAAGAGAAAAACGATATAATTGAAGTTCAAACATTGAACAGATAATTTAGATACATAAAAAATTTTCTAGAGTTCATTTCTATGTAGTAGAATGCTACTTTGGGCGAGTCTACTGTAGAAATAATATACTGTATACCATACACAAGAATGTAAATATGAAGACTATAAATAATGTCAGTATAAATGAATTAATTTAGAAGCAGAACATTTATTTCTTAATTGTGTATTTCAGAGAGAGTTACCAGTCAAAACTTTTCACTGCTCACAGTTTCATAGATATTTTTGAACAATTTGTCAACATTGCAAAAACATTAGCAGAATCGAGTTGCTGAACGTATTTATTCTACACCAACTGTATTACAAATGTACGAGTAACTAAACAAATATTATCTCACAATTTGCTATCAATAATTGATTAAACATTTGACTATAATGTTACAGAATAAAGCTAAAACTCGCCGCCAAAGGGTCGAACTATGTTAAAATAATGTTAGATTCGTGTGACAAAAGAGATATTCGATTGCTTAAGTTAACAAGAATTCCATGGGTGTCGTGCAGAAAACAAAAATCACACAATAGTTGAGTCAACTTTGAACGCATAAAATACGCATGGTTCTAGAGTTCTCTCATAAAGCGACTTGTCTGGGATGTTCGTTCGACAAAGAAAGTGACTGCAGCATTGTTTTTTTTTTAAGGGAGATTTAGGGTGTTTCATTTGTATGCGCTATTTTTGTCTTTCAATACTACCTGAAAACCTGATAATTTATAGAAAAAGATCGATTTCCCATATAAATAACACAGGGAATTTTTTTCGTTTTTTACTCTATTTTTCGGTATGATTTTTTCTGAGCAAAAATAAAAATATAAGTTTTGTAGGAAATTAAATTTGCTACAAAAACAATTGTTTGAGTTGTAGATCTGAAAAGGTGAATGTTAATAATAAATTGGTTTTTGTAAATTTCATATTAGATTATTTACAACAAACGCTGGAAAGTTATTAAATTATTAATTTTAGAAAAGAGATTTTGTTTACTAAATAAATATAAATTTCAATGTTTAAATAATTAGAATTACTAGAATGATTTTTTCACTTGCCACATCTTGTAAAAAGTATTGCCTATATTCTTCGTTATAAGTTAAACAACAGTAGCATTAACGCGTAAATTTTTAAAATGGCATCCAGATTAATGTAAATCTGATAAAGATTATAATACGTGCTTAAAAACTTTAAAAAATGTACACATCATGATACTGGTGAACGAGCAGCTCAATTAAGAGAAAGATATAATCAAAGTAGAGTTTAACTTATAACGAAGAACAAAAACAATACTTAATACAAGTTGGGACAATGCATAGAAAGCAATTTCCTAATGCTAATAAACAAACAATAATGTTACCAACTCAGAAATGATAGAAAAAAATTCACCTTGAGTAATTCTAATTTATACATGATAATTTATATTTATTTACTAAACAGAAAATCTTGTTTCTAAAATTAACAGTTTAATAACTTTCCAGGGTTTATAGTAAATAATATCTAATGTAAGATTAAAAATTTCAAATTATTAAAAATTGGTAACAATTATTATTAGCATTCACCTATTTAGTTTTACAACTCAAAAACTGTTGGTCGGAAAGTGTTTGGTCAAACGAACTGTTTTGTAGTAAATTTATTTTTTTCTAAAAAAATACCGAAAAATAGAGTAGAAAGGATTCGGCCAATTCTGTCCGTTGTCCCTTTGATGTATGGTATGACTACTTTTGGTTTTTCGGTGAGGTTTGGTTTTGGCTCATGGTGTTGTTGTGCTATTGCCTTTTAGATTGTGTGGTTTGTGTATTCGTTTTGTCGTAGAGCAGTAATTATTTGTTTTAATTCGCGTGTTTTGTTATTGTCGTCGGTCAGTCGTATGGATCAGGAAATTAGCGTATTGGCAACTCCCTGTATTTGAGAAGGGTGGTGATGGGATTTGTAGTTTAAGTATATGTTCGTGTGTGTCGGCTTTCTATATACGGTGTGGTCCAAGTGCCCATTCTGGGGATTTTTTCTTTCGAGGACTTCAAGGAAAGGCTGCTGGTTGTTTTCTTCAAGTTCTGTAACTTGAATCCTGGGGTGTATGGAGTTTAGGTGCTCCAGGAATTAAGGAGTTCTTGTTTGATGAAACATATCATCGACGTATCTTAGCCATAACTTTGGCTTCAGGTTTGCTGTCTGTGGTGCCTTTTTCTAGAAGTAGGTCGTAAAGAGGTTTGCCACCGCTGGTGATAGTGGGGACCCAATTGCTGCTCTGTCGGTTTGTTTATTTATGCGGTTGTCATACATTCATTTTGTTCTGGTAGTCTATAGTGTTCATTACGACGGTGGAGTTTCCTTTATCGGCTGGTAGTATGATGATATTTTTGGATTCTTTGAGAGTCTTGAGGGCTTTCAATTCATGTTGGCTGAGGTTTGGTTGATGTGGATTCGCAGATCTGATGACTTGGGCGAAGTCTTGCCTTATCCGCTCTGCCGTTTGTTTATCTAAATTTGCGAGGCTGATTTCGACATTAGAGATGATTTCCTCGATGGAGCTAAGAACATTAATTTCTGTGGTGGATAGTGGGTAGTTGGAGATGTTGTGGACACTGCGGATGTTGTCGTGGGCTGTGGGTTTTTCCTATTTCCGAGACTTTGTTTGTAGATTCTCCAATTTCTTCTGGAGTTTGGAAGATGTGGTTTGTCGGTCTCGGTGCGCCAGTATGTTAGCAGCTCTACTCGGTCCCACAGTACTCCGTGTAATTGGCGATCTGTTTACAACTATTAAAATCAATTTTGTGGCCCGATTATTGTTGATGTTGGAACAGGGCCGCTGTTGTTTGTTTGTTTTTGACAGCTAATTTGTGTTCATCGAAACGGGCTGAAATTCTCCTGTGTGTTTGTTCGACGTATACTTGTCGCACGTTCCACAAGTTTTTTCATAAAATTATTTTTATTATATTTTTGTATGTGAGATTTGTGTATACTTCTTGTCGTACAGCGGCAGTTATCCATTTTAAATTTTTTGCTATTATCATCTGTCAGATCCGGGCGTGTTGGCAACTCTCTGTATTTGAGAAGGGTGTTGATGGGATTTATAATTTAGGTGTCTGTACGTGTGTGTCTTCTCTCTGTACATAGTGTGGTCCAGGTGCCCAATCCGGGGTTTTTTCTTACTAGGACATCAAGGTAAGGCAGCTAGTTGTTTTTTAGTTCTAATGTAAATTGAATCCTGGGTGAATCAAGTTTAGGTGCTCAAGGAACTTGAGCAGTTCTTATTTGTCTAAAGGTCATATAACAAATATGTCGTTGACATATCTTATGCATAAGTTTGGCTTCAGATTTGCTGTCTGTAATGCATTTTTCTCGAAATAAGTTATAAAGAGATTTGCTGTTGATAGTGGAGACCCCATTGCTGATCTGTCGTATTTTTTAAAAACCATATCAAAAACCGGACAACAAAAATTTAAAAAATATATTTAAATATTCTTTTAATAATTAATATAAGTGCAGAATCTATCACGTGTTTTCTATGAAAAAAAGTATAATTGTTATTTTTTCAAAATTGTAACCTAAGACACCCCTGAAGTGGGAAAAACGAACAGCTTTACCAAGTTATATTATATTAACCACAATAAACAACGAACTTATGACCCTTGTTTCAGTTGTAAAAAATGAATGTTGAAAAATAACTAGTTTATTCTGACAGGATAATAACAATTCACAAATAAAACAATGCTAGTTTTGAAATAAATTCAAATAAAGGATAATAGATTTACTGCGAAAAGATGTATTAAAATTAAACATAACATGCAAGAAATGAAATGCTTAAAATTAGTATCTTAGACTAAAATTAACTTTATTAATAATTAGGCTTTATATATTTATTCACTTTACTTAATAATCCTACTCTAAATATTCAATGAGGAAATGATAAAGCATTATGTCCTGATAAATTACAAATTTTATTTATTAAAATTCTCATTCACAAATTAATAGTAACCTAAAAATTTAAGAAATTTGCAAACTGTATTCAATTTGCACTTTTAATTTTACCATTAACCGTAAACAATCGATTAAATACATTGTAACTCAATTGTAAAAAAAACCTGTTTTCGTTTTCCTGTTCGAGGCGAAACAGGGATATTATTTTTCGATAAATGTTATTTTCTTGTTATTAAACCACTGATTCTTCTTGTTCAGAATTCCTTCTACCTTACTATTTCAAAATAAAATTTGTTTTACTCATTATTCATGTTTCCACTTAACATCGTAACTTCAACTAAAGCCCGATTTTTAACAAGCTTCGTGCTCATTAGAGAGTATTCCGTTTGCTACCCGAACACAAAATATTACATTTTAATATAATTTTGTGATAACGTTGAAATAATAAACGGCGATAATAGAGGGTAGAAGACTAGTCGAGAAAGATATATGGTAAGAAAATTTATTAAAAGATTATTAGTTGTATTACTTTTATGTTTTTATGAGTCATAAATCAAATTTTCATTTTGCAATCTACATCAATAAATATAAAGCCATTGACAACGAAGTCAGAATAGACTTTGAAACGTTTGGTATTCCTGCAATATACGTCGTTTTATTTCTATTGTGGTGTTATTGCCCAAAAAAACATAAAAGTAATGAAGAATATGCCACAAACAACGTTTAGAAGACAATTATTAGTTGTATAAAAACATAACATTAAATATATATATATATATATATATATATATATATATATATATTATAGATTAAAATGTTTTACATATTAACTAATGTTTTGTATACTGAATGATACTTACCTGTGTTTGTAGACATTTCAACTTCAAATCCGGAGCTGTTATCAATCGATGTGCGTTTAAGCACCAAGTTTTGTATTTTAATTCTTACTGTGATATAAGTTTTCTGTCAATTTTTTTTGAAATTAAGGCTGTCTTGAAATTGCAAATCTTTAAACTTAATAATATAACTGAAACTCTATAGACCTCAAAAGAGAAATACAGTAGAAACATTAACTTAAGGCTACATTGTTCACTCTCCATATAAAACTAATTACGCCCTATGTGAAGAAAGCAGGATAGATAGAGAAGGGCTTCTTAAAAAAATTAAACAGTATATTACGCTCACGAGGTATTTTTCACAATGTAACTATCATCAGCACAAAATCTTATAGAGAAATTCGATGAACATACCTATGACCACTGTACAACAGTCGAGCAAAAGGAAACATCGCCCCAAAAACAAGAATGGGCACAAAAAAATACAATAATAAGAAACTCAATTAGAACCGGGAAAGCCAGATAATATATGAAGTCAAAAAAAATCATAGGCCAATTACTTAACACCGGATAAATGTAAATAAATGAATAAAACCGGAGACATTGATAGAACACATATTAATCTGCATATATATGAAAAGTTAGTGCCTACCTAACAGAAAATAATTAGGGAGAAGACCAATGGGAAGATAATTGATAATCCACAGCTAACCATAGTCAAAGTGTAGGCAAAAGACATTCCAGTCAAGCACGGGCTGTAATTACAAAATTTATTTCATCTTTAAAGCAACAAATAACAGAAACATATAATCTGAAAACGGTAAACCGTTGTTGGTCGTCATTGTTACATGTCTCCAGCAATCTTGCTCTTTGCATTCTCACCCCCTTGAGCAGTACTGGGATTTTGATACAACTCTAGGATTTCCTTACTTATTCTTATTGTATACGCGTCTTCAGATTTAATTCCCACAAAGATCCTTCTTAATAGTTTACGTTCTCAGAACTGTAGCTTTCTACCCACTTTCTTTGTCTTTGTCCGCAATCCCAGGTGACGGTGGGTCTTACTATTGTTCGGTAAGCTCATAATTTTGATGCCTGAAAATACTCGCGACTTGTAAAATCTTTGCAAAGATAACTGCGGTGTTGCTTTCTTTCGCTAATCGTGTTTCTCCCTCTTTCTCTTCATCCCGTTTACGTGTTATTGTTTCCACTAAATATGCGATGCGCTCGCATACGTTAGTACTATCTTCCATAGCGATATATTTCATTTTGTTGTCATTTATTTTTGAGTCCTATTCTCTCGCTTTCTTTTCCAACAATTTTAACGTCTTTAGAACTTCCTCACTGGATCTCGCCATTAATACAACATCGCCTGCATATAATAAGCATTAATTAGAGCCATATATCACAACTATAGTGTTAATTTCACTTTCCCTAAAATCACTTGTACCCGATTTAACAGAACCTTTAACAGGAAATCTCCTTATCGTAGCCCTTCAACGATTTTTTTTCTTCTATTGCCATCTGTTTCAAGTTTCTAAGTTTTTTTAATAATGTCTTGTGCTTTCCTGTAATCGGTTGGATATTTTAAGATGAATATCTGGTTTGAACCCGCCTTGGTACTCCCCTACCTTCTTATTTATTTTTCTAATCAATGTTTTATTATCTTTGCAAGCAACTTGTATGGCTATTCACCACATTCTCCCTTAGCGCATTCTTTAACGGGAGTTGTCAGTGCTGTATTCCATTTGCTAAACATTTCTTCTTGCCTCTAGTATTACTGCCAGTCTCACAAACACACTTTAACACATTTCCAGAACATTTATTGTTTGTAATCACTTTATACATTTCCCACTTCATCCTTAGCTTGCTTGTCAAGTATTTTTCTCCTATCTTTTTATCTTCGTCTGTTCTTTGTTCAGTCCAACTATCTTCCTCTCCAATCAAATAGTTATGTTTAAGACTACTCTGCTAATCTTTAGAGTTTTTCTTCTGCATTTCCTTCCAATATTTTTTTTCAAATACCGAGGTATAATCTTTAATTTTTGTTTTCTGATAAAAAAATTATTTTTCTGATAGCATACGATTAACCTATTAGTCTTAATTCCTCTAAATTTGCTGTGTTTTTCTTACACAACCCTTGGTTTAACTTCGCATGCAGCCGTATGCAATTTGGCTCTTTTCGCTTTTTTGGCATCTTTGTAAGTTTCCCCAATATGTGGTCGGCCGCCTTTTCCATATATTGTTCAACTTGTTGACATTCTTCCTCTATCTAATCTTCATGTGCATTGAATTTCATTTTCCCTCAGTCTTACTAAATCATTTGTATACTTCCTCGCCTCTTGCTCCCTGTTCTCCTAGCTGGTCTCTCCTGTTTGTTTTACCACTACCATATCCTCTGTACGTTTTAAAATTTCTACCATATTTTCGTTCAAAGAGATCGTGGTCAATTTAATTCTTCGTCTTTCAATTTGGAACTATTCATATTCCTTTTTTTGTATTCCTTTAATCAAAAGCAGTGCTAAAAATTTTCTAAAATGCATCTCTTTACATTCTTATTACTTTGGTATACCATCCCTTGCCTTCTTTCTGCTCACTTTAGCATTCATGTCACCTATATAATCTTTTATATCAAACTGCCGAAATAAATAGTTTACTCATACAAAAAGTAACCGCAAAAATATCCCTACATGGCCACAAGGAGATTAGAAATCTTGGTATTTTTAACTGTAGTGTAATAGAGGTAGTCGCTATAACAGAAGAATTAAACTAAGAACGCCAATGCAAATATATAATACAGATTCCGTTGTTAAATAATAGAATATTCAAAATTCATGCCAAAGATGAAATACAGAAAAACGCTTCCAAATAATTCTTTTTTAAATGTTGGCGAAGAGTCAGTTATGTTTGCTGTCGTATTAACTTCAACAAAAAATAACCACATAATAGAAACGTTGAGAGAAAGTGAAGAATTTAATGAAATCTTTAGCGCTATAAGACATCTAAACTAATGTCTCAGATACAATAGACAACTTACTGTATTAAATGTCCTTAAAATGTTCCGAATACAAATTTGCAGTTAAAAAAGTTCTGTAAACCCGTATCTTGGAATTTTCTGTATCTCACAGTGAAGTGACATAAAGTATTTTCACAGCATTTTCATGTTCCTGTTGTTTAGATTTCATTATAGTTCTTGGTTACCTAAAAATATTTACTGAATTTGTTCACTTTATTTGATTGACAATGTTGTTTGAATCAATTAATTAAAAAGTAAAACATGTAAAAATATAAATGAAAAAACACCCAGGATTTATGTCTTTTCTCCAAGAAAAACAATTTTTAAAAAACAATTCATTTTTGAAATACAAAAAGCCACTATCTTACTTGAAGGTTCGAACAGAAGTCCAATCAAAATGAGTAATCTCGACGTCGATTTGACGGGATGCTGACTTGGCTGCAGGTGTTGGCTTATCTCTTGTCTCGACTGCAAGATGTGTGTAATGTAACTTATCCACCCTTAACAAGAGAAAATAAGAGAGTTATTTTCGATTGGCTTGTCCTTCTCTTGTGTGATGTGGTTTGGCTGCTTCTTTTGAAGGCTCGAATTTTCTCAAACGGTTAACATCTCCTGAAAATGTAAAATATTTTGAAATTTGAAACTATAATCAAAGTAATAAATGTGCCAAATATTGGGGTTGACACATTTCCCTGTGGATCTTGTAAATGGATTGGCTGTGTCTGCTTTGCAATTTCGCTCATTTTTTGGATTTCTTCAAAGTCCAATCTTGATAACGTTGGAATTTTCGAAGTTTTCAATTTTCCAAAATTGCTAATTTCGATTTTGGGTAAAATCATTACTTTTCCATTTATTGTATGCTTATCATTATTAAATTTCTTGTTATTGATGATTACTTCACATTTTTCAGGGAATTTGATAAGGGTTGGTTTTTCAATTTCGAAATACTGGTCTGATTTGCATTTTGAAAATACTCTATCTCGGATTTTTGGAATTATTAACACTGTATTCGTTATAACTTGGATTGTAAGGGCTTCTTGAGTCTGGACTTCAAGGGCTTGGCAGCTGCTGTTAGTTTCACCATTGAAAAGTTCAATTGTGCAATTGTTTTCGGGTAGAAATGTTTCAGAACAATAATATGTGTTTTCCAATGAAGGACATTCTTCTTTCTCGAACTGTATTTTGGAATTACTTCCTCGTGCCAGGAAGGAATATTTAGGAACAAATACCAGGTTTTCATGAATTATTGGGTAAAGGTGATAAAATGAAAGGTTTTCTAATCGCAATATTGGAATGTGGATAGCAAATATTAATTTTGAATTTGATACTGTTACCTGCGTTCCTAAGAATTGATAATAACTTAAAATGTTTTTGAAATTTGGAAAACTATTTTTATTATAAATTTCTTCTAAGTAATTTAGCATTCCTGAAAGTTCGTGAGTCGAAATTATTGAACTATGCACAGCATTTAATTTCGAGAATGTTACAGCAAATCTAATATTATTTGTTACATTGTGCTCTGAAAGCTGAGAAATTCTGAAATATTGGTGATATTTTCAGATACTGCTGCCTGAAATCTTTCTAAATGATATTTGAGCTTTTCCTGATTATCGAAAACTTTTTCGATTGTTTTATTATACTTATCAATTAGATTTTAAGACAAAGATATTTGTAAATTAAGTTGTTCAGCAATATTTGCTTGATTTTTCTCTAAAGTTTGAATAGCATGATTGTTTGTTTTCTATTTCATTAATAAGAAATTCTGCTCTAATAAAAATTCCTCCTACTAAACCATGATAAGATATGGGGTTAGTAGCGTTTATTTTATTTATGTTCTTTTTATCTAAATTAAATGAACTTTGTAAAATAGTAAGCTGTTTAATAATGCTTTCTAAATCTAAATAGTGTAAGGATGTATGTTTATTATCGATAAGTTTGGTGTTTCCTAACATAATAGGTAGGATGGGATTTTCAATTCTGAACATCTGTATTTCTTCCAGAGTCGTTGTTTGTGGCACATGAAGAAGGGTCAGGATCGTGAGGAATATGGATACTTTCATCTTGTTGTACCTGCAAAGAAATGCTCTTTTGAACTTTAGGTTTTCTGCAAATGTTTTTATGATAAATTCCACTATCTGTAGTCACTTTCTTGTCTGTTTTGTTTATGAAGTTTAGCTTTCTTAAATTTGGGTGGTTTTTTATCTCTAAATTTGGTTCGTATATGGGTACACCGATTTTCCTTTGTCAAAGTTGGGGTTTCCTTTCTATTTTCATTGCGCTTTGTGATTATTTGTTCTATAACTTGCGCGGTTCGTCGTTCAATATCTTTATAAAGTTTTTTTGTCGTTTCTTTGTGATTTTGTACATAATGGGAGATTATGAGATTGTCAGTAAGGTCAAAAGGGTTTATGTTGTTTATATGACCTTTGGGGTGAATTTGGTCACAGTGTGAATGGAATTGTTATTTCTTAAGAGAGCTTGTCTCATTATTTGTTGTGCGGTTAAATTTTTATTACCTTCTTTTAAACATCTATAAAGTTCAATAACCGTAGAGTGAAAGCGTTCAACTGGTGAATTCGAATTACTGTTTTTGGGAGTAGTATAATGTAATTCGATGCTATGCAATTTAGAAAAATTTTCTAAATCGAAATTTTTGAATTCGTTACCACAATCAGCGGTTATTTTTTGGGGTAGACCATGATG
Source organism: Octodonta nipae (assembly GCA_034190945.1). Taxonomy (NCBI): domain Eukaryota; kingdom Metazoa; phylum Arthropoda; class Insecta; order Coleoptera; family Chrysomelidae; genus Octodonta; species Octodonta nipae. Next base: position 56,324,683 of record CM067218.1, on the reverse strand, counting down.
GCTGACAAAAATTAGTAAGTTGTCTACGACTGAAGTTCCTGTTAGAGTTTTTAGGAAATAGGCTTGTCCGTACCGCGAAAATGTATCTATTATAGTCAGATAATTTTCGGTCGAAATTTTAAATGTATCGATATGAATGTGTTCAAATGGTTTAGAAGTGGTAGGTGTTAAGTTAAATTTGATTATTGGAAGGTTTCGATCATATTTGTTTTTCTGACAAGTTTCGCAATTGTTAACGAATTGTTCGATATCTTCGTTCATTTTGGGCCAATAATATCTAGACGATAGTGATTGCTTCATTTCGTTTATCCCTCTATGACAGGTTTTAAAAATATGGTAATATTCAAGTTTTTCACGTTGTTCATCTGAGGTTTAGATGTCTGTCAAGATATTATTACATTGAATAAGTTTGAAAAAATTATTTTTGAAAAATGATTGAACAAATATTGCAGAAAGATCGGATTTTTTGAAAAATATAGCATAAGTTGATTTCGGGTTTAAGAAATCTTTTACGAACTTAATTATAGCTTCTTGAATATTGGTTTTTGATAACGTTATGTACGTTTTGGTATTTTCAAAGATTTTTTTACGTTTAATTTGCGTAACGTCGCCTACTGTAATAATGAGTTGTTATCCGTAGAGGCTGTTTCTAAAGGATAAAAATCAGTCTCTTTCGGTTGTTCAATTTTCTGCTTTACCTTTTCGAAAGGTTGCGTATATTGAAATGGAATTTCAACATAACTATTAGTTATTTTTTTGTTGTTTTAGATCCTTGTTTAGTTTTAGTTTTATTAAGTCGAATATTCCTATAACACCGTCAAAGTATTCATGAAAATCAAAAACTATAAAGTCTATTTTGTAATTAGAATTAAATTCTGGGCATACCGGCATTAGCGCACATTATTTTACTTCTTTAGAACCCAAGGCTGTTTTGAGTATTGATTTTATTTATTTATTATTTATTTATTTATTTATTTATACAATAGGTCATCTTACAGGTTGTCCCTAAGGGAAACCCTTAATAAAGATGACACACAGTGACAAATAGAAAATTACAAATAGGTGAACTCGAAATAATTAATTAACAACAAAGTTCCAAACTTAACAATATCTAAAGAGAAAAACATAAAAACTATTAAATTATATTGTGGATCATGTTTATATATCACTGTTTACGCCTGTATTATAAAACTCTTGTAACGATCTAGTTAAATTTTTCTTAAAATTATTAAAATTGGAGGAAAAGATATCTACGTTTAAATGACAAATTATATTATAAGCATTCATACTTCTTATTAACGGGGAGTTACCGTAGTAGTTGGTAGAATAGTAAGGAACGTAAAAAATCTGTTTGTGTCTTGTTCTAGGAAAACTGCAATTAATTGGTAAATTCTTCAGACACCATTCAGAACACAACATATTGTTAATAACTTTATAAATAAAACAAATATCGGCAAATTCTCTTCTGATAAACAGTGGCTGAAGGTTGTAGAATCTCAAGTTGTGACTATATTCTTGGTAATGCCGAAACCTAAAATACCTATAATTAAGTGCATTCACAAATTTTTTTTGTACATGTTCTAGGGATTTTATATACTTATCATACATAGGATTCCATGCCATACTGCAATATTCTAAAGAACATCTTACGTAAGAAATATACAACCTTATCACTGTACTATGGTCTTTAAAATCTTTTGTATTTCTTAGTATATAGCCCAGGAGCCTTAAGGCTTTTTGTACCATAAAGGAAATATGGTTATCAAAGCTTAACTTTTTGTCCATAATAACTCCTAAATCTTTAATTTGGGTCACTTGAGGAATAATATCATTATTGATGGTCATATCAACTAGTGGTGGATTAACTAATCTTGAAAATAGTATACAATTGCACTTCGTTACATTCAATATTAATCTGTGGATTTGACAGAAATTAAAAAAGCTATAAAGGTCGGCTTGCATTAATTGGTAATCATTAATTGTTGAGATTTTTCGATAGATTTTCATGTCATCAGCATATAAAAGTACATTACAAAAAGAAAAACATTCAACTACGTCTGAAATGAAAATACTAAATAATAAGGGACCCAAGTGGGACCCTTGTGGAACACCCGAATTAATAGGAGTGACTCTAGACTTTACATTGTTTAGAGCAACATACTGGGTTCTGTTGGAGATATATGAACAAATAAGATCCAGTACCATGCCATGCACACCGAAATTTATAAGTTTGGCGACCAGTGTCGGATGATGTACCTTGTCGAATGCTTTGGAAAAATCGGTGTACACAGCACATACTGACTGACCGTTTTCCATCCCATTATATATATACTGAATGAAAGGCACTAAATTAGTAGCTACTGATCTTTTTTTAAAAAATCCGTGCTGAAATATGGTAAGACGATATTTAACCAGAAAGAATAGCTCTTGAGTCAGAATTTTTTCAAAAATTTTACCCGTTAAATTTAATAAAGATACTGGCCTATAGTTATTTACAATATTCTTAACACCAGACTTAAATATGGGGACAACTTGGGCCATTTTCCACTTATCTGGAAAACAGCCGCTTGCCAGTGACTTGTTAAAGATAATCCACAAAGGCTCGATAAGCTCATTAGCACAGTTTTTAATAAAAACGGCTGGAATTCCGTCAGGGCCCGGACCCTTGTTAATATCTAAAGATTTAATTGCATTAGTAATCTGATTTCTAGAAATTGAAGTAATATCAAAATTTATATTCTGCATTTTTGACAAACCCAATTAACACCGGAATCCGGAGAGAACTCACAAAAACTACTAGGTAATTTCACACATTTTCAATGATAGTTTTTTGTGCATTTGTCACAAGAAACACCTGGATTCGTTCGGGTCGTAGAGTTACTACAAAAAGTACAAATGCCGGGCATCACAAAAAATGTCCGATGTAAATTTATGACTTTGGAAATCACTGTGACGGGAAATATTTTAATAAAAATTGTAATGAAAGCAGACCTTATATCTATATGCTGAGTTTCCCAGATGGCACATGAACACTTTAATTATGCACTTGTCAAATTTCGTCTCTTATTTATAAGTATTAACCACTTATTTACGGGATTAATTAGGAGTACTTCTAAAACACGACTTAACTCACTTCGCTTCACCCGTTTGAACTATATAGTGATTTTAGGAAATATTTCTGAACTATAGAATGTTTAATCATTGAAGGTGAACTGCCTGTTCTATTAATAGTTTCAATTTCGGGTTTTTTATCGTGATGTAAGGCAAGGAATTATTTGCACATATATTTATTTCTGTTAGGGAGATTTCTTGGTTGAGGCTACTGCCTGAAAATTTGAGTTTTCATTTTGAACAAGTTCTTCGACATTTTCTGGGTATGTTAAGAAATCTGTTGGGTAATATTCTGGGGTTTGTTGAGAATAATTGTTTTCAAAGTAAGGGTCTTCTGAATCATCTGGATAATTAGTATTTTCGTCATTTTGAAAGTATGTTGGATTTCCGTCTTCGTTATAGTTTAGTTCTTCAAAGATTGGTTGGAAGTTTGGATTATAATTTTGGAAAGTTCTGTTTCGGAATGGTTGTTGATAATTTTTTCGTTAAATTGATTTTTTGATTGAGCGGTTGTAGCTCTCGAGGTTGTTGACATGGGTTCAGGTTTTGGTAATTGATTTGGAGGAATTGGTTTTGGTTTGAATACATTTTGTAAGTTAATATAACTTCCTATAAGACTTTCGCAGCTAGAAATAAATTTATTTAGAGTACTACTATATCCGTCATAGGTTTTTATATTATCGATTTTTGATCGAAAAAGTTTCCAATTTATAGTTCTAGGGTTAGGTTGAACGTTGCTGCTTTGTGGGTTACTCATTTTCAATGCTCGATTTTTCTCAAAATTTTTTGAAAGAATCTTTTTAGTTATTTTTAATTTGTCAAATTTAAGTAAAATATCGTGAATATCGGTCATTAAATTAAAATCAAAAATTGATTTTTCTTACAACTACGCTTTTTTTGTTTATGCTTGATTTCTATGAGCAAATAAGCATTTATTTTATGTTTTGTTTCTTAAAACTAATGTTGCATTACCTTCTTTAAAGAGTTTAACACAACGCCTATATATCTCTTCCACGTTCCATAGGCCGTGTCTATTGGAAGGGCACTTACTTGGAAGATTTTCCTGTCTTATTCCCCTGACCTCTGTGGATTCTGGATGCTATTTGCAGTAGCAGTGACCAAAATGCTGTAGAGATAGAATCCTTTTGTTTTGCACTTTTTTCCAAAATAACTGTTATTACGCGTATCACGGTTTACACTCTCGCCGGGGGTCCAATGTTCACTTGGGCGCGGCACTGGTTACATTAACGTGACTGTTCAATGTACGTTTAAGATATTGAAATATCAAAGTTTTTGTTGAAATTTACTGATAAACCGTCAATAATATTCCGAAAACCACGTACATCCTACTGACTGCGCCATTTATGTCTTTTCTCCAAGAAAAACAATTTTTAAAAAACAATTTATTTTGAAAATACAAAAAGCGACTATCCTACTTGAAGGTTCGAACAGAAATCCAATTAAAATGAATAATCTCCAAGTCGATTTGCCGGGATACTGACTTATCTGCAGGTGTTGGCTTATCTTTTGTCGCGACTGCAAGATGTGTCTATGTAACTCAGAATCGACAAGTATTGAGTAATACGATTATAAATCAATTACAAGTCAACAGTTTGTCACATGTGTGATTCACCATTTATATAACGTTAGTGGTGCATAAAATCAAGTAATCTTTGATGACAAATCTGGCCTGATATGCTAATTTTGGAGACAGTGATCAAATAGATTTGTTGCACTGAGTGCCCAGAATATTTAATATAAAAGCTCCTCCCTTTGTTAATTAATTAACTAAAATTTAATTTTTATTGAGTATAACTAAAGGCAACATGAGTCACATAAAAAAGGGCTTACTATTTCACCAAAATAAGTCAATGGTTAGATATTTTTTCATTACAACACAAGAAGCAAGACATTTTTTTCGGTATTAAAACAAATAAATTTCAGTATGCTGGACATACCGTTTAACCACAGCAGGACATTTAACTCTTTGAACTCTCGCATGACGAGTTTCATTATATCGATTTCTTTACTTTATTTCTCTAATGTGGTCAGTAAATCCTAATCCAGCTTTATTTTGCCGCATTCTCTAGCACCAGCTATATTTTACATTCGCTTGCCTTTCGGTTAGAAACAGTTTGCTTTAAAGTTTCTGCTGCATTTTAGGGAAAAACCACCTAATGGGAAAGTATCCTAACAAGTTAAGTATTTCTGTTTTGAATAAACATTAGAAAATGTTTTACTTTCTTGTGTAATTAAATTTCATTTATCTTATTCAAAATTTGCACTAACTTCTATCGTAGGCAAATTTTCGCTGCTTTCTACCTTTTAAAACAAATGCTCGGCGCACACGCTACTGTTGGATAATACCATATTCTTATTAAAAATAAATATTATAGTTTAAAAAAACTAAAAAACACGATCTAATTGTACACCGAACTAAAAAATAGAAAATAATTTTTAATTATGAGGAGTTTGTGTTAGAGCATCAGAAAGTCTAACAAATTATGATTAATTAACTCAGCGTAAGATGAAAATAGAAATTAAATTACTAACAAAATACAGGTTCGTTTGAGTTCGAATATCTTTTTTTTTTCAAAATTTTCCCGAATTTTATTGATTCAGAATTATTTTCAGTTTATTTTGTATTATTTTTTCTTAAAATTCATTTTTTTTCAAATACAACTTAAAAATGCTCCATTATAATACGTTTGTCTTAATAATTCAAATAATAACCTGAAAGCCAATCTAGATCCCAGTCAGTATCAGGGGCAGATCCAGAGTAGAGCTTCAGGGGAGGCCATAAGATACGTCAAGGGGGCGATCAGGTAAGTCAGGAGGGCGATCAGGTAGGTCGAGGTTATTTAATTTGGAGAGTTTGGCTAGTGAAAATTATAGAAAATGCAATTCTATACAACATTAAACAAGATAATACTCTCTTCGAGGTGTCATTCCTTTGTACGCAAGGCAATATATGTTATATATTATATATAACATATATTGTTTCTGGTCAGGGGACCTTCATCATTTACGCTTCCCACAATTGAATGTCCTCTCGAACACTTCTTTATGTATTTGATACATTTCGTTAAAATAGATGTCGGTCTTACATCTCGCGTCTTCAAATTAAACAAGATAAGCCAAGTAGTAAGAAGTATGGGAATACGGGAAAATTGCTATTCGCTTAACACTGACACAACCAATTATATCTTGAAAATGTAATTTTACAACGCAAAAATAAAGTATAATTTTTCATTTAATGTTCAATATTATTATAATACCATATACACCCGAACATTTTTAAATCGTAATATCTTCGTGTAAAACAAACACCGTTTTCTAAATAAAGCTTTGTTCATAGCATATCGTTCAAAGCCATATATCGTTTTCAATTTAAAGTGATTAGTTTATACAGAAATATCGGTGGTCGTGACATTATTGAAACTTAAGGCCTGCCGTCGGAGAGAAACTTGAGTTGTGACCCAATTCTAAATAAACCTAAGTAAATATTATGGGAAAGGAGAAGCGGATGTCACTCCAACAATATTTGATTAATTTACGCGGCTAATTAAACGAATCGTGGGTATAATTGATTTAACCCTAAGTAAGCGTTCCTGCTAAATGAAATATTCATTATAATAATGATAACATAGAAATAGGATATGGCATTATCTGAACTGTTTTTGTGTTTACTTATGCTAATGGCAAATCAGTGTATATACCCAAAACGACTTAATAATTCCTCGTTATATTGTATATATATATATATATATATATATATATATATATATATATATATAATTATAATGGTAACGGCTGTTAAAATTTAGTATTCAAACGAATTGCGGGTAGCAGCCAAAGATTAATAAGTGTACTCTTTTTTATATGAGAGCTTTCGGAATTCTTTTATTCCTTCGTCAGTCAAATACTGAAAAAGTTACAAATATTGTTGTTATTATAAGTACTATAAATGAAATAAATGGTAACTTACTAAAGTTGAGGTTCATAAAATAAAATTAGCATCTCTAGAGAATTAAAAAATGTAACATTTAGTTTTATGGTTGTAGTTTATGAAAATAGATCCAATTTTGAATTTTTTGATGACAAATATAGATGTGAAACCATAGAAATGTCGGAGGTAATATTATAAGGGATGAGAGTTTTTTTTTTAAGTTTAAGAAATAAATAAATAAATAAATTTCAAGACAAGTTCCAAAAGTAAGTAATATATGCAAATATATATCACAAAAACAAAAACGTATGGGTTGATTATTATTTTATATATACATATATATATTAGTATCAGTCATCAATAGTATCAACTGAAGTATTGACAGAAGAGTTTGCTGTTAGTCTATCATTATCCAATTTCAACAGGTTACGGACTGATGTACGGGATCTTAATGTGATTTATTGTAACCTGTTGAAATTGGATAATGATAGACTAACAGCAAACTCTTCTGTCAATACTTCAGTTGATACTATTGATGACTGATACTAATATATATATGTATATATAAAATAATAATCAACCCATACGTTTTTGTTTTTGTGATATATATTTGCATATATTACTTACTTTTGGAACTTGTCTTGAAATTTATTTATTTATTTATTTCTTAAACTTAAAAAAAAAACTCTCATCCCTTATAATATTACCTCCGACATTTCTATGGTTTCACATCTATATTTGTCATCAAAAAATTCAAATTTGGATCTATTTTCATAAACTACAACCATAAAACTAAATGTTACATTTTTTAATTCTCTAGAGATGCTAATTTTATTTTATGAACCTCAACTTTAGTAAGTTACCATTTATTTCATTTATAGTACTTATAATAACAACAATATTTGTAACTTTTTCAGTATTTGACTGACGAAGGAATAAAAGAATTCCGAAAGTTCTCATATAAAAAAGAGTACACTTATTAATCTTTGGCTGCTACCCGCAATTCGTTTGAATATATATATATATATATATATAATATGTTAGGTGATTTCCGGGAATTCATTCGAGTCCCAGCCGAGATCGATAGTAAAATGACGACGTTTCGGCAGAATTATATCTGCCCGCCTGCTCTTCAGGTCGGTTCCAGTGAGTAACTATACATGGAGGGAGCCTCAATATACAATCCGATGTATTAAAATGCTGACAAAATTAGGACTTCAATTCCTTTGTTCTGGCTACAGTGGGTCTCTCATTGGTGATCAAATAACTACATAGAACTGTAATTGGATTGCGCTCTTTCAGATCGTCACGTGACTTTCTTTGTCTTGCGGTCGAATTTGTCGATCAATAATCCGAGTGAAATACCAGATCCAAAAAATATATTCATGATGAAACCAGTGCTGGGACGGCTATTAGATTTGTTATAGTTTGTTACAGTATTACGTTATTTTCATATTTAACATGTTACAATATGATCTTCATTTCAAAAACGTATAAAAATAGAAAAAACTACTATGTATATTTCCCTCTGCCATATGGAAAATGTAATTATTAGAAGGAGAGATAATATAATGTTATTTATTTAATTATAAAATATGCAAATTACTTTTAATACTCTGGGTTTTTAGACTAAGAAACCATAATTCTGACTATTATGAAGATATAACCTGAGCTTTATTAAACTCAAATTGCCTTAAATTATGGGATTTTAATCTGCCTGGAACAATATTATCATACCCATACTTCAGTATTGTTTAAATTAATTTAGTGCATTTTTAAGGGGATTTAGCGCCCAGGTAGTATCTTCATGATTCTCACATTTCCGGATTATTACTATAAAAAACCCAGGGTATTAACAGCAATATGCCCAATTTGTGTTCATTAAAATAAGTACTAAGTATTTGGTATATTTGACAATTTTTGAATTTAGTATTCAACTACTTTTCTTTACGAACGTTAGTATAAATTATTCTATACATTTTTTTGTTTACTACATTGTGTTCAGAATGGTTCGAAGTGAATTGCTATATAATTCTAAATGATTAATATTTCTTGATTTATTAATAACATTGCATGAATGAAAATTTTAAATTAAAGGAAATATTTATAATGAGGTTCCAGTTTGGATGAATTTTAAGAATGCATGAAATAATTGCGACCTGGCAACTACGGAAAGCCTATCATATAAAATTGGATGAAGGTCGTTCGGAGCCAAAAGCCCATTGGTCGAACGAAGATCACGCCTACGTTTCGCATCTTTTAATGCTAAGGCTCCCTCCAGATGTATTTACTCACTGGTCGGTTCGCATAATTCTCGTAGCCTTCTGCTTACATTCTAGTTTATTGGTTAGTACCGTGAACGACTGCGTGTGATTGGCGCTCAGTGGCCACGCCTACCGCTTGCTATCAACAAAGCCTTGGATAACTTAATAGAAAAATACAAACCACCTCATTACCTTGTGGACTTAACAACGCACTGTCTGAAGAACACTTATTTCGTTTACGAGGACCAATGATACAAACACGTAGAAGGAGATCCAATGGGATCCACCACTCTCACACTGTAATAGCAAACCTTTTTATGGAGAACTTTAAAGTTTTGGCATTAAGAACAGCAAGTCTTAAAACCAGTTTACGGTTACTTTATGTGGATGATACTCTTGTCATTTGGCCTTATGGGAGGATACACCTCAGCACATTTTTAGATCATCTCAATGATCAATCATGGAGATTGAAGTCAATAACCAATTGCCTTCCTTGGTGTTCTGATAAATAGGAACGAGCCAAAATAAAACTAAGTCCGATAACAAAATATAGTTGTACTTAATTATGCAATCAACTTTTTTCAAATTCTCGACTAGGGAGATATGGCTACAATACAAGTGAATCATATACCAAATATAAAGAATTAAAAAGAGTGAACTATATCAGAAAACTATAATGTGCTGCAAGAATGAGAGAAGTTGTCGTCATGTTTATTACAAAATGAAAATGTACTATGTTAGCTCTCCTTAAATGATGATGTTAACTAAACCGCAATATTAGGTTATCGCGTATTCAATTCGTGCAACTATGTTATCGAACGTCTTGTTTGTAATATTCAGCAAAGACTTCTTAAAAATGCATTAATGACTTCTGTTCAAACAGAATGTATTGAATGAAACGCTGTGCAATATCTATTAAATCCATTTTGACTAAACCACAAACGTTATTATTTAACTACAGGAAACGACAAAACATGTCTTTCATTTTACTGTCTGAGAATGATTTTTGATCTGGTTTATACGTTTGGAGATAATAAATGTCTAAGCATCCTCAAACTAAACATTAATTACACATTGTAGCAGTGATAATTGTTGTTGCAGGTGAGCGCTTGGGTCACACAGCTAATTATAACGCAACCTACCCATGATGCTAGAAGAGCGGTTCTCTCCTGCGTTCTGCGTGTTGCCTTATCTTCATGGAATATCGGAAATTTCAATGGAGCGATGGAGATCATCGCCGGCCTCAAGTAAGTCAGACAATATATTTTAGTAATGTATGTAGGAAGCCGCTAATTTGTGATATTCAATCATTATTATCATGAACATAATAAAAATATTTTAGCATCACATTGTACATTTCATTCACATGAATTTTTTTCAGGTGGCATACTTTTTTTCACAGAATATCCGGTTTCCGTATATTAATTCGGGATATAAATAATTACACATCTCCTTATTCTGCCAACTATGTCAAATATAGTTGTTTTCTCAACGATAGTTGTAACATCTCTAGTTTGTATTTTTATGATATCTTAGCAATAACACCACTACTACTGGAAAACTTGCGAAATTCAAATACTCCTAACGTTTCAGGGTCTAAATCAGATCACTATTCCATGGTAAAAACACAATTGAATAAAGAAATGAAAAATTAAAAAGTACTCAATGGCAAATTTATAGCTCACAATTTGGCATTATATTTCGGACAAAAAACGATGTAACTAAGAGAATTTACTGCTAATTTGATATATACAAAGTAGCAGTAAACCATTCTAAGATCATGTTTAATAACAAAGCATCTTTTATGGAAGAATTTGAAATATTTATATTCAGAATTTCATGTGGCGCGTACGACTTTGTTATCAGTTCATTCTCCAAAAAAATAGAGCAAAGAAATTCTGATGTTCCAGAGATCCCATTCAAGTCATAAAGGAATAACCGGGCAAAAAAGGGACAAAACAATTATTTCATCCTTTATTATTAGTAACCATGAACGGCTGAATTCGACATAAGTTCTAGCGACAGAATAGCTTTTATTTAATAAAATTAAACCAGACTCTTTTAGCTTCGTTTTGTAATGTGTCCCTCTTTGTGTAATTTGGTTAAATTTTTAAATTGTATTTTATGACCAAGGTTTAATCATATTCACGCATTTTTTACTTGTTTTGTCATTTGTTTACATAATTTTTGTGTTCATTTATTAGATCATTTATAGGTTCAAAGGTTTCTCCAATATAAAATGTATTACATTAGCAAGGAATTTTATAAACATTTTTTTTTTAATTTTCAGTTATGTTTTTGACATAATTGATTTCAGTGTTTAAACGTTTAATTTGAGATTACTAATGAAAGAATTTTCGCGAAATTAACCTTAATAAGAAATAATTCACCGAACAAACAAACGTTAGGAAAAAAACTATTCTCCTGATTGTAAGATTGCGGATATAAAATAGGACCGAAATTACCAGTAATAACGAGATTACTCCAGAGTAACCGAGTTGGATTATAAAAACTGTTATACATCAGCAGCGATCAGTAGTGGATCAACTGATGAATAATTGATTCTTAGTCAAGAAAAGTAGTTTACGTGATTTGTTGGTCTGGAAATAGAGACGCTTATATTTGGTGTAAACATTGTTTTCATCATACAGCAAATATCTAATAATATATTAGAATTAAGTAGAATTATATTCACGTTTTTGGCATATTCAGAAATGTCTTATGAAATTAAAAAAAACAGATGTGTCACCAAACATTGTTTAACCCTATTTCGGTAGGTATCAAAGAGCGAAATAGCAACATCCATCGGACAGCAGCATAGCAGCAGTCTTTTGCTGAAAGACGAACATATTGTTGATATGAAAATTCTTTATATCAAGCGAAATGAAAACTCTATTTATTTTAATATATTACAGTAATAGGTGTAGTTTGTTAGTTAGTCGGTAAATAAGTTGCTGTCATATTATATATTGATTATATTATATATTGATTATTGACAAATTTTGGAAATTCTTTTACCGGCAACTGTACAAGTTACACTGCATCATGTATTTTGATTGTTTGTTCGGGTATTCAATCCTCTCAGTGGTTTCTGAAAAAACAGATAAGTAAAATAAAACTCATTTTTCAATATACAAATTACACTCGAGCATCCCAAAACAATTATTACTATTCGAATTATTTAAATAGGTTGTAAAAAAATGTAAGTTCTCCGATAGGAGGAGTCAAGTAAGACAAAATTTAACACATTGAAAAAGCAGAAGAAAATGACAATTTAACACTTGACTGATCTATTTAAATCAATTTCTAAGTCTAATTACCATCAATAATATTTTAAATTCGAACATCTGTCTTTCTGTAAATACTGTTAAAAATAAAGTTGAAATAATTAAGTTCACCTTGACATCCCTGAAAGTGGGGCAATTAAAAAAACCTAGCTTGATGTCACATTTGTTAGAGACCACTCTATACTAAACACTACACAAAATTTGACCCATGTATATTATTCCTCTTGGTGTTCTATCTTTTATATTACTAAATATTAAACTAACTCTTTTAACAAATCTATGTAATCTGTATAGTTTCATTAAATACATTCTTCCTGAAAATGTGTAATGTGTGGGTGATACCAATTGTTTAACAAGTATTACATAACAAATTTAAATTATTTTCCATCAAGATTGATGGCACATAAAACAAACATTTAGATTCATCTTGCAGAACTCTTACTGTCACCGTCGAGCTTGATAAGATTGTTGAGTCTCTGATAACTTTGATATCCTCTATTATGAACTGAATTATAACTATTAAAAATGTTCAAAAGTTCATTTTCAAAACAGATGACCTCGTACTTTCTTAATGAAGTTCCAAAAAATTGTATTGGTGAATTTTGTATATTCTGAGGTATAAATATAATTTTTGTAATTATTTACCTACCTTTTCAGTTATATTCAAGAGTTGATAAACATTCATTAAAGTAAAACTCTCACATTGAATATATGTAGTACCCGTTTTTTTTCAACAGGAATATAAAAAAATCCTTTTAAAGTAATTTCCTCTTAGAATTCGAGTAATTCAGGGTTTTCGTTCATTTGATGTTTGGTCAACATATTCCCAACAGATATACCCTATTTTATAGAAAAAATATGACACAATAACTGTCAAACTATCCAAAGTGACCTCAACCTTTTCGAGTACTTTCTGAAAATACTCCAAAAAATAGTGGAAATGAGAACCTTCTCCTTGTTTTTCAAGTCGGATAAAAACAAAGTGGCGCATGTATTAAATATTTTATATGAGATCAACAATATGAAACTTTGTAAAGAAATAATTCTAATTTAATGTTGTTAAACTCAGATAAATGAGGTAATTTATTTTGGAGTCTGAACTGTATAAAAATCACTCATGTAAAAAATGGCAAATTTTATCGCCCACTTTTCACTTTTCCGGGCCTCTTAACAAATTCACCTACCATGTTATTATTCCTTTCAACTGTCTCGGCAAATAAAGTCAGCCTACTAGTCTTAGAAATAGCTATAAAGACAAGAAATCCCTACGAACATCATTTCCACTCCAATGGAGTTCACGGCTGAATTTGAAATAGGAATTCGAATGCCTCAGCTTTGCTCAGTTCCTTAAATCGCTTTTAACGGAACGTCGGAATAACGTGAATGGAAAATGGTCGATAATTTGAGTGAGACCAATTCTAATCTCAAATGATTGTGTTCCGTTCTGGAATACAAGTTTGTTAAAGAACGGTGTTAATGAATAAATACAGAGAAGGTTGTATTTTTTCAATATAGTTTGTCATAATGAAGGATTATTTTTACTATTGCATAAGCCTTGGACTAATAAGAAAACCCAAACCAGAACAAATTTTAGTTCTAAAGTGGTGCTCCATTATTTGTATTATGTAAAGTTAACAATGTACGTGCGCCTTAAAAAACGTCTTTGGTGTCTTTTAAATAGAATTATGGGTCTTGCAATTGTCCGACCCGATAATGTAAATAAGTTAAAAAACAATCTTATTCGTGTCACAATAATTATTTTCAAAATATTATTACTGATTATTAGAGATTATTACCGGTTATTTATCGATAATATGGACTTTGTGTTTGATAAAATGTGATATATAGAGAATAGCAAATAATTTGAAACAATTACCTGCTTACCAGTAACCAGAAGCGACTGAACTTTATGGAAGTAAAAGTGATGCAGGTCATGTATAGAGTCATAGAATAATCTTAAAAAAATTGTGCCAAGACAAGAACAAAATGTAACCAAACAAAAGACTTGTTCCAAGCTGTCACTATATTTGAGCGTTGGCTGTAAGAAAAACATTCCCGAAAGATGACATGCAGAACTTGTGAACAATTTGCCCATGTTCCATACTGTTTTTTCTTATAGTCGCTGTCATCCTCATAGATGATTGGGCTGATTTTCTGCAGTCAACTTGCGGTCTGTAGCATACAATTGAATCTACTAATATGTATATATATATATATATATATATATATATATATATATATATATTGTAATGGATTTAAATACATGTAAAATATTATGAAAACCTTACAATTCAAATATAGTTAATTAAAGGGGTAATGTGGATAATTTGCATTCATAAAAAAAGAAATTGCAAGAATCTAAATTGTTAAATGAAGAGGCAAGTGATTGTAAATAAATATAAAGAACAATATAATATGAAATAGATAAACCAATAATTTTAAACTATGTAAAATGTTTCAAAAGCGAACTGTTGCAAGAATGAATAGTGGCATATAAAATCTATACATTGCATCATACAATTTCTTAGATCAAAATCACTTTTAAAGTAAATAAATTCTTTCGTAAACAGAAGTGGGAAATGTCAAATTATAAAAACCGTTAGAAATCCTCAAAGCCAGATGGAACGTAAAAGAAATTCAGAGTGTAGACAGAGCAGAGAGCATAGTATAGAATAATCAACTAATTTAAGGGTATAAAATCTCATTTTTAATAAAATCAAAATTTTAATAAAAGACCTGTTGTAACAAATGACCAATGTTAACTTAAGGTTATTGAAAGTATGATTGAATGGTTTAGATAAATTTTAAAGGGGAGTAACGGATACGAAAATTTAAGTTGATTTGTTGATATATTTTAAAGGAGAATTATTTGGGAAATAACAAAATAATTGTTAACGGAAATGAAAACAGCGGGTGGCAAAACAAGCAGTATAAATCTGAAGATGTGACACTGACATTTCTCTTTGATCATTAAGCGTCGACCAGAGCAGTTCAAAAATTCGTTCTCGTAAAATTGCGTTTCTATGACAACAAGATAAATGATCTATGGTATCATTGAAATAATTGTTTCATGTCAACTAGACAAGAAGTTTAATGTTATTTTGACAGACAATTTGAAATTATAATAATAAATATTCCATACAAGGAATTATTTGGAATACATTGGATGGAGAAATAAAATCATTTTGGGGAAGAAAATAAGTATTGGTACAATAGCCCGAAAAGTCAATTAAAAGGCAGAATAATTTGGTATTACAAAAGTCAGAAATCAGGAAGTATTATTCAGAACCAAAAGCAAGGAGAAGTGAAATTAAGGCCAGACAACTGTGAGTTTTTGAGACATTAATAAAAAAGTCCCAAAATTTTAGTTTAGTATAAAATCATTAAGAGTTGATAGACAAGATCTGATTGAAGGTTGGGAAATTTAACTGATAATAGTCACTTTATTAAATAATAAAAGAATTTTTACTATAGATTAATAAAATTAAAGGTAGACTAAATATTAATGGAAATTTATTTTGTTTAAATAAATATTTGTATGAAAGGTTATATTTTGGTTTAACATAAATAAATTATAAATAGATTGAAGGTTTGGAATTTGATTTAAAAGTAGTTATAGAAATAAAAGTCATAAGCAAAAGTTAAAGTGAAGGTAAAATTTAAATAATCAAAGTGTAAGTGGTGAAGAAGAAGGATTGATGAACCTATAAGACAAAAGAGATAAGTACAAGTTTATTTATTAAAATCCGACAACGTAAACTCAAGTGAAAAGGACCCTGAGAAATTTATTTATTTATTTATTATTCATCATAAAATTTATAAACATCTTAATTCAAATAATTTAACTTAACTTTACTTAAGTTAAAAAAAAGAAATAATTTATGACTTTTCTAAAAATAAAAAAAACATACCAATATAAATTGGCTTAGCCAACGTGGATATATATATATATATATATATATATATATATATATATAGAATTTTGGAATTTCCAAAAAATAATGGGAAAGTAGCCAATTTTTTATTGTATAAAGGGCACTAAATAAAGTGTACTCTTTTATTATATTATGAAAGCTTTCGAAATTTATTGATTTCTTCTTCAGTCAATTTTCTGAAAGATTACACAAATTAATAATAGTAAAACTTAATCTAGATGGATAAACCAGACTTACAATATCGAGGTTAGAAAATTATTAAAACAGGTTCTCATTGCAAGTACTGTAGAATGCGTAATGCGCTTTAAACAAACATTACAAACATATATCAACAATTGAATAAAACATTATTGTAACTGGATCACACATCCATTGAGTACAATTTTTAAGATTAAAACCATCACATTTTAAAAAAGTTATGCACAAGCCATTTGTCATATTTAACCAGTGACATGGAACGGAAACAAAAGTCGAGCCTCGGTGTTACAGGACACTAAGATTCTTAGGTCATGGGGTGTAAATACAAAGACATTGAAGGAATTTGTAGAGAGAGAGTGTCCAATGGAATACTGACTCGATGATATATAAACACATATACATATACACACACATGTACATATATACAAACATTTAAAACCCAAAAAACAGGGGGAGATATAGCTTGTAAAATTACAGTTAATGTTTATGATTTTTGTCCAACTCAAGTAAATTGCAATATATTGTTTTTAGGTTTTTTATGTCTGTTTTTTTATTGATACTATTGTTGTGTCGATGTATGCAAACCATCTCCAGAAACTGTCTTTTGAAGGTATTGGATTCACAAGCTAAAACCCCTGGGTTGTCAAAGTCAGGTGAGTGGTTATTCTTCAAACAATGTTCAGCCAGAGCACAGCTACACTTGTTAAGGCGTATATCACTTTTATGTGTTGTTAATCTGCTTTTGAGGTTTCTTGATGTTTGGCCTATGTAACTAGACTGACAGTCTTTACAATCCACCTTGTATACTACATTGGTCTTTAAAAGTTTTGGTGTCCTATCTTTGACCTTGCTGAAAAATTGGCTACTTTCCCATTATTTTTTGGAAATTCCAAAATTCTATCCAGATTCTTAGCCGTTAATTGCTACGTAATATATATATATATATATATATATATATATATATATATATATATACATTTTTAGCACGACGTTACCACATTGACAATAATTTACTTAACATGTATTTCAGTATATATATATATATATATATATATATATATATATATATATATATACTGGGTGTAAATAGTTTGACTGCGTATATTTTAGGTGCAGATAGTACCCACCAAACAAAACAAAAAACTCTTATAACACTATGGTCTAAAGGCCTTAATAAGCAAGAAAATTTGAAATACATGTTAAGTAAATTATTGTCAATGTGGTAACGTCGTGCTAAAAATGAGATTTGCTTGTAGCGTGAATAATAAAGGAATGAGTCACCACAAAAAAATGAACACCTGTTATTTTTTGTATTAAATAATTTCATAGTTTCGAGTGCCGGTAGATTTATTTAGGTACATAAAATTTTATGAAATATTATTTTCAAAAATGTACCCTTTTAATATCTATGTATTGAAATGAATATTTATATTTGGCGATTTATGTTATGCACAAAGTTGTTTACATTATGATACAAAAATAATGCGATACAAACTATATTAAACAAAACATTTCTTATATGTAGTTCTTTTATGTGTTAAATTCTTCGAGAAATAATTGTTACTAAGAAATTAATATTACTTATCTTAGACAAATAAAAACCTTTGACCTGCAGGATGTCTTTATGATAGAGCTCTGGCGAGCGGACGGATTATTTATAGTAAATATTCAAAATTCAAAATTCTTGTTATTACATTTGCTTTCCCCACAAATTAATAGCATGTCAGGTCTTTACCTTATTGTATGATTGTCATGTTTGTCACAAAATAATACACTCGAACTCACAATTCACAACAGATTTTATTTATTTTTCCAATTTATATTTTAAAATGAAAATCAAATAACTTACGCTATGTCGAATGTCACGCAAAAATCACTTTCACTTTCTTAAAAGAACCGGGCAGCAAAAAAGCAATCATGGCAGCGGCCAGCTGTAGTACTGAGTATATGCTATGTTGCCACATCTGATCGGAGAAACGTAGGGCAAATTATAACAGAATATTTAGAGTTTAAATAATAATTTTCTTTGTTAATACAGTTATTAAAGTTGTATACGCTATTGAGTATAGTGATGGGTAACAAGTAATTTGCCTTTTTCTGGTGTTATTTCTGACTATTGAAATGTGTTAATATCTAATTTTATATATTTCAAAGAGTTGTATGGGTTTGGATATTTTAAGATAAATGTAGTGTAGTGTCGGTCGGAATATGTCGAAACAAATCCAAGCTAGTCTGAATCTGGTAGACAATGTCCCTCGTTCCTCGAAGTTTCCTTGGACTTCTCACTTGAGAGATCAACCTTTTCAAGACGATGGAAGTCCAAGGAAACTTCGAGAAATCCAACCTATTTTCATATGTGTAAGTGTGGGCCTCCGTTAAGAAGCATTTCGTTATTGTATACTATGTGTAATTTTATTATATGTGTATGTGATTTACTATCTAAAGTCAATAATATAAAATATATGAAAATGTGTTTTATACTCTTTGAGGCATACTTCCAGAAACGAACAATATTAGACCGAGAGATCTGAATTAGAAATTCAACCACGCTTTTCTGAGTAATGCCTTCTGGAATACTGAAGGGTTATATGAGGTACTTACAATTCGTGAAAAAATCCTTGGGTCTCCTAGGGATTTTTCCTGTGAAAATTAGATTTTCGAAACAAAAAAAAAGTGGGTGCCGCGACGACTTACCATCTATTTTGTGACGAACATTTTTTGGCAAGAGGATAGTCATGGGTTTAAGGGTTAAAATGGCTAAATGAACTTGTAAGGAAAATGTTTAATTCTTGAATGATTTTCTGAGTCCTGTAATAATCAAAAATTTGTATCTTAAAATGATCCAAAAAAATGTATTACGCCTGGTAGGGACATTTGTGGAAAAACAGAATAAAGATGAGAATTTTCCGCACAATTTTTCAAGTGAAAATTCATTTATTCCCTAGGAGGAGTCATGCCATTTTTTGGTCATTTCGATATAAATATGTTTGATTAATGTATGTATTTATTTAATTATAGAATGAAAATTATATACCAACTTTGGCACCCGTTTGCGAAATTATGGTTAAAGTGGCTTAATGAAGCATTTTGTAGTGTTTGTTCCAAAAAAAGTGTCTCAGAAGCCCGCCTTATATTAAATAGATGTAAATGCGGATTACATTATTCTTGTTATTCTTTGCTATCATGAAATTTACAAGAATTAATTAACTTTGTTATGTAAAAAGCTTGTTATAATTCCTTTTACGTTTTTTTTTTAATTCAATATTGGAGAAATCGATGCCGTCGTTGAAAGTCTATACTCAAGCATGCTCTGAGTTTTAATCAGAGTTTTTGTGTACAGTTATTAAGGCAACTGGAGAACCATAGGATTTTCGAGTATTTTTAATGGATGCTGTAAGTTGAGACGTTAATTCAGAGAAATGCTTTTAATTAATTCATTGTGAGGTCCATAAATTCAACTCGTTTTCAAAACTTTTTGACACTAACTAAGAAGTTTCTTCTACATTGATCTATTTTATTGAAATTCTTTTCATAACTTTTGATGCTTGTGAAGTAAAAAGTTATACTGCAAAAAATTAGTAAATAATACTCAAAATTCTGTAAAATCAGTATGCTGTCAGTGGCTGACACATTTCTATAGTTCATAGATATACTGTCGATTTTATCAAAAATGACCCAAATGGTGGCAAATATGACACGCACGGAATGTCTATCACTAATTCTGCAATATTACTCTACTCATATGTATTTACTTACTAATAAAGTTGCAATTAAACTGTTCTAAACATTTAAGATTAACTTTCTCATGATTTTACTGAAAATTTTAACTTAAGCTACTTTCATCACCATAGTTGATAATAAAAGATGGACCAGACGTGAGAACTCATCATTTTAATCGTGTTGTCAAATAATGAAGGTGTCGTCGACATATCTTAATCAGCGCTTTTGTTGCTTCGTACCCCTTCAGTGTATCTTCGGACCATTCCATATAGATGTTGGCGATGGTTGGCGATAACGGCGAGCCCATAGGCAGTCCATCTTCATTATTTGTCAACACGGAGAGAGAGAACTACGGGCATTTCTGAAGCATCAAAACGAATTTAAACCATCCATCAGATTCACCATGGAGTGGGAAGAGAGTGGGTGCCTACCATTCCTTGATGTGAAGTGCCAAAGGACTAGGACAGGAATCGAAACAACAGTCTGCAGAAAGGCTTAACATACAGGGTTATATCTACACTACAACTCTAACCACCCATCAACAACGAAATCTGGCATCATCAAAACAATAGTCCGTAGAGCCAAAAATTTATTCCGCACATCAGAGGCCTTCAAAGGAGAAATAATGAAACTTAGAGGAGTTCTTTTAACGAATGGGTATCCGGAAACCTACATTATCATGGCGTTTGAACAACTGCATAAACCACCTAGGTAGGAAGGGAAAACCACTATAGCAACTGTATTACTCCCATACACTAAAGGCTTTTCAAAAAAACTTAGACGTATTGGACACGGATATGGAATCAAAATGGTTTTCAAAAGCAACAACACCTCGAGGTGCTTGATCACAAAAACAAAGCCGGATAATTCTGCAGCATCAAAAAACTGTATGTACGGCATAACCTGTGAATGTGGCAGTCTCTACATTGGGGAGACAAAGCGACCACTACAAGCTAGGGTTAACGAGTACAGCATAGTTACGCAAAGGGGGGGGGGAGCTAACAAAGTATGGATTAGCTAATCATGCATGGACCGAACACCATCAATAGGGACGGGGCAAGGATAATTCACAAGGAAGAGCACTGGTATAAAAGAAAATTTATAGAGGCGACATACATAATCTAGAATGGGAATATAATTAGCGAGCCCACAGTCCAAATTAAAAACCTCTTCTTGAGCCACTGCCGCCACGCATCACCAATCGCCAGGTACGTACGCTGATTGGAGGAGACAGGGGATTAATCGACCCAATGAGCGTGACCGGTTGAGGATATGAATACAACGGATAATCTGAATTTCCCATCATTTACCCAAACTATTAATACGTTGTGAGATCAACTATTTCAAGACGATGGAAGTCCAAGAAAATTTCGATGAGTGTAGAACTAATTTTAAAGCCTGTTTTACATACACATTACAACAATAGTAGCGTCCCATTATGGAAAAACGTTGGATACATCACGGTGTGCCTAAGTGAAATAGGTTTGTGAGAGCAATATTGACTATAATCCAATTATTGAAGTTAATTTATTCTTAAAATGTGTAATGCTCCATATATTATATTATCCCGTTTTATTGTCAGTTAAATATTCCTCTGTAAAATACAAAACCAAATAACCAAAATTTGTGTGACATGACTTATCTGTATATGCTAATTGTCGTGGATATACCTAAAGTTTACATCAAGCAGGAATTAGACAAGAGCCAGATTGTGACGGTTCTTAAAAAAATTAATAAGTTCACATCTGTAATTAGTTTTAATATTATCGATACAATAATGAAAATGTTGAAACTCCACATGGGAGACCTCAGTTTTAAATTTTTCAGTGTATTCTTGCAACATAATCCTGTATGTCATACACAGTATTAGACTGTACCGTATCAAATCTGGAATTGCTATTAATCATTGTGAATTTCACCTGGAGATATTTTTCCCTTTGATCATTTTTTCTTGTGTGTTATCTGTAAAATACCGGAGTAGAGAATACCCTAAGATACTGGTTAAGTAATCAAGGTCATCCTCAACAATGATTCCGAAAATACAACTAATATAAATTTTCCCGTAAAATGAGCTTGTAAAAGGTTACATCAAATATTATTACGATTAGGATGGGAGTTTAAAACTCCGTAGGTATCAGTTTCACTTATGTTATTTAAAATTTTATATAAAAAATCTACTGACTGAAAGCATTCAAGAGTTCTTGAGTTAATAAATAAGTTTGCCGAATCAAATTCAAAATTGTCCAGATAATGCTAAATTTCTCGCATCATTGTGGGAATCGGACCTATTTAATATATAATCAGAAAATCAATATTTAAAATTATTAGATTGTTAATATAATAATAATAATATAATATAAATTGGATCAATACTCTTGAAAATATATACACGTGGCGGTCGGAAATGTGAAGATAAATATTAAAGTTGTTATTCCAAGAAACATCAATGAAGAACAGTGTTTTATAAAAGTGAAAACTTGAATCATCAATTCTTTCAAATACTAATTAATTCATTGTTAGTTGCATGAATTGCTGATTCCCCAATTATAATGTGCCAGTATTAACATGCCTAGCACTAATTCGTTTTTAGAATTATTCATCTGTATTCCCAGAATTGTAAACTAAAATAAGATTTAGTCAATATTGATGCGAAATAACAGAATTTAATATACACGGTCGGGATTTGAATCTGATTTCTAGCACAATAAATAAATTAAAAACAACAGTGCCTCTCAAAATCTACCACGAGTATTTATCGTGCAGAGAGCAGTTTTACACAATCATGAGAAACAATAATATTTTGGTCTACATGTCTTTTAGTCCCGAAGTGAAG
The DNA here is from genome assembly GCA_034190945.1 of Octodonta nipae. NCBI lineage: Eukaryota > Metazoa > Arthropoda > Insecta > Coleoptera > Chrysomelidae > Octodonta > Octodonta nipae. The sequence continues at coordinate 56,301,386 of CM067218.1, read as the reverse complement.
TTCCATCCGAATTGTAAGTAATGGAGATTATTGTACTTGATTACTACATGCCGAAGAAAAAATAGTGAAAAAAAGAGCGGCAGTCCTTTGAGACTGAACGATGGAAGTGAAAGCTTCTTACGAATTATACTTCCGGTCCCTTGTTATCTCCTGCCTCTGTTTCTATTTCATTGTGTTATTAGTAGTAAGGGTTATAAATTTCAGGAGAATTAAAATAATTGTCACTATTTTGTAATTACTTAAGTATTAAGCCTAATGTGTAATTTAATTCTTAATTTAAATTTCTATAAGTGCCAAATAAAATTTGTTGAATTATTAACTTGCAAGTTGAAGCTCATATACGATGAATTATTAATGCGGCAAAAAAATTAACAAAAGGTGTATGAAATTAATAGCGTTCTTTCAGACTTCTGACATATGTCAAGTTCATAATGCAGTAATTATATCGCAAAGAGAGAATTGGAGTTTTTATTAGAAAAGCAAATTTTGTGCGGGTTTTCTAAATTAATTGGATATTATATTAGTTTATTTGCTATAATTAATATTCTATAGAAGAAGAAACTCATAATGTATTTTACCTGTTCTCTGTTTCTTACACAGTGAACTGAATTGTATAGGTATTTCAAGATCAAGGTAGTGTGTGGTGTCGGTGTCGAAACAAATGAAATTTCAAGTTATCCAATTCATTCAATTGCTCATCTACTTTCTTATGTGTAAATGTGGGACCCCGTAAAGAAGCTTTCGCTTCAAAAATATTTAGTTTACAAGGTAGTGGGAGAATTGATTAAATATGATAGTGTAGCCAGTTTGTTAAAAACTAACAAAATAAAATATATAATTTTAATTTAAATAACTTTCAAGTATATTAACTTCTAAAGTTATTGAAAGTTTACGAATATATTGTTATAAAATCTGTAACTAAAACAAAACAAGCCTCTGTATTTACTAGCCAGTTTAAAAGCAACGACAGTGTGAAAACTGGAGGAGACCCGATGTGACGCTAGTTGTGCTGTAGAATGGAAGCCCACGCAGCACATTCGCTTCATATTCCAGCGTCATGAAAAACTATTGGATTTTGAATATTAGGTGATTCATAGAAACAAGTGTTAGATGATCCTTTTACGTGTGATTTTATTAACACGGCAGTACTCAGAAAGTCGTCACAGCACCTACTTTTTTTGTTTGGAAAATCTAATTTTCACAGGAAAATCCCCTAGCAAACCCAAGGATTTTTTCACGAGTTGTAAGTACTTCATATAACCTTTCAGTACGCCAGAAAACAGGACTAAGAAAATCGTGGTTGCACTTCTAATTCAGATCTCTCGGTCTATATAGACTGACAGGCTTTTGATTAAAATCATGCTCGCCAAACTAAATAGTCGATCGAAAGCGGCCATATACGGTACACCTATAACAGGGAAATTTATACGAGACCACTGCACATGCTGTACTGGGAAGCTCACAGTCTGTTTACAGCTTCAAGAAGAAACTGAAAGTGACTATGAGTAGTAGGAATGAACTTATTTCTGAATACCCTTCTCGATATTCCGTGACGTAAATAAGCTTCATCTACCTTACATGTCTTCTATTGGTGGAGTAAAATCTCGTAAAGTATTTTGCGATAAGCTTGCTGGTTCGGTCTGTCATGGTTCTGAACAATAGAGTCAAAGCCCCAACACACCTGATACCAGTGACGCAGGTCTTGATTTCTTAAATTGGGCAACGCACCAACTGGCCGTTGACAATTATTACCGGAAAGCTTTAGGGAGTTGGTTATGTCCGTCAAAGGACAAATAAGCTAACCAAATTCGCCCATACACAGCGGTGATGACGGTTGTCCGAAGCTTTTATCGGTCACACTGGTATTCTCGAATTAGTAAAGGACTGACCTTTATTAGACATATAAAGGGTATGTATAATCAATGTCTCTGGGTTTTCAAAAATTTTGAACTGGATGATTTACCCAAACTTTTTCAATAACAAAATTTTGATATTGAGTTAATGCTAATAAAATTTAAATTTTAAGGTAACCAAAGTGTTTAGCTTTGTGGATTACTGATTAAAATTCATTTACTTCAGTTTACATTCAATTAACCTTATTCGAGTGATAGGCTTGTGCAGTCCTATTGGTTGATTCAGAGCCTTCTTGCGACTCGTTGTTATTTTAGAATCTGTTAGGGAGGAGGGGGAAGATATTGTTTGAATTGTATATTCTAATAATAGGGCTCAGAAACGTGAAATAAAGAATTAGAGAAAATTATTTTTATAACTAGACAGAATTGTAATTTCTAAATATATGAAATTTATATTAATTTTTCATTAGAATTTCTCATGACACTATTATATGAAATATAAAAACATTATATTACCTAAACGTATTTTTTAGTTTAAGTTAAGATGAACGTCAAATCTATCACAACTGGACTAGCTAGGAGCATTTTCATTGAAATTTGAGATATTTTAGTTCAGAGTTCTACTAATATTCTGTATAGCAACTAGTTTCATAGCGCACAAACTGAGTACGGGTCTAACTAGTAACACGATGAAAATTTTGAAATACCTAATGCAGTAGTCACCGTAGACTTTTACAGCTTTGTTATTATTGAGTTAAAGAAAAAGATAACAAGTTAGAAACCTTTATTTGCTGATCAGGTATTATTTGATAAATAACATCCTTCGTAAATATTAAAGCCCGATGAGAACTAACATTAGGTTGTTGAAAAACAGCAAAAACAAAGTGCAGACATTCAGGTCGTCAAACTGGCAATAAATAAATATTTAAGTTGACTTTCTCCGAGAAATGCCAAGGAACGGTATTTCTAAATGTATTTAATGGAAGTTGTGAGTCGAGTCATTAATTCTTCCGAATACTGCTAATTAATTCATTGTGGGTTTCATAATTAACTGTCCTCGTAGTTTGACAGACATTCCTTTATGTGTAAATATTTCAATTCTCCAACGTATTATTTATTTTTAACAACAGTTCAGTTTTCTGCACAAATGTGTTTTTATTTATTACACATATTGGATATAGATATAGATATTAGAGACTATTAGATGTAGCGGCTCAGCATTGTAACAAATATTCACAGTTCTAAAAATTTAAATTAGGATAATGCCACGTCATATATGTATTGTTACGAGCATTCATCCGATACCTGGTGCAATCGGCCATCATCCAATTCGTGGAAGCAACATTTCTCCGATATTTCTGAGAAGCAGAAATATTGTTAGTCTACCGACCCGAGGCCGGCCGCTGCCGTTACTGGGAATTCCCTTGAAGCTTCCAGAACACATGAAAGAAGTTTCCGGATGGTTCGTTGACTTACCAGACAATTCCGAAAAAATATATAAATATGGACAGCTGGCGATAGGATTCATTCAGTATTCGACGGTCGTATACTTAAGTAGATATAAATTGTAAAAAGTTCTGTGAATGTAAATTGTGTTAAAGTAGTGGAAATAAATTAGAGTGAGTTGGGCTGTGTTTTTAAATAAATCCAATAACTGAACTGAACCCGTGTGTGAAAATAAAAACATTACAATATACAGGTGCGAATAATGAAAAAATCTATAGATGGTATTGCTAGAGCAACATCAAAGCTTAACCAGAATAAGTCAATGAAACAATTTGTCACATTTTCAAAAGCGATTTAATAGAATAAAATTTCTCCTAGTTCTATACAGCATACAGTTTACCCAGATAATTTGTAATTCTTAATTTTTAATTGTTATGAAACTACTTGTAAGATTGAATTGATACGCTTATAGTATATAAAAGAGTTATAAGAGTAAAATACTACATAGCCCGTCTCATATTTTTAGGGATCATGCGAAACATCTACAATTATGCATAGACTATGATGTGAATTTTGTATGGTAAATGTGAATATACAGGAAAAATGAGTTTCTTATCCAGAGAGAGGAGGCGTCAGTCAAACGAAACAGATCTAGAAGTTAGTTTCCTGACAAACAGAAAGCCAGAATAATTTTCTATTTTCTGGAAAATTTCTATCCAAATGACTGAAATTGACCACATACTACTCAATAATTCTGGTTAGTATGAAAATAAGTATTAAAATTAGTTGCAGGGCAGTAGTCAATAACAGTCATTGGAAAAATCCACACATCAGTTATATCATTTTGCAGTTTGCAAACTGCATGTGAGTTAGATAAACTACTCATGAATTAATTAACTATTGAATGCATTACACTTTTATCCTTTAAATTTTCATAGGTGTTAAAAATTACAATCAAAATGTTTTATGACAATATGTATGGGACTATGAATCATTATAGATCTGGAATGATCAACACCGAATTTTATTGGTGAACATTTCCAATTAAGTTGAAAATTGGCACACATATCAAGAGCCGATGACAATACAATTCTTTAAGTCGAATTTTCTCATTTGTTGACTTTTTGTAACTATTCTTGACTAAATACAAATTCGTCGATTAACTACTGCCATCTAGTTGGCAGTAGTAGAACTGCAATAAAATGGAAAGGTTACGCCAACATGAAGTAAACTTTTTAATTATAAATACATCGTTATGAGACTAATTATAGTTTAAAAAAAACTAAAAAATACGCTTTAATAGCAAACCGAATTAAAAACAAAAAGCTCTTCTTATAAATGGTTGCCAATATAATAATTGTAAAATTTAATATTTCAAGCACCCCACGCTTTTTACTTTCTACTGCTGTAAAACAAATAGTTCATAATTAAAAATTATTTTCTGCTTTTTAGTTCGGTTTGCTATTAAAGCGTATTTTTTTGTTTTGTTTAAACTATAATTATTCTTTTGATTTCGTCCTATTTTCAAATAATAAATAAAATAAAGGGTAAACTAAGATTCGGATGAATATAATCATTTTAATTCAATTTTTGACTAAATAAGATGTCTTTCCGATTAGCTAATAAACATTATGTTAAGCTATCCAAATTAGTTAAACCGACTAATTTATAAGCTTCTCCTTTTTTGAAGTCGTTTACTAAGCCGTTCAGAATACGAATTATTATTTTCATCCACAATAACGTTTCCGATGAAAACACTCTTAAATGGAAAAAAACGTTAAAAATATTTTTTTTAATTTGCACGTAACTTGGAAACTAGTGGGTGAATGTCAATAATTCCAAATAATTAACCTACTAATAATAAATAAATAAAATAAATGAACATTTAAAAAAAATATTCGTCTGTTATGTAGAACTTAAATGAAAAATAATTATGAAAAATTTTGAGTATTATTTTGTCAGTGCCACCGTATTGTGGTATGTAAGATTAAGAAATTATCAAATATTTTTTATAGGACGCCTTACCTTGATCTGCTCACATTTGCTAACGGCAATTTAACGTGTAAGGATGAGTGAAACAGCAATGTTGCTGTCTCACACGCCTTTACACGTCCGTCGTGTTTTTTTTAATGAATTCAACTGCCGAAACAGTTTGCGAGAATGAGAGACATTTTAGACCAATTTGTAGCCTTTTTTGCTTTCGTTGGGTCTTAATATTATTCATTCTGGTGGTTTTCGATCCATCAGTCCTATCCGCCGAGGGTTGGTAACTTCAAAATCGCGCCTCGATACAAGGGATCAATGGTTTCGTGTAGTTCTTTAGAAGGAAATTTCAGCAACTGCCAAGATTGGATTAATGGTGCAATAAGATGTATTAAAATAAAATAATTCATACTTGATGACGAACTTGTAAAGGCCTGTGAGACAACAGCACAAGGAAAATCAGGTAAAGAAACGATACGTTTTATGGGATAAAACTGAATTTATTGAAGAAGAATAAGTCTGAATACAGAGGTCCAGTTTACCATCTAATTCTTATATTATTTGACACTTCAAAACGAAAAAATAATATATATTTGGTTTTCCTAAATATCTATACAGATGATAATGATAGTCTCCGGGACAATAAAGGATCCAGGGATTGGGTTTGAGCCCCTTAGCCCCCAAGATCATCTTAAGGTGTATACTTTTTTAGTGTTTATTTTGTTAAAATCAGAGGTATGCAGCCCCCCCCAACGAGGCCAAGCCCCCCCCTCAATCGAAAATCCTGTATCCGCCACTGCTCCTGGATATCGCCCATGAAAGTGAAAACTCACCAAGACAACTGAAAATACAGGGTACTCTCAAAGCTAAGGTACATTGTTAGTCCAGAGAATCCAACAAAATACCTTAGCTATATATGTTCTGCACTTTTACTAAAACATTTTTCAAAATAAATAAAAAAAGTAAAAACTAATTATTTTATTAACACAGCCTGCTTCAATTTTCACATGCTACAGTATTCACCTGAATTTCTCAACCCAAATACATGAATTCTGAAAGTAAAGATTGTGAACAACAATATATATCCTCAAATTTCCATATGAATTTGTAAATATATGCTAATATTGCTTCCCAAAATTCGCATCCAAAATAGTCCGCAGTCAGTATTCGGGACTAGAAGTAACGGTTTCAGTTACATGTGTTTAGCGCTAAGTTCGGTGTTGTTTTTGACACAGTTCGACAAATTTATACGGAAATCTGAGGAGGAAAATTTTAGTTTGTAATTTGCAGTTTTAGAATACGTTTGGAAAATTCAAATCAGACAAAATTAGTTTAGTAAGGTGACATTGGCACAATATACATCCGGCTCATTCTGGATAACTTCTCTGATGATCTCTCAGAAATATAAATAGCAATTTTAATTTCAGCTAATATGAACCAATATGACCAGACTGGAAGTGAAATCCGATCGTGCAGAAACATGTATTATGATAATGCTTTCTATTTGTTTTCCCCCACCACCACTATGAAAGTACGTCGTAAGATCTTCTTGCAAATACATACAAGTGAAACTCGCTTTTATACCCAATTTTGGAAATGACATTTCTTGTAGCCGTAATTGCATTAGTCCCTTAAAAAAACTTCAAGCGTACAGTCAGACAAAAATAAGCATATTGCTAATGAGATCATGTCGTCAAGAAATCTCCTCTGATTGTCGTCCAATTTATTTGACCTGCAAAAAATATTAATATTCTTGCTTCTCACAACTTTCATTTTGTCCTATTTCAACAAGAATAATTATTTTTCTAATGAAATGCTAATACATGGCTTAGTGAGATTGGTTTAAATAATCTATGATATCCCTTAGGAAAGCTGATTAATTATGTTAGCATTCAATGTACGATGTTCAAAATATAATTTATATAATATTTCTATTTTTGGAAACTTAAAATAATTTATCTTGTAAACAAGTTGTTACAAAATTATAGAATTTTCTTCTAAGGTTCAGAAGCTATCATAATGTGTTTACACAGGTAGAGAGGATGGCGAATTAATCCGTTTGGTTTATACGTCAGCATATTTTTATAATTATTACTTTAACATCATATTTTTTTGCTTGTATTTTCTTCTTTTTGTATTTGCCTTGGGAAAATATACAAATTAGAACCAAACAGAAAATATCTCAAATTTATTTGTTAATTAAATAACAAGGCACTGCCATAACCGACATTGAATTCTTTGGAACCTACTCAATGCAAAATTAGTTAAGTAATTGAAAAAACATCAGCTCTAAAATATTTGTAGACGCTAGATGTAAAACCGACATATAGGATTTTTGGTGATACATCGAAGAGAGTATTCTAAAATATTTTACAGCAATTTATATCCCGTAGCAATTTATTTTTAAATAGACTGAAAAGACTGACCAGAAGAAACGGTTTTATAAAAGAAACAAATATTTGAGGTTCGCTTATTTTGATGAAACGGATTCATCAACACGATTGCATTTTGTTTTCCAAAATTATCACCTTTACAATTCTTTTTAAGCATTAATTCTAGATAGAACAACTTTAGAATCTATCCATCCAATAGGTTTGAGTGCACGTGACTGTAAACTGAACAACGGAACAATATATCCAGGATCAAATGACCTACCCAGATAACGAACAAATCCTTTTACTAATGAATAAAGGTGAACCCTAGTCAACGAAAGTACCAATTTGTAATCCCAAAGAAAAAGTAATCCGCCATCTTGACAGAAGTACGTTGTAGAATGTTCGAAAGTAAACTAGGTTCTTTGGATAAGATATGTTAACAGTTTTACTACTACTATTTCGATTACGTCGAAGCTTAGTGGCGAAAATGCGACACCTTCGTAAGAGCTTGAGACCCGTACCAACGTAAAAAAAACAACGTGAATGTCTCGTTTGAAATAGTTGCTGTTGCTAAAGCCGGACCGAGTCAAAGAGAATTGACAAACACATTATGATCGGATTATTTTAGTAAATGCTCAGAAACATTTGATATATCCAATCAGAAAACAATCACTGTGGTAACGGTTTTAGGGGAACATCTATTTAACATGTTTGGCATACCGCTATAGCTGCGTTCAGAGGGGCACAACCTTGAGCCTAACTTATTTCGAAAGTCTGTAGGTACGATGTTGGGTATCAAAAAATGAAAACCTACCTCTTAGACCATAATTGGACAGAATCTTGGAAAGTTTTAACAGAAGCCTGCAATAATACATAAATACATATTTATTTATATTTATATTTTAGTAATAGTAAAGGATGTTAAGGACCAACCAAAACCAGTTGGCCACACAGGAACTAACAAATATAAGCGATACGGGATAAGGTTTGGTTATACAAGCTGCAGAGAAATAATAGCCAGTCACTAAAGCTTACATCAACTACGATGTTGCCTATCGCATTTGCGTGAATCCAAGCGCCAAAATAAAGGTGGTCCATTTGGAATGAGTGGCCTATTATAGAGAGGATCACAGGCGGAGTTAAAGACGGTCAGTGTTTCTAATTTTCATTTAATGATGCTACTGAAGTTGTTACAAACAGCTGTGAAAGATGTTGCATATCATAATACAAAAACAAAGGTAATTTTCTGGAGGCCTGTGTTGAAGCAACGAGATGCATGAGAGAAAGATGTTGAATGCATCCAATATATTCGCCAATCAAGATCGAGTAGATATAAATAGGCATGACCAGTTTCAGTGAGTTGAAATCTTGTGGTTGAAGGGCAGATAGCCTCAAGAGACAGTAGTTTATCTTTGAAGTATTTTATAATTTAGTTTTTTGATTCTGTGCCCTATTAAATTGTAGTTTTGGACATAAGCGTTAAATATAGAGTATTATTTAACATTCATAATTTTGACCGAACCCAAGAAAAATCCTAAAAATATCGATCATTAGTTTATTTACTACTACAAAAGTTTTACACATTTCCGATAAACACTTCATTTAAGAAAATATATTTATTGCAAAATCACGTTTGTACAACATAGAGAAATAAACTTAAAAATACGCAAAATAAATCCCCACAATAACATCTTTTTTCCAATTTCAATTAAAGGAAAACAAAGTGAAAGTTTTATTCGAAGTCTTTCCTACAGCAGTTTTCTTTATAATCACTTCTCACAGAGATTCAGGCAAGATTTCAATCAGTAACGATGATTGCTGAGATCGCAAAATATAATTAAAATTAATTCATTTCCTAAGAAAGCTGAAAATTTTAAGGTTAATTTTAAAACACAGAAAAAAAATCATATAATTTTAGGCTGATTGTTTTATTTATATTTATGACAAGAGACAGTTTCTTTTGTAAATAAATTAAATAAAAATGTTTTCCTCCAGAATTAATAACGCACATGTCGGTCGTTCGCCCACGGTGGATTCGTACCCTTCTTTAAAATGTCTTTTTATGAATGGATATATTCATTCTATTCCTTCAACTACCAAAACAGTTTGCGATGATGAAATATATTATTGACTAACTTGTACCCTTTTTTGCTTTCGTTGCCTATTTAATATTATTCATTCGGTTGTTTTTCAATCCGTCCGTCCTATCGGCCAAAGGTCGGTTACTTCAAAAGCGCGACTCGATGGAAGGGATCGGTTTCGTATCATTTTCTAGTAGCAATTTTAGGTAGCTGCCAGGCCAAAAGGATTAATGTTGCAATAAGAATTAATAAAAAAAAACTGCAAATGCCGAAAGAAAGAAAGCATACCTAATAGTTCACTCATTGGAAATTTTTTAGATGATATAACACCTAACAACCGTTAAAATTTGTATGTTGAAATGCCCGTATATTTGCTCTTTTCACTGGTAGATTGAATCCTAGTAATTTTCAACGATGGTGGTCGTCTTCGCGGACGACGGACATGTACGGACATGTAAGATACGGGCATTACTATGTGAAATGTGAAATTTTTGTAGTGTTGTGGGGAAATAGACATTCATTGTCACATCAAATTGATCTAAATTTGCGTTCTCGATTAGTGTCGTAAATATCAAAATTATTAGCAAATTATAAAAATTACTACACCACTGGATTCCCATAGTCCGCAAATTGTCTGAAACTAGGTTTTGTTAAAATATGTTTAGTAATATATATTTTATTAAATTGTGCCCTACATTAGAAAACAAATTCAGTTTTCAAAATCACAATTATTTATTTTTTGAAATAGTCTTATAATTATTTTTATTTCTAATAAGGCGTAAATAGCACAGTAAAAATAATTTTATTTTATTACATATATATAGAGCTCTGGGTCCCGATTCTCGAACAACTCGACTGTTCTACCACTCGACTTTTGACGTAAGTCGTATGAAAAATTGACATAGCCTAAGTTTAACCCACATACTAAAGTACATGTGTGTCAGTTTTCATAGGACGTATGTCCTTTGTCGAATGGTATATCTGTCGAAAGGTTTCAAAAATCGGGGCCCTGCGCTGTTCCTTGTCCTTGGTTTGTACAATATTTAAGTCAGAAGACTCCATTAAAATAACGCGAGTAACCTTAGAATTGAAAAGTATTCCATTGTAAACTAAACCATTATCTTATTTTGAAACTGAAGCCTGCTTGCAAATTGGTGGGACTAGCTAAAATATTTTGAAAACAATTAAAACGTTTTCATTTTAAAAAGGTTTCTTTTTCCATAGTCCCCAATCAAAGTTTAACAATTTGATTTTTATTAATTAGTAACATAGAAATTGTACATTACAATTAACAATTATTGAACATGTAATTTCGACAAAACTCATTTTCATTAATTAATAAATTTTGCAATATTAGTATTATAAATTTATTTTTCTTAATGCTAAGGAAATATTATATATCTTCAACCACAATATAGACAAAATTTGCAAGTTAAATTTGCAATGAAATTTCTTTTCCGTTGGAATTGCTTTGATTTCTTTATTCATCAAGATTACAGGGTTCCAAATTGATTATATGTCTTTTAATTTTATCTTTGAAGTTTGAATTTAAAATCGGCATTCACTTCAGCATTAAGTCTCCGGGTTCGTTTCAAAACACATTGTTCTATTCGACATACATGATACAGTTCAATTTATCATTTAGTGTTTATGTCGTTTAGCATTTGTAGTGTCTGTGACCTATGAATCATCTTTCCTGTCATCTCTGACTAAACCTTGCTTTAACTTCATCCTTTCACTTTACATTTTAAGTCCATTGAACTCACGACAATATATTGTCTCTAGTCGAGAACCTTCATCAGTTGCGCATCCCTCAACTGATTGAATTATTGAATATTTATGTATACAGTACATATTATAACTGAATTTAATATTTTATCGCGAAATGAATTCCGACATCCAGGAGTTTCAGAAAAATCTAGCTCACAGAGACTTCAAATCGGGAGTCGTATTGTATGTAACGCCGTTTCCCTGTGATTCCTACGTTAGAAATCACACCAAAAAATTCGTAGGTTTACTAAAACCTGTCGAAGACATTAATATACTAATTTTTCTCGAGATTTTTTAATACAGTGGACGCAAGACAATATATTGTTTCTAGTCGAGAACATTCATCAGTTGCGCTTCACCAACTAACTGAATTATCAAATAATTATTTATGTATACAGTACATATAACTGAATTTAGCATTTTAACACGAAATGAATTGCGACATCCAGGAGTTTCAGGAAAATCTAGCTCACAGAGACTCCAAATCGAGAGTCTTACTATGTGTTACGCCATTTCCCTGTAATTCCTAGGATAGTTCTAAACAAAAACATAATTCCCTGTAGTTTTTTTTAACAACAAATCTACATAACTTGTACTGATTTCTGAAACAAGGCATCCGTTCTTCAGTGTTGGGCAAAATGTAATTGTTGGATAGTTAAACATTAACGACTAATTAATTGTATATCATGCCTATTGCAATTAATACTTAATTACTTAGGATTGTGAAAACTCGCTATTAAATTTTTTTTAATTGTTAGTGGTAGGTTTCCGCATTTAACGAGTAAACAATTGTCAATCATTTTAATGTACTTCATTAACAATTTGGAAATAAATTTATTATTGTATGAAAATCGTAATGATGTCAAAACAGAAGTGAAGTTATGAATAAAATATGTTGATATATGATAAAAAATACCATCTGCTATATTTCTTTTTATCATGTTAACTAAATTTAATGGCACTATAATTATTAAATATTGTATTCATTTTTATAATATTTGCTTATTACGTCTTATTTGTTCCTTTAGTCAATAACACATTTTTGAGGAAGGGACAGTAGAAAGAAACGCATTAAATATGCACATACAGCTTAAGATAAAAGTGTACGCACGATCTAGGGCTTGATCAGTTTCAATTCAGATCATATATATGCATGTCATATATACGCACTATGTAAACAAATTGCAGATCACAAAAAATGAAACTGTAACAAAGCGGGATAATAGTTAGTTTTCACTGATTTTTAGAAAAATTGAAAACATTAATCAAAATTGATTTAGTTGGCCAATATTATTAAATAATTATTATTAATAATAATACTATTAAATTAATAAATATTAATTCAATAATTAATATAAAAGTAATATAATAGAAAAAGACCATTAATATAGATTAATCTAAATAAATTTATTGCAATCTGGAAAATTTACAGTTCAATTAGGGGATATCCCTAAATTATATCACACGTTAAGGGGGAGGGAGGGAGTCAACGAAATGTGACATGTTGTGACAAGGCGGCAGGGGGAGTTAAAATTTTTATTAAATGATTTTAGTAATAAATTGAAAAATTTATTAAGAAATTAAGAAATAAATAAATAAAAAATTGAAAAATATGTGACGTCACAAGGGCGAGGAGGTTTAAAAACTGTGACCACCTTTGAAAATGCCGGAGGGGGGTTTAAGTTCGTACAATTTTGATAACGTAATTTATGGGACTACCCACTTTACAAATAAATTTAGCTGCAATTCAATTAATTCCAGTTAATTTTACTTGCAATTAAATTTTTAGAAATTAATAACACTGCATTGCTTACATTTCATTTAAAAAAAAAGATCATCCTAACCTCTAAATTTAAATACAGCGCCTTTGTTTCATATTTCACAACAATAGAAATATGTACATAATAATGTTATAAGCTATACAATTTTGTGAACTACCTTTGTCAGTATTTCAATTGAGATTTCCATGTTTTCATATTGTACAGTTATAACTAAAAACATTATTAATAAAGTTTGAGGTTATTTTTTTCTTTTTTTCTTGAATACATGATAAATTTGTTATAATGCTCAAAGTGTAGTAGAGGTACATTGGAGAAATTGCTAGATCTCTAATTGTCACTTACAGAAAGTCTTGGACAAATATATTGTGAGAAAAAGAAATCTCTACATTATGAACAACCAGTCGCCCTGTGTATCTATTACGGAGACGCTTCAACTCTAACTCTAGAGTTGTTGTCAATCACAGTATGTTGGCTTTCCATAAAATAAATTTTACAAATAACCCGGAAATTTTTCGACACCTTGACCATTAGAATATTTTAATACTTTATTACAGAAAAGTGCTGAGGTGAGAAAACCCTAATAAGCAGAAAATAACTCATTTTGTTCAATTATTACATCTTTGTATATATTTGTATAGATCATAGGTACTTTTTGATTTGATGGCTCTAAACCTCCCTGAACAATATGAATCATTTTGCCAAAAACGACTTCAAATTAGTTCATTAGTTATTTAGTCCTGTGAACAGTAACACATGCAAACTGCCTAAATTGAAAGAAAATTTAATATAAATTATATAATAGTTTGCTTAACGGTGTATTTAAATAAATAACTAGGAAATGGTTCAAAATAGTTTTGCTACAGATTGCATTTTAATTTCCTTGGTGTTAAAACCGTAGACCTACGAATTAAAGTCTCTGGTTAAAACTGAAGTCATGTTTTAAATAAGTATTCAGAGAAATTTTATTAATACATTTTTTTAAATGTAGTCAAATAAGATTGAAGTTATTAGTTTCATTTGTCAAACTCATAGCCATAATTCGCGCCATTATTTACATGTTTCCTTTTTGGTCTTTTAAATATGAACAGTGCTGTAATAATAGATCCTTGATCAAGTTCGAAACTCTGAGTTTGTGAGTTACTGGATAGTAAGTAAAAACACTGGTCTAAATACCAAATATATAAAACCAAATAGTAACTGGATTTAAATTGATTGTAATTTGTAAGTTATATTATTCAAAAAAATCTATTCATAATGTTCAAAAAATATATTGCTGTAAATTGACAACTGAATAGAAGCTGATGATTTTCCATTACGAGCAATAAGAATTAATTGTATCTATTCACTGGAACTCATATTAAATTAGAGATCAAAAAGGGGGAATCTTGAGCAGGAGCGCTGTTAAATTGAATGCAAATTATAGCTGAAATGGAATTTTCTCAATGTACTGAATTATTGAATTTTTCATCAGATATCGCAGGTTTTAATACTTTTTCTTTAACTTCACATCTAAATTATAGTTTTTACATCATTTGTCTAGAATGTAAGAATTCTTAATGATAATGTTCAACATATAATTGCTCCCTTATTTGTGTTAAGGCAATAATTGTCAGCAAATAATGTCTATTGTTTTTATAAACATTACCCTGAACTAGAAATGTTTGTTTTTTGAACCACTCATTACTTAAAGAATTACGGTTGTTTGGTAAAGTCACGTATCGGAATCATTATGAAATTATCTGACGATTGTTATGGATTTTTAAGGCTTAAAACACAAATATGGCAATTAAATAATTACGTCGTATAACTATTTTAAGCAAAAAATGTAGAAATTGAAATAAACGTAAGGTACTTTGCGGGAAAATTGAACAGAATATTACAAGCATGGTATGGATTTCTAAAGTTTACGTGTTTATCTAAACAGAATTTAGAAAATTTTGCGGTGGACACAAAGTTTTAATCAACGTAATTAAATTAAAATTGTGGCCAAATCAAAAAACTGCATACTTTGCTTTCTACCACTAGGTAACTTTTTAGTTTTCGTTCACAAAATAGGAAGCGTTCTAGAGACTAATCGCCTTCAATATATAATTTTTGTCAGTAAATAAACTCATATAAAAACCAATTCTGTGTACAGGCGAATAGGAAGAAAAAAATACTATAAATCCCCATCCCGTTTGCACGAAATAATTTTATCTACGTTAGCAGGCTCTGATCGAAATAGATGAATACAGAGGATAGTGACATAAAATTCAACTGCAAACCGTATTAGTCACTACTCGTAGAAGTACATTATTAGTAGCTTAAAAACGCCCAAAAATATGGGCTATTTTTTTTTCTTATAGTGTAAAAATTTGTTCATAATGTTGTCCATAGAAAACTTGTAGAGAATCAGAAAATCTTCAGAATGAGTGTTTATGAATTTTGATCACAGGATTTTTCATAAAGAAAAGCTGGAAAAACCCATATAAAGTGAGTGTTCTTTAAAAAATGTAATAACAGCTGGAACCTTAATCTGCCTCCTAATGATAGCTTATAACGTTGAGATTTAATTACGCTGAAAATCGATATTGTACGTTAAGTAGATCTTGCAGAACTGCAATTTAAATAATTTGTAGAAATATTTTGCAGAACGTATCCTATTAATCACGATAGTTCGATAGCGATATGCAAAATATATTTTGAAAGCTTATAAAATGCACTTCACTTCGTATACCTTGGATTTTTGTTATAGTGCCGTAAAATGTTTTAATCCTGGTTGTTTAATTTGTCTTAAACGACCGACCCTTACCTCTCCTCCCATTTCTTGACAATGGTGTATACAATCAGTGGAAAAAAGTAATTTAATAATAACAGTAAACTGTATACAGGTAACCATAAATTTAATAAACCAATGGAAACTTAGACCAATACGACAGGTAATAATGTTAATAAAAACCTAATAAACAATTGAGAAAAAACATATACTAATACAATTTTCCATAATTTTCATCTCGTGCCCCCACCTCAAAAAAATTCTAGATCCGTCCATGTGCCTTGACAGTTATTGTCAGTGCACCGCGGGCTGGCTTTCGCATATTCGTACATTTAATGCAATATTTACTATTATTTCAAACCAATTTCCCGGCATTATAGCGAAATTCCAAGACAAATTGAAGTTGAATTTAGAAACTTTCAAAATATCTTTATAATATCCCGATCGGCCTAATCTCGTTTAATACGGTGGGATGTCCCAATATCTATGTAAATTATTTAAATTCCAATTCTTCAAAAACTACTTAGTCAGTAAAATCCATGAGCCCACATAAACTTAATATCCATAACTATCGTTTTAACGATGATTAAATTCGAGTTTAATCGGTAAAAAATCATGTACTCAGGATGTATAAACGCTCATTAAGAAGAAATTTCTGATTTTCTACAACTTTTCTGTAGATGGAGTTATGATTCTTTCATTACTTTTCACTGTATAAGCAAAACAAAAGAAATTCGTTACTACAGGAAATAAAGCATTTTGGCTCGCAATTGTTTCGTCCAGAATGGATTTACTTGAAATGTTTACAGAAGGTGGGGAATAGCCCAAGGATTACTTTCTACATCATGCCGCTGCATGTTAAAACCTTGGGGTAGTTGCCACCCCACATCGGGGGTGGACATTTTTGATTATATTTAACTATAGGAAAGTGTAATTGTAAGAAAAAAATGTTCTTTACGTTATGTTAGTAAAACTAATATTTTTCGAGTTATTCGCGGTTGAAAGTAACAGTTTATTCACGAAAAAATTAATTTTTTAATTTTTTTGGGAATAACTCGAAAATATGCATTTTATCAAAAAACAAAAACATTTATTTTTTTATATTTTTTCTGCGACCAATTCGAACCGAGATACGACATGTTAATTGCTAGCTTTTTTTTCGTCAAGTGCATAATTTGAAAGATTCAAATCTAAATAACGGGAAAACTTTGCACTTTTCGAGGAAACCTTATGGAGTCTTTTTTAAAGTATATTATTACCTTTTAAAAAAATAAGGAGGATATCTACTTTTTCTACGAAAAAATCTTGATCTTCAACCTTCGGTGATTCTCTGTATATCTGTATTATTAGTACACCCAAGTAGTTTGACCAATTTAAAAGGAATCGAAAGGAATTTAATTCACATAGTCTTATAGCTCTTCAAAAGCTCTACAAAATTGTTTTTGAAAAAACCTTTTATCACCAAAAAAAAGGGCGAAATAATCTACATAACCGGTATATTAAGCAGTAATACTTTATATGTTCTACTTTTTCCCTTCAAATCAAAAGACAGAGAAGAAGAAACTGCTGCTCATATAAATGTATGTAAATATGCACTGTATTTTTGTGTTAATATATTTTTTTAAATTTTACTTTTTTTCTATTTAGATATATTAAATTACTTTATGAATATTGCAATTTTATTAAGGGTGGTTTTTAAGGGTTGAAATATTATATTATATCCTAAAGCATAAAACAATCATCATTTTACCAATCTAAACCAAATTTTAACCTTATTAAGGTTTACCATGTTATTTTATAATTTTTGACAAGTAGGGGTAGTTTTCTGCCTTAAAAAATAAACAGTGTCTATAGGCATTATATAGAATTTGAAGTAAAGGGTGAGACGAGCCTGCCTAATTTCGATTTTGTGTGCAAATCCATGCAAGATGAAGTCATTTTTTCAGCATAAATATTTTTTTACATTAAACAATGCTTAATTTTTTCAGGGTTGAAACATTATGAAATTGCATCCTAAAGCATAAAACAATCCTTATTTAAATAATCCAAACGAACTTTTACCCAGATTAAGTTTTTTGTTCATTTATCCTGCAAATTCTAGTGTAAGAATTAGGTGCTCTGAATAAAAAAACTCTTCAGGTCGTAAAATATTTATGTGACCAGACCGGAAGTTGTAATACAGTTTATTTGATGGCACAATTCAACCCTCAAAATAAAATATTCGTACAACCATTTTTGGCTAAGTTCTGGTCAAAACATGGATCGAACAGAAAAACTGGAAAGGATCAAAAAGTGTTTGTTTTTCACCATCTATATAGGCTCTAAAATTTGTTTTCAATTTGCCTTCAATGAACAAACTGTCATTTTCTGAGCTATTTTTCTGGGGTTTATATAACTTCTCTCTCGATATATCTTCAGCTGTCTAAAATTTGGTAATTTTTCGTAGAAAGCTCAAGACAAATCCTTAAAAGGAGCCAGGTATATACCCTGATGATTTTGGAAAATATTACATCTAGTCCTTCATACTCCCTGATAGTTCATCATCATAATTGTTTGAAGAATTGTCGTTGAATTAGGATATAGCGGTTGGAACATAAGTTCTCCCACTGCCTTGTGTACCCAAATACGTGAATTGCTCCATTGTTGTGATAGTGTGATTGTCACTTTTACCCTACTGAAATGACTAGGTTTATCGTTGATTTCACTTCTCTGTGTGTGCTTATTGTATTCGTTTGTGAGCATTTATGTCTTTACTTGTGATTTTAGGTCTATAGTGAGTACTCTATGTTACCGGTTTTTCAGGTTGTGACATTTGTTTTATTTTGCTGAGAAGTGCTTGATTATCCAATCCTTTCCTTGGGGTTTCTCCCCCCACTTCACTTATGTAACACATAGGTATTGGAAATTTGTTATGGAGATAAGTGTGGTGGTTCAATTTCCAAAAACTGCCTGATTACTTATCTTTTACAGAATGCCGTCCTCGTAGATGTTATATGCGAAAAAAATGATCAAAAAGTCTTCCTGTGTACTATTTGGAGTATAATTATTGGATATTGTATATAAAAGGTGTGTTAAAAATACCCGGAATTTTCGTTTTTTGAAAAAAATATTTCTTTATTCATCTACATCGATGTTGTTCCCTTCAACGTAGTCCCCACTAGATTTTATGCACTTATGCCCGCGCGTTTTTCCAATCATCAAAATACTTCTGCAACTCGAGTTTTGGGATAGCTTTGAGCTCTTCCAGCGATGCACTTTTAATGAATTCTATGCTTGTGAAACGACGACCCTTTAAAGGTTTTTTTTATTTTTGCAAACAGGCAGAAGTCACAAGGGGCCATATCTGGCAAATATGGAGGTTGGGGCATCATTACAATGTTATTTTTTGCCAAAAACCCACGAACAAGCTGTCAGCTGGTGCATTATCGTGATGCAAAAGCCATGAACGGTTTTGCCCCATTCCGGACGTTTTCTTCGCACTGCTTCACGCAAACGACGTTGAACTTGTAAATAGTACTATTTATTGATCGTTTGACCTTCTGGCAAGAATTCATGATACACTATTCCATTAAAATCAAAGAACACAATAAGCATAACCTTGACGTTCGACCGCACTTTTCGGTCTTGGAGAGCCAGAATGCCTCCATTGGGACGATTGAGTCTTTGTTTCGATGTCACCTGTTATTAATCTTTTGAGCAAATTTGAGTCGATGTTGACTTCATTTAGTGACTCCTGAGCAACTTCCATACGCCGCTGTTTTTGTTCAATTATCAACAATTTTGGGACAAATTTTGCTGCCACGAGTTTTGTACCCGAAACGTTCACATGAGCCAATAGATATGACAACTTCATCAGCGATTGCTCTGATTGTGATTCGGCGATTGTTCTTAATCATTTTTTCCATTTTTTCACGTTTTCATCGGTTAATGATGTGCTGGGGCATCCGGGGCGTTCGTCATCTTCAGCGTCTTCACTGCCATCTTGGAAACGCTTACACCACTCGTAAGCACTTGTTTTTTTCATAGCAGACTCACCATAGGCCTTTGTTAACATTTCGCACACTTTGTTAGACTTTATTTCATTTTTACGCAAAACTTAATAAAAATTCTTTGATTCATTTTTTTAACAATCTAAAATCGCCGAACTCATAAAACACGTGTAACCTTAGCGGCTGCCACAAACAAAGTAAACAATGAATACAGCTGAAAATTGTATCAAACTTCAGGGACATGTATACCAACATAATAAAAAAAATTGATAATCGTACTCTCTAAACTCAGGTAATTTAAACATTCCGGGTATTTTTTGAACACATCTCGTACTTCTCTTTTGTAGAGACATTTCAACTCCCTATCTGAACTCACTATCTATTATATATTCGCTACTTCTTGAATATGAGCTGAGATGTAAAATTTTGTGTTGGTCTAATGGTTTCTATCATACGATACTGACTATACGGATATAAGAAATTAAATTTGACATCACATATTAAAACTATATTAGTATCTCATTTTCAAGCGAACTTAAAATACGCACACATCTATATCCCTTACAACACAATTTTGTAGAATAATATTTACAATTGTAATGGTAGTCACTATTTGTACTCAAAATCTTTACGTAAAATTTCTTTACAAAAATACCAGTGACTTGTTTGAAATACAAATTCGTTTGTAAATTTATTTTCGAGGTACCTTTAAATTCATGATAACAAACAAAGCCTCACATCACAAGATTTTCATTCTTGTTGAAGTTTGAACGGTATCTGACATTAGAAATTTGTATTATAATTTTTCTTAAGCTTTTAGCTGAAAACTTTCTCTACTCCATTCTGATAACAAAATTATGTATCACTATTTTAAAAAGATTAAATTTAAAAAAGTTCAACGCATTTCACTATTTTGCATATTGTTATCAAGATTAATTCTGTATTTGTTTTTGTAATTGAGTATTTACATCCTGAGATCGCTGTAATAAGTCTAGGACAAGGAATTCTCAGTGGATTCAAGGATTCTGAATAATTGATCGGGCACAAATGGATACTGGAAAATATTATAACACAATGTTATTTTTTTCATTTTGTTAAATGATTTTCGCTTCTATAGCACTGTTGTTAAATGACAGTATTTATTTCTGTGCAAACTACGTTGAAATAATTGGCTTAAATTGGTAATTATGTTAATAAGGAAGACAGACTGTGACAAGGTAAAATGATGTTGCAACAATTGTCGAATGAAAAATAAAGGTCCATAAACAATATTTTGTATGATTTAATTCACAATACTTTCAAAAGATTCAGCTTCCTTTCTTAAATTTTTGCCAAAAGTATACTTCTCGATAATATCGGGTGCAGTCGTAAAACCAATTTCCCCAAAAAACTTTTATCTGCATTGTTATACATATGAAATCTTCATTATGACAGGTTCGACCGATTTGTCAGGCAGATTTTACTCACAATCACGACTACAGCACTGCTATTACTGTGGGAATATGTGAAGAGGAAGTAATAAAGATAGGGACAAACAAGAGTTTAAAGCTAATTTCAGATAAATGGTGGACTGTTTTATCCAGAATAATAATCGTTAATTAAGGAACAAGCAAATATCTAATATGCCATTTAACGATTCATCAAAATTTCCATAGTTTGATAGAAATTTACCGTTCTAGAAAATAAATTTCTTAAAATGAAGTTTGTGTTCAGTGCCCTTCTAATATAATAGTAATGTTAATGTGCGACTTCCGATATTTGATTACCTCAAAAACTTCTTTATTACCGTTCCATTATAAAGTTTATTGGATTGAGAAAGATAAATGTCCCAAACTTCCGGTTAATATGATAAGCACCATTAAGCATTAATAGACCCATTTCATCTTATAGTCATTTCCTAGATAAGTTGAATAAATACATTAGGCTGATAAGTTTCCGGATTGTGGGTTATGATTACTGATTCAGGAAAAATATTGACAATGTAATTGGGTGTTAAGAAATCACAAACTGTTTCGGTTTATTAATAAGTTTTTTTAATTACATATAGAATGTTCTGCAAAATAAGTATTACAAAAGTCTGGACTACTTGTTGTAAAGACGTCATATTCATTTGTCAATTTATTTGTAGGGCACAATCTTTGAAGCAACTAAACTGGGCGGGTTCGTGTTTTGTAATCAATCTACTATTATTGCTTGGAGGAATGAGATTGCTATTGCTTTTAGGGAAATTCTATATTTCGATAACAAAGGCTGATAAAGGCGTCAAAATTGGCAAAACAACAAAAAATGCCTTTAATTATTTTGCAACAATATACCTACAATGATATGGCGGGCCAAATGAGGACTGTTATTAGAAAAACACAAATTTTTGAAAACTGATCGAAACACAGGCATGAGAGTTGTAGAATGATGCCGTTCTTTAATTGAACAAAATCGTGTATCATCATTTTGGAAAATACAAATAATTGAAAAAATATTTGGGAACCGAAAATAATACTAGCATAGGAGAGATTTTTTGCTATTATTGAGAAAAGTAGTGATTTCTGAGTTTCCAAAATTGAGATTAGGAGGAGGCGTGCGGGTGAAAATCAAATTAATCATGAGATCTTGCTCGTGGTTTTTGACGCTGTCAAAAATCTCGAAACTGCAAACTTTCTAGTATAAATATCATATGTCGAAAATCTCAACATCAAAATTGTCAAATGGTACTGATAGACAAATTCAATAATTAAAATAACATAGAAAATATGATTACCTACCTTTTCGCGATTTACAATTCATGAAAAATGCTGATCTAACATGTTCACAGAATAATCTTAAAAACATATGTAATATTAAAAATGACAAATGACAAAACTATTCTAAATACAATAAATGTTTAATCAAAAATACCTAAAATGCAGTAAATAACAAAAATCACAGAAAATATCAAAAAATCATACACGTAGAAAATAAGACAATACTTAATTAAATAACAAAATGTAGTGTTTAATAATTAGTTAAAATTAAAAAATTTTGCAAACGCGTTTCTAATCTAGAAACTATTATGAATAATTCCTCCGTTAGAAAGTTATTAGCTAAGTATATATATGTTTGTACACGCCAATGTATATTTTAAGTGGCCCATGTTTTGACCTAACACATAAGTATACCCAGTTGTTCACATAGTAGGTAAATGTCATTAACAGTGCTTTTCTTATCGAATATACTCGTATAATTATTTTTGTAAAATATCCATAAAATTTTAAAAACATTTGATATGACATAAAATAGGTATACCTGAAGTCACAGGAAGAAGCAAAAGCGCCTCGAGGGTTTATCTAGATTTCATTAAATAAAAATAGCACTTTCTGGAAAATAACACCACAAGTCACGAAATTTGTGTATATTCCAAAAGTTTCGGAGTCTAGGTCAGACTTCGTTGTCACTGGCAAAGGAACTATGAATAATTATAGTTTAAAAAAACTAAAATAATACGCTTTGGTAGCAAACCGAACTAAAAAGCTTTTCTAAGTTTTTAGTCTCATAATAATGTCTATAGGATTTATAATAAAAAAGTTTACTTCATGTAACCTAATTTTTATTATTTTCATGTGTACGTATACGCTTTTGCGTATTAAAAAGGCACAATTCTAAAATGTAAAATTAAAATGTTTAACAATATTATTTTATTGTCAAACATGTCGGAAAATGTAACTTGCCCACATGAACTTTAGGTATTGTCCGCCCCTGGTCACAGGTCATCCAGAGATTTTCGATGGAATAGCATAAAATGTACTCGCAAGTTTTTATATATTTAATTTATCTAGAATTAAATTAAAAAATTACTTTAAAAATTAACCTAGATTACAGCAAATGTGTCTTTTTAACAATAGGTAAGTCATAATTTCCTCGTTTTGAAGCGATACACTTGATATTTGTTGAGTTTCATAACTATGTTTTTATCGCTTATATAATACTCCAAAAAATATAGATAATAGGTCAGGCGACCTAGCAGGCCACTCCATTTCACCGCTTCTCCAATCCATATACGTGATAATACCACGTAAAATGATGTCAATCAAACTAAATTTTGACATCCAATTGACATATGCCACATAACCCAGTGCCAAATAAGCACTGTCACCTTTTTAGGGTTCCGTATATACAATATACGGATACCTTTATAATACGAGTATCACTCCGGATTTCTGCCTCTGTCACATCACAGCAATTTTCTCCTAAATTACTGGACGGAAGAGGTTGAAATTTGGTATCAATGTATAGTTTGGTGACCCGATCAGGAGTACATATCGTAAATGAAGAAATTTTGATTTTAGGGGTACTTCTGGGGGAAAAAACTAAAAAAATCGACCGCCCCCCCCTGATCTCCGAAAGTACTGAGCCTATAATTTTGAAAAAAATAGGAAATATAGATCGTTGCGCTAACTTTACAGGAAACTAATAATATTAATTTTGGGGGCAAACTATAGAATTAAATAAAAATAAAAAAAATGAAAATTTAAAAAAATAACTGAAAGGGCTCATTATGACGAAAACAAATATATTTTTTCCTTATTTTTAAAATAAAGATATTAACAAAAACATAAAACATTTACCCTTTCCCCACCCCCTTATCTCGGAAACCATAAGCTGTAAAATTTTGAAAAAAATACAGGTATAGCGCCTCACCTGAACTTTACTGGAATAAATAAGGAGAAAATTAAATGGAAAATAACGAATTATATTTGTTTCTAACGGATCAAGTAATATATCAAATCAAAGGGCTCATTATGACGAATACATTTTTTTTAATTAATATTATAAAGTATATTTAAAAAATATATTTAAAAAATTACTCATCCCCCCCTTTATTCCCCAAATTATAAAACCTGATTTTTTTTCTTTACAGGAAAAATACGAAGAAATCCCTAATATTAATATTGGGGGCTAAATTATAGAATTAAACGGAAAATAAAAAAATATTTTTCACCGCATCATGCAATACATCAAATGAAAGGGTTTATTATGAGGAATACAAATACATATTTTTCATATTTTTTAAATTAATGGTTTACTAGATATTAACATAAGCATATAAAAAAATCTCATTTCACACTTTATTTCCGAAACCATACTACCTAAAATTTTGAAAATAATTAGGGGTACTGGTGGTCACTTGAAATTTATAAGAAAAATTATGAGAAAACCCCCATAGTAATTTTAGGGACAAATTATAAAATTAAGTGGAAAATAAAATTTCAATTTTCAAAATTATTTGTTTAAAAGATATTAACAAAAATATTAAACATCGACTTAATTCCAACTTTAGAAACTACACTATTTAAATTTTGAAATATATATTTTATTTGTATTTTTCAATAATTCCAATAATATATTTAATAATTTATAGTTTAAAACTTGACTTATTTTGCCCTATATCTTCCAATCTGCAGAGCCTCAAAATTGAGACAGTAGATTATAAAAGGTTTCCCTGAAAGTTTATTAGTAAAATAAAACTCTAATGTTAAATTTTGGGGGCCAAATTAGAAAATTAAATACATATGTAATCTTATCAAGCGAATTCTGAAGCAGATAAAACAAAAAGTCTATGTGTGGAGAATGAAAGTGTATATTTTTTATAAATTTAAAACGCTTCCTTTAAAAGATATTAGGGCAAATATAAGCTTGTCTGAAACTGGAATATTAGAATCTTGAAGGTGGTACGGAACCCTAAGTATGCGAGTCCAACTCGCACTTGACCAAATTATTTCAAATATAAAGGTGGTCCTGTGATGCCTTAGTTGAAAGATAATTTTATTCAATGCTTATCTGTTTGCTGACATCCAATAGGTTTTGACTGATTTATTTGAACTCTAAAGACAGATCTCTATTGAAGAAATATTGCCAACTATTTCAATGTGAATTCACATTTAAATACGTTTCGAGGAAAAGCTATTTAGTATACTATCGGCAAAAATAGAGGATATCAGTTTTATGGATATCATAAGTAAGCAGTAACGAACATTTTCTGAGACTGGTTAGCGATCGTTTGTTGAAAAAAAACTCAAGCAATTTTTATTTATATAGAAGCTAGTAGTAATCTTCACGAAGTAGAGTGAGTGTTTAATATTCGCCATTCTATTAAAGTACCTAAGATAATTACTATTAAGGTACGAAAGATAACACAGCCCCACAAAAAAAATATTGTGCATCGGACCGGATCTATGTAGGCCTATGTTTTTGGGGTCGCTGAATCTGAATTCGGGATCAGTTTGACCTCATCAGGTCAGGTTTAAGGTCATTCCAAGGTCAAATTGCCATAATCTAATCAAAAAATCATATAAGTGCTTTTGGTGTGCTGAATCCGATTCCAGGGTCGGTCTGACCTCATCAGGTCAGGTTCAAGGTCAAGCCAAGGTCAAATCCCCAAAATCTAATAAAAAAATCTGAAAAATTCATACATACTTTTTTTTGAGTCGCTAAATCCGAATCTGGATTCAGCTAAATTGTTACTCCAATGTCATACTGAGATATTTCTAATGTCAATGACATCGAGTTTTTTTTTGTTCTAGTCTATTGGTTCAACTACAATGCACGATCAAAATAACGTGAAAGAAATTAACGAAACAAATTGTAGTAAATTAACATGTCTTTTAAATCGCTGAAACCGAATTTTGGTTTATTTTTATTTTAAGTTAGTGTCGAGATTATTAGTTAGAATTTAATAGCCATCCCGTGAGACTAGTAAAGCATATAACAACATGATAACTCATAAAGATAGAATTTATTCGTATGTTTTTCAGATTTTTTAGAGACATATTAATCTCTGAGTCCTTATTTGTTCAACAAAAGATCTTTGAAAATTTTGATGCTTCATAGGCTGAATGCTTTTAAACTTTATTGCAAAAAAGCCTTCAATAAACGTATCAAAGCATATGAATTAGATGAATTAGAATACTATAAGAAAGTGGAAAAATTTCTATTTACCGCTTGAAATTCACGATTAATTTGAAATTAACATTTCTTTGTTTTAGTAAGGTTGTTCAATTAACATATATCAAACTTGCTAGTTACCACATATCTCAAAATAAATACATTATTCTGAAATACCGATTTCAATTCGCACAAAATCCTGCATCCGTGAAGGTTACTAAGAACGATGACAACTGCTTCGAAAGAAGATGTCTAGAAGGATTCGATTTCTGGCCCTTCACGGTCACGAAGCCAGCGATGGCTCGCTGCCTTGCAGGTGGGCATTAAGGTGTGAAGATGAAGCCCTGGTGTGTCTGACGACGAGTTGACATTGTCCTTGTCAAAGTCAGAAAGCTCTCATACTTAGACCTGGGCAGGTATGAGAGGTATCACCCCCAGGACGGTGGACTCACCTGTGATCGGATCAGGACCTTAACATGCGGGTATTTTAATATCTTATGGAGATTAGAGCAAAAAAAACTCGATGTCATTGACATTAGAAATATCTCAGTATGACTTTAGCTGATTCCAGATTCGGATTTAGTGACCCAAAAAACATATGTATAATTTTTTTAAGATTTTTTGATTAGATTTTGGCTTTTGACCTTGGCTTGACCTTGAACCTTACCTGTAGGGGTCAAAGCGACCCCGGATTCGAATTCAGCGACCCGATAAACACTTATACGAATTTTTTCAGATTTTTTGATTAGATTATGGCAATTTGACCTTGGAATGACCTTGACCCTGACCTGATGAGGTCAAACTGACCCCGGATTCGGATTCAGCGACCCCCAAAACATAAGCCTACATAGATCCGGTCTGAAGAACAAGACTGTATTTTTTTGTAGGGCTGTGTAATTAGTTTAAATGTTTCAAATAATTGGAACTGTATTGCAGAGTAAGGAAGCAGAAAAGCCATTAGATGAAAAACGTATGGACATAATAATAATTCTCAACACAAGTTTCATTTCTACAAGCTAACAGACGATTACTCATTCGACAAATCACTTAATGAATATAATGATATAATACTTCATTTGATGTTTTTGTTTATATTTCTATTCATTTTTCCATATTTTAAGGATGGCCACGGGTGGACACGTCGTCCTAATCTGTAAATTCGCATTTTGGGACCGAGTATACACCCGTGGACATCGTTTTCAGTTTGCCCTCAAATCGTTTCATAGGTATCCATATATCCATAGCATCCTATGAAGTGACGTGACGTATTGCCCGACCCAAGTACTGCGATACTTATTTTAGGGACCGCAGAATACGTCTCCATAACAAAACCAAAGATATCTTGCCCACCGGTGGACACTTAAATTTTAAAACTATTTTTGAGGATGTCCGCTGGTAGCCACGTGGTTTAGAGATTAAATCTCATAATGTCCACTGGTGGCTAGGCGGCGCTCAACGTCTTGATATGGAAGTCGTATTTCAACAAGATGGAGCGTTAGCATATTATTTAAGAGTAGATCGAGATTGACTAAACGAAACTTATTAGAATCGACGTAATGGTAGGCTCGGTCCTAACGAATGACCAGCTGTTTCACCAGATTTCACGCTTCGTTTTTTTTGCGGGGATATTTAGGGCATCGAAATCATTAGTCTACCTGAAAAAAGATAATGGGATACATTTGTGCTAATATCTCCTGAGAAATAGGTACTTGTAAATGTGAACCCTAGAATTTAGAATTTCAGGACAAGCTAGTTTATTATGAACGTTGATGTGTAAGGTCCAAAATGTAAATAATAGTATATGTTGTAAGGAAGTGGAAAAAAACGAAACTAAAATAATGATAAGCTGTTTTCTGAGAAAATAAAACTTATTTTCTCAAAAAACAGCAATTTTTGCAGTTTTGAAACGCCCGGTATTTTACGATGTTTCAGCTTGTCGTTTTTTAATGTCCTTCCGGTGTTCCGACGATTAATTCTATAATCTTCTTGCACCATGTTGTCATTATAGAGGGTAAAACATTAATTTAACTGGGATAATTACGTTAAAATTTGAGTGCTCTCAACTTATTGGAGACATTTATTCGAAGAGCTTCATTAACTAAATTAAGCCGGCGAATTTAATTTTTGTATTATTAAAATAATATCCCCGCTTTTGTTCGATTTTCTAAGTAAACTTTCCGAAAAATGCTCTTTGTATATGAAGGTAATTTCACGTTGAGTAAACTGGCCAAAATTTGGGAAAGCCTTAAATTATTCAAACAAGTCATTCGAATAAATTTGGTTCATTTGGAAAGTTCCGACAAAAAGTGATTTATGCTATTTGGAATTTTATTGACACAATGTGGAGGGACCTTTGTGAAAAACTAAATGTTAAATAGGCGTGTGGTCGTAAATCTAGATAACTAAGAAATAGATAGTTCTAGTAGTGAGCATTGTTAACGATTCATATGCCTCTTTCAATGTCTCATTCATTTGTTTGAAGTTGATAGGTACAAGAGAAACACACAAGTATTAATTTTTAGGTAAGATTAGGGTAAGAAATAAGACATTATAGAAGAAACCCTTCGAACTAAGAAACTACTTGACATTAATTGTGGTCTAATTTTCTGAAGCAACCAAATTGTAAAACAATTTGATAATCGTTATCACCACTTTATCTTTATGGATACAATCAGTATTTCATGGTGAACTCGCTTATAGTTGCTCAACACATTTGAAATGTGTCCAGCTAGTTCCTCATATTTCTCTGTATTGTTACATTAATATTTATATGGGATGAATAGATTTATGAATATTTGCTGAAACACGTGTTTTAACTTATATTCTGAACTGTGATAATACTAAATAAAACAGTGATTCAATTTATCTTTATTAATGGAGGGGATTTGAATCAGAGTATACACATTATAAACGTAAAAACTGTTTTGACGGTTAGCTAAATTTAGTTATATTTATCTAAAATTTGTCATATTGTACTAATCATTAAGTACTCCTGTATAGGAGATATACTCACTAGCAAAGAATTCGCCCAGGAGGACCGATTTTCAATAACTCGAAATTTGGCTGATGAGTGGTTAGGAAAACAAAGCCATCTTGTAAGTTTCCGAACGGTTTACTGCCATATAAGATCTTATAGACTGAAGAATTAACGACTCCATCTGTTGCTACCTCTGACCGCTAAGCCTCGATGGCAACGTCTTCTCTTATCAATACTCTCTTTGAGGTGTCATTCTTTTGTAGGCAAAACAATATATATGATATATATTGTTTTTTTACCGGGAATCTTCATCAGCTCCGCTTCCCACAATAGAATGTCCACTCGAACACTTATTTATGTATTTGATACATAACGTTAAATTTGTAGACGCGCGATGTAAAGACCGACATCTAGAATTTTCAGGGAAACTAGCACACAGAGATTCCTATAAATTGTTTCTGGTCGGGAACCTTCATCAGTTGCGCTACCCACAATAAAATATCGTCTCGAACACTTGTTTATGTATTTGATACATAATGGTAAATTTGTCTGTGTGATAGTTCCCATAAAATCCTAGATGTCGGTCATTACACCTCGCGTCTACAAATTCTCTGATGAATGTCGATTCTGCTTGAGTTGACACGATGGCCGAAGACGAGGACGAGAAAAACGTCAACTTTGGTTTGATATTCGAGACAATACAAGAAGTAGTGGAGCCGCACGTACTCCGTATCTTATCGGCTAATGGATACCATATTTCTACAATTTTCAATTTTCAACAAGATAATGCTCGGCCTCATGTTGCTCGAGTTAGTTTAAATATTTTTGAAGAGATCCATGTGAATCTGTTGCCATGGAGGCCCCGGTACCCGGATCTTTCGCCCATTGAACGAACACGTTTGGGATATTTATAATAATAACCTCCTTCTAATTGTTGTATCAAAATCAAAGTTGATATGTGTAAGTATCTTGGATGACAAATATAACAACACAATAATTTGGTATCATGGTAATATGGTCAATACAAAAATTGGAATTTATCATTTTGATCGAATTGTGACTTATGACTGACGCCTCCGCCAGAATTTTTTATACTATTATTTTTATGTTTTCCTGGGAACTAACACCACAATCGAAATCAAAAGCTGTATATTGAAAAAAAAAACAAACGTTTCAAAGTCGATTCTGACTTCGTTGACAATGGCTTTAAAATATGTATTAAAAAAGTAAATTGCAAATTACAATTTACATTTTCAATAAATATCTAAAAACCATTGACAACGATGTCCGAATCGACTTTTGAAACGTTCGTTTTTTCTTTCAATATACAGCTTTTTATTTCGATTGTTGTGTTATTTCCCAAGAAAACATAAAAATAATCAAGAATATGGCATAAATAACATTTAGAAGATATATATTAAGGGTTTTAAACATAAAAGAGATATCAATACATGTGATGACTGTTACGTACAGTAAAAATTAGCGTTATAAGGATAAAATCAAAGCTAAAGAATTGAGCACTAATCTTTCACAAAACTGTGAAAATGTTATAAACGCGTTTACTCACATGTCTGTGAACTGTGATGTGAAAGTGTATGGCATCAACCAAGATAGTCAAGAATACCTAAGTATTTACCATAATTTCACTTCATTAAATAGTCAAATGTCTTAAAGGTAAGTAATATTATGTGAACTTCAACTACAGGTTAAACAAACAAGCGCAATTAATACATTTTCAAAACAATTTACAGCCAAGAATCCTGTATTTGTGGCCAGGGCAGGGGTTTCTTTCGGCCTCCAGCATATTTGAACGGTTGTAGGCCGGCGGAAACTACTTGCCTTTGTGCTCAAATTTACAACGAGACAAAGTCGGTCGAAGCAGTTTAAAATAAAGGTATTGTATTAATATATTGTATTGTAATTCTTTAATAAAATACAAAATACTACAAATGAGTTCTTCATTTATTCAGCCCGAAAATATTTAAGATGATGATTTATCCCCTTGGTATTTCCTTAATATAGCAAACTCCATACCCTGTATATTTTATAATTTCGAAATTGAGACTTATATCATCTGAGGCTAATCTGAAATGGCGTAGGTTGCCGGAAAGAGTACTACTTCTATTTATTTATCTATAAGTTACGATTTTCATATATTTAAATGAAAAGTACATTAATACGAAATTAAATTAATAACTAACATATCAAAGCTGCAAATGAATATTTTTCACAGGATTTTACCTTCAAAATAATTTATATATGGCAAGTGGCAAGAAATTTTCAGGTTATTGTTGATATTATCTCGGATCTTATTACGGACTAGATATGTCTTCATGACCTACTTATCTCATGGACTGCGCAACCATTTACCTGTAATGGGCAATCCAAATAGACTAATTCTTATTTAAGATAATGGGTGTCAAAGATTCTGGACGTTCGGTCTGCCAGAGTCATTATTACACTCATTTTTTGACTAGAATCATGGTTGAAATTGTTACCGAGGTAATGGTCTGTATGAGTGGGTTGCTTATATTCATTGTGGCCAAGGGTGCTGTCGTTAGTCTTGGAAACTTAAACGTCTAAAAATCCATCTCTTTCGTTTTAAATTGTAAATTGAATTGATAGATGTGTGCCGTTCAAAGGCTCTAAAAATAATTTAGTGAATGTTCCCCGTGACTAGAAACCACAAAACTCTAATCAACAACTGTTCTTAAACTCCAACGCACCTATACTAAATTTATCAAAGCATCTACTAAATACCAACTTTGCTGTCATGCCTAAGCAAATGTTTGTTTGTTCTAGTTTTTATTGTAAATAATGATAAATAAATAATTGAAGAAGTATCCAATCAATCAGATAAGGTTGTTTCCAGTTTTCAAACTAATACTTTTATAACCAGACAAATAGTTTTGGCAAGTTACTAGTGAAAAACAAGTAAACCGACGACAGGGGACCGCAATCAATGAATAAATAATTGTACACCAGTTAAAAATAAACTTCGGGAAAAGATATAAATTTAATTTTTGAAACCTCAACCAACAATATAAATGTTAAAAATGAATTAACGAATAAATGAAGTTATCTAATACATCAAAAGTAAATTTTTATTTTCACACAAAATGTAATAGCGATTCGATTTTACCAAAACATTTATCAATTGTATAAACATATCTGTTAAAACGATTTTAACCTAAAATTAATTTTGAGTAAATTCGATGCACAAAAGCTCGTACTTATTGTTTAAACTAAATTTCTAAATTATAGAAAAGGCAATATAATGCTAATATTTGTCAGTTCATAGATTATATGATTGGAAATATTACTTCGATACGATCATTTCAACGTGTTTCCCATACAAACTCTAAAGTAAATCCGAGCCGCTTTCAGTATTTATAATTGTCGCTGGGTTAAGTGATGATCAGGGTCGCGCGACGATTGGTGTGCAGGTGGTCTAGCTATTGTTGATCTCCATGCGGTAGGAGTGCTATTACCAGGGACCCGATTCTTAAAATCATACGAAAACTACACCACTCGATTCGTGACGTCATTCGAATGAAAACTAACACAATTCGGTATTTTTAATGGTCACCTAAGACCGCACCAATCCGTTTTTCAGTTGTCAGTGCCGTTAACTTCGTGTATGATAGTAGGGTCGCATACCACCGTTTTCGTGGCATAGCGTCGGTTAAGGCAGGGGGGTTAGTTGTCAATTTCATATGCTTCACGACTCGTAGAGTTTCTAAGGGAATTGAGAGATTCAGTTATTTAATGACACTTGGGGAGTAGAAACATAACTTTTAAAAGGAAAAGACAAAAAACATGTTATTTTATATTTAGGGATGACACATTTTACACGTATCGGTCACCCTGCAGTTTCAACCCCTAACAGGTGTGAATATCACTCCTAAAAGTTTAAATACAAAGAAGTATCATGTGATCTCTTTTTGCCAATCTTCTGACACATCATTTTTTATAATCAGATTATTTTTTACAGACTAATGCCATTTTATCCTTTCAAATGAAAATCATTATTATTTACATTGTATTTCCCTTATTAATGTTGTATTAGCATTAGAATTACCTGGTACTTAAATTAGATTTGAAGACGCGAGATGTAAGACCGACATCTAGTTACTCTAATAAGTATTCGAGTAACTAGAAGCGAAAGCAGAAGGCTACGAGAATTATGCGAACCGATCTGAAGAGGGCAGATGTGACTCTGCCGAAACGTCGTCATTTTACCATCGATCCCGGCAGGGATCAGTTATCAACTACGCGGATGAATTCCCGGAAACCACCTAAAACATATATATATATATATATATATATATATATATATATATATAATTTGAGTGTTAACAGTCACTACTTATATGATTCTACTCATTTGATAACGGATATTGGCTGAAAGGTTTGTTGGAAAAACCTCGTTTAATTAATTCACGTCGCTTTCGGAAATATTTTTTCCTTCTGCAGGGTTTCGCTGCAAGAAACTGCTTATGTCTCCAGCATGTGGATACTCCATTTCTAACTTATTAATTATCACATTCTACTCCGAAAGTACATACAATAATGGAGGTTATTATTATTTCCCTGAACTTAAAATGTATATCACAAATAGACATTGAAACAGACAGTTCTGCAGTTAAAAACAATTAAAATGTGCCAGAAGACCAAGCACCTTTCAAATTTCAATTATAAAAATTATTTAAAGAATATAATAATTAAAAAATATAAATTACATATATATACATATACATATATATATATATATATATATATATATATATATATATATATATATATATATATATATTTACATTAATTTGAAAATTTAGGATGAAAGTTTAAGAAAAAAAGACTTTTGGTGACTATAAAGTCTGTATATTTCAAACATCCAGATACATACTTTCCAGCAATTGGGGTGTTGTTCCTAAAAAATCAGGAAAATAAAAACAACACATTGTCTTGCATTCATTTGACTGTAAAATTTCAAAAAGATGGTATCACCATACTATACGTTCTATAAATCTGACCGAAAGACAAGAATATGGTAAGTCTAAGTTGGCAAAAATCAATTCTCATGGTAGATGACTATAATAGTATGAGTATATGAAAAAGTAAATTTCAAAAAAAGTTTATTCTTAGAAGTTTTTGATTTTGCCAAAAATAAAGTTATATTACTTTTAAGAAAATTTCATACTTTTCTAACAATCCTAGTACCCATACATATAAAAAGAGTGATGTTGATTTCCTTTTAGGTTTCAAAACAAACATAAGATGCCAATTTTAGTAGACACAGTATAAAATTCTGTAATGTATACAGGTATATAGCTTTTTTGTTATATGTGTAAATTGAGCCATTGCTGGAATTATGTCAATCCTATAGGTAGGTAGTCTTATTGGTAACTTACTCTAGAAATAAGTAAAATATATTGAAATTATTCTTTCCATGTGTTTAGGTTTTTCATCATCTGTTTCAAATAGCCGTCGTTCTTTAACCCCAATACATCGTTCATAGGTCTGCACAACAATGTAAATTGGAGAAATGAAAGGTTAAACAAATATACCAAATTATGTGAAACCTTTTGATATTTAAAACGGAATGAGTACCTGACTGTCAGTTCATACTAATGCTGAAACTTTTGACCGTTAAATAATCAGATAAGTGGAAATCAATGTATTTGAGTGTTTTTTCTACTGTACAAAATAAATGAGTCGACGAGGGGGGTAAGAGCTAATACTCTTAGAGTAAAATTTTGTACATTTATTATTGGCTGCACAGCATTCGGTTTCATTAATGTGTTATGTATATGTAACTGTCTAAAGCTACCTAATAAGAATATTTCAAACTGACTAAATAACAAACAAAATAATGGATAAATCTAGTTTTATAACTACATCGATTCCTGAGAAGAAATCTGAACGTCATACCAAACAAATAAATATCTTAGAATATACATTCAAACGTTAATAGAGCGAGAGTTTTTCCACAAAAAGGCAACTAGTTCTCTGGACAATTTCCACAAATTTCGCTCACTACACTTTGATTTTGGTGTATTCTCTTTATCTGCTTTTCATGAATAGTTGTAATGAGAGAAAACCCAAGTGAATTGAAATCAAAATAGATATTTACCTGCTCAATCATTCAGAAATTACTTACCATATAGTATTTTGTATTCAGTTTTATCAGCTACAAAATCTATTGTCCCATGTGTATTATGGAAGCTATATTCATTTTTGCCTTATATTATTATCACAAAAACAATTTCAGTTTACACAAAGTAAAAATATCGATTATGTAAACTAAATTACAGCTGTGTATGTTGACAACAATGAACAATATTGTCGTTGACCTCTCGAAGCGCTTGATATTTATTTAGCATGATGTCTGTATTCAATTTAGCTAGCTGTTCGTTATTTTATACCTTCTTTCCACTTTATTAGTATCCATGTCGGTTATATATATATATATATATATATATATATATATATATATATATATATATATATATATATTTACATTAATTTGAAAATTTAGGATGAAAATTTAAGAAAAAAAGACTTTTGGTGACTATTGGGATCATCAGGCGCTAAATTGGAAATATCTAGAAAAACAGTAATGTTAAGAGTGCCTTTTACAGTTCAATACGCCCACAATATCCGCACAAAATTTTCTTTCAATCTATAGTGCTGTTTCTTTGTTTTCTTCCATAAAATTTTTGAAAAAACGTAAAGGATCGCGAATTTGAATTTAAATCATCATAACCTTTAACAAAATGCAAAAAAATATATGTTTTATGAATTTTCATTGATCAAAGAGTTTAAAAAAAAAATAATAAAAAAATTTTTAATTAAAAAAAATATATTGAAAAGTTTTTTACTCCTGAAAATTTTAAACAAAAACTACCGCCGGCATCAGCACTACCCAAAGCGTACCACGTAGAGGTTGCCCGATCGGATTTACGCTTTTGTGTGTGTGTGTGTGTGTTTGTGTATGTTTTTTACTTCCTCCGTATTTAATGACTCCAAACTCATTCTCTAAAGAGTGACTGTATGTGTGTGTTTCTTTAGGAGAAATGAGAGCCGGGGGCTCGTCACTTTCTCCGTATTTAATGACTCCAAACTCATTCTCTAAAGATTGCGTGTATGTGTGTGTTTGTGTGTGTATGTGTTCGTCTGCCCGTTAGCTAGATATGTTAATAACGGGTATTACCACCCCTGTTTTCAATAACCGCTGTCAGGAGTTCAGTTATATTGATGCAGCGGGCCATCTGAGGTTGCGGAATGGTGTTCTAAATTTGCAGAAGTACACGCTCTAATGCGGCCAAGTTCTGCAAATTTGGAAATTCTCTGCGCAAACGACGACCCATTATGTCCCAAACATTTTCGATGGGGTTGAGGTCTGGACTCATTGGTGGGTGTCGCAGCAAAGTGATGTCATGTCGTTGAAAAAAAACGTCTGGTTATGTTGGCTGTATGTGGACGTGCGTTATCTTGCATTAGAATAAACGCCTCGTGATCTTGATTTTTCTATACAATACTTACATCTCTGACAAATCCTCCTTTTAGATAGTGGGGTAGATCGTCATAACTGCCTATCCTGGAGTAACCTTAATCCACAGTTATTTAGAGAGGCTCATACTCAGCGACCTCTAAAAATGTGTGGGCAGGAATCCTAGGTGATCATATCGTTGTCCCTTTTTCATAGATGGCCCTTTAAATGGAGATAAGTCTTTAGACTTACTTGCAAATACTGTAGATCCAAGAATAACCGAAATTTTGAAGGCAGATCATCGTCTAGTACAAGACGAACTTGTTTTTCAGCACGCCGGTGCCCCACCACATTACCTCTTGCCAATTGGAGAGCTTATGGAGAATCGATTTCCTGATAGATTGAAAAAGCAGCAATTCACCCTGGATTTTTTTCTTTGAATACCCGCGTGTATGCTCCTCCTCCACTGTCACTGGATGATCTGAGATATCGTATCCAAGAAGCATGTGACCGACTTTTCGAAGATGTTTTTCCAATGATAATATGATTGAAAATCCATTGTCAGTTTCATTTTCCTTGTGTGTGTTGTAGCAATAAGTCTTCAAAATTATAAGCGAATTATCGAATTTAATTATTATTCGTCAATAAAATCAAACAAATATTCAAGAATCACGTTATAATTCGCAAATTCCTTAGATGTTGTGGAATATCAAAAACCACATACCGTCCAATTCTTTTTTAAACAGGCTTTAAAACAAGATGCGACTAGTGGTAGGGTTCCATTAAAAAAAAAGAGTTGCTAGCACTGGGGTGATGGGGATGCAATTTAATTAACATTTAGTATGGCCAAATGTGTCCCCCTTTTGAAGTATTTTGCGATTTTCAAAATAAAGATAAATTTTAGCAAATATTTCAGGTGGCTCGTTTTCGTTGCGACACCCTGAATACATTGTACTTCAAATGCAAACAAATTAATGTCTTGGACAGTCAATTTTCACCATAACTAAACATGGCTTGGCAGATTCATAACATAATTATATATAAGATCCGATACAATTCATGGCAATTAGAATGTTCTTCTACATACAGAAAATATTTAATTTTGTGTTTATTTTACAACAGAAACGTATGCTTAACTTAACATCCAAGTAAATTAAACGGTTAACAATCAACGGATTTGCGGGACCTGACATAAGAACCAAATTGTTATTATTTCATTTCACCATAAGATTGTCCATGATTATTTCGCACCGACATGGATACTAATAAAGTGGAAAGAAGGTATAAAATAACGAACAGCTAGCTAAATTGAATACAGACATCATGCTAAATAAATATCAAGCGCTTCGAGAGGTCAACGACAATATTGTTCATTGTTGTCAACATACACAGCTGTAATTTAGTTTACATAATCGATATTTTTACTTTGTGTAAACTGAAATTGTTTTTGTGTTAATAATATAAGGCAAAAATGAATATAGCTTCCATAATACACATGGGACAATAGATTTTGTAGCTGATAAAACTGAATACAAAATACTATATGGTAAGTAATTTCTGAATGATTGAGCAGGTAAATATCTATTTTGATTTCAATTCACTTGGGTTTTCTCTCATTACAACTATTCATGAAAAGCAGATAAAGAGAATACACCAAAATCAAAGTGTAGTGAGCGAAATTTGTGGAAATTGTCCAGAGAACTAGTTGCCTTTTTGTGGAAAAACTCTCGCTCTATTAACGTTTGAATGTATATTCTAAGATATTTATTTGTTTGGTATGACGTTCAGATTTCTTCTCAGGAATCGATGTAGTTATAAAACTAGATTTATCCATTATTTTGTTTGTTATTTAGTCAGTTTGAAATATTCTTATTAGGTAGCTTTAGACAGTTACATATACATAACACATTAATGAAACCGAATGCTGTGCAGCCAATAATAAATGTACAAAATTTTACTCTAAGAGTATTAGCTCTTATTCCCCTCGTCGACTCATTTATTTTGTACAGTAGAAAAAACACTCAAATACATTGATTTCCACTTATCTGATTATTTAACGGTCAAAAGTTTCAGCATTAGTATGAACTGACAGTCAGGTACTCATTCCGTTTTAAATATCAAAAGGTTTCACATAATTTGGTATATTTGTTTAACCTTTCATTTCTCCAATTTACATTGTTGTGCAGACCTATGAACGATGTATTGGGGTTAAAGAACGACGGCTATTTGAAACAGATGATGAAAAACCTAAACACATGGAAAAAATAATTTCAATATATTTTACTTATTTCTAGAGTAAGTTACCAATAAGACTACCTACCTATAGGATTGACATAATTCCAGCAATGGCTCAATTTACACATATAACAAAAAAGCTATATACCTGTATACATTACAGAATTTTATACTGTGTCTACTAAAATTGGCATCTTATGTTTGTTTTGAAACCTAAAAGGAAATCAACATCACTCTTTTTATATGTATGGGTACTAGGATTGTTAGAAAAGTATGAAATTTTCTTAAAAGTAATATAACTTTATTTTTGGCAAAATCAAAAACTTCTAAGAATAAACTTTTTTTGAAATTTACTTTTTCATATACTCATACTATTATAGTCATCTACCATGAGAATTGATTTTTGCCAACTTAGACTTACCATATTCTTGTCTTTCGGTCAGATTTATAGAACGTATAGTATGGTGATACCATCTTTTTGAAATTTTACAGTCAAATGAATGCAAGACAATGTGTTGTTTTTATTTTTCTGATTTTTTAGGAACAACACCCCAATTGCTGGAAAGTATGTATCTGGATGTTTGAAATATACAGACTTTCCAGTAATTGTGTTGTCATTCCCAAAAACTCTGAAAAATACAGAGAGGCCACAACTAATATGTTGTTTTTAGTCCAGAAACTTCATATGTCGCCCTTCCCTCAGTTCATTGAAATCTCAAATAATTATTTATATGTTTCATACATACATCTGAATTTAACATTTTTAACGCATAATGAATGTTAGCATCTACGAGTTTTATAGAAAACTAGCCCACGGAGACCCAGTATAGGAAACCCAAAAAAAAATCGTAGGGTAACTAAAAATGGTCAAAGCGATTATGATAATTTTCGAAATACTGGAATCCATTGAACACAAGAGAATATGTTGTTTCTACTCTAGAACCATCATCGTTTTGCGTTATAAAAGCCCTTGTAGTAATATTGTGTAAATTATTAACTAAGGAACGTTTGTAAATTATTTTCAACTGCTAGATACACAATGAAATCTTAAAAGTATATTAAAGCATCATTTACCTAAAATAATTTAGTTATTTTTTAAATACTTATTCACTATGTTGACCCATATAATACTTTCCTAGTAATTGGAACTCCTGCAGAACAGACATTCCCTTAATTGGTCTATATATTTTGACAGAACCTCGAAGATTCCTTAAGACTGCTATTGACACACATTTCGTGTTCGCTTAAACTCTTGAATTATGAGTGTTCTAGACGAGCTATCTGACATAAAACAATTGTTTTTCCGCTATCTTCACCATATGTTTCTGAGAGAAACATTAAAATGTAATGAGATCCCTGGATGGTTATAGTTTGAGATAAGTGCAATGTAAGAAGAAAATTTAAAACAGTAAATACAATCTAGCAAGAGTGAATTTGGCTTTAATGTATTCCGAGGCTTACATTAATGTTAGTAGAAGACCTGCCACGAAATATAAAACCCTCCATCATTTGTGGTTAGTCCGATAGTTTGGTTTCCATAAACATATAAAAAATCTGTTTCTACCGATTATTGTCATTACTACACAATAAATATTTAGTCATAAAGATGCATATATGTAACTAAATGTTTCCCGTTTAATAAATGCTAATTTTTATGGTTTTTGGAAAATAACACACTTAATGAATTTGGGAAAATAACTCACTTGCATAAAGAGAATTCGAGATTAAGTGATTGCATCAAAATAAACAATAAAAATATTTAACAAATAACTCTAGAGAAATATCTAGCACAAGACATCTTAATTGAGTGGGAGAATCAATTTAATTAACTTAACTATTGAAAAAAATTTATTAGTGCTTCAAGCCAAGGTATTTACCAGAGAATCCTTCAAGCTAAAAGAAATCACTTTAGATACAAAAACCCCTAATAGAACCAGGAGTCCCAATACAAGTATGGACGTTAATCGAGACTATTCTAACTTGAATATGGAACTGGTCTAGTCAAGTGGCTATAATGGCAAACAACTTATGTAATAAAGGAGTTATTCAATGGAGTCCAAGACCAGGGAATAACCGTCTAATAAAGGTTGCCTATAACAGGGGCTGGTTTTCTAAAATTTTAAAATATACATTTTACATGTGTACATTTCATTTGGCTATATGTAACACAGTATGCACAACAAGAAATCATTGTTAACGTATTTCGATAAAAAATATATTTCATCAAGGTCAAAAAGTACATTCAAGATTCCGCATTTCAGTACAATACAGAATGTTATCACTCATAATTTAAAAACTAATTGTGCTGTTTCGACAGCTGCAACGTTCTGCAGTACGAGTAAGTGGGATATAAAGGTAGTACTCTCTATCTCAAAGCTAAGTACCTCTTTCTGGAATTAAAAAAAATATGTTAATGTCCACCCTACAAATTATTTCACGAAAAAATTAGGTAACATATTTGTTCGTTGTCACCTTGTGAAAAGGCAAACCATCAAACACATTCTAACATTTATAAAATTTTTAGAATTTGGGGAAAAGATTAGGAATTAGGTTACTGTTACAGCTCTTTTTACCCTCTATTCTCAAATATTGCTGTTTGAGTTATTTTTTCGTTTTGTAAATGTAGTTGTTTACCAAACAGGTATTTCTTCATATATTGTTAACAAATTCCAGCCACATATATAGGGTGTAAACGGTATCAGTGTTATGAGCAATAACAATTCAAGTGAAAATAAATCAAAAGCCCTTATAACATTTTTTAAAAAAGGCAATATTTTTGTTAAAACTAATGAAAATTTTGAGAATTTCGCAACCATTTTTAGAATCACAAACAGATAATTTTGCATTTAAAATGCTTATGATGTTTCAATGTAGATATTAAACAGATTATATGGCTTTATTAAACTTTTTATTAATGACAAAACCCGGTTTTTTAATATTTAAAAATAAAACGTTTATTTATAGTGCCACATGGTAAATGTTTACAAGTAGTGGATTAAATCGTACAGTTTGGTGCAGGTTTTCTGTTGAAAATAATAACTTTGGAGATTATTTATTATTATGTGAGTACAATAGCTTGGTACTTATGTATAATAACCGTGTTTAGGAATAATATAACGGTTAAAATATATCATTTTCAGTTACTATCGAGTTATATCTAAACAATATGTAAATAGCTTTTATCCTGTTCTTTGGCAAAATTTCGCGAATTCTTGACAAAACAAATATAATTACAAAATGTCTAATTAAAAATAAATGCTAGTTCTTTAGAAATTTACGTCCCAAATGCTGACAACGCGACGTTGTCACATTTACAATAATTTACTTAACACATATTTTCGATTTTCTTGTTTATTAAGGCTTATAACCCATAGTGCTATAATAGTTTTTTGTTTGATTTGGTGTTACTACCTCCACCCAAAATTTGTGAACTCAAACAATTTAATACCAATTTAAAATGTATTTTTTCTATGCACTTATTGGATACCCACTCACTAATCTGGAAGACTGCTCTTAACAAATGACTGATACAGGTAATTTCATGTATAATATAAATTGTTAAGGTACAGCATTTTACTCCAGGCTCGTCCATTTATGTAATAATAATAGTAGATCAATAATAGTCATTTGCATTGGATTTATGCAACTAAATTTCTTACAAAATCACAAACACGTGCTATATATATTTTTACATTTCAGACAAAGTAACTTGAATCCAGAAAGTGATGAAACAGAAAGGCACGTGTAATTGGTGTTGATGGAAGGTTATAAGAGAGAAAGCGAGAACGCTTTAATTTCAAGCAGAAGTGCAGCTTTTATGGGCTCTTTATGAATTATGTGACATCCCCTTATTGTGACATCTTCGTAGAGGATGGATTTGTCTTTAATATTGCATAAGATCAACCGATTGATACTATACTTCAGACAATCCATTATGCAATAATAAAAGCTTTCCCGTATATGAATATTACATTTTCTTATATGAAACAGATATACATAGTGTGTTGTTGTATTAAAATTTAAGAAAGGAGCATGCCTTCAATTATAATAACAACTGCTGATTGACACCTAATTAGACGAAATCTATTCAACATTTTGTTCAGCTATTTGGATCATATTTACCTCAAGTAATTTCGAAATGACTCTTGAGAATGTCTTTGATTATTTTGCCCTAATGTACAGACAAAATAAGATTTACCACAGAAAGCTATAAATTGTGTTGTTGAATAGTTGTTCTACAAAATCACACGAAATTTGCAAATTTAAAATCAGAAGCTCCTACCGCCAACATGGATATATTAGAAAGAAGTATGGCTGTAATTGTTGCATACACATCAACTAATTCATTAAAAAATGAGTTTGAAATGTCCATGCAGAGTTGATCCCGAAAATTAGGAACCTGAAAGAAATAATAATTTCCGAAAATTTTGATGCACGCTTTAACTACAATAACCTATTAATTGGTTAATATGGTGATGAAACCAACGCCAATGTTACTTGACTTTACGCTCAATACTGGCTCTGGTATAGGAATATTTGAGAGAGCTTAAAATAGATAAACAACGAGGTTAATGAAGAAATCAAAGAGATCATAGAAGATTATCAAAGATTGGTTATACAACAATGACTTCGAATATGTAAGAAGATAAAGAGTATATGTGAAAGCGAGATAGGAAGCCGAAATTTATATGAGCAGTGCAGAAAACAAAAGGTGGTCGTGAAGAAATAGAAAAATTAATTGACGCAGTTACTAGTTCAAGAAAAACTAATATCTCAAAAATTAATTGCTAGGTAAATTCAACCTGTCACCAATTAAACCAGAAGAATGAAAACAGTATTTCCATGAACTAATTCAAAAAGATAGGGATCAGCAAAACGGGCTAATGAACACAAGTAAGAAAAATGTGGATGAAATGTGAATAAATCCTCCCTCGAAATCCTA
This sequence comes from Octodonta nipae, assembly GCA_034190945.1. Classification (NCBI taxonomy): domain Eukaryota; kingdom Metazoa; phylum Arthropoda; class Insecta; order Coleoptera; family Chrysomelidae; genus Octodonta; species Octodonta nipae. The sequence continues at coordinate 56,256,789 of CM067218.1, read as the reverse complement.
ATCCTCCAAAACGGGCTAATGAACACAAGTAAGAAAAATGTGGATGAAATGTGAATAAATCCTCCCTCGAAATCTTATTTCCATGTACAAAATCTTGATCCTGGCCTCATTTTCATTTTCAGGGTCGCAAAGTCACTCGATCAATGACATACTGTATGTGAATCGGTGAGGAAAGTTCGGGAAACTCTTTCTGTTTACATTAAGAAGTACAGTACCATTGTTGAAGAGAAAATACCATGAGTGCTGTATAATTGACTATTAGTCGTACAAGCATCCGTTGAATTCTAAACGCACAAATTTGATGAGGATATTGTTAAATTACTGCAGGAACTCAATAAAAATTATTTTGATCGATTTGAACGAACAATGGATAATAATAATATCTTGTGTAGTGTTCGTTTTTCCGAAAATGAATCTTTAAACGGTAAAGGTAATCATCACAACTGTCTGGACGGATTAAAATTTCTGGCTATTTCACGATGTAGATACACAATATCCTACCCATTAAATGCATGGGCTGGAATTTGTGTAGACTGCTTGCTTGGTCCTTTCCTTGCTCGTGTTCTGACATGTGTCTGGTTTTGCTTGAAAATATTGATCCAGCTAAATACAATATAGAGCGACCATACGTATATTAAAGAAGAAATTAAAGACCAACAAGAAGAAGTACCTCTGCATTATCGGAAAATGGGTACCGTGACTAATAAAAACAAAACGTTTCCAGTGTCATATAGAAAACAAACAGCTGCATTTGAGTGGCTTCATCCGTTACCCGAACTAAACAGTTTGTATCTGTTTTTATGTGAGCACAAAAAATCGAGTTTTTAAACTCAATCCTCTAAACTAGAATACTTGCAAGGATGAGTCTTTGAGGTATGAGGCGTATCAACACATGCAGACTATATACTCTAACACAAAACAATCTGTTTCATTATATAGAGGTCAGTGGACAGCATTTGCGAAATTTACTTATGTTTACTATATGTGTGTACCAAATTTGTGGTAATTTGATTTTAATTTTTTGAATGACTTCTTTGCTTATGAATTATAACCGCTAGGTACTAATCGCTATCTGGTTGTCTTAAGTTTACCTTCAAATAGGATACTTGCTATCCGAAAATTGACGAATCTCCTAATGCAATACGTTACAATGTTTATGATCAAGACCCGTCATCAGTTACGCCATTCTACGAACCTGGAGGAGTACCACGATTCATGAAATGTGTTATCCAAAAAGATTCGGCTGCTTGCTTTTGAAAGTTTAGAAAATCATCATTTATATTAAACTAGGAATAACATAGGGGCAACGCTACATACAGCAATACTCCCGATTTGGAAACCCTTGTTTCTTGTTTCCATGAAACTTCTACATATGGCTATATACATTTCAAGATTATTGTCATAACGTTTTGTGATAACATAGCCAGTTTTCATTGTTACGAATGACTTGAGCACAGCTAAGAATTATCGGACAGCTTTAGTAATTGCTAGTTAATAAAGCCTTAAATGAACAAAACTCCAAGGCAACCAATTAGCTTATAGGTAATCATCTTGTACTTAACCTATGATCGTCTTATTTGTTGGCTGTAAGGTTCTTAAATACTTAAAACAGTAGTTAAAAACTTTTTTCATAGAAAATCATCCTATTTCATAGTTTAGTCTTTGGACATGTACAAGCATAAACTATTTTTTAAATCAACTTGACAGAAAGAATCAAGACGATTAGCAAATAATGGATTCATATGCAAAGTATGTCCCTTCATTATACAATGAAAACCTGAAATTTGAAATCAAAAGTCCTGTGAAGATTAATGTGGCAACAATTCATGACATCTGAATTATCTGCTCAAATATTATAAATCACTGCCAAAAAGACATTTACTTCAATAATTTATTTTTTCAATGTGTATATTAATTAGTCAAAAGATGTCATGTAAACACTAACAAAATGTTTATCCATTCTGTAATGTATTTTTGCAATTATTCTAGAATATTTGTTCCAAAATTGTTGCCGCCGTCAGTGGTCGGCCACCCATTTCATCAAATAACAAAGACGTATTAAAATTTAAATCAGAATGGCGGCGACTCATTTTATGTGGGTGACAGTGAAATAAAACAGTGGAGGGCGTAAGTGGACAGCTGTGATATGTATGTCCTCTCAGGAACATACGTTCCAGTTTCCATTGTTTTCCGTTTTGATATCGCGGTGTTTAGCAATTATGATTTATTCTTTTAATTGAATTCTTGCAAAGTCCATTTCAAAGCGGATATATATTTTTATCGATATGTGCTTTGATGACATTGCATTTATTATTTTTATACATAGCAAACTTTCCGTTGCATATTTGTCCTGACATAATGACTCAAACCCATTTATATTTATTCTAAATTTATTATATTTTAGAGTTTATTTTCGTAATTTACATTTTGCTGCTCACTAAAACGGATTATGATTACAGACTGTTTTTTGTAAATCATCTTATATTGTTAATAATTTAAAACAACAATGTTTGAATAAACTTAGTTTGTATTGGTCTTAATTTTTTTCATTATTAAAACAAAACATGACCTAAACGATGACTCCTATAAAGTAGCGAAAATAGCATTAAACATTTATATCATACTATCCGTTACCCGCTGTTTCTTCCGCGTATGGAATGTAGAATTTTTTGCAAAAAGATAACTTATGAAACATATGGACTATCCACTATAACAATTTTTTCTAACTTTGTTGAAACACCTTACATAACTATAAATCTACCAATCCCAAATACATTTTACCGAAACTGCAAGCGCTTATAGACCACCCTATATAACAATTCTATTCAACATTCTTTGGAACCACCTTGTATAACTGTAACCCTGATTCGCGGTATAGTGCAACCATCCTGTATAAGCTGCTGTTTATTTCTCACCCAATATAACATTTTTTAATTATTTACTCTACCCTATACGCTATATAACAATTATTTCTGATAATTTTTGAGCCACATTGTAAAGTATAATTTTACTTCGCCCCTTATGTCAGGTATTCCATATATCAGGATGCAGCTGTTCATGGTCTACTTTATACTTATACTTATAAACCACCTAATATTACTTTTTTTGCACCACTATGTATAACTATAAATCCACCAATTCCGAACATATTTTACCCAAACCGCAACTTTTTGTGGTCACCCTATGTAACAATTTTATTCAATATTTTTTTCTATAGGTATAACTCTACTTCCAGCTTTATTTAAATCATCTTGTATATGCTGCTGCTAATTAGTCAACCATTATAACTTATTTGTCTATCCTTTTTTGAACCATCGTGTATAACTTTCTACAAAATATTTCAACCACGCGTATATGCATCTGGCTTAGGGGTCACCATATATAACTTTTTTTTTAACACTCTCAACTATAACTCTGATCCCCTCTATATTTCAAGTATCTTATTTATGTAACTGCTTTTGGACTACGCTAAATAACCATTTTTCTGAAAATATAATTTGACTCGACCTTATTTCAAGCACCCCTGATACGCAACTTTTTTTAACATTGTTTTAATCACACTGTATAACTATAATTTTACTTCACCCCATGTTTCAGATATTGCATATTGCAGCTTATGTTCTATTGTAGAAAAATTTTTATAAAATTTTTATCCACACTGTTAAACTATACTTCGACTTCACCCTCTATTTCAACCACCTTTATGTACAACTACCTATCGGTCACCTAGTATATTGTTTTTGTACCACTCTATATAAATATAAATCCATCACTTCTCAATAAATATCACCTGAACTGCAAGTGCTTATTGGGCAGCCTATGAAACAATTTCTAAACACTTAACTCTACTCCTCCCCATATTTAAAATATTCTATCTGTGTAACTGATTATGAGCTACGCTATTTAACAATTTTTCCTCATATTTTTTTAACCACAGTATAAAGTATAATTTCTCTCCACCTTCATTTGCAACTTTTTCTAACCTTGTTTGAATCACACTGTGTAACTATAACTTGACTTTGCCCCATATTTCAGGTACTCTATTTCTCTAACCTATGTAACAAAATTTGTTTACCAACACTGTATAATTATTATTCTACTACACCCTATATTTCAACCACCTTGTATATACAACTACTTATGGGCCACTCTATATAACCTTTTTTCACCACCCTGTATACTTAGAATTCTAGTCCACCCTATATTCCATTTATCCGGTAGGTTGTAGACCATAATATTTTTATAATATATTTTAAACGCACCTGTAGATATAGATGTAATTATACTCTGCTACCTATTTCAACTATTCTATAATATCCCACTTGAAAACTTGTGTACTACTTGTGGATATAAAACAATTTTTTAACCACCCTATAAACTATAATTCCAGTCCATCTTATATTTCATATATATATATATATATATATATATATATATATATATATTATGGGTATTAACGGCTGGAATGGTATATATCAGAAAGCAGTTAACGGGAAGGAGCCAAAGCCGTGGGAAATAATAACAAGAGTACTTTTTTTTACTTATGAAGAGCTTTCGAAATATATTTGTTTCTTCATCAGTTCATTTCTAAAAGTGACACAAATTTAAAAAAAAAAAGGATAATTTATAATAAAATATAAAGACAACTTACTATAAGTGGGGTTTTAAATATTAAAACCAAACATTTCAGAAGATTGAATATTAATATATAATGTAGTTTAAACAACGATCTTGGGGAAAAACACAAAACATCAACTTGACAATTAATTGATAGGTAATTTTTTATAATGTGAAAGATGTATTGATTTCACAGAATTTTTGATATGTTGATACTAATTTAAATAGTCTTGTCTTAATTGAATTAACAAGAGTTATAAAAAATAGTAAATTCCTCAAAATAGTTTTATGCATATTCATGGTTTAAATTATATTAAGTTGAATTTTTGTATATTGAATATGTATACACAAAATACATATTATAGAAAAAGGTTAATAAAATACAAATGGATATACTTCAGATAAGTTATTATGACAAACTATGTTATCGAATTAAGATTATTTTCAATTTCTAATAAATTACAGTAAATTATTTTTAAATTTTGTAGATCTGTTTTTTTTTTGATACTATTCTGTTGGTTGATAATATACACCATTTCTAAGATTTTTTTAACTATTCTTCTCACAAGCCAAAACTCCAGCATTTTCAAAACCTGGAGAATGATTTTTGTTTAAACTATAATTTGCAAGTGCACAACTTTCTTTATTAAGTCTAATGTCACTTCTGTGGGAAGTGATTCTGTGTATAAGATTTCTAGATGTTTGGCCAATATAAGAGGCTTGACAGTCTTTACAGTCAATGTTGTAGGTTACATTAGATTTAAGATTAATTGGAGTTTTGTCTTTTATTTTGCTAAAAAGATAATTTACAGTTCTGATAAATTTTTGTGCAAATGTAATGTTGTCTTCAGCTTTGAAAATGTGTCGGATTTTAGGCGTAATAGTTTTAATGTAAGGAATGGAGACATAATTGTGTTTAAAATTTGTTGAATAAGAATTAATATGTACAGTACTTAGTGGTCGTAGTCCATTAATTGCAATGACTTGTGGGTTATTAAAAATAAACTTTTTTAGGAGTTTAGGTGGGTAAGAGTTATTGAGAAAGAGCTGATATAGAATTTGCAGAGATAAAAATTTGCAGTTACAGTAAGTTGTCTTTATATTTGATTATATATTATTCTATTTTTTTAATGTGTAACTTTTAGAAATGAACTGCTGAAGAAATAAATATATTTCGAAAGCTCTTCATAAGTAAAAATAGTACTCTTGTTATTACTTCCCACGGCTTTGGCTGCTTCCCGTTAATTGCTTTCTAATATATATATATATATATATATATATATATATATATATATATATATAAAACATATTTGAAAACTCAAAAGATATATCAAATGAGGGTCCTGAGTCCTGATGACTACAACCCAACTAGAAAATACTAACCGATATGTTCCTTAAAAGAAAGGTACACGAATTACATATTAAGAACGAACCCCCACAATAGAAAATATTTGAGAAATTTACTGTAAATGGCCACAAAATGAAAAATCACGAAAGAGCAACTATCAATGTTTGCAAAATTCTGGACATTAAATAAACAAACAATTCACTAAAATTACCAAATACAGTGAAGCTGCTTGTAGGAAAAACCTTTAGCAAAAAGCTCATAAACCTAATTACGTCATAAACACAGTTAATAATCGTCAAAAAGACCAATATACACACACTCAAATTATAGAAAAGGTCATAAAACAACGATACTAACGGAAATTACGATAGCTCTTTGGCAACTTAATTTATACATGTCTCCAGTTTTAATTGAACATAAGTTATCCTTTTGAAAAAGTCAAACATGAATTTAAGGGAACATCGATTTAACAGTGTTTCTATGGTGTAATTAAAATCTAATAGGTAATAGAAATAATCTTAGTATCATAACTGGAACTCTTGCAATACATACATATACATATATATATATATATATATATATATATATATATATATATATATATATATATGTTTCTGGTAACTAACACTGGAATATTAATCATCGTCAAAACGATGATTAGTCTATATGGGCTCAAGATGGATACTACTGAATAAGTACTATTATTAACGTACCGTATTAAGGAGACTATTACGATCTGGATATACTAAAGATATTCTGAATGTTGTCTATCTTGGATTTTCGCTATAACACCGTGAAAGTTTTCTAAAATGAGAAGCCAGCCAGTGGTGCACTAACAATAGATGTCATGGCACATATACGGATGAAGAATTTTCTTGTATTTTTTTTTCAACAATTTATTAGGTTTTTATTTACATAACTATCACCTGCCCATATTGGTCTATGTTTCCATTGGTTTATTAAGTTATCGGGTACCGGTATACTGTTTACTGTTATTAATTAAATGACTTTTTTCCACTAACTGGATCTGCCACTGTCAATACATTTGAGGAGAAATAAGGGTCAGTGGTTAAGAGCAAAAATCACAACAAACAAGTGTTATACATTTTAGAGCACTCTAACAAAAATCCAAGATATAGGAAGTGAAGTGCATTTTATGAGCTTTCAAAATTTTGCTTATCGCTATCGTATTTAACACAGTACTTTCTGGAAAATATTTCTACAAAGTTTTTAAAGAATAATTCTTTAAGATATACTTATCGGACAATATCTTCTTCAGCCTTATTTATCTCAACGTTATAAGCTATCATTATGAGGCAGATTAAGGTTAATTTTTTAAAAACACTCACTTCAGCAAACTCGTAGAAGTAAATTATTTGAACATTACAAACCCCAAAAAATAAGGAGTATTTTCGTTTTTTGCTTATACTGTGAAAAGTAATGATCGTTCATAATGCCGACAAAAGAAAAATTGTAATGAATCAGAAAATCTTCAAAATGAGTGTTTATAAATTTTAATCCAGCATTTTTCATAAAAATAACGATGTGAGTGTTTTTAAAAAATTAACCTTAATCTGCCTCATAATGATAGCTTATAACGTTGAGATAAATAAGGTTTAAGAAGATATTGCCCGATAAGTATATCTTAAAGAATTATTCTTTAAAAACTTTGTAGAAATATTTTCCAGAAAGTACTGTGTTAACTACGATAGTGCGATAGCGATAAGCAAAATTTTGAAAGCTCATAAAATGCACTTCACTTCTTATATCTTGGATTTTTGTTACAGTGCTCTAAAATGTATTAACACTTGTTTGTTGTGTTTTTTGCCCTTAACCACTGACCCTTACTTCTCCTCAAATGTATTGACAGTGCCGGATCCAGTCAGTGGAAATAAGTGATTTAATTAATAACAGTAAACAGTATACCGGTACCCATTAACTTAATAAACCAATGGAAACATGGACCTATATGGGCAGGTGATAGTTATGTAAATAAAAACCTAATAAAAAAAAATACAAGAAAATTCTTCATCTGTATATGTGCCATGACATCTATTGTTAGTGCACCACTGGCTGGCTGTTGCATATTTGGACTTTCAATGCAATATTTATTCTCATTTTAAAAAAATTTCACGGCGTTATAGCGAAAATCCAAGATAGGCAACATTCAGAATATCTTTAGTATATCCAGATCGTAATAGTCTCCTTAATACGGTACGTTAATAATAGTACTTATTCAATAGTATCCATCGTGAGCCCATATAGACTAATCATCATAAACTATATATATTGCAAGAGTTCCAGTTATGATACTAAGATTATTTCTATTACCTATTAGATTTTAATTACACCATAGAAACACCGTTAAATCGATGTTCCCTTAAATTCATGTTTGACTTTTTCAAAAGGATGACTTTTGTTCAATTAAAACTGGAGACATGTATAAATTAAGTTGCCAAAGCCCTATCGTAATTTCCGTTAGTATCGTTGTTTTATGACCTTTTCTATAATTTGAGTGTGTGTAAATTGGTCTTTTTGACGATTATTAGCTGTGTTTATGACGTAATTAGGTTTATGAGCTTTTTGCTAAAGGATTTTCCTACAAGCAGCTTCAATGTATTTGGTAATTTTAGTGAATTGTTTGTTTATTTAATTTCCGGAATTTTACAAACATTGATAGTTGCTCTTTCGTGATTTTTCATTTTGTGGCCATTTACAGTAAATTTCTCAAATATTTTCTATTGTGGGGGTTCGTTCTTAATATGTAATTCGTGTACCTTTCTTTTAAGGGAACATATCGGTTAGTATTTTCTAGTTGGGTTGTAGTCATCAGGACTCAGGACCCTCATTTGATATATCTTTTGAGTTTTCAAATATGTTTTATATATACATATATATATATATATATATATATATATATATATATATAATAATAATAAAGCGTCTTTATTGTTTCATCTATGTAATACATATATCTATACAGCATGCACATACATAAATCTATACAGTATACACATACATAGCAAAACAAAAGGCGGAGTTTAGCCTATGGCTAATCTTCCACTCAACCCTAAACAAAACAAGTTTCTTCACAAAATATTTATTACCAAAGTAGGTAATTGTGTCAATTGAACAATATGGAGGAAAGTATTGACATTGACAAACTACATTAAGACTATTTAAAAACAACAGTGTCGTTAAACAAGAACTTTTTAATTTTCTTTTGAAAACCAAGTAAAGTTGAATCATCTAAATTTTCCAGAATAATTTTATTATACATTTTAACTGCGTTAAATGAGAAAGACCGCTGAAACATGGCTGATGAATGTCTATGGACATATAAAAGGTTGCTGAATCTTGTAGGTCTATTGTGAATTTGATTAGCATAAACTATTTTTTCCCAAAGATAATCCGGTTTTCTCGTGTAAATAATACGATGGACAAATTTACAAAAATGATATTGCCAAGTCTTTTTCATTGTTAACCAGTTTATCTCTATTAGTTTTTGGACTTATATGGTCAAATTTGCGAAGTGCGCAAACAAGTCTACAACAGGTATTTTGTACTTTTTGAATTCTTTTCTTTGTAAACTCAGTTAGATACGGATAGTACACTGTATAACAGTAATAGAAGATTGGAAAAACAAATGTTTCACACAATTTTTTCCTCGTTTTGAAGTTTAAAATTGACTTGTTTGTATAGAGTAGTTTTAAAACAACGAATGACTTTTTAAATAACTGGTTAACATGCGTCGTAAATCTTAAGTAACGATCAAACGTGATACCTAAAATTTTTGCTTCGTCTACAATAGAAATTAATTCATTTCCAATTTTTATCGTAATGTTTTCTTTGAGATAACTATAGTATTTATTTGACGTAAACAACAAACATTTTGACTTTTGTGGGTTGATCTTAAGATTGTGACTATCACAATAGTCTTGTATCGCTAATAGATCAGAGTTAATTAATTTGCACGCATTTATATAGTCACTAGAATCAAAACTGAGACTTATCTGTGTATCATCAGCATAAGACTGGGTGGTACACACATTATGTTTATACAAGTCGGCCGTGTATATAAGAAACAGTAAGGGTCCTAAAATGGACCCTTGTGGTACTCCTGATTTTACTATTTGCGATTTCGATGTACCTTGGTGTGTCCGAACTTTTTTGGTATCTGTCTTGCAGGTAAGACCCAAAAAATCTATTAACCAACCCGCATACTCCGTAATATGGTAATATGTCACATAATAACGAGTGATCAACAAGTTCGAAAGCTTTAGAAAAGTCCAGTAATACCACTATATATATATATATATATATATATATATATATATATATATATATATATATATATATTAGAAAGCAATTAACGGGAAGCAGCCAAAGCCGTGGGAAGTAATAACAAGAGTACTATTTTTACTTATGAAGAGCTTTCGACATATATTTATTTCTTCATTAGTTCATTTCTAAAAGTTACACATTAAAAAAATAGAATAATATATAATCAAATATAAAGACAACTTACTGTAACTGCAAATTTTTATCTCTGCAAATTCTATATCAGCTCTTTCTCAATAACTCTTACCCACCTAAACTCCTAAAAAAATTTATTTTTAATAACCCACAAGTCATTGCAATTGATGGACTACGACCACTAAGAACTGTACATATTAATTCTTATTCAACAAATTTTAAACACAATTATGTCTCCATTCCTTACATTAAAACTATTACGCCTAAAATCCGACACATTTTCAAAGCTGAAGACAACATTACATTTGCACAAAAATTTATCAGAACTGTAAATTCTCTTTTTAGCAAAATAAAAGACAAAACTCCAATTAATCTTAAATCTAATGTAACCTTTAAAAGACTGTCAAGCCTCTTATATTGGCCAAACATCTAGAAATCTTATACCCAGAATCACTTCCCACAGAAGTGACATTAGACTTAATAAAGAAAGTTGTGCACTTGCAAATTATAGTTTAAACAAAAATCATTCTCCAGATTTTGAAAATGCTGGAGTTTTGGCTTGTGAGAGGAATAGTTTTGTATAGCAATATATATATATATATATATATATATATATATATATATATATATATATATATATATATAAATGAATACCTATTTTTCTTAGAGATGGCATCACGCGTGAACGGCTGACCCAATTTCGTTAATTTTTTTTGTGTTGTGTCAGGAGAAGGTTCTTAACAACTTAAGTAAGTTACGCGGAATATTAGAAAATTTAGCGCCCATATAAACTCTTCTAATGTAACCTTATGGCGTTATAATTGCTTGACATAACTACCAGCTATTTTTAGAATGCGAGCTGCAAATATCGTTTATAACACAGATGCATCGGTCAGAATTATATTCATACATAAAATAACTAATTCATCATTTGTTAGAGCAAATTTCACAGACGATTAAATTATACAGTGTTTGTTCATTACGGTACTCCTAATATTAAAAGTTCAATTTAATATGTTTTAGAAAGTTTCTACAGACTGTTATGGTTGACAAACACAAGGTATACATAGACATACATAATGAAAAATAATTGTATAGAGTAGCCATCAATACATCAATAGTTGAATATACATGGTGGGCTAATGGTGTGTGGACGGAAGATTGTGCCGCCAAGGGGAGGGTGACGGGTAGTGAGAGATACAATCTAAAAATACTTCCATCGGAATTCCCAGACATATACAGGGTGGTTCATATTGAAATTACATTTATTAAATTGAACACCCTGTATATTATTTCGTATGTGGATTCCGCTAACGATTTTGGTAAAACTTTATTCACCGTAATGCACCATTTGGGGGTTATTCGATATTTTGTCAAAATGTTATACAGGGTGGTAATAAAAAAAGGTTAGAGAAATGAATGATTAGTAGGGCGGCAGAAAAGGAGTTGCATATATATAATGGTTGAAATATAGGACAGAGTAGAAAGATAGTTATAGAAGGCAGCTAAAATTTTCTGGTTGCCCATAGGCAGCCGTATATATAGGATGGTTTGAATATAGGGAAGTTTAGGTTATACAGGGTGGTCGAAAACTGTTGGAAAAAATGTTATAAAACTTCGTGCATGAGCAGTTCCGGATACCGAGTCGTTGAAATATAGTCAGGAGTAGATTAATTATACAGGGTGATTAAAACAAATTGTATCGAATAGCTCACTTGCACTTGACTATGTGAAATATACAGTGTGAATAAAAATATATTTATTTCGCAGCCCATAAGAAGTTGCATGTAGTGTGGGGAGGAATTAATGTTATACAAAATGTTACAAATGAAATAATTTATGAATAGCCATCAAGGAATTATAAAGGATGGTTTAAATATTGGACGGAAATATGGGATTGATTCTACTCCGTCCTATAATTTAAAGAAATCAGCTAACAAATTTATAGTTGTCCGTGTTGTATATACACGTTGGTTGGAACATAGGGTGGAGTGGAATTATAGTTATACAGAGTTGTCAAAAAAAGTTAGAAAAAATGTTGCATAGTGTTCATAAGCTTTTTCACATACAGAGTGGTTGAAATATAATCCGGGTAACTTTAAAGTTATTCAGGATATTTAAAAAATATTGTACATTCCATAAAAAGTTTCGTAAACAGAGTGGTTGAAATATTTTATGATGTGGAATTATCACAATGTGTTTTAATAAAAGAGAATTTAAATTAAACTGATTCACTTCGTCTTGCAAACAATTAGTTTACAGAGCAAATGTCCCCTACTAAAATTGTCATTCGGTTGCATATTTAGAGTAAACCTGTCATAAAAATAATTTGAGGTTTTTCTTTCGTACTAATAATTAAAACAGTTCTAAATTTATATTTATAGCATTTAATCCTAAAGAATGCAGATATATTCACAAGATATAATTTCACCAAAACGATTCAAAAAATTACAATATCTATAAAACTTTTGGACAAGACAAAGCTAGTTAAACATCATTTTCAACGCGTACCAGTTCATTTTGTTTGTATAACTTTTACCTGTCAATTTAAATGAAAATGTACCATTTTGTAATGTTACCAGATACCAGTCTATTAAGGTTATACAAACCGAATAAAAAATAAAGAGTTTAAAATAAAACATTAAAAAAAAATTAACCGACTTCCTAGTGTAACTAAAAGCTGAAAATAATAATAACAAAATACAACTGTAGACAATAAATAACACATTAAATGTTTACTTTCTTCGAGGTGTCATTCAATATCTCTGACAGGTGTAACCTGGAAAATTTTATCGTGACATTCTGTCCTAGGAGTTGAGAGAGAACAGCAATTACACGGAACGGCTCCAGATTCGGAACCTCTGTGTACTGATTCTCTCGAAAATCCTAGATGTCGGTCTTACATCTCGCGTCTTCAAACATTAAATGTTGTTAAATATCTACACACAAAGTAAAAAATGTGAACATTAAAACGTGCTCATTAAATTTATTAACTCCCTATCTAGTATATTTTTAAAGTCAGTGCTAAGTAACAATCAAGTTTGATGAAGTAGTAGAGAAGCAAGCGGTGCCGGATTTTAGATTTGTATGTCTATTAAGTTGCATTAGCCATTTCATAGTGTGGGTATTTAAGAAATGAAAATAGCTATCAAAATGAAACAAATGCCTGATTTTGTTGCTAATTTGTTGCTTAACACTAAATATTACGATTTTCTTGCTCAAGCCGTTGCTCAAAGATGGAACAAACTAATTTCTGAAAAGTTTCTCCTACGGAAAAACCCACCCCCATATACCCCTCGATGGTGAACATCTTAATACTAAATATTTTGTAAAATGCGTTTGCGGGATAATGTGCTGCTAATTTGTTATAAATATATATTGACGTAAAGATCACAGTCAACCAAGCAATAATCACAATTTAACTTCAAAGTGATATTAATAATAATAATTTTATGTTAACGTGCTTTGGCTATATCATTCAATTTGTCTTCCTCGATGACATTATCACTTTATCTCTCTCTACTTTATATTCTAATCTAATTTATAAATGAACATCGTGCGAAAACAACATGTTGAAGAGGGGCACGATTGTTAAAAGAAAGACAAAAAAAGTTGAGCCTTTGGCGCCTTTGCTAGGGCGTTGTTTATTTAATTATTATTTCATACGGTCTATTAAAAGACTTTTTTCCAGTAAAAATAATATATGTAATATGTATATTGTCCTTTCCTTATAATTTGAAAGATATTTATGTAACTTGTTGTTAAATAAGTCAGTAATGCAAATTCTTCACGAACACTAAAAACGATATTATATAAAAATACTTTCCAGGAGACGTAATTTGGATACAAATAATTAACGAAAACGAAGAATATACATCCGTACGTGTAAAAGAGCTTATTTATTTTAGAATGAATTAGTTTAAATAGGAGTTGTATCCTTTCCCGAAGTGAACGGAAGTTCGAGTGAATTCCAAACATCAGATGGTGGTCACTACTCACTACTCCGCAGCTAAATATACACAAGAGGAAACACTTCTTGGATGGAAGTCGACGACCCAGCCTCGTGAGAGAGAATCCAAAAATAATTCCAAAATATTAATGTACATAAAAAAATAAAATATGATATAAATAGATTCGCTATTTATTATTGATTTGTGATACTAATTCAGACAAGATTGGTTCCAACAACTGAAAAACTTGGTAAAACCAAACCAGTTCAAACCAAGTGTAACATCACAAGAAAAGCAGCAATATATAGTTGTTTCTTAACTTACTTTGTTAAACAAGATTAAGGTTTGTAAACACTCTCCACTCTGTTCCACTTGAACTGCCATGGATAACTGTTATAACAAGTCACCAGTAAAAACTAAAAAGTGATAGAATGTCATAAAACTTAAGATATTGGTATTACAAATTTTGCTATTGATTATCTTCCCGACAATGTTACCAGTACCGATTTGAAATCAATATAGGGTTGCACGGGGGTGTGTTTGACCGATAGGGGATGCTTTTGGGACTAATATTTTTATGCTATTTTCAAGCAACAAATAACCAATACAATCTGTCTGTTATTTTAATTTCTGGAATGCCCGCATAGCTAATGTAAGTTTTAATTTAAGCTAGAATTGGCCCCTGTCTCTCGTAAACGGCTTGTGCAACAAAATCGTAACTAAGGTTACAAGTTAGCAACCCAAGACCCCGCAAACGCATTTTTCAAAATATTTAATGCTAAGATTTTCACATCGGTAGGGGCAACTTTTCGGAAATTAATTTGTTCCATCTTTGAGCAACAATTTAGCCACAAAATTTTGCATTTGTTTCATTTTGATTGGCATTTCCATTTCATAAATACCCACATGGCTAATGTAGCTTAAGTCTTAGCCACCATTTCTCGGAAACGGCTTGAACAACAAAATCATAATTGACGTCTCAAATTAGCAATAAATTATCAACAAAATATCCCGCAAATCAATATTACAAAATATTTAGTGTTAAGATTTTCGCCATTCAAGGGTACATGGGGGTGGGTTTGATCCGTAGGGGCCGCTGCTGGGAATATTATTTTATTACATCTTTGAGCAACAAATTTGCAACAAATTGACACATTTCTGTCATTTTGAGAACTATTTTCATTTCTTAACTACCCACATGGCTAATGTAGCTTAAGACTTAAGCGATATTAGCCACCATTTCTCGGCAACAACAAAATCATTTTTGACGGCACAAATTAGCAACAAAATATGAGCTCAGTCTGAATGCGGCACTATGAAATGGCTAATGCAACTTAATAGACATTAAATTTGTTTGGTACCGACTTTAAAAATATACTAGATAGGTATGTACATAATTTTTTACTTTCTGTGTAGGTAACAACATTGAATGTGTTATTTATTGTCTAGAGTTGTATTTTGTTACAATTATTTTCAACTTAGTTATTCTTGGAAGTCGTTTAATATTTTTTAAAAAAATGTCGTATTAAAATATATTTTCTGACTTAGATAATATTCACAAATTTTTGACTGTTTGAATTGTCCCTTATTAATCTTATTTTAGTGTTCATTTATTCATGCATTAGATGTCTAGAGGTTTTCCAGTATGAAATTTATTACATTGGCAAGGATATTAAAAATGCAACTGTTTAAATTTTGAGTTGTTATTTGATTTAGTATAAGTATAAAATTAATGTAGTTAATTTTTGCGATTTGCATTTGATTCGAATTAAATTTAGAATTTATTAAGCGAACTTACGTAGATACTGTACATTTTTTATTAAATACTGAATACCAAAAATGTAGAAAATCAAATATTTTAAGCCTATAATAAACTGTATTAAGAAAAATAATAATTTTCAAATTTTTCCTTCAGAATTCCCAATAAAGCTAACATTATTCAAATGTGTTAAAAGTGAACGAACATGTGTTGTAGCTAAAAGGATATTGGCCAAACCTCCACGATATTGCCCCGCAGCTTTCGCAAATCTTCCTCGAGAATCATTATCTTTCAGGAATTTATTACTTTTTTCGCTTAGTTTAGTTCACAAGATTGCTTGATTTCGCCGCTATCACAGCTTAGCTTGAGATTTATGTCTCACCTTAAATCCGATATAAGAAACTTTTAAATGCGTATAGATGATAAAACAGTTTCTCCAAATGGATTTCTGAACTGTTATCTGCTCGCTTCACCAATATTCGGTCGACTAGAAGAATTGATGAATTGATACTATTCTATCCTCACACGATATAAAGTTTTTATTACCAAACGAAAAGTTTTTAATACATCAACACACATTTTTGCCCTGTGGAGGTTATTACATGCCCGAGATTGGGTTCCAATTTTCAGTTATTAACTCATTCACAGAACTTGCTTGGATTTTTTTATGACCAACTATTATTTATCTGCCGTGACAAAAGACACTCGAGTTCGAAAGATTTTTACCGCTAATAGATTATATTATATTGCTCTTCTTCTTAGTGCGACTGGGAATCTTCTTCTTAAAGTTAAATTCCTATTTATTTTATTTAAACGCATTTTGTTGTATTTTTTAGTCTTTCAGTTTAGTCAATGTATGTTCATATTTCCTAAACGGACTGACCTTATGGTTGGTTGGTTGGTTGACCATTTCTATTAGCGTTTTGTGTCCATTTGGTTACTTTTAGTATATTTCAGTGTTCTGTAACATTTATCATTTGTTCTTTTTTACATTTGCAATATTTCGTTTTTTTTTTTCGGTTTTCGCGGTGTTCCCCAGAAGATTTAAATGGCAATTTAATATACCTCAGTTTTTATTTTTGATATGTGTGAAGACACTATTTGGACACGAAATCAACAGAGTTGCTTAAAGTGGGTTTTTTATATAAAATATAAAATAGCAATAATGACTATTACACTAGTCAATAGAGATTTTTAAGTGACAAAAAAATCAACAGCAAACCACCTACGTCATCACGTAAACAATAGCTTATAAGTCATAACTAACATAATTTTAACAGCAAACTCGTAGAAGTAAATGATTTGAGCCTTAAAAACCCCAAAATCTATGGGGTATTTTTGTTTTTTGCTTATAGTGTAAAAAGTAATGATCTGTTCATAATGCCGTCATTAGAAAAATTGTAGTGAATAGAACAATCTTCAAAATGATGTTTATAAATTTTTATGGCAGCATTTTTCATAAAGAAAATCTTGTAAAACCGAAACAAACGAGTGTTTTTATAAATTCATAACTTGGTCGTAACATAATGTCGTCCATAGAAAACTTGTAGAAAATCAGAAAATCTTCAGAATGAGTGTTTATGAATTTTGATCGCAGCATTTTTCATAAAGAAAAGCTGGAAAAACCCATATAAAATGAGTGTTCTTTAAAAAATGTAATAACAGCTGGATCTTTAATCTGCCTCTTAATAGTAGCTTATAACGTCTAGATTAATAACGCTGAAGATTAATATTGTACGTTAAGTAGATCTTGCAGAATTGCAATTTAAA
This sequence comes from Octodonta nipae, assembly GCA_034190945.1. NCBI lineage: Eukaryota > Metazoa > Arthropoda > Insecta > Coleoptera > Chrysomelidae > Octodonta > Octodonta nipae. The sequence goes on along the minus strand of CM067218.1, from coordinate 56,238,869 downwards.
TAATTTGAAAAAATATTTTGCAGAATGTATCGTATTAATTGCAATAGATCAATAGCAATATGAATATTGTGACCCAAACCTGGTATACTAAATTTGGAAAAGTCAGAAATCAACATAAAATCTACCTTGATTTGTTCACATGTGCTAGGCGGCTGCTGTTCATCGAGGAACATATGGGCATGGATAAAAGATAGTAAAATCCAAATTTTATTTAATTTAGGGCGACATTTGGTTGAGAACCTATAAGTGAATATACGATAAAAACAAAAAATAGTATGCGGTTATGATGTAATCCACACCGGCTATAGTGATATTGTTATGTTCCTTATGAACAAACTGCTAATAATCTGATTCTGTTAAAAAAATTATGTATTCAATCGATAGGTTTGGTATATAAAAAATATGCAAAATGTAAATACAGAGAGTTTAATAGAAAAATCAAAAAGAAAATATGTAGTACAAAAAATCGAGATAAAAAGTTTGTTTCAAAAAAATTAGGACATTCTAATAAACGTAGCTAAAGAGTAAAATCTACAATTTACATAATGGAATATTTAAAAAATCTGACTCAAAAATTACAGTGAAAATTTAGATATTTACAAAAAAAAAATTCTACCTGAAATCTACAAAAAATGTACTCAACAAAAATCACCTAATCAAAATGATTTGATTAAAAAGGATAATGGTATAATCTGTCTACAAATTAAAATCTTACCTTATCGTTTCTGAAATTTACTATCTCTTATGATATTGACATGATTATCTTATTCTTGATCCTGGAAACTCAAATCCAAATATCTCCAACTAATTCATCACCGACTAGACATCAATTGAATTCCATCTAAACGGTTAAATCGGTTCCATACCAAATAATAACTTTAAAATCCCATCTCGAAAATAACAGCTCCAAAAAAATTCTTATTTGGAACATGGCTCCAAACGTAGAACAATCTACCGTAAGACGAATCCACCATAAAACAGGATTCAAAACGTGGAAAAATCCATCGTAAGTCAAAATTCAAATATACCGAAGGATAAACCCTCCATAGAAAAATCTTCCTTAGGAAAAATCCTCCCTAGGACCCCAAATTAGAATTTGCACGTGACGAATTTATTTCGCTAAAATTGCTCTACTTACTTTCACAACGAAGGGCTAATCATATCCAAAGAAATTTTAACTATCAACGCCTCTTTATAACGGTATTCTTTGCCAAATAATACCATCAATCAGCCATCATTTCCTGACGCAGAAAAATCGAACAACTAACTTAAGGGAACGCCATTTTAGTAGCTTTCAGAAATCGCTCCACAGCTAGGCACGACTTCACTCTCTTCGAGACGAAAGATTACTCTCCTCCCGAGTTTGCGTTCCTCGAATCAGAAAATCTCCCTACTCAAATGAACCAAACATGTGTAAATCTTTACAGCACAGGAGCGGTTTCAGATAAATTGCGAATTAGAGTATATGAAATAATCTAACAGATTTTTAAGAAGAAAAGTATTTTATGGATGGCATCAAACTTAACTGACATTGTATTGTGCCAACAAAAAAATATTGTAACGGATATCGCCGGCTTAGCGAAAAGTCGAGAAGACAACGGACAAGGTACTCAAGGAGGCACCAGAACACCAAGTGGTTCAGAGACCCTACAAAAAAACAACTCTAGCCACAGCAACTCCACCGTACTAGAGGTACATAATTTCCATCAACCAAATCATAAGACTAGTCAAGAGGCTACAATTTTTTACACGTTACAGTATATATTATGAAAGTTCATAAAATGCACTTCACTTAGTATATCTTAGATTTTTGTTATAGTGCAGCAACATGTGTTAATACTGCTTGTGAGTTTGGGCATAAAAGACCGAACCTTATATGCCCTCCGATGGCTTGACAGTGGCGAATCCTCTCACTGGAAAAAATTATTTAATTAATAAACTGTATACAGGTAACTTAAAAAACCAGTGGAAAATTAGACCAATATGGGCGGGTAATAGTTATGCAAATAGAAATCTAAAAAAACTGCCAAGAAAAAAAACATATATACACATACAATACACCATAATTTTCATCTAGTTGGGGGCACTAGAAAATTCTAGATCCGCTCATGTGCCTTTGACAGCTATTGTCAGTGCACTGCTGGCTGGCTGTCGCTTATTCGTACATTTAATACAATACTGTTATTTTAAACCAATTTTCCAGCATTATAGCAAAATTCCAAAATAGACTAATTGAACAGGATTTTATGATCTTTCAAAATATCAATAGTATATCCCGATCGGGCTATTCTCGTTAATACGGTGGGATTTGTAAAATATCTCTCTAAATAATTTAAATTCCAATTCTTCACAAAACACTTTTTCAGTACTATCCATCGTAAGCCCATACAATTTTATCACTATTGACCAGTTTTTCTGAGTTTTACTCGGTAATAAATGATCCAATCTGGATGTATAGCTCTCATTATGAAGGATTTTTGGTGATATAGAACATTTCTTCATAACTTTTCATTATATATGCAAAAAACAAAATAAATTCGTATTTTTGCGGGTTTTTATGATTCAAATAGTTTTCTTCTGCGAGTTTGCTGTTAAAGTCTTATCAATTATTTTCTACAAACTGTTACTGACGTGATGATATAAACGAATTACTGTTGAATTTTATGCCCGAAAATGATTTCAGTTTTGCTCTATAAACTGGTATACAGGGTATTCCATCTCAAACGAGCCACCTTGAATATCTTGGTTATTTTCAAAACTATTGCAATAAGAAAAAACATGTAAATTTTTGTTTCGATGGGGAAATTTTTAAACAGGCCAATTCAATGGCTTTGACATTTGAGATAGGGTAAATAGGTGTTGTCGTATATCATTTGAAAGCCCTTTTTACGGACTATACCGTCATAATAATTTTTTTTATTGGAATTCCCGTTCATTTAACAGAAAACCTAACGGACCTAGTAGCAAAACCGGATTATTAAATTAAAAGTTTTTACTGCAGGAAAAAGTATTAAAAAGGAGTTCTTTTATAGTAAGCTCTTAAATCATCCTGTTTCGCTGCCACATCCTGTAATAACACACAATACAAGAAAAACATTAAATGTAAACACTCATTTATTTTACATTATTTTTTTGCTGATATTTACTGCAAGTTTGTTTATCTGTTCTGACCTTTATTCGATCATTTGAAGCATTGTACATTCACCTGTCAAGTTATTACTTTACTGATTTTTTGAATATTTAAAAGATAATTATGGTATACACATTGCAAGAACGTGTTGAGCTGGTAAGTCTTTATTACCAAAATCAAAATTGTGCTCGATCTGATGCAAGGGTTTTTAACCAAAACCATCCCGAAAGTAACGTTCCTCATAAATACGTATTGTAGTTGATTTTAAAATTTGTTGACGGGCTCAGTAATGAATAACAAAGCGGTGTCAGTGGAATTGTAAATGATGAAGGGGAAGCTGCGGCTACATTGGGCCATGTCCAACCTATACCAAACACGCAGTCTGTCCAGCAAATCTCAGCAGCTTCCGGTATTAGCAAAACTAACGTTTTTAGAATTTTGCATGAGTACAAATTCCATCCGTACAAAATTAAATTACATCATGAATTGAACGAGGATGATTGGGATCTAAGGGGGTTAACCGACATAACTGTAGATTTGGAACCATACAAATCCGCATTTATTTCGAGAAGCTTATAGTAAACATCCGGTAAAACTCAACGTTTGGGCAGGGATTTTGGGAAATCATTTAATTGGACCCCTGTTTATTCCTGGTAATTTAAATGGTGACATTTATCACAATATATTGGAAAATAAAATAATTGCATTCATAATAGAAAAATTATAAAATGATCCTCTACTACATGAAGAGCAATTGCATTTTCAACAAGAAGGAGCTCCTCTTCACTACGCCGCACCAGTTCGTCAATACCTCGATTTAGAATACCCTGGTGGCTGGACTGGAAGAAAAGGTCCTATAGAATGGCCTGTCCAATCACCTGATCTGAACTCTTTGGTTTTTTTTGTGGGGACATGTTAAATCCAAAATTATGACTCAGTCTGAGAATTTGGACGAACTACGTCAACGAATTATAGCGAAGTGTCGTCAGATAATACCGACTATGCTGAACCATGGCAGAGACGGCTTTCAGTCAAGGTTGTACTATTGTATGGAAGTCAATGGAAGAGACTTTGAACATTTGCTTTAGAGGCATTGTATTGTAATGTAAATTCGTTTTTTTTTAACTCTTTCATTATTACATGTACAGAAATTGCAATAAAAATACGACGGTATAGTCCACAAAAAGGGCTTTCAAATGATATACGATAACACCAATTTTCCCTATCTCAAATATCAAGGTCATTGAATTGGCCTGTTTATGTATAGCACGCGCTATTCACCTCAAAAAATTTCCCCCTCGAAGCAAAAATTGACCTCTTTTTTCTTATTGCAATAGTTTTGAAAATAACCAAGATATTCAAGGTGGCTCGTTTGAGATGGAATACCCTGTATTTTATTAGCAATCTAATGTAACAAAATAATAAAATGATATTGTATTGGTACTATAGTAGAAGATTTAAGAAATAAACCGACAATTAAGAATGTTTTTGAATATTTTTTCGGCTTATTCTATATATATATATATATATATATATATATATATATATATATATATAGTCACAATCTTATCAAGCCCTGTTCACCTCAAAAAATTTCCCCCTCGAAATAAATATCGACCTGTTTTTTCTTATTGCAATAGTTTTGAAAGTAACCAAGATATTCAAGGTGGCTCGTCTGAGATGGAATCCGCTGTATTTTATTAGTATATATTGTATTGGTACTATATAGTAGAAAATTTAAGAAATAAGTCGAAAATTAATAATGTTTTTGAATATTTTTTCGGCTTATTATATATATAGGGTGTAAATAGTTTGAGTGCATATATTTTAGGTGGAGGTAGTATACATATACACCAAATTAAACAAAAAACTCTAATACCACTATGGTCAGTAGGCCTTAATAACCAAGAAAATCCCTAAAACATATTAAGTAAATTATTGTCTATCCGGCAACGTCGCTCGCGTTCGAAGCAGATTCACTCTTAGCGCGAATAATAAAGGAATGACTACGCCGACAAAAAACCTGTGTTTTTGTATTGACTGATGATATTGACCTTAGAATTAAATAAAAATGTATGAAATATTTTGTTGAAAATATTTACGTTTTTAATACAAGGTATTGCAATTAGAATTTGTATTTGGCAGTTTCTTTTATGCAATTATACAAAGTTGGATAAATATGACATTCAACTCAAGAGATCTGTATATGTAGTTTTTTACCAGTTAAATTATTCGAAGAGTCATTATTACTGATTTAATTAATATTATTTATATTAGACAAGTAAATATGTAATCCTACTTACCGAATTTATTATAATGATAGAACTGAGTTGAAACAACGGATTATTCACAGCCTTTCCCTGTATAACATTCTTGCTATTCTGCAATTACGTCTGCTTTCCCCATAAATTAAGAGCATGTCATGTCTTTCCCTAATTGGATAATCGGCCATTATTTATCACAAATAAATACTGTCGCACTATTCTTAATCTTCGAACTTACACACTAATCACAACCGATTTTATTTATTTAAAAAATATATTAAATGGAAAGCAAACCACGAAGTCTACATGAAATAGATATCATTCAAATCACTTTACCGTTTATCTATTCTTATTTACAAGAATCGAAATCGCAAAAAACAATCGTAACTCTCAGTCGTCGTTAAAGTAAAATGCCACGTTGCCATATCTATTCGGAGAAACTTACACTAAATTATAAAAGCATATTTTTAGTTTAAATAATCAATTTTCATTTTTAAATTGGCTATTAAAGATGTATAAGCTATTGAGTATTTACATATTTAGGTTTACCGACATTTTGAAATTGAAAGTATTGTATTATTCACTGTAGTAAGGGTTACATAAACTCTATGTAACTTATGTGTCCTTTTTGACAAAACTATAGTTTATTTTAGAAAATGTTATGAAGCTTTTTGATTTGTTTTTGCCTGAAGTATTGTTCTTCAAAATCTTTGCACTCAAACCGTTTACATCCTGTATATATATATAAATATATATATATATATATATATATATATATATATATATATATATATATATATGTTTTAGGTGGTTTCCGGGAATTCATCCGCGTAGTTGATAACTGATCCCTGCCGGGATCGATGGTAAAATGAAGACTAGTTACTCGAATATATTCGAGTAACTAGAAGCGAAAGCAGAAGGCAACGAGAATTATGCGAACCGACCTGAAGAGGGCAGATGTGACTCTGCCGAAACGTCGTCATTTTACCATCGATCCCGGCAGGGATCAGTTATCAACTACGCGGATGAATTCCCGGAAACCACCTAAAACATTTAGTGCCCGCGAAAACTTATATATATATATATATATATATATATATATATATATATGTTACTTCTGATATTCTCACGATTATGAAATGTAATTGATTGTACTCGGGTATCTCGTTTGTTTCTCTTGTTTGTCTTAGAAAAGACACTTTTTCGGCGTTTCAATGAGATCTCACTCATCCTCTTCGGGATTACTGAAGTTGTCACTCACTAAGCATAATACAAATTGATCTGCTGCTACTTTGCGTCTTTGCTTTTATGCAGACGTCGTTGTTTTTTTTTTGGTTTTACTGCGTTTCTGTGTTCTTCGCTTCAGGCACTTGCTTTTCTGTTCGTTTGGCCGACGTACGCGAGGTTGCAGTCCTTGCACGGTATCTCGTATACACCCTGATCTTCGAGGGGAATTTTCTCTTTAGGTGACGGTATGATCTCTCCAATCTTTCTGTGTGTCTTGAATACTGTTTTTATATTGTGTTTTGCTAGTACTTTTCCAATTTTGTCAGTTGTGCCCCGTACGAAGAGCAGAAAGGCTGTCGAAATGTTTTCATCTTCTGTTGTGGGTTTTTGGTTTTTGTGTAAGTTCTCTCTGCATTATGTGGTGGTTATAGCCATTTGATGTTAATGCTCCTTTAGAATGTTCAACTCGGCCTTACTGTTTTCGTTGTCCGTTAGAGTTTGAGATCTGTGGGGTGCGGAGCAGTTTCCAGCTATATCCAAAACAGACGAACAGACAGCAGAAACAATCCTACGGAAAACAAAACCTCCGAAACGAAACCATCAATAGGATAAGTGCACCCCCTACGTTACCTGAAAAGAGACAACTCCATCGTCATACTTCCAGCAGATAAGGGAAACGCCACCGTAGTTCTGGACGTTAAAGCTTACGACAAGAAAATCAGGGACCTCCTAGACGAGTCATACAAACCAGTGAAAAATGATCCTACAACATACTTGGAAAAATCAAAGAAGGCAAAAATAAAAGCAAGCACGATAAATGAAGACATCCAGAAAAATATAATTCCAAGGGAAAAATCGTCCAGGTGCCCGAAGTTATACAGTCTCCCCAAAATCCATATACCCACTTCGGCCAATAGTCAGCGCAATAGGGTCTCCGACACATCTCTTAGCAAAATTCCTGGCTAAAGAACTCCAACCCTTTGTAGAGCAGATGACATCATATGTCAAAATCTCACATCTCCTAAACATTATACGGAATATGAATATACACAAGGACGATATATTAGTGAGTTTCGATGTTGTCTATCTCTTTAAAAAGTACCTGTGACTGAAGCCCTCCACTACATCGAAGAAAAGTACCACCCTCGAGAACATATCATCAACCTAGCGAACCACTGCTTATCAAACACGTATTTTACTTAGGCAACGTTACAAGCAAATTGAAGGGGCGCCAATGGGGTTCCTTTTGTCCCCAGTCCTAGCAAATCTTTTTATGGAAAAGATCGAATACTTTTATAATATAGCCACATGGTAGAGAACGACTCCTCAAGTTTCTGGATTATCTAAACAAAACACACCCTAAAATTACATTCACCATGGAAACAGAACAAAACAACCAACTACCATTCCTCGACCTATTAATAAAAAAGAAACCCAACGGAACCATAGGACACACAGTATACCGGAAAACCACGCACACAAACAGATATCTCAACGCAAACTCGCAACACCACCCCGCTCAGTTATTCTCAGTTGTTAAAACCCTAACCCACAGATCTCAAACTCTAACAGACAACGAAAACAGTAAGGCCGAGTTGAACATTCTAAAGGAGGCATTAACATCAAATGGCTATAACCACCACATAATACAGAAAGCACTTACAGAAAAGCAAGTGCCCGGAGAGAAGAACACAGAAACGCAGTAAAACAAAAAACAACGACGTCTACATTATCAGAACACTATCTAAATACCGGTCATCAAATAGATTTCGACCAGATGAAGATGTTAGCAAAAAGCGAAAATGATAGAACAAGGGTCGTCAGGGAATCTATTGAAATAGAAAAACGTAAAACAAACCTTAATAAACGGGACGATGCGCAACGCCTCCCACCCACTTGGAGAGCTGCACTAACAGACCGCTATATTAGCATTAAAGTAAAATCTCCAGAAAAAAGAACAAATAACGGAAAAACTCTGCCTAGACCGGTCAATGGGCAAGCGCTCTGATTGGCCAGAGCGAACATGACCACGCCCCCCCCCCCGGCCAATAGCATAAAAGCAAAGACGCAAAGTTGCAGCAGATTAATTTGTATTACTTTTAGTGAGTGACAACATCAGTAATCCCGAAGAAGATGAGTGAGATCTCATTGAAACGTATATACGGGTATATATATATATATATATATATATATATATATATATATATAGGGTCACTAGGTAACTGAACAGTTGACTTACCTAGTGACTAGTTGGGGAGTAGGCAGATTGAGGCCCCCCGATTTCGATCTAGACTCTGAAACGACGTTTCAATGAGATCTCACTCATCTTGTTCGCTCTGGCCAATCAGTGCTCTTGCCCCTTGACCTTTCTTTCCTGAAGTATATATATATATATATATATATATATATATATATATATATATATATATATTTATATCACTTCTTTTCAAAATGACTTTTTAAAAAAAATTATTTATTATTTAACAAACTTTAATACTTGATAACTTGAGTACAATAATATTAAGACTATGAGTAAGGAAAATCATCTGCCGGACTGAAGGTCGTGAATAACAATTTATAATAAATAATGTGCTGACTCTATATAAACTTAAACAATGAAAAGGAGAGAAATTCTGTGAAGTTAAAACAGCAGATGAGCATATTTTAGCTATACGAGACGAAAGTAATTTAATATGAAAGATTAAAATATGAAATGAGATATAGTACGTGAGAAATTGAAAGAAAAGTATAATATTACATTATGAGAAAAAGGTGTTATGTGTTATGTATTACAATGTTATAAATATAATATTAGAACTTATTATTTAAGATAGTCTATTAAATACTTATATAACAACTCCATTTATCCCGAAAAAGTTGATGCTATGCTTCAACTTTTCAGACCATTGGTTTGAGTTCATCTTCTTCTATGGGTTCCTGGAGTTGGAGGCTTGGGCGTCTTCTGGGGAAGAATCTGAAGCGTCTGGTTTCGCTTCGACTTCGCATTGGTGGAGGTGATGGCGGGTCATCACTTGTGGTGGCTATGGCTAGTAGTCTGGACTTTCTTCTGCTTTTGCACTTGTAGAAAATGTACAAAAGTATTAATGCGATGATGGAAGTAATGGTTAGAATTGTGAACCAAGATGTATGTTTTTTAATAAACGGCTGGTTTATTAATTTGTCTAATTCGTCGGAATATTGGTTGAGCTTGTGCCGCGCTATGTTGAGGTCGTCGGCGTCGATCTTGTTTAATCTGAGGGGTTTCAGATCTGGAACGTACTTCTTTGGTGGGATGGATTCACAGCAGTTGTAGGGTATTTGAACTGGATGGCTCTTGTATGTAATATTTTGGGAATCATCAATTAACCTTTTTGAATGGATTCGAGTATTGCCGATGAATGCATTGCAGTCTGATTGCAATTGGAGGATTGAATTGGTTGCAATGGTTTTGGTTACAACGTTGTTGCCGCTACACTTTATGGTGATTGGTAGAAGATCGGAAACAGAAATTAGCCATACATTTGAACTGATTTCGTAAACATTGTAGTCTTTGGCATACAGTATCGAAGTTTGGCAAACTTTTGGAAGGAAGGTGGACTGTTTCAAAAGCTGGGCCTCACAGATGGAATCGCTGTCAATAGGATACGGGAGAACGTCTGAACATATCCATTGAACTCGGCTTAAGGGCTTGCAGTTGTCCAGGTTCCGAAATGTGGTATACAACAATGAATCATCATTCTTCGCGATATATTTAGTTATGGTTGGTAAAATATGATGGAATCCTGTTCGGTCGTCCAGAATGGGGATTGGGTATAGACGATAAAGGATAAAAGTTTCAGGATTCACTAAAGGGATTTTCAAAACGAAAATTATTTTTGTATCTAACTGAAATGCTTCTAACTCTATAATGTCAATATATTGTGCAATATTATGGGCGTAAATTGATAAAGGTAAATTATTTTTATGCAAAGATTGAGAAACAAGTTGAAGAGATTCGACTAAATCGGCGGGGTTTATTATTGAACTGTGTAACATTTTAATACGAGCGAATGATATTGCTGACAATACATCATTTAGGGCGTCTTGGATAAAGACATAGCTTTCCATTAATGATTCGCATAGGTCTAATGTTTTGACTAATGCTTCGAAAAATGCAAGATCGTCTGAAATGTACATGATAGATTGTTTGATTTTGGCAATGTCCTTATTAAACGTTTCTTCGTCTATTTGGAGTTTCTGAACTGTTGCATTGAAGTTTTTGATTACAGAAGTCGTTACTGAAATTTGGTTCTTTAGTAAATTTTCGATTTGGTGTTCGTCATGTGTTATCTTGTTGATACAGTCATTAAAGTATTCACCATCACTAGCGTCTAAAGTTCCAGTTATTGATTTCCAAATTGTTCCTATACCATTAATAAGTCCTCGTTTCTGCCTCTTGGAGTTGTAAAGTTTAGTGTCTGCGAATATCTCTTGATATTTTAAGTTTACTGTGTCAGATATTTGTTTTAGGAGGCTAATATGAGTTTGTACTTGAGGTTTAAATATTGTCATACGGGTAGTTAAGTTTGAATGGATAGTATCGATTAAAGTGTTCAAAATGTTGTCATTGTTGGCAATTGCGTCAACAAAAGGGTGAAGATCTTTGTAGACAAGTAGGGTCCATTTATCATTTGATATTTTGACAGTTCCTTCTTTATGAAAGAAGAGTCCTACTGTGTTGTTTATAGGAGTTATTGAAAATTGGGACGTCACGATTGTGAAGAGTCCAAGTAGTCTGAAATAAAGTAATTTCTATTCAAAATACGGTTTCAATCTGTCAAGATTTACTTTTGTAGATTGATTCGTTTCGGGGTTTAGAAGAGTTGCAGAATTTTGGAAAAGTTCAGTTATCTGAAAAGGGCCATTAAATTTGTTTTGTGACTTACTTGAAATTTGGGATTCTTTTAAATATACCTTGTCGCCTATGTTATAAGTGGGTCGTTTTTCGGGTACGTGTTGATCGAAACGTGCTTTGGCTTTTTCTTTTTGTTGTTCGGTTTTGGCTCGCGCTAATTTGTAAAAATATTCCATACGGTTATTAAGATCTCTAACGTACTTGGAAATGAGGTTCTTTTGGTTGTAAAGCGTTTCCGGTGGTCTACTCGACGTGTGACCAAAAATCAACTCATAAGGAGTGAAACCATGAGTCCTATTTTTGGTGTTGTTATAGCATATGACTGCGTATGGCAGAACATTAAATGGGTGTTCGTTTGGATTTTCGGCGATATTTGCCCGGATCATTTCCGATAGTGTCGCATGGAAGCGTTCAAGGGAACCATTTGATTGTGGGTGACTTACACTAGAGAAAGTTAACTTTATTTCGTAGAGTTCACAGAGGTCTTTTACTAATACGTTATCGAACTCACGACCGTAGTCACAGTGAATTCTCAACGGAGTGCCGTAGTGTTGAAAATAAAGGATGAGTGTGTTAACGACAGTTTTTCCCGTTTTATCCTTTATAGGATATGCCTGTGTAAATTTCGTTAACTCGTCTCTAATTGTTAGAGCATAATTTCGAGTGGGATATTCAAAGATGTCGATATTGACTCGCTCGAAAGGTGTTTTCGGCGTTTCTGTGATGACTAGAGGGGAACTCAAATTTTTTCGGCATATTTTAACTTTTTGACAAATTTCGCATGACTTGATGAAATTTTCAACGCTTTTTGTCAAGCCGGTCCAGTTATACTTCTCTTTTATTCGCCTTACTGTTTCATTAATTCCGCGATGCAAATTGTTTTTGCCTTGATGGTAATGTTCTAAAATCTGAGGTATTTCATCCTATGAGGGTGTAGTTATGACGTTTTGGCATATTTTTAATTTAATGTCTTTGTCTGCAAAGACATAAGAAAAGGTTTCAAGGATTGGGAGTTCTAAGTTGTTTTCGACGTAATATGTGGTTTCAAGGTCGAATTTATCTCGTGATTTGTAAATAATGTAGAACAGAAATTGTATGACTATTTCAGGGTCAAATGGCAAGGGGATTATAAAGTATTTGCGGTCTTTAACTGATTTACTTGCGAAGGTGTTGATGGAATTGTTTTCGAATGTGATATCTTCTTCGAAAATATCGTCCATGATTCGTTCGTGTAGATCAGTTAACTTGTTTTGCCAGAAAAATGAAATAATTTGTTTATGGGATTTGTCCAGAAGTTGGGAATTAGTAGTTTCGATCTTTGAATAGTCAATTATTGATCTTGTTTTATATAAGTCAACAAATTTATTAAATTCGTTAGTAAGGTGTTCGTCAGTAAGTTCAGGTTCTGGTTCGGGTTCGTCTTCTGAGTCGGTGTCATTGAAGGCATGGATTTTTGACTGAAAATTCGCGATTTGTTGGAAGTGGTTGACTTTAATTCGCGAGAGAGCATCGGCGTTTCTGTTTATCTTGCCTGGTTTATGTTCAATTTTATAATTGTACTCTTCCAGCTTCAGTCGCCATCTGGCAAGTCTACTGCCTGGATCTTTGATCGAGAAAAGCCACGTAAGCGGGCGGTGATCGGTAATTAAAGTAAACTTACGACCAAATAAATAAGGACGGAAGGCTTTGACTGCCCACACAATGGCAAGCAATTCCCTTTCAATGGTGGAATATCTGGTTTCGGCGGCACACAAAGTGCGGGAGGCATAAGCAATCGGAAGGTCTTTTCCAACTGGGCCTTGTGAAAGGACTGCACCAATCGCGAAAGCGCTGGCGTCTGTGGTGAGAAGAAAAGGTTCTTCAAAATTTGGGTAAATAAGGATGGGGTCTGAGATGAGAGCTTTCTTTAAATCATTGAATGCTGCCTTACAATCGGAATCAAAGAAGAATTTAGTGTCTTTTTGAAGCAGTTTTGTTAAAGGTTTGGACACTTTAGCGAAATTGGGAATAAATCTTCTATAGTATCCGGCCAATCCTAAGAAAGATTTGATGTCTTTCGGGTTCTTTGGCTCTGGGAAGTTTTGGATACAACTGATTTTTTCGGGGTTTGGTTTTACACCTTGTTGCGTAATTAGATGGCCAAGATACGCTACCTCTTTTCTTAAGAACTCACATTTGTCGGGTTGAATCTTAAGATTTGATGTGCGAAGACGTTTGAAGACTTCGGTCAACCGGGAAATGTGTTCGTGAATCGTTGGGGAGTATACAATGATATCGTCCATGTATACTAGACAACGTTCATTTTGTATTCCAAGGAGGATGTTGTCCATGACACGTTGGAATGTGGACGGGGCGTTCTTTAAACCGAACGACATACGAACAAACTCGTAATGGCCGTTTTCGACTGAAAATGCTGTCTTGGGAATGTCTTTAGAATCGATCTCTATCTGATGAAAACCGGAGGCGAGATCTAACGTCGAGAAATATTGGCATTTGCCAAGTTGATCTAAAAGATCGGAGATGTTTGGCAAGGGGTATTTGTCGTCGACTGTGACTTCATTCAGTTTCCTGTAGTCAATGACGACACGCCATTTTTGTTTGCCTGAGGCGTCTAATTTTTTGGGAACAACCCAAACTGGGGAAGACCAAGGAGAGATGGAATGACGAATAATTCCTTGATCAAGCATTTTACTGACTTGTTCTTTAACCTCTTCTTTATGGACCTGCGGGTACCGATAAGATTTGGTATAGATGGGTCTGGAGTTATTTGTCTCGATCGAATGTTTGATTTCGTTCGTAAAAGATAATGCGTCGCCTTCTAAGAAAAATATGTCTTGAAAGTCTAGACAAAGGCTCGTAATCATATCTTCTTCTTCAACGTTTAAGTGATCTGTCCTGAGTTGTTGTCGAATTAATAAGTTTCTGTCAACTGGTTCAGAGTCATAAGAGTTGTTAAAATTGAAGCAGGGTTGTGTTTGAGTAAGGGTTCTATAGTGAAGTTGTCGAAATTAATTGTTTTTGGGATGGCGTTGGCGTTTATAACTGAAGTGAGGAATTCGCCATTTTGGTTTACATATACCAAGGAATTGGGTAATCTGACTTTTTCTTTTTCTATAGTATGTAGAACAGCGTCGGTATTAGCAAGGTGACATCGCAGTTTACATACTTTTTCGGTGCGGGGTTCTATAGAAATATAGTTAGGAAAATGATTAGGTTTTTGTGTGTTGGGAATTGTTGGAGATGCGATATCTGAAGAAGGCAAGGTAGGGACCTTGTGAAGAGCGATATCCTTAAAATTTGTTCTAAGTTGCTTAGATTTTAAGTCTATTACGCATTCGTAATGTTCCAAAAAATCTAAACCTAAAATGCCATCAAAGTCGATGTCGAGATTACAAATAAAAACCTTGTGGGGGTTACCAGGAGCAAATGGTACAAGGTTGACTGGGAAATTGAAATTTTTTGATCGGTGATGCCCTGAATAATTACATGTTCTTGGAATCTTTGGGGAAAATTTTTGACAGTTTGCTCTTTGAAAATTGAAATTCCTGCGCCTGTATCTATAAGCAATTTGTATTGACCAGTAGCGTCGTTTATGTAATATAAGTTTTTTGGGTTGACAGTGTGAAGGGTAGTTACAGGAACGTTTGTTTCGGGAAGTTTGCGTTCGGATTCAAGTCGTCTAAATTCATTGTTTGTATTTGTGATGTGATGTTGGTTGTTATGTCCGGTGGATGAACTGGATTTGGGAGAGAAAGAAAATCCTGATAGTTTTGGTTTTCCGGTGGGTCCAAATCATCAGTTTGATCGCCGAAGTTATCAGCAGTATGATAATTAGTATTTCCTGTGTCGTATGAATAACTATTATCTGTATAATAGTCGTAATTTATTTGATTATCAGCTGTATGATAATCCTCATATGGGTGATTATTAGCTGTATAATAATCGTTGTCATTATCGAAAGAATTTGTGCAACTTAAATGATGTGCCCTGTTTGGATTCTGGTGGAAATTAGGGTTCTTTTGAATCACTGACTGACGAGGTTGTTGCATATTTTGTTGGAATTGTCTTGACTGGTTAGGAGGATATTGATTTGGTCTAAAAGGTGACTGATTTTGCCTGAAAGCTGGCTGATTCTGCCGAAATTGTGGGGTCTGATTTTGCCGAAATTGTGAAGGTTGATTTTGCCGAAATTGTGGAGGCTGATTTTGGGAACCATTATTAGCGAAAGGGTTTGGTCTCATATAATTGTTGTTACCGTTATTGTTATTGTAAACGGGTGCTTGGTAATTTTGGGAACGACATTCGGAGGTGATGTGTCCGAATCTACCGCAAGATAAGCACTTATTATTTGGAGGATTAGGCCTTCGGAACGATTGGTTGGGCCTCGGGGGAATTTGTTTTGTAGTTTTCTGGTTCTCAAAGTACGATAACTGTAGTTCGCGTCTGATTCTTACATTGGCCTCTAAAAGGTCTTTAGGGTTACCGGCACGGATGATTTGTCCGAGACGTGGTTCTAACCCGGTTAGAAGGGTGTTAAGCGCCATAGTGTCTATTAGACTTGTTTGCGCTACCTTTTGGTCTGCGTTTAAATTGGATACCTTTTGAATATTGGCGTGCATTTTTGCTGTTAGGACTTGTAGTCGGTTGTAAAAGGTAAGTGGTGACTCGTTAGATAGTTGCTGAAGGCGTTGTAGATCTTGTATCAGGGACGTCAAATCCCTGGAATCTCCGAAATGAAGATTCAAGAGTTGTTTTAACTCTAAATAAGACGCGGGGCTACGCGAATTTATTAGTTGGGCCGCTCTGCCTTTTAATTTATTTTTGATGTGGATAAGTAAAAGGTATCTTTGATCGCCCGTCGACATGTTGTAAGCACAGTCGCATGCATTAATAAATGTTCCCAAGGAGATCTGATCTCCTTCGAACTCTGGGACGATAGAGAATATTTCGGATAGCCGATAGGGCTCAGGTTCAGAGCCGTCTCTGGGAGATTGTTGTGTCATTTTTAAATTTATTAAATGCGAGAATTGAAAAATTGTTTGAAAAATTAAGCAAAAAATAATAAAATTTCAAAATAAATGTGTAAATCGGCTAAAGTGCAATAAATTGTTACGAAAACAACAAAACGTATAATGGAGGAAAATAAATATTTGCAAACAAGGTAAAAATAAGATAAATCGAGAAATTCAAAAATATAAGGTACAAAAATAAAATTGGTATGGTTAAAAATATGGTTCGGGTTTTTTTTTTTTTGGTCGTCCGAACAGAAAAAAAATAAAATCAAAATTATTGGTAAAATTAAAAAAAATTGCGAGATGATTCCTGTTTGTACTCACATTAAATGGAACATCGATGCTGCCGTGTTCTGCAGTTGTAGTTAGTTGCCTTGTTCTACGGTTACAGTTGGGACGTCTCGAGAGGTTCTTTCTTCCTTCAAGGGATTAGGATCCGCCGCTACCAGTTAAGCTCGTTCGCCGGTTCTAGTAACGTTCTGGAATCCTACTGACTGCGCCACTTTTTATATCACTTCTTTTCAAAATGACTTTTTAAAAAAAATTATTTATTATTTAACAAACTTTAATACTTGATAACTTGAGTACAATAATATTAAGACTATGAGTAAGGAAAATCATCTGCCGGACTGAAGGTCGTGAATAACAATTTATAATAAATAATGTGCTGACTCTATATAAACTTAAACAATGAAGAGGAGAGAAATTCTGTGAAGTTAAAACAGCAGATGAGCATATTTTAGCTATACGAGACGAAAGTAATTTAATATGAAAGATTAAAATATGAAATGAGATATAGTACGTGACAAATTGAAAGAAAAGTATAATATTACATTATGAGAAAAAGGTGTTATGTGTTATGTATTACAATGTTATAAAATATAATATTAGAACTTATTATTTAAGATAGTCTATTAAATACTTATATAACATATATATATATATATATATATTTATATCTTCACAAACACAAATGTTTTTTAAAAAAATATATATTTTTATTTAAAACACAAATTAAATATTTTACTTGAAAATTACGTTAAACAATATAAATGAAATAAATGAATGCGATACAATTAATGACGCTAACAGCCATCGCATCTTTTGTGTCTTGATAATATATATATATATATATATATATATATATATATATATATATATATTTTTGTTTTTTAAGTTTTCGCGGGCACTAAATGTGTTAGGTGGTTTCGGGAATTCATCCGCGTAGTTGATAACTGATCCCTGCCGGGATCGATGGTAAAATGACGACGTTTCGGCAGTCACATCTACCCTCTTCAGAATACTGTATTCGAGTAACTAGAAGCGAAAGCAGAAGGCTACGAGAATTATGCTAACCGACCTGAAGAGGGCAGATGTGACTCTGCCGAAACGTCGTCATTTTACCATCTATCCCGGCAGGGATCAGTTATCAACTACGCGGATGAATTCCCGGAAACCATCTAACACACAGGATGCTGTGACACCCTAAATGGAAATTTCTAATACCATATTTACTTTTAGTTTGGAAAAGTGTTTTAAATTATTTTATATATTGTTGACAACGATCAGAAACAATGTATAATATTAATGAATAAGATCGGCATGGTCTCGACATGAAATGAAAAAAGACATTTTGTAATCGAGGAATGTGAAAAAATAAAGTTACTACATTTATTTTTGGCCATACTAAAAACTGTTATCCAAAGATGGAACTGGAAATTGCATACAAGTAGTTTTGATTAGTTTTATTAATTTATTTCGAAAGGTGGTTAAAACCATTCTCTAAAGTTCATAAAATTGAAGAAATTGTATACTACTGAAACAAAATTGCAGTATATCATAAATTAAAGGCTCAAAAGCATCCAATCAACGAAAATTTCCTTTTTTTAATTAGAGGAACTAACTCAGAAAACCACTGAATTTAAAGCGAAAATTTGATCGAAAGTGTAATTATTGTTGACACAATTTCAAAGTTCAATTGAATTACTGTCGTAGTATTCCCTGATAAATTGCAGAGTTTATAATTTGATTAGGTCTTTGTGTAGCTTGAAACGACTCCCAATATGGATTCTCGCTTTACAC
This sequence comes from Octodonta nipae, assembly GCA_034190945.1. NCBI lineage: Eukaryota > Metazoa > Arthropoda > Insecta > Coleoptera > Chrysomelidae > Octodonta > Octodonta nipae. The sequence continues at coordinate 56,220,260 of CM067218.1, read as the reverse complement.
ATAAAGTTTATGCCAATAATGTCATTGATAATTCAGTTACGAAAATTAAACAGTTACATAGAGCAATAATGGGAGGAATAAGTACTTAGTTTTTATCAAAGGCAAATGAAACTAAGTTTAGAAGTTAATTACTGATTTTAGATATAGAGCTTCAATAAAAATTGAGCATAATCGGCAAATTATTATTTACAACTCATTTCGTAACTAAAATTTTCAGAAAAAAAATAATAATCTTAAGTAATAGAAATGGTTGGGAAATTTATGTCCGGTAAAAAGTATATTGAAACTTTGTTCTATCTGAAAAGTATGTAGAGCGGTGAGATACATTTTTTAAAATATGGTGAACTGTCGTAAAATATTCTAACTATTACAAAAGAAACGAACTTTGAGTTACTATAAGAAAATGTTTCTACGCCTACAAGTGTCAAAATATGTTGCTCAGAAATTCATAGTTTGCAAAAGCTGTTTCATATCTACATTTATTATTTATTATTCTAAGTATAAGGACTTCTGAAAAAAAATACTTACTTTAATACAAGTAAGCAGTTAGGCACTCTGATCTCAAATCTATTTCGTCCGCCTGAGGTTAGTGCCAGGTGACTATTTCCGAGTAAAGGGGGAAGGTCAGACTGACTGGCTACCTTACCCCATGAAAAATCAACATTTACAAACTGAGTGTGTGTAAACAAGAATATAGAATAGCACCAGAAAAGTGTGAAGAAGAATGCGTTAACGAAAATGGTAAACTATGTATAGATGTAACTTAAAGTATGGAATGAGTTGGTCGATCATAAAAATAATGGAATTCACATTAATTAGGTCATTATGAAGAAGTAATAACTATTCATGAGAGCTTAATTTGGCTGTGACCTCTTTATCTGGGAGTTTAAGCTAGTATTTCAACTGTCTAAATAATGGTCCAAAATAATCCAGGAAGGAAAGAAATATAATGGAGCTGTTACATGGGACTTCGGTAGAATTTCTGTATAAGCTCCAACTGTCAAATGCTGAAACACAGAAATCAAGATACTTTTATAATAATACCCGCACGTTAAATAAGCAATTCACTACACAACAACATCTAATAACCTGGGAATTGTAGGGAAATAATTACCAAAGTTGATAAGCTAATGGTGGAATAAGCTATGAAAAATAAAGTAGATGAGAAATATAGTTGTTCCAGATACGCTGAAGAAAGAGTACTACTCAAGAGTAACTAGAGAAGCAAAGACAAACAATATGAAAACCAAAAGTGAATTGTGGCACCATAGATCTGATAGGATAAGTAATCATATTGCTGTAACAAGATAACATGCGGCATGGAAAACAAAAAAAAATAAAACTGAGAAAATATATATAAATCATTTACACATTATACAAACAGATGAGTGGAAGATATAATATGAAAAATTATTAGGGGAAGAATAATATGGTTTTATATAAAACAACTGACAGATAAAAGCTAGCTCGCAATTTAAAAACACATGAAATCTGGCAAGCTGTGCTAAAGTAGATAATGAATCGAATGTATATAAAAGCAGTTAAAGAAATTCCATATTACCAATTTTTTGTGTAAATGGCGACTTAAGAAAAGGGTCTCCCTCCTACTCTCTTCAAAAGTTATTTAAATTGAACGATGATAACCTTAGGGGAGTCAGCAATATATGATAATAAATTATACAAACTGGGTTTGGTGACGATCAAGTAATATTCGCTGACGATAGAGACGGAGCTTATTATATGTTAAGGAGCTTAACACATGGTGGTAAGAGATACAAAAGATCACTTAATCATCTATAATGGATATGTAGTAAGAACCTACCAAAGATATAAATATTTTGGGACGTGCTTGTCAAATCAGAGGAGAATTTAAAATACAAAAAAGACTCAACAAGGAAGGATAACAATATACAGCTACATCCAACCCTGTGAGACAAAAATATAATTAATAATGTGAAAAAAAGAAATGGATTTTGGGCCACGCACTTATACCGTCATAATAATGGGCAAAATTAGAAACCTGGTCAAAGGTGAAATGAGGGTTCCATGGCTATAATAGAAACTATCGAAGGCCGACGTCTAAATTGGTATGTAAATTTAAGAAGAATGTGAGAAAACCGATATAGCACTGGTATCTAACACAGCAAAAATACGCTGAAATAAACAATGGGAGACAATATATGCAGTACCAAGATTGAGAGGACGGGAGAACATGGAAACTTGGATCTCGCATAGTGTATCTTATTGTATTGCATGTATGTATACATGTTTATAAATAAAATTGCTCTAAGTAATATCAACAATATCATCACTATACTGAATAAACCCGACTAATAACGTTAATATGAAATTAGCCATTCCAGAATACTCAACAACGTTGAGTGTTTAAAATAATGGTTTGATATTAGGGTGCAAAACTGTGTTTTTACATTTTATTTGTTGCCATTATAAGGTGCTTTCTCTATACTTCTTTTATGAATCACTTAAAGAGCTTGAGTATCCGTATTGTTACAGATCGAACAAACTCAAACCGTTCTGGCTGTCGATCACGGAAAAGGAAACGCTTCCGGTGTTGGACTTCTTATCGGCGGCGCTGCTCTCGGCCGAGTACGACCGTGCCTTAAGCCGGGCATTGGCAATGGCAGAATGCCCAGTAGTGCCGTTTTTTGGAGCCTTTCTTCGAGAACTTGGAGAGATCTTATCAGCTGGCGAAGGAGCAGGCGATCATCCACTCCATCCGCCACATCCCCAAACATCAGGGAAACCCCCTAAGTCTGGAGGAAGTGGCACTCAGACGCCGAAAGGAGGAATTCATCGGGACCAACAACAACAGAGACAAGTGGTAGGTGAGAGTGATTTTGAGCCTTAACACATAAATAAAACTAAAATATTTTAATAAGCCCCATATTTTTGGTATAATAATCATCAGTATTTACCTCAAAAGCAAATTTAATTAAAAAAACAGAGACCAAGTAATTGTCTAAAATGTATTTGTAACATAATTTAGTATCTAACTTTCTCAGATGATGTCCCGTTGACCCAGTCTGTATAAAAATATATCATTAGGAACAAATAAAAACAAAAATAACTTTCAGTATAATCATAATTATGACCCTAAGCAAGACACATTATCGAAAATTATTGTTTAAGTAGCTAACAACATGCTTTAGTAACATTCATCCTTAATACGTTGAAACATTCTCGTTGATGGATAGAGATTAGTATTTTATTTATTCTATTGTTCCTGTCAGAACGATAAGTCATAGTTATCAAACTGTTGTATATTATCTGTCATTGAAATGTACTATTGAAAAATCTATTTATTCTTATTACATGGGCAAATTTGTAAATTACTGAGACGATTTGAATTGAGGCAAAATGATGTCGAGAGGCAACATTAAATCTCAGATTTAATTCACGCTCCCCACATTAGGTGCAAGTCCATGGACGAGCCTCAGTGTTAAGCAACTTATGTAGATGGTGTTAGTCTCATACAATCCTGCCCACCGAAATTTAAGTGTATTTTATATTTATTTCAATTTATGACAATATAACATGTTAATTGACAAAGTGGTATTTCAAAAATGAGGAAGATGTGCTGGTTACTAAAATTGAAATAATGTTATTTTCATTGGTCTTATATATTTTTACTGCGAGTTGACATCAATAAAGTCCAGAAATAATTTTCGTTTATTTTCATACCAAAAATATACTTCAAATATTGCACTTGGATGAATCAATCGCATATTGGCTGCATCACTGTCTGCTCTTGCTATAATGCCACATTCATAACCTGTCCCAGTAATTTTCGATTGGTCTCTAAGGAATCTTCCCAGTGTTACGTATATTTAGTCTAGTTCTCCAAAGGAATAACATTTTGTGTACTTTTTTACCGTCAATCGTGCATTCAGAGAAGTGGTTTCTGTTAACATTTTGTTATGGTTTATTGTAAATGATTAATATTTAGAGGATTTCTTTATCAGTAATGTAAAATTAAACATTGTAACACTGCCTCCTTTAATTCTGATCAGTATCGTCTTCTCCATGGTAGGGAGCCAGTCGATCCAAATGAACCACTTTCATCCTCGGATTCCGGCGAATGCATTGATCCTTTTAACTACCTCATAAGCCCATGCCTTGCAAGTGTGAGCTGTTCTTCTCGGGGTTGTATAACCACACTTAATCGTTAAATTTGTTGGGCGGTTTTTGTGGTGAACCAAAGGCCATATCACACGGCAGTCTTAGCTCCTGTCCGAAGACTACTCTGGCTTGAGTCAGTCCCTTGCTGTAGTGGACGGCTGAGCTATAAGCCAACAGAAAATATGCTCATTCCAATTAGGCTGGTTATTGCTGAATCCATTACATCCTTAGTCCGAATGTGATTCCAACGATACACTAAACCCGCCAAAAAGCTGTTCCACAGCTCTCAGACTCTGGAAATGGACCTGCGACATTTATGGCTAATATTTCAAATGGCTAGCCCACATTGACCTGTTAATTCTCCCTTTGGTACGGGTCTTCGGGCTCTTTATATCTGTACAGTCACATTTCCTCCACCAGGCTCTGGCGCCTTCGAAGTAATTTACCCAATAATATGGTTGGCGAGTTTTATTCTTACCCAGCTGACATCCGGTAGTCCCATTATGTACAGGATAGCCGGTACCTTTCTCTTTGGAACCACCACTTGGGACTGACTTAGTTTCTCTGCCGTCATTGCTCTCCCAAGTTATCTTAAACATTTCATTCTCTGCTAGCTTCCACATCCTACCGTGTCCTGGGAGCCCCTCTCTTCTTGAATGATAAGATTGGTTCAATATCTGGGTCAGCCATTTGTTCCTGTCTATAATATTTAGTTGTCCAGTCTTCATTCACCTGGAAACAAACCTGTCGTATGAGGACCATTCTGGAGACTGGCAGAGTCAGTGTTCCTCCCTTTATACTGTTTTAGCACTCACTTTGGAAATGCCCTGTACGTTTACACCGATAACATACGACTCTGATTTCTCTCTCATTTCTATCTTAACTTAATTATTTTGTTAATTCGGGACGGTACTTCCTGGTGGTTTAGCTCTAATTCTTCCTGACTAAATGAAACTGCTTGTACCTTTGAATATGATATATTCATCATGGCCTCTACTGCCAACACACGTCGCAGAATTTCATTACTATTCCTTATATTACTAAACCTCAGATTTCGTTGAACTTCGTCATCTCTAATACCATTTATAAAAAATTATTAGCCATTATGTCTTTTACCTCCTCATGTAGATATGGGTACGTTTACGTCTAATATCTGCTTCAAATTCTTGTTGACTGTCACCAAATTTTTGTGTTTTTGCCACGCAGTTGCACCTGGCATACTTGACTTAGTAGCTGATTCTTATATCTCTTTTCTAATACTGACATCATCTTCTCAAAATTACTCTGCTCATCCACTGAAAAGCACTGGATTAGCTCTAACGTGAACTTAACCGTTAACTGCAGCCACTGCTTCAAATTGTTGTTTGTACATAGGTCAAGGTGAACTACCACTAAAACGGGGACTTTTATAAACGATGCTTGGTACTTACGCTATCCTGATATGTCCCTCTCTGTAAGTCTTGTTGCATTTTCTTAATTTGTACATTAAAATATTACTTTGTACTGTATTTTGGATTAAACTGATGTCATTTATGACCTTATCTTCGAAACTATCGAAACGTTTCAGAATCTCAATTGCATCATTTATTGCTTTCATCTCTCAAGTTCATCCTGTCTCTTTGATTTCTCAGCTGTCATTTTTCTTCTAATGTGGAAAATAACCCTTCGGTATCTGGTTTATGAAGGATCTTATTCAATTTTTCACCAGCTTGTCGGAAACTTTGTTGAAAATTTATTTCGTCAATAGCAGCTTCCATACTTTTAGTTGTGTTGTGTCCATAAACAAAATTTAGATTTTGAATCCACGTAATCCCACCTCCGACATCATTTGTTATGAATTTTTAGTGTGGGTTCAAATCACTAAATTTACTTAAGAAATAATCTTCTTCATTTCCACACCAAAAATTGACTATAATTTTACACCACTTTTCTTAGACTATATGTTCTGTTCCTGATTATACGCCCACATTTAAATGTCTGTCAAAAGTACATGAAGTCTAACTTTCAAAAGGAATACTATTTTCGGTACGTTTTTAATCCTCAATAGTGCTTTATCGGATTAATGTTTTTTGTTGTAAATGATACTCTTATGGTCTTGTCATCCAAACTAAATTACACACAAAGTTTTTCTTTCGATACGCCAATTAGAAGAAGGTAAAATTTACTTCCAAGATTCCGTTACATATATAGCCAGACACAGGTGAAGGAATAAAAGCGTGTTAAAAATAGTATAAGGTTAACACAATCGCGTAATTTCTATTCCATTTTGGGAATTTTATATTAACATCACATGTGAAATATGATATTTCTTATTTACCTTTTCATCCTTTAATATGATATTATTACCCACGACACATTAGTTATTAGGTATTTGCTCTCTGCCACATGTTTGTTATGTGCTACTTCGTTGCTGTTTGAACTTGCACAGCTAAACTACTGAGCAAATATGCCGTACGCATTTTTTGTGTCGCTATTCAAATCATTATTGTGAATTCCATGATTCATCCCAAATAAATACAGTATATATGACGATCTGGGGAGCCTAAGTCACTTTTGGTAGCTGCCGAATTTAAAGTTTAATATAAATTCAGGTTACAAAACTTTTTTTCTGCTTTTATTTTAAATTCGTGCGGCAACATAACGATTAGTTATGAGTTATCTCTATAAAATACATGAAACCCCCAATATTTCGAAACTTATTCGGTCAATGGTGCTGCTGAAAAGTTCATACAAATGTCATTATATCGAAAGAAAAGAAATAATTTTGCTTATATATTATAAGGAATAGCAAACATTCACGTTCCTAGTTTTAGTAGTTTGGCTATTGCTGAAACTAAGAACGTGGACGTTTGTACACAGCTTTCGTTTGTGATGCAGGGAAGCACCAAGAAAATATTTCAATTATTTTACCTTTACGGATATGAAAATGCAGAGAATGACTGAGCTATTATAACACGGCTAAGTGTAGAAAGCTAAAATTTAGGACCGGGATTGCTTTCATAACGTAAATTTTCGGTAATAAAGGTATTTTGTAAATTTAAACTATAATGGGGTGAAGGCATGAAAATTATAATTGTAGTTGCTCACGGTAGATAAATAATAATGTGTTTGAGGGCTTATCTCAGAAAACTAAATGGACATTACATTCATAAAGTAGCGAATAAAATTATGGAAGAATATTGAACTAAAAACGCTTGAACCAACTTGAAATGTACAGTTATGTCCGTAAAGAGATATGACGTCCTCTAACGGATCCAGAGGGGGGTTAAGAGGCTCAAGCCCCCCCAAAATCATCTGAGTGGTATGCTTTTTTAGTGTTTATTGTGCTAAAATCAACCTTCAATGACGTCAACCCCCCCCTCCAACGAGATCAAGCCCCCCCCCAAATGGCAATCCTGGATCCACCCCTTATTAGTAAGGGAATACCATTTTACGTACGAAATGGTAAATATTATTACTGAATTAATTCGGCCGATACTTGTTGGAAATTCATTATAATAATTAACTGATACTACAATTGCAATTTCCACAAATTACGTTTTTTGAGAACTGGAACTAGACTAGTCTAGTTCCTTGACAAAGACATTAGTCGAAACGCGTCGGACAGTTTTCAAAAAACGTAATTTGTGGAAATTGCAATTGTAGTATCAGTTAATTATTAAATATTATTATTTGTTACATAAGGAAATTATACAGAACAGTTATCGATTTAATTGAAAGTTTTGTTATATAAATTATTTGTTCAACAAGATGACAGTAATCAACACGAAAAATAAATTTACTAATGACTTTTGATCTTGTATGCGGTACGTGACACTTCAGATATATTCATTCTAATTATGCAGTAAATATCGGTGATTGACATTTAAGCATAAGTAGTGTCATTTGAAGTTCTTGACTTATCATGTACCTATGTTTCAGTGTAATGTAAAAAACTCTCAAATAAAAATCGAGAGGTTTCAGTGTTTTTTGTTTAGACATATTTTTAAATTTTTATTAAATGAGAATGATCATGGGCAGTGTCGCTAAATATATTCCTTTGTCACAGATTCATAACATTTGTATTTAATTTCTTTAAATGTGAATTTTTTGTACAGTAGTAACAAATCTTACATTCAAATTCTCCGGTTAAAGATTAAATTAAAAATACTAGTCTTTGTTGCGTGTTTGTGAATTAAGCAGGCATCTCAGATTCTAGAGCAAGAATATAAAATATAAAAAAATTGATGGTATATCATCAACTTTTAGGGGAAGTTCTGAAGTTCCATACATTGGGTTGGATCTAGGAGGCTGTGCAGCTTTCCCGTGGACTTAGGCTTTGATGGGCCTGGAAGTGGAGCTGACTCGGCATCGAGGCTGGTCTTCCTGAACCTTGTCTTGATTGGTTTGATACAAAGGAACATAATCACAATTACTGTTAATGTGATTGTGGTAATTGTGAGCCATGATGTATGCTTCTCCAATGGTGGTTGATTCATGAGCTTTTCCAATTCCATTGAATATTGGGCAAGCTTATGGTTGGCAACATTTAGATCTGTTACATCTAAATCCTTCAATTGTAGGGGTTTTAATTTGGGAAGTTGATTTGCGGCTGCCATGCCGTCACAGCAGCTATACGGGATGTCCACTGGATGGTTTTTGAAAGTGATGTTCTGGATGTTCTTTGACGTTCTCGTAGCATGTACCCTGATGTTGTCAATAAAGGCATTGCAATCGGACTTGATTTGCAATAGCGAATTTGTCGTGATGGTCTGCGTTACGACATCTTGTCCCTTACATTTGATGGCTATAGGTAGTGGTCTGGAAATTGAAATCAACCAGAGGTTTATGTCGATCTCTTGTATGTTATATTCTTCCGCATATAATATGGAAGTTTTGCAGGTTGCTGGAAGTGTGGCTGGCTGTCTGAGAAGCTGACCTTCGCAGGTGGCATCTTTGTCTATTGGATGTGATATAGCTTTGGAACAAATCTTATGATGTTTAGTTAAAGGCTTGCAGTCACCCAGGTCTTCGAAGGATGTGTATAATAACGAATCGTCATCTCTCGCGATAAATTTTGTCATTATTGAAAGTATATGATGAAACCCTGTTCGATCATCCAAAATTAGGGTCGGATAAAGGTGGTAAAGGGTGTAAATCTCAGGATCAACTAAAGGAATTTTGAGTACAAAAATGATTTTGGTGTTGATTTGAAAAGCTTTCAATTCTATCAAATCAATGTACTGAGCAACATTTGAACTGTAAATAGGGAGTGGTAAATTATTTTCATGTAGTGACTGAGAAATCTTTTGAAGGGAATCGACCAAATCTACTGGGGTTATGATCGAACTATGTAAAATTTTTAAGCGGGCGAAAGAGACTGCAGTTAAAACATCATCGAGAGTGTTTTCGATAAATATGTAACTCTCCATTAGGCTTTCACACAGATCCAAGATATTGATTTGAAATTCATGAAAATCAATATCATTTGAAATGTATAAAATTGACTGCCTTATTTTTTCAATGTTATTCCAGAATAGTTTCTTCTTGGATTGAAATTTTTGTAAAGTGTTGTTGAGGCTCGTAATGACTGAGGTTGTTACAGATATTTGTTTCTTTACTAAGTCCTGAATTTGGTGTTGGTCTTTAGTAATTTTAGTTATACAGTCATTTATGTATTCACCATCTGTAGCGTCTAAGTTTCCTGAAATAGCTTTCCAAACTGATCCCAGTCCGTTAATAAGTCCGCGTTTTCTTCTGTTAGTAGGGTAAGTTTGAGTGTCGGCGAAGATGTCTGTATATTTAGAGTTAACGGATTTAGAAATTTGTTTCAAGAAGCTAACATATGTTTGTATTTTTGGTTTAAATGATTTTGTATTAGTTGTGTTTTCGTTAATTGTCTCTAAAATTCGGTTTAGTATGGCGTCGTTATTTGAAATAGCACCTCTGAAAGGGCTGAGGTCTTTGAAGACAAGAAGTGTCCATTTGTCGTTTGAAATTTTAAGTGTGCCTTCTTCATGCAAGAAAACTCCTATTGTATTGTTAACGGGTGTAAGAGAGTATTGTGGGAGCTTCACGACTGAAAACAGTCCTCAGAATCTGAAAAGAAGGGATTTATTCAAAATATGGTTTTAGTCTGTCAAAGTTAATTTTACTGATTTGGTTAGTCTGTAAGTTTATAACTGTGGCAGAGTTTTTCTAATCGCGGTAATTTCAAAAGGTCCATTGAATTTGTTTTCAGATTTGCTTTTAATCTAAACTCTTTCACGTAAACTTTGTCGCCTACTTTGTATTCTGGTTGGTTAGCCGAAACATGTTTGTCAAATCTAACTTTAGATTTTTGTTTTTGTTGGTCGGTTTTATCGCGGGCAAGTCTATAATAGTAGTTCATTCTGTTGTTAAGGTCCCTAACATATTTGGAAATGAGTTTTTCCTGATCATATATTGTTTCGGGGGGTCTACTAGAAGTGTGCCCAAAGATGAGTTCGTAGGGCGTGAAACCAGTAGTCTTATTTTTAGTGTTGTTGTAGCAGATAACTACGTAGGGGAGGACGTCGAATGAATGTTCTTCAGGATGTTCAGCTGTATTTGCCCTTATCATTTCCGCTAAAGTCGCGTGAAACCTTTCGATAGAACCATTTGATTCAGGATGGTGGACACTTGAAAAGGATAGTTCTATGTCATAAAGTTCGCACAGGTCCCTTATGAGAGTGTTATCAAATTCACGTCCATAATCACAATGGATGCGAAGAGGTGTACCGCAATGTTGGAAGAATATTAGGAGGGTGTTTACTACAGTTTTAGCTGTTTTGTCACCAATTGGGTAGGCCTGAGTAAATTTGTTGAGTTCGTCCCTAATAGTCAGTGCGTAGTTTCTAGTTGGATATTCGAAAATATCAATGTTGATACGTTCGAAGGGCGTTTTTGGTGTTTCAGTTATGACAAAAGGAGCACTTAAGTTTTTTCTACAGAACTTTACCTTTTGGCAAGTTTCGCAGGACTTAATAAATTGCTCTACACTTTTGATTAGTCCAGTCCAATTATACTTTTCTTTTATAAGTCGGATGGTCTCGTTAATTCCACGGTGAAGGTTATTTTTGCCGCAGTGGTACTGCTGCATTATAACGGGAATCTCGTCTTGAGAAGGGGTTGTCACAATATTTTGACAAATTTTAAGTTTTACGTCTTTGTCTGCAAGTATAAAGGATAGTGTTTCAAGAATCGGTAGTTCTACGTTCTACGTCTTAGTTGTTATAGAGAATGTTGAAAAGATGTGCAACAACTGTTCCAGGATCAAAGGGTAAAGGGACAATTAAATATTTTCTATGCCTTACAGTTTTACTGGCTGGAACGTTTAGAGTGTCAGTAGTGAAGTTTGGGTCTTCTTCGAAAATGTCTTCGATGATTTTGTCATGCAGGTCATTGAGTTTATTTTGCCAGAAGAACGTGACTATTCGTTTGTGAGATTTGTCTAGAAGTTGGGCGTTAGAAATTTCTATTTTTGAGTAGACAATTATCGACTCGGTTTTATACAATTGAACAAATCGATTAAATTCTGTTGTCATGCGTTCGTCATGATCATCGCGTTCTTGATCGTTGTCGGAGTCGTCGGAGTTATCGTGACTAGTACCTGGATGGGGTTGTTTTGGGTCGCTTTCGTTATTTGCGAAAATTTTTATCTTTGAAAGAAAGTCGGTGCATTGTTTGAAGTGATTAATTTTGATACGGGAAAGAGCGTCTGCGTTCAAGTTTACCTTGCCGGGCTTGTATTCGATTTTATAGTTATACTCCTCTAGTTTGAGGCGCCATCTGGCTAGACGACTGCCAGGGTCTTTGATCGAAAAGAGCCAAGTAAGCGGACGGTAATCACACAGGAGTGTAAACTTTCTCCCAAAAATATACCGTCAGCAGTGCTTGACCGCCCAAACAATAGCTAGCAGTTCCCGTTCGATAGTGGAATATCGAGTTTCTGCAGCGCAGAGTGTCCGGGAAGCATATGCTATAGGAAGATCTTTTCCTACGGAGCCTTGTGAGAGAACCGCTCCAATTGCAAAAGCACTAGCATCAGTAGTGAGCAGGAATGGTTCTTCGAAATTTGGGTAGATCAAGATAGGGTCAGATACAAGGGCTTGCTTCAGTTCGTTGAAGGAAGACTTGCAATCGGCGTCGAAGATGAATTTGACGTCTTTCTGCAGGAGTTTCGTTAGGGGCTTTGAGATTTTGGCAAAATTGGGGATAAAACGTCGGTAATAACCGGCGAGACCAAGAAAAGATTTAACATCTTTAGGAGTTTGGGGTTGAGGAAAATTCTGGATACATTCAACCTTTGAAGGGTTTGGTTTTACTCCTTCTTGGGTGATCAGATGACCTAGGTAAGCAACTTCCTTACGGAGAAACTCACACCTGTCAGGTTGAATTTTCAAGTTTGACTGTCTAAGACGCTTAAAGACTTCTGTCAAATGGGACATATGCTCATGGGTGGTTGGTGAATAAACGATAATGTCATTCATGTAAACAAGGCAACGTTCATTCTGGATGCCCAGAAGAATGTTGTCCATGACCCTCTGAAAGGTAGAAGGTGCATTTTTCAGACCAAATGGCATACGAACGAATTCGTAATGGCCATTGTCAACAGAGAAACCGGTCTCTCAAGGATTTCCAACTGGTGGAACCCGGAAGCGAGATCCAGTGTCGAAAAGTATTGACACTTACCAAGTTGATCGAGGAGATCAGAAATGTTGGGCAGAGGATATTTATCGTCTACAGTTAGTTCGTTTAACTTCCTATAGTCGATAACAACTCGCCACTTTTGCTTACCAGAAGCATCGAGTTTCTTAGGGACGACCCATACGGGGGAGGACCAAGGAGAAGAAGAGTGCCTGATTATGCCTTGATCAAGCATTTTGGCAATTTGAGTTTTCATTTCCTCCTTATGGACTTAAGGATATCTGTAAGATTTTGTGAAAACGGGCTTGGCATTATTGGTGTCAATTGAATGTTTTACTGCGTTGGTAAAAGACAAAACATCGCCTTCGAGATAGAAAATATGTTCGAATTCTAAACAGACGTTTGTGATAGGTTCTCGCTCTTCGTCATTAAGGTGTTCTGTACGAATTTGTTCCCTATTAGTTAAGTTTCTGTCTAAGTTTATAGAGTCAGAGTAATCCTGTGTATTCAAATTTAAGAGAGGGTGTGTAAGGTCAATGGGTTCTAAATGAAGATTGGAAAAATTAACAGTTTTAGGCATCGCGTTCGCGTTTATTATTGAGGTCAGAAATTCTCCCTTTGAATTAACGCGTACAACTACATTGGGAAGTCGTACTTTGTCAATTACTTGTGTCAGTAAAATTGCGTCAGTATTAAAAAGGTCGCACTTGAGTTTGAAAATTTGTTCGGTTCTTGCTGGAACAGTTATTTGATTGTTATAAGTGCAAGTTGGCATTTTAGTATTGGGAATGTCTGTCGGTTGTGTGTTAGATTGATTGTGATCGGGCACTTTATGCAAGGGAATAGTTTTGAAGTTCGTAATTAACTGTTTTGATTTCAAGTCAACAATACATTCGTAATGCTCAAGAAAATCAAGACCTAATATTCCATCAAACTCAATATCTAGATTGTAGATAAAAACCTTATGAGGGTTACCTATGGCAAATGGAATAAGGGTTGATTCAAAAATAGGGATTTTCTCGTGAGTAATACCTTGGATTGTCACTTTTTCGGGAAATCTTTGACGGAAATTTTTGACGGTATTTTCTTTAAAAATGGAGATACCAGCTCCGGTATCGATGAGAAGTTTAAATTTTTCGGAAGCATCGTGAATGTAATAAAGATTTTTAGAGTTTACCGTTAAAAGAGTACTTAGAGAAATACTTGTTCCGGGAAATTCGTATTTGGGTTGAAATCTTCCAGATTCAAATTTTGGATTTGGGTTTGGACTTCGGAAATAGTAGTTGTTGAATCCGGGGCTGATCGAGGCTCGGGAGAGCTAGAAAATCCTGGTATTCGTCGGTATTGAAAGGTTCAATGGGGGTATCGTCTGGTATTTCTTCGAAGTCGGGGCTTACATAATTTTGATTTCGTCAAAATAGTGTTGGTTATTATCAGTATAATAACCGTAATCGTTTTCAGGATGTTGAGAATATTCACCATTTTGATGGTGGTTAAAATGATGCGTCCTTTCTGGACGATAGTAAGGGTTGGTCTGTATTACAGACGGTCGGAATTGATTCAGTTTAAAAGGGGGTCTTTGAAAATTCGTCTGTCGAAATGGTGGACCTTGATTGTTAGTATTTGGGGGTGGATTTGGCCTCGAAGATTGATTTGGCCCTATAAAATTAGGTCTACTGCAATGTGGCCTAATCTACCACAATTTAAACATTTCGGTGGTTGAATGGGTTTTCGGACCTGAAATGTGGGTTTAGGAGGAGCAGATTTGTGAATTTTTTGCTCTTCAAAATATGACAACTGAAGTTCTCGTCTGATTCGAGAGTGTGCCTCCAGAAGGTCTTTGGGATTGCTGGCACGAATTATTTGGCCTAGATGTGGTTCTAATCCTGTAAGAAGTGTATTCAGAACCATCGTATCTACAAGGGTTGTCTGAGCGTTAGCCCAGAGCATTTTTGGATGCATGAGTGCATTTTCGCAATCAAAACCTGAAGCCTATTATAAAAGGTCAGAGGGGACTCATTAGAAAGTTGTTTGAGACAGTGGAGATCGTGGATCAAAGAAGACAGACCGCGCGAATCTCCGAAATGTAGTGTCAAAAGCTGTTTAATTTCTAAATATGAAGCGGGGTTTCTCGAGTTGACCAACTGAGCCGCTTTGCCTCTAAGTTTATTTTTAATATGAATGACTAGCAGATATTTTTGCTCTGCAGTCGACATATTGTACGCACAATTACATGCGTGTATGAAGGTGGCCAAGGAGATCTGGTCGCCTTCAAATTCCGGAATAATGGAAAATATTTCCGATAACCGGTACTTTTCGGTTTCATCAGAAACTACATTGTTTGTTGCTTGTGCCATTTCGATGTGTTAGAACTAAAAGTATACCCTAGTTGAAAAATAATAAAAGAATAAAATAAACGAGGGATTGTAAAATGGGTTTCAAGTAAAATATAGTGTAAAAATTATTAAGCAAATGTATGTAAATGGGGTATAAACCATATTTTGGATAATAAAACGGTAGATCAAAATGAAATAATAAAATAAATATATAAAAGTAAATCAAAATATATCAAATAAATATTTCAATTCAAATAATCAAATAATATCTCAATTCAAATCAACATAATCAAATAAATCAAATTATCAATCAAATAATCAAATTAAATCAAATATCAAATAATCAAATAAATCAATCAAATAAATTCTTTCAAACCTTAAACGTTAGACGATTCACTACTACTCACATCAACAGGAACATTGGAAGATCCGTGTTCTCCTTTTTATCGCAGTTGGGACTTCTTCCAGGTTCTTTGCTCCGTTGAGGGATAGGAATCCGCCGCTACCAGTTAGAAGTAAGCTCGTGTTCTAGTAACGTTGACGGATCCTACTGACTGCGCCAATTTGTTATATCACACTTCAATTAATTAAATTTTTAAAAAAGATTTTTTTATTAAAACAAATACAATTATAACTTTAAAATAAAAATGAAAAGTAATAATGTAACTGACAAAAGTTCTGAGTAATAATGAATACAACATTAGAGCAGTTTTACAATTTATAACATATAATATGCCGAATAAGCAAAGTCGACGCTGCAATTCCCACGGATGTTGGCGGCGCCCTAAGATGACACCACACGTGTCGCTGAGTCAGCTGGGAGTGTTGAACTATTGTTGCGATATAAGTTCGTGCTAAGTTCATAGTATAAACTTATATAACACATATATATATGTTTTAGGTGGTTTCCGGGAATTCATCCGCGTAGTTGATAACTGATCCCTGCCGAGATCGAGGGTCAAATGACGACGCTTCTAGTTACTCGTAATCGAGTAACTAGAAGCGAAAGCAGAAGGCTACGAGAATTATGCGAACCGACCTGAAGAGGGCAGATGGGACTCTGCCGAAACGTCGTCATTTTACCATCGATCCCGGCAGGGATCAGTTATCAACTACGCGGATGAATTCCCGGAAACCACCTAAAACATTTAGTGCCCGCGAAAACTTAAAAACAAATATATATATATATATATATATATATATATATATATATATATATATATATATATATATATATATATATATATATATATATGACTTGATTGATTGAGGTACCAAAATGTTCGCCTGGAAGAAAGCTTTCAAGGTGAAAAAAATTAAACTGTAAGATGAAAAAGGCTTTCTGAAAAGAAAATACGTAACCTGTTGGCTCGTTTTGCGGCTGAAATTGAACCCGAAGGATACCCGTTAATGGCTGGTGGGATGAGATGACAAAATCCATCATGGCAGTAAAAAATTAATATGGGGGATGTATTTTCAAAATCAATACCTTATTTGGTACATGTGAGGATTTTGGGGTCGTTGATTATGAAACTGAGGTCGCTTTTCCAAAATTCAAGTTGGGGGGTCCAAGATGGCCGACAAAATTTTCACAAATCAACCGATTTACATACCAAAAATTTAGTATTCAGACTGTTTTGGGGTTACTGTGAAAGATTAAAGATAGTGATAGATATTAGCAATTCTGTTCCAGATCATTTGACTTGGTATTTATAAAAGCAACTCCAAAGACCCATATATATCAAATTTCAGGTATGTCTGTTAATTTTTTAATTTCATTTATCCGCTATTATACTCACCTAACTATTGCTAGGGGAGGATAATAAAACAGTTTCTGAGGAGGATTTAGCTCTAGAAACGGTGCAACGAATTCACTATTACTAATCATCATGCAGCTGGCTTCTTTAAGATTCCTCGAATCCAATTTTTTTTATTTCATCAAGACCTTGTAGTTGTACCATTCTACTCTATAGCTAACAGCGGTGCTTATTAAGTGGTTGTTAAGTTGCATTTGTCCACGTGTCTTTGAGAATTGTTGTATTGTTGATCGATATATGTGTGTCCACACTCACTAAATACACTGTTCAGACAATTCTTATAATTTTCGGCTGCTTTTAAGCCTGAGATATATTATTTGGTTTAAGAACAGTCTTAACTTCTTATTTCCTTAGCGATGTGTTGGTTGTTAATAAGAACCAAACAGAAACACCAAAGAAAATTATGGGTATAATACAATATATTTGGTGCTTATTAGAAAAACTTAAACGCCTAAGAAATATATACCAGCTAATAATACATGCATTAAGGTTACAAAACCGTTTAACGAATTTCACAATTCTAAGAATATCTTGTACACTATACCTTATGTTTGTGGGAGAAAAAGCAATATCAATAAAGCATTTCTCGGAGACACGTAGGCAGATCAAACTTAGCCAACCACGCATTAAACGGCATTGATAGCCATAGAGCAGAATAGGACAATACCAAGATCTTGATAAAAGAAAAAAATGTAAAGGGAGGAAATAATTATTGCAAAGCAAGTATAATCGCAACACAGTGTGTACTTATGAAATTTTCGAATAGTAAGATAAATTGTCACTGTCAAATTATTTAATAAATAATAAATACAATACATTACACACCTAAACAAATATCCAAGATTGTCAACGGGTCCAGACGTCTCCACTACAAAGTAAACTCCAATAAATAGACGCAATAATCAAAGACTTCCAAAACAATAATTCCGAAATTACTACATAGTAGAAGATCCGAACCTAGGTCGACCTTCAACGAGCTGATAATAGAATGAAACATATTTTATAATATATTTAGTACATTAAAATTACATTAAAAATGGGTTGCCTATAAAAATTCTCGCAGACTATTTTTAATTATTTAAAAAAAAAATTTAATTAAATGTTGCATCATCATGATAACAAGAAAATTTTATCATGAGTAAAAGTATAAAATATGTAGATATTGCAGCTATTGGGTTGCCTATTATTTACCTAGATGAACTACTGGGTTGCCAGACATAAACAGGTATGTCGATACCAGTCACTTTCACTTGATTGGATAATAGAAAAAAAATATATCAACACAAGCACTGTTTTCTTGCGAAAACGATATTTCTATTGATATTTTTTATGTGGCTTAATGCAACTGATTCTATATGTGCGAAGTTAAACCCTGAAAACTACGGTTGACATTTAGATGAGTTTTTAAAACCAAAACGTTTTATCGGAGGTCAAATCTTTTGAAAATCCAGGACATTATCATCTAATGAACCAGATGAATTCGAAAATCACATTTATACTTCTGATGAATCAGATATTAAATAGAAAATATTTATTAAAATTTATTTTTCAATAATATTATTTTTTATATTTTTGCTGTTCTGGAAAAAAAATTAAATGCAATACAAAATCTTTAGTCTATCATTGTTGGTACTTTTTAATTAGAATTTTCGATTATCAACTTTGTTTCTCTTTGGTTTTTTCCAGAATAAAGAGCATAAAAGTTCAAAGTAGGTAATTGATATTTAACCCGTTTTTAATATATTTTTTAATATACTAAATTTATTATAAAATATGTTTCATTCTATTATCAGCTCGGTGAAGATTGATCTAGGTTCGGGTCATACACTAACAGTATAATAATTATCTCTCTTCTGATTACCTAATCATGTATTACTAAATATTTAAAATAACGATATATTTTTTACTGACTTCTTAAGTTAACCATACCAACAAGGATGTATAAAATCAGGGCTTTATCAGATAATACTTTTTTGTTTTTGAATATCTTTAAGCTTAGCTGAAGGTTCAGTTCCTCATAATTATATGTGCATTGAAAGTTATTATCTAAATAATAATACATACGGGCCTTAAATTTTATAATATTTCATTATTGCTATAACTCAAGCCTATCTTTTCTGTTCCAGTTCATATCGGATTACAACGGCGAAGACCACCATTTCACAACCGTAGGACCTGGAGGGTTTATTAATTTAGAAAAAATTTATCGCACCCAAGCTGTCATGGACCACATTTCCTCATGTCATCAACATTATCATACTAGAAATCGATTATCTCCTACAAGTAGCCTCATCGAATATCTTAAGTAAGTACGACATATCAATCAATTCCTTTCCATTAGTAGTCCTTCATCATATAACAGTTTGCGACAGCCAATACTCGCTAAATTAACATGGCCTGTATATTCTATAAGTGGATCAATTACGCCCTTCTTGAAATAAAGTATTCAAACTATATAAAAAATAATAAGTAAAACAGCAAAACTTAAGCTCCACAATAAGCTATTTTAATCAGTTGTGACTACATGAATCTCTAATTTATCTAATATATAAAAAATCTCGTGTCAAGGTGTTAGTGTTCGAACTCCGCTGAAACCGCTCGACCGATTTGTATGATATTTTTTATGTATATTTGATAGGTAAGTCCTAAAGTATATTTCATACCGCTAGGTGATTAGAGTGTCATTATCCAGAAAAAAATATATATAAAGTTTAAATCTGGAGAACAAAAAGTAACAGAGACATGAAACTTAGTGTATATACTCCTCTCTCCAAACACATAATAATGGGTATTATGATTTTGCAAAAATTTAATTAGCTCCTGGAGACAAGTGTTTTAAAAAATTTAATATAATGGATGAACAGGGGGGTACTATTGTTTTAGACAGAATTCAATATATGCGAAATAGAAAGTAATTCTGGTGTGTAAATACTCTTCTAAAATAAACATAAGGGGGTTTTATCAATTTGAGAACATTCAGTTATCCGATAGTTTGGTATGACGTACCCTAATATAGAATTGTCGATTTTGATAACTAAAATAACTTTAGAATAATACTTATTACTGTAATATGATAAACTAACACAATTCTACTTATAAAAGTACTAATATTTCCATATAAAACAATGTAGTACTTTTTACGCACAAATCAACCATATTTAGAGACTATGACTTAATATCTAAAAATTTGGGAAACTGAGATTAACACAAAATTGAAGAATGAATCTGTCTTATATAATTTAGGGTCTAAGTGTTTATTGGGAAATAACACCACACTTTAAAGGAAATTGCTGTATATTCCAAACGTTTCGGGGTCTAGATCAGACCCCGTTGTCAATGGCTAAGAAACTAATTTCTTAGCCATTGACAACCATAGCTTTTGCTGAATACGTATGATTCATTGGATTGTTCCAATTTTAGAATATAGAATGTTTTTGCATCGACAATAGCGAATATTTTAATTCCATACTTTACTGGCTTGTTTGGAATATATACATGAAACGCACGTCGGCCTCATAACGATAGAAGTACTTCACAATTGTCATACATTTTGCAGCTACATAGTGTAACATATCAATATCTCTCGTATTGGAGGTAAGTTAACAATTTTTTTCTCTCTTCTCTGGTGTCTTTATCGTCAAATCGGCGACAATTCTGCAGAAAATAGAACTGCTATAGATTCATTGTAGATCTAAAAATGTCTGTGTCCGTGCCATCTGTACGCCACAAATCATTTAGATTCTGTCTATTAGACCTACTAAATACAAGTCCGAAAAACGACCATGGTCGTTATTTACATTAGAATCTGCATTCTGTTCCAAATCATTTTCCGTGCTGCGCTGAAAGCAGTGATCAATTTCTCCATCACTACGTGATTCGCCACTTTCATCGCTGGAAAATTCTTCTAAAAGTTGAGCAAGCCGTCTCTCATTTTGCTCATTAGACATTTTGGAGTTAACACACCCACAAACAAGGAAATTTAATTAATATACGCATAAAATCAAAGGGCAATGCATTTTAGATATATCTATATCTGAAAACGCCAACGTCACCCTAAATGTAAATGAGAATCAAAACCGGTAAAATACACCAAATATGTCTAAAATGTGATAAAGGACAAAACTATCAGAAATTTCAAAAATATTAAAATAATGTATTTTTAGAAGCATTTGTTGACAAATAATTTTCGCTCATGAATGATAATGTTATAATAGGTAATCTAAAAATTAGGAGATGTGAACATTACCAGATTACAAAATGTTCAAGATAAATATCTTAAATATTTGTCTAGCCCGCGCGAAGCCGGGACGGGTAAGCTAGTTACTGTATAAGGTTCTCCAGAGTTAAAAATAATTTGGTCAAGTGCGAGTTGGACTCGCATACTTAGGGTTCCGTACCACCTTCAAGATTCGAATATTCCAGTTTCAGACAAGCAGGGAATGAGTGCATTTTCTTATACTTAGCATTATATCTTTTAAAGGAAGCGTTTTAAATTTATCAAAAATATACACTTTGATTTTCCACACATAGACTTTTTATTTTATCTGCTTTAGGATTCGCTTGATTTTTATAACAATACATATGTCTTTAATTTTCTAATTTGGCCCCCAAAAAGTAACATTAGAGTTTTATTTTACTAATAAACTTTCAGAAATGCCTTTTATAATCTATTGTCTGAGTTTTGAGGCTCTGTAGATTGGAAGAAAAACGGCAAAATAGGTCAAAGTTTAAATTATAAATTATTAAATCTGTTATTCAGATTATTTTAAAATGTAAATAAAATATATTTTTCAAATTTTAAATAGTGTAGTTTCTAAAGTGGGAATTAAGTCGATGTTTAAAATTTTTAATATCTTTTACACAAATGATTTAAAAATATGATATATTTGTAATTCACATAATGAGCCTTTTATCTGATATATTACATGATGCGTTTGAAAATTGAATCTTTATTTTCCATTTAATTGTATAATTTGTCCCTATGGGGGTTTTCTAGTAATTTATTTTCCGTTTAATTCTATTATTTGGAGGCCAAATAATAGAATTAGGTTTTTTTTCATATTTTTCCTATAAACAAAAAAATGAGGTCTTAGAGTTTGGGGAATAACGGGGAGAATGGGTATTTTTTAAATATTTTTTTAATATATTTTAAAATATATTAAAAATTAAAAAAATATATTTGTACCTATTCGTCATAATGAGCCCTGGGATTTGATATATTACATGAGCCGTTAAAAAAAATTATATTTTTTTATTTTCCATTTAATTCTATAATTTGCCCCCCAAAATGAATATTAGGGGTTTCTTCTTATTTTTCCAGTAAAGTTCAGGTGAGGGGCTATACTTTCAGTTTTTCAAAATTTTTTAGCTTATGGTTTCGGAGTTAAGGGAGGGAATGGGTAAACTTTTTTATATTTCTGTTAATATCTTTTAATTAATTTATTTTATAAATATGGAAAAAATATATTTGTTTTCTTCATCATGAGCCATTTTATTTGATATATAACATGCTGGGTTAGAAACAATTTTAATTTTATATTTTCCATTTAATTCTATAATTTGCCCCCTAAAAAAATATTAGGGGTTTTTCCTTATTTTTCCAGTAAAGTTCAGGTGAGGGGCTATACCTCCATTGTTTTTTCAAAATTTTCCAGCTTATGGTTTCGGAGATAGGGGGGATGGGTAAAATTTTTTATATTTTTGTTAATATCTTTTAATTAATTTATTTTAAAAATATGAAAAAAATATATTTGTTTTCGTCATAATGAGCCCTTTCATTTGATATATAACATGATGTGTTAGAAACAATTTTAATTTTAATTTTCCATTTAATTCTATAATTTGCCGCCCCAAAATAAATATTAGGGGTTTCTCCTTAATTTTCCAGTAAAGTTCAGGTGAGGGGCTATACCTCCATTTTTTTCCAAAATTTCCCAGCTAATGGTTTCGGAGATAAAGGGGGGAATGGGTAATTTTTTTTATATTTTTGTTAATAGCTTTTAATTAATTTATTTTAAAAATATGAAAAAAATATATTTGTTTTCGTCGTAATGAGTCCTTTCATTTGATATATAACGTGATGGGTTAGAAACAATTTTAATTTTATATTTTCCATTTAATTCTGTAATTGGCCCCCAAAATTAAAAGTAGATATGTCTCTTTATTTTTCCAGTAAACTTCAGATTAGAACCTATAAATCTATTTTTTTTTTCAAAACTTTACGTTTTATAGTTTAGGAGATAAGGGGAATGGGTAAATTTTGGTATATTTTCGTTAATATCTTTTTAAATATTTTTTTTAAATACGAAAAAAATATATTTGTGTTCCTCAGAATGAGACCTTTCATTTGATATATTACATGATGCGTTTGAAAATTTTTTTATTTTTAAATTTTTATTTAATTCTATAATTTGCCCCCCAAAATTAACATTAATGGTTTCTCCTTAATTTTCCTGTAAATTTCGGGCAACGCTCTATATTTTCTATTTTTATTCAAAATTTTAGGCTCAGTATTTTCGGAGATAAGGGGGGGGAATGGGTAAATTTTGGTATATTTTCGTTAATATCTTTTTAAATAATTTTTTTTAAATATGAAAAAAATATATTTGTGTTCCTCAGAATGAGACCTTTCATTTGATATATTACATGATGCGTTTGAAAATTTTTTTGTTTTTAAATTTTAGTGTAATTCTATAATTTGCTCCCCAAAATTAACATTAATGGTTTCTCCTTAATTTTCCTGTAAAGTTCGGGCAACGCTCTATATTTCCTATTTTTTTCAAAATTTTAGGCTCAGTTTTTTCGGAGATAAGGGGGGGGTAAATTTTGGTATATTTTCGTTAATATCTTTTTAAATATTTTTTTAATATGAAAAAAATATATTTGTGTTCCTCATAATGAGACCTTTCATTTGATATATTACATGATGCGTTTGAAATTTTTTTTATTTTTAAATTTTTATTTAATTCTATAATTTGCCCCCCAAAATTAACATTAATGGTTTCTCCTTAATTTTCCTGTAAAGTTCGAGCAACGCTCTATATTTCCTATTTTTTTCAAAATTTTAGGCTCAGTAGTTTCGGAGATCAGGGGGGGAACAGTCGATTTTTTTTAGTTTTTCCCCCCAGAAGTACATCTAAAATCAAAATTTGTTCATTTACGATATGTACTCCTGATCGGGTCACCAAACTATACATTGATACCAAATTTCAACCTCTTCCGTCCAGTAGTTTGGGAGAAAATGGCTGTGATGTGACAGAGGCAGAAATCCTGAGTGATATTATAAGGGTATCCGTATATTGTATATACGGAACCCTAAAAACAGGTTTATTTGTTATTCTTAAATTTAGCATCTGAAATAACACAAGGGTCCACACCTTTCTATATTCGTATGCCGCACATTTCTAGTCCAACGATAAATATAAATCAAAATTATCAACTTTTTACAAGTTTCTAGCTCTTAGTTCACTTATGTCGCTGACATACAAAATGGTATATTCTCTTATACGCCATTGTGAAATTCAACAGCAAACTCCCAAAGCCATCTTTTGAAGAAGGGCTCACTTATTCTAAAAAATCGAAATCCATCACCAAAGCCGCTTTTTTAACAACGAAAACAATAAAAAAAACACTTTTTTGTTTTAGCCATATAGTGTGTAACCTATAGACTATATCACAACACCACCAAAAGTACATTTATAGAGAATTGAAAAACCTACTACATAAATTTTTGTGAAGCCTGATCGATTATTTCTCACCAAGAATATATCAACACACCATTAAAATTGGCCATTTTCGAAGAAATTATAACAATTTTGAAACTCGGGCTGGGGCCTGTTTCATAATCAACTTGTAACTTGTAAATTTGTAACTTGTAGAATATCGTTTAGTAATTCAACAAGATTATTCTACAAGTTACAACTTGTAAAATCCAAAATGTTAGTATTCGAAATTTGCATTTCGTGCACATGTCGAATAGTAATAATTCGAATTTTACAAGTTGTAACTTTTAGAATAATTTTGTTTAATTACGAAACGAAATTTTACAAGTTACAAAACTACAAGTTACAAGTTGATTATAAAACAGGCCCCTGGAGTACAGATCTTTCACGAAATAATAGCTTAGGCTATATGCTTTAAATAGGCTAAAGGTGGACATTGTTAAATAAATAGTTTTTGTTTTTTTTTCAAAACTCGACTTATTAATTGAGATCGATTCAATTTAATTTAGCAAACGGATTTTAAAAATACAGCTCATAAACTACAACTTATCTATCGTCGATTTTCATATAGATTTCGTGGAATTTGTTAAAAACACCTCCAACTTCGTGTTTCATTAGGAGCCTTGAAACTGACCTAGGTATAATAGGAGAAGTAAGTAAATAATGGGGTGTGCGCGCGTTATAATAATGCATAGAGCTTATATTACCTTTAGTTAGCGTACTATAGACCAATCGCATTACCAAATTTGCTTGAATATGTTACATCATATATTTATTATTTATTCAAGGCAAGCCATAAAGCGAGAGAAACAGGATATAACACGATCAAGCAAATTTAGCAACGCAATCGAAGTATCGTCATTGTAAGTATTGTGTTGTTGCTAAAGCTGCAATCCCGTAGTTACTACATAAGAACTAGTGCGATACAATACTAATTGTGAAATTTTATCAGCATAAACGATTTTTTATACCCAATACGTAAAAAACTAATCAACAATTTAACAACGTTCTCAACAAACTTGCACAAACTAGGGTTGAACTTTATAATATATTATTATAACTTCTTTTATGTGCAATCATTTTGTGAATCTAACTCTTATAATTAGTTACCACTATCAGAGACAATATATTACCCTAGAATTAAAACTATTCACATCAGTTATCGTTAAAAGCAATATATTTTCTGCACACTATCTTGGCTAATGACATGGAACAAGAACATACGATCCTGATTTACATGAAATTACTATTGTTGCCCCGGATTGCAAGAACACATTTGCATGGTAAAAGTAAAGTGATCACAAATGCACTGCATCTACCCTACAATAGAATTCCGCAATCGATGTAGCTGCTAAATTTGATTTATTCTTTTCATAGGGTGAATAGAAGTGAGATGCATATTTGAATCGTTTGAAGATAGTTTTCCTCTGATCAATCGGTTGAAGTTAAAAGTACTATTTATAAATTTTCTACCTGGATCTAAATAGCCAAAACTCAGTGTTTGACATTAATTGTCAAAGTCATATCTAGTCAAGCGGAAAAAGCTGTTCCAGCTCTATGATCACTTTGTTAAATAGAAATTCCATTATTTAGGTACATTTCCCTGAAAGCTAGTTATTGGATTAAATTTGCCTAAACGATATTGCACCAAGATGTAAAATCAGATGGTATAAAATAAATAGAACGGTAAATACATGTTGTTATAACGTATCATAAATGTTTTCTTACATTAAGTCATTCATTGACCTATTCAATTAAACACGTCTAATTAATACCAGAGGCTATGAAACTATTTATATTTAGAAAATAACTGTCATGTATCTTGTTCGAATAATCGAATTTTTGTTTTAAGCTGTATTATGGTCCACTAGAAATTAAGCAATCCTCTGTTCGTGTTTTCTTTTGAGGAAATAACACTTGAATACCTAATGCTTTATATATATTTTTTAATAATATGTTTCAATGTATTAACTGAATTAATAAAATAAAAATTTGGTATTGAATGCAAGACTTTTTTTGAAAATTTTATCATGAATCGTTTGATTTCTTAAATGTACAGTTTTTGTTCTCAAGTGTGGTGTTATTTAAACAAAAAACAAGAAATTAGAAGGTTTAGTAGAACATTGCTGAAACTTCTAGGCCAGGGATAGCGAAATTACGGAATAAATAGTAATTAAATTCAGAAGCTAGTTTAAAAAATTACTGATTTACTAATTATAGCTCCCTTTAATGATATTTTGCAGGACCTGGGTGGCCACATAGTGCACGTAGGGTTCATAAATTGCAACTGTACGCAATATACATTCGGCGTTAGATTCAACAGTTAGTTGATCAATACAGAACATTATAATAGAGTAAGATCCCAGGGACGCCAGATGTTACTTATTTTCGCAAAGAAGAAATCTATTGGACAAAGTATTGTTAGTAGGTACTCTTAGGATATGCATACTTGCTAGCTTGACTTGTTGGTCCATTTCGAGGTACCAGGTACTTAAGGTCTATAAAAATTAATCCTAGTTTTTTTTAATTCTGAGAACTGATTTTTATGTATGTCTCACAGGATATGACATAAATTGTTAATCCAAACCGCCAGACACTTTTCGTAGGCCGTAACTGTTGCGCGACGCTTTAAAGCTCCCGATAATATAATGTAACTTTTCTTATATTCTCAGTCCTGAATTTTATATATGATACTCAGGGAACTATTTGAATGTCTTTTGTATCCAGCCAAACCAGTTCCATTGTTCAAACAGTCACCACACACCGTTTTTTCCAAAAGCTTACACGTTAGATGCCCAAATTAGGCAGCTTTTATTTAGGATATTTACTGATGATATATTTTGTGTTTTTGTTTAATTGCAGAATGAGGTGAACCCTAATTCATGAATATAATAAGTAAAACATATAATGAAGTTGGATAATAGAGAAGAAAGTAGTTTTAAGGAATTATTTTGAATAGGTAAATACTCAATGATTGAACACTACATACTTACTTTTAAATGTTAATAATATATACTTATTCAGTCCATTTCAAATATAATGTTTAATAAATTAAGTTAAAACATTAATCCGAGGATATTTTAAAATTGCATATCAGAAGATTAATATGTAATTGCATGCATTAAGTTGATACTATAATACCAAATACAGTTTATATGATATTCTGTAAGTATTTATTTTATCACATGTTTCGAATTTCATGACACAAACAGATTGTGTTTCCAGTTTTCTAGGCAATACAAAATGAAGGATATTCTCTAATAATACATCCATCTCTTTCGAATAAATGCAAACCAGCAAAAAATAACAATTCAGTATTTAGTTATCTGGATTATATATTTTTTTGTTGCATATTACAATTAAGTATGGCACAGTGCCAAACCATTTTTAAAAAATGTCTGCAGAATATCATATACTTAATAAGTATTAAGTATATACAGAATATATTGTATTAACGCAACCAAAAACACACTGAAATACTCAATGAGAAGAATGCTAGTGGGGCCATACACACAGAGCCCCTTGCAGTTTATTGGCACAAAGAATGACATTTCCATCAAAGCCGTAGCTTTGCGATAGGATAGACGTCGAACCACCTTTTTAATACACCGTGTAAAATACTATTTATTAAGCTCGCATATATAGAATAAGTAGAATTTACGAGTAGGATAGAAAGACGAATTTACGCCTGGCATTCATGGTCATCAAAGTGTGTCTGGTGGGCAGTTTGACCAATGAAACTGGTCTGGCTGGATACAAAAAACATGCAAATAGTTCCCTGAGTATCATACAGTGTGGAATAAAAATGGCGTGTTGGGAAAAATGCTTGGACACGTCGATTTGTATTTTAAATGAGCATTTTTTCAACAACAAAATATTATATAGGGTGTGTCATGGGACCAATACCAACTTATTTTAAATGCAAGCCCTATATATTATTTATTTTTTGGATTCTCCAAAAAATTCTAGTCATAATTCATGTACAACGCCCTATACATATCTTCAACTGTTTCGGAAATATTAAGTGTTTTCAGGTTTATTACAAAAATTAACATTAAAAAAAGAAAATTATTTTATTTCATAAATTCGTTACATTACACTGAAAACCTAATAAGTAATACAGATTATTTCTTAATAATTTAAAAATAAATAAAAAAACATTAATGTCAATGTACGAACTTCTTGGCAACATGCGAATCTGGCATAAAAATGTCTTCTAAGGTTACTCAACATCTCAGGCGTTACTGACCTAATCGCAAGCGTGATTTGTCTTTTTAGGTTATCTAAGTTGAGGGTTTTGTATACAGTACTTTTGACATATCTCCACAAAATGTAGTCAAATGGCGTCAAATCACAAGATCGTGCTGACCACTCTAACGATCCGCGCCTCCCAATCCACCGATTTGGAAAAATTTGGTTCAGGTATTGCCGGACATTGGTTTCGTAATGGGGCGGTACTCCATCTTGCTGAAACCATATTGTATTGGCAGGAACTTGTTGATTTACTGGATGAGGATATAAGTTTGTCATGACATTATTTTGGAGCAGTTTTAAATATTTATCTCCATTCAAGTTGCCATCAATGAAAAAGAGACCTTACTTTATGAGGAGTTTAGTTTTGTATACAGTACTTCTGAAATATTCCCACTAAAAGTCGGCCAGTGGCGTCAAATCCGGAGATCGTACTGGCCATTTTATCGATCCGCGCCTCCCAATCCACAAACTTGGTAAAATTTGGTTCAGATACTGCCGGACATTGACTTTGTAATGGGGCGGTGTTCCATCTTCCTCAAACCATATTGCCCATTCAAGTTGCCATCAATGAAAAAGGAAACTACGATATTATTTCCGACAATTCCTGCCCAAACATTTACTTTTTCAGGATATTGCGTATGTTTCTCTGTCATTCAATGAGGATTCTCATTAGACTAATAGCGGCAATTTTGACTATAAACATGACCGTGAATTGTAAATGTGCTCTCGTCAGAAAACAAAACATCTTCTAATTGGATCACATTGTTATGTAACCTTACCATCATTTGTTCAGTGAAATACGTTCTCCTATAGAAATCGTTTTCCATGAGCTCCTGAGTCGGCATAATTTTATAGGGATGCATTTTACATTCCTTTAATACTCCAAAAATTGATGTCATTGAACAATGTTTTTCGACCAGGATTATGTGAGTTTTCTTGAAACTCAAGCATAATAGCCAATTTCGTATTATCACTTAGAGCATTGGCTGTCTTACATAACCAAGCTCGCGAAACTGCTTTTCTGTTATGCTAATTGTTCCTTGGAAAATTTTCTTGATATAAGCGAGAAACTTCTATTTGTGTCCGTGTTTTATCTCCATAACCAATCGTTTGTAGAATGGTTATTTTGTGCATTTCTGTTAAATTAACCATATTTCTGTTAACGAAATTGAAACGACAATAGCACTTACACTGATCACCACTGTCGTGCAGGCAGACAAGTTTTGACGAAAATAAACAAAACTGTTTTTTTTTCATATCAGTAAAAAATCAGTTTTGTTCCCGTATATTTTAGAAACTTGTTTTATATTTATCTGAATTGTTTTATTTCCAAAGCTTCCGTTGAAGTTTTATTTGATTTTTATTTGAACTAATACATATTCCGCTGCTTATTGGAAACCTCATTAAACACTCTCTAGAAGAAAGAGCAAGTGAGAGAGAGAAAGTGAGAGGGATAGAGTAGGTAAATACATAAAAATATATAGCTAAGTCGGACACACGTTCCCAAGTTTACAACGGAATACCAGAAAACTGTCAGTAAAAGATTGTACACATTATTAAACGGGTGTGATATTTACACCTAACAGCTCCCCTCTATAAAAAAAGTTTTAAATTCTATAGGACGTCAGTTTGAGATCATCTTCGAGTGTGGGTCATGGTTTCGAGAAGGTCCCCAGTCTTTCAAGACTGCTTTCACAACACAAGCCTTTGATGAGGATGCACATTAGAGAATCATCGTTACGTGCCATAAATTTCTGTGTGATTGAAATAATTTGATAAAAACCAGTTCTGAATTCTAATATCGAGATAGGGTATTACTGATAGACAGTATAAATAAAGTTGTTGATCTACAGTAATTTTCACTTGGCAATTTACGCTTTATTTTGACAGAAAGACAAAATACAATTAAATGTAAATCTCGACGTGTTTTTTTCGTTTTTGTATTTCTCATCATGGATTTACGTCAAGTATCAGCCACAACAATTCAATACAGTAATTCTGAGAATCAAAGCTAAATTTTACGTTGAAACATTTGTAATTCAATTACTGCTCCATATTGAGCAACACCTGATTATCTGACAGATGACGGCAAATTGTTTTAGGCAAGATTTTGCGAACCTTCCTCTAATGATTTAATGATCTCGTGTGATTATTGAGGAATGAATTATTGTTAAGAAAATGATAAGTACTGCATTTCGGAGATCGTTTACGTTATTTTCAGAGAGCAAATAACTTTTGATATTCGCATATTTCCAAATATGTTTGTTTTATTTGGATATTGGCTATTCTGTAATTGGTACAACAATTGCTTCAGGGTTTTTGTTAAAGATTTTCTAGTCAATTTGTAGTCTATTAATTGTTTGGTTAAAGTTTTGATGTGTAGAGTACTCTTATTTGGTTTTTTATAAGGTGCCTAACTTGTAACTGTTCATGCTTCACTTTGTTAATATTGTTAATTTCAAACATTTCTTTGGGTATTGTCAAGTTACAAATAATGTCGACTTATGGTTGGAGATGACTCAGATTTCGTCGTGATAATAAGTGCCGAGAGTATTCTTAATTAGGTTGATCTTGAATTGTAAGACTGCTGATCCGAACAGCAATAGAAACCTGAAAACAAAGATGGTTTTCAGGTTTCGTAAACTTTGTCACTAATTTTAAATTGGGGGCGTATACTGAAAACGTGTATATCCAAATTCTCTTTTGTCTTTTGCTAATGTAAGTTTATTTTTCATGGGCATTTATGTCTCAGATACATTTTCTAATCATTTCCTGTTGATTATAAATAGATTCTAGTGGTCTGCTAAAAGTAGGTTCGAAAACTAATTCGTAAGGAGAAAAATCATGATTATTGTTTGTTGAATTAATGCGAATTCGAATTATTTCTAACAGAGAAAAATAAAATCCTTTTACGATTGAGTAAGTTTAAGGTCATATTGTTTGCACAGGTGTTTTAATATATTATTGTCAAATTTTTTACCATAGATACAGTGGATACGGAATGGTGTACCAAAATGTTGAAAGTGTAACATCATAATACTGACAACAGGTTTCTCCCATTTATCTGCCAAAACATGAGTTTCATCAGTTCATCTCGTTTAGTTAAGATATAGTTTCTGTTAGGTATTTCAAAGATGTCAATATTAATACTGGTGTTTTAGGTGTCATATATTGCGAGGGGATTACAGAAGTTTTTGTGTCTATTTCTAGTCTTTCAAGAATTTTATTGATTGGTTAAATATTATCAAAATGTAATATACTTGTTTCATCTAATTTAGGAAAAGTATGACCTGTCTGTAAACAATGATTAGAAAAAGTGGAATTAGTTTTGTTTATTCTAAATAAACGTAAGTGTTGGTCATAACAGGTTAAGTTTCGTCGGTCACACCTATATAAAACCTACTACACTCTGAACAGGTTATCTTATTAACTAATAACTTTTATATAGATATGACGTGCAGAAACTTAAAACCCATTGTGACGAACAGTTACGTTCAATTAAATTAAACTCTTTGCCATTGAACGTCAAGGAGTTCAACATCTTTTCCTCGTTCAACTGTTAAAGAACTTTTGTTTCAACAAAACTTGACAACTTTTTCCACGTCACCAGCACAAAGAAAAATGTCTCTTAATCAAACCAACGGTTATCAACAACGTACCAACGGTTATTCCAACGGCTATGGTGACAACCAAAGAAATGGAGGTGGTTTTAAGAGCAACAACATGAGTAATGGGGGAAACTCTTACAACAAAGGCGGTTACAGGAATAATTCAAATGGTTATCAAAACAGGAATGGAGGAGATAATTACCAAAACAGGAACGGAACAAATGGTGGCTTCAGAAGTGGTGGAGACAGATTTGGTGGGGACAGATCAAATGGTTATGGCAATAACCAATCTTTTGGTGGTAACAACTTGAAGTCTGTTGAATGGGGTGTCAAGACTTTGAGCCCTGTGGTCAAACCACCATATGTTCCGCATCCCGCTATCACTAGCAGATCACCTTTTGAGGTTGACCAATATCGCAAATCTAAAGAAATCGCCGTTGAAGGGGACGCCCCCAATCCAATTCAAAACTTTGACGAAGCAAACTTTCCTGACTACGTCATGGAGGAGATTTTCAATCAAGGATATGAAGTACCAACTCCGATTCAGGCGCAAGGATGGCCCATCGCAATGAGCGGCTGTGACATGGTCGGCATTGCTCAGACTGGATCCGGCAAAACGTTGGCCTATACTTTACCCGCCACCATTCACGTCAACAATCAACCGACGTTGGCTCGCGGCGAAGGTCCCATAGTTTTGATTCTCGCACCCACCAGAGAACTGGCGCAGCAAATTCAGAAAGTAGCCAAAGATTTTGGAAAATCCACCAGAATTCGCAACACTTGCATCTTCCACCTTTGCTAATCGTTATTTACATACAGGTCATAGCTTCCCTAAATTAGATGAAACATTTTTGTAATTTTTAACTAGTCACCAAAAGTCTTGAAAGCCCAGAAATATTTAATAAAAACAAATCATCTGCTTCTAGTTTTATTGTTAAATATCAATTAGATCATAAGCACGTTATTTGACTTTTTCAATCTCTTGTTTTACAATACATATATTTTATACAGAATCTCATTCGTTTTTACGTTATTTATTTACATTGTGTCATCCAGGTACATTTTTTAATGCCAACAAATAGTTTAAAACGATGTTAATTGCAGATATCTTATTATACCTGTGTGATATGTCACTTATAATACAATCATGGGCGTACCGAGGGAGGGGCAGAGGGGACAGCTGCCCCCTCTTGAACTTAAAAACCTGCAGTGAGCCATTAAACCTTCCGATAAATTTGCTGACTTGCCCCTCCCCTAGACCAAAAATTTTTCTGAATTGTCTCTCTTGCTAGGACATTTTTTTTTCGGTTTGCCTTCCTCTAGGACAATTTTTTTTTCTTTTTTGACCCTCCTTAGACCAAAAGCTGGGTACGCCCTTGAATACAATATACATATTACAATATAGTCTAATTCCGATCTCTTACATCTGGCCACCTGTTTGTGCTAAATAAAGTGAACGTTATTATGGATTAAGTTGTTTGATAAGCAAATGCCTATTATTTATTTCCGTTTAAGTTTTAACTTGAATGGTCGAAACTTTGGTTTAACGCGTATTGGCGTATTCATGGGTTGAGATCGCCTCAAAATGATTGCTTACCACCTCTTGATTTTCTTATAAAATGATTTTGCCTTTTGTTATATCTGGTAAATAAGGCAGGAAAGTATTTATTGACATTTTTTAGATATATAGTAGTAAGTGCTATATGTTCCTCTATAAATTTCTAATATGAAATCTTTTTGCATTCAGTTGTAGAATTGAAATAATTAGGATTTCGCTAAAAACAAGTTTTGCGATGTGCAGTTTTTTATCGTGTCTTTGTATGTGTTCTATTCCAAGACTTCTTTCCGTTTATTTTTATATTTTATAATGTCCCTGTCATTTCCTAATATCTCATATATCTTAGTACGTATTTGGTACATAATTAATTTTCATGAACACCTACTCTACCAGAATAGGGGATAACGCTTGACGTATAACTCAATAAGCTTCTTTTTCAAAGAATTAGTTAATTCGTTACTGATACTGATGCTATTCTGTAAAATATATTTTTAACGTCGTAGCAATTACCATTCCATAGTTTAAACTCCTATATCTTATTATCATATAGACATTGGTCTTCAGCACAATCTTAAGTTATAAAATTCGGATTACGAAAATCCCCACATAAAAGGCAAAAGTCTTTATACTCTCTAAAAGGTTTTCAAACGATAAATTTTCTTTTTATTTGTCTTGAATAAGAAATTTCTGAAAATATTCCCCCAAGCTGCAGACCTCTTTAAGTCTGATTCCAAAACATTCACTCAAATTATTTTACGATTTGCGTAGGCGAAAAGCCAGACTATTTTAATTAAGGAATCTCAAAAAGAATCTTTTAATAAAGCTGAATCCACTTTAATGAATTATGGCTTAACACTTGAGCTCTTCCGGAAATATATCAATTAATTTAATAACAAAATTATTATGGCTCGTTCGCTATTCCTATTATTGAATCGAATCTCGTTACTAATTACATTTCAACAGCCACTTCTTTATTTCAGATTGACGGCTGAAAACGAGCAACGTGTTTTAGCGTTTGGTCCACCGGAGAAGACCGAATTGGACACCGAATATGACTGTGATGTAGATGACTATCATCCTGTACAGCCCTTAGTACACGATCATGGTGTTAGTTTTGTCTGTTTATCTTCGCCGTTAACGAAAATAGACCAACATGTTATACAGGTAGGTATTACTGTCTTCTACGCGATAAATGTAGCCCTTCCGTTGCAAATGGAATATTTATCGAAAAAATTAACTCGAGCTTTACCGTCATTGGTTCAAAATTACAAGGTTATAAAAAATTTACGACTTTTTTAAATTTAAATTGATCGCACTAAAGGTGTTGTTGCTAATTAAGTGTAAAAAGTTGTAACGTTTAAACAATAAGATTAAATGAAATTACAAATTTCTGTAATCACATTTCAACTATTGACTCTTCTTGTTTTCTGAAAAATTTAAGCATCTGTGTGCATATACCGGTTAGCATTCAAGACCTCTACAACGATCAAAATGGAAACACCACTACAACATATATTGAAGACATGTTGATGGGCAAATCAAAATTCGCCAACCACATGCCCATCAATGCAAATAGTCATAAATTAAAATAGAACAACTCTGAGCACTTGATGAATGGAGATAGAAGTTTAAAACTTTAATTTGAGCTGAATTGGGGTTGAAAACAAATAATACTTCAACTACACCAGCTACTACAAGCATACCGAGTAGACTTGAGCCCAGTGCGGCTGTAAATTTGGAAACACCATCTTTTATTTTTAGCCTTTCAATATTTTGAAAAATATAACCTCTTTCTTTAGAATAACTTTATTATAGTGATTTAGAGACATACCTCAAGAATGCATATATTTTCTTTTCGAAAAGCCCTTTAGTAAAATCAAATTCTAGATCATTTGAAAGGCTATCTTTTTTTCTGACATAGCTCTTCGTATGACATTATACACTCCAGCCAATGTTTTGTTGTATAGAAAGGTTGAAAAATTATCTATTATCGACCTTAGATAAATTAAATGCGTCAGGTCTTTTTCTTATTGTGTGAATTAATGAAGATTACTTACTTTAGTTCGCCTTTATAGTCGTACATAATTAACTCAGATATATAACAAAGACTAGCCAGTATCTGACATTTGCAGAGGTACGGGCAAAGGAGAAAAATGTATGTAGTTTCACACTGATTGCTGTTTTTCCTTACACAACTTTTCTATAAAATTGACATACCTATAATCAAATCTGGCATTTTATTATTTTTCATATTTGTATGGTATCAGAGGTCTTTCTACTGTCAATAAGTGCTAGGCATTTTTCTACATTATATTCTCAGGTCTTATCTATGATATAGGTAATAGATTAACCTTAATCCTTGGTAGCGTAATTTTTCGAAATACATGTTCAAGATCCTGCACTTGGAGCCATACTCAAGAGATTAGGAAGAAGAAGACTTATTTACATAGTCTAAACGGATGTGGTGGTTTCAATCAGCCTACTTCCTAACACTCACAAAAAATGTTCTGGAACGAACTCGAGGCCTCAATCTACCTTCTTCCCTAGGCTCATCATAATATTAATGAAAGAGATTCAGAGTCTAGATCACTCTCATCTTATAGAAACCAGCACATTCTACAAATTAAGATGAGAGTACGATTATTATTTCCCTCAATTCTTTTAGCGCCTATTTAGCTCAGGTCATTTACGGAGAAAAAGACCTTTTGGTGACAAAATTAATAGTAAAACAAAACCCACATCGACGTGTTCTAATGATAAAACTTGACTAATCGACATAAAGTTCAACATTTTTTATCGATGCGTTTTTGTTTTTTAACAAAAAAACATCGAAAAATCGGTGACAATTTAGTTTTTTACCTTTTACACAAAATCTCCCCGCGTTTGCTACTATGGGCAATGTTGAAGAGAACTGAAAAACCTACAAAATGAGCTAATATACGCTCAATTTTGTTAATTGGTTTCTTAGATAATGGAACATTTACCCAAAATTTCCAAAAAAATAAATAATCGTTTATATATTTTTTTTATTTTATAGCTAAAACATTCTTATTAACTATAGCGATAGATCTTTTCATACACAATTTATGTTCTGAAAAAAAATACTGCAGCCCTGGCAGTTTTTGCAAAATTTCAGTCAATCCTATGGAAGACATATTTTTTTGAATGGCCATATTACCTCACCGGATGACCCTATCATTATTAGTAAACCACCGTTGGAAAGTAGAAGAGTTGATCTAGGGATCGCTCATTTAACTTTTCCAAAATTTAAAGTATAAATGCATATAAGTATTGAAAAAAATCGGAAAATTGCTAAGGGTGGTACTATATTTTTATAACTAATGATCTTAATGCATATTTAAATTTTAAGGAGACATATTTATATTTCTGGCATGACATGGAACAAATTTAGCAAAATGGAATACCTAAACTCCATTTACAAAAGACGTACTTATTTTAAATTGAATTAAAAAACGAAAATATGCCTTCTCTATTCACTGATATTTTAAAGCATAAGTACATAATAGTAGGTTCCTTTGTTTACACTTTCAGTACTTGTGTTGAGCTTTTATTGAAACATTACAAATGGAAAAATCCCTTGCAATAAATAGCCTTCGCATTGAGCATAATATTATGATTGTTCCGTCATTATCATCTGTGGCTAAATGGAGTATAGGTATTCCATTTTGCTAAATTTATTAGATAAATCCATATTATGCAAGAAATATAAATATGTGTCTGCTTAAAATTAAAATTTGCATTAAGATTTATTATAAGAATATAGTAACTCGCCCAAATTATTTTTTACGGAATGGTCAAATATTTTCAATACTTATATTTATACTTTAAATTTTGGAAAAGTTAGATGAGAGATCACTAGATCAACTCTTCTACTTTTCAGCGGTAGCTTTTTCATAATGATAGGGTAATCCGGTAAGATAATACGGCCTTTCAAAAAAATTGTCATAGGATTGAGTGAAATTTTGCAAAAACTACTGGGGCTACAGTATGTATTTTTAGAACATAAATTGGGTATGAGAAGATCTATCGTTCCAGTTAATAAGAATGTTTTAGCTATGAAATATAAAATAAACGATTATTAATTTTTTGGAATTTTCGGTAAATGTTCCATTATCTAAGAAACCAATTAATATAACCAATAAGTTGAGCGTATATTAGCTCATTTTGTAGGTTTTTCATTTCTCTTCGACATTGCCCATAGTAGCAAACACGGTTTGATCGGTGGATTTTGTGTAAAAGGTAAAAAACTAAATTGTTACCAATTTTTCGCTGTTTTTTTGTTAAAAAAACAAAAACGCATATGTAAAAAATGTTGAATTTTAGATCAATTAGTCAAGTTGTATCATTAGAACACGTCAATCTGGGTTTTGTTCTACTATTAATTTTGTCACGTAATTTCGTAAATGACGTGAGCTAATAAGTCTAAGATACGAACCTAGGTCAACCTTCACCGAGCTGATACTAGAATGAAACATATTTTATAATAATTTTAGTATATTAGGAAATACTTTGAAAATGGGTTGCCTAAAGAAGTCCTGGACAGACTATTTTTAAGTATTTTTAAAAAAATTATTTTTGTGAACTCATTTATAACGCGAGTCAAAATGTATGATCTCTATCCGTGTAATAATGAAGGACCCAGCATCGAAGTCGTATTTAAACGACAGGGAATGACAGCACTATTGTGTTTTTTGTGTGGCTCGGACGAATCTTTAATTGATTTTACTGATGCAACTTTTAATAATTGTTCGTTAATGTTAGCTTTTCGTAAAAAAAATTAATATCAAGAAGTTGAATAAACTAAATGTCAGTTCCTCCAAAATATTGCTCACTGTTTACTAGAGTATCGTTGTCATTCTCTGTCGTATAAATAGCGAGCATGCGCACTTATTATGATAGAGATCCTATCACGTGCGATTGCGATGTTGGGTACCCCATTATTACAGGATATACTTACCTCGGATCTCTTACACATTTCCACTCGCGTTAAAATTGAAATATTTAAAATTCGCAAACCCCAGGACCGATTTTTTTCAGACGTATTCGCAAGAAAACAGAGATTATGTTGATATAATTTTTTTTCTATTATCCAATCAAGTGAAAGTAACTGGCATCGACATACCGGTTTAAACCTGGCAACTCAGTAGTTCGTCCACGTAAATAATAGGCAACCCAACGGCTACACATTTTATACTTTTACTCAGGATGAAATTGTCTTATCTTGATGATGTAAGATTCAATTAAAAAGTTTTTTTTATTAATTAAAAATAGTCTGTCCAGGATTTTCTTAGGCAACCCATTTGTAATATATTTTCTA
The DNA here is from genome assembly GCA_034190945.1 of Octodonta nipae. Classification (NCBI taxonomy): domain Eukaryota; kingdom Metazoa; phylum Arthropoda; class Insecta; order Coleoptera; family Chrysomelidae; genus Octodonta; species Octodonta nipae. Next base: position 56,180,842 of record CM067218.1, on the reverse strand, counting down.
ATTTACTAAATTTATTATAAAATATGTTTCATTCTATTATCAGCTCGATGAAGGTCGACTTAGGTTCGGATCTTCTACTATATACGATTCTAATAAAATAGAGAAAAGACCTCTTTGTTTTAATAAACCCAACGATAGCCATCCTAATGCATCGAAATCAATAATAGCCGGACTGAAACGATAACCAGGCTCACCAACACCAGACTAATGGCCGCGCGATCTAATCGTTACGCGACATCCCGTCTTGACCAAGCGACAAAAAATAATTCACACTCAGCTCAATCACCACTGAAATCCGCCTCGTACCTTATCAAGAATTTTATTCATGCCTAAGTGAACTCTAGAAATGCCGTTGTATAACTCCTTCAGAATGGCTGGCCCTCTTTTCTTTGATACAGCCAACTGAGATTTGGTTTTCTTCTAGTCTACACTTTCTCGGATTATTTTCAAAACTTCATTTTAGGCTCGAAGAGAATCCCATTGGGCCCACAACTATTTTAGGCTCATTCCTTGCTAGATGTTTCTTCCCATCGAAGTTTGTACCTTCGTTATTATTGGTCAAAATTGGTTCAATGTCTGTGACTCTAATCTGTTTAATGGGCACGTCTTTTTTTAATTTCTCTATCCGCAACGCTGCTGATTGTTGATGTAATTCTGGTACTCTTTTTCTTGGCTCGTCGTTTGAGAGAATTGACGATCTCTGGAAGATGAAAATCTAACTTTAAAATGCTTCTGAACATGTTCGATTCTACAGCAGCGGAAACATTTTGCACTGGTTGCCCTGCTATCATTTTTTAAGATGATATTTCCAAACTGCTTCATCTTGGACAGAGACTTGATTAACTTTGCTTTTATGCATGTTATGCATTCTTTATGGTAACTCACTCTACAATTTTTTTGACACGCAGCGAAAGCATTGTTGTCTGGTAGACTAAGCGTCATTCTTACATGTTGGATTCTCTAATACTTTCTTCAGATAATAACTCTGTAAACATGGTTTTCATCTGCGTGATGTCATCTTGGTCTTCTTACTTAAACAAGGCATATTCAGGACAGCTTCAATTTCTAAAGTATTCAGAAATATAGGCCTTCTCCCACACTTTGATACCATTGAGTCAAGTGTTTCGGAATTTCACCATCTCAGACGCCTTTAATAAAGCTTTGGGTTGCAAATTGTACTCGAAACTCATGTGGCTCTGGATAAGCTAGATTCACCAATCGTGTAATTTCTGCTTCCAACTCTTATAACTTTTCCTCAGATTTATGTGTTCGTAACCGTGCACTTGTTAAACTTGAGTTAGACTTTGGATACCATACCGGCGTTCAAGGACCGATACTAATGTGCCACAATCTGCCTGCTGGTCTTCTCGGATATTGTAGTAATTTTAGTGCAGGTAATAAACTACAAGAGGTGTAACCCTGTCATCTGTTGTACATAGGCCAGGAAGAATATCTGTCGAAACGGGGTGATTTCACAAGAGAGTATTTAGCAACAACTGCATCTTGATGTTTCCCTTCGTTTCATACATTGTGAATTTAATTTTCTAAATCCTGAATTACCCCATCACATCACATTGAGAAGTTGCCGTAGTAAAGATTATTTTTAGTTTAAAAGGTATTTAAAAGGTTCAACAATAAACTGTAGGCATTAGTATAACCTATTTTGCGTTTATCCAACATTCAGTAACATATCGCTCTGACAAAAGACACAAAGTGTTTAATGTAACGCCACAGAAATAATTTAATTGGGTAATATCCGATAATCTCGATGGCCACTATGGGTCAACGTCAACGTTATATTTTATCTTTTCAAGGAAACAAATACATTGAAAATTAAATTATGCTATTTTTTCTAATATTTAAATTGTAAGTTATAACACCTGTTAAAAGTAATGACAATTATATGGATTTAAATACTAAATACAGACTGGGAAATGGGAACTACGAAAATATGCACTGAATAATGCCGCAATGCCGCCATTGTTTTACTTACATTTTTCGGTGGTTAAAGTTCCCACTATCCGTCTATATGAGTGGAAATTGAAATATAATATAAAAAGATTTCTGCTTGATTAATTGCAATAGATTGAATGACCTTGACCTACTTTTTAGACATAAATTTTTTTTCGCTAAATACCACATTGGCTCTTTATCTATGAACTAAAGTGTAAACAATACCTCGTTAAGAAATGAGTACAAGACGGTAGCTAGGGAAAGGGGAGATACTGGATATACATGCATAAAACACATTTTTTGCAGTCCTAATCAATCTATCCGTCTTAAAAAAAATTGCTTAATCAACCAGTAAATTATATATTGCTAAGGACTTCAATGGGCATGCTAATAGTCCACCATGCTAAATGTAAGTTATCCTGATATTATTAAGTTGAGCTCAAAAAATAATAAATGTTTATATATTACTCTTATGGTTGTTAAGAAGTAACAAATATAATTAAATATTTTTGGTAATGAGAAGGCATCTAATAATTTACTAGAAAAACGGTGGAACCATTAGAGTATCACAGATGTATAATCTATAAACACAAACTGTTGTAGAAAACAGCCATTGTAAACAAAGGAAAGGTATTTTTTTTAACCTAAAACACAAACTCTAAGTCGAACTATGACGATATTCAAAACTGCTTAGACTGCAATAGTTGTTACGTGGGTCAAAGTAAACAATACTTATATAAAAAACTAGATATTCACACAAATAAGTTTAAAAAATAATTTGGCGAGTTTGACTCGCATACCACTTTCAAGATGCTAATATTCCAGTTTCAGACTCTATAAATTATTAAATCTTTTAGACAAAATAATTAAAAATACAAATAAAATATATTTTTCAAAATTTTAGATAGTGTAGTTTCGAAAATGGGAATTAAGCCGATGTTTAATATTTTTGTTAAATGATTTAAAAATATGATATATTTGTAATTCACATAATGAGCCTTTTAATTGATATATTACATGATGCGTTTGAAAATTTAATTTTTATTTTCCATTTAATTCTGTAATTTGTCCCCAAAATTATTATTGGGGTTTCCAACTTAGAAATTTCAAGTGAGCCCCAGTACCCCTAATTATTTTAAAAATTTTAGGTAGTACGGTTTCGGAAATAAAGTCGGAAAAGAGATTTTTTTATATCTTTTTCTTAATATCTTGTAAACAATTAATTTTAAAAATATGAGAAATATATATTTGTATTCCTCATAAGGAAACTTTCCCTTTCATTTGATATATTTCATGATGCCTTAAAAAATATTTTTTTATTTCCCGTTTAATTCTATATTTTGCCCCCAAAATTAATATTAGGGTTTTCTTCGTATTTTTCTTGTAACATAAATTTTTAGGTCTTAGAGTTTGTGGAATAAGGGCGGAATGGTGTTTTTTATATTTTTGTTAATATATTTAAAATATTTATTTTAAAAATATGATATTTGTATTCGTCACAATGAGCCCTTTGATTTGATATATTACATGATGCCTAAGAAATAATTTAAATTTTATGTTATCTATTGAATGCTGTAATTTGACTCCTAAAATTAATATTAGGGGTTTCTCCTTATTTTTCCAGTAAAGTTTAGGTGAGGTCCTATACCTCTATTTTTTTTCAAATTTTTACGTCTCATAATTTCGGAGATAAAGGGGGGAATAGGTATTTTTTTATATTATTGTTAATATCTTTTAAATAAGTTATTTTAAAAATATGAAAAAATCATGTTGTATTTGTCATAATGAGCCCTTTGATTTGATATATTACGTGATGCGTTAGAAACAATTTTAATTTTATATTTCTCATTTAATTCTCTAAATTGCTCCCTAAAATTAATATTAGAGGTTTCTCCTTATTTTTCCGGTAAAATTCAGGTGAGGCCCTATGTCTCTATTTTTTTTGTTCCAAATTTTAGGACTTATGGTTTCGGAGATAAGGTAGGGGGAATTGGTAAAATTTATATTTTTATTAATATCTTAAAAATAATTTATTTTAAAACTGTAATATATATATATATATATATATATATATATATATATATATGTTTTCTCCATAATAAGCCCTTTCATGGTTCATTACAAGACGGATTAAAACCAATTTTGAATAATTTTATATTTTCTATTTAATAGTAGAGGTTTCTCCTTATGGTACAGCGCCCGGGGCGTTAAATAAATGAAAACATGGAATTTCTGTTACAGTGAGTAAAATTAAAAATTCAAAATGGAATGTTCAGCTAATGATGCCTTTAAAAAGTTTACCTATTAAAAAATTATGATTTTTTTCAAATTTGAAAAAAACATTATAATAACAATTAAATAAATTAGATATTTTTATTAAATAAATTAATAAATATTTAATAGTAGTTAAATAAAAAAGACAATTATTAATAAAATATTTGTTTATTTCATGAATATCACATATCTTCTTCGACTTCATTTATTTGAATAACAGGTGGTGTGTTGGAACAACTATTTCCGATTAATGATTTTGGAATTGAGTCATCAATATTTTCGAACATTTTGTCACTTGGGGTATAATGTTCATTATCGTACACTTGAGCTCTTATGTCCCTCCTAATAATTCCACTTGCTGCTTTCAATATATGTCGTTCCTCTTCTTCTACATATTATGTTTTTGATTGTACCAATTTTCTGTTAGTATATTATGGTTATTTTTTTGAAACATATGATGGTATTAGATTAAAATTTACACGATAACACAAGATCATCATGATAGCCGTCTATTAGTTTTCTTGCAGTTTTTTCACCCGGGATATACTCAGTAGTGATTACATTTCTCAACTCTTGCATGGCCAATTGGCAGTCGTTATTTTCCTCTATTGCTGTATCAATCATCAAAGATCTCAGAGCAACTTTCTTGTCATCATTACTCAGATGAATAGAATTTTTGATCAAGATATAACACTCTGCATGATATTTTGCTTGAAGTGTCTTTAACTCTGCTATACCACAAATTCTTTTATGAATTTCTCGATAATAATCATTTTTCTGTAAGGCAATAAAATTCATGACAGAATCATTTAAAGTTGAAGTATTAATATATGAAACTAGTCTTCTTCGATTTTTATTAAAATTTGCTTCTTTTAACTTATCAGCTTCATGCCCACAAAGAATATAGTTTTTTCCCAATCGAAGTTTGATTACTCAATGCTACTCCGGAGCTTCTTTTTGGGAGGCGAAATTGAAGTTTCAACTGGCTGCTTTTTCTACGCTTTAATATATTTTTGCTGACGGCTTCTCTTTCCATTTGAGCAGTTTCTGATCAGTTGTCTGGTGGTATACTTGAACTTGTTGTTCTGGAAATGACTACGCAAAATAGAAATTTGTTGATCTAATAGTTTGCTTATATCTGCCAATCCTCTTCCTCCTTCATACCGTGGCAACGTTGTACGTTCGACAGAGCTCTTTGGATGGTGATTTTGAACTTTTGTTAGTAGAACTCGAACTTTCCGTTGTAGTTGTTCAATGTCAGTCTTGCACCATTTAACTATTCCGAATGAGTAACTGAGTACTGAGCACGCATAAGTGTTAATAGGCTGAAACAGTTTTTTACTGTTAAGCTTAGTTTTCAACAGTAGTCTTACCCTTCTATAGAACTCTGTTGATAGGTCCTTTTTCATAGTGGAGTGATCAAATCGTTGAGCCTGCTTTATTCCAAGGTATTTGTAGGTATGGCCTTCCTCCATGGATTCAATTGAGGTGCCATCTCTCATTTCGTAGGGCCCCTGCTGTATTTTGCCTTTTACTATATTGATAATTCGGCATTTATCTAGGCCAAATTGCATATGGATGTCACTAGAGAACCCTTCTACTATTTTAAGCATATCATGCAGCTGATGTTTCGTAGTTGCCATCAACTTTAAGTCGTCCATGTATAACAAATGGTTTATCTTTAGTGCTTGTACGTTGTTGTGTTTGAGACTGAACACAAAGTTAGTCGCGTTCAGTTTGTGTGAGAGTGGGTTCATGGCAAGGCAGAACCACAGCGGGCTAAGAGAGTCTCCCTGGAATATACTTCTTATGATTGGGATAGAGTCGATTTGTATCGAACAGTCGGCTTCATTCAGAAAGATTTTGGTTTGCCCGGTAGTCATGATATATTCTAATAAGTTAACAATACAATTATTTACTTTATAGAGTTTCAGCACCTGAATGAACCAATCATGTGGAACTGAATTAAAGGCCTTATTGTAGTCCACATATGCCATGTAGAGATTTCTTCGTTTGGCGTGGGCTTGACTGCAGACAACGGAATCAATTATTAGTTGTTCTTTGCACCCCATCGAGTTGTTCGCGCATCCCTTTTGCTGTTCGGTAATTATGTTGTTCAGCTCACAATGTCTGAAAAGGTGATGATTAATGCACGCCGTTATAAGTTTGTATAAGGTTGGGAGGCAAGTGATTGGTCGGTACTTTGCTGGGTCCTGTGTACATAGGTTATCCATTGGTAAGAGGTATGTAGCACCATGCGTACGGAAACTAGGCATCTTGTGTGGATGGATAATTATATCATTAATAAGGACTGTTAATTTTTCGTGGGTGGCGTAAAGTTTCTTTATCCAGTAATTCTGCACACCATCTGGTCCTAGTGTTTTCCAGTTATGGAGGGGTTTCATTATGTTGGATAAACAATTGTTTCTAATTTGTTAGTAGGAAAATAACTTATAGCAAACATTTCATCTTATATTGAATGTTGACGACAATAATTTATCTTGTTTAGAAGCTGTCTGTATATTCATATTATTGATCTACCTTGTTTATTATGTAATAAAAAATTTTAACATATTTACCACATATTAAATAATTAAAAAAATTTGTTATCTTTTAGTTTAACTGTTAACCAACCGTTTACATTTATTATATTGTACTTATGATGGTCTTTTAACAAACTGAAACGTTAAATATTAGTTGTCGTATGTGTATTGATGACTGAATGCCATGAAAATTTTATATCAAATGTTGTACAACAAATTTTGTACCGTAACACCAAAAATTTATTTTTTATTTTCAAAGCAGTTTCAACTGCAAAGTTGCCATCTACAAAGGGGCGGACTAAGGCGTAAGCAACCTAGGCATAGGAAAATTAGGTAACTATCAAACGCAAAGTATGCGTCATGACTGAACAATGGGCCCCGAAAGTAAAATGTTGCTTAGGGCCCGCTTTACCCTTAGTACATCACCGCATCTACTTGGAGTAAACCAAAACTCCTGAACTTATTATATGTGAAGAACAAACAATCCCGTATTGCTCAGAAAATGGTAATATTTCTCGAATTATTAATTTCGCTATCGTAACATTATACTTACTAGTGCGAACAACGTATTATTATCTTCTCCGCTTGTTGTATCTACCGGACACCAAATTTGAATAAAGTTATTATTTTAGTTATACTTGTTTTATTACACCTTTTTCTGTCAAATAAAGATTATTTGAACATTATAATATAATCCATTTTTGCTGACAATTTGTGTAAACTGAAGCATTTATTGTTAAAGTTCCATAGAAACTGTACAGCATTTAAAGGCTTTGGTAGTGAATTTTCAAACAAGTGTTGTGACATCAACAATTGTATAACGTTTGTTGATTTTAGTAATGCTTAAGATGTCAGTGCCTTTATTGTAAGTATTTGACACGTAAGGAGAGGGAAGTTGTCATCTCTACATAACTCTACTTAACAGATCAGAGATGCGCCTCTGTCCACACGAACCCTTGTTTATCTCCCAAAACAGTCGAAGGAAACCAAACTCACCCTGTCTTACTGTACTTAAAAATAGAATCTTTAGGTTACCAGATTACCCCGCCCCCTAACTGCTTGGCTGGAGGTTGGTAACCTTTACTAGTGAAATTAAAACAGTTGAAAACTGCATAAATTCGTTCGCAATCAAGACAAGTGATCCACACTTATCATGGATAAGCTACTATTAAATATTTACTAAATTTAGCGAATTGGAACGTAAAGAGACTTGGACAAAACGAGGAATAACCGAATGGGGAACTTAAATCAATAAATATAAAAATAGAGACAATAGCAGAAACAATAAAGTATAAATGCACTAATAAAGTATGTTATGTACCCGAGTGAAATCAACAAAGAGAGCTCAATGCGGTGTAGCAATATTGAAAGATTATAAATTGAATACATGTAAGTGAACAATTGGCGACAGAAAGACCTTCCTGTTCGCTAAGGTATTTTGATGTGCTGTTGGCTTAGATATGAATTTCCTAGACTTCTTTCTGCAACATTTCAATATTGAACATCTAAATATCCAATTCACTATTCACATAATCATCCTCATCATCACGTAAAACGTCATTTTGACCGAGCGACAACTATACATACACGAGGCAGTCATCTAGTGAGACTTTTTGAGTATGGCAGATTGAAGCCGAAGTTCGATGTAGGACATTTGTGAGGCTTAGGGAGTAATCTATTGTATAATTTTAAAAGTTGTTTAAAATTATTTCACACATATGTTAATCTGCACAAATTTATATATTCTTTGGAAAATGTGTTGTCATTCATTATGATTTATAAACTTCTTCAGAAAAAATAATAATACATGATAATATAACTAACTAAATCTCGCGAGTCTAATTAGTTAAACAACTGCACATTATTTTAATTTTCACAAAAAAAAACGAATATTTGAAAAATCAATTTAGCCAGGTTTTCAAAATATTTTAAATTGTTTTCCTTATTGTACATTTTCACTCTTTAATATAATAATAATAATAAATTATTACTGAAACGCTTTCTTGCTTCCTATGTGCTTACAGCTGTCACAAAATTCATAAAACGAAAACAGCCATTAGGGCCATAACTCAATTTAAAGCTGGCTTTTGTTATAAGCGCTTCTTGAGATATTTTAGAAACTGAATCGTACGCATTTCTTAGCAAAGAATGAGGTTCTCGAAGACTAGATTTTTTTACATGCAAGACCGTCTTACACTCTAATATGTGAACGTTTTTTTATAGTTAGTTTCGAGGTACTTACATTTGATTTTTGTGAGCTTTAAATGCAGTCTTCCAATGTTCTTATGTATGCGATATGTCTGGAAAATTTCATGTAGTACAATACATGTAAATAACTCTCATTACATTCAGTTATTTAATGGGTAAAAAAATTATTATTAGAGAAAGAAATTTTATATTTTTTATTTGAATAATTTGAAAAATAAACGTTCTGTTATCTCCGTAAACACGCATGCATGATATCTGCTATTGTATTCGTTTAAGCACAACTGTAAATAGATCGATGATTGTCCATTCATTAACTAATTGATGTACTTTCAAAAAATTTCGTCTGTGAAATGATTATTTTATCATTGTTGTATATTTCGGTACACCAGGTATTTCAGGTGTCTCGTGTTTGTTTATTAACCGGTTTCGAACTCCAATAAATAAATTTTTACTACAACAGATACAAATGTAAGCTTTATGAAATGGAAGTGCTAAAATCTAAAAACTCAAAGAAGTGAACAGTGCCTGTATTTTAATTAACAAATAAACTAATGGTAAATTCCGAACAAAATGGTTATAATTATTTTGGAAGATAAATGTGCAAATAAGAATATAGTATTTGTCAGGTAACAAAGAACGAAAAGTAGACGACAGCAAAGTAACAATTTTACGATTGAACTAAAGATGTTTCATTTGCTTTCGAGAAACATAAACTAACTACACTATAATGAATTGTTCCGTTATATAAAATTATAGGCATGTTAACAAATAAATTTACACTTAAAGCAACCTTTGCTCATTTGCGAAACCTATATAAAACCCGAATGCTTTATGAGTTTAAGTTGGAAGCAGCGTGTTGCATATCAGCTGTATTGTATTAGTCACTTTCTTTTGTAAACAAGTGAGTTTTATTTTGATAAAATAAACACGTTGAATTTGAAGGTGAATATTTGTACATTTGAGCCCACGGAATCTACTACAATGGGTGTTAGAAAAAAATGGGGTTAATTGAAGTTAACATCTCAAATTAATTTATGGCTACAACTAGAACTATGGCAGAAATGGACGAACGTAGCAAAAATAATCAAACAAGTTAAACTGGACGACAAAATAAGTCCGATCCTGAAAAAACGTTACAAGAGGACCAAAATCAACAAGAAATGCAACAAATGTTAGTAAAATCTTTTTACGAAAAACGCAAAATTGAATGTCCAGACCTTGTAACGAATATAGATGAAAAACAACAAAATATTGTCACTATCATGGATGAAAAACAACAAAATTTAATTGAAGGGTTAATTGCGAAATTTGAATTAACGAGGCAAGGTAAACTTAAAATATTTGAAGAAAAACAAGAAAAAACTGTATTAAAGTGACAGACTGATGAATTAAAACGACAACAGCAATTTAAACAACTAATGCAAATAGCAATTTAGTGAAATAGTCAATCAGAGAATGCAAATTATGGAATCTGATATACAGAAAATAAATGATGAAATGATTATTATTATTTATTTATTAATAGCTTTAGCTAACATAAATACAACTTTATATAATTTATACAACATCTACTCATATATATATATATATATATATATATATATATATATATATATATATATATATATATATTCAATCTCCGTAATTAGTTTATATCAATATAATGTTACAGTGCTATTTTTTTTATATGACTAAAACAATGTTTTTTAAAATCAATTAATTTATTACATTTTTTTATGTTGTTTGGTAGCTCGTTGTACAGTTTAAGTCCTTTGTGGAATAATTTTTGTTGATCAGATGTTCTGTGCACTGTTGTTATATAAAAGTTTTCTGCGTTCCTGGTTGTGTAACTGTGGACATTTTCTACTCTTTTACAGTGATTCAACAAATGGTTTGGAACTAGACCGTGGATCATTTTGAATATAAATATTAACGTGTTATAGTGAATTGAGTGTTTAACACTTAGAAGGTTTACAGATTCAACATTATTAGTGTTCGATATTATACGTAAGGCCTGGTTCTGTCTTTTTGCATAATATCAATATCAGACTTTTAATAAAAATAAAATTGTTGGACAAAAATGTGGCATTATTACGGTCTTATAATCTAAGAGTTTGGACCATTCACCTATACGTTGATCTCATCCTTCCTAGAGCATTCACTTTCTTGGCTATTTTACTTGTGATATATAGTGCATGGTTCGCGAATGTTAAACAATCGTCTATCATGACACCCAAATATTTCCATTCACTCACTTGTTATATTCTCACTTCTTCTACCATAATTCTCGTAGCCTTCTGCTTTCGCTTCTAGTTACTCGAATACTGTATTCGAGTAACTAGAAGCGAAAGCAGAAGGCTACGAGAATTATGCGAACCAACCTGAAGAGGGCAGATGTGACTCTGGCGAAACATCGTCATTTTACCATCGATTCCGACAGGGATCAGTTATCAACTACGCGGATGAATTCCCGGAAACCGCCTAAAACATATATATATATATATATATATATATATATATATATATATATATATATATATATATATATATATATAGTAGGGTGTTCTCACCGACTGGGATAGCTCAAGTTTCAGCGTAGTGCTTGGTGTAGTCTTTTTCCCACAGCATCGTGTCCTTCTTTGTATTCAGTTGCAGCGAAAGCTTGACATGTCCATGTATAACAAATGGTTTATCTTTAATGATTGTACGTTGTAGTGCTTGAGACTGAACCCAAAATTAGTCGAGTTCAGTTTGTGTGAGAATGGGTTCATGGCAAGGCAGACCCACAGCGGGCTGAGAGAGTCTCCCTGGAATATACCCCTTCTGATAGGGATAGAGTCGAACAGTCGGCTTTATTCAGAAAGATAGTGGTTTGCCAGGTAGTCATCACATATTCTAAAAAGATAACAATATGATTATTTACTTTATAGAGTTTCAGCACCTGAATGAGCCAATCATGTGGAACTGAATCACAGGCCTTTTTATAGTCCACATATGCCATGTAGAGAATTCGTCGTTTGGCATGGGCTTGATTGCAGATAACGGAATCAATTATTAGTTGCTCCTTGCACCCCATCGAGTTTTTCGCGCATCCCTTTTGTTGTTCCGTAATTATGTTGTTCAGCTCACAATGTCTGAAAAGGCTATCATTAATGCACGATGTTATAAGTTTGTATAAGGTTGGGAGGCAGGTGATTGGTCGGTACTTTGCTGGCTTCTGTGTACATAGGTTGTAACTTTGGTAAGAGGTATGTAGCACCATGGGTAAGGAAACTAGGCATCTTGTGTGGATGTCATTAATGAGTACTGGTAATTTCTCGTGGGTGGCGTAAAGTTTCTTTATCCAGTAATTCTGCACACCATCTGGCCCTGGTGCTTTCCAGTTATGGAGATGTTTCATTATGTTGGACGTGTCTTCCGTTGTAAATGATTGGTGTTGCATCTTATTACAATTCTGAAATGCAGCCTCCATCTCCTTAATCCAGCTCGCGCTGAAGTTATGGGAAACTGTTGTGGAAAGTTGTGTTTTCCAGAACTGCTCAATGGCCGTTTTACTGGGATAACTAGGGGTTTCATTATTATTGATGTTGTTGAGTTTTGTATAAAACCCTTTTTCTGATTTACGGAATCGTGCGTTGTCTAGTTTCCGTTGGTTACTGGTTTTGTACCTTCTAAATCGACTTGTGTATACGGAAAGCTTTTGTCGTAAACTGTCCAGACACTGCTGATATGTGGTGTTTTCTCCATTCGGTTATTGTCCATGATAGTCTTGACAACTCTTTCTATTCTGTTGTTCCTGACCCCTCGTTGGTACTCGGTCAGTCTTCCAATGTCTTTCCGAAGAGAATTAATTTTCCCTTCTAGCCTTCTTTGCCAAGGTGGTATTCGAGGTGTTTGTCTAAATTTGGGGGGGTCCTGCTTTGGTCTTATTGCGACCGCAATTGTTCTGCAGATGGAAATTGCAGCACAGTAGATGATTGTGTGTAGCGACTCTAACATATTAGCACCTAAAACATAGTTTGGCAAAAGAAATTTGTTCAGGTCCTGCAAGACAATACTCAGTTTCTTAGAAGAACTTAGTTTGGGAGGAGTTGGTCTAATCAATGGATCTGTTCCATTATAGTCTATAAGAGCTCTTTCCATTTCTGATTGGATTTTCTCAAGCAGGTCAGAGTTGGCAGCCTGTTCTTGTTGAAGTTCTTGAATCTCATCCGCTCTTAGCGCCAAAGGTGTTTCAGGTTCGGGATCTGTTGTATTTCGACCAAATAATTTGCGCTCAACTTCGCTCTTTATTTCGTCCAGTTGATCAGGCGAAATAAGGCCATTTCTCAAGATGACATGGTATTGATCTGCGAATCTCTGTTCGGTAACTTGAAGCTCTGGGTACTCACGACAGAACTCTTGATGCAGTATTTGGCGATATCTAGTCTTGTCCTGGCCAAGGTTAGTCACTCTGTAAAACGTGCGCATTATAAATTTATTCATGGCGCTAGTCCATTTCCTGCGCTGTCTTATCAGTCCCGCTTGGGTAAGCGCTGGCTGTTGATCCTGCGCAACACTTTCTGCGGGTGGAGTTCTCGTTCCCGTTTGACTCCGTTGGTGATGGTCACGTTGTTGCTGTGACTATATTTCTGAGTGTTGTTGTGATTCTTCTGGTTCTTGGGCTGTAGCTCTTTGGACGATAGGGGCCCGCCTCCTCAACAACCTGCCACCGACGTCCCGCATGCTGTCATGTCCAGCGCCGGCTCCAGACATGCCCTGGCGATCCCCAGGCAGCTACTTTTTTCCGAGGCATCTACTCCGTAAACTCCATTTTCATATGTGGTGTCACCAATTGACCCTGGTGACCCGGGTAACTCGGAACCGTAGGGTTGTCACATCCCAGATGAAATGATTTAAACCAGATCATCCCGTCCGGGTTTTGGGGAAGGGAGGACGGCTAGGTAGTAGGTCAGCGGACAGCTGCCCCTTTAGTCGCCTCATACGACAGGCGGTAGATACCATGGTGCTATTCTAACCCGGACATCACATGGGATGTTTGATATTAATCTACCAGATAGTGTGTCGATATTTACGCTATTATTATCCCATTCTTTTCCTATTAAATCTATTTGATACTTAGTTTCCTCAAATTTAGAAAGGTTTCTTATGGTTTTCTTTTCCTTTTTACATTTTTGTTTTTTCTGTAGGTCTATTGTTATAATAGAATGATCTGTAATTTTGGGTGTTAAATGTACATCATATTATATTCTTTAAATCCGTGATTAGTAGGTCTATAATTGTTCCTCCTTGTTGTGTTGTTCTTGTAAAATTCTTTATATGTTGATATGCCCCTAAACTTTCTAAAACGTTACTAAGTTTCCTTGAATAAAATGTATTCATTGCCATATTTACATTAAAATCTCCAACAAGTATTAAGTTTCCCTATTTGGATAATTCATTTTGAAGGATTTCATCTAATTTTTCCAAAAATTCAGTATTCGCATTTGGAGAATGGTACAGACATAAATTCTTATATTTAACATTATCTATATTAGCCTCTATACCTATTAACCATAATTTTGTATCCATTATGATTTTAAGTATTTCTTTCCTCATATAAATTATACTTCCTCCGGTGTCTACTTTTAGAGTCTGCTCTGTATTGATTATATCCTTCTATAAACAAATCATTTTCTGAAAAATCTTCAGTTATATGAGTTTCTGATAAACATATGGCTAAAAACCAGATTAATTCTGTTTTATGGGCTGTAAAACTTTGTATATTTAAGTATAAGAGTTGTGACGATAGTTGCTATATATGTGGATTATAAATATCAGGATATTGTCGTTTTCTTTGTATTTGATTAAAAATTCTTTTATAACATTCACATTTTTTGTCATATGCTGCCTGCCTATATTCAATGTTCTCTACACCCAAATTTTTTTATGCATTTTTGCAGTTAATACATTCCTTTGTTAGTGAAGTACAGTCATTGCTTTTGTGTTCTCCTGTGCAATTTGGGCATGTTACTTTTTCGCTCTTACACTTCTTTGCTATGTGACCAAATTTCCAGCATATATAACATTGAATTATATTTAGGTGATCCATAAAATAACAGCTTTTCCATCCTATACTAATCCTTTCCCTAGATTTTAACTGAATATAGGTTTGATGGTCTAATTCTAATATAACATTTATTCTAGGGGCTTTTCCTTCTTTCTTAACTTCGTATTTATATTTCAGTTTCATCATCCTTCTCTTGTCTTCTGTATTTACTTTGTTTTGCTTAATGATTTTTTCTATAAATACATCTGTATCATTTAAATCATCTTTTTTTATATTAAAAATCTTTATTCTTGAATTCTTTTTTTCCGGTTCTGAAATTTCATAATGCTGGCCCATCTATTCTTTAATATTCATACATAATTCTTCTCGTTTTTCCTCACTTTTATAACTTATAGCAACTCCCCCATCCCGTACATATTTCACAGTAGATATTCCTACCCCCAAAGTGCTTGGCTCTATTCTTTCTTCTACTTGTCTTATTATCTTCTCACTAGTTTGCTTCTTATCTTTTGGTTTAATGAGTATAGTCTTCTCAGCTGACATTGATTCCTTTGCCATTTCTCTATACGTTTTTGATGTTTCAATATGGTTCCGTTTTTCTTTAAGTTCTTTTTTTAGTAATTTTATTATTTCATCTTTGCTGTCAATTATAGTTTGTTTGTCCTCAATTCTATTTTTTAATAAGTTGTATGTATCCATTCCTAGGCATTTTGGACAATGAAATTTCATTACTCTGGTGTTAAGCTGTAACACTCTTATCTCTGATGAAGTTCATTTGCCGCATCCTTTACATACTCTCTTTTGGCAATTATCGCAATGAAAAACTTCTTTTTTTAACTTCTTCGCAAAATTCCCATTCCATGATGTCTACTTAACGAAGTCAGGAGGCGGAGCAACAACATAAGAATTACAAAAACAAATACAAAAATATCTAAATTCCTAAAACCCTGCTTTTTATTTATATACGTAAGCGCAAGGCAGAGTGGTAGATTATATAGATTTTATAATTGCTATTAATTTTCTCGAAATGAATCCGTAAAATTTTCAGTCAGTTCAATTTTTCCTTCATAAAAAGTTTCTTAAGATAGAATTGTGTTCTAAATTCACCTATAATATAAGCTATATCATCTCTTTACAAGAAAAGAGTTTAAAAACCTTTAAGTTTTTATTCTGTTTTTATCACCGTTGTACGTGACCATTCAGTAAATGGACAATCACGAATAACGCAACAGTTACCTTAAGCACTATACTTTTATCACATGAATATCTCTGATGGTAGTTGAACGGCATGTGGTTTATTTTTCTCTCTGCTCTGATGGTAATAAAAACTGCAATAGATACTCTTGGAAATAAATTGCATGCATCGATTTCGTCCAAAATGAAGTACAAGATAAAATCAGTGGTATCCAAAATAATGTGGAAATAGGAATTTAAAAAAAATGTAGCAAGATTTGTAGAGAGGGAAATACAAGAACATCGTACATTTGATGGTAGTTTATCTTGACCTATGTACAAACGGATATTTGTCGCAGGGGCTATAGCTAATGAATGGGATAGACCAGAAGAATCTAATTTACTTGTAATTTCTTTAAGACGTCCAGCATTAGAACTTCTTCAAAGCATCCCTGTAGTTAAACAAAGTAATTTTCACAAGATCATTGCAACCCTAGACAAAAGATAGGACAATCAATCCTTCAGCAGCCAAGTATACCAGGTGCAACTGAGTGGAAAAACACAAAAATCTAGAGGAACTCTACAAGAATTTGAAGTAAAAATTAGACGTTTACTATGCTTGTGCTACCCAGATTTACCAGAGGAACCTAAGGATTAATTGGTCACACAAAGTTTTATAAATGGTATCAGAGACGTTGAAGTGCAAAGAAATCTACGACTTAGTGGCATCAAGAAGAATAATGAAGCCTTGCTCCGGGCTTTGGAGGTAGAGAGGGTACGAACAATTTCCTTCAGCCAGGAAGAGTCTTCCTTTCAGGTGCTTTTGACGGTTATGAATAAACTACTGGCACAAAAAACTGCACGAGACGTGCCTTTTTCCGTTGTGGATGAACAGAGAATTTTCGACGTGATTGCAGAGTGAGGTTACCAGACAGATCACCAGACAGTTGGCCAACACAAGTATACGACATCCAGAAATAGTCAGCCAGTCAGCATAAGGGATTGAATGCTGACTGATCGCCCATCAGACCACCATCACCGGCGCCGCTCCAGGATTTTGAGGTCATCGGAATTCAGGCCAGTAAACATCATTCAACTAAGAACAGTCACCGGCTAGTCCATGAGGCAGATGTAGTGCTACATATATGGAACAACTGAATACGCTTCAGAAGATTGAGGACGATTTTATACTGGGTATACCTACTCAGCCAACATGGGTTCATATTCGACCCGAGATCTGATATTCTTCGATTCCCAAATGAGGAATTTCTATTGACACAGCCCGTCAACACCTCAGCGACTACCATAAAAGCGGAGTCGTCAACCAGAATCCCCGGTCGAACGGAACAAATTATTCATGGGCAGTTACAAACACATCCTGGGAGCTGCGTTGGAATAGTGGACCCATACATTTAGCTCATGAATACTTGGTTGGGCGGCCAATAGTTAAAACTGGACGTAACATACCATTTAGAGAATTGAATATGCCCAACAACGACATCCAAATAGCCAATGGTCAACAAATAGCTTGTCTCGAACCAGGAGATACCATCATCAATTGTAAAGAAACTTACCAGACATCGACAAAGGAAACAGGTTTCGGTTAAAAGTTTCTAAAACAGTTTGCAGAACCAATTGACACACCTTACACCAGAGGAACAACAGAAGACCAAGCAATTTATAGTAAATCACAACAAAAACAACAGGCAGTCGAAGAAAACATGAACTCTATTTTACAAAATGGAGTTAACCATCCATCAGCTCATGGTCTGCTTCCGTTGTTTCAGTCAAAAAGAAGGATCGAACCAACTGGTTTTACGTGGATTACAGAAAATTTATGAGTGACGAAGAAAGACAGCTATCCACTCCCCGAATGGATGACACTCTGACCACACTAGCAGGGTGCCGTTGGTTCTCCAAACTACACTTAAAGAGTGGATATTGGCAGGTTGGACCAAATGAGACCGACAGGGAAAAGACAACGTTTTCCACAAATAAAGGGCTGTTACAATTTACGGTCATGCCGCTTGTAATGCTTCCGCTACGTTCGAAAGATTAATGGTGTATGTATTAAGCGGGTTGACATAGAGGAGGTGCTTAGTATACCTCGATCAGATTTTGGTCATGAAGCACACATTTGACGATCATCTGAAGTACCTCAGCGAAGTATTTTCCAAAATTAAGAATGCCAACCTGAGACTAAACTCTAAGAAATGTTCCATGTTTCAAAAAGGGGTGGAGATTTTGGGCCACGTCGTTTCTGATTCAGAAATCCGCACAAACGAAGATAAGATAGAAACTATTCGTGACTAACACTTCCCGAGAGGCAAACATGAGCTAAGAAGCTTTTGGGGCTCTATTCGTACTATATGCGATTTGTTGAGGGATTTGCCCCCTCTACTTCGACAGACCACTGAAAAAGTGATCTTCTGTTGGAATCAGGATTGTTCAGAATCATTTAAACGACTAAAGTCGACAGTATGTTTTAGAGTTTCCTACACAGTCCGGTAAGTTCATCTTAGACATGGACACCAGCAACACAGGTTGGGGGCTTCTATAACAGGTGCAAGATGGTGAAAAGAGGGTGATCCAATACTACATCCGCGGATTCTCGAAATCGGAAAAAAATTATTGGATCACAAGAAAAGAACTTCTTACAATAATCAGGGTTGTAGACCATTTTCACAAGTATCTCTATGGTTGTCATTTCCTAATCAGTGCCGATCACGCCGCCTTCAAATGGATGTTGGACATGAAAGCACCGACAACTAGCCAGGTGGATGGATACATTACAGCAATACGATTTTAAGGTTGAACACTGTGCCGATCGCATAATAACGCCGATGCCTTGTTCACAAGATCCTGTAGAGCAGAAGGAGGACATTGTCTTAAGACGGAACAGCAAGAGATCCATCCAACAAATTCGCATACAGATGAATGACTGGACAACGGAGCAGTAAGGGTCCGAAGACCTGGACCAAGGATAGAATGCAGCGATAATATGTGAACGTCTCATTTGATAGAATTGCCATTGATTTCTCCGGTCCATTTCCCGAGTCCGAAACGATCGCCATAGATTACTTCAGCACATGGTCTGAGACATATGGTATACCCATTCAACAGGCAAACACTGTGGCGAGGGTTGGAGTAACCTTTTGGAGATCAAGAAAACGAGAATCACACCTTTGCATCAACAGCACAATTATAAAATTGTAGTATTCTGTTTCTTGGTTTGTTTGTTTGGTCATCACGCAAGAACTACTGAACTGATTTTGCTGAAACTTTTTGTTGCAAAGCCTGTAGTTTGACTTAAAATCTGGTATACATTTTATCTCTCTACATTGACTGCAACAGTATATATAGCGAAAAAGTTCTACGATGTTGTGCAACTCACAATTATTCTATTGGTTCCACAGCACGGACTAAATATTTCATACTAGTGTTAAGGTGCGTATCCACCTAAAAATTATTGTTAGCAAACGTTTGTAAATGATTGTGAATGTTTTCAAACGTTTGCAATTGAAGTGTCTCCACCAATGTAAATATTCGCAGACACCTGTACGGAGCAATCATTTGTTCATGTTCCGCGCAACAAACATAAATAATGGCTCCGAAAAGCAAACGTATTGCTAGTGCCGCGTCTTACATAATTATGACTGTTTTAATTGAAAAAGAGAACAGTATTAAAAAGAAAAAGAGAAGCATAGGTTTTGGACATCCCATTTTTTGAAAACAAGACAGTCAAATCAACTGCTAACTGACTTACAAATAAGCGATAGGAGTGGACTATTTAAAAAATTTTGCCGCATGTCATTGGAAGATTTTGATTTCATTATTTCGTTAATTGAATCCAAAATATGTAAATGAGATACAAATTACAGAGATTGCATTCCGGTAGAAGTTAGACTGGCAATCACACTTCGATTCTTGGCTACAGGAGATTCCTACAATAGCCTTATGTATCTATTTAGAGTTTCTAAGCCATTAATTGCAAACATAATAACGGAAGTATGTGCATGTATTATAGAAGCCTTGAAGGAATACGTAAAAGTAAGTACACGATTATGAATTAACTCTTTATTTATATGTCTAGGCACTTGTAATGTTACAACATATTATTATTATTATTATTATATTGTTGAGTCAATATTCTGAATTCGGATTAAAGTTCTCAACAAAAGTTGCTACTGATGCTGAAGTCTGATTCTGGAGAATTCCTGAGATGTCCAGCAGCGATGTTTCTTGCGATTCATCATTTTGTAATGACGTACTCTCATTATTGTTTGTTGCTTTCTCCATAGAAACAGGAGGGTATAGTGACTGTGGTTGAGTAAATGGGGTAGGTGTTCTTGACCAAGCATTGTAATTACTTGCAGAGCTTGAATGCGGTGAGCAGAACGGCGTTGAAATTGTTGATGTAGATTGTTGAAAATTATAGGGAGACGCGTGAGTATAATTGGCAATCATAATGTGACTGTCATATTGACCCAGATCGGCGTTAAATAAAATATTATTACATAAATGTTGGACCATTGCTTGTGTTCTTTTACTATAACCTCGTAGTTTCACAGCAATATGCTCTCCATATATGTCACAACCATCACGTTCAGCACACTCTTGTAGAATGTTGAAAGCTTTATCAATACGAGGATCAGATGATTTAGCTTCCAGTTTGGGTTTTTTGGTTTTGGAGGTATTTGCTTAGGGTGGTTTGCTCTTGTTTCTCGTGAGGCACTTTTATAAATAGTTTCCTGAGTGGCGCTATTGCTTGCAGTTTCCTGAGTGGCGCTGCTATTATTTTTTATCGATACGAAATCTTCAGTATCTTCAGAGGCTTGATCGTCAGCCGCTACTTCTACCACATCGTCAGCATCGTTATCCTATGATAAAACAAGTGATTGAATAAATACAGTATAGTTAGTTTTTTTTTTCTTAATTGCAGATGCCAGACAGTGAACAGAAATGGCTGCAAGTAAGCAACGAATTTGAACAACAATGGAATTTTCCTCACGCAATTGGTGCAATAGATGAAAAACATGTAGTTACACAGTGCCCTGGGGGCACTGGAAGCGACTACTTTAACTACAAATCATTTTTCAGTATAGTATTATTTGCGTTAGTGGATGCAAATTATAATTTTCTCTTTGTGGATGTCGGTTGTCAAGGCAGGATCTCGGATGGAGGTGTTTTTAAGAATACGCAGCTATATAAAGGTCTACAAAATGGCCATTTCAACTTACCACCACCAGAAATATTGCCAAGACACGAAACACCCCTACCTTATGTAATTTTAGGGGACGAAGCTTTCGCCTTGAATCATAATTTAATGAAGCCCTACTCAGGATTGCATGAAAAAGGCTCAAAAGAAAGAATTTTCAATTACCGACTGAGTCGAGCAAGAAGAGTGGTTGAAAATGCCTTTGGGATATGTTCATCTGTCTTCCGTGTCTTAAGGAAGCCACTGCTTTTAAAACTAGAAAACGCACAGTTAGTTGTGATGGCTTGTGTGTACCTACATAATTTTTTACGTAAAAGCTAAGAATGTGTATTGTCCCGAAGGTACTTTAGACAGCGAAGTAAATGGAGAAGTTATTCTTGGTACTTGGAGAAAAGACACCAATTTGTCATCTCTATTAAAATTTAAAAAAATTCCAAGAAAATCATCGACAAGTGCTCAAGAATTTCGAAATGAATTTTCTAATTATTTTATGGGCAATGGTACTCTTCCCTGGCAAAACGAGTATGCTTAACTTTTTTCTATGTATTTTTTGATTTAATTAATAAACTCGAATGATTGAAAATATTTTTACCTTCACACTTTCCTCGTCCAAATCAACTCCCGCTGAGCTTAGTGTTTTCCGACATTTACTTTTGTCAGCTAAGAAGCCTTAAAGCCAAACCAATTGCTCACGTACACTTCGTCTCGACCTACAGGAAATTAATGTGTGTTAGTTTAAAATTGTTACGAGAAAATAAATAAATTTCAAAAAGGAATGAGTTAGAAGTGAGGTAGAGGGCTATTTTTTTGTTGCAAATAATAGGTGAATTAATTTATAATAAAAGTAACCATACCAGTCCCTGTCTTCATGGACTTTCCATGCTTCGCCTTTTTGCCTTCTGTAAGAGGAGAGCAAAGAATTTATTTTACCTCTCACAACATCTACTTTGGTTTCCATTTCTTTTGCAATTTCACTCCATGCGTCATACTTCTTCGTTTTATTGTAATAAAATTTATGGGTACTTTGCCATATTTCTGGCTTTATCTCATACATCTCAATTAATTTCAGACACTTTTCATTGTCCCACTCCATATTATTCATATTTAGTCGTGTGTTATCAATTATCATACAACCCAAATTTTCTTGGTTATTTTATTCGTTAGTTGTTGAATTATTTCGTAGATACGTCGCACAGATCTGAAAAACAACACTGGTTCACTGCGAACATGTTCCTGCACGTTTCCACTTAAAATGCATCACGCGCGCATAAGCAACAAATCCCTTTGATGTACCGACAACGCTCGGAACACGGACAAATGATTGCAAATGTTTGCAAATGCGCGTCAGTTTCGTCTCTACCAAGCAAATGTTGTGATTGCAAACATTTGACAACAATTGTAAACATGTTGCGCGCTTGCTGAATACGCACCTTTAAATTAGCTTTTATTAAAAATACGAAATATGTTAAAGTAACCAACATGTTTCGATTATAAAAAAATTTAACTAATATGTTTTTCATATATTGGATAGATTAAACACAGAGCGGAGCAGAATTGCATGGGTGAAATTATTTTTAAAATATATACAGTGATGGGCAAATGTGTGGAACCAAGTAAATATCTCCAATTTTTTTTTACAATTTTGAACTTTCTGTTTTACCGGAAGTAATGTCGATTTTAAAATTTGCAATGAAACACCCTGTATAGTATTTTAGTTTCTGATGAAACATTTTATTGCGAATACAAAAATCGGATTTGATATTGTTTACCTACCGAGATATTAACAGAAACGTAACTAAGGAAGGGAAAAATTCGATGGTAGCTAACCTCGGTTCAGATTTCATTTACGCCCGATATAAACAAACCGCTCGGTAAGGATTTGTATTTCTATTGGCCAATCGGTGGCATTATACCGTCACAGCCAACAGCACTACTTGTTCCATAGTTGAATACATGTGCGTTTGTTTAAATTAGGCACAAATTAAATCTGAATCAAGTTTAGTAGTCCATGAAATTCATTGCGTAAGTGACAGTAGTTGTCAAAATAAGTTATTAGTTTTTTTTATTTGAACGTAAAAAGATTGTATTGTTTTAATTTGATCGTAAAATGGCCGAATTAAGTGAAAGGGAACGAATAGAAATATTAATGATGATTGGGTATGGGGAGAGGAAAAGGACGCATCAAGAAGTTTGTGAGCTTTTTAACATTGTTTATCCCAATACACAAATATCCCGTTCAGTAGTGACGAAAACTTTGCGAAGGTACGACACAAGTGGAACAGTTAGCAATTTACCAAAACGTGGACGGTTAAAAAGTGCAAGTAATGAAGGTGTAGCTCTAAATGTTGCTATATCTTTAGAAGAAAATCCTCACTTATCCACTACCGACGTCGCCAATATGCATGGAATTAGCCGTCGTTCAGTAGGAAGGATATTAAGGCGAGAAAATATCATCCATACAAAATTCGCCTCGTTCAAGAACTCTCCGAAGACGATTTCGACAGACGTTTGCAATTTTGTGAAACGATGATGGATATTTGTAACCGTGATAATAATTTTATAAGAAATGTGGTGTTTTCAGACGAGGCTGCATTTTGTTTAAATGGTACGGTGAATTGACATAACTTCCGCTACGGGTCGCAAAGTAATCCTAATTGGGTACAAGAGGCTCATACACAACTTCCCCAAAAATTGAACGTTTGGGCCGGCATTTATAACAACAGAATCGTGGGACCCTTCTTCCTACAAGAAACTTTAAACGGAGATAGCTTTTACAGCTCTTGGAGACTCAAGTAAGGTAAATGGACAATTACCAAATAATATCTGGTTTCAGCAGGATGGAGCACCAGCCCATTACGCTCGCATTGTTGGAGATCATTTAAATAGGACATTTCATCACAGATGGATTGGAAGAAGAGGTACTTATGAATGGCCTGCACGAAGTCCCGACCTTAATCCACTAGACTATTTTCTGTGGGGTTAGTTAAAGTCTAAGGTTTATGTTGATAGACCAAATAATTTGCAAGAATTAGCTGCAAGAATAACTCAAGACATCCAGAGAATTACACCAGAAGTAATAACTAATGTTACTAGAGAATTTAAAAACCGACTTGCTTATTGTCAAGAAGTAAGCTCAGTTTGAACATCTAATACATTAAGTTTAGTTAAGTTTCAATGTTTTGAAAATCACTTTGATTTAGTTAATAATTATGATTATGTATTTCTTTAATGGATATTAGATTTTTCCTTTCCTTAGTTACTTTTCTGTTAATATCTTGGTAGGTATTGAAGTAAACAATATCAAACCCGATATTTTTGTATTCGCAATAAAATGTTTCATCAGAAACTAAAATACTATACAGGGTGTTTCATTGCAAATTTTAAAATCGACATTACTTCCGGTAAAACATGAAATTCAAAATTGTAAAAAAATTTGCAAACAAATAGGCAATCTACTGCAGTATCCACCTTCCAAATTTCATTTTGATATCTCTAATAATTCCAGAGATATTTACTTAGTTCCACACATTTGCCCATCACTGTATAACATGATGCCTTAGATACAATTTTAATTTTATATTTTCCATTTAATTCTGTAATTTGCCCCCCAAAATTAAACGTAGAGGTTTCTCCTTATTGTTTCAGTAAACTTCAGGTCAGAACCTATACCTCTAATTTTTTTCAAAACAAAAGTTTGACATCATTGGTAAATAAATTTGATTTACACGTTTTAGTCATGAATGAATGCATATAGTTAATCATAATTGTAGTTTTGTTAACAAAAATATGATTCAATAAATAAATTGGAATTTTAAATTAAAATTAATTCTAAATTTTTTAATTAATATTTTCTTTTAAGAATAAAGACAAAAAGCAACTTTTTAATTACATGATGATAAGCCATGGCAATCACGAACAAATTCAAAGATTTGCTGTGCTCATTTTGTTGGAGGAGAAAAATCAAGCAATGTAGATACATAACAAACTATATTTCCTGCAATATGCCAATTTTTATACTCTCTTAAATGAATAACACCTTTTATTCTCATTTTTATTTCTTTATGAGCGGTTCTTTATAACTAACTAATACAAAAGCTATAAACATTATATCATCAATATTCATTTGTTTGTGAATTAACATGAATATTTGCATTTGTTGATATTGAAAATATAGTTGTATTGTAACTTTTGTTATGTGCATTGTTTCGTTTTTCTCTCGAACATCACCACTGCAAATCACTGAATTTTTTTCTGGTTGAGGGGATTGCCCCACTACAGTAATTCATAAATTGGTTGATAAATAAAATCTCATTTTTGTTAATAGAACAATAATTATGATTAATTATATGCATTCATTCATGACTAAAAAGTGTAAATCAAATTTATTTACCCATGATGTCAAACTGCTGCAATCCATTTTTTCTTCATCTCTAATAATTGATATTGAAATCCAGGAAAGTGGTAGAATGATAATTTTTTTGGTTGTGTCAAATTACCACTTTGACACAACCAGAGTTCCAAAACACAAGGTGGCGCAAAGGTCTCGTCTCAAAGATACTTTACTAGCGTATTTAGATCAACACGCGAGTTGTACAAGAATATTGACTGCGCCCTTTTGTTTGTCATTTACAGTACTGTGCAAAGTATCTGTCTGCTTGTACAAGCTACGTCGGGCCCACCTTCCTCAATACTACAATATTAGGTAAATAATCGATTTATTTATATTATATTATTGTCATCGACCTAACTGTCAAATTCAATCCTTAACAAGAGTAACTAGTTCATAGCAGTCAAAAGTCAAGTGTCAAGTTTAAAAGAAATAAATAAAGTTTCTGTATATATTATCAAATATAAAGCACAGTACATTTTTAATGATACACGTTTTATTACCCTCTTTTTAAAATAAAGGTCAAAAAAGGGTAGATTTTCACTTGATAATATATCAGATACTGAACAAATGAGGTAATTGATTACATTTGTTTGTACCTAGTCGGTATGCAAGTCTTTTACTAATCGAATTCTATCACTTCTCCTCTTCTCCTCTTCGTTTATTTATTCGAGTTTGTAATTCCCTCTAAACTGCTGACCCTTTTCTCAGTTTTGCATCGTTATCGATCACAATTATCATAGCGTCATGCCATTGTGTTATTTGAGAAGTTCTTCATCAAAACATCTGTTTATAGATTTCTATTGTAAGATCTATTGGAACTATATTAATATTGATAGCCTTTCGTGACGTCTGAATCATGATCGCTCTGTCCTGTGTGAGAAATAACACATTGTGTCGGTCTATATTTATTATATTCGTTTTTCCAATAGTCGTAGGTTTATTTCTCTATTATAATTTGTCGTCAATTGCCTCTATTCACTCACCTATGGGCACCTATATTAAGTATTTCATTTCCATATAGACAGTGAAAAGCAGTTCAGGGACAAAAGTCTCTACAAAACGTATTTCTAAGTATTAGAATTTTTTATATTTATTTTCCAAACTTTATTTATCTTTATTTCCTGTAAATTGAACGATTTGGATAGCTCTTCTAGTAAAATATACATTAAGTAAGAGGCTGAGAACAAGATAATATTTAAATTCTACTTTATGCTCAGTTAAATAAATTCAAGAGTTTGACGTTTTCACCCTTCAACAAGACCCTTCGCTAAAGAACACAAAGTAGGACAAACAGTACACAACTAACAATATATTTAACAAATGGCATTTTTCATTTGTCATGATTAACATTATATCATCAAATAACCACATATATTTTAAGATTTGTCTTGAAAATACTAATGAGCTCAATTAGTGTAATCCAATGTTGACATAACCTGTGTAAAGTAGAAGTAATAATTTAGGAAACGCCTATGAATTAAACTTCTGACCTTCAATAATACGAACAAGGCTTTGCAAAATTTTAAGAAGTTTAAAATGTTTTTTATTTCAGTGAAGGAAGCAAAGCCTGTATTGAACGTTTTCACGACTAACGATATTGGGAGACTGAGCAAATAATCCAAAATGTTACAATCGGCTGTACTAATATATATTCTAAATGAACAAATGACCCTGCCTGAAGGTATTCTACCGTGTTGTGATAAATAAAGCCCAGATTCTTTAAGTTTATTTGCAGCTTATTTTAACAAAATCACAAAATTTTAAGATTTAATAAAACATGGTTTTCTGTACACATTATGAAATACTACATGTAAGAAAATAACCTTCACGGCTCTACTGGTACATGCGTACTCTTTTGGCAAAATTTGTAATAGCATTATTGTATATGGCGATATTGTATGGATACAGCGTCTACTTTCGGTCTTCAATGCTTGAGTGCTTGCTAGCTTGTCAGTATAAATCTGTAAGTTAAATTAATTCGTATATGTTCTAATTCAGGCACAAAAAACTGCGTTATCATAACACAATCACTTTCGCCCTGCACCGCTAATGCATTACCTTTCACATCTTTAAACAAATACTGTAAATAATTCCTCCAGGCCACCATGTACACCAAAAAGATGTTTTAAATGCACTGGATTAACGAAACGATCAAGGAAAAAATGAGCCTCATCGCTGGTAATGATTTTCTTCGCAAAATCAGTTTTCTGTAGGAACCAATAGTGAACTTTCTTCACTTTGCGTCATCTGTTAGCAAAAGTTGTTGAATCACTTGGACTTTATAGACATGTAGATCTAAGTCTGTAACTGAAGAGTGACATCGTTATATTCAATTCTATTGTACAATGCTGAATAGACATCTCTGGACTTTCGGCCACTGAACAACTGAACAAGCTCATGTAGTGTGTTGCCACATCACTACCAAAACCAGTACTTTTGAGTTGTTCCATTATTCTCTTCGCAGTTGATGAATTAGGAAAATTCTGTTGACGGAATATTAAACGTACTTTACGAACAGTGGCAATCATGTTCGTTTTTGTTTGCAGTCCTCACAATGGTTTCTGAAAAATACAAACAACTTTAAGTGATTCAAAATCAAGATGTAGTACCTAAAAACAGTTTGTGAAAACTGCCCGCAACACTAGTTGTCTTCTAATAGAAAAACTATCTCACAGGAATAACTGAAAGAAAGTAGGTCTTGTTTTCCTGTATAATTAATATGTTTGGATGTGTTTACATGTTACTTGTTTCTGTAATGTATTGTTTCGATTCCTTATCGAACAATGTTTCATCACATCACACATATAAGTATCCTACAAAATACATATTGTACAGGAAAACTACTTGACACATCTGTAAACATTAGACATACTTTCTCTCAATTAATCCTGTGAGAGAGTTTTTGTATAAGGTAAATAGTGTCTCAGGCGGTTACCACAAACAATCTTTAGGTACTTTCCCTTGATTTTAAATCATTTAACTTATCTGTACTTTTCAGAAACCATTGTGAGGAATACAAACCCAAATGAACATCTAAAACAACTCATTCAGAAATTATTTAACTATTTTGATAATAATCTCTACAATCAGGCCGTGTGTTTATAGGGTGCAATGCTCCCAACAGTCAACTCCCTTTCTGCCCCGTTACAATCACCTATCAATATGACAATCAAACATGGGTAATTCAAATCTTACCTCTTACAGAATCAGTCGATAAAATATCTTGAGCAACATTAAAATCAAAGATAAATATAATCTATCTTCTCTGCCCTGCAGAGATAATTACAAAATATAATAAAATGATCCACAAATATTAAATGTTGTATTAAATTTTTTTTAACATTATTATCGGGAGTAACATTTTCAATAGATAATGTCATTAATGATCTCAAAGTATCTCTGAAGACAGAATATTATAATCATATTACATCATTTTATCCTTACTAAAAACTAAAAACAGAAGAGAACTAAGGTATGACTCCAATACTACTAAGAGCTTGTGTCCCACATTGGTAGGAGCTAATTTGTAGTTATTAAAGAACCGACGTAATGCAAAATAATATGAATAAATAAAATACTCTAAATTGTTTATTTTATTTATTTTATTACTTAGGTAAAACTGTAGTCTTCTTTAAATCATCCGTTTCGTCTTGTATGAACCTAACATGTTGGACCACAATTTTGAAGAGTCAAAATCTTGACAGTTAAATTTTACTTCATAATAATAACTTTATGTTTCAAAGTTTAACAATTTTTTTTTAATTATGGATAACCAATAATGTTCCTAAATGAATTCCTTATAGTTATTATTGTAATCTGATGATTGTTTCGGTCATTCCTTGGTGAAAATTCATATTTTAATTATATTAAAACACTAACCACTGTGGTAGTTTTCACAAATTTATTATTTTCTTGACAATTGTTTCGCTCTGATGACAGGCTTCGTCTGAATTAAATATTAAACTAAATGCTAAACATTTGAATATATTATATAGTGTTGTGAGATAATAATGAGTATATAGGTAGAAAGCACAATATATTTACTGTATAATATTAGTGAAGGTAAATATTATTAATATAATTTTGAATTTTGTATTATGTAAGTATATTAAGATTAAGTTAAGGAGACATATTTGTATCAGGTTGGTCATTTAAAAAATATGGTGAATTTTTATTTTTATTGATCTCAAGTGATTCTATCAGAGTTAATTTTTTATGTTTTTTGTTCTAGATGTAAAATTTCGAAAGTAGTTTGAGGAATATGATTTTCATTTAATAAATGGTCGGCAAATGTAGATATGTTGTATTTCTGATTTTCGTACGCTTTTAAATGTTCAGACCATCAGAGCGAAACAATTGTCAAGAAAATAATAAATTTGTGAAAATTACCACAGTGGTTAGTGTTTTAATATAATTATTATTGTAATGTTCTTATTTTCACACACGGGTTCTGCTCAGTTCTTGGATTTATTTAAAAACACAGTCCAACTCACTCTAATTTATTTCCACTACTTTAACACAATTTATGTTCACAGAAACTACTATTTACAATTTATCTTAACTATACAATACGACCGTCGAAAACTGAATGCCTCCTATCACCAGCTGTCCATATTTATATATTTCTCTCCGAATTGTCTGGTAAGTCCACGAACCATCGGGAAACTTCTTTCATGTGTTCCGGAAAGGGAATTCCCAGTAACGGCAGCGGTCGGCTTGTTGAGAGACAAAACATTTCGGATTCTCAGAAGTATCGGAATAACGTCCCTTCCACGAATTGGTTGATGGCCGATTGCACCAGCTGTCAGATGAATTCTCGTAACATTATTAATTTGAGAAGTCGACACTTTTATAATTGGTGGAACGTGATCAGTAATATCTAAATCTAGTACACATGACATGAATTCACTTACAATAAATTTTGATTTGTAGAATATATGGCCTATGGCAATACCACTGCTTGGTCTAGTTTCTCGATTAATTGCCAATACAAAATTATTTTCATACATTACATTTAGATATTCTGACGAAACCTAGTCTTCGTCCAGCAGATTTGTCGCCTATTATAAAATGATGAGTGGCTTTAAATTTTTGTATATTTTTTTAATGTAATTAGTTATATTAGATATACAGCCAACTACATTAGTACTTGGGGACCTATATATATATATATATATATGCTTTAATCAAACCTATTTCTATAATTTCATAGTCGTAATTTATTTCTTCTGCACTATTTACTACTACCCCGTAATTTTGATTATAATCTCCTCCATGGTAGATTAAACTAAAACCTTCAATATTAAATATTTCCCTAGAACCTAAGTGCCAAGTTTCAGTTAGTATTATTATTTTAAAATATACTTTATTATTATATTTGGAAAATGTGCAATGAATGCATCTAAATTTTTTGCAAGACTTCTAATATTTTTATGTAAAAGTATGTAAAGTTGAATCTGCTTGTTTCCTTATCATTTTGAGAATTATACACGTCATTAAATTGTAATGTTTTGTAATAGTTGTATTTATAATCTCTAACAAATTGATCCATTGTTCTAAATCTATTTTGTTGAAAGCATTGAACAACTAATAGTTAAATCATTTGTTCCTTAGGTGCTAAATATTTGCTAAATAATGTTTGAAAATTTGTTATTCCTAAGAACTAAATTTAAAATAGAAAAACAGAATAAGTAGTTGTTATGAAAATTAATAACAGTGAATAAATACACAAAAATATCAATCATAACCTGATTACCATTAACTGGTAGAGTCCGCTGCGCTAATGTTGTTATTTCAAGTAGCAGATTTCTTGGATCTTGTGATGTATACATTGAACGAGTCTTGATTGCTTCTTGTTTTTTCTGCTCAGGTATTGTTTGTCCGGACGCTGTAGATTTATTTTTTGTTATCTTCGGCATCCTAAACGAAGTTTCTCCCCTCTCTTCTTCTTTTGTCTGTTCGTTGTTAACAGGTTTTTGTATAGTGGTTTTGATGTTCTTCTTTGTATCCGGTGTGCTTTGAGTGTGTTTATTTTCTTTGTCTTTACTATCTTTAGCTTGTAATCTAGTGAGTCTTTCGCCTATCTCGTTTGTTTGTCCCGTAATCTTTGGATTTTCTTTTCCTGATATTCTTGGAATTAAATGAGAGCACATTTACACTTCACGGTAATGTTAATCGTCAAAATTGTCGCTATTGGTCTAATGAGATAACAGAGAAACATACGCAATATCCTGAAAAAGTTAATATTTGGACAATAATTGTGGGAAATCATATCGTAGGTCCCTTTTTCATTGATGGTAACTTGAATAGAGATAAATATTTAGAATTGCTCCAAAATAATGTCGTGCCAACTTTGACAAACTTATATTCTGATCTAGTAAACCAACAAGTTCCTGCCAATGCAATATGGTTTCAGCAGGATAGAGCACCGCACCATTACGAAATCAATGTCCGGCAGTACATGAACCAAATTTTTCCAAATCGGTGGATTAGGAGGCGCGGATCGATAGAATGGTCAGCACAACCTCCTGATTTTTTTGGGGATATGTTAAAAGTAGTGTATACAAAATTAAACCACTCAACTTAGATGACCTAAACAGACGAATCACCCTTGCGAATAGATCAGTCACGCCTGACATGTTGAGTAACGTTAGAGAGATGTTGCCAAGACTTTCGCGGCGAGCATTTTGAACATTTCCCACATTAACATTAATGTTTTTTTGTTTTTTTTATATATTATTAAGAAATAATCAATATTACTTATTAGGTTTTTAGTGTAATGTAGCGAATTGGTGAAATAAAATAAATTTTTTTTAATATTAATTTTTGTAATAGGTTAATCTGAAAACACTTCATATTTCCGAAACAGTTGAAGATAGGTGTAGGACATTGTACATGAATTATGACAAGAATTTTCTGGAGAATCCAAAAAATAAATAATATAGAGGGGCTTGCATTTAAAATAAAAAAGTTGCTATTTTCCACTGTCACATGACATACCCTATATAATTTTTTTTGTTGAAAAAATGGGCATTTAAAAATACAAATCGACGTGTCCAAGCTTTTTTCCCAACACGCCTTCCCTTATTCGTTATTGAATTTATTCCATTTAGCTATTCCACACTGTATGTCATTTTCTTGAGGAAACCATATTTCTGAAAGCGGTTTCTAAAACCAAAAATATATGTTTTTCGAGAAATTCTAGGCTCATTTAGTGGACTACGTACCAAACAACAACTTCTGACGATGCTTTGGACAAACACATTATACCATTTATTTGAAAAACTTTTCTAGAAGTTAATTATTGTGATAAAAAGTTGCGAATACGAAACAAAATCCGGTTAAATAAGAAAAGAACGACAACGGCATTCCCGAAATCTCGATTATTTTATAAAACTGTAGTAAACGTGGTTTTCTGAATGATATTTGTGACATATTTTTCAATGTCTAAGTAATTCTTGGGAAATAACTCCAGAGTTAAGTAAATTGTATATTCCAAATGTTTCGGGGTCTAGGTCAGACCCCGTTGTCAATGATTAAGAAACTATGGATAAAAAGGCACAATTCTAAGATGTAAAATTAAAATATTTGACAATATGTATTATTTGATTTCTGACGTAACTAAGAGATTTTATTTGTAATATACAGGGTATCACAGAAACTGCTAAAGATCATAAAATCATAAAGTTCCTTTCAAATTAAAAGAGTTTAAAAGGGAGATCTTCAGAATTTTATGAGGTGCTCCTAGGTGCGACTTTGTTATAAGAAGTTATAAGTGCATTCGCTAAAAATGCGACCAAATAATTTTGTTGATTCAGTGAAAATCATAAGGGAAAACCTAGGAAAAACCTTATGAACTATCCCGATATTGGGTTGTTCACAAGGACATGACCATTAGCAATTTGTTCCTGAATCATCGGCCACCAGGAACGACTGAATTCTACGGAGGTACTAGCGATACAATCGTTTTCATTTAACGAAATTAAAGCAGACTCTTTTAGTTTTCTTTTGGTGTTGTGTTCTTCTTTGTGTAATATAACTGAATTTTGAAAGTAGTAGGCACATGAGAATACTGACTCACTTTTCTTATGGGACTAAAATCATTTTTTAAAATCCAGGTGGTACGCGGTGAAATCGGAGGTTATTTATTGCAAGTATGGATGAATAATGTGTGTATTGTTTGGTAATGTATATGTAATTCAAAATACACATGTAATTGTTGAGATAATTATTATTATTTAGTTCAAGACTGGTACTAGCGCATTCACCATAATACACGCGACACCTGCACACTTGATTGTCGGTAAACACGGGTGGGTCATCAGCATTGGTACCCCATCAAGGTGGCCGGCTGGATTCAGGATTTTTGCAAGTAATGGCTTGAGAAAGGTTAAGGTCACGGTTGGTTATCGCGAAGACGGCATTTGATGATATTACCAGAGAGAGGAATATCTGGTTTTCATTCCTCGAAGTTTCCTTGGACTTCCATCGTCTTGAAGTGGTTGATCAACAACGATTCAATAGCTGTGTATCTGCTATGGTCATCAGGTGAATGATAGGAAATTCAGAGTATCCCTCGTATTTATATTATACCCTTAACCAGTCATGCGTCGCCGGTCATGGTCATTGGGTCTTATCTGGTCCAATCAACGTCGTCGTACCTGGAGGTCGCATCGTTGCCGGTGATCCGTAGCGGCAAAGGCCGAAGAAGAGCTCTCCAAATATTTTTAATTTGGACGCTGGGCTCGCTAGTTATGTTTTCGTTCGAGACTATATATGCTGTCTCTATGAATTTTCTTTTGTACCAATGCTCTTCCTTGTGAATTGCTCTAGCCTGGTCCCAGTTGATATTATGGTGTTCGGTCCATGCGTGATTCGCTAGCCCAGACTTCGTTATCTCTGCCCTTTGAGTAGCTGCGCGGTGTTCCTTAATCCTGGTGTCCAGCGGGCGCTTTGTCTCTCCAATGTAAAGATTGCCACATTCACAAGGTATGCTCTATATACAGTTATTTGGTATTGCTGGTGCGTCGAGCCTCGTTCTTGTTATCATGCTCCTCAAGGTGTCGTTACTTTTGAAGATTGAACGACACCCGAAGCACCAGAAATACCAAATAACTGTATATACAGCATACCGTTTGAATGTGGCAATCTTTACATTGGAGAGGCAAAGCGACCGCTGGACACCAGGATTAAGGAACACCGCACAGCTACTCAAAGGGCAAAGGTAACGAAGTCTGGGCTAGCGAATCACGCATGGACCGAACACCATAATATCAACTGGGACCAGGCCAGAGCAATTCACAAGGAAGAGCATTGGTACAAAAGAAAATTCATAGAGACAGCATATATAGTCTCGAACGAAAATATAATTAGCGAGCCCAGCGTCCAAATTAAAAATATTTGGAGAGTTCTTCTTCGGCCTTTGCCGCTACGCATCACCGGCAACCAACCTCCAGGTACGACGACGCTGATTGGACCAGATAAGACCCAATGACCATGACCGGCGACGCATGACCAGTTAAGGGTATAATATAAATACGACGGATACTCTGAATTTCCTATCATTCACCTGCTGACG
Organism: Octodonta nipae; assembly: GCA_034190945.1. Lineage (NCBI taxonomy): Eukaryota > Metazoa > Arthropoda > Insecta > Coleoptera > Chrysomelidae > Octodonta > Octodonta nipae. The sequence continues at coordinate 56,145,457 of CM067218.1, read as the reverse complement.
ATAGCAGATACACAGCTATTGAAACGTTGTGAGATCAACCACTTCAAGACGATGGAAGTCCAAGGAAACTTCAAGGAACGAGTTACATTGTCTGCCAACTTCAGACTAACATCTGGTTTTCATACTGTGAATTAACCTACAAGAGCCTCTTATTAGTTCGGGTTTCTTAAAGACCAGTGCCCGGTCAAGGTCAGCTCGGTGGCAGGAATCTTGATTGTGCGAGTACATACTTGTAAAATATTCCCAAGTCATGGCTCTCATCAGTATGTTGGTGAAGCTCAACTAGTCGAATTCCGGCAAGCCATTTGATTTTTGCAATTTCAGGTGGATTGTTAAAAGGAAAAATAAACGAGAGTATTAGAAAGAATATGTTTTATTAAAATTATAAAAAATATCATACATTTTTTTTTAATCTATTCGAGCTACTACATTAAGAGGAATTATAATTTCATAATTATTGCTTTTATTTTTTTCAATAAATAAGTGGTTTTCCCCATCCTCTGCCCAGATGGTGACCAGCAAATTTTTACGTAATCTTCGAAAACCAGTACATTGTTGTCGTCTCTGTATTCACTGATAAAATTTAGAAATCGTTCGAACCCTCGTGGTGTAAAAGTGACAGAAGATATTTTGTCCTTTGGAAAGGGATTCGGTTGATTGCACTCATCTTGAAGAACATCTTCATGACGCAGGACTACTTTCTCATCAGTAAATACTATTTCCAGAAAATTTACGAATTTGTAGTGGGCTACTAAGTAGTTGGGTGTAATTATTGTGGTAGTTTTTCTGTTAGTAAAATTAAAGCGATGGTTGTTTGCCATAAGGTCACTGTAAGACATCTTACTCACTTCAAGAGATACTGCGGGAATACGTGTTTGCGTTGAAATGTATGTTGTTCACTACCACTCCCACGAATGCGGTTGACTCTCCCACCAGACATAAATTAATCAATAAAAAAAATTGCCAAAAATGTTAGCCGAGAAATGGGATCGAACCGGGGACCTGTAATGGGGAATATACTTACCTCTGTGACTAACTCAAAACAAGGGTGTAGAGGTATAAGTGTTGTATTATAAACTTGTTAACTGAAGAATAAAGACGTATACATCATTTTCAAAAATGATATTAGTGAAAGCTGCTATTACTACTGGTTTTGTGATATTGACTTTTATCACAAAACATGCTATACACAAATTTACCACAGGGGGTGGAAAATGTAGCAGTGTGATTTTTTCTGAACTGCTCAAATAGATCTGATTATTCGCTAATGAGGCGGACATTTCTAAATGATGGACTACTACCAGCATATTTTGCAGAATTTCCAAAAGATGGAACCCTATTACGCTACAAACTTAAAATTTTCTTTTACAATGGCACTGAGGAGGATTTTGATGGATTAACAGCAAATTATGACAACAGCTACCAAATTCGCTTCAGAGGGAACTCAATAACTAATTAATATTATTATGCTTTGCTGTTATATCTTTGATATTATTGTTATTTAAAGTTATGTTAAAATGCATAAGATCTATACACTTGATAATAAAATAATTTTTCGAAATAAAAATGCGTGTTATATTTCATTCATTTATTGAGGTAAATCTTATTGAGTAACCAATCATAAATATTATTACAATTTTTTATAGCAGATTTGTATTCTGCGTATTCTTCATTAGAATCTTCATAGTGATAGTCGTAGACTATAGGATATTTACTTGTCTCACGATCCTTCTTAATCACATCTCTCAACTTTATGGCGTTGATGGTATGCTCCAAATTTACTACCTTCACATGATTGAGCCCAAGCTCATTCTTACACTTTCTAACTTTCATATTTTTGGTGACCTCCGAGTACCTCTGGAGAGAAGAAAACTCAAAATCCTATTCAACTGGCTTACATCCCAGATTCCACCATTGTAGCTAAAACCATGAAGAAAATTCTCACAATATCTCACGGTTCGTCGATCTTCCTTGCACAGCGTTTCAAAGGGCTGAAGAGGCTTAAACAGGTAATATATGACACCCGTTGCATGTGTCTTGATAGCCAATTCTTTGGGAACAAATTCCCCGATAAGAATGAAGCCTTGAATGTCAACGATTGCGATTTCCATGGTGAACTGAAGTTATAATGTGAAGATGTGCACTTTTATGATAGGTTAGGAACAATTTTGCTGGGTGGGAAAAATCCATCAAACAATCATGGATGATTATACAGAAGGCACGTGTTTTGTCGGGAAACCCGGTTTGTGATTCAATGTCCAGGCGATCATCCACAGTGGAGGATTTGGTGTGTGCTCACGTCGGGAACAATCGATTACGAAGACAGTGTGATTCTTGAAGGTGAGATAGTCTAGTAGCCGGTGCCTTTTGTCGGCAAAACTGGGATAAAAGTCCGTGTAGCGTCTGTAGGCTTCTCCGTATTCATTCCTGGGGAAATCCAACTGCATTCTCTCGTTCGGCCAGTAGTCTCCATTGAGAGTTAGACGAATATTAGAAATGTGAATATGATCAAATTCAGTGGGATCAGCCGCTATGTTGCTTTGCATATTGGTCTGGAAGGCAACGATGACGTATCGAGGACTCTCTAGAGCAGCACACGTTTTCACAGCCCAAATTTCTCGTGTAGCGCCTGTCTTCAGAGCAGGTAACTCATGAAGCTACCATTTTCTAAAGGGAATAATAATGCCGGTATCCTGTTTAACGGGTTGCAGCAGTTCAAGTTTCATATCATCGTTGGGGAATATATGCTGGACTTTGAGTTCAATGCTGTCAATCGTCACGCTTGCTTTTGTAGATTTATCAGTAATAATAAGACAAATTATTATTATAAAATATAAGGCGCAGTACATTTTTAATGATACACGTTTTATTACCCTCTTTTTAAAATAAAGGTCAAAAAAGGGTAGATTTTCACTTGATAATATATCAGATACTGAACAAATGACGTAATTGATTACATTTGTTTGTACCTAGTCGGTATGCAAGTCTTTTACTAATCGAATTCTATCACTTCTCCTCTTCTCCTCTTCGTTTATTTATTCGAGTTTGTAATTCCCTCTAAACTGCTGACCCTTTTCTCAGTTTTACATCGTTATCGATCACAATTATCATAGCGTCATGCCATTGTGTTATTTGAGAAGTTCTTCATCAAAACATCTGTTTATAGATTTCTATTGTAAGATCTATTGGAACTATATTAATATTGATAGCCTTTCGTGACGTCTGAATCATGATCGCTCTGTCCTGTGTGAGAAATAACACATTGTGTCGGTCTATATTTATTATATTCGTTTTTCCAATAGTCGTAGGTTTATTTCTCTATTATAATTTGTCGTCATTTGCCTCTATTCACTCACCTATGGGCACCTATATTAAGTATTTCATTTCCATATAGACAGTGAAAAGCAGTTCAGGGACAAAAGTCTCTACAAAACGTATTTCTAAGTATTAGAATTTTTTATATTTATTTTCCAAACTTTATTTATCTTTATTTCCTGTAAATTGAACGATTTGGATAGCTCTTCTAGTAAAATATACATTAAGTAAGAGGCTGAAAACAAGATAATATTTAAATTCTACTTTATGCTCAGTTAAATAAATTCAAGAGTTTAAAGTTTTCACCTTTCAACAACACCCTTCGCTAAAGAACACAAAGTAGGACAAACAGTACACAACTAACAATATATTTAACAAATGGCATTTTTCATTTGTCATGATTAACATTATATCATCAAATAACCACATATATTTTAAGATTTGTCTTGAAAATACTAATGAGCTCAATTAGACAAGTGTAATCCAATGTTGACATAACCTGTGTAAAGTAGAAGTAATAATTTAGGAAACGCCTATGAATTAAACTTCTGACCTTCAATAATACGAACAAGGATTTGCAAAATTTTAAGAAGTTTAAAATGTTTTTTATTTCAGTAAAGTAAGCAAAGCCTATATTGAACGTTTTCACGACTAACGATATTGGGAGACTGAGCAAAAAATCCAAAATTTTACAATCGGCTGTACTAATATATATTCTAAATGAACAAATGACCCTGCCTGAAGGTATTCTACCGTGTTGTGACAAATAAAGCCCAGATTCTTTAAGTTTATTTGCAGCTTATTTTAATAAAATCACAACATTTTAAGATTTAATAAAACATGGTTTTCTGTACACATTATGAAATACTTCATGTAAGAAAATAACCTTCACGGCTCTACTGGTACATGCGTACTCTTTTGGCAAAATTTGTAATAGCATTATTGTATACATATGGCGATATTGTATGGATACAGCGTCTACTTTTGGTCTTCAATACTTGAGTGCTTGCTAGCTTGTCAGTATAAATCTGTAAGTTAAATTAATTCGTATATGTTCTAATTCAGGCACAAAAAACTGCGTTATCATAACACAATCACTTTCGCCCTGCACCGCTAATGCATTACCTTTCACATCTTTAAACATATACTGTAAATAATTCCTCCAGGCCACTATGTACACCAAAAAGATGTTTTGAATGCACTGGATTAACGAAACGATCAAGGAAAAAATGAGCCTCATCGCTGGTAATGATTTTCTTCGCAAAATCAGTTTTCTGTAGGAACCAATAGTGAACTTTCTTCACTTTGCGTCATCTGTTAGCAAAAGTTGTTGAATCACTTGGACTTTATAGACATGTAGATCTAAGTCTGTAACTGAAGAGTGACATCGTTATATTCAATTCTATTGAACAATGCTGTATAGACATCTCTGGACTTTTGGCCACTGAACAACTGAACAAGCTCATGTAGTGTATTGCCACCTCACTACCAAAACCAGTACTTTTGAGTTGTTCCATTATTCTCTTCGCAGTTGATGAATTAGGAAAATTCTGTTGACGGAATATTAAACGTACTTTACGAACAGTGGCAATCATGTTCGTTTTTGTTTGCAGTCCTCACAATGGTTTCTGAAAAATACAAACAACTTTAAGTGATTCAAAATCAAGATGTAGTATCTAAGAACAGTTTGTGAAAACTGCCCGCAACACTAGTTGCCTTCTAATAGAAAAACTATCTCACAGGAATTACTGAGAGAAAGTAGGTCTTGTTTTCCTGTATAATTAATACGTTTGGATGTGTTTACATGTTACTTGTTTGTGTAATGTATTGTTTCGTTTCCTTATCGAACAATGTTTCATCACATCACACATATAAGTATCCTACAAAATACATATTGTACAGGAAAACTACTTGACACATCTGTAAACATTAGACATACTTTCTCTCAATTAATCCTGTGAGAGAGTTTTTGTATAAGAAGGTAAATAGTGTCTCAGGCGGTTACCACAAACAATCTTGAGGTACTTTCCCTTGATTTTAAATCATTTAACTTATCTGTACTTTTCAGAAACCATTGTGAGGAATACAAACCCAAATGAACATCTAAAACAACTCATTCAGAAATTATTTAACTATTTTGATAATAATCTCCCTTTCTGCCCCGTTACAATCACCTATCAATATGACAATCAAACATGGGTAATTCAAATCTTACCTCAATCAGTCGATAAAATATCTTGAGCAACATTAAAATCAAAGATAAATATAATCCCAAGGTGAGATATCTTCTCTGCCCTGCAGAGATAATTACAACGTATAATAAAATGATCAACAAATATTAAATGTTGTATTAAATTTTTTTTAACATTAGTATCGAGAGTATCATTTTCAATAGATAATGTCATTAATGATCTCAAAGTATCTCTGAAGACAGAATATTATAATCATATTACATCATTTTTATCCTTACTAAAAACTAAAAACAGAAGAGAACTAAGGTATGACTCCAATACTACTAAGAGCTTGTGTCCCATATTGGTAGGAGCTAATTTGTAGTTATTAAAGAACCGACGTAATGAAAAATAATATGAATAAATAAAATACTCTAAATTGTTTATTTTATTCATTTTATTACTTAGGTAAAACTGTAGTCTTCTTTAAATCATCCGTTTTGTCTTGTATGAACCTAACATGGTGGACCACAATTTTGAAGAGTCAAAATCTTGACAGTTAAATTTTACTTCATAATAATAACTTTATGTTTCAAAGTTTAACAAATTTTTTTAAATTTTGGATAACCAATAATGTCCCTAAATGAATTCCTTATAGTTATTATTCTAATCTGATGATTGTTTCGGCCATTCCTTGGTGAAAAGGCATATTTTAATTATATTAAAACACTAACCACTGTGGTAATTTTCACAAATTTATTATTTTCTTGACAATTGTTTCGCTCTGATGACAGGCTTCGTCAGAATTAAATATTAAACTAAATGCTTAACATTTGAATATATTATATATTGTTGTAAGATAATAATGAGTATATAGGTAGAAAGCACAATATGTTTACTGTATAATATTAGTGAAGGTAAATATTATTAATATAATTTTGTATTATGTAAGTATATTAAGATTAAGTAAAGGAGACATATTTGTATCAGGTTGGTCATTTAAAAAATATGGTGAATTTTTATTTTTATTGATCTCAAGTGATTCTAACAGAGTTAATTTTTTACTTTTTTGTTCTAGATGTAAAATTTCGAAAGTAGTTTGAGGGATATGATTTTCATTTAATAAATGGTCGCAAATGTAGATATGTTGTATTTCTGATTTTCATACTCTTTTAAATGTTCAGACCATCAGAGCGAAACAATTGCCAAGAAAATAATAAATTTGTGAAAATTACCACAGTGGTTAGTGTTTTAATATAATTATTATTGTAATGTTCTTATTTTCACACACGGGTTCTGCTCAGTTCTTGGATTTATTTAAAAACACAGTCCAACTCTAATTTATTTGCACTACTTTAACACAATTTATGTTCACAGAAACTACTATTTACAAGTTATCTTAACTATACAATAGGACCGTCGAAAACTGAATGCCTCCTATCACCAGCTGTCCATATTTATATATCTCTCCGAATTGTCTGGTAAGTCCACTAACCATCGGGAAACTTCTTTCATGTGTTCCGGAAAGGGAATTCCCAGTAACGGCAGCGGTCGGCTTGTTGAGAGACAAAACATTTCGGATTCTCAGAAGTAACGGAATAACGTCCCTTCCACGAATTGGTTGATGGCCGATTGCACCAGCTGTCGGAAGAATTCTCGTAACATTATTAATTTGAGATGTCGACACTTTTATAATTGGTGCAACGTGATCAGTTATATCTAAATCTAGTACACATGACATGAATTCACTTACAATAAATTTTGATTTGTAGAATATATGGCCTATGGCAATACCACGGCTTGGTCTAGTTTCTCGATTAATTGCCAATACAAAATTATGTTCATACATTACATTTAGATATTCTGACGAAACCTAATCTTCGTCCAGCAGATTTGTCGCCTATTATAAAATGATGAGTGGCTTTAAATTTTTGTATATTTTTTTAATGTAATTAGTTATATTAGATATACAGCCATCTACATTAGTACTTCGGGACCTATATATATGCTTTAATCAAACCTGTTTCTATAATTTCATAGTCGTAATTTATTTCTTCTGCACTATTTACTACTACCCCGTAATTTTGATTATAATCTCCTCCATGGTAGATTAAACTAAAACCTTCAATATTAATTATTTCCCTAGAACCTAAGTGCTAAGTTTCAGTTAGTATTATTATTTTAAAATATACTTTATTATTATATTTGGAAAATGTGCAATGAATGCATCTAAATTTTTTGCAAGACTTCTAATATTTTTATGTAAAAGTATGTAAAGTTGAATCTGCTTGTTTCCTTATCATTTTGAGAACTATGCACGTCATTAAATTGTAATGTTTTGTAATAGTTGTATTCATAATCTCTAACAAATTGATCCATTGTTCTAAATCTATTTTGTTGAAAGCATTGAACAACTAATAGTTAAATCATTTGTTCCTTAGGTGCTAAATATTTGCTAAATAATGTTTGAAAATTTGTTATTCCTAAGAACTAAATTTAAAATAGAAAAACAGAATAAGTAGTTGTTATGAAAATTAATAACAGTGAATAAATACACAAAAATATCAATCATAACCTGATTACCATTAACTGGTAGAGTCCGCTGCGCTAATGTTGTTATTTCAAGTAGCAGATTTCTTGGATCTTGTGATATATACATTGAACGAGTCTTGATTGCTTCTTGTTTTTTCTGCTCAGGTATTGTTTGTCCGGACGCTGTAGATTTATTTTTTGTTATCTTCGGCATCCTAAACGAAGTTTCTCCCCTCTCTTCTTCTTTTGTCTGTTCGTTATTGATGTCCTTGTTAATAGGTTTTTGTATAGTGGTTTTGATGTTCTTCTTTGTATCCGGTGTGCGTTGAGTGTGTTTATTTTTTTTTGTCTTTACTATCTTTAGCTTGTAATCTAGTGAGTCTTTCGCCTATCTCGTTCGTTTGTCCCGTAATCTTTGGATTTTGTTTTCCCGATATTCTTGGAATTAAATGAGAGCACATTTACACTTCACGGTAACGTTAATCGTCAAAATTGCCGCTATTGGTCTAATGAGATAACAGAGAAACATACGCAATATCCTGAAAAAGTTAATGTTTGGACAAGAATTGTGGGAAATCATATCGTAGGTCCATTTTTCATTGATGGTAACTTGAATAGAGATAAATATTTAGAATTGCTCCAAAATAATGTCGTGCCAACTTTGACAAACTTATATCCTGATCTAGTAAACCAACAAGTTCCTGCCAATGCAATATGGTTTCAGCAGGATGGAGCACCGCGCCATTACGAAATCAATGTCCGGCAGTACGTTAACCAAATTTTTCCAAATCGGTGGATTAGGAGGCGCGGATCGATAGAATGGTCAGCACAACCTCCTGATTTTTGTGGGGATCTGTTAAAAGAAGTGTATACAAAATTAAACCCACTCAACTTAGATGACCTAAACAGACGAATCACCCTTGCGAATAGATCAGTCACGCCTGACATTTTGAGTAGCGTTAGAAGACAGTTCTATTCTAGATTAACATGTTGCCAAGACGTTCGCGGCTAGCATTATGAACATTTCCTACATTGACATTAATGTTTTTTTGTTTTTTTTTATATTATTAAGAAATAATCAATATTATTAGGTTTTTAGTGTAATGTAGCGAATTGGTGAAATAAAATAAATTTCTTTTTTTTAATATTAATTTTTGTAATAGATAAATCTGAAAACACTTCATATTTCCGAAACAGTTATAGATAGGTGTAGGACATTGTACATGAATTATGACAAGAATTCATAAAATAAATAATATAGAGGGGCTTGCATTTAAAATAAAAAAGTTGCTATTTTCCACTGTCACATGACATACCCTATATATTTTTTTTGTTGAAAAATGCGTATTTAAAAATACAAATCGACGTGTCCAAGCTTTTTTCCCAACACGTCTTCCTTTATTCGTTATAGAATTTATTCCATTTAGCTATTCCACACTGTATGTCATTTTCTTGAGAAAACCATATTTCTGAAAGCGGTTTCTAAAACCAAAAATAGATGTTTTTCGAGAAATTCTAGGCTCATTTAGTGGACTACGTACCAAACAACAACTTCTGACGATGCTTTGGACAAACACATTATACCATTTATTTGAAAAACTTTTCTAGAAGTTAATTATTGTGATAAAAAGTTGCGAATACGAAACAAAATCCGGTTAAATAAGAAAAGAACGACAACGGCATTCCCGAAATCTCGATTATTTTATAAAACTGTAGTAAACGTGGTTTTCTGAATGATATTTGTGACATATTTTTCAATGTCTAAGTAATTCTTGGGAAATAACTCCAGAGTTAAGTAAATTGTATATTCCAAATGTTTCGGGGTCTAGGTCAGACCCCGTTGTCAATGATTAAGAAACTATGGATAAAAAGGCACAATTCTAAGATGTAAAATTAAAATATTTGACAATATGTATTATTTGATTTCTGACGTAACTAAGAGATTTTATTTGTATTATACAGCGTATCACAGAAACTGCTAAAGATCATATAATCATAAAGTTCTTTTCAAATTAGAAGAATTTGAAAGGGAGATCTTCAGAATTTTATGAGGCGCTCCTAGGTGCGACTTTGTTATAAGAAGTTATAAGTGCATTCGCTAAAAATGCGACCAAATAATTTTGTTGATTCAGTGATCACATTAAAATCATAAGGGAAAACCTAGGAAAAACCTTATGAACTATCCCAATATTGGGTTGTTCACAAGGACATGACCATTAGCAATTTGTTCCTGAATCATCGGTCACCAGGAACGACTGAATTCTACGGAGGTACTAGCGATACAATGGTTTTCATTTAACGAAATTAAAGCAGACTCTTTTAGTGTGTTCTTCTTTGTGTAATATAACTGAATTTTGAAAGTAGTAGGCACATGAGAATACTGACTCACTTTTCTTATGGGACTAAAATCATTTTTTTAAATCCAGGTGGTACGCGGTGAAATCGCCTCTGGCGAGTTATTTATTGCAAGTATGTATGAATAATGTGTGTATTGTTTGGTAATGTATATTTAATTCAAAATACACATGTAATTGTTGAGATAATTATTATTATTTAGTTCAAGACTGGTACTAGCGCATTCACCATAATACACGCGACACCTGCACACTTGGTCGTCGGTAAACACGGGTCATCAGCATTGGTACCCCATCAAGGTCGGCCGGCTGGATTGGGTACCAATGCTGATGACCCGTGTTTACCGACGACCAAGTGTGCAGGTGTCGCGTGTATTATGGTGAATGCGCTAGTACCAGTCTTGAACTAAATAATAATAATTATCTCAACAATTACATGTGTATTTTGAATTAAATATACATTACCAAACAATACACACATTATTCATACATACTTGCAATAAATAACTCGCCAGAGGCGATTTCACCGCGTACCACCTGGATTTAAAAAAATGATTTTAGTCCCATAAGAAAAGTGAGTCAGTATTCTCATGTGCCTACTACTTTCAAAATTCAGTTATATTACACAAAGAAGAACACACTAAAAGAGTCTGCTTTAATTTCGTTAAATGAAAACCATTGTATCGCTAGTACCTCCGTAGAATTCAGTCGTTCCTGGTGACCGATGATTCAGGAACAAATTGCTAATGGTCATGTCCTTGTGAACAACCCAATATTGGGATAGTTCATAAGGTTTTTCCTAGGTTTTCCCTTATGATTTTAATGTGATCACTGAATCAACAAAATTATTTGGTCGCATTTTTAGCGAATGCACTTATAACTTCTTATAACAAAGTCGCACCTAGGAGCGCCTCATAAAATTCTGAAGATCTCCCTTTCAAATTCTTCTAATTTGAAAAGAACTTTATGATTATATGATCTTTAGCAGTTTCTGTGATACGCTGTATAATACAAATAAAATCTCTTAGTTACGTCAGAAATCAAATAATACATATTGTCAAATATTTTAATTTTACATCTTAGAATTGTGCCTTTTTATCCATAGTTTCTTAATCATTGACAACGGGGTCTGACCTAGACCCCGAAACATTTGGAATATACAATTTACTTAACTCTGGAGTTATTTCCCAAGAATTACTTAGACATTGAAAAATATGTCACAAATATCATTCAGAAAACCACGTTTACTACAGTTTTATAAAATAATCGAGATTTCGGGAATGCCGTTGTCGTTCTTTTCTTATTTAACCGGATTTTGTTTCGTATTCGCAACTTTTTATCACAATAATTAACTTCTAGAAAAGTTTTTCAAATAAATGGTATAATGTGTTTGTCCAAAGCATCGTCAGAAGTTGTTGTTTGGTACGTAGTCCACTAAATGAGCCTAGAATTTCTCGAAAAACATCTATTTTTGGTTTTAGAAACCGCTTTCAGAAATATGGTTTTCTCAAGAAAATGACATACAGTGTGGAATAGCTAAATGGAATAAATTCTATAACGAATAAAGGAAGACGTGTTGGGAAAAAAGCTTGGACACGTCGATTTGTATTTTTAAATACGCATTTTTTCAACAAAAAAAAATATATAGGGTATGTCATGTGACAGTGGAAAATAGCAACTTTTTTATTTTAAATGCAAGCCCCTCTATATTATTTATTTTATGAATTCTTGTCATAATTCATGTACAATGTCCTACACCTATCTATAACTGTTTCGGAAATATGAAGTGTTTTCAGATTTACCTATTACAAAAATTAATATTAAAAAAAAGAAATTTATTTTATTTCACCAATTCGCTACATTACACTAAAAACCTAATAATATTGATTATTTCTTAATAATATAAAAAAAAACAAAAAAACATTAATGTCAATGTAGGAAATGTTCATAATGCTAGCCGCGAACGTCTTGGCAACATGTTAATCTAGAATAGAACTGTCTTCTAACGCTACTCAAAATGTCAGGCGTGACTGATCTATTCGCAAGGGTGATTCGTCTGTTTAGGTCATCTAAGTTGAGTGGGTTTAATTTTGTATACACTTCTTTTAACAGATCCCCACAAAAATCAGGAGGTTGTGCTGACCATTCTATCGATCCGCGCCTCCTAATCCACCGATTTGTATGTATGAAGTATGTATGAATAATGTGTGTATTGTTTGGTAATGTATATTTAATTCAAAATACACATGTAATTGTTGAGATAATTATTATTATTTAGTTCAAGACTGGTACTAGCGCATTCACCATAATACACGCGACACCTGCACACTTGGTCGTCGGTAAACACGGGTCATCAGCATTGGTACCCCATCAAGGTCGGCCGGCTGGATTCACGATTTTTGCAAGTAATGGCTTGTAAAAGGTTAAGGTCACGGTTGGTTATCGCGAAGACGGCATTTGATATTACCAGAGAGAGGAATATCTGGTTTTCATTCCTCGAAGTTTCCTTGGACTTCCATTGTCTTGAAGTGGTTGATCAACAACGTTTCAATAGCTGTGTATCTGCTATGGTCATCAGGTAATGATAGAAAATTCAGAGTATCCGTCGTATTTATATTATACCCTTAACCAGTCATGCGTCGCCGGTCATGGTCATTGGGTCTTATCTGGTCCAATCAGCGTCGTCGTACCTGGAGGTTGGTTGCCGGTGATCCGTAGCGGCAAAGGCCGAAGAAGAGCTCTCCAAATATTTTTAATTTGGACGCTGGGCTCGCTAGTGATGTTTTCGTTCGAGACTATATATGCTGACTCTATGAATTTTCTTTTGTACCAATGCTCTTCCTTGTGAATTGCTCTAGCCTGGTCCCAGTTGATATTATGGTGTTCAGTCCATGCGTGATTCGCTAGCCCAGACTTCGATACCTCTGCCATTTGAGTAGCTATGCGGTGTTCCTTAATCCTGGTGTCCAGCGGGCGCTTTGTCTCTCCAATGTAAAGATTGCCACATTCACACGGTATGCTGTATATACAGTTATTTGGTATTGCTGGTGCGTCGAGCCTCGTTCTTGTTATCATGCTCCTCAAGGTGTCGTTACTTTTGAAGATTGAACGACACCCGAAGCACCAGCAATATCAAATAACTGTATATACAGCATACCGTGTGAATGTGGCAATCTTTACATTGGAGAGACAAAGCGACCGCTGGACACCAGGATTAAGGAACACCGCACAGCTACTCAAAGGGCAGAGGTAACGAAGTCTGGGCTAGCGAATCACGCATGGACCGAACACCATAATATCAACTGGGACCAGGCCAGAGCAATTCACAAGGAAGAGCATTGGTACAAAAGAAAATTCATAGAGACAGCATATATAGTCTCGAACGAAAATATAATTAGCGAGCCCAGCGTCCAAATTAAAAATATTTGGAGAGTTCTTCTTCGGCCTTTGCCGCTACACATCACCGGCAACCAACCTCCAGGTACGACGACGCTGATTGGACCCAATGACCATGACCGGCGACGCATGACCAGTTAAGGGTATAATATAAATACGACGGATACTCTGAATTTCCTATCATTCACCTGCTGACGATAGCAGATACACAGCTATTGAAACGTTGTGAGATCAACCACTTCAAGACGATGGAAGTCCAAGGAAACTTCGAGGAACGAGTTACATTGTCTGCCAACTTCAGACTAACATCTGGTTTTCATACTGTGAATTAACCTACAAGAGCCTCTTATTAGTTCGGGTTTCTTAAAGACCAGTGCCCGGTCAAGGTCAGCTCGGTGGCAGGAATCTTGATTTTGCGAGTACATACTTGTAAAATATTCCCAAGTCATGGCTCTCATCAGTATGCTGGTGAAGCTCAACTTGTCGAATTCCGGCAAGCCATTTGATTTTTGCAATTTCAGGTGGATTGTTAAAAGGAAAAATAAACGAGAGTATTAGAAAGAATATGTTTTATTAAAATTATAAAAAATATCATACATTTTTTTTAAATCTATTCGAGCTACATCATTAAGAGGAATTATAATTTCATAATTATTGCTTTTATTTTTTTCAATAAATAAGTGGTTTTCTCCATCCTCTGCCCATATGCGCCTGTCTTCATAGCAGGTAACTCATGAAGCTACCATTTTCTAAACGGAATAATAATGCCGGTATCCTGTTTAACGGGTTGCAGCAGTTCAAGTTTTATATCATCGTTGGGGAATATATGCTGGACTTTGAGTTCAATGCTATCAATCGTCACGCTTGCTTTTCTAGATTTATCAGTAATAATAAGACAATCTTCATCATTTCTTGCTCGCACTAAACGTATTTTTTGCTTTCCGCAGGTGACTCGCTGGTAGTCGTTGAAGAGGGAAGACAAATGCTTGAGTGGGATGTACATTCGGAAAGATCTGTCTGTTGCATTCACAATTGGTTTACCGGGAAAATTCCAGCCAGCAATAGCTAATTCTCTTGAACTGGTAGGATCATAGCACAGATAACCTCGTATGGTACTTACGCGACCGAGATCGCGAACCGATTCCATTTCTTTACCGCACTCTTCGTAAACCATATTATCGAAGAAAAATGCTCCTGCATTAGGGGATAGGGAAACTTCACCTGTACCTGCCGTTACATTAATTTGACCCTTAACGGCAATATATGAGTCCGCCATGGATAACCAGAAATCGGCTTGGTTCACAGTAATTTCCACTATATCGTTGTTACCACAGGACTTCACGTAGGGGTAATAAGTTCTGACTTCCATTCTGCGAATGCTGTCATCGAAACTCGGATTTCGGCAGATATCGAATGCTTGAGTTCACATGATAGCCTAGCGATTGTACAAATAGTTTATTGGAGAACGTAAGTGATCTCTTCAAAGGTTTCGTTGATACTGATTTAGGTCTCGTTATGTGCGTACTTTTATGAGATTGCTCAAATACGAGTATTCGGCCCATTATTGTTGTAATAGCTGTTTCAGTTCCAATCTCACAATGATTTCCTCCCCTCGGAAATTGACTGAATTGAGTTCAGATTCCTGATTGAGAATTCTTAAAGTTATGTTGTGAATTTCCATTCTATTGATAGGTAGATAGATAAAATGTTGAGGAGTTTCGTCGATGGCGAATCCTGGGTCAACACTAATGGCGAATTCGTAAATCGTATGTGATGGTCTGTCGTTGTAGAATGCTCCCGATGTGATGTTACTATCGAGATGAATTGTTCGCACTTTAATAATATTCACTGGTAAATCCGAACTGTGCACTTGGGTAGGTATGAGCAGTCTCTTGGAAAAACCCAGTATCGGGCCAATGCTATTTTGCGGTTGACAGTCTATTGCTTATTTACTGCTGTATATCTCACACTTTAGCGTATTATTGTTGGGTTTCAGTGAGAAAATCATCTCATCTACATCTTTTGAATCCTGCACGCCCAGCACTTTTCTAATGTGCGCTTTGTTATCACCAATATCGTAGGATCCTGCAGGTAATTCGATGATGGTTGCTTTCTTTTTGGATTCGATCAAATACACTTTGTTACCCTTCTCGATGTTCGGGATGAAAACTCAACAAGGCTAAACCGTAGTTGTAGTCAGGATTCAGTTGAATAGGTGGTTGAAAATCAATGGAGAGTGTTGAACTGCGTCCTTTCAGTGTTAATATCAAAGACATGATTGATGATTTTCGAGAATGTTATGTGTTATTATAGAGAAACTGCAAACACAAATGACCGCAAGTGGACTGATTATAATTTTGATAGGAGTCATTGTTATAGAGTATCGATACATTGTTTCCTAAATACTCAGCCAATTCACGAGGCGGTTTCAAATTACCAAAGCTATCGAAATATTGCGCAACATTTCCATTTTTAATGTAAGATACCCAGTGTGTGCCTTTGTTGCGGCTAGAATCCAAGTTGATAATGGCTGACTCGGTTGTTGTGGGTGTTGTTTTTTAGGTAAGGCATCACGCATAAATACACCTTTAAAATTTGGTATTTTCAGTTGTTTGGCGTATTCTACAAGCTCGTTGGTGTAAAGTGCTCGACTGGGTAACTTCATCAGGAGTTTTTTTGTTGTTTCTTCAAATATAGACCGAAGCCTCCTTTGCGGGACGTTTTCAGGTAAAGCCCAGACTCTTTTTTCCCAATCTCCTCCATAGATTAATTATGTCGTCGGTCCTCTTCGAGTTTCTTTTTAGCATTCTTTGCGTCTATTATTGTCTTAGCCAAAGCTGCAGCTCCGCCGGTAAGGGTTCCAAGAGCTGAGAGTCCTGCAAATAGCGGGAGTAATGGAAGAATTCCACCAACTTTCGACTCGAAAGGTATCACACGAGGTACTCGAATTTTATTACGACCACCAGCTTTCTTAATTGCTATCCGGCCGCTCTCAAAGCCATAATCGATGACTGTCGTAGACTTTGTCCTGCGAGAGAGTTAGCGACAGCTTTATTCGTAGGTAACATGGCATGCTTTCGAAATGGTAAAAGAGTTTTGCGTGTCGATGACTTTCGCTTACGGGAAGATTTATTCACACCCCTACTCTTCTTCCGTTTTTGAGATTTCATCCCAAGACCGAGTTTCTGTTTGGTTTTCATAGTCGTTTTTATGAGCCAAGCAGCTGCTTTTTGACCGAGTGAAGCGTCCTTAGATTTGAATCTCTCCCAAGCCCTGTTTTCCAACTCACAATCTGCCTTATGACGGTCTGCTAGAGGAAGTCCTTTTTACTGTAAGCAATATCGTGATCCCGACAAGCTGAGTTGGTTTTGTTGATACCTCCTTACCCTAGAGCTAAGCGTTTTTCGAGTTTCGTACCCTGTCCACAAAATTGATAGTCAGGGCGGTGAATTTCAAAGAGTAACTTATTGATTAGAGTGTTCACTACACTTCCACTACCTTCAGCGGTTAACATAATACTAACTGACTGATGTCCAGAAAGTAATTTTTATATATAAACGTCCACCCAAAACCCTTGTACATCAGTTTACTTTGAGATATATAGCAGCAAGATATTCAGTTGCCTGTAGAAAATCTGGATTTTGTGGCGGAGGAGGTGGCAATAATAGTGTGACATCCAAAAATGGGAAACTATGGCCAAATTCTGTTCGGGTGGCGTTCTGCGGCCCCAGCGGCTGTGGGAAAACCAATGCGCTGCTCTCGCTTTTGTTCAACGAAAACGGATTGCGATTTAAAAATGTGTACATGTATTCGAAATCTTTATACCAACCAAAATACCAGCTCCTACAAGAGGTTCTCAAGAGTGTTAAAGTTGTGTCGTATTGCCCTTTCAACGACAACGAAAATGTAATTGATCCATCAGACGCCTGTGAGTATTCAGTATTTATTTTTGATGACGTGGTTGGTGATAAACAGAAAAAGATTCAGAATTTCTTTTCCATGGGACGGCACCCACACATCCATTCAACTTATTTGTCGCAAACATGCAGTAAAATTCCTAAGCAACTAATACGAGACAATTGTAATGTGATTGTGCTATTCAAACAAGATGAAATCAATTTAAAGCAGGCCTATAATGAACACGTATCTCCGGATATGTCATTTGAACAGTTTAAAGACTTATGTTCAAAGTGTTGGCAGGTTCGCTATGGGTTCGTGGTTATTATTACAGAGTTCAAATCTAAATGAAGGACGATATCGCAAAGGTTTCGATAAATATATAAGACTACAAAGCGAAAAATCATCAGTCAGTCAACAAAAATGTCTTCAGTGAGCAGCAACAGCATTGAAAAAGCTTTTCGGAAGAAAAAAATCAAACAACTAGCGCGGTCCATTCGCAAGAAGTACCTAATTCTGAAACTGGGTAAATTGGAAAACGATGAGACACTCAATAAACTCTTTGAACCGGTGGTTGGACCTTTGAAACAAATAGTTTCGACTACATCAAAAGTTCTAACCAAAATACCGCCAGCGAAAACAAAATAATCGCCGATGTTGCCATCTATCAAACGAGAAACAGCTGTGAAAAAAGAGAAAAATAGAGCCGTGAACACCAAAATCAAGTATATTCCTCGATGAAGAACCAGTCGCAGAGACTAGTTTTTATAGTGTCTTTTGAATATTAAGAAACAAGCTGTGTTCGCGACGACAATGACCTCTTCGCTTGTAGCCGAAAATCCGGCTAGCGGTCAACATTCGCTGATACAAATGCCCATAGCCGTTTTATTTTTTGCCAACGACTAAGTATACAGGTGTCGCGTATATTATGCTGAATCGATGATACCAGTCTTAAACTAAATAATAATAATAATTATCTCAACAATTACATGTGTATTTTTAATTACACATACATTACCAAACAATACAAACATTATTCATACATACACTTGCAATAAATAACAGGCCAGAGGCGATTCCACCGCATACCACCTCGATTTCAAAAAATGATTTTAATCCCATAAGAAAAGTGAACCATTATTCTTATGTGCCTACTACTCTACTCTACTCCTACTCATGTCCTTGTGAACAACCCAATATCGGGATAGTTCATAAGGATTTTTTCCTAGGTTTTCCCTTATGATTTTAATGGGATCACTGAATCAACAAAGTTCTTTGGTTGCATTTTTGGCGAATGCACTATCTTATAACAAAGTCGCACCTAGGAGCGCCACATAAACTTCTGAAGATCTCCCTTTCAAATTCTTCCAATTTGAAAGGAACTTTATGATTATATGATCTTTAGAAATTTCTGTGCTACCCTGAATATTATAAATAAAATTCTCTTAGTTACGTCAAAAATCAAATAATACACATTGTCAAATATTTTAATTTACATCTTAGAATTGTGCCTTTTTAATCCGTAGTTTCTTAACCATTGACAACGGGGTGTGACCTAAACCCCGAAACGTTTGGAATATACAGCAATTTTCTTAAATGTGGTGTTATTTCCCAAGAATTACTCAGACATATATTAAACGTGCTTCCCAAATGGAATACACACACCCCCTGGCAAAGTTGGTATCGGATTCTGATTTTCTAGGCTATCTACTTAAGGGCGACGGTCATAGAAGGCGAGTAGTACATATTTGGTGTGAATTTGAATCGACTGAGCATGGCGATCAACTGGTTCAATATTATTCAGTTTTGTTTTGTAAATAGTGAGCTATGTTTATAGAATAAGGACATTTATTGTGCATGTAACAAATCAATTAAATAATTGAACAATTAACTTTATTTACTTTTTTAATAAACATGTTGATAAATATTGTTTTTATTTAATACTTCATTTATGGACCTTAAATATAAGTAACGGCCAACATCGTTAAATTTCTTAAGTAAATAACCAAATATTTACTGAAATAATAGTATTAACACTCTTTAATTAAACATAATCGATTTACAAATATTCTATAATAAAAAAAATATATTATTAATGTCCTACGTAAAATATAATGAATATGAACTTTTTTGTATATCTAATATCGTGTTTGTAATATTGTAAGATGATTTCCCTTGGCCTTTCTCATATTTTGAGTCAGGGTTAACTCCTTTACTTAGATGTTCTAGTTTATATGTTGGAAACTCGCCTTTCACCCTGTTCGTTCGGTATATAAGGCACATGTTTTATACACTATTCATTGCCTTTGGGTTAATACGAAGGCGTGAGAGTAGAATTCGCTGGTTGAGTAGGGTTCAATTTATCGAACCTCTGACTCATTCGTCAAGGCTACTAGGCATTCATCAGAATTTTCTTACTACATAGTTCTCGATATACTCAGAGAAATTATTTTCGCTTTAAGCTTACTCTAATTTATCTCAATTGTAAATGATGGTTGTCCGTATTATTGTTTATCTTCTGTAGTAAAGTTTTGAACAATAATTGCTTAACATATGTTTGAACAAGTAAAATTCCATAACTGTGTTTAGAGTAACAGAAAGAGATCAATAGTGACAAGCAAGAATGAAATGTTTGAAAATGAGAGACAAAAACGCAAATTTATATTAGTGATACAGGCATTATAACAAGGACATTATATTCGTAATTTATAACAATATTACTATGCTATAGATAGCACAAACGTTTGGCAGTTTTAGAAATGTCTGGAATCTGTGAATTACTATATAATGGATAGCCACGCCGAGCTGTCAGTTTCAAATAAATTTGATATTACAGTATTAGTCTCGACACATACATATTCACAAAAAGGGTTCTTAGGTTCTTACGCTTTTATATAACATTTCTTTAATATTAAAATATAAATACCTGCAACAAATTAAAATTTGATGTCCAACAAAAAACTCAGATTAGGAACACAAAAATTAATTAACTAAAGCTTTGTAAACAGAGGAACTCACTGAGATTCAAAGTTCATCCAAGAAAAATAGCAACAAAGCATGCATTTTTTTAGTTTTAATACGAAAAAAGATCTAAGCTTTAAATATTTCAATTGTTTTTAGTTTTATGATGAGCAAATTACCCGAATAAATTTAAATACGCTTATTGGCAATAGATAGAACTTACAACGTAGTTAACATTTTTTTTGTGAGAAGAGAAATTTGAGTTACAGATATAGAGAAATATAATTAATAAACTTATTGTAATTATATACTCTTCGATAACAATTTAGTAAATAACTAGATGTTCATGGATTTTAATCGTTTAAAATAAAACTAAAGTAAAAAAACTTTTAAGTTAACCATTTATTTTTGAAGCAGTAAACTTACGCTGCTTGAGAGACACCACAAGTTCTCGGCGGCATTTTTGCCGATAGGCACTGTGTATCTGGTGGGTGTGAATTCAAAATTATTACGTCAATTATCTCAACGACTTATTCATTGGGGCGCTAGGCCAATGGACACACAACCATACAAACAATAAGGGCAACAATCGAAAAATTAACAATTTGTTTCTGAATCAAACAAGATATAAATATAAACAAGTTATCAAAACAGCAACGACAAGTTTACTAAATGGAGGGTGAAGTTACAGTTTCAACATGGATTTACACAGATACACCCATGGTAGAAATGTCCACTAGGTTTGTTTGGTTTTTCTTGGAAATACAGCTGAAAACTGTTAAGTTGCTGTCACGATGAGCCGGTAGTCGAGGTGATTAACCTTCCACATAGCTGATGGAGCGAATGGCCTATTGGTTCAGTCTGAGTTTTCAGCTGATGATTAAGCTCTCAGCTCAGCTCCTGGTACTCACAAAGCCAAATTTCATAAATGAACATGGAAAACAGTACAACAACTACAACACTAACAAATCTCTAAACTCGATATTCACTATAAAGTTATTAAAATTGCACCCTACAGGGGTGATAAAAATAACGTCTCCACCCTAGATTTCTAAATCGTTACCATTTACGGGAGATAAGGCACTGGTTAGGCAACCTAACTAAAAATAATAGAACAACAAATATTTCAAACACAATCCTTACTCAAGGTTTGTTTAAAGTTAATACAAAACTATGGAAACTATTTTAAATTAAATTGTACCGTTTAATTTAATTATATTATATTTAATAAATTCAGACGGGGTGCTCAACCGCAACCTAGCCCAATTCATAATAATGATGCGGAAGCCTCTCAGAACATATATATATTTATATATATAAAATTTTGTATATTTTCTTCGAACTCTTACTTATATGTAAATTTGTTGAATATATTTTCTGGATATCGTTAGTTTAGTTTAGTTTCAAGTGTTTCAAAATGTAAAAATAGCAGCAGCATCAACTTAACCTTACACAATTACTCACGCCGTAGAATAGATTTGAAAAAGGCCAAAAACATGGCCGAAATGTCATCAATAAAACATGCAAAATGAAGATGATTTTATCATTTTGAACGACCTAATATCAAGAAAATACATTCAACAATTATATATATATATATATATATATATATATATATATATATATATATATATGCAAAAGAATTACGGGTAGCAAGACTGGGTAAATGAGTGTACTGTTTTTTATATGAGAACTTTCGGAATTCTGTTATTCCTTCGTCAGAGAATATATATATATATATATATATATATATATATATATATATATGTTACAAAATTTACCCAAAGCCGACCCTGTTTCATTTCAGTACGACAACAAACGCTTTGAGATAAAAAATGGTTCTCGAAAAGACTCGGCACCTGTAGGAGTGATGATGATTTTTACGAGAATTTTCTATGCTGTGCTTATAAAGGAAGCAAGCCACGATGGAGAGTTCAGTAATACCGCGACGACTAGCGTATATGGGAATGTTATTGTCATATTTGAATCAGCTGTTTTAATGTAAATAAGGTTCTAGAAGAGTGAAAGTGAATATTAGTTTTATAATTTTAAATTGAACCCACGGACTATATTGCAATATATATATATATATATATATATAGTTTTGACAATTTCACTTCCTAGCGCTACTCAGATCCAGCAAGTGGGAGTTATTTCCATGAATCTCAAAAATGATTACGAAAATTCATAAAAAAAACTATTTATAGACGAATTTTGATAAACGATAATGAATTAATTCAGACGATTAAACCATAGATACATTTTTTACAGATATAATTTCTATTTTGAAGAAACATATAGAATGTTAAAGCGCCAGTATTGGACACAGAAAATTAATAGGGTTAAGTAATTTGAAAAAGTTATATTGACTTGTCAATAGTTTATGCATATACAGGGTGGTTAAAATATTTTGTGGTATAAAATTATGGTTACACCCAATGGTTCAAAACTTGATAGAAAGATAAGTTATAATGACTTACTAATTGAAAGTAGGATATACAGGATGGTTTAAATATAGTGGGAAGTAGGTTTATAGTTTTACAAGGAGGTTCAAATAAAAGTTGAAAAAAGGGTTATATTGGGTGGCCAATAAGCAGTTGAAGTTTGGGTGAAATATTGGGGATTGGTGGATTTATAGTTATAAAAAACAAAAAACTTTATATTGGGTGCCCCTAAGTAGTTGTATATATAAGGTGGTTAGTGGATGGGAATTATAGTTTTATAGGGTAAATCAAAAATGTTTAAAAATTTGTTATATAGTGTAGATTATAATCAGTTACAGTGTTTAACAGAATGTTAGAAAAAGTTGTATTTAAAGGGTTGTTAAAATATAGGATGGATTGTATACTTTACAATGAGGCTCAAAAAACTTCTGAAATAAATTACATATAGCGTAGGCCATTAGCAGCTACATAACTGAAATATAAGGTGGAGTAGAGCTATAGTCCGGTGTTTTAAAAATGTTATTATGGGCTACAAATAAATAGCTGCGTATACAGAGTGGTTGCACTATAGGGTGAAGTAAAGTTACTGTTATACAAGGTGGGTAACAAAAATGTTGAATAAAAGTGTTATATAGGGTGACCCATAAGCACTTGCAATTTGGGTGAAATATATTCGGCATTGGTGGATTTATAGTGCAGTTATTTATGTTCAACAAAGTTAGAACAATGTGTTATTTAAATAAATTGTTATATGTTTCATAAGCTATTTCTTTTTGAAAAGAATTATGGCTACCTTGAGAGGGTCGTAGTTACGACCACAGCGGTTCCCCAAGGACTCGACATGCCGCTAGCGACTCGGATACTAGTGCCAGCTTTAACTTTGTTTGAAGCAGCTGGTTCGACACCTCAAACGACAGCCTCAGATCCTGGTCACCGCTGTGTTTGACTCGGTCGTCCTACGAGTTTTTCCTCAAAGCTTGAGTGTACACACCACAGTGTTAGCCACTGTTACAACATTTCCTAAACCCACGGCATTAAAGCTTACGCAGTCTGCAGCAGGCGCCTGGTATAGTGTACACCTCGCTTCTTGGGCGAATCGACCCAAAGACCATTTTTCTAATGTGCAGACGATAGTCCCGGTCTGCTACCGGACCTACACCTCACCGTGTTAAACACGAGGGTGCAGGTGTGGACTAAGGTAGGATTTGCCTCGGATTCTAGCCTGGTAATTCCTGCCAGGAACCGGACGCTAGTCCGACACCTCAAACGGCCGTCGTCTACCTCCCCACACTACAAGAGTTAATCCGTTCGTACGACCGACCACCGAAGACTGACCATCCACCCAGGGCTCCAGGGCTACAGTCATTGCCCGTGCGAGGCCAATCCAGTATGGAGACTGGGGAGCCACCGGTAACTTCACCCAGTGGGGGCTCATCTCTCCACCCGCACTCCCAATTTTGGAATCTTATAAATACCCCAGTTCGTTTAAGACGTTCACGCCGATGGGTGACACCTTGGACTCATTACAAGACTCCCCTTTTTACTTTCTGGACGGGACTGACATCGGCTTTCAATGTGTAGGCGCTTCTACTTGCGGGACGCTTTGGCCCAGTTTTAGGAGTAACAGGCAAGAGGGCGGCAAAGGGTTCTCGTCTCAAATACTAGGTAGCGCCCCATACAGGGCGATGAACCGACATCTCAAGCGATAGTCCCACAATTACCCACCAGGTCGTCATCGCCATCGCCACAATCCCGAAGCAGATCTGACGACTACTTGTATTAGAATCTTAACAAGTCGCCTTCGTTCCCTTGCGCTCAGTACCGAAGGAAAGTGTGTCTTCTAAATAGCAGTTTGACTTGCCATATAAAATTATATAATTGAAATGTTTTGTTAGAAAAATTCAAATTAATTACAGTTATCAGATTATGCATAAATTGTAGTGAATTCACTGTTATCCTGCAAATAATACCAAGGTATTTCATCTAACCACACAATTTAAAACCCTATCTTGAAAATAAAACTTTCACGGATTAATATTCACATGTTTCCATATGATTTTTGTGTGTATAGTATATAAATAACATTAATGCACTATTTTTTATTCGTAACAAACAAAATTATGGGGTATTGCTGCATAATCTTCTCTTATCATAGCAAGTTCCAGGTCAACGAGTTTTTCGTAACTTTAAAAAGAACGTGAAAATGCATAAAAACATGCTTAATGAGAAACAATTTTAAAATCCGACCTGGAATAAGTTTCTGAACTGATTACCTTGAGAACTATATTAAAAAAAAATAACATTTGGGCATTGTTGAAATAAAATTTTTTGTCACAGCTGATTTTACGGTTATCCCAATAAGGATTAATATTAAATTACACCTATCTTCATAGACAGAATAATGTGTAGGGTGCAAAGATGTCAAGCATTACAAATAAATTGATTTAATGATTATTTATTTATTAAATTATTTTTTGTTTTAAGGTTATTGTTGTTTTATTTTCAATATATAAAGTTCTTCGGTGAATACTATATTTTATTTAATAGTCCAATATACATTTTATGGCAAATTGTTTTGTTATAACTAAGGGGCAATTAGCCATAATCTTCAAGTTTTCTTATCCCAAATTTCATGGATTTATAAGATCTTCTACTTGATGACATCAGCATTAATAGTTCCCATTTGCACAAAGTTTAAGAATGAACCTTTTTTAAGAACGAGAAAGAACTGAAAATAGACCGTTTTCTGAATATGCAGGGATCATATTAAGTTGAAAATCTTTGTATAATCAAGTTATAGCTTCTGGTTTGCACATTTTATTATGGCGATGGAAATGGTCTGGCAACTCTGCATCTTAACGACATCTTAACAAAGGAATCAAGTGAAAACTCCGCATTTTTCTGGACTCCAATTCTGGTTCACCCAAACCTATATATATATATATATATATATATATATATATATATATATATATATAAATCCAAATCCTGAAACATTTTGCTAATATTACTACATAAAGATAGTGACTTCAGAATTTTAACGTATACCCTATGACTTCAAATGTATCTTGTACACCTTATGTCATGAACTGGACCCACTCCAGGAATTTTTATTTAAATTATCAACTTTGCGGTCTGTACTGAAAAGTGGAATATCAAAATTGAAAGTACCCTGTAGAACCTGATAAAACCCTATATAGCCGAAATAAGGAAAATAAAAAAATTCAAATTTGAGAAATTATATATTTGGGTGTTCCATTAAAAAAACAACTATGGTATGAGGTGACTTTATGAAACATTCTCTACATTTCGTTTTTTTTTTTAATAGAGCTTTACTCAATAAGGTTTATTTCAAACTAAATTTTTTCGTATCCCTATCAAACTCCTCTGTGACGGATATAAAATATCTTGGGGATTTAAATACCAAAACACCAAATGTAGAAATGAAGATATAAGGAACAAAATACATCATTTATCCGTAACAAAAATAGTTAAAAAAGTATTTCTACCTAATGCAAGTAATGCTACCAATCAAAACAATACTCGAGACATAAACCATAAAATGTAAAAATGGATATATGCCTTCAGGAGGATATTACTATAATATGGTAATTAATGTCAAACTATTACCTTTTAATCATTTTGTTTCAGATATTGCACCACGGAAGTACTTGTGTCCTATGGGAAGGACTGGAAGGACCTACTCCTGTATCAGGGGTCAAAGGAATCTTACTATATCTAAGATTAGACAGATCAGCGACAACTTTGACATGGGTGCGACCAAGTTGGAGCGGTCTTAAAGCTGGTACAGCTAACGAAACTGATCCGTTCTCAACGGATTTCAATTTGTCTTTCAATCCCGAGGACACTCTAGCCCCGGGTCTTCTAACTAAACTCGCAGTTCAGGCTTCAGGAGAACAAAGTACTGGTACCACGTTAGATGATGGGTAAGTAACAAAATTTTATACAATATTTATTTGATTACAAACATTTCTGACATTTATCGAATTATATATTCTTGTTATATCCCTGTCTCTGGTTCTCTTTCCTTGTGTCATCAATAATAATTGAAATAAATTTCAGTAGAATTAAAATAGTTGGCACTATTTTGTTACGACTCGAGTATTAAGCCTAATGTGTAATTTAATTCTTAATTTAAATATAAGTGCCAAATAAAATTTATTGAACTATCATATTTCGAACATATTCACTTATTTAGTATTCTGGCAATATATAAAGAGGTCATATTTATTATAACATATTAAATTAAAAATGGAATCAGTTTCATCAATAATAACTATTTATACTTAAAAAGTCAACCCCAATAAATCATACACCTATTTTAGCAAGGAATAAAAAAAATGATGATTCATTAACTTGCCAGTTGAAGCTCATTAATATCAATTGTGAGCGATCAAAAATTAATATACAATGAATTGTAAGCGCTGCAAAAATATAAAATTTTTTGTAATACCACAAAACGATAATTTTGTGTTAATGCTCTTAAGTCATAAGATGTATATGCTCTAAGGTTCGCTATTAATAATATTTTAAAAATAATATTTTGTTTATCTTTTTAAAGTCACATCAAGTATAGGCTCTAAAACCGTTATTAATTTACATTGCACCTACCTCCAAAAGTATAGGGTGTACAGTGCCATATTAAGAAATTTAACAATGTCCAGTCATTTTTCTTCCGTGTTTAATTAAGAATGGCGCCATCTAGTGACAAAAGGTAATACAAATACAACAATATTAATTCATGAATACAACATTTTGAACTTTTACATGTTTAGCTTTTCCACGCAATATATTTCAATTATTGTTCAGACGTCTTAATGTAAAATGTTTACTTTGCAATATGAAGCCTTCTGACGTATGTCAAGTCTCTAATTTAAGATACCTCAAAGAGTATTGTATTTTAATTGGATGTTATATTAGATTATTGCCTAAATATTATTGATTTTATATAAAAGAAGAGACTGTTAATATATTACCTGGTCCCTGTATCTTATACAGAGAACCAAATTGTATGGGTATTTTAAGATCAATCTATTGTGCTGTGTCGGTGGTGGTGTCAGTCATGATGTCGGGCGTGATGTCGGTCATGGTGTCCATCATGGTGTTAGGCCGAACGTGTCGAAACAAATGAAATTTCAAGTTATACATTTCATTCCCTTGCTCATCTATTTTCATATGTGTAAGTGTGGGCCTCCGTTAAGAAGCTTTCGCTTCAAAAATGATCCCTTAGTAGAAGCGCAGAGAATCATAGAAAAACATGTTTCCAAATAGTGACTAGTTACAAAGTTAATTCCAATATAGCCTAGGATAACTATATAAGTATCGTTTGAGGCACCCAGATGCTCCATTGGTTTTAACTTTTCCTATGGATCAGCCCTTGTATTAAAGATACTACTAAAGTATATGAGGTGAAAACGTTAAACTGTTTTTCTCAGCGCTGTGTTTGTGACCTATCGTAATACTGATGATTATCGATGATTACATAAAGGTTACATTAAACGCCCAAGCCATCGAACCCCAGTATCACTAGAAGTGGTTTAGACAGCTCTGGAGTATATGAGAATGTCCAATCACTGCTTGCTTAAAGTATTTTTTAATTGATTTTATTTCTTTGTTCGTAAAACCCCAAAATTTGCAGCATAAATATTTGACATCGAGAATCAGAAATATTACATGGATTTAACACTAAGTAAGTGCAGATGTTTTTCGACTCTCCGACTCTGCTTTCCAGAGAATTGTGTTTTTATTTCACTCAGCCGTTTGGATTTTTCGATTTGTTGATTTCTGCTATTCTTAGACAAATTTTAATATTCTATCCATCGCTTCTACTTATGTACTCTAAATTGGGAGTCACGTACTCATTTTCATTTAGCAAAATTAATAATACGGCACTTGTCTGAACGCCTGAACCCATCAAAATCAGGACCTCAATACATAACACTATATATAATTCGGATAAAATCGGATGCCTTTTGTTTTTTGCTACCAACTTTAACTCGTACAACAAAAAATGTATTTTCAGTGCTTATACATTGCTATTTACGTGACTCAATTTAAAATCAGCATCAATTTCCGAACATTTCAGTAGTTCACCTATGGTTTGGAATAAAGTATGTCTCATGAGTTAAGTGGAAAATTAAAATCGTAGTTGTTCTGTGATTTTAGACCAAAGGTAACACAATATTATTATTAACCGACTTCAAAAAGAATTCGTCTGTACGTTCGTTATATATATTCAGCGATAATTTGGATCGTTTAAACTAGCTTCTGTTAAGGGGATCCCGAAGTGATCCCATACTGTTTAGAACCTAGGGTGTAATAACTTGAAAATAGAATGGAATTTAAATTAGTCTCTATATGCAGTAAGTAAATAAGTACAGTATATGAATCAAATGGAAAATTTTCTTATAAATAATAATAACAAGACTTGCATGGTCTTTATGTCTCGTGCGAGAATGTAAACACTGTACCTCTCTGGTTAGTGCCACTGCTGCTGCCACTACCTGTACTCGCTGAAAAAAATAAATGGGTCGTTATTCTTTTTTGATATGGACCTGTACTTTTTTTACAATATCAAAAAGGCAGTGAAAAACCCATACATTGTTATATTATATGTTAAGGTTTATACAACATTTTGAGAGAAAAAATAATCATCATAGTAAAAAAATGTAGTACGTTCCTGCTTATAACCTAAATAGTATAATGATAATTTTTTTCGGTGACAAGAAAAACTATAAATTTTTTACTTGTTTTTGTGTTAAAACTATGTATATGGAAAAAAAATTGTAACAAGTAGAAATTGATAAAATCTTAAAAATTAATATCTTTCTTTGAACAATAAGTTGTAATGGCAATATGTAAATACAAAAATTCTAGGTAACAGCAAAATCTATGGAATAGAATCGACACATTTTCTTTTGTTGCTTTGCACATTGCAAAAAGCATAGTTTTTGCAATAACTAATTACTTCTATGGAAAAGCAATATAAGGCTCTTGACTTGCTAAATTAACGTAAGCAATTTCGTGATAAATTTCAGTATCTTAACAATAACTCAACAACAAAAATAAGTGTAATCTTGCATATTTGAGTTTACAGCGGGGAAGAGTCTGGTTACTGAGTGCTTGTGAATTACTTAAATTTACTATTGCACGAGCCTAGAAAATGGCGTCACAAAAAGAATTTTAAAAATTGGCATAATTTCGCAACATAAAAGCGGTCACCCGGTTTCAGTAGTCAAGGGTTTTTTGCAATCTGCACAGCAACGAAACAATATTTTACAACTTTGATGCTGTCATTCGATAGACCTTACTTTTACCTACCTTCATCATTCATAGGCATATGTTTTTTCTCTAACATACATTTTAGAAGTGATCTACGAGAAACTTTGATTTTCCTGATTTCACGAATTTTTACTTAATTTAGAAAAAAACAAAAGCCGATTTTTTTTTTTTGATACTTTAGAATTTTCCAATTATACCGCTTTACCAGGCAAGAAATACAACGCCAAAAATAATTTCATATTTTAATTATACTAAGTAAATATCTGTTAATTTTAAACGCTAGTTTTTGATATTTTATTTAATAGTGATAATTTTATATTATATAACACATATTACCTAATTACCTAACATTGAAATATAAAATTAATATTCACTAAATAACTTTAATCCAACTACTGAATCTACAACTACCACCGTAGATTGGGTTTGTTAAAATCTACATTATTAATATTAAAAATGTTTAAAAGTAAAATTAAACAACTTAGAAGTATAAAAATTGCCTTGTTCGCCTTTTGTTTGAAGTATTTTATTTAAAAAATGAGGAAATTAAACTTAGTGTAGTTCATTTTGTAGATTTTTAATTCTCTTCAACAATGTCCATTATACCAAAGACGATTTTACTATTAGATTTTGCCCAAAAAACAATAAACTAAACCTTTGGCCTTGTTTGAAGGTTTTTATTGTTTAATAAAAAAATATCCATTGAAAAAAAATGTTCAATTTTATAGCAAATGCCTACAATTGTTCCTTTATTTAAATTACCTGGAGTACAAACGATCGATGAACGGGTCAGTTCTTTGACTGCCGCGCAAAAACCCCTCTTTTGGGGAGCATAAAGCAGTGCGAGTAGCAGTCGCAACATTAGGCGAAGCATGTTTATATACTGCTCTTCATACTTACCTGCCTACTTCCAGGTCCTCTTCGGCATAATGTAGACGAGATTTCGGCCTCATTTCGGCAATAATTCCGGTAGCCTGCTCGAGCAGCAGGGATTGGGGCATAATGTAAACGAGCTATTAAACGTATACTGTTATCATACATGTTACTTTTTCAACTATATTTGACAAAAAATATCAATTTTGCTTGAAAGTAAAGTACCTTTAATTTTAATAATAGCTCAAATTGTTGGCTCAAAGTTGATTAGAATTTAAAACTGCATCCAATTATGCTGTATCCCTAAAAATTGTATATGATTTTGTGTAATGAAAAAACTGATTTATTACAAAATTCGCGGAGGAGAGACTGTTAAATGAATGTAATTAGAATTAAATAAAAATGTATGATAATTAACAGACTTAAAAAATTGCAGATTCTGAAATCGTCTACAATACAGTGGATCCACATAAGTTTCTTATTACATATAAATATTTGGAGAACATGTTACTATTTATTCAACAGTAACCAAGATTGGTTAAACTAATGAATGTTGCTTAAAAGTAAAATACCTTATTTTTGGCAATATCCAAACTGCAAGTAAATATATTAAAAAAAAGAAAAACCTACCTCAAAAAAGGAGCTTAACTGAAAAGCATTTTTTTATGTGACAGTTAAATACTGAGCCAAGTTAAAATGAACATTATTTCGTAGGTACATTTGTGAGTTGCACTTTACAACTTTGATGTTCAACTTGGCACGTACTTCAAAAAAGTATTGTTTCAAAAAAAATGTATTTCATCTTTTAAGTTGAGTTCCTTTTTTGAACACGGTTTTTGTTTTCAATTAAATGTATTTATCGTTAATACGTTTTAAACAAATTATTCTAAAAACATTAAAGTATATATTTATATGCCTCATAATGAGCCCTTTCATTTTATATAATTATGTATAATAATTCATTTAATTTTAAAATTTGTACACCAAAATTATTATTATGATTTTCCCCGATATTTGATTGTTTTGTTTATTTCATTTAAATAACTGAATAATTTAAGAGGTGGGATGGTCGGTTATTATAAAATTATCCACCAAAATCAGGTTTCATTTAAATATCCTGAAGTGTTCAAAATATGTCCTCATAAGAAATTTCAACCATTTTCATCCAGCAGTTTTGGAGAAAATAGGCTGGGAAAGACAGACTGACCTACGACTGATTCTACGCGGGATCCATTTATCGGGTCAATATAAAACATTATTAATGTTTTTATTTCAAGCATTGTACTATTGTTGGTAAAATGCCCAACCATTGTTTTTTTTAATTTTTGGTTTATATTCCATTATTAACTTTGCACTATTTATTCAAATAGTATAGAGAATATTCTATCCAATAAATATTTTCGTCATATAAAAGCTTAATACTAAATTAATTTCTTTGTCCACTATTCAAGATAACCTTTATTATATTAAAAAAAGTAAATAACAACATTTTTCTCATCTCGCTGCAAGGACTTCGCCAGAAAATCGAAGGCCTTGCTTCGCATCGTCCTTGTTCCCGTAAATGCAATCAAACAAGAATAATCGACGTAGATTATTACTTGGAAGAAGATATGAAGGATGTCAAATAATGAAAATTCTCCCTTCGAGACATCGAATATAAACACTTGTTCTTGAGGAAGTAGAGATGTGTTGAAAATAAATTGAATGTAATGGAAGCGGAATTTGATAGGATTCAATCTGAGTCGAGATGGGAATTGAATAAGCACAATAAAATTGCATGGCCGTTCAAAAGATATTTATGGAAAGCTAACGAATTAGGTTGTGAATGGGGAACTAATAGGGATTGCTCTATTTCGTTAGCATTTCATATAATGTGGATTCATAATATGAGTAAACGCTTTTGAGTTAATTATTTGCGAAGGTAACGCGGACAGGTCGAGATTGTGTTTTAGTTTTCTACTTTTTTCAAAACTTAATATTTATTCACCACAGCTCACGAGACAAGTAGGGTGTAAGTAGAAATCTTAAGAACAATTCAGTGTCATATGGAATTGGGATTCATTTAAAGTTTATGGTAAAAAAGGGCAAAAGGTTTACGGTGAATCGTAGTACACTACAGGGGTGGCACATGAAATTTTGATAAGATCGAACCAGCAGCGAAAAAGATCCGTGCGAAATATTCAAAAATTCGTTAAAAAGTACTGTAAAAATCATCGAACTTCTCCAAAATAGGGTTAGAGAAAAACCAATGTTAGTCAGAAACTGGTAGATAATGTAACTCGATTTTCGAATTTGAAGACGCGAGATGTAAGACCGACATCTAGGATTTTCAAGAGAATCAGCACAAAGAGGTTCCGAATCTGGAGCCGTTCCGTGTAATTGCTGTTCCCCCTTAACTCCTTCGAGGTGTCATTCCTTTGTACGCAAGGCAATATATATTATATATAATATACATTGTTTCTGGTCAGGGAACCTTCATCAGTTGCGCACAACACACAGAGGTTCCGAATCTGGAGCCGTTCCGTGTAATTGGTGTTCTCCGTTAACTCCTAGGACAGAATGTCACTATAAAATTTTTCAGTTGTTTTCTGAGAAAAAAAAACATTGTCAAATATTTAAATTTACATCTTGGAATTGTACCTTTTTATTCCGTAGTTTCTTAGCCATTGACAACGGGGTCTGATCTAGACTTCCTTTAAAGTGCGGTGTTATTTCCCAATAAACACTTAGACATTGAAAAATTTTCAGGTTACTTCACCTGTCAGAGATATTGAATACTCTCTTCGAGGTGTCATTCCTTTGTACAAAGGAATGAAGAGAGGAAACTTACATTTACATTTACATTGTCTACCAGTTTCAGACTAACAACAGAAATCATATTCTAATACATTATACTAAACCCTAAAAAAGTGGCCGTCGTGACCGCTATAACTAATTTTGAAACTACAGCCTGCAGTCGCCTACATAACTTTCACTTTCGGCACAGGCATTGCAATTAGGTTGAAATAATCTTGTGTCATACGAATTGAAAAATTACATCTTTAGCCTGTATACCGACCCGGACTTTATCAGCTGCCTGTAGATGATTTTTTATGCAATTTAGCTTTGTCCCGTTCACAGAATTTTCTTATTTTCTCTGTACTCATAACATTACTAGTGATAGTAGTGATGGGATCATTCGAATGAAATATAATCGATCATTCAATTATGAAAATCACTCGAGTATTCCGATTATGACATCAAAGCATTCGAATAAAAAATAATAAAATATTTAACTCCAAACATTGGCTGAGTGAAGACAATGAGCGACACTGCATTCGAGATATAATTCGAATGATTTCGTTACGAATCTGCCATTCAGCATTTATATAGAGACACTTTCGTTCGTTTTTGCTCTTATACAGTCGCTTGTTTACGTCTTTTATTAGACAGAAGAAATATGTATATAATTTATTGTCAGGGTACGGTGCAATTATTGCACTGCAAATTAATCTGAGGAATTGGTTAATGTAGTGGAGATTAAGGAGCATTATACTGTTCTTTGAATTATTAATAACAGTTCCTTCAGAAATAAATTTTAAATTAAATGAATATTTAGGAAAAATTTAATGGTAGAATTTTATCTCAAATTAAATGTTCACACACAGGGCAGCCGCTGACAAGTAGCAAAGGTGACGGATGTGAGAATAAAACAAGCGAGATTTGTTAGAATCATAAACGTACCATCCGAGGGATCGGTCACTGGAGCGATCATTCGATTATTAAAATTACTGGAGTTGTAATAATCGAATTTTCATATCATTGGATTATGCCCATCACTAATTATAACCTATGAAAATGGTTCACACCAACATGAAAAAAGCAATTAGAATAGAAATTTTGCTCCAAAAGAGAATGATGGGCTATGCTTTGATCATTTTACTCCAAAATGATAGTACATATTCAACATTTTAATTAAAAAGCTGACTTGGATTCTCTCTTGTATACCACGCATAAGCCTGGGACGTCAGATTGCTTAGAGGGATTGACAAAAATCGGAAGAAATTCTTTTTATTCAGTTATATTTTTATATAATATGATTTCTACCTTCATTAAGATCTGGTGAGTGATTTATTAATACTTAATTACGAGCATAAGAGAAAATAAAATCGACTCCGAATGAAATTTAGTGAATATAAACGCCATTAGAAAAATGAAGTTTCTGATACTTTTTACGAATTTCTAAGACCGGTGTTCTTTATATAGGGAAAAATATTGTTTCTATATAAATATACTAGAATCTGGAAGTTAAAGTACATTACACCCAAAAAGACCCATCCCCACGACATCTTTACAGTGGAGAATTCAGTATTCTCGTTTTGAGTGGCGCTTGACCTCGTTTCTAGCCCCCCCACCTTGATCCGCCAATGCATCCTAATCTTTAAGATGGAACCCGCAACAACTGTAAGTAAACAGTTTGTGAACTAGAAATCCGTTATCTAGCAATTGGCCACTTATATGCAATAAGATTTTATAATTTTTTTCAGCAAATTTCAAACACTGGAAATAAAGAAAATCATAAAATCATGGCATCTGGCAAACTTGCATAAGACTGCTGATGTGGCATTTGGTTGAACTAGCACATTAAGCATTGGCATATACCACAACACTGCAGCGGAACTAGAATTATGAAACAATATATTTTCATTATAGTTAATATTAACACAGTTTGTAAATATTATCATTAAATCGTTATTGTGTCTCGATACTCGGGGCTCTGCCTTCAAGAAACCACATTGTAATATCCATCCTGGAAATGATCAATAAATTCCGTGAATCTCTGCTTCGTGAATTCAGACCTAATGTTATAGGAATAATATAGAATTTGGATGAAAGTGAATGAAAACATTCGTTCCGAATATTTAGAATCAATAAAGCTCCCAAAATGATGGATAATGCGTTGCTAAATGTGAAACAAATTATGAATCGAATGACCACTTCTGGGGCAAGTCGTGACTGCTGACGAAACTTGACGTCATCACTAATAACTATATTATTATAAGGTTTATTGTTTTTCAATAAACTTTTTCGGAACTCGCTGGGTTTCCTCTTTAAAAGCAAAGGAAAAATCGATCCCAAAGTATCATAAAAGGAGAGCTTTTATTTTTAAAATCAAAATATTATTATTATTCCTCTTGTACATATCTATTATATAATTAGTGAGACAGTTGAAATTTACATAAAATCGTATTTTAAAGGATTTATGGGTACTAGCAGGCAGCTTTAGTCAGCTGGTAATATATTTCATTTTATCGAAATGGACAGCGACCACGAAAAAGTCATCACCTATTTGTCAAAAGTCACGCAACCGTTGTGGAATGTATAATTTA
This sequence comes from Octodonta nipae, assembly GCA_034190945.1. Lineage (NCBI taxonomy): Eukaryota > Metazoa > Arthropoda > Insecta > Coleoptera > Chrysomelidae > Octodonta > Octodonta nipae. The sequence continues at coordinate 56,108,843 of CM067218.1, read as the reverse complement.
ATAAAATATATGTTCCACACCTTCGAAATATTCATGACCTGGCTTTAGTTTGTCATTGATATTCTAAGCAGAAACACTATGAATTCATCAGCTTTTGGTCGGTTTCATGCAAGAGCAGCATATTGCAACACACTGTGCAAAGTGGAATATCGTATAAAAGAGTTAAAATATTAAAATATAAAAACGGATATCATTCAAAAACGGAGAAATTGAAAAATCCGGATGCCAAATCAAATACATGAATTTGAAATTGATTTACTATTTGGGTTATTTTAGATAACATGGTGCAACAAATAGTTTTTAGAGTCTTGGGGAGTGAAATTTAACAATAAACCGTCGAGGTTATAGACTTCTCCTCCATTCCTTGAACCTCTATTACTTCTTTCATTATACGGGATCGCGCGTTTTGCGCTATATTCAGAGATGTTTTAACACGTTCCCCGAAGACAGACAAGTTGTTGTTTACCAGCTGTACTTTGACAATGCTTTTCCCTAATGAAAATGGGTACATGTTGATTACTCAGCTGTTGACAGCGCTCACCTTCAGGGTGTTTAATGAAAATATAATAAGCTGGTATTTCGTAAAAGATTCAAAATTGTCAAAGTTATATTTTTTTCTTAAGTTGAGATTTTTTTCTGTGGGGAATGCTTCGATAGGACTATCACAAAATATTTGTAGGCTTTGTAAATCTCTATAAATGTCCTTTAGAAAGTACTGTGATATTACAAAAGTATTTAGGTTATAAGGGTACATAACAAATATGTTTTTTTTTATTTTTTGAAAAAATAATGTCAAAGCGGTCGTTATGGGTTTTTGGTTTTTATCACCTGTGGACTACTCTTCAAAAAAATTGCATTGGGACCTGTTATTAAATTTCACTTCCCAAAACAGCTTTTTTTCTATAGACTTGCATATGTGTTAAATTCTGGATGCAGTTGATAATGTACTACTACTGTTCATCCATCGCTTTCCACTGAAACTCATATATAAATCTCTAAATGTAATAGTACACAGAAGGACTAAATATTCCAAAGCCATCGAAACATGTTCGTACATATTCATTACTAAGCACATTGTCAGCCCACTAGGAACATGGCGTAGGTACAGAAAATAAAAATGGCATTTCTTAATTACATCAGTACGATTGTGCTTACAAATTTATACAAATGTAGGCTTCGGTCTACATACTTTTTTGGCTAAATGCATCAGGATATCTATATTATACATTAAATTCAAACAGATTTTTTAGTTCCTGTAGGTATTGTATATTTTAAATAGTAAGCGGTCATTCTGCATTGTTTCTAAATGTTATTTTTATTTATTCCTTTGGTCTTTGAATTTTTCTTCAGTTCCAATTTTTTCAAGTCGTTTCTAATATTATTTTGCCTGTATAATAGATAAAGTGTGCAATGTCAAAAATGTTTGCATGACGAGAAAAAATGTACCGAAGCGATAATTTACGAATAACCTTCCAGCTAAAACGCATAGTACTTGATAACGACTCCAGATTTGCAGTTCACTTATCTCCAAGCACAGATCAGGATCACACAATATTAAAACACTTATCTATATACAGGAATACTAGTTGGTCATTTTGTAGAGATATCCAGTAATCCGGCAATATTCCGAAATTGTCTTACTACACTTTCTTCAGCATTTACAAATTTCAAAACCTTATCTGTTGCAATGAAAAACTGCCTAAAGAAAATAATCAAAGACTTAACATTCATTTCGAAATTATCTTCTTTTCTAATGTCTTCATTTCTTATTCTTTCAGTTCTGGATGAAAACTTTACCTTCTTTAAACACTTTATTCCTTGAGTTTGTAGAAGCTTTTACTTCAATAGATGATTTTATTGCCGTTCTAGTAGATTTCAAATAGGCATCTAAAAAATCATCATTGTAGAATATATTGCACCCAATACTCATGTCTCCAATGGTTCACCTGTTGAGTTGAAGACTATATTTTCTCAGATTGGTTGTTTTTCTGAGAATACCTTAACTTTTGCCTTCCTTAAAGATATAATATCAAATTTATTGCTTACCTGAAGTGGCAACTATTTTCCTTTTAGGAAGTCTCTTCTTTATTTGCTGTCAATATAGCAGTGAGTTAAGTAGCAATGAAATAAGCACAAACAAAAAGAGACTCTTTGTGGACATTCAGATTTAGTCACAATAGTATGATTACACACAATAAGGGACCTAGTTTTCTACCAGAACGCATTTTCAAGCAGAGTCTAGTTCCATTCCGTAGCGGTATCATTTATGTCCATACGGCAGTAGTTTAGCTGTAAAACAGTGCGTAAAAATATAAAATCTCGCTTTGACCGTTGTACATGAACACAGTGTTTTACTTTTATATATTGTTATATATGAAAATATAATTTGATTGCTTTCATCCATTATTTCAGACTGCATTTTTTAAGCAACAAAAAAATTGTTGATCACGTAGTGCTCTGATACAGACCGACTCGCTCATATATAACATCCGTATTGTTTCAGAGTTTGGATATAATTATAGTAAATCATGGGCATCAAATTTTAACTTACAAAAACTGTCATTTTTCCGAAAAATTCCCATTTTCCCAGAATATAAAAGAAGTTTCAATTTGCTTAGAAATAATTGTGTACGACTTTCTAATATAGATGCACTCATAAGGCGTATTGTGTAGATTGAATACATTTCTATAGACAAATCTATACTGGCATTATGTGTCAGTCGGGCAATATTCATAATTCCTTATTTTTTATTACTTTTATCATAAAACAATACAAAACAAACGTTGTAGCAGATGAACGTAAATAACTTGTAGGGTACGATAGACTTGTAACTATAAGTGTTCAATTTTGCTTAAATTTACTAAAAGTAAATAAATAGGAATAAAAATACTACTGCAAATAGTTTGAATTTTATATTTAAATTTAGACACGAAAGAAGATCCTTTCAATCTGATCATAAAAATTATATCTGAAAAACATTTCAGATTAGAAAGAAATTGGAATATTTCAATGGTTGTGCTAAACACTAATATTTAATTAAACTATTAATTGTGACAATAATTTTATAGACATCTATAGTTCCAAATTTTAAGAGTACCTGAAATATGTTCACCAAGTTTGTTATTTCACCCCGTTTTCGAGTTTTGATGCAGTAGTTTTTGCTAAAAACTAATACGTTTTTTATAATCAAGTTTAAAATTACCCACAAAAGCAAAACTTAACTCATATTCAATGAAGTTCTAAAAAAATTTATGGAACGGTGCGTGTATAGCGTGAGTTTAATCTTAGTGTATGACGTGGAAACATTATTTATTATAGCCTCCATTGCAGCATTTTCATTTTTCTTGGGAAACTAGTTCATAATATTCAGTATATAATATGAAATTATTCATCTTTTGTCAGATTTTTTATGATTAACTAAGAAAACATTGAACGAATAACATTTCGTCTAATTTTTGTTCTAAATTACTACAGAAATCATTGCTTCTGTAAACAGAATTCATTCTGTAATTGTCTTTATATTATCATGTGCTAGCTGGCAACTAATATTAATGTATGGACGTGACCAAATGGTAAATATCTAGTAATTCTTGTTAATTGCGGGTTTCTGTAAATTAATTTTTAGAATTTCTCAACCACAGTACGTTTCAAATGATACTTAAATGTTACTGTGAATTTTCATATTTTATTATCCCTTAAGATGTGCAACCAAATAACATACCTAAAATGAAAATATTATCTAAAATTTTCCAGATAATAAAAAATGTTTAAAAATCAAATTTTATTGTTATAAATTCCGTGGGTTCAATTAAAATTTAAAAACTAATATTCACTCTCACTTTCTAGAAACTTTTATTTACATCAAATATACACAACAGCTGATTCGAATATCACAAATATAATACAACATAAACTCTTCTCCGCACTAACTCCCGCTGCGATGATGGGCTGCTCCTTTTAAAATCAGCATCGAAAACTCTCGTACAATCCATTATCAATTCTACAGCCGCCGAGCTATTTAGAGATCTTTTTTTGTCCTAACAGCGATCGATGTCGTACTGGAATGAAACCAGGGCCGGCTTAGGTACACCGCCCCTCCTTTAATTCTGATCGTCCCAGTCAGAAACATCCTCTCCATGGTAGGGAGCGAGTCGATCTAAATGGACCACCTTCAACTTAGCCCTGGAATTTCCACGGATCCGGTAGACGACGTCATTAAGCCTCTTGAACACCTCGTATGGACCATCCCAGGCGGGTGTAAGCTTTGAAGATTTGCCCTTGTTCCGTTGGGGGTTGTACAGCCAGACTTTGTCCCTCTCTTGGAACCCGACAGAATTGTCCTTGAGGTCGTATCGCGTCTTCATCCGGTCACTGCTGGCCAACATCTGCGTTCGGGCTAATCTAATTCGTGTATTGCTGGCAAATGTTATGTCGGAGCTGGTTGGCATAATCGTTGATGTCTTGGGAAGGTTCTTCGGGGGAGCCAAAAGCCAAATCGCAGGGTAATCGCAGCTCATTTCCGAATAGGACCCTGGCTGGAGTCAGGCCTAAACTATTATGTACGGCTGAGCGATATGCCAACAGGAATAGGGGAATATGCTCATTTCAATCACGCTGATTATTGCTGACGACCTTGGATAGGTGTTGTTCCAAGGTCCTGTTGAATCTTTTCACCATTCCGTCTGACTGTGGGTACAATGGTGTTGTTCTCGTTTTCCTGATCCCCAACATCGTGCAGACCTTCTGGAATACATTCGATTCGAAGTTACGCTCCTGGTCTGCATATAGTTCCATCGGGACGCCAAAGTTGCTGAATAGCTGTTCTACTAGCACCGTCGCTACCTTGGTTGTCTCTTGGTTGGGTATCGCTTATGCCTCAGGCCATTGGCTGAAGTAATCCATTGCGACCAGAATGTATTTGTTTCCCCTCTCAAACTCGGGAAACGGACCGGCGACATCGATGGCGATTCTGTCAAATGGGACGCCCACATTGTACTGCTGCATTCTGCCCTTGGTCCGGGTCTTCGGGCCCTTACTGGCGGCACAGGTGGCACATTTCCGGCACGTCTTCGAAGTAATTTGCCAGTAGTATTGCTGGCGAACTTTGTCTAAGGTTTTATTCATGCCCAGATGGCCCCCGGTAATCCCATCATGTACTTCGGTCAGGATGGCTGGTACCTTTTTCTACGGAACTACCAGTTGGGACTTGGTTTCTCGGCCATCAGCTCTTTCCCAAACTCGCTTAAGCATTCTACTCTTAGAGAGTCCCATTGAGCCCTTAACGATTTCCGCATATCTGAGTATCTAGCTACCCCGTCCCATCGTGACCTGGGTGCCCCTCTCCTTTTGAGTGACAAGATTGGTTAGATGTCTGGATCAGTCAGTCTTTATTGGCCTGCACTCGGATCTGTCTGATGGAAATACCCTCTCGCTGTTCCGTCTTCAGACAATGTCCGCATTCTGCTCTACAGGGTCTTCTGGATAGGACATCAGCACCTTGAAATCGTATTGCTGTAATTTCTCCATCCACCTGGCCAGTTGTCCTTTCGGTGTCTTCATGTCCAACAGCCATTTGAGGGCGGCATGATCTGTCCAGGTTAAGAAATGACTATCATATAGGTATTTGTGTTCTTTTCTGGTGACGCAATAATTACTTTCCCGTTTCGAGAATCCACGGCTGTAGTACTCGACGATCCTCTCTTCACCATCTTGCACCTGGGATAGGACGGACAAACCTGTGTTGCTGGCATCGGTGTCTAAAATGAATTTGCCGGACTGTGTAGGAAAGGCTAGGATTGGCTGGAACATAGTGCTGCCTTCAGTCGTCTGAATGATGTTTCGCAATCCTGATTCCAACGGAATCAAAAAAATCCAAATCCTTCAACAAATCGCCTGTAGTAGGAACAGAGGCCCAAGAAGTTTCGGAGTTCATGCTTGTCTCTTGGGACTGGCCAATCACGGACGTGGCCCAAAAACTCTACTTCTTTTTGGAACAAGGAGTTGAGTCTCAGGTTGGCGGTATTAATTCTGGAGAATACTTCGCCCAGGTTCTTCAGATGGTCGTCGAATGTCTGACCCATGACCAGAATGTCGTCGAGGTATACTAAGCACGTCCTCCATGTTAACACGCCCAGTACATACTCCATTAGCCTCTCAAATGTAGCGGGAGCATTACATAACCCAAAGGGCATGACTGTGATCTGAAACAGCCCTTTACTAGTGTAGAACGCTGTCTTCTCTATGTCGTTTTCGTGTAGACCAACCTTGCTAATATCCACTCTTTAGGTCTTGTGAGGAAAACCAACGGGAGCCTGCTAGTGTGGTCAGAGTGTCATCAATTCGGGGTAGTGGATAGCTGTCTTTCTTGGTGACGTCATTCAGCTCTCTGTAAACCACGCAAAATCGGGTGGTTTCATCCTTCTTTTTAACTAGCACGACGGGAGCGGACCATGGGCCGATGGATGGCTCAATAACTCCATTTTGTAGCATGGACTCGATGTTTTCCTCGACTGCGTGCAGTTGCCCCAGTGGTAGTCGCCTAGGAGGTATTCTGATGGGTTGAGCATTCCCGGTATCTATTCGGTGCTGGATGATATTGGTGCGACCGGTGGTTCCATCTTCACTGTTAAAAAGTTGCCAGTGCTTTGTGATAAATTGCTTGCCTTTTTTCTGTTCCTCTGGTGTCAGGTGTGTCAAATGGTCAGCAAACTGTTGTAGGAACTCTTTACTGGGCCCTGTCTGCTTCACCAATGTCTGGTACCCTTCTTCGCAATTGATGATGGTCTCGAGAGGCTCGAAACAAACTATCTCTTGACCATTGGCAAATCTGATGGCGTTATTGGACAAATTCATGACTAATTGGTATATCTCGTCCGGGTTTAACTATAGCCCGTCCAACTAAGTAATCATGAGCTGAGAATACGGGTTCCACCACTCCAACATAGCTCCCAGGATTACTTTCTAGCTGCCTATGAATAATCTGTTCCGTTCGACCGGAAATTCTGGCTGGAGATTATGCTATGCTTATTTAGGAACCGAAGAACATCATATCTCGGGTCGAACATAAATCCATGCTGACTAATTAGGTCCATACCCGATATAAAATAGTCCTCAATATTCGCTACCAGGTCCCTATGCGGGATCATGTTGTCCCCTATCTGTAGCACGATATCTGCCTCACCCTGTATTGACATGGACTCGCCGGTGACTCTTCTGAGCTGGATGTTGTTGGTAACTGGCCGGATTTCTGATGCTCTCAAAACCTTGGACTTGGCAATGGACACAGTGGCGCCGGTGTCGATGGTGATGGTAATTGCTCGGCCATTGATGGTGCCCCTGATGACTAGGCTGTTGCTATCTCGGCAAAATCCCCTGATGGAAACTGTCCTGGGGGCTGGTTTAGGGTTAGTCAGCATTCGCCCCCTTATGCTGACTGATTGGAATTTCTCTGGTTGGTGAGGTTGTTGTTGTGGCTACTTCTGGTTGGTGATCGTTCGGGTAGCCTCACTCTGCAGTCACGTTGAAAGTGTCCTGTCCGTCCACACCGGTAGCATGCTCCTCGGTGGTCAGTTTTTTGTGATCGTTCTAGAAGTTTATGGATTCCGGAGAACACTGTCTGGAGGGATGGTTCTGGTTCGTCCTGGCTGAACTGAAGGAAACTGCTCGCACTCTTGGTTTGGACATGTTCATGACGGGTCTCTACTTCCAAGGCCCGAAGTAAAGCTCCATTACTTTTCTTGATGCCATTAAGTTTTAGATTTCCTTGTACTTACACATCCCTGAGGCCGTTTATGAAACTCTGTGTGGTCAATTGGTCTTTCGTTTCCTCGGGCAAGTCTGGGTAGGACAAGTGTACTAACCGTCTGATCTCTGCTTCGAATTCTTGAAGGCTCTCTCCGGATTTTTGCGTTTTCCCACTTAATTGCACCTGGTAAACTTGACTCAGCTCATTGATTGTTGTATCTCTTGTCCAGGCTGGCGATGATCGTGTCGAAATTATTTTGTTCATCGACTGGAGTGCTTTGGAGGAGTTCTAAAGCCGGTTCTCTTAAGGAAATTACAAGAGACGTAGATTTTTCTTGGTTATCCCATCCATTAGCTGTAGCGACATCTTCAAATTGCCGGTTATACATGGGCCAAGATGAACTGCCATCAAATGTGGGTGGTTTGCTAACGGAACCTTTGGTACTCACGGTGTGCTGGTATTTTCCTCGCTGTAAGTCCTGTTGCATTTTTTTTATTTCTGTTTCTACCTTGGTTTGGGTGGAACTGAGTTTATCTTGTACCTCACTTTGTACTGTTTTTTAATGGGACTGATTCGGTTTTGAACTGTGTTTTGAATTGAACTGATTTCAAATTTTACCTGGCTTTAGATGGAATTAGGATCGAGGTCATCTACTTTGGTTTCAAGAGTGTCCATGGTATTTTTTATGCTCTTAATGTCATCATTTATCTCTTTTATATCTGACTCAACTATTTGCATTCTTTTATTAACTGTTTCATTAATTTATCCTACTAGTTGCATTAATTGTTCAAATTGCAGTTGTTTTCTTCTAGGATTATAAGTTCATTTTGTCTCTGTTCATCTAATAATTCAAATTCATTTTGTCTTGTTAATTCAAATTTCGAGAATAATCCCTCAATTAAATTTTGTTGTTCGCTTTTCATCGTGGTGACAAGATTCTCTAATTCTATTTTACGTTTTTCACCAAAAGATTTTACTAACCTTTGTTGAATTTCTTCTTGATGTTGTTTCTCCTTCATGTCACGTTTTTCCAGAATCTGGGCTATTTTTTCGTCTAGTCCCTCCGTAACCTGCTTGACTATATTTTTGGTAGTTTCGTCAGTTTTTTCCATGGTTTCCATAAATTAAATTACGATTTAAACTTCACTTAATCCTGCACTTCTGATCACCAAATTTGTTATAAACTCCGTGGGTTCAATTAAAATTTAAAAACTAATATTCTCTCACTTTCTAGAATATCACAAAAATAATACAACATTAGCTCTTCGCCGCACTAACTCCTGCTGCTATGATGAGCTGCTCCTTTTAAAATCAGCATCGAAAACTCAATTTTCATTATCAATTCTGCAGCTGCCGAACTATTTCGAAATCTTTTTTTTTGTCCTAACAACGATCGATGTCGTACTGGAATGAAACCAGGGCCGGCTTAGGTAAATTCCGTTACAGTATAAAGATTTTGTATCGTATATTTTGATATAATATTGTTTCCGTAGCTTGTTAGAATAAATAGATACACAAAATCAAGACACATAATTTTAGAAACTTGTTATGTTATGATTAGTTCGAGAAATTTATAGTATTCATTATATTATAAATTCAAACAAATATACAAATATACTCTTCAGAATGCTCTTTTCAAAGAAATAGCATTGCATTATTAAACCTGATTTAAGTAAGACAAGATAACATAATTTATGATAACCCTGAAAACCTCAATACGGAAAATTATATTATTGTCATAGCTCATCAAATTAAAAATTATGATTTGACTTCTCAGTTGGTAGGGCGAACAATTGCATTATAACAGAATTACAAGGACTAAATATTCAATAATAATTAACACAATATGTACATTGACAACTTAACTAAATGTTTTCTTAATGAATGTCGTAGGAGTCACGAAAAACACACACCACAGATTCTCCTGTGTCTTTACCTTAATTCAATGGAAAATGACGGACTTTCTGGGATAGTGTATAAATGTTGCGGTTGAGTAGAAAAGGCATTTTTTTCCCACAAAAACGGTCCACACCAATTTTGAGATCCCTTCTCCTGGATGTAATAAAAATCTTGTAACAAACAATCTGGGTTTATGTCTTACAGAAAAGTACATTTTCCCCAACGGAATTTGTTTTAGAAAACTTCATCTCGGGTGAGAGATATCATGTGGTGGATGGTGCTGATTTATTATTTAGTTCCCTTACGTGGCAATATAGTCATTTTTAAAGGCGAAAAGATTGTGAATAAATTGGAAAATAATTCAAATAAGACTGATGACATGGTTGCTTAAAACGCTTTTCCTATTTAGGAGAAATAAAAAATTAAATTTTTGATATTTTTTGCTTAATGATATTATACAGTTAAAAAATATACTATATATATATATATATATATATATATAATCAATTAATTGGGAAGCAGCCAGTTCACTAGGGTGTTAAAAAAGAAATACTCTTTATTACTTTGAAAAGCTTTCAGAATATGTTTATTCCTTCGTCAGTTCAACTAAAAATTACATATAAAATGACTGTAAGAATTGTTAAAATTTTTTTGAATATAAACTTACGAAATGCGAGGTTCTTATTCACACTAACATTAATAGAGGAAAAAAGGCCATACTAATATAAAACTCGTCTTGTTCGTTAAATTGGACTGTTGATGTTTTAATAAAATTCTTGTTAGATATTTCATGATTGACTGACAATAGTTTGTTTCAAGTTATTTGAAAGGGATATGGTTCGAGAAAAATCTAACTGAAAGCATCGTAATAATAATCTTAATTTGATTTCAACCAATGCCAGACCTTACATAAACATTTTAAAAAGAGAGAATTAAGTCATTATAAAAATATTGGTCATGAGTAATCAATTGATATATTTGGTGTGACCTTTTTTGAAATTTTAACTTCAATATCTAACAAGTTACAATAGATAACATTAAGATTTTGTAAATCCGTTCTTTTATTTATGTTGTTGACTTGATTATTAATGCAAACCATCTCTAGGAAGTTCCGTTTGAAAAGATTGTTTTCTTGTTCTAATACTTTTGCATTTTTGAAATATGCAGTGTGATTGTTGTTGATGCAGTGTATTGCAAGAGCACAGCTTTCTTTGCCAAGCCTGATATCACTCTTATGTTCAATTATTCTGCTTTTGAGGCTTCTAGATGTTTGCTTAACATAGGTAGCTTGACAGTCTTTGCAATTAATAGAGTACACTACATTTGATTTCTTTTCATTCGGTGTTTTGTCCTTTATTTTAGTAAATATGTTAGCCACAGTTTTAACTGAATTATAAGACACTAGCATATTCTTGTTGGTGTTAATAATTTTTGCAAATTTAGGTGAAATTAGTTGAAATATTATTAACACCAACAACAATATGCTAGTGTCTTATAATTCAGTTAAAACTGTGGCTAACATATTTACTAAAATAAAGGACAAAACACCGAATGAAAAGAAATCAAATGTAGTGTACTCTATTAATTGCAAAGACTGTCAAGCTACCTATGTTGGGCAAACATCTAGAAGCCTCAACAGCAGAATAATTGCACATAAGAGTGATATCAGGCTTGGCAAAGAAAGCTGTGCTCTTGCAATACACTGCATCAACAACAATCACACTGCATATTTCAAAAATGCAAAAGTATTTGAACAAGAAAAAAATCTTTTCAAACGGAACTTCCTAGAGATGGTTTGCATTAATAATCAAGTCAACAACATAAATAAAAGAACGGATTTACAAAATCTTAATGTTATCTATTGTAACTTGTTAGATATTGAAGTTAAAATTTCAAAAAAGGTCACACCAAATATATCAATTGATTACTCATGACCAATATTTTTATAATGACTTAATTCTCTCTTTTTAGAATGTTTATGTAAGGTCTGGCATTGGTTGAAATCAAATTAAGATTATTATTACGATGCTTTCAGTTAGATTTTTCTCGAACCATATCCCTTTCAAATAACTTGAAACAAATTATTGTCAGTCAATCATGAAATATCTAACAAGAATTTTATTAAAACATCAACAGTCCAATTTAACGAACAAGACGAGTTTTATATTAGTATGGCCTTTTTTCCTCTATTAATGTTAGTGTGAATAAGAACCTCGCATTTCGTAAGTTTATATTCAAAAAATGTTTAACAATTCTTACTGTCATTTTATATGTAATTTTTAGTTGAACTGAGGAATGAATGAACTGGCTGCTTCCAATTAATTGATTTTTTATATTAATTCAGCCATTATCATCTATTTCTTATATATATATATATATATATATATATATATATATATATATATATATGTGTGTGTGTGTGTGTGTGTGCTGAGAGGCTTCCGCGGTCATTATTATGAACTAAGCTAGTTTCCGGGTGAAGACCGCGTCTGAATTTATTAAATGCTCGACGTTTCGACTCCTGTTTAGGATCATTATCAAGTGATTGAGGGCCCGAATTTGATCTACACTCTGAAACTTTTTTTCACTTTTGTCTCTTGATAATGGCTCCAAAGCAGGAGTCGAAAAGTCGAGCATTTAATAAATTCAGACGCGGTTCTCACCCTGAACCTAGCCTAGTTCATATATAAATAAATATATATATATATATATATATATATATATATATATATATATATATATGTCGGGTTATCAAAAGGAATAAATGTGGGCTGGACATTTATTTCGACAAATAATAATCACACTAAATTGACCGAAGGCACCATAATGATTTACCACTGGAGTTTCAAGCTATACAAACAATAGATAATGTTTATGACCGATTTATCTCGGGTGCCACCTAGAATAAGTTCGATCGGCGTAGCGATATGATATTATTAATCAAAATTGGTACGCAAGGTATTCTACTCGGAACCGCGACGAGTTCCCAGTTACGTGACAGCCATCTACCGTCGTACCTCGTTCGAAGTTCGGACAGAACTATCCTCTCCGTCCCTCTCGATATCAGTCTTGCCAAAACTCGTAAAAAGATAGTGCGCACAACTTGATGCATATTTCGTTTTTATAATTGCCATACGTAACGGGGGCCACATCAAGCGACCTTGTGAGTCACTTTCGATTCCAAGCTGACAAACTGGTAGTAAATATAATAAACTTTTTAATCGTAAACAAAAATATAAAACATGAATATCCTGTTACTGATAATGTAAACTAAGAGTCTTTAGATTTTCACCACATGAGAAACTAACTATTTCGTTATCTCCGACATATATATATATATATATATATATATATATATATATATATATACAGGGATCTCGGATTCCGGATACCGACTCACCTTTAATTTTTCTTATGGCCGCCATATTGAATTTTTAAATTTTTCGAAAAAGTCCAAAATTTCCAGTTCACTGATGTCTTACAAGTGCATATAAAATTCGAGTTTCATCGAAATATCACTCTTTATAAGTTAGGCCTTAAATTTTCTTTTCCGTCGTAAAATCTATATATAAATAGGCAAAGACAAAACGGTTCGGTACCATTTTCTTTTTTTTTTTGTTAAATAGCTACTAACGACCTTCAGTGCAGAATGCTAAACTAAATTTATATAATTGGTTCATTCATTAAAAAATATATAATAAAAAACTCATTATTTACGTCCATACTGCCAATGTCAAACAAATAATACTGACAGTTCTGCCAGATTGCTTGGAGAGAAAATCATAAGATGTATTGACTCGAATGTGAATGTGAACTAAATTAATCTAACTAAAACTAACAAATTTGGAACCGCCCGTAATGTTATAGCACATTCTTATGTTATTGAACTAGAACTCAGAAAAATGTATATTAATAATTGCAATTTATTGAACTTTCGCAAGTTTGCAACTTTCATTGTATTGCAAATATGGTTTGTCAACTAAAATCAGAATTATGCTATTTATTGCTGAAAATGTTTTATTAGTTTTAATATTCTACTTTTAATTTAGATTCTTTTTAATTTTTATACATAAATTTTCATATAATTTGAAGATTACAAAAATCGTGATTTTAAACACAGACCCTAAGATTTAAGATAAGCAGTTAGATTTGGCAGCCCTGATGTCATGGTCATCTTTGTTGTAGGGTCTTTGATTTATATTTTGATATTTCATAATGTTGTTACCCGTTAGGTGTGGTCAAGGTAAGTTTTTAATCCAATGAATAAAGTTCAAGATTTGAATTTCATTCACTGAGAAAAGTTTCCAACAAAAATAGGTATTATTTAACATGAATTAACAGCAGGTTCATTGTATTTCTTTATATTTTTCATACAAAATAGAACTACTCATTGCTTAGTATGTGTGTTTCATTAAAATTAATGAAAATTATATTGAATCTTAAGATATCTGGTTTATGAATATTTTCTTACATTTTGTAGTTGTTTTGTAATATTAACACTACTATTAAGTTGGTTGCTTGAATTTTGGGCTTATGAGTTGAAATCGTTAAGTATTATGTTAGAATAAAGATTATAATTGATTTTATTACTCAATTTAAAAAAAACAGTCTCATATCCCAAAATATATATTAACTGTTTAAAAATATTATATTTAATATATAATATAATAATAATTTTATAGGTAATTGAAATTTTTTATGTAGAAAATTATAACTAGATATTTAAAGGCCGAATCTTTTTACTGTTTTCTGTCCATGTAATTTATCCGATAATTTGTTGTATGTTATATGGGCCAGTGCATGCAAAACTCTAGCTTTTATTACGAGATCACTGACTTTTGAGTAAAATAAACATCTTATTGACATTTTAAAATGTCTCCTATTTAAAATGTAAAGAAATTCAATGCATCTACTGATTTGTTAAGGTAAGTTAGGTACCTACACATCTATACGAGAATAAAATGTATTTTTTTATTCAACATTTTTTTCCTTCAAGAGAGAGAGAGAGAGCGTTAGATGCTGTTAGATTCTTAGAGCATGTACTCCTGGAGGTAGCATGCAATACACAAATGTCGTACCAAGAGTAAAAAGAGAGAGAGCAAGCGGCTATCTCACTCAATTGTGAGATGCGGCCAATGCCATACTGCGCATAGCTCATTGGATGCAGCTCTTAGTCGAATGTCAAAAATCAGTTGTCAAAATTATTTCGAATATCTATATTTGATTACATTTTTATTTTCTTTTTATTTCAATAGATTTGTCAATATGAGTGATCAATTTTGTCCATTACACCTACTTCTACGATTGCTCCTCCACTTTGTTTCTGATAAAAATATACTTTTTACAATTTCATGAAATAGGGTCGAATTTCGACTACTGGGCGACCACTAGTAACATTAAAGAGTTGTAGTTGAACAAAAATGGTCCTGTAAATAGATTTCCTAAAAAGAATCATAATTTTATAATTGGTTAGATTAAATTACCAATGACCCCACACCAATGGCTACTTCCAACTCTGGTCTATAAGCGTCTCTTTTTCACTTCGTGAGGGTTTTAACAGCCCAATGATGAGTATTGGTGCTTATTAAAAATTCGTAAATGTACTCTCATCTTACTACAAGGCATACTTTACAAAAAGGGAGTTTTCATTACACTTCCTAGTATAGCACTCACAGACGCACATTCGTCTTGAAAAATGAGTTTCTTTAAGTTCTTAATCCATTATGGGTTTGTATGGATAGTACTTATTCTTTCTTAACAACAGTTCTTATCGATGCAGTAGGGTTTTCGTTGACAGCTTGTAAAATATTTATGTAACCATTTTTATTTTAAATACTATATCGACTTCTATAATACATTTTTTCATTTAAGGAGGCTCTGACTGACAATAAAAAATTCAAAGTGTCAAAGATGTTTTTTAGTAATTAGTACATTTTTCTCTGATTAAAAGCATAAATGTGAAACGCAAATTATCGACACCGGTTGAAAATGGTCGGTATTCCCTCTTCAAATGAAGAAAATCTGACATGTTAGCGCTGTACCTACAATGACACAGAAACGCCGACATTACCTCAGCAAGGTATTAAGGAATGTATCCTGAACGACGACAGCCTCATGAAGCTCAATTCAGAAAAATCATAGTTAATTTAAGTAACCATGGGTCTTTCGAACACCCTAGAAGCCAAAACAATATTGAAAATGAAAATCGAAACAAACATTTTAGAAGCTGTCAATTAAAACCCTAATGCCTCAGTAAGAACTGGAATTTCGAGTGCCGAAATCAACGATAAAGAGTGTGTTAAAAAATAATAAGCACCATCCATACAAATCCATAATAGTTGAAAGATTGTGTGCAGGACTATAACGCTCGAACGTCTGTAAATTAATGGAGGCTCTGAGCAATTGTCAAATAGTTCAACCGGTTTATTTATGAGTTGGTTTTGTTGTACCCAGACCTAATGATTGTAATGTTATTGTAAATAATTTAAAATAAATTATTTTCAATACACCACTTATTATCACATTGCAATTACCTTATTCATAATTCAAAATCAGTATAGTTATAAGAAACTAATAGTTTTGAAAGGAGTTTATTAGAAAACAGTTAGTGTAAAATAAAAAAAAATATATAAAAACACTTATTCTAAAGAATGAAAAAAATTCTTTTCAGCATTACTAACCTAGCTGCTTTATATACGGTATTGAATGCTGGTAGAATTTAAAATATTAATGAAAATAACAAAAATATGACTTTAGATGAGACTGGCGTTAGAAAATAATGTTGTTATATTAGCAATATATATATATATAAAAATAATATATATTTTGTAATATAAAGATTAATTACGACAAAAGATATTATAAAACATGGTTCTGTTAGGTTTACAAATATCGAAAAATTTGTTACATAAATCTGATGTACTTAATCCTTTCTCATTCTAAAAAAAATGAGTTTAAAAAAGATTACAATTATCATTAGCTAACCTATACAATTTACTACAAAAATGAATTATGTTTTAGTTACCTTTTTCTAAACATTTCTTATTTGAGTATTGGAGGGTGTACGTAAAACACAAAAGACGTGCATAGTATCATCTACGCAATGAAATAAATTTTTTATATTAATATTTTATGGGTTCTCCATCGCTGAATGCTTTTTTCCCAACTCTTGCTACCCTGTACGTTTGTTGGGTTACTTACCGTGAAAATGTTATCATTTCTGAGAATGGTGGCAAAAACATTAGCATTTTTTACCACTTTCGTCATTGATCTTTGTCAGCCAAAATAATGTTCCCCGTGCCTAATAAATTCAGCCATCCTGATTCTATTGTTTGTCATTGAAAATCTAATTTTCTTCATCTAGCTACTTGAGATTTTAACCAAATTAAACCAAAAATTTATACAATATACATTCACTTTTTTCTCTCTGTATTTTACGGTTCATAACGCAGCTACTCTGATCACCCATTCTGTTTTAATTTTATGAATTAAACCGGATTTAAAATTTTCATGTGAATTTGTTCGCTCGAAAACAGCCTCCTGAGCCTGCTACAATGCCGGAAGTATCAACTGCGTACGCGGGCACCGATTCCTCTATCCTTACTATTACTTCACACGGAGCTAATACTTGGAAGTGTAATGAATATCTCGTTTTTGGAAATCATATCTTGTAGTCCGATAAGAATTAGTTTACGAATTGAGTAGTTTGTAATAAGCCCAGCGATCATCATTGGGCTGTGGAAAAACCTTACGAAGTAACAAAGAAATGTCTACAGACTACATTTGGAAGTTACGTTTGGTATATGGTCATTGGTAATTTTATCTAACTACAATTTTTGGAAACATTTAGAAATAGTATTAACGGAAGTACACTTGCTAAGGTTTTACGAAAAACAGTCACCAATTGTCAAAAATGTCTCGATGCAAATCGAGACCAATTTGCAATTCTGTAGGTACCAAACATTTAATCACTTTGCATTACTAGTATGAATGGGTCTATTACCTATTAATTCTGAATTGTTGAGATGTCGATTTCTTAGGTTCACATTCCATTGAAAATATGATTAACATATTACTTTTTAATGCTTTGCGCGGCAAATAAATGATAGCCCCTTATTTACGTTCATGTTCTATTGAAGATTCAATGCTTTAATACGTTATTTTCTTATCAATGTTAATTTGCAATAATTAATTCATGGCCTACTTAGAAAAATTAAGGTCTAACTTTACGAAGTGTAATACTTACTTACGATGTTACACAAATCTTTTATGCACTTGTGACCGATTGTGAATCTGAAACCAGATATCGAATACACTAAGTTTGCTCAATAACTTTCCCGATTTGACCTTTGCTGGAGGTAAAATAGGAGCCGAGAGCTTTGTATAGAGAAGCGAATTTGGAACATACTGTATATATTGTTACGAAATTTACCTAAGCCGACCCTGTTTCCTTTCAGTACGACACCGATCGCTTCTAGGACAAAAGATGTTCTAGAAATGGCTCCGGGGTTGAGGAGTTGATGATTGATTATACTAGAATTTTCGATGCTGGTTTTAAAAGGACCGACCCAAAATCGCGGCAGTCAGTTAGTTCAGCGAAGAGCTTATATGTAGAATTGTTATTGTGATTTGAATCAGCTGTTCTGTATAATTTGATGTAAATAAAAGCTCTAGAAAAGTGAAAGTGAATATTAGTTTTTTTTTAATTATAATTGAACCCACGAAGTTTATAACAATTTGGTGATCAGAAGTGCAAGATTAAGTGAAGTTAAAATCGTAATTTGATTTATGGAAACCCTTAGCATGGAAAAAATGGACGAAACTACCAAAAAATAGTCAAGCAGGTTACGGAGGGACTAGACGAAAAAATAGCCCAGATTCTAGAAAAACGTGAAAAGAAGGAGGAACAACATCAAGAAGAAATTCATCAAAGGTTAGTAAAATCTTTTGATGAAAAACGTAAAATAGAATTGGAAAATCTTGTCAGTACGATGGAAGAAAAACAACAAAACCTAGTTTCCACGATGACAAGTGAACAACATAATTTAATTGAAGGATTATTCTCGAAATTTGAACAATTAAAACGACAAAATGATTTTAAAGTATTTGAAGAGAAACAAGATCAAATTGAATTAAAACGACACGAAACTGAAGTGAAAAGGCAACTTCAATTTGAACAATTAATGCAAATAGTAGCACAAGTTAATGAAACAGTTAATGACACAATGCAAATAGTTGAGTCAAACATAAAAGAAATAAATGATGGCATTAAGACCATAAAAAATACCGTGGACACTCTTGAAACCAAAGTAGATGACCTCGATTCCATCCAAAGTCAGGTAAAGTTTGAAATCAGTTCTATTCAAAACACAGTTCAAGAAAAAATCAGTGCTATCCAAAATAAGGTAGAAACAGAAATTAAAAAAATGCAGCAGGACTTACAGCGAGGAAAATGCCAGCATACCACGAGTACCAAAGGTTCCGTTAGCAAACCACCCACATTTGATGGCAGCTCATCTTGGCCCATGTATAAACGACAATTTGAAGCCGTGGCTACAGCTAATGGTTGGGATAACCAAGAAAAATCTACGTCTCTTGTAATTTCCTTAAGAGGTCCGCCCTTAGAATTCCTCCAAAGCATTCCGGTGGATGAACAAGGCAATTTCGACAAAATCATCGCCGTTCTAGACAAACGCTACGACAATCAATCTTTGAGCCAGGTATACCAAGTCCAACTGAGTGGAAAAACGCAAATATCCGGAGAAAGCCTACAAAAATTCGAAGCAGAGATTAGACGGTTAGTTCACTTGCCCTACCCAGACCTGCCAGAGGAAACGAAAGATCAGTTGGCCACACAGAGTTTCATAAACGGCATCAGAGATGTGGAAGTACAAAGAAATTTAAGACTGAGTGGCATCAAGAAAAGTAATGAAGCTTTACTTCGGGCCTAGAAAGTAGAGGCAGTCATGAACATATCCAAACCGAGGGTGCGAGCAGTTTCCTTCAACCAGGATGATCCAGAGTCACCATCTCAAGCGCTGTTGGCTGGTATGAACAAACTACTAGAACAGTCACAAAGAACTGGCGCAAGGGGGGCATGTTACCGATGTGGACGGACAGGACACTTTTAACGTGATTGTCGAGTGAGACCACCTGAACGATCACCGACCAGGGGTAACCAACAGAACAGCCACATGTCCAGGGACCGTCAGCCAGTCAGCTGCCTTGGAATGGTGGAGCCCGTACACTCAGCTCATGACTACTTAGTTGGACGGGCTATAGTTAAAACCGAGCGAGAAATATCAATTAGAGTCCTTAATTTGTCCAACAACGACATCAGAATTGCCAATGGTCAAGAAATAGCTTGGGGCAACAAAAGGCAGTAGAGGAAAGCATCGAGTCGATGTTACAAAATGGAGTTATTGAGCCATCCATCAGCCCATGGTCCGCTCCCGGCGTGCTAGTTAAAAAGAACGATGGATCCACCCGATTTTGCGTGGATTACAGAAAGCTGAATGACGTCACTAAGAAAGACAGTTATCCACTACCCAGAATTGATGACACTCTGATCACACTAGCAGGCTCCTGTTCGTTCTCCACACTAGACCTAAAAAGTGGATATTGGCAGGTTGGGCTCCACGAAAACGACAGAGAGAAGACAGCGTTCTCCACCAGTAAAGGGCTGTTTCAGTTCACGGTAATGCCCTTTGGGTTATGTAATGCACCTGCTACATTTGAGAGGCTAATGGAGTATGTACTGAGCAGGTTAACATAGAGGACGTGCTTAGTATACCACGGTAATGCCCTTTGGGTTATGTAATGCACCTGCTACATTTGAGAGGCTAATGGAGTATGTACTGAGCAGGTTAACATAGAGGACGTGCTTAGTATACCTCGACGACATTCTAGTAATGAGTCAGACATTCGACCATCTGAAGAACCTGGACGAAGTATTCTCCAGAATTAATAACGCCAACCTCAGACTCAACCCGAAGAAGTGTTCCTTGTTCCAAAAAGAAGTAGAGTTTTTGGGCAACGTCGTTTCCGAGTCAGGAATCCGCACCAACGAGGCCATCCATGAGTGGCCAGTCCCAAGAGACAAGCATGAACTCCGAAGCTTTTGGGCCTCTGTTCCTACTACAGGATTGCGAAACATCATTCAGACGACTGAAGGCAGCACTATGTTCCAGCCCAATCCTAGCCTTTCCTACACAGTCCGGCAAGTTCATTTTAGACACCGACGCCAGCAACACAGATTTGGGGGCCGTCCTATCCCAGGTGCAGGATGGTGAAGAGAGGGTGATCGATCGAGTATTACAGCTGTGGATTCTCGAAACCGGAAAGAAATTATTATGTCACCAGAAAAGAACTCCTTGCAATAATAAGGGCTGTAGACCATTTCCACAAATACCTCTATGGTCGTCATTTCTTAATCCTAACACATCATGCCGCACTCAAATGGCTGCTGGACATGAAGACACCGGAAGGACAACTGGCCAGGTGTATGGAGAAATTACAGCAATACGACTTCAAGGTGGAACACCATGCCGGCCGTTTGCACAATAATGGCGATGCCCTATCCAGAAGACCCTGTAGAGCGGAATGCGGACATTATCTGAAGACGGAACAGCAAGAGGGTATCTCCATCAGGCAGATCCGAGTGCAGTCTTGTCACTCAAAACGAGAGGAGCACCCAGGCCACGATGGAACGAGGTAGCTAGATACTCAGGCGTGCTGAAATCGTTATGGGCTCAATGGGACTCTCTAACAGTAGACAATGGAATGCTCAAGCGAGTTTGGGAAAGCGCTGATGGACGAGAAACCAAGTCCCAACTGGTAGTTCCGCAGAAAAAGGTACTAACCATCCTGACCGAAGTACATGAAGGGAATACCGGAGGCCACCTGGGCATGAATAAAACCCTAGACAAAGTTCGCCAGTTTCGAAGACGTCAGAGCTTTGTGCCACAAATGTGCCACCTGTGCAGCCAGTAAGGGCCCGAAGACCCGGACCAAGGGCAGAATGCAGCAGTACAATGTGGGCGTCCCATTTGATAGAATTGAACAAATAAATTCTGGTCGCAATGGATTACTTCAGCAAATGGCCTGAGGCACATGCGATAACCAACCAAGAGGCAACCACGGTAGCGGCGATACTAGTAGAACAACTATTCAGCAGGTCTGGCGTCCCGATGAAACTACATTCAGATCAGGGGCGTAACTTCGACTCGAATGTATTCCAGAAGGTTTGCACGATGTTGGGGATCAGGAAAACGAGAACAACACCATTGCACCTACAGTCAGACGGAATGGTGGAAAGATTTAAGAAGACCTTGGACCAACACCTATCCAAGGTCATCAGCAATAACCAGCGTGCTTGGGATGTGCATATTCCCCTATTCCTGTTGGCATATCGCTCTACCGTACATAATAGTACAGGCGTGACCCCAGCCAGGGTCCTGTTCGGAATGGAGCTGCGATTACCCTGCGATTTGGCTCCCCCGAGGAACGTTCCCAAGGCTAAGTTGAAGGTGGTCCATTTAGATCGATTCGGTCCCTACCATAGAGAGGATGTTTCTGACCGGGACAATCAGAATTAAAAGGGGGGCAGTATTACGAAATTTACCTAAGCCGACCCTGTTCTATTTCAGTACCGATCCCTTCTAGGACAAAATATATTCTCGAAATGGCTCGGCGGCTGTGGAGTTGATGATTGATTATACGAGAATTTTCGATGCTGGTTTTAAAAGGACCGACCCATAATCGCGGCAGTCAGTTAGTTCGGCGAAATGTGAAAGTAAATATTTAATTTAATTTAAAATTTTTTTTTATTATAATTGAACCCACGAAGTTTATAACAATATATATATATATATATATATATATATATATATATATATATATTAGATGGTTTCCGGGAATTCATCCGCGTAGTTGATAACTGATCCCTGCCGGGATCGATGGTAAAATGACGATGTTTCGGCAGAGTCACATCTACCCTCTTCAGGTCGGTTCGCATAAATCTCGTAGCCTTCTGCTTTCGCTTCTAGTTAGTCGAATACTGATATTTTCAGGAGCGCGCACGGTGTTATATAGTCGCGGCTCGGCGCCTATTGGTTGGCACTGTGAACGGCTGCGTGTGATTCGCCCTGGGCGCTCAGTGGGAGCGCCTCCCGCCTGCTGATTTGTTATTTCCGGTTGAGTTGTTATTGGACGGGTCCGGGCCGGTACGGTGTTTAATAGAATTTTCCAACAATTCGATAAGTTCTGGATTTCATTGCGTGCGATTAGACTGTGAGGCCTCTTCGCTATTTCAATTGCCTCTCTTACGAGTCTTGATTTCGAGTGTTCTATATTTGCCAGTACTCTGGTGTTCTCAAAGTCTATTCGGTGTGACGTCGTGGTGGCGTGTTCAGCAATGGATGTTGTTTTTTCCTGCTTTCTTATAGCGTTCTGGTGTTCATCACGTCTAGCTTGAATTATTCTGTTAGTTTGCCCCACATAGGTTTTATGACAGTCTGCACATGGAATCTCGTACGCTCCCTGTTGTTCTAAAGGGATCCTCGTCTTCGGAGTCCTCAACACCGTGCTTATTTTTCTGTCTGTATTGAAAATAGTGTCGATATTGTGTCTCCTTAGAATTCTTGCAATACTGTCAGTGGTACCCTTGACATACGGTAAATAAGCCTTGGTTATTGGTGTCTCATGCTCCTCGTCTGTTCGTCTCGGTTTTGACTTTAGGGCTCTTTGAATATTTCGGTCTGTAAATCCGTTTTGTCTCAGAGCTGTTTTTAAACTATCCATTTCCTGTTTGATGTTGTCCTGGTCAGCTAGTCTTTGTGATCTGGTTACTACAGTTTTGACGACGGCTTGTAGTTGGGCTGGGTGGTGGTATCTGTTGGTGTGAGTTGCTTTCCTATATACTGTATGGCCAAGGGTTCCATCTTCCTTCCTATTTATGAGAACATCAAGGAATGGCAGTTGATTATTGGCTTCAACCTCCATGGTGAATTTTATTTTGTGATGGATGCCATTAAGGAGGTCTAAAAATGTGTTGAGGTGTTCCCTCCCATGAGGCCAAATCACAAAAGTATCGTCCACATATCGCAACCATAAACTGGGTTTAAGAGTTGCTGTTCTTAGTGCCAGCTCCTCAAAGTTCTCCATAAAAAGGTTCGCTATAACTGGTGAGAGTGGCGATCCCATTGGAGCTCCTTCCACTTGTTTGTAACGTTGGTTATGTATATATATATATATATATATATATATATATATATATATATATATATAGGTTGAATAATTAAAGGGATTCAGCCTGAGGTTGTTTATTCTTTGTCATTTAATGAAGAGCTTTCGAAGAGTTTTTCTTCTTCAACAGTTCAGTACTTAACGTACAAGAGAACAGGTTACGTCACGTAATTGAAGAAATACATTCACACAAAGAGAATTTTATACAAGGAGAGATCAATACAAGAACAGGTCCTTTTAGAGAAGAAGTGACTAACGATAATAACCTACAATTGGACTGGTTATAAAAACAATGATATATATGCAAACACTTGGATTCTAGCAAGTAGAAATTCAAAGTCGATTATATTATAGCTAAAGAGAACTGGAGAATAAAGAATTTTTATCTCGTCTTTGGTTTTAAGGATCATGATAGAAAAAATTAAATGCCTTATAGGATCACTCTTATATTATATATCCGCCTGTCCGTCTCAAACAGCATACAACTTCGATGATACAATTACGAGCGTATAACGCAAATAAACAAATTCTGATTTTGGAGGTTAATTTTTGTGGTAAAATAGTGAATTATGTATCTCCTCACCTCCAAAAGTACTGTCCCAAAGATTAAGAAAACCCCGAATATACGGTGGTAATCATCCTGTGGCTGTGGTATTATTATTAAATTATTTACCTCTTTCCCCATTTTTCATATTGTTTTCTCGACTTCAGCTGCCCCTTGCGGGAAATTTTTCCTAGATTATTATACGCGGGTTTGAGGCCCGTCTAGCTCATAGCGTCATAGGGCGGGGCCGAGCCGATACGGTGTTTAATAGAATTTTCCAACAATTCGATAACTTCTGGATTTCATTGCGTGCGTTTAGACTGTGAATCCTCTTTGAGGTCTTACGAGTCTCGATTTCGGGTATTCTTAAAGTATGTTCGGTGTGACGTCGTTGTGGCGTGTTCCGCAATGGACGTTATTTTTTCCAGCTTTATTATGGCATTCTGGTGTTCATCCCGTCTAGCTTGAATTCTTGTGCTAGTTTGCCCACATAGGTTTTATGACAGTCTGCACATAGATTCTCGTACACTCCTTGTTGTTCTAATGGGATACTAGTCTTTAGATTCCTCAACATCGTGGCTATTTTTATGTCGGTATTGAAAATAGTATCTATATTGGGTCTCCGTAGAATTCTCCCAATACTGTACTTGGTACCCTTGACATACGGTAAATAAGCCCTGTTTATTGGTGTCTCATGGTCCTCATCTGTTCGTCTCGGTTTTGACTTTAGGGCTCTTTGAATATTTCGGTCTGTAAATCCGTATTGTCTCAGAGCTGTTTTTAAACTGTCCATTTCCTGTTTGATGTAATCCTAGTCAGTTAATCTTTGTGATCTGGTTACTAAAGTCTTGACAACGGCTTGTAGTTGCGCTCGATGGTGATGACAATTAGCAAGAAGGTATCTGTTGGTGTGAGTCACTTTCCTATGTACTGTCTGGCGAAGGGTTCCATCTTTCTTTCTATTTATCAGAACATCAAGGAATCACAATTGATTATTGGCTTCAACCTGCATGGTCAATTTTATTTTGTGATGAATGCTATTAAGGTGATCTAAAAATATGTTGAGTTGTTCCCTCCCATTGGAACTCCTTCTATTTGTTTGTAACGTTGGTTCTCGTAAACAAAATAAGTGTTCTTCAGACCGTGCGTTGTTAAGTCTACAAAATGTTGAGGTGGTTTGTATTTTTTTAAGATATCCAAAGCTTCGTCGATAGGGATGTTAGTGAAAAGGTACACTACGTCAAAGCTTACAAGAAGACAATCTGATTGTAAAACCGTTTTTCAATGAAATGTGTAGAATTTTTCACGTATGATTCTGCCTCCTCTGCAAACGGCAGTTGTTGGGCTAGCTGTTGTTTTGGGGACCCATTTGAGCTTACTATTGGTCTCAAAGGTGCACCTTGTTTATGGACTTTTGAATTTCGGACATCTTGATGACTTCTCACTTGGCAGAGTTGGACATTTTTGTCGATTATACTTACTTGGATTTTGGCCTTAGTTGCCTTCTCCATGTATGTCGTTGGGTCAGAAGTAATTTGTTTTTTTCTCGATCTTGTACCAATATTTGTATTTTGTTTCAGTAATCCACTAAAATTACAGTCTCATTTCCTTTATCAGCAAGTAGAATGACAATGTCGTTGTTGAGGCAAAGTTGTTTCGAGACCTCATTTTCTTCTATAGAGAGGTACAGTTTGGGTGCTTTAGACTTTCTTAGGACGTGTGACACTTCTGTCAAATTATTTCTGCGATGTTTTAATCTAATTTGGAAACTGCTGTTTCCACGCCAGATATTATGCTCTTTGTTGGTATGTGAGAGGGAGCAATAGCGTAATTGAATCCCTTAACCTTAGGTATAGTGCAATTGAACCTAAGATAAGTTATAAACGGTTTTATTCGTTTCTAATTGCAGTGAGGTTAGAGTGTTAGACCGTGACCGTTTTTTTTTCAGAAAAAATCGTTTTTGGACTTCTGTAGGAACTTCAATTTGTTGAATTTCGTCTCTTGTTGTCCTATTGTTAACTATGCATTCGTTTCGGGTCTAAATTCGCTAATCTCATCGATTTTATCCCATAATATAGGATGGAATGTATTGCTCAAATGTAGGTGGATAACTAAGAGTTTAGTATTAAGGACATCAAAAACTCTTCTGATATCACATATGGCTTCCCTAAGTAGGACACAACTAGCTTTCCATAAGATACAGAAAGACACAAAATACCTTGAGGAGTTGACACTGAGAACATCAAGTCTTAAACCCAGTTTATGGTTACGATATGTGGCCTCATGGGAGGCAACATTTTTAGATCACCTTAATAGCATTCATCACAAAATAAAATTTACCAAGGAGGTTGAAGCCAATAAACAATTACCATTCCTTGATGTTTTGATAAATAGGAAAGATGATGGAACCCTTATAGAAAAGCAACTCACACCAACAGATGCCTTCATGCTAATTCTCATCACCACCCAGCCCAACTACAAGCCGTCGTCAAGACTTTAGTAACAAGATCACAAAGATTAACTGACGACGATAACATCAAACAGGAAATCGACACTTTAAAAACAGATGTGAGACAAAACGGATTTATAGACATATATACATATATACATAGAGCCCTTAAGTCAAAACCGAGACAAACAGACAAGGAGCATGAGACACCAATAAACAAGGTTTATTACCCGTATGTCAAGGGTACCACGGAGAGTATTGCGAGAATTCTACGGAGACACAATATCGATACTATTTTCAATACCGACAGAAAAATAGACACAATGTTGAGGAATCCAAAGACGAGGATCCCTTCAGAACAACAGGGAGCGTACGAGATTCCATTTGCAGACTGTCATAAAACCTATGTGGGGCAAACTAGCAGATGAATTAAAGCTAGACGTGATGAACACTAGAACGCCAAAATAAAGCTGCAGAAAATAACATCCATTGCGGACTTTGAGAAGACCCGAAATCGAGACTCGTGAGAGAGGCAACTGAAATCTCTAAGAGGCATCACAGTCTAAACGCACGCAATGAAATCAATTATGGAATTGTTGGAAAATTCTTTTAAACACCGTACGGGCTCAGCCCCGCCCTATAACAAGTCACCCAGAAATAACTAATCAGCAAGCGGAAGGTATGGCCACTGAGCGCCAAGGACCAATCACACGCAGCCGTTCACGGTACCAACCGATAAGGGCCGAACCGCGACTATACAACAGTGCGCGCGCTACCGAAAATCTCAGTATTCGAATAACTAGAAGCGTAAGCAGTAGTAGTAGAAATTACCTATTAGAAATAAAAACTAATTAAACCAACTCTTCTGGAGCCTTTAGTTACGTTCTCCTATAAAGATTTGTGATGGGGTCCTTTAATTAGGTAGAAATATCCAAAAAAAGCATGTATAATATTGAATCAACTAACTCCATTACACAACCAAAAACTTAAAGAACTTGTAGAGTGACGTGTACTAGGAAGTTAGATTCAATTCCATTTGCACTATATCGATTGCTCAATCTAATTATAAAAGCAAGAACAAACTTTATCTCAGTTTCGTCCTTTCACGTGCCACGTGTAGTTTAGTAGGTACATAAATAGCTAATGAAATAAATAATATAATTGACAGACTACAAGCTTGATTCTCCGACAGCCATTTAGAGTAAGAAATAAACGAAATGTTGCACAACTGCATTACCACGCATCATTCGTTAAAAATAGCAGCTAAATGTTTAAAACAAAATTTACTTTAAAGTCACATTTGAGTATATCTAAGTAATAAAATGTTTAAATTGTAGGGAAGAATAACAAAGGATACCACAGCCGTTAAACATTATAAAAAAACTCAAAACATATTGACTACTCAGTACGATTTATGTTTATGTTTTAACGTTATCAAAAAAAACTAATATTGACAAGACCACAGCTACATCATCATACGGAAAAAAATCCTATTTGACTTTTTTTACACAATAATAAATTCACCGATAGCAGATACAAAGCTATTGAAACTTTGTGAGATCACGCATTTTAAGACGATGTAAGTCCAAGGAAATTGCGAGAAAATTGCTATAGTATTAGTAATAAACTTTTCATAGCCGTTTATTTGTATTTAATAGCTGGTTCTTGCTTAAAAAAATACCTACACGAATTTTTATTTGGGAAATCTGGAAAAAGTATTATAACGTTTTGCAAATTTCATTAGTGGTGACAACTTTTGCAATAACTTGCTATAGTAGTTTAGGTATGTTTTTTATAAAATGAGGTGTTAAATTTATCTGATTTTTTTTCTCCAAATTTCTGTTAATAAATGTACCAAAATATTTTTGTGATAAAACAAAATACATTGCTGTTTAATTTGGGATTGTACCTTATAAGATAGTTAATTAGGTTACCTCTAAAATCATTTTAACAGTGATATTTTCAACATTGTAACTATGGTACTGAAAAATTTTGTCTAGGGTATTCATTTTGGACATTTTTCAATAAATTGCATACATCTTTTAAAAATAAATGTTTCCGATTTTTTCAATTAACTGTATTTCCTACTACGGTTCCACTCCCTTAGTAGTGCTTTGTTACGGTGAACTGAAAGATTATCTACTTGGACTTTATATTTATATGATTCTGTCGGAGGTCGTATCGCGTCTTATTGGTCGGTGTTAACTCCTCCCCCTTCGCTGTTGTATCGGGTGAGTCGCCTGTTGACGGGATTGTATTTTGTGTAACTAATTCTGTTTTACTCGTTGTTGAATATTGTCTGTCATTTACTGGGGAGGTGTAGGGCTTGGTGTCATTTGTGGTGGCAAATCTCCTTATGACCTATTTCGAGAAAAATGCATTACAGACAGTAAACCTGAAGCCAAAGTTATGGATAAGATACGTCGATGACGTATTTGTCATATGGCCTTTTGGTCAACAAGTACTACTTAAGTTCCTATAGCACCTAAACTCAAAACACCGCAGGATTCAATTTACATTAGAACTTGAAGAAAACAACCAGCTGCCTTTTATTGACGTTCTCTTAAGAAAAATAAACAGAATGGGCACTTGGACCACACCGTATACAGAAAGCCGGAACATACGTACATATACCTGAATTACAAATCCCATCACCACCCTTCTCAAATACAGGGAGTTGCCAACACGGTCGTTTCCAGAACAAACGAACAATAACAAAAAACACGAATTAAAAGAGATAACTGTCGCCCTACGACAAAACGGATACTTGAACCACACAATCAAAAAGGCAATAAAACCCGAAGACCTAGAGCCAAAACCAAGCAACGACCTTGTTGTAAAACCAAAAGCGTCCTACGGTACATCAAAGGAACAACGGGCGGAATTTTTGGCAGGCATGACATAGCGACGGCATACCAACCGCTCCAAACTATAGAAACAAGTCTAAGAAATCATAAACCAAATGTTAAACTAGAAAACCAAGGGGTATATAGCAAAACTTGCAGAACGTGTGACATAGTATACGTCGGACAAGCGAACAGGAGAATTTCAGCCCGTTTAGATGACCATAAATCAGCTGTCAAAGATAAACAAACGACATCGGCTCTATTCCAACATCAACAACAATGTATTTAAAATAAATGTAGTAGAGGTAAGAAATAAAAAATAGCTTGAGGACTGTAAGAGAGTATTTTCGGTTAAAGCAATTGAACGGGCTGTAAAGTACGCAACTCTTTCTCCATTTAATCGTGTCAAAAACATGACCCAAAACGTCGTCATTAAAACATATGAAATAAACACAATCTTATGAAGAAGTATTTATCCGGGAGTACATCTGTTCGTTATTTTGTTTTATGTTTGAATCTTACGCACGTTTCGCCAAGATCTCACTTGGCATTATCAATGCGTTGTCAAGTAAAAGACCTATTACTTATTTATCCGGGATGTAATGCAAGCATACCGCAGTGTACTGTGATTAGTATCAATTTTCAAATCATTATTTTATTGTTTACCGAGTTTTCTAAGACTTGAATATCACTCAATGTTCCTTCTACACATATACTTTATGTACATGTTTCAACAAGCAAACTTTCAAGAACATTTTCAATACGTTTTATTTTGGGGCTTTTATATATGAAAGACATATAATTTGTTTTACGTAAACTTAGACGTAATTGAACAACTTAACAAATTAGATAATATATCGTACTTGATTCTCGAGATATTACAAACTTTTGGATAGAAAGCTTTTCATCACTAGTCACCAGTGTCGCTAACATCTAGAGACTGGAATTATACATTTATTTATATACATGAAACATGTTATTGTTAAATCTCGAAACACTAATGAATATTCTATATGTGACTAGATACATTCCCGGGTAAAAATTAAAAGTTTGCCTAAAAAAAGAAAAACTTATATGTTTTACTGGATTTGATTAATAGCAACAAGTCAAGGTTTTCCATTTTTCATACACATTTTTAAATTACCACGCAACTTTTTAGTATTTTACTGTCTCTAACTTGATGTTTATAACAACGTAATGTTATTGAATAGTTAAAAATGATTATAAAGTTATTATCTTGAATAAATTGTGAGAAAGTACAAACTATGGATAAAACTAGTATTTACCGAAAGGACAGAAAAATCAATAGCATATAAATGTTTAATGGGGAGCTTCTGATCGATATGAATAAAATGGTGTGCAATGAAAATTATATATTATTATACTTGATGTTGTAACAATATACTCAATATATACCCAATTTACACTTTTTATTAATTTATGCAAAATCAGAATAGTATTGATATCTTTTCTTTAACTAACTCAGGCTTTATTTTATGTGGGTGCTTTTTTCAGCAACTCGGGCATTTATTACTGTTGCAATGTACATTACAGTATGTTGAAAAGTCAATTAAAAATAGTCAAAGTTAGGTGTGTATTTTAATGAACAATAACTGAACTG
The DNA here is from genome assembly GCA_034190945.1 of Octodonta nipae. Lineage (NCBI taxonomy): Eukaryota > Metazoa > Arthropoda > Insecta > Coleoptera > Chrysomelidae > Octodonta > Octodonta nipae. The sequence goes on along the minus strand of CM067218.1, from coordinate 56,077,495 downwards.
CGAGTTTTAGGAATTACATACTAATATTTTAAATAAAGTACAATCACCGAATGTATGTAAGCACATTACTCAGAATACTGAGCTACTTATTTTTTTGTTATGTTTGTAATTATCCGGACAAAGTCTTTTTGAAAGAAAATTTATACGGAAAAGTGAAAAATTTGGGTTAACGAATCTATATAAATAACAATGATTCACTAAATATGTTGCTCACAAAACTCGAGAAAGGCTGGACTAACTCACTTAATTTTTATCTAATATTTGGTTAATTTTTTATTTAAAAAAAATGTTTCTAATCATCTGAGTAAGGTTTTTGGGCGAAGAAAAAATAAAATTTTGCTGGAAGAAGTTGAAAATTCAGGGAAATCAACCTGATAAAACATCGAACCCATCAGGACAGCTTGAAAAAAAAAGCAAAGCTAACGGAAGTAGTTAAAAAATATATTGCGCGGTAATCAGGAATAACAAGAAAAATCATTACGAAGCGATCGAAAATAGCTAGAAATTGCATTACGAAGATACCGCAAACAACTAGAATACCTAAACACTGTAAAGTTGCCGGGTACATTAGACAACTCGGGCAGCTCTGCACCAGTAAAGACTGGACGAAACTAAATACAAATATGCTTCAATACCGGAACTGGCAGTACAACGTCTGCCAGGACATCTAGTTATTAATCTTAATAGTAATACTTAAGGGCTCAGTTCCAGCCAATTGGTCAACCATTGGCCTTATTATCTAGGCATAGAAATAATGTTTTAAGGATTAGACCAGATGTTCTTAGCAATGGTTTAGATTCCACATTTAAATTGCTCCTAAAACCAGTTGACCACCATTTGCAAATTATTTTGAGGCAGTTAGTTTCCAGGTTCGCAGATTAAGAACCGGCGATCAAGCAGGCCGTAAAACAACGGAATTTAACTCAATTCTCAAATTTTGAGAAATGTTGTTACCAAAGTTATTGATTTCTGCTAGTGGCAAGTTATTATCAAACCATTGCAATTTATTCTGCAGTCAATTTAGTTCATAGTGATCGATAGTAAATAAATGACCCACTTGTCCCACCCATTTTTAATATAAATTATTTATAATTTTTATAGGTCCACATAATTCAAGCTAAATACTTTTTACATGTGTTTAATGACTTATTTTTAACCGATTTTAAAAACAAGGAGGTTCTCAAACGACTAAAGGAACTTGGATGGTTGAAACTCTATTTAAACTGTTGGGGGAATTTAGAAAAACGGGACAACTTTTTAGCGACTTTGGTGGATGCGACAGTATTAAACATAGAAAATGTCTGTTCGGAACCTGAGCTGTAATAAATTGAAAATAGATTGGCATTAAATCTAAAAAACAGCAGTTATTCAACTTCAAGATGGAGTTTCTCAGTTGGTCTCTGTATACAGTGTGTCTCCATAAGTTAAAATCAAGCGGAAAAGTTTCTTATTAATAATATTTAAAGAAAAAGTTATTCTTTATAACAAGATATGCATGGTCTGAAAGGTATACTGGTATCATCACATGTCACTTTTTCAATTGTATATGAGGTTTGTCAGCAAATATGAATTTTGCTTAAAATTTATGTGCATTTATTTTTGTTATTAATATATAGCATTGTTATCAAACAGAAGTAATTAGAATTAAAAACTGCACCTAATTATGCTATTGCAATAAAAAATGTATAATAAATATTCATGTAACTTTTCCCTATTTACACTAGGTTTGACACAAAATGAACTGTACTAAAATTAAAGTAGGTACCTTTAGTTTTTATCAAACAAAAATATTACCATTGAAAACTGCATCCAATTATGCTGTAACACAAAAAAATGAATAATGAATAATTTTTTAACCGACTTCCAAAATGAAGGAGGTTATCAATTCTTCGCGTTTTTTATATATATGTTACCTGATTTCTTCTCCTGTTGTGAACCGATTTGAATAACTATTTTTTTGTTTAATAGAGTCTAGATCCGAATTGGTGAAATTTCAAAAAAAAAGAATTCTAAATGTAAAATGACTAAATTTGGAAATGAACACATGCATGCATGGAAATCGACCAATATACTTAAAATATTGGCCAATTTCTCCAAAATCTCTTATCGATTTGTATATTTTTTTTAAATTGCATTTTCTTAAGGACGATTCCGAGGTGGTCCCACATAATTTTCGGTAACTTATGTCTGCATTTTTTCGGAAAATCACGGAAAAACCAATATTCCTATCAAAAATAGCATCGAAGTGTCGTAACTGACTTTCCTCATAAATATTTTAATTCCAACGTAATAGTGTGGGAACTGTAGCCATTGGAAATTTTAATCGCGAATTTAATAATTTCCTATGTATTTCGCAAGCATATAGGTTAGTAGAGTATTGTATAATTAATTTTATTAAACATATTTTCGGCTCCGTAAATAAACGAGTACCAGTTTTTGTTTGTATATCTATTAAATATCAGTTTACATGAAAAAATTTCAATTTTGTCAAGACGGTGCTTTTGATGTCACCGTCTCCCTGTCTAATAGAAAATTCGGTGACATGTGTCAAGCTATTTGGTGCAATTATACACAGGGCGTTTAGTACAGCAAACAAAACTATAAAAAAATAAAGTAAAGTGATAAAAGCAATAGTAATAGAAATTAATTTAATTAAACATATTTTTGCCTTATTAGTCAATGCGTACAAGTTAATTTTGTTCGTATAACTGTTACTTGTTAAGTTAAAGGAAAATGCATAAATCCGTAATGTTGGGGCTTTCAGTGTCACCTGGTGTCCGTCTGTTAAGATTATACATACCAAATAAAAAATAAAGAGTCAAAACTTCCCCAGTACAAAAAAAAAGGAGTTTAAAATAAAAGATTTAAAAAAAATATATTACCGACTTTCAAGTAGAACTAAAAAGTGGAAAATAATTAACATAACACAACACTAAACAATAAATAACACATTCACTGTTGTTAGGTACAAACAAATTGTAAACAGCAAAAGGTACTCATTCTGTGCAAATTATTTACCTAGTATATTTTTGAAGTCAGTACCAAGATAACTAACATAAATTGTTTTTTCTACTGTCGGAGTCATCATCTGAAAGCTCTATCCTTCACTTGTATGGGTGAAATTTGACCAACTTCGCAGATAAATGCAACTTTAGTTATAGAGGAAGAAGGGTTTAGTACCATTTGCGCAATAAGACCAGATCGTTTCGCAACTTCAACATTATTTATTCCTTCGGACTTCTGAAGAAGATCTCTCAAGTAGGACCTGGATATAGTACGACCTGGCTACCACACATTAAATAAAAATTCCGATTCATGGATTCCGATTCCGATTCTTTCTAGATTCACCAAATTATTAAGCTGCTACTTGGTCTGCTTGAGTACGTACCATTTTGACTATGTAAACTCTTAAACTTCTCGCCAAACAATGATAAAAAAATATTTAAGGTATAAAGACTTTGCCAACTAACAATTACTAGAAAATTTAAAAAAATGACAGCTAACCCGAGATTTATCCATCAATATTGACTTAAACCCACACAAAATTAATATGACTGTAGCGTCATCTATTACTTTTACGTCATGTGTAATCACTAGGACAGATGTTAGTGTTAAGATAATAAATTTCGGCACAAAATTCATAAATTAGACATTTATTTTTTACGCTTTTGATGGCGAACGTCAAAGAAAGAAAAAAGTGTATTTGTCAAAGTGATGACGTCAAGGAATTTATTTTCAAAAAGTAAGTTATAATTGTCTTTGGGCCTTTAGGTTGGGGACATTTTTCTTCAAATGACAACTTACTTGAGGCGATGAAGAAAGCGTTTGTAGAACCAATATATGTTTTATAGTAACATTAAATCTAAAGTTAAAATATTATCTTTTCTTAATTATTCTTTTTGAAATAATTGCTAGAACATTATATCTAATTACGTTTCTTTAATTCTTTTAGGCTAGAAATGAGATTTGCTTTAGAAAAATTACTTCAATTTGTTTGCCTACAGTTTTTCCCATTTATCTAAGAGCTCTTAGCGGAGTTTTGTTCGACCGATTAGAGGATATAAATGATGGCTGGCTTAGTTATTTTCTCAATTGTAGTCCTAAATATTTATAATAAGATTATGTTAATCCATAGATATTGAAAAGTAACTAATAACAATAATTAACTATTATTAATAACAATTAGTAATTTTATAACAAAAATGAATCTGATAAAGATTAAAATGTAACAATTTGTTAATTTGATTCACCCTAAGAATTTAATCTTAACATGAGAGTGGTGAAAGCAAAGAAATATGTTTTAACACTTTTCTGGAAAATAACACCACAAGTCAGGAAATTACTGTATATTTACAAACGTTTCGGGGTCTAGGTAAGACCACGTTGTCAATGGAAATTCTAGAATTGTGCCTTTTTCATAGTTTCTTTGTCATTGACAACGGGGTCTGACCTAGACCCCGAAACGTTTGGAATATACAGTTATTTTGTGACTTGTGGTGTAATTTACCAAAAAAGTGCTTAAATATACTTCAGAAAACAATTGAAATATCTTTTTTAAACAAGTGTTAGTCAACAACAAAACCACTTAACCCTTTTTCTACGTAAAATATAAATAGTAAACCCCAAATGTTGATATTTTCCATTAGGGTCAATGTTACACTACATGTATTATTTCATTAACAATCCATTTAAATATTAATTTCAGGGAGACAAAAATACAAATTTCTTCAAACTCTTAACGCACAATTACAAATTATGCGTGAAGAGATACTCTATTTTAAAAACAAGAGATTTCAGGTGACCCCACAGAAAAAAATAGAGTGGCTTTGGGTCAAAACCCCCATACCTGTAAATTTCAGCAAAATCGAGTTCAGTGTCAAGTCAAGTCACGAAGCAATTAGAAGCGAATATTAGTAGCGATGGCGGTCCGAGGAGGTGTGCCATGGGGGTAATGATCCCCCAAACCATAAACCTCAAATTTCAAAATTTCAAAAAAATGTATACAAAATGCGCGACCCCTAAAAGAATTATGCTGTCACCGCCCCTTGAGAAAAATCAGAAAGTCGATGGACAAAATTGTCAGACAATTAACTTCGGACAGCTTTAACTTTACAATTTCAGTAAAATTGTAGAACAATTACAACAGTCAAACTAGGGTTGAAAAATAAGCTTTTTGTGGAAATATTTTTATTTTTGAAGGATCATTCTCCTTCGGGTGATTTCTTATTACAATTACTTTTTAGAATTTTTTGTCCTAACTACTTTATATTTTTTATGCTAAGTATCCCAACAATGACATCATGTTCTATGCTCTAGAGCATAGACACCAAGGAAGAAATTTTTGTATTTTATCACTGACTAAAATTAAATCTTTTCAAATCTCTTAACTATTTATTATTTGTAAACATCTTGGTATTGTTATCATTTATTAGTTATCATGGAATAAATTCGATAGGTAACGAATAAAAAGGAGCGCTTGTAAGGAAAAAGGCTTGGACACGTCGATTCGTATTTTTTCAACAAAAAAAATATATAGGCCAACACCAACTTTCGTATTTTAAATTCAAGCTCCTATATATTATTAATTTTTTGGATTCTTCAGAAAATTCTAGACATAATTCATTTACAATGTCCTACACCTATCTTCAACTGTTTCGTAAATATATCAAGTGTTTTCAGATTTATTACAAAAATTAACGTTAATTAAAGAAAATTATTTTATTTCACCAATTCCCTACATTACACTCAATACTTAATTCCCATTTAGCTATTGATATTGAGAAAGCAAGCAAAAACGATTCCTGCGTTCCTTTTTACTGATTTGGAAAAAAACAGTTTTGTTTATTTTCGTCAAAAAACATGTTGTTGCCTGCCTTCATGACAGTGGTGATCAGTGTTAGTGTTATTGTCGTTTAAATTTCGTTAACTGTACGTAATAATATCAGAAACATGGTTCATTTAACAGAAATGCACAAAATAGCCATTCTACAAATGATTGGTTATGGAAATAAGAAACGGACACAAATGGAAGTTTCTCGCTTATTTCACGAAAATTTTCCTAATTTGCCGCCTGTATACCAAGGAACAATTAGCAAAATAGAAAAGCAATTTCGCGAGCTTGGTCATCTAAGACATAAAAAAAGTAGCGGCCAATGCTCTAAGTGATAATAGGAAATTGGATATTATGCTTGAATTTCAAGAAAATACACAGAAATTCTAGATAGAATTTTCTGGAGAATCCAAAAAATAAGTAATATACTGGGGCTTGCATTTAAAACAAGAAGGTTGGTATTGGCCACTGTCACATGACACACCCTATATATATTTTTAAAAAAGGCGCATTTAAAAATATAAATCGACATGTCCAAGCTTTTTTCCCAACACGCCCTCCTTTATTCGTTATCGAATTTATTCCATTTGGCTGTTCCACACTGTATGTATGATTGCTAACTTCTGTTATAATTGACAACATAAATCAAGTATATTTATACTGCGGATATTAATACAAATCCTGTGACAGTAAAAATTTTGAAGTTGGTATAAATGTATTTAGTTAGATAGCTACAATTAAGTGAAATCCAAATCATATTATTTCACAGAAAATAATCAAAACTTTAATCTTTATAGGCCACAACAGGATATACTAGCAAAAAATAATTGCACTTTTATTGTTGGTCAAACTCCAACTAATCTAACAACTACATATCAATTTATTTATCTTGAAATAAATTTTGAATGAACTTAAAATCCGCAATTGTTTTAGTCTGAAACTTTGCAAATGAACATGCTGCTTCTAACTGCCCTTCTGCTCTCAATAGGTTAATTACTTCCTCTCGGTTATTTGCCATATTAGATTCCTTGTTTTGACTCTTTACCTTTTGGGACTCTATTTTCTCCAGGTACTTGTTGCCATCGGATACGAAATCAGTGATGCTTTTCCAGAATGTTTCCTGAAATGTCACACGGACTAGATTAATCGGTGTAAATTTCCTACGGGATCTCTGTATATTATAGAAAGGACATAGCATTACTCTATATAATGTGTGTATACACTTAATCCTCATAATGCTTTTGCCTTTAATTGAGAGATTTCCACCAGTGATTATAGTGGTTTAAAATATCCCCTTCCACTAAAATAGAATGTTTTATTTACACGTACATTTACATTTCAATAAAAGTGGTGGGGCATGTAGAATAAAATGAATATGAACACAAATAAAACAATTTACTATTGTAATTCTTTGTTTGACAAAACCAAAATGTAATTCGCAGGTGAAAATCCTTAAAAAATTGTCGCAACTGTACATTTTAGGTTTTCACTCTAGTGCTGTTTTTCACTGTACTACTAGATATTTAAACAATTATATACATAATATATATATCAAACTATTTTCGTCGGGTGTAATTCTTTAGGTGCAGCATTAAAATTTGTTCAGCTTTTAAACATTACAATTATATCAAAAACTTAATTTTACACCCTCATTCTTGAAAAATTCAAATATAACAAACTTTTCTTACTTTATTCTTGTCGTTTACAAATATCTTCTTTGTATTATTTCAGGTTTCTTTATCAGGATAATTCATTATTTATCTCGTATTTTCGTACGGATTACTCAACTTTTCAATATTTAAAACGTTATGCTGACTGTTTATCTGTTCAATAAAAAGCTAAAACATTTATATGTTCATACCGTCGCTTCCAAGCTAAAAGTTTTCGGGTTTCAAAAAAGGTAAACATTCCACCTTAATGTACAAATATATTCTCATATTAATGCAGACATAAATTATTAACCTCTTAATAATAAATTATCCATAAAATTTACTGAATTTCTATTGAACAAATATTTTGGTTAATTGGGGTTAACAACCTATGGTTAATCGCAAAATCATTGGAATTTGCAAATATTTACATATCCGATGTGAACTCTTCTTCAAAGTATTACCCAAAGGCTTAAATGGGTTTATTAACTTATGCAAGTGTTGATAAACGCAATGGACAAACGCGTAAAGGAAGAGTGAAGTTTGTATTGTTCATTTAGGCTTTTATTGTTTACAAATTAAAATTTATGTTTAAACTCTAGCTCGAGCAAATTACATATGTTAAGTAATTTTTTAATGATTTTAAAGGTAAAATATTATTTTCATTATTAATTAATTTGCGTGTTTTCACTTCACAACGATAGTTGGAGCAATTTGTCGAAATTCTTATAGACAAACTCTCTCACAGATTAATTGAGAGAAAAATGATCTAAGGATTTTTTAACTAGTATAGGGTAAGTCCGGGATATATGCCCAACTTTTTTTCATTTACTCATACTTCCGAACCCTGCCGAGAAACGCACAAGATCTTTATATGTACACTAACTTTGGTCTTTGGCCTAATCACCTTGTACTGTTTTTGGAAGGTTGATCAAAGAATAAACCATATATATTCATTTGAAAACAAAACTGCAAAACGGGATAAATGCCTCATATGCAGTATATATGCCCCATAACTAATATTTGAGAAGGGATAGATGCCCTTTCCAAGAAAACAAAACATTTAGATTATACAATGTTTATATAATAATGTTATTATCTCTTGCTAATTGCAGCAGTGCAGAAGAATGTGAACTATGGTCATCCAAAATGAGCAAAACTTTTCCAGAAGCTTCATATGGATAAAATGTTCTCTCAGCCATCTCAAAAATAACTGTGCATTTATATAGGCAGATTTTTTTGTTCATAAAGACTTTTGAACCAGTAGGTAGACTGTCCATAAATTATTCTTTTTTATGTACCCCTTTAATTATCACAACTGTGGGGAGAAAATTACCAACTGCACTGCAGCAATCTACTATCATCAATGTTTCGCCTTTTTCTCCAGAAGTTTTGCAGTAAACGAATCCCCTACTCCTAGTGGCTAGAACTTTACCTACTTTGTTGTTCATCTGAACCCCAGTCTCTTCAATGTTAAAAATTCGATCTGGCTTATCCAAAATATCATTTTTTCTAGAACTTTTGTAAACATGTCATAGAAGTCATTGATGCCCTGTTTTGGGCCAATGCAATGAAAGACTGAGAGCCCTTTAGCTAGTCGAATGGATAAAATAGGAATCCTTTTTTTTTTGAAGCCAATCATTTCCTGCCAATTTTCTTAGTGTGTTTAAATCATGTTTTACTTTCAACTTTTCCGTAAATTGGTAAAGTAAGGCACGAACAGTTTTCTGACAAGAGGAAATCCAGAACGTTCTAGCTTCTGAATATGAGCGACCAGTCGGCGTTCATTTTCGAATCCAAGAATTGGATGTTTTTCTTAAAAATTGTAGGTATTACAATATTATTACAAATGTGAAATTGAATTCATAGTACCGACCTAATGGTTTAATTTTCTTATTTTGTGTAGTACCGGCGGCGTAACGTCTTCGATGTTATACCGTGTCTGTTTGATATATTATTGGGGCTCAGTCTTTAATCTTGCATTTCTGCTAGAGCTGCTACCAATGTATCCTCATCCAAGTAGTGATACGCGGTTTAACCCAGCTTTTACGCTTGTACTTAGGGGGCATTTTTAACCTGAATCATTATAATATTCATTAATGTACGGTAAGGGATAGATGCACTTACAGGCGACTATCCTAAAACATACTAGAGCATATATCCGTTTTTATAGGGATAGATGCCTTCGGAAAAAAAGATAAATCTATTCATTTTCTCCAAAAAATGTAATTAAAACTAATCTACATTGCCGGCTCCTTAATCTGAAGTAAAAATTAAAAAAACTTACCTATTAAATCCAAAGTTATGAAGCGCCAAATCATTTGTAAAGTAAAATAACTACAGTTTGACAAGTGACCGTTTCTGCCGCTTCTACAAACACTTTGTGGCACACTGAAGTAAGGGCGTAGTGCCTTAATATTTTAAGATATTATTTATTTCACCTACCTTAGATTTCAGAAAATTATATTGAGGCCTCCATCCCACTTGGGCATATATCCCGGATTTACCATATTTCAGTATATTTTAAGGAAATATGACGTTTCTCAATAATTATTAATCAACATTGTTTTTCTGAAGCAATTTATAGGTATTACTGCGTTCGTTTGACCTATGCTAATTGTCAATATTGATAATTAAGAACGATAATGCCAAACCTGTCTGATTTATTTGGATATGGAACATTTGGTAACAGCTTTCGTACCTACACTTTCGACGTTCTTGGCAAGCCCACCTGACGACAATAGCCGATCAACAGTTTGAATTTCCCCATTGGTAATTGTGGGAGTTTACTTAAGTGGGCCAATCTAGAAGCGTCTGCTGTAAAACGTTCGTAATTGTAAATTGGGTTGTAACATTTTATTTTATGTTGCCAAAATAAGAACCCTTCTAGTAATTAATCATAATTTGGAAAGTGCCATTCGTCCTCTAATCCGTGATCATCTCTTGTCTTGTGTTAATGGGTCACATGTACTCTTCTGTTTTTTTAAGGCTAGGCGCAAATTGAGACGCGAATAGCGCGTGTGACATGACACAGCACAACGCGAACTTTTGTAACCTATCGTATTGAATGGAACAGCGCAAATTGGCAACAAAGTGCTGCGAGGCACGACTCGCGTCTACTGGCTGTCGCGTTGCGCTGTAGTTGAGACACAGTTTCTCGTGTCGCGTGTGTATACAAATTGTCAAGTGTTTTGAAAAATGGTAAGATGAGACGTTAATGGACGCGGTAAGATGTCAAATGGGATACTATGATACAAAAGATACTAATTATATAAAGACAAAAGTGAAATATCAAATTTATTCGTTCTTAAATCATACAATTTCTGACGCAATTGGCTACGAACTGTGTGTCAATATGCGGATCACCACGCGACGGGTGTGACAGGTACGGGTCGTGCCATTCGTGTCATGTCACCTCACATGCGCTATACACGTCTCAATTTGCGCCTTGCCTAACAATTCCAAGGTATATTGCATTTGCCTTGCATAGTTTGTCTTGTCTTAACATAATCTGTAAACTGCATTTATGTACACAGACTACTTTCTATTTAAAATAAAAAGACTACAGAAACAGTTTTGTATAAGACTAAAGGAAACTAATATCAAGGTGGGCAAAGTTAGAGTAATACATTTAGATAAGCTTGGGCTAAATTGAAATCGGTTACAAATAAAAGAGATCTGACCCTTTTAAATTAAATTAAGTTTTATTATTAATAAAAAATAGAGTGTACCAATCTAAATGTATTTGTGTTAATTCTAAGTAGAACAAACAAGCAAGGAAGTACACAACTTATCAACAAACATAAAATTTAAAAATAATAATAAGTGAACTGTAATTTCCAAAAGAGTTTCCTAAAGCAAAAACTACTACAGTAATTATTATTGTACTAATAATAATTTCCGATTTATTTTACTGAGAATATTTTAATTTTTATTCTAATTTTGCTGTTTAGTCATAAACATAATAATTATACCCTATACGCTAGTAAAGTATCTTTGACAATAGGCATTTGCCCCATCTCGTGTTTTATTTGTGGAACGCTGGTGCTGTCAAAGCCGTAATTTATGTTTGCTGTGTTACAGGTTAAAATGGAAAGAAAAACATCAAACCGAAAGTGAGGTATAGTTGATTTTGAAAATACATCAAGGAAAGATTAAAAATTACAATTCTACCGTTTTCCTGGATTTCTATAGCAATCGGAGAGGAAAGAAAAAATTGATTACAGCAGTTCGTCGACAAGGGCAATTAAATTAAATTTCCACCTTTTTAGCCATTACTAAATACATAAAATTAATCACAATTGTTGTACTCTTAACAAAAATAAGATTCAATAACTCTTGTAATCAGAAAAGTTAATCATGTAAATACTTTTCTTTCCAAAATAAATTTAAGGTTAATATAATTTTTAATATTTTAATTAATAGTTTCTTTTAGGAATAAAGAAAAAAAGTAACTTTTAGTTACAGGAGGGATGAAATGCCATGGCAACCAGGAACATATTCAAGGATCTGCTGTGCTCATTTCGATGGAGCAGAAAAATCAAACAATGTAGATACATAACAAAGTTTACAATTCAACTATCTTTCCTGTAAGATATCAATATTTATACCCTTTTAAATAAATAACACTTTTTATTCTCATTACTTTTATTTTTTTATGAGCGCTTCTTTATTATTAGGTATCACAAAAGCCATAAATAATATATAATCAATATTCATTTCTTTGTGAATTAACATGTATATTTGCATTTGTTGTTGCTTTATTATTCTTGTTCCAACTTCAAAATTTTTATCTTGATCCATTAAAACTTCATCATCAGTAAAATCTACCAATAAATTATATATAATGAATAAAGTTAATTTGTTTTTTTCTTATATATATTTACTTACTATTGTTAATCTCAATTGGAGCTTCATCGACTCCTGAAGATGCAATTTTTCTTGTTATAGGTACTCGTAATCTTTCAGCCCACAAACCAGCATGAAGATTTTACTTTTGTATATACATATTGTAACTTTTGTTATGTGCATTGTTTACTTTTTTCCCAAACAATTTGACCACTGCAAATCATTGAATTTCTTTCTGGATGAGATGGATTTCCCCACTGCAGTAATTAAAAATATCTCAGTTTTGTTAATAGAACAACAATTATGATTAATTTTATACATACAATAATGACTAACGACGTGGAAATCAAATTTATTTACCCATGATATCAAACTGCGGCAATTCATTTTTTCTTCATCTCTAATTTAATTGATATGGAAAGTGGTATAATTGTATTTTGGGTTTTTTCTTGGCGTATTTTCATAATCTACTACACCGGACTTCCGGTTTGATGTTTTTCTTTCCATTTTATGGGATAACTAAATTTTAATCTATAACACAGCAAACATAAATTACGGCCTTGACAGAACCAGCGTTCCACAAATAAAACACGAGATGGCGCAAATGTCTGTTGTCATAGATACTTTATTAGCGTATAAGTTTCCATATAATTTCATTTAGATTCCTGGTGTCACCATGTATTAATTATTTTTTTTAATTCAAAAGGTCGGCAAGAAAGCAAGAAAACAAATATCTTCATTTTCATCTGTCTAAATTAGCGGCAGTAACGTCCACACTACAAGTTATACAAGAAATTTATATTTAAATGGTCTGGCTGTTACAAATAAATAGGTTACATTCTTATGAGAGCCTTAGTTTTTGTAGACATCGATTACTGAAGCAGACAAATATAATGTTTTCTAGATCTACCCTTCTGAAACTACGTCAACTTAAAATTTTATTGAGAGAATGAGAAGAATACCGGGTGTAAATAACAGTCATGAGAATGTCCATAAACGTACTATAACCACGGTGTCAACAATCTGTTTACAAATGAAATAGTGAAATAGATGGCTGGGCACCACATCCATCTGTTTCACGACTCAATTTATAATCAAAGATGTTAATGGTTCTCAAGAAATACATGACCACTGGCAACTTTAAAATTAAGAATTTTGACATACAAACGATAATTACGTATTATATGTAAGATTTAAAAGTAACTAACTCCAATTTTTTGCTTTTTCAACCAACTTATCATGGAATAGGAACATTCATTATACTTATCATCGAATAGAAACATGCATTATCTCCCCAAAATCAGTATTGATTTCTGTCAGAAGATTGAGAATTTGCAAAAATTTTAAAAATGCATTACTTGCCATAAAATACATTATTTTAAATTATCTACAAATTAGTGGACGTTCATCCCTACAACCCCATACAAAAATTCAACATTTTTCATTCCTAGACAAGAGTGGAATTGAAAATGCACCCATTCAATAAACTTTATAGCCATAAATTCATGTGGTTATAGGATTTTTATTGATATGCTCTAACTGAAATATATATGTAGGCTGTAATATTGCCTAATATAATTAGTGATAACTCAATATATTGGTACTTATTGTAGGTATAATTTGGATAACATTTCATATTTACTTGAATTTGATTTTCTGCACCTAATATTTTTTTACCCCTTCAAGGTTTCTCAATCCATTACACCCAAGAAATAATCGTGTTTCTAGTCCTTCATCAGTTGCGTCTCCCTAAACTGATTGAATTCATGAAAAATTATTTATGTATTCAGGAGGTACATATAACTGAATTTAACATTTTATTGCGAAATGAATCTGAAACTCCTAGATGTCCAGATTCATTTCGCGATAAAATGTTAATATTTTTGCTCTCCGTTAAGCTTCCTTTGATTTAGACGAAAAACATCATTATTCAAGACTGAATTTTCTTTTAGCCTAATTAGTTAAGTTCGTTTTCCGAATAATTACAATTTAGCAGTTACAATGCACTTTGTTAAGAGATATATTAGTGTCTGTTTACAATCATGTTTACTATCATTCACCATATTTTCATATTTTTCGGAAATATCCACGGTGAATTAATTCACATCTATGCCGTCAGAAAATAACGGGGAATTAACTGTCTGGTTAAACTTGACACGTAGTTGCCTAAAGTTCGGTTTGTGTTTCCATAGCCAACTGCCACCTGAAATTGCCGAGGTGGAACTAAACTTCCGATGTGGTTTCCTATAAATGCATTCCGGCAATTATTAATGAGAACCTTTAAAACTCTGCTAAACTATGGGCGATGTTATTTTAGACGGTGTCAGAAATTTGTTCTATTAATCTCAGCTAAACGAAGGTACATATTCATATGAATCGCAAACGACTGAAGTATACACTTAGATTTTACATAGAGTTAACATAATTTAGGTTAGCTATTTCTTTTAAATATATATTATTAAAATGTAATAACTTAAGTATATGTTGATCATAATAAAATCATTTAATCGGTATAATCTATATATAAATAGGCTAAGACAAAACGATTAGGTACCATTTTCTCCTCTGTTTCTCAACCGATTTTCTTCATTTTTGTTTTGTTTAGTAGCTACTGACGACCTTCAGTGCAGAATGCTAATCTTAATTTATAATATTGGTTCATTCATTAAATAAAATATAATAAAAATTCATTATTTACGTCAATAATGTCAATGCCAAACAAATGAATGTGCCGCGTGCCGCTGCCGCCAGACTCAAACCATTGAGTAATTATATATAGACAGACCAATGCTATTATATACTTAGAGCATGTACTTCTGGAGGTGGCATGCAAGCGTTGTTATTGTTTAGTGGGTAAAGTAATCGTTGAATATCATAATTATACAGGGCGATTCCAGATATGTTAGAAATTATTTTTTTAATGGGTGGCACATAAGCAGTTGCATATTTAGGGTGTTTAAAATATAGAGTAGAGTGCAATTATAACTAATAAAATAATTATATAGGGAAGCCCATTAGCGGTTGAATTTACAGGGTTCTTGGAATAGAAGGTGCAGTAAAATTACAGTTATACAGGGTGGTGCAAAAAATGTTATACATAGATGCATATACAGGGTGGCGGAAATGCAAATGCAACATTTCGTAACCCATAAGCAGTTGTATATATAGTTAAGATGAAATATAGGGTAAGAGGAATTATAGATATACAGGATGGTGATAAAAAATGTTAGAATAGGAATTGATTTATAGAGTAGACCACGAAGAGTTCCATATATATAATGATTGAAATATAGGTCGGAGTAGAATTATAGTTACAGAAGATAATTAAAAATTTCATAAACAAAAAGAGTAAATATGGTGGGTCATAGGCAGTGGCATATACAGAATGGTTTACCCGGTGGTTGAAAAATGTTAAAAAATATTATGCGTGGTCTATAAGCAGTTGCATATACAGGGTGGTGGAAATATATAATGAGATGGAATTATTATAATGAGGATTTTAATAAATGTTAGAGAATTGAGTGCAATTATAGCTATACAGGGGTGTTAGAAAAAATAAATATGTAGGGTAGCCCATTAGCAGTTGAATTGTTGTCATATTAAATTAAGAATTACGAATTTGAACACAAATAAAGTTCTATGAATTATATCTGAAAAAAACTTGAATTTCGTTACTTATTTGTAGAAGCGAGATGTAAGACCGACATCTAGGATTTTCGAGGAAACTATCACACAGACGTTCCGAATCCGTTCTGTGTAATTGCTGTTCTCCCTAAAGTCCTAGGATAGAATGTCACGATAAAATTTTCATGTTACTTAACCTGCCAGAGATATTGACACAATTGGTCGAATTTCGACCACTGGGCGACAGCTAGTTCTTGTAAATTCGCAAACTAATAAAATATTAACAGACCCTAATATGAAAATGTCCTGCCTGAATAAACTTTTTGCTGATTTTATGTGTTTTTGGGCATTTTTTATATTTCTGATATATATGTTTATAGATTTTGTGACTATTGAAACAGACATGAAATTTATATAGCAACATTATGCTTACGACAATTACTAAAATGTGTCATTTTTCACAGCGATTGATAATCGCCAGTCGTTTTCTCTCAGGTCTCTTCTTGTCACGGCTTATTCTATGCCCTTCCTCCATGTATGTGCTTCCTCTCTTCCTGATAACTTTTCTTGTCCTATCCACATGTCATGTCAATGTCAGTACCATATCAATTGCAGTTGTTCTATTAGTTCCAGTATCGTGTCGTTTATGCGTGATAGTTATCGTATCTTATCTTTTTCTGTATATTTTCCCGTCTTGATATTCGACACGATCTTCTAAAAAAGTCCATTTCGACAAAATGTACATTTTGTTTTTTTCTGTGTCTTATTGTCCATGTTTTTCATATGTTATAATCGACTCTACGATACAGTTATAATGTAGCTTCTTTGTTTCAAATCTAAGGCTCGTTGTTCACAGTAAACTCATTAGTTGTCGTATTATAGGTTTTTCTTGTCTTATTCTGTAGTCAATGCCCTGGTCATAATCATCGGAGCCAAAAATTGAAAACAATCATTTTTATTGGCGCCTTCGCCAACATATATATACAACATATATTTGGTGGAACACCAAAATCGAATAAATTAGATAACGAATAAAGGAGGGTTGTAGGTACAAACGCTTGGAGACCTCGATTTGTATTTTTAAATGCGCATTTCTCAAGAAAAAAAATAATGATATAGGATGTGTCATGTGACAGTGGTCAATACCAACTTTCTTATTTTAAATGCAAGCTCCTGTATATTATTTATTTTTCGAATTCTGCAGACAGTTCTAGGCATAATTCATCTACAATATCCTACACCTTTTTAAACTGTTTCGGAAATATTAAGTGTTTTCAGATTTATTACAAAAATTAAAATTAAAAAAAAAGAAAATTATTTTTATTCACAAATTCATTACACTTAATACTTAATTCCCAAAAACCATTCTTGCGTTCCTTTTTACTGATTTGGGTAAAAAACAGTTTTGTTTATTTTCGTCAAAACTCATAGCCTGCCTGCCTGCCTGATAGTGGTGATCAGTAGCAATGCTATTATCGTTAGAATTTCGTTAACTGTACTAATATAACTAACTGTAATAATATCAGAAAAATGGTTCATTTAATTGAAATGCACACAATAACCATTCTACAAACAATTATGGATTGTAACAAACGGACACAAATGGAAGTTTCTCGCTTATTTCACGAAAATTTTCCAAATTGCTGCTGGTATCCCAAGGAATAATTAACAAAATACAAAAGCAGTTTAGCGACCTTGGTCATGTAAGACAGATAAAAAAAGTAGCTGCCAATGCTCTAATTGATAATACAAAATTGGGTATTATGCTTGAGTTTCAAGAAAACCCACATAATTCTGATCGAAAAGCAGCCCCACTGTTCAACGTTAGCCACACATCAATTTTTTGCGTATTAAAGAAAAGTAAAATGCATCCCTGTAAAATGATGCCGACTCAGGAGCTCATGGAAGACGATTTCGATAGGAGAACGTATTTCTGTGAACAAATGGTGGTAAGGTTAGATAACAAAGTGATCCAATTAGAAGATATTTTGTTTTCCGACGGGAGTGCATTTACACATCACGGTCATGTTATTCGTCAAAATTGACGCTATTGGTCTAATGAAATCCTCACTGGCTGACAGAGAAACATGCGCAATATCCTGAAAAAGTCTGTTTGGGCAGGAATTGTTGGAAATAATATCGTAGTTTCCTTTTTCATTAATGGCAACTTGAATGGACAATATGGTTTGAGGAAGATGGAACACCGCCCCATTACAAAGTCAATGTCCGGCAGCACCTGAACCAAATTTTACCAGATTGGTGGATTGGAAGGCGCGGATCGATAAAATGGCCAATACGATCTCCTAATTTGACGCCACTGGCTGACTTTTAGTGGGGATATTTCAAAAGTACTGTACACAAAACTAAACTCCTCAACTTAGAAGACTTAAAAAGACGAATCACGCTTGCGATTAGATCAGTCACGCCTGAAATGTTGAGTAACGTTAGAAGACATTTCTATTATTTCTATACCAGATTGGCATTTTGCCAAAACGTTCGCGGCGAGCATTTTGAACATTCCCCGCATTGACATTAATGGTTTTTTGTTTTTTTTTTATATATTACTAGCCGTTACCCGCGGTTTCACCCGCGTATGGAATGTTCAAGCTTTCGCAAAACGAAATAAGTTACTTGTTTGAACCACCCTCTTAACTATAAATCCACCAATCCCGAATATATTTCACCCGAACTGCAAGTACTTATGGGCCAAACTATATAATAATTTTATTCGATATTTTGTTGAATCATCTTAAATAACTGTAACTCTACTTCACCCTATATGCTGCTGTTTATTTGTCACCCAATATAACTTTTTAAACACCTGACTATAACTCTTCTCTACCCTATATTTCAGCTGTGCAACTGGTTATGGTCTACGCTGTATAACAATTATTTCTGATATTTTTTGAACCACCTTTTAAAGTAAAATTTCTCTTCACTCTATATTTTAATCAACCTTTATATGCAGCTTTTTCTAAAATTGTGTTAAACCCACTTCGACCAATCAATAGAGCAAAAATTAACTGATAATGTGTAAAAAATACTATCAGGATACCGACTGTGCCATCACATTAGCAAAGATTCCTAGCGATATTTTGCTATGTTTTCCACTCGCAACTATGGTTTTTTACTTTGTTATAAACAATTGAAGCAAGAAAATTACGTTTTTTTCCTAGCATGTTTATAAAATCAAAAATAATAAGCTAATCACAATGGTGTCAGGTCAATTGTAAAGCATGAAAATAGCAATGAAATGAGCCCAGGCTCGATCAGATTGGATCATTAGTAACAGGGAAAAACAAAAAATACTGAAAAATGTAGCATTTTTAAAAAAAACGTATCTTCGTCACTTTAGAAGCTGTAGAACTGGGCTTGTAGTACCTGATAGTAATTTACATCTATTTTATGTATGCCAAAACCAGACGCTACCGGTTTATTAGTTTTTGAACAATTGTGATATAAAGTTTTCTGTTCACTCTTTTTGCATTGTGCCCCCATGCGTCATAGATAATCAAATTTCCATTTTTTAAAAAGTTATTGAAAGTAGAGTAGTCATTCTACAAAGCCTCTATTCTCATTTTTCACTAAATGTCTGTGAAATATTTGAAAAATATTAGGAAACATAACAAAAAATGGGCGAGCGTATGAATGTATCCAAGAAATGGGGGAAACACGTTTGTTGAGGGGAAGCGTATAGTAATATATAGTAGAGGCACATACATAGATCGTTTTAATATTTAAAATCCTCACAAGTAAGAATTTTTCTAATGACCGCTCTCTTTCGATGTTCCGTACACCCAAAATCCACAAATTAAAGCAAAAACAAGAAACCATTTACATATAAATATATTAATAAACAAACAGTTCTCATTTGATATAATAAAATCGAACAAATCACTCTGTGTAGAAGTTTTTTAGCGATTAGTTTCTTCCACCATCTGTCAGAGTGACACTTACTATCGATAATAATTATTGTTAGCAGTTCCCCTCAACAACCGTGTTCCCCCACTACTCGAACACATTCATACGCTTACCAAATTTTGGTCATTTTAGCTAACATTTTTCATATACTTCATAGACATTTAATGAAAAATTAAAATAGAGGCATTGTAAAATGATACCCATACTTTCCACATCTCTATTCTGAACTGATATTTGATGATTTATGTCGCATGGAGACACACTGCAAGAATAGTGGACTAAAAATTTCAGATCGCAATTATTCAAAAACTAATAAACCGATAGCGCCTGGTTTAGTCACGCGTAAGGTAGATATCAATTACTATCAGTTCCCACAAGCCCAGTTCTACAACTTCGATAGTGACGGAGTTATGATAATATAATTTTTCCCTGTTACTAAAGATCTTATCGGATCGATCTTGGGCTCATTTAATTGGTATTTCCATGCTTTACAATTCACCTATTGACACCATTGAGATTAGTTTATTATTTTTCATTTTATAAACAGGCAACGAAAAAAGAAAGCAATTTTCTTATTTTAATTGTTTATAATAAAGTAAAAAACCATAGAGAGTGGAAAAGGTAGCAAAATATCACTACAAATCATTCTTAATGTGATGACACAGGCAGTATCCTGATAGTATTTTTTGCACGAAAAAATCTCTATTGATTGGTCTAACTCTAAAACCATAATCTTGCTTCTTCCATATAGTAGAAGGCAACAGTTTATGGTCTACCCTATATAACATTTTTTATAATTTTTTTTGATCCATCCTAGTGGAAATGCCTGTGGAACCCTTGACAAGTCACAAATATAAAAACACCCTAACACCAAGCTTTTATTTAAACCCTCACCCAAACTGCAACTGCTTATTGGCCACAGTATATAACAATTTTATTCAACTATTTTTTTAACCGCTTTGCATAATTAACTCTACTTCCATCTACATTAAAACCATCCTATATACACCGCTGCCAATGTGTCAAACATTACAACTTATTGTTGAACCATCCTGTATAACCATAATTTTACTCTACAAAATATTTGCATCTGCTTAGGGGCCACCAAATATAAGATTTTTAAACCCTTAACTATAACTCTGGTCCACTCACTATCTTATATATGCAACTGCTTATGGACTAAGCTACATAACCATTTTTGAACCACCCTTGAAACTATAATTTGTCTCCACCTTTTATTTCAACCACAACCTATATGCAGTTTTTTCTAACTTTGTTTTAATCACACTGTATAAACTATAAATCTACTCCACCCGCTATTTCAACAACCTTGAATTTGCAACTACTTATCGGCCACCCAGTACAACAATTTTTGTAGCACCCTGTATAACTATAAAACCATCAATGCCAAATATATTTCACCAAAACTGCAACTGCTTATTGGGCACCGAATATAAAAATTGTGTTCAACATGTTTTTGAATCACCTTGTATGTATTACAACTACCCTGTATACGCTACTGCTTATTGGTCCACCAATGTAACATTTTTTAAATAATTATCATAACTCTTCTTCACCCTATAATTCAATTATCCTATCTTTGCAACTATGCTATTTCACAATTTTTCCTCATATTTTTTCAAGACATTTTAAAGTATAATTTCTCTCCACACTTCATTTAAACCACCCTTCATTTACAACTTTTTCTAACCTTGTTTGAATAACACTGTATAATTATAACTTTACTGCCCACCATACTTTAGGTACTCTATATATTCAAGTGCTATATCACAAAATTTTTCTAGCATTTTTTACTCACCCTGTATAATTCTAACTGTAAGCCACCCTAGATTTCAACAACCTTTTATATGCAACTACTTATTTTCCACCAAATATAACATTTTTGTACCCTGAATCCTTAGAATGCTACCCCACTCTATATTTCAACCATCCGGTATATGGAACAGCTTGTAGATCATATCATTACTTTAAAATATTTTTAAACCCACCTGTATAGCTGTAATAATACTCCGCTACATATTTCAACCATCCACTCGTCATATATTTCAAACACCCTGTATAAACAATTGCTTCTAACATTTCTTTAACCTATTTCATAACTATAGTATCTTATGAACATAATTCAAAGATCATAACTGCTTACCTAAGACGTTTTTTTAAGTTTTTTTATTAACTGTGTAAATATTCTACTCTTTTTCAACCACTTGGTATATGGAACTGTTTATGGCCCACTCAATATAACTATTTTGGACCACCCCGTATAACTAATTCCACTCTCTCTTATTTCCACCACATCGTATATATCCAGCTGCTTATAGGACACCAAATATAACTTTTTTTAGATTTTTTAAATCAATGTAAGTCTACTCCGCTCTAAGTTTCCTATATGCAGAACACCCTGTAAAATTACGCTTGATATATCAGTTGATTTTTGTTAAATCGAAACATGTTACAAATGCACATCCGGAATTTTGATAAAAGCTAAGATGATGCCAGTATCTAATATTTTTGCGTGCGGTGGAACCAGTTGAGTAATTGAATTACCCAACATGGTAGAAGGTTTTTCGCTATATCTACCGTTTAGAGAGATAAAATGTCTACCAGATTTTAAGTCAAGCTAGAGGCTTCGCAACAAAAAAAGATTCAGTAAAATCAGTTAAGTAGTTCTTACGTCATGCCCGAACAAACAAACAACAAACAGACAAACTTACAATTTTATAATAGTATAGTTTAAGAAATAATGAATATTACTTATTAGGTTTTTAGTGTAATGTAGCGAGTTTGTCAAATAAAGTAATTTTCTTTTTTTAATATTAATTTTTGTAATAAATCTAAAAACACTTAATATTTTCGAAACGATTGAAAATAGGTGTAGGATATTGTATATGAATTATGTCTAGAATTTTCTGGAGAATCCAAAAAATAAATAATATACAGGTGCTTGCATTTAAAATAAGAAAGTTGGTATTGGCCACTGTCACATGAGACATCCTATATAAGGTTTTTTGTTGAAAAAAGCGAATTTAAAAATATAAACCGACGTGTCCAACCGTTTTCCCCAACACGCCCTCCTTTATTCGTTATCGAATTTATTCCATTTGGCTGTTCCACACTGTAGTATAGTGTAGTATAATTTATACTTATTTAAGAATTTGTATTTTTATTTCTTTTAGGGGATAATTTTTGAAAATGCTGAATCGGTTCTACATTTTTGAACTATTGTAAAGTTGTATTTAATAACTGACTAGGGTTTTTTATATGTTTCTATTCTTTTTAGAGTAATTCAGT
The DNA here is from genome assembly GCA_034190945.1 of Octodonta nipae. NCBI lineage: Eukaryota > Metazoa > Arthropoda > Insecta > Coleoptera > Chrysomelidae > Octodonta > Octodonta nipae. The sequence goes on along the minus strand of CM067218.1, from coordinate 56,054,314 downwards.
ACTTGAAATTGAGATATTTCTTCGACTCAAATCAGTAAGAATTTCTACAATTTGCATAATAAATAAAAATTATCTGCTGGAAAGCAAATAGGGCACTATGTTTTAAACATTCACTACTTCTTGGGGGCCAAATGTAAGAGAGGTTTGAATACCAATTTATAGGTTGATTCCTTCCTTTAAATGAATAAATACCTGATTTATCATTTTGCAAAAGTTAATTTTCGGATGGAGGAAATGAGCGTCAGAATTGTTTTTGTAGAAATTTGTTATCTTAGAAACAGGTGTTACAATACTGAATATCAGTGTACACAATCCGTTTTTAGAAAAATATAATCAGAAAGCTATACGTGCATGAAATTTATTAAAGTAATACGCGCATGAAACTTATTAGTGGTTTTGCGAATATTCAAATATTCCATAGAACTTGTTTTCAGAAAAATCTATTTCTCGAAAGCATAATATAAAATAGAGGTGAAAAAGTGAAGATACAGGGTTCTTTAACTGTCGACCAGAACCTTACTCTAACTTTGTATTTGTAAGCTTTCTTGAGATATGAAAAACAAAATTAACAGCTGTAGTTGAGACCTAAGATGCAGATTAATATCCAAATTTCAAGAATTTTAAACACGAATAATTTAATTTTCTCAAATATCACCTACCATATATTTTTTAATATTAGAAATCAGAATGTTGAAAATATGAATATTTAAAATCATTAAAATATTAATAATCACCAAAATTGTCAACAACACTAAAAATCAAAATTCTCACAATGTTAAAACACGAAAAACAGAAAATGTCTAAAATAACTAGATTATCAAAATGCTTCACTGTAAATTATATGTTGCATTTTTGAGAATTTTAGAAGCCATCCCAGGCTAGAAATTAGTATATAGATTTCCCATTAAAGAAAAATATCAAATGATATCAAAATATAAGAACATCACTAATGCCAAAAATATTATTAGTTCGAAAAATCTCAAATAATAGTATGACCATTTATATGATAGGTTTTAATTAACCTACGAATGCTCTCTTTTGATTGCTATCCTAGAAATCACGAGGAAACGGCATTCCACACAGTACGACTCCTTATTTGGAATCTGTGAGCTAGTTTTTCCTGAACACCTAAGTGTCGAAAACATTTCGCGACAAAATATTAAATTCACTGATATATACTAAATACATAAATAATCATTTAGAATTTCAATCAGCTGAGGGGAGCGCAACTGATGAAGTTTCCCGACTAGAAACAATAAATTGTGTTGTGTTCAATGGATTGAGAAAAATTTAAAAAAATCATTGAGCAAGGTCTCACTGAACTCGGAAAATTATTGCTGTACAGTTTTTATATTGCGCGGCGATTTGACTTATCCTTTGCAAAAACAGAGTAATTAGACGTCGTCATGTTAAAATATACCTATGTTTAACCTGTCATAAGTCAGTTATTTTTTGACGAATTCTAACATGTGATATCTCTTTTAAATCGGAAATAATCAAGATTTCAGAACTTCATAAACTTAAAGTGGCTCTAAACCTAGCAGTAAATTTCTCAAACTTGTTTGTATATACAAATATTGTTCGTAACCTATACGGTCATACAAATAACATCCAACAAATTTTCTAACATATATATGTGCCACCATTATTTATCCGTACATTATTCCATCAAGTGTGAAGATTATGTTTGTACAATCAAATTCAAGTACGAAAAAGCAAATACAACATGTATCAATTCATACATGTATAATAATTAATTTGTTTGCACAAACATACTGTATCACTACATGTAACAATATATTTGTAATATAGTTTGTCCAAATATGTTTGTACATACCGCAAAGCACGTCTAGTTTAACAATTTGCTTGTGCAAACAAAGTGTTCAAGCCAAAATTATAAAACCTACAGCGTTTGATTTTTTGTTTATACGATAAATTTGCACAAACATGTAGCAACGTCTAGGTATAAGAATGAAAACATTTAGTCAAAGGGTATTGCGATTTGTGTGACTTTATAGAGGCGACATGACTGTCCAATGCTACAACCATAATATTCTGCCAGAATTACTGTAATCTCTTCGATGACACATTACATATAATATCCAAAAAAATGTATGAATTAGATGTTGAGGTTTTAGTTCAATGCTGGTCCAATGCAAGTATGTAATTGACGAAGGACCTTTAGCGGAACAATCAGTAAAACATCGTCGCGTAAATTAAATCACCAAATAAAAGTTAATCACTGACCTTTTACGTCGAAGCTCTGCAGGTGGTGTTTTCTTGGTTCTTCTTTCTTCAGAGGCTAGCCCGCAGCGGCAGGAACTGTTTTAGAGCTTCGTCTGGACAACACGTTACACAAAAAATAGCGACGTAATGTCCATTTATTGAGCAAACAAAAAATGCGGGTTTAACAAACAAATGATGCGCTTTTGTAAACACAAAAGAAACAAATGAAAGCGGTTTAGCGGTTGTTACGACTGGAACTATAACTCGCGAAATCGTAACACAATAACAACAAAAAGGGGCCGTCTTAAGACGGAATCAAAAGAAGCGTCCGAATACCTCGGAAGTCAAAACACGAATCACGAATACTGTCTTTAAAATTAGCAATAGCGCGACCGGATGTTTTTGGGAAAGGTGCGGAAGTTTAAAAATGAATGAAGTAATTCAATCAAATTTAAAAAATACACTAAACAAATTGCGGAAACGCAACATTTACGTTGGACTATTTAAAATACTGTGTTGATTCGGTCGATTTAAATCATACTAAATTTGATGTTTTGCCTTGATCTTTGCAAATATTACATTTATTATCAGAATGTATTGTTAATTTGTATCCATGATATTGAGTTTCATAGTTTATCTAATAAATAAAAACATATTACAGTTTACTAATACTAATAGGTTATCTCATTATTTCACTCACTGTTAGTAAATTCATATATGTAAACTGTTCAGTCATCATCTACAAATCTGTAGAACCATAATCGTTTTCGTTTTGTGTCACCTTGAGTAATTTTAACAGCCTCACATTTTATTTTTCTCTACATAACTATAGAGGAATTGTGTGCACGTCTAGGCAGCATACTTATACCTGATATCTGTTTAAAACACTTCTACATAGTTGAAGAAACATATTAAACAATCTTATTAGTAAAAAAATCTTTACGTCTAACCACCTATTTTGTATTTTGGACAAATTTGACTAGAATGTTTAAATAAAACACCTACAAACAAATAAACTTATAAATTTTGTGTCGAATAATCACAATTTTACTGTATAGGGCATACACTTGTACAATTAATTTGTTTGTACAAACAAGTTTCAACAACTTGAAGGCACGTTTAGGGGCCACTTGACACAGAATGACTTAAGAAAGTACCAGCATGTTTTAGAGTTTGTAAAAGTTTAAACACGTCCGCCATTTTGTTTTAAAAACTGTTTTTAAAAATAAGTCAGCACTCTGACTCCATCAATTGTCGCTTAAACACACCAGATTTAATTAAAATGGGCCTATAAATAATTAAGTTATAACATGAAAATAAAATTCCGATTTTTTTTGAGGACCCTATATACTACTTATATTCTTAAGAAAAAAGTGTGAGACATACCAATAACTAATAAAAACCAATAAAATAGAATAAATATGATAATATTCTACATCAACTTTCTCATGGATGTATGTAACAATAATGTAACGATGACCAAATTATCATAAAAAAAAACGTTGAATCGAATTTTTTATTGCAGTTTAGTCGTACTTCCCTTGCTCAAGTGAAATATAAATAAATTATTTCATTATTGAGACTTTCCAATAAAGCAAACTCAAACATTACTGTATTCTAAATCGAGAGGTATCATTTTGCAAGTAAATACACTCAACATGAGAGCTTTATTTTAATTTTACAAGCTTAGGAGAAATCCTCTTATATAGTAATAGTTTGCAGAAAGTGCTTAAAATAAACTACTAAAACGTAACACAACAGCACATTTTCACAATATTATTACATTGTGTATTATGCAGAGTATTTCGACCGTAGAAGTGTGGCCTTTCGGTTTGGTATTCACGTAGGAGAGCCATTAAAATGGCGTGACTGCTCATACATTTTTGATGGATGCGCAAATTACAGAATCTTTACCTTTTTTAGAATAAAAATTTAAGGTGTTTGAGTTTTAATTCTTGGACGTGATATTCAAATTTGCTGTAACTACTTTAACGTTTTAAAATGCAAAACATTTAACTGATAAAATATTTAGCTTGTAAAAATTTTCATTTAACATTTTTCACAACTTGTGTTTTAATAGAGTTCGCTTAGCACATTTGGGAACAATAGTAAACTAACTGTTATTGTAAAGATAGAAAAATACCACAACAAATAAAAAATATTATATCACATTTATATCCAGGGTCGGATTTACACAAGGACATATTGGGCGCGGGCCCAGGGGTCCCCACCAAGTTAGGGCCCCACAAACGGTAGTTCAAAATTTAAAAAAATATATATTTCAACAAAGAAAATAAGCAACGACACAATGTTTATATTGTTTGAATACTGATTTTGAAAATTTGTTAGTAAGTTTTCGTTTTCTCTTACTTCTTCCTTCTTTTTCTCTTACTTCTTCCTATCTTTTTACTATATCATTCTGATAATGAATACCAATTAAAACTTTCTTTAAGTCATCTGTAATAAGTCTGGTCGAGTTTTAACTCATCGTAGATTTTCAATGGCACGACGTTATTTCAAAGGCTTAAATACCATTGAACACTTTAAATTAAAATAATTATTGACATAAACTATATTTTTTTGAAGCTGCCAAAAAATGATGGAAAAAATGAGGGTTGAAATGCGGTTACCTCATCATCGTCCAAGCTCTGGTCTAAATGATCCCATTGTTAATTGGAAAATAACGATATACATTCCTATTCTTGACAGCATTCTTGCTGACATAGGAACTAGGTTTAAACTAGGTTTAAACACTATGACATTTATCTGGTTAGTTCCCTCGAAGCTAGATAAGTGACTTGGTGACTTTAGTAAGAATTCTTCAAAATGAAAATGAAACTTATTAATGAAATTTTATAAATTAAGAGTAGTTCTAATTATGAAAAATTAAAAAATTAATCGGAGTTTACTAGCATATGATGATTCTGATGAAAATGTTTCTCCTATCATGAACAATTTTTTAATGCTGTTCTCAATGCTTCCTACTTCTGTTGCAACATCGGAACGCAGTTCTGAAAACGTGGATGACATCAATAGTTAATAGAAATTCCTCGTTTAAGAATCTAAGAATGTCTTATCGAACATGAACCTATATGGCCTAATCAGGCCATAACTAATATAAAATTATCCTCAATATGGGCTACTAGAATAATCTTTATTATTCAGTTTGATACAACACTTTTTTGTCATAGATTACAATCCAGTTGCGGCAATTAGGGATTATAACAGATTCTATTCTTGTCACTGCTAACTAGAATGATACATCCATAATATGCAAAAGAGCAGTAATGTTAACAATAAATAGTTAAAAGAAACTCGTTAAATAACAAACAACTTATACTACAAAAAAGATATAAAAGAGCCAGCGATTAAGCCGGCGGTTACACTAGTTGGGAATTCGTACGAAATTTATTCGTACGTATTCGTAAGAAATTTGTTCATAACAATACGTACGAACAGGGTGGTTACATTAGAGGCGCAAAGTAGTGCAGCTTTGTGCATATAGTTCTTAATTTGTGTTGAGGTACTGAATCTTACTCGTTGGAAACGCTATTAATAAAATTTGTTTTACTGATAAAAGAAAAACGCTTTTGGGTACTTGATAATTTTTTATCTACAACTGAATGTATTAGAACAATAATCTACGTTCAATTACATATTAAAAGCTGTAGAAAGTAAAATTCATAAATACTGTTATATTTTTCATCCTATAAATACCACCTTACTTCGACAAGTGTAATTAATTTTTCAACATCCACGCTCAATCTCTTTGAATTCGTACGAAAACTGACCAAAAAACAAAATATTTTGTTCGCATCAGAACAGTCGTACGAATTCGTGAGACGCCGTACGAATAAGGCGTATATACTGTAATCGCCTGTACTTCGTACGAGTTCGTATGAATTCGTACGAACTAATTTTCGTACGAATTCGCGTCCACTGTAACCGCAGCCTAATAGACAGACAGATGGATGGTTTTTTTAACTCATATACCAGAAAAATGTTAAATGTCTACTATTACATTTATATATACAACAAAAGCAAATTTTCGGATTTTTTATCCTCTACATGCAGCTCTACAGCTGTCTCACCATGCATTGACATGGACTGGCGTGAATCTGTTCTTTGCTAGATTTTGTTGTTAAATAGTTGGATTTCAGATGATTTCAGCCACCTTATACTATCTGATCGGGGTCTGCACTGCCTGCATCGGTGATACTGGTTATTCTTGACTGAGAAAACTAGTATTATCGTTGTTTTAAATATATTCGCGACAGTTTCTACTTCCAGAGCCGAAGCAAGGCTTCATTACTCTTCTTTATGCCACTAAATCTTAGATTTTTGCAAATTTTAATATCTCTGATCTGAATAGGATAGATATATTAAGCATCTAATGTCTGCTTCAATTGTCTGTCAGCAGCCTACAGATTTTTGTATTTTCTCAATCAGTTGCAATTGGTTGTCATATCTTTTATTTAGGACGGAACTTATCTTGTTGAGGTTACCTTAATCGCATAGTGGAATGCTGTGCAGGCGTTCTCAATTAAATTTCAAGAGGCTGTCCCATCCATTAGTTGCAGCTACTGCTTCAAATCGTCGTGTGTACATAGGCCAAGATGAACTACCAACAAAGATTGATGGTTTTATAAAAAAATATTTAGTATTTTCCGTTTTCTGATATTTACCTCTTTGTAAGTTTTGTTGCATTTTTTATTTGCTATTTACAGTTTGTTTTGTGTAGCTCCAGTTCTACATTGCAGTTTGTTTTGGATACAATCAATATCATTTTCTACCTTATTTTAAAGAACGTCACGGAATTTGTTTGTAGCTTTATTTCTTCGTTCATCTCTTTAATCTAATTCACAATCAGTTTTCTCTGGTTAACTATTACATTAGTTGATCAAACTGTTCCTTTTAAATTATTAATTCATCGTGCTTTTTTCTTATAATAGTTTAGTTTATCTTGTCTAATATTCTGAGTTCAGCTTGTTTCTTTTCTTGTGATTCGCCTTGCAGTTGGGAAAATAAACCTTCCCATACATTCTATTGTTTACTTGTCACAATGCCGAACAGAACTAATAGTTTCTCTTTAAAGTTTTCTTACTAACCTTTTTTTAATTTCTTTTCCAATCTGCATCTTGTTTTTGTTTGATCTTATTATTAAGTTTTTCATCAGCTTTATCGGTAACATTTTGAAAATATCTTGACTGGTCTGATTCATTGCAGCTTCTGCACTTGTCGTTGTATTCTTTTTAAAATTTAACATTTAATTTCTATATATCCCAGTTTCTGGTGAACCACATTTTACATATTCCTTACGCACGTACAAGATTATTTAAACTCCCAAGTCAAAGAATGTAATGATATTGTCATCTTCATCTCACTTGAAAGTATGTTGACTTCAACACTCGAAACTCTATTTTATGTCTGCTCATGCTTTTGTGGTCGATTTTGCATTTCATAACATTCAACAACTTTCAGGTGTTGGTAACTACTTCAATAACGTTGTATGAAACATTTATTAATCGCAGTTTTTGCCCTTTTTGAATAGGCGTTAAAAATGAGCTTTGCAACAGTACTACAATTTGAACAATCTGTGGTACCTGGTTTTTTGCATGTTTTTTTTATACGTATCTGCATTAGTCCCAACTCAACCATCTAAATTTACAGGTTTTTTTCTTATTGTCTATCGTTTCTGTGGCTCCATTTTTTAGCATAGGTCTTTAGTATTTCCTTTCCAAATATTTCTATCTATTTTGGTTTAATATTCGTCACCTTTTATCTTCACAAATTATAATAAAATACTTTTTCTCATTATCTAAGTTTAATTTAAGTAAATATTGCCATAATTTTAATTTTTGAATTTTCGTATAAACTGCCAGTCTTGTGAAACCATTCTATTAATTTTAATTCTAAGTAATATTAATTTCATGTATGAATTGGTTTAAGGTGACAAGCATTATATATTACTTTTTATTACAGGTTTCTTGATCTCATGGCAGTAAAGGAAGTGACTTTAGGGGGTAGAGATGCTGAAAAAGAATCGGAGTTAGTAGCCATGGCAAGAAAATACGGCCTCAATCATGAGCCTGGTAACGAATGTGCTTTAACAATTTTATACGGGTATGGTCTAAGTGATAACAGGTTGCTGTACATAGTGTGTCCTCCGATTGTATGTCGGTAAGTTTTATATCTAACTAAGGCGTGTTCCACCACGACGTAAAACCGATAAGCAACCGGTAATCGTATTGCCCCTAACATCATTGTAAACGATAACTCGTCACCGCGCACGAAGATTATCTGTTGTGTATTGGTAATTTGCTCTGTTGGAACGAACCTCTAATAACCTATTTCTTATTTCATATGTTATAAATTTATATACTGATAATGGTATCTATAAGGTCCACCATGAATTAATAAACCAAGTCAACTAAAAATTTTAACCTAAGACTTAATATGCTATTAACTGTGTTGTTATTAAAACGATACCTTTATAGAACTTGATTTAAAACAATATTGTAAGATTCATTTAACATGCCTAACACCATTACACTTTTTCATCTGCCCAACGATAGTTATCGTTCGTGTAATTAAATATATCCACAATAAACTAAGTGACCTAAAAATTCGATTCGTTATTCTTTGCCAAAAAAGTAAATCAGTATCTTTTTGTGACATTTGAGATATATTTAGAATTTATTTTAATTCTGAATATTCATCTGGGATTTTCTCTCCTCGCAATGGTTTCTGAAAAATACAGATAAGTTAAGTACTTGAATATCAAGGTGTAGTATCTAAGGGCAGTTTGTGGAAACTGCCCGGAACACTAGTTGCCCTCTTATAGGAGTTATTAAATCCTTATATGACAGAGCCAAAGCAGTTTCAGCAACAAAGGAAATTTTTGAGAAAGAGTTATGTTTGATAAAGGAAGTTTTAGAACAAAACGAATACCCAAGAAATTTCATAAACAAAACAACTTACCAAATCGAGAAAAAAACAAAGAAACCAATATACGACACAAACAACACACAATACTTCCAATTTAAATAACAACACACAAACTGATATTAACTCTACAATTATAAACGTTATTCCTTATGTTTCCGGCCTCTCCGAAAAAATTAAACGTATTGGCAATAAATACCAAGTAAAAACGATTTTTAAAACAAATAATACTTTAAGATCAAATTTGACAAAAACAAAACCGGAAAACGGTACTCAAAGTTCCAAAAATGGTGTGTACAGTGTACCTTGTGCCAGCGGAAAAACATATACCGGTGAAACATCAAGACTTCTCCAAATTAGAACAAAAGAGCACCAATACAACGTCTCAAGAAGACATATAGACAGATCAAGATTGGCAAATCATGTACTCACGGATAATGGTACACACAAAATGGACTGGAATTAGACAAAAATACTACTTAAAGAAGAACATACCAAAAAAGAAAAATCAAAGAAAGTGTCTGCATGATGTTGAATAACGGAGAAATCGGGACACCCTCTGTAGAGATACCGGTTGCATGGAAACAACTTCTGACGAATGAACATCAAAAAGGAAACTTCAATGTCAATTAATCAGTCAATTGACATTACCAAAAAAAAGTCAAGCGAATATTTGGCAAAACATTCAAACAAACATTGTTCGACAACGATTCCTGATAAGGAATCGAAACGTCACACAAAAACAGATAAGTACAACACAAAATACACAACATATTATACTGGAAAACTAGTTGACAAATCTGTAGACCTACTTTCTCAAAGTTAATCCTGCGGGAGAGTTTTTTCTATAAGAGGGCCACTAGTGTTCCGGGCAGTTTCCACAAACTGCCCTTAGATACTACACCTTGATATTCAAGTACTTAACTTATCTGTATTTTTCAGAAACCATTGCGAGGAGAGAAAATCCCAGATGAACATTCAAAATTATCATTTACCTCCTCAATCATTTAGAAATTACTTATTTTAATTCGCTAAACGTTGTTAATATTTTTTAGTTAATAATCGTTTATTTACGTGTTTCTAAAAAATATTATTATTATTTAATGATTCTTTCTTAGGCCCATAGAATTAAGATATTAATATAAATGGGAGAGGGTGATAAAACAAGAACGTATTCTGACCGTCACACCGTATTTTTGGATTTTTTTTTTAAATTTACGGTAGCTGGTAGATACTCATGTATATTCCCAAAAGGTAACAGGTCCACTTCAGAGATGCGCCCCTGCCCACTCGAGCCTTGGTTTATCACCCACGACCATACTGGGGAAACCATTCTCCCATACATACATTTTTTTTCAAACCGACTATTTTCCGCCTACTATCCATTAACGTTCAGGCTAAGGGCGCATTGTAGAAACTCTTGAGAACAAACTATAGAAGCATTCCAAACCCTTGCTATTATACGCCTGGGCAATAATACTGCATGTATCCACACAGGTGAGAACCAGACATCAGAATAACAAAGAACTATGAAGAAAGGTAACGGGAAACCATCTTTACAATATAATATTTCCCAAAAGTTTCTCATAGAACCATTCATTTCAAAATGTAAGAGTTCTGCTGAAGACAGGGAAGCAACATATAGCAGGGAGAGAAGCCAGCATCAAAATCAAAATCAAAATAGCTGAATAGAGAATTGAAAAACCTTTTAAAGTGGTATCACACGCTACCCCAATTAATTTTTTATGTGGAGTTATTACCCCTCGGCTTTGAAGCGGCTGGAGAATAATTTTATTCAAAAAATCTAATTATAAACAAAAATTCAAATATATTTTTTTTTAGTTTGATTTTAAATTAAAAATTGAATTTGGAGTTATTTCAGTGAACAAATAACCTCTGTTAAATTACAACATACAAAAAATGTTATTTGAAATTTTTGTTTAGAACGCTTCCGGACATCCTGTATATTTCCTATTATTCTAAAATCTACAGAATATTCCAGACAATGTCCAAGAAAACTTCAAATCACAACTACTTCCTTTTTACTAGGTACCCTAAGTAAATGCAGTCCGTATTAGAGAACATTAAAATCTATAAATCAGTTACTACTTCACCCGAGCACGTTATTACTTAAAGAATGAGTTAAAATTCAAGAATTATTCTCATGTTATGTTTAATATTGCCATTTGTTCGTCTTTATACGTACAGCCTTGTCTTTAGTTTTTAATTTGTTCATTTAATTAATAACTCGTTTTAAAACAATTGTTATGCGCTGACCATATTATTTTATGAGAAAAATACTGTCATATACATAACAAAGAAATTTGCTTTACTTGGCCAATATATTACATATTAAAGAGAAACATTATTTCATAGGCGAACTTAACCAACTATATTAATAGTTTCCTTTTCTTTCTCTAGAATGCTTTAAAACAAACATCATCATCACTAGCCTATCCGGTCTAGTTCTGAACAAAAACATTTCTCATCTTTTTCTGCCCTCTTTTCCGATCTTGAGCAACTAATAGCTCTTATGTAGGCTTCTGCCCTTGCCCTCCATTGTACAACTCTTTTTGGTCTTCTGTTATCTCTCATTCTAAACACGTAACCAGACCAATTCCATTTTACACGTGGAGTAGTTTCGATTATACCATATATTCTTGTGTTGCGTCTGATGGTTGTATTAGCGATTTTGTCTCGAATCATGATTCCCAATATTGAACGTACCAGTTTACATTACGTGACTTCAAGTTTCGTGATGTTGAATTTAGTCAGCCCATCTGCACATATCTTAGTAGGAAATGGACTAATTTTAAATAAGTTGTTCAATTGAAAGTTTTAACTAAATTCTAATAATAATACATGACTACAAAAAAACTCGACGAAAGATCTTCTCAGCCAAACCTATCGTATAATATGTTTTTGTGTCGCTCAAACCGAAACTGCAAACTTATTTGGTCCCATCATTTCAGAGTTTTTTTTTTCTATCCTCAAAAAATAACTGGAAAATGGATTCAACAAAATCAATCCTACAACCTGTTAAAAACTTATAACTCCACATTCTTATGATCTCGAACGAGCTAGACAAACCGTAAAATGATAACTCGCAACCGTAAAAACACATAACCCCAAAACCCAAGAACTCAAAATAAGCAACGAATAAACTTACACATAGTGTACAAACCTTTATTTTTTAATAGAAAACCCTTTTAATCTAAAACTCCAAAACCCCATAAATTCAAAACACGACAAGGCATCAATCTGAAACATCAAAACTCCGAAATTGATAACCCTAAAACCTCAAAACTTGAAAACCAGGGCCCGCATTAAAAAATATCACACATGAGCAGCGATATACATACTTCGAACAAAGAAGCTACTGGCCAAAACTCATAAACTTAAATCGCGCACAGCAGATAAGCTAGCAAAGCAAGCTTTCTTTCACGCCCAAGCTCCCAAGTCCACATACTCTGGTCGGAGTTATGAGTTTTTAACAGGTTGCATGATTGATTTTGATGATTGTTTCAGTCTTCACTTGATGAAAATTCATTTTTAAGATTACTTAAAATTTAAACAAGTGTATGTTGTTTTTAAGTAATCTTATGATTGATTTTGTTGAATTCATCATTTTCAGCTATTTTTTATAGTTAGAAAAAACTCTGACGTGATTGAACGAAATGATATTTTTGGCCCAGGAGACTTTTCGTCGATTTTTTTATGGTCCTATAATTATCTACAGCACAAATGTAGATAATTTCAGTTATCTAGACTGAATAATAAGACAACTGACATCTTTCACAAAATGAAACTACCATTTTCCAATAATATAGGTGATCAGTAACCAAACCATTTTTTGCATGCGACACACGATACATAAAACTATAGGAAGATTCTGAAAATCAATAATAAATATTATTTTTAACAATGACAATATTGGAAACTCTCAATTTTTTTTAAACCAATCAATTACTTTTGTATAAATGGCTAAATAAAAACATAATGAATAAGAATACCAAGGTAGAAATATGTACCTGCACAATCCTATAGATTTATAGATTTATTTAGAACTATATAAACAGCTCTCTTATAGTTTACATATATTTATACAACTCTATTTTTCAGAGTATGGTTTAGTGGTCTCTCTTGGTTAATTAAGGGTTTATGTAGGCAACAAACCCTCTGTGATAGGAGACTACACTGGTTAAGGGAGCAATATATGCAGCTGTATCACGAAGATGGTTATTGTTGCGGACCTTTGGCAGCTGATGCTATTAGGGTAAGACAATCATATTTTTTTCACTATAATTTTGTTGCAGAGAAAATTGCATTCTCAATTTACATTAAATATTGCAATTCTAAGCGTTCTGAAGTCCCTTAGAAAACATAAACCAAGTTAAAACAGCTCTATTTATATTATGACTCAGATAAGCGATAAATTGAAAAACCCTATATTTAAATAGCAGGAAATTAGAAAGAACAAAGAGAGGTTAGGCAACAGAGCCGGATATTTCAAGAAAAACTTGATTTCAAGCAAATCGTAATCAACAGGATCTGAAAGGAATTATAGATTATTGGTATTGAAACTGTATGGAACCGATGCCGTACACAATCAGAGGACCAAATTTACCCTAAAAAAACGACGGAAAACAAAATTTTTTCCGACTTTGTGGCGCACTACTTTTGTACGGCACTGCGCGTTTTCTCATTATTTTTCATGGATCTATTGACGATAAGAATGCCGTACAAATATACATCACCAAAATGTACTCACTCTACCTGTGGTTTTGAATTCTCACCTGCACTCAGTTGGGCAGCTTACAGATGACGGCATAGTGCTGCGTCTTATTATTTTACGCCCTTATATCATTCTATATAGGTCTTCTGGTGGTTCAAATGACCCATCAATTTTTGAAACGAGCCTAGACATCAACAGCAAGCAAATAATTAAAATTAGCAACTGACTATGCAAAACACTTGACTATATATAAATCTGTGTAGACGTTCAAAGCAATTAAGGTATTTCATCTAATAAAATCATTATAATTATTTAAATTTAATTACAGAAAAACGTAATAAAAAAAAGATACAAGAAGTCATTAAAGAATCGAAATATCTGTCATACCGTTATATTTTTGTTTGTTGTTATTATGTCAAAACGGAACAAAGAACATTTTATAGTAATGAAACAGAAAATTAATTTTTTTAAATATATGGTATATTGATAGTTGTAAAAAAACAGTATAAATTTAGACGATGAAAGCTTTATATCCAAATTTTGGTAATCAATTACGTAGAGGTTAAATACCCGAGCAAGTAGGATTTCTAACAGCGTAACTTCTTAACACGCAATTTCGTTAACAGTTTCGTCACTGTTTTCTGAACTTCAAGACTTGATTCGCATGCTCAAAAGCAAATAAATCGCTTCGACATGAACAGTGTAAAAAAGAAACTTAATTTCTCCGATATCCATTTTTACTTAGGCCTGAGACAGGCGCCAAAGAGAACTTAACAGCAGAAAAGAAAGCTGAAAAACTGAAAAATCAAGAAAACAAAACCGATAAGCCAGACAATCCAACAACATATACCCAGTGCATAACTCCTCAAATAAGCAGTTTTTTATATTCACTAGCTGTTAATCGCAGTTTCACCCGTGTACGGAATATTCAAGGTTTCGCAAAAAGAAGTAACTTATGGAACATATGGATTATCCTAAATAAAAATGTTCTAACTTGTTTAAACCACCCTACTTAACTGTAAATCCACCAATCCCGAATATATTTTGCCCAAACTACAAGTACTTATGGGCGACCCTATATAACAATTTTATTCGACATTTTTTTAATCGTCTTGAATAACTGTAACCCTATATTGCAACCATCCTGTATATGCTGCTGTTTATTTGTCAACCAATATAACTTTTTGAACACGTTGACCATTACTCTTCTCTACCCTATATTTCAGCTATGCAACTGCTTATGGTCTACGCTGTATAACAATTAATTCTAATATTTTTTGAACCACCTTTTAAAGTACAATTTCTCTTTACCCTATATTTTAATCACATTTTATATGCAGTTCTTTCTAACATTGTGTTAAAAACACTCTAATACTATAATCTTGCTTCTCCCCATATTTCAGATATTCCATATTGTAGAATACAACTGCTCACGGTCTACCCTATATAACAATTATTTTTTAACTGTTTTAGATACACCCTGATGGAAATACCGGTAGAGTCCTTAGTACGTCACAAATTTAAAAACTCAGTTTTGCACCCTAATACCAATATACTTTATTTAAACACTCACCCAAACTGCAACTGCTTATTGGCCAATCTATATAGCAATTTTAATAAACCTTTTTTTTAACCGCTTTATATAACTAAGTCTACTTCCATCTACATTAAAACCATCCTGTATTCACTGCTGCCAATTTGTCAAACATTACAACTTATTTTTGAACCACCCTGCATAATCATAATTTTACTCTACAAAATATTTCAAGCACCCTGTTGTGCATCTGATCAGGGGCCACCAAATATATCATTTTTAAACACAACTATAACTCTGGTCCACTCACTACCTTATATATGCAACTGCTTATGGACTACGCTATATAACGATTTTTGAACCACCCTTGAAAGTATAATTTGTCTGCACCCTGTATTTCAAGCACCCCTTATATGCAGCTTTTTCTAACGTTGATTTAATTACACCGTATAAACTATAATTTTACTTCCATCCATGTTTCAGATATTACATATATGCAAAACCTCATGTTCTATCCTACAAAAAAATATATCCAACCTGTTTAACTATAATTCTACTCCACCCGCTATTTCAATGAACTTGTATATGCAACTCCTTATCGGCCACCCAGTATAAGCTTTTTTGTACCACCCTGTATAACTATAAATCCATCAATGCCCAATATATTTCCGCAACTGTTTATTGGGCACCGTATATAACAATTTTTTTCAGCATGTTTCTGAATCACCTTGTATGTATTACAACTACACTGTATACGCTACTGATTATTGGTTAACCAATATAACATTTTTTAAATAATTAACCATATCACTTCTCCACCCTATATTTCAACTATCTTCGCAACTTATTATGAACTACGCTATTTCACAATTTTTCCTGTTATTTTTTCAACATTATAAAGTATAATTTCTCTCCACACTTCATTTAAACCACCCTTCATTGACAAGTTATTCTGACCTTATTTGAATGACACTGTACAACTATAACTTTACTGCGCTCCATGTTTAGCAACTGCTATATAACAAAATTTTTCTAGCATTTTTTACCCACCCTGTATAAATATAACTACACCACCCTATATTTCAGCAACATTTTATATACTACTTATTTGCCACCCTGTATCCTTATAACATCTGGTAAATGGAACAACTTGTAGATCATTACATTACTTATTTTTTAATCCCACCTGTATAGCTGTAATTATACTCCGCGACATATTTCACTCATCCTGTATATGCAACTGCTTGTGGATATAAAACAAATATTTAACCACAACATAAACTAGAATTCCACTTCATCTTATATTTCAAACACCCTGTATAAACAGCTGCTTCTAACATTTATTATGAACATAATTCAAAAATCCTAACTTCTTATATAACACATTTTTTTATAATATTTTCTATCCAGACTATATAAATAGTCTACCATTTTTCAACCACTTGGTATATGAAACTGGTTATGGCCCACTTAGTATAACTTTATAGACCACCTCGTATAACTAATTCCACTCTCCCTTATTTCAACCACATTGTATATATGCAGCTGCTTATAGGACACCAAATATAACTTTTTTTAGATTTTTTAAATCCCTTTAATTCTACTCCGCTCCTGTATACAGAAAATTATGCTTGTTATATCAGTTGATTTTTGTTAAATCGAAACATGTTGCATTGGCACATTACGAATTTTGAATAAAAGTTAAGCTGATGCCAGTATTTAATATTTTGTGCGTGCGGTCGAAGCAATTGAGTAATTGTATTCCTAAACATGGTAGAAGTTTTTTCGCTATATCTACCGTTTCTGTAAATGTAGGGAGATAAAGTGCCTAGCAGATTTTAAGTCAAACTAACTATAGGCTTTGCAACAAAAAAAGATTTTCAGCAAAATCAGTTCAGTAGTTCTTATGTGATGCCCGAACAAACAAACAAATAAACAAACAGACAGACAAACTTACAGTTTTATAATAGTATAGATTACGATGACTGGGAGTAGCTACAACAAAAATGGGAAAGCTTTAGCAGAAACTATTTGACAGGGAGCTCCCAGCATCCTTAAGAAAGTTCAGTCTCTCAAACAAACCCCCCAAAAGAAGTATATCAAGTCTTAAGGAATTTAACAGTCGCCAATAGGCGTGATACGATGGTCCTATGACAGAACGATTCGAGATTTACTCGACAACTCGTATAAACACCAAAAAAAGTCATTAATGAAGCCTCTAAACTGTAAGGTCTTCCCAAGATACATAAGGCGATCACACCTCTACGTTCCACTGTAAGTTCAATTGGTTCCCCAACGCAACCTTTAGCCAGTTAGTAGCAAGAACTCTCTAACTACATATTGAATAAGTAGCATCGTATGTTAAAAATTTCAAACGTCCCTTAGAAATCATCCAGATCAGTAAGGCAGGTTTTGAAGCCATTATCTGGATAATGGACAAAACAAGAACGACAAATAGAAATGAATTATCATTGGAACTCGGGGCCTCAATCTGTCTACTCCCCAAATCTCACTAGAATACTAATAAATGACCTAGTTCAGGGTCTATATCGAATTTGGGGTCTATGTCTGCCTACTCCCCATTAAAACGTCATTAAACGACTGAAAAATACCCTAGGTCGAATTCGAGTCCTCAATCTGCCTACTACCGAAGCCCCACTAGACAATATATAGAGTATAAATCAAACTCGGGGTCTCAATCTGTCTACACAGCAACTCTCTCGAGATAACTGAACTAAGTGTGAATCCGAACCGCTTTCTGAATTTATAGTTGTTGTTCGGTTGAAAGGGAATGCCACTTAA
Source organism: Octodonta nipae (assembly GCA_034190945.1). Lineage (NCBI taxonomy): Eukaryota > Metazoa > Arthropoda > Insecta > Coleoptera > Chrysomelidae > Octodonta > Octodonta nipae. The sequence continues at coordinate 56,036,072 of CM067218.1, read as the reverse complement.
TGATTAGGTCTGATTGTGATTAGCCTGCAGTTGATGGGCGTGTCGGACCGCTTTTGTCTACAGTTGATCTCCGTGCGGTAGGAACACATATGCTAACGTCACGTCGGTTAAGATAGAGTCCCCTTTTCTCTATGTCAATAGCTTTATGAATCTTAGAGGCACTCAGAAAATTAAGAGATATGATAGTCCTGCTATCCTCAAAACAGTTTGCAATTTATGAAGAAGATCACCCGGCGTTTTAGCCAGATACCTAACTAATTCCTGGGTAGGAGATTATACCGAACTGACAATGAGGAATGTCCGGATTATGAATTTTAAGCAGTCCAAAGATTTTTGGAATTTCTCTCGTGGAATGGTGTTTTTTTTTATTTTTAAGGTGATCTGTCAATGATTTTTTTAGTCTTTTTCTCAAAGTAGGTGGTCTACATAATCCTTTGTGTTAAGAACAACGATCGCGTTGCCTTTATCAGCAGGAAGAATGAGTATATTCTGGTTGTCAAGTGTGCCGAGCGCTCTTGCAATTGCCAGTACTTTAGTATTCTCAAAGTCTATTCAGTGTGTCGTCAGTCATGCGATTCCTCATCACCACCCGGATTAACTAGATCGCAAAGACTAAGTGATCCAGACAATATCCAATAGAATATAGACAGTTTAAAAACAGGTGCAAAACTAAACGCATATACAGCCCGAAATATACAGAGAACCATAAAGTCAAAACTAAGTTCAACAAAAAAGGAACACAAGACACCAATAAACAAAGCTTATTTATCGTAAGTCAAGGGTGTCAGAAAAATCAGCACGGTGTTGAGGAAGCCGAAGACCAGGGAGATATTTTAGTTGTGTATTAATTAAAATATGAAATTTTTCTCAGAAAATCAAAAAAAAACATTTATTAAGACTACCATTCAATGAATGTACCCTGAATTCTCTGAAGCGTAATCTCTTCACGTTAAAGATTTCCTTTCTCAGAAAATCCTAAAATAAATGTAAATGCTGAACTAGTGGTACATTTCGAAGTTGACTTGACTTTTTACTAAACATGGATCTCAGTAGCGGTTCATAATTTGTTACAACGTACAACATACTGGAATTTTTTAATGACTAGACATATTGATACCTACACTAAATAACAAACTTGATAGTTCAGAAATTTCCACATAAAATGTTTTACACTACACATGTTTCACCATGTTATGGCATCGTCAGATGTACAATTTATTATAAACAACTACTACTATACGCCCAAATTATTAAATATTAATTATTTTTTTTAGATTTATCAATAACAATATTTAATTGTAAGCCTCAATTTGGAATTTTTCATAAGCAGTCGTACACTGACATTACGATTAACAGTACTTCAACATAAATTGGCTGCATACCATTCTATAGTTCATAGACTCATAAGTATCTCATTATCAGGAACACAATTTTTGGCAGAATTAAATTTAATTAAGTAAATAGCTTATAATAACGGATACTCTCCAGAAATGATTGATTTGATTCTCGGGAAAAAATGGTTGCAAAAGGCATTAAATTTAGTTTACCTGTTTACAAAGGATTTATTTTTAGATTTCCTCTGTACAAATTGACTACCTATCTATATACTATATTTGTGAATTCGGTGCCAAACCAACCTAACATCCTGCATTGCTTACGTATTACCAAAATTGATTGTTGTCACTTGACTGTATAATAAAGATTTTTAAGTGTCAGTCTTTTGTCTATAATGAACAATTAATTTTCTAATTTGGTAATAAAACAGAAACTATAGAGTAAACTATACTAAATAAATAATTATACTGCTTAACTTAATATTCTTAATACTAAGCTCCTCATTCACATTTATAACAATAACTTTGAGCCTTAATACCCTTATATCGTGCACAATAAAATCGATTTCCTCAATTATGAATAAGCTGAATTCCAAACAGGTGGGGCAATTATTTATTTAAAAATAACATTCGTATTCCACAAGTGCTCTAGTTTTAAATTGTAGGCTTCCAGTATTAAAATATTTACAGTTGGAAGTTTAGTCATTCTATAGGAGAGCAAACATAAGTTTCGCTGGCGGGTTACTTAGAATGTTTGTGAATCGAAATGTAATGCCAAAGCACAATTGAAAAAGATCAGTTAACATTTCACAGAAGCAAACAATATTATTGCTTCCTATTAAAATAATACAAGGTTTGATATTACGACTTTAGTACTAACTTCGACATAAACACCGAGTCTTCCTTTTGAACTTCCACTTATAGACTATATGTAATTATGAATTAATGATGCCTCATGAGAAAATAATATTTTGTTAGAGTTACAAACTAGAAATTATTATTATTGAATAATTTGAGAATGGGGACAAAATAGAAATTGCAAAAAGTCTCTTAAACAGAAACAATCAGCTCAACGAAGATTAGCTCAACGAAGATCATCAAAAGCTCGCGCAATGAAAAAAAGAAAGCTTGGGGCTTAAAACAAAGTAAGAAGTAATCCAAGTCAGATCAGCCAGACTTCAAACTATCATGAAAATTGCAACATTTGATAGTTCTGCTGGTGAATAGCGTCGGACAAAGACAATAAGAAGCTATGAATCGAACTCGCAACCTCAATCTGCCTACATTCCCGGGCTCACTAGAATACTATTAGATGAGTTTCGGGGGTCTCCAAGACTCACTAGATAACGGAACTGAGAATGAATCCGAACCACTTCTTGTATTTGTAGTTGTTGCTCGGTTGAGAGGGGATGTCGCGTGATGTTCTAGTCGCGCATTAATTGGCCTACCGGTAATGTCAGACCGTTCGAGTCTGGCTTTTGTTGATTTCCATGTGGTAAGGAGGCGAGAGCTGTCAATGTGTCGGATAAGGAAAATGGGTCGTTTCTCTATTTCCATAGCTTCAAGAATAGTAGAGGCCCTAAGACAGTTGAAGGATATGATGGTCCTGTTCTCCTCAAAATTAAAGGTCTGCCCTATTTGTATATCATAATATGCGAATACCGAAGTTGGATGATATAGCTATCTGACAGAGTGTTCATATATTCGGTGATTGATGCGTCTATTGGTACGACCAATGTAGCTTTGTAATCGGTTCCTGGTATATCGTAAACTCCTCAACCCTCATTTCGCACCTTGTTCTTTGGGGTCCTTGTTAGGCCGAATATTGTCGGTTTGAGTTTGAACACGGTTTTAATTTGATTTCGGTTTAGAATCCGTGCTTTTTAGGGTACCGTATATACTATATACAATATACGGATACCCATATGATATCATTCCGGATTTCTCCCTCTCGCACATCACACCAATTTACTCCTAAACTATTGGACTGAAAAGGTTGAAATTTACCTTACCGAAACTATAAGAAGTATTAAAATTGTTTCTAACATATCATGTAATATATCAAATGAAAGGGCTCATTATGGCGAAAACAAATATATTTTTTAATATTTTTAAAATAAATTATTTTCAAAATATACCTTATACTACCTAAAATTTTGAAAATAGTTAGAGATACTGGGGCTCACTTGAAATTTATAAGAAAAATTAGTAGAAAACCCCAATATTCATTTTGGGGCAAATTATAGAATTAAATGGAAAATAAAAATTCAATTTTCAAACGCATCATGTAATACATCAAATAAAAGGCTCATTATGTAAATTACAAATATATCATATTTTTCAATCATTTGTTTAAAGATATTAACAAAAATATTAAACATCGACTTAATTCCCACTTTAGAAACTACACTATCTAAAATTTAGAAAATATATATTTTATTTATATTTTTAAATAATTTGTCAGATTTAATAATTTATTATTTAAAACTTGACCTTTTTCCCTTTTGTCTTCCAATCTACAGAGCCTTAAAATTCAGACAGTAGATTATAAAAAGCTTCCCTGAAATTTTATTAGTAAAATAAAACTCTATTGTTAATTTTGTTGGCCAAATTAGAAAATTAAATACATATGTATTGTTATAAAAATCAAGCGAATCATGAAACAGATAAAATAAAAAGTTTATGCTTGGAAAATAAAAGTCTATTTTTTTTAATTAAAACGCTTCCTTTAAAAGATATTAGGGTAAATATAAGAAAATGCACTCATTCCCTGCTTCTCTGAAACTGGAATATTAAAATCTTGAAGGTGGTACATAACCCTTAGTATGCGAGTCCAACTCGCACTTGACAAAATTATTTTTATATCCGTGCTATTTTTTGGAATCCATGCTAATTTGTCCGTAACTTATGGAATGCTTAACGTTGTCTATCTGGTTTAGAGGGACTTGTGGCATTCTTCCAAGGCCTAAACACGGCCATGTTGATGACACTTTTGCCACTGGACCTCACGGTAGACATTAGCTAGATTCATTTCTGCAACATCTGTGTAGTATACATCAAAATATCCAGTTCTTCGCATCCGTTTCTTGATGTCCACATAACCAAAACCAATAATGCTAAATTCTCAGATACCGAATACAGGAAACGAACCCATACAAAACGATACCTTAATACCCAATCACACAATCATCCTGCCGAATTGAATTATATCATGGACATATTAGTTCTTAGATCTCCGACTCTGATATTAATTACTATTATTCAAAATTTTTATGCAATGTCAACTTCAAGTTACTATTATCATTTCTTCAAATATGTTGTTAAAGAATGGCTTTTGAGTAGTATTTAATTTATTATGTTATATATTCGTCATAGCAATTGGTAATTATTATTTATGATAGCTGTGAAATTACCACTTTTAATATGAAAAAGGGAAAATATGTATTTGAACTAATTTTATTCTTAAAATTTATAATACTGCTGCTATATTATTATTTGTATTCAATAAACTGGAGTTGATTTAAATTCATAATAACTCACTATTAAATTTGTGCAACAAAACGCAAGTACGGAAATTAATGAGTTATTGATTGTCTCGCTACACTATGGTATCAGAATAATGAATTAAATTCTAAAAGAAAGTTGTGTACAGACAAAACAAAGGCATAGTAAGAATGCTTCAGGTTGGGTAGTTTCTCATAAATTAGCTGTTTCATGCTATAAAATTATTCAACAAACAAATTCCAACAAGTGTAATTACAGTTAATAAATAGTTAAAAAGTCAATATGGGTCAGAATATTATAATATTTAACAACGTCATCCCTTCCAATATTCAAAACTTACACTAGTATGTCTGAGATAGAAATCTTTTTAAAATAACAGTTTAACGAAAACTCAAATAGAAACGGTCGCAGCCAAAAAATTGCCATTTTTCAAAATTATTTTTAAATTTCGATGTAATTTTCGTCAATTTTTTACGTAATTTGTCAATTTGACTTATACGAATAGCATGGTAACTTAAGAGCTGTCTTTCAGTTTTGCAGATATAGACAAAAGCCACAAATTCTAAAAACTTCGCATTTTTGAACATATATGAAAACATTCTCTCTGAAATTTGTTATATGTTTAAGCATTTTTTGGGAAATAACACCACAATACTCGGAATTGCTGCATATTTCGGGGTCTAGGTCTCAATGGCAAAGAAATAATGAAAAAAGACACAATTCTAAAATTTAAAATTAAAATGTTTGACAATATTATTTGATTTTCTCAAGGATATTTGTGGCATATTTTTTCAATGTTAAGCACTTTCTGGGAAATACAAGTCACGAAATTTCTGTATGTTTTCAAACGTTTCATAAGTCAAATAATCGATATTGTCAAACATTTTAATTTTACATTTTAGAATTGTGCCTTTTTTCATAGTTTCTTTGCCATCGAAAACGGAGTCTGACCTAGTCTCAGAACCGTTTGGAAACAGAAATTTTGTGACTTGTGGTGTTATTTTTCAGAAAGTGCTTAAACATTGAATATTATTTGATTTATGACGTAACTAAGAGAATTGAATTTGGTAATATATAGGGTAGCCCAGAAACTTTTAAAGAGCATATAACAATAAAGCTCCTCTCAAATTGGAAGAATTTAAAAGTGGTGATTCTCAGAATTTTATGTGGCCCTCCTAGGTGCGATTTTGTTATAAGATTATATCATAAGAAAATGCGGTCAAAGATACTGTTGATTCAGTGATCTCATTCAAATCATAAAACCTACTAAATAAAGTTTGGAGTTAACTCCCAGCTAAAATGAAGTTTAGTACTAAGGTAAACGCAATTAAACTCTATTTAAATAAAATAATATTTCTTACTAGACTTTTAACGATTATTGTTGTCAAAGAACCCTCTAAAGAATTAAATTGTTTGGTTCACTATTTGTCCGGTATTTATAGATCTTGTAACAAAGATACTATTTTAGTATAAGTATGAGTAACACTTTGAATAGATACATAAAGTACAATTTCTCGAATATATTTTCAAGGTTCAAATTAATCCAATATAGACACAATATTACTTTTCTCTACTTACTATTTGGTAAATAAAACTATATTTTGTTTCAGTCTTTTGGTGGTCGAGATTGGTCTTTAGCTGGTATGACTGCCAGTGGCCAAAGCGAAACTTCAGGAGCATTAAGGCGTGAGGTATCTATGAAGATCAAGAAAAAGCAATTACTCAGCAATCAAACCTTCAAAGTAGTAATTATTTAGTTAGCTTTCTTGAACAAAAATTAACATCATATTTCCAGGATAGAAGTTTACGCTCACAATTTGTGGAACCAGCAACCATGTGTATGGAAAGTAGTTATTGGCGAAACCCAACACACCACAGGCAGTCTACACCAACTACTTTCGCAGAACATCAACACGATGTTTCCAGACATCACAGTTTGGGGCAATTAGCGTATAATTGCTCTCAACCAAAATTTGAAAGGTATTTAGCAATAATGCAAATGTAAAAATCATTATTAATTCACTATAGCTTACAACAAATGAAACGTTTTTTAAATACTGGCATTTCGTAAACATTTTTAAATGTTTTTCATAAGCACCATAATGATTTCTATTTTAATATAATAATTATAATAATTTTGTTTAAAAATAATTATAGATAATTTTGACATGACTCATATAAACATTCAATGTCAGAAGAAGTTTATTTTGTAATAATTAGCAATACCTCAGGAATTACAATATCTAAAGCAGGGGTTCCCAAAGTGCGGCCCGCAGGCCAAATGCGGCCCGCAAAACCGGAGAATGCGGCCCGCGATATCGATATAATATATTATATTTTTATTAAAAAATAAATAAGTAAATAGTAAAATAAATACTAAATACTACAAATACTAGGTACTAATAATAAAAATAATTCAAAAATTAAGAAATAGTTAAATATATTTAAAACAAAAAAATCGTGGTTATTGTTCTGATTTTATTCCGTTTTTTTTGTCCGCCAAACATGTCGGTAATACAAAATTAGCCCGCCTATGTAATACTTTGGGAACCCCTGATCTAAAGTGCCCATAATGTGTTTAATATTTATATTAAGATTATTGTGTAGTAAGTATTATCAGAATATAATTTATAAATTAAACAACAGTTCCACATTGGAAACCCGAAATTTAGAAAGAATTTACATCAATATGTCCATATAGATGGCCTAATTGTGTAAAATGTGAAAACTGGTAAATGATGATTGTACAATCGCTCAATTTTTCGTTAAAAATGACTGACAAAATATTTCCTGATTGCAAAATCCCTGGGGAATTACCCTTGAAATCTTGAAAATATTCAATTGTTGTGAATATAAAGTTCTTAAAACAGAGGAGACTAATATGCTCAACACATTTGGTCATTTCCTGTACTTGTAGTCGGATAATAATAATAATAATATGACTTAGCCGCTGCCTGGGTATCGCCAGGGCAAGTCATGCGGGACGTCGGTGGCAGGGTGCTGAGGAGGCGGGCCCCTGTCGTCCAAAGAGCTACAGCCCAAGAACCACAACAACATTCACCAATACAGTCACAGCAACAACGTGATCATCACCAACGGAGTCAAACGAGAACGAGAACTCCACCCGCAGAAAGTGTTGCGCAGGATCAACAGCCAGCGCTCACTCAAGCGGGACTGATAAGACAGCGCATGAAATGAACTAGCGCCATGAATAAATTTATAATGCGCACGTTTTACAGAGTGACTAACCTTGGCCAGGACAAGACTGGATATCGCCAAATACTGCATCAAGAGTTCTGTCGTGAGTACCCAGAGCTCCAAGTTACCGAACAGAGAGTCGCAGATCAATATCGTGTCATCTTGAGAAATGGCCTTATTTCACCTGATCAACTGGACGAAATAAAGAGCGAAGTTGAGCGCGAATTACTTGGTCAAAATACAACAGATCCAGAGCCTGAAACACCATTGGCGCAAAGAGCGGACGAGATTCAAGAACTTCAAAAAGAACAGCCACCCAACGCTGACCTGCTTGAGAAAATCCAAGCAGGTCAGCTCTTATAGAGTATAGTGGAACAGATCCATTGATTAGACCAACTCTTCCCAAACTAAAATCTTCTAAGAAACTGGGTATCGTCTTGCAGGCTATGAACAAATTTATCTTGCCACACTATGTTTTAGTCGCTACACACAATCATCTACTGTGCTGCAATTTCCATCTGCAGAATAATTGGGGTCGCAATAAGACCAAAGCAAGACCCTCCCCATTTAGACAAACACCTCGAATACCACCTTGGCAAAGAAGGCTAGAAGGGAAAATTAATTCTCTTCGGAAAGATATTGGAAGACTGACCGAATACCAACGAGGGGTCAGGAACAACAGAATAGAAAGACTTGTCAAGACGATCATGGACAATAACAGAATACACTCCCAGTGCGATGGAGAAAACATCACATCTAAGCAGTGTCTGGATAGTCTACGACAAAAGCTTACCGTATACACAAGTCGAATGAGAAGGTACAAAACCAGTAACCAACGGAAACTAGACAACGCACTATTCCGAAAATCAGAAAAAGGGTTTTATAGAAAACTCAACATAATCAATAATAATGTAACCCCTAGTTATCCCAGTAAAACGGCGATCGAGCAGTTCTGGAAAACACAACTTTCCACAACAGTTTCCCATAACTCCAGACCGAGCTGGATTAATGAGGAGGAGGCTGCATTTCAGAATTGTGATAAGATGCACCACCAACCATTTACAACGGAAGACACGTCAAACATAATGAAACATCTCCATAACTGGAAAGCACCCGGACCAGATGGTGTGCAGAATTACTGGATAAAGAAACTTTACGCCACCCACTATAAATTAACAGTACTCATTAATGACATAATTATCCATCCACACAAGTTGCCTAATTTCCTTACCCATGGTGCTACATACCTCTTACCAAAGGATAACCTATGTACACAGGACCCAGCAAAGTACAGACCAATCACTTGCCTCCCAACCTTATACAAACTTATAACGTCGTGCATTAATCATCGCTTTTTCAGACATTGTGAGCTAAACAACATAATTACCGAACAACAAAAGGGATGCGCGAAAAACTCGATGGGGTGCAAAGAACAACTAATAATTGATTCCGTTGTCTGCAATCAAGCCCATGCCAAACGACGAAATCTCTACATGGCATATGTGGACTACAAAAAGGCCTTTGATTCAGTTCCACATGATTGGCTCATTCAGGTGCTGAAACTCTATAAAGTAAATAATTGTATTGTTAACTTTTTAGAATTTGTCATGACTACCAAACAAACCAAAATCTTTCTGAATGAAGCCGACTGTTCGATACAAACCGACTCTATCCCAATCAGAAGGGGTATATTCCAGGGAGACTCTCTTAGCCCGCTGTGGTTCTGCCTTGCCATGAACCCACTCTCACACAAACTGAATGCGACTTTGGATTCAGTCTCAAACACAACAACGTACAAGCATTAAGGATAAACCATTTGTTATACATTGACGACTTAAAGTTGATGGCAGCTACGAAACAACAGCTGCATGATATGCTTAAAATAGTAGAAGGGTTCTCTAATGAAATCCATATGCAATTTGGCCTAGACAAATGCCGAATTATCAATATAGTGAAAGGCAAAATACAGCAGGGGCCCTACGAAATGAGAGATGGCACCTCAATTGAATCCATGGAGGAGGGCCATACTTACAAATACCTTGGAATAAAGCAGGCTCAACGAATTGATCACTCCACCATGAAAAAGGACCTATCAACAGAGTACTATAGAAGGGTAAGACGACTGTTGAAAACTAAGCTTAACAGTAAAAATCTGTTTCAGGCTATTAACACCTACGCGTGCTCAGTACTCAGTTACTCATTCGGAATAGTTAAATGGTACAAGACTGACATTGAACAACTACAACGAAAAGTTCGAGTTCTACTAACAAAAGCTCAAAATCACCATCCAAAGAGCTCCGTCGAACGTACAACGTTGCCACGGTATGAAGGAGGAAGAGGATTGGCAGATATAGGCAAGTTACGTGATCAACAAATTTCCAATTTGCGTAATCATTTCCAGAAACTAGCAGAATTTTCTGATCTACACAGAGTCATATGTCTAGTTGATGACTCAACACCTCTACGACTGACAGAAGAACAAGTTCAAGTATACCACCCGACAACTGATCAGAAACTGCTCAAATGGAAAGAGAAGCCGCTTCATGGAAGGCATATAAACGACTTCAACCAAGATTATGTAGACAGTTCAGCGTCGAACTACTGGTTGATCTCTGGTCATATGTTTCCTGAAACGGAAGGCTTTATATTGGCAATCCAAGATCAAGTAATTCCAACTAAGAACTATCTAAAGTACATCGTCAAAGACCCTTCTATCAACAACGACAGATGCAGATATGGTTGCTAAACATCTGAATCTATCCAGCATATCACAGGAGGTTGCCAAGCGTTCGCTGCAACTGAATACAAAGAACGACACGATGCTGTGGCAAAAATACTGCACCAGGAACTAGCGCTGAATCTCGAGCTATCACAGTCGGTAAGAACACCCTACTATATATACAAACCAGAATCTATTTTAGAAAATAACAACTACAAACTGTACTAGGACCGGATAATATTGACCGATCGGACTGTTGCTCACAATAGACCAGATATAGTTTTGGTAGATAAAGTCTCTAGAAAAACAACCTTAATTGACATAGCAATCCCTAACAACAATAATATTAATATTAAGCAGGCTGAAAAAATAACCAAATACAGGGATTTAGAATTTCAAATACAGAGACAATGGGACATGAACAACACACGAACAGTACCAATTGTTTTGTCAACAACAGGAGTAGTCCCAAAACATCTATTAAACAATTTGAAATACCTTGGTCTGGATGAACATCTTTACCAACTGATGCAAAAAGCCGTCCTGTTGGGAACAGCCCGGACGGTTAGAAAATTCATGGGGAACTGCAGCCACGACCCCAACCACGGGCCTGATAACCTGGCAAGAGCTCCCACAGAGCTAAACCCTTTTGATATGTAATATATCTGGGGTTTAGTGAATTTTCCCCTAAGGGCACACTATGTGTGCCTTAGAGGGAGTGTGATGCCATACATTGTATGGTCAAGTCTGATTATAATATGACTCTATTTTTATTTCCTCGGCAAAGTCTAGTACTGTGTACTACTCTACTTAACCGAGTACCTGTACAATTACAATAATAATAGACTTAAATTTAATACATATGAAAATATTCCATTTACACCATTAACAAACTAAAAGAAGAAATTATTATATAAGAATTGATGAATTTATTACATATGAGAATATTACATTTAACGCACCATTAGAAGACAGAATGAAGAATTTATTATATAATAATAATAGTAATAATAACTTTGACTTTATGAAATGACTTTATTTTTTTTATTTCCTCGACGAAGTCTAGTACTGTGTACCACTCTACTTAACCGAGTACCTATATAATTACAATAAATGATAGATTTAAATTTATTGAAATTATTACATTTAACACACTATTAAAAAACTGAAAGCAGAAATTATTATATAAGAGATGCATTGTTGAGTTTAATACATATGAAAATATTACTTTTAACACACCATTAAAATACAGAATGAAGGATTTATTATATAATATCTATTATATATTATATAATATATGTATTAACGCATTGATGAAGGTGAAGTATTATGTGTTATTTAAAATATTCTTTTAATCCCTTTTTGAACTTATAAATGCTAGATGTATAGAAGTTAGACGGCAAAAGATTATAAATCCTTGAGGCATTATATGAAAATGATCTTTTGAACATCAATGATTTATGCTTAGGAATTTCGAGGAAATGGCTGCTTCTTGTTTCCACATTGTAGATGGTGGATCTAAATTTCATTTTGCTAATTACTTATTTGGGAAAACCATGCTTAAGTATCTTATAGATGAAATTTGCAAGATGTATTCTACGCTTATTATATAAATTACGCCAATCCAGTAATTGCAAATATTTTGTTATATATATCTCACACAAGCATTTTGTATTCTTTGTACCAATGACGTTGTGTGAGAATCCAAGCAGGACCCATATTATATATATAATTAAGGTGGCTTAACACTAATGTTTCACACAACTGTTGTTTCAACTTTTTATTATTAATAAACTTACTTATATACAAATTTTTTAGTGCCATATAACATTTACGAGTTTTGTTTGTAATGTGTTCTTTAAATCTTAAATTTTCGTTCACTATAAGCTTTTTTACAGTCTCACAAGTCTCAACTCTAACCCCACCCATAACTATTTGCAAATTTTCTTTTGTCCATTTTTTATTGCTGCCAAAAAAATCCCTTGTGATTTGTTTGCATTAAGTTTCAGACCGTGCCTAGTTGAGTATTCATATAATATATCAAGTGATTTATTAAAGTTCAAACATCTAGCTTGTGCATTTTCTCTAGTAAAAGATGTATATACTTGTGTATCATCAGCAAACTGGTGAATTTTACAGTCCTTAGTAACTGAACTGAGGTCCATTGTATATATTAGAAAAAGAAGTTGTCCCAGAATTGAGCCCTGTGGGACACCTCTGCTAATTCCTCGAAGTTTCCTTGGACTTCCATCGTCTTGAAGTGGTTGATCTCACAACGTTTCAATAGCTGTGTATCTGCTATCGTCATCAGGTGAATGATAGGAAATTCAGAGTATCCGTCGTATTTATATTATACCCTTAACCGGTCATGCGTCACAGGTCATGGTCATTGGGTCTTATCTGGTCCAATCAGCGTTGTCGTCCCTGGAGGTTGGTTGCCGGTGATGCGTAGCGGCAGAGGCCGAAGAAGAGCTCTCCAAATATTTTTAATTTGGACGCTGGGCTCGCTTATTATATTTTCGTTCGAGATTATATAGGCTGTCTCTATGAATTTTCTTTTGTACCAGTGCTCCTCCTTGTGAATTGCTTTAGCCTGGTCCCAGTTGATATTATGCTGCTCGGTCCATGCGTGACTAGCCAGCCCAGACTTCGTTACCTCTCCCCTTTGAGTAGCTGTGCGGTGTTCCTTAATCCTGGTCTCCAGCGGTCGCTTTGTCTCTCCAATGTAAAGATTGCCACATTCACACGGTATGCTGTATATACAGTTATGTGGTATTGCTGGTACGTCGGGCCTCGTTCTTGTTATCATGCTCCTCAAGGTGTCGTTGCTTTTGAAGATTATTCTGATTCCATAGCTGTGTGCAATTCTTCTAAGCTTCTCCGACAAGCCTTTAGTATACGGTAAAAGTAGAGTTGCTACCGTGGTGTCCTCTTCCTGCCTAGGTGGTTTGTCCAGCTCTGCAAATGCCTTGGTAATGATCCTTTCCGGATATCCATTCGCCAAAAGGTCTTCTCTAAGTTTCACTTGTTCTTCTTTGAGGGCTTCTGGTGTGCTGCAGATAGTTTTGGCTCGATGGATAAGTGTTTTGATGATGCCAGTTTTCGTTGCTGATGGGTGGTTCGAATTGTAGTGAAGGTATAATCCTGTATGCGTAGCCTTCCTGTAGACTGTTGTTTGGATTCCGGCCCTAGTCCTTTGACACTTTACATCAAGGAATGGTAGGCACCCACTCTCTTCCATCTCCATGGTGAATCTAATGGATGGTTGGGATTGGTTCAGGTGCTCCAGGAATGCCTGTAGTTCTGTCCTTCCATGTTGCCAAATAATAAAGGTGTCATCGACATACCTCAACCATAGCTTGGGCTGCTTCTCGAAACTCCTCAGTGCATGTTCTTCGAACCATTCCATGTAGATGTTGGCGATGGTTGGTGATAACGGGGAACCCATAGGCAATCCATCTTCTTGCATGAAGAACCGGTCCTTCTCCTGAAAGTAGCAGTTCTTGAGGCAACATTCAAGTAAGTCCATGATTGAGTCTATTGGCAGCTCCGTCCTCTCCATCAGGGTTTCGTCTTCAGTAAGTTTCTTTCTCACTATGTTGAGAGATTCGTCTAGTGGTACGTTCGTGAAAAGGTTTTCAACGTCGAAACTTACTAAGCGATGTTCTGGCCCAAGTTCCATGGATCCTATGATTTCGACAAAGTGCTTTGAGTTCTTGACGTGCGATGATGTTTTTCCCTCCAAAGGCTGGATGATTGGTAGAAGGAATTTTGATAGTGCTGCTGTTGGTGAGTTGCGCGAACTTGTAATCGGTCTGAGAGGTACTCCAGCCTTGTGTATCTTGGGTAGTCCATAGAGATGTGGTGGTTTGCTGTGATGTGGCGTCAATTTTCTCCTGGTCTCGGGTAGAATGTATTCAGCATGATCTCTGAGCGTGTTGTAAGTTTTCCTTTCTATTTTGGATGTTGGATCAGTAGGCAGTGGCCTGTATTTTCCCTTCGACAGTACTTCGTCGATTTTCTTGTTGTATTCCGTTCTGTCCATCAGGATGGTGGCATTTCCTTTGTCAGCTGGTAGAATGATGATAGATTTGTCGTCCTTAAGTGTTTTTATGATTCTCCTTTCGGATTCGTTGATGTTTTGTTTGATGTGTTGTGTTTTCTCAATTGCGGTTCTGACTTTCCATCGGAATTCCTCCAGTTGCGGTGTCTCTTTGCTGCCTATTGCTGACTCCACGGAACTGATGATATCTAGTACTGGCAACTTTTTTGGAGCTACAGCGTAGTTTAGTCCCTTAGAAAGCAATGTTTCCTCGACTGCTGTGAGAACTCTGGATGACAAGTTCACCACTGTTTTCTTGTTGGTCGTATCCTTCGGCAGCTGCTTCCTGGTAAGTTTGTTAAGTTTCTCAGTGTGCACCTTTTGGCCGATTCGTCTGATGTTGTCACAGTGTTTTTGAATCGAAGCAAAAATCGGCATGTGGTCCTCCTCGTGTGTGCATCTTCTGATTTCTTGAAACCTTTCTTCTGCGTCCTGCAGAAGTTGGGATTTCTTCCAACGATGATGGTTGATTTCTGACCTCACTAAAGCAAGGCTGGCCTTGTCAAGTATCTTCTGTGCTTGTTTCCCTGGGATTGGCGACTTCAGTTTAAAACCATTTGGTATAATCTTTAAGTCTCTGGCGTAACGTAGGAACTTGATGTGATCCTCTTCTCTGGTAATCTTCTTCATAGTCTTCTCGTATCCTCTGAATTTCCCATTGATACCGGGTCCGTACCGGGCTTCCAATGTTAGTTTGAAGTTGGTAGACAATGTAACTCGTTCCTCGAAGTTTCCTTGGACTTCCATCGTCTTGAAGTGGTTGATCTCACAACGTTTCAATAGCTGTGTATCTGCTATCGTCATCAGGTGAATGATAGGAAATTCAGAGTATCCGTCGTATTTATATTATACCCTTAACCGGTCATGCGTCACAGGTCATGGTCATTGGGTCTTATCTGGTCCAATCAGCGTTGTCGTCCCTGGAGGTTGGTTGCCGGTGATGCGTAGCGGCAGAGGCCGAAGAAGAGCTCTCCAAATATTTTTAATTTGGACGCTGGGCTCGCTTATTATATTTTCGTTCGAGATTATATAGGCTGTCTCTATGAATTTTCTTTTGTACCAGTGCTCCTCCTTGTGAATTGCTTTAGCCTGGTCCCAGTTGATATTATGCTGCTCGGTCCATGCGTGACTAGCCAGCCCAGACTTCGTTACCTCTCCCCTTTGAGTAGCTGTGCGGTGTTCCTTAATCCTGGTCTCCAGCGGTCGCTTTGTCTCTCCAATGTAAAGATTGCCACATTCACACGGTATGCTGTATATACAGTTATGTGGTATTGCTGGTACGTCGGGCCTCGTTCTTGTTATCATGCTCCTCAAGGTGTCGTTGCTTTTGAAGATTATTCTGATTCCATAGCTGTGTGCAATTCTTCTAAGCTTCTCCGACAAGCCTTTAGTATACGGTAAAAGTAGAGTTGCTACCGTGGTGTCCTCTTCCTGCCTAGGTGGTTTGTCCAGCTCTGCAAATGCCTTGGTAATGATCCTTTCCGGATATCCATTCGCCAAAAGGTCTTCTCTAAGTTTCACTTGTTCTTCTTTGAGGGCTTCTGGTGTGCTGCAGATAGTTTTGGCTCGATGGATAAGTGTTTTGATGATGCCAGTTTTCGTTGCTGATGGGTGGTTCGAATTGTAGTGAAGGTATAATCCTGTATGCGTAGCCTTCCTGTAGACTGTTGTTTGGATTCCGGCCCTAGTCCTTTGACACTTTACATCAAGGAATGGTAGGCACCCACTCTCTTCCATCTCCATGGTGAATCTAATGGATGGTTGGGATTGGTTCAGGTGCTCCAGGAATGCCTGTAGTTCTGTCCTTCCATGTTGCCAAATAATAAAGGTGTCATCGACATACCTCAACCATAGCTTGGGCTGCTTCTCGAAACTCCTCAGTGCATGTTCTTCGAACCATTCCATGTAGATGTTGGCGATGGTTGGTGATAACGGGGAACCCATAGGCAATCCATCTTCTTGCATGAAGAACCGGTCCTTCTCCTGAAAGTAGCAGTTCTTGAGGCAACATTCAAGTAAGTCCATGATTGAGTCTATTGGCAGCTCCGTCCTCTCCATCAGGGTTTCGTCTTCAGTAAGTTTCTTTCTCACTATGTTGAGAGATTCGTCTAGTGGTACGTTCGTGAAAAGGTTTTCAACGTCGAAACTTACTAAGCGATGTTCTGGCCCAAGTTCCATGGATCCTATGATTTCGACAAAGTGCTTTGAGTTCTTGACGTGCGATGATGTTTTTCCCTCCAAAGGCTGGATGATTGGTAGAAGGAATTTTGATAGTGCTGCTGTTGGTGAGTTGCGCGAACTTGTAATCGGTCTGAGAGGTACTCCAGCCTTGTGTATCTTGGGTAGTCCATAGAGATGTGGTGGTTTGCTGTGATGTGGCGTCAATTTTCTCCTGGTCTCGGGTAGAATGTATTCAGCATGATCTCTGAGCGTGTTGTAAGTTTTCCTTTCTATTTTGGATGTTGGATCAGTAGGCAGTGGCCTGTATTTTCCCTTCGACAGTACTTCGTCGATTTTCTTGTTGTATTCCGTTCTGTCCATCAGGATGGTGGCATTTCCTTTGTCAGCTGGTAGAATGATGATAGATTTGTCGTCCTTAAGTGTTTTTATGATTCTCCTTTCGGATTCGTTGATGTTTTGTTTGATGTGTTGTGTTTTCTCAATTGCGGTTCTGACTTTCCATCGGAATTCCTCCAGTTGCGGTGTCTCTTTGCTGCCTATTGCTGACTCCACGGAACTGATGATATCTAGTACTGGCAACTTTTTTGGAGCTACAGCGTAGTTTAGTCCCTTAGAAAGCAATGTTTCCTCGACTGCTGTGAGAACTCTGGATGACAAGTTCACCACTGTTTTCTTGTTGGTCGTATCCTTCGGCAGCTGCTTCCTGGTAAGTTTGTTAAGTTTCTCAGTGTGCACCTTTTGGCCGATTCGTCTGATGTTGTCACAGTGTTTTTGAATCGAAGCAAAAATCGGCATGTGGTCCTCCTCGTGTGTGCATCTTCTGATTTCTTGAAACCTTTCTTCTGCGTCCTGCAGAAGTTGGGATTTCTTCCAACGATGATGGTTGATTTCTGACCTCACTAAAGCAAGGCTGGCCTTGTCAAGTATCTTCTGTGCTTGTTTCCCTGGGATTGGCGACTTCAGTTTAAAACCATTTGGTATAATCTTTAAGTCTCTGGCGTAACGTAGGAACTTGATGTGATCCTCTTCTCTGGTAATCTTCTTCATAGTCTTCTCGTATCCTCTGAATTTCCCATTGATACCGGGTCCGTACCGGGCTTCCAATGTTAGTTTGAAGTTGGTAGACAATGTAACTCGTTCCTCGAAGTTTCCTTGGACTTCCATCGTCTTGAAGTGGTTGATCTCACAACGTTTCAATAGCTGTGTATCTGCTATCGTCATCAGGTGAATGATAGGAAATTCAGAGTATCCGTCGTATTTATATTATACCCTTAACCGGTCATGCGTCACAGGTCATGGTCATTGGGTCTTATCTGGTCCAATCAGCGTTGTCGTCCCTGGAGGTTGGTTGCCGGTGATGCGTAGCGGCAGAGGCCGAAGAAGAGCTCTCCAAATATTTTTAATTTGGACGCTGGGCTCGCTTATTATATTTTCGTTCGAGATTATATAGGCTGTCTCTATGAATTTTCTTTTGTACCAGTGCTCCTCCTTGTGAATTGCTTTAGCCTGGTCCCAGTTGATATTATGCTGCTCGGTCCATGCGTGACTAGCCAGCCCAGACTTCGTTACCTCTCCCCTTTGAGTAGCTGTGCGGTGTTCCTTAATCCTGGTCTCCAGCGGTCGCTTTGTCTCTCCAATGTAAAGATTGCCACATTCACACGGTATGCTGTATATACAGTTATGTGGTATTGCTGGTACGTCGGGCCTCGTTCTTGTTATCATGCTCCTCAAGGTGTCGTTGCTTTTGAAGATTATTCTGATTCCATAGCTGTGTGCAATTCTTCTAAGCTTCTCCGACAAGCCTTTAGTATACGGTAAAAGTAGAGTTGCTACCGTGGTGTCCTCTTCCTGCCTAGGTGGTTTGTCCAGCTCTGCAAATGCCTTGGTAATGATCCTTTCCGGATATCCATTCGCCAAAAGGTCTTCTCTAAGTTTCACTTGTTCTTCTTTGAGGGCTTCTGGTGTGCTGCAGATAGTTTTGGCTCGATGGATAAGTGTTTTGATGATGCCAGTTTTCGTTGCTGATGGGTGGTTCGAATTGTAGTGAAGGTATAATCCTGTATGCGTAGCCTTCCTGTAGACTGTTGTTTGGATTCCGGCCCTAGTCCTTTGACACTTTACATCAAGGAATGGTAGGCACCCACTCTCTTCCATCTCCATGGTGAATCTAATGGATGGTTGGGATTGGTTCAGGTGCTCCAGGAATGCCTGTAGTTCTGTCCTTCCATGTTGCCAAATAATAAAGGTGTCATCGACATACCTCAACCATAGCTTGGGCTGCTTCTCGAAACTCCTCAGTGCATGTTCTTCGAACCATTCCATGTAGATGTTGGCGATGGTTGGTGATAACGGGGAACCCATAGGCAATCCATCTTCTTGCATGAAGAACCGGTCCTTCTCCTGAAAGTAGCAGTTCTTGAGGCAACATTCAAGTAAGTCCATGATTGAGTCTATTGGCAGCTCCGTCCTCTCCATCAGGGTTTCGTCTTCAGTAAGTTTCTTTCTCACTATGTTGAGAGATTCGTCTAGTGGTACGTTCGTGAAAAGGTTTTCAACGTCGAAACTTACTAAGCGATGTTCTGGCCCAAGTTCCATGGATCCTATGATTTCGACAAAGTGCTTTGAGTTCTTGACGTGCGATGATGTTTTTCCCTCCAAAGGCTGGATGATTGGTAGAAGGAATTTTGATAGTGCTGCTGTTGGTGAGTTGCGCGAACTTGTAATCGGTCTGAGAGGTACTCCAGCCTTGTGTATCTTGGGTAGTCCATAGAGATGTGGTGGTTTGCTGTGATGTGGCGTCAATTTTCTCCTGGTCTCGGGTAGAATGTATTCAGCATGATCTCTGAGCGTGTTGTAAGTTTTCCTTTCTATTTTGGATGTTGGATCAGTAGGCAGTGGCCTGTATTTTCCCTTCGACAGTACTTCGTCGATTTTCTTGTTGTATTCCGTTCTGTCCATCAGGATGGTGGCATTTCCTTTGTCAGCTGGTAGAATGATGATAGATTTGTCGTCCTTAAGTGTTTTTATGATTCTCCTTTCGGATTCGTTGATGTTTTGTTTGATGTGTTGTGTTTTCTCAATTGCGGTTCTGACTTTCCATCGGAATTCCTCCAGTTGCGGTGTCTCTTTGCTGCCTATTGCTGACTCCACGGAACTGATGATATCTAGTACTGGCAACTTTTTTGGAGCTACAGCGTAGTTTAGTCCCTTAGAAAGCAATGTTTCCTCGACTGCTGTGAGAACTCTGGATGACAAGTTCACCACTGTTTTCTTGTTGGTCGTATCCTTCGGCAGCTGCTTCCTGGTAAGTTTGTTAAGTTTCTCAGTGTGCACCTTTTGGCCGATTCGTCTGATGTTGTCACAGTGTTTTTGAATCGAAGCAAAAATCGGCATGTGGTCCTCCTCGTGTGTGCATCTTCTGATTTCTTGAAACCTTTCTTCTGCGTCCTGCAGAAGTTGGGATTTCTTCCAACGATGATGGTTGATTTCTGACCTCACTAAAGCAAGGCTGGCCTTGTCAAGTATCTTCTGTGCTTGTTTCCCTGGGATTGGCGACTTCAGTTTAAAACCATTTGGTATAATCTTTAAGTCTCTGGCGTAACGTAGGAACTTGATGTGATCCTCTTCTCTGGTAATCTTCTTCATAGTCTTCTCGTATCCTCTGAATTTCCCATTGATACCGGGTCCGTACCGGGCTTCCAATGTTAGTTTGAAGTTGGTAGACAATGTAACTCGTTCCTCGAAGTTTCCTTGGACTTCCATCGTCTTGAAGTGGTTGATCTCACAACGTTTCAATAGCTGTGTATCTGCTATCGTCATCAGGTGAATGATAGGAAATTCAGAGTATCCGTCGTATTTATATTATACCCTTAACCGGTCATGCGTCACAGGTCATGGTCATTGGGTCTTATCTGGTCCAATCAGCGTTGTCGTCCCTGGAGGTTGGTTGCCGGTGATGCGTAGCGGCAGAGGCCGAAGAAGAGCTCTCCAAATATTTTTAATTTGGACGCTGGGCTCGCTTATTATATTTTCGTTCGAGATTATATAGGCTGTCTCTATGAATTTTCTTTTGTACCAGTGCTCCTCCTTGTGAATTGCTTTAGCCTGGTCCCAGTTGATATTATGCTGCTCGGTCCATGCGTGACTAGCCAGCCCAGACTTCGTTACCTCTCCCCTTTGAGTAGCTGTGCGGTGTTCCTTAATCCTGGTCTCCAGCGGTCGCTTTGTCTCTCCAATGTAAAGATTGCCACATTCACACGGTATGCTGTATATACAGTTATGTGGTATTGCTGGTACGTCGGGCCTCGTTCTTGTTATCATGCTCCTCAAGGTGTCGTTGCTTTTGAAGATTATTCTGATTCCATAGCTGTGTGCAATTCTTCTAAGCTTCTCCGACAAGCCTTTAGTATACGGTAAAAGTAGAGTTGCTACCGTGGTGTCCTCTTCCTGCCTAGGTGGTTTGTCCAGCTCTGCAAATGCCTTGGTAATGATCCTTTCCGGATATCCATTCGCCAAAAGGTCTTCTCTAAGTTTCACTTGTTCTTCTTTGAGGGCTTCTGGTGTGCTGCAGATAGTTTTGGCTCGATGGATAAGTGTTTTGATGATGCCAGTTTTCGTTGCTGATGGGTGGTTCGAATTGTAGTGAAGGTATAATCCTGTATGCGTAGCCTTCCTGTAGACTGTTGTTTGGATTCCGGCCCTAGTCCTTTGACACTTTACATCAAGGAATGGTAGGCACCCACTCTCTTCCATCTCCATGGTGAATCTAATGGATGGTTGGGATCCCCAACCATCCATTAGATCCATCCATCCATCCATCCATCCATCCATCCATCCATCGAGCCAAAACTATCTGCAGCACACCAGAAGCCCTCAAAGAAGAACAAGTGAAACTTAGAGAAGACCTTTTGGCGAATGGATATCCGGAAAGGATCATTACCAAGGCATTTGCAGAGCTGGACAAACCACCTAGGCAGGAAGAGGACACCACGGTAGCAACTCTACTTTTACCGTATACTAAAGGCTTGTCGGAGAAGCTTAGAAGAATTGCACACAGCTATGGAATCAGAATAATCTTCAAAAGCAACGACACCTTGAGGAGCATGATAACAAGAACGAGGCCCGACGTACCAGCAATACCACATAACTGTATATACAGCATACCGTGTGAATGTGGCAATCTTTACATTGGAGAGACAAAGCGACCGCTGGAGACCAGGATTAAGGAACACCGCACAGCTACTCAAAGGGGAGAGGTAACGAAGTCTGGGCTGGCTAGTCACGCATGGACCGAGCAGCATAATATCAACTGGGACCAGGCTAAAGCAATTCACAAGGAGGAGCACTGGTACAAAAGAAAATTCATAGAGACAGCCTATATAATCTCGAACGAAAATATAATAAGCGAGCCCAGCGTCCAAATTAAAAATATTTGGAGAGCTCTTCTTCGGCCTCTGCCGCTACGCATCACCGGCAACCAACCTCCAGGGACGACAACGCTGATTGGACCAGATAAGACCCAATGACCATGACCTGTGACGCATGACCGGTTAAGGGTATAATATAAATACGACGGATACTCTGAATTTCCTATCATTCACCTGATGACGATAGCAGATACACAGCTATTGAAACGTTGTGAGATCAACCACTTCAAGACGATGGAAGTCCAAGGAAACTTCGAGGAACGAGTTACATTGTCTACCAACTTCAAACTAACATTGGAAGCCCGGTACGGACCCGGTATCAATGGGAAATTCAGAGGATACGAGAAGACTATGAAGAAGATTACCAGAGAAGAGGATCACATCAAGTTCCTACGTTACGCCAGAGACTTAAAGATTATACCAAATGGTTTTAAACTGAAGTCGCCAATCCCAGGGAAACAAGCACAGAAGATACTTGACAAGGCCAGCCTTGCTTTAGTGAGGTCAGAAATCAACCATCATCGTTGGAAGAAATCCCAACTTCTGCAGGACGCAGAAGAAAGGTTTCAAGAAATCAGAAGATGCACACACGAGGAGGACCACATGCCGATTTTTGCTTCGATTCAAAAACACTGTGACAACATCAGACGAATCGGCCAAAAGGTGCACACTGAGAAACTTAACAAACTTACCAGGAAGCAGCTGCCGAAGGATACGACCAACAAGAAAACAGTGGTGAACTTGTCATCCAGAGTTCTCACAGCAGTCGAGGAAACATTGCTTTCTAAGGGACTAAACTACGCTGTAGCTCCAAAAAAGTTGCCAGTACTAGATATCATCAGTTCCGTGGAGTCAGCAATAGGCAGCAAAGAGACACCGCAACTGGAGGAATTCCGATGGAAAGTCAGAACCGCAATTGAGAAAACACAACACATCAAACAAAACATCAACGAATCCGAAAGGAGAATCATAAAAACACTTAAGGACGACAAATCTATCATCATTCTACCAGCTGACAAAGGAAATGCCACCATCCTGATGGACAGAACGGAATACAACAAGAAAATCGACGAAGTACTGTCGAAGGGAAAATACAGGCCACTGCCTACTGATCCAACATCCAAAATAGAAAGGAAAACTTACAACACGCTCAGAGATCATGCTGAATACATTCTACCCGAGACCAGGAGAAAATTGACGCCACATCACAGCAAACCACCACATCTCTATGGACTACCCAAGATACACAAGGCTGGAGTACCTCTCAGACCGATTACAAGTTCGCGCAACTCACCAACAGCAGCACTATCAAAATTCCTTCTACCAATCATCCAGCCTTTGGAGGGAAAAACATCATCGCACGTCAAGAACTCAAAGCACTTTGTCGAAATCATAGGATCCATGGAACTTGGGCCAGAACATCGCTTAGTAAGTTTCGACGTTGAAAACCTTTTCACGAACGTACCACTAGACGAATCTCTCAACATAGTGAGAAAGAAACTTACTGAAGACGAAACCCTGATGGAGAGGACGGAGCTGCCAATAGACTCAATCATGGACTTACTTGAATGTTGCCTCAAGAACTGCTACTTTCAGGAGAAGGACCGGTTCTTCATGCAAGAAGATGGATTGCCTATGGGTTCCCCGTTATCACCAACCATCGCCAACATCTACATGGAATGGTTCGAAGAACATGCACTGAGGAGTTTCGAGAAGCAGCCCAAGCTATGGTTGAGGTATGTCGATGACACCTTTATTATTTGGCAACATGGAAGGACAGAACTACAGGCATTCCTGGAGCACCTGAACCAATCCCAACCATCCATTAGATTCACCATGGAGATGGAAGAGAGTGGGTGCCTACCATTCCTTGATGTAAAGTGTCAAAGGACTAGGGCCGGAATCCAAACAACAGTCTACAGGAAGGCTACGCATACAGGATTATACCTTCACTACAATTCGAACCACCCATCAGCAACGAAAACTGGCATCACCAAAACACTTATCCATCGAGCCAAAACTATCTGCAGCACACCAGAAGCCCTCAAAGAAGAACAAGTGAAACTTAGAGAAGACCTTTTGGCGAATGGATATCCGGAAAGGATCATTACCAAGGCATTTGCAGAGCTGGACAAACCACCTAGGCAGGAAGAGGACACCACGGTAGCAACTCTACTTTTACCGTATACTAAAGGCTTGTCGGAGAAGCTTAGAAGAATTGCACACAGCTATGGAATCAGAATAATCTTCAAAAGCAACGACACCTTGAGGAGCATGATAACAAGAACGAGGCCCGACGTACCAGCAATACCACATAACTGTATATACAGCATACCGTGTGAATGTGGCAATCTTTACATTGGAGAGACAAAGCGACCGCTGGAGACCAGGATTAAGGAACACCGCACAGCTACTCAAAGGGGAGAGGTAACGAAGTCTGGGCTGGCTAGTCACGCATGGACCGAGCAGCATAATATCAACTGGGACCAGGCTAAAGCAATTCACAAGGAGGAGCACTGGTACAAAAGAAAATTCATAGAGACAGCCTATATAATCTCGAACGAAAATATAATAAGCGAGCCCAGCGTCCAAATTAAAAATATTTGGAGAGCTCTTCTTCGGCCTCTGCCGCTACGCATCACCGGCAACCAACCTCCAGGGACGACAACGCTGATTGGACCAGATAAGACCCAATGACCATGACCTGTGACGCATGACCGGTTAAGGGTATAATATAAATACGACGGATACTCTGAATTTCCTATCATTCACCTGATGACGATAGCAGATACACAGCTATTGAAACGTTGTGAGATCAACCACTTCAAGACGATGGAAGTCCAAGGAAACTTCGAGGAACGAGTTACATTGTCTACCAACTTCAAACTAACATTGGAAGCCCGGTACGGACCCGGTATCAATGGGAAATTCAGAGGATACGAGAAGACTATGAAGAAGATTACCAGAGAAGAGGATCACATCAAGTTCCTACGTTACGCCAGAGACTTAAAGATTATACCAAATGGTTTTAAACTGAAGTCGCCAATCCCAGGGAAACAAGCACAGAAGATACTTGACAAGGCCAGCCTTGCTTTAGTGAGGTCAGAAATCAACCATCATCGTTGGAAGAAATCCCAACTTCTGCAGGACGCAGAAGAAAGGTTTCAAGAAATCAGAAGATGCACACACGAGGAGGACCACATGCCGATTTTTGCTTCGATTCAAAAACACTGTGACAACATCAGACGAATCGGCCAAAAGGTGCACACTGAGAAACTTAACAAACTTACCAGGAAGCAGCTGCCGAAGGATACGACCAACAAGAAAACAGTGGTGAACTTGTCATCCAGAGTTCTCACAGCAGTCGAGGAAACATTGCTTTCTAAGGGACTAAACTACGCTGTAGCTCCAAAAAAGTTGCCAGTACTAGATATCATCAGTTCCGTGGAGTCAGCAATAGGCAGCAAAGAGACACCGCAACTGGAGGAATTCCGATGGAAAGTCAGAACCGCAATTGAGAAAACACAACACATCAAACAAAACATCAACGAATCCGAAAGGAGAATCATAAAAACACTTAAGGACGACAAATCTATCATCATTCTACCAACTGACAAAGGAAATGCCACCATCCTGATGGACAGAACGGAATACAACAAGAAAATCGACGAAGTACTGTCGAAGGGAAAATACAGGCCACTGCCTACTGATCCAACATCCAAAATAGAAAGGAAAACTTACAACACGCTCAGAGATCATGCTGAATACATTCTACCCGAGACCAGGAGAAAATTGACGCCACATCACAGCAAACCACCACATCTCTATGGACTACCCAAGATACACAAGGCTGGAGTACCTCTCAGACCGATTACAAGTTCGCGCAACTCACCAACAGCAGCACTATCAAAATTCCTTCTACCAATCATCCAGCCTTTGGAGGAAAAACATCATCGCACGTCAAGAACTCAAAGCACTTTGTCGAAATCATAGGATCCATGGAACTTGGGCCAGAACATCGCTTAGTAAGTTTCGACGTTGAAAACCTTTTCACGAACGTACCACTAGACGAATCTCTCAACATAGTGAGAAAGAAACTTACTGAAGACGAAACCCTGATGGAGAGGACGGAGCTGCCAATAGACTCAATCATGGACTTACTTGAATGTTGCCTCAAGAACTGCTACTTTCAGGAGAAGGACCGGTTCTTCATGCAAGAAGATGGATTGCCTATGGGTTCCCCGTTATCACCAACCATCGCCAACATCTACATGGAATGGTTCGAAGAACATGCACTGAGGAGTTTCGAGAAGCAGCCCAAGCTATGGTTGAGGTATGTCGATGACACCTTTATTATTTGGCAACATGGAAGGACAGAACTACAGGCATTCCTGGAGCACCTGAACCAATCCCAACCATCCATTAGATTCACCATGGAGATGGAAGAGAGTGGGTGCCTACCATTCCTTGATGTAAAGTGTCAAAGGACTAGGGCCGGAATCCAAACAACAGTCTACAGGAAGGCTACGCATACAGGATTATACCTTCACTACAATTCGAACCACCCATCAGCAACGAAAACTGGCATCATCAAAACACTTATCCATCGAGCCAAAACTATCTGCAGCACACCAGAAGCCCTCAAAGAAGAACAAGTGAAACTTAGAGAAGACCTTTTGGCGAATGGATATCCGGAAAGGATCATTACCAAGGCATTTGCAGAGCTGGACAAACCACCTAGGCAGGAAGAGGACACCACGGTAGCAACTCTACTTTTACCGTATACTAAAGGCTTGTCGGAGAAGCTTAGAAGAATTGCACACAGCTATGGAATCAGAATAATCTTCAAAAGCAACGACACCTTGAGGAGCATGATAACAAGAACGAGGCCCGACGTACCAGCAATACCACATAACTGTATATACAGCATACCGTGTGAATGTGGCAATCTTTACATTGGAGAGACAAAGCGACCGCTGGAGACCAGGATTAAGGAACACCGCACAGCTACTCAAAGGGGAGAGGTAACGAAGTCTGGGCTGGCTAGTCACGCATGGACCGAGCAGCATAATATCAACTGGGACCAGGCTAAAGCAATTCACAAGGAGGAGCACTGGTACAAAAGAAAATTCATAGAGACAGCCTATATAATCTCGAACGAAAATATAATAAGCGAGCCCAGCGTCCAAATTAAAAATATTTGGAGAGCTCTTCTTCGGCCTCTGCCGCTACGCATCACCGGCAACCAACCTCCAGGGACGACAACGCTGATTGGACCAGATAAGACCCAATGACCATGACCTGTGACGCATGACCGGTTAAGGGTATAATATAAATACGACGGATACTCTGAATTTCCTATCATTCACCTGATGACGATAGCAGATACACAGCTATTGAAACGTTGTGAGATCAACCACTTCAAGACGATGGAAGTCCAAGGAAACTTCGAGGAACGAGTTACATTGTCTACCAACTTCAAACTACCTCTGCTAATTAATACAGCATCCGATTCACTTCCATCAATAACTACTTTCTGACATCTATGTGACAGATAGCTTCCAATAAATCCTATAACATTGTCTGAAAAGGAGTAAAATTTAAGCTTAGCTAAAAGCAATCCATGTTCTAATGTGTCGAATGCTTTACTGTAGTCCAGTAGAACTAGAACTGATATTTCACCCTTATCTAAAGATTGAATTATATCATCCAGCACCTTGACTAGAGCTGAGACAGTGCCGTGTCCACTCCTAAATCCCGATTGGCAGTCAGAGAACATATTATTTTGTATTAAATGATTTGTCATCTGTTTAAATATTAACCTCTCTAAGATTTTTGACAGCACTGGTAGTTTGCTGATGGGCCTTAAATCTGCATGCTGAACCCTATTTACGAGAACTACTTCAACTGAAGTGAAACCCCAGTTATACGGAATTTTATATGATAAATACTTACTACTTCGTGTACATTATTCTTCGCGTATGACAGTCAGTGCATGTTAAGAATAATAAGTTATTTTTGCACAACTGAAAACATCACTTTAACTTAAAAATGAACTTTATTACAAACAATAATAACAAATTTATGTATTTGTCAATTGATCAGATCTTTTTTAACGTATTCCTACAGTAAGTTGTCTAAATATGCGTTTTGTCAAATTTTGAGCAATATTGTGGTTGTAATTTTCTTTGGGTTTTCTATACAAGAATAATTCAACAGGTAAATGCGTTGTATTTTCAGTGGCTTAATCAAAAGAAAATTAAAAACGATAAAAGTGTCCGTAGAGTACCCTATATGTTGAAAACCAAAGTGTGTTTACACAGCACCGACTAACTCCGACTTCTATTGTATTAAGTATACGACCTGGAGACCAAACTCCAGAGCTGCTGAGTGGTACACCACGAAGTCTCCGCGTCCGAAGAAAGTCAGAATAAGCAAGTCAAGGGTCAAATCTATGCTCACCTGCTTTTCGGATCGTCCTGGTATAATTCACAGGAAATTCGTACCTCCTGAATAGACTTGAATACCTGTTTTTACGTGGACGTGCTTCCTGCCTGAAGCTAAACATCGCCGAAGGATGCTTCACCCCGACAACACCACCTTTCGTGGCCTCTAAATTTTTGCAAACATTGATGGTGCGCTATTAATTCTGCTTAAAATAAAAATTATTTTTTAAAACCCCAGTTATTTATAAGAAAATTTGTTCACTTGACTTTTTCAATTCGATATACGGTTTTCGCTTAAAAATATAAAAACTGTTTATCTGTACGGTCATAGCAATATGGTTAAAATACATTATTACCGCTCAGAGACAAATTCAGGTTATAAAATTTGCTTACATATGAATAGAGATTTTAAAAATGATTTTCATTTTAAGAGGAATCAGTAGCGCACAACATCTGCCAGATTCTGCACGAACGCCACTGGTGGAAATACATGAAATATGGTTTTGTGAAGCAATTTTCATATAAATATCTAGAGTGTTATTAAAGATATTAATATATATATATATATATATATATATATATATATATATATATAAACTTTATCGCACCTTAATATAAAGTTATATAATATAAAGAATAACACCAAAACATATTGATATTCAATTAGGAAACACCCTGTATAATCACGACTTCTATAATAAAACAAAATTTCAGTTTATCTGACCACTTATATTTTCCTTATGAATTTGTCCTCTAATTTTACAGGAACAGACACGGTTCGACTGAACAACTATGGCATGGGAGGCATCCAAGGGTTGGCTCAATCTTATATGATACTCAATTAGATTTTATAGATTTCGTTACGCTATTTCGTTCCTTTAGGTAAGAAATTGTTTTGTCATGAACAACTTTAAATAATTTAATATACCCTTTGCAGTTTATTAATTCGAAAAGACCTAAGAGATCTTTTCGAACAACTAGCAATATCTTATAGAAGTATGGCTGTGAATACAACTAAATTAAACGGTGTCAAGCCCAAGACTGACCAACCAAAGAAACCACATAAACTCGGTAAGTTTCCAGCAATCATTTCTTATGCATCCTTAATTTAATAACATTTTGTTTCAAAATTATAGCAATTATATTATGACATAAAGCGATAATAAATGCTAAGTCGAACATTAAAAGTATGTTGTCTTAAGAATTAAAAAAATATATAATTAGTTCGAAAAAAGAAATTTGAATTACTAATACATTCATATTTGCCCTACAATATTACAGGAAGTTCAGAATTAGCAAAAAATATAGATCAAACAGTTTTTGTTTTTATTCAATCAGAAATCCTTCTTAATGGGTATTATCCTGATTGGATAATTTTCCACCGAGAAAATTCATAAAATCTGATTTTTTCAAAAATTTATTACTTTCTGGTAATTAACATCTTCGTCAAAATGATAGCTAATGATGTTTAAGTTTATATGAGCACAATATGGATACTGTTGAATAAGTAATTTTGAAGTCATTCAAACGCCAAGTTGCGACTATTCAAATATCTGAAGTTAAATCCATAATTTGCTTAAAATCGTAACCCCTAAGCATCATTTAAAAACATTTCAAGGCTATTTGTAAGTCAAATCAAGACGTAATCGGAAAAAAATCATGTAATTGTACCAGGTTGGCCGCAATATCCGCTACCTTCCTTACCGGCTAGCTTGCGCCTCTATCACCTATGTTGTATAAAACACTTGTGGGTGTACAGGGTGTACACCCTCAAGTGTTGGACCTTATGCAGCTTTTTATTTTTTCTGTTATAACCCTTCACGTTAATTAAACAAAAGTAACAGTCGCTAGCATGATCTGTTGAAGATCTCCATATCATTGGTTTAGAAAATACCTGCTTGTTACTTTTATCAAGGACAATGCGGCATTCCGTACATTCACTTTTGGGAGAATATGAGTTATCCAACTAGCTTGTATCAATATTATACAGTTGGTTATATTTTATTTCCATACAATCTGGAAACAAAAACTTTTGTTTTTGTGAAACAAACTTCCCACAAACAACACAAAAATTGTTCACGTAAACACGACATGACGAATTTCTTGTAACATTGAACTATATAAAAGCCAAGTTTTCCACCTCTGTAGAACTACGGTTGCTTGATGGCGACGCCTACAGGCCCGTTTTCCCACCCTGACTGGGTTTCTGGAAGCCTGTCTCGTTTTTTTGGTTTAGACTTTTTTGAGCTTTTTTGTATCTGTATTCAAATGAATGAACAATCTCTAGGAAAGGTGGTAGGTTCAAACAAACTATTGATTCTGGTTCGGGGATCTCAAAAACGTACTCATGAAATTTTTCACATTTTTTCCACCGTTATTTCTTAGCTTGGCCTTCAAATGACATCAAAATGACCTTGAATCACGTATAGGAGAGGTGATAGGTTCAAAAAAACTACGGATTTGGGTTGAAAAACGTACCTTTGAATTTGTTCAGATTTTTTCCACGGTTATTTCTCTACTTGACCTTGAAGGTGATATGATGGAGCTTAACCGACCCACTCACCGTATTTAGCGACCCTAAAAACCTACTAGGACCAGTCGACGTTCAGTGCATTTGCATAGATCAAATGTTGACCTGTGTTATATACGAGATGGCATAAGCTGTTTGCTGTTAAATTTTGTCACATTAAAAATCTGTATTAACTATATTTTCAGGATCTAAATCAGACGGTAAAAAAATAGCCAATGTAAAATTCTATATTAAAATATATGGCAATACCACCGGGATCTAATTTACACTCTGAAACATGTTTAAATTTAATATAGACTTTTTTCTTCAATTTATGTGACTTTTCGACAATTTCGTGATTTATTGGCTTTCGGTGATTTTATGAAAAACGAAACATTGCATATCACAGAAAAATATATGGCACAATCTCGAAATATTTCCATAATATATGGGTGTTTAAATTATTCAATTCGATTATGTCGTTTTCGTGAAATTAATGAGTATTTCATAAAATTAGCTGTGACGTAATTTTTCCGATTTATCTGAAAACGGTAAGCTGCGTAGAAAAATATATGGTACCAACTCGAGACCTTCCTTAATGTAATATGAATCATTCAAATCGGTTGTGGTTTTCGAAAAATCGATTAGCAACTTACACTTAGAATGTGGTGGAATCACATTTTCTACCCTATCTCAGCATCCTTCGTAATCGATTTTTCATCAGAATAATGAACTACCACATGAAGACAGAATTAAGGTAATCAGACTGCTCACAATTGAAAATATCGAGCACAACATGGGTGCAGTAGTGATGAATTTGCCCTATTTACCATGCACTACCATCGGTCTTATAATCCCTAACAAAAGAATTCATAGCAG
The DNA here is from genome assembly GCA_034190945.1 of Octodonta nipae. Lineage (NCBI taxonomy): Eukaryota > Metazoa > Arthropoda > Insecta > Coleoptera > Chrysomelidae > Octodonta > Octodonta nipae. The sequence continues at coordinate 56,003,774 of CM067218.1, read as the reverse complement.
AATCTGCTGCCCCTGTGTGACGATCAACATCGCATAATAATTTTATACTTCAAAATTATGCGTTTTGCAGGCAAAATCAACAATAATATTTATCAGGAAAGGTAAACTATGCAAATTTATTGTTTACGTAATTTTTTACAATAATAAATGTTGAATTGTCAAGGAACAGAAGTTGTAAGGTAATTAAAAAAATTACTGATAATATTTTCTGGACGTTACCTATTAAACAGGGTAAGAAGTAATTCTATCAATGGAAAAATATCGTGAGAAACAGAACAAACCAGTAAATTGTATGAAATTTTAAATATGATTCTTGTTAAAGTGAGTTAGGAACGGGAGTGGTACCTTCTGTACAACTGTGTAAAACCTTAATGTTTAAAAACTCCAATATACTAATATTTGCTTTCAGGTTTACTAACTAGGAATAGCCGCGCCGAATTGGATGGCGCAGTAATTAATACACAAAAGAAAATTTTTGATGCCATTGCTGCAGCAAGTATATTCACTAATTGTGCGGGAATCGATACAAACAACTCCCAAGTAATTACAATGTCTACATTCACAAAATTTTTGGAAACTAGACAAATGGAAGTTTGGACAGAAGAACAAGTAAAAGCCTTAATTTATGTAAGTAAACTACTTAGTACAGATTTTTTTAATTATAACGCTTCCAAATCTAATCTAACCTTATCCCCATAACTTTCGCATTTTCAGCAATTATTTATTCAAAGATCGTTTGTATTGCCTTTTAAGTTAGCATTATTATTACCTCTGTTTTAGGCGATAACGGTAAAGTGGCACATGTTCTTCCACTACCCCTATTATAATGATGATTTCATAATCATAATGCTATGTTGCTATAATTATATTCAAACACTGGGTCTAATTTAGACAACTGCTCAAGTCTGTTAAAAGATAATGTTAAACTTCTTTGATCTTTTCTCTATTCACCGGTTTTCTCTCCAAACTTAAGTTTGTCTAATTTGCTCTCAGAATTGTTCAATGCCCTCAAAAAATTTAAAGGCGTCGGACCAACGAACATCTAAAGTGCCTCCTTTTCCTGAGAATATGAAACAATTTAGTTAAAATTATTATACAAAATACAACCCTATCTATATCAGAAAATAATATATTTCACAAGCCGGCAGACATGTTTGTGAGCCCCACACATGTAGTTGATATTATGGCATTAAAAGTATATCTCATAAAAATTGGCATTTGGTGTAAAAAAAAATTATTTTTTCCTGTTTACTCATTGAAAAATTGCAACTTGTGCGGCAATATTAGTTTAATATTCTCATTTGTAAAGCGAATAAACATCGCAAAGACGATTTCAGCAGGCTTCACAAAATTTTGTGATGCTATCATTAATTTTTTGTGATAATTTTCCCAACAACTAACTGTAACTATATGCTTCATCGTCTAATTTATTTGCCCTGATGAGAAGCACTAAAAATGTATTTGTTTTTGATAATGATGAAAATGCGAACAAATGGAAAAATTCAAAAATATACAGGGTGGTGCAACCAAGATGTATATGTGAGAAAACGGTGAGGAATTTCGAAAAAAAAAGTTTGAATGTTATAGGTAGTCAAACACTCTATGTTTTAAATTCATAGTTATAATACAGAGTGGTACGAAAAAATCGTGGAGAACCAAAATTTTACTCTTTTAAATGGTACACCTAGTATATAGTTATTACAGTTGATTCAGTTATTCATTACGACCATCTTAAATTATTGGGTTTAAAACGTATATTATAAAAATGGGGAGCGGTTAAAACAATTAGATGAGGGTATAGAAAAACAAATATTCCTCTAAGGAGTTGAATATGATACTAAAAACTGTTAGCCAGGAAGACATTATGTTTTTTGAACGATAGTAATAGAATCTTTAATACAAAAATAAAATATACAGAGAGTTCCAGTAAAAAAATAAGTCCAGGTCGTATTTGTAAAACTGGAACACCATCTATAAGAGTAAATAATTTTAAACACATTACATGCGATTATTTTATACAAGGATATATAGCGTTTTTTTGGGATATTTGGTTTTTCCATACCTTCTACATATTATTTTTTTCTAATGGCTTAACTTTGAGAATTTTTTCAACATTAACCGCTTCCCATTTCCTTAGTATAAGTTTTAGACCCAATAAACACTATATCAAAACGATGCTAATGAATAGAAAAATTAACTAGAATAATTATATACCAAGTGTTCGATTTAAGAAAGTGAATAATTTTAAAACAGCGTGTCTGATTCACAGTTTTTTTACAGAAATTAACCTCATCTGGGTCGCACCACCATGTATAATGTGTTTAAAATGTTAAAACTGTCACTCTACAAGCACAACCTACAATCTGAGGAGTTAAAGCTAACTGGTCTAAAAATATATATAAATAACTAAATCTAATCGAGCTAATGCTTTTACTGACTCTATTAACGTTCGTTGTTAGAATATTTCCATAAATTTACCTCAAATTATTCTTTAACAGAAAATCTAACAATTTTATGCGGTTTATTTCAAGCTCTGTAATAAAAAAATAGTATAACCCTTTTTAACAATCAGTTCTCAACACGAACATATTTTGAAACACTGATATTTCAGGACATGAACTCTTACCGAGCCATTAGTCATTAGTAGTGCTAATTTATACGAATAGTTGAAAGTTCGAAAACCCTATTGTCGGACCTTTCTTTATCGTACAAGATCAAAATAATTTTTACTAGTTAGCAATAAAATAATATTGTTTCCTTTTTTCCAGCGGCATGAGCCAGACTCCACATTGCGTGCACAACATTGTCTTTCATTCGAAGGGTTTGCGAGATATCTCATGGACAAGGATAATTACGCATTCGTACCCGAAAGAGAAGTTCCTATAGAAAACGATATGATCCGCCCTATGTCCACGTATTATATTGCTTCGTCTCATAATACTTATTTAACTGGTCATCAGCTCAAAGGAGAATCGTCAGTGGAGTTATATAGTCAGGTATTTATTTTTATGCTAAATAAAATTTTCTACAAGTATGATACACTTCACAAAGTTCTTGTTGCAAATTCAATATTATTTCTTAAACGACTCTACATATAAAATTGTTTAAAGGTTAAAAAATCTATGATTGTCTACAGAATTGTATGTGACTGCGTACATTGTTCTACATAAGTCAGTTTGTCAAATACAATCAATTTTCGAAGAATAGAAAATAAATAATAATTCACATTTAAAAAAGAACCGACTTCAACTGAATTGCAATAAAAACCGTTTATAAACCATGTGCAATCAACCACTATTTAGTGGTTTTTTATCTGATTTAAGAGGTATACAATTCTATTGATTATTTTAGTTTATTCTTATCTCTGTCTAATTTAAATGCTTTTTCTATATGTTTCACATATTTTTAACTTTTTTCTAATTCACCACATGTTACAACAACACTGTATATGCTTCTGTGTATTAGCCACCCAATATAACCTAAATCTTTTTCTATATGTTTCACACATTTTTAAATTTTTTCTAATTCACCACATGTTGCAACAACACTGTATATGCTTCTGTGTATTAGCCACCCAATATAACCATAAGTTTTCTATCCATTTCTCAACCAGCCTGTACAATGATAATTCAACTCCACACGATGTTGCAACCGCCATGATATTTTTAAAACCACCCTGTGCAAGTATAAATTCTCTCCACCGTAATGCCTGTCTCCTCTTAACTATTGTTTAAATCACCTTGTATATATATAATATATGTCAAATATTCTATACATGCAACTGCTCATGGTCTACGCCAGTGGTCGGCAAACTTAGACAAAGAGCCAAATATGAACATTAAAACAATTTTTAAAAAAATGGGAGCTAAATCAGCTTGTTTAGTAAATTGTTATTACACTAAATAATTAGTACACTAAATAAAACTAAATTTTACACTTAATAAATATTTATTAATGCAAACAATGTGCTGGCATCTCACTTGTTTGAAAGTTTGACAAGTCAGGTTTGTATGTTGTTGTTTTCAATTTTAGGGATGATTCCAAATTCTCATTAATAAGACGACTTCTCTTGATACTGAGCGTTTTCAGCTGATCGTTGAAACTGATCATGTCTTCCTTTTCCAGGTCGTTCAAAGCAGACCACTTGTGTTGTGAATTAAGATCACATTTATTCTTCTGGAATATTTCCAATTCAACACAAAGACATTCGAATTGAATATTGATCACCACAATAGATTTCAGGACTTCAAATATTTTAAATCGTCTCTCGACTTTTTTTTCTGAATGCATTTGAAATTAACATAATTTAAGATGAGTTTTCTATTTCGAATATAATTATGATCCAAAAAGCATTTGGAGAATTAGACTTACTTAGAGATACAAGAGGATCAAGCTCTACAATTATAATATAACTCGAGGCCGATAACTGAATTTTGGAAATTTGTACCGAAATCGAAGTATCCTGAATTAAAAAAGGTTGCTTGTCAAATCATTTCAGCATTCGGAACAACGTACTTTATGTGAATCATTTAATTCCACTTTAACTGAGAAGTACTATTACCAATTATTCACCAAATTTTAAAGAATTATCAAGAGGATTAAAACAAATATGTTTAATTTTTAATATTTAAATTGAATAGACATATCTAATTATGGCTCGCGAAAAATTTAAAATTTTGAAAAATGGCTCGGACTATCAAGGAGCTTGGCCACCCCTGGTAGATTAATTAATATTTTGGTGAGGATATGTTATGTATCTTACCTGATTTCTTCTCCTGTGGTGAACCGGTCTTGTTTAATAGAGTATATATCCGGATTGGTGAAACCTCAAATTTGGTAAAAGAATTATATTGGTAAAGTGTTGAAATTTGTGAATGAACACATGCGTGCATGGAAATCGACCAATATCCCTAACATATTGGTCGATTTTTTAAAAACTCCTTATGGATGTATATAGTTTTTTAACGTTTAATTTATTAAAGAAGATCCATAGGTGTTCTCATATACTTTTCTGCGACTTGCAACTTGCAGTTTTGCAGAAAATCCCCGAAAATTCCAATATTCTTATCAAAAATGAAAATTTTTCCATTTTGGTGTCACATTCTCCCTGCCTAATAGAAAATTCAGTGACAACACATGTCAAACTCTAAACTGCTATTTGGTGCGTTTATACACAGGGTGTTTAGTTATAGCAAACAAAATCACAAAGTAAAGAGATAGAAGGAGTTGCATTTATATGATGATTGAAATATAGGACGGAGTAGAATGATATTGGTCCATAGGCAGCCGTATGTACAGCATGGTTGGGATGTAGCGTGGACTGAACGTTTGGTGGTATAAAAATGTTGGAAAAAATGTGGAATTAAAATTATATAGGGTGATTAAAAAACTGTTATATGATGTGAACGTAAACAAATCATATACAGGATGGTTGAAATATATGCTGAAGTTGAATTATATTTATACAATATGACTAAAAAATTATTTATTTCATAGCCCATAAGATGTTGCATAAAGTGTGGAGAGAAATTAATGTTACATACGGTGATAATATAAAATGTTAAAAATGAAAAAATTTATGGGGTAGCCACAAGGAGTTATTTACGATGGTTGAAATATAGGACGGATTTGACTCCGTAAATATGAGCTGGATTCTACTCCTTCCTATAATTTACAGAAGGCAGCTAACAAATTTATTCTTGTACGTAAGCAGTCGTATGTACCGAATGATTGGTACATAGGGTGGAGTGGAATTATCTATTGTTATATAGGGTTGTCAAAAAAAGTTGAAAAAAGGTTACGTGGCGTGGTCCATAAGGCATAAATATATTTTGGGCTTATTAAGTCAACACGTACCAGCACATTTTATTTCTAAACATTTACCTGTCAATTTAAACGAAAATGTGTCATTGTGTAATGCTGGGGCTTTCGATGTTACCTGGTCCTGTCTATTAAGGTTATACATACAAAATAAAAAATAGAGAATGAAAACTACCTGAGTTCAAAAAAATAAAAAGTTGAAAATAAAACATTTTTTTAAAAATATACATAACCGACTTCCACATATTACTAAAAAGCTGAAAATAATTATAACAAAATACAACTCTAGCAAATAAATAACACATTCAATGTTGTTAGCTACCTACCCAGAAAGTAAAAAATGTAAACATTAAAAGGTGCTCATTCTGTACAAATTAATTACCTACCAATCTAGTATATTTTTGAAGTCGGTGCCAAGCAACAATTAAGTTTCACGAAGTAGTAGGTAAGTACGCAATGCAGGATTTTAGATTTGCAAATCAATTTTAACAGCTGCAACCAAATAGAGAATGCCACAAATAATATAACAAAACAAGTGCAGGACGCAACAGAAATTGAGAAAATTCTAGAAATAAACAAAAGAGATGACGCCCTACATCTAACTAACATGTGTGTTTGTATACGTCTGTGTAGATATATACGTTCGTGCGAGTTTGTGTATGTGAGTGTAACATACATCTATCTGGTCTATTCGTTTTATAATTTATGTCTATAAACTTTATAAAAATAATTACAGCAAATACGTTTAAAAGATTACATAAAGAGGTACTGAAAAAGCATATCAGTACCAAAAGGATTAACAGTTAAGGCCTACTAATAATACCGGTACCGGTAATAACCCATTACAAAATTCATGGCTCCGACAATAAAATTAAAATACAAATCGTTTGCAGTATTAGATTCAAGCAACTATTTCAAAGTCTAACATAACATATTTTTTTTGTTAAGTGTGTAAAATTTTATGCGTCTATTGTATTGGGTTAAAGTTGTCATTAACCTAATTCTTATAATAGGGATCCTATTGAATTCATTAGCGGTCTTTAATATATGCTTTCTTTGCGTGCTTGCGTTGTCTAAAAAAAAATTGTTACTTTACTTTATTAATATAATAACCTAAACTATTGTCAAATGTAATTAGTCGTAGCAAGAACTTTGTTTCTTTGGAACAAAAACCAAAAGAAAAAAAACTTGAGATAAATAGTTAAACTACTGCAATACAAGTCGGTAACATATGCAGCTCACTGAGATAAAACTTTCTAGGTTTTACTGACAGGCTGCAGATGCGTCGAGCTGGACTGCTGGGATGGGGACGACGGCTTCCCCATGATCTACCACGGCCACACCTTCACTACGAAAATCCCTTTCAGTGCTGTTGTAGAGACCATTGATAAGAACGCCTTCGTAACGTCTTCATATCCTGTGATTTTATCGATAGAAAATCATTGTTCTTTACAACAACAAACCAGAATGGCCCACATATTTCAAAGGATATTCGGAGACAAACTAGTAACAAGTTTTCTCTTCGAAGCCGATTATAGTGATGAACCATCGTTGCCTTCTCCGGAACAATTAAAAAATAGGATACTAATAAAAAATAAGAAATTAATAATGGAAGTGCCTGCGCCATTGAACGTCGCCCCTATAACTTCGACTCCCGTCAGACCTGGTTCCGGAATGCGTCATTCTGTACCAGGAAGGACTAGTTCAATCATAAGCAACACCAGTAGCAGTTCTTTTAATGACGATTTTAGTGATGATGATTATGATGACGAGGATGACGAAGATAACATAGAAGGTAAGTGGTCAGATTTATTATAGAGGTTTAGCAAATCTATGTTTCCCAAAAGCTTAGTATCCTGCAAAATGTCATTCGCACGATGCACAAAGTGATGATAACATTAGAAAATAGAGTCAAATATCCGAAAATATCGAATCATCTTTGCAAATTAAATGCACGGGTCTCCCGCGATCTATTAGAGCTGAAGAAACGATCCAAGAAATAAGCGCTTCGGTTCGCCAAAATCACAATACATTCTCGTACAACGTCAAGATTTACTTCTAAAAGGCTCTAAAAGCTAGTTCGTTGAAGAACTGAAGGACACTGATAACGCTCTGTAAATTAAATGCACGAGAGGTTCACTAAATTGTCGCTACTGAGCAAACATAGTGATCGCTTCATAGTCCAATGGTCATAGTTTGAGTTGCAATGTCTGATAAAGACACCATGAGCCGGTATACGAATTATTCCCAAGGTGATTTCTGATAGAGTCACCATTTTCTGCCCTCCCCGGAGTTCCGATCTTAGTCCACTTGATTATCTTTTATGAGTATACCTGAAAGGTAAGGTTTAAAAGAACAAACCCACGTAGTAATTAGGCACACATCATAAATGTCATCAGTCTCGCGAAAATTATGTCAACGCATTCTTCCAAAATAATTTTGCAATTCAGTATCTGTAAGTAAAACTTTGACTACTCAGAGTTTTTATTTTATTTAACTAACAGGCAGCAAATACTTTTCTGGGACTCGTTATACAGGGTTCTTCAAACTGTATTGTACGTTAGGCGTGTGGGTTTGGTGCGTTTCTGAAAAATGTAGAAGAGGTAATGACCTATATCGTTACGTCATACCCATGAATCTCTCTCGTAGGAGGCGATTGTGGCTTTAATCTTTTTGATCTTGGTACCCAGATATCAGTTATCTATTTACTGAATGGTTTATATACAATCATATTTACAGCATGGGACTGCCTTGGATTTCCGGCTATATATCTAACCTAACAAATATTCACTACTGGTGCCTCCCTAGTTACTTAAAGCGTCTTTAATCAATAGGAAAACATTTATCCTTAATTTGAAGAAAATTAGCTTTAGGTAAAATTCAAAATTACTCAATATTTTTCTTATTTAGCAAAAGAAAAAATTCATATGGATGGAAAAAATGTAAAAAAGGAAACTATAGAATCTACTTTTTATAAACATATAATTTTATTAAAATTTCCTCCAAGGTGCAGTATTTTTACGTTATGATACTCGTTGTTCTTTATAAGCAATTTTCAAGAACAGTTTAAATATACGAATAAATTTTACTGTCGATTAAAATGTTCGTCTCAAAAATATGTACCAGACATAGACAGTAGAGCTTTATATAAGCATCTATTCTGCTAATACAAATTTTGGGTAGCAATACTGCCTATACTTGCATACCTCTGGAGAACATTAGCTTAGGAAATTAGCAGTTAATGTACATGCCTTGATTTTTTCAGTTATATCGGAAATTATCGGTGCACATTGATTTTAATTCCCAGATCTACTTAGCTAGGTGTCGGATAGGCAGTTCTCTACGACCCAAGTAGAGGATAGGCCTGTTTCAGGGAATCGAACATACGCGAGCTTCGACTCTTTCACATATCACAATACAGGGAATGAGTTGTCCCTAACTTAAAACATTTCCACGAGCAAATATCACTTCTAATATTCCATCCCAAAAACCTACCAACTCGCCTGGAAAAAGCGTGGTGTTTTAAATGCGTAAATACTCCTCATGAAAACAAAGTCATAAACAGGCTCCCTACAATTTCGGAGTCAATGTAGTGTCAAAAATTGCAAGCAAGCATTGGGTGCTAAGAATCACCGGGTTGCAGGCCACAAAAGAAAATCAAAAATTGCGATAGGAACCGTAAAATTACGAAGAACTCAAAAAGATAAAATGTTTAATTACAATCCCCTTTACGTTCACAGTAAACCCTACTAACAAACCAAATCTTGTGTGATATTGCAGATTTTGTAGTCGTCAAGTCTCGCGCATCTGTATTATACGTACACGCAGTTGAAACATTATAATTCCCTACAAACTAATTTTTCTTTTCAGTAGAGAAAGCAATACATGGGATTAATATTAACGATTCACCAAGACCGTATGGTATGCCTCACGCTGTTTCAAAGACGAGTTCACAGAAGAGGCCGCAACAAGATGATAAGCTTAAAAAGAAGAGCAGTCAAATATCCAAAGAATTATCTGATATGGTTGTCTACGTACAGGTAAAAAATTATTTTTCATTTATCTTCATTTTATTATTTATTATTGATTTTCAAATTCTTCAAAAATAAGAAAAGTATATTTTCTTGATAGTTGTACGTAGTATAGTGACACAATAATTTAGTCACAAACCTTAATATCTCAACCATTAATATTTTCTAGCATTAAAGTTTATGATTGAAAACTTACGCAAATTTTTACAAGTTAGTTTTTAATCTGTTAAGAAATCACTGTCATCAAAAAGCATTATTCTATCTATAATGACGCTTAATATAAATTTGCATTCAACAAACCATAAACTGTGAAAATAGCAAATCCATTTATCTTTGTTTATAATAGCAATACAAAGCTTGAAAGTTGTTTACTGAGTTCCAGAAATTAAATTAGCTTCCTTGTGTTCGACGATCCGTAAGACTTTTGACCTTTCCTCACCTTTTACGAGACTGCTGCCTTCTTGTTTAATATTCAATGCTCGACTTGCTCCTAAACTTTTTCCGTTTATTTACATTTTCAAGCAAAAAACAAGTGCAGCGCCTTGTAAAGCATTGCTGACACGCAAAATTCAATTACAAAGTTTATCGAACAAAAACGCTGAGTTCTTTAGCATTCTGTCTCCTCAAAATGTGGTTTTATACCACAGCAGTTGTAAACTAAATACCTAACAAAACTGAACTGTGTATACGTGATCAAAGAGAGAATTCCGCAGTAAAACTTGACTTTATGGAGTTGCATAATGCCATAAAAACCAGTTCTTAATTTCATTCGTTAATATATTTTCACAACATTTAATGTGACAATACTAATATAGAAACTAATTCTCTCAATAAACAAACGGTTAGCAAAAATCAGTTCAACTAAATGTTCGACTGCTAGTATAAAAAAAGTACCAAAATTTCTAGTATTGTACCAGAAACAATAAAAGTACTCTAGCACTAGAAAGTAGTAGTGGTGTTCAGCTGATGTGCGAGTGACTCATCAAACGTTAGCCTAAGAAAAATAGTGTAATATTAGTTGTGAAATTTTGGTGTTAAAATACAGAAAATTATCCTGTGAAGTAAATTTAGTGATTTGAAACACAGACATTTTATAACATTGTTGTCAGAAGTAGGATTACGTGGATTTAAAAACTAAATTTGTTTATGGCGACAACTAATGGTGCTAAGGAGGAGTCTACCAAAAAATGTAAAATAGTCACAAATAAACTTTCAACAGTTAAATAAAATACTGAAAAAACGAGATAAAAAGGAGACGCAAATTGGAGAAGAAATTCAACAAAGGTTAGTAGTAACTTTTCTAGAAAATTAGAAAATTTTATAACCAGTATGAATGATGTCTCTAAATTACAAGGTGAGCTCAAAATATCGGAGGAAACGACAAAAGATGAATTAAAAATAAAAAAGGAACAATTTAAACAATTAACGCAATTAGTAATTCAAGGGAACAAAGTAGTTGATTAGGGAATAAAGATCATTGAATCGGACATAAAGGTAATAAATGAGGCGAGTAGATGCAAAAGGGACATTATCCACTTTTTTTAATTGAGTTATTGGTACAGCCATATTGTGGAAGTAATTATGCCTCTTGTAGCAGTAGGATTTTACGTCAAAATTATACTGTGAAGTTGAACATTGAATACTGGGGGTACTACTAAAGGTACAAGTAATTTATAAGTTTTCCTTTGTTTCTGTGTTTATTTTTATGTGGATAATGTCCCTTTTGCATCTACACGCCTCAAATGATTCTAAACAGTTCAATGGATGTACTCGAACATAAAGTCAAACATGACATCCCTATAAAGCACAATTTAAACTCAGCCCTATACAAAATCAAACGGAAGGATTCGTTCATAAATCCACCCTATTGGCCTATGTACAAAAGACAGTTGGAAGCAGTCTCTACAATTAACGGTAAGAGGTCCAGCGTTAGAACACATTCAGTGCAATCCAGTGGATGAACAAGGTATCTTCGACAAAGTAATTACAATCCTACATAAAATATATGACAGCCAATCACTGAGTCTAATATACCAGGTGCAACTCAGGGAAAAAACACAAAAACTTGATGAAGTCCACAAAAATTCGAAGCAGACATTACCAGTTTAACACAAATTGTGTACCCAGGCATACCAGAGGAAGTTAAAGACCAATTGGTCGCACACAACTTGATAAATGGTAATAAAAATATCTAGGTTCAACGATATATGGGACGTAGTTGTATAAGGAAAAGTAATGAAGTTATGCGGCGTCAAACGCTAATAATACACCATCAGCCCTCAGAAAAGAACATATGCGACAGATTCGTGTACAGTGTAAATGAAGACCGGACAACAGAGCAATGTGTACACGAACAAATGACTGACCCAAATATTGAACCAATCCACTCAAGAAGAGACCGGCACCCAGGCCAAGATGGGACGAGGTAACTAGTATTTGGGGTACTGAAGTCATTGTAGACCCAATGGGGGTCCTTAAAGGTAGACAATGGAATGTGGAAGAGAATTTGGGAAAGCATTGACTAAGACCGAAAGAAAAAGGTGCCAGCCGTCCTGACATACTGTAGGTCGTCTGGATATGAATGAAACGCTGAATAAAATTCGCCAACGATATTACTCGGTAAACTATTTCGAAGACGTCACAACCTGGTGCCGTAAATGTGACACCTGTCTAGCCAATAAGAGCCCGACAACAAAGACCAAAATCGGGACGATCAGAATTAAACGTGGGGGAGGGGGGTCAGCTAATGTGCGAGCATCAAAGTGTTAGTGTAAACGAAATAGTGAATATCCATTGTAAATTTTCGGTGTGGAAATAAAGATGATTATTTTCTGGAGGAAATTAGTGATTTGAACAGAAACTTATGGCAGTAATTACTTTCTACTGAAGTAATAAAACTACATCTTAAATGATAAAATAAAGTAACAAATTATGTTAACAATAACTGTTTTAGAATTTTTGTTGCTCTATTTGCAACTTTTATTTACAATTATATGTAAATATAATTATGAAGTGATTACAAAATATTATCATTTACAGAAGCACTCTAGTTTACATACAAACTACGAAATATTTGAATGGAAGAAGAAACACAACTAAAACATCGAAATACAGTTCTGAAATGCATACTTAAATTATATTAAAAACGAAGATAGCAAACAAATTGAAAACATTCCACAAAGATTATTAAACCAATATCTACAATACAAATAACAAATAAAATAACACAATTATCGCCCAAGGCAGAACATCTTCACGTCCAGTGTGATATAAAAAAGTTTATTAATTTTGTTTGCAGATGATACTGTCAGTTGTTGATGGGGATACAATTGAAGAGGTACAATTAAAGCTGGAGATACAATTAAAGGTTTTGAGGAATGGTTATGAGTGAATTATTTGTTTGAGATTACCAAAAATACATCATTTTAAGTTTTACCTATTATTATAATCCCAATGATAAACAAAGTAAGAATCACACCATGAACTGTTTAGATTTTAAAATATGTATACAGTTTTTGTGCTCAGGTAAAACTATTAAACCTTTAATTTCAATTTGACATTTTGTTATAATCCTGTAGTTAGAAGGGACATATCGTAAAATTTACATCATTCAGATTAATGCACCAACTGCAGACAGTAATTATGTTGAAGAACATTTATGAGGAGCTGCAAAATGCTGACCATAACTTGAAGCGATGACATGAACGAAGTGATGAGCGACTTGGTCACGGAAAGTTTTCTAGTCTAATAGGAGACTTGGGCCTGGGACAAAGCAACAACACGGGAGACAGACTATACCAATTCTGCCGAGATAATTCCATGGTCGTATGTAACATATGGTTTGATCTTCCAAAATTGCGATAATTGACGTGGGGATCCCCACTCGAAGAAGAAGGATAATGTATCTTATCCAGAAATAAAATCAATTATATCACAATAAATAAACTGTACAACAATTTGGTTAAAAATGTAACTGCTTATCCGGAAGCTGATGTAGGGTCGGATCAAGGACAGTACATAAAGGATTGCTTGTGATCAATGTTAAAATTTTTTCGAATAAAACCGAACACCCACGTCAAAATGTGTCTGGTTTTATTCTATCACTGTGTCTTGAACCCGGCCATGAGCTGCCTTGACAGCTGAAGAATTTTTCCAGTTTTATTTTATGCGATTATTGTGATATTTATAACAACTTAATTGGAAAAGATTGCGTTGCAAATATTTGCAGCTTTTTCCTATCCGATCATGAACCACTACTTTCGGAAAAATGTATATCTATCGAATAATCCTTTGTGTACTATCCTTAGGGTCAGATCATAACCCGTTGATTGCTTATATTATCAAACAGTTCACAAAAGATATTCAATTTTGTTATATTCTTATAAAGAGTCAATCCAATTCTATTTAATCGCTATTTGATCTGGATATTAAATTAAGGAAGGTTTATACTAAGCTTTTATTTGGAGTTAAGACAACCAAAAATTATTAAAATCTATATGTTGTCATCGAGTGTTTTCTATATAAATAGACTGACGTGCAACGAAAACCATTTTTGTTTTTAAGAATGATTATTGTTTAATGTAGAAAAATAAGCACCAATTATTTTCTGTTAACTTAGTGACTTCTGTTGAACCCAATTATTAAAGTTATAATAATCATAAAAAATATATATGATCGCTAGGTAAATAAAAACAAAATTATGGATGCATACTAATCTAGAGCAATTTGGATTTTCGTTTGTACTTCTGCATTTAGGGTTTTCAACTTTTCACAGTAATCGCTCCTACACCTATTTTATTTTTTATTTTAGCTTACTTTTGTTAAGTTTTGATGGGCCCCCATCCTTTTTCCTTCATAATAATTTACAATCAGTCCGTTTGCGTAACTTGTTCTACACGGTAACTGTTCTTGCAGTTTTGCCGTTTTCCATCATTTCTGACTTAAACAGAATAACTGAGTTTGGCATGGATACATCTATAATATAAAAATATTTGTATCCACCTGCTCCTTGATTTCTTTCAAATAGAATAACTGGCAAATAATGAAAACAAAGATCAACACCTCCCATAAATGTGTTGTAATCCGAAATTTAACCAACCATTACAAAATCGATGTCATCCAGCCTTATAGAATTGTCACATTTTCGTGTGTTTTCGATTAGAACGGAAGGTTCCGAATGCTTCTAAAAAATTGTCGAACAAGAGAGAGTAGCCTTTGTTGGCCTAATTTTCTTTCTTCCGGTGCAATCATTGTTGATGTTATTCTATCTAAATTTATTCAGACTGGAATTATTCTGGTAACTTATGTATTAACATTGTTTTATATGTTTCTCATTGATTTCTCGAAAAATAGCATCACAGCTTTATTTGTTCTGGTACCTTAGTCAACTCCGATTTATATAATTATGAAGCAGTCCTTCCTAGACCCAGAATTTAAAACTTAAAACAAAAATCCGTTAATTCGCTTTTTCAAATCGCTTTAAAAATTAAATATATTATCAAAAACAACAACAGAATGAATATATATTAAAAATTATGTGAATTTTTTTAATTATCAGCGAGCAGGAAAGAAAATCGTCACCAATATTAATGAAATGACTAAAATTTATTTAAACTTGCATCACTTTAATCACCTTTATTTGCCGATGTAGTCTATAAAGACTACAATATGGTATTTGCAGGCAATCAAGTTTCGGGGATTAAATACAATTTCACCCAGTAGTTCAGTTAAGCAACGCCAGAAAACAATCACATGTTCTGTAAGTTCAAGTGCCACTTCTGGAATCAGTTCAGCCTCTAATATTAGTTCTGGAACAACTAGTGAATCAGAAACAACTATTTTCGAATCAGAATTTCAAAAAAATCGACCGAACACGCACTTACCCTGCTACCAATGTTCATCTATTAATGAAAATACAGCCAAAAAACTGTGCAGGTAAATATATGCTACTAATAAATCCAAAGGCTGCATTTTAATCACCCACAATTACTTACACATTCATTTTTTACAGAAAACAACCTCTAGCTTTAGTAGCTCATACTCAGACCCAACTTATGAGAACTTATCCAGCTGGAATGCGAATTGATTCCTCCAATTTCAATCCTGTTATTTTTTGGTCATTCGGTATCCAGATGTCGGCGCTGAATTACCAAACTGAAGATACAGCAATGCAAGTTAACACAGCGTTGTTTGAAACTAATGGTAAATGCGGATTTGTCAGCAAGCCAAACGTCATGTGGGATCGATCTCATGTAATGTACAGAAGGTTCAACCCTTGGGATAAGGTAAGGATCTGTAATATTCATGTAATGAATGATAAATGGATAATTACTGAAAGTGAGTAGCGTAGAGGATTCACTCCCCTCTGAAATTTTGGGGTTGATATTCAATGCTAACCAATTAATCATTGTGTCATAAAAAATATTTCTTTTTATATTATACTCACTTATATATATACCTAAAATACGTCAACAAAAATATAATATCCTTTATTGTAAAAGATGTCAAGACCTTTTAAAATTATTTTCCAATATACAGGGTATACGTATTACCAGGGTGGAGCAAGCATACTTTTGAATGGGACTCATCTTATCTTATGTCTCTCATGCCGCCAATATACGGTTTATTTATATTATGCAGGGTATTCCAAAGTTATGGTCAATTGCATACAAGACACCAGATTCGTTCCTATTTCACACCCTGCATACCCTAAACTGGTTAATTTTACGTGAAAGTTATATTTTTTAACCCACAAAATCTTACCAAATCCCATGTAAAAGGAGGGGGGAAATAGAAATCTCGAGTCAAGAATTTTATTTATCATTACAAATAACGTTTTTTTTACATGTTGCGTTACATAGAAGACATCATCAGTATATCTATTTGCGCTAACATATCAATTAACTAAAAATTATGTGGAAAATCTCACATGATGGAGAGGGGTCTCACCACACTTTACCAAATCGCACTAAGAGTGAGGGAGGGATTCAAATTATCAAAAAGCAATTCACCTATTTAATGGACGGTCCATATATCTACCTAAATACTCAATACAGCATTGCACTAGAGCCGCAAATGATCGACTTACCTTTCTTAACATTTCTGCATTAATACTCTGGAACGGTTCTCGTATTCTGTACTTCATATCATCCTATATGGTTGGAGGTATTAAATATACCCAGTTTTTCACATAAGCTCACAGGGAATTCAATTTTACTTAACCTGGTAAACGTGGCCATTCAATGAGTCCTCCTCTTCTCACCTATCTGCCACCAAGAAAATGGCTAAGAAAATGATAATCAACTAATCTAGTGTAATATACCTGAGCTCCATTGTGTAGCAACCAGTTTATTTGACGAATGTCAGCAGTGTTAGCCAATATTACTACTTATACTAGACCCTAAAAGCTGCAAGTATGAAGCTAATTTTTAATTTACATTTTATTATTTTTAATATACAGTTATTAAATTATTAAATTAAGCTATTAGAATGTACATCGGATTAAAAGATATTCTGCAGGAAAAAAGAGAACAATTAATATATTTTTTGTTTCGTCACATTCTTATTAATGATTTTCAAAAATAAAATTTTAATAGAAAAATTAAGTACAATCTGGTTATCACATACAAGTACCACTTATTCTTTGAAATGACATTCTTCTACATTTGTATTGTACTTAGATAAACAAACTTCTATTCTGGATAAGTCTCTTCCGGTATAACGTTAGACTATATATTTTCCTACTTAGAATTGATAGCCATGACCAAAACATGAATTCCGGTCTCGCTCAACAACTTCCATGCGAACAAGAAGTTCAGTTTGAAGGCACTCCGTACTCCAATGAATTTTGGTGATGAACCCATATATCTGTCCATTTTATAAGTTTGTTGATAACATCCAGCAATATAATTTTTTCTGCTAAAAAAAAAATAAATTAATTATACTAATTCCGACAAAATATATTTCTGCCCATACTTTATGTATAAGTAGAGTTGTCGGTAGAAAAATAAAGACTCTACAGGAAGCTTCTAGTATCTAAGAATTAAATATACTCGTATATTAACTATTTTCGCATGTTGTTGAGTAGTATTATTTTCGAGAACGTGAATGACATGTCCAATTGTGAAGAAAAAGTCAAAAATAAATGACTACACTCTTCTGACAGCTCCCAATTATATTTCATTAGAATTGAATTCGTCTAATTTTTGGTCCGGATACTGTCGGTATAAATCTCTAATCAAGTACTGCTATGATAATTCCAAATTAAGGTTAAATTCTGTTTCTTCAATACCCTCGTTTCACTTTCAGATTATTATTAAATTGGTAAATGCGAAGAACAGTTTAGTTATTAATATTTTATAATATGATTAACATTCTGCCCCTTAATCCCCATCGTTTTGTTGTTCGGTGCTACAATGTACACTATAATTGATGTTCGTCTTCTAGTTTCCTGACTCCAAGTGGACGCGCTTGTTATTTTCAGGTCATTTATCTCACATAGCTCAACTATTCTCACACCATTATATTTAAAGTGCCCAACTGTCGGGTCATTCTCTCTTCGGTTTGTACTTCCATCTAGGTCTCTGGCATTAATCAGTTCTTGTGATTTTTCTACTTCGTATATCTTCATTTGTAATATAATACGATTATCTGCCTTTCATACATCCTTGTAGCAAATTTTATAACAATTTAATTTATGGACTCACAAGTTTGTACTGACTTTTCTATTTCGTGTTCACTAATGTTGCTACTCTCGATTTTGCTTATTTCCGCTTCAGCAATGAAGTACACTAATAATTCTCTTTAATGCTCTTTGCCCGATATCCATTTTTCTTTATTTATTATTATATCTTCATTTTTTCTCTAATTCTCGAATCAGTTCGTATTTTTCTTTGTTATCTATTCTTTGATATCCCGGTAACTAGTTATAGGTACAACTATCCCCTCCACCGTAGCTGACAGGATTTCATCCGGTAAAGAGGTAGACTTCTACACATAATTTTTTTAATTTTTCATCATGCTTATTTTCGTTACCCTTAGTATTTTACATGTTTTGCACGTAACCTATCCCCCCAATCCCGACCTTTTGTGCAACTGCTCCTTCTGGATCATTCTTTGGAAACGAGACATGATTTTCTGTTGCTTATTTATTATAGTTTTGCATTCACTTTTTCAATCCTTCTTCTTTGATAGTAAAAAGCAGTTTAATTATGACTATTACAAAGTAACGGCTTCTACAATCGACAACTAATTTATACTGAAAAGAACCTATCCGCTGTATATTCAATGTCAAATCCGAGAAAAGTATTCTAAAAAATATTAGTAGTAAATAACTATGCATGAATCTATGTGCTCTATATAAATTATTTGTTAAATTCCAGGAATTTGATGGAATCCATTCTTCACACGTAGTCATCAACATAGTATCAGGGCAATATGTTGGCCAAAGTAATGTCAACTTAAGTACGTTTGTTGAAGTCGAAGTGATCGGTATCCAAGTGGATTGCAACAAACAAAAAACGAAAATAGTTCAGAAAAACACCCTGAATCCAATATGGAATGAAACCTTCCACTTTAGAGTAATGTTTCAAGACCTGGCTTTTTTGAGATTTTCTGTAATTGATGCAACTAGTAACCATCTCCTGGCTCAAAGAATTATACCACTAAAATGTCTAAGACCGGGATACAGGCACATACGATTGAGATCAGTGCAAAATAAAAGTCTTAATATGTCTACTCTATTTATATACTCAAGAGTTGAAGAAGAAAGTTTAGAAAATACTGAAACTAATGATGGCATTGTAGAAAGGCCGGCCCCAAAGGAGACTGAGGCGACAACTTCTAGTGCACCGGACAATACATTTGTGGGTGAGTACGAAAAATAATTCAAACATGTAATTAAAACCTTCTTCCTAATTGCTTCAGTTGTACATTTCACCAGTGTTAGTTCTAATGTTTGATGTCTTTTTTCTAAAAATTTTACGCAGTTCAGTATATTCTACATATATTTGTTGCCTTAAATTCCCTTCTTTTCTGTAGCACCGAATTTGTTGAAAAGCTTAGTTTGTGGTATTGATTTCGTTATCCGGTTCTTCCTTTTTTCCCGTAGGTCAATCTGTGTTCATTTATTGTTTATTATCTTTTTCGTGTATCCTCTTTTCTCGTAGTACTTGATATTGATCGGAATTTCCTTTCAGATTGCCATAATCTGTATGGTTGGTAAGCATCTTCCTAATGGGTTTGATATTTTTCTGTTTTCTTGCTCTGATAAACCTCTGATCGATTTCATTTGACTGGCACATTTGGATCTTCTCAAGTTCACTTCCATTTTTTAATTTTTCCTGAAAACATAGCTTCATATATGCCTTTTTCCTTTTTTCTTTATGTTCGTCAAACCCAAGACATCCCACTGACACCTTCTGACGTAGTCCTTTCCGCACTTTGGCATTAAAATTCTGATTGCCTATTTAAAATGGTGTGATAAATACTAGAACCCCTCTGAATCCATTAGTTCTTCCATTTGGTATTATTTGGTGGTATAGGTTGCCCCCTAACTTCTCTTATATCAATGAATGATTTTTACTTATTTTCGGCAGTTATATATTGCTAAATGTAGTGTAGTTAATTTTTTGTCTATTTACCTACCAGGGATATGATTACGTTCACTTTGTAATTCGATATATTTGGGGTTGTGAGACTCACCTCACAACAGTAATGTATAACAGGATGTTCACCATTAGAGTCTCTGCTAGCTTGTTTTTCTAAAGGATAGATATCGCTAATGATTTGTCATCTAACTAACCTAATGTAACCATATTTTTCAAATATTATATTAATAAATATTTCCGTCTTTTGAAGGTAGAGCAACTGCCTGTTGGTTTATAAGAGGTTTTGTTTTCCTCTCGATAATTACTGAAAAGTTGCGGAACATATATTTTCACATTCTTCTGTTTTTATATGCCCTGTCCTTCGCAACCTATTAACAACTAAATATCTTCCAGGAATTTCAGGTACTCCACTATGCGTAAAACGGCGGATGTTTTTCCTAATGGTTTACGGTGTCGTAGCTGAAGAACCTTATACAATACTTAAAATCACACAAGAGAGTACTACTCAAGATGTTCTGACGCTTTGCCTACAAAAGGCTGCTATCCATTCGGCGCAGCTAAATGATTATATCCTTGTGGAAGAAGTTGCAAGAGGATGGGAGAAGAAAGACCACAACTTACCAGCAACACAAAGAATTCTCGATCTTCATGAAAGACCACTACAGGTAAACCGCACTTTTAACTGTGCAAACTACACTATTTTCTATGCATATTATAAAACAAAGTCCTCTGTCTGTCTGTCTGTCTGTCTGCTCGCGATAAACTCAAAAACCGCCTCACCCATTTTCATGTTGTTTTCACCAGTGGATAGAGTAGGTCTCGAGAAAGATTTTAGTATATAATTTGTTATGTTTGTATATATATATTGGCTAAAATATAACGATATTTGTTGGAGGTGTTGAAAAAAATTAAGCCGTCTGGGAGTTTTCAATTAAAACGCTGCCTAAACCCTTTGAGATATAACAAATAGTGTCTGGTGAAATTGTGTATCTTATAAAGGTCTACATAAAAATCCGGGGCGGTATGTCTATCTCTTCAGGAAAACATGCTATACGCATTTTAATACTTAAAAAAATGGGCAATTAAAGCGGTAATTGGAACCCCATTTAGACAAATACGGTATTAATCCTTATCATTTTAAATACGTTAGTTGGCTTGAGCATTTCATGAAGAATATTTTTCCCTTTACACCAGGCAAATTAAATGAATACCTTAGGAGATACAGCAAAATCAAAATATGTAACACGCAACAAAATTAATTTCGTGCCGCAGTGTTTCGACCAGGCCGGACGGTCTCCCCGTAACCCCGCGCCACCCGTTCAAGCCTAGATGTTACTCCACGTAGTAAAAGGTTCTGCTTCTTTCAGTAGACTTTGTATTAGAGGGTAGGAGTAAGAAAATTTTGTAAAATTTTAACTCTGAAAATAAAGATATGGTCATTTCAGTAGTCTACGTACTTTTTCAAGGTATAACTTATGAAACATTTCAACGACTTTGTAAAGCAATGGGTCTGTTAGAAGCAACTCTCATTGGGAAAGTACGCTTTCTAAAGCTGCCTTATGCTGTTCAGCTAAATCAGTTAGACATTCATTTACCATCATGATATAATTCAGTCAAGTGTTACCGACCCACATCTTCCTGGGCAAAATGATTGCCAAAGCATGGCTGAAGATTTCTGTGTGTTTGCATCAGAGACGTCAAGAATTTCATTAAAAAAATTTGAGTCGACTATTTTATTAAGCTTTATTTGAATTGAATAAACAAGTGGAATCTATGTCAAGAAAATGTATACAAGTTTTTGATTCACCTAGCCATTACATTTTAATTTAATTGCAACAATCAATACAGAGTATTTACGAGAAACTAACTATAACAATTTGAGACTTACAAGTTATTCATGATGACTGTCCCTTGAATGCTGAACAAACAAAATTTTATGACCTAATGTTGTACTTAAATAATAATAGTAATGAAGGTAAAATGTTTTTTATAAATGTTATGTGCCCCTGAAGGCTCAGGTAAAACATTTTTAATAAATGTATTATTAGCAAAAGTACTATCCGACAGAAAAATTGCCCTAGCTGAGCCATCGTCTGGTATAGCCGACACACTTTTGGAAAGTGGGCGAACCGCCCATTCCACATTCAAACTGACATTAAAAATATGTAGTGATGACGTCACTAACAATTGCAATATTTCTAAACAGAATGCCGGAAAATTAAAGGGATTACAGTTTGATTATTTGGATTGGGGATTCTATGTCTCATAAAGCTTGAGTTGAGGCACTAAACAGGACAATGCGAGATCTGGCCAATGGGTAGTTGTACTGTTTTATTCTCTAGAGATTTCCCTCAAATTTTGCCAGTTATAACTAGGGGAAAGTAAGCAGATGAAGTCAATGCATCGCTCAAAAGATCGCATCTTTCTTACATATAACGAAATGTGGACTTAAAACTAATATAAAGATTTTATCGTCAAATTTCTAACGACTTGCTCAAAATAGGAAATGGTGAATTTCAATCAGGGAATGTCTATGTAAATTTTAATTGAACAATTTTATCCCGATATTAGTAACATATACATTAAGACACTAAATTGGTTTCAAATTAATATTAAAAGTAGGTACTCCTATTATATTGCTCAGAAATCTTAGTCCACTGAAACTGTGCAATGGTACAAGATTCAAAGTAGTCAATTTATTATTTGTTTTTTTTTTTGATCATATTAACTGGCAACGCAACTGGTGAAACTATTTTTATACCAATAATTCGCATACCCTCAGAATGGCCTTTCCAACTTAAACGGCTACAATTTCCCGTTTTGAATGACAATTAATCAAGCGCAGAGTTAAACATTAAAAGTTGCTGGAATCAAGGCCGTAGCTAGGAAATTTTTTCCAGGTGGGTTGGATAATTTTTTTGGGGGGGCTTGGATAATTTTTAAAAACTACTCAACTAATTTTACCGAAAGCTGTATCTCCTCTAAGTAACATAGGCTATTTTATATTTTCTGTAAATAACCCGTGCGAAGCTGGTACGGGTTGCTAGTAATATATATAAATAAATCTACATTTCCCTTGAGAACGACTTATCGATTTTATTCATCTTTTTTAAGTTTTTTAATACATTGTAGAAGGCTCCTAGGGAAAGAAAAATTACGAAAATTGTGCAGACAGTTGTAAAACCGGCGATTTTGAGCCTGGAATGGTTTAGATTTACAATTGCACCTGGTAGGAGGCGCTGCCATCGAATAGTATTTTTTTAACTCCTAAACTTTTGGACCGATTTTTATAAAACTTTTTAGGTATGTATGAGCGAAGAACATTTTCAATTTGGCCCCGTAGGTGGCGCTGCAATCGGGTTGTAGGAAATTTTTATTAACCGACTTCCAAAAAGGAGGAGGTTATCAATTGCCGGCACGTTTTTTATGTATCACTGATTATTAAAAAACGACTTAAGCAATTTTAATGATTTAAACGGCATTGTATTAAGGAATATTACAGAAAGGTACCATATAATTTTTTATAACGTTTACTGTTTTTCAGAAAATCAGAAAAAATAGTAATAAAGGGGCTACACTGCAGTGAATTTCAATAAATCTACACTGTTTTCTCAATCAATTTAAATATTTCAAGTTGTATTCTACAAAGAGGTGTTCCAGCTGAATTCCATATTCTATAACGTAAAAATATGTCCAAAAAACGGTAAACATCAATGTAAATGTCAAATTTTCATAATAAATATATATAGAATATATCGTACAGGGTATTTGTAACGGTTTTCTGTCGTAAGGCTTGCAGTTGAGTGAAATGGCACAAAATATTCCATTACTGTATAGAGAAAAAACAGATGAGTGATCTTTTCTATGCGGTGGGCGGTGGTAGGTGTGTGTATGTGTATCTGCATCGAAATCAAGCAGCAAGCAATGTACGCAGTTGAAATATAGGGCAAAGTTACAGTTAGACAGGTAGGTTCAAAAAAGTTTACAAATAAATGTGATATTGGGGGGCACATAAGCAGTTCCATATATAAGGTGGTTGAAATATAACGTGGAATAGAATTAAAGTTATACAGGTTGGTTCAAAAAATGTTGTATTGGATGGCACATAAGTAGTTGCGAATACAAGGTGGTTGAAATAAGAGTGACGTAAAACTATAGTTATACAGAGTGAATCAGAAAAACTCTAAAAATGGTTAAATAAGCATATGCAGTAAGCAGTTGCATATACAGGATGATTGACATATAGGGTGGAGTGGAATTATAGTTATACAGGGTGGTTAAAAATGTTATATAGTGTGAAACATAAGTAGTTGCTTATACTTAACATATGGGGCGAAGTGAAGTTAAAGGTATACAGGGTGTTTTAAACAATATAAAACTAGAAACAGTCAATAGGGTGGAGAAGATTAATACTTATACAGGGCGGTTGTAACATCGTGTAAGGTTGAATTATAGTTGTACAGGGTGATTAAGGCAATGATAGACAAATAATTTATATTCGGTGACCAATACACAGAAACATATACAGGGTGGTTGCAATATAGGGTGAATTAGAGTTTCACATTTTATCAGTACTTACATTAAAATAAAACACAAATTTGTCTACCCCATCTGAGCCGGGGCAGGCCAGCTAGTACATAAATAAACAGCAAAGAACTCCCCTAGCTACGTAACAATTAATGGAATTATGATATATGTACCGTAGAGTAAATAAGGTGTAATTAAATTTTTAGACGGAACATCACACATTTCAAAGAATATTTCTATGATACGATATACTAATTAAAAATATCACGCACAACAATATATATTCGACAATTTGACAGACTGAAATATATTATATAATTATCTTCTTCTTCTTTTTCTTCAGCGGTTTCTTCAACTGGAGTGGCTATGGGTGCTGACCCTTGATCCCATTTACAAGTGTTGTAGTTCAATATATTTTAGCATCAGAGTAAAAATATTGGTAAAAAATAAAATAAACTGTCTTTTGAAATTAAAATTAACCTTAATTCTTCAAAATTCCGTGTCTTGGGTTATGTACAAAAACAATATTTAGAGGACAAGGCAGCCTCAGACCTCTCGCTTTTTTTGCTAGTCATACACAAATAAATCCCTTCCTGAGCGTCTTTATCACTTTATAAGTGTCTGTGGGGATTCCAAATTACAGAGTGTCTAGCAG
Organism: Octodonta nipae; assembly: GCA_034190945.1. Taxonomy (NCBI): domain Eukaryota; kingdom Metazoa; phylum Arthropoda; class Insecta; order Coleoptera; family Chrysomelidae; genus Octodonta; species Octodonta nipae. The sequence goes on along the minus strand of CM067218.1, from coordinate 55,978,134 downwards.
AAAATAACTACCTATATAACAAATTCCAATTTTAGAGTGATTATAATAACACTATTCTACTTTCCTAACCCTACCACGAACACAGGCAAGTGGCTGCCTCGCCATCTTAGCCGGAAGTCTATATAATTATCATCTACACTGAACACAGTTTTATAAGATTTTCTTCCTGCCTTTGTTCTTCGTTATTTCACGTAATTTAATAGAATTATTAGAATTATTACTTTATTTGCTTCGCCTACAAGTGTTTATCAATATTAAATAATTGACAAAGACTTGGCATCTACTATTTAACGAAATCATTTGTCAGGAGGATATTTTCTTAGGGATCGTTCATAAAATACCTTCACATACAGGGGGTGGGGGGTCTCAGTGTAAAGGGATGTGACTAGGGGAAATGGGGGGATATAAGAAAATGTGATGCTCGCAATACAATACATAAACATAAAAACATAAACATAAATTTATCAAAAGATTTGTATGTATACGATGTCATTTAACAAGTAAATACTACAAATCTAGTGAGAAAGCCAATTGCCTAAGAAGAAACTTCTTGTATGCAATTATACCTTCTCAAAAAATAAAAGCTGACAAGGGTACAATTTAGACGAGTGGGATAGCAGGGCAGGAGATTTGATATATTAGACAAAAGAATTGTATTAATTAAAAATTTTACTGAAACTTATAGGGTTATTAAGTAAATACTCTTTCAATTTAATACTAAATTTTTTTTAGTTCAATGATAATTTTTTATATTAGTTGGTAATTTATTGTATAAAATAGGGCCATAATAAGTAATAAATCTTGAACAAAGACAGTTAGCCATAAAAGGAACAGGTAAGTTATTTAACATTGATGATCTGGTAACATAATTAGACACACTTTCAATATATAAATTTCGTATGTTAAGTATTTTGTACGTATCATAAAGTTGATTTGTTGAAAATCTATGGGGTTTTTTGAACAAAATTTTCAAAGCTGTATTTTGACATACAGACAAATTTTATGAGGTACCCCAAACAATAATACAGTATCTTAAGTGAGATTCTAACAGGCCATTATATAATGTTAGAAGTAGCTTTGTATTTAAAATGTCACATAATTGATAAAATTTAAAATATAATTTTCTTATTTTTGAGTTGAGAAACGCAATGTGTTGATCCCATTTTAAATGTGTGGATTTCCAAAACATATAAAATATGTTTTGGAAATCTTAGATATTGTTGTGCAGTCACACTGACTTATATTGCAACAACTGGAAACGTGAACTTTAATTTGCTTTATGTTCGGTTGGTCAGGTACGGTTGCAGGGGAAGTTAGAAAATTAGTTTTTGGGAAATTTAGGCTTAATAAATTTTGACTAAGCCATGAATAGATTTTACTCAGACCATACTCCGCTAACCCGTAAACCTCGTTCCAGGTATTGCCAGAGAAGAGCAGTGCAATGTCATCTGCATAAACGATAGCACTGCAACTCTCTAGTACATCACATATGTCGTTGATATAAATTAGGAAAAGGATGGGACATGTTTCATTTTTTTGTTACGATAGAAAGCCGTACGTTTAATCTCTATGAATATATAAATATTTTTACCTATATTTTCAGTCACAATAGCTTATTATTTGGTTGTTTATTTTTCGCTTTTAAGTCCGTCACAATCTATTCGTCTGTATATCCAATATCATAGAAAAAAGCGCTTCCACGGATTCTGGGCTCTTTATTCAACAGCAAAGGAAAATAAGACTTTCGTCCGATGATAAAATAAAATTGCATATATAATTGTGTTATTATAATTAATTTCTCGTGAACAACAGTCCAATAACCTAGTTAACTCGAATTTCAATGGAAATGCTAAACATTTCGAATAAGTGAGTTAGCGTAGCGAGTTTTTCTAGATATACAAAGGTTTGTACTACTACAATTTTATCTGAGAAAAGCACATATTTTTAAGGTTCTACCATATTTAATTTTATATATTTATATTTATATATTTATATCATTCGTCAGTAGTCAACAAATACCGACTCTAAATTTCTTAATTAATTTTATGCATATAGAAATGTTATAGATAAAAACTACATTACACACATTTGGGTATATGGCGGTGCTCTTAAAAATTATCTTGAATCCATATAGCTGTACGTTTTTCTAACAAGCCTTTAATCTAGGATAAACTCAGAGTAGATGTCTTCTGTCTGCTGTATAGGGTTCGAGAATTCCTCAAGTATCGTATTGATGATAGTCCCGCGATATTCGTTCGTCACTTTTTCATGATTAAAAGCCTCTAGTGTGCTACAATTTTTTTGGTCTCCTCCGGCACTTCGCTTCCAGAAATGGTATTCCATTTGCATGGTCCAGGAATCGCTGTAGTATTCCTCCCTGTGTTGTCAGATAATAAGAATGTACTCCACATGTGAAAAAGGTCTCGGGTTGCTTGTAGTAGATCTTCAGTGCCAGTTCTTTGAACCATTCCATGTAACTGTTAACGATTGCGGAAATAAGGTTCTACATGCAAAAAAGATGGACCATCCCCGGCCTCTCCGTTATACCCAGCTATCGCCAACAACATATGGTTCGAGAAATAAGTTACTGAAGAGCCAAGAGCAATTCCAGAACACCATAGAGTTTCGATTATGAAAAAATAAAACTCAGAGAAGACCAACTGATGAATGAATATCTCGCAACCATCATCATAAGGTACCACTCTGCAAATATACTAGACAAGAAGTAGACACCACTAGGACCATTCTGATTTTACCCCCTATCAATATGTAATCAAGATGGTTATTAAACTTTAAGGAACATGGAAATTAAAACAAAACTGGGCGCTCCAGTGGTACATCAATATTTCACCTGTAGTATATTCTGAATTTTATTCTGAGAGTATAGATATCTTTACAATGACGGGAGAGGACGACCGTCGCACACCATAGTTAGGCAGCATGGACTGGCTACTCAAAGCACAGTCAGGGTTAGACAATCACCCCTGGATCGAGCAGTTTATTATTTTATGGAACCAGGCCAAGGAAGTCTGCAAAAAGGAGCACTGGCACAGGAGAAAAATTATAGAAACCGCCTTCAAAATTGGAATGCCTAACACAGTATCCAAATAAATAACAAGTAGCGACCACTTCTTAAACAGTTATCCCTACCTATATTATGCCGGCAAATAAACATATTTATGAATTTTTTTGGGTAAAAATTTGAATTCCCGAACATTTATTTGATTAGGATAGCACAATCAGAGCTGCTGAACCTTTATTCAGGCACCTTTTGATCAGGTTGCTCTGGATAGTTAATTTCCGTAAAGTCTGTGTGTGTGTGTGTCTGTGTCCATTCTCATCCAAATTAGATATTCTTCCATTCTTTTCGAATCGATTTTAATGATTTCTAATTATGTTGCAGGCACAAGCCCAATGGAAAGGTGAAGGCAGGTTTATCCTCAAGCGAATGGGTAACGACCCTAGCAGTCGAGCATGGCTTTCTTCAATTAGAAGCGTTGCTAATCGTGAACGGGAGGCAAGAAAATCTGATGGCGCACCAAGTAATGCCTGGGAAGAAAATGACACCTTTTTAGTGTGCATCTACAATGTTTCTCCAGAAATTCCATATGCTATCCTCAAGGTGCCGTTAAATGCGTGTGCGCAAGACGTTCTAGCGCAAGCACTGCTTAAAGCCCGCAGGCTAGAAGATCCTATGAACTTTGTAATAGTAGAAGAACTAGAGTGGGGTGGGTCTAGTCACAATATTCAACAACGCGCTCTAACCGACTATGAGAACGTTTACAATGCACAATCGCACTGGCAAACAATTGGCAGGTTTATAATGCAAGAGAGGGCAAACGCAACGCCTACTTCTTTGCGAAAAAATCGAATTACATCAAGCCTACGTTTGGCAACATTAGACAGAATCAGTCGTGGATTAAGTGTCGCCCGCAATGTGGCGAGCAGCAGTATGAAAATGCCCGTTCAAGTGGCTTTGAGTGACCCAACGACATCTTCGAAGTTTAAGCCTAAATCTGCAGAAGAAAAAAGTAAATCCGGATCACGAGGAAAAGTCCATTCTGAAAAAGAAATTACTTCCGGCAATGCAGCGCCGAAAAAATCGGATGTTACTCGGGAAGTTCATTCTGAAGGTGAAACATTGAGCGATGATGAAACAAAAGAATCTGACATAATGTCAAGGTTGAAACGAGTTTCATTAAGAAAATTCAAGGAGTGGAAATCGTGACTGCTGGAATAAGAACTCTTGTTAACTTATTTAATATTTAATATGGAAAAGCGACTTAAACATGGCAGCTTTTAAAATTCTAAAACCAAAAACTAAATCACATTTTTTAATTCAAACTAGGATCTAATTATTTTGTCTACAAAGTATCAACAACAAATTACCATACTTCTATTAACATAGATAATCAGTAATATATTCACTATCTTACGATATGGTTGCAGGCATCGAGTTAACTGTATCCTTTAATTCATTTTTTCCTGGTAAACATTTATTAATTCGACTTATTGGCCACCGATAGAACATACAAATATTTTCGTCGATAAAAAAAGACCATTCAGAAATCGTATGCCACTAGTTAGTTTCCCTTTCTCTATGTATTTTTTTCTGGGTTATGTAACTTTCAGGGGTCATCAAAAAGTTATTCTTCAGTAATTATCCAATAATTGTCTGCAAGATGTCATATATTTTTTGTTTAATTAATGCTACCTTATGATCATTTTCGTTATTAGCAAAAATATTATCATTTAGCCAAATTGTAGCCCTATCGATTAAAATTTTCAATGCAAATACAGAAACATTTTAGACAGAACGCCACATGTATCCCAAAAATAGTTATGGTTCAAATATTTACTTAGGTATATTGTCGTATATAATCCAGAAATAAGTACCAAATTCAGAGTTCTTTTAAAATATAAATTTAAAAAAGGTTATTTTTATTTTCAATATGCATTCGATAAATAAAACATAAACCTTAACGAGTTATGAAATATTATTTACCATAAAAGTATTAGGCGTTATGTGAAATGTTAATAAAATCAAATTTATACAAAAATGGTAACAATTATAAGTTTGAAATAAGCCGTCCAAATACTCGGCTTTTTTGTCTAAGTTAACCTGAACTTGAGTATGAAGATTTCCCTCTATTTGATCTGGCAAGATTTTTACATTATCTCGCTATTCTTGACTTAAATCAATGAGGAGGTACTTGTTTCATCTTGCATAAAGATCAATCAAGCCTACATATAGTATATCTTAAACAAACAAGACCATTTCGACTAGTTCTCCGTTGATTTAACCATTTTCAAACAATTTTGTTGTACTTAAACAATTACGCACCAGAAGTCGTTCAGGAAAATTATACGTTTTTTATTTCAATATAGTGGTTAGCTGTTACTATCACAATCTATACATTAATTGCAAACTAATCATGAAATTTACGTAGACCATTCACATAAGAAAGAGCTGGATTGTGCCGATTAAGGAGATCATTTTTGGTGAATTTAGTTAAAGACAAAAGACAAACTACAACAAAATTGCAATTTGTCTTAAATGCTCTCGAATCTTGTATGTGAGCTTTTCTACATAGTAAAGGTCTAACTGTTGTTTTCTAAAATTACGCCAAACTGGTAAAATTTGCTGTAAATTCAACGACCATGTGGTTTATTAAAAATATTTCCTATGTTTAGGTACACCTGAGTCTACCACGTTGCAAAGGCGGATCTAGACACGTGCCTACGGGGGGGCGATACAATGCTTCAGGTGGGGCGATCCTGTACTAAATTTACCAAAATCTATAATTTTAAACTGATATTTCTTCGACTATTACATTAAAAATAGTCGTTATGTAGTTTAAACTCATATAGAAGTGACCATCTTCTAGGCTCTTGGAGTTAAGATTACCTCGTTTTAATATTAAATTTACTAACTTTGAGGCTCTCGGTGGGAGCAATCGCCCCCATCGCCCCATCCTTGGATCAGCCCATGCTACGTTGTGTATTGCATCTTGAAAGGAACCGTTATCAATTATACCTTTACAAAACGATAAAATAATCGCCAACTAGGCTTCTTCTTCGTCTTAAAGTGCCCTCTCCCATCGGCGAGAATTTGTCTTGGAATATATCGTTCCGTCGAATGCGCCATAGATAATTTGTTTCGTGTCTCTTTATGAGTGTTATAAGCTCTCATTCTCTCTGCATTGATTGCAAAACTTCTTCGTTACGACTTTTGTCATTAATTGAATTACCAGAATACATCGAAATAACCATATTTCAAAGGCTTCTATCTGACTCATATAGCTAAGAGCTAACATTCAGTATTTAGACCTCCATTCCGTAAAGTAGTACACTGCAGACATAGCATTCTGCCATTTGGTACCTCAATTCCAGGCTTAGGTCTCGGGTAGACAAGACCAAAATACAACTTTATGCTTGGGCGTATCTCTTTATCCGGACCAAGGGGTCTCGTTTACCTGACATCTCAGATACTTAAACTTAAAAATATTTTCAATTCGATCTTCATATCCACGTTAACGACATCCAATAGAGTCAAATTCATAACTACAGAAACTGTAATAGTTTGCATGCAGTCTATCTGGCAAATTTTCGCCAGATGAAGACCATTTTTGAACCAATCGGAATCTATCTCCACGTCCAAAATAACGAAATTTCCTTATTAGAATTAAAGGGATTTTAATGTATCCTGTGATCGTAACCTGTGGGAATATATCATTTTTTATTATAGTGTTCAGAATTATAGAGTTGATGCGTATTTCACAACACAGAACAAAAAACGTTTTCTTTAACCAGGAAGTTTAATGGTTTTTATTTCTAACAGCTATATTAAAATTATATAAATTACTTCTTCGCTTAGAAACTGTTATGTGTATATATGTGGATTGATAGGGATAAAAACGCATTAGATACCCATAAACTTTTATTAGCAAAATCTATGGGATTTTTCCTACAAGGATTTTAAAATAGTTCATGTAGGAATTTGTTTTTGTATTACCCTAATTTTTGTCTTTTCAGAGCTGATGCGCAGTCAGTGAATGAGGTCTTCAAGCAATGTTCGCAAAATTTCCTGGTTGTCTGCTATGATGAAAGTGTCATCAGCCTATTTGATATTAGTTATCACTTCTGCCTTGACTTTCACTTCTTTGGAGTTCTGTTTTAAGTTTTAAGGAATTAAAATCTTAGTAACGATTAAATGTTACAGTAAGAGAACTCAACCTTCTCTTACGCCCTTCTTTATTTTAATAACATAAGTATTTCCTAATTGAAGTTTGATTCCAATATAACTTTTCAAAAATATTGACGTCATTTTAATCCAGAACTTTCTCGTAGTCTTCATAATGATAATTGTAGCATCTCTACTTTAAGATTATGAATTATTTGGGAAGAACACCATGTTTGGGGAAAAAACTCTATAGTATATTTCAGAATTTCCAAATGTTTCGGGATCTATATTATACAGCTTTTGCAATGACAATTAAGAAAAAAAGTCAGAAAAAGTTAAACATTTTCTCAAGGCAATGTACATTATGCATAAATACATGCTATTCTTATGAAAACATTTAATTAGGCGTTTGTCCTTAATCTGACGAAAGCTCTTTCGTACTCATAAAGATAAAGCATAAGAACCCATACTTTTCTTCTACATAAATACCTTAACCCAAACACAGTCTCTCTTGTAGTCTTGTATTCAGGCCATCTCTAAATCCAAACTGTTTGTCTTCTATATCTATTTCACATTTTTTGAAAAGATGTTTATGAATGATGTTGAGGAAATTTTTTTACTTACTGAACACCAAATTAATCAATCTGTAATCCTTACACCTCTAGGAGTTCTTTGTTTTGTGTATGGGTATATAGTTATAAAGAATGGAGCCATTCTATTGGAAATTTTTCTGTCTAATTAAAAAGCTGTTCTAGTAAAATTATATTTTCATCATCGATAGGTTTTTCTAAATCTCATGTGTAATTCATCTGGATATATTAATAGCATCTATGATCTCAGCTTTAATAACAGTAGTACTTTTAACGGCCGTTTGTTGCGTTCTAGTTTCTCAAAATGTGTTTTGAATAATGAGTACCATTGCGTCAATATTCATATCTATGTTTTTGTGTGAGTATTCTGTTGCAAGCCCGTAGCCTGAAATTTTGGAATTTTGGGTTTCAAGATTCAATTGAACCTATTAATCATGTTTTTCAGAAGAATAATTTTTATTTTTATACATTTTTATTTATCCTGGAAATATATAAACACAAATACAGATTTGCAGTACTTATCAGCTCATCACCAATCAAAAAAATTATCGAACCCCCCCCCCCTTAAAATAATTGTTCAACCCACCCCGAAAAAAAATTGTGGCTACCGGCTACGCCCTTGTTCTGTTGTTATAGTTTACGAGGATAGTATATTTTTTGTGCAGGACTCTGTTAGCTTTTCCACTATTGATAAAAACCAGTAGTAAAAATTAAACGATGTCAGTCGATTCTCACTAAATGCAAAGTAAAACTAAAGTGATTACAATTTATCCAGTAGATGAGCAGTTTATTCATTGAGTAATAGTGTGACTTTAAGTATCGGTAATATCAATTAATAATGAGTTTCGACAAATAATTATTTTAACTATTCACATCATATTATATTATGGTACTTAATTCCAGGATATCCGACATACATGTGACATATACACGGTGTCTCATATATGAAGGGATAATATTGCTATCTAAGAAACGGTAACAGGTACAAACACGATTAAATGGAGCACAGGTTGCGTGTTTTAGAGCCCATTCAACTACTTCAAGCAAAAAATGTGCAACCTCTTACAGTTCTCAAGTTATACTCGAGGAAAACTAAAAATGTCATTTTGTTGCCTCTATTACTTTTATTTTAAAGAATATCGAAAAATGGTAAAAGGAAAGGTATTTTGACACATACTTTTACACAACAATGCGTCATCAAATCTTCACTGCTACAATTCGTTTCTTCTGGACCATCATCAACTATTTTTTTAAAATACGGACTTGCACTTTTTTGTTTGAATATCGATAAACCATTGAAAGGCCAATACACTGGAATATCATATATCAAGTTTTATAAGATGCTTTGGGAGAAACAATATTAATCAGTATAAAAATTTTAGTACGGGCCTGCTTATAGCTTAAATAGTCCAATTGAATATTTTTTCAATAACAGGAAAACCTATAAATTTGTTTGCCTGTTTTTCTTGCGAGGTAAAGCGATGTAATACAAAAATCGAAAAAAAAAATTAAAAAATCATGTTCGTCTTGTTGTAATTGAAAAGATTTTTCCTTGATCTCCTCTAAACTATTTATGCAATAATTAATTACTTCTATGTAAAAGCAATGGATCGGCAAACCTGAAAAACTGAAATAAATATACCTGATTTCATGAGATCACAATTTCTCAGACATGAGTATACGACCAAGAAGAAAAAGAAAAAGCATTAAGTGCTTAATATATTTTTAAATAAATAGCTCTTTACTTATTAAATTAACGTAATCAATGTCGTTATAAAATATTCAGTATTTTTAGCAACAATTCAATTTACAACAAAATTAAGTATAATGTTGCATAAATGATTTTACAGGAGGAAAGAGTCTCGCGACTGCGTGTTTGTAAATAGCTCAGCTATGATTTGTATATTTTAGATCATTAAATTTACTATCGAACAGACCTACAAAATGGCGTCGAAGAAAGTAATTTTTTAAATTTAAAAAAATACTAGACACCAAACTTTCATAATTTCGCAACACAAAAGCAGTCACCCGGTTTCAATAGTCAATGGTTTTTTGCAATTTGCACAGCAACAAAACAATATTCTAGAACTTTGAAGCTGTTATTCGACATACTTACAACTTTCGTATACATATGTTTTTAGAATAATATAATACAGTTTAGAAGCTATCAACTGAAACTTTGATTTTCCTGAATTCACCAATTTTTGCTAAATTTACAAAAAAAAACAAAAACTTTTTTTTTCAAAAAACAAAAACTTTTTTTGATTTTTAGATTTTTCATAAACATCGCTTTCTTGTCATGCAAAAAATAATTGGACTCTAGGCTATAAGCAGGAACCTGATGATTATTTTTTCTCTCAAAACGTCGTATAAAACCTATCATACGATATATCAATGTATTGGTCTTTTAAGGCTTTATCGATACTCGAACAAAAAAGTGCAAGCCCATATTTAAAAAAAAATAGTTGATGATGGTCCAGAAAAAACGAAACGTAGATTTGATGACACCCTATTATGTAAAATTATGAGTCAAAAATCGTTTCTCTTTAACATTTTTTGATATTCTTTAAAATAAAATTATCCCTTACCGTTCTCGTGTGAGTTGAAGGGATAGCACATTTTTACTTTAAATAGTCAAATGAGCTCTACCATACGCAACTTTATTTCCAATTAATCGTGTTTGTATCTCTAACTGTTTCTTAGATAACAATGTTATCCCTTCATATGTGAGACACCCTCTATATATACATCATTACTGACAATATCACACTTAATACCTTTGACTAATTTCTATATTTTATTCTGTTCTGTATTTAGCTATTGTTGCATGTACTTATTAAGCCTTCATATAGATTTTCACTTTATTGCCTATGCAATTGTAAAACAATAGGAACATCATTGACAACTGTTCTGTCAAAAATTCTTCAATTTTATGATGTTTCAGTATTATTTATTGGAACTTCGTAGAAGTTTATGTTCATTTCTTCTGTATTCTTTAGATGTAGCAATCTAGCGTGATCTTTATATTTGACTTTATTTCTGCTCCTATAGAGACGTTAGTTTCAAAATTTAGATTTAGCATTTTTTATGTCAACTTTTATTTTAAATTTTCTATTTTAATTTTTACTTTCATTAAATTTTTCTTTGCCTTAAAAGGAAATACATATCCCTTGAATTATTCCTCTATCATTATACAGTGTAACTCGATGTAAAAGATTTATCAATAATATCAAACGACTTCAGAAATTATTTAAATAAGAAATCTAACTGTAAATTGAACGAAAATTGCTGATACCTTGTAAAAAAACAAAGCTTTTACCTGAATAAAAATTAAGGTATAAAACTACCTACTTTTAGTTTTCAAGTCAATCAGTTTGCTGCATTGGGTTTTTCAGTATTATTTTGATGAACTCATTTGAGCTTTTACAGGGTTTATTGTAAACAAATTTTGTGCACGAAATTTCCAATTTTTTCGTTTAGTTTTGATGTGCAATTTTAATCGTATTATTATAAGAACGTAATCCACACCCGCACTGGGATGTTTTTTATGTGAAAATGTATATGTTTAGAATTTCATACTTTTTATATACCTATGCGAATGATACATATGCTTCGATACATCTAATTTTGATTTACTTATAGATATGTCCCGCACTTTTACGACGGTGTTGTAATGAATTATAAACCCCAGGAATGCATATTTGCTTTCCCTTATTTTTATTAAATATACAACCATAAACTGATTTTAAAAATTAGTAGATTAGAAACTTGTAACAAAATTGTTAAAAGATTCAAAACATATTTTCAGTAATTCACATTTTTATGACACCTCCTAACCAAACTTCTGATAACATTAATATCTGGATCAAATTTAAACATGAACAAAAAAAATGAAAAATCAGTTTTGAAGATAGAGCAGAAGCAGAATGCATAAATATAAAGAGCAGAAGCAGAATGTATAATTATAACACGAAACAAAATTATTTTTACACCTAACATGATATAAAAAAGTTTTTTCATAAATAGCTGAATTTACGTGTTAATAAGATAAGCTTTACGTTTTAAACTTATTCCTTAGGATGCCTCAAATTCAACCTTTTTCAATATTTAAGACCCAGCAAAACACTAAATAATGAGGGACAAGAGCCATCAAAATATATTAACAATTAGGCATATTTTTGTGAAAAAACTGAATTGTAGTAAGTAAGTCTGCACTTTTTGTTCTAACATAGAGCACAATTTAAGTAAGAAAATCCTTCTCAACGCTCAACGCATAATACCAACAGAAATATATTTTAGCTCCAGGTAAAAGTGAGGTAAGAACAGCGATATGGAAAAGAAATTAAATTACTAACTGAAAACAAAAATTAATCATACTGATTTTTTTCAAAAAGGAGTACCTACAAAGCAAATAAATCAATAAATAGCATCATTTTGTCTCAGTGTTTTAAACCAGAACTGGTGTGGAACACTGAGACTGACAGTGACTAGGCATATTTAATGTTCAAGTTATAAAATATATTTAAAATTTTGAGTGACTTCAGTCATTCCATATATTTTGGGTATGGAAATATTTTATTTAACTATGGTGTACCAAGGAAATGTCAAATACTTCGGGTTTCATGAAATTATCAGACTTGGTTATCTTTCTTAAAACTGGAATCTCAACTAAAATTCGCTCAATTTGAGATACTTTTCATTTCGTCTTCAAATAAAATCGTATCACCACTAAAGTTATGAACATGGACTTCTACTTTGCTGTCACTATGTTCTTCAGTTATAATCACGTTTCTTTTCACCCATTTTACATCTGGGTCTGTTAATTTTTTCTTCCGCTTTGGTAACTCCAGATTGTGAGGGCCGCTGATTAATCTGTATTGTGTTATTATGTACTGTGAAGCCAGTTGCAGAGGCCAGTAGCACTTTTGGTAAGTGCAGCCAATGAGCGCATTGGAAGCAGTTCCCATTCAAGTGAAATAGCCTCTTACCCTCTCTATTACCCTCTCTTTTTAGCCTTGTCACGATATTTATGCACTCCAGACTATCTCTAGGAAGTAAGTTTTCCAGAAACTCGTAAATGTGAAAGAAATGTGACATTAACTTAATTTAAATGTCAAGATATTATTTTAAAAAATAATTTCTGATCGCACAGGGTGTTTGTAACTGTTTTCATATATATTTATTTAAGTGGCTTCTTTTAAAACTAACAAATTTTATTCATATAACATTTAAGGGAGAGTAACTAATTGCTATGAGTAACTACAACCCACTTTGTTAATATACATTTGCCATCGCAAAGTAGTCACAAAAACCGCAACATCTAAATGGCATTAGGTACATTGAACGCGATTCCTGTTTATGAATACCTTATAACTGCATAAATTCCCTCTAAATTGTTTTTGGATTAACGACAAATGACAAAGAAAGTAACGTATAGATTTTTTTCATTTCAATTTATTACACAAAATATCATTTCTTGAGCATCAATCTTGAACACAAATATAATATTGTGTTTTTATTATTTTTAACTTCTTTTAGTTCTTTTTTGAATTCAGTATTTTTTAATGCTAGATATGTTAGTATTTTTCATTAAGTATGAATGTTTTATCACAACTCCAAATATTTTATTTGAAACAATGGCGAAAGATACCAGAAAAAGAATTTTAATTTCAAGGCAATTAAACCCAATAGATCCAGTAGATATCTTATACTAGGTTCAGCAAAAAATGTTTATTATTGTTACACTGTATTTAGAAGCAACATTGGTTAATCTATAATAATCTATAGGGATTTCAGGAATGCAATCTAGCAGACAAGAGTATTTCAATTTTTCTGATGGTGCTACGATGTAAAACATTTGCAAATTTAGTTGTAAGTTTGGTACAATTTAAATTTGTTTCACTTTACAACAGAAGTGATATGCTGTAATCACAGCTCATAAACAAATATTATTTTTCACTTCGATAAATGCTAATAGTGAAAAAATTTCCATTATTCTTACACTTTTTGGCATTTCCAACCCTAGTCAATTGAATTATAAATTATAAATTAATCAGTTTATGGTTGATGTATATTGTTACCGATATGTTAAAATTTACTGAATCTTTGATTGTTCTTAAAATTAGTATAAATAGTAATAGGTAATTATATACATTTAAATCAAATACATATTAAACATAAAAATGGCAAATGATTATAATATCAATTTTAAAGCATTATCATATTACCTCCTCTTTATCACAAATCATATCTGCATCATATTATCATACTTTTGCCCTTTTTGTTTGTTACATATCTTATTACAAATCAAAGTTTTTCAGTATTTAAATAATAAAATATATCGCTCTTGTACATTAACATATTGATGTTATTTATAAAAAAGAAAATATACGAAAAGAAAATATATACTTAACTGTTACTTTGTAGTACAAATTTAAAATGATTGTTTTTACGTAACATTGTTAAATTTAATGATTTATAAAAATATATTTCATTGAAAATCTTATAGCATGTTTATTTATTTATATATTCTAAATATAAACCAGTCATTTATAGAACACACATTCAACTGATTCCCATGGCTGAATTGACTTTCCAACACGTGGCTCTGCTTTTGTCTCTCATAGGGTACCTAATGCTGGGTTTCACAAGTCCGTCGTCCGCAAAACATGACCACCCACGTTGGGTTCGTACCCTTCTTTAATGTGTTTTTTAATGGGTATATTCACTCTATTCCTTCAGCTACCGAAACAGTTTGCGAGGATGTAACAAATCATCGACCAATTTGTACCTTTTTCGCTTTCGTTGGGTATTAATATTATTCATTCAGGTGTTTTTCGATCTGTCAGTCCTATCCTCCAAAAGTCGGTAACTTCTAAAACGCGACTCGATGTAAGGGATCGATAGTTTCGTGTCGTTTTCTAGCAGGAAATTTCAGTAACTGCCAGGCCAAAAGGATTAATGTGGTAATAAAAAGTAATAAAATAAAAATCTGCAAATGCAGAAAGAAAAAAAGCATACCCAATAGTTCAGTCATTGGAGGTTATTAAGTGATATAACACCAACGTTGAAAATTACTACGATTCAATCTACCAGTGAAAAGAGCAAATTTACCGCCATTGCAACATAGAAATTTTAACGGTAGTTGGGTGCTATATCACTTAAAAACCTTCAATGACTGAACTATTGAGTATGTTTTCTTTCTTTCGATATTTGCAGATTTTTAGTTCATTACTTTTTGCATCTTTGACCTAGCAGTTACTGAAATTTTCCACTAGAAAACGACACGAAACCATCGATCTCTTGCATCGAATTGCGCTTCTGAAGTTATCAACCTTTGGCGGATAGGACTGACGCATTGAAAAACACCTGAATAAATAATTTTAATACCCAATGAAAGCAAAAAAGGGTACAAACTGGTCGATAATATCTTTCATCCTCGCAAACTATTTCGGTAGTTGAAGGAATAGAATGAGTATATCAAATTTTAAAGAACGGTGGGAACTCAACGTGGGTTGTCATCTCTTGCGAACAACGGACGTATGAGACACAAGCATAACAGTCTGTTTGGAAATAAATGATACCCCAATTTTTGGTTAAAAGTGCCTATGGGCAGAAATGTTGAGCCAAATTGTGGATTATCTTAGTTAACATGAACAATTGTGCCTGTGTCTCTTAGCCAACACGCAGAATTTTTGGTTAGTACTAATAGGTGATGGATATTAACTCCTTCAGTCCTAGTAGTTTCACAGCGAGACCATAAATTCATAAGGCTGACATATAGCCATCTCATTATCAAACCACAGGATGGGGTAGGCTTAATCTTTGGATCGTCTCGGTCACATACTAGTGTTATTCGATGTAAATTAACATTAATGTAATCATTTGTGAGCCTCAGAATGAATAAAATATCGTTCCTCATGTAATAAACTGAAAACTCTAGGTATACATTATACATCTAGAAAGGAGACTCAAGTCAGACTATGCTAAATCTAATTGCACTAAAACTAGTTCCCTTAAGCGTCTTTCAAAGGTACTAACTAGTAAATAGTGACCGACCAATGGTTTTACTATACTCGACTTGATGCTATTTTTAAAGTTATAAACTTTGCTGAACAGAGTATAAACTTTGAAACATATTATTGGTTACAATTTTTAGCACATACGTACGAATTATCAGTAGTACTGCTAGATTAAATTTATACAAGCATGCATATATTATTATAGAAATCTTCAACGCCTGAAAAATGCTAGAAAGAATGATTATTGATGCCGATACTGGGGAACGTCTATAAAAATCGGTATTAAAACGAAATACTCCATAATGCCCAAATCTCAGTTTGACTTAACTATATCTGCCAGCCGCAAGACTCCCTCAGGCTTAGTCCTGTTCTTGCTCAAATCTTGTATGGTCAGTGTAGGTCTTAGTCTTGCTACAATTAGGCTGCCTTGCCCTTGCGAAAATACAAAAACAAGACCAAGACCGATTTTGGGCAACACTAGCACGAAAACTAATATTTCATTTGTCTTTTAATGGGTATCACTGAGAAATTATTTTTCTCGATAGTTTCCTACCAAATAAAACCACGGTGAAGTTCAAAAGTCATTGTGAATTCCGTCAGTACGTATCAATGATTTCAGTAAAACGTGAGTAAAAAAATGATTCGTATGAATCAAACAGGATACATTTCAGAACACGGAATTTACACAGGAATAAAGGTTCCATCAGTAGGAGAGTAGTGTCATTTAGAAGCAATCGTAATATCTATTTTGATTTTTTTTCAATTCCATAACACTACAAAGACAGTTACCTCAATAATACATATATCCATGCGGAATAACGAGACGTAAAAGAAAACATGTACCGAAGTGTCAATGAATATATTATGGTTTTCCAGGCAGTTTAGCCGTGGTCTATTGGAATTTCTTCCGAACGCTTCATCTGCAGACATCTTCAAAGGCGCAGGTGTAGATGATACTTCGTAGACTGATCGCATGGAGTAAAACCATCGGCGATCCCCTTTCTTGTCGGCATAGTTTATTTGAATGATTTTTAGCGTCTATTTATTCGCAAGATTAGTTTTTATTTAAGAAGATTAATTTCTCGAAGGTTTCTTATTTTGGCAGCGTAAAATGAAATGTTTTAACTATATTCTATTGAGAAAAAAAAAGAGGAAGGTCTAAAACTTAATAGAATATGATATTTCCTACGCCTGCGCCTCTGAAGATGTCTGCAGCAGTTGCAGATGAAACGTTCGAAAGACATTTCAACAGACGAAGGCACATCAGCCCAGGAAACCAGTTTATCCATGTACAGTATAGCTAAGACTAACTAAATACAAACATACGTCGAGAAGAGTTTGACTGGCAGATGAAAGACAATGAACTGGATGGACAAGAAGCCAGATTTGTTCATTGGTAGGTTCCATAACCAGGAACACATTGTGACTGGTCCCAAAAGAAAAAAATGGAGCATCAGAGGAGGTTCCTTATCCGCCCATTTGGGGGGGGATGAAGGCGATCGCCCCTTCCGAAAGCCTAAAAGTTAGTAGGTTTAATATTAAAACGAGGTAATCTTAACTCCAGGAGATAGAAGAAGGTCACTTCTATGGGTTTAAACATTAAAACTACTATTTTATAATGTAATAGTGAAAGAAATGTGAGTTCAAAATGATATTTAGATAAATTTAGTACAGGATCGCCCCCTTCCCCTGAAGCATGAAATCCCCCCCCCCGGAAGCACGTAACCGGATCCGCACCTGCTTTTCCGATAATGGATTACATTGCCAATGAAATCAATAGAAAGTGTTTGAAATGGTACCATAGATTACTTCGGTACTTTCTAGATATTGCATTCTTGAAGTCATCTATAATTTTCAAAGTGAGATCAGGTCAGTCAACCAGTTTGAATTTAAATGATTTTAGGCTGACAATCTTAAATGGTATGATTGGAGTAAATGCAGGCACATAAACAAAACCCAACTCAATACAAGTAAATCCATTCAAGGTTTAGTTCCTCTGGAGAAGAGATATCACGAAGTTACTTACTGTGAAAAAAAAAACTATATTAAAATAATTCATAAACAAATTGTTGTAGATAAACCTATTATTGATTTGAATAAAGTTAAATATTTTTTATTATTGATATTGTTAGACAAGAGGCGAATCCCTGAAGGTGGGTAAAATGGAAAAATATCTATTAATGAAAGTAAAGATTACTGAAGTCGACGAATAAACCGAGGAAGTTAAGTTACTAGTATTTGGTGATTTGGTGGTTCTACCTGGAATGTTTTCCGGGAGTTTTGAGAATGATAGAATTAGATGTGCCCGTTTCGAATTTCAACTTTGACACATCGTAACTTTGCCGATCGCGCCACCATATTAGAAAAATTGCCCCTCACAACAATTTCTTGAAATTATCTCATTTCCAACTCATTTAAGATAAAAAAATTTACATACAACATTAAACAAT
Source organism: Octodonta nipae (assembly GCA_034190945.1). Lineage (NCBI taxonomy): Eukaryota > Metazoa > Arthropoda > Insecta > Coleoptera > Chrysomelidae > Octodonta > Octodonta nipae. The sequence continues at coordinate 55,959,890 of CM067218.1, read as the reverse complement.
AAACTAGAGAAAATTTACTCTATTTTATGTATCAAAAATTTTTTTGATAAAATCAATAGTTCTGGCGTATGAGCTCTACAAAATGTACTTCAATGGGCGTTTTAGCTAAAAAAAGAATCATTTCCTTAGCACCTAAACAAGGCGGCGCTTTTTTCATCGTGGTTATTCCAAGAGGCCTAATCCACATGCTATACACAGTTGCGAAATTTAGATGAATTGTCTTCACTTTGTTGTTCCTGATGGAGCAGCTGTTGCGAGTTCGTCTTGAGTATCGATCAAGACGTCACAAACTAAAATTTCATCCGCATCACTTTTGTTATTGTACCAGGACTCCGTTAATAGCTTAAACCCTGTATTTCGAAAGCAAACCAAATGAGCCTTATTGGCAGTGAGGTCAATTAAAATACCTTCTCCGTATTTTTAACAGTTGTTCTTTTATCGTTTACCGTTTTTATACGTGGACAATAATCACCCTCAATTCGTCCAGAGAAAACTGCAGTCATCGGAATTCTGCTTGAGAAAAATAAGTGTACTGCACCACAGTATTAATCTCGTTTGCACGCGAACCTCATTTTTATATCTTCAGTCCGTGGTGCTTGGTACAATTTTTCATACAGTAATTGTGGTATTGTGCGTCGGCTGCGACCAAATCATTAACATACTCGAAATGCTCAACAATTGCTCGACCCCAATCATCATTGCGAGCTCTAGCAAGTTCTGCAATATTGTTTTTCATCGATAATTTACGTACACTATACACAACAAACGGGTCTGTTTCTGCTTTGCTATAAACTTGCTGTTATCTCAGCGACACATAAAAAGCAGTGGTCTTTGAATGAGAATGTTGGGTGCGTGTATCGCAATTGTGGTTGAGAAGTCGTGTCATAGCGTCCTCTGGTCTCGTTTTCGACTACATCGTGAAACACTATCAATCTTAGTTCCTCCAAGAGTTTACCCTTATTGGCATTTCTTTTAATACTTAACTTACGAAAAGCCTGCAATCATTTATCCATCAGTTCAATTATTTCACTTTCCTGTAATGGATTCTCACAAATGAAACAATTTACTTCCTTAGAAGGCATGGCTCTATAAATGCAAACGACACTGTAAAACTATAGACGTTTACTTATAAGTCCGACACTCTGACTAAAATAAATACTTCTATTGAATTGTGCCGGCAGATGAGTCGTAGAAAGTTGAAAGAGGGGCCCCATACAGGCGACGCATTCTCTTATACATATTTTTATTATACCTGCAATAATGAAAACAAACAACAGAAGTACGAGTTTACCGTGAGCGGAGTATGGTTCAAATCACTTCCTACTTCGAGCATTATTGTACATCTAAAATAAGGTACGACTATACCTAGAGAGGTTGCAAACAAAAACTCGTCAAATGCATAAATCATTCAACTGAAAGTATCAGACAAAATCATTAAAAGACGACCTCGTATCAATCTACAAACCATGCGAAAAACTATCTCAACTGAGAACTGTAGCAACACTCATCGAAAAAATATGAAAAACTAAATAAATATAGGGATAATCTATTAAGTGCAAAAAGGAGGGATATCATAAATCATAAATGACTTTAACACATGACCCAGGACAGAAAAACGTATGCAAGAATTCAAATAGCTGCTGAAAGAAAATGTGAAAATTTGGAGAGACTAATAGCAACGCAGAATTTGAATTTGAATATTTTGATTAATGCTTTTGATAACATCTGTTTATTTTATCTAGGTTCTCTTGATCATTAATTGATGATTACATTTGTTGATTTTGATAATTGATTATTACATTTGTTGATTTTGGTAATAATTTGAACTTAGTGTAACCAAGAATCAACATTTCTTGGTTGAACTGTAGATATGTGTATGTAGGTACATGAAGTTGGCTACAGGTTGACTTGTGTTTGATATTTTTGCAGGATTGTATTGAAATAATTTACAAGTTCATTAAATTATTTACTGTTTTATGAAGAGTTTTATTGAAGTAGGTTTGTTGTGACGTAACTGACAATATACTGAGGTTTTATTAGCCCTTATCTATAGATTTTTTGTGGTCGTGGAGGATTGGTAGGTTATCTTAGGCGGTTACCTGGGGTAAAGAGGCAGAGAATCTACCTGGCGCCCAGAACATCTTTATATTGGAAAGATTAACTTACAGATGGCTTGGCCCTTGTTTGTTAACCCACTCCCGTCTCCACTGAAGCTGCCGTGCACCCTGGTGTCAACGTTTACCACGTGGGCCGTAATAAGGTGGTAGGTTAGCCATTACATCTAGGCATTAACCGGACGTTTTTGGCATTACAGACGTTTTTTTGACATTACAATTGGCGCCCAACGTGGGGCTAGGCCAGAAAAGATTGGCCATCACCAACGTGGGGCCTAGATTACTTGAACTGTCATTCTGATAAATAGTAAATTTCATATATTTTTTTTTCCTTTGATTTTTTTTGCATTTGTTATATTATCTTTAGGTTATTGATTCATTTTATATTTTGTCAGACGGTATTGGGTAATGTTATTGAATCTTTTGATATTTTGGTAAGTAATATTTGAAGTCATATCATGTCTTGTAAATTGGTCGTTAACCATTTAGATAAGGAAGAACTCGGGTGTGAATTGAAGATACGAGGTGTCGCTACTGGAACAGTTGATGAGATGCGTCAAGGCTTAGCAGCCGCCTTGAAACTTGAAACTTCTGGTGATAGTCTTAGATATCCAGATTACCCTTTTGCTTTTGAGGATGATATTGATGCCATTAAGAAGAAGTTAACTGAAGTTGCCGAACTAATTGATAAACTGAGCTCTGGTAAATCTAGTTCTGAAGTGGTGAAGATTCAAACTAAATTAAATCATGTATTGGGACGTATTGAAAAAATGGCTGGAGAAGATCAAACCCAGAAACAACAGAAAGCTGAAATTTTGGCGGAAGCACTTACCCTTATGTCACGTTTTCGACTTGGACCCATGAATTAGAAGATGCAGAAGGAAATCCAAAAGGTATATGGAACATCAAAGACCTAAAGCCAGGTAGCGCTGATGAAAATTTCCCGAACTAAATTTTCTTGAAGTAGAGGGGAGAAATGTAATATTACATTTTTGCCGCAGAGTATAACCAGCAGTGTATTCCATAAACTCGTAAAAGAACAAGTAAACGACGAAATATCTGAGGTTTGATTTATGCAAAATGTATTTTAAATAGCCTAAACTGGACGTTGGATGTGTCATTTATCTACAATAACTGTTTTCTCGTAATTAAAACACGAGTATTGACTTCGAATATTAACACCAACGGATAGGATAAAATTATCTTCAAACGTAAACACGTACCTTTTTTATTATTCTGTAGCATTTTTGTTATTGCGATAGGCTTATTGGGTTTTTCGTATAGGAAATATTCTCGCTTTGTATTTGGTATTGATTTGTTGTGATGTTGATTTATTCTAGGTTAAGATTGTTGGTTAGATTTTCTTGACGTTTGAGTCGATTTGCTAAGGGCGGAATCACACGTTCTAAATGGGTTAATGGCATTTATGGTAAGAAGATGTAGAAAAGTAGAGTCGAGCACGGGACATTTCGAGCATTGATGTTGTGGGATGTCGTAGAAGAAGAACGTTCTGTGTAGTGAAATTTAGACGATGTTGGTATTAGAATTTGAGAATGGGTTGGTAGGATTTGAGATATCAGTTGTCGCAAGAGGGGGTTGGCCGTTGACCGTCCTCGCGAACGGTTGTTGACCGTTGACCGTCCTAGTGTAAGGATGTGTGTAGTACTTGGGAAGAGAAGGTTATGGTGAAATGTGATGATAGATGTCTAGCAGTGTTATCTGAATTTATAATGGCAGTTTTGCGCCATCCATGTTTGGGATTTAGTTGGATACACTTTAATCGTTGGTTCCGTTATTGGATTTGTGATATTTTTGGATTTTAACGGAAACCATACTCGTGTGAGGATTTAAGACAAGTTCATCACTCACTCTCTCGTGGATCTGCAGTTTCAGCAACGTTTAATTGATGTTTTCATTGGCAGTTTGGTGATATTTTTTGGAAATTAGTAGAAACACGTTCTCGTTTGTGAGGATTTGATTGCTGAATATTTCGATGTACTCTCGTTGGCCTTCCTGGACGACTAACTGGTCAACTACCAATTGAACATCGTACGTAAGAACTTTAGCCCGCCCAAGACCTTGTTTACCTTCATTGTATGGGGCTATCAACTTCACTTAGTTTGCCGAAGTTTTGACAAGTCTTGTAATCGAACGAGTTCCATTTTGGTTTATTGGGAACCGGAAATCTTCGCTGGTTGCCGTAGCAATGACGGCGTATGTTTGCTTCGATTCTACAGAGGACAGCTGAGTGTTGTGTCATCGCATTTGAACAAGGTACCTTTGTAATTTGATTCAGTGTATTTGTTTTGCTCATAATTTGCTTTTCACATTAAAGAGAATTAATTTTTCCGAATAACATTTTGAACTTATTGAATTTAATAAAGAACCTGATTATTTGGTTGAACTTTTGACTGTTAATTTGATCATATAAATTTGATTTTTATGCATTTCCTATAGTGTTAAATTTTGAATATCATTTCATGATTACTGATTTATTAGATATTGATATTGTTTGGTATTTTGTGAAAGCGTCCTGAGAGCTCGAAACGTCGACTTGTTAACTGAATTATTTTGGATGTTTTAAAGATAGTATTTGTTTCTAGATTTATGAAATCATTATTGATTTTTCTTGGAGTTTAAATGTAATTAAACACTTTTGTCAGTAACTGAATTTTTGGCTTCAAATTTCAGAATAACAGTACAGTTATTGAATTTGATATAATATTGAATTATTTACAGTTTACATGTCATTATTGACTTTGATATTATTTTGAATATTGCTCGTTTAAGTAACTCATTTCTGATTTAAGATATATTGTGCATGTTTACGGATCACAACAACATTTGAATATTTTGATTAATGCTTTTGATAACATCTGTTTATTTTATCTAGGTTCACTTGATCATTAATTGATTATTACATTTGTTGATTTTGGTAATTGATTATTACATTTGTTGATTTTGGTAATAATTTGAACCTAGTGTATCAGGTATGTAATGTTGATTCTTGGTTGAACTATAGATATGTGTATGTAGGTACATGAAGTTGGCTACAGGTCGACTTGTGTTTGATACTTTTGCAGGATTGTATTGAAATAATTTACAAGTTCATTAAATTATTTACTGTTTTATGAAGGGTTTTATTGAAGTAGGTTTGTTGTGACGTAATTGACACACGTATTACAACGTGCCACACAAAGCAAATTATTTGAAGGTCTTTATAACACAAGCATACACCAAATTGTGTGGGAGCCATAAAAGAACTGTAGACTACAACATCGTCATGTCAGTCAAAATTAATCAAGTTATGTCAGGAAGTTGCTTAATTGTTAAATGCTTATTACAAGAATGCTCTCTATCCCGTACCCATTTAAAATATTTATTTCATATGCAATGAAACGGAAATGCTCAAATATGGGAGTACAAATTAATGACTCAAACGAGTTGTGTACGCATTCTGCTTTTTGCAGATGACCAGTCATTATTGCCGCATATAGAGCAAATATATGAGAAAAAATAAATGTAGCAAAGAGAGAATACTTAACGATAGAGGTAAACACAGAAGATTTTGACATTGATGGTGGTAAAATACAGGGATATAAAGAGCTTAAGATCCCTTGGATCACAAATCAAAGACTCCAAACTGCGAGAGTGACATGAAACATGAGATATCTCAAAAATGCCCTGGCACTGGTTTCTCTTCGACGGAAATGCGGGATATCTCGACTCCAACATTTTCCTAATGCATGAAACAAAAAAAATGTTAACAAGGATACAGACATAATAGTCACACTGGAGAGCAAAAGGTTGACATGGTATGGGCCCTTGAACCGAATGATTCAAAGTAGATGCCTTAAAAAGATTTGGCAGTGTACTCCACCGGGAAAAAGTAAAAGAGAACGGCGTCATAAAATATGGTTACAAGGCGTAGTAGAGTCGATGACTGCCATCTTGATTTATTTGCGACTAATGTTGAATCCATTGATAAGAGATTTATATATGTATAGTTGAATCTATCAGTGTGATGTGTGCTGCTGAACCTCTACTACCCCTGGATAGCTACCACCCAGCTCTTTCATTTAAACCCTCAGGCACTTCAGCATTAGTGCCTGAGGGATTAAATATTTCCCAAGAATTCTTTGATTTTAGAGATTGTAATTTTACTTTAATAAATAATTTTCTTCAAACTTTTGACTGGATACAGGCCTTAAATTCAGACGATATAAATATTTATATACAGATATATATCCACATATTTAGAACTATATCATTCAATTTATGACGGCCGTTTCGAACCAGGAGTTCTCGTCAGATACGCTTCCTTGAATGACAAATTCTAAAGTGAAATACTTGGTTCGAAACGGCCGTCATACGTTAAATGATATAGTTCTAAATATGTGGATATATATCTGTATATACAGGGTGTCCCAAAAGTCCCGGAACGGCATTTTATCTCGGCGGGAACGCATTTTAGAGAAAAATGTTTCAAACAAAACTTATAGGATTTGTCCCTGGCTATCGAATTGTGACCTTGAATTTGACCTTGACCTTCAAGGTCATTTCAAGGTCAAGTCGATTTTTTTTCAAATGGGACAACATATTTCTGACCTCGGAAATGGAAAGATCGGAAAATTTTACGTTCAAATATGTCCTTGACCATTTTTAAAACTTGACCTCTGGTGGTCAGTAAGGGTGTCCCAAAAGTCCCGGAACGGCATTTTATCTCGGCGGGAACGCATTTTAGAGAAAAATGTTTCAAACAAAACTTATAGGATTCGTCCCTGGCTATCGAATTGTGACCTTGAATTTGACCTTGATCTTGACCTTCAAGGTCATTTCAAGGTCAAGTCGATTTTTTCAAATGGGACAACATATTTCTGACCTCGGAAATGGAAAGATCGGAAAAATTTAAAAAATGGTCACGGCCATATTAGCATCTGAAAATTTCCTCTCTTTTCATGTTCGGCATAAAAAATAGGACTTGCCTGTTTAAAAATGCATTTGACCTTGAACTGATCTCGAAGGTCAAGGTCAAGATCAAATCCATACTAAGCATCGCGTTGCCGGGGAAAAACTCTAAATCTTAGTTTTTGAAAAAAAAATTTAAACCCATTTTTGACGAGTTACGCAACGAAGTTGTTCTTGACCTTTACTGACCACCAGAGGTCAAATTTAAAAAATGGTCAAGGACATATTTGAACGTAAAATTTTCCGATCTTTCCATTTCCGAGGTCAGAAATTTGTGGTCCCATTTGAAAAAATCGACTTGACCTTGAAATGACCTTGAAGGTCAAGGTCAAATTCAAGGTCACAATTCGATAGCCAGGGACAAATCCTATAAGTTTTGTTTGAAACATTTTTCTCTAAAATGCGTTCCCGCCGAGATAAAATGCCGTTCCGGGACTTTTGGGACACCCTTACTGACCACCAGAGGTCAAGTTTTAAAAATGGTCAAGGACATATTTGAACGTAAAATTTTCCGATCTTTCCATTTCCGAGGCCAGAAATATGTTGTCCCATTTGAAAAAATCGACCTGACCTTGAAGGTCAAGGTCAAATTCAAGGTCACAATTCGATAGCCAGGGACGAATCCTATAAGTTTTGTTTGAAACATTTTTTTCTAAAATGCGTTCCCGCCGAGATAAAATGCCGTTCCGGGACTTTTGGGACACCCTGTATATACATATATATTTGTTTTTAAGTTTTCGCGGGCACTAAATGTGTTCGGTGGTTTCCGGGAAAGCAACAAAACAACGTAGACGTGGCGCTAGTCCAAGAAACATTTTTAAAGGAAGAGGACGACTGCAGAATAAGAAACTACACAATATACAGAAGAGACAGACCAAACAAAAGACCTGGCGGAGAAGTACTAATAGCAGTGAAGAACAGAATTAAACACCAGGAAGATGACCCGCACCCTGCGGAAAACATCGAGAATGCGGCAATAGAGGTGGAGATGAGGGACGGTCAACTGATTCAATTAATCAGCGCGTATCGACCACCAAACAAAGAGCTGAACAATAATGATCTAGATTTATTTTTCAGAAACGACAGGAAGCCAAAGATCCTCGGGGGGACCTAAATTCGAAGCACACAAACTGGAACTCAAGAATAACCACAACAAGCGGCAGGAAACTACAGGACCACGCAGAAAGGGAGCAGTATGACGTTATAGGACCAACGGACCCCACACACTACCCAGCCAGAGGAGAGCGACCGGACGTACTGGACATATTTATATTACAGAACACCAACATGGACTACGACATCGAAGCGACGCGGGACTTATCATCAGATCACGACCCGGTGACACTAACGGCAACAAGATGGAGGAACGAGCAGCCAACTAAGACGGCAACAAAGACTAACTGGGAAGGATTCAGGACAACACTGACAGAAAGAGCAAGGATAACACCAATAATAGACGGGATTGATGAAGAGGCAGCACACGAAACAAACATTACGAAGACCAAGAGACCAATTTATACAGGGAACATCCCGAGACAACTGAAGGAGAAGATCAGAGAAAGGAACAGGAACAAGAGAAGATACCAGATAAACCTAGACCCCAGGATAAAACAAACAATCAACAGACAGACAGCGAAATAAGAGAAGAATTGAAGGAGCACAGAAGTGAGAAGTGGGACCACTACTTACAAGGACTGGCCATAGAAAAATGCACACACTGGTAAATAATGGGAAGAATGAGTTTGAACAAGGACACGCAAACTACAACACCACTACATGGGAGAGACGGACTAAAGTACAGAACAAAGGACAAGGTAGAAATATTCGCAGACGCAATGGAGGAACAGTTCAACATAGTTCAAAGAGACGACAGGCAATTCGAGGAATAAATAGAAGAAAAAGCCCAAGAGATTAGAACACGACTACCCAACGAGGATCCAATTAATGAAACGACAATGGAAGAAATAAAGGACATCATAGGAGCTGAAAGTCAGAAAAGCACCAGGATGGGATAAAATATCAAACAGGATGTTAAAGGAAGTAACAAACGTGTACATAGATAAGAGGCTAAAAACATTATATAATCATATTCTGTTTCAGCAAAAATACCCAGAAGAATGGAAGAAAGCGGAGATAGTAATGATCCCAAAACCAGGATGGAGCAAGAAACTACCAGGGAACTATAGACTGATTAATATACTATGCCACACCAGCAAGATAAAGGTCAGGATCATTCTGAGAAGACTTAAAGAGCTAGAGGAACAGCTAAACATCAATCCAGATGAACAAAGCGGATTCAGAGAAGGACATTCCACAGAGGACCAGGTAATGAGGATGGTAGAAGACGCAATGACCAACATCGAGAATAAGAAGACAACGTGCATTATATTCTTCGAAGTATAATGATGCCTTAAAAGTGCATTTGTGAGAAGAAAGTCGACTCACAAAAAATTGTATCATACAATGCAAAGGACTAGAAAAATTTTGTTACTGTAAGCTTCTTTCTGAAATTGAACCGTGAACACATCAAAAATACTGAAGATTCGATTAATTAAAATAGCAAGGACTTTTGGAAATACGTAACGATAAAAAATAACTTGATATTCCCAGAATCATGTCTTACGAATGTTCTGATAATTTAAATGTAACTATAAATTATTTTAGCGACTTCTTTTCACTTTTCATCTGTATATGTGTATAAGTACTGGACATAATATACCTGTAGTATCTTTTAAAGAATGCTCATTTATTTTAGCTCATATTTTTATTGTACTGTCAATTGAAACGGGTATAAATCCTGATATTTGGAAAAAATCTTTTATAACAAATACAAGACTAGTGACAAGACTGAGGTAACTAATTATAGAGCAGGAAGCAAAATGTCCTTAATAGCAAAGGTTTTTGAAATGAAATATCAACCCCAAACTTCTATTTTAAATGAAAACCAACATGGTTTTGTCAAAGGTAAATTTACTATAAGCAACTTGCTGGTTTATGGTCAATTTCTGTTTCTGAGAGGTGCTGTTGACTATATATATATAGACTAAAATTTTTTTCTTGGTTTTTGGTCATTTGTTTATTTAATTTTAAATGTTACATTTCGGACACAGTTTGTCCTTTTTCAAACATGTCAAACTCAATAATAGACATTTATGGACAAACCACTAATTTGTTTCTGGGCACATTTACACATTTAAAATTATTTACATTCACATTCACACACAAATTAATATGACATGTTTGAAAAAGGACAAAATATGTCCAAAACGTAACATTTAAAATTAAATAAAGAAATGACCAAAAACCAAGAGAAATTTTAGTCAATTTATACGAAACATATGGTCAAAGAAACTCTAAAGGAATAAAAAAACAATATATATATATATATATATATATATATATATATATATATATATGTTTTAGGTGGTTTCCGGAAATTCATCCGCGTAATTGATAACTGATCCCTGCCGGGATCGATGGTAAAATGACGACGTTTCGGCAGAATCACATCTGCCCTCTTCAGGTCGGCTCGCATAATTCTCGTAGCCTTCTGCTTTCGCTTCTAGTTACTCGAATACTCGTATTCTACAAGAATTATGCGAACCGACCTGAAGAGGGCAGATGTGACTCTGCCGAAACGTTGTCATTTTACCATCGATCCCGGCAGGGATCAGTTATCAACTACGCGGATGAATTCCCGGAAACCACCTAAAACATATATATATATATATATATATATATATATATATACAGATTTCTGCAAAGGTTTTGGCCAGGTTGCTTATTTTCTAAGCCAAAAAAGTATGGTATGGTCTGAGCTACTCTAAGTACATTTCAACTGCTGATGATTTAAAGATATTCCTAAACAATTAAGACTGTAGAAGACTGTCTGAAGCTGCAAGAAGATCTGAATGGTGTAGATTGAATGGGATGCAATTAAATATAAGTAAGTGTTTTGTTATAAGATATTATCGCACTATGATTATTCAATTGAAAATGCTCTACTTGAAAATAAAGAAGGTGACAAAAAACTACGTATATATTTTGATAGTCATTTGAGTTATAACTACCATGTGAAGCACATAACCAATATGATATTAATATTATTAGGCTTTGTCAAGAGAACTCTACAGGATTTTAGTAACATAGCTTGCTTCAAAACTTTTTTCTGCTCCTATATATAAGTTCTAGAATATGCGCGACAGTTATGGTCGGCGCATAGATAAGATTGAAAGGGTACAGACAAAGTTTAGTAAGTTTGTGGGCATCAAGATGGGAGGTCCAAAAATAAAATAGTATATAAAGTGACTCTGAAGTCAATTAACTTGTTATCTCTACAGGATAGAAGGTATTATATTAATATGACAAATTTTATAAGCTATTGTTTATGATCAATATAAATGCCCCACAAAAAACCTCGAGAGATCACAATCTATTTGATGTCCCTTTCCATTTAACAAATTATGGTGTATTGTCTTCCTTAACGCTTTTTTCCGCGACTGCGAATAAACTGGCAAAAGAAACCAATATTGACTTTTTTAATTACTCATTTAATGTGTTTAGCTCAAAATAAAAAACTGTGATTTTTCCCTAATTTTAATAGCTATATTTTATATACATATGGTATATACATTTAATTATATTGGTTATGTTACTTTGTCTGTAAATAAACATTCATTCATTCATTTATTCATTTAAGTTTTTTGGGAGCTTGTCTGTCCATTGGAGTTACAATTTATAAACTATTTGTTCTTTTTCAAGAAGTAATTTGTTTTTAATCCAATATTAACTTAATGCTTATAGTGGTATTTTTCGAGCAGAGTCCTAAATGACAATACACACACTGGTGAAAAATAAAGACCTTTCGAAATAAGAAAAAAAAACACCAATATGTCGCAAAAAGACATTGACAGATCAAGATTGGCAAATCATCTACTAATGAATAATGGTATACACAGAATTGCTGAGACAAGACACAGATATTGCTTATGAAAAAGAAAAGAAAAATTTAAAAAAATCTACTTGTTAATTAAAGAAGAAATTTGAACACCCTCTATAGAGATAGTGCAGAAGCAAAAGACCCAGTCAAATGAACATGAAAAAGGAAACCTAAAATGAAGTAATCAAACAATTGATAATTGCATGAAAAAGGCAAGCTAATTAATATTCTACAAATTGCTTAAAAAACATTGTTCAACAATTGCTGATAATTTTTAATGGCCCTATATATACCAGTCAATAGAGATTTAGACATATCAAAACAAACTGCTTATGCCAATAAGTAATAGTTTATAAGCCCTAAATGACATAACTGGAACTCATAGAAGTACATTATTTGAATGTTAAAAGCCCCAATAAAAAATTGATCTTGTGTTATTTTTTGCAATATGCAATATTTACTACTATTTTAGACCTATTTCCCAGCATTATAACAAAAATCTGAGATAGCAAATTAAAGTGCTTTATATGAAATTTCAAAATAACTTTAGTATATCCTGATCAGTCTAGCCTGGTTAATATGGTATGCTTTCCAAAATATCTCTCTAATTTATTTAAATTAAAACTATTTGAAATAAAATCATAAACAAGCATTTTGATGAAGATTACTGTACCAGTTTTAAGTACCAGAAATTTAAGATTTTTTGAAGAAATCAACTTTTTACCACATTGTCTGATTTTTTCAATGAAAAATGTGCCAATTAGGACTTAGAAAAGGTCTTTAAGTAGTAGTTGTTATACTTCAACGGTTCCATTATTATTTTTTATAATACAGACAAAAGCAAAAAATATCCAGATTTGCTGAGTTTCTATTATTTAAATAAATTACTTCTATGAATTTGCTATTAAATATAAATTACTCCCTATAAACTTCAATTTTGCTATATAGACTGGAAAAACAATTCCATGTAACATTTAAAATATAAAGAAAAAAATTGTGAGAACATGCTGCTGCTGCTTCTACAATTTTTTTTAAATTTATCCCTTAGTGATCATGGTAATAAATTTTAAGATTACTTATGCAGTTTTCACAGATATATAGACAACACCTTATTTCACGAAAACATTATTTTGCCAACTTTTTTTAAATTTTGATTTGAACATAACCATGGGTACCATTTGTATAAAAGTTTACATTGTTATATTAAAAATGCTTATTTATCTAAACATAACACAGTATAAAGATATACAAACAACTATTTATCAGCTGAGTTCCTTTAATTAAGTCATATACTATTGAATGGCTTGTTGATTACCCTGACACACCTATTCACTCTGCCTATCTATCTTAAAAATAAACTGTACTTAGCATACTAGACTTCTTGGTGTAACCAAGACATTGGAAATATACAATTGAACTAGCATATATATAATACACTATTTAAGTAGGGTCAAATGCCTTACAATTGTATTGGAACTTATACATTACACATAGCTGACAAAATTTGTCATAAAACACACATATCATTTCAACCCACAATACTGGTAGCACCCCTTAAAGCTAAATAACCTGCTGTTATATCCATAGGAAGATCAATAATAGTAGCATATTCATCCTTGTTTGCAAATCTCAGCCTAGTTTGTGGATCTGTGTAAGGTGCAGGTAATCCTGACAAATCTGAGAACTTTTCTGCAGGTCTGAATGAAGGAGGGGCATTAATTGAACTATAATGCACTACATCGTCAGGCCATGGTAGAGCTTTCTCTGTTGAAATGATTTGCTTTAAACTCTTCCAGACATATTTTTTCTTTGCTGATTTACTAATTTGAAAAGATGTTGCTTTGAATACGGGTTTCTGTTCAATTTTTGGTTCTTCCTGACTCATTATATTGTGGTTTTCGATGTATAGCAAAAATTAAAATCATGCAAACCCTGATAGAAAGAAATATAAATCAGTAATCTCTAATTTTTAAACATATAAATACACATTTATAAATATTTTTGAGGTTACGTTGTTTACGGTTACGTTTGTATGACATAGAACAAATTTCTTAAAATGGAGAAACAATTTATCTTTATGGACACAATAGACCTTTTCAACGCAAGTACTGCGCAAGCGCGTCAACTATGTTAAAACCTTAGAACATGTACCCTCTGGAGATAGCCTGCAATGCTCAAAATTGTGGCAAGGCTAAAAAGAGAGGGCAATAGAGACAGTAACAGGCTATTTCACTTAGTGGGTAGAAGCAGCCAATGTACAACATCCTGTTGTTCTTACCACAATATTTGTGCACTGCAGGCTATCTCCAGAAGGTAGAAGCTCTAAGGTGAAAAAGGCTTCGTCCATGAATAAAGTAGACCAAGTATAGATCTCGGAACAGGGAGCCAACATCTTTTGTTTATTAACAAACCAGGTAATCGTACCCTTCAAGCATAAAATATATATAGAGGGGTAATGTCGTATATTAATACACAGGTTTGTTTGCCTCCAACATATAGAAAAGGAATTTATGTAAACAACAAAGATAGAAAACTATTTGTAAACAAACTGGTATAACTATCCATGCCAGTGGCGGGTCAGTTTCAAATTGTTAAAGGTTCAATATCGTAATATTTCTTCATTACAAATATTAAATTGGAAATTGCTGGAGATAGTTATATAAAAGTAAAATACACATAAATAATAATATTTATTAATAATAAATATATGACAATAAGACAATTACCATAATAAATTACTAATTTTAAAACATATATGTTCTATCAAGTATCTATCAATAACCACATCTTTATCAAGTTTTTAAAATTCTAACATAAGTATAATACTTTATATAGAGCGGATCTTTTTATTTTTCTGAGTATTAATGTTACTGGGTAATATAATTGAGTGAAGATAAATAAGTATATTTTGAATGGTGCTCCCATTATTATCCCCATAAAGCCTGGTTATATTATTTCTGAATTATAATATTCCCAGCGATATATATATATATATATATATATATATATAATAGACGTTTCCCGCGGTTGCATCCGCGTACGGAATGTTCAAGCTTCGCAAAATAAAATAACTTATGAAACATATGAATTATCCTAAATAAAAAATGTTCTTACTTGTTTAAACCACCCTACTTAACTATAAATACACCAATCCCGAATATATTTCACCCAAACTGCAAGTACTTTTGAGCGACCCTATATTACAATTTTATTCGACATTTTTTAATAAAGTTGAATAACTGTAACCCTACTTCACCCTATATTGCAACCATCCTGTTTATGCCGCTGTTTATTTGCCACCCAATATAATTTTAGACAATAAACCAAATAATCTAACATACCTTTTACATTTTGGTGGTGTACATGGTAGCTGTTCATTTTCATTGCAAATTTCAGAAGCTCTTAAAGTAGAAGAGGAAGCTTCTAACAGTTGTATTCTCCAAGAGTGTTTCAGTTCCAAGAGGCTGAAGTGGTTTAACTCCAGTTACTTGATCATAGTTTGAACTACAAAATACAAATGGTATATCATTACTGTAAAATATACTTCAAAATTGACTATAGAAAAATAATAGTAGGTTTTAACTTTAATTTAGAAACAACCAAAAAAATTGTTCATTAATTAATAATTTAGACATTTTAGTTCCATATTCCTTTTACTTCCATCTACGCCCATGATACATATTATATGTAAACAACGTATTTACTTACCGATGAAGGGATTGTTTGATTCTTTTTTTATAACGTTTCTTACAACTTTCACACACTTTTCCCATAATATATAGATTGTTTAGCAGTCACAATATTTTTCACAGATAAATTTATTCTACAAACACCAGTAATTCACAAAATTCCGAAATAAACAAAAACAACTATTCCAACCCAAACAAATACAAAATGTTTTCAAAACAATGTACAGCGTTCCAAGCCTTACTTAAAGCGATGAAAAGAATGCATTATATTTTATTCCTATTAACAACAAAACCATAACATGTATCTTTTTTTAATTAAGAAAATTAATAGTTTTTCTCCGATAATTTATCATTTAACACAATCAAATAATTTATGTATCTAAAAATTTTACTCAAAACAATATATTACGTTAGTGAACATAGGCGTATTTGACTGTAAGAATAGGCAACATAGCACATTCCAGTTTGTTACTAAACAAAAGATGTTGGGCTCACTGTTCCGAGACCTATAATTGGTCTACTTTAATTTATGGTCGAACTTGCCTATTCTGTCATCCAAGTGTACACAAACATTGTTTTTGTTGGCAGTAAAATTCTTACATTCATAATTATGTTGAACTTAATAATTAATAATCTGAAAAATGCGGTTAATTTACCTATTAAACAAAATACGGAGGATGATTCTGTTGTCAACATGAACGTTACCTTTTTTTGTACTTGGCAACATTGTCCATGTTCTCATAGCAGTTTTAATTTATTTACATTAGGTTTGTTTACTTCTTTAATTAAAAAATATCTGGTGGTTATTAACCAAACTACTGTGGATAGTGTTCTGATTACTAAAAAACCCATACATTGAGAGAAAATATGTGAAAGTTACAAAAACGGCATAAAACAGTGATAAAACGATCTCTTGATTCGCGAGTTAAATACCGGGCATTCCTGTATTAGGGGTCATAGGCGTAGAGGTAAATTGAATATATATAATTTCGAACATGTCTAAATTCTAAACGAACGAGTTTTTCCTTGATTTCTTGCAGTTTGTGCATATAACTAAGGAAATTCTCTCTATATATATATATATATATATATATATATATATATATATATATATATATATATATATATATATATATATATATATATATTTTAGATGGTTTCCGGGAATTCATCCGCGTAGTTGATAACTGATCCCTGCCGGGATCGATGGTAAAATGACGACGTTTCGGCAGAGTCACATCTGCCCTCTTCAGGTCGGTTCGCATAATTCTCGTAGCCTTCTGCTTTCGCTTCTAGTTACTCGAATACTAAGATTTTCTGAAGCGAGCGCGCTGTTATATAGTCGCGGCTCGGCGCCTATCGGTTGACACCGTGAACGGCTGCGTGTGATTGGCCCTGGGCGCTCAGTGGGCACAGCTCCATCCTGCTGATTTGTTATTTCCGGTTGAGTTGTTATTGGACGGGTCCGGGCCGGTACGGTGTTTATTAGGATTTTCCAACAATTCGATAAGTTCTGAAGTTTAGACTGTGAGGTCTCTTCGCTATTTCAATTGCCTCTCTTACGAGTCTTGATTTCGGGTGTTCTATATTTGCCAGTACTCTGGTGTTCTCAAAGTCTATTCGGTGTGACATCGTGGTGGCGTGTTCCGCAATGGATGTTGTTTTTTCCTGCTTTCTTACAGCGTTCTGGTGTTCATCACGTCTAGCTTGAATTCTTCTATTAGTTTGCCCCACATAGGTTTTATGACAGTCTGCACATGGAATCTCGTACACTCCCTGTTGTTCTAAAGGGATCCTCGTCTTCGGAAACACCGTAGTCTGTATTGAAAATATATGATTTTCTTTTTTGTATCCGTGTACATCCGTTTCTCGGTTTGTGCTATGACTGTCCGTGTCCCCTTGAAAGAAATAAGCCTTGGTTATTGGTGTCTCATGCTCCTCGTCTGTTTGTCTCGGTTTTGACTTTAGGGCTCTTTGATATTTCGGTGTTTTGTCTCAGAGCTGTTTTTAAACTGTCCATTTCCTGTTGATGTTATCCTGGCATTTTCGATCTGGTTAAAGTTGAAATCTAAAGTCTTGAGAATTGCTTGTAGTTGGGCTGGGTGGTGATGAGAATTAGCAAAAAGTTGATATCTTGCTTCCTATATAAGGGAATGGCAGTGATTGTCTTCATCCAGATGGTAAATTTTGATATAAAAGATTTTATCAACATCTAGTATATATGGGATTCTTGGATACTTAAAACAAATAGGTTCATCATAAATTTAACATTTCAAATCTGGAATTTTTTACTATGATAAACAATTTTATAGTTGTGCGGCTGTTGGGTTTCATACGGTTACAGTTTTTATCTTTTTAAAAATGAAAAAGGAAAACACCTAATAAACACCAAAAAAATGTAGGTATACACCTAAACTGAGCTGAGACTGAAGACAAGAATAGTTCAGGAATTATTGTAGGATGGATTAGTGTAGAGGATCCACTTACAATATTCTAGAGAAATTCTACAATACGCTATATTTTCTGTATAATCTTCATTTGTGAGCATAATTACTGACTTTTTAGTCCGTTCAGTTTTAATTCGTTCAGCTTTTGCATCTCCAGATTTTCAACAGCGCGCTGTTATAGTCGCGGCTCGGCGCCTATTACACCGTAATGCGTGTGATTCCCTGGGCGCTCATGGGCACGGCTATCCTGCTGAGGCTCCGGGCCGGTACGGTTAATAGGATTTTCCTTTAAGTTCTGATTTTTGCTTGTGTGAGGTCTCTTCGCTATTTCATTTTTAACATTACACAAAATCGGAGTGCTTTGTTTTCAAAAATTAAAATGTTTTATGTACCATTCTACACACAAACTCAGCACCCGCCGTTTTTATTTTCATTGAAATTTAATGTCCTACCTTTTATCTAAGAATGTGATACAAGAAAGATGTCAAAGAAGTATTTTATTAAAGATTATTTTATAAAATATATTTAATAAAACATTTGACAATGTAATAGTGGCTTTTTGAGTATTTGTTCATCCTGTTTAGACAAGTGTGATTAATAATGAGCAGTAAAAATATACTTTCTACCTGTCCAAATAACCATGTGATCAAAATTCCCCACAGTTATACCCAGTGGCGGATTAAGTATTTTGCCGCCCTAGGCCCTGTCTGATAAGCCGCCCTTTTTAAAGGATGAAATTTTATTTCTTTGAGACCGTTCATATTATTTAGATATAATATTTATTTCATAAAAGTATAATTGTTAAACAATACAAATAAATATTAACAACATAAATAACAGTCAGTTTTCTTAAACTATAATGTATAACTTAATTTTTAAATATCTTCTTTCCGGCTTTCGTCTGAGCAAAAAAAGTCAACAGTGCTTTGAAAATTCTTCAAAAAAACCTTTTCAATATTCAATTATTTCTATTATAAAACATTATTTATCAGTATTGCACTCACGAATAAAAAAGTTAATCAGAAAATGAATGGCATTCTATTTCATAGAAATTTATTTGTAAATTTATATAAAAAAATCAGAATAAATCCTTAAAATGTATTGTCGTTACATTATATCAGATTTAAAATTTTGACATTCTGAAAAATTTGCCGCCCCCCACATTGTGCCGCCCTAGGCCCGGGCCTCACGGGCCTAGGCGGTAATCCATCACTGGTTATACCTAAAATTGTATTCTGACGAAGCCAGTCAACTGCCCGAAACAATTAACAAGATTTAATAAATTAACTCAGTTTTTTTTATAATACTGATTTCTCTTTACTCAATTAATCAGTAACATTAAAATTCAGTAATGTACATAACGTGTAATGTAATTTTTGCCACAAATTAATTCATACGGAATATATTTATATGTGTTTAAATTACCTCTAGACATACCTATTCAATTTTAGTTTTTGAATCGAACTCACTATTATGGTATTAATACGATATTATAGATTCAATTCTTCACTGACCCGCCACTGGTGAGTAACGTCATGTGGATAATCTCTTTGTGTGCAATATAGTGTTTCTATCGCTGTTGTTTACATAATTTCCTTTTCTATATGTTGGAAGGAAACAAACTTGTGTATTGGTATATAACATTACCCCTCTAATTATATTTATGCTCGAAGTTAAAAAAGAATTTTCTTCTCGAAGTAGCCTACAACGCACAAATATCGTTGCAAAACTAGAAAGAGAGGACTATAGAGATAGTCAGAGAGCATATAATGAGAGTGGTGCCAAGACCAGAAGTATGGCTCTTTCCGCTCATTTTCCACCAATAAGAATAAATTTAAATATCGACAACAAGACGCCTTGTGTGTTATGCAACTCTTCAGCCCGGTGCAGATTGTTAAAAAATAATTTGGTCAAGTGCGAGTTGGACTCGCATACTAAGGGTTCCGTACCACCTTTAAGATTTGATACAATGTAAGTGATTCAAAGTAAATATTTGTCTAATATTCCAGTTTAATAAGACAAGCAGGAAATGAGTGCATTTTTTATATTTACCCAAATATCTTTTAAAAGAATTATTTTAAATTTTGTAAAAAATATACACTAATTTCTCACATATACACTTTTTATTTTATTAGCTACATGATTTGCTTGATTTTCATAAAATATTTATTTAATTTTCTAGTTTGGACCCCAAAACTAACATTAGAGTCTAATTTTACTAATAAACTTTCTGTGAAGTTCTATATAATATATTGTCTGAATTTTAGTCTCAGTAGATTGGAAGATAAACGGGGAAATGGGTCAAGTTTTAAATAATAAATCATCTTTTAGACAAATTATTTACAAATACGAATAGAAATATTTTTCAAATTTTAGATTGTGAAGTTTGTTAGAAAAAGATGGAATAAGTCGATGTTTAATATTTTTGTTAATATCTTTTAAACAAATAATTTTAAAAATATGAAAAAAACATATTTGTATTACTCATAATAAGCCTTTTTATTTGATATATTACATGACGCGTTTCAATTTTTAAAATTATTTTCCAACTAATTATATAATTTGCCCCCAAAATTAATATTGGGGTTTTCTGTTAATTTTTCCTATAAGCCGGCCCTGTTTCATTCCAGTACGACATCGATCGCTTTTAGGACGTAAAATTGATCTCGAAATGGCTCGGCAGTTGTAGAATTGATAATGAATTGTACGAGAGTTTTCGATGCTGGTTTTAAAAGGACCGACCCATAATCGCGACAAGCAGTTAGTGCAGCGAAGAGCTTATATGTAGAATTGTTGTTGTGATATTTGAATGAGCTGTTGTATATATTTGATGTAAATGAAGGTTCTAGTAAGTGGTAGTGAATAATTAGTTTTTAAATTTTAACACCCACGAAATTTATAACAATTTGGTGTCAGAAGTGGGATTAAGTGCAGTTAAAATCGTAATTTGATTTATGGAAATCCGTAGCATGGAAAAAATGGACGAAACTACCAAAAAAATAGTCAAGCAGGTTACGGAGGGACTAGACGAAAAAATAGCCCAGATTCTAGAAAAAAAGTGACAAGAAGGAGAAACAACATCAAGAAGAAATTCAACAAAGGTTAGTAAGATCTTTTGATGAAAACGTAAAATAGAATTAGAAAATCTTGTCACTACGATGAAAAGCGAACAGCAAAATTTAATGGAAGGATTATTCTCGAAATTTGTAGAAAAACAAGATCAAACTGAATTGACGAGACAAAATGATTTTAAAATATTTGCAGCAAAACAAGGCAAGACGGAAGAAAAAAGACAACTGCAATTTGAACAACTAATGCAAATAGTATCGCAAGTTAATGAAAGAATGGAAATAGTTGAATCCGACATAAAAGAAATAAACGACGACATAAAAATCCTAAAAAGTAATGTGGAGACTCTTGAAATCAAAGTAGATGACATCGATTCCATCCAGAGCCAGGTGAAATTTGAAACCAGTTCCATTAAAAACACGGTACAAAGTGAAGTAAGTGAAGTACAAGATAAAATCAGTGCCATCCAAAACAAGGTAGAAACAGAAATAAAAAAAATGCAACAGGACTTACAGCGAGGAAAATACCAGCACACCGTGAGTACCAAAGGTTCCTTTAGTAAACCACACACATTCGACGGCAGTTCATCTTGGCCCATGTATAAACGTCAATTTGAGGCCGTGGCTACAGCTAATGGATGGGATAATCATGAAAAATCTACTTCTCTGATAATTTCGTTAAGAGGTCCGGCCCTAGAACTCCTCCAAAGCATTCCAAACGATGAACAAGGCAATTTCGATAAGATCATCTCCATTTTGGACAACAGATACGACAATCAATCCTTGGGTCAGGTTGGCCACACAGAGTTTCATAAACGGTATCAGAGATGTGGAAGTACAACAAAATCTAAGACTAAGTGGCGTCAAGAAAAGTAATGAAGCTCTACTTTGGGCTTTGGAAGTAAAGGCCGTCATGAACATGTCCAAGCCGAGGGTCCGAGCAGTTTCCTTCAACCAGGAAGAGCCAAAGTCACCATTTTAAGCACTGTTGGCTGGTATGAACAAACTATTAGCAGAGTCACGGAGAACTGATACCAGAAGAGCATGTTACCGTTGTGGACGGACAGGGCACTACCAACGCGACTGCAGAGTAAGGCTACCTGAACGATCACCGACCAACAGTCACATGTCCAGGGACCGTCAGCCAGTCAGCATAAGGGGGCAAATGCTGACTGACCCTCCACCAGCCCCCAAAACACTATCCATCCGGGGATTTTGCCGAGAGCAGCAGCCTAGTCATCAGGGACACCATCAATGGCTGAGCAATTACCATCACCATCGACACCGGCGCCGCTGTGTCCATTGCTACGTCCAGGGTTTTGAGGTCATCAGAAATCCGGCCAGTTAACAATAACATCCAGCTCAGAACATTCATCGGCGAGTCCATGTCAATACAGGGTGAGGCAGATGTCGTGCTACAGATAGGGGACAACATGATTCGGCATTAGGTCCTGGTAGCAAATATTGAGGACGATTTTATACTGGGTATGGACCTAATCAGCCAGCATGGATTTATGTTCGACCCGCGATATGATGTTCTTCGATACCTAAATGGGGAATTTGTATTGACACGGCCCGTTAACAGCTCATCGACTCCCATACAAATTGTAGCAAAATCTCCAGCCAGAATTCCCGGTCGAGCGGAACAGATTATTCATAGGCAGCTAGACAGCCATCCTGGGAGCTGCGTTGGAATGGTGGAGCCCGTACACTCAGCTCATGACTACTTAGTTGGACGGGCTATAGTTAAAACAGGACGAGATATACCAATTAGAATCACGAATTTGTCCAACCACGACAACAGAATTGCCAATGGTCAAGAGATAGCTTGTTTCGAGCCAGTAAAGACCATCATCAATTGCAACGTCGGTGAAGGACACAGGGCCCAGTAAAGAGTTCCTACAACAGTTTGCTGCCCATTTGACACACCGGACACCAGAGAACCAGAAGAAAGCCAAACAATTTATCACAAAGCACTGGCAAATTTTTAACAATCAAGATGGAACCACCGGTCGCACCAACATCATCCAGCATCGAATAGATACCGGAAAGGCTCAACCCATCAGAATACCACCTAGACAACTACCATTGGGGCAATAACAGACAGTCGAGAAAAACATCGAGTCCATGTTACAAAATGGAGTTATTGAGCCATCCATCAGCCCATGGTCTGCTCCCGTCGTGCTAGTTAAAAAGAAGAATGGAACCACCCGATTTTGCGTGGATTACAGAAAGCTGAATGACGTCACGAAGAAAGACAACTATTCACTAACTCGAATCGATGACACTCTGACCACACTAGCAGGCTCCCTTTGGTTCTCCACACTAGACCTAAAAAGTGGATATTGGCAGGTTGGTCTACACGCAAACGACAGAGAGAAGACAGCGTTCTCCACCAGTAATGGGTTATGTAATGCATCCGCTACATTTGAGAGACTAATGGAGCATGTACTGAGCGAGTTAACATGAAGGACGTGCTTAGTATACCTCGACGACATTCCAGTCATGGGTCAGACTTTCGACGACCATCTGAAGAACCTATACGAAGTATTCTCCAGAATTAATAATGCCAACCTGAGACTCAACCCGAAGAAGTGTTCCATGCTCCAAAAAGAAGTAGAGTTTTTGGGCCACGTCGTTTCCGAGTCAGGAATCCGCACCAACGAGGACAAGATAGAAGCCATCCGTGATTGGCCAGTCCCAAGAGACAAGAATGAACTGCGAAGCTTCTTGGGCCTCTGTTCCTACTACAGGCGATTTCTTGGGGGATTTGCCACCATTTGCCTACATCGGCAGATCACTGAGAAAGAGACCTTCCGTTGTAATCAGGATTGCGAAACATCATTCAGGCGACTGAAAGCAGCACTATGTTCCAGCCCAATCCTAGCCTTTCCTACACAGTCCGGCAAGTTCATTTTAGACACCAACGCCAGCAAAACAGGTTTGGGGGCCGTCCTAGGTGCAAGATGGTGAAGAGAGGGTGATCGAGTAATACAGTCGTGGATTCTCGAAACCGGAAAGAAATTATTGCGTCACCAGAAAAGAACTTCTGGCAATAATAAGGGCTGTAGACCATTTCCACAAATACCTCTATAGTCGTCATTTCTTAATCCGGACAGATCATGCCGCCCTCAAATGGCTGGTGGACATGAAGACACCGGAAGGACAACTGACCAGGTGGTTGGAGAAACTACAGCAATACGATTACAAGGTGGAACACCGTGCCGGCCGTTTGCACAATAATGCCGATGCCCTATCCAGAAGACACTGTAGAGCAGAATGCGGACATTGCCTGAAGACGGAATAGCGAGAGGATATCTCCATCAGACAGATCCGAGTGCAGGTCAATGAAGACTGGACAACGAAACAGTGCATCCAGGACCAAATGGCTGATCCAGACATCGAACCAATCTTGTCACTCAAAACGAGAGGGGCACCCAGGCCATGGGACGAGGTAGCTAGATACTCGGGCGTGCTGAAATGGTTATGGGACCAATGGGACTCTCTGAGAGTAGAGAATGGAATGCTCAAGCGAGTTTGGGAAAGCACCGATGGCCGAGAAACCAAGTTTCAACTGGTAGTTCCTAAGAAAAAGGTACCAGTCGTCCTGACCGAAGTACATGATGGGATTACCGGGAATTTGATTTAAAGAAAATTATTGCTGGGGGCCATCTAGGCATGAACAAAACCCTAGACAAAGTTCGCCAGCGATACTACTGGGTAAATTACTTTGAAGACGTCAGAGCTTGGTGCCGGAAATGTGACACCTGTGCAACCAGTAAGGGCCCGAAGACCCGGACCAAGGGCAGAATGCAGCAGTACAATGTGGGCGTCCCATTTGAGAGAATTGCCATCGATGTCGCCGGTCCGTTTCCCGAGTCTGAGAGGGGCAACAAATACATTCTGATCGCAATGGATTACTTCAGCAAATGGCCTGAGTCATATGCGATATCCACCCAAGAGGCAACCACGATAGCGACGGTGCTAGTAGAGCAACTATTCAGCAGATTTGGCGACCCGATGGAACTACATTCAGACCAGTGGCGTAACTTCGAATCGAATGTATTCCAGAAGGTCTGCACGATGTTGAGGATCAGGAAAACCCACAATCAGACGGAATGGTGGAAAGATTCAACAGGACTTTGGAACAACACCTATCCAGGTCGTCAGCAATAACCAGCGTGATTGGGATGAGCATATTCCCCTATTCCTGTTGGCATATCGCTCTGCCGTACATAATAGTACAGGCCTGACCCCAGCCAGGGTCCTATTCGAAAAGGAGCTGCGATTACCCTGCGATTTGGCTCTCCCCCGAAGAACCTTCCCAAGACATCGACGATTATGCCGACCCGCTCCGACATAACATGCTGACAATACACGAATTAGCCCGAACGCAGATGTTGGCCACCAGTGACCGCATGAAGACGCGATACGACCTCAATTCCAATTCAGTCGGGTTCCAAGAGAGGGACAAAGTCTGGCTGTACAACCCCCAACGGAGCAAGGGTAGATCCCCAAAGTTTACACCCGCCTGGGATGGTCTATACGAGGTGGTCAAGAGGCTTAATGACGTCGTCTAACGGATCCGTTTAAACCCCAGGGCTAAGTTGTTACGAAATTTACCTAAGCCGGTCCTGTTTCATTCCAGTACGACATCGATCGCTTTTAGGACAAAAAATTGATCTTGAAATGGCTCGGCAGCTGTAGAATTGATAATGAATTGTACGAGAGTTTTCGATGCTGGTTTGAAAAGAAGCGACCCATAATCGCGGCAGGCAGTTAGTGCAGCGAAGAGCTTATGTGTAGAATTGTTGTTGTGATATTTGAATCAGCTGTTGTACATATTTGATGTAAATGACAGTTCTAGAAAGTGGTAGTGAATAATTAGTTTTTAAATTTTAATTGAACCCACGAAATTTATAACAATATTAAAATTAATTACCTACAAAGTAAAAAAAATAGGTAATAACCAATTTCATGTACCTACCATTTTTGTCTCCAAAAAATAAAATATTGATAATAGTTTTATTAAAATTTTCTGAAACCTAATTGGGGCATATAGTTTAATTTTTATATTCCCGACTATCATAAGTCCGCATTTTCTTCTGATAACTATTTATTACTGTTGTTAATACTTTATAATTCAGGTGGTTTGGATTTTTACGGATTAAATTTAATAAAATTTAATTAAAAATACCAAAATGATAAAATTGTACAGATATCGTGAGATTTACTTGAACTCATCAGATCTGGCAACACAGCGACAAATACTAAATATCTGTTTCTCCCCTTCCAATCGTAAACTGAAAATCAGTGTAAAAAATGCCGCCACCAATCAGCATTGAGCTTATACCTTGGCAACACTATATATATATTTTGGCATTTTCAAAAGTTGAAATCTGAAAAGAGAATGAAGAAATTTAGAGACTGGCTTTCTATTTATACCTTCGTTCGAGATCGTAAACTGTATGATGACTGTTCAGGTGAGGTGCCGTTTGTGGTCTTTATTGCTTTAACTGCTACTCCTCTTGGGTTCTGATCCCCCGTCGCGCTATTTGTTGTCCCTTGTGATTGTTTTTCATTAGGACTAGATTTATTACTAAGATTTTTATTATGGGATTTTTGTGGAAGTGCCTTCCACGTTTTTGGCAAGTTTAGAGCGTCGTCTCGTTTTTTAATTCTCCGATTTTTTGAATTTCGAATGCTTCCCGTATTTGCCTACTTTGGTGATTTTCTATGTTCGCGATTTCCTTGCACGTTTTGAAGTCTATTTGTGTCCTGTCTGGAGTTTGTGTCGTGGCCGATGTCGTCTGCTTACTCCTTATGCTTAGTTTGTGCTCCTCTGGTCTTACGGAACTTTTGATAGTCTCCGCAAGATATACTATAGACTCTGTGGTTCTTTAACTCGATTTTGGGTAAGACGCTTCGACAGAATCACATCTGCCCTCTTCAAGTCAGTTCGCATAATTCTCGTAGCCTCCTGCTTACGCTTCTAGTTACTCGAACACTAAGATTTTCAGGAGCGCGCGCGCTGTTATATAGTCGCGGCTCGGCGCCTATCGGTTGGCAACGTGACCGGTGAAAGAGAAGCAATTGAAATAGCGAAGAGGCCTCACAGTCTAAACGCACGCAATGAAATCCAGAACTTTTGGAATTGTTGGAAAATTCTATTAAACACCGTACCGGCCCGGCCCCGTCCTGTAACAACTCAACCGGAAGTGACTAATCAGCAAGCGAGAGGCGTGGTCGTTCACGTTGCCAACCGATAGGCTCCGAGCCGCCACTATATAACAGCGCGCTCCTGAAATTCTTAGTATTGCGAACTGACCTGAAGAGGGCAGATGTAGTTCTTCCGAAACGCCGTCATTTTACCATTGATCTCGGCAGAGATCAGTTATCAACTACCCAGGTGAATTCCCGGAAACCACATTTTCCCTTTTCTTGTATTATATATATATATATATATAGTAATGATATATAATTTTAGAGACATTTCAATAAGACACATGCAAACACAGGCTGAGCAAAACAGTATAACAATGAATCAAATCAGTTAACTTGAACAGAAATCAGTACTTATTGGGTAGAAATTCACAAAATAAGCCAGTTTCTCTGAGGAAATGTATTATCGTACCTTAATTAAAGCATCAATAACAAAACTATCTAATACCAGGAAGAATTGATACAAGACATGCAAAATAAGTACAAAGGTAGAAAATAGGATAAAAACACCATGATTTAGTCCAAAGTATTTGTTGATTAGTTTTATTTGCATAAATATTTGCATAGATACATGCACAACAAAGCAGTATCAAAACATTCATTACAAATTTCACCAGAATAGTTTGCTATTGTTATAAACTAGCTAAAAACTTAAATAAAGTTAATACAGCATAAAAAGTATAATACATAAGGTGGAAAGACAGTTATACAAGTAAATAGTGTTAAAATATAAAGCAGTAGGCAGCTTAAGAAGAAAATTCACTTAACTAGTCAAAAATATGTTCTAATAGATAATAAAATAGGTAGTTAGTAAAGTTAAGAGTAAGAACAATATAAAAACACTAAAATGAGTAGTGCAAAAGGTGAACTAAAGCAAATAAAGACAGTATAAAGTGAATCTATATAATTAGTAAATAAGAAACTATATGGACTAGAAATTGTTAAATAGATACTAGTTTTAAGGTATAATTAGGAAGAAAATTGGAAAAGAAAATGAATGATTGCCTGAACATACGAAGGCCATAATCTTCATTACAAAGCAAAATAGAGCTATAGTCAATAGAAAACAATTTATTCAAAATTAAATAAGCTTTAAAATGAGACAAGTTTCAAGAAATATAGTAAAAATTCAAAATTTATTTAAATTATTGGTTATAAATTTCATACATCAAATTGGCGGTTTACCTCAAAGCTTGGCGTCGTCGATAGCAATTGTTCCGAGGAAATAAATATAGGTAACACCCTAAATTCGAGATATTATGCTTTTGACCGTCGCTCAATCAAACATTTTCTTTTAAAATCAAGTAGACATGTAAGTACAACAATTTGAAGTGTTGACGTAAGTCATAACCAATTGTGAGGTTATGAAGATCAATAGAGTTCAATATTACGAATTTTGTATACTAAAATGAAGTGAAATGATATGCAACACATAAAACAATTTAATGAAAATAAATTAGTGAATGATGTGCCAAACAAACTGTAAAATTGATAAATGGGAAATATAATACGATCCGTTGAAATTTTATCAAATGGAGAAAAGAAGAAAAGATTGGGGGATATGAAAAATATGTCAGAAAAAGAAAGGCTAAAGACTAAAGTTAAATAAGGTAAAGAATTTTATGATTTTAAATAGTAGTTGTAATGTCTTCGATGGCACATTACATATAATATCCAAAAAAAATTATGAATTAGATGTTGCGGTTTTAGTTCAATGCTGGTTCAATGCAAGTATGTAATTGACGAAGGACCTTTAGCGGAACAATCAATAAAACACGTGCCGTCGCGTAAATGAAATCACCAAAGAAAAGTTGATCACTGACCCTTCACGTCGAAGCTCTGCAGGTGGTGTTTTCTTGGTACTTTTTTATTCAGAGGCTAGCCCCGCAACAGCAGGAACTGATTTTAGAGCTTCGTCTGGACAACATGTTACACAAAAAATAAGGACGTAATGTTCATTGATTGAGCAAACAAAAAATGCGGGTTTAACAACAAATGATGCGCTTTTGTAAACACAAAAGAAACAAAATGAAAGCGGTTTAGCGGTTGTTACGACCGGAACTATAACTCGCGAAATCGTAACACAATAACAACAAAAAGCGACCGTCTTAAGACGGAATCAAAAGCGTCCAAATAGCTTGGAAGTCAATACACGAAACACGAATACTGTCTATGTTTTACACGCAAAAAACACTTAAAATTGGCATTAGCGCGACGGAAGGTTTTGGAAAAGGTGCAGAAGTTTAAAAATCAATGAAGTAATTCAATCAAATTTAAACAATACACTAAACAAATTGCGGGAACGCAACATTCCGCCAGCCTTGAATTACTAATTTCAAAACTAAGGGTCCACTGGCAGTGGACAGAGCTTTACAAGAGGGCGCTTCAAAGTACCACTTGCAGTTCTAACTGTAGCAACGCGTACAACACCATCACCTCCAGGATGTACGTCGATATTGCGCCCTAATGGCCAATTCAAAGGAGGGGAAGTGTCTTGCTTCAAAATAACAAGAGTACCTGGCTTAACAACCTCCGAGGGATCAGTCCATTTGCTCCGTTGATGAAGAGTATGTAAATATTCTTGCGACCAACGTTTCCAGAATGCCTGATGCAATCGACGCAGTAACTGCCATCTGTTGAGACGATTAGATGGGACAGATAAGAAATCAGATTCAGGAGGTGCTGTTAAAGGTTCCATTGTAAGAAACATTCCAGGACTCAAGGCGGTAAGATCCGCTGCGTCGTTGCTACAAGGGGTTATAGGTCGCGAGTTTAAAACTTCTTCGACCTGTGCAATACAGTAGAAAATTCTTCGTAGGTTAGGATTTGATCTCCAACGACACGTCTTAAGTGAGCTTTAACAGATTTAATTCCGCTCTCCCATAGTCCTCCAAAGTGAGGAGCCGAAGGGGGATTGAAATGCCAAGAAATGGTTTCTCGTGCAGCAGTAGCTCTAAAAGCTTTCAAGATCTGCTTGTGAGCACACACAAAATTAGTACCACAATCACTATAGATATGGCTACATCGACCACGACGTGCAATGAATCGTCGCAAAGCTGCCAAGAACGCATCAGCAGACAAATCTGATACGAGTTCTAGATGAACAGCTTTCGTTGCAAAGCACAGATAAGCCTTTAAAGTTTTCGACCCTCTAGTTTTAGCCATAGTGGACCAGCCAAATCTACTCCAACATGAGAAAATGGTTTCAATTGTGAAACGCGGGAAATGGGCAAAATTCCCATGAAGGGTTGGTAAGCAGAAGTATTAAGCTTCCAACAAGAAACACATTTAGAAATGACACTACGAATTACTTTCTTTGCGGATAGAATCCAAAATCGTTGCTGCAAAAGAAATTGAACAGTTTGGATTCCTGAGTGAACATTGGTCAAACGACTTTTACTTGGTAGCAGTGCGGGAAATTTAGTATCAAACGGCAATGGAGCATTAGCCAATCTACTACCAACTCTAAGAGTTCCCCGTTCATCAAGAAATGGCGAAAGTTTACGAAGCGATTTGGGCAAAAGTTTTCGTTCTCGAAGAAGGAAAATCTCTTTAGAAAAATATTGATCTTGAACATATCGAACAATGCGAAGCTGAGCCTGATATAACTCAGCAGCCAAAAATGATGCAGAGCCCCTACGGTCTGGATTGCAAGCGTTATCAACAAAGCGACAAATATGAGCTATAATGCGGGTAATGCGATTAATAGAAGAATGTTCTTCTAACAAAGTACCAAATAAATTTGGTGAAGCAGTGATTTGAAGCGCACTATACGGGCTTCAGTCATAACTAGCGGTGACATGCTTGAGTCTAAGCAAGCATGTGGCAAACAAGCGGTAATCAACAATTGTGGGCCTTTCCACCAAAGTGTATTGCCTAATAACTCTGATGGCAAAGTGCCGCGGGATCCCAAGTCAGTGGGGTTATCACAAGATTGAATGTAAAACCAATGCGAAGAAGGAAATTTTTCCTGAATGTAAGCAACTCGATTACTGACAAATGTCTTCCAACGGTGCGGGGAAGAACTAAGCCATGAAAGTACTGCCGTAGAATCTGACCAGTAACGAATCACCTTGCACAAAAAACGACTATTGAATTGCTCATAAACATAATGAGCCAACTTAGCGGTAAGAACTGAAACACACAGTTCCAATCTGGGAAGTGTCAAAGTTTTCAAAGGGGCAAGTTTCGATATAGACAACACAAAAAAACTTTGACGAAATCCAGATGCGATTTCGAACACAAAATAAACAACAGCGGCATAACCTTTTTCAGAAGCATCACCAAATGCGTGAAGTTCACAACTAGAAAAGTTTTATATAGCAAGCAGGCGAGGCAAAACTAAATTCTGTAAAGTCAAGAAAATAGCGATAATGTATTGCTGCAACTTGGAACCGATAAACAAACAATAATTCAAAGATAACCGATGAGGTATCGTAGCGGATGCATTAAACACTACACGAAGTTTGGTTGTGCTACTAACAGGTTTCAAAACATCAGGAACCAACTCCATATGATCAAGCTCTTTGAGAAAATCACAATATTGTTTGTAGAGATCTGGTTGCTGTAGAAGACGCCTTTCTAAAGAGTAGAAACGTTGTACGGTGAGATTATACATTCCATCAAAAGCAGGAAGTGTATTTCGAAAAGGAAGGGGCATAACGAATCTACCTGAATCCAATCTCCTGCATCCCACGGAAAATATTTTTTCGCAGATAAGATCATCAGGGGACTGAACCAGTGCGATAGGAACATCTTCAATTGTCCAGAACCTTTGGAGGGAATCATCTAATGATACCACATCTTCAATTTTACAAAAAAGCGAAGTTGGGTTTATGGCCGACTGAGAGTGAGAGTTAACAGAACTCGAAGACACTCTACCCATAAGGATGTAACCAAACACAGTGTTAATACCATCAGGAACGCCTTCCTTTCCCAGAAGGCGTCCATCCAACTAAATTTGAGAGAATATATCGGCACCTAACAAAAGGTCAACAGCGCCTGGGCTATTGAAACCAGGATCAGCAAGTTTCAAATTAATTAGATATGCCATATTAGTCATATTAATGGGCGCAACAGGCATATCATTGCAAATGCGGGGTAAAACAATAGTATCAACAACAAAATTGCACTCGCGCTTTACTATAGAGCGAAGAAAAAGGGTAAGAGAGCCTTCAGCAGAGGTACTCTGCATAGAACCTAGCCCGTTGAGTTGAATTGAAGCGGGCATAGGTCGGAAGCCAAGGCGTTTCACAGCCTTGCTCGTAATGAATCATGTCATGTTACCAGAATCTAGCAGACATCGCAAAGTTTGATAAGAACCGTGCTTATCTAATACCTCAACTAAAGCGGTAGATAACAACACATTTGAATTTCTATGACAAAAGTGAACTATGACAAGAAGTCTGCGGTAGAGAAGTTTCGGGACTTTCAACAGTATTAATGGTAATATTAGGTTCAATACACTGACTGTTGTCTTACTGATGTGTATAACATCCAAGTATTTCACTTTAGAACTTGTCATTCAAGGAAACGTATCTGACGAGAACTCCTGGTTCGAAACGGCTGTCATACGTTGAATGATATAGTTCTAAATATGTGGATATATATCTGTATATATAGTATTAATGGTACTGGATCCACCAGATGTGGAAGCCAGGGGGGGAGCACTAGATTCAGACCGAATGCCTGAATCACCACGATATACAAAATGTGTGATGGCGTTGTTTGCAGTTGCGGCAAGTTGATAAAGATTTACTGCGATTCGACAGATGAGAATCGCCTAAGCAATTAAAACAAAGTCTAAAATCTTTAACAAACTTAAACCGGGCGGATACTGATTTGTTCAAGAATTCAGAACATTTGTAAATCGCATGATCGGATTTACAAACTAAACAATTTCTATTCTTAGTGACAAACAAAGATGTAGTGAAACGGGAAGAATGTTGCTTTGAATTCAATGGTAACCCTTTGTCAACACTTCGCTTTGCCTTGTGGGATAATTCAACATGTTCAAAGGCATCGCAATGCTTCGACAAAAAATCAACATCTTCCGAGCGGATCGGACAGTCATCTTGAGCGGTCACACTACCATGGTAAAGTTCAAACTTAGCGGCTAAATTCTTTGGAACTCGTTTCAACATAATCTGAACGATACAAAAATCTCACTGATTTACTGGTAAACCCAAATTCTTCAGTGCTTCCTAATTATCACTGAAGTCATCCAATAACTTCCGAACCTCTGAAGGGCTATCTGAAGTTAGTTGGGGGAATTGTTCTAAAGCTGACCAATGAGACTCCGCGATTAAACGAGTTCGCTTGAATTTTTTCAAAAGTGTTTCATAAGCACTCACGTAATTGTTCTGTGTTAGTTTAAAATTCTTAATAGCCTCAAAAGCAGGCCCTTTTAAAGCTAACTGCAAATATTTGAACTTCTGCATAGTACTGAGTTTTTCATTATTGTGAATTAATGAATCAAACAAATCAATAAAAGTACCAAATTCCAATATGTCTCCACTAAATGAAGGCAAATCAATTCGCGGCAAAGCAACACTTTCCTGTTCCCGAGCTATATTTTGTGGCGTAGAATTCTGAATAGATTTCAGTTTAGCAAAAATAGACCTAATTGAATAAAACAATTTTTCAAATTTATTGTGAATGTCATCCTCAAAGTAAAAATCATCGTTGCCATCTGAAATTAAACCTACAATGGAATTGTGATGTTTAAAAAAGTCTGAATGAATTGAATCAGCCATATTAATCATACAAAAAAACAATTCAACGTCGTCACCTCTTAAGGCTTTCTCGGCAGCAAAGTAAATATCTTCTAA
Organism: Octodonta nipae; assembly: GCA_034190945.1. NCBI lineage: Eukaryota > Metazoa > Arthropoda > Insecta > Coleoptera > Chrysomelidae > Octodonta > Octodonta nipae. The sequence continues at coordinate 55,925,613 of CM067218.1, read as the reverse complement.
TCTTTTAAACTCCGATTGTCGATGATTTTTAAATTTACGTAAATTTTCAGCGGTTTTTGACATCTTAACAATAAATTAAAATCACTGTAACGCCACTGAACAAATCTAACACGATAGACCGATACAAAATACTATTTCAAAAATCTACAATTTTTTACTGTTGAAGTAGAAAATATCTGTACCAAATGTCAAATAAATTCAAAACGATTTAGCAAAATAACCAAACAAACGAAACGAGCTCTTGTAAGTTTTTTAACGCCGCAAAAAATATGCGAAATTTATTTCCAACGGAATGAATGAATATCCCGAACTTGCTTTCTCTTTTACCAAATAAAGAAACGAAAATTCAATGCGGTTTTCAACAATAATTGCAACGAAAAATCAATGGTTTGATCGATAAACTTTGCACGGAATTAACTCAAATTGCATCCGGCTCGAAGTTGGACCAAATTTATGTAATGTCTTCGATGGCGCATTACATATAATATCAAAAAAAATGTATGATTTAGATGTTGCGGTTTTAGTTCAATGCTGAACAATCAATAAAACACGTGTCGTCGCGTAAATGAAATCACCAAATAAAAGTTAATCACTGACCTTTTACGTCGAAGCTCTGCAGGTGTTGTTTTCTTGGTTCTTCTTTCTTCAGAGGCTAGCTCCGCAACAGCAGGAACAGATTTTAGATCTTCGTTTGGACAAGAAGTTACACAAAAAATAGCGACGTAATGTTCATTGATTGAGCAAACAAAAAATGCAGGTTTAACAACAAATGATGCGCTTTTGTAAACACAAAAGAAATAAAATGAAAGCGGTTTAGCGGTTGCTACGACCGGAACTATAACTCGCGAAATCGTAACACAATAACAACAAAAAGCGACCGTCTTAAGACGGAATCAAAAACGTCCAAATAGCTTGGAAGTCAATACACGAAACACGAATACTGTCTATATTTTACACGCAAAAAACACTTAAAATTAGCATTAGCGCGACGGAAGGTTTTGGAAAAGGTACAGAAGTTTAAAAATCAATGAAGTAATTCAATCAAATTTAAACAATACACTAAACAAATTGCGGGAACGCAACAGTAGTAGTAATGATAAAACATGTTTATTTATGTATATTTAGTTAAGGATGATAGATAAGTCAAAAGAGAATTCTCAAGAAAATATGATTAATAGAATAGTAAAATTGAAAGCCTTGAAAGATTTATATATAATATTTAAAGGAGTTCTTAATAAAGTATTTTGTAATTGTTTTGTGGCAAGTGAATTTTTTTTAAGAAAAAGTTAAAAGAATAGAGTTGAGTATTTAAAAGAAAGTGAAAGGAAAGTAAAATTAAATAGTTCAAAAGAAAAAAATCATTTAAAGTTAAATATGTACAGGAGAACGAACAAGATGTAAAAGAAATTGACTTCAGATGGACAGAAGCAATACATAATTATGGGGAAGTATTAGAAAACAAGTTAACAGAAAATGAAAGAAATTTGCAAAAACAATATGAAGAGAATTTAAGAAAGATAAATAGTACAAGAAGTGCAACCCAAATGGAAAGATCTTGTGTAATCCCTACAGAAGTCAGTATCAAGTATGATTGAAAGAATTCTACAATACATCCATGCATATTCATAAAAACTATGAAGAACCAATATGGCCACACAGAAAATTTGAAGACGTTAAAATAAGACTCAGAGCAAGTATGACTGAGATGGCAGGAATTTGGTTTGTATCGGAAGAAAGCGACCTGCACAAACTTGAATTGTTTGAGAAGGCTTTCGAATAGTATTTTTGGAGGGAAGTAGAACAGTCTCTATTTCGAGAAAAATTATATTCTGGCAAATTCAACCCAAAAGGAAGAATGGTGAAATATGCGTTAAAATTAATAACGTTAGCCAAATATTTAATACCACGAATGAGAGAGGATGAAATTATACTAAACATAGCTCGACACTTTGAAGAAGGTGTATCAGAGCCAAATATAAGGACAATAACCCAATTCACCAATTACTTGGGAAGAATGGAAAGGACAGGAAGATATAACAGTAATTCAACACAAATGCGACATTTTGACAGAGATAATTTGAGAAGAAGAGACATAGTGGATAATAGAAGGCCACAACATAATCAAAATGGCAATAACCAGAGATTCCAGAATTATAGCCAAAACATGAACAGGTATAACCAAAACAATGGAAATACTAGATGTACCAATAATAATTACACCAGACCTCAATAAAGAAACTTTGAAAATAGGGATATGAAAGACGGAAGACAAGAAAATCAAAGAAGAGACACTTATAATGAAAGAAGTCAAGATAATATGAGAAATCCAAATAATGGCAATAAAAGGAGAAGAGTAAATGTAAGGGTCAATAATATAAGAAGGCAACGCGAACAAGAGAGAAGTCAGGAAAGGCCAAGAAGACAAGCAAGTAATAATAGAGAAGAAGTGAATACAAATCAAGAAGGACGGTCTAATGAACAAGAGAATAGTCAAAATAAGTGTAAAAATTTTTAATAGCGCAGAATACCAAGGAAAATGTAAATAGTAATAGAAAATTTTCATAAATCAAATTTTCATTTTGCAATCTACATCAATTAATATAAAGCCATTGACAACGAAGTCAGAATAGACTTTGAAACGTTTGGTATTCCTGAAATATACGTCGTTTTATTTCTATTGTGGTGTTATTGCCCCAAAAACATAAAAGTAATCAAGAATATGCCACAAACAACGTTTAGAAGACAACACTATATAATATATTCAGATGTTTAACATTTAGTTTAATATTTAATACGCCTTTTCATATTCGAAATTTTTTTTTGCCGTGCGTCATTTTTTTCGAGCAGTTGTCAGACCATTGGCATGTATATACAATGGTAATTTGCTCGAAAAAAATGACAGAAGTTGACGCTTGCCCACTAGATATTTGAGAAATTACGCGCGAAAAGAAGCAAACTTTTGTGCGATCTACATTTTTTACAACGATGCCGCGATGAAGGAGTTATTCCGAAAAACATGACGGTAAAGTTCTGGAAGAACAACAGAAAAACACAGAATATCTTATGGAAATCTTATGGAAATAAGAAATAACAACTCAACCGGAAATAACAAATCAGCAAGCGGGAGGCGCTCCCACTGAGCGCCCAGGGCCAATCACACGCAGCCGTTCACGGTGCCAACCAATAGGCGCCGAGCCGCGACTATATAACACCGTGCGCGCTCCTGAAACTATCAGTATTCGAGTAACTAGAAGCGAAAGCAGAAGGCTACGAGAATTATGCGAACCGACCTGAAGAGGGCAGATGTGACTCCGTCGAAACGTCGTTATTTTACCATCGATCCCGGCAGGGATCAGTTATCAACTATGCGGATGAATTCCCGGAAACCATCTAATACATTTAGTGCCCGCGAAAACTTAAAACAAATATATATATATATATATATATATATATATATAATGTTCTGAGAGGCATCCGCGGACATTATTATGAACTAGGCTAGGTTCCTGGTGAGACCGCGTCTGAATTTATTAAACGCTCGACTCCTGCTTTGAAGTCATTATCAAGAAACAAAAGTGAAAAAGGTAACCGAACTGGAATTAAATCTGCTCTGGTTCTTTTATTTATAGTTATCGGTCGATTAGAACGGGATATCACGTGAAATAGCCTCTTGCCCTCTCTATTGCCCTCTCTTTCTATCCTTGGCACATTTGTGCATTGCAGGTTACCTCCGTAGGTGCTTGCTCTAAGGTTTTAATAACTTAGTTCTTGTGATCATCATAAAGGTCTTATACCGTAGAGCACGTGAAGTAGTGAAATTCATGTAATAGCAATAGAAAGAGAATAAGCGGCTCGTTCCTGATTGGTCAGTGTCAGTGGTGACGCCTACTATTGGTAGGATAGAGACATAGCAACTTAGATCATTTACCATCTAGATATAGCCTGTTATGCATAAAATCATGGGAACGCTAGAAAGAGAGGGCAATAGAGACAGTATGAGGCTATTTCACTTAGTGCAGCTCCCAACCGAGTGAAATAGTCTCTTGCCCTCTCTATTGCCCTTTCTCTCTTTAATCTTACCACGGCATTTGTGCACTGCAGGCTATCTCCAGAAAGTCCATGCTCTAAGCATAGCAAGCGCACCCTGACATTGTCTTTCTCTTTCTATTGTTATTACACTGCCACTTACAGTAACGCCCATTCCTAATTCACTCTACGTATAATACCTCTATGGTGATCATACACATACGTATCTCAGCCAAAGAGATTAATACTGTAGAGCACGTGAAGTAGCGAAATTCATGTATTATCAATAGAAAGAGAGAGAGAATAAGCGTGTCGTTCCTGATTGGTCAGTGTCAGTGGTGATGCCTACTATTGGTAGGGTAGAGACATAGCAAGCGCTCCCTGATATTGTCTTTCTCTTTCTACTGTTATTACACTGCCACTTACAATAACGCCCATACCTAATTCACTCTACGTATAAACCTCTTTGATCTCAGCTAGACTAAGATATTCTCTTTGTATGATCTGTGGTATGATCTGTGATATATTTGACATAAGGGGTTTAGGTTAAAGTCCAAACAAATAAACCGAAATAAAGCATTCAGGAAAAACTTATTTGATTCTATTGTGTTTAAACTGTAAATGAAAGTGATAATTTAGTGATTAATCGGATAGACCCCCAACAACCTCTTGGTGAAAACCAACGGAAAAATTATTTGTTTACAACAGGTGAATTGAAATAATGTGTTATTATTATATATGTTATTTACATTACATACGCATTTATCTCTAAAAGCACATCACTGGTGCTTATAGATTTCTTAATTCTGTAAAGTTCAATACAGCAGCACATTTCAAAATCACAAATCATATGCATTAATTTTTTAAAATAGTCAACACCAAACCTCGCTCAAAACACAAATGGGTCAACTCATGCACTGTTCTACCTGGTAATGTTTCTCCATTTATTGACATTTTGAGTACTGGATTTTATGTATCAAATAATTGCCCATCTTTTAAAATTCGCTTGTCAATATCAATATGATTATATTCATATCTATGCTGTGATATCTTGTTAACAATACATTACTGGATTACTGTTTGTCTTCTGAGAGATAATTATTGCATCTCTGCTTTGTGTTCATGGACAGCACACTCAGTGAAATATCTGTATATTTCAAAATTTCCAAACATTTGAGGGTCTAAATCACACCCCATTTTTAATGGTAATTAAGACATAATTAAGAAAAATCTAAAGTTTTTCACAAGGCTAATGAGAATGTACAATTTGAAATTATGTACATTGTCATTTGCCTATTTCTTATTCTTTTTTTAATTGCCATTGAAACAGAGTCTGATTTAGACCTTAAAATATTTGAATATTTTGAAATACACAGACTTTTTCTCCTAAGTCTGGTGTCATTTCGTACTGCATGGTAATGGACTGAGTAAATTGTACTATTTTTCTTTCTTTTTTGACAAAGATTTAATTCCTGGAAATAATTTAAATTGAGGGAAACTTCATAATTTTTTCTGGTCTCTCTGCAGAAACATCTCTTGTGAAGATCCAACACTAATTTGATTGCATTAAAGTTATTCACACCATGATATTCTGTGCTATCACTAACTGTACAAAATTGCAAATCTAGAGGGAGTAAATGAATGTTGATAATTGATTTTTCCAGCCTCTTTTTTTAGTAGTGGACACTATAATATTTTAAGATAAAAAACAGCAACTATTCTCAAATATATTCACTGGCAAAGGTCTCACGATACCCAGAAGATGTTTAAATTTAATATTGTTTTGGTAAAACATATATGCTATAGTAAGGAGTAAATGATTATAGTTTGGTAATGTTTGGTAGGAATTTTTTTGTTAATTAATATTGTAGTCATTTTTTGCATTTTTTTAAATTTACCAAAAAACAAACTGTTTGAAGAGATCCAAAATCGCTAGCTAAGTGAATTTGAACAAGGTTGAATATTTGGTTTATGGGATACTGGTTTTTCATTTCGAGAAATCACTTACCTTACAAACAGATATCCAACTACTGTTATGAGATGTTGTCAAGCATGCTTCGATAATACTTAAAATTGAAGAAGAGTAGGCACCGGACGTCGAAGAGGGACAAATGAAGTTCAAGATCATCTAACTAAGACTTAGGTATGGCCTTTAGAGACCGATTTTCAACAACTCAAAATTTGGCTGATGAGTGGTTTTAGAACAAGATTATCTTGTGAGTGTCCGAACGGTTTACCGCTGTATAAGGTCTTTAGGACTACAGCATTTTCGTCCCCATCTTGTGCTACCTCTGACCGCTGAGCATCGACGGCAATGACTACAGTGGTGCAAAGAACGACAACATTAGAATGTGGAATGGCATCCGGTCGTCGTCTCTGATGAATCTCGATTCTGCCTCTTGGCCGAAGAAGGATTAGACGTCGTTAACCTCAATTTGATGTTGAGCAACATGTACACTGAATTTTATGGTAGGGTGTGCAATTGCACATGGAAGTAGGTCACCTTTAGTCTTTGTTCAAGGCAACATGACAGCGCTTCGTTATTGTCAGGAGCCTTATGTGCTCCCTCACCTTAATTGGCTCATGGATGCTATATTTCAACAAGATAATGGTCGGTTTGATGTTGCTCGAGTTAGTTTAAACTTTTTTGAAGAGACCCATGTGAATCTGTTGTCATGACCGTCAGATCTCCCGATCTTTCACCCATAGAACATGTTTGGGATATGATGGGTAGAAGGCCTCAGCCCCCACGACCTTTAGAAGTTCTAAGACAAGAAATACAAGTATCTTGGGATAGTTTCCTCAAGATGAAATAGACCATCTTATTGAATCAATGCCAAGCGAGCGTGGAAGGAGTGTATAGATAACCATGGTGGAAAATCACATTATTAACAAACTCAATAATTATAAAAAGTGCTGTGTCGAACGTACAACATTGCCCCGGTGTGAATGAGGAAGAGGATTGGCAGATATAGGAAAGTTACGTGATCAACAAATTTCTAATTTGCATAATCATTTCCAGGGACTCGCTGTCACTTGCTATCCAGACACTGCTGAGATGTGATGTTTTCTCCATCCCACTGGAAGTGTATTCGGTTATTGTCCATGGTAGTCTTGACAAGCCTTTCTATTCTGTTGTTCCTGACTCCTCCTTGGAATTGATTTTCCCTTCAAGTCTTCTTTGCCAAGGTGGTATTCGAGGTGTTTGTCTAAATTGGCGATGGTCTTGCTTTGGTCTTATTGCTACTCCAATTATTCGGCATATGGAAGTTGCAGCACAGTAGAGTATTGTGTGTAGCGACTCTAACGTATTAGCACCTAAAACGTAGTTTGGCAAGATAAATTTGTTCATAGCCTGCAAGACAATACCCAGTTTCTTAGACGATCTTAGTTTGGGAAGAGTGGTCTAGTCAGTAGATCTGTTCCACTATGCTCTATTAGAGCTCCTTCGATTTCTGCTTGGTTCTTTTCAAGCAGATCAGCGTTGGTTGACTGTTCTTGTTGTAGTTCTTGAGTCTCGTCCGCTCTTTGTGCCAAAGGTGTTTCAGGCTCTGGATCGATTGTATTTCGACCAAATAGTTCGCGCTCTATTTCGCTCTTTATTCTGTCCAGTTGTTCAGGCGAAATAAGGCCATTTCTCAAGATAACACAATATTGATCTGTGACTCTCTGTTCGGTAACTTGAAGCTCTGGGTACTCACGACAGAACTCTTGATGGAGTATTTGGCGATATCCAATCTTGTCCTGGCCAAGATTCGTAATTCTGTAAAACATGCGCATTATAAATTCATTCATGGCGCCAGTCCATTTCATGCGCTGTCTTTTCAGTCCCGCTTGAGTGAGCGCTGGTTGTTGATCCTGCGCACACTTTCTACGGGTGGAGTTCCCGTTCTCATTTGACTCTGTCGGTCATAGTCACGTTGTTGTTGTGACTGTATTGGTGATTGTTGTTGTGGTTCTTCTGGTTAATCTGGTTCTTGGGCTGTAGCTCTTTGGACGGCAGGGGCCCGCCTCCTCAACACCTTGCCACCGACGTCCCGCATGCTGTCATGTTCAGCGCCGGCTCCAGACATGCCCTGGCGATCCCCAGGCAGCGGCTCTTTTCCGAGGCATCTACTCCGTAGCTCCATTTTCATGTCTGGTGTCACCAATTGACCCTGGTAACCCAGGTAAACCAGACCATCCGGTGAGGGTTGTGGAGAAGGAAGGAAAGCTAGGTAGTAGGTCAGCGGACAGCTGCCCCTTTAGTCGCCTCATACGACAGGCGGTGGATACCGTGGTGCTATTCTAATCCGGCCTCCGCACGGTATAAAAGAGCTGTCTCGAACGTACAACATTGCCCCACTGTGAAGGAGGAAGAGGAATTGGCAGATATAGGAAAGTTACGTGATCAACAAATTTCTAATTTGCGTAATCATTTCCAGGGACTCGCAGAATTTTCTGATCTATACAGAGTCATATGTCAGGTTGGTGACTCAACACATCTGCGACTGACAGATCAACAAGTTCAGGTATACCACCAGACAACTGATCAGAAACCGCTCAAATGGAAAGAAAAGCCCCTTCTTGGAAGACATATAAATGACGTCAACCAAGATTATATCGACAGTTCAGCGTCGGACTACTGGTTGATCTCTGGTTATATGTTTCCTGAAACGGAAGGCTTTATATTGACAATCCAAGATCAAGTAATTCCAACTAAGAACTATCTAAAGTACATCGTCAAAGACCCTTCTATCAACAACGACAGATGCAGATATGGTTGCCAAACATCTGAATCTATGCAGCATATCACAGGAGGTTGCCAAGCGTTCGCTGCAACTGAATACAAAGAACGACACGATGCTGTGGCAAAAAGACTACACCAGGAACTAGCGCTGAAACTTGAGCTATCCCAGTCGGTAAGAACACCCTACTATATATACAAACCAGAATCTATTTTAGAAAATAACAAATACAAACTGAACTGGGACCGGACGATATTGACCGATCGGACTGTTGCTCACAATAGACCAGATATAGTTTTGGTAGATAAAGTCTCTAGAAAAACAACCTTAATTGACATACCAATTCCTAACAACAATAATTTAAATTTTAAGCAATATGAAAAAATAGCCAAATATAGGGATTTAGAATTTCAAATACAGAGACAATGGGACATGAACAACACTCGAACGGTACCAATTGTTATGTCAACAGCAGGAGTAGTCCCAAAACATCTATTAAACAATTTGAAATATCTCGGTCTGGACGAACATCTTTACCAAATGATGCAGAAAGCCGTTCTGTTAGAACAGCCCGGACGGTCAGAAAATTCATAGGGAACTGCAGCCACGACGCCAACCACGGGCCTGATAACCTGGCAAGGGCTACCACAGAACTAAATCCTTTTGAGATGTAGTATATCTGGGGTTTACTGAATTTTCCCCTAAAGGCACGCTATGTGTGCCTTAGAGGGACTGTGATGCCATAATTTTTATGGTCAATTCGGAATAACAGTTAAACTCCTTGCTATTTTTTTTTCAAATTTTCATCATTTACTCCTTACTATAACATCTATGTTTTACCAAAACAATATTAAATTTAAACATCTCCTTCTGAGTGTTGCGATTTTTTTGTCAGTGAGTATAGTTATTATTTTGTGACTGCAACAGATACTTCATATTTTTAAGAATTGTTTTTCATATTAATTGCATAATGACCTACTATAGAGTGACTTTAACAATGTCAAGTTGCCCATAAAGAGTATTGTTCTTACAGACTGCATGCTATGGTTGTAATCATAAACACATATTATTTTAAAATACAGTGTTGTTGCAGTAGTGAGCTGAAAAACACATATACCTAAATTATATAATGCAATATAGTCCGTGGGTTCAATTTAAAATTATAAAACTAATATTCACTTTCACTTTATTTACATTAAAACAGCTGATTCAAATATCACAATAACATTCCCATATACGCTAGTCGTCGCGGTATATCTGAACTCTCCATCGTGGCTGCTTTCTTTATAAGACCAGCATAGAAAATTCTCGCAAAATCAATCATCACTCCTTCGGCTGCCGAGTCTTTTCGAGAACCGTTTTTTTTTTATCTTAAAGCCATTGTTGTCGTACTGAAATGAAACAGGGTCGGCTTTGGTAAATATCGTAACACTGCCCCCCTTTAATTCTGATCGTCCCAATCAGAAGCATCCTCTCCATGGTAGGGAGCGAGTCGATCTAAATGAACCACCTTCAATTTAGCCTTGTGGTTTCGACGGATCCGGTAGACGACATCATTAAGCCTCTTGACCACCTCTTATGGACCATCCCAGGCGGGTGTAAGCTTTGGGGATTTACCCTTGCTCCGTTGGGGGTTGTACAGCCAGACTTTGTCCCTCTCCTGGAACCCGACTGAATTGGCCTTGAGGTCGTATCGCGTCTTCATCCGGTCACGGGTGGCCAACATCTGCGTTCGGGCTAATTCGTGTATTGCCAGCATTTATGTCGGAGCTGGTCGGCATAATCGTCGATGTCTTGGGAAGGTTCTTCGGGGGAGCCAAATGCCAAATCGCAGGGTAATCGCGGCTCCTTTCCGAATACGACCCTGGCTGGGGTCAGGCCTGTACTATTATGTACGGCAGAGCGATATGCCAACAGGAATAGGGGAATATGCTCATCCCAATCGCGCTGGTTATTGCTGACGACCTTGGATAGGTGTTGTTCCAAGGTCCTGTTAAATCTTTCCACTATTCCGTCTGACTGTGGGTGTAATGGTGTTGTTCTCGTTTTCCTGATCCCCAACATCGTGCAGACCTTCTGTAATACATTCGATTCGAAGTTACGCCCCTGGTCTGAATGTAATTCCATCGGGACGCCAAACCTGCTGAATGGTTGTTCTACTAGCACCGTCGCTACCGTGGTTGCCTCTTGGTTGGGTATCGCATATGCCTCAGGCCATTTGCTGAAGTAATCCATTGCGACCAGAGTGTATTTGTTCCCGCTCTCAGACACGGGAAACGGACCGGCGACATCGATGGTGATTCTCTCAAATGGGACGCCCACATTGTACTGCTGCATTCTGCCCTTGGTCCGGGTTTTCGGGCCCTTACTGGCCGCACAGGTGGCACATTTGCGGCACCAAGCTCTGACGTCTTCGAAGTAATTCACCCAGTAGTACCGCTGGCGAACTTTGTCTAGGGTTTTATTCATGCCCAGGTGGCCTCCGGTAATTCCATCATGTACTTCGGTCAGGATGGCTGGTACCTTTTTCTTCGGAACTACCAGTTGGGACTTGGTTTCTCGTCCATCAGCGCTTTCCCAAACTCGCTTGAGCATTCCATTGTCTACTCTTAGAGAGTCCCATTGAGCCCATAACGATTTCAGCACGCCGGAGTATCTAGCTACCTCGTCCCATCGTGGCCTGGGTGCTCCTCTCGTTTTTAGTGACAAGATTGGTTCGATGTCTGGATCTGCCATTTGGTCCTGGATGCACTGTTCCGTTGTCCAATCTTCATTGGCCTGCACTCGGATCTGCCTGATGGGGATACCCTCTCGGTGTTCCGCCCTCAGACAATGTCCGCATTCCGCTCTACAGGGTCTTCTGGATAGGGCATCGGCATTATTGTGCAAACGGCCGGCACGGTGTTCCACCTTGAAGTCGTATTGCTGTAATTTCTCCATCCATCTGGCCAGTTGTCCTTCCGGTGTCTTCATGTCCAGCAACCATTTGAGTGCGACATGATCTGTTCGGATTAAGAAATGACGACCATAGAGGTATGTGTGGAAATGGTCTACAGCCCTTATTATTGCAAGAAGTTCTTTTCTGGTGACGCAATAATTTATTTCCGGTTTCGAGAATCCACGACTGTAATACTCGATCACCCTCTCTTCAACATCTTGCACCTGGGAAAGGACGGCCCCCAAACCTGTGTTGCTGGCGTCGGTGTCTAAAATGAACTTGCCGGACTGTGTAGGAAAGGCTAGGATTGGGCTGGAACATAGTGCTGCCTTCAGTCGTCTGAATGAGGTTTCGCAATCCTGATTCCAACGGAAGGTCTCTTTCTCACTGGTCTGCCGATGTAGAAGGGCGGCGATGGTGGCAAATCCCTCAACAAAACAGAGGCCCAAGAAGCTTCGGAGTTCATGCTTGTCTCTTGGGACTGGCCAATCACGGATGGCTGCTATCTTGTCTTCGTTGGTGCGGATTCCTGACTCGGACACGACGTGGCCCAAAAACTCTACTTCTTTTTGTAACAAGGAGCACTTCTTCGGGTTGAGTCTCAGGTTGGCATTATTAATTCTGGAGAATACTTGGCCCAGGTTTTTCAGATGGTCGTCGAATGTCTGACCCATCACTAGAATGTCGTCGAGGTATACTAAGCACGTCCTCCATGTTAACCCGCTCAGTACATACTCCATTAGCCTCTCAAATGTAGCGGGTGCATTACATAACCCAAAGGGCATGACCGTGAACTGAAACAGCCCTTTACTGGTGGAGAACGCTGGCTTCTCTCTGTCGTTTGCGTGTAGACCAACCTGCCAATATCCACTTTTTAGGTCTAGTGTGGAGAACCAACGGGAGCCTGCTAGTGTGGTCAAAGTGTCATCGATTCGGGGTAGTGGATAGCTGTCTTTCTTCGTCACGTCATTCAGCTTTCTGTAATCCACACAAAATCGGATGGTTCCACCCTTCTTTTTAACTAGCACGACGGGAGCAGACCATGGGCTGATGGATGGCTCAATAACTCCACTCTGTAACATGGACTCGATGTTTTCCTCGACTGCCTGTTGTTGGCCCAATGGTAGTCGTCTAGGTGGTATTCTGATGGGTTGAGCCTTTCCGGTATCTATTCGATGCTGGATGATGTTGGTGCGGCCGGTGGTTCCATCTTGACTGTTAAAAATTTGCCAGTGCTTTGTGATAAATTGCTTGGCTTTCTTCTGGTTCACTGGTGTCAGGTGTTTCAAATGGTCAGCAAACTGTTGTAGGAACTCTTTACTGGGCCCTGTCTTCTTCACCGACGTCTGGTAATCTTCTTCACAATTGATGATGGTCCCTACTGGCTCGAAACAAGCTATCTCTTGACCATTGGCAATTCTGATGACGTTGTTGGACAAATTCAGTACTCTGATTGGTATATCTCGTCCGGTTTTAACTATAGCCCGTCCAACTAACTAGTCATGAGTTGAGTGTACGGGCTCCACCATTCCAACGCAGCTCCCAGGATTGCTGTCTAACTGCCCGTGAATAATCTGTTCCATTCGACCGGGAATTCTAGCTGAAGACTTTGCCACAATTTTTATGGGGGTGACTGATGTGTTGACGGGCCGTGTCAATACAAATTCCTCTTTTAGAAACCGAAGAACATCATATCTCGGGTCGAACATAACTTCATGCTGGCTAATTAGGTCAATTCCTAGTATAAAATCGTCCTCAATATTCGCTACCAGGACCCTATGCCGGATCATGTTGTCCCCTATCTGTAGCACGGCATCTGCCTCACCCTGTATTGACATGGACTCGCCGGTGACTGTTCTGAGCTGGATGTTATTGGTAACTGGCCGAATTTCTAATGCTCTCAAAACCCTGGACTTGGCAATGGACACAGCGGCGCCGGTATCGATGGTGATGGTAACTGCTCGCCCATTGATGGTTCCTCTGATGACTAGGCTGCCGCTTTTTCGGCAAAATCCCCGGATGGATACTGTCCTGGGGGCTGGTGGAGGGTGACTCAGCATTCGCCCCCTTATGCTGACAGGTTGGAGTTTCCCTGGTTGGTAAGGTCGGTTTGTTGGCTACCCCTGGTTGGTGATCGTTCCGGTAGCCTTACTCGGCAGTCACGTTGGAAATGCCCTGTCCGTCCGCAGCGGTAACATGCCCCTCTGGTGCCAGTTCTTTGTGACCGTTCTAATACTTTGTTCAGGCCAGCCAGCAGCGCTTGAAATGGTGACTCTGACTCTTCCTGGTTGAAGGAAACTGCTCGGACCCTCGGGTTGGACATGTTCATGACGGCCTCTACTTCCAAAGCTCTTCTTGACGCCACTCAGTCTTAAATTTCTTTGTACTTGCACATCTTTGATGCCGTTTATGAAACTCTGTGTGGCCAACTGGTCTTTCGTTTCCTCTGGCAGGTCTGGGTGGGACAAGTGTACTAACCGTCTAATCTCTGCTTCGAATTCTTGAAGGCTTTCACCGAATTTTTGAGTTTTTCCTTTCAGTTGGACTTGGTATACCTGACTCAAGGATTGATTGTCGTAGCGTTTGTCTAGGATGGCGATGATCTTGTCGAAATTGCCTTGTTCATCGACTGGAATTCTTTGGAGAAGTTCTAGGGCCGGACCTCTTAACGAAATTACCAGAGACGTGGATTTTTCTTGGTTATCCCATCCATTAGCTGTAGCCACGGCTTCAAATTGTCGTTTATACATGGGCCAAGATGAGCTGCCATCAAATGTGGGTGGTTTGCTAACGGAACCTTTGGTACTCACGGTGTGCTGGTATTTTCCTCGCTGTAAGTCCTGTTGCATTTTTTTTATTTCTGTTTCTACCTTATTCTGGATGGCACTGATTTTATCTTGAACTGTGTTTTGAATAGAACTGATTTCAAATTTTACCTGGCTTTGGATAGAATCGAGGTCATCTACTTTGGTTCCACCGTATTTTTTATGGTCTTAATGTCATCATTTATTTCTTTTATGTCTGACTCAACTATTTGCATTCTGTCATTAACTGTTTCAATAACTTGTGCTACTATTTGTATTAATTGTTCAAATTGCAGTTGTCTTTTCTCTTCAGTTTCGTGTCGTTTTAATTCAATTTGATCTTGTTTCTCTTCAAGTACTTTAAAATCATTTTGTCGTTTTTCTTCTAATAATTTAAATTCATTTTGTCGTTTTAATTCAAGTTGATCTTGTTTTCTACAAATTTCGAGAATAAACCTTCCGTTAAATTTTGTTGTTCGCTTTTCATCGTAGTCACAAGGTTTTCTAATTCTACTTTACGTTTTTCATCAAAAGATTTTACTAACCTTTGTTGAATTTCTTCTTGATGTTGTTTCTCCTTGTCACGTTTTTCTAGAATCTGGGGTATTTTTTCCTCTAGTCCCTCCGTAACCTGTTTGACTATTTTTTTGGTAGCTTCGTCCATCTTTTCCATGCTACGAGTTTCCATAAATCAAATTACGATTTTATCTGCACTTAATCCTTTACTTCTGACACCAAATTGCAATATAGTCCGTGGGTTCAATTTAAAATTATAAAACTATATCCACTTTCACTTTTCTAAAATCTTATTTACATTAAAACAGCTGATTCAAATATCACAATAACATTCCCATATACGCTAGTCGTCGCGGTATATCTGAACTCTCCATCGTGGCTGCTTCCTTTATAAGACCAGCATAGAAAATTCATCACTCCTTCCGCTGCCGAGTCTTTTCGAGAACCGTTTTTTTTTATCTTAAAGCCATTGTCGTACTGAAATGAAACAGGCTCGGCTTTGGTAAATATCGTAACAATAATATATATAATAAATTATGGCATGATTGTTTGTTTTCAAATTAATGTCTACAGTTCTTAATACTGTTTTTTTCTCGACACTAGCTATTTTCTGCAGTAAGTATTGCTTGATTTATGGATACTCATTAGAATTTTTTATTTGCTTTTATGCCATCTGATATCTATATTTGTAGTAGGTAGTCCAATTTCACCATTATGTAGGATTCTGTACCATGTTTCTTTGATTTGTCATTTTCTTTATCTTGAAATTATTTAATTTGTTTTAAAAATATTAATATTTTGTTCTTTTAGTAGAACATAAATTTAAAAATTACCTAAAGGAATGTAGAATTGGGGTGTAATGAAATTCAAGTACATTTTTATAAACTTTTTTCCATCTTAGTCTACCATTCTGTTGGTATGATTGTCAGTTAAAACATGATTTCTTTATTTCCCTATTTCTTTTATGGGTGTAGTTCTCCCACAATTAAGCAAAACATATAAATTTTCTGCTTAATTCTGTTGGTAAGTATTGACTTTATTATTTGTTTTGATTATGAAACCTAAAAGATCAATACATTTCATGTAAAGGGTATGTCCTACCCTTTTTAGATTTTTAATTTTGATAAGATTGTTGAGGAGGTCTTTGATTATTTAGCCTATAACAAAATAATCAAGAATAGGTATTCATATAATTTTGAAACATGCGAGACGCCTGCCCCAAAAAATCGGGATGCGGTCGCTCTTGACTTCAAGATGTGACGTTTTTTCTACCACAGATTTTGAAGCATTTGTGATATTATTTTGTCTGCCTTTTGAATTGACAATTTTGAATGTGTCACTCTTGATTGATTGATTTTGAAGTTTCCTTTTGATGTTCATTTGAAACGATACCATGATACACCAAACTCCATAGAAATAATAGCAAATAATATATAATAGTGTGATGGGAATTCTTCCGATAATTCGTGGAATCGGCATTCATTCGATATTTCGTGGAATCCGAAATGTTATTCGTCTGGCGCATCGAGGTCGGCGGCTGGCTTTGATGAAGTTCTCGAACAACTCTAGAATCCATGAAGGAAATCTCTCGGCGACCTTTTGGAGAATTCCCAGAAGAATATAAATTAAAGTAGTGGAAATAAAAACGTTACAGTGGTGTCAGGTGTCCGGTGTATTTGTGAAACTTTAGAGTTGGAAAATAAATAGACTAACAATGTTTAAAGCGTGAGTTTGGGCCAATTGACGGACTTAAAAAAAGAACTGGAGGAAAGGGATTTATAAATTAGTGGGAAGAAAAGTGAATTAATACAACGGCTACGTGATGCCCCAATTAATGAAGGTAATAATCCCGATACTTAATTGTTTGAAGTTTCTGGTAATGAGGACATGAACATTCTATTAAAACAAATGCAGGGAATTCCTAAAAAAGACGTTAGAAGATAAACTACACACATTACAAGAAAATTCTAAAACCCTAGAAGGCAAATTACTAGAAAACTCTAAAATCTTATCCTTAGAAGCCCTACTACCTTAAAATTCTAAATCCCTAGAAGAAAATTTGAAAAGCATGGTACAGAAAAATTCAGAAGTGCTAGAAGAGAAAATAGCAGCGAATGAAGCTCAGATGGAAGAGCTAAAGCAGACAGTGGTTGAAGAGCTGAAACAGACGGTAGTCACAATACAAAGAATCACAATCAAAATGAAAACAGAAATAGTCCAGAAGTAGTGGATTTAAAAATTGGCCTCGAGGGGACAAGACACAAAATGAAACCTCCCCAATATGATGGAAAATCGTCGTGGAATAATTATCGGCTTAAGAGGGGATGATACAGATATTTTGCAAACGTTGAATACCTCTGAGCAAAAAGACTACGAACAACTGGTCAAACATTTAGAACTTATGTATGGTCTGACACATTTGGAGCACGTTTACTACTCCCAATTGAAAAATCGCCACCAGAGATCAATTGAATCCCTACAAGAGTTTATTGCTGTAGGGTTCGCCTTGCCTATCCAGCCACACCGGGATAATGAAATAGAAAGGTTAGCAGTCCAAGCATTTTTGAATGGACTTCGAGACCACGAAGCCAGACAAGCATTGACACTAGCTCGACCCACCCAATTAGTGGATGCACTTGCTCGAGGTCTGTAATTCGAGGCTGCGATAAATACGTACACAGGTCAAGCCAGAGTCCCAATCATTGACGAAGAATTCAGAAGATTGCGGAAGTGGTGAAGCCTCTGTAAGAAAGATAGTGACGAAGTCCTTTCCAAATAAAGACAACTGCGTTAACAAAAGGAACAATTTCGGGACACTTTTCAGCAGTTTTCTCTGTATTCAGAAGCACACAACATACAGTAATACCACCAGGTAAACTATCTGAAGAGCTGGAAAAACTCATAATAGATTTTTCCAAGAATTTAAAACCAAACCAGAAAGCAAAATTGAGGGACATCGTTAGAAACTACCAGGATATCTTCGATGTGAAACATAAAATTAATACCGGGGACGCTCAACTAGTACTACTCCTAGCTAAAAGAGAAGAAGCCGACAGGATAGTCCGAGAAATGGAGGAAGAAGACCATCCAATAGACCTTGGGCTTCTCCAGTTGTCTTGGTTAAAAAAAAGGATTTTCGACGCGATTTTGACTGACCTATCGGCAATTAAATCTCTCCCAAGAATAGACGATACCCTAGATACGTTGGCTGGATCGAACATGTTTTCCATCCTGTACTTGAAGAGCGGTTATTGGCAGGTGGAACTAGCTATAGAAGACCGAGTAAAGACTGCTTTTGCCATCGGCTCATGACTTTACCAATTCACGGTGTTGCCGTTTGGGTTGTGTATTGCTCCAGCGACGGTTGAAAGATTAATGGAAACAGTGTTAAAAGGGCTTTCATGGAAAACATGCCTGGTGTATCTTAACGATATTATTGCGGTTGGAAAATCGTTTGAGGACCACGTGAAGAATCTGGAGGAGGTATTTCGGCGACTTCTCTGTTCCGGACTAAAGTTAAGCCCGGACTACAGTTAAGCCCGAAGACATGTGGTTTCGGCAGACTGAGTAGCTGTGGGTAAACAGAAAATCAAGGCCGTCCAAGAATGGCCGAATCCTAATGATATCCACCAGTTAAGAAGTTTCCTGGGGATATACACGTACTATCATCGGTATGTAGCAGGATTTCTAGGGAAGTTGAGAGAATGCTTCTATTTGGTAAACTGCCAAGCAGATGTCAAGGATTTGTACCGAAAATGTACGGTTAATACAGCAAGTAATGGGCCCCAAAAATGAGCAAATGCTCCCACGAAGTAATATAACGTGGGTAGTCGATTTGAACGAGTAGCAATTGATGTTGCCGGTCCATTCCCTGAATCTGACTCCGGAAATAAGTACATTGCGGTGGTGATGGACTATTTCAGTAAATGGGCAGAAGCCTATGCCTTGCTGAATCAAGAAGCCTTGACCGTTGCTGATGTCCCTGTCAAGGAATGGATCAACCGTTTTGGTGTGCCATTGGAGTTGCACTCAGACCAAGGTAGAAATTTCGAGTCTACTCTTTTCCAAGAAGTCTGCAACCTCTTGAAGGTTAATAAAACACGGACAACAGCAAGACGAGGGAATGGCCGAACGGATGAATAGGACCATTAACCGCCATTTGTCAAAAGTCCACAGGTCAGACCCCGTCCACAGGTCAGTGTTATTATAGGATGAGAGTTACGACTATTTTAGCCAGTAACGTTAAAGGATGGATGACAGCCATCAGCCAGTGTCCGTATGAAGGAAGCATGTGACATCAACGCCGAAGGCGGGAAATTCCAAGTTGATAATCTTGTTTGGATGTATTACCCGCAACGTCGTCGTGGATATTCGCCCAAGCTACAGAGATCTTGGGAGGGGCTTTACCAAATTGTAAAGAGAATCAACTTGACTTGACTTTCGAACAATTTATGGCCAAGACTCGGATGGGTAGAAAGTGCAGCACTACGTGACCAGAGAGGAACCCCGAGACCTGTTTGAGTTGCCCATAGAATATGCTCTGGCTCATTGTGTGGCTCAATATCTCCAGATGTCCAAAGGAATAGCCAAGAAGTGTTTGCCAAGAAGTACGGTTAGTTCCAGAAACTATGGGAGGAAGATCCAGTGGTGGTGAAGGTCTGCTATTTCGAAGATAAACAACCAATGAGGACCAGAGATATCTTCTATTTGGTAACGAAAACATTCTAGCAGAGCAAGCCTACATATAGAGATCTTTGGAAGACTCTGGTTGAATCGAGGACTGTGATGATGGAGAAGAACCTCATGAAATTGGCGCTGCTAAACATAGCCCGTTGGTTGGATGTAGTGAATTGGAGGGTGGTGAGCAGTATGATGAAAGCTATCTTTCGATTCAGTGGCATCGAGGTCCTTGTATGCGTCTCAATATTCGCAGCCCAGATTCGAAGACCGTTGACTGTTACTTCCACCAAACGTCCCATTGTCGAAATGGAGAGTCCTGCAAATATTGCCACACTAGGAAGGATTCTGGGACATTCCCGGACGAAACGGTCTTAAGGAGGGGACAATGTGACGGGAATTCATCCGATAATTCGTGGGATCGGCATTCATCCGATATTTCGTGAAATCCGAAATGTTGTTCGTCTGGCGCATCGAGGTCGGCGGCTGGCTTTGATGAATTTCTCTCTAGAGTCCACGAAGGAAATCTTTCGGCGGCTCTTTTGCCGTCTGGAGAATTCCGAGAAGAAATATATAAATACGCAGAGCTGACGGAAGGATTCATTCGGTATTCGATTGCCGTATAGAAAAGACCATGTGTTCAAGATAAATTGTAAATAGTTCTGGTAATATAAATTAAAGTAGTGGAAATAAATTATAGTGAGTTAGACTGTATTTTTAAATAACACCAAGAACAGAATTAAACGCGTAGTGTAAATAAAAACGCTACAATAGTATAATAATATTCATTGCTTTTTCCTATAAGTGTTTTAACAGTTTGTAGATGATGGCATTTGCTGAAGCTAGGTCGAAAGCCAGCTTGTTCTGTTGATTGTTTGAAATTAATTTTTGGTGTTATCCGTCTGCTGTTATTCTCGTGAACCATTTGTAAACTTATTGGTCAGTAGTTATCTAGTTATGACTTCTGCTTCCATCCACAATTTTGGTATGCATGCTTGTCAGCCATTATAGAGAGTGGTCAGTTCCTTTAGCAAGACTGTACCCCTTTGAAGCATCTCAACTAGTACGCCGCCAAGTTCAGGATTTTCCTTTTTTCATCTTAGTGCTAGTCTGATTACATTGACTGTGATTTCTGGTATCTCTTCTGATCTTACATTTCGTATATATTTGTTGCTCTTTTATTGTTGTTGATAGTTATAAAGTTCCGTGTAATTTTTTTACACTTTTGTTATTTGCATAGTTTCACTTGTAGATTTTAAGCCTCTTATTATGTTATATGATCTCCATAATCACGTTCGTGTTGCACCTTTAAGTAGTTGTTTTCTTATTGTTTTATTGAACTCAACCCACTCCATAAGGGTTTTATCCTCATCCACTTTTAGTTTTCATTTTTTCTCTATTAGTAATTTAGTTCTATCACTTACTTTTTTCGTGAGGTATTTGTTATCGTCTTTCTTGGCTGTCTGACATATTTATATGGTCAATGTTTCTTCTTGTTCCTCAATATTCATTTGTGTCCTTTTGTTGTTATTGCTCTCTTGTATGCCTTTTTTGATCTCCTCTTGATATTCGTTCTGGTTTTCTGAGACTTTCTATGTGTCAATATGTTTTTTTTTGTAATAAGGAGTTATATTTTTTTATATTTCTGGATTGCTAGCTTTGCTCTGACCATGCTGTGGTCATTGCCAATATCTAACATTCTCAATAATATGTTGGTGACTGGACATAATGAAATCTAGCTCGGTTTCATGTGCAAAGTCCGAACTTCTCCAAGTCCATTGACATTTCCATTTTTTCTGGAATAATCATTAATTTCTAATAGGATTCCCATTTTGGCAGTGTAAAATAAATACTAATACTTAGTATTAAGTATAGGATGCAGACATGGTCTGCATCCATAGGCGTATCTATAGCTTTTTCAGGGTCAAAAAATCAGAATACAGTTGGACTCCCATATCATGACAAACGCTCATCAAAGCACACTGGTAGTGTGGCCAATAAAACAAGAAGTTTCTTTATTGTAGGCAAGAACTGATACTCGTACTGGTCCAGAATTTATAGTGCGGCAGAAGGTGTTTCTACCACTAATTCCCAATGATTCTGCTTTGGTAATGTATTGGCTTCATTTTCTCCTAAAAATATTACCGCAATTTTTTACTTCTTTTATTTCTAAAATCATTACTTACCGTCTTAGGCAGAAGCATTTGAATCCCTTCGATTGTTTCTTCGTGGAATTTAAAGTGTCCATCAAGTTCTGTAATCACATAATCAATAAAATTGTAAAAATAAAATAAGTATATTTCAGCAGTTTCTTCTGGAACATTAACATTCTCCCCTGGGTTTGCCTTCCAACTTGTTCTTGGAACAATTATCTCGCTCGATCTCATCTGCTTTGCTTTCTTTTCATAGTTTTTACATCACCGCAAAAGTTTGTCCGATCGACATTGCCTTTTTTGCATTGCTTTATTCAAATTTACCGTATATGAAAATAGTTTTCTCAGTATAACCAACGAACCGATAAACTGGCTATTTTCCTTGACTGTCTTCTGTCGGTATAACAACCGAGAGACGCGTACAAATATATATTTTTATAGCACGAGTGCTGTTCCAACACGACGAATAACAGACATACATATAACTTGTTATCGAGGTACACAGGGATGTCATAGTAAAATATAAAGATGGATTTATGTTTGTCTGACGTGTCGTAACGCGTCAGAACGGTATCAGTTTTATATATTTCATATAGTGCCGTTTCTATTAGTAATATTCGCTACGTGATGATAACTTGTGATGTGTCGCATCAGAAGTGATCACGATCTATGTTACAGCGATGGGTTTGGAGGGGCGGTGAAATGAATGTGCCGCGTTTATATTTTTCCTTGTTTATAATTTTAATTGGAATATTCAATTAGAACAGGTGTTTGGGAGAAGATAGGAGAATAATTAAAGCAACTTCGCTATCTAACCTAGCCTCTCTTTTTCTAATCACAGGATGAACTATTTTCTTCATGTTCTATCTTTTGCCAAAGGGGTTGCCAGTAACATAAATTTAATATCTTCTTCATAATCTGAATTCATGAGAGAACATCGGGAACTTATGAGCTCTTTTAAAGCTGTCACTTTACTGGTTCAAAATATCCTCAGATGCATATAAATCCACCTTAACTTATGATAGTATATATGTTATTTGTCCGGTTGGAAAAAAGTCCTCAAATGTTTTTAGGGCTAAGGGAGGGGTCCGGGCCCCCTAAACCCCACTCCTTAATACGCCCTTGCCTGCATCAAGGTGTCAAAATGTAGTCATATTATTTTGATATAATATGCGACTTGTTTCAATATATATATATATATATATATATATATATATATATATATAGTTTGAAATCAGATAATACTTTCTTAACTTTGATCATTGTGTGTTATAAATTATTACTACGTAAATTACATAAATAGACTATGCCTATTAATTAATTTTTTACTTCGTTTACTTTGAATTCGTTAATTTTAAAATCCATTAACCATTCTTACATTTTCCAGGGATTGCATTGGAAGAGATGACCTTCAAAAAAGGTGTAAATCCTAAAGTGTTCCGGGCCATCCAGCATGTTAACATGGAGCAATTGTCAAAGTGCACTGAACAGGAAATACGACCAGTTTTACCATGTCTCGTAAGAATGGGCTTAATATCTCCGCTTGACACCTCAAAAAAGTGCATGAACATGAAAGTTAATATATTAACAATAGTGTCAGGAATGGAGCTTGTCAATTCCATAGTAGCCCTGTTATCAATTGATTTTCACAAACTGGAAGGTGATGTTAAAAAGGAACAACAACTTAGACAAAAGGGCAACACTCTTCAAAATGACTCAATTCTCATAGGAAACTTGTCAAATACTAGTATGGCACTGGAATATGAACGAAGCGACATGACCCGTCGGTTAAGTATACTTCTAGGTGAATTACTGTTCATTCAGTCACAAGTTCAGGATTCTGGTGAGAACGTAGACCAAGAATCATACATAAAATCATCAGAATTATTTGATAATGATATATTTGCAGAAGAACTAGCAGATATTATTTGCATTGCCATAGCAGAATTGCCAACTACTTTAAATCTTATTTCAATTATAGAAACATTATTACATGTTCATAATGGACCGGCAATAATCTGCAGACTAGTGGCAAATTTTCCTGATTGCTTCAGAGAAGTCAGCACACATTTAATTCAAACAGGGGAGAAACAAGAAGAGAATATTTCTAGTTCAATTCGTGCCACAACTGTTTCTTTACTTTGCAAAATGAATCCATCTCAGGCGTTAACTATCAGAAGCAAATGTGTGGAATTATGCAGGATGCCTGCTCTAGCTATAACTCTGTCATTAGAACACAACAAATTTGATGACACAGTTTTTGAGGGAGATATGGTAGCATTTATTTCGGGGTTACTTTTGGGAAATGACCAAACAATAAGGAATTGGATTGCAATGTTTATTCGTACTGGACAGAAGAGAAAAGGTGAAATATCAAGTAATGCGCTGCATCAACTCAGAGAAGAACTGCTTCGGCGCTTACAAAAATGTATAGAAGCTTCGACAGATGGTCAATTACCTGATGAATTAGTAGTACAAGCTTCTGCATTGTTAAGGTTATATTGTGCTCTAAGAGGAATAGCAGCAATTAAATTTCAAGATGAAGAAGTCAATCTTATAGTTCAACTACTAACTTCGCATCCGAATCCAACTCCAGCTGGTGTTAGATTCGTATCGATCGGACTTTGTATGTTAATTGCTTGCCCTTCACTGGTATCTTCATCTGAACATGAAAGACGAAGCATTGAGTGGGTTCAGTGGTTAGTTAAAGAGGAGGCATATTTTGAGTCTGCAAGTGGTGTAACTGCTTCTTTTGGTGAAATGTTGCTCTTGATGGCCATTCATTTCCATAGCAATCAACTGTCTGCGATATGTGACCTAGTATGTTCAACATTAGGTATGAAGATGTTTATAAGGCATAATAATATGACTAGAATGAAGCAAGTATTTACACAAGAGATATTTACAGAACAAGTTGTAACAGCTCATGCTGTCAAAGTACCAGTAACTAGTGGCTTGAGTGCAAATATGACTGGATTTTTACCAATTCACTGCATACATCAATTATTGAAATCTAGGGCATTTGCCAAGCATAACGTTAACATAAAAAATTGGATCTACAAACAGATCTGCACAAGTACTAGTCCTTTGCATCCTGTATTAAGAATGCTCATAGAAGTATATGTGAATAGTATTATTTTACCAAATGCTAAGAATTCAGAGTATACCAACAAGCCTCTGACAGAAAATGAAATCAGGAAAGTGTTTCAAAGTTCAATTTTCGGTAAATATTTCGATAATAAAAAGCAATCGATTTTCACAATGGACTTTGAAAGTAATTCTGAAAATCAAGATGTCTTTGTTGATAGCACCAGTTTAACACCCCAATTACTGCTCCTGTATTATCTCTTGCTGTATGAAGATTGCCGTTTGAATAATTGTCATCTTTTAGCAGTAAGCACCAGAAAGATTAAAAGATACACACCCGAATTTATGTCAGAGCTCCCCATAAAATACTTATTACATCATGCCCAGAAAGATCAGAGTTCCTACTCAGGATTATTTGGGCCTCTTCTAAAACTACTCGCAACACATTTTCCACATCTAGCTCTTGTAGATGATTGGCTCGATGATATTTCTCTTGGAAATGGTCATATCACACCCTCAACGTCGAATCTTTCTGAAGCTGTCCTTATTGAAAGTTTTGAAGAAATAGAAAGTAAGCCATCCAAATGTGCATCTACATTGAGATCATTAATGAAACATGAAGCCATTGATGCTTGGCCATATGTAGAAATTTTCGTTCGTTATGGTAGGAAATTCTTAGGTAAAAATGTACCTAGGTATCTGCAAGACTTATACAAGGATGTATGGTTTAAATTAAACACTGTTTTACCCCGAAGATTGTGGGTTTTGACAGTTAAAAATTTGGTTGATGATTTTTCAAATATCACAAAAATTGACGTGGCTGAAGATCCTTTACAGATTTTGAGGTGTGATGAAAAAGTTTTTCGCTGTGCTCCCATGTACTCCGTTGTATTAAGAGTACTTAGAGCTAGTTTAGCGTCCTCTAGAAGCCAGTTAATGCAACATATGCAATCAAACATAAAACTGGATCAAGCAGGACAAGTTGTTAATGAAAATGATAGGGAAGAGATGTGCCGGGCTTGTATTGCTGCACAAGAATCAGCTGCCATTCAAATGTTAATTGAAACATGTTTTGAGACGGAAGAAGACAGAATGATCCCTAGTAGACTGTGGGCATTACAAGAAGTTAGATCATTAGTGTGTAGCTACCTGCACCAAGCTTTCATTGCAGATCCAAGCGTCTGTAAACTTGTGCATTTTCAAACTTACCCAAGTGAATTGTTGGAAGTCATAATCAAAGGTGTCCCTTCAATGCATATTTGTTTGGATTTCCTGCAAGAATTAATGCAACAACCTAACCTTAGCAAACAAATTTTTGGGATTCAACTCTTATCATATATAAGTTTGCAGTATGCTTTACCTAAAAGCTTAAATTTATGTGTAACGGCACTAAACTTGTTGTTCGCTCTTTTGGGTGGTGTTTCCAGTACACAAAGAGTTAAATTGTTTAAACCAGTTTTGCCAGCTTTGGTTAGAATAAGTGAAGCGTTTCCACCTCTAATAGATGACATTGTCAGCTTATTGTTACAATTATCAAAAGTTTGTGAGTCTCAAGCATCTCTTGCCTCACATTTTGACGTTCATCTAGGAAAAGGTCTGGAAATAGCTTCGCAGGAAAGTAGAGAGTTGTGCCAATTAACTCAAAAGACATTTTCGGAAATTTTGGATAAATCAGTTTTGAAATCCAAGATCTACAAACAAGAATGAATGTGATATTTATTTTTCATTAAGTATGTATTTATTTTGTTTAATTAAAATATACAAAAATAATTTAAGTTTTAATACATTTTTATAACAAAAATTTTTATTTTTATCTCCCCGGGTAATTCTTGTCCTTCCTGGAAATTGATAGAGCTAATGTTTAAACTGTTATGTGTTCATTTTTATTACAACTTCTCGATGCACCATCAGTAGCCGCGCAAGACCTATACTTAATGTGGACAAGGTACATTTCGCGAGGCCCCCTGATGGTGCTAGAAGAGGGGAAAATAAAGTAAAAAATCAGTTAAAATTAAGGCGCGAAGCCCTTTCCACTGCGAGGTCGTGGGAGGTAGTATCAATATATTTTTGATGTTTGTGTGTCTGTTCGCACGACCTTTTATCCGCTCCACAATTTCGCTCAAATTTGGAGGTAGGTTGAGTGAAAATCTTCCCATGATCGAGTATCCCATATATATATATAATATATATATATATTATATATATATATAGTATATTATATATATATATATATATGTTTTTAAATTTTCGCGGGCACTAAATGTTTTAGGTGTTTTCCGGGAATTCATCCGCGTAGTTGATAACTGATCCCTGCCGGGATCGATGGTAAAATGACGACGTTTCGGCAGTCACATCTGCCCTTTTCAGGTCGGTTCCCATAATTCTCGTAGCCTTCTGCTTTCGCTTCTAGTTACTCGAATACGAGTATATATAGATATATATATATATATATATATATATATATATATATATATATATATATATATATATATATTATATGTGTGTGTGTGTGTGTGTGTTTATGGTTTCCGGGAATTCATCCGCGTAGTTGATAACTGATCCCTGCCGGGATCGATGGTATAATGACGACGTTTCGGCAGTCACATCTGCCCTCTTCAGGTCGGTTCGCATAATTCTCGTAGGCTTCTGCTTTCGCTTCTAGTTACTCGAATACAGATTCATTGAATTTCACTGAAATCTAGTCCATTGTTTACTTTTTTCTGATTTTCTTGAAAACCATAAATGTTATAGGCCATTATATGGGGGACCTTTATGTAATGTTCCTGAATTTAATACAGTTTAAATCAAAATTGCCCAAGCCGTTTTTGAATAATCGCTCGTCATACATAAAAAAAGTTGCAGGCGAATTGATAACCTCCTTTTTGGAAGTCGGTTAAAAATGTAGATGAATTTAATTTATACACCTGGGATCAGGGGCGTATCTTCAGCAGAGAAAAAGTCACCAATTGTCAGGTGGTTTTGTTCATCCTGTTGAATTTTACCCGGCCAGAAAATTTTTTACCATATAGCTTTTAAAAGCAGAGTTCAAGATCGTTCATTTGGAACGTTGTGGATCTCAATTAGGTTCAAGATGCTATTTTCATAATCAATTTATTTAAAAAAAGTGAGTTCTTTCTGACTGATCTGTGAAAGTGAGTTTCGCTGAAAACGCCACTTGAATTTTAAAAGTAGACTTGAAGACCTTTAGATTGACAACCTGCAAAGCTTTAATGAACTATTTTTTTTTGCCTTGTAGGGGGTCATTCGTTCACAAAAAATGACGCATATATATCTCCTTCTTCGTAAAAATAGGTTAGGAATGAAATTGACCGTCCTGACAAACAACACCAGCACCATCCTCACTAGAAAAACGACGAAACAGCATATATAACTTCCGAATAATATTAACCACTTTAAATAAAGTCAACGAAGAGTCGAAGAAACGCCGCCATACTGTTAATACGCACATTGAATTCAGGACGAGAAGCGTCATCAAAAATTGATGCCGAAAACTAGTAGTAAACTAGCAAAGATTGGGAAAGTGGTTATTTTCGTAAAACAATATCAAAAAACAATGACAATAACAAGATGTATATCACCCAAATATTATTTGTAATGTTAAATACTTGGTTTCGATTAATTTACTTGCGCTTTATTAACAGAACCACTTTCTTTATTCAAAAACTATTTCAATAATTCCTACTGTAATTATACCTCACATGAAGCTTTCTGAATGTTTTTGTCGATTCTTTACCAACAGCCTAGTCATGTGTAACACTGTGCCGTGCCGCACTTTCGTGCCAACACTTTCCCATGTGTCATATGTGCTGACACTGCATCAATAACACAGCACAGCACACAGCACTTTTCGACACTTTGTGTTATGTCGGTTATAAGTTGTGGCTAAGCTGTGTGTGTTTGCTTATCAGAAAGGATGTGTCGAATGTTCGCCGCTCAGATCGAGCTAGTCAAGGGACGGGAGACGATAGGTAAGAGATAAAATACATCGGAAGCAAGCGTTAGAAGTGTGCCGCCTGTTTTTAGGTAGTATCGTGTGCATTTTTTTATTCGTTAAATGATTTATTCACGATTTTTGAATGAATTGCATTTTTAGGGTGGCTAATTGTGTGGCATACAAGTATAAGCGTAATATTTAAAAATTACATTTCACTGGAAAGTCTAGAATTGGTGCTCAAACGCCACACTTCTGCTAGCAGCATTACGCGGCCTTTCTGTTGCCTTGCCTAAGAAATAGAGTGTAAGCAGTAACGCAGTTTAACGATATATACATTTCTAATTTGTATTACGAATTTGCTTTTGCCTAAAAAGTATACTCTTGTTCTGCACTGTTTAAATTAGATTTTTTCAGATTAATCACCATAGCTCGGTATTTAATTTTTTGGATCTGATATAACAAACTATAACGAAGGGTTGTCCAGAAAATTTTTTTTTCCAATTTATTCAGTTAACCTAAACGCCAACATTAGACAACAACAAAACTATGTAAAAAAGTTAATCAAAAATAAAACTTCAATAGTAAAGATCAACTTAAAAAGAATCTTTCTTCTTAAATAAACTGCAAGTTCAGTCATTCAATGAATATAAACGGCACAATTAGACGACTACAAAATTATTTAAACAAAAAATATTCATAAATAAATCTTCAATAATAATTATCACACCATCAACATAAAATAGATTCGTCTTAAATAAATTGAAAAATTAATTATTACGTAAATTATAATTTAAAAATATTATTCAAAATGTATTATTGTAGTTGTATTTATTTGTTTATTATGTTATTATGAAATAATATGTTCATAATATTAACAATTAAACAATATAAACAAGCATTTATTTCTTGATTATGTATACTGTGCATGATATTATGAATAAAATTGTGTTAAAGGTAAAAAGAGCTATCAACTCGTTTACTGTGCCATACGCAAAAATCTTAGATGTGCGGCTTCGGCTATATGACACAATCGTGTCAGGAGTGTCGGCACAGTATACCGTGCGTGTGTTTGTGTGTTATATCGTTATATGAATGAAGTATGCTGTTCTTAATAATGCTAACCAGAAAGCAAGAGCAAGGAACTAAGTGTTGAGATCGAGTGTGACATGTTATTATGACACAAGAAATAACAATTTATATTGTATTGTAGAATATCTCATTGTACAGAAAATAAGTTTAAAGATAATTAATGAATCTAAACGCTAACATAATACCACAACGAAGGTATTTAAATAAACAATCTTAAAAAATGAAACAAAAATAAACCTTAATGTATATTTTGACAAAATTGAAAAATTAGTCATTAAACAAATTATAATTCAAAAATATTTTGTATGCTTTAATAAATTTTAAACCCTCCCTTGTTTTTTATTTTAAGCAATTTGTCAATGTGACTTGTACGATTTGGGAGGTTATGATCCCTATAAGTTCTCAATGAAATCACAAGTGATATGGCCTTTCACCATTTTTGCACTTGTTTAACTTAAAAAATACCTAACCTACAATTTATAATGCATTTATTTATATGTTCCGTTCAGAATATACCAGCTGATTGTATACCAAGAAGTATGATATGGTACAACGCCGATCTCTTGTAGGTATTACAGATCAAAGTTCCTGGCCTATAAGTATAAGGAAAATTTATTTATTTCTGTTTTAATATTATCTGGCACAATCATCAAATGTAGACAAAATGTCAAATGAAAATAATACGAATCATTTCCATGTATTTAACGTTATGCATTATTGTTTATTTGATTATTGTAAGTGCAATGTATTACGTTTATAAATGTTTAGAAAAAGCAGCTTAGAATGAGCCAATAAATAAATAAATTGAAGATAACTTGTCATCGGTAACCTTTACATTAATTAAGACCGGAGTTCTTCAACTAAACCAAAGGACACAGATGTGTAATCTGATAATAATAAAGCAATTCTGAAAGACTATTTCCAGTTTCTTTGGGCCTGTTCTCACATCAAATGGATTGCTAATGGGCAATCACGACTCCTCAACTCCTTAACATTGTAGACAGTCAAAGTAAATAATAATAATCTATTTTCGGGCTTTGCTAAAAATTATACGGGAACAATACTGAAGCAGAATATGCAAATTTTGGCAGCAACGCAGGTAATATCTATTCTTAATATAAAGAAAAATACGGGATTTGAGATTTTCTAATTCGATGAAAAATTTCGTGCAATTACATTGTGAATTTTTTATGTATACCAGAACGAAAAACCAATTGGTACTGCGATTATTTTTATACGGAATTCCCACTCACATTTAAGTATGACATAAAACTATTTAAAAAAGAGGAATATTTTATTTACTGTAGAATGTTTAAAAACCCTCGAAACTCATTCGGAACTAATTCCTCCAAAATTATTGATTGAATGATGTTTCGGCAGGTTTGCATCTGCCGTCTTCTGGATTCGCATTGGCTTTATATTGATACTTCTGGGAACAGTAGAATTAATGCTTATGTTCTTTCTTGTTTTCAAAGCCTTCGTACAATTGAGTTTATTTTCCCCCCTTTTTAGGGTTCCGTATATACAATATACGGATATCCTGATAATATCACTCCGGATTTCTGCCCCTGTCACGTAACTGGACGGAAGAGGTTGAAATTTGGTATCAATGTATAGTTTGGTGATCCGATCGGGAGTACATATAGTAAAACAAGAAATTTTGATTTTAGGGGTACTTCTGGGGGGAAAACTAAAAAAATCGATGGTTCCCCCTTGATCTCCGAAACTACTGAGCCTAAAATTTAAAAAAGGAAATATAGAACGTTGCCCGAACTTTACAGGAAAAATAAGGAGAAACTATTAATATTAATTTTGGGGGGCAAATTATAGAATTAAATGAAAATTTAAAAAAAAATATTTTTTTTAAACGCATCATGTAATACATCAAATGAAAGGTTCCACTCTGAGGAACACTAATATATTTTTTCATATTTAAAAAAAATAGTTAAAATAATATTACGAACGACTGAATTCGGTCGTTCCTGGTTGCCGATGATTAAGGAAGAAATTGCTAATGGTCATGTCCTTGTGAACAACCCAATATCGGGATAGTTCATAAGGATTTTTTCCTAGGTTTTCCCTTATGATTTTAATGGGATCACTGAATCAACAAAGTTCTTTGGTCGCATTTTTGGCGAATGCACTATCTTATAACAAACTCGCACCTAGGAGCGCCACATAAAATTCTGAAGATCTCGCTTTCAAATTCTTCCAATTTGAAAGGAACTTTATGATTATATGATCTTTAGAAATTTCTGTGCTACCCTGTATATTATAAATAAAATTCTGTTAGTTACGTCAAAAATCAAATAATACACATTGTCAAATATTTTAATTTACATCTTAGAATTGTGTCTTTTTAATCCGTAGTTTCTTAACCATTGACAACGGGGTCTGATCTAGATCCCGAAACGTTTGGAATATACAGCAATTTTCTTTCAACTGTGGTGTTATTTCCCAAGAAGCACTTAGACATTACGCTATTTAAATTTTGAAAAATATATTTTATTTGTATTTTTAAATAATTTGAATAACAGATTTAATAACTTATAATTTAAAACTTGACCTATTTTGCCCTTTATCTTCCAATCTACAGACCCTCAAAATTCAGATAGTAGAATATAAAAGGCTTCCCTGAAAGTTTATTAGAAAAATAAAACTCTAACGTTAATTTTTGCAGATAAAATAAAAAGTGTATATATTTTTTATAAATTTGAAACGCTTCCTTTAAAAGAAATTAGGGTAAATATAAGAAAATACACTCATTCCCTGCTTGTTTGAAACTGGAATATTAGAATCTTGAAGGTCGTAGTATATACGAGTCCAACTCACACTTGACCAAATTATTGTTTTGTAGCAATTGGCGCATGGAATTTTATACACTTCTTGTTGCTTTACTTAGTAGAATAACGTGAATTTCATTTCGGAGAATAGTCTAGCCATGTCCAGCTATGTTAATACCAATGCATTCAAAATAAATGCCTGCACTTTGGACTCTTTGGTCCCTTACTGGCTACACACCTGTCAAATTTGCTGCACCATCTTTGTAATTGTTCAACCAGTACAATTATCGTCGAATTGCTGTATAACTCTTTTTATACTCGAACTCGATGATCATTCGACTAAAAATTTCATCCCATCGAGGTCTGGCATCTCTTTCTTCTTTGTCGATCATATAGTAATTCGTTCCTGATAACCATTAGTTCATTCTGACTTAAAAAACCCACGACTGTAATCACCCGATCTGCTTAATCTTGGATTGGAGACAGGTACCCCAAACGGTGGAATTTCCTTTCTGATGTCAGCTTGTACAAACCGTTTGTAGTATGACCTGGTTCCTGTTTATCTTTAGGTACTGACCTGTAATGAATAGCTTCTACTTTGTCTTTCTCAATCCTTACCCCTGCCTTTGAGACAGCATTACTTCTTTCTGGAAAATATATCATCCCTTAGAGTTGAACTTCAAGTTGGCATTTTTGATTTTAGCATAAACATCCCCAAGGTTGTTCAGATGGTGGCAAATGGATCATTGCTAAAATATCGTCGAGTATACAAATTCCATTAGAGTTTCACATATATCGTGGGAATTACATAACCCAAATGAAATGACAGTGAACTGGATATTCTGATAGAAAACAGTGTTTTCTTGGTCAATTTTGTGAAGCCTAAGGCTACAGTCAGTTGTTTTTACTCTGGCGTATACGGTCGAATACGCCTGTTCGAATGTTGTGGTCAGATTCATTCAGTTTTCTGGTGAAATCGGGTAAACCATGTCAATAGGCAAAATGGATTTTGATTCTCAATTTACTTATTGGAAATGATTCCTTTGGTGAAAATATTGTTCGAAAACGAAAAAGGTTTTTGGATTAATACCAATTCAAAGAAAGTACCCAACCTAGATCTCTGTTATGATAGGTCTTATCTCTTGCATCCTCCAACGTCTTCCTTTCAAAAAATATTAATTTAAACTGAAACTATCCGACACTAGACTGGCCTGCACTGCCGAATATAACAAATTTATTTTTTTCGTCCGATCTCGGCAGATACGGCAGTTTATTACGGTGCTACTGTGACCACTGCTTATAACTTGTCAACATCCGTTTTTTAGATTCAAGGTTGAGAGCTAACTGGGTCTGATTAGGGTATCCGATTTAGTGGTATCATTAATTTTTTGTATGCAACACATATTGAGAGGGTTCCATCCTTTTTCTTTACTAATAATATGATTGGGGTTGAACTAGGGCTAGGGATGGGTGGCAATATAATTGCTTGCTTTCTATTTGATACATAAGATATTAGTACGGGCAGCAATATCACCGTCGTCAATCTCAAAAAATGTATATATTTATGTTTGCCTGGAGTAAAATATTTCCACCATTCTTCAAATGCCATTGTCTTATAGTATGATGGGTATGCCAGGTCCGGCTTTAACTATGACAGGCCCAATCATTTAAGTTATCTGCTGTCCGAGTTCTAGCAACGCAGCTCTCCATTGATCCGACCAAGAATAATCGGCTGTTATACCTGGAACCTTGGTGTAATTTGTCGAGTTTTACCAAACCAATATTAAAGGCCTTATGAATACAATTCTGCTTCATTATGTACTGATACTGACTCGCCTGTAACTATTCACAACCGGATGTTGTCGACAATGGGCTCGATTTTGGTGACCCCCCAACATTATAGATTGGCAATGGATAAAGTAGTGCCAATTTTAAATTTCTTTTCCCGTGAATATTCGATTCCATAAAGGTGAGTTTTAGCGCCTGTGTTGTAACCGGGAAGCGACCTCAGGCTCTTGCCAGCTGGCGTAGTTACATTTCAGTTTCAGAAGTTTGTCCTATTATTTTTAAAGTTTTAAATAGGTCGGTTCGCATAATTCTCGTAGCCTTCTGCTTTCGCTTCTAGTTACTCGAATACTGGTAAAATGACGACGTTTCGGCAGAGTCACAGTAGGTATTCGAGTAACTAGAAGCGAAAGCAGAAGGCTTCGAGAATTATGCGAACCGACCTGAAGAGGGCAGATGTGACTCTGCCGAAATGTCGTCATTTTACCATCGATCCCGGCAGGGATCAGTTATCAACTACGCGGATGAATTCCCGGAAACCATCTAATACATTTAGTGCCCGCGAAAACTTAACACAAATATATATATATATATATATATATATATATATATATATATATATATGTTATATGAGAAGTGCACTAACTTACAATTTATACGTTAAAGTTACCATAGGTGTTTGAACCGTAATTGACTTCACACAAGTATCATATTACAACTTCCTAGAATTCTTAGAAATCACGTAGACGCTTTGTTCACATGAAAACTGATGACATAGCGTCAGCATTTTTACGTTATAAATGTAACCGAAAACAATTCTCAGTGTTCATTAATTCATTTAACTTCATAATTATAATATTGTCTTTGTAACTTAAACATATGATTTTTTTGTAATAAATATATTTTTTAAAAAGTGAATTTAGTGAAACCAAATCTAAAAGTGGCGCAGTCAGTAGGATATTCCAGACGTAATTAGAACAAGAAACAGTCTAACTAATTACGGTGGTTTCCTAACCTTCGCGGATACAAAGAACCTACTTGGACACCAACTACCGAGCTCAACAAGGGAACAAGCAGCGGCTAACCAGTGTTCAGTGACGGATAGAACAAGTCCTATGATAGGAATAATCACGTAAGCGTTTAAAAAAGTTACAATATTTAATAATTGTTGAACAAACAGTTCTATCATTTTTCCTATTTTAAATGAACCATCCTAAATATTTACCCAAGAACGAATTTTGAAATTTTATTTTGATAGTTTAAGATATTCTAAATATTTATTTACGTTTATACCTTTATTTAATTTATACTTATTTTAGAACCAGTAACAAAAATTTATTTCTCATATTTTTCTTCATTTTAATTACAATCGCAATTATTTACTTCGCTTTTCCCAAGCTTTGTATTTTCCTAATATTGCACAATCTTGAGTAAAATTACAAAATGCCAGAAACTAGAGCTGTAGCACAAAATGTAGAGCCCTACAAGCTCTCAGAAATTTTCGCCATTATTCCCGAATACGATGGGAACCCAATATTTTTAAACACATTTATCTGTTCTTGCAATACCGCATATAATATGGCATCTGATAATCAACAAGTTCTGTTAATTCTCCACATTAAGAATAAGCTCCGTGGACGAGCGGCTGAACTAGTTAATTCACGTGACCCCAGCCATTTAGCAGATATTCAAAGTCTATTAGAAAACCATTTTGGAGATCCAAGGGATCTCTCCGCCCTTATTCAAGACCTACAAAGAATGAGGCAATTACCCAACGAATCTCCATTGACATTTTCAGCTAGGCTTCAAACACATCAAGCAAAAATGTTATCAGCTGTCAATAAACAAAATTTAACTGTAAAGGAGAAACAGGCCCAGATTGACTTAATTGAGTCAATGGCTCTAACTAGCCTACTTACGGGTCTAGAGCCGAAAATTGGCCAAATTGTGCGAGCCAGTGATCCCAGAGATATCCTGACCGCCATTTCCCGTATTAAAAGAGAATTACAGCTGTCCAATCTGGAAACTCAAAAATTCTCAGTCAACCGAAATGCACCCCAACAGACTCGTAAACCGAATAATGGTCCACCCCCAAAACAATGTTCGTTTTGCAAAAGAATAGGACATTTCAGCAGCGAATGCCTCATCAGAATGAGACAATCCCAAAATTCTCACCCAAATTACTCGGGCCATCGCCCATATTATGCGAATCAGTCTGCTAATCAACCTACGAATTTTAATAATAGGCCTCAGTTTTCTCACCAACAACAACAACCCTCAACAAGTAGACCAACCCCAACTTCTAGTAATTTCAGACCAAATCCGAGTTTTTTCAAACAACAACAGAAAACTCATCACTTAAACAACGAACAATTCGATCCGTATGAACATAACTATGATTTTTCTTACAATGAGCAACAGAACTTTCAAACGCCAACTGAATACAAAACCGTACCAGACTATTATTACCCTGATACACAAAAACACGACAAATTCGAATATCATTCCAGCGAAAATGTTTGTAATGATAATTATAACCAACAATACGATGAATATTACGATAGCGAACAGTTTTCTTCCCGACAAAATTTTCAGACTACCCCGGTAGAAACAAAACCTCCCGATCACGAGATCTCCGATCTTCAAACACAAATTCAAACGATGAACTTGGACGATTTCAATCCAAACCTAAACTTTCCCGAACAGAATTTTCTGTAAGGCCACTTCTTTCGGTCAATTCGAAAAACCTTTACTACATCACCGACTCTTCCAATACATACAAACTTCTTATTGACACCGGAGCAGGACTGTCAATATTTAAGCCCGAAACTTGCCAACGATTTAAACAACGATTTCCCGAAAACGTAGTCATCCAAGGAATCACTGATCAGAAAATCTTAATAAACGAATCCACCCTTGTACCTTTCAACGTCGCCGACCCACACAAGGTATATATTTGCAACATCGACATTGAATTCGACGGATTACTTGGTTCAGATTTCCTTGAACATTATAACTGCGTTATAGACTTTAACAACAAACAACTTGTGACTAATTTTAAAACTTTACCTCTCTACAAAGTTACGGATGATACGGTCATGCGTACTCAGAACCCTTCAACTTTCAATAACTGCATCCCTGTTAATACAATCTCTATAGAACCCCGAACAGAACAAATATGTAAATTAAAATGTAACCTCACTAATACGGAGGCTTTCCTATCATCCGCCGAAATAGAAAAAGTTTATCTTCCCCGTGCCCTTGTTAAAATTAATGAAAAAGGCGAATTTCTTACTTCAGTTTTAAATGCAAATGCTATCCCCAAAACTGTTAATTTCGACAATTTGGAACTCGAATCGATAACCAATTTTTCCGTAAACATTCTTTCCGAAAATTACTCACAAAACTTAACCCAACCTGATAGACAAACTACAATTATGGAACAACTTCGTTTAGAACATCTGAACGATGAGGAAGCCGAACTTATTTCTCAACTTTGCCTCGAATATTCCGACATATTCTATTTAGAAGGTGACCAACTGACCTTCACAAACGAAATTAAACATTCAATAGACACTAATAACGCGAAACCCTCTTTCACAAAGTCATATCGGTACCCACAAATACACAAACAAGAGGTAAAAAGTCAGATATCGAAGATGCTTGACCAAGGCATTATACGTCCGTCTAATTCGCCATGGTCATCCCCAGTTTGGGTAGTTCCCAAAAAACTAGACGCATCTGGTACCCAAAAATGGCGTGTCGTCGTCGATTATCGTAAACTAAATGAACTTACTGTTGACGACAAATACCCCCTACCGAACATTTCGGATTTACTTGACCAACTTGGCAAATGCCAATACTTCACCACTCTCGACTTAGCTTCAGGGTTTCACCAAATCGAAATCGATATAAAAGACATCCAAAAAACAGCATTCACAGTTGATAATGGTCATTTTGAATTCGTTAGAATGCCCTTCGGTCTTAAAAACGCTCCATCCACCTTCCAAAGGGTAATGGATAATATTCTTTTAGGTGTTCAAAACGAGAGATGTTTAGTCTATATGGACGACATAATCGTTTATTCTCCGACTATACATGAGCACATAGCCCGACTTTCTGAAGTTTTCAAACGATTGCGAAAAGCTAATCTAAAGATCCAACCCGACAAATGCGAGTTTCTTCGCAAAGAGGTCGCGTATCTTGGCCACCTTATAACTCCCGAAGGCGTGAAGCCTAACCCCTCAAAGGTAGATTGTATCTTAAATTTTCCCCAACCAAAAAACCCAAAAGATATCAAGTCCTTCTTAGGGTTAGCTGGTTATTACAGGCGATTCATCCCCAATTTCGCCAAGATTTCGAAACCTTTGACAAAATTACTTCAAAAAGACATACCTTTCCAGTTCGATTCAGAATGCGTCAAATCTTTTGACGAATTAAAAAGAGCCCTTACTTCTACCCCCATACTCATATACCCTAATTTTGAAGAGCCATTTATTCTTACTACCGACGCCAGTTCATTTGCTATCGGCGCAGTGCTCTCTCAAGGCCCCGTAGGTAAAGATTTACCCATAGCCTATGCCTCCAGAACTCTCTGCAATGCTGAAACTAAGTATTCAACCATAGAACGAGAACTCCTTGCAATAGTGTGGGCGGTTAAACACTTTCGTCCGATAATTTTTGGCCGTAAGTTTTTACTTCTGACCGATCACCGCCCGTTAACTTGGCTGTTTTCTATAAAGGATCCTGGAAGTAGACTTGCAAGATGGCGCCTTAAGCTCGAGGAGTACGACTATCAAATAATTTACAAACCCGGCAAAGTAAATAAAAATGCCGACGCTCTCTCTCGCATTAAAGTTAACAACTTTAATGAATACATATCATTTCAAGCAAACAATCACCTAACACCATTTACAGTACTCCCAACAAACGCAACTGACGATGACTCACAAGAACCCCAGACAAGAAGTCCCATTAATCTCCAACAAATCTCTGAAGAATTTAGAACTTTTGTCGAGCGATATCAAACCGTCTCGCTCATAGATTACGACAAAATTCAATTTTCTAATTGCCAGCTCTTAGACCGAGAAAACAAAAACATCTTAGTATTTCCCCAAGGCTCTCTCATGAAAGATTTTCACCATGACATCATCGAAGACATTTTCGAGGAAAATGCTGATTTCCGTACCCCTAGAGTAAATGTCTTTGCTAGCAAAAGTGTCAGAAAAAGACGTTATTACATCGTCCCTCTCCCTTCTGACCCAGAAGTAGTCAACGAAATTCTTTTCGCATCTTTGTATAATAGTAGAGATGTGTTCACTGAAAACCAAGTATTCTGTGTTGAGAATAACATTGAACTGCCCATTTTGGAAATGCTTTCGTTTATCTTTTCCGAAATCGATATCAAATGGAAAGTTTGCCAAAATATCGTCCAAACGGTTGAGAAAGACCAAATACCTATCATTCTCGACCAATTCCATAACGGCAAAAATAATATACACCGAGGTATCAATGAAACTACCCGCAGAATAAAAGAAAAATACAATTGGCAAGGACTGACTAAGGACGTTGACAATTTTATCAAAAACTGTCAAACTTGCCAGAGAGCAAAAGTTTACCGGAAAAATCTCGACAGCCCACTTGTCATTACTGAAACCCCACGGACACCCTTTGAGCGTGTCAACATCGATATCCTAGAAGTCCCGACAAAAAACTACGCATTGACTATCAGGGACGAACTAACAAAATTCTCTCAGGCCTACCCCATAACTGACAAATCCGCAAAAAACCGTTGTTAGTACTTTACTACTATATTTCCAACACTTCGGTACCCCATTACGGATACACTGTGATTATGGCAGGGAATTCGACAACGCTCTGATGAGAGATTTGTGTAAGCTATTTGATATCAAACTGTCCTATTCTAGTGTGGGACATCCCCAGTCGAATGGTTCATTAGAACGATTCCACTCGACCTTACTAGACATGATTAGAATCCACAAATTAGAAAATCCCGACGAACACCCCTTCAACATCCTTCCTTATGCAATCATGGCATACAACAACTCCGCAAACAAAACTCACGGATTCACTCCTTACGAACTTGTTTTCGGACATACTTCGAGTAGGACTCCCGAAACTCTATACAACCAACAATCATTGATAACTAAATACATCCGAGATCTCAACAACCGTATCACACACTATTATAAAATCGCTCGTGAAAGAACAGAAGTTCAAAAGCACAAAGCGAAAGCCCGATTCGATAAACATGTTTCCGAAAATCTCCCGAATTATCAAATAGGCAAGGAATCCCAAATCAAGGACAAACTCCAAAATAAATTCAATGGTCCTTTCGAAATCCTGGAGATTCACAAAAATTCCGCGACATTACTAAATCCAAAAACCAAACAAAAAACTAAAGTAAATTTCGACAGGATGAAACCGTTCTCAGAAAGTTAATTTCTGTTTCAGGTTGTGCCTGCTGTTCGGATCAGCAGTAGCCCAATATCAAGTCGAACCTATAAATAACACATTAGGGATATACTACCACAACGAAGCTCAAATAACCGTTTCTAACAATAAATGGACACTTTTGGTCCACAAAAATATTTCGGAACTCGAACACGTTTTCACGACAAATAATAGACTTTTACAAACACTTATCGAAACTGTTAACTATAAATCTTTCGCAATGAATTACTTCCGCTCAGATGTACAAACTCATATAAATCTTCTAAACCAAATATCCACCACAATTAAGGACAAATTTATCGAAATAAATATGGACACCAAAAGACCAAAACGCGGCATACTTGATGGCGCAGGTACTCTTTTCAAAGCAATTACCGGAAACTTAGACGCGGATGACGGTAAATATTTTACTGATAGTATCACTAGGCTCAATCAAGGTCAATTACAAATAGAAAATTTACTCAAAAACCAAATCAGTGTAACTACCTCTGTCATTAAAAACTTCAACGAGACCGTCCAAAAACTGCAAATTGACGAAAAACTCTTTAACAGCAATATGAAAAAACTAGAAACTACAATCGGAAAAATTAACGATAAAGTCGGCTATATCGAAACGAAACTTATGTTGCTCGAATTATGCGAGAAACTAATGGAGAATTACCTTTACTTGGAAGATAGCCTAAATGATGTGCTAAATTCAATTACTTTCGCGCGTCTTAAAATCATACACACATCTATTTTAACGCCCGAACATCTCATTACGGCATTGCAAGAAATATCGCAAAACCTAATAAAAAACAATCTTCCACTACCAATAAAATACTCAAGCATTGGACAATACTTGGAAATTATCGAGTTAGAAGCTTTCCAAACAAACTCTGATCTTATTTTTGTCTTAAGAATTCCATTAGTAGAACAACAACCATACACCCTTTTCCGGTTATACCCTATCCCAATTTACGATGACAGAACTGGGTTACATCACCTTTTGTCTTTTACTCAAAAGTACCTCGCGAAAAACGAAGACTCTTTAATGTTTATTTCAATCAAGGACTTGAGCGCGTGTAAACCGCTTGCTATCGGAAGAAAATTGTGTCCCGACCTATACGCCTATCCTATAGACTCTAACGCACCGTGCGAGGTGCAACTTCTGAAAAGTATTCAAAATGTGCCGGACAATTGCAGGAGTGTAGTAATTTTTAGTCAGGGTTACAGTGTCCAAAAACTTGAACAAAATATGTGGCTTGTCGTGACCTCCGAACCTTTACGTGTTGTGGTGAGTTGCAATCAAAAGAACTCAACAACTTTAACTCTAGTGCGCAACTCCATTCTAAAACTTCAATCGGAGTGTAGTGCCTTTGTAGGTGTTACTAAGAAACAGCCCTTTCCGAAGTCTATCACACAGTTACAGTACCTTACAACTGTTGCGATACAGTTCCAGAAAAGGTACAAATTCCCGAGCTGAAACCCTTCGACATAAGCAGCATCAACGTGGAGGAACTGGACGTTGCGAACCATAAGTTAGAACAGTACTCCAGAGACCTAGATGGTCTTATAAATCAGCCTTTCCTAACCAAGAACATCTCTTGGTTTACGTATACGACAATAGCTGTCGTCATGATCATTTCAGCGATCATGATTTTTAACATCATCAAAAAGAAAATTGAAGAGCGCCCAAAAGCCCAAGAAAATACCGACCAACCGACGACGCCTTCATCGTCTCTAAGAATGCTGCCTAAACTAAGGCCAGTATTAAAACCAAACCCGATAACAGAGACAACTGTATAAACATTTTATTTATAACAATGCATTTTTTTTGTATGTTTACCCATATTTTATGTATTACCCTTTTTATTTTATTTACTAACCATTTATCGTTGTTATATTATATAAGTTTAATTTTTGACTTATTATTGACACTAAGATATTTTATACTAACAATTTTTATTTCAATTTCGAATTACCTTTGTAATGTTAATACTATCATTTGATATTCCTAGCGATATTTTGTTATTTACAGATGTTTCATTTTTATTAAAAAGTTGATGTAAAGCATCAACTTTTCATGTATAAGGGGAGTTGTTATATGAGAAGTGCACTAACTTACAATTTATACGTTAAAGTTACCATAGGTGTTTGAACCGTAATTGACTTCACACAAGTATCATATTACAACTTCCTAGAATTCTTAGAAATCACGTAGACGCTTTGTTCACATGAAAACTGATGACATAGCGTCAGCATTTTTACGTTATAAATGTAACCGAAAACAATTCTCAGTGTTCATTAATTCATTTAACTTCATAATTATAATATTGTCTTTGTAACTTAAACATATGATTTTTTTGTAATAAATATATTTTTAAAAAGTGAATTTAGTGAAACCAAATCTAAAATATATATATATATATATATATATATATATATATATATATATATAGGTCGGTTCGCATAATTCTCGTAGCCTTCTGCTCATATAATCATAAAGTTCCTTTCAAATTGGAAGAATTTGAAAGGGAGATCTTCAGAATTTTATGTGGCGCTCCAAGGTGCGACTTTGTTATAAGATAGTGCATTCGCCAAAAATGCGAATAAAGAACTTTGTTGATTCAGTGATCCCATTAAAATCATAAGGGAAAACCTAGGAAAAAATCCTTATGAACTATCCCGATA
Organism: Octodonta nipae; assembly: GCA_034190945.1. Lineage (NCBI taxonomy): Eukaryota > Metazoa > Arthropoda > Insecta > Coleoptera > Chrysomelidae > Octodonta > Octodonta nipae. Next base: position 55,881,926 of record CM067218.1, on the reverse strand, counting down.
TTGGGTTGTTCACAAGGACATGACCATTAGCAATTTCTTCCTTAATCATCGGCAACCAGGAACAACCGAATTCAGTCGTTCGTAATATTATTTTAACTATTTTTTTAAAATATGAAAAAATATATCAGTGTTCCTCAGAGTGGAACCTTTCATTTGATGTATTACATGATGCGTTTGAAATTTTTTTTTTAATTTTCATTTAATTCTATAATTTGCCCCCCAAAATTAATATTAATAGTTTCTCCTTATTTTTCCTGTAAAGTTCGGGCAACGTTCTATATTTCCTTTTTTTAAATTTTAGGCTCAGTAGTTTTGGAGATCAGGGGGGAACGATCGATTTTTTTAGTTTTCCCCCCAGAAGTACCCCTAAAATCAAAATTTCTTGTTTTACTATATGTACTCCCGATCGGGTCACCAAACTATACATTGATACCAAATTTCAACAACCTCTTCCGTCCAGTAGTTTAGGAGAAAATTGCTGTTACGTGACAGGGGCAGAAATCCGGAGTGATATTATAAGGATATCCGTATATTGTATATACGGAACCCTAAAAAGGCTTTGAAAACAAGAAAGAACATAAGCATTAATTCTACTGTTCCCAGAAGTATCAATATAAAGCCAATGCGAATCCAGAAGACGGCAGATGCAAACCTGCCGAAACATCATTCAATCAATAATTTTGGAGGAATTAGTTCCGAATGAGTTTCGAGGGTTTTTAAACATTCTACAGTAAATAAAATATTCCTCTTTTTTAAATAGTTTTATGTCATACTTAACTGTGAGTGGGAATTCCGTATAAAAATAATCGCAGTACCAATTGGTTTTTCGTTCTGGTATACATAAAAAATTCACAATGTAATTGCACGAAATTTTTCATCGAATTAGAAAATCTCAAATCCCGTATTTTTCTTTATATTAAGAATAGATATTACCTGCGTTGCTGCCAAAATTTGCATATTCTGCTTCAGTATTGTTCCCCAACTTTACCGTTCCCGTATAATTTTTAGCAAAGCCCGAAAATAGATTATTATTATTTACTTTGACTGTCTACAATGTTAAGGAGTTGAGGAGTCGTGATTGCCCATTAGCAATCCATTTGATGTGAGAACAGGCCCAAAGAAACTGGAAATAGTCTTTCAGAATTGCTTTATTATTATCAGATTACACATCTGTGTCCTTTGGTTTAGTTGAAGAACTCCGGTCTTAATTAATGTAAAGGTTACCGATGACAAGTTATCTTCAATTTATTTATTTATTGGCTCATTCTAAGCTGCTTTTTCTAAACATTTATAAACGTAATACATTGCACTTACAATAATCAAATAAACAATAATGCATAACGTTAAATACATGGAAATGATTCGTATTATTTTCATTTGACATTTTGTCTACATTTGATGATTGTGCCAGATAATATTAAAACAGAAATAAATAAATTTTCCTTATACTTATAGGCCAGGAACTTTGATCTGTAGTACCTACAAGAGATCGGCGCTGTAACATATCATACTTCTTGGTATACAATCAGCTGGTATATTCTGAACGGAACATATAAATAAATGCATTATAAATTGTAGGTTAGGTATTTGTTAAGTTAAAGCTTAGTTCATAACTTAACTAAGCTTAGTTCATAATAATGACCGCGGAAGCCTCTCAGAACATTTCATTCGCCTCTACGGGGAGGATTTCTTCCAACTCACCAAAACATACAGCAAACTTCTTATTCGAAAATCTCTGTTTCTTTGTGATCTTGTTTTCCTCAAATCTTGTAGAACTTATAACGTCATTCCAAATACTTTCAAACTAAAACATCACACTTCTTCACGTTCAGTTTCCAGTATTCTTAACAAAGCAAGTTTAGCCCTCTTACGAAATTCCATCCATTCAATCAGATATCAACTTGACCAAACCAACCGAAATTTGTATCACTGTTATTCATCATTACATACTTTCAATCCTCATCCAATTCTGTGGGACAATTTTAATCGCATTTCGAGCGATAAAGCCGAACACCTGGCCCAAAAGAAAACAGTCACTCAAAAACTTAAGCTAACACGACTTATTACAAAACAACAACCCGCTGTCACCTCACCCCCTCAGACGACCGTCCATAACTTTTCTGACTTCCCCTTAGACTCTACCAGTTTACACGTCCTATCCAAAGGTTTCAATTTCGCAGTGACGCCGAAAACTATTCCAACTGAAAGACTCATTTCTCAAGTTGAGGTAGCTTTGGTTGAACTAACAGATATTGAGGCTGAAGATACTCGTCAAGACATTGCTAGAGTACTCCGCACATCAAAGCCACCAAAATCAAACCTAACTTCTAACGAAAGACATGCACTAAAACAACTACGTAACAACGATGACATAACTATTCTTCCTGCCGACAAAGGTAACGCGACTGTTCTTCTCAATACTAAGGACTATGTTCACAAGATGAATTCCCTACTCCACACTGCAGACTACGAAATAATGAACAATAATCCTACTACTTACTTAGAGAAAAAGACTAAGGAAATCATCAACAGGACACAACTTCCTCTTGACGTCAAAAAGATCATCATTCCTCGTGAAAAGTCTTCTAAAATTCCGAAAATTTACGGACTACCCAAAATTCATAAGCCGGACATTCCTCTTAGGCCCATTGTCAGTTCAGTACAATCCCCGACCCAAGAATTAGCCCGGTACTTAGCCAAAACCCTCCAACCTCTAGCCGAGCAAGCATCCTCGTACGTAAAGAACTCTTCTTCCTTCCTAGATATCCTAAGTGGTTACAGAATTTCAGAAAATGATATCCTAGTTAGCTTCGATGTTGTATCTCTTTTCACCAATGTCCCCATTTCAGAAACGTTAGATATTCTAAAAACAAAACACAATATCTCTTCTGACATCATCAAACTTGTACAACACTGTTCTTCTAACACTTATTTTTCATTTCAAGGCACTCTGTTCAAACAAGTCCGTGGGGCCCCCATGGGTTCACCTCTTTCTCCAGTGCTTGCTAACATTTTCATGGAACAAATCGAAACCCAGGCCCTAAACTCGTCTAATTTAAAACCTTCCTGTTGGCTTAGATATGTAGATGATACTTTTGTCATTTGGCCTCATGGCAGAGATTCACTAGACTTCTTCCTACAACACCTCAATGGTATACATTCTAATATACAATTTACAATGGAAATCGAGTCCGATTCTTCTCTTCCGTTTCTTGATGTCCTCATAACAAAAATCAACAATGACAGATTCTCACATACCGTCTATAGAAAACCAACCCATACCAATCGATACTTAAATGCCCAATCACACCACCACCCTGCCCAATTGAGTTCTGTAATGAAATCTTTGACTCTTAGATCTATTCGTTTAACAGATATTGACAATAGACAAAACGAACTTAATAATCTTCAACAAATCCTTCGACAAAACGGTTATCATCCGGACCACATTGCGCGTATAATTCATCAATCTCAACAACCCCAATCACACCAACCCCGTCAGAAACAGAACAACAACATCAAAAAGCCGTACTTCCATACATTCGAGGAGTCACTGACAAAATAGCACGGATTTTACAAAGACATCAAATAAAGACTATCTTTAACACCACTCAAACTATAGGCAACTTAACCGGTAACCCCAAAAACAAAGTACCTAACGAGGATCGAGGAGTTTACGAAATCTCATGTCGCGATTGCCCACAAAGCTACATCGGTCGTACCAACAGGCGCGTTAACCATCGAGTATATGAACACTCTCTGTCAGTTCGTAAAAAAGATCCGACTTCAGCTCTCGCGCATCACCATATCCAAACAGGACACTCTATCAACTTCAAGGACAGTAGGACTATCATATCTCTCAATTCTCTTAGGGCATCCACTATTCGCGAAGCCATCGAAATAGAGAAAAGACCTCTCTGTCTAAACAGACGCGATGACAGCACTCGCCTTCCCACAGCTTGGACCTCCGTAATTGCCAGATTAAACAAAGCAGACACGCCCACCAATACCCAACCAATCACAACACAGCCTCATCACGTGACATCTTCTTCTACCCAGCGCTAACTATAAATAAAAGAAGCAGAGCAGACTCAAATTCAGTTCAGTTACCTAGTGACTCTTGGGGAGTAGGCAGATTGAGGCCCCGAGTTCGATCTAGACTCTGAAACTCTTTTTCACTTTTGTCTCTTGATAATGGCTCCAAAGCAGGAGTCGAAACGTCGAGTATTCAATAAATTCAGACGCGGTTCTCACCCGGAACCTAGCTTAGTTCATAATAATGACCGCGGAAGCCTCTCAGAACATATATATATATATATATATATATATATATATATATATATATATATATTTCTTTTAAGTTTTCGCGGGCACTAAATGTATTAGATGGTTTCCGGGAATTCATCCGCGTAGTTGATAACTGATCCCTGCCGGGATCGATGGTAAAATGACATGACATAGTTACTCGAATACTAAGATTTTCTGAAGCGCGCGCGCGCTGTTATATAGTCGCGGCTCGGCGCCTATCGGTTGACACCGTGAACGGCTGCGTGTGATTGGCCCTTGGCGCTCAATGGCCACGGCTCCATCCTGCTGATTTGTTATTTCGGGTTGAGTTGTTATTGGACGGGTACGGGCCGGTACGGTGTTTAATAGGATTTTCCAACAATTCGATAAGTTCTGAATTTCATTGCGTGCGTTTAGACTGTGAGGTCTCTTCGCTATTTCAATTGCCTCTCTTACGAGTCTTGATTTCGGGTGTTCTATATTTGCCAGTACTCTGGTGTTCTCAAAGTCTATTCGGTGTGACATCGTGGTGGCGTGTTCCGCAATGGATGTTGTTTTTTCCTGCTTTCTTACAGCGTTCTGGTGTTCATCACGTCTAGCTTGAATTCTTCTATTAGTTTGCCCCACATAGGTTTTATGACAGTCTGCACATGGAATCTCGTACACTCCCTGTTGTTCTAAAGGGATCCTAGTCTTCGGAGTTCTCAACACCGTGCTTACTTTTCTGTCTGTATTGAAAATAGTATCGATATTGTGTCTCCATAGAATTCTTGCAATACTGTCCGTGGTCCCCTTGACATAAGGTAAATAAGCCTTGGTTATTGGTGTCTCATGCCCCTCGTCTGTTTGTCTCGGTTTTGACTTTAGGGCTCTTTGAATATTTCGGTCTGTAAATCTGTTTTGTCTCAGAGCTGTTTTCAAACTGTCCATATCCTGTTTGATGTTATCCTGATCAGCTACCCTTTGTGATCTGGTTACTAAAGTCTTGACGACGGCTTGTAGTTGGGCTGAGTGGTGATGAGAATTAGCATGAAGGTATCTGTTGGTGTGAGTTGCTTTCCTATATACTGTATGGCCAAGGGTTCCATCTTGCTTCCTATTTATGAGAACATCAAGGAATGGCAGTTGATTGTTGGCTTCAACCTCCATGGTAAATTTTATTTTGTGATGGATGCCATTAAGGTGATCTAAAAAAGTATTGAGGTGTTCCCTCCCATGAGGCCAAATCACAAATGTATCATCCACATATCGCAACCACAAACTGGGTTTAAGAGTTGTTGTTCTTAGTGCCAACTCCTCAAAGTTCTCCATAAAAAGGTTCGCTATAACTTGTGAGAGTGGCGATCCCATTGGAGCTCCTTCCACTTGTTTGTATCGTTGGTTCTCGTAAACAAAATAGGTGTTCATCAGACTGTGCCTTGTTAGGTCTACAAGGTGTTGAGGTGGTTTGTATTTTTATATTATGATATCCAAGGCTTCTTCGATAGGGATGTTGGTGAAAAGGGACACTACGTCAAAACTTACAAGAAGACACTCTGGTTGTAAGACCGTTTTTCTAAGAATTTCGATGAAATGTGTCGAATTTTTTGCATATGAGTCTGCCCCCTCTGCAAACGGTTGAAGTTGTTGGGCTAGGTATTTGGCTAGGTGTTGTGTTGGGGATCCAACTGAGCTTACTATTGGCCTCAAAGGTGCACTTTCTTTATGTACTTTTGGCAACCCATAGAATTTCGGACATCTCGATGACATTTCACGCGGAATGAGTTGCAGTTGGAGATTTTTGTCGATCCTACTTGCTTGGATTTTGGCCTTGGTTGTTTTCTCTAGATAAGTTGTTGGGTCAATAGTAATTTGTTTATATGCTGGATCTTGTAGCAATATTTGAATTTTGTTTGAATAATCCGCTGTATCTAAAATTACAGTCGCATTTCCTTTATCAGCAGGTAGAATGACAATTTCCTTGTTGAGGCGCAGTTGTTTCAAGGCCTCATTTTCTTCTATAGATAGGTTCCTTTTGGGTGGTTTAGACTTTCTTAGAACATGTGACACATCTTGTCTAATTATTTCAGCGGTGTTCGCATCTAATTTTGAAACGGCTGTTTCCACGCCACATATTATGCTCTCCGTTGGTATGTGAGAGGGAGCAATAGCGTAATTGAATCCCTTATCCAACACGCCAATCGATGAAGTGTTCAATTGGACCGAAGATAAGTTATAAACGGTTTTATTCGTTTCCAATTGAAGTGAGGTTCGACTGTGACCGTTTTTTTCCGAGACAAATTCGTTTTTGGGCTTCTGTTGGAGCTTGAATTTGTTAAATTTTGCCTGTTGTTGCATTGTTTTTAACTCTGTATTCGTTTCGGCCCATTACAAGAAGAGGATAATGAATCTAGTGTTCCATTCCTAGACACCAAAATTATTCGAGACAGTAATAATATAATTAAATTAGACTGGTACATCAAACCAACAAGTTCTAGTAGATATTTAAATTATTATTCTCATCAACCAATAAAAATCAAATATAACTTAATTGAAACTATGAAACAAAGAATTTGCAAAATTTCTCACCCAACTTTTATTAATAAAAACTTAAAATTATTATATAACATCTTTTTAAATAATTCTTACCCTCCTCAATTTATTAACAAAATTCTATAAAACAATACTAATTATAGAGAAAGAGACAATTCAATTCTAAGCAACAATTCCAATAACAACGTCAATCTTCATCATATTTCAATTCCATATATTAAAGATCTATCAACTAAAATTAGTAAATTTTTTTTTATTTTTAGTATTTTAATAGCTTATAAGTCAATCAAAACAGTAAATCATCTTTTTAGCAAAACAAAAGATAAGATACCAAAAGAATTGAAATCTAATATTATATATAATATAGATTGTATTAATTGTGATGCAACGTATATTGGACAGACCTCAAGAACTCTAAAAAGTAGAATGATCTTACATAAAAGTGATATCAGATTAGGAAAAGAAAGTTGTGCTATTGCCACTCATTGTATTCAAAATTCACACACTATAAATTTTAACAATGCTTTAGTTCTGGCATGTGAACAAAATTATTATAAAAGAAATTTTTTAGAGATGGTATTTATTAACTATTATCCGAATAATATTAATAAAAAAACAGATATCCAAAATTTGAATAACATTTATTGCAATCTTTTAGACATCGACAAGAAAAAATAATTTTCAGTATTCAACAATTAAGTTTCATAGTAACAATACATTATTCTACTCACCATAGTAATGTTAATTTTGATTATAACTTCATTTCCAGTTTTGCTATAAATGTCACTCAAAAAAATTTTGTTACATCAAATTTATTAATTTCATAATTCCTATCTTTGTGCTCTTTTTCAAATTACAATCACAATTTACTGTAAGTATTTAAAAAATTTATCTCACATATTATAATTATAAATTTTGTTTGTAGTCAAAAGACGACGAAGAAATTAAAGTATTTCGAAAGCTTTCGCAAAGTGTATTTCACTTCTTTATAAAATCGCTCATAAAAGGCTGCTTCCCGAAACCTTTCTTACATTGTATTAGCCAATTCAGCCGTTACTCAAACAATTTGTTTATATATAATATATATATATATATATATATATATATATATATATATATATTTATATTTTAGAATTGTGCCTTTTTTATTCATAGTTTCTTAACCATTGACAACGGGGTCTGACCTAGACCCCGAAACGTTTGGAATATACAGCAATTTTCGTGACTTGTGGTGTTATTTCCCAAAAAGTACTTAAACACTAAAGACTATATTCCCAAGATGAATTCTCCACTCCATATTCCACACTACGAAATAATTAAGAATAATCCGACTACTGACTTAGAGAAAAAGACCAAGGAAATCATCAACAGAGCATATCTTCCACTTGATGTCAAAAAGATAATCAGTCCTCGTGAAAAGTCTTCTAAAATTCCGGAAATTTTCGGGCCACCCAAGATTCATACGCCGGACATTCCTCTTAGGCCCATTCTCAGTTCGGTACAATCCCTGATCTAAGAATTAGCCCGGTACTTAGCCAAAACCCTTTAACCTCTAGCCGAACAAGCATCCTCATACGTAAGGAACTCTTCTTCCTTCCTAGATATGTTAGACGCTTATTTATAGAGTTTCAGAGTTAGCTTCGATGTTGTATCTCTTTTCACCAATATCCCCATTTCAGAAACGTTAGATATTCTAAAAATAAAACACAATATCTCTTCTGACATCATCAAACTTGTACAGCACTGTTCTTCTAACACACATTTTTCCTTTCAAGACAAGTAGGTGGGGCCCCGATGGGTTCACCTCTTTCTCAAGTGCTTGCAAACATTTTTATGGAACAAATCGAAACCCAGGCCCTAAACTCGTCTAATTTAAAACCTTCCTGCTGGCTTAAATATGTTGATGATACTTTTGTCATTTGACTTCATGGCAGAACCTTCTAAAACACCTCAATGGTATTCATTCTAACATTCAATTTACAATGGAAACCGAGTCCGATTCTTCTCTCTTTTCTTGATGTCCTCATCACAAAAACCAGCAATGGCAGATTTTCACATACCGTCTATAGGAAACCAACCCATACCAAACAATACTTAAATGCCCAATCACACCATCACATCATAATGGCTCGAAAGCAGGAGTCGAAATGTCGAGTATTTAATAAATTCTGACGCGGTTCTCACCCGGAAACTAGCCTAGTTTGACCTGTAATAACTTTAGTAATTGTTTGAAATAGGTGGGATAGAATGCTTATCAGATATCAGATTTGCTTTATTTCAGGACATTGACGCCATGCTTTGAAGAGATCCTTTCTTCATCATTTCCGTCACTATATCGCTGTCTCCTGATGATCTACTTCTCTTTGTCTCACTGCATATCTTAGTTCTTCAGTTGTTATATCAAGCATTTCTTTCAACCCTGTCCCACACAGCATGAAATATCTGAAGAAATATTTCACTGAAATATTTCTGCAATATTCCTATCTCCACGACAAAACATCTACTGAAATATTTTATGAAATCTTAGAGAAACATTTCGAGAAATATTACACCAATATTTCAGGAGAATTTTAGTCTTGAATATCGCAATATTTTGGAAAAAATTTCAAAAGATACTTTAGACATCAAATATTTTAGCACTATTTTAAAATATTTGACTCTAATATTTCTGAAATATTCGTATGCTCACGACAAACAAATCTATTGAAATATATCATAAAATATTACAGAATATTTCATGAAATATTTCAAAAGGTTCGTGTAGCGAAAATACAAAGATTTCTGACATATTTTATGATACTTCAAAACAAACATGAAATATTATATAAATATTTTTAAATAGTTCACTAAAATATATTTAAAATATTTTTATATCTACAACAAAAGATGTTTTGAAATATATCATGAAATCTGACACAACGATTTCATAAAATATTACAGAAATATTTCATGAATTATTTCAAATGGGGTTTTGTCGCGGACATAGCAATATTGCTGAAATATTTCAAGAAATATTGTGAAATGTTTCAAATCAAACCAGAAATATTGCATAAATATTTTAGAAATATTTCATGCTGTGTGGGGTTTTACTTATTTTTCTTTTCTAAACTGAAGATTGGTTGTACTGTTGAAATTTTAGTTTCGTTCCTTCAGCCGATTGCCGACCGATCGGCAATTGGTTAATGAATCGGTACTTGAACCGTTTATTGCCCAACTAGATCCACATGTACCCGTCGGCAACGAAACCGCCTCATTAATGGGTATGGCTGCAACACCGATTCTTCCCTGATGCCAGTGATCGAAATTACCGTACATTAACTGGTTGCCAATTAATCACCGTGTCACTTGGCACACGAAACTAAACCATCTATTTAACGGTTATTGTTTTGAAGGAACACTATTTTTCTTGTGCGCAGGTACGCAACCGTTGTGTACTGGTTGTCTACGCTGAAGGACCTTTTTTGTGTTCTCACTTTCATCTGTACAGTACAAGGAAATTTATTCCCTTGTTCATCCCTAATTAATTTTGCACATATTTTTTTAGCATAGATATTTTCTTTCTAAATTTCTTTGTTGTTTGCTTAAATTACACATATTTACCTTCCTTATAAATGATTCAGCTCAGTTTATCTATGTTGACTTTTCATTTTAATAACTTTTTCTCGGGCCTACTTGTTTGTTTATTCCTGTTCCTTAGTCAGATGTATCTCGTTTCGGTTTCTCTATGTAAATTTTTGTTCTCAACAGCCTACTTTTCTTTGTGTGTCTAATAAAAAATTTTCACTTAAAAACGTTTGGATACAATTTATATTGAATGAATTTCTTTAGAAAGTTCATTTTGTTTAGGTGGCTGTTGGAAAATTTTAGAAGCATATTTCCTTTCCACCTTAGCTGAAATTCTCTAGTTGCTGTGTGCCGAAATGCAGCGTCCGAACATGTACGAACCAAAGGAGGCTTTTAGCAGTTGTCAAATAGATGTTTACTATTAATGACAATTGGACTTAGCAATTAAAAATACTAATCATTATTTTTTTTAAATTATGTTGAAAACAAGGATTAATTCCTACTAATATATATTTTATATTTGTATGAATTCAGGAAAAAAAGAAAAAATGCACGATCTATATAAAAATAATTAAAAGCTTAGTGATCATAAGGTCATCTTAACCCAAAATTAAAATCAGGACTAGAAATAAACAAATGCAAGTAATACAATTCCAAAACTAATAAAATAGCTAATTGTTTCTTTATAAATTTATGTTTTTGTTTTGAACCAAATACAAAACATTTTATAAATATTTTTTTATGAGGGCACACAATTATATTAAAATACTAAAAGTGCCAAAACTAAAAATACTTTTTATTTCCAATAATTTATGAATCTTAGAACAATTTTTTGATATAATTGATTGAAAATAAAATACTTCATTATTTAAATAAAGCTTACGTTATGTTACTGCGTATTTCGCCTTCTTACTGCATTTAGTTTGTCTCTGTATTTTTACAGTTCACAACACAGCAACTGTGATGACTGATTCTGATTTTCAGGAGCATTTGTTTGCTCCTAAATTAAAAACAGCCTCCCGTGACCCTTAATGTACTTTTGTCGATTCGGCTCTGCATACAATTATTTCGCATGTCGTGAGTATATTCTGTATTTTTCGTTTTTCTCTATTTGTGAAAATGTCTCCCATTACTAGAGCCTGTACAGTGTTGCCCCTAGTTAATGTGTGTATGGTGTCTGATAATTAATTGAAAAAATGTCAAGTTCTTCATACAAGGGGTTTCAATTTCGTTCGGTGTACTGTGGCATATACTTGACCACCAGTGTTGAAAAGAAAAGCATTTTATTTTCTATTGTTTTATTAATAAAAATGCATATAATGGAAAATATTTCGGACGGAAGATTATAAAAAAATGCTTGTTTACAGCCGCTTATTTACTCATTAAAGCAAACTTACAATAAAATTGTATGACAGTCAATAAACACTATAAACGCTTATTTTTAATAATTAATAACTAAATCAGATCTATAAATGCATAGTTGAATGAATATTGTACAATATGCCATAATTTGATTCAATGTTTTTGTCTGATAAACAATATATCATTGTAATTGTAACTCAGTAATATCAGAATATTTGTTCATTGACCACAATTTTATATTAATAACGCTACCTATTTTATCAGTTACTACAGTCAAATATATTTACATAAAAATTTTGTACATATTCAAAATTGTGGTAGAAAATTATTAAAATAAAATTGCAACGTCTTTAGTACGGTGTAAAAAACAACAAAATTATTTACTACATAAACCAATAGTATAATAAAAACTATATTGCATCCCTACGACTACCTATTAATTGACTTTGTCGTATATTTTAAAGTCGGTAAAACTTTAAAAAAGTAAAATCAACAAAAACATAACAGTAAAATTTAAAAAAATAAAGTACACTCTTGGACGGTTCAAAACGTGTCATAACTGTGCGGAGTATTTTCAATATCCCTCCTAATATCAAGGCACACATATTCCAATATCTAAGGCCTTGTACTTCACATCTAGTTAAAATAAATAAATTATCTATGACCAAAACGGCCAAAATGTACAAAGCAAAATCATAATCGTCCATATACTAGCTTGAATGCTGCTGGCACCTGCCAGTCTACATTTGAACATGTCGAAACGTGTTTGGTTGTTGCTAACGAGATTACTGAATTCAGCTTCCATTAGTTGACCATCATAATATGTAATTGGATCCTCAAATGGATATTCAAACCCTTGTTTGCATTCACATTTGTAACCTCCAGTTTCAAAACCTCGACCAAAAATTGGAACACACTGAAAAAACGAAAAATCATATTAGTGTGATTCCAGATTCGAACATTAAATATCGAGATGTACAGAAAAAAACGGCATGAACAGAAAAATAAGTCCAAACTAGTCTAGAGTGATTCAATCTTTCCATCTTACTTATTATATTCAGGCGGAAAGGTTATCTGGACAAACTATTAAATTCCAATACAATGTTAAAAAATATTCGATGTAATAACTGATTTAAAATAGGGTTTGAATTTGTATGTAATCTGGATTGTTAAATTATGTCGACGATGTTAATGTTTTTGAAATTGCTAGTCGTCAACCACTGAGTATCGATTGCACTGATGATGCGACTTACTAGAGAACGACTAATTTTTATCGTTTACGTTCTACTCACAGACACTTGCAATCGCTACAAATAATCATCATCATCAACATTTGTAGCTCAATATTCAACTAATATTTCATGGTGTAGCCTCTCTCAAAGGTTGAACGATTACAGAGAAACTTGAGCTGTCGAACTGGAGAACCAAAGTGGCAGATCTATAAGATCTGTAAGGAGGCCTGTATTGAAAAGCCCTGTTGAATAATGGACAAATAGTATTTGGCAAACTGAAATGTAGAAGATCAAAAAGAACATATTTTTGGAAGTTTTTATCGGGAACTCAAGACTGCAGATTGAGTAATTGTGAAGAAATGTATTAATGACGAAAACTAATGAGCTGATCGTAAATACTTAATGTCTGGAGGGAACAAAAGAAGTGTTTAAGGTCATTTTGTGGCAGAATTCGACTCCAAGGATTGAGATGAGGAAGAATATTTTTTAATTATTTTTCAGGAGATATGACCCGGACTCAACCATGCTGTCTCAGTGCGGGTTGGTAACCGGTATGTGTCGATTTATCTAATTTGTGGCATTTACATCAGATATGAGGACCCCGGGTGAAGAGCTGATGTGTTCGGCAGAATACAAGATTCTTTGACGTAATTTACCAATTGTTGATACGGGTTTCGAATAAATTATCTTTCAGGTAATCTTAGTAAAAAAAGTCTGGTTTAAATCTGAAGAGCGTAGTGGCCATAAAATTGGACCAAGGCGCCCGATCCAATGGTACAGATATTCTCGCACAGGACGGGCATAATGAGCAGGACAACCGTCATTTTGGTACCACAATGTACGTAAAATGGTTAATCGCACATCTAGCAGATTTAGCAGATGGTTTTGTAGAAAATCTAGATACATTTCACTATTCAAATTCCCTCGCAATTCAAAAAGTCAAATAAAACAGCTAAGATATCTTTCATATCTTTTTAAAAAATTGATTCCAATTTTTTAAATTATTTTTCTCTGGGTAGTCATAAACAGGTCCACTCCTGGGTTTCGGCTTGATGTTGAATTTTGGGAGATGTATATATTTGAGTCAAAATTGTCTAACTGTCTAACGAAGTCCGCTTATTATAACTGGTTGAAAGAAAACTCTTTATATCATTAGAAAAACTTTCAAAATATGATCTATTCTTTCCTCTGTTTAAGATAAAAGATTTTTTGGTCAAGTTTACATGTATTATACACATTACATAACACATTAAAATCTGAACTTTTCCATATGTTAAAAATAAAATTTCACTATTTTTGACACACATTCCAGATTTCACTAACAATAGTATAAAAAATAGCGGTACTTACATATGAAGTTTTTTGGTCACATTTATTAGTATCCTTGAAAGCATTTGCCACCCAATAATCATCTCCACATTGATTTATATCCAATTTTAACAAATCCATAGTAACAGCAACAGCACCCCTACAACACAATAATAACAACGCGACACGATAAATTATTATCTCACTTACTTGAATTCAAGTTTAGCTTTAAGGCTGTCCCATCCAAAGAATGGCGCAACATATTTAATTTTCCACATTGGTACTTTACCATTACAATCATAGTAAGGAGCTGTCCAATAACCATGCTCCAACTTAGCGCCTCTATAATATGTTGGAAAATGCTCAAATTTTCTGGTCGTTTCACCAGTTTCGTTGAATCTAATTCTTATCTTCATCCAGTATTTCTCCAGATTATCGAAATTGGTAGCCCATCTGTATTTTAAAAACTTAAACCATGGCTTATTCAAGTATGACTCCTCAGGTTTATCAAGTCTCGCCAAATCTTCAACTGCAAATTTTCGTGTATTTAGAACCCGTTTGTAAGCATAAGGTGCGAAGAGAGTTCGGTTAGTAAATTTATTTCTTTCCCAGAAAGTACCAGCTGACCAAATCCTGCTGTTACCCAGAACTAAGGCGAGAGTTTCTCCAATCATTTGATCTTCCGTCAAAGGCTTATCTGCAACTCGTTTGCCTGAATATACCTCCTTCGGATCAGATACTTGAAGAAAGGCACTGATAAAATTAGCCAATCTCAATGCCATTTTGGCTTCATTTTCAAAAAATTCTTCTGCTCCATACATAACACCCCCATGCAATTGTAAATCTTCTGGTTTGTATCTCTTACATATATCTTTATTCATTCCCAAAATAAAATCAAGCACACGGTGAATGTTCAGTTTTGGTTGACTTAAAGTTGCTGGACCTGTGGTTTGATTACGATATTCGCTGTAGATATCCATGAACTTTTCCCGAATATATGGGTCGGCTTTCTCCCATTGAACTGGAAGCTTCTGTATCCCTACAAAATATTTTATAATTTGATATGAAACGTGAGAGGAAAATAAGTTCTGTTATAGGGTCACTATAATTAATCAAGTTATTATTAACAAAAGTACAAAGAATCAGAATCAGTTTTAGAATTCATAATGTTGATAAAGCAAAAGGAACTTTTAAGTCAGATAAATAACTAATGCTTCCGTTTGCTATTTTCTTAGTGAGATAAGTTAATAAATGTTTTACAGTATTTTTACATAGTATTCAGTAATCGACTTTTTTCTCTTCAAGTTCACAACACTTCTTTAAGGCTCAACCAACATAACATGGCTTGGAACATAATCATACAACTTACATAACATGGATTTGAACTACTGATATATGAATTTTATTCAAAACCAAAGTTTTCTCTTTGAAATTGTTAAATTAACCTCGAGTAATGCTAAGATTGCTGCATAAAAAGTCATTTTGGTAATAGAATTAGTTAATGCAATTCGTGATAAATTGGTAAATTTGAAGATTGAATAAATAAAAGTCAGTGTTGTTGCTATTGTGCTTAACTCGTTGCAACCTACCACCCTCTGTTTTTATGGTCAGTGAATTGCATTAGCCTTAAGCATTGATTTCATATTGAAAAATAAATATCAGCAAATATAAAGGGACGAATAAATACTCGGGGTATAACATTTTCTCGGATTCAAAGAAGCATCCCCATTGTAATAATAGTCTGATCTAGATGGATTAAAAAAGATTCCCCAACTTCTGTACAAAATATGAAAGGTAAATATATTTCAATCAAGAAAAAGAAACAGATGTAAATAGGTAATCTCTAAGACAAATTCATTCATATAAAAAAATAATTGCGAGAATTAAACGTATATTTCTATAATATGGAGTAAATATAGATACTAGAAATAACCTTTTAACAGAAATGTACATTTAGTACCAGTAAGGGAATACTTACAGCCAATGTTTAAACAATTAAATCCATTATAATATTGTTCAGCGGTAGCTCTTTCTACTATTTCGCCTAAAAAGGGCCTCCTGGTTTGTAGTGGTAATCGATATCCCGGCATACATCGACACTGATAAGCTCCTCTACGGAACCCCCAACCATGAAGCGGTTCACACTACATAAAAAACATTGTGATTTAAAACAGTTTTAAACAATATTCTTCTTATAAATTCGATCAGTTGATGTTTTAGTGTATAGCGATATGGATGTTGTTAAAAGAAAAATTTATATTAATAATTCCTGAATTAAAGAAGTATACAATCCGAAAAACAGTACCTCTGTTGTTTCCGTTTTACACCTTGCCGTGTTCGCAAAAATATTCGGTCCTTCGTTGCCTTTCCCTAATGGACACTGATTTATATCTATCCGCTCAAAATCCATTTCAAGAACACTTGCTGCTGTATAACTGAAAAAATAATAATTACTGCTTTAAAACAACGAAATGAATTTATGCAATCAGTAATTTGTGTTCTTAAGAATATTGTTTTAAGTTTATTAATATTAACATAAATTATCTATAACCATGCCTGATATAGGCATGAAATGTTTCGCAAAGAACAAATTTATATGCAGCCTCTGTTGATCAAAATGTGAGAATAGTCCAAAGCAAAAGAAATTCTACCAAAAGGTTGGTAATCATTCTGACATGTGACTCTGTGAGGAACTTATACCAACAGAGATTTATAAACTTAGCAACCATTCAAGACTATTTAGAAGCCACTTCATTGTTAGGAACAGTCCGTGGCTCCTAATTTAGTAGTAACAATATAAAAGCAAAAAGACATAATAAACCAAATAAAAAATGTATTCATAACATAAGAAGCAACCAAGCATGCAAAACATAGAAACTAACTGCACGGTATAAAACGCACGTATTAACCTAGCCATTTTAACGAAATTAGTGAAAAAATTACCGTTAACCACTATTTTTTACACATTGGGTAAAAAGTCCCTCTGGTTATAGTGACGGCGTTGTGAGATACGGAAGTTCACATGTTATGAGAATAGTTTTCCTGAGTAAATCGTCTACTATGAATCTTAAGCCAGTGAGGTTTATTATAAAAGTTCTATATTATCAAATTATTTACAAAAGATGTTTGTATTTACTTTTTATATTCAGGGTGGGTCAATCAAAACTAAACACGGTCGTTATCAAAACTAAACACGGTCGTTATCAAAACTAAACACGGTCGTTATTTTATATACTGTTCGTTTAAAACAAAATCGTCGATTGTTATACCTCGGGAGAAGATATTGCGCATATCGTCAGTCTTGCCATCTCAATCCCCCCCTTCGGGGGTCAGCACTAACACCAAAATTTTAAATGTGATTAGGGGTAACCAATTGTACAGGTAATCAAAATCTCTGCTTAATGCATCTTAATTTTGCAAATTGAATACACCCGGTTTTGGAGAATTACAATGAAAAAAAAAACGATTTCTCTAGTATTGCTCGATGAAAAAAATGTTAAAGCCCGTTGATTGTATCTCTCCCGAAGAAGTCTTGTGCATACTTTTCAACTCTGTCACTTCAACTATTAATGATAATTTAATGTTCAACATTTGTTTTTCCAATGACTGTTTACTTTTTCTATATGGGACTGTTAATAAAATTGTCAATATTGGTCTGACGCAAATCCACAACTAGTCCATGAGTTTCACACACAACATTCTGATAAATTTAGCGTCGGGGTTGGAATTTAAGCAATTGATCCTGCATTGATAAAAACCCCTGAAAATAATAACAATTACAATCCCGAAGAGTTGACATTTCAAAAAACTAGTGCATATCCTCATTATACCCTTGCTATTGGTGAATATCTAAATCGGAAGTATCCTGGTACATAGATCGGTCGAAGAGGACCAGTAAAATAGTCTGCAAGATCACCTGACTGGTCCCTCTTAAATTTTTACATACGGCCAACACTTTGGGCACTTACTATCATATACAATGAATTATAAAAATTTCATTTTGTATCTCATTTTACTTTATAAATTGAAAACTAATTTCAAAAAGAATATTGTTTTCTCCATAAAAAATGTCATTACCTAAACTAAAAGTAACAATCGATACAAATGTTTTATCAGCGTTGACACACACTACCTACTTAATAGTAAAAAATGTTAGGTCTTGAAAAGAGATTTTGATGACTTTTGAAATGTGGCATCATTTGACCTTTAATTCCATTTAATTCCAGCTTACCTCTGCGTAGGTTTAAGTGACAAAGGTAACAATTAGTGAAAACGGGGGGGGGGGGAAGTGACAAGACCGATAATATAAGTAAAATCTTTTCCCTGGCTATAAAGGTCGGAGGACCGAGCGATTTTTTTAAATGAACGGTATATGAAATATTGTCAGTCATCCATATAAATTTAGAAGTAACTGTAAGCAACATTTAGAAATCTCTTACAGTGATTCCTCCAAAAATATGAGCTCATTTACTTACTTTGCACAAAAAAATATACAATTTATTACTGTTAGATATTGAATCCCAATCTTTTAATGTGAATATAAACTTTTCATCGCCCAAAAGATTAAATTATTTAAAGATATATTTAGGTAAATATATACGACTTATTTGTATATTTAATAGCTTTATTCGCGGACCACAATTCTGAACCAATTCGTTATCAATTCAATTCTACTTAAGAGCGCATGCCTGACTGAGAACTAGTAAAATATATTTGGGCACCGTGAATGCCATTGGAACTAATTCAGTACCATATAGTTGGTTTACGAATTAATTTTGTCGATTAGTTGTTTATTGATATTTATATTGATTATTAATAAGTACTAGTGGTCGCTCAGTGGTCGAAATTCGACCCTATTTCATGAAATTGTAAAAATTGTGATTTTTAGTATAGATATGAGACGAAATTCATTTCACGATAAAACATTAAATTCAGTTATATATGCTAAATACATAAATAATTATTCGGGATTTCGATCAATTGAGGGAAGTGCAACTGATGAAAGTTTTCTACTAGAAATATTATATTGACTTGCATCCAATGCATTGAAAAATCTCAGAATTCCCTTGACACGTTTTAATTAATGTACTAATTCTTTCGTGATTTCTATCCCAGGAATCACTGATAACCGGCGTTACACACAGTACGCGTCCCGATTTGAAGTCTCTGTGAGCTCGTTTTTCCTGAAACCTCTAGATGTCGAAATTCATTCATTAACGATAAAACATTAAATTCAGTTATATGTGCTAAGTACATAAATAATTATTAGATATTTCAGTTGAGGGGAGCGCAACTGATAAAGGTTCTCGACTAGAAACAATAAATGGTCTTGCGAGCAATTGATTGAAAAATCTCGATGTTAATATCATAATTTCTTTGATAGGTTTTAGTTAACCTACGAATTCTTTCGTGCGATTTCTATCCTATGACTCACAGCGAAACAGCCTTACACACAGTACGACTCCCGATGTAGAGTCTCTGTTTCTGATACACCCACTGCTATTTTTAACGAAGTGCATTGCTTTGTTTATGAAGAAACATTATCGAGGCTACAATTATTAAATATGTGGAAAGAAAAGAAAATACTATGCAAAACTGAAGATCAACTGTGTTTCAAATGAATTTAATTGCTACCCAGGAAAAAAATAATTATGTCTTGTTTAAAGACCTCAAACATACGTAAATCACTTTGATATAAATATTATTTATAATAGAAAATATTCTTTTAGTAGCGCGCTTGCTATGAATACATGTAATACAAATCTGGTGGATCAGGCTCAACATTTGAAATTATTGTAAATATTCTGTCCAATACGAAAATTCGTTGAATAACATAAAATTTCGTCAAATTGATTATAGGCTAATTTTATATAAAAATTATTTAATACATACATATTTCATAAAGATTTTTTTTCTATATCTTTTAAATTTATTCTTTTCTGAAATTTCCACAACTATACTCCCCCCATGCGAAGATATAGAATAAAATTTTCGTAGATTCAAACCAATTGATTAACAATAAATATAATTATTCTTCATTACCACGATATCATCATTAACAATAAAATATTTCAATACTAATTTCCCTGTACTATATTCACGTCACTATGAATCACTTGATTCCACCTAACGTCCATTACCTCTTGCCAATGCTCGACGTCCTTTTATCCCCAATTCTTTTTCTCGAACTTCTCGAAGAATCTGTTCGTAAAAAATAAAAATTATAACACTATTATGAAGTTTACAATACAATGTCACTTTTGAATTGACGCTCTCAATCTTGTATTAACTGATTATTTAAAAAATCTCATCAAGTCACTGGAATATATTTTTAACCCGGTCGATGATTTCACGAAAAGATTAACTAAATCTAAAACTATAACTAACAATTTTCAATTAAAAATTATGCTTCAATTTGTGTAAGTTGCCATTCCTCCTTACCAAATTTAAATAGTTGATGTACGTTCTTATACAGACTTGTCAGTTAATATTGGGACATAGAGCGAACTTATGTAAAAGAATTACGAGATATCGCGATTTGCCTTAGCCTAATTCTTCATATTAAAGAAAATAACACGCGTAAATGCAAATTTATTAAACACGAGTTGTTTGTAACAGAAATCATAATCTACCATCAAATTCTGTCTAGCCTAAAATGGGCAGTAGGTATTGAGTTACATAACATACTACTAATTACTTTATACCACATTTTTTAGATAACATGTAATATTAAATCGTATATTAACATATTTGTAATCACTTCCAAGCATTTACTAAATTTTCCTAAAATTAGTCACATGAATGTATTTATTCTTTATCAAATACTATATGATGTGGCAGATGTTATTCTGCCTTCCACAGGTTACAAAGACAATAATAGGCCCACATTTCGATTTATAAACATATAATTTGTCAATAACCTGACTACACGTTACATATCGAATCTTAAGGTAGCTCTCAACCACCTTCTGGACAAAACAGGCAAAATAATTATATATGACATCAATCGGTAAAGTCCTTTAAAAGTTACACGATCATAACAATCCAACTAACAATTATAAGAGTTAAATTATTGATTTCAGAATGTCCTAAAAGTTATGATCCAAAGGCTTGGAGTCTTGACTCCGTGCTAGTCAAACATATTGGCTTCCTCGGAGAATCCAACGTTAAGGAAATTCTTTATGGTAATCTCGTACACTTTAATGTCGTAATTGACCACCTTGCATGAGTTAGGTTTTGTCTCGTGACATCATCTATAAGTTCCATGACTTCAGTTTGAGAAATATAAACAGGAATCACAATTTAACTTATACATGTTTGCACAAAAGTATAGAAACCCCTGAATATATCACCAGGAATTCGTGATATATTAAATAAATACAAATGTATTTTTCCCTGGCTATTCAATGGTGACTTTGAATTTGACCGTTATCATAACCTTGAAGGTCATAGCAAGATCAAATGCATTTTTTCAAATGGAAACCCCCATTTATTATTGTTGATATGTATAAAGTAGAAAATTTTATATCCAAATACGATCTTGACCATTACTGACCATGACCTCGAATGTTATAGCAAGGTCAAATACAGTACAAGTGCCTTGGTATAGCTGAAATTGGTTTTAAAAACTTACAAACGTAGCTTTTTGGAATTTTTCCTGGCTATTTAATGGTGATCTTGGATTTGACCTTGAAGGTCATGATCGAAGACCATAGCACAGTACAAGTGCGAAGTTGGTTTTAAAAAAATACAAACGTAGAGTTTTGGAATTTTCCCTAGCTATTCAATGGTGACCTTGGATTTGACCTTGCAGGTCATTTCAAGGTCAAATTAATTTTTTGAATGGGGAACCTCCAAGGTCATTTACATTACAACTATTATTTTTTTGCTAATGAGGAAGAACGTATAATCGAATGTACGAAAATAAACATCATCCTAGCCTTGGTTTTGAACCAGCCTTATAAGGTTATATTCAAAAGACATTTCGGAAATTCAAAAAAATTCATACCACTAGAGGATAGCTAGCGATGCCGGCCAGTCAAGACAAGGCGAATTATCCCGGTCAGTAAATGAAATAGCTCGGCTAGGCGAGATAAGGCTTACCTACAACCTGTGTTCAAAATTTTCTCCATCAAACCCCTAGCAGATTCCTAGAAGGACATAAAAATTTTCAATCGCACTCCTTATCATATCAGGCATACTGTCAGCGAATACAATCAACTCGCGGTTCAGGGTCTTCATTTATTTCTCGATGAAGGTATTTATGAAGGGGTAAAATGAAAGAGAATTATTTAATTTATTTGAAGTAGCTGTGAAGCCTTGCTAATATTTAATTGTGGCTATACGGCGAATGAATGAGCAACTTCCATTTGTCACTCTTTTGTTGATCCCATTTTTAGTCTTTCAAATATTGGACGATTCTTGTACTTCCCACCCCAAATTAGGCGAAAATTGACTTATTAAAGCTTTTCCGCTAGCTTGGAGTACGAATTCCCAAAAACTGATTTCAGATTTGTAATTAGCGACCCCAAAAGCATAAATTGGATGATTTTTTTTATAAAGTTTGTCGGCGAGTACGAATTCTCAGTAAAAATCATATTCATAGTAGCACATGTTCTTGAACTAATGTTTCCATAATCTCACTGTACTCTCGTCAATCACTACGACCATTGGATTTTTGTTTTCGATAAATATATACCACGTCTCGCATTTATACATTTGCAGTAAATCAAGTTTCAAGTATCTACTCGAGACTAGGTAATCAGGTGGCATTGAGACTTAAAAAATACCCTTATATATAAACTAAAAACCTAACAAGGTAATTAAAAATATGCTCAGTTTTTAATGCAAAATTCCATTAAATGTTTTACAAATAAAATTTAAAATGACGTTGTTGTTTGTCTGTTTATCAACACACAGAAATTATTATGTGTTAGGGAGCAGTGAAATTTCCGAAAAATACAAACAAAAACAAAACAAAAGTGCTTAAATTAATAACAAAAAATGTATATTCTGGAATCGTGATTCACTATTAATATTTTTCGCAAATTTTCGCTCAAATGTGATAATTGTATCACTTCTGATTAATCATTTGATCCTATAAACTAAGCCAGAAATCTAAGAGCCCTAAAACTTAACATACTAATTACCGTCCCCCATGTAAAAGCAATAAGTAATTAAAGTATGTAATTTCCTTGGCCATATGTTTAGTAAAGCCCGTATTTATACAATGGTCTTGTCTCGACAATTTTAATTTAGAATTAATTGAAACTCAGCACACAATCACTAAGGTTTCATTTAATAAGAGTAAAATTTCTGAATATACCATATTGGGTGTTAGGGTGCTATTTACCTAATGTCAAGCTTTATAATGATTTCTGTTAGGGCGACGTCTCTTTCGTCAGCGTTAATTTGAAAATGCCCTTATCACGTAACTAACGTGTTCATTAATAAATCTTATATGAAAGCGATCTGGATTAAAACTATTGTATTTAGTTTTAAATTTACAGTTTATTTTCAAAGGGCACTAAACATATAATTTTAGTAACAAACAATGAAATCTCCATGGAGTTGTAAGTAAATAAGTTCTTAATTGAATATCTATAAAATGTATATATTAAATAGTCAAATATCAAGCATAAATATGTACTTACTTAAAGTAAATTTACAAATTGAATCCAAAAATCTACCGGCAATTAGCCGCTTCGAGACAATTCAAGAATGAATCGTTTTATGTATATAAATAGTATTGAATTGTATAGTAGGGAGTCAGTCGAATTCAGTTAATGAGAAATTTGTCATTTGGTATTTTAATTATAGGCGAATTGGTAATTTCTTTACACGTTGAATACAAGTGTAATATAAAGTAAATGTGAAGTAATAGAATCCAAGTTATCACATATTTGGTGTCAGAATGAGGATTTTTATGACAAATACCTGGAGTAAGAAAACTTGGAAAAAAACTTACAAAACATAACAACATTTATTTAAACAATTTGCCGGAAACATAAACTAGGTAGTCAACAAAATTGCTTAAACTTGAACAAGACCAATTTCAGGAAATATTCCAGTGAATAAAACAAAACAATGAAAAAAGTTAATAATAAAATAACTCAACTACACAGAAGACAAAGTTCAAATGTCGAAATTAAAATCTACCATATTGTGGAAAGAAAACTTGCAGGAATTTGAGTCCGAAACTAGATGTTTTATGCAATCTAGTCTAACCAGAAACGCATGAGGAATTTAAGGAATTAGAGGAGTTTGCCATCCAAAGTTTTATCAATAGCATTAGAAACATCGAAATCCACAAAGGCTGCAACTCAATGGCGTAAATGAATGTATCGAAGCTATTCTCCAGTCTAAGGGTGTAGGCAAATTCAGCAGACCAATGGGACCAATCAGATAGAAGGCATGTTTAGCAGATGACATGGGAAATGATAACCATCCGCCAGGCATCAGGTCTGTAAGCAGGTGAGAACTGTGCGAGGCAGTTTTGATTTAATCATCCAGGGTCTCATAAATACTAAAAGCAGTCATACCATATATACGTCTCAGACGCTGCTGTATCCGTTGTAAAACTGAAATTTTTAATACTCTCTTCGAGGTGTCATTCTTTTTTCGGTCTTCATCTTGCGTCTTCAAATTTAATGAAATGTTTAAGCCAAACGAAATCCAGCCACTAGTCGACGATGTCAAATCATCACTGGTGAGTCAATGTTAGCATAAGGCCAGGCAGCAGTAGAACATATTTAATTGAAACCAGCATCCGGTACACGATTTAGTGGCTTACAATAAAGCCGAGTTCCTACTGGGACTGGATCTTATTAAACAACAAAAGTTCACGTTTGATCAGCGGGACAACGTGCAGTAGATGTGGATAAACAGCGACAGGAAACCGTAAGGATTCATTGGGGATTTAGGCAAAAATCTTACCAAAGATTTGTAGTAGAGTCATTTAGACAAAATTAACTTTAGAAATTGTGGACGCTGTAAAGAGAACAAGGATGTTTTGAGTCAAGATGACAGAGATGAACCTTCATAAAAGATATTCACAATAGATAATTCAAGATGACGACCAAAGTTGAAACGAGCTCCACATACCAAACCTGTGGAACATACACCAGTATATGAATCAGTTCTGCCTCTGCAATGTCCGGTATTTCTGCTCGATACACACAGCCAAGATAAAAAAGAATTGGAGATAAATTGGCTTAAAGAACAGAAAGCTGTAATCTCTTCATTTAGTTCATAATTGCTTCATACAATGGTGAAGATTTTTCGGCTCGGGAACAACCAGATTCAAACGGAGGCAGTGGTAGGAACTACTCTCAGCTAGTGGTCACTGACGAATAGTTTTTCAAGACAGAACACTGAACAGCTAAGATATTTTAATCAAAAATACCACTGGCAATTGAAGGATCACGAAGAATCGAGTTTTCTATGCAGACTTATTGAAATAGAGTGGGATAGTGTTATTAAGGTAGTTAATTTTTGACTTGTCATATTTCAATCGATGTTATGAAGTAATTTGTTCACAGTTGCATAAAAGTGCATATAAAAAAATAAAAATGAATTAATCAAATCCAACAATAGTGTAGGTCATATAGATTTTTTTAAATTTCATTTATAACACCCTCTGATTGGCCAAAGATATGTGGATGAAAATCCACTGCTTCCATACTCTCCAGCAAAATGAGAAGAACTAGATAACACTAATTTAGCAAACATATTCACAACTTTAGTTAAAAAAAAGTGTTTTAAAACTTAAATTGTGGAAATATCCCGGGCAAATAGCGATAATTTTCTGTTGAATTAGTAGAATACTTCAGACAAAGTAAGATCCTGAATTGGACGACAAGGGGATCGAGAGAATGTTAGGGCATACAAAATTCTTAACAATTCAATCAAAAAACAATTTTTTTAGTCTATGCTAGTACACACCAGTCAATAGAGGAAAATTAAATAGTTCGTGTTACGACTTCCCATCTGGACTGCTTGTTAAATGGAGGATTAGCGAAAAAATTATTGAAAAAACATACCAGTTTAATGACTACACCATAATAAAAACAGAAAATCACATTGATATCGCTTCAACCTAAACTTCTAGATGCAGTCAAATTTCCAGGATCAAGATGAAATAAAAGACCTACTCTCAGCTTTAACCAGAAATAATGCCGTAGACGTCGTAGGTATCTGTTTCCTTGGGGTGCTTTTTTACGTTCGTCCCGTCGCCTCCCACATCTCGGGGCGCTTTTACCAGTGGTTCCCCTCGCCATTGAAAATTCGGGGTGTTTTTTCCCGTGAGTCCCCTCCCTTCTCACGTTTCGGGGTGCTTGTTTTCGTGAGCCCCGTCGCCTCTCACATTTCGGGATGCTGTTTTCCATGAGTGTCCTCGCCTTTCACGTTTCAAGGGTGGCGTGAATTATTTTCATAATAATTCTACATCGACCCCTAAACAAGTGTTTAAAAAGGTGCACCTCCTGCTTCAAGACATAATTGGCCTCTTCTGCAAAAATTATCAATTATGTTCAGAAGAACGTGTCTCCGAATCGCTGCACATGCCACTCTTATAAATACATTTTCCATATGTTCTTGGTGGTTCTCCAAACAGTATTTTTTCAAATTGAGTGATCTAGGAAGATAAGAAACTGGCCTCCTTCGCTCTATCCATTTTCCTACATAACTCTCATCTAAAAAATTGCCAACAATTTGTGTAAAATATACTGGTGAACTATCTAGTTGTACCCAAATTCTCTATTTTTGCTGAATCAACATTTTCAAGCAGGTCAGGTAAATGATTTATAAGCATCTCATGAAAATTCTCTTACATTTCTACCCAAGAAGTACAGCCAATTACAAATACTAAACATTACAAATTTGAAAAAATCAACATCTTCAATTGTTCCCAATGCCTAATTACTAAAATTTAGACGCTTTTGATAAACAATGGCAATTAAGGCTTGCACAATGTCACTTGATATGCATGGTATTTTAATTTTCTTACAATCCTAGAAACAGTTTTGAAAATACTAGCTAGTGTCAAGTAAAGTGTGGATCTTCATGAATGGAAACAAAAATCACCAAAAGGCGACCATATGACGATTTGAACATCAAAATCAAGATCTTGATTGTTACAAATTTGTAATTTAGTCATGAAGCAGCTTTCAGAAAAAATGGCGAAGTTAATAAACACAAGTGCCATTATTATTCAAAAGATGAAGCATAATGGTAAATGGATTTATAATTGATGCATAGTTCTTCGGCGGGAATGTAAGAGGACCCATTTCTGGTCAAAATATGGCTCCAATCAAAAATTTGCCTGGTACCAGTGGTAAAAATGGGGTTTCCATGCTATTGCACCATACGACTGACCGACGACAATAACAAAACACACGAATTAAAACAGATAACTAACGCTCTACGACAAAACGGATACACAAACCACACAAACAAAAAGAGAATAGCACAACAACACCTTGAGCCAAAACCAAATGATGACCTCACCGAAAAACCAAAAGCAGTCTTACAAACAACTCATGGAAGACAATTATTCAACATCAAAATAAAATAGAATTAGCCACGCAAAATACAAACCAGGTGAGACACCCGACACGGCAGCAAAGGGGGCGGAGTCAACACCGACCAATCAGGTGCGATATAACCTCGGATGGAGGCATATAAAATAAACAGCTCAGGTAGGTCACCTCTCAGTTCACCGCAACAACGCATTGAGAATGCCAAGTGAGACCTTGGCGAAACGTCTGCAGGATTCAAATATGAATCAATATAACGACCGGATGTATTCCCGGATAAATATTTCTTCATATTGTTCCATCCGTGAAAGCCTAGACTAGACATATATATATATATATATATATATATATATATATATATATATATATATATATATATATATATATATATATATATTTAGTTATGCATCCCGTTCCGAAAAGAGAACAATTACAAAAAGAAACAGAATATCAGCAACACGTGCAGCCAATTCACCATAGTTTCTAGTGAATTCTCATATCATGATGGATTTGTTTTTACGATTAGAATAGACATAAACTTAGTAGTGATTAGACGTATAATTTTGTATTCAGTTAATAATTTTATACTTGTAATATTTTTCCGGTACAATTAAACTTTTGATTTTTTTTAAGTTATTTTTGAAAACCAGAAATATTACTGGCGCAGTTGGGTCTGAACGAATTTCTTCGAGAAAAACGTCAGTTTTCCAACTGTTGATTCAGTGAACCGAACTCCGAAAAGAAGAGAAAAATGCAAGTGAAGAAAAGAAAATCCACAACGATCCACTGCAGACCAGAAATCCAATGAAGACCCTCTCCGTGGTACTGGGAGTAGAGAAAAGTTGGTTTCCTTGTTTTATATGTTTTATTTCATTATATTTACATTATTTACCCAGTTTATGTCTGTCTCCTCGAATTTATCTGATTCATTCAGAGAAAACAGTGCAAACGAGTTAATTTTAAGAGAACAAAATTTTCAATTTGATTTGAGTACATTATTTTCAGATTTAAACATTTCAAAAAGTCCAGTTGACGAATCAAATATTTTAAATATAATGAATCCCAACAGAAAAGCAGGTAACGTTCCAGTTTTTGAACCCAAGTTACTACAAATAATTTCACAATTCGATGGAAACCCATTAGAACTTTCATCATTTCTTGACACTGTGAATACTATTATTAATCAGTATTGGGATCCAAACCCAGAAAATATCCAAAGCGTACAAAACAAAACAATTATATACGGCATTTATTCTAAATTAATAGGTAAAGCTAGAGAAGTTTACAGTATTTGCATTGCTAAAGATTGGCACACTGTCAAAAACGCGTTAACAGCACATTTTGGAGATCAGCGCGATGAGAATGGTTTACTTTTTGATTTAGATCAGTTAAGACAATTTCAAGCCAGACAATACATTATTGCCGAAAATAATAATCGACACTTACAAAGACCTTAGAAATTTTGACAACAATCATCACAAAAACATTTTCCAACATCAAAAACAACATAATCACAACCAACATTTCAAACAAAACCCAAATCAATTTCAAATACAAAATCAATTTCAATCTTTGAATTTAAACCAAATTCCAAGTCAATTTCTACCAAATAATTTTCAATATTAACAACCACAATTTCCTAGAGGATCAATACAAATTCAACAAAGTACAGTCCCACAACAACAAATTTGCACAAACAGACCAATTTTCCCTCAACAGCAAAGAAACTCGATTAACGTGTGACAACAAAGAGGTAATATCCCACAACAAACTCATGTTCCTATCAGTAGTGTTTCAACAATAAAACCCTATTCACAAAATTCTAGAAATAAAAGATTTTACCAAAAACCAAAAAACCCATATGAAGTACACAATCTTGAACACTTTGACCATTATCAAATTTCCAAATTTTATGATGAAAATATTCCAGAAACAGATTTTTAAAATGAAAATATTTAGGAAATTTTCCGACAACTGCCTTACATACCCTATAGAACTACATTCTATCTATGACAAAAAGGACCTTCCTTATATAAAAATATCCAACCCTCCACTGAAACTTTTAATAGACACGGGTGCAACAAAATCGTTTTTGAATCCCGAAGTAGCAGAAAACTATTTTTCAGATTTCATAAAGAAAGAACCCTTTACGATTTCTTCAATTTTTCAGACAACTACCAAAAATTATTGTATTGAAATCCCAGCTTTTACAGAATTTAATTCTAAGAAAAATATTATATTTTATTTATTTAAGTTTCACAATTTCTTTGACGGCTTAATAGGCTATGAAACAATGAAAGGCCTCAATGTTCAAATTGATATAAGAAATGTCACTTTGAAAACTCCAACTTCCAAAATTAATCTAGATCATTATGAAACAAAGAACAAACTTTTATTCTTTGCCCGACTAGAGCACCATACCATTGAAACCCTTAAAGTTCCAGTTAACATTCAAAATGGCGAAATTGAGATAAATACAATTAAAATAGGTAATTGTTTTATCCCAGGAGGTATAACAACCGCAATAATGCCAATGTGGAAATTCAAAATAACACTGATGATCGCCATGAAATAAAATTATATCCTCCCATATCTGTAAAACAATATATCCCAATGAAGAACAATACATTCCAAAAACTGACATTACGAACTTAATCCGAACTCAACACATGAATTCAGAAGGAAAATATCACATTGAAAAATTATGTCATTAATTCTGACGAAATTCCAGTCTATTCAAAATGGTATCGATATCCTTTTATCCATAAACCCGAAATACAAAGACAGATCAAAGAAATTAAATTATTCGAACAAGTAATTCTCCATGGTCGCCCCGCTCTGAATAGTTCCGAAAAAAGCCGATGCTTCCAGTATTAAAAAATGGCGAATAGTAGTAGACAATCGTAAACTAAATGAAAAAACAATTGATGATCGTTATCCCATTCCAAATATTTCCGATAAACTTGGCAAATGCCAATATTTCACAACTTTAGACTTAGCGAGTGGCTTTCACCAAATTGAAATGCATCCCGACGATATCAAAAAAACAGCTTTCAATGTCGAACACGGGCATTACGAGTATCTCCGTATGCCGTTTGGTTTAAAAAACGCCCCCCCAACGTTCCACAGAGTCATGGACAATGTCTTAAAAGGTTTACAAAATAACATCTGTTTTGTGTATGTCGTTGATATCATTTGTTTTCCCTCCTCACTTCAAGAACACATTGTTAATTTGAAAAAAATATTCCAAAGACTTAGAGAACACAATTTAAAAATCCAACTTGATAAAACAGAATTTTTGTGCAGAGAAGTTTCTTTCCTCGGACATTTAATCACTCCTGATGGTATTAAACCTAACCCTGATAAAATTAAAGCAATTTCAAATGACCCAATTCCAAAAACAACCAAGGAAATAAAACAATTCCTAGGACTTTTAGGTTATTATAGGAAGTTCATCAAAAACTTCGCTCACATTACAAAACCATTTACAACTTGTATGAAAAAAGGTGCTAAAATTAATATCAATGAGCCTGAATATATTAAAACTTTCGAAGAATGTAAATCACTTCTGACAAACGATCCCATTTTGCAATACCCAGACTTTTTGAAAAAATTTATCCTAACCACAGATGCGGACAACGTTGCAATAAGTGCTATACTTAGTCAAGGCCCTATTGGTAGTGACCTACCCATTGCATACGCATCCAGGACCCTTAATGATAACGAGAAAAACTATTCGACAATTGACAAAGAATTATTAGCCATCGTCTACGGCACAAAAGTATTTCGATGTTACATTTTTGGGTCGACTCTTCACAATAGCCTGTAACCACTTTCCCTTAAAGTGGCTCATGTCTTTAAAAGAACCCAATTCACGTTTAGTACGTTGGAGATTACGTTTAGAAGAATTTGACTATGAAATAGTTCACAAGAAAGGTAAGAAAAATACTAATGCAGACGCTCTGTCACGGGTAGAAATTTACAATAAGGAAACCGAAAGAAATACTCCTCCAATTTTTCAATATATTCAAGAATTTAACGAAAACCCAGAATTACAAATGAACAAACCTTCTACTTCTCGAGAAATCGATAACCAATCGATAATAGAACAAGTTGACCCTGACGAAAACAGTGACAATACTATTCATACTAGCGAAGAAGATCCAATACTTTCAATTAAAATAACAGGCAAACCAGTATATTACTTTCTAATCAAATTTTTATTATTGAAGTCCAAGACAATCCCCGCAAACAGATAAAGAAAATTTTGAAAACCCTGTAATTCGAAGACGTTTCTATTTATATGTCACAAAGAACTCTATCCGACAACAACTAATTCAATTTATAAAAGAGTATGCAGGAAATACTAGACAATAGGCATTTTACTTCCAAAATGACCCAAATAATTATTTTTACGAAGAAATGTGTAGATTCATCGCCCAAATATTCAAAAATTCTGCCT
This sequence comes from Octodonta nipae, assembly GCA_034190945.1. Lineage (NCBI taxonomy): Eukaryota > Metazoa > Arthropoda > Insecta > Coleoptera > Chrysomelidae > Octodonta > Octodonta nipae. The sequence continues at coordinate 55,849,644 of CM067218.1, read as the reverse complement.
ATAAATTTCTAAAGTCAAATAAGTTACTTTTTGATGTAACACAAGAACGCAGACAACGAAGTCTTATAAAAACCCAACACGAAGGAATAACAAATCACAGAGGAATTTTTGAAACCTCTTACGAACTCAAACAAAAATATATTGGCCCAAATTAATCGATGATGTGAAAAAATTCGTAAATAACTGTAATGTATGCCAACAAGTAAAATATGAACGTCATCCCCTTCTAATAAAATTTCAATTAACGCCCACTCCAAAGAAACCCTTTGAAACAATTCACATAGATACTTTCAAATACGAAAATTCGATTGCCCTTACTAATGTGACAGCTTTTCAAGGTTTGGACAAGCTTATATTATTCCCAGTTTATCAGCCCTTCATGTCTATAAATCCCGTTTACAATTTATCAGTATATTCCAGAAAACCTTGTTTCTGACAATGGTTCAGAATTCACTCAACATCTCCTAAAAGATTTTACAAATTTATATAAAATAAATTGGCATTATACCTTGCCCTTAAATCCAAATAGTAACTCAATCGGAGAGAAATTTCACTCAACTCTACTCGAACATTTGAGAACACTTACATTAACAAAACCAGATATAAGCCCTTTTGAAAAATTTTCTTATGCAATTATAGGTTACAACAATTCCCTTCATTCAGTCACAAAATATAAGCCCATTGATCTTATTTGTCAATTAGAATTAAAATAACCAATTGAAATCGATCCCCAATCCCAAGTTGTTAACCATGAACTTGACAAACATAAAGAAATTATGAAAATATGCAGAGGCAAAAAGCAACGCTTATTCAGAAAATTAATGAAAAGAGGAATGACCCTCCTGATATTTAACCAGAAACTACAGGTTACAGAAAATTAACGGAAAGACAAGGCAAAACTAAACCATTATATAAACCTGAACATATTCTACAAAATACGGATTTAACAGTAATGACACCTCAAAATACTTATCACAAACAAATATTTAAACCGCCTCGAAAATTTATTGACAAAAACTTGTTACAGGTTGATGACACTACCTGACCTGACGATGAGTCAGAAAGTTCAAATTCTGAATCTTAAAACTAATCCCGGAGTCCTTCCCTTTAAACTTGGAAGTTCCCAACTAAAAATCGCCTCACACTTTCCTACATTATGTTCGAATTGACCCAATCAAATCACAAATTTTATCAATCACCAATATTTAAGATAACTTTGAACATGTAATACGTAACGTCACATCTGTTCAAAATGAACCACTTCTTAGTTCATAACACTTAGAATATGAAGTCAGATTATTAAATCAAAAAATGAATTCACTGTTCCCAAATACTAGAAATTAAAGAGGATTAATGAACCCCTTAGGATCTGTAATAAAATATTTCACAGGAAATATGGACGCCCAACATGCTCAAGAAAATCATGACAGCATTTCAGAACTCGAAACTAATCAAAATAAAATTGCTAGAAAAGTTAATAAACAAATATCATTAACTTCGGCACTTATGAGAAATATTAATGAAACAATTACAAAATTATCAAATTACCAAAATTTGATTGAAAATAAAATTGAACAATTAAGAATAGGTTTGAACGAAATAAATTTTAATTATGCTCATTATTTAGAGATCCAAGAAATTTTGATTCATATTAAATTAAATTCAGACTCTTTATTGAATTTTCTTTCAGACATGGAAAATGCTATAAGCTTTGCTAACTTAAAAGTTTTACATCACAGTATCATTTCACCAAATGAATTTAAAAAAAATTGTTGATCAATTGAAAGAATCACACAGTTATTCACAATTGTTATTTTCTGTACATGATTATCTTAAATATTATGAAGTAGTTGAAACAAATGTAATCATTTCTCAAAACAAAACAATATTTTCTCTTGATTTTCCATTGGTCCATCCTGATACCTTTGATTATTATCACCTTTATGCCATACCAAATGAAAATCAATCAATAATTATCCCACCATCTTCCTATCTTTCCATAAGCAACAATGTGTACCAATATGAAGATGAAGAATGTAAAACCTTATGGTCAAATTATTTGTGCAAGAAAAATCGCCTATTGCCACTACTTTAAAATCTCGATTGTATAATTTCACTTTTATCAGTCGAAAACAAGTTAAAAAACTGCCAACAAATTCCAATCAGAAATGTCCAGCAGATAATCAAAGAAATCAATGAAGCCCATTACATTGCAGTTTTCCCGAAACAACAAAAAGTTCAAATCACATGCCAAGAAAGCGACGTAGCAGTCCTTCAAGGAACATTTTTGTTCATTGTTCCTCCAAAATGTTCAATCAAAACCACATCATTCATCTACAAAAACGAAAAAGGTACAATCAAAGGTGATCCAGTTACCTTAGATGAAATAAAAGCAATCAGTCTACCAGTTTTACCAGTTCAAAAGCTCAACCTACAAAAAGTGCCACTAGACAAGTTACATGAACTTAAAATTCAGAAATCAGCCAAAGAGCCCTTAGAAGAAATCAAAATACAGTCCAGATGCTCAACATGGTTCCTATATTTCACAATTTTCCTGATTATTGCAGTAATCCTGTTTTTCATTGTCAAGAAGCGAGAACTGATAATGAAATTGTTCTAGTCCAGCCAACCAGGCCCCAGACCAGAAGTTAGTCCATCTCAGGTGGTTCCACCCTTGACGAACCTTTAGGGGTGGAGGAGATATGCATCCTATTCTGATAAGAAAACAATAACAAAAAGAAACAGAATATCAGCAACATGTGCAGCCAATTCAGCATAGTTTCTAGTGAATTCTCATACCATTATGGATTTGTTTATACAATTAGAATAGACATAAACTTTGTAGTGATTAGACAAATAATTTTGTATTCAGTTAATAATTTTAAACTTGTAATATTTTTCTGGTACATTTAAACTTTTGATAATTTTAAAAAAGTTATTTTTGAAAACTAAAAATATTACTATGTATATAGATACATTTAGTACCTAAGATAAGTGGTTCAGTTATCTTTCTGGACATTTCACAAAAATGTACTTAGACATTTTAAAAAGGTACTATGTAACACTGTATGTTAGTACCCCAGAATAAAAAACCTATATTACAATTAAAATTACAAATATTGGCTTAGAAGTCATTCGTGAAAACTTACGTTGGATATTCTATGTGCCTGTATCCTGTGTGTCTTGGAAATATATCAGCAATAGGAACCACTGCAGCAACTAACCATCTATTTGATCGTCCACAATCAAAATAAGGTCTTGTCCATTTGATAGGACCTGGAATTTCATCTGCCCCTGGTGGCCCATGGAATGTGAAAGTTTCATTTGTATTATTGGCATATCTTATTTTAACTTGATAAGTTGTTTTAGTATCATGCCTGCCCACAACATTATCAGGCAGCCATTGTTTGTACCACTCATTGATTCTGTAATAATCTGTAGTATAATCACTACTAGTATCAGGATGCACTGCTCCTAAATCCTGAACTGTAAATGTGTTTAAAGTAGAGATTCTTTCCAAATGAATGGGGTCATTAAAATCATCTGCTCGAAATGTCCGTGGAGCAAACCTGAAACAAATCAACATATTATTTTTTGGATTACATTTTTTATTCAATAAAATTTACATTTAGCATATCTTTAAACATAGGTATTCATTGACATTCTTAAAAATATGCAATGATAATCTCAACAAATGCTTTCAGTGAAATTGTAATGTGTAATACAATTTTAAAACTGAACTTAATGGATTCATAATTGCAATTAATACTGAAAGATAGAATGCTCAAATTAAGAGCTGAGGAAGATATTTTACTGAGAACAGTGACTGTGTCAAGAAGTTAAAAAAAATGGCAATTAAGCATCAATTATCACAAGATGATTGGACATGAACACATACAATTTGGATTAAAAATTTGTAAATAGATTCTAATAAAAATATTTCTATCAAACAACCATAAAAGTAAGTTTTAGTAACCAGGTTGATTAAAGAGACAAACAATGCTTAAGAATTTACAAAACTAAAATAACTAGTTTGAACTGCAAAATATGAAGAATCCTTTCAATGATTAGAAATGTAGTAGAAGAATGGGGTTGACCCAGAGACCAAGTTCAGAGGGCGATCTCGTATGTCAGAGGGGGGGAGTGATCTTGTATGAAATTAAACTAATTAAGGATTAATTTCCTCTATGGCTTTGGAGACATAATATATCCTGACCAATTGTGCTAAAAATAGTTGATCTCCCATTTAAACCCACAGAAATTACTTTACTTTTTAAGTTCTTTGATGTAGTATTTTTCTCAATTTCTCACTGACTGAGGTTTTTGGAGGGGGCGACCCCCCCTCGATCTGAATCCGCCCCTTGGACAAAAACAAACTAGTAAAACTTCACCAAACATGTTTAGGTAATTCTGACAAAAAGAACATATAGGTAAGAAATAGTAAAAAGGTTTACAAATTTTCAAGAATGGTGGGTGAATATTATCTTATTCTAACTATCCTTCTAAAATAAAGTTTGGTACTAAAGGAAAAAACCACTAGATAATTTTCAATTAAACAAAGTAACTACTTTTTTAAGAAACACTATTTCAGGTTTATTATAATTGACAAGCAATTTAAAAAAAGAATTATATAAGCACTTTAACAAATTCTCACATGAAACAAACTACAATATTGTAAAGTTGTGGACTATTTTATATAGCTTACCTAGGAAATGTTTTGTTAAAAAAGCCTCTGTATGAGCTAGAGTATGACATATTAGGAGCAAAGTAAATAGCGCTAGCATTGATATGTTTATTTGTTGAAACATCAGCAACTGTAGACAAGAAATAGTACATCATTCCCGGATCATATGTATCATTTATAGCTGGCCTAATAAATCTACTTTGCAATATGTATGACCAAAAAAAGGCTCTGTTTAGGGCCATATTATGCAGGTGCAACAGCTGAGTCCTATTTGGGAAAACTGGATTAATATTAATGTCTTTAATATCGGGTAAATGAGAGACGGAATTCTCCGGAAGGTAGAGGTCTGATAGGTGCTGAATTTCACAATTGTCCTTATTTACTTTCTTCATAGCTGTAGACACTTCATCGAAAGAGTCTCTAGATTGCCATTCATACTGCCCCGCCACACCCACAGTCAAGAAATATAAACAAACTATTGTACCGTACAACCGCCACATTTTTTCATTCATTATTAACCAACACATTATCACAGTAACATTTTAAGCCGTTGTTATTCTTTTATCGATTTGTTTTGTGCGAGTTTCTGCTCTTTATTTGATGTTAACGGCCAAGCCTATCAAACAATGCACATTCAGTCATCGCCTAACACATTTTTACCACCTCCGCATTTCCAGTCATTAAAATAATTAGTAATACTGAAAATTGACCTGTATTGTCATGAATCATTAAGTTCACCTGTGCTGGGCATCGTTGGTAAGTCATCAACAAGTAGTTGTTCTTCGTTCTTCAACATGTCATTTTAAATTAATTTGATTCAGGCAACGCATTATACAAGAAAAAATTTGGCAAGTCATATAACAAAAGACTAAGTAGTAAGTGTTAATACATAAACGACATAAGACTTCATTTCTAATTACTTTTCATCTCTTTTTTAAATACCTTTAAAAGTATTGTTTCATTTTATTTGGGAATAACACCACAATTGCCTGGAAAGTCTGTATATTTCAAATACTCCAAACATTACAAGGTCTAAAACAGCCCCGTTTTCAATGACAATTAGAAAATTAAGACGAGATAAAGAAATTAAATCGTGAATGCTAAATTTGTCATTGGGAGACCTTTTGATTGCTAATTTCTTTATTCAGTTGTGTTAATTTTTAGTTGCTTTTGAAAACGGGGTATGATTTAAATCCTGAAACGTTTGTATTATTTAAAATATACAGACTTTCCAGCAATTGTGGTGTTATTCCCAAGAAATCGTAAAAATACAAATACAATTACATTACCAAAATACGGAATTGTAATATTGCAGTGAACATTAACAAGATTAATACTCTATACACATAATAGTTTAAAAAGTACACAGTTATAAAATCGAATTTTATTCAAAAATAGAAACAAATCCTCTCAGACTGATTAATACCCAATACACGTAATAGTTTAAAAAGTACACAATTATAAAATCGAATTTTAATCAAAAATAGAAAAAAAATCCTCTCAGAGTGGGCCCCGTTTGGTTACTCCTTTAGGGAGTCCCGACATATCTTTGCTATGACCAACACTGTTGACATACCAACGCACGGATATAAACCTGTCCTACGTCAGCGTCATCAACCGCTAACCGAGTCACGCCCAGTGGTACTCTCTACCAGGGATCCGGGGACCTTCCACAGGGTACTAGGTAGTTACTAAGAACTCTGTACGTAACCCCGTCAGTCGGTCTTAAGAGGATATAATTAAAATGCTCTGAGGTATTGTATATATACAGAACTCGCTAAAATGGATGTCGGTGAAATGTAAGTGAACTTATTCCGATAGGCAACCCAAAATGATTTAGAACGCACACGTTCTTTAAATACATTGTATTTTAATAGGTATCGATTTAGAAATATGTCCCAAAATGATAACTTTACGTGTACCTAGTTTTTAGAAAAATAAAATTCTGTGAAAAATAATTAAGAATTATGACAACAATTTTATTTCCTAGAACCAATCTATACTAATATAATAGAGGTTAAATTTGATTTTTTGTAAAAATTCTTTCACTAAGCTACACCATCTTCGAGCAACATAGGCTACGCATTTTATTTTGATAAAATATTTGATTACACGATGGGGTCTCTAGTATTTTTAATTCAATTTAATATCTTGGAAACAAAAAGTGCTACATGCGTGAAAATTAGTGTACATTTATTTTCTTTTCAAACGGGTTTGATCTTTTTGTAAAAAATCAATTATCTCATGGGGGACAGGTGGGGAACTGTTTTTTTTTACAAAATATAATTTTCGGGAAATTTAAAGTAATAGAGCCATGAGAATTAACAGGTTCATTCCTTTCTTTAAGTGAAGTAGTTCGTGAATCGTCATTTTGCGAAAATTGAAGTTCTAAATAGGGGCAGTGGAGTGTCTATTGTTTTTACTTCACTTTAAAATGTTGGGATGTGCTATAATGGTGAAAATTGGTGTATATATTCTACTTTCCAAATAAACAATAATTTAATAATTTGGTCAAGTGCGAGTTGGACTCGCATACGAAGAGTTCCGTACCACCTTCAAGATTCTAATATTCCACTTTCAGACAAGCAGGGAATGAGTGCATTTTCTTATATTTACCCTAATATCTTTTAAAGGAAGGGTTTTAAATTTATAAAAATATACACTGCTGCATGATTCGCTTAATTTTTATAAAAATATGTATTTAATTTTCTAATTTGGCCCTAAAATTAACAGTAGTGTTTTATTTTACTAATAAACTTTCAGGGAAGCCTTTTATAATCTACTGTCTGAATTTTCAGGCTCTGTAGATTAAACGATAAAGGGGAAAATAAGGTTAAGTTTTAAATAATAAATTTTTTGAAATCTTTTAGACAAATTATTTAAATATACAAATAAAACATATTTTTCAAAATTTTAGATAGTGTTGTTTCTAAAGTGGGAATTAAGTGGATGTTTAATATTTTTGTTAATATTTTTTAAACAAATGATTTAAAAATATGATATATTTGGAATTCACATAATGAGCCTTTTATTTGATATATTACATGATGCGTTTGAAAATTTAATTTTTATTTTCCATTTAATTCTATAATTTGTCCCCAAAATTAATACTGGGGTTTTCTACTAATTTTTCTTATAAATTTCAAGTGAGACCCAGTGCCCCTAATTATTTTCAAAATTTTAGGAGGTATGGTTTCGGAAATAAAGCGGGGAATGAGAATTTTTTATATGTTAATATCTTGTAAACAATTAATTTAAAAATATATGAAAAAAATATATTTGTATTCCTCATAATGAGCCCTTTCATTTGATGATAAGTAGATTTGCTTGGCATCGACTTTACTATATACTAATTGGTAGGTAATTAATTTGTACAGAATGACCACATTTTACTCTTTACATTTTTTTCTTCCTGGGTCGGCACCTAACAACATTGAATGTGTTATTTATTTGCTAGAGCTGTATTTTGTTATAACTATTTTTGGATATTTAGTTATAGGTGGAAGTCGGTTGTATATTTTTTTAAAAATCTTTTATTTTAAATAAAAGTGGCAGAGCCAAAAAAATAAAAATGACATTTTTGGTTTTCCTTCTATAACTTGAGAACGGTACGAGCGACAGTCATTTTTCTTTAAGTGGTCGAGTGAGTTCTAAAATAGGCAACTTTTTCCCAATTTAATCGTGTTTATATATTGTACCGTTTCTTAGATAGCAATGTTTCGTATGTGAGACATATTAGATTGAAATTGCTTCTGAAGCTATAATAGATCACAATTCTTAATTCTATCCAATCCTGAAGAAAAAATTGACTATTTGAGAACACCTGAGGATGTGTTGGTCACTTGATTTACACATCTACCCAACACGAGATATATGTCTACCATTTGATTAATTTTAATTATTGGTCTCTATGATTTACCGCAACTTCCCTCATCCTCTGAAAATATTCATAACATAGGGATGCTTTCTAAATTTATCGAGTGACTCTAATTAGGCTAGAGGAATTAATCGAATTTCATTTGATTAATTTTAACTATGGGTCTCTATGGTTTACCGCAACTTCCCTCATCCTCTGAAAATATTCATAACATAGGGCTGCTTTCTAAATTTATCGAGTGACTCTAATTAGGCTAGAGGAATTGATCGAATTTCAGGATCAAATTGCTGCATATTTTTCCCAAAAATTTGTGTTTGTGTACTGACTTGGCAAACTTGGCTTGAAGCTTGACATGCCGTAATCTTCTATAGAGGACTACAAATTAATTTATCAAAATATCTATATTGTTATATGCTGAATGCAAAAAATGTTGAAGTGGAATTTTATGTTTAAATCTTATACATCTATGGGCGACCTCTTACATCTTGTTGCAGGCAGTGTGCTGTTATTTTTTTGCATCAAAATTTCTATTGATTGGAGTATAAAATATAATTATATATAGTTTTACAATGTATATCACATGCAGTTTTAACTATGCAATGGTGTTAAGATGTTACATACTTCATATAATAAATTATTTTTAACAAAATACCTACCTAAAAATAGAACTTATTTGACTATCAAATTTTTACAACGATTGAATTAGCTATCTGCCTTTGGCATAAAAATTGCAATTTATGTACAAAAATACATACAATCAAAATACACAGCTTAATTATATTTTGTAACACATAAAACGTGGAATCATATTGGCAACAGTGCATTCTGGCGTTTATAGTGTCTAAGCCTTTCTACTGTATACAGACAAAATACGGTGAAGTGCGTACGCCAAAGTGCACTGCATAGCATACTGCAAAAGCAAGCGACATTATTTCGCTGGTTTAGGTTCTGCGCCTTGGCGTCAAGCAATTTAGCCATTCCCTATCCAATATGAAACTTCTTGAAAATCGCAAGCGAACATCCGAACGAGGGGTGAATGGACGATCAAAGAATGAACGACGAATAGTCTTGAATACTGCGTTTTACTGCTTCGCGCCAATACGTATACGTGCCAATCTAATAATATCCACGCTTATATTTGTAATCTGCTAAGAGAAAGCCTACTAGTCTATAAATACCCAACTGCAATGCATTTTATATATATATATATATATATATATATGTTTTTAAGTTTTCGCTGGCACTAAATGTTTTAGGTGGTTTCCGGGAATTCATCCGAGTAGTTGATAACTGATCCCTGCCGTATGTCCTCTTGACATACGGTAAATAAGCCTTGGTTATTGGTGTCTCATGCTCCTCGTCTGTTTGTCTCTGTTTTGACTTTAGGGCTCTTTGAATATTTCGGTCTGTAAATCCGTTTTGTCTCATAGCTGTTTTAAAACTGTCCATTTCCTGTTTGATGTTATCCTGGTTAGCTAGCCTTTCGATACTATTTTCAATACAGACAGAAAAATAAGCACGGTGTTGAGAACTCCGAAGACGAGGATCCCTTTAGAACAACAGGGAGTGTACGAGATTCCATGCGCAGACTGTCATAAAACCTATGTGGGGCAAACTAATAGAAGAATTCAAGCTAGACGTGATGAACACCAGAACGCTGTAAGAAAGCAGGAAAAAACAACATGCATTGCGGAACACGTCACCACAATGTCACACCGAATAGACTTTGGGGCCGTTCAAGTATTACGTAAGCACTATAGGGGGGGTGGGGGGTCTTTGTTTTGCTTATTTTGGATGACATGGGGTGTAGGGGAGTCCAGATGATGATTACGTCATCGATAGTTATTTACTTTTTTACACGAATGGCAACCTTCACATTGTCTATGCTTGAAAACGAAACGCATTTTCGGAGATTCCCGCAAATATACACGCATACGTTTAGGCACTCGCTTTAGAATCGATTCGGGGAATTACCGCGCGCTGTTCACTTGTCTAAATTTCTTCTGCCAGTGTATTGTTTTGTTCGGATACTATAGCGAGTAGACGTATAGTAAGCATAGCAAAGCAATTCAACATTTGTGTTACCGTTGATTCCATTAGCCAAAGTTTAACGTTTAAATAAGATGTCGTTTCAAATAGACAAATCCAAGTTATATCAAAATTGTTTGAAAGTTTTAAAAAATCTCATACAAGTACAAAATGTACAAAAGTTAGTTAACGAAGTGTGGCGAAATTATAAATTACAAGCAAAGTCCGACAAGGAACTAGATATCATTGTATCTAAGCGAATTGAACAAGAATTGCAAGCGGCGACTAAGAATAAATCCAATCTACTACAGTTTTTTTCCAAGGTGAGTGACGAAATCATTTTAGGTATCTATGAGTACTAGAAATATTAGAAAGGGGGTCATTAAAAGTGGCCCAAATGATGTACCCTTTGGGGAAAGTTGAAAAATGACGGGCTATGGCTTTAAATAATCTTTAAATGCAGTTTTTATTGCATACTTTGTATTTATGTAGCTTAATAAGAGAATCTTTAGCAGAATCAATAGAAAGTTTTTACTTTTAGGCAACGACTACCTGTAAACCTGCAGAAAAAACACAAATTATACAGCCAGCTTTAAATATTAAAAAACAGGAAGAAGATAATATAAAACCCGCAGCGTAAAAACTCTTGATGAACTCACACAAGAATTACGTAAAATAGGATTTGACATTTGTCGCAGTGGGACATATCTTCGTTGGATTCCCAGAAAATCTAATTCTGTAGAGGGACGAAGACATGTATCGACAGTCCCTGTTAAGCTCATTCGGGCTCAAACTGATCACCACAAGAGCCACTTAGATAGCAAGTTCGCTGAAATATCAATCCATTATTTAGAGAACATAGCATCCATACTTGGACCAGATCAAGTATTTTTCATATCTCAAGATGATAAAGCTCGAGTCCCTATGGGCGTAACTGCGGCAAATAAGCAAGCACCTCTTCTAATGCATATGGAATATAGAATTACCTGACCACGATTGGGTAATCGCTGAGCGTCATAAATTAATACCATCTGTTTATGCTGGTATCAAAATAACTTCCAGTATGTTAGGACAACCGCAAGTCGTTGGATATTCTGGACCAACATACATCGCTATTCGAAGTGGAAAGCATAGTTCATCTACTGCTAATACTCATGCTCAGGATTTCGAGACGCTTCTCGAACTTGAAGAGTTTCGACCATTAGCTAAAACTGACCATCGACTAGTAAAACCAGTGGTAATCATGACGGTTGATGGAGGGCCAGATGAAAATCCGCGTTATGAAAAAGTCATAGGGTTTGCTATACAACACTTTAAGGGACATGATCTCGATGCATTGTTTTTAGCTACCAATGCTCCTGGAAGAAGTGCGTACAACAGAGTAGAGCGCAGAATGGCTCCTCTTAGTCGGAAACTGGCTGGTTTAATATTGCCTCATGACCATTTTGGGTCTCATTTGGATGAACGTGGCGTTACAATTGATGAACATTTAGAAAGATCTAATTTCGAATTTGCAGGAAATGTATTAGCTGAAGTATGGAGTTCAATGGAAATTGATGGCTATAATGTTACTGCAAAATATGTTGGGGCAGGTCAACAAGATGTTCCTGTATTTCCAGACATTAAATGGTATTCAGAACATGTGCGTGAAAGCCAATACTTGCTTCAAATTGTAAAATGTGAAAATACAGAATGCTGTCGTCCAAGAAGTGGTCTATTCAGATTACTAGATAGCAGGTTTCTTCCACCACCTGTAAAAGTAAAACAAACAGTTGATGACTTGGTTTTGGATGAAGGAGGGCAATTTCTTGATCTTCCAGTCAATTTAGCTCTACGCTTAAGTGCTTCACTCAAAGATTTCCTGCAAATGCCCTACGATTATTTTTGTCCGACGGTAAAATTGAGGCTATCAAGTCGAACATGCAAAACGTGTGGTCTTTATCATGCTTCCATCAAGTCACTAAATCGTCACATCGAGAAGATCCATAAAAAAGTAAACACGCACACTGATAGGAATGTTAGACCTGTAAGAGTCGCTGCTCGTCGTGCTAATGAACTGATGTGCATTATTCAAAATTTAGAGCACCATGATGTTGAATGGCTCGATGAGAACGACGTAGATATTCCAAAATCGGATGAAAGTGAGCAGACTCACAACACTGAGCAGCAATCCAAGCAATCCAATGTCATCGAAAACTTAGAATCATGGATTCGGGTTTCATGGACTGAAGACTGTTAATTTGAATTTAATATGTGTACCAAAAATTTAAAATAAGTTTTTTATGTTCGTAAGATTATAATATTTTTGTCCCTTACTCTATGTTGATTACTGCATCAGTCAAATCTAATCTCTATTCTAAATTAATTTTCTTATTTTTAAAATTATAATTATAACATTATAATTATAGTATAAAAAAATACATTTTTAATTGAAAAATGTTTACGTAAGCATGGGGGGAGGGGGTTAAAGCTTTGCTTACTTTTGCTGACAAGGGGGATGGGGGGGTAAATAATTGTAATAAATCTGCTTACGTAATATTTGAACGGCCCCTTTGAGAACACCAGAGTACTGGCAAATATAGAACACCCGAAATCAAGACTCGTAAGAGAGGCAATTGAAATAGCGAAGAGACCTCATAGTCTAAACGCACGCAATGAAATTCAGAACTTATCGAATTGTTGGAAAATCCTATTAAACACCGTACCGGCCCGTACCCGTCCAATAGCAACTCAACCGGAAATAACAAATCAGCAGGATGGAGCCGTGCTCACTGAGCGCCAAGGGCCAATCACACGCAGCCGTTCATGGTGTCAACCGATAGGCGCCGAGCCGCGACTATATAACAGCGCGCTCGCTTCAGAAAATCTTAGTATTCCAGTAACTAGAAGCGAAAGCAGAAGGCTACGAGAATTATGCGAACCGACCTGAAGAGGGCAGATGTGACTCCGCCGAAACGTCGTCATTTTACCATCGATCCCGGCAGGGATCAGTTATCAACTACGCGTATGAATTCCCGGAAACCACCAAAAACATATATATATATATATATATATATATATATATATATATATATATATATATATGAGTGGGTTTTTTTTATGATCAGTATGGGGATGTCGGAAACTAGTGGAGATAGAGCAATGGTTAAATTGGGAAAGACTTGCAGTTTTACTGGCCCAATTTAATGACACTTTTGGATTTTTGTAAAAAGCCATGGCTTACTAGATATTTTGAAAAAACGAAATTCTGTCGATTTAGTGAAATCCTTCTAGCTCCTTTGTTTTTAATTTTATAAAAAAAATTTGAAAATCAAAATTGAAGGGAATTGTATCCCGAATATGATTGTCATGTTCTCGTTTGCGTGACAGCTCTCGTTTTCGAGATATGACACAAACTTATCTTTTTTTGAATGGAAACCATAGTTGGCCATGACCTCAAAAAATCGGACATTTTTAGAGCTTTTCAACGATATCATACTCGATATAGTAATTCATAAAAATAACGGAGTTATGAATGCTTTTCTCTCTTATTTTCACTTTTAACGTAGGTAGCCATGAAAAAGATTGTTTTCACTTTGACGCTGAACTGACAGTCGATATTGACAAGTTTTCGTGATAAAATGGAATATTCTAACGAAGAAAAACTGAATATGGTGGAATGTTATATCATATGCCATAAAAATTCAGTTTGTGCAGCTGAGGAATACTTTCATAGATATTTTAATTGTCGTCAACCTGCTCTATGTACATTTAAGAGGCTTTACTATAGTTTACGCAGATATGGATCTTTTACTAAACCACCAAAGGAACGTAATCAAATTAACGAAGCACCACAGATGTTTTGGCAATGGTAAATCAAAATCCATCTACATCAACTCGTGAGATTGCGGCAAAAGCTGGCACATCTCAACGAACTATAGTTAAGGCACTGAAAGCGCACAAGTTCCACCCGTACAAACTTTCAGTTTCTCAAACTTTGCATCCTGGTGACGAACATCGACGTATTTTGTTTTGTACATGGTTTAGAGACATGTGCCTTGACAATCCACAGTTTCCATTAAAGGTGACTGCGGTATGTTCAATAGACACAATGAGCATATCTGGGCTAAAGATTTCCATGTAGAACAAAGACGACCCCAGATAAAATTTGGTTTTAATGTTTGGTGTGGTATCATAGAGTCTACTATTCTGGGGCCTTTTATCTATGATGAATCATTTACCGGGGACCGCTACTTGCATTTCTTGCAATACACTTTTCAAGACATGTTGTATAATTTGAATTTGAGTTTAGAAATTGAGTGGTTCCAACATGATGGAGCACCTGCTCATAACTCGTTATTAGTAAGACAACACTTAGATAATATCTATTCAAACTCTTGGATAGGAAGAAATGGCCCACGCGAATGGCCACCCCTTTCTCCCGATTTGGCAGTTATAGATTTCTATTTATGGGGTGCGCTAAAAAACAAAGTATACAAAAGAAAGTATGAGACAGTTGGTGACCTAAGGGAGGCGGTATTACAAGCAATTGAAGAAATTGATAGGCGGTCTGTGAGGAAAGCGGTAATATCAATCTTAAAAAGATGCAATTTTTGTCTAAATAACAATGGTGGACTTTTCGAACATATATTGTAACCATTATTATGTAATTTAATTTCTTAAGTTTTTAGTAAGTACCTACTTATTTAGTTTTTTCGTTATATCTGATATACCTAATAAAAAAATCGTTCAATGTTTTTTGGAATCGTTATTAATAAATCAATCTATTTCATGGCTAACTATGTTAAAAGTGAAAATAAGAGAGAAAAGCATCCATAACTCCGTTATTTTTATGAATAACTATATCGAGTATTATATCGTTGACAGACTCTAAAAATGTCCGATTTTTTGAGGTCATAGGCAACTATGGTTTCCATTCAAAAAAAGGTAAGTTTGTGTCATATGTCGAAAACGAGAGCTGTCAGGCAAACGAGGACATGTCAATCATATTAGGGATACAATTCCCTTCAATTTTGATATTTACACGTTTTTTTATAAAATCAAAAACAAAGGAACTAGAGTGTAATGGGTTGTGTAATGCTCCAGCAACGTTTGAAAGATTGATGGAAACATTGTTAAAAGGGCTTTCATGGCCTGGTGTATCTTGACGACATTATCGCGGTTGGAAGATCATTTGAAGACCCCGTGAAGAACCTGGAGGAGGTGTTTCAGCGACTTCGAAGTTCCGGACTAAAGTTAAGCCTGAAGAAGTGTCAGCTGTTCCAAGAAGAAGTGCAATATCTTGGAAATGTGGTTTCCGCAGAGGGAGTAGCTGTTGATAAACAGAAAATCAAAGCTGTCCAGGAATGGCCGATACCTAAAGATATCCACCAGTTAAGAAGGATTTTCCAACATCGCCAAGCCACTTACTAGACTCACAGAGGGGAAGGTGCAGTACCAATGGGACGAGGAATGCCAACGATCATTCGAGACACTGAAAAGAGCATTGACGAGTGCCCCCGTCTTAAGTTATCCTTTGCCAGATGGGAACTTCGTTTCGGATACCGAAGCAAACAATGTCGGAATTGGTGCGGTGCTTTCGCAGATCCAAGACGGTCAGGAAAAAGTCATCGGCTATTTCAGCAAGACCTTGAACAAGCCTGAACGGAATTACTACGTTACTCGCAGGGAACTCTTGGCTGGGGTAAAGGTAGTCGAACATTTCTACAAGTATCTCTATGATAAAAGAATCCTCCTGAGGACTGATCATGCAGCACTGAAGTGGCTCTTGCTGTTTAACAACCCCGAAGGACAAGTGGCCAGGTGGATTGAGCGGTTACAAGAATTCGACTTCGAGACTGAACATCGCGCAGGAACAAGCCATAAGAATGCTGATGCGTTATCGAGGAGATCATGCCTTGATAATTGCAAACATTGTCAGCGAGGTGAAGAAAAAGTGGCTGTTCTCTGTAGAACTACCGCCTTCGATTACCATTGGCAACCTGAGGAGATCCAGAAAGACCAAAAATTGGATTCGGAGTTAAAAGAAGTTATCCGGTGGAAGGAAGAAGACCGCAAACCTACGTGGTAAGAGATTTCCCGATACTCACCAACCATAAAGTCGTACTGGGCTCAGTGGAACTCCCTCATCCTGGCAAATAGACTTCTCAAGCGCGTCCTGGAAACTCCAGAGGGGGGAAACGACAGAAAACAGATTGTAGTTCCCAGAAATAAGAGACCAGAGGTTTTACGAGAACTAGATGGTACAACTGGAGGACATCTGGGAGTAACGAAAACCCTGTGGAAGTTGAGAGAATGTTTCTATTGGGTAAACTGCCAAGTAGATGTTAAGGAATGGTGCCGGAAATGTACGGTTTGTGCAGCAAGTAATGGGCCTTAGAAGCGACCAAAAGCTCCGATGAAGCAATATAACGAAGGACAGTCCATTCGAAAGAGTAGCCATTGATGTTGCCGTCCATTTCCTAAATCCGACTCTGGAAATAAATACATTGTGTTGGTGATGGACTATTTTAGTAAATGGGGCGAATCGTATGCCTTGCCGAATCAAGAAGCCTTGACCGTTGCTGATGTCCTTTGGTGTTCCCTTGGAGTTGCATTCAGACCAAGGTAGAAATTTCGAGTCTACTCTTTTCCAAGACGTTTGCAAGCTCTTGAAGATCAATAAAATACGGACGACAGCATTACACCAGCAGTCCGATGGAATGGTAGAACGGATGAATAGAACCATTAACCGCCATTTGTGAAAGGTAGTCTCTGTCCACCAAAGAGACTGGTACCAGTATCTGCACTTGTTTCTAATGGCATATCGTTCATCTGTGCACGAGTCCACGGGTTAGACCCCGGCTACGTCAAAAAAGGAGAACTTTGAGGAGTTGGCACTAAGAACAGCAACTCTTAAACCCAGTTGCGATATGTGGATGATACATTTGTGATTTGGCCTCATCGGAGGAAACACGTCAACACATTTTTAGAACACCTTAATGGCATCCATCACAAAATAAAATTTACCATGGAGGTTGAAGCCAACAATCAACTGCCATTCCTTAATGTTCTCATAAATAGGAATGAAGATGGAACTCTTGGCCATACACTATATAGGAAAGCAACTCACACCATACCTTCATGCTAATTCTCATCACCACCCAGCTCAACTACAAGCCGTCGTCAAGACTTTAATAACCAGATCACAAAGACTAGCTGACCAGGAGAACATCAAACAGGAAATGGACAGTTTAAAGACAGCTCTGAGACAAAACGGATTTACAGACAGAAATATTCAAAGAGCCCTAAAGTCAAAGCATGAGACACCAATAACCAAGGCTTATTTACCGTATGTCAAGGGTACCACGTACAGTATTGCAAGAATTCTACGGAGACTCATGATGAATTCCACACTACTTTGATCTTTAAACACCAATGCGACTTACTTTTTTCTGTGTAAGAAACAGGAACCAGGTAATATATTAAAAGACTCTTAGTTTTAGTAAATAATAACTTGTAGTAGTAAAAAACAAATATAACATCCGATTAATATAAAATATATGAACAAAATTTTCTTTAGATTCCAATACATATTCCAATTCTATGCTTGTGATATTTTAAATTAGAGACTTGACACGCGTCAGAACAACACAAAAAAGGTCAAGTTTATAGATGCTGGACACAAGGATTACAAACTTATATGGGGACTAAACTGGAAAAATATCTTAAAAAGCCATAAATAACAAGTTTAATAAGTGACCAGAATGGCGCTGGAGTTGAAAGAGGGTATGATGTGAATTGCTAAATATAAAATAATATTAATGTTTTTTTTAAACAAGGTATGTATAGGTATATTTTCTCTATATATCCATCAGGTAGTCTAAAAACTTGGTTTTCTGGGTAAAATCCACCCTCTTGATACTTCAGCGCCACCCTAATGTAATGCATCTTCCCATAATTTAGTCTGTTATAATTAAAGTGGCCTCGTTATATATTACCAGAATATTAAATAGGTGAAGTATGTTTGAAATATTATATTTAACATATTTTATATTTTATTTAGGATTAATACTTGAATCGTAACAAAATATTGAAAATTATTTTAATTCTCCCGAAATTTTCATCTATTACTAAGACACACAAAGAAAGAAAAACAGAGATAACGAGAAACGGGAAGTATATTTCAGTCTCAAATGACTGCCTGTCTTTTATTTGTACTATTCGTTTCCTACGTAAAGAAACAATCCGTTTGTTTAATCTCTTAATATCCCTTTCACATTTCACACAGACTTACTTAGCAACTGGTTGTTTTATTACCCAGATTACTTTGCAAAAAGTTTAGGGCATTCTACATTACAAGGATAATGGCGTATTTTATGCTATTAAAAGAACTAGTGACAGAAGACATGAAACCCAAACATATACCTATTAGTCCAGTGACTGGGGAATTTCAAAATTTTTGTCAGTGAGTCGATTTGTCTGAAATTTTGACAGTAGATTGAAAATAGCATAAAAAACAAAACTTACATTGTCTCAGTGATCTTTCCCAAGGGGTGAAAGTCACTCCTTCTAGGGGTTAGAAATTAAAATAGTAAAAATAAGTGCAGAAATCGATAGACAAATGAATTTTAAGTAAAAAGTTCCCTATAAACATTTTTCGAAAAATCAATGCTTTTCAAGTTATTTATGATTAAAAATTTTCATTTTTCGTCCAAAATATCACGTTTTTGGCGGTTTTAGTATAAACAATAGACACCCCACTGCCCAACATCGCGTAAGCAAACATTTTATCAAAATAAATTCTAGTTTACATACTCACAGAGAGCACAGCTTTCTTTTAGTGAAAGAATTTTTGAAATCGGCTCAGTACTTCCAGAGATTACCCTCTACAAACAAGCAAACGCAGAAACAAAGAAACAAATTGTACCTATCAAAGAAACTCTTAGATGTCGGAATTAATTTCGAAATAAAATTTTACCTCTATATAGATTAGTATAGATGTTCATTTAATTATTCTCAAACACTTATTGCAAATGATTTCATATTTTTTGCAACTTGTAAATCGTTGCCAACGAGTTTCACTCCTAAGGCCGCCACACCGCCACTATTATAAATTCTACTTTGCAGTTTGCATCAATAACGCGACTGGAAGCGATGTCAAAATAAGTATTTACTTTTGCAGACAAATACTATTACTTTTGTTGTCTTCGGATGACGTTTTTTCTAAATTTCATAATGAATACGGGTGTTTGATTGTGTACCTACCTTACAAGAACTGAGATATAGTAAAGGTGATGACAATTCCCACGTGATAAACACGAAGGATGTTAACTGTCTCAAGGCATGTGCAATACAAAGAATTTACACCGAAACTTTTGGCGGAAAACAATGGGAGATTTCCTATTGTTGCAACGTACAATATTGTGACGGGAATTCCTCCAATAATTCGTGGAATCGGCGTTCACTCGATATTTCGGGGAATCCGAAATAGTCTTCTGGCGCTTCGAGATCGGCGGCTTGCTTCGATTAGTTCTCGAAGAAACTAGTCTAGCCTCGACGACTCTTTGACGTTCTGGAGAATTCCGAGAAGAAATATACTAATACGGAAATCTGAGGAAGCATTCGTGGAGTATTCGATGGTTGTATAGTAAAGATCAGGTGTTTAACATACATTGTAAATAGTTCTGTGAATATAAATTAAAGTAGTGGAAATAAATTAGAGTGAGTTGAACTGTTTTTAAATAAATCCAAGAACTAAACTGAACCCTAGTGTGAATATAAAAACATTAGAATATTAAAACAGAATATTTTGCATTGGTTGATTCGAGGTAAAAATATATATCGTGAATTAGTTGTAGAGTTTTCCTTAGTTAATTTATTAATCTCATACCTAAATACGTATTTTTAACCTACAAAGGTGACAGCAATGGAATTACATCTCTGAAAGTCCTATACTACGAACTACCAGAACTATAATTTCTATAACCAACTTTTTTAATGGTAGTATTAATATTGTAATAACTATTGACTTTTCATATAGTATATATAATATGATTGGTACCAGGAACAGACTAGCATAACTTATGACATATAACTTCGTATTAGTATCTTTTGGGGCAATATGAAGAAATTAATATTAAAATCAAAGAATGCGTACAAAATAGTGGCTTTGTGGCAAACCTTCACACTTTAATTTAAGGGGAATTCGGTATGTCTTTCTGAGAACGAATATGGGATTGAATTACCCATTGAATTTATATTTACTATAACGTACGGTTACGAACCACAAATTGAGATTTTATACTTAAAAAAATACAATACTCTTTCTACGGGTCGGTATATTGATATTAGAGGTAAATATTAGTTAAAGTTTTTCCCTGTTCAAATACTAACTTTATAGTCAGTGTATTGAACCTAATAGATGTCGGTGACATCTACCGTCTATTGAGTAATTTAAGTATATGAAGGCATACTATGCTATAACATATACCATACTCTTGACAGATGGTTCGAGTGTTTTATATAAAAACACATCAGTAAATATATATACAGATATATATCCACATATTTAGAAGTATATCATTGAACGTATGAAAGCCGTTTCGAACCAGGAGTTCTCGTCAGATACGCTTCCTTGAATGTCAAGTTCTAAAGTGAAATACTTGGATGTTATACACATCAGTAAGACAACAGTTAGTGTATTGAACCTAATAGATGTCGGTGAAATCTACCGTCTATTGAGTAATTTAAGTATATATCATATACTAAAGTGAAATACTTGGATGTTATACACATCAGTAAGACAACAGTCAGTGTATTGAACCTAATAGATGTCGGTGACATCTACCGTCTATTGAGTAATTTAAGTATATGATATATACTTAAATTACTGATGCGTATAACATCCAAGTATTTCACTTTAGAACTTGTCATTCAAGGAAGCGTATCTGACGAGAACTCCTGGTTCGAAACGGCTGTCATACGTTGAATGATATAGTTCTAAATATGTGGATATATATCTGATATATCTGTATATATACTAACTTTATATGTTTGTGAACCGATTTGAATAATTATTGTTTTGTTTAATAGATTGTGCATTCGGATTGGTGAAATTTCATTTTGAGCACATGCATGGAAATCGACCAATATTCGTCGAGTTCTCCCTTATCGATTTGTATAGTTTGTTAATTGTATTGTTAATGAAGTTCCAGAAGTGGTTTCATATACTTTTCTATGATTTGTAACATGCAGTTTTATAGAAAATCGTCGAAAAATCTAATATTCCTATCCAAAATACCATAGAAGTCCCGAAATTTCTCCAGAAATATTTTAATTTCAACTTAATAGTGCGTGAACTGTAAACACTGAAAGTTTTAATCGTGAACTTGAAAATTTTCTGTGTACATCGCAAGCATATAGGTAGTATAGTATTGTATAATTCATTTTATTAAACATATTTGCGACTCCTTAAATCAATGAGCACCAAGCTCATTGTGTTTGTATACCTATTTAATATCGATTTACATTAACATTTTTTAATTTTAGGAAGACGACCAATAGAAAATCAATGACAGCTCCAGTTAGAGTTTAAACCTCAAGTAGGTGCGATTATACACCGTGTGTTTAGTACAGCAAAAAAGTTATAAAGTGAAGTGCTAAAAGCAATAGTAATAACAATTAATTAAACATATTTTTGGCATATTAAGTCAACGCGTACCAAGTTCATTTTGTTGTTATAACTGTTATCTGTTAATTTAAACGAAAATGTATTATTCTGTAATGTTACAGCTTTGGTCCCAGTGGATTAAGGTTATACATACAAAATTCAGAATAAATACTACCCGAGTGCAAAATAGAATTAAAAAGTTGAAATGAAAATATTAAAAACTAAACAGATTAAAAAAACTAAAATGTTGAAAATAAAACAATTTAAAAAATTATATTAAACGGCTTCCAGGCTGTACTAAAATGTGGAAAATAATTAATAAAACATAACACTAGGCAATAAATAGCACATTCACTGTTGTTAAGTACCTACACACATATTTAAGAAAAAATTAAACATAATGAGGTTCATTCTGTACAGGTCAATTACCTACCTATCCAGTATATTTATGAAGTCGGTGCCAAGCAACAATCAAGTTTGATGAAGTAGTAGATAAGTAAGCAGTGCTGGATTTTAGGTTTGTGTGAGACCGACGTCAAAAATATACTAGATAGGTAGCTAATAGGCACCTCTTGTTGTTTCCATTTTTTTATTTGCGTGTACCTACTTAAAAACAGCGAAATATGCTATTTATTGCCTAGTGTTATGTCTGGAAAAAATATATAGACGGGGTGTTTTGTAGAAGGTTTGCCAAACTTGGAGGGCTTATAGGTCGGCTCATGTGCTATATTATGTAAACCATACAACATCTAGATATCTTACGGTTTTTTTTAATTCTGTTTTTTTTCTTAATTTTCAGATTTTTAGATTTGTACTGTTGTAACTTCATTATTTTTCACTGCATCTTCACCAAATAAACTTAAATTCAATCTATGATGTTTGTTTGCTCATCTGCATTTGATATTGGACACAAATAATTGGTTGAAGAAATTATATGAGTCCACAAATTGCGAGGTTCCATAAAAAAGTGATTAAGTTAAACACTTTATCACATTACAAAAAAAAAATAGAAGCACATATAGAACTTCTGGACATTTCATTCCCAAACTCGTGAATTAAGACAACTGGCCCTTTACTATGGCCTCCAAGGTCCCCAGACCTGACTCCCTTTGATTTTTTTGAATGTGGACGAGCCAAGCAACTCGTTTATGAGAGAGTAAAAGAAACCAAACAGCAATTAAGAGAAAGAATAAATGGTGCCTTGGAAATAACATAGGATGAGATGTGACTAGAGATTACCACTGTCGGAGTCAGAAAAAGGTGTCGCGATTGCATCCGTAGCGGTAGAAGCCGGTTTGAACAAAATTTATAACAAATTATTGCAACTTGATGTATGTTTTATTTTTTGTAGTTACAATCTCAAATTTTATTATGATACTGATTACTTTCCAATACGTGTGATATGTCGTTGGAAAGGGGTTGAAGTAGAGAAGTTTTTTTTTGTAATGTGATAATGATAAAGTGTTTAACTTAACCATGTTTTTATGGAACCTCGCTATTTGTGGGCTCATATAAATTTTTCAACCAATTATTTGTGTCAAATATCAAATGCAGATGAGCAAACAAACATCATAGATTAGATTTAAGTTTATTTGGTGAAGATGCTGTGAAAAATAGAAAAAAATACAACAGTTCAAATGTAAAAGTCTGAGAATGAAGAAGAAAAAATAAATTAAAAAAAAAAACAGAAACCTTAAGATATCTTGATGTTATATGGGCTACATAATATAGCACATGAGCCCACCTATCTGCCCTCCAAGTTTGGAACACCTTCTACAAAACACCCTAATATTTTTATTCCTCACAATGTCCTGTCGTTTGATATATTATACATGTTGTGCTTTAACCAATTTGAATTTCTTATTTTTCTTTTATCTCGCAATTTACTTGGAAAATTAATATTAGGATATTTGCTTTATTTTCCGGTAAAGTCCGATAATTCTAACATTTTTCAGAATTCTAACCTCAGTATTTTCGGAGATAAAGGGAGTAATGGGTCGAATTTTGTATATTTTCGGTAATATTTTTTAATTAATTTAAAAATATGTAATAAATGTTTGTATTCCTTATAACGAGACCTTTCATGATTATTACATGATGTGTTTGAATAAACTTTATGTTTCATTATTGATTTAATGTCATAATTTGCCTCTCCAAATTAATATAAGGATTCTCGCTTTACTTTTTCGGTAGAGTTTGAGTAAAGTTCTATATTTCCAACACTTTAAAGAAAATAAGGTCAGTAATTTCAGAGATAAGGTGGAATAGCCTATTTGTGTAAAATATCTCTCCAGAATTCCCCCAAAATTAAAAAAGCTATACACACTGATCCGAAATTTTAACATTTTTGGTTCAGCAAAGCGTGTTTTGTTTTCAGTAAAATAAATGTTATTAAAGGCGTTTTCAACAAGTAAGATTTAGTATTGGGATTCACTTCACTTCAACACAAACTAAGAAATATATGCACGAAATTCAACTACGTTGTCGCCTCTAATGTAATCAGCCTGTTCGTATGTATTTATACTAAAAATATTCTTAGGAATACGTACGAATTGATTTCCGAAATCTTATCCACTGTAATCAAAGGATTTTACGAATTGGGATCAACTGCAACCGCTGCCTACGATACATCCATAAATTACTTAAGACCAATTTTGATTTTATTCTGTCTTCCACCAACCCCCATGAAGAGACTGTAAGATTTAATTCATCACCCAGGGTCTCCTCAATTCCTTACGTCAGATTTATTGTTTTAGAAATTTTTCACGTTAGGGGTAAAATGATTGACAAATATCTAATATAATCTATATAAATAATTATAGTTAAAAAAATTAAAAAATACGCTTTAATAGCAAACCGAACTAAAAAGCAGAAAATAATTTTTAATTATGAACAGTTTATATTACAGCAGTAGAAAGTAAAAAGCGTGGGGTGCTTGAAATATTAAATATTACAATTATTCTATTGGCAACTCTTTATTAGAGGAGAGTTATGCAAATATAGTGAAATGCACCCCACGCTTTGTAATTGCTACTGATGTAATATAAACTTTTCAATATTAAATATTGTTTTCTGCTTTTTAGTTCGGTTTGCTATTAAAACGTATTTTTTAGTTTTTTTAAACTATAATTATTTTCTAAGTTTTCAGAATCATGACGATGTATTTATAATTAAAAAGTTTACTTCAGTGCGTAACATTTCCATTTCATTGCAGTTCTACTACTGCCAACTAGATGGCAGTAGTTAATAAACGAATTTGTATTTAGTCAAAACAATGACAAAAAGACAACAAACGGGAAAATTCAGCTTAACGATTTGTATTGTCATCGACCCTTGACACGTGTGCCAATTTTCAACTTAATTGGACTTCTTTAAGTTAGTAAAATTACGTTGAAAGTTTCCGTTACATAGATATATACATACGTACACATCGACCAATAAAAGCGTATTAAAAAAGGTGTCTATTTCACACTATTAATGCAGTAATATATTTTTTGTTATTAATATTGCATTTTCTTATCAATATGACATATTTGTATGGTTAAAGCATATTAAAATTATGTAAACAAGTACATATAAACATATATATTAATTGTTAAATATCATTTTATCATAATGGTTATTTGTATGTATTAATTAATGTATATAAAGTGCATTTACACGCAAAAATGACTTATATTAATTAATTATATTAAAGATTCATAAAATGCTCATCTCCATATTTTTTAGAAAACCGAACATATCAAATCATACTTATTTATTTTAATCTACATTTTGATAGTAAAGATTGTTTATTTTTCATTTTACCCTTCCTATTATTTCATTGTTTATGTTCCTCTAATTGCGCTGTCTTTCCGTCATACTGTAGAAAAGCAATTAGGTATGATTTCATAAATTGTAAATACAGTTGTTTTCAAAATTTCTCATGTATAGCACTCAAAGATACTAAATAAATTATATTCGAAATTTCCTCAAATAATCAATTTGAATGATGACTATATCTCGTGTATTATATTTTATAATAAAGCTTTACACATGTCTCGACAGATGTCTACTATTATATTATGAAATATACTTTGAATGTTTCTGATGCACTGGTATAGTCTAGATCACAAGTTGAAAATGATGAAAAATAGAGATAAATCTCTTAAAAATATATGGGAATCGCATTGTATCCGGAGAGAGGCCTGAAAAATATATTTAAACCGTTTTTTCAGTAAATAAAAAACTGCAAAAGATTGAAACAAATAAGGGTTAAATCGATATTTTTATTTTGAAAAGGGTTTCCGTAGAAAACTGAAAAGGGATTTTTGTAGAATTAGACCATTACATGTTTACGACTAAAATATACTTAGGTATTTATAGTAAAATTTTTGAAGAATTTTTTTGAAATGTTTTTTACGTTAATATTTGTATTTGAAAATGCTAATTTAGGCAAATAAAAGTCATAAATTAAGTCAAAAACATATTAAAAAAATCTTACGTAAAATCCTTTTCAAACACCTTCCTACCCTCATATAAGTAAGATATTAGTGGACACCCACCCACCCTAAAATATATTACGTAATTTATGGATGTTCCCATATCATATTTTGTATTAAATATTTTATTAGATTCTTTTGTCTCTCTCCTACATATCATTTAGTACATTTCAATTTGTCTACTTCTTAGTTGTTGTCCTACTTATTTTCGTTTTCGTATTTAGGTCCAAGTTATTGATTAACTGGTTAGGTGATGATTGAAGCTTAGAGATTTATTCACAACGAGGTTTCTTGAGTTTTTTGAGAATAACACAATATAAACTGGAGAATTTGTATATTTCAAATAATCCAAACGTTTCAAGATCTAAATCAGCTGCCGTTTTCAATGGTAATTAATTTAACACAAATGAACAAGAAAATTAAATATTAAACGGATTCGTAATGACAAATTTACTAAATCACAATTTGATATTCTAAATACTAAATTTGTCATTACGAATCCTCTTAATTTTTAATTTTCTTGTTTATTTGTGTTAAGTTAATTGTGATTGAAAACGGGGTCTGATGTAGATCTTGAAACGTTTGGACTATTTGAAATATACATACTTTCAAGTTTATGTGGTGTTATTCCCAAAAAAATAAAAACCAGAGATGCCTAAAGTATCTTTCAGAAAACATTTTTCTCTCTCTGCATAATGGTACCTGTATTAAACATATTAATATACATACACACCATAGCAATTTTAAGCTATAATTATTTGGAATCTGTTCAAGATTTGAGTTAGAGAGCTAAGTAAGTTAAGAATAATCATACAAAAAACAGATCGATCGTAATTACTTCAACTACAATTACAATGTAGAGAATTTCTCATAAGTTTCGATATTTAATGTTTGAAAACTAATTACAGTTCATGACCAGAAACAATTCAGGATGAAATTCTAAACACAAAACAAGTCGAATATCTCCATTCAAAAATAAGACGATTTTTATTCTAAGGGCACCCCCCTTAGAATAAAAATCGGCGTATTTCTGTGTCCGCAACTTTCCTGCGCCCCTCAACACCCCTCAGTTACTATAACCAAAACACTTTAGATAGGAAAAGTACACTAATTTTATAAGGAATTCCGTCTCGTCAATCTTTGTGATAGTCTTCTAAATGTTATTTGTTGCATTTTCAGTACATATAAAATCCTTGACAACGAAGTCAGAATCGACTTTGAAACATTTGTTTTTTTTTGTTCAATATACAGCTTGTTATTTCAATTGTGGTGTTATTCCCAAGAAAAAATAGAAGTAATTTTCGTTATGTTACTTTTGTTGCTTTTAACTTTGGCGCCCTCTTGCGGGGACAAGACAAGAAAACTAATTTCAACAATGCACAATGTATAACAAAAATAGCAAACATCGGAAAAATAGACAATTTATGAACTTAAGTTAAAAACCTTACATTATTAACATCAAGAGTACAAACAATAGTATATAATAATATATAATACGTTGCCGTAACTTTTCTAAAGAGCCTGGCGGAGTAGCGTATATCTTACATTTTAACCGACTTAAAAAAGAGGAGGTTCTCAATTCGGCTATATTTCTTTAGATTTCGTTACCTCAGCACTCCGTCCACTATGACAAAGTAGACTTCCAGATTGGTCCCATATTTTTTTCAACTAGATGGAAAATCGGGAATATATTGTAATTTATCATAACATATGGCGAATGCGACAGTATTAAATGATGCAAATAAGCAATGTTTTTCGAAATCTAGTTAATTAACCGCATTCTAGATGAATATTCTCAATTTGTCTGCATACAATAGTGTGTATTTTAGTTGAAACGTTATTATTAATAATATGTAGAAAAAAAATCTGCATGAAATGGAAACTAAAACGAAATCATCATCTGTCACTTTTATGAATACTTATCAAAACGCATATGAAATAGCGTTAATTAAAGTTTTTAAATAAAAAAGTGACAAGTTAGGCGATTTTTGGATGGCTAAAAACTATCGTGCCAATACATATAGTTAGGTTTATACATAATTAATGGACAATACTGTTCCAGAATGACACCGATCGCTTTTAGGAAAAAAATTGTTCTCAAAATGGCTCGGCAGCTGCAGAATTGATGATTGATTATACGAGAATTTTCCATGCTGGTTTTTAAAGGAAGCAGACCACGATCGCAAATCAGTTAGACAGCGATGACGAGCGTATATTGAAATGTTATTGCGAATCGGCTGTTCTGTATAATTTGATGTAATTAAGAGTTCTAGAAAAGTGAAAGTGAATATTAGTTTTTAAATTTTAATTTGAACCCACGAAATATATAACAATTTGGTGATTAGAAGTGCAGGATTAAATACAGTTAAAATCGTAATTTGATTTATGGAAACCAGTAGGATGGAAAAAATGGACGAAACTACCAAAACAAATAATTAAGCAGGTTACGGAGGAACTAGAGGAAAAAATAGCCCAGATTCTGGAAAAACGTGACAAAAAAGAGAAACAACATCAGGAAGAAATGCAACAAATGTTAGTAAAATCTTTTGAGAAAAACGTAAAATAGAATTAGAAAATCTTGTCACTATGATGAAAAGCGAACAGCAAAATCTAGTTTCCACGATGAAAAGCGAACAACAAAATCTTGTCACTGCCATGGAAGAAAAACAAGGCCAAACTGAAGAAAAAAGGCAACTACAATTTGAGCAATTAATGCAAATAGTATCGCAAGTTAATGAAACAGTTAATGGAAGAATGCAAATAGTTGAGTCAGACATAAAAGAGCTACATGATGACATTAAGATCCATAAAAAATACCGTGGATACTCTTGAAACAAAAGTAGATGACCTCGATTCCATCCAAAGCCAGGCAAAATTTGAAATCAGTTCCATTAAAAATACAGTACAAAGTGAAGTACAAGATAAAATCAGTGCCATCCAAAACAAAGTGGAAACCGAAATTAAACAATTACAACAAGATTTGCAGAGAGTGAAATACCAGCACACCGTGAGTACCAAAGGTTCATTTAGTAAACCACCCGCATTTGATGGCAGTTCATCTTGGCGCATTTATAAACGGCAATTTGAAGCAGTGGCTACAGCTAATGGATGGGATAATCAAGAAAAATCTACATCTCTGGTAATTTCGTTAAGAGGTCCGGCCCTAGAACTCCTCCAAAGTATTCCAGTCGATGAACAAGGCAATTTCGACAAGATCATCGCCATCCTGGACAAAAGATACGACAATTAATCCTTGAGCCAGGTATACCAAGTGCAACTCAGTGGAAAAACGCAAAAATCCGGTAAAAGCCTCCAAGAATTCGAAGCAGAGATTAGACGGTTAGTTCACTTGTCCTACCCAGACCTGCCAGAGGAAACGAAAGACCAGTTGGCCACACAGAGTTTCATAAACGGCATTAGAGATGTAGAAGTGCAAAGAAATTTAAGACTGAGTGGCGTCAAGAAGAGTAATGAAGCTCTACTTCGGGCTTTAGAAGTAGAAGCCGTCATGAACATGTTCAAGCTGAGGGTCCGAGCAGTTTCCTTTAACCAGGAAGAGCCAGAGTCACCATGTCAAGCCCTGCTGGCTGGTCTGAATAAGCTATTAGAACGGTCACAAAGAACTGGCACCAGAGGGGCATGTTATCGCTGTGGACGGACAGGGCACTTCCAACGTGATTGTCGAGTGAGGCTACCTGAACGATCACCGACCAGGGGTAACCAACAGAACAACCACATGTCCAGGGACCGTCAGCCAGTCAGCATAAGGGGGCGAATGCTGACTGACCCTCCACCAGCCCCCAAAACGTTATCCATCCGGGGATGGCACCATCAATGGACGAGCAGTTACCATGACCATCGACACCGGCGCCGCTGTGTCCATTGCCAAGTCCAGGGTTTTGAGAGCATCAGAAATCCGGCCAGTCACCGGCGAGTCCATGTCAATACAGGATGAGGCAGATCTCGTGCTACAGATAGGGGACAACATGATCCGGCATAGGGTCCTGGTAGCGAATATTGAGGACGAATTTATACTGGGTATACCCCAGATATGATGTTTTTCGATTCCTAAATGAGGAATTTGTATTGAGACGGCCCGTTAACAGCTCATCGACCTTCATAAAAATTGTAGCAAAATCTCCAGCCAGAATTCCCGGTCGAACGGAACAGATTGTTCATGGGCAGCTAGACAGCCATCCTGGGAGCTGCGTTGGAATCGTGACTACTTAGTTGGACGGGCTATAGTTAAAACCGGACGAGATATACCAATTAGAATCACGAATTTGTCCAACCATGACATCAGAATTGCCAATGGTCAAGAGATAGCTTGTTTCGAGCCAGTAGAGACCATCATCAATTGCAAAGAAGAGTACCAGACGTCGGTGAAGGAAACAGGGCCCGATAAAGAGTTCCTACAACAGTTTGCTAACCACTCGACACACTTGTCACCAGAGAACCAGAAGAAAGCCAAGCAATTTATCACAAAGCACTGGCTAATTTTTAACAGTCAAGATGGAACCACCGGTCGCACCAACATCATCCAGCATCGAATAGATACCGGAAAGGCTCAACTCATCAGAATACCACCTAGACGACTACCATTGGGACAACAACAGACAGTCGAGGAAAACATCGAGTCCATGTAACAAAATGGAGTTATTGAGCCATCCATCAGCCCATGGCCTGCCCCCGTCGTGCTAGTTAAAAAGAAGGATGGAACCACCCTATTTTCCGTGGATTACAGAAAGCTGAATGACGTCACGAAGAAAGACAGCTATCCACTACCCCGAATCGATGACACTCTGACCACACTAGCAGGCTCCCGTTGGTTCTCCACACTAGACCTAAAAAGTGGATATTGGCAGGTTGGTCTACACGCAAACGACAGAGAGAAGACAGCGTACTCCAGCAGTAAAGAGCTGTTTAAGTTCACGGTTATGCCCTTTGGGTTATGTAATGCACCCGCTACATTTGAGAGACTAATGGAGTATGTACTGAGCGGGTTAACATGGAGGACGTGCTTAGTATACCTCGACGACATTCTAGTCATGGGTCAGACATTCGACGACCATCTGAAGAACCTGGACGAAGTATTCTCCAGAATTAATAACGCCAACCTGAGACTCAACCCGAAGAAGTGTTCCTTGTTCCAAAAAGAAGTAGAGTTTTTGGGCCACGTCGTTTCCGAGTCAGGAATCCGCACCAACGAGTACAAGATAGAAGCCATCCGTGATTGGCCAGTCCTAAGAGACAAGCATGAATTGCGAAGCTTCTTGGGCCTCTGTTCCTACTACAGGCGATTTGCCACCTTTGCCGCACCTCTACATCGGCAGACAACTGAAAAAGAGACCTCCCGTTGGAATTGCGAAACATCATTCAGGCGACTGAAGGCAGCACTATGTTCCAGCCCAATCCTAGCCTTTCCTACACAATTCGGCAAGTTCAGCGAAACAGGTTTGGGGGCCGTCCTATCCCAGATGCAAGATGGTGAAGAGAGGGTGATCGAGTACTACAGCCGTGGATTCTCGAAACTGAAAATAAATTATTGCCTCAACAGAAGATAACTTCTGGCACTAATAAGGGCTGTAGAACATTTCCACAAATACCTTTATGGTCGTCATGTCTTAATCCGGACAGATCATGACGCCCTCAAATGGCTGCTGGACATGAAGACACCGGAAGGACAACTGGCCAGATGGATGGAGAAACTACAGCAATACGATTTCAAGGCGGAACACCGTGCCGGCCGTTTGCACAATCATGCCGATGCCCTATCCAGAAGACCCTGTAGAGCAGAATGCGGACATTGTCTGAAGACGGAACAGCGAGAGGGTATCTCCATCAGACAGATCCGAGTGCGGGCCAATGAAAACTGGACAACGGAACAGTGCATCCAGGACCAAATGGCTGATCCTGACATCGAACCAATCTTGTCATTCAAAACGAGAGGGGCACCCAGGCCACGATGGGACGAGGTCGCTAGATACTCGGGCGTGCTGAAATCGTTATGGGCCCAATGGGACTCTCTAAGAGTAGAGAATGGAATGCTCAAGCGAGTGTGGGAAAGCACTGATGGCCGGGAAACCAAGTACATGATGGGATTACCGGGGGCCATCTGGGCATGAACGAAACCCTAGACAAAGTTCGCCAGCGATACTACTGGATAAATTACTTTGAAGACGTCAGAGCTTGGTGCCGGAAATGTGACACCTGTGCAGCCAGTAAGGGCCCGAAGACCCGGACCAAGGGCAGAATGCAACAGTACAATGTGGGCGTCCCATTTGAGAGAATTGCCATCGATGTCGCCGGTCCGTTTCCCGAGTCTGAGAGGGGAAACAAATACATTCTGGTCGCAATGGATTACTTCAGCAAATGGCCTGAGGCATATGCGATACCCAACCAAGAGGCAACCACAGTAGCGCTGGTGCTAGTAGAACATCTATTTAGCAGGTTTAGCGTCCCGATGGAACTACATTCAGACCAGGGCCGTAACTTTGAATCGAATGTATTCCAGAAGGGCCGAAGTCACGATGTTGGGGATCGGGAAAACGAGAACAACACCGTTAAACCCACAGTCAGACGGAATGGTGGAAAGATTCAACAGGACCTTGGAACAACACCTATCCAAGGTCGTCAGCAATAACCAGCGAGATTGGGATGAGCATATTCCCCTATTCCTGTTGGCATATCGCTCTGCCATACATAATAGTACAGGCCTGACTCCACCCAGGGTCCTATTGGGAAAGGAGCTGAGATTACCATGTGATTTGGCTTTTGGCTCCCCCGAAGAACCTTCCCAAGACATCGACGATTATGCCGACCAGCTCCGACATAAGATGCTGGCAATACACGAATTCGCCCGAACGCAGATGTTGGCCACCAGTGACCGGATGAAGACGCCATATGACTTCAAGGCCAGTTCAGTCGGGTTCCAAGAGAGGGACAAAGTCTGACTGTACAACCCCCAACGGAGCAAGGGTAAATCCCCAAAGCTTACACCCGCCTGAGATGGTCCATTCGAGGTGGTCAAGAGGCTTAATGACGTCGTCTACCGGATCCGTCGAAACGCCAGGGCTAAGTTGAAGGTAGTCCATTTAGATCGACTCGCTCCCTACCATGGAGAGGATGTTTCTAACCGGGACTATCAGAATTAAAGGGGGGGGGGGCGGTGTAACGAAATTTCCTTAAGCCGGCCCTGGTTTCATTCCAGCATGACACCGATCGCTTTTAGGAAAAACATTGTTCTCGAAATGGCTCGGCAGCTGTAGAATTGATTGATTTTACGAGAACTTTCGATGCTGGTTTTAAAAGGAAGCAACCCACGATCGCAAGTCAGTTAGACAGGGCCGACGAGTATATTGTAATGTTATTGTGAATCAGCTGTTCTGTGTAATTTGATGTAAATAAAAGTTCTAGAAAAGTGAAAGTGAATATTAGTTTTTAAATTTTAAGTTGAACCCACGAAATATATAACTAACTACCTGCAGTTAGAGGCATTGAAAAAAATGCCTTAGTAGTAAACGATATACAGGGCCCTAAAGTGGGTATTTGGTTTTTGAAAATTTGTGATAGTTAAAAAACAGCTCCATATATTGAACTCAAATTTGGTACAGCATAGTTTTCAAGGGCGATAAACAATAATTTGTTTTTGGTACTCTTATAGGGTGTTTGTTACAAAGGTCGAATTAAGCAAATCCATGTTTATTTTTTTAACACCCCTTATAATTTGCGTTTCGACGATAAATAATGAAACTGCCATATTTCTAGGCGTTTTCGAGATATTGCAACTTATATACGGTACAGCATATCACCGCAAGACATTTTTAAAGTAGGTTGTGAATTTGACATGAACTATTGTTTTCCTCTTTGCATACTGCCGATTTATTTACTCTGTTTTTAAAGTAAGTAATTGGAATAAAGCCTTCATTAAATATGCCTAGAATTAAAGAATTTGCAAATAGTGAACTAAGGGATATGCTTTCTGTTTCCGCACAAGTCAATTACAATTCGAGTGCTGCAGTTAGACGATATGCACAGTTATATCCAAATCGACATGTGCCTAATTGTAAAATAATCCAACGATTATACACAAATTGAACTGAAATAGGTTCGTTTCACACCAAAAATTCTGTTTGCCGACTTAAAAGAATTTCAGCTGATCATGAAGTAAATAAAAGTAAATCGAGTATATCACGAATTTTACATACAGAAAAATTGTATATACGGATAAAAACTTTCTTTATTTCTGTACAAAATTTATTGCACAATAACTTACCACGGTAACTACAGTTCTGTCAGTGGATGCAACATAAAATCATTCAAGATCCAAAGTTTCTTGAAAACATCCTATCTTTTGACGAAGCTAGATTCACACGCCGTGGAGTTTTCCTATGGACTTTCACGTATGTGGATACATGAAATCTTTGGTGTACAGTAATGAAATTAATACCCGAAACGAGCTTTTTGCGAAAATTCAGGAAGCCGCGAATATTCTTAAAAATAACATTGCAACCTTTTTCAAGATAAGACGACATTTCATAAAAAGTGTAATAAAATGCATTGATGCTAATGATGGTCAACATTTGGTGAAGTGAATCTATTTTTGTTTTGTTTTCATAATTAAATTGAATGTTTTTGAAACCGTTAATGTTTTATTTAAATGACTAAGCGCCAATCTTAAAATGGCAATATCTCGAACACGCCTTGAAATATGGAGATTCAACAAGTATACGTTTTTTTTATTGAAATTATGGCAGTTTCATTATTTATCGTCGGAACGCAAATTATAAGCGGTGTAAAAAAATAAACATGGATTTGTCTAATTCGACCTTCGTAACAAACACCCTGTAAGAGTACCATAAAAAATGATAACAAATTCCTGTTTATCGCCCTTGAAAACAATCATTTACCAAATTTGAGTTCAATATATGGAGCCGGTTTACTACAAACATATTACTAAGGCATGTTTGTGTTAATCGTTATATTTTCACCCCCTCTAACTGCAGTTGTCGTATTGTTTATGCATATATGAATTGGTTGAAATTTACGGCTTTGTAGAATTATAATTATATAGGGTAGTTCTAAGTATATTAGAAACTAATTGATTTATTGGGTGGCCCATAAGCAACTGCATATACAGGGCTAAATTATAGAGTCTAGTGGTGGACAGAAATTGTAGTATCTACCTGGATAATTTTTTTGGTTGGAGATAGGCTGATTAGGATTGCAAAATGTATATTTTTGTTCATGTATTTCAGGAATATATAAAATTATATAAATATAAAATTTATTCTATGAAAAACATGATTAATTGGTTAAAATTGAATCTTGAAACCAAACATTCCAAAATTTCGGGGCGAGGGGGGTTGAACCCCCAGAGACCCCCCCCACTGGCTACCGGCTTGGTGATTGAGGATAGGGGCGACACCTTGGACACATGACAGAAATACGTCTTCTGGGAAAACATGAATCTTGAAGATATTCGATCTACTTTGTTTTCGGTACCGCGCCCTGTATATTGCCTTGGGTTCACAGAATTGTTATATTTCGAAAATTAATATCAAAATTGCCTTTACTAGTTTAATTAATCGCATAATTCTTAATCATATTAAACCACTATAAATTTAGAGTTTTATTTACTTGTTTCGGTGAAACTCCTAGATGCCAATATTCACATCGAACCCTATCCCTTATGTGTAGCAATTATCACCTTTTAGCTTAATAAGCGACTAGAATTAGGTCTATTATTATAGCATTGATTATTAACAGATATTGGTTTCACAACTCGAACATTTTTCGTTTTCTTATACTGATTCATTCACGGAAAACTTCCTTGAGATTTTCTTGGGCAAAGGGTCGCGACCCTCCCATGAACTCTTCCGTGCTTTAATTAAATTAACCGAACAATCATCTTCGATCATTCATGAGTAGAAACGAATATTAAATTTATTATTCATGCATAATACGCACAAAGAACAGGAAAACTATTTAAAAAATGCATTCCCTACCCCAATGAATGTACGTAGGTATGGTACGGATGGAAAAAAAATAACGTAAGCATATGCTCGGTGTATGTGCGTATGTGTGTAAGTTAAAAGAAAGGAAATACATATCCTCCTCGAAGTACAGAGGGTTCGCATGAAAGGCAGGCATTTTTAAGTCTTACTGGTAGCCCGGTAAATATAGACCTTTAGGGCTTCGGCTATTTCCATATGGTTTATTTTTTGTGCATAAACTTTTTTTTTGTAAGCATCAGGATTTGAAAGATACGAAC
Source organism: Octodonta nipae (assembly GCA_034190945.1). Taxonomy (NCBI): domain Eukaryota; kingdom Metazoa; phylum Arthropoda; class Insecta; order Coleoptera; family Chrysomelidae; genus Octodonta; species Octodonta nipae. Next base: position 55,812,651 of record CM067218.1, on the reverse strand, counting down.
AATTTTGTCAAAATGTAGTATTGGATGTGTTGTTTGTAGGGACTTCTAAAAACAGCCTCATCGTCCCAAATATTTTTAAAAGATATTAGAATTAATTTATTAAAATTGGCACTTAACGAGTATTCTGGATACTGTTGGTTTGCAATATGAATTCCTGTTTTGCAAAGAATATGTACATCTTGTTTCAAATTTCTTAGGCTAATTTCAACTCATAAATAATTACAGTAGGTAGTCTAAAATCAAAATCAAAATATTATCATTCGGCAGTATTTACAATAAATACTGGACAAAGTATGTATAACCCAAAAAATTGTTTAGTAACCTTAGAATTATGAAATACAATCTCAACTAATCAAGAAACAAAATCTCGTAAATGTAAGGAATCTGTATCATAGGAATGGCTAGGGACACTAGGGAAGTCACAATTTTTGGTCAATAGTAATTATTTTAATGGATTCATACAGTTCAAGACCTCCTATCAGAATTTTCATAAGACTTAGATGAATTCTTTAATTAAGCTAATAATTATAGTCAATTAATTGACTGATTACCATCATATTTATTTAGTTGTATATTCTCGTTTTATTTTCCTTCTGATGTTCTTTTGTCATAACACAGACTTATATAGTTGATGCAATAGGCTTTTGCCATCATTATTAATTCACATATTGACATCAGTATTGTAATGTTTTTATTTTCACACACGGGTTCTCTTCAGTTCTTGGATTTATTTAAAAACACAGTCCAACTCACTCTAATTTATTTCCACTACTATTTACAATTTATATTCAATACGACCGACGAAAACTGAATGCCTCCTATCGCCAGCTGTTTCTTATTTATATATTTATCTTGGAATTGTCTGGTACGTACACGAACCATCGGGAAACTCTTTCATATTCTGGAAGCTTTAAGAAAATTCCCAGTAACGGCAGCGGTCCGCCTGTTGAGAGACAAACATTTCGGGTTCCCAGAATTTATCGGAATAATGTCCCTTCCATGAATTGGCTGATGGCCGATTGCACCAGCTGTCGGATGAATTCTCGTAACATTGCCCCCTCCTTAAGACCATTTCGTCCCGGAATGTCCCAGAATCCTTCCTGGTATGACGATATTTGCAGGACTCTCCATTTCGACAACGGGAAGTTTGGTGGAAGTAACAGTCAACGGTCTTTGAATCTGGGCTGCGAGTACTGAGACAGCATACCAGGATGTCGACGCCACTGAATCGAAAGATTGTTTCCATCATACTTCTCACCACCCTCCAATTCGGTCCATCCAACCCGCAGGCTATCTTTGGGACCGCGAATTTCATCAGATTCTTCTCCATCAGTACATTCCTCAATTCTACCAGAGTCTTCCAAAGATCGCTGTATGTTGGCTTGTCCTGCGAGAATGTTTTCGTTACCAAATAAAAGATGTCTCTGGTACCCACTGGTTGTTTATCTTCGAGATGAAGGACCTTCCCTACCGCTGGATCTTGCTCCCGTAGCTTCTGGAACTGGCCGTACTTTTTGGCAAACACCTTGGCTATTCCTCTGGACATCCGGAGATCTCGAGCCACACAATGAGCCAGGGCATATTCTATGGGCACCTCAAACAGGTCTCGGGTTTCCTCCCTGGTCACGTCGTGCTGCACTTTCTGCCCATTAGAGTACAGTGCCATAAACTGTTCGAGGGTCATCTCATCATCGGGTGGTTGGATGCTGCGGACTTAGGCTTGGTCAACTTCGCCGTAGACTCGAAATTTCTACCTTTGGTCACTCCCAGATGTCCTCCGGTTGTACCGTCATGTAGTTCTCGCAAAACATCTGGTCTCCTATTTTTAAGGACTACAATTTGCTTTGTGTCCTTGCCTTCCTCTGAGGTTTCAAGGACGCGCTTTAGAAGTCTATTCTCCAGGATGAGAGACTTTCACTGAGCCCAATACGACTTTATGGTTGGTGAGTATCGGGAAATCTCTTGCCACGTAGGTTTGCGGTTTTCTTCATCCAACCGGATAATCTCTTTCAAATCTCGATCTAATTTCTGGTCTTTTTCGATCTCCGCAGATTGCCAATGGTCATCGATGGCTGTAGTTCTGCAGAGAACAGCCCCTTTTTCTTCTGCTTGCTGACAATGTTTGCAATTATCAAGGCATGATCTTCTCGATAACGCATCAGCATTCTTATGGCTTGTTCCTGCGCGATGTTCAGTCTCGAAGTCGAATTCTTGTAACCGCTCAATCCACCTGGCCACTTGTCCTTCGGGGTTTTTAAACAGCAAGAGCCACTTCAGTGCTGCATGATCGGTCCTCAGGAGGAATCTTTTACCATAGAGATACTTGTAGAAATGTTCGACCCCCTTTACCCCAGCCAAGAGTTCCCTGCGAGTAACGTAGTAATTCCGTTCAGGCTTGCTCAAGGTCTTGCTGAAATAGCCGATGACTTTTTCCTGACTGTCTTGGATCTGCGAAAGCACCGCACCAATTCCGACATTGTTTGCTTCGGTATCCGAAACGAAGTTCCCATCTGGCAAAGGATAACTTAAGACGGGGGCACTCGTCAATGCTCTTTTCAGTGTCTCGAATGATCGTTGGCATTTCTCGTCCCATTGGTACTGCACCTTCCCCTCTGTGAGTCTAGTAAGTCGCTTGGCGATGTTGGCAAATCCGGCTACGTACCGACGATAGTACGTGCATAACCACAGGAAACTTCTTAACTGATGGATATCTTTAGGTATCGGCCATTCCTGGACGGCTTTGATTTTCTGTTTATCCACAGCCACTCCCTGTGCAGAAACTACATGTCCAAGATATTGCACCTCTTCTTGGAACAGCTGACACTTCTTCGGGCTTAACTTTAGTCCGGAACTTCGAAGTCGCCGAAACACCTCCTCCAGGTTCTTGACGTGGTCTTCAACTGATTTTCCAACCACGATAATGTCATCAAGATACACCAAGTATGTTTTCCATGAGAGCCCTTTTAACACTGTTTCCATCAATCTTTCAAACGTCGCTGGAGCATTACACAACCCAAACGGCATCACCGAGAATTGGTAAAGTCCTGAGCCGATGGTAAAAGCAGTCTTTTCCAGGTCTTCTTTAGCAAGTTCCACCTGCCAATAACCGCTCTTCAAGTCTAGGGTGGAAAACATCTTCGATCCAGCCAACGTATCTAGGGTATCGTCTATTCTTGGAAGAGGATAGTTGTCTTTCTTTGTAGCGTAGTTTAATTGCCGATAGTCCACGCAAAATCGGGTCGAACCATCTTTCTTTTTAACGAAGACAACTGGAGAAGCCAAAGGGCTATTGGATGGTTCAATAACACCTTCTTCCTCCATCTCGCGGACTATCCTGTCGGCTTCTTCTCTTTTAGCTAGAGGTAGTCCTCTCGCCGACTGTCGAATAGGTTGAGCGTCCTCAGTATTAATTTTATGTTTCACCAGATCAGTTCGTCCTCTTTTGCCATTCCATACACCGAAGATATCCTGGTAGTTTCTAACGATTTTCCTCAATTTTGCTCTCTGGTTTGGTTTCAAATTCTTAGATGAATCGGTGATGAGTCTTTCCAGTTCCTCAGATAGTTTATCTGATGGCATTTCGGCATGCTGTGTGCTTCTGACTACGGAGGAAACTGATGAATAATGGCCCAAAGTTGTTCGTTTCTTTAGCACAACCGAGTAATGGTTCAGGTTCATTACTCTTACTGGAACAATCTCCCTGGCACGAAACAGAGTCTTTCCCAGTGCGACTCCTCTGCCTACATTTCCGTCGTTAAGTTCGGGATCAAACATCATTACTGTTCCAGCTTTAGCTTTCCCATCCAAGCAAGCATCTATAATGATTTCAGCTCTTTCCGGAACATTGACATCCCCTGCTAAGATGGCTCGCAGCATTATGTCATCCTTTCCATGAAGCACCACTTCTTCGTCATTCACTCGCAGAATTCCATCTTTGAAGTTTAACTGGAATCCCTTGGAGCTCATGACATCCATTCCAATGATTACTTCGTCTTCGATGTCTGCCACTAATGCTCGATGTAGGAAGGTTGTGTTTCCCAAGGTCATTTCAACCTCTATCGCGAAGCGACATATGCGTTGGTAGTTGACACTTGTTTGCTACAGGTGGACGATGGTCCCTTTACATAGGCCTTCTTTAGTTTCCCCGGCGAGGAAGTCTGGACTCCATTGCTCTCCTTGCAACGACTCTGGACATGTCCTACCTTACGACACTTTCGACATCTTACTAGTCTTTTTTCGGTAAGGACTTCTTCTATTATCTTTCTTACAAAGGCTTCAGCGTTTCCGCCATCTTTAGATTCTCCATCAACGATTCGGACTCTGGCTTGACCTCTGTAGGTATTTTTCGCAGCCTCGAATTCTAAAGCTCGAGCCAGTGCATCCACTAATTGAGTCGGTCGAGCTAACGTCAAGGCTTGCCTGGCTTCGTTGTCCCGAAGTCCATCCAAAAATGCTAACTTTTCTATTACATTTTTTGGTGTGGCTGGATAGGCAAGGCGAACCAGGCGGGCAATGTCAGCTTCATACTCTAGTTGATCTCTGGTGGCGATTTTTCAATTGGGAGTGGTAGACGTGCTCCAAATGTGTCTGACCATACCTCAGTTTTAAATGTTTAACCAGTTGTTCGTAGTCTTCTTGCTCCAAGGTATTCAATGTTTGTAAGATATCTGTAGCATCCCCTCTTAAGGCTAGGGTTAATGCGATTGCCTTCTCCTCTGCCGACCATCCGTTTAGCTTAGCTGCAGCCTCAAATTGGCGACGATAATTAGTCCATGATGATTTTCCATCAAATTGGGGAGGTTTCATTTTCTATCTTGTCCCCTCGAGGCCAATTTTTGAATCCACTACGTCTGTACTGCTTCTGCTTTCGGTGTTTGATTGTGTTTCTCCTCTTTGCATTGTGACTACCTGTTTTTTTATTTGGCTGATCTCACTCCTCCATTATATGCTTTAGCTCCTCTATCCGAGCCTCATTCTCGACTATTTTCTCTTACAGCATTTCTGAATTTTCCTGAACCATGCTTTTCAAATTTTCTTCTAAAGATTCAGCATTTTCCTGTAATTTTTGTAGTTTATCTTCCAAAGACTTCGAATTTTGTAGAAATTTGTCTCCTAAGCCTTTTGAATTTTCTTGTAATTTTTCTACTAATTTATCTTCTAGGGTTTGCGAATTTTCATGCAATTCCTGTAGCTTATCTTCTAAAGACTTAGAACTCTGTAGCAATTTGTCTTCTAGGGTTTTAGAATTACCTTGTATTGTTTGTAGCTTATCCTCTAAAGTCTTTGAATTTTCTAGCAATTTATCTTCTAGAGTTTTAGAATTTTCTAGCAATTTGTCTTGTAATGTTTCTTTTAAACTTTTTTCCATTTTTTTCAAACAAATAAGTATCGGGATCGTTAGCTTCATTTATTAGGGCATCTCGAAGCCGTTGTATTAATTCACTTTTCTTCAAGTTTTTTTCTTAAGTCCGTCACTTTCAATTGGTCCAACTTCACTGTTTTAAACATTGTCAGTCTATTTATTTTCCACTTTAAAGTTCCACAAATAAATCGTACACCTGTCACCACTGTAATGATTTTATTTTCACACACGGGTTCTCTTCAGTTGTTGGATTTATTTAAAAACACAGTCCAACTCACTCTAATTTATTTCCACTACTTTAACACAACAATTTACAATTTATATCTACTTAAGTATTCAATACGACCGACGAAAACTGAATGCCTCCTATCGCCAGCTGTTTCTTATTTATATATTTATCTTGGAATTGTCTGGTACGTCTACGAACCATCGGGAAACTCTTTCATATTCTGGAAGCTTTAAGAAAATTCCCAGTAACGGCAGAGGTCCGCCTGTTGAGAGACAAACATTTCGGGTTCCCAGAATTTATCGGAATAATGTCTCTTCCATGAATTGGCTGATGGCCGATTGCGCCAGCTGTCGGATGAATTCTCGTAACAGTATGCTATAATCGATATAATCTCTATTTCCAGCAATTTATTTGATAAAAGCATAATTATATGAAAACGAAAAAATTGAAATTGATAATGCTTTGGCATGGGGATAGAAGGAAATCACAAACAGAGATTTACCGTTTATTTAAAGCTTATCACATGGAAATCTCAATCAACAGAGAGTGTGAATAATAAAAAACAGTCATTGGCTATATAAGACATTTACCAAGAATCAGTCATCTTGAAATGAATAAAGTTACCTGTACATTCTGAAAAATTACTATATTTATAAGAAAATCTAACCTACTCTAATTCATTGTTGTTAAACGTATAAACTGTTACGAATTTTTTTCTCCAGGAGTAGAACGAGAATGATCCATATAGTGGGATTAAATTTGTAACTAATATGTTAGTTCAGGTATCTCTAAACATCTTAAGATGGTCGGATGATATCTCATATTGTAACGGGATTATTAATACACAAAATCTGACCAACTAGATTCGGGAACATAATACGCAGTTGTTCTAATAGTGAATGAATGAACAGAACTTTAGCTCCATATATTTTTGGAATTACTTGGCCATTATGGATTACGCTAAATAACCATTTTTGAGATATTTTTAACCATCCTGGAAAATATAATTTGTCTCCACCTTATATGTCAACCACCTCTTATATGCTACTTTTCATAACATGTTTTAATCACAGTGTATAACTATAATTTTACTTCGCCCTTGTTTCAGATATTGCATATATGCAACAGCTATGTTCTATCTTAAACAAAACTATCGAACTATTTTGTATCCGAACTGTTTTACTATAATTCTACTCCATCCTCTATTTCAACCACCTTGTATGTACAACTACTTATCGGCAACCCAGTTTGACATTTTTTGTACCACCCTATATAAATATAAATCCATTAATTCCCAACGCTTCACATTTTCTTCTTAATTCAGACAGTTAAATGCATTTATCACCATTACTGTCACAAAATGAGGTTAGTTTTTTGAATTTTGTATATCTTGTGCTTTTTCGGCAGAACATGCCAACCTGTCCACATCAAGAACTGATTGCACCCACCCACAAAAATTTGACCAGTATTTCCCAATCGGCGCATTTTTTCTAGATCTGGCGCGCCTTAAGTGGTATAAATATTAATAATGATAGAATAATAAAATTTTAAATTTTCTAGAATCACCCTGAATATTTAGGGGTAATGGTAAAAAAATTTTTTTTTCGTTTTATTAATTTTATTTCAAATTTCCTATACATACTGTAACCACCAATCTCTATACGTCAGCATGCCCTTAAATTCCTGTACTAATGCTGCTAGTCCAACAATGAGCATATGTCGAGACGACGACATAATTCTCGACCAGACTCAGACGATAAATTGTATATTTTTTTAACGTTCGACAATCCCTCGGAAATTGGAAATTATGTAACAACCGGCGGCAGTAAGTAATGAAAAATGTAAGCAATATTTACGACGTTGGTATTACCAATAAAGAATACGCATTACTTTACCACCCATAACATAACCAACTTTCACCGACAACTGCCGAGCGTAGTGCGTGGGTCTTGACCTGATTACTTCACTGTCTTGCGTTTTTTATTTGCGACTTCAAAGAATACCAGTATATATGATAAGAATCATAAATAAAACTATATTTCATGAGAAATTAAATAACAGATACTCTAATACTCATGCAATATAACCTGTGTTTGTTGTTTTTCAAGTAATCTTAATATACCTGTGCCTGTGATTTAAAGTAACTGCTTTAATCTAAGTAGGTATTTGCAGTGCATTTGTAATGAAATAAAACCCAAAAATAAATTTATACAATTTTTGCCCGGAATAATCTACGAAACGACTGAGTCGATTGTGAACGGAGTTTTCACAGACAAGGAGTGGGTATCGTAAACAGTGCTTTAGGCTACTTTCTTTACGGGGATATTTAGATTTTTACCACAAAAAATTAATAATCTTCAAAGGTATGACGCATAAATATACTTACACTGCATATAAGCTAGAAAAGCTATACTTATCACATCGCCGTATCGAAACGACTGGAGATACATATATAAATGTAACTAAATGAGATGTCTGAGGTACTTTAAGATGGCGAGCCAAATGGGTGAAATGCATTATAACTTGTCTTCTAAACGTTGTTTGTGGCATATTCTTGATTACTTTTATGTTTTTTTGGGGAATAACACCACAATAGAAATAAAACTACGTATATTGCAGGAATACCAAACGTTTCAAAGTCTATTCAGACTTCGTTGTCAATGGCTTTATATTTTCATTTTGCAATCACATCAATAAATATAAAGCCATTGACAACGAAGTCAGAATAGACTTTGAAACGTTTGGTATTCCTGCAATATACGTAGTTTTATTTCTATTGTGGTGTTATTCCCCAAAAAAGCATTATAACTTGTGCCGTATAGTATTTTTCCACATTTTGTGACTATTCTTGTAACACTCTAATAGTTTTCACTCCTAACCTACCCCTTAATGGCAGCGATTGTGCTATGTTAAAACATTATGATAGTAGAATTTAAAAAATAAATACTTGCATTTCCAGAGTTTTTCATCCTTCTTTCACTAATTTTTGTCACCTTAATAATTTTTTAGCATTAAATCACCGCTAATACCAGCGAGTTGGCTAGGTTAAACATTACATATTTTAATGCTCTAAATTATCACCTTTTTTCATTATTTTTTTACCACTTTCATATTTTTTCACCCCAAACTACCCCTCATGGCAGCTAGTCTGCCAGATTAAAAATTAATTTATCATTCGAACAAATTCAATTCTTCGGACACCATATATTTCTGCATACATTTTACTAAGTAATTATGGACTTACCAATTTTTACTCCTAAACCACCCCTGTTGAGTAATAAGACCTTTTCTTTAATGCTATGTGTCCCTTTCTACCTGTTAAGATTTGGGAACTTAGTTGGAATGAACTGCATAAATAATAATTGCTCTGAAAATTTAGAAATTTTAATGTGTCTAATACTTCATTTACATTAACTTTTATACAATATAGGTATATAAACACTTTTGATTTCAATATTGAACGAAAAAACTGGCGTATGTGACAATTTGTTGCAATCTTATCCGAAATGTTTTAATTCTTTTTTGAGATACTCACTCTAGCTATGCTGAATATCGAATTGACATTTTTTTGATGATACATACATACTTGTATTTTGTGTATTCTTAACAACTCCTAACGGTAGCCAGTCTGGGAGCCGAATCTCGAAACTTTTCGACGTAAGTCGTATGAAAATTCACATAAATTCCATATACTTAATACTGTTATACTGCTATCACCCGTAAGCGGAAGGGTCACCGTCACCGACTAAGAGAGACAGCAAATTATACCTTGCTACTGTACCTAAACCGTTTTGCGCAAGCGTTGCCGAGAATCAAACAGAGAGAAAACATAACCCACAACAGAAGAGCCAATTAGGGCATTTTCGAACATGCGCATAAGACCCGAAGTACAGTAAAACGTTATAGACATATATACGTCTGGACTGTGATGTTTGTGCGTACCTCTATACTCTGCTAGCAGTATATCAGTCTTAAGTATATGGTTTAACTCATTTATTAAACCTCATTTATGTCAGTTTTTATAAGACATACGTCCTCAGCCGAGTGGTAGAGCAGTCGAAATGTTTCGATAATCGGGGCCTTCTATGTAAAAAAATAAGCTAACGGAATTCGGAAAATACTTACATTTCTGGATGTAGTTTACTAATTAATTGCCGCCCAAATAATGTCTCTAAGCCATTTTTAGTAACCACAAAACTACCTCTAAATGGTTAAAAAGATTCCAACAAATTAGATGTCCGAGGGGAATTATTATAAAGTAGTCAGAAGTATTAGGTTATTTGCAAATAATTAAAATCTGTGCTTAATAAAATAAGTAGAGTACTGTAGTTAAAATAGTTAATCTACATGTGCAATCTTCAGAACCATGATGGGAGCAGTGCAAGTAACTGAAAGTTCGCTGCGGCAATGTTGCCAATTAACCGTTTTTAGATCTTCCCTACCTAATTTATGGTAGATCTACCGTTTTGATGTTGAAAATGTAGGGAATGTAGAATTCTTTGCAAAAAGAAATAGCTTATAAAACATATGGGCTATCCATTGTAACAAATTTTACTAACTTTGTTAAACCACCTTACAAAACTCTAAATCTACCAAACCCGAATATCTCACCTGCAAAAAAACTGCAAGCGCTTATGGCCACCCTATATAACATTTTTATTCAACATTTTTTGGAACCACCTTGTGTAACTATAACTCTGCTTCACCCTGTGCAACCATCCTGTACATGTTGCTGTTTATTTGTCACCCAATATAACATTTTTTAATTACCTAACTATAATTCTACTCCACCCTATACGCTATATAACAATAGTTTCTATTGATTTTTAAGCCACTTAGTAAAGTATAATTTCCCTCCACCCTATATTTTAACCACCCTTTATATGCAACTTTTGTCTAACATTGTGTTAAACACAATATATAACTATAATTTTGCTTCGCCCCATATTTCAGGTATTCCATATAGCAGGATGCAACTGTTCATGGTCTACCTTATATACAATTTTTTTTTTAACATTTTTTAATCCACCCTGCAAAACTACAATTATAACATTTTTGTACCACTTTGTCTAAATACAAATCCACCAATTTCTAACATATTTCACCCAAACCGCAACTGTTTATGGCCATCCTTTATAATAGTTTTATTCAATATTTTTTTGGAGTGACTTCTACTTTCATCTGCATTTAAACCATTTTGTACAAACTGCTGCCAATTAGTCAACTATTATAACTTATTTGTCTATTAGTTTTTGAAACATCTCATGCACCCATAATTTTATTCCCACCAAGTATTACATTTTTTCTACAACCCTGTATAAATATAAATCGACCAATTCCCAATAAATTTCACCAAAACTTCAACAGCTTATAAGGCACCCTATGTAACAATTTGTAAATACTTAACTACTTATCTCTACTCCTCCCTATATTTCAAATATCCTATCTCTACAACTGATTATGAGCAAGGCTATTTCACAATTTTTTCTAATAATATTTTTTGAACCACAGTATAAAATATAATTTCTCTCCACATTTCATTTAAACCACCCTTCATTTGCAACTTTTTGTAACCTTGTTTGAATCACATTGTGTAACTGCAACTTGACTTCGCCCCATATTTCAGATACGCAACTACTCACTGTATAATTATTATTCTACGCTACCCTATATTTTAACAACCTTGTATATGCAACTACTTTTGGACCACCCAATATAAGATTTTTGAACTGTGTACTTTGAATTCTAGTCCATCCTATATTTTATCTGTCCGGTATATAATATTTTTTAAACCCACCTGTATAGCTGTAATTATACTCTGTTACATATTTCAACCATTCTATATATGCTACTTATGAACTTGTGAACTACTTGTGGATATAAAACAATTTTTAACCACCCTATAAACTATAATTTAACTCCAGCCACAGGTAAACGCTCTTTCAGACCATCATGTGAAGACCATCAGCATCAAGCGTTGTTTATTGTTCAGTAGTAAAATAGTCAAAGAGATCAGTATTGATTTTTTGGACAAGTAGCAGTAACTTTCGTTTTAATTATTCTGTAAATAATTATTTTATTAATATATTATTTTCACAATCTTCCGAAAGTGTGATGTAAAAAAATGACAATCAGCGGATAATAGAGAATATATTAAAGCATGTAGGTTTTATAAGGTTGTTGGTCATCTCTTTTTTATTTTATGAACTCGATTTAAACTGAAAATGACGAAAACTTCTAGATTACAAAGAACAATCCTCCAATTATTAAATCGAATAATTTATCATGAGCGGCCCCAGCCAAAACTGAAGGGCAGCATTTTTCAAAATTATTTATACCTATATTTGATAATATAAATTTTTTATTTCAATAGATTTCTCAATATGACGTGAACAATTTGGAGGGTGGGGTCATGATGCCTACTTCTCCGGTTTCTCCTCAATATTATTTCTTATTGAAAATAGTTTTGACAAACGAACCTCAATAATCTTCACAATTTGATGAAATAGGGTCGAATCTCGACACTGTACGACCACTAGTCCAAATAATTTTGAAAAAGTGTTAAGTCGGATCGTAAATTAAATTTGCAGTATATAGTTGACATCCTAAAGAGTTGTTAAAAATTGTGCATCAAGATTTGGTCATGAAATAACTTTTATCCAAGTGGGTACTGCGTTAGTTCACAATGTAACAATACCAACAACGATTTCGAGCTTTGTTTGAAGCTGTTTACATGTCATAAACATGTTTTTTTTTGCCTAAATCCCTAATAATGGAAAAGTGGAATCATTACTTATAAGCTGTAGTCGAATATAGCATCAGCCAAATGGAGAGGAGTGGACGAAAGCCGGCCAAAGCGTCCTAAGACTCAAGTCGATGAAGACGATGGTAAAATTCAACCCCCATATTCACCAGATCTTACCCCAACAGATTTCTACCTGTTCGCAAAAGATTTGGCTCCGATGATGTGGTAATAGCCGTCATTGAAGCTTATTTTGAGGCAAAAAAAACAAACTTCAAATTATATTACTGTCTGTCTGTTTTTCACAGTCCATTTTCTTCGAAATTACTGGACGAACAAGTAGAAATTTGGTATCTGCACATGGTTTGGTTACCCAATACATAGCGGAAATAAAAGGATTCAGATTCGTCTCAATTTTTTTCAAGGACTTTGTTAATATATCAAATATATATTTTTTTTTAATTCAAAATGTATTAAGGAAAATATATATAAAAAATGACGCATTACCCAAAGTGTACAGAAAAATCTGGGGTCAAATTGGTTTAGAATAATAATAATAAACATTGCACTAAATGTAGGAATATGCGACAGCCAGCCAGCGCTGCACTGACAATAGCTGTCAAGGCACATGGACCATCTAGAATTTTCTTAAGGTGGCTGCACTAGATGAAAATTATGGTAAATTGTAATATTATATTTTTTTCTCAGCAGTTTATTACCTTTTTATTTACATAACTATTGCCTGCCCATATTGGTCTATTTTTCAATTGGTTTATAAGTTAATTGTTACCTGTATACAGTTTACTGATATTAATTAAATAACATTTTTCCACTGACTGGATCCGCCACTGTCAAGACGTTGGAGGGTCCGTCGTTTAAGCCAAATTACAACAGCAGTATTAATACATTTTACAGCACTGACAAAAATCCAAGTAAAGTGCACTTTATAAGCTTGCAAAATATATTTTGCATATCGCTATGGAACTATAGTGGTTAATACGATTCGTTCTGCAAAATATTTCTACATTATTTAAATTGCAATTCAGCAAGATCTACTTAACGTACAATTATCGATCTTCAGCATTATTAATCTCAACGTTATAAGCTATCACTAGGAGGCAGATTAAGGTTCCAGCTGTTGTTACAACCAAATTATGGATCAATCAAAATTTATAAACACTCATTTTGAAGATTTTCTGATTCTTTACAGTTTTTCTATTAACGGCATTATGAACAGATCATTACTTTTTGCACTATAAGCAAAAAACGAAAATACTCCATATTTTTTGGGGTTTTTAAAACTCAAATCTAATTTACTTCTACGAGTTTGCTATTAAAATTATGTCAATTATGACTTATAAACTATTATTTACGTGATAGCTTATGCAGTTTGCTTGTTTATGTCACTTAAAAATCTCTATTGACTGGTGTAACCCTAGACCAGATTAGTCATTTTTCATAATATGAATGCTGCTGCCAAGTGCCTTCATATGTTTCAGCCAACAATATAAAATAATTGCAAGAATTTCATTCGTAATTATATTTGGCTACAATGTAATTTGAAGACTACATATAATAAACTGCTTTGAAATACAAAACAATAACAAATATTCATATTAGTTTACAAGTTTTTATGTTTAAGATAAAATTATAAATTAATGTTTCAAACTTGCGTACTGCTTTCTTTCCATGGTTTTCATGGGCAATAACACATTGAGGAAAAAATGCAATGTATAAAAAAATCATAGATTTCTAAGTCTTATTCTGAAATCTGAATAAAATGTAAATTTGATTTGAAATTGAAATGTGTCAATGTGGTATTATTTCCTAAGAAAACCTTTAAAACAAACTAGAAGAGGCATCAATTAAGCTACAGAAAACAACTTGGGTATTGTAATGTTATTTCCATAGTGTTATAATTAAACATTAAAGTTAGTTATCTAGCCTAGATTTTTTTTAAACATATGTATTTTCAATCTGTGAATTTTTATGTGTTAAATATTTTCATTAGTCCTATATTAATTGTAGTTTTTTTGTCTATAAAATCCTGTTTCAAATGATTGCTTGCATTGTTCTTTTATGTAAGTAAAAATAGTTTTTTAAACTTGAATTAAATATTTTCTTACTTATAACTTTTCGCGTTTTTTTATTAACACAGTCTTCATGGTATAAGTCTCTTTCATCCATTACTTGTTGTATGCCCAGTTTGGGTATCTTTTTTGGTCGCTCTCTGCTTCTATTCATTTTATTCTTTTTTTGACAGATTTCCTTGCTGTAAAAGGAGGAGGTTATCAATTCGTCGGCACGTTTTTCATATGTATACTCAGTGATTATCCAAAAACGACTTGGGCCATTTAGATTATTTAAATGGCATTGCATTAAGAAATACTACAGAAGGGTACCATATAATTTTCTATAACGTGAGATTTACGTTTTTCCAGAAAATCAGAAAAAACAGTAATTAAGGGCCTACGTTTCAGTTCTCTAAAACGGATAAATTAATTTGAATATTTAAAATTTTGTTCTACAAAGAGATTTCCAGCTTTATTCCGTATAATTTCCTATATTGTAAAACACACAAATTTTCATTATAAATATCTACTTTAAATGCAAAATATGCCATGAAAGTATATTGTTTGTAACGGTTTCCTTTTACGGGGCTTAAAGTTGAATGAAATGTATCTAAAAGAAAAATTGTTGTGTGAGTGATTATTTACGGTATAGGGTGGTAGGTGTGTGCATGGAAATTCAAGCAGTAAGCAATGCGCGCAGTTGAAATATAGGGCCCAGTAAAATTACAGTTATACATGTGGGTTCAAAAAAGTAAATGTGATATTGGGTAGTATAAAAGCAGCTGCATATATAGGATGGTTGAAAAATAGGGTGGAATGGAATTACAGTTATACAGGGTGGTTCAAAAAATGTGTTGTACTGGTTGGCACATAAGTATTTGTGTATATTAAGTTGTTGAAATAACAGTGAAGTAAAATTATAGTTATAGAAAGTGGATCAAAACACTTTAAAAACATGTTTAATAAGCAAATGCAATAAAGATATTTGAGTTATAGGGCGGAGGGTTCAAAAAATGTTAGAAGCAGTTGCATTTACAGGATGATTGAAATATAAGGTGACGTGAAATTATATATTATGTTATACAGAGTGGTTAAAAAAATGTTATATAGTGTGGAACATTAGTAGTTGCTTATAATTGACATCAATAGAGTGGAGAGGATTAATACTTATACAGGGCGGACCAGTACACACAAACATATACAGGGTGCTTGCAATATAGGGTGAATTAGAGTTACACTTATAGAAAGTGGTCCAAATAATAAAACAAATAAAAAGTTAAATGATGTGTGGAAAATATACAAAAAAATACAAATTAGAGAGAAAGCGAAAGAGAGAGATAAGAATACGCTAAAATAATCAATTGTACCTTAAATCATATAAAAAAAGAAGAATATGTCAGAAAATAGGGATTGATTGTACACGGTTTCTAAACGGTTTTTATTTTAAGCCAGTTGAAGTCGGTTCTTTTTTAAATATAAATTATTTTGTATGTATTTAGGTATTCATTTTTTGTTTATTGATTTACTGCTCATGTGAAACTCAGGGTTCTAAACCTTTTGTGACCATATATTCAACGATTGTTTTATAAATACCTTTTTGAGTAGGTACTTGGTTGTTGAACTGATATTCCAACTATACGGATCTTTATTTCAGATCAGCCACACACATTTCTGCATCTTCACTAACTTAAGTCAAATGACCTTGGTTAAACTTAATTTTTCATCATAATAGACATTTTCGTTTTGAGTCTTATTAGCAATTAGACATGCCACCCAAGATAAGCGGTAAAGCTGCTAAGTAAGCCCGGGAAGCTCGAAAGGTAGAAGCAAAACTATAGTATTTGCATTTACAAAGTATTGAAACCAGTACATCCTGATACCGGTATTTACAACTCGTCATGAGTACCATGAACACTTTCGCCAACCATATTTTCGAACGGCTGCATCTGAGGCTTCCAGACTGGCACACTACAATAGACGATGGACTATTAGAGTAGGGGAAATTCAAATTGCCTTTCACCTAATATTGCCCGATCGACTCACCAAGCACGCCGTCAGTCAAGGAATAAAAGCTATTTACCAAATACATACCAGCTCAAAAAAGTTTTTTACATGCATCAAAAATGTTCGAGCAAATGCCTGATCGTTGCCGCCAACTTATCGCGTCGACAAAGGAGCGATGAAACGCCGACACATTATCAATAGGTACATTGTTCCGGAACGACAAGTGTTACCAAATATTGATATCAACTTGCGTCACACTCTTCGATGAGGTGTTTTTGTATGGTCTGACAAACAGTAATTAACACTTTAGCTCCCATGTGCATCATATTTGGACACAGTGAGGTTTTCTTGCAACTTGGACACGTTTGAATCGTTATGTACCATCGAGAATCGCAGATATACGCGATTTCCACTGTACAGCAGTAAGGTACGAGTTCCAGTAAACATTACCTATCGATAGGTCAGGGATTCCTAGACATCATAAGGACTAATAATGTGTCACAGCGGAATGCTAAGTAGTAAATGTTTTAAGTGATATGTTGAGCAATCAGTGGGTTTAAGTGAGGATGAAATTTGACAAATTATTGAGGAAAGTGACTTTTTTGATAGTGGAAGTGAGTGTGATGATTCTATTGTAGATTCTAACTATGATGAATCAAGTGAAGGAGAAGGTCGTAATGAATTGCCACAGAAAAAAGGCAACTAGTTTTGATAACATTTAACAAAAAAATATATAGAATCAGAATCGCCGAGGATGCAAATTATAGATCTACAGAGGGCACACAAAAAATATCCATAAACAATGAAAGTGATTTTTATAGTGAAAATCAAACTGATTCAGACGAATTACAGAATACTGAAAGATCTCCTTCAGAGTTGCGAAATCCTCTTGTCATTTGGGGGGATACCGATTCTTCTGCACTGAATAAGTTTGATTTTGATGATAATGCTATGGGTTTTCAAAATATTGATGATATGCAAGAGACTAACCGATATTCTGAACAACTTATGATTGACGGAATTACGAACGAAACAATAAGCAAAAACAATATGATAGCTAAATGGGATTCTACTTCAAGGGACCAAATGAAAGTTTTTGTTGGCTTGTTGGATGGGTTTAGATAAAAAGCCAAGATTTCGAGATTACTGGAGTAAAAATATATGTTATAAGAATGACATCTCTACTTCCTGTGGAATGAGCCGCAACAGATTTGAGTCACTTATGCACTTTTTGCATGTGGCAAATAATGAAAATTTTCCTGAAAATTATAAGCTTTACAAAATAAATCCAGTCATTCATTTCTTAAAGAAAATACAATATTTTTTGTTAAAAATTTGATAATACAACTGGTATATGAGACTATTTAAGATGTTTTATACAAAAAAAATGCCGTGGGTTCCTGGAATATTTTTTGAATAATAACCTGGGAGCTAAAATGTTAAAAAGTGCATATCGGGGAAAATTCAAAAAATGTGGTACAACTAATATGAATAGTAATTGAGAACGACCCCAGACTTGGAGTAAACAGTACATATATTTATAAAGAGGAAGTATCTTGGACCATATTGAAGTCATTTTTGTTTGTAAGGAAGACTCTGTAAATGTACAACAAGTGACCATGACATATTTGGAAAATATGTCATGGTCATTTGTTGCTTTGCTTCCACAGAAATTTCAAATAATGCCAGCTACAGAAAAGGAGTGGAGAGAGAAAACTACATTGAACCGATAGAATAGTCAATGACCTCCTCCAAAATCATTTCGAAATTACGAATGTTATCTACCTTGTTTCTAGATTCCTACTTAGTTTAATAATGTCATCCTGTTTTGATTGCGATTTTTAGGTATTAATCTCATAAATATCTGATTAAACATATTTTAGATGAATGGGACTAGTTTGTATGGATGAAGATATCTATATGTATGGGTTACTATAGGCTGAATAGAATCTCATGAATAATATAACAAATATTTCCGAGAACATGGTGATAATTAGAAATATAAAAAAGTAATGCGGAAGTAAAAGTAACAGACAAAATGAATATGTAAATGTTTCCTTAATATTAATTGATAATAATAAATAACAATAAAAAAGATAAAAAGAGCGGCAGTCATAGAGACTTAACGATGGAAGTGAAAGTTTCTTACGAAACATTTACTCGTTATCTCACTGTCTCTGTTTCTTTTTCATTGTGTCATTCTGAGTAATGGATATAAATTTCAGATGAATAAAAATAATTGCCACTATTTTGTTACGACTCAACTGTTAATAAAAATATGTAAATGTATCTAAGAAAGTAACGTAACATGACGTGTAAGTTCGTTTAAATTTTCAAAATTTATATTTTTTCACATACTGCTGATACAATTCCACATATTTTTAAATTTTTTTAACCACCCTTTATATGTTTCTGTGTATTGCTCACCGAATATAAATTATTTTTCATTAATCCTCTCTACCTTATTGAATGTTTCTATTTTGGTTTCTATTTGGTACTGTTCGACCCATATGTCAACTATAAGCAACTACTTATGTTCCACACTGTATAACATGTTTGTAACCACCCTGTTTAACTATAATTATACTTCACCTTATATTTCACCCATCCTGTTATGCAACTGCTTCTAACAGTTTTTGCCCGCCCTATAACTCAAATATCCTTACTTCATATGCTTATTTAACAATTTTTTTAAAAGTTATTTGTTCCACTTTGTATAACTTCACTCTTATTTCAACCACCTTGTATACGCAACTACTAAAGTGCCACCCAAAACAATATTTTTTGAACCACCCTATATAACTTTAATTCTATTCCACTTTATATACTTTCATGGCATATCTTGACATTTAAGCTAGATATTTATGATGAAAATTTGCCAGTTACATTGATGTTTACCGTTTTTTGAACATATTTTTCCCATTTTCAGAAAAACAGTATGTTTTACATTATCGACAATTATACGGACTCAAGCTGGAACATCTAGAATACAATTTAAAATATTAAAATTGATTGAGCCGTTTTAGAGAAAGCAGTGTAGATTCATTGAAATTGACTGAAGTGTAGTCGCTTGATTACTGGTTTTTCTGATTTTCTGGAAAACCGTAAATCTCACGTTATAGAAAATTATATGGTACATGTCTGGTATTGTAATATTCCTTAATTACAATGCCGTTTAAATGATCAAAATTGCCAAAGCCATTTGTGACTAATCACTGAGCATACATAAAAAAAGATGCCAACGAATTGATAACTGATAATTTTTTCAGGCTTTAATGATCATGCGAAAATCACATCTAATATATTCCAAGATGAATTAAATCTGGATTATTAGAAATACTTCTTCCTCTTCATTCAAAGTTAATGCCAATCCAGACGTATTCGTTATAACAAATAGGTTACGAACCCAATCACATTTTAACAAATTCTTACATATAAGTACTTTTGTTTAAATGAACTTAACTCATAATAAAAATTTCATTTCTACACTCATCTATTTTCATATACAGTGTAGAACAGACAAATAGAATAAATTCGATAACGAATAAAGGAGGGCTTGTAGGAAAAAACGCATTTTGTCAACAAAAAAAATATATATATATATATATTTTATTTATTTTTTAGATTCTTCAGAAAATTCTAGACATAATTCATGTACAATGTCCTACACGTATCTTCACTGTTTCGGAAATATTCAGTGTTTTCAGATTTATTACAAAAATTAACATTAAAATTAGAAAATTATTTTATTTCACAAACTCGCTACATTACACTAAAAACCTAATAAGTAATACCGATTATTTCTTAGTAATATATAAAAAATAACAAAAAAACATTAAATTCAGTGTAGAAAATGTTCAAAATGCTCGCCACAAACGTCTTGGCAATATGCTAATCTGGTATAGAAATGTCTTCTTACGTTACTCAACATCTCAGGCGTGACCGATCTATTCGCAAGCGTGATTCATCTTTTTAGGTAATCTAAGTTCAGGGGTTTAGTTTTGTATACAGTACTCTTGACATATCCCCACAAAAAGTAGTTCTATGGAGTCAAATCAGGAGATCGTGCTGGCCACTCTATCGATCCGCACCTCCCAATCAACCGATTTGGAAAAATTTGGTTCAGGTACTGCCGGACACTGATTCCGTAATGTGGTGGTGCTCCATCTTGATGAAACCATATTGTATTGGCAGGAAATATTTATCTCCATTCAAGTTGCCATCAATAATTAACATTAAAAATAGAATATTCTTTTATTTCACAAATTCGCTACATTACACTAAAAACCTAATAAGTAATACTGATTATTTCTTAATAATATATAAAAAATAACAAAAGAACATTAAATTCAGTGTAGAAAATGTTCAAAATGCTGGCCACGAACGTCTTGGCAACATGCTAATCTGGTATAGAAATGTCTTCTTACGTTACTCAACATCTCAGGCGTGACCGATCTAATCGCAAGCGTGATTCATCTTTTTAGGTAATCTAAGTTCAGGGGTTTAGTTTTATATACAGTACTTTGACATATCCCCACAAAAACTAGTTATGTAGTTATATGGCGCCAAATAAGAAGAAGGTGCAATCGGCAAGCGGTAGGCGTGGCCACTGAGCGCCAAGGGCCAGTCACAGGCAGTCGTTCACGGTGCCAACCGATAGGCGCCGAGCCGCGACTTTCTTTTGAATGAAGACCATTGTATCGCTTCTACTTCTGTAGAATTTAATCGTATCTGGTTACCGACAATTAAGGAAGAAATTATCCGGATAGTTCATAAGGTTTTTCCTAGGTTTTCCTTTATGACGTTAATGGGATCACTGAAACAATAGAATTCTTTAATCGCATTCTTCTAATTTGAAAGCTGTTTAACTATAATACATGATCTTCAGAATTTTTTGTGCTACCTGTATATCTAAAAACAACAAATTTTCTAATGTCGGTTTAAATGTCATAAATCAAATTTTCATTTTGCAATTTACATCAATAAATATAAAACCATTGACAACGAAGTCAGAATAGACTTTGAAACGTTTGGTTTTCCATCAATATACGTCGTTTTATTTCGATTGTGGTGTTATTGCCCAAAAAAAAAAACATAAAAATAATTAGGAATATGCCACAAACAACGTTTAGAGACAAATAAAAAAGAGACCTACGATATGATTTCCAAATTCCTACCCAGACATTAACTTTTTCTGGATATTGCGTATGTTTCTCTATCATTCAGTGAGGATATTCATTAGATCAATAGCGGCAATTTTGACGATTAAGATGACCGTGAAGTATAAATGTGCTCTCATCAGAAAACAAAACATCTTCTAATTGGATCACATTGTTATCTAACCTTACCATCATTTGTTCAGAGAAATACGGCATCATTTTATAGGGATGCATTTTACTTTCCTTTCATACTCGAAAAATTGATGTGTGGCTCACGTTGGACAGTGGGGCTACTTTTCGACCAGAATTATGTTGGTTTTCTTGAAACTCAAGCATAATATCCAATTTCGTATTATCACTTAGAACATTGGCAGCTACTTTTTTATCTGTCTTACATGACCAAGCTGGCGAAACTGCTTTTCTATTTTACAAATTGTTCCTTGGGATACATGCGGCAAATTTGGAAATTTTCCGTGAAATAAGCGAGAAACTTCCATTTGTGTCCGTGTATTATCGCCATAAACAATTATTTATAGATTATTAATTTTATAGAAATTATTTTGTGCATTTCTGTTAAACCATTTGAACCATTTTTCTGATATATTATTACGTACAGTTAACGAAATTCAAACAACCATAGCACTGACACTGATCACCACTGTCCACGCAGGCAGACAACAAGATGCTAAGGCTATGAGTTTTGACGAAAATAAATAAAACTGTTTTTTTTTTCAAATCAGTAAAAATGAACGCAGGAATCGCTTGGCTTACTATCTCAATATAAAGAGGTAAATGGGAATTGAGTATTGAGTGTAATGTAGCGAATTTGTGAAATAAAATAATTTTCTTTTTTTAATATTAATTTTTGTATTAAATCTGAAAACACTTAATATTTCCGAAACAGTTGAGTTGAAGATATGTGTGGGACTTGTACATGAATTATACCTAGAATTTTCTGGAGAATCAAAAAATAAATAATATACACTGACTTGCATTTAAAATAAGAAAGGCACACTCTATATTTTTTTGTTGAAAAAATGCGCATTTAAAAATACAAATCGAAGTCTCCAAGCGTTTCCCCCTACAAGCCCTCTATTATTCGTTATCGAATTTATTCCATTTG
Source organism: Octodonta nipae (assembly GCA_034190945.1). Classification (NCBI taxonomy): domain Eukaryota; kingdom Metazoa; phylum Arthropoda; class Insecta; order Coleoptera; family Chrysomelidae; genus Octodonta; species Octodonta nipae. Next base: position 55,789,960 of record CM067218.1, on the reverse strand, counting down.
GCTGTTCCACACTGTATGTTAGTATAGGCCTCCGTTCAAAAGTTAATCCCAAACAACAAATTAAGGCAATGAAAATAGTATATTATGGAATACTAGAAACAAGAAATATATACTTGCAATATAAAGAAGGTATTACTTAATTAACAGTATTGACACACTGTAGAACACACTCAAAAATACTTGCAATAATTAAGAGAACTATAGAGGCAACAATAACTGTTCACTGATAAAACATGAATTTCTGATGCCAACACTGATATGCATGGTATGCCTAAACTGATTTCAAATTAAAATAATCGTTAAGCATAAGAAGGAGTCCCCTTCATTGATAGATATTAGACATTGTCTTCAGCTTCAGAACAAAGAAATTTTAATTTGATTAAGAAACAAAATGAATATAATTAATATTTTAATATGATATGACTCACACATTGTGACTAAGTTATCTTTATTATAAAAATATAATGTTTGAGTCGAAGTATAATTTAAACATGATGGCTTTCCCTAGTAGATTAACAGTTTTAAATTAATATTGTCATAAAACCCCCCATTTAATTACTTTGCTAAGATTAAAAGACGTTCGTAATCCATAATTATGAAAAAAAGTTTATCATCGTGCACCCCTTTAATATTGTAAATGCAAAGAAATCTGGGATTTTTTGAGGCAAGTGGTCTAGTCCGTCCTCTCCTCAGTATTCCACATTGCAAACCAGTTCGCAAGTTGGCGTGTCGCCTTTCCATTTAGCTGAAGAAAAGATAATATGAGTAAGGATAGAGAAGAAATAGTCCCCTGTCGTCATCAACTGGCCGTTATGATGGTCCAGAAGAAAAATGATCATTCTCTTCAGTGGCGTTCATTTAATAGGGCTTCCTTTTAAGTTTATTCACGAATTTCAAATAATGTTTCATAAAATACTGTTACGAAAATTTTAAAGAAAATGATATGCCACAAATCAAGAGTAATATCAGTGAAAACTCACAAAATGTAAAATTACAAAATTAATCGAAAATGTTTAGAAATGTCACTAAAATTAGAATCTTGTTTTCATTATGATCAAATGAAACTCATCTTCTAAAATCGTTTTTTTTTTCATTTGTTAATCTTTGTAACTCGAGAACAATAAGAACTAACAATGAAAATTAGACAAAGGCAAACATATTGAACGAAATGTAATGCAATATAAATGTTAACCTATTTAAGTTTTGTTTTCATCTTTATCTAAAATATGACAGCAAATAATGAACAGAAAACTAGCTGTTCCAGTATGGATTCCGCTATGTTTATGTCTCTGGGTTGTGTAGATAGAGATATTTCATGAGCGGATAAAGCAATGATAGTTTTTTTACGAAGCAATGAAGGTGTTGACATTCATGAGTCTTTATAAACATTTAAAGTACTCCTTCGGTATGATTTCTGTAGTTTTCATTGCTGTGGTGTTGATTTAAGGTGCTTAATTATACTTAATTTAAGAGTCGAATATAAATATAAATTATTTAAAAAGCCTATCTGATTATGACATTTATTGAACTATTTCTTTAAGATAATGAAGACTCTATAACTTCATTTGATATCTGAAGTTTATTTTTTACTTGTGTTTGTAGGCCACTTTAACGGCCTTTTGACAAGTAAAAAACTTAAATAAATGGACATCCCAGTAGAAGGTATAAAACACTGATGCAACAGGCAACGGAAAACGCGAAATGAATAGGAGATTTAACCATTCGCGATCGATACTTATATAACCATTTAAAGAAAATAGTAATCAGTTTCTGAAAATAAGAAAATACTCTGGCGTTGTCGACCATTTGTTTATCCAGAAAAAAAAAAGAAAAATTATTGAAACATTAGTTGGGAATTTAAAAGTGATTTTATGGATTGCAGGATGTTAGAAATGGAGGTAATCTAAAATATAGACCTATAAAATTGTTCAATTCAACTGGTAAGAGGCAGATTATAACAGGAAACAGAAGAAATTTGAGGTATATCCAAGAATCGATTCGGGTTAGCAACAGAAGGGAATGAGACCATTAAGTGACAGCAGCTATAAGTAGTCAGCTTTAGTGACTAGTCAAAAATAAAAATACATTTAATACGACCAACTGAGAAATAATAGTTAACAGGATACAGCCTTTGTGCATAAATAAATACTTCATACACTTGATGGACATCTTTCTGTTTGAAAGGGAGAATACGAATGGTTCCTACAGCAAGAAACTAAAGCAGGGCGTACCACAGGGCTCGGTCTTAGGCGGAATACTCTGTATGACCCGGTGATCTATCTGCCGACAATGGGTGAAGTGATAGCCTAAGCTCCCTTGTAATAGGGATAAGCCCAAAATAGAATGAAAATTAAAATATGTCTTTAGAGAATATATGGAGTGGTTAACGAAAAACAGATTATGTCACCAGAAAAGGCGCTAGGTTTAATTCTGAGAGGCCCTCTGGTTAGGGCGGACTTTACATTTAGATGAGATAGGAATGAAATATTCCCCTCCAAACATATAGGGATTATTTTTGATCACAGGATGATATTTAATTATCACATCAGATCCATAACTTGAAAACCGGAGAAGCTGGTGACGCCAGAGTTCTTCCGAATGTGAATAGACCTGGAGGGGAATATTACATGACGTTATGAAGGCGGTGTTTACGGACGGTCTACCTATTTTGCATAATCTGATAAAGATTAAAATGAATAAGATTATCATGAGAGTATGTATAGGCAACTGTTAATTAGGGTGGCCACTAGATATAAAGCAGTATCAGGGAAGTGCTCTGCATTATTACAGGTGAGGTTCCTACAGAGATGTTACTTAAGGAGAGAAGAAGGCGATAGATACGTTTCCTCCCTATCGCATCTGTCGTCCAAAGTCTCTTCATTCTGTGCAGGTAAACTTTAAACGATCCTTGAACAATAACTGTGATAATTGATAATTCAGGCTCCTAAAGGGAAAGAGTACCCATTTCGTTAACATTTCTTGTTAATGTTTTTCTCCATTGTCCTTTTTACTTGTTTTTGATCTACTTCCTTTCGCACTTCTCCTTGGTCTTTTTCTTCTCCCCATATATTCATGTAGCCTTCTTCTCTCCTTAAGTAACATCTCTGTAGGAACCTCGCCTGTAATAATGCGGAGCAATTCCCTGATACTGCTTTATATGAAATGGCCACAACAATTTACAGTTGCCTGTACATACTCTCATGATCATCTTATTCATTTTAATCTTTATCAGGTTATGCAAAATGGGTAGACCATACATAAATACCGCCATCAGAACGTCACATAATATTGTCCTCCAGGTCTGTTTACATTCGGAAGAACTCCACTTTTTAAGTTATGGATCTGATGTGATAATTAAATATCACCCTGTGTTGGGAGGGGGATATTTCATTCCTGTCCCATCTCAAGTCTGGTATAATTAAACGAAATGCACTAAGTATTCTATAAATCGGTAACAATTGCAGTAACAGGTAAATTTGTGTTTTTAAAACGAGGTATCAAAATTCTTATGTTAGCCTAATGATTTTACTGTTGTTCTTTATTGAACAAGCTGTCATCTTGGCCACCTTTCTATTTATATCAAGCTTTAAACTGTGTTTTAGTTAAAATTTAGTTGCATAATTTTAAGTTTCCTATTTTTTTCATCTATCTATCGGTGTGGGAGGAGTTGTCTGGAATATGAAAAATCAGTATATCCCCTTTTCGCTTCTTTTATAAAATCCTAAGTACATTTTTATTTTTTTTGTCGGGCATGAAGTTTAGGAGTTATATAATCTTTCCCTAGTATGTGTTTAAATTATTTGTATAGTGCATTTTCTGGTAGTTCTGTTAGTTCTTGAATTTATTTGTTTAAAAATGTCACCATCATCAAAAATTAAAACCTTTCATCTTTGCTGTAATACATTTCAGCCAATATACAAGTAATAAAGTATACCTAGTATATACATTTATTGACAACGACTCCAGATTTGGAGTTGAAACGTCCCTACAATATACAAATGTATAGTAAGTAGATAATATACAATACAGGTAATTGTAGTCAGAACGACTAGATGATCATATTGTCGAGATTTCTTTCTCTCAGAGGAGGAGGATTTTCTGTAAACTGTCTCACCCAGATAACAATTAGATACAAGAGCACTTGGTGCGAAAAGGCTTTATTCGTTATTATAATTATAAGTGAATAATAAGTTTGAATATTGGGAGTTTGTTTTTAAGTTGTTTCTGGGTCATCGCCCATTTCACTGATTTTGATCTTTCTTGTAAATGGTTATATTTTTATTATCTGTAGAAAAGCCTGAATTCTTTGAACTATTATCAACCAAGTAGGAAAATTAAATATCATTTTCAATCTCTATATTACTGTACTCTCCTTAAAGCAACAGTAACATGTGCCAAAAGCATTAACCATCTTTGCGGCGACATTTTAATTATTAAAAAAGCTGTCCCCAAATTTCTTCATTATTTTTAGAAAATAATAAAAATAATCATCCTACGGAAATTAATATTAACAATACAAATATAGGAAATCGTTGTTTCTCGAAAAATTATAAGGGAATTGATATCAAAGTTTTTAAAATCTGGGTCAGTTCAAAATGAATGTCGTTCTGTTCGGAAAATCAAAAAATACACTTTTACTGAAATTGATGAAAATTCTATTTTGCCAACGGCCGGTATCGCTGAAAACCAAGGTAGACCAATTTTTCCCAAGTGATTGAGCTGGAATTTTGGACAAACATTTGGTTTGGATGACAATATTAGGTACTAAAATGACATGGCTTAACTCCGCTGAAGGTAGGTTTTAGTTAAATAAACACATGAGCCCCAGAGCCTTGGATCCACCAATGGATGGGTACATCACAGACACTCAATTGAGTTGCCGTAATTAGATCTTTTTTGATTTTTTTGTATGCATATTTGAAATCGAAAATCTTTGAAACCAAGCTAAATGACATAAGGCCAATAAAACCCGCAGAAAGTAATAATAAAAAGGCCTTATTAGTTAACTAAAAAATTGTCTTTAGTATTCAAATGGCCATAATTTCTAGAAGAATTTAAATGATTTCAAAATATTTTAAGGCGTATTATGCTCTGAAATACTTCTCTGCCAGTCTGTTTACAAACAATGAATATTTTGACATTTTAATGCAACTGATATGTTAGTGTTACCAAAATTACTTTAAGAGTAGTAAATATGCTGTATTTCATATAACCAAATTTTCTTTTTGATCTCCAATAGTTTAAATACTGATCGAAAGGGATCGTCACCATAAAATAAAAGCTTTAGTTTCTTACGTATTCAATCGGAGCAGTAGATATTTTTAATTCTTGTAATTTTATGACTCACAAATTCTCCAAAAATAGTTTCTCACATTTCTTTAAAGGTATCAGGTTGTTCGGTAATGCATTAAATGAAAGATGTTAAAGTTATGTAATATATTATTCTTTAAAAAACGATGACCAGCTAAATTTTTGGAATATGATTTCGCAACATAAATAAAAACCAATACAGTGAAAAATATAAAATTTAATGGTAAATAATTATTGAACAATTTTACAAATCCTACACTATTACATATGCAACGCCACTGTCCCATCTCTTTGTCTGCCAGGCACCTCGCGATTACATTTGGCAAGTGCAAGTTCGGCAAGGAGGGAAATTTGCAAGTCCCACAGCTGGCAATCCAACTCATGTTCTGTGTGTGGTTTAGATGCATGATGCAGCATCCTTTTCTATCGTGACTATAAACCTCTTTATCTTATACACGGAGTATGTTGTATTATTCTTACAGATAGATGTTCTTTTAAAGGGAAAGATTCTCAGCGTACATTTATTATTATTTTTTATAGAGCTTAATAGCATGTTTTATACATTTTAAATGAATTAGTTTTAAAACTATAGAAGCACATTTTAGCAACTTTATTTCATAATTTAATAATTTTAATATTTTTTTGAAATGCTAAGTCATGTTTTTATAGTTTTAAAAATAAATTCATTGTGAATATGGAAGAATGGATGAATTTTCTTTCTTCATAGAATGAAGTCTTGCTAAAGGAAAAAAAAACTTTTTATACAAAAATGGGGTTGAGTATATTTTATGGGTATGGACAACAAATATTTTAAAAAAAGTTTTATATTAAATTTTTGCTCATTTTTTTAAAGATGATTTTAATTGATCCCAAAATATGCTGAAATTTTCAAAAAATTAATAATATACATTACATATTGGACAGTGTTTGTAGCAAGTCAAAAATAGAATGTTGTCTTAGTGAAAAATCACAATCAAAATAATTCAAATACAAAATACGTGTTAAAAATGAGAATAGAATAACTATTAAAATTAGTCACCAAAATTCGTTGAGCACATTCCGTGATTCATGTAATCACCAACTGAATACAATTAACTTTTCATTGACTTAGTCGATGGAAAACGGTTTATTTGAATATTTCCCGCTTTTCTTATAATACTCATGTACGTTAGACTCTTTAGGCAAAAATTGATATTCTTGTGTATCTCAAGGAGAACATGAAACAAAGAAAGGTAAGCCAATGTCAAGATCCGGAATCTATGAAATAATGGTTGATATGGCTCACAAAAGAAAAGTTTTAGCTAATATTCTCACTGCTTTTTTGTAACTTGAATATCATAACACCATTTGATGAATTTCCCCAGATCATAATTCCATAACTACTGTGGGACTGAAACAGCAAGAAATATGCAGTTTTTAAAGTATTATAGTTTGTAATATTTTGTAAGTGAAGTAGAAATAGTAAAATTAACAATCTAAATTTTATGTGATCTATATGAACATTCTAAGATAAGTATTTATGCTACCTGAATCAGTATTAGAAGTGGTTGAAAAAATAAAACTTTTTCCTTGTTAAGTTTTAGTTTATTAGTATTGAACCATTTTTCAGATTTTGCTTTTATATCCTCCGAGAGTTTAACGAGGTTAGTTAAATTTGTGTCAGAATACACAAAGCTCGTATTATCTACGCAGATATCACCGACTTATATGGATGATGAATAAAATTAGGCAAATCATTGATGTAAATAATGAAAAGTATAGGTCCAAGGAAACTTGAGAAACGCGTATAGATTTAAATTCAGATGTAGAATCATTATAAATGTCGACTTGAAAGCGATTTGTCAAGTAAGTTTTAAATATGAAGAAAGAAGATCATCTAACTTCGTAGTACTTAAGTTTTGTTAGTAAAATATTACAATAGATTCCGTAAGTTCAAGTCATAACTGTGCACACTCACTTTCAATGTCTTTATTTTTAACTAAAATAAACAAATAATCCACTGTTTACAAAATAATAACACTACAACTGGCTTCTGATTTCTGATCTCGATGATTATTTCTTTGTTGTCGGAGCTTCTTCAGTATCGAAATTTCCCGTCGACCTTATGTTCCTTTCTTGTTCTTATCGAAACCATTTATTTTGAAGTTTTTTTTCTTGTGGCGTAAATGAATTTTATAACGAAATTATGAGAGTCACAGTCAAAAATCTTGTAAAGATCACACAACTTAATCGCTGTATGGATAAGTTTCTCAAGACCCTCAACCACTCCACTCACAACTGCTTCTGTTATTGAAAGTTTTTTCCTAAAACCAAACTGGGACTTATTTAAAAAGTTATTTTCTTCAAAATAAGAAACTGAACGATGGTTGACAATTCTACTGAAAGTAGATGTAATTAACATTGGCTGGTAGTTGTTTACTCAAGCAGTACCACCTTTCTTATGTAAAGACTTCAAGAAAACCCCATAAGTAAAGATGGAGTTTATTAGGTTGGTGAATGGTTTTAATATTATAACGTCTCCTTAATAATTTTACTAAATTCTAGTCTCGAGTTTAAAATTGAATAAGCAATTAGTAATGAAATTATTATTATTTTTTAGATTTAGATTACATAGTACGAAAATATAGAATTCTACTTGAACTGCACCAAAAGTTACCATTTTTGTTTTTAAATTGATGCAAAGAAGAAGAGCGTTTCGAATTATTTTTGAGAATTGATTACAGAAATAATATATGAATATTTAATTACTTCATAAGTTGCTGAATTTTAGAGATGTCCGGGGATAAAACTGTATTTCATCTAAAAGTCCGAAGTTTTAGAAGGTTTTGTCCGGCTTTGGCAATCATTCACAATAACTCCTGTCATTATTGGGAAAACTGTGAAACCTTTGGTGTTTCAGAGCCGTATAAACACAAAGTTTTGTACCCTAACACCAAACCTTTCTTTTTTCACTCAACGCACGTCATTATTATCAACAAAAAGGGTTGTTTAACCTCATGTACCATAATGTATTTTAAAGTGAATATCATGTTATTATGTCTAATATTACTGTAACATACTAAAGAGAACTTTTTTAACAAAAAATATATATTTGTTGAAAAACAAGTTTTTATTTCGTTAAAAAAGTAAAGAATGAAAGTTTATTCGAAAAGTAATACATCAATATCTCCATTCTGCTTTACTAGTCGACAACAAAGTCCATTCTTCTCTGAGAAACTTATTGCATAAATAGTTTACATATTCTTAAATGTTAAACATTTCTTTTGATAAAATTTTCTCTCTCTCTCTCTCTCTCTCTGTCTCTCTTTCCTCTTTCTCTCTCTCTTTTTCTCATTTTAAAATCTCACACTATTTAAAATGAATAAATGCTACTGATTTATAATATTTAGTTATGAAAAAATTACCTATACTACAAGTTTGAAAAGTAGAAGGAACTTTATTGCCAGTTAAAGGAGATAATGAAGAAAATGGCATGTATTCCCCTAGAATATTCATTTTCAAGTTCTAGGTGTTTTTTTACGTCACTCTAAAAACATCTGATCACGAAAACTCTTGTGTGTGTTCGTCTGTTCCAATCTTGAACGACTCTATTGAACGAAAATTGTTGAAATACAGTAAAAACATCCCTTTTGATGACCCATTACGAGCGCTTAGCAAATATAAACGAATTCTGGCTTTGGACGCAGAAAAATCGACCATTCCTCCCAACTCAGAGACTATTCTGCACAATTAAAAAAGGAACATGTAGAACTTCACACAAATTATTATAGTATCAATATGGAGGAGGGGGGTAAATTAGAAAATTAAATGGAAAATAATAAATGATTTCTTTTAAAGGGCATCATGTAATTCATCATCAGAAATCAAATATCAAAATGTTGTCATTTTAAAATACATTTTAAGGAAAATATACAAAAAACGACCTATCCCCTCCTTATCTTCAAAACTAATGAGCTGGAGTTTTGGAAATAAGCGAATATATTGCTTCACCAACAAGAACTAGATTATACCTATTAGCTTGATTTTGACCAAGATGTAAATAAATTTACCTTATGAGGACTTCCTCCTATCTCCCCCAAGATTTTCGACCGAGCTTGACAATAAGTCATGCAAATATAAAGTCCTGTTTTTTAGTTTTAACAATCTTGTTTATTATTGTTAATATAGACTTCAAACTATTCTTAGTACATTTCTATTATTAATTTAAGAATAATTCCAGTACTACGCTGTCAAATTTCTAATTATGTTAATAAAGTACGGCAGAACTACTTAATTACTTATAAGTATGTTTTAATTATTGTGTTAACAAATGAGATCCGCACACTCAGCCTCTCTGGTTCGGTATGTGGAAAATTTTACCGAAACAAAATAAATAAAATTGGCTTTAGTAGACAATGAGTAAAAAAAATCGGCCTTGAACCACTGGGTCGGTCAACGAATCCCTGTATGCATTCATTGTGAGCGAAACTGTTTTAGGTTTCGTTATCGAAAATATGGTGGTTTGACTGGGGAGTGCTGTGTCACTCGATATATTCAGTGGCTCTGATTAATCTGATTCCCTGCCAAATACTTTGCAGTTCAAATAAATTTCATTTATTTACAGGTAAATTTACAAACGAAAATATTAAGTTTTTGAATTAATAGATTTACAGTTTCATTATGAAATTTGTCTCATATTTTTAATGTTATTTAACATAAGAGAGGTAAAACTAGTTTTTATCCCATATCTAGTCCAGCTTGTAAGCTGCTTAAGAAGTTTTTAAACCACCCCCGTCCTATAAACTTTTACACATTTAAATACAATTTATAATTCAAAAAATATATGTAACTTTTTTCATCGATATCATTTGAACTATATAAAAATTCAATAAACTGCACAACATTTAGAAAAACATACTCTTAAGTAAGAATATATTTTTTAATTAACGATTGAAAATTACACAAAAACTAGGTAGGTATAATTTAACTACAGATTTGTTGTTTGTATTATATCTTACCCCGTGATTTCAAGGCAACTTATTAATTATTTATAATCCGTATTTTCTTTGTTCATTCTTTAAACAAAACATTAAAGAAATTTACTCAAAATTGCCATTCTGGGCGATGTGGTATTTTTTTATTTTTAGTGTAATTAATCTGTTAGTTTAATAAACAATTTGTTAAAAAGAATCAACAATCACCAATGCTTATATATTTTTTATGTAAACAGACTCTGTATTAATTATAAGAAAACAAAACTTTATATTTCATAAGGTTTCGTTCAGATAATGGAAAAACAAAAAAAATATCACAAACAAGAAAATAATTTTTCAGATTTTTTTTAAAATATGCTTTCTAATAAATGAGAAGCCAACAAATCAAAAACGTATAATCAATTTATTTACTTTAAATAGTATTAAAAATTAATTTAATTTTAATAAAAAATATTTCCACTCTTTTTTATTTTAATTTGTAAATAGGATGCCAAGCTATTTCATGTAATATCTCACATTTACAAAGGTCGTTATAGTTTTTTTCTATATGATAATTACATTCATAGACGGTTTCGAGGTAATTACCACAATTCTACAAAAATATTTGTACTCATATTTTATTACAGCAAATGATTTAAGGTTGTTTTCTGAAGGATACTTGTGGCATCTTTTTCAATGTCTAAGTGTTTATTGGGAAATAACACCACACTTTAAAGGAAATTGCTGTATATTTCAAACGTTTCGGGGTCTAGATCAGACCCCGTTGTCAATGGCTAAGAAACTACGGATTAAAAAGGTACAATTCCAAGATGTAAATTTAAATATTTGACAATGTTTATTATTTGATTTTTGACGTAACTAAGAGAATTTTATTTGTAATATACCTACCCTGTATATTTCTAAAGATCATATAATCATAAAGTTCCTTTCAAATTGGAAGAATTTGAAAGGGAGATCTTCAGAACTTTATGTGGCGCTCCTAGGTGCGACTTTCTTATAAGATAGTGCATTCGCCAAAAATGCGACCAAAGAACTTTGTTGATTCAGTGATCCCATTAAAATCATAAGGGAAAACCTAGGGAAAACCTTATGAACTATCCCGATATTGGGTTGTTCACAAGGACATGACCATTAGCAATTTCTTCCTTAATCATCCGCAACCAGGAACGACTGAATTCTACGGAGGTAGTAGCGATACAATCGTTTTCATTTAACAAAATTAAAGCAGACTCTTTTAGTTTTCTTTTGGTGTTGTGTTCTTCTTTGTGTAATATAACTGAATTTTGAAACTGTATTTTATGACCAAGGTCCCAAGCATGTTCACAAATTTTGGATTTTTCAAATTGTCGTTTTTTTATGTAATTTTTGTGTTCGTTTATGCGAACATTCAGAGGTCTAGAGGTTTCTCCAATATAGAATTTATTACATTCACACGGGATTTTATAAATGCAATTTTTTGTATTTTGAGTTGTGTTATTTGGTTTGGTTTTTGATATAATTGATTTTAATGTATTTCTTGTTTTAAATGATGTTTTGATATTATATCTGTTTCCCACTCTTTTTAGTCTTTCTGATAGACCCTGTATGTATGGTATAGTTATTGTATTAATGTGATTATCTTGGGAGTCAGTCTTGCTTGGTGAAGTTTGATGTTGGTTGTTAGGGATTGTTTGGTATTCCATTTTGTTTAACTCGTTATTAATAAATTTATTTGGGTAATGATTGGCAGAAAGTATATTTTTTATAAACGTTTTTTCTTCATTGAATTTATTGATATTAGAACAGTTGGTTTTTGCTCTGTCATACAGAGATTTAATGATACCTCTTTTTACTGAACTTGGATGATTAGACTTAAAGTTGAGATACCTGTTAGTATGAGTTGGTTTTCTGTAAACTTCTGTTTCAAATGTCGATTGTGTTTTGGTTATTAAAATGTATAAGAATGGTAATTTGTTATTCTGTTCAAGCTCGAGTGTAAACTGAATATTTGGTTCTGTGTTGTTTATGTCGTTAAGTAATGCATGTAAATCCTCAAGATTATGTTCCCAAATAACGAATATGTCATCAACATAACGCCACCAAACCAAAGGTTTAATCTGTTTTGAGAAAATTGTTTGTTCTTCAAATTTTTCCATAAAAATGTTGCTTATAGTGGGAGACAAACAGGAAGCCATTGCCATGCCAAAATCTTGTTGGTAGAAGTCATCATTAAGTTGAAAATATGTTGTCTTTGTACAAAATGTTAGTAGTTCCATTATTGTATTAATGGACAATTGAGTACGTTGATTTAGTAAAGAATCTTGTTCTAATCGTTCTTTTACTATGGGAAGTGTTTTGATGACCGAAACATTATTGTATAGATTCACAATGTCAAAACTTGCTATTGTGAAAGTATTTTTCTATTGTACATGTGATAATTTTTCTAAGAAATGTGCGCTGTTTTTAAGATGAGAATTAGACTTACCAGTAAGTGGTGAAATAATTGTTAAAAGGAATTTTGAGAGCTCACTGCATGGAGAATTTATGGAGCTGACAATTGGTCTTAATGGAATGTTGGGTTTATGAATTTTAGGTAACCCGTATAAATGTGGCGGTTTAGAATACTGTGGAGTAAGATGTTTACGTTGTTGTTCTGTAAATTCATGTTTGTGATTGTAAAGTAAGCGGTATATTTTGTTTTCTATAGAAATTGTTGGATCTTTGTTTAATTTTGTATATTGTCCTTGGTTTATTATATTTTCAATTTAGGATTCGTAGTCAATTTTATTTAAAATAACCGTAGCATTGCCTTTATCTGCAGGTAAAATCTTAATAGTGCTGTCATTTTTTAAAACTTTAATTGAATGTAATTCATTTTTCGAAAGGTTATTTATTGTATGCATAGGTTTTTCTAGTTCAATTTTTGCTCTTATTCGATACTCTTGAGCTTCACTATTGTTTAATTTGTTTGCAGTTTGTTGTATAGCACTGATGATATCAAATGTTGGAATAGTTTTTGGGGAAATTGCAAAATTAAGGCCCTTTTGTAGAATTGAGGTTTCAGAAGCGTTTAACTGTTTGTCTGAAAAATTTTTACATAATATTTCGGCATATTTTTATCGGAAAGAAGTTGATTAAATTTACGTAAATGTGTTTGTTTTTGAGACCTGAAATCACTGTTGTAACTTATAAGAGTACTATTTTTAATTCTGTTAAATTCATTCTCTGGTATTCGATAAGCAAGAAAGTTCTGTACATACCCAATATCTTTTTCTAATTTAAACTTATTGTAACGATGAAATTGTATGCGGTCTCTAATAGCAGCGAAGCTTGCTCGTTCCAATATGGTATGAATTCTTCTGCCTACGTACGATTGACGAAATCTTAATCCTTTGGGAATAATTCTCATCTCCCGACATCTGCACAAGAATGTCAAGCTATTCTTGGTTCGTGCAAGCTTCGTATACAATTCCTCTAAGTCCCTAAACGCTTTGGATACTGCAGTCCTATGGCTGATTTCTAGTTGTTTTCTGAAGGTTATTTTAAATAAAATTGACTACGAATCCAAAATTCAAAACATAATAAACCAAGGACAATATACAAAATTAAACAAAGATCCAACAACTTCTATAGAAAACAAAATATACAGCTTACTTTACAATCACAAACATGAATTTACAGAACAACAACGTAAACATCTTACTCCACACTATTCTAAACCGCCCCATTTATACGGGTTATCTAAAATTCATAAACCCAACATTCCATTAAGACCAATTGTCAGCTCCATAAATTTTCCATGCAGTGAGCTCTCAAAATTCCTTTTAACAATTATTTCACCACTTACTGGTAAGTCTAATTCTCATCTTAAAAACAGCGCACATTTCTTAGAAAAATTATCACATGTACAATATAAAAATACTTTCACACTAGCAAGTTTTGACATTGTGAATCTATACAATAATGTTCCGGTCATCAAAACTCTTCCCATAGTAAAAGAACGATTAGAACAAGATTCTTTACTAAATCAACGTACTCAATTGTCCATTAATACAATAATGGAACTACTAACATTTTGTACAAAGACAACATATTTTCAACTTAATGATGACTTCTACCAACAAGATTTTGGCATGGCAATGGCTTCCTGTTTGTCTCCCACTTTAAGCAACATTTTTATGGAAAAATTTGAAGAACAAACAATTTTCTCAAAACAGATGAAACCTTTGGTTTGGTGGCGTTATGTTGATGACATATTCGTTATTTGGGAACATAATCTTGAGGATTTACATGCATTACTTAACGACATAAACAACACAGAACCAAATATTCAGTTTACACTCGAGCTTGAACAGAATAACAAATTACCATTCTTATACATTTTAATAACCAAAACACAATCGACATTTGAAACAGAAGTTTACAGAAAACCAACTCAAACTAACAGGTATCTCAACTTTAAGTCTAATCATCCAAGTTCAGTAAAAAGAGGTATCATTAAATCTCTATATGACAGAGCAAAAACCAACTGTTCTAATATCAATAAATTCAATGAAGAAAAAACATTTATAAAAAATATACTTTCTGCCAATCATTACCCAAATAAATTTATTAATAACGAGTTAAACAAAATGGAATACCAAACAATCCCTAACAACCAACATCAAACTTCACCAAGCAAGACTGACTCCCAAGATAATCACATTAATACAATAACTATACCATACATACAGGGTCTATCAGAAAGACTAAAAAGAGTGGGAAACAGATATAATATCAAAACATCATTTAAAACAAGAAATACATTAAAATCAATTATATCAAAAACCAAACCAAATAACACAACTCAAAATACAAAAAATTGCATTTATAAAATCCCGTGTGAATGTAATAAATTCTATATTGGAGAAACCTCTAGACCTCTGAATGTTCGCATAAACGAACACAAAAATTACATAAAAAAACGACAATTTGAAAAATCCAAAATTTGTGAACATGCTTGGGACCTTGGTCATAAAATACAGTTTCAAAATTCAGTTATATTACACAAAGAAGAACACAACACCAAAAGAAAACTAAAAGAGTCTGCTTTAATTTTGTTAAATGAAAACGATTGTATCGCTACTACCTCCGTAGAATTCAGTCGTTCCTGGTTGCGGATGATTAAGGAAGAAATTGCTAATGGTCATGTCCTTGTGAACAACCCAATATCGGGATAGTTCATAAGGTTTTCCCTAGGTTTTCCCTTATGATTTTAATGGGATCACTGAATCAACAAAGTTCTTTGGTCGCATTTTTGGCGAATGCACTATCTTATAAGAAAGTCGCACCTAGGAGCGCCACATAAAGTTCTGAAGATCTCCCTTTCAAATTCTTCCAATTTGAAAGGAACTTTATGATTATATGATCTTTAGAAATATACAGGGTAGGTATATTACAAATAAAATTCTCTTAGTTACGTCAAAAATCAAATAATAAACATTGTCAAATATTTAAATTTACATCTTGTAATTGTACCTTTTTAATCCGTAGTTTCTTAGCCATTGACAACGGGGTCTGATCTAGACCCCGAAACCTTTGGAATATACAGCAATTTCCTTTAAAGTGTGGTGTTATTTCCCAATAAACACTTAGACATTGAAAATGATTTAAAGTCTATGTCAGGCACAATTGCCATTGGAATTACTAAGAATTGCAATTGAGAACTTCAATAATCATTTTACTATTTTTCTTCAAATGTGGTAGTTATTCTCAAATCCCCCCATACGTGAATATATAATCAAGATTATAATATGTTCTATTTCGTTATTAGCTTTTTCATTAAACTTCTGGTAGGTACTTAAGTGTAGTCTACCTTGCTCATAATACCCCAAAGTTTTGATTCGGTGAAACTTTAGTTGAAATAAGAATTTCAAATTGAACATAAAAAATAGGTGATCAAAATATATATAATTCTGGAAAACGGAAATGCGGCCCGTTTTTCTTTGGTTTTTAATAAAGAGGAAAGTTACAATTTTATAAGGTAGAGTTATATATATAATCTAACATCTAACTGGAATATATTATGTAGAATAAGCTCGTCAAACTGAATTAACTTGAAGTGTGCCTGTTGAATATATAAATGTAAAATAGCTAAATGAAAATATTGGGTACCAATTTTCATATATTTCTATCAAAACACGTAGTTGTAGTCTTAATTGTCTTCAACAAATGAAAGGGGCCATCAATTTGTCTTGGGTCAGCGAATTTTCCCACGATCCGCTATAATTATTGTCTGTCGATGAATGGAGTCGGAGAAAAAGGTGTTGATTTAAATTTCGCAAGTAGAAATGGTCTCAAATTGCAAATGTGTGTATGTATATGCTCTCTCTTGCCATTAGTTGGTCAACTGTGTACCTATCGGCATTATAGTATGTATGGTATACGGCAATAAGGACACTATACGTTCCCGCCACAAAATTTTTACATTCGGTGCAAACAGGTTATACAAGATTCCCTTCACGGCCAGCCCTGATGGTCGTAACACATAAAAACGCAATTTCAAAGGGGCGGAGGCGGTTAAAAATCTTTCAAACGAGTTCTGTTTGGTGGTTTTTCTCTTTCTTTCATCTATATCGTAGGCCGGAATGGACCCAGATTTACACAATCTATTAGCCTATTCGCAACTAGTAGAGATTGGTAAAGAAGTGAAATATAAATGTAAATGAATGATAAATTTTAAGTTTACAACTAGGAATTGATTTTGGAATGTAGTTTGTGGCCTCTTCTAGTATAATTTTATATTAATTTGGGGAAATAACTCATTTGAGAAGGAAAAAATTGGATATTTTTAAAAACGAGCATTCGAGTAACTAGAAGTGTAAGCAGAAGGTTAGGAGAATTATACGAACAGACCTGTGACCGTATTCTGTAACTCGTTATGATCGAAACGAAACGGAACGTAATAGGTTTGTTCGTACATACCAGTTGCCAATAATTCTAACAGTTAGAAAAATTCTCCACCAATTGATTGTCGGCACAGCCAACTGTCGAGATCGCTGATTCGCTGAAATTTTTTCAAATCGTTGTCAACTAGTCTCTTCGAACAAACCATATGTCATTATAACGCAAACATCGATTCGGAGTCACAAAACATTCAATAACAATTAGCGTTCTATCATTATTTTATAGCGTTAACGACTTACAGAATACGGCTGCAGAAGAGGTCAGATATCATTCTGCCGAAACGTCGTCATTTTACCATCGATCCCTGCAGAGATTAGTTATCAACTACGCGGTTGATTTCCCGGATATCACCTAACACACACATTTATGTATATAAATATATATATTAGGTTGATTCAAATAATAAAATTGTCTTAAAAACAAGCTCAAACGTTTCAAAATGACGTAAAAAGATACCAGTTAAAATTTGAGCCCTTAATATTAATATTAAGGCTGTCCACATCGCGTTTTACTATTTTCCATAAGAATAACATGGAAATTTTTTTCTGCACCTTATGAATTTTATTGCTAGTCTTTCGTGTATGATAAAAAAGATCCTCTTTGTCTTTGTAGAGAATTGAACGCTCTACAAAAAAGGTCTCTTATGATTTTTCGGGAAACTTAATAGTTTAAGAGTTATTTGAGACCAAAGTTCAATTTATCGCAAATTTTAAAGTTTTTGATGCATTACAGCAAATTTGATGGTTTTATTGGGACCAATCCCCCAAAAACGATATGTTTATTTTAATTTAGTTACTTAGACAATAATTGTTAATAATTTTCGGTAGTCGTCCAAATAAAAATGAGCTCAAATTTTAACTGGTATATATATATATATATATATGTTTTAGGTGGTTTCCGGGAATTCATCCGCGTAGTTGATAACTGATCCGAACCGGGATCGATGGTAAAATGACGACGTTTCGGCAGAGTCACATCTGCCCTCTTCAGGTCGGTTCGCATAATTTTCGTAGCCTTCTACTTTCGCTTCTAGTTACTCGAATACCCGGAAACAACCTAAAACAGCCAGCGCCCGCGAAAACTTAAAAACAAATATACACATACATTCACACACACACACACACACACACACACACACATATATATATATATAGGCTGGATACGTTGATACCAACCAATTCGGGTTCATAACCATCGATGCCGTGACACTACCAACATATATCATGGACATAGCCACCCTATATATATATAGGCTCTTGTCACCGCACATAGCCTATTTCATATATATATAAGATCACAGGAGGTGTACCTCAGGGCATAACGTAATGTACAACGACCTGCTCCTGCTCGGTCTGCCTGAGGGCGTAGGCTAGTTTCGCCCCATAGTGCGCAAGCACCTCGCGGGCACTTGAAACGTTTTAGGTGGTCACCCTCAAAATAGGCGACACCTATATACAAGCCCTTCATCTATTTGGGGGTGCGCGGATGAATTCCGGCCAGCAAGAAAGCAGCACCTAAAACATTTAGTGCCCGCGAAACTTCTGTTTTGTTGTACTATGGGAGAAATCGCTCGAGCTACCATCGTAAAACAAGCGGCTCTCATAGTGGCATATCCTATATATATATACCAATATATATATAGAGAAAGACCAACCGACAGGAAACAGCGATGAAAGAGCCATGAGTCTAAGTGGCAGGAGAGGTGGGACAGCTCTACTAAAGGAAGGTGGACATATCGATTGATACCTAACATCAGTCGTTGGGTCATTTGGGTTCTACATTAATGAGATTTAATTTTCAGGAGGGCAACAGTGTCGGATTAGAGGACGCGGAACACGTGTTCTTCTCCTGCCCCCGGTTTCAGGATCCGTGCTGAGTGGAGAGGATTCTGAGACTAATATCAGATTAGTAGAAGCCATGCTGAAGGGCCCCCAAGCCTGGAACCAGATTACGCGGAGACTATCCTCAAAGAACTCCGCAATTTCGTAGGCAGTAATGTAAGAGCAGTTAACATTCAATGAACCACCCTTGCGAAGTAGTATTGACAAACAGTGCCGCAGGGGACCATGAGGAGAAAGAGGTTAGGGTTTTAGCATACGGTGTAGGTTTCACAACGATTTACTCTTGCTTTGAATCATTGCATCGGGAGTCCCGACGATATTGAACAACCCCCCTCTTCATAAAAAAAAAAAAAAAAAAAAAAAAAAAAAAAACATATATATATATATATATATATATATATATACATATATACATATAATATATATATATATACACATACATATATATATATACACACATATACATATATATTTGCCCCCAAACCCTGAGCCTTCGAACAACAGCAACTTAAAAACAAATCAACAGATTTGATTAATGAGATTTAATTTTACTAAATTTTTTCCAAATTTTGTTGTACAGTATTCTCTTCCTTAAAACAAGAGCACAGACGAATAATCTCGACGATATTGAACAACTCTTCAGTGAGCCTTCGAACAACAGCAACTTTCAACAGACTAAATTTTTTTAATCATCGCTAAAATGTTCCGCTAGCCATGCAACAAGCAAAATCTCAAGAGGTTAGTAACAACATCTTTAGTGCTTACCAGATGTCAACTTGTATTTCATAGGTTAAAAATCACTCATCAGACTTACAATACCTTTAAACTATATACAAATTGTAGTTTCAGGAAATCTAATTAGGTAGAATGACTATGACTTCTGAAGGTTTTTAAAGCATAATGGGGTACCTACAGTCACCAGTGTAAAAATGAAGATTTACTGTTAGTGTTAGAGTAAAAGTTGTGTTGAAAACTAGTGTGCATAGCAATAAAACAGAAACACCACAATGTGAATTACTAGTCAAGCTACTGTCAAGCCAAGAAATAAAGGTTTTTAAGAAACGGAAAAATTTAAGGATTTATACAAGAAACCTTGGAGACGATGACCCAATCTTACACCAGAAAGATGTGACCAAACACTGTTCAAATGATGACATGGCATGATCCAGTATAAACGTCGAAATTCTTTGAGGCATTTTCGAGTAATCGCTGAACAAACAAAAAAATCATAGATATAGACGAATTGATTGGGAATCTCCTTCTTTTTGAAGTCAAAAATTATAAAACAGAATATACAAGGAACTTATAAACCGGAGAGCAAAACAGTACATTTGGTTATATTTTCAAGGTAATTAACACTAAGAAAAAAACAATGGATTGAAAAGTTTTTTTGAAATATTTTCGTAACAATGGGTCGTAGTACTCGTAGAGAATAATGAGTTAAAATGAGTTTGTGCCTAATGAAATTATCTAGAAATTGAGATTTGCTAAAATAAAACCGGCCAGCAAATGAAACAGTTATTTCAACTAAATGTGAAAACTGTTCTTTATTGTCATAATATTGCAAAAAACATTTATGTCGCAAAATATCTTTCTAATACGAGTTTTTCAATGCTTTATTAATTTGCAAAAATGGGTGGTGCAGGAGTAACACTTACAGGAAAACACATCTAAATTTGTACACAGTACAGTACACTGTTGCCAGTTTTTATGAAAAACAGTTTTAAAACTTGCATTTTAACTTCAACAAATACCCTCGAAAACAAATTAGCGACTTGTCAATAATAAATAATAATATAAAGTTACTTCTCGTTTTTCGTATTTTTCTAATCTCCACAACCTATTAGCCGAGACAGCCATTTTATTACAATTCACAGCATTCCAATCTCAAGATCCCTTTTTTAAATTAACAATCATGAATTTTATAATGTCATTTGTTAAACCTTGTTCAACCGACTTCACAGAAATATATCTCTCAATTCTTCTGTATATATGCTTTTTTATAGTTGTTCAGTGATTACTCCAAAACGGCGAAGTGACACATTTTTAAAACATGAATGTCAGGATGAAATTAATTTAAAATACCATAAAATTAATTAACGGATTTTAAAAAAGATGGTTGCTAATGTGCCGGTATATAGAGTGTGTCTACTTAAGTTAAGAATCATATGTGAAACTTTGTTATTAATGTTACGAGAATTCATCCGACAGCTGGTGCAATCGGCCATCAACCAATTCGTGGAAGGGCCATTACTCCGATACTTCTGGTAATCCGAAATGTTTCGTCTCTCAACAGGACGACCGCTGCCGTTACTGGGAATTCCCTTAAAGCTTCCAGAACATGATAGAGTTTCCCGATGGTTCGTGGACTTACCAGACAATTCGGAGAGAAATATATAAATATGAACAGCTGGCGATAAGAGGCATTCAGTTTTCGATCTTATTGTATAGTTAAGATAAAAAGTAAATAGTTTCTGTGAATATAAATTGTTAAAGTAGTGGAAATAAATTAGAGTGAGTTGGACTGTGTTTTTAAATAAATCCAAGAACTGATGAGAACCCGTGTGTGAAAATAAAAACATTACATTAACATGGAAATGTAATGCTATGAAAAAATTGTAAATTGCATCTAGTTAAGCAATTCTAACCAACTATCATGAAAAATGTGGTTATGATATTCTTTACAAATGTAGCTCCCACCATAATTTATATAAAAATTGGTTATCGGCCTAATTTATAGCAATTTGTTATATGATATTGTATTAAGTGTACCTACAACAAAAGTTCTCACGTTCACCTAGTCCAAGTTTGCTGCAGTCTGACTTATTGGATTTAATATAGAACCAGATCGCCCCCCTGAAACATGAAGCTGTTGTCTGGATCCGCCATTGGGAAAATACATATAAAAGCTCATCCTAATCCACCAAAGCAATTTTTTTGAAAACGTGAATGTATCAAACTATTATGAGCATCTGTATGAACGAAAATTCCAAAAATAATAGCCAAAATAGACTAATAAAACTGAAAAAATATTTAACACCGAACTTAATGGACAATATCCAACACTTGATGAAATTTAAGATGAACTTGACGATTTTGAAGATCCTTTATTATCCTCAATACTTTTACCCTTAACAACTACAAAAAATTTCAGAATACTTTATTTATAAGTAACCAAATTTAATAGAGTTTCATCTGTCATCTGAATAAAGAATTATCCTAACAACAAATACGGAATCCACCAATGAAATTACTTATCTACCGACAAAACATTATGTTAACCAGGAATTTGTTTCACAAATTTGAACAGACATTATAGGTTATAAAGACTTTGTAGTTTCAATAGTATTCCAAATGTCCAATCATGACAACATGGTAGGACCTCCAACGCAACGATCAATTAAAATTTGACGGCTTATTGGCCTCGACCCTCTAAATATATGGAGCGCAAATATTGAGTATGAGAATTCAAATCTAATAACTAAAAAAACTACAAATTCAATTGAATATCTATCTTGGAATCAGAAATATCTTTTTCTAATGATAGTTCAATCCGCTACTGCTATGTTTGCGAACTTACCTAACAATGATGTAATAATTTTCAAACAGAATTTTCAAAATACAGAAATTTCAGAAACACTCACAACTGCAGTGAATGTACAGGAAAATCCAATATTGCCAAATTAATACAAACCTCTCATTATGTCTAAAAAGAATGAATATTCTGATATATTTTATACGAAAGATCAATCTTTAGCTTTACTGTTCAAATAAAACAGACTTTAACAGATTACTAAAAAGAGCCAAAATCGATAAGCTAACAGTAGATCAAATTACTTTAAGCATCAAACAATATTTTATATTAGAATCCCTCAACTTTCATTATGACAGCTTAAAAGAAAAATATTTTCAATCGAATAGTGTAACAAGAAATAAATCACTGTTCCTGCCAAAAATAATTAAAAACTGTAGTATACAGAATTCTAAATACCAAGTTATTAAATATTTCAACAAACTAGACAACAATCTTAACGCTATGAATTGTAGAAAAAAAAGCTAAAACTGTGGGTTTCAAATACAACGCCTAGATAGTACAAGTCTATACATTATAAGAAATAGGTAGAAATAATTCGAACACTATAGATATATTTTGTCTATTCATGGGTTTTCTCTCCTCCAAATTTTTTCCTGTAACAGATAAGTATTTAAAAAATTGTATATGTAGAACAAAGTGTAGTAAGGCAATTTCGTAATCCGGGCAATTTTACGAAATTGCCTTACTACACTTTGTTCTACATATACAATTTTTTAAATACTTATCTGTTACAGGAAAAAATTTGGAGGAGAGAAAACCCATGAATAGACAAAATAATTCAAGACCTCCTCAACAATCTTTTCGAAATTACTATAGATATAAATGTAGAAGAATATTTGTATAGCGGTATAAGTGAGTATGATATATGTATGAGTATAGATCGTAAGACAGTATGTGGGTATTTTGGAAGTGTGTAATATGTTGTTACTGATATAATGTAATTACTTAAATAATGTAATTAGCAAGTAGGATCATTGGGCCATGTTCGCCTCAGTAGGAGAGTATCATTTGTCTAATGTAACCTTTTGGTGATCATTAGAAATAAATCTTTTAGGGTGTAAGTCACTTTTGTAGTAGTTTTTAATTTTTTTTTGTATTCTCCTAGCTCCTGTGTACAGAGAGATCTCTCTCTTCCAGGGTACATTATATTGTATTATTGCTTAAGTGATTTACTAAATAATAAAATAAAAAACAATTTACTTAATTAATTTCGAAAAGGATATTGAGGAGCTCTTGCATTATACTGCCTGTTCATTAGGGTTTTTTCTTCTTAAATTTTTTCCTACAATAGATAAGTAGGTATTACAAAATTCTAAATGCAAAAAAAGTGTAGTAAGGTAATTTCGTAAAATTTCCCAGATTACTGCCTGTCCGTACAGAAATTCTGCTTCAGTTATTCTGAAAGAAATAGATGTCTACAAAATGATCAACCAGTATTCCTGTATATAAATAGTGTTTTGTGTATTGTGTGATACTTATCTGTGTTTGGAGACATTTCAACACCAACTCTGGAGTCATATTGTATTTCCAGGTTTTTTCCAAAAAAACATTTCGCATTGATGTTAATTTTTTTTTGTTTGTCAAAAATGTTTGACAATGTTAAAGTTTACATAACTGCCAGGGTAGATCTAAACAAGAACTTCTCGGGGGGAGGAGCTGATGTCGTGCATCAAGGGAGGAGGTGATCTCGTACTAAATTCATCCAAGCAGAGGGAACGCTTACCCATAATTGATGGAGTTAATATTTCTTTGAAACTAAATATAGTAGGCATGAGGTTTAAACCTATAGAAACTACACTTTTTGGCTCTTAGAGTTAAGATTCCGTTGTTTTAATGTTAAATTCCCGCTTCCGAGGATCCACCCCTGCATAATAGAGGAAATTAGATACTATAGTTGTAACCTATTTAAAATCTCTGAATATGAAATTTGACACTAAATATACAAAAATCATTATACTGCTTGGAGGGGAGGCGATAAACTACAGTGCGCGTGAAGTGGAAACGGCTTGAACTTTGTTAATGATGAGTGATGTGTATTCGCCAATGTAAAAATACATAGAAAATTAGTGATTATCGACTTTACCCAATATATCAGTATAAGCAGAATCAAAAATAGAAGTGGATTTCCATAGTGAGAAAACAAAAGTGCCATAACCTAAATAGTGCATTCATTATAATGTCCAAAAAGTAGTTTGAAAAGTTATTTATTTGTATTTAAATACAAATAACATTTGCATCAATTTGCTAGAAGGTTTATTGCTATCAGATGAAAGATTCCCAGAATTTAAAAAAACATTATTCACAGTCAACTAAAAAATTTTCATGACTGTGCCACCAATTTTGGACAAAATCGGAATTTTCATAAAATGAAACTGACGGGGCTGGTACTGTGATGCGAGTTAAAATTTATATGGAAATAATAAAGCAGCAGTTAAGAACTTACTATATTACCTGAACATGTTTTGATTTCGTTCACTAAATAGGACATAGGAGTGATGTAACGAATATTCGCATTCTCATTACCGAATATTCGCATGTTTTTTTAATTTTCGCATTCGTATTCGCGGTAACATATGCGATTTTTATGCGAATGTGTTTAACAATGAAGAAGGGAAATAGTAATAAAATAACAATCTGCTGATATTAGATTTTTATAAGTTTAATATTTGTACTTAATAAAAATGTTGTAACGGGGAAACAATCTTGATTATACTCATTAGGTTCATTGCACCCTGTTTAATAATCGTTTCTGATTACTGCCCAAGCAGAAGTTAAGTACAGGCAAGTATTTACTTGTACCTGGAATATGAAATGACATTGTAAGATAGCATAAACTTCTTTATAAGTTTGTTGAAAAATACATTAGTTTTATTATGTTTTAACTCAATCATTTACATTTCTTCTGGAATTCGAATATTTAGATGTAATTAAATTAAGTTATATTTTATTTACTAAATAAACTTAAATATTTATGTTAATTTCGTAACATATAACATATAGTTACATTTGGCTCATAAATAAAGATATTTCTCCTGTTTACTGAAAACAGCAAACTTCTTTTTACAGTTTTGCGTTATTCTCCAGATTTTCAAAACAAACTTATAACATTTCTTCTTGAAAAACGATTGTATCATAACATAAATAACTTTTAATAAAACATTAATGAAAAACGGACAATTTATATTATTTTAAATCATTTGCATTTCTTTTGTACTCGAAAATTTAACTAACTTAAGTAAGTTCTTGCAGTTTCCTAACATTATATGATTTGGCTTATAAACTGCTTAATTAAAACACCAAACAATAAATTCCTTATAATTTGTCTCAAACATAAATATTATATATAAAGGGTGTTCCAATTTGAGGTTAATTTTTAAATTTTTAATAAAATACATAAATTATTTGAGAATGATTAAATCTTTTATTTCAAATGATAGTACAATTGTTCCGGTGTAGTAATGGAAAACAATATCTTGTAAGTGACCACCTGCTGCTGTACGACAAGCTTCTAATCTTTTGCCAAAATTTTCGATAACTTTCTGGCATAACTGCTGTTCAATTACTTGAAAACAGTCAATAATATTCTCCTTTAGGTCATCAATTGTTTGTGGATCGTTGGCATACACCTTTTATTTGAAATAGCTTCATAGGAAAAAATCTAGAGTTGTTAGATCGCAAGATCTAGGTGGCCAATTAATGTTTCCTCTTCGAGCAATTATTCGATTACCAAATTTCTGTGTCAAACGATTGATTGTTTCTGCTGCTGAATGACATGTTGCACCGTCCTGTTGGAACCACATATTCTGCACATCAATATACTCCAATTCATCCCACAAAAAGTTAGTAATCATCGTTCGATATCGATCACCATTCACAGTAACAACATTTTCATTGTCATCTTCAAAACAGTATGGACCAATCACTCTGCCAGCCCAAAAACCACACCAAACAGTTACTTTTTGTGGATGCATCGGTCTTTCCATTATTTATCGTGGAATTGCTTCACCCTAGATTCGACAATTTTGCTTGTTAACAAATCGCTGAAGATGATTTTGTTGAAAAAATTCACATTTTCAAATTTTTGTTGTATGGCCCAATTAACGAATTGACGACGTAAACCAAAGTCTGTTAGCTTTATTTATTGTGTTATCTGAGTCTTGTAAGCCTTTAAATGAAGATCTTTGTGCAAAATTCTGAATAAAGTGGTTTTTGGAATTTTCAATTGCTGTACACGATGACGAATTAATGTTTTTGGTTGTTCAACAACACTAGCAGTAACAGCTGCAATATTTTCTTCTTGACGTCCACTAAGATGATATATCTTGCTTTTTTCATCTTTTACTGTACCAGTTTCCACACATTTTTGAACAAATTTTCCAATGGTAACATTTGACGGACAATTTTCTCTTCCATATTATGTACGAAATTTTCTTCCAACTTCTGCACAACTTTCACCCAATTTAAAATAATTTGCAATTATAACCACTCGTTGCTCAGTTGTATATCTCTCCATTTTTAATAACCGGAATATTCCTATTTGTCATCTGTCAAATAACATATGATATTCTAGTACAAAAAATATAAATGGTGGCAAATTTAAAAATTAAACTCAACTTGGAACACCCTTTATATATATACTATATAGAGGGTGTAAATGAATAAGTGCCAAAGATTTCAAAATGTGCTTCCTCCAGTTATTTTATGACGAAAAGTTCCTATCAAGATATGTCCGCAAACGCTTCGTTACCGAGGTACAAGGTGTTGACTACTAAAGTTTTCGAGACATTCAGTTCAATTTTGGATCATAATGCCTCTATGAAGTCTTCATAATAAGATCACCGAAACGGTCATGAAAATCTACAGGGTGGTACTTTTTCTGGGGTTACGTGTTATTTTTTCTCCTACAACTTTTTTTCAGTATGTCCCTAGCAATTGACAAAAGTTGTAAATTAATCTCTTATGAAATTGCAATATTGTTTATTTCTTGCGTTTTTTTTCATATCTGTCATTGTTTTTGTGTAAAAAAATGATCAATTTCATGTGTACCGTAAAAACAAACAATCCTTATGTGCTGTAGTATACTATTATTTCAAAATCATTAAAAAAACATGTTAAACTAACTTACAAAACCACGATATTAAATTACATTACTTAGGAGTCTAGGCGTCGACACATAGATCTTCGTATTCGATTACAAATCCCAGGCGAATCTTGAATAACTCTACAAGAAACAATAATGCGGTTTCTTAAGTCTTCTATATATTAAACAGGAGTTCCACTATAAATCAACGTTATTTACTATCTCCAAGTTGAAAAGTCTATCGAATTTAAATCAGGTGAACGAGCAGGGTAAAATTTAGGTCCACCTCGACCTATCCAGCGATCTGGATATGTTATGTTCAAATATTGACGGGCTCTCATACTAAAATAGGCAGAAGCGCCATCGCGTATAAACCACATTCTCTCTTCGACACCGAAAGGAATCGCATCAAGCAGAACTAGCAGCTCTTCGCTTAGAAATTGAGTGTATGTATCTCCATTTAATGTAAGTGGTAGCAAATGTGGGTCACTTAGGTGATCTCTAATAGTACGAATCTACACCTTTGAAGAACATCGTTCCTGGTGGTAAGCTTCAACAATAGCATGAGGATTTTGCAATTTTGACAAATTATCGTGATGAAAATGTTGTTGTAATGAAGTAATTTTACCATGTTTGTAGCTTTTAATGTTTTAACATTTCATATTTCAGTTATTGATAATATACGAACTAACATCTGCTTGGCGAGTTGACACAATAGACGAACAGCAGTTTGAATTTCTCTACTTGTAATAGTGGAACTTTATTGTAGTGTAGTGAAGTTGAAATATTGAGCGAAGTAAAATTACAGTTATACATGTAGGTTCAAAAAATCTTACAAATAAATGTGACATTGGGTGGTTCATAAGCAGTTCCATATATATGATGGTTGAGATATTAGGTAAAATAGAATACAAGTTATACAGGGCGGTTCAAAAAATGTTGCATTGGGTGGCACATAAGTAGTTGCGTATACAAGGTGGTTGAAATAAGAGTGAAGTAAAACTATAGTTATACAGAGTGTATAAAAGAACTTAAAAATTGGTTAAATGGGATCTGCAGTAAGGATATTCGAGTTATAGGGCGGAGGGTTCAAAAAAGTTGAATTATAGTCTATCATTTTCTGAATCACCCTGATTCAGAAACTGATAGACAAATACTTTAAATATACAGAAATGTATACAGGGTGGGTGCAATATAGGGTGCATTAGAGTTATACTTATAGAAAGTGGTTTAAATACAAAACAAATAAAAAAGTTTATAAATATGTGGATAATATAGAAAAAAAATACTCATTAGAGAAAGATGGAGAGATAAGAATATGCTAAAATAATCAATAGAATTGTACCTTAAATCACATAAAAAAAATATCAGAAAATAGAGATTGATTGCACACAGTTTCTAAACGGTTTTTATTTTAGGCCAGTTGAAGTCAGTTCTTTTTTGAAAATAAATTATAACAAAAAAACATTTGTTGCAGATTCAATGAATTTAATCCATTTTTTGTGACATTTTGTCTCTGTCTTGGATATTTTCATTAATTTCAAAACTGTTGTCATTACTTCTACAATCTGTGTTTGTTTTTGAACCCCATAAGTTTTTCTTCGAAATTCGGTTCAACTGCTGATGGCGGGAAAAATATGACATCAGAAAGAAAAATAACTGGCTTTTCCTCCACTTGTATATCTTCAACTATTCATTAATATATCAATACATAAGGAAAGAAACTGTTTCAAAATGCTAAATTCCGTGAAAACTTTCCAATTACGCCCATTAATGTAAGAGAATGCTCAAATATTGTGATTTAAATTTTCAAAAACATTGTAACATTTAAAAGATTAGAAATTGATGTTTGTTCCCAAATTGTTTCATTGTAGTCACTATCTCATATAAAAATATATTTGAAGACATTGTAATGAAATCTGTTTATTTTTTTTTCATCTGTATACATGCAGCGTTGATCAGACGAGTTGGAGATGAATTCCTGTTAAGTGAGCAATATTTGACATTGTTCGGGGGTTCAATACTGAGTGAAAAATGATCTAATGCTATATAACAAATGTAGCTCGAAAATAGAAGGGCATATTTCAATTTGAGCAGAGTCGATTGTATCATTTTTAGATTTTCCACTGGAAGAAAATACAATTTTTGCTGTGAATATTTATAGCAAGTTCTCCATCTGACCAAATAAAAGCCAAACATTTCCGAACAATTTAACGAAGAGGAAGTTGGTTTTGCAGAGTTTTCGTGTAGAAGCATCTTTGCCCACTTTACAGCAAAAAAATGTAACATGATTTGAATTATTCTTCTTATGTTAGGGTTCTGGTTAATGGTATTAGAACAGCCAACTACTCTCTCTTGCATTCCCCACATTAAATGAATATAATATTTTTGCTTTATTAGTTGAAATGCTAATGTTTTGCTATTTCTTTTCGGAGTAGAGATAACTAGTAAGAACTCACCGTATGTTAATTTCGGATAGTTCTGTATCGGCTATAATTAGTAGTAATAAATAGATTAAGTAATTAACATACCACAAACGAATATACCACTGGGCATGCATAAAGCTTGCCCCAAACACACTGAAACTGCTGGATGTTCTTAAGTTTCTTCTAACTAGGTTGGAAAATATATAAGTCTGTAATGGGGGAAATAATAGAAAAAACTTTCTTTCTTTGAGGTATCTTAAAATTTATCATGCATATCTATGAACTCTGATTATTTTGTCTGTTCATTAAAGTTGTTTCTTTTCTCCGTTTTTTCCTGCAATAGATAAGTATTTGAAATTGTAAATGGGGAACAAAGTGTTTCAAAAAATTACTGGTCTCTACAGAGAATCTTGTTCCATAATCGCTGGCATACCAGAAGTCACAAGCGAATTATCTCGAACTGGTGATGATATA
Organism: Octodonta nipae; assembly: GCA_034190945.1. NCBI lineage: Eukaryota > Metazoa > Arthropoda > Insecta > Coleoptera > Chrysomelidae > Octodonta > Octodonta nipae. The sequence goes on along the minus strand of CM067218.1, from coordinate 55,759,337 downwards.
TAAACGGAATTGGCTTATGATAGAAGAACAGTGATGAAAAAATGCAAAAATCACGACGGCTGGGTTTTTTGTGCAGAAATGGCGTTAACTTAGGTCAAATTGGCAATAAATGTTGCATTGACAAAAAATGAACAAATCATTGCAGCATTATTTTTTGCGTATCCAATATACGGAAATATACAATAGAGGGCATCGTTTGAAATTTACAGGAAAATAAGAAGAAAACCCTTCCAGAATTAACTAAAAAATGAAATTTTTCTAACGCATCATGTAATACATCAAATGATGTGAGGTATACATTTATATATATTTTTTAGTTGTCAAAAAAGAATTGTTAAAAAGTTATTAAACAATATTGAAAATTCGACACATTACCTCCTATATCTGCTAACTAGTCAGCCTAAATTTTGGAAAAAAATTGAGAATATAGTGTCTCACTCAGAATTTACATGAAAAGGGGAATACAAATTCTAACATTAATTTATTAACTTAAATGGAAAATATCATGTAGCAGTTAAAATAAAAAGGCTGGTTGTGAGAAATGAAAGAGTATCTATATTTTTAATATAAAAAGCTTAGTTTATAAGATATTAGGGGAAATATAAGAAAATCCACTAGATTATTAGAAAAATATATACTTTAATTTACCTACATGGCATCAAATCTCAAATGTGCTAAGGAACACTTAGTATGCGAGTCCAACTCGCACTTGACCAAATTATTTTATTTATAATGGTATCTACATGGACTTTTAAAGTTGTTGTACTTGTTTTCTAGATGTAAGTACGAAACAAAACATAAATGCAAGAAAACACCATTTTATTATATAACTTTTTTCTTCATATTTACATTATGCGAATAGAGAGTTGCCAGTTAATAAACTCTCTGGTATCGGTAGATAAAAGAAATGAAAAAGATTAAATAAAATCCCTGAAAAATACAATATATCAAAAGGGTCTTAATTGATATTTCCTTATAAAAAAATTGTAATTAAATTGTAGACGCGAAACTGTTCTATGTACATCGCAAGCATATAGGTAGTTTAGTATAGTATAATTAATTTTACTAGCGGTCGCCCAGTGGTCGAACTTCGACCCTAATTCATTAAAAGTATGAGTTGAACATTATTGACGTTATTTTGTCTGTATAAGATATAGAGTTGACGCGAAATTAGTAAAGTAGGCCAGGCCTTTGATATCCCTATTACTTCATTTGGATTACATTTATAGAAATAATTCAGGAAATATTTTTTTATTTATGTATATAATTGTAGGATTATTTTTACATAAATAGGTCTATGCAACATGTTTGATCCAATTATCGGCGGATTTTTTTTGTAACCAAAAAGTTTCCTTCATGTACACAACCGATTTTAAAAATAGAAATGACAAAAAACCCAATGAAAACTCTAATATTTAATGACATTTCCATTATCCGCTGATTGATGATTTGTTGCACAACACCTTCGGAATATTGTGAAAATTATATTATATTGACAGAATTATAATCACAACAAAAAATTACAAATATTATTTTCTACGAAAGTTAGTACTACTTGTCCGAAAAATCAATACTGATCTATAATTTACAACACTTAATATTTTCCTATTGAACTATAGGCAACTCCAAAGATAGTAAAAGATGGTCATCACTTGGTCTGAAAGAGCTTTACCCAGCCACTGCCGTGTTTATTATTATTAATTACCCAGTGGCTTCTGTTGTCGTGTAGAGCGTTTTGGATTTAAAATTTTTTGAACATTTAGGTTGTAATTTTAAAGCCAGCAGTGTACGATTTCAAAGGTAAAATGTATGTAAAAAAATATATTTTTCTCTAGAATAAATAATAACTTAATCTAATATATTCAAACAAATCTTTAAAATGATTTTAACAGTCAGAACTTTGCAGCAATGGGACCATGTAATGTAAAATTAATTAACTATAAGATACCCACATCGTCAGAAAACATTAATTTCCAGTATGACTGTCAATGTAAAAAATTTACTTACCAACGTAGTAACCCATGACAATTTCTGTTTTATGTAGAAAATCAAAAAAAATAGTATCACATACTGTTAATTAATAGTAGTTAAATACACCTATTTTTTGAGAATTTTTTTCTGTGAATTGAAATTGAAACCTTGCAAATACTTTGAAATCTTGTCTCACTGGATTGAAAACTTTCAACCTAATCCCTACAAAAGTAATGAAATGTCAAAATTTAAATCAAATTTCCCGCAGATGGCTAAGCATTCAGTGTTGACAGATCTACCTATTTATCGCGAATTTGTGCATAATTTCACAATTTTCTGTAATCTTAGTTAAACTTATATGAAAGTTATCCGACAAAAATAAAATGATTCTAAATTAAAAGTATATGGTTAAAATAAAGAAGATATCAAAAATAAATTGATTATGTGCAACATAATTCTGATTTTAGTTGACAAACCATATTTACAATGCAATGAAAGTTGCAAACTGCAAACATGCGAGCTCCCAATAAAAGGCGATTATTATGTATTATAATTTTTCCTAGGTTCTATTTAAATAGCATGACTATGTAGGCTAACTTTAGAGAAGGCCCAATACTTTTAGTTTTACTTTTAATTTAGTTTGCCTTTCACATTGGAGTCAACTTATATTATGATTTTCTCTCCAAGCAATCTGGCGGCACTGTTTGGCATTGACAATATGCATGTAAATAATGATTTTTTTATTATTTAATTATTGAACCAATATTATAAATTAATTTTCGCATTCTGCACTGAAGGACGTCTGTAGCTACTAAACAAAACAAAAATAAAGCAAATCAGTTGAGTGACAGAGGAGAAAATGGTACCTAATCGTTTTGTCTTTGCCTATTTATATATAGATTAAATATATTTTCGGCTCATTAAATCAGCGAATATAATGCTCATTTTGTTTTCATACCGGTTAAGTATCGATTTACATGAAAAGTTTTCAATTCTGTTATGACGGGATTTTTAGTGTAGGGTTCCCATATTTTCTAGGGGGGCAGTCGGGACAGTTGAGTGTAAGGAAATATTTATAGCTGTATACTTAATAAAAAAGCTGATTGATTTATTTTGAAATTATTTATTTGTTGACAGTGAAAAATGTGTAATTATAAGTCCCAGCCTAATAGGAAATTGAACGATAACTATAGATATATTACTTAAGTATAGAGTAGGTACGTCAGGCCCCGAGAAAAACTCATGGTGTAAGGCCGTAGTCAGAAAAAAAATTGATTACTCTAGGTACGGAAGGATTGATTAGGATCGCAAAAGTTTTTTTTTCTATTCATGTACTTCCAGTATATATGAAATCGATAAAATAAAATAAAATTTTATGAGAAAAATTATTAATGCTTAAGCACTTTCTGGGAAATAACACCACAAGTCACGAAATTTCTGAATATTTCAATAGCAAAGAAACTATGAAAAAAGGCACAATTCTAAAATGTAAAATTATTATGTCAAACATTAATTCGTTAAAATTGAACCTTCAATCCCAAACATTTTAGAATTGTGCCTTTTTTAATAGTTTCTTTGAAATTGACAACGGGGTCTGATTTAAACCCAGAAACGTTTGACAGAAATCATTTATGATAACCATAATAAGAAAATACACTCCAGCGCCATATTACTCGACGTTTCACAGGCTTTCGACAGGGTTTGACATCAAGGTCTTATCCTTAAATTACTCCGCTTCCAAATCAGGACAGATATAACCAAATTAATAGCAAACTTTATCAATAACAGATATTACAGGGTTAAACAAAACAAACACTTCACTAACTACAGACCTATGAGAGCAGGAGTCCCCCAAGGTGCAGTACTTTTACCCACTTTGTATAACCTTTACACAGCTGACATTCCCATCCATACCACACATACAGAAACGCTCGTCTTTGCCGACGATACTGCTATTATCGCCACTTCAATGTCCAAGGAACAATGCACAGTGTACCTCCAAAGAGCCGTTGATGAACTTAGCAGATGGATGGAAAAATGGAAAATTAACATCAATCCCGGTAAAAGCCAGGCTATCCACTTTTCTACCAAAAATTCGAAGCCAAGAAGTCGGCTACGAATATCCAATATACAGTTAGAATGGCAGGACACGGCGATGTACCTGGGAGTCATGTTCGACAAGAAATTAAGCTGGAACGCACACACCAACAATATCCTATGCTGCTGCCACATGGTCTCAAGTTTGTAAAACCAACCTTAACAAATTAGAAGCTATTCATAGTAAAATTTTAAGGATAATTACAAATTCTCGATGGTTTATACGAAACAAACATATTTTAGAAAATTTAAAAATTAGCACCTTTAGAGAACACATCAGATCATTAAGTAAGAAATCATTCGCCAGGATTGAGTACCACCCAAATGAGATGCTCAAGAGGCAGCTACAGTATGATCCTCACTGTCAACGAAGGAAGAGGCCAAGACTTACCTTGTTTGACTAAACCCTGCCATCCTCGAAAAGAATCCCGCAACCAAAAGCCAGATAGAACAAATACCGACTGGGGAAGAAATTCCACAGATTATATACAAAAATTGTATTTAACTGTAAAGTAATTATCCGTATAATTTAATAAACATGTTCAGAGAGAGAGAGGACATTCAATTGTGAAAAGCGCAACTGATGAAGGTTCCCTAACCAGAAACAGAATTGTGGCGTGATTTCCCAAAAAGTGCTTAAACACTTCAATCCCAAATTTCGACCCTCCCTCCCACTTGCTACGGTCTAGGAGTGGTGAGAGAAATAGAAAACTAAATGGACGTATCTTACTCTGTCTAAGCACGCTTTAAATTAGTATTTGTTTGTGTCAGTCAAGTGACGTCTAGTTATTGCCTGCAGCTAAGAGAGAAAGAAATATGTACACTTGGTTTCACTTCTTTCTCATCCAGTTTTTCATCCCACTCCTCCCGGTGCCCATACCTAAATTTATATTCAGTGTGATCATACACAGACTTGGAGTTATACATCTGGAGGTAGACTGCAATGCACAAATATCCGCGCAAGACCAAAAAGAGAGGGCAATTGAAACGGCCTGAGGGTGTTCCACTCGATTGGGAGTTACTTCCAACTTCCAATGAAATACGTTCAGCATGTAGTTCATTGTCTGCTTTCACCTACCAAGTCAAATAGCCTGTTTGTGTCTCAGTTGCCACTCCTTCTAGTCTTACCACCAAATTTGTGCATTGCAGGCTACCGCTAAGTACACAGACTGTTTAGCATAGAAAACAAAATCATAAAACATGTTTGGCTTAATAAGTCAAGGCGTACAGAGTACAGAGTTCGGTTTGTTCGTAACTGTTGCCTGCCAATTTAAACCAAAGATTATCGTTCTGTGATGACAGGGCTTTCAGTAGGTTTTACCTGCTTCCGATCTATTAAGGTTATACATACTAAATAAAAAATAAAGTATTTAATATAAAGTATTATCTGACTTCAAAATTGAACATTAATAGTCCAAAATAATTATCAAAACAGGTGTACAAATTACCTACCTATCTAGCATATTCTTGAAGTCGGTGCCAACCAACAACTAAGTTTGATTAAGTAGTAGAAATGTAAGTAACGCAGGATTTTAGATTTGTTTGGCACGGAGTTCAAAAATATACTAGATAGGTAGGTAACTAATTTGTACACAATGAGCACATTTTACGAATACTTACATTAGATATTTACTTTATGTGTAGGTACCTAACAACAGGGAATGTGCTATTTATTGTATAACATGTTTTGTTAATTATTTCCGACTTTGAAGTTTTAATAACAATAATAATAAACAGCCAGCGCTCACTCAAGCAGGACTGAGCAGCGAATGAAATGGACAAGCGCCATGAATAAATTTATAATGCGCACGTTTTACAGAGTGACTAACCTTGGCCAGGACAAGACTGGATATCGCTAAATACTCCATCAAGAGTTCTGTCGTGAGTACCCAGAGCTTCAAGTTACCGAACAGAGAGTCGCAGTTCAATATATTGATAAATGGCCTTATTTCGCCTGATCAACTAGACACAATAAGGAGTGAAGTTGAGCGTGAATTATTTGGTCGAAATACAACAGATCCACAGCCTGAAACACCTTTGGCTCAAAGAGCGAACGAGACTCAAGAATTTCAACAAGAACATCTAGCCAACGCAAAGTCGATTAAGAAGGTACAAAACCAGTAACCAACGGAAACTAGACAACCCACTATTCCGAAAATCAGAAAAAGGGTTTTATAGAAAACTCAACAACATCAATAATAATGAAACCCTTATTTATCCCAGCAAAACGGCCATCGAGCAGTTCTGGAAAACACAACTTTCCATAACAGTTTCCTATGACTCCAGAGCGAGCTGGATTAATGAGAAGGAGGCTGCATTACATAATTGTGATAAGATGCAACACCAACCAATTTACAACGGAAGACACGTCCAAAATAATGAAACACCTCCATAACTGGAGAGCACCAGGACCAGATGGTGTGCAGAATTACTAGATAAAGAAACTTTAGGCCACCCACGAGAAATTAACAGTACTCATTAATAACATAATTATCCATCCACACAAGATGCCTAGTTTCCTTACGGATGGTGCTACATACCTCTTACCAAAGGATAACCTTTATACACAAGGCCCAGGAAACTACCGACCAATCACTTGCCTCACAATCTTATACAAACTTATAACGTCGTGCAGTAATCATCGCCTTTTTCAGACATTGTGAACTGAACAACATAATTACCGAACAACAAAAGAGATGCGCGAAAAACTCGATGGGGTGCAAAGAACAATTAATAATTGATTCCGTTGTCTGTAATCAAGCCCACGCCAAACGACGAAATCTCTACATGGCATATATGGACTACAAAATCAGTTCCACATGATTGGCTCATTCAGGTGCTGAAACTCTATAAAGTAAATAATCGTATTGTTAACTTTTTAGAGGCCGACTGTTCGATACAAACAGTATCTATCCCAATCAGAAGGGGTATATTCCAGGGAGACTCTCTTAGCTCGCTGTGATTCTGCCTTGTCATGAACCCAGTCTCACACAAATTGAACTCGACTAACTTAGTGTTCAGTCTCAAGCACAACAACGTACAAGCATTAAAGATAAACCATTTGTTATACATGGACGACTTAAAGTTGATGGCAGCTACGAAACAACAGCTGCATGATATGCTTGAAATAGTAGAAGGGTTCTCAAGTGACATCCATATGCAATTTGGCCTAGACAAATGCCTATTAGTAATATAGTTAAAGGCAAAATACACCAGGGGCCCTACGAAATGGGAGATGACATCTCAATTGAATCCAAGGAGGAAGGCCATACTTACAAATATCTTGGAATAAAGCAGGCTCAACGAATTGATCACACCACCATGAAAAAGGACCTAACAACAGAGTTTTATAGAAGAGTAAGACGATTGCTGAAGACCAAACTTAACAGTAGAAATCTGTTTCAAGCTATTAACACCTACTCGTGTTCAGTGCTTAGTTACTCTTTCGGTATAGTTAACTGGTGCAAGAGCGACATTGAACAATTACAACGGAAAGTTCAAGTACTACTAACAAAAGTTCAAAATCACCATCCAAAGAGCTGGGCCGAACGTACAACATTGCCCCGGTGTGAAGGAGGAAGAGGATATAGGCAAGTTACGTGATCAACAAATTTCTAATTTGCGTAATTTCCAGAAACTCGCAGAATTTTCTGATCTACACAGAGTCATATGTCAGGTTGATAACTCAACACCTATGCGACTGACAGAACAACAAATTTTAGTATACCACCAGACAACTGATCAGAAACTGCTCAAATGGAAAGAGAAGCTCTTCTTGGAAGACATATAAATGACGTCAACCAAGATTATGTCGATAGTTCAGCGTCGAACTACTGGTTGATCTCTGGTCATAGGTTTCCTGAAACGGAAGGCTTTATATTGGCAATCCAAGATCAAGTAATTCCAATTAAGCACTATCTAAAGTACATCGTCAAAGACCCTTCTATCAACAACGACAGATGCAGACATGGTTGCCAAACATCTGAATTTATCCAGCGTATTACAGGAGGTTGCCAAGCGTTCGCTGTAACTGAATAGAGAGAACGACACGATGCTGTGGCAAAAATACTGTACCAGGAACTAGCGCTGAGCTATCACAGTCGGTAAGAACACCCTACTATATATACAAACCAGAATCTATTTTCGAAAATAAGAACTACAAGCTGTACTGGAACCGGACGATATTGACCGAACGGACTGTTGCTCACAATAGACCAGATATACTATTGGTAGATAAAGTCTCTAGAAAAACAACCTTAATTCACATAGCAATCCCTAACAACAATAATATAAATATTAAGCAGGCTGAAAAAATAGCCAAATATAGGGTTTTAGAATTTCAAAAAACAGAGACAATGGGACATGAACAACACTCGAACGGTACCAATTGTAATGTCAACAACAGGAGTAGTCCCAAAACATCTATTAAACAATTTGTATAACCTCGGTCTGGACGAACATGTTTACCAACTGATGCAATAAGCCGTCCTGTTAGGTACAGCCCGGACGGTCAGAAAATTCATGGGAAACTGCAGCCACGACGCCAACCACGTGCCTGATATCCTGGCAAGGGCTCCCACAGGGCTAAACCCTTTTGATATGTAGTATATCTGGGGTTTAGTGAATTTTCCCTTAAATGTACGCTATGCATGCCTTAGAGGGAGTGTGCTGTCGTACATTGTATGGTCAAGTCGGGAAGATAATAAAGCCTCAGTGGGACATGAACAACATACGAACTGTACCAATTGTTATGTCAACGACAGGAGTAGTCCCAAAACACCTATTACACAATTTAAAATACCTCGGTCTGGACGAACATCTTAACCAACAAATGCAAAAAGCCGTCGTGTTAGGAACAGCCCGGAGGGCCAGGAAATTCACGGGCCCCAAAAACCTGGCAAAGGCTCCCACAGAACTAAACCCTTTTGATATGTAGGAAATCTGGGGTTTAGTGAATTTTCTACTAAAGGCACGCCACGATATGCGTGCCTTAGAGGGAGTTTCCTGCAATACATTGTATGGTCAAGTCGGGGATAATAAAGCCTTTATTACCTAACCGTGAAAACCATTTACAGAGTAATTAAAAAATAAATAAAAATGTCAAAAGAAAAAAAAGGATACAAAAAATTATACTAAAACTAATTGGAATACAGACATATATAAAATATATTAAAAAATGACTAGTTTTACTTTGAAGTCGGTGAATTATACATATTTTTAAATGTTTTATTAGAAGTTTAAGTTCATTACTGAACGGGCCCTCTGAACGTGTTAAGTGTTAATTGTGAATATGAATTCCCCCTGCTAATATATTCTCACACATAATAACAGTTTTTTAAGTTGAATTCTGACCCAGACATTGCAAAATGAAAACACACTTTTTACCCTTTTCGTACAGGTTGTAATTTTTTTATGGGTACCCTTTTAAACGCACCACTCTAGGCAGTTGCATTATGCATTTAAATAAGTGAAGGTTTGTTATTCGTATTCCTAACTGGAATTCACTGCGCTGCAAAAGCGAAAGATATCCTCAGTCGTTAAAAATTACGGCAACCTATGTCTGAAATGCCAGTCTGGGAAAATAACTCGAGAATGCGGCTGCGCACAATCTTGGCGATCAACCTGAATGCAAGCTATGTCCAGACGGGTTGCAAAACAACGGAATCTGCAGAGTGCACATTGCATTAACCGCGGGAGACGGTACTACACCAAAAAACAACGCAAAATTCGTTAAATTTTTTGTTTGTTACGAAACTAAAGTACTATTTTCGCTTTAAATTTAAGTTTGTGTTTTAACTTATCTATTTAAAAACTGTTTAAATGTTGAAATAACTATTTTTATACTGTAAAAAATTGTTGATATAAGTAACGATATTACTGCTAGTGTTATTAATTTTTACCAAATGATGTTTGTTGTGTTTGTTCAAGTGTAACTGTAATTAACACAAGTGAGGATTATTAAATCAACCAATTGGTAAGTACAATATTTTTAAACACGGATTGTATTATCTTCCATTTTCGCTCACCTTTACACCGAACAAATCTCGCAGAAATACATATTGCACATTTTCCACAATAGGAAGGGATAATAACACCGGCATAGCCGTGTTTTGGCATTACAAAATAATATGTAATTATTGAATTATAACGGGCCGGTTCGTCATAATTTTGATAGATTAATGTCTATTGTACATTATCTCTAGGAATATTAATTGTAACATGCGTAACTGCCCAACCCAATAAGATTTCGGTTTCTTTGCAGTTTAGATGCAAATTTTTGGCATTGATTATTCGGCAACTCTTCGGGTAGAATCGGATAATGCAATGCATTTGCGAAAATTAAAAACAATGCAGCGCTGCCAGATTCATCTGTGCAGTTTTACATGAAAAATTCTGCAGTGTTTATCTGCATATGGACTATCATTTATACTTTATACACTGCTATATTTTAACATTTAAGTCACGACTGTTCATTAATATATATTTGGTTCTGGTTAGTTCTTAACAGGTATTGAATTCATTTTATGTAAGGCAAATGTTGATCATTTATCGGCGTTCGAATGCCCTATAATAGATGCAAACATTAAACAAAAATACTGTATAAATATCAAATATATTATTTATCGAAATAAATGTGTACAGAAATGGTAATTTTACAATTTGAAATTAGATTATTGTAAATTTCTTCTTTCCTTGCGATTTGGCAATGCACCTATGGCAAATATGCATTGGTTCGAGGCTATCTCCTTGCGCGTCGATTCGTGAACCCCGATTCAGGCCTGTCACGTTGACGTTGGCCATTATACGAGGTGGCCGCCATTTTAATTTTTATATAATTGTTATTATTTTTAGGTGTTGTGTGTAAATTCGTGTATATATTTAGTTTATTTATACATGGTAAGAATAAAAATAAGTTTAATGTTTAAATATGCCATGGCTTTAACGTATTTCAAGCATTCAAAATGTTAATTCTTTCATTTCCTTTGTAACCGTGCTTGATAGTTCACACTGACATCAACTTCTTTCACTATTGCTGCAAATATCGATTGATTATGTTTGACGGTATGTTTGATATTAGAGAACTTTTGAAACTGGCATTTCTCCAACGTTTTCTTTGCGCGTAATTTTTCTACCGAAAAGCCGGTTATCAAGTTGTTGCTATTGGACGCATGTCCAAAATCTGGAAAGTGCGGGAAACTGATCGACCTGTCAAAAATCTAATAGGTTAAAATTTGGTGATTATTGAGAGATTTCGGCGTTGTCAAGTGCACCGAAAGTTTCTATAAATTTAGAAGGATGGTGGGCAGTTAAATCAAATATATATTTCAAATATTTGTAGTAAAGTGAATTTTGTTAAAATTAGCTGAATATGACAGGAATAATGTCTTTTGGATTTATTATGCATTTTAACTAGCCCCAGTACATTACATACGTTTTGTTTAGTAAAGTCTAATTCTAACTGGACATTTTGTACTACTTGTCTTCTAAACGTTGTTTGTGGCATATTCTTGATTACTTTTATGTTTTTTTGGGCAATAACACCACAATAGAAATAAAACGACGTATATTGCAGGAATACCAAACGTTTCAAAGTCTATTCTGACTTCGTTGTCAATATAGGTCGTTTTATTTCTATTGTGGTGTTATTGCCCAAAAAAACATAAAAGTAATTTTGTACTACGTTTAGGAAGTACATATTTTTAATTTTCTTGTAAAATTTAGGTTTTCCTCAGTTTTTTATAGTTTGTTTAAGCCCATTGTAACGTGGAGTATTTTTTGATAATAATACGTTTACAATAGATGAGTGAAAAATATGTCAGTTTTCTCTATTTAAATTTAGTGCAATAATAATGTTTATTTTTTATTCATTAATATTTAAGCTTCTGAGAATATTAAGCTCTTGTTAATGGATGAAGTTTAATAAGATACTATATTTAAACAATATTTTAATGGGTGTTTGTTTGCCTGTATATATTGCAACAAATCCAAACGTTTCAAAGTCTTATTCTGATTTCACTGTCAATGCTATTAAAACCAGAATAAAACATAAATTTGAAATTTTGAAAGCTAGATCGTTTGTACAATTTTACATGACATATAGTATATAAGTTGTTTTTTTAAATATACAGGGTAACACACAAAAATTCAAAGACCATATATAATCGTCACCCTACTTTTATATTGGAAGAACTTGAAAGAGTTGTCTTCAGAATTTATATATAACGCTCCTAGGAGCGGCTTTATCTCGATTGGGGTTGTTTAAAATGAGATGACAATTATCAGCTTCGTCCTATCTACCTTTCAGTTTTTATTTTATTCAAATTTTAATGCCATGGACAACGAAGTTATACGTGTGGATGTTTTGGAACATGCAGCATTTTTCCCAAAGTGTGCTATTATTTCGCAATCAAACCAGAAACTAGAAAATACTACAAATAAGTTTCAGAAAATAATATATCCGAAACTTTCGTAATATGAAATCGTTTACTCTCTTCGAGGTGTCATTCCTTTGTACGCAAGACAATATATATTATATATCAATATAATACATATTGTACACTTCTTTATGCATTTGATGCATTTCGTTAAATTTGAAGACGCGAGATGTCGGTCTTACATCTCGCGTCTTCAAAATGAAATCGTTTATAATGATTTTTAATATACTTTCTCGTCTCAATATTTATTCAGTAATTGAAATGTTGAGCAATATTTTTTTTTCTGGTCTTTAGAAAAATGTTTTCTATTTTTATGATAATTAATATGCAGAAATAATTCAAATCAATTGTAAAAGAATACTAGAAATGATCGATTATTAAAAAGCTCTAACAACATCGAACACGTGGCGAACTGTTCTTATATTTTTTAAGAGCATGTGCCGGTTGGGTCACCCCTCAAAATCAACAAAAACGCGGTAGGGTTATCGTAGACACCTGACCAGTTCGTCCCTTAATTTGGTCGTAGCCTTGTTCACTAACCCCCATTCGATAATCTAAGAAGTCATAGTTTAATTAAAATGCAGTAGTGGGTTGTTAATTGTATGTTTTTGTGAAAATGACATTTGACAAGGCATACACTTGGTTAGGTAGCTATTTACGTTGAGCATCTACAGTGGAATGCTACGAGTCTTTTAATAAACGCAACTATCAATATTTCGTATATAATTATCGAAACAGCGCATTAAATATTGTATCAAACTCTAATGTTGTACTTATATACAGTAGTTTACAAATATTGACATATCTAATGTTGACATTATGATTAACCAGTCTATAGAGCAAAATAGAACACATTTTCGTATATAAAATTCAACAGCAATTCGCTTATACCATCACGTCAGCAACAGTTTATAGAAAATAATTTATAAGATTTTAACAGCAAATGTAGACATAAAATATTTAATTAATCAAAACCAGCGGAAAGAGCAATTTCTTTTAGGTTTTGCTTATATAATAAAACATTTAAAAAAAATTAACTGACTTCTACCTATAACTAAAAAATTAAAAATAATTATAACAAAATACAACTCTAGCAAATAAATAACACATTGAATGTTATTAGGTTACTACCCAGGAAGTAAAAAATATAAACATTAAAAGGTGCTCATTCTGTACAAATAAATTACCTACCAATCTAGTATATTTTGAAGCCATAAAGACATAAAAATACGCGACGAATTGATAACCTCCTCCTTTTTGAAGTCGGTTAATAAAAAGTAATGAAGGAATGGTGATACCGTCAATGGAAAACTTGTAGAGAATTAGAAATTATTCTTAATGAGCATTTATTCAACCTGGTAGGGGATCACTTTTCACCGACTAAACTCGGAAGAACTGGCAAAAACTGCATTTTTCTAAAAAAATAACTTTCTGGTAACTAACACTGGAATATAAGAATATAAGAATAGAAATTTAAATAATTTAGGAGAGATATTTTGCATAGCCGAACGTATTCCCGAGGCTAGTCTGATCAGGAAATACTCAAGATGTTTTGAAAGTTCATAAATTTTACTTCAATTTGTCAATCATCGATTTTTGTTATAGCACCGGGAAGTTGCTTTAAAATAATAGTAAATATTCCATTAAAAATACGAATATGTGACAGGCAGCCAGCGGTTTCTCAGCAGTTTATTGGTTTTTATTTGCATAATTATTATCTGCACATATCGGTCTATTTTTTCATTAGTTTATTAGGTTAATGGTTACTTGTATACTGTTTACTCTTATTAATTAAATTACTTTTTGCCACTGATTAGATACGCCACTGTCAAGACATCTGAGGAGAATAAGAGTCTGTCGTTTAAGCCAAAATTCACAAGCACTAAATACATTTTACAAGTGCATTTTATGAGCTTTCAAAAAAGAGTTTGCATGCTTCTATCGAACTATCCTGGTTAATACGTTGATACGTTCTGCAAAATATCTACAAATTATTTAAATTGCAATTCTGCATGATGTAGTTACCGGACAATATCGATCTTAGCCTTATTAATCTCAATGTTATAAACTATCATTAGTAGGAACATTAAGGTTCCGGATGTTATTACAATCAATTCATGTTTTTTTTTAAACAGCCATTTTATATCGCTTTTTCCAGCTTTTTTTTATCAAAAATTCTGCGATCAAGATTTATAGACACTCATTTTGAACATTTCGTTATTCTCTACAACAGCATTATAAACAGATTATCAGTTTTCAGACAATATGGAAAAATCGAAATCCATTTTTTGGAGTTTTTAATGCTCAAATAATTTACTTCTACGAGTTTGCTGTTAAAATTATGTCTATTATAGCTTATAAACTATTATTTACGTGAAGGCGTAAGCGGTTTGCTGTTGAATTTTATTAGTTTTATTTTCAGATCGGTGCTTTCAACAATTATATATATTATATTTTTTTCGTTTTTATTTATTATTATGTCGTGAATATGTTGTTAAAGGCAGTATATGTATTTTCCATACTTGGTGTGTGGTGCTTCATCATGTAAATATTTTTAACCATCTTCCATTTATTGGTCTATTTTTGTGCAATCTAAGTTTATATCGATGACCTATAGACACCTTTGTGTTGTTACTTTGTACTTAATTATACAGTGTTTGACTGTAATTGATTTATGACTGAATAGCTGGTCGGTTCCGGCTTCGCTTGGGGTACACAAATTGGTGTTTTACTTTAACGTAAATAGAAAGAAAGAAATTTCTAGATCACTATGGCAGCGCCACGTACCCGGTCCAATTATAAATCTGAAACATTCAAACACACCAAAATGTCATCATCAAAATCCAACCAATAAATTTTAAAGAAATTCGCCGAAGCCGATCGTAGCTTCACCTACCGGGTCAAATTGTGAATCTAAACCACTCAAAAAGTTTCATAAAAATCGGTCCAATCGTTTCCTACAACACGATCGTAGCTTAATGCACCGGGTTCAGTTATAAACCATTCTAGTTACCCACTCAAACAGTTAATTACATCATAATCGGCCCAACCATAAAGAATTAAAACATTTTTTAAAAAAATATAACCGACTTCTACCTATAACTAAAAAGCTAAAAATAATTATAACAAAATACAACTCTAGCAAATAAATAACACATTCAATGTTGTTAGGTACCTACCCAGGAACTAAAAAATGTAAACATTAAAAGGTGCTCATTCTGTACAAATTAATTACCTACCAATCTAGTATATTTTGAAGCCGGTGCCAAGCAAATCTAAAATCCTTCATTGCGTACTTATCTACTAATTCATCAAACTTGATTGTTGCTTGGCACCGACTTCAAAAATATACTAGATTGGTAGGTAATTAATTTGTACAGTGCATCCCATTTTGGTTGAGATTGCCAGGTTACTCGGTTGTTATTGAAGACAGAGTCTTGCGGTTTTCACATACCTGTTCTACTTTTTTGTGAAACTCAGGATGGCCATATCAGATTTTGCATAAGTGTTTCCATTTATAAGATTTTGATAATTTATACTTTTTGGACCCCTTCTATATCTACGAAGTTATTAGAAATACTCTTGCGCTAAGAACTACGTCTAATAGAAAATTTTGCATAGAATCCAGTGGAGTACTCAATTTTTTTTTCCGAGTATGGTTTTGAAGATACTACACAACCTTATATATTTTTAAATGGAACACCCTGTATTTTATTATTTCATTGAATTCGTTATTTTTTTCCCTTTAAAATAATGTATAATACAATACACATGGTATTATTATAAATGCTCAAAAACACTAAAAAGCTGAGCTTTTTGCTAGTAGGCCATGTATTTTCCATTTAAAAGGAGAATCAAACAAATAATTCCATTTGAGATTTTTTATAGGAGTTTATCAGCAAAGAAAAATAATGTTAACAATAATTCAATAACATGAAACACCAAATTTAGGTACCTAAAAGCAACTAATAAATAGTTAAACATCGTTCATTATGTATAACAAACAGAACAAGTATTACAAATCAAATATCTATCTTAAAATTAATTTTGGACATTATTTATTACCTTACTGATTTAACTGTTCAAATTGTTGTCCATTTTCCCTAACACATAATTGGCAAACCTTTTCAATACGCCTGAGTGCATTTAAAATTATAACAGGTCGCCTTTGTAAATCCCGAAAAGCTGCCTCCGTTGCGGCACGAAGTTCTTCGCGAGTGTTGTGTCTGTTGGTATATATTTTATTTTTCAAATATTACCACAAAAAAAGTCCAACATAGATAATTCGGGTGATCTTGGAGGCCATCTAATTGGTCCATGTGTTCCTATCCAACATCCTTGAAAATTATTGTCTAAAAAGCGCCCAATTAATCTAGAATTGTGGGCAGGGGCGCCATCTTGTTGAAAGTGTATAGAATTGCGAAAGTCGAGGGGAACATCATCCAATATTTCGGGTAATAAGTCTTCTAGTATCGTCAAGTACCTATTGGGGGTAAGGGTTCCTTCAAAAAAGTGGTACTTTATTTTTGTCGCCAGTATGAAACAGGCTACATTAAAACCAAATCGACCCTGCTGTTGTCGCTCAAAAATTAAGTGCGGGTTCTCATCATACCAGTATCTTGTATTCTGCCTGTTAAATATACCGGCACTGCTTATATGAGATTCGTCTGACCAAATAACTTTCCTTACAAAATCATTGTCCCTTCGGGTTTGGTCTAAAAACCAATTGCAAAAATTTAACCGTCTTGCTGCATCTCCAGGATATAAGTGCTGGGCAATATTGACTTTGTAAGGTTTAAACTTATATTTTTTTAAAATTCTTTGGACCCGTGATTGAGAAACTTCAGTGTAATTTTCTAATTTCGCACAAGAAGTCTGGGGATAGGCATGAACGCTAGCTAACACATTTATGTCATTCATTTCTCGATTTTCTTTGTTATACACCTTTGATCGAGGTTTAGTATATCTACCAAAACTTAGTAAATTATTCTTTAGTCTATATATAGTTGCTCGACTAGGTTGATGCCTCTCTGGATATCTGAAAGTTTTAAAAACGCGATTTCATGAAATATCTTATGGTAAAATACTCGTACTTTATACATGTGGAAATATAGTTCTAAAGCTTCTTCAACATTCTCATAACATTGATTTAAACATTGTATCATATCGTATTTTTCGTTATTTTGAAAAACGAATTCTCTTCCAGCCATTATCAATTATCAACCAGCAAACTCACGAATAATTATTTATATAATGATCTTGTAAACTCAAACACGATAAAACACAGTAGTTACTAACAATGACAGCTTGATCAGATTTGCGTTTTTCTCTCCAGCGCTCCCTAGATACAATATTGTTCCGAAAGGCGGAAATCTATAATAATTTTAAATGGATTCATGCGAGATGGAAAGGTTTGCCAATTATGTGTTAGGGAAAATGGACAACAATTTGAACAGTTAAATCAATAAGGTAATAAATAATGTCCAAAATTAATTTTAAGATAGATATTTGATTTGTAATACTTGTTCTGTTTGTTATACATAATGAACGATGTATAACTATTTATTAGTTGCTTTTAGGTACCTAAATTTTGTGTTTCATGTTATTGAATTATTGTTAACATTATTTTTCTTTGCTGATAAACTCCTATAAAAAATTTCAAATGGAGTTATTTGTTTGATTCTCCTTTTAAATGGAAAATACATTGCCTACTAGCAAAAAACTCAGCTTTTTAGTGTTTTTTAGCATTTCTGATAATACCATGTGTATTGTATTATACATTATTTTAAAGGAAAAAAATAAGGAATTCAATGAAATAATAAAATAAAGGGTGTTCCATTTAAAAATATATAATGTTGTGTAGTATCTTCAAAATCATACTCGGAAAAAAAAATTGAGTACTCCACTGGATTCTATGCAAAATTTTCTATTAGACTTAGTTCTTAGCACAAGTGTATTTCTAATAACTTCGTAGATATAGAAGGGGTCCAAAAAGTATAAATTATCAAAATCGTCCTGTATTTTATAAATGGAAACACTTATGCAAAATCTGATATGACCATCCTCAGTTTCACAAAAAAGTAGAACAGGTATGTGAAAACCGCAAGACTCTATCTTCAATAACAACCTAGTAACCTGGCAATCTCAACCAAAATGGGATGCACTGTACAGAATGAGCACCTTTAAATGTTTACATTTTTTACTTCCTGGGTAGGTACCTAACAATATTGAATGTGCTATTTATTTGCTAGAGTTGTATTTTGTTATAATTATTTTTACCTTTTTAGTTATAGGTAGAAGGTAAATCTTTACGAACAAAATATACTAGTACGCGTTGACTTAATCAGCCCAAAATATATTTATGCGTTATGGAATACGCCATGTAACCTTTTTTCAACTTTTTTGACAACCTTGTATAACTATAGATAATTTCACTCCAA
Organism: Octodonta nipae; assembly: GCA_034190945.1. NCBI lineage: Eukaryota > Metazoa > Arthropoda > Insecta > Coleoptera > Chrysomelidae > Octodonta > Octodonta nipae. The sequence continues at coordinate 55,740,394 of CM067218.1, read as the reverse complement.
CCTATGTACCAACCATTCTGTACAAAGGACTGCCCACGGACAAGCATAAATTTGTTAGCTGCCCTCTATAGGACGGAGTAGAATCCATCCCATATTTACAGAGTCAAATCCGTCCTATATTTCAACCATAGTATATAACTCCTTGTGGGCCAGCCCATAAATTAGTTCATTTTTTACATTTTATATTATCGTCCTGTGTAACATTAATTCCTCTCCACACTTTATGCAACTTCTTATGGGCTATAAAAGAAATAATTTTTTAATCACACTGTATAAATAAATTATATTTCAACTGCAGCATATATTTCAACCATCCTGTATATGATTTGCTTATGTCCACATCATATAATAGTTTTTTAATCACCCTATATAATTTAAATTTCACTTTTTTTCCAACATTTTTATACCACCAGTCCACCCTATATTCCAACCATCCTGTATATACGGCTGCCTACGGACCACTATCATTCTAGTCCGCCCTATGTTTCAATCTTCATATAAATGTAACTCCTATCACTTTACTTTGTGATTTTGTTTGCTGTAACTAAACACCCTGTCTATAAACGTACCAAATAGCAGTTTAAAGTTTGACATGTGTTGTCACTGAATTTTCTATTAGGACGGGAGAATGTGACAACCAAAACCACCGTCTTCGCAAAATAGAAAAATTTGCATTTAAATAGGTATTTGCCTGGTATACAAACAAAACGAGCTTGGTACTCATTGATTTACGGAACCGAAAATACTATGCTTTACTACCTATATGCTTGAGATGTACATAGAAAATTTTCAAATTCGCAATTAAAACTTCCAGTGCCTAAAATTACCGCACTATTACGTTGGAATTAAAATATTTATGAGGAAATGTCCGTTATGTCATTTCGATGAAATTTTTGATAAGAATTTTGTAATTTTCGGCGATTTTCTGCAAAACTGCAAGTTGCACGTCGCAGAAAAGTATATAAGATCACCTAAGGATCTTCCTTAATAGATTAAACGTTAAAAAACTATACACATCCATAAGGAGTTATCGAAAAATCGACTAAAATATTAGGGATATTGGTCGATTTCCATGCACGCATGTGTTCATTCACAAATTTTATCACTTTACCAATAGAATTCTTTTTCAAAATTTGAAGTTTCACCAATCCGGATATATACTCTATTAAACAAGACCATATTCATTCAAAACGGTGCACCACAGGAGAAGAAATCAGGTAACATACATACAAAAAAAAAAGCGAAAAAATACGCGACGAATTGATAACCTCCTCCTTTTTGGAAGTCGGTTAAAAAATAAGGGCGAAGGTTAAATATTTTCAGAAATTTTCCAGTTTTCTGCGTAGTTTTCTTAATTTTTCTTCCTGTAAAAAGTATTTAAGAAAAAGATGAATGAAATCGGTAAAGTCGTTATGGCTTGACCAAGGGAAGTAGGGATACATTTTTATACATTAAGATTTTGTTATTCTTAACACATTCGAACTTTTTTATTATTTTCCATAATATTGCTCTATTCATATTGTCAATACATCGGTTCTCAGTATATGCGGTTCGTTATTAAATGTTTTGGATTTTTCAATTGCTTGGAATTGTGATATCTGATTCAGTTTAATAATTAGCCGAGTATAAGGCGTTTTGTATTTTGATATATTTTTTATTGCTTTGGATATTATTATTTTATTGCTTACATAGCAGTATTCCGGAATTGTACATTTTGTCCAGCACTTTGTTTGTATTCCTGTTAACCTACTAAGAAATATTTAATTAATTGAGTTAATATGTCATTTAACGGTCTATCTCCTGCAAGAATTACAAATTTAAAAAAAATCCACAACAAAGGAAATAAAAAGGGTTCATAGTGACGAAGTAGGAGGACAATTCAAACATTTGTTAGAATAGGCTGTTTAATTTTCAATAGAAATTTTCTCGAAACAAATCTAATTTTCGTGTTATTATTGTAAATTATTGACAATACACTTTTCGCATCCTATGTCAAGTATAGGAACCAAATAAATTCTCCATGACCTCGCATCCATTTATTTCATTTCCTATTAAAATTGTAAGATGTATTGGACGACCTAATATATAGGACATACAGTGTCCTATTTTCTAATGCGAGTTTTTTATTTCAATCCCAGGTTTTGTTTATCACATATCAAATTTCCAGCAGATTTTTATCAGCTAGAACTGTATGGGTTAGACACATGTCATCTTTATAAAACCCCTTTCTAATTTTTACGATAAATTCAAAAATACAATAACATTTAGTATATGGAAATTGTTATCTATGTCATGTCCAGAAGACGCTCGAAGTTGACACACATTTTTGGATAGAGCTTCCCCAAAAACTCCCGAATACCAGGTTTCAGGTAAACATGTAGCTTAGTTGGCCTACAACTTCTAACGTTCCGTCGTTTGACACACCCGGTATTGTATGCCTCTGATCTCCCATAAACAATAAAAATGTTTTAATTCTATGTAGCCTAGTTCAAAATGGAGTTACTTATTCCTACTGCTAGTAGAATATGAGTGAGGGGTCTTTGGACTCGGAATGACCTGTAGAAATTGTGCAATAGTTTCAAACCCACCCTTAAACAATTCCGGAGTTTTAACAAATTTAGATTTAAAAAATGGGGTTTAGAATTTTGCATATAACTTCCGACTTCAAATTAAAATAAAAACGGTTTAGTAACCGCAATCAATCACGATTTTCTGATATATCTTTTTTTTATCTGATTTAAGATACAATTCTATTGATTCTTTTAGCCTCCTCTTATCTCTATCTTCCTCCCTCTCAATCTTTCTCCCTCCCTCTCTTTCTCCCCCTCTCTCTTTCTCCCTCTCTCTCTTTCTCCCTCTCTCTAATTTGTATTCTTTTTCTATATTTTCCACATATTTTTTACCTTTTTTTTAATTGCTTTATTATTTGGACCAATTTCTATAAGCGTAACTCTAATTCACCCTATATTACGACCGCCCTGTACAATTATAATTCAAGTCACCATGTTGCCACCGAACTGATATCTTGAAAACCACCCTACATAAGTATAAATCCTTTCGATTCTATTGATTGCTTCTATTTTTCCATTTTTTAAATCACCCTGAACACTTATAAATTTAGTTTGCCCCATATGTCAATTGTCCTATTTATGCAACTTCTCATAGCTTATATATAATTTTTACATGTTTTACATTGTATAACTATAATTTTGCTCCAACATTTAATTCAACCACCCTGTATACGCAACTGTTTATACATTTTTTCGAACCCATCCCTATAATTATTATACCATGTCCTATAATTTTGATACATCCTGAATAACATAATTTCAATACACCCTTACTTCAACCACCTTGTATACTACTTAAGTTTCACACTATATAACATTTTTTTAATCTCCCTACAATTTTACTCCACCTTATATTTCAACCATTCTCTATGTGCAGCTGTTGCTAACATTTCTTAACCCTTCTGTATAAATTATAATTAAACTCCGCCCTATAACTCAAATATCCTTACTGTATATGCTTATTTAACAATTTTTGTAATGTTTTATAGTATATTTATTTTTAAGATTTCTGTATAACTTTAATTTTACTCTGCACTATATTGCAACGGACTACATTGCTGCTCGAATTTCGATGCACGCACACAAACACACACACACATACACCTATATATATATCGTTGGGAGATATTCGCTTCGAGTGGACCCAAAGAAAACTTATAATAAAGTAGTGATCTGAAGTGGAACTAAATGAAGTTTAAAATCTCAAATTACCGATAAGCTGGTTGAAAAAATATGTCAGATCCTGGAAAATGTGACACAAGGGAGAAACAAATTCGGGAAGAAACCCAACAAAGTTAGTGCAATCTTTTGATGAGAAACGTAAAATTGAATTCTGGTTGTAGTCTTATTAGATGAAAAGCAGCTAAAGCTTGTTACTAACATGGATGAAAAGCAACATATTCTAATTGAAGTGTTTTTGTTGAATTTGAATTAAAGAGGCGAGATGAACTTAAGATATTAGAAGAAAAACATGAACAAACTGAATTAAGAAGACAAATCGGAGCAGACATTAGCCGTTTAACACAGTTAGCATATCTAGACGTACCAGAAGACGTTAGAGCCCAATTGGGTATACAAAGTCTTATAAATGGTATTAGAGATTTTGAGCTGAAACTGCTTTTTCCGGATTTGGACCGCGTCATTTTTTCGAATTAATTAATTTATATACCTAAACCGGCATATAAACAACGTTTTCCGACGTTTCGCCCATACTTATAAGGGGCTTTTTCAAGGATGAGACAGAAAACAAAACAAATGTTGCTTACCTTGCGGCAACTCCATTCATTTCATCTTTTTCTCACGAACACACTTCAAGATTTCACTTTTTATTCAACTTCTCACAATGATGCACAAATTCTAAATGAGTAATAGGTAGAAAGAAATAATAATTAGCCCCCCGAAATTTTCAGGTAAAAAGAAGGGTAGGAGGCACTTAATGGGATTATTTTCTGATTGTGATGAAATTTTGTATACGTTTTATTAGTGGGTAATGTAAGTGATTTATTTTGTGGAAATGTTGATGCAGGGTTGACAGATGGGCGAAAGTTCAAAACCCTTGTCTAGGTTAAAATTCTTGTGATTTTTGGCGATTTCAACGGCCTCACGGAATTTTCTGGTGAAATAATACGAAGATTTGGCCACGACAGTGGAGCTGTCGAAGAGGATTTGATGGCCCGTTTCGTGATGATGTTCAGCTACAGCAGAGTTTGAAGGCAGGCCCGTTTTCAAACAACGTTTGTGCTCACCCAGACGAGTGTTTATAGATGGATCTGTTTCACCGATGTATACTGCCCCACACGAGCATGGAATGGAATAAACACCTTTTGATGAAAGAGGAATTTGTTTATTCTTTGGAGAGGGTAACATTTGTGAGATTTTGGATAGTGGTTTGTTCCTCCGTTCTCATTAGAGATGCGAGGTTCAACGAAATCTAAGGCTTAGTGGTAGAAGGAATAGTAAACTAGTTCTGCGGCCTGTTTTAGAACTAGGGGCTATCTTGAACATGTCCAAACCTAGGGTACATGCAGTTTCCCTCAGTTAAAAAGAGCCTGTCCTTCAGGAAACGAACGTTTTTTTTATGTTTGTTCACCGATTACACGCAAACGGCTCAAGAAATTTCTATCGTTTACACTGGATCCTGTTCTGGGGGATCGCGAAGTGGTCCCATATTTTTTTCATTAACATAACTTGTACCGTTTCTTAGAAAATGGGGGAAAACTTTTTACAGACTTTCTTATACAGTAAACTGTGGTGGAGTCGCTGGTATTAATAATATATAAAAACTTTCTGTTTGGAAAATAGGGTATAACGAATTAAAAAGGAATTGGATTAGTTCCGGGGATCCCGAAGTGGTCTCATATTCAATAACATAGCTTTTAGAAAATCGGGGAAAACTTTTAACATTTTTATACCGTACGAGTAAGCTTTGACGGAGTTGCTTGCTGGTATTAACTGTTTGGAACTTGGGGGTAAATTGTAAATGAGATTAATTAATCAAAATAAATGTCAGTTAATATATACAGTGTGCATTCATAAATGAAACGATTTCTTTTTATTAATAATTTTAAGAGAAAAAGTTATTATTCACAAACAGATTTACATGGTCTAAAACGTAAACATTATTCCATGTCACTTTTTTAACTGTAGACAAGGTTTGTCATCAAAGAGGGCTTTTGGATACAAATTAAAGTATCTTCATTTTTGTTAAGATCTAAAATTGTTATCAAATAGAAGTAATTAGAATTAAAAACTCCATCTACTTATGCCATTACACTAAAAAATGTATAATAAGTATTTCTGTAACCTTTCCAACTGAGGTAACTTTATTTTTTTATAATATCTCAAATTGTAATCAAGTAAAGTTAATTAGAATTGAAAACTGCATCCAATTGTGCTGTATTATTAAAAATTGTAATAAATTGAGAGTTGGTTGTAAATAAATCCAAATAAATGTCAGTCAATCACCTTCAAGGTGGAGGTTCTCAGTTGGTTTCTATATACAGTGTGTCTTCATAAGTCGAGTTCAAACGGAAAATGTTCCTATGATATTCTTTACAGAAAAAAATAATCTTGATAAAAATATTCGCATTGTTGGAAGCATATACTGTAATCATTACACGTCACTTTTTCAACTGTATACGAAGTTTGTCAGCAAATATGAATTTTGCTTAAAAGTAAAATGCCTTTATTTTTCATAACATAAAAATCTTATCAAACAGGGGTAACAAGAATTATATTAAAAATGCATCTAATTATGCCACATCACTAAAAATTGTATAATAGATCTTCACTTTTCCAAATTGTCCTCTAGGTTTGATAAAGAATATAAATTTTGTTTAAGTTAAGTACCTTAACAACTCAAATTGTTATAGTACAGTTAATTATAATTAAAAATTAGGTCCTATTATGTTAAATCAAGGAAAACTGTATAACGATTTATTATAAGATTCCGCGGAGGGGGACCATTAAATGAATGTCATTATAATTAACAGACATAAAGAATGATGATACTCTGATCTTCTACAATATAGTGGATCCATCTAAGTTAGAATGAAATACAACATTTTCTTAATACATATACATATATCTACAAAACAAGTTATTGTATTCAACAGTAAACGAGGTTGGTCAAGCTAATAAATGAAAGTAAAATACCTTATGTTAGGCAACATCGAAAAAAATAATTAGATTTGGAAACTGCATCCAATAAAGTCATTGCATCACTAAAAATAGTAAAATTAATTCATTAAAAAAAAACAAAAACCGACATCAAAAGAAAATTAACTAAATAAAAAGCGTGAAATAATTTTTGCTACAACAATTAAATACTTTTTCTGAAGTCAGTGCCAATTTGAACAGCGAAGTTGCGAAGTACAACTATCAATGTACTTCCCAAAATAGTTTCACTTTAGCTTGGCACCGACTTCATAAAAAGTATTTAATTGTTATAGCAAAAATTATTTCATGGCTGTTAGTTAATTTTCTTTTGAAGCGGTTTTTGTTTTTTAATAATGTATTTATCATTTTTCCGCTTTGCAGAACCGAGAAAATCGTAGCCATTACGTTACGGTACAATTGCCTATTTCAACCCTTTGGTCACATTGGACACTTATGCCTATCTTATTTTGATGATTAGTTGCACTATAGAATTCATATAGTCAATATGGTAGAAAAGAGAAAATTGGTCCAAACATCTTTTTTTTCGGAAAATGGAAAACGCTGTTCTCTTCCAAATTTTACCTCATTGTATTCATGAATAACAAAATTTTCAACCCCCTCGAGGCATAAGCCAGAAATGATAAAGCAAAATCTGTCACCAGCTGACGGTCGTCTATAAGAGCAGCAAAAGGAATAAGAGAAAAAGGCCAGAAAATATTTGTTATTGGCTGATGCATACAGATGTGAAGTAAAAATCAAGTTGTACGAGCACATCGCTGATCAAATGTACAGTGTAAAGTTGCACAAACAGTTTTTGCGTGGCAAACTGTTTAATATTGACAGAAAAGTGCTCAAACAAATAGCTTAATTATAAAGTTCTCTGTTTTTTTAATTTTTAATTTAGAATCGGTTATATCCGTTTGATATTATGATTGTCTTTTCAAAATGAGGAAGAATTATCAACTATCAAATTAAAGCTAGTAAAGCTATATCTTTGTGAAGATTATTTCCGAGGTGTATTTACACCATGTATTATTAGACGAATTCTCAAGTTTTCCCGATTTTGCACTGCATACTGCAGCATCCGCAATGCGCTAACGGTTGCATTTATCCATTTTACTCGACGCCAATTTAAGCTTTTGCAGATTTTCGGTGCAGTAGCATTTGGTATGCTTCCAATACACATAAAATGTCTTTATGTAGACGGGCATCAATAGAATACATTTTAAAAGAATTGTCGTTTTACATACATTTGGTCTGAATAGTAATCGTTTTTTGATTTACGTATTTTCAATTACGGATATATTTGGTATAATACAAGTTTTAACGAGGATTAACATTTTTTTGTTTCAAGCAACATAAACATAATAAAACATTCATTATAGTCTCTAATGTGGTGTAGTTATAGCCAGGACACTCTTATTTTTTCTCGAATCATTTTTGAAGTTGGAACTATAATTTCGTTCTACAAACATTCTATCAAGACAATACACTGACTTTTTGTAAATATTTACTTTTAAGGTTGACAATAACGGGGATTTTTGATTATTCTAGTATACTGTTTTAATTGGGCTTTTAAGCCACAGTAAGTTATTGATATTGTTATAAACTCCGTGAGTTCAATTAATTAAAATAACTAATATTCACTACTACTTTCTAGAACTTTTATTTACATCAAATATACACAACAGCTGATTCGAATATCGCAATAATAATACAACATAAGCTCTTCGCCGTACTAACTGCCTGCTGCGATGATGGGCCGCTCCTTTTAAAATCAGCATGGAATCCTCTCGTACAATCCAGTATCAATTCTACAGTTGCCGAGCTATTTCGAGATTAATTATTTGTCCTCTCAGGTCGAGGTCGTTTTGGAATGAAACCAGGGCCGGCTTAGGTAAATTTCCTAACAATATAAAGGTATAAATGATAAGTTAGAAACTTAGGAACAGTAAAGAAATAGTCCTACAGGTATAATAATTTAGAAGATTGTTTCAATTTACTGTATTTGCAATTTTGAGATTACCTAATACCGTGAAATTAATACACTGTTTGACAGTACTGCTAGAGAGGTAAACTTATATTATGAGGGTTGCCTTTTATATTTCGGGATTGGACAACCCTAGTGTTGCAATCTGACAACTGACAGCTCTATCGTAAAGTTTGACATTTTTGAGGTTATACGTACTCAGAACGTTTTTGACATACGGGCGCTATGTGTTGTTTACAGTAACTTATAAGATTCATCTCGGCCAAAAAATGGAATTAAATCGTGAACATTTTCGTGTGATTTTTTTTTTACAACTTTCGACGTGGATTAAGTCAGCAAGAGTGCAAGGATGAACTTAATTTAATTTTTGGTGATGAAACTCCATCAAGGACCACTGTTTACCGATGGTATGGTGAATTCAATCGAGGTCGTAGTTCACTCCAAGACGAATTTCGTGAAGGTCGTCCAAAAACAGTTGTTCGGGAAACCATTGATGCTGTGCGCGAACTGATATTGCAAGATCGTCATGTGACCTATCGTGAGATTGAGTCAACCTTACACATTAGTGGGACCAGCATACATTCAATATTGCATAAACATTTGAATGTCAAAAAAAGGCTCGTGTCGATTGGTCGAAACAAAAGCTCAAAAAATACGATCGCTGTGCTTCAAAACACGTTTATGATATAGTAACAGATGATGAATCGTTGATTTACGCGTATGAGCCCGAAAGTAAACAGCAGTCCACTGTATGGGTGTTACAAGATGAGCCGAATCCAATGAAAGTTGTTCGCCCACGAAGCACTTCCAAGCAAATGATCGCTTGTTTTTTCGGAAAAACTGGACATGTCGCAACCGTACCACTAGAACAACGCAAAACAGTCCATTCTGAGTGGTACACAACCTTTTGTTTGCCAGTTGTCTTTCAAGAAATGAGGAAAACCAACCGCCGAAGACGGATCTCTTTCACCACGACAATGCCAGCTCTCACACATCAGCTCAAACATTTGCATTTTTGACCATTCAAAACATCGATTTGATGAGTCATCCGCCGTATAGTCCTGACTTGTCACCAAATGGCTTCTTTTTATTCCTGTACGTAAAAAACAAGCCGAGAGGTCAACATTTTTCGACACCTGAAGAAGCGGTTGCTGCGTTCAGAATGCATGTTTTGGAGATACCTCAATCAGAGTGGAAAAAGTGCTTCGACAATTGGTTCAAACGCATGCAAAAGTGTATAGATCTTCATGGGGAATATTTTGAAAAACAATAAAGCGATTTTCGATGGTTAATATTTGTTTTTGTTCTCTAATCCCGAGATATAAAAGGCAGCCCTCGTAGGGTAATTCATAATCCACAAAATTCAGTTCTAATCCTATTCTAAAATAATTTAGATTATTTGAAATCAATTGATAAAAAATAAAAATATACATTGCAACTAAAACGGTGTTTATTATAATGGTATAAAATTTAAATCTTTACATAATACTCTTATGACAAATTTGCTTTATAATTATACAATATTTATCTAAGGCACTGGGAAAAACTTTCGTAAGAGAAGGCCATAAAATAATTTTACAACCCACTAGATGTACCCTTTGTTTCCCTTAAACCATGGAAGTATCATTGATGCTTCTTTGGGCTTATTGATTTTCCAGTAACGGATTCACAAAGGCTACTAAACTATTATTTTAAACTCACCAAAGATATGTAGACATCATACTGTGCAATTTCAGCCAGGATTCGGGCTGTCAAACAAACTGCCAAAAATTCATATAAAAATTTGAGACGTCATTCATAGGAACTGTGGGCTTTTGTTATTAATTACTCCAACATCCTATATTTGATACCATGTTTTTAATACAAAACATATATAACATAAGGTTAATTTTGTGGGGTGCGGTTCTTTGAATACATTTTGAGATTTTACATATATTTAATAATGTTTAAATGTTGATATAACTGAATTATTTAAATTGGATGACATTTCCGTTTCAGATCGGAAGTAAGTAATAATTTTTTTGTCACTCCAGTGCCTTCCGTGGTTTGGACGTGACCATGTCCTGCCACTTGCTGACCGTGGCGCCGTGGCGTGGTACACACACACAACCCTTGCGCGAGCCCGGGAACTGAGGGTACCCTTCGGTTTATTCGAGGAGCACCCCCAGCCCCTTTTCCACCGCCCCCTGGACAAAAGTCCAGGTCCTCACGCTACTCAGTTACGATCCTGTACAGCGCCGTCCTCTCTTGTGGTTTCTATGGCTTTGGCCTTCTAGGGCTTTAAAGCCATTATCTTCTGGGTGTACGATTATCTTTCTGATTCCTTGTGATAAAGCACTTCCCTTTGTGTGAGTGTGTGTGTGTGTGTCCTCTTGGGTAAGGACCCGGGTTTGCAGTGTGTCTATGATTCCTGAAAGAGAATCCTGATCAGAAAATTCTGGAAGTGAAAATCTGAAAGAGAAAGTTATATTAGTAAATGGCTGACCCTATTCGTCTTGGTCTTGCTCTTGGTGGTCGTCTTCACACTGTAGTTGATTTTTCGGCCTTTTGTATTTGTTGATGAATCTCGGGTCGTAGTCTAGCAGTTGTCTCAGGGGTGATGATTCGGGTGGTTCTCCAGTCTATCGAAGGTCGTTCTGGCTCTTTCCCTCGCTGATACAAGTACCGGGGTGTACTTGGGGTCTCGGAATATCGTCTTGTTGCTCACAAACCATGGCGTATCCACGACTTGCCTTAAGCTCAGGTTTTCTTGTCGCTGTATTTTTCTTCTGTTGTGTTTGCAGGTATGTTGCCATGTGACTGCAATCACTTGCGTTTTTTTTTGGAATAACTACTGTTGTTATTTTAGTTTGATTTAATATTTATTGTACTCGTCTATATGTCAAACTAGTTATTGCTGTCATATGTAAACTCGACAGTGTCTAATGATAGAAATTTGCCGACGAAGAAATCCAAATATTGGAAATAATATTAAAAAATATATTAAATTGAAATGGGCAATGATGGTTGTATATGTGTATATTTGTGATAGTGAAATTATTAGTAGGATCAGGCGTTTCAGAAAGATTATTGGCAAAATGCCATCCAGTTTTCATGTTAAAATATTTAAAAAAATAGGATTGTTATGACTTCATATACGAGCGTGGTACTTTAAATGAGCTTGGGGATATTCTAAAGTTCGTATGATCTCTTCGAGTATCAATTATAATTAAAAACTCTATTGAAAAACAAATACGACCGTATTATTCAATTTACCTATACAATTCAGTGATATAGCAGATAGTAGTTCATTATTTGATTCATTAAATTAAAGTCCTAATATTATATTAAAAATATTATAAACAGTAGATTCAATGTATTTAAAAAATATATTAAATACGTATTTTTATGTACGGCGGCGTAATCTTAATGTTTTTAGTAGCTTCTAGAAGAAAAATTCAGGTCGACTATAAGTCGATTTTCCACTTTTTATGGGCTTTGCGAACATTAGAGGTTTATTTCAAAATGGTTAGGCGGTATTTCAATTATTTTTAAAATATTGCCATAACTTGTTATTGTACATAAACGTATACCTACGCCACTGATTTAATTTCATTTGTTGAGCAAAATTAAATCGAGTTTACCAAGCCTAGCGAACACGTGAAAATACATCCTTTTATGTTAATAGTGTCTTCTTATGACACACAAGAAGGGGTTATGTATTTTTCAAGGTATGTTTTAAAAGATTTATCAAAAGATTTGCTCTCCCCCTGTTTCTTCTCGACATGTTATACATATGCGAATAAAAGAAAAGAGTCTGCTAGGGGATCGACCAATTGGATCACCTTAACTTTTTTAGGGTGCTAAAACGGCATATTCGTTTAGTACTCCTATACAGTGTGTTTTGCTCGTTCTGTCCCGGCTAAATTTTTTCAACATTCAACAATTTAGTGTTTTTTAATAGTGATGTAGTACCAAATTCAAAAAGTATGTGCGATTTTATCGTATTTATTCGATATGTTACATCAATTGGATTATTCGCTGGCATCTTACTGAAGTTTAAATGTTTTTTAGGGTCAGGTAAGACAAAATATCTATTAAAGACAATGCAATTGATTTAATTTCAAGGCAACAAACAGTATGATGAAAATTAATAATAAATATAAATACAGTCGTACTTACTGAAGCGCACATCTTTGTAAATTATACAGATTTCATTTTATTGTTTTATTTTCCTCGTTAAAAAGAATTTTAATTTATGGAGTCTTGATCCAAGTATTTATAAATTCTAATAAAACATCCTGTCATAAGCTATTGCATAGTACCTACAATTTATAGTTTAATTTTAATTACAGTGTGTAGTGAGTTGTTGTTGTACGGAATCATTAATTTTTTTACTAGCAATTCGCACTATTGTTCCCTTTTGTTAATTTAGGTAGGCCAAAAAATGAAAGTATGAAAATCTTATAAGTATTTTTTAAAGAGAATTATCAATTTGGTTTTTGATTTGAGGATAAGGCTATTTTGAAATGGAAAAAAGTGAATTTTCAAATCACTGAAACCGTTTAATACAATTTGGACAAGATAAGAAAATAAACAGTTAAACCGGTTTTCTAGAATTTTCTATAAATTTCATACTTTAAATATTTGCGGAATTTACTATTGAGATGTCAAATTAGATTTTAGGAAAATGATGTGTCAGAAAATCAATGTATTTTATTACCGTGTAATCCAAATATTAAAATTTGTTGACTCTTTCGAAAGTAAGAAAATTGAAATGAATTGTTGGATTTCCGTCAATGTTTTGATGTTTTTCATTATTTTGATAGTATGTGCCGTTATTTAAGTATTTTTATATAGCAACTGCTCTATACTTTTAACACATTTTTATGTATGTTAATCAATTTTTCGAAAACGGCTCAACTGATTTGTAGGATTTAAACTGTGTTCACAAAATAAATATATTTTGTGAATTACTCGAAAGTGACTATTAAAGATATCTCGATGTATGCCCATAATGTTTTCTTTACCTATAACATGCAGGTTTTCAGAAAATCTCCGGAAAAGGCGATATATCATGAAAATTATTGAAAAAAATAACTTCAGAACTATACACAAAGTTGTCGGCATCTCACACTAACTCCATGTAGAGTATAAAATTGTAGTTCACGCAAGCCTGTTCGATTTATAATGCTCAACCATTTTGATTTTTAATAAAGTTCACCGAGGAATTCTAGTTAAATTTGATGATCCCAACTTCAAAAATGTACTAGATTTGTAGGTAATTAATTTCTACACAAGAAGAAACAACAATTGTAAATGTGCGAGCATTACTTGATGTTAATTTGTGCATATACGTACGTACCTATCTAAGTTTTTAAGTGCGTATAAGTTAATTTGTGCATATACGTACCTAAGTTTTAAGTGCTTAGTCAGAAGTTAATTTGTGCAAATACATACCTACCTAAGTAAGTGCTTATTCTGCAATCTATTTATATGTAATTATCAACAATGGGGATTAAATAAGTGTAGCGAATGTTAAAAAAAATTGCCTAAAAACCTAAATTTTTAGCTAAGGTTCAAATGATCAATATCGACATTTGCAATATTATTCACCAAAAACTGAAAGTTCAATGTATTTTACTTATTTTAAATTATTTCATAAGAATATTTAACTAGTTATAAAATAACAGCTATCGTAATGTTCAAAGAAGTGAATAGAAAATACATTCTTTAATATTTTAAAGTAATATAAATTAACCTGTATTTTTAATTTTCTTGGGTTTATTGACAATTTTTGCTGATGTATCGACAATTGAAAGTAATGTTTTTTGTCATCGATATCACTTGAACCAATGATCGCTTAGTAAACGGAATGGAAGGTTTTGGAAACTTTAATCTATCCTCTTTAACAAAAATTTAGTTTCATTGCATGTCATAAGATATGTTGTAACGATGATCGGACTAATCCACATTATGGTAAATGATGGAATGTAGTATCTTGCTTATCCAGGACCTAAGATATTTTTAAAAATGTATGGGAGAGATAATTGATTTTCCATATAAAGATCCAATAGCTGAGAATTATTCGACAGTATTGCCAAGTCTAAAATAGAACAAAGGGAATTAAAATATACAGAATGATGGTAAAAGATGTTTTGATTTTTGCAGGAAAACACAAATATGCTAGTAAAAAAAATTGTGGTTTCGAAATACAGAAAAGTATTATTACTTATTTTTGAAATGACATCTAGGTCAGAATTCAATTTTGATAAGATAAATGCAAATGTTTAAGAGCAACATTTTTCCCTGTCATTTTTGTAGAAATTACCTAGTACATTTCGCACATATATCTATTTAAGATCAACACTATCAACTAGCTCAACAGATTCAAAGCATGAAGTGACCGTAGTTTGTCACAGTAAGAATTACCCTTAGTACAAAACAGGAAATATGCAAACTCAACAAACATCACAGACAACAATAGCCTGAAAAAAACACCAAGAAAACACGCTACTAATGAATGCAATACTGAGCTGTGTGTAAGCAGTAGGTTGTATACAATATCAAAACCAAGATAAGAAAATAGGTTCGGTATTGCTAAAGACAAGAATGGAATTTAACGACTAGAATATACCGAACAGTTCTAGATAATAAGATACGAAATTGAAGCGGATATCAAAATTTTCAACGGAAAATAGAAGCTGCAATTGAATGTCGAAAGAGTTATAAGAACGCTAAGAGAGCTATTATTAATCATGAAAAGATAAGTAATCGCATTATCTGGAGCACCTCACCGAATTCTACAGAGACATATATAAAGTGCTCTGAAGAATTGAAATACGGATTAAAGAGATAAACCAGAAAGAAGTTAGCGACCGAGATCATAAAAATGGCATGACAGCAGGTAATGAGGAAATAACGACTGAACTACTGCAATATGTACGTAGAGAAACATATTCAACAAAATGCGTACGCACTGTCTTTTAATACCCAAGAGAGGTAGTAAAGAAATTTTGATAATCTATAAATAAGATAGAAAACAGAATTCAAAGTACGTTAGACTTGGATCGACCACGAGAAAGAAGTGTTTGATCAGCGTATGATCAATGTTCTACCAGTATTTTTCCGACCAGATGAAATAAAACCCAGGTACCTAATACATGTCATCTACGGACTAAAAACCAGAAAGCAGCAATGGACCGAGCATTTGACAAGGCGACATGATAATAGATGGACAGCAACAATCATTAAATAGTATCCGAGGAATGTTAAAAATCAGGGATAATCCCCATGGCATCCAGAGACTATTATATCCGGAAAATGGCAGGCATAACCCGGTGCATAGCGCCGGAGTGTATAGAAAGAAACGAAAAACTAATGTCAAGTGAGGTTACACGGTAAAGTAATGGTAGAATTATAACAAATAGTTTCCCGTGTTACTAGGGAATATGATGGATCTTGGATTAGAGCAAATTACAATGACAACCTCATTTTATTTATGTGATGTCATATTGTACATATCCCAAATATTATTCTACCTCCCACAGAAAAAATAGCATTCACTATACATTTTGCCTAATTGTTGAACTCTTGTGTTAGGAGCAAATATTAAAAAAGAGTGAGATTGAGATTGAACGATGGATACGAACGGTTCTTACGGAATGTATTTCCCGTCTCTCGTTATCTCCTTGTACTTGTTTTCTTTCTTTGTCTCATTCTTAGTAACGGATATAAATTTCAGGAGAACTATTCTAGCAATATATAACGATGTTTATAATTTATTCAATTTTTATCAATTCTGGTGATGTTAATTATGATAAAGTTTAAACACTGGCAACATTATTTAAGAAGATATTTTTTAAATATCACATCTCTAAACTATTCTTCAAAAGATATGGTGTAATATAGTTTAATCCAATACTTATTAAATAAGTGACAGTCAGAATGCATTAGAGTAGGGTGGGGCTGACGTAGCCCGCCAAAAGTTTTAGAATATTTCATGGATTATAGGTTTGTCATCTTTGTCTCGACCATCTACAACTTGACCTTGTAGGTGTTATATTTGTTTATTCAATTTGATTTATGTCTATAAACGGAAAGACTCTTAATGTATAAAGTGGTCCCTGTTTCTTACACAAAAAACTTAGTTGTATTGGTATTCAAGATGAAGCAACTTTGATGTCGGAACGAAGTGTCGAAACAAATGCAATTTCAATTTCTGTATTTTATTACCATACTGGTCTATTTTCATATTTATAGGAAGGTATCGCTTTAAAAATATTTATGATTTTCTTGATCCTCATATTTTTGTCTGCCTCTAGTGATTTTAAAAATATCAATATACCTCTTGTTACTCTTGTAATATATTCTACACGCAACAGTCATTGTCGGTTCTCAACGGTCTGAATGGTCTTACAATTTACAATTACTTTTAAATGAACAAAAAATCTTGCCGACCTAGAACTTTAATGTTGAAAATTAAACATGCAACGAACTGCAAGTGCATAATATCTTGATCAGTAGAGGTCATATCTAATAAAATCAAATTATGTTCCATGAGGCACGATCAACTCAACACCTTGAATCTTATCGCCAGTATGAGTATGTTCAGTTGTAGGAATGTAGTCAGACATCTCCGTCGTTGGTCGCTATGCACATTTCTCTCCAAGCTAAATTTAAATGGCACTCACCTTGAAAAGTGCATTCTTCAGTATGAAACTGAACGGTGGAGAGTATCGCCGCAAATGTCAAATATCTGCTCCTCGCCTAATCATGACCGTTTGTTTATTTATTGCATATTTAATAACGTGAGTCATTTCGATATTGTTTCGTTTACGATTTGGCACCGTGTCTCTTGTTTTAGAGACGATAAGATAAAATTGTTGTAATTAGAAAATAGACACGAACATTAACCATTTATTGAAATACGTAAAGCCTTGCGGCTTCTGTTTTATTTTTGTATGAACATACTATGCAATATTTTTACAAAATAATAAATTCACATTATTATTGCGGAATCTGTTTAGTTTGTTGGGATATGAAAGATTAAAAGGTTATATTTAATATTACCATGGTAATAATATTTTACTCGTCATTAGCGATGTATATGTTTTAGGACTTCAAAAAATTCTAAATGTGAAACGTAGTCCAACAAATAAATTGCGCAAGGATAGAAATAAAGAGCTACTTACATTGTTGTGAATTGGTAGAGAAAAACTATATATGTTTGGATAAAATGTTAATGGTACTACATATAAACAACGGATAAAAGCAATCACTAGTAAAACAAAAATGCAATTATAAAAAATATGTTTAATAGCAGATCGATTGATAGATTGTATGGGGAGGATACGTTAAAATAATAGCACAAAATATTACAGCTAGTTTTACTTTTATTTCAAATTAACTATTGAATTTTTATTTCAAATTAATATTGGATTTGCAGATTTTAAAGTCAGATATTTGATTGGCTTTTCTTGAAGAATGTGTATAGCATAACACATAAAAACTGTTGTTAACAATTTTTTATTCCTTAATTAATTATACGGAGTGTTTAAAGTTGCAAAAATCGCATTTTTAGCAGTTTTTGTAACTATTCAGCAACCGCATGAAAAGCTCTAGGGTCGAAACTAAGTTTGTTTTATACGTGATTTCAATAGCGACTAAATGATAGGTTAATATAGCCGATTGGATAATTAGTTATTGAGTTATTTGGATAAAACTGTAAAACATACTTGATTTTCAATCGTCCATAGTTATTGTATAAGATGCGTTGAAATTTTTAAACTCGGCAGAATCTTTCATTTCTACGAGGTAAATAACTGGTAAGAATCTTAAATTTACAGCTCAGACGGTTTTCTTGCAAATCTGAATTTTTTTCCAGGGCTTTTGATTTTACGTGAAGTTTACGATGCTCCCATTTTGAGCTAAATTAATATCCTAACCATCTGAATGGAACAAATTAATTATTAGTTCTTTGAGTAACATCCCTCATAAATTAATTTTCTTTTAGTTTTATTTTATTGTATGTAAATTTTAGTTTGAAAGACTGCATTTTGGTATTCGGAATTAAATAAAATGAACTGGTGGGAGAAGCACCATCTCCTCGTTTTACTACTGCGTTCGAACTGACATTCATTTCAAATCGCTTTTATTCTTTCCCTAGTACAAATGCCATGGCAACTGTCAAACTGTTTGCTGATAGCCCAGGGACGAGAAACGGTGGCATATCATAATTTGTTCATTGAAATGTTACATTTCTATTTGTTGATATAACTTTGTTTCTAATCATTTTTTAAAAAAAATGACATCATACCATTTTTATAGATGGTGTTTTAAGGAATAATTTTCATTGTAAATATTTTAAATTTATTCGTTAGTTAACTAACTTCACAATTCATAACGATACATTAATATTAATGATTTGCCATAACTATATTGTTGACTTTGATTTTCTGTTTTCTGATTCATTATTTCCTTTCTAAAGTTTTTTCTTTTTAAAACTGTCGAATAAATTAATTGTGATACTGCAATCGACTTTGATTCAAAACTCTGAGAATTAAAGTCAGAAAAATAATTACGAGGTTAAATCATATATCAACGGAATTTTTTTCATACATTTATTGAATAACATTATACAGAAATGATTGATTTAGCATTTTTCAATATACCCTCCTGCGGGTCTACACACTTTTTCCAACGAGAGTTGGCAGTTTCAGTATTCTCTGTTCATAGAATTTTTGAGGGCGAGTCGCAAGCCAACTGCCCTTGTGCTCCTCTACTTCTTCAGATATTCCAAATCGTTTTCCTCCCGGTAATTCTTTCAGAGGCAAGTCAGGGGTATACCGAGGGTGGGTGACTTCTCGGCCCATTTCTTGCAGTATTCCTTGTTTTTTGTCTCAAATACGGGGCTTTTGCCAACCGTAACAACTGGCAGTAGTAATCCACATTCACTGTACGTTGGGCACGTAGAAAATAAATCAGTATATTTCCTTAGAGTAAAAAAAAATCGTGGCAAGGACTTTTCCAAATGAGAGGCGAATTTTTAATTTTATTCTTTTTTCGCTACTTTAGACGATGCGCTTCAAAAAGGCCTTCCCTTCTCCCTGAAATATTTTTAGAAGTCTTTCAACGATCTTTGGTTTACAGTGAAAAACCTCGGAACCCATCGAGCACAAATTTTTGTAAAACCAAGTTAATCAATGATAATTGATTAAACACTTTCATAGTGTACTGTATTCTGTACTGACCACACATCATACAATAGTATTAAGGACAAAGCGAATACTGTATTCGAGTAACTAGAAGCGAAAGCAGAAGGCTACGAGAATTATGCGAACCGACCTGAAGAGGGCAAATGTGACTCTGCCGAAACGTCGTCATTTTACCATCGATCCCGGCAGGGATCAGTTATCAACTACGCGGATGAATTCCCGGAAACCACTAAAACATTATATATATATATATATATATATATATATATATATATATATATATATATGTAATAATGGAATAATTCAGGATTGGACCACCAAGTGTGCTGCAAGTCATTAAAACTCAGTAATATATGGCAGACAAAATCGAAGAAAAGAATACATAGTTTTTATACAATGACAATGTTACATCCGCGGGTACTTTGAACGTACAAATTGCATTCGAAAAAAAGTCACCAAATTTGAATGACAGCTATTCCGAAAAGAATGTTACATGACAGCAAAATTGCTTCAAATTTTTCATTAGCAAAAACAAAAGCGTTTTAGACATTTGTAGTGGACACCCTGATAATATTTGAGGAAAGAATTATGAAAATTGGGTCGTTTTGTGTAGAATATTAATAGTGATTATATTGTAAAAAAAATGCTGGAATATTTTGCTACATTAACCGAAAACTTTTGAAAACTTCTGTACAATTACATGCAGAGTTAACGTACAAATACAAAACGGGTTATTCTGTGTTTTAATTATTTTTTTGTTTCAAATGTGCAAAATCCTTAAAAGAAGAATAGCCATCCAGAAGCGGATCCATAAAAGATTTTAGATTGGGTACCCTTCGTAATATAGTTAAGGAAGTTGAAGCTTTTTGGACAAGGAAAAGCGATCGATGGAAAATTGGTCTTCTGCAAATAGTCGAGTAAATGGATTTTTGTGCAGTAAACATTACAAGATGGATCGAGCCGCGATTTTTGTACTCGATTTGTGTAACGATATATAATCAGTAAATTCAAGGCCGTGATGGACTAATTTGGACTGCACAATTTATATTTTTGTTCATGTATTTCTAGCATATAACAAATGTATAAATCTAAATTTATTTTTATGTTAAAGATGGTTACTTGGTTCAATTTTGAAACCCAACATTTCGGTTGAACACCCTAGAAGCCCCCCCCCCTGACCTTGCTGGACATGAATAAGATATCGACGTCTGGAGTACCTGGTCCCAGGTATCGACGTTGTCTCATGGTTTATATGATATCATTAGAAAATTAGTTAAAAATCTTTACCCCTGTTTTTTTGGGTCTCTGAACACGAGGTACCCAGTGGTCAGGAAGGCTAGAATCAACATCGTGTCCTGGAATTACTCTTGGATTTGTCTAAAAATTAACTGTATGTTGGTACCCTTCTTGACGCTAATGATGTCTATCACTTGTTACTGAATTAATTATTTTTTTAGCATAATATCTGGCCGATCTGGGCAACAGATATTCCGGTATCGTGTTCATCTAAACAAATGCACTTTTCATAAAGAATAAATAAAAATGAATTGTTTGTGAAGTTGTAAGCTTTGATCTCAAATTAATTCAATTAATTTCAAAGATAAACTAATTGCAAAATCTCGAACCAAGTATTTTTAATAATCCTTATTTTTGGTAAAATGTCATAATATGTGTGATAAACATGTAATAGGTAATACATTAATTGTATGTTATACCAGATACGGTAATTCTATGTAGGCCAACTTGTATGGAGGAAATACATTGTTGAACCTAATTCGCAGATACCAAAAGGCACGTCTGAAAATTTACAACCTCAAAAGTTTCAAGATATTTCAAATTTGGTAAACGTCTTATGCTAATAAATTGCCATGTATTGAAATGAATTACTATGAAATGTATTTACATTTATGTAAGAAGTGGTCTCTGGCCTCTGTTTCACTGGGTATTTTTCATTTATTTTGATGGTTGGCGCAGTTTTGATTTGAGTATTTTACAGTAAATAATTAAATGAAGAAATAATATTTTCATTATGGGGTATTTTTAAACCAAAAAATTAATAACTACTTATAATTATCTTTTTCAAGTTCTTCTGCTCCAAATCAGATGAGAATTTTTTATCGTGTACTTTGAAGCTTTCCGAATTATTTTCTAGAAAAGTAGAAACTAACCCCTAAAGTAAAAATCGCAAAAACGATGCGATTGGTGACTTTTGGTCACGACTTATTCAACTTTTGGGAAAATTTCAGTGCCACTACTCGTGTACAATGAAAGAGTTGCTCACTAGGGCATTGTCGTTGCATAATATGAGGTTCTACATGATAATGTAATTCTATCTATCTCCTTTTTATAAAAAAAGTTTTATCACAAAAAAAATATTACAGATATTAGAAATTTTATCGTATTGTAACATTTTGGTAACAAAAGCAGCTTTTATAAGGAACTCTTCAAGCAGCAACTTCCATAACTCCATTAACAATTGGTGTTGGTAACACTGGCCACACTACATACCGGAATATATTGTATTGTAGGCCTTGAGAACTTTTCTATTATGTAGAAACTTGTAGAACTTTCCTTGGAAATACTTAAAACCTTTCATCTGTTTAATTTGTTGGAATATATCGAGCTTGCCCACATCCTTGTCATTTTCCTGTAAGAGATGTTCAATATTTCTGAAAATTTTAATATATCGTTTAAAAACATCTACGAAATTGCCGAGGGAAACATTTATTCCCATTCACGTTTATGATTTGGAGTGACATTAACACATATTCTTTATAGACCTTAGAGCATTTACTTTCTAGAGATAGCCTGCAGTGCACAAATGTGGTAAGACTAAGGAGAGAGAGGGCAATAGAGAGGGCAAGAGGCTATTTCACTCGGTTGGGAGCTGCTTCCAATAAAGCATGCTGTTCATTGGCTGCCTTCACCGACCATCCACCCACTAAGTGAAATAGCCTCTTACCGTCTCTGTTGTCCTCTCTTTCTAGCATTGCCCCGATTTTATGATTGACAGGCTATATCTAGATGGTAAATGATCTAAGTTATAGACTGACCGATAACGATTTTTACGCCTTCACGGAAATAATATTTTGTAAGTCATAATTGGCATAATTTTTACAGCAAACTCGTAGAAGTAAATTATTTGAACATTAAAAATCCCCGAAAAATAGGGATTTTTGTTTTTTTTTACTTGTGAAAAATGATGACGCGTCCGTAATGACAGCAATGGAACTATGGGTGATCCTTAGATAACTGTAATTTTTAGAAATCAACATTTTTTTAAATTAAAAATGCTTTAAAACTTGTGTTCTGGGTGCTGTTGGTCTTTTATTATGCTCAAAATTAAGCCTGTAACCTTGTTCTACTACCACTTCAATAGAAAACAAACTAGAACAAAAATTAGATATTTCATGGCCACGGCACTGACACAAAATGAAATATTAAAAATTCTTGCCTAGTAAATCTTTAAATTTTTAAAATAAATAAACAAATGATAAATTATAGGACTTTAATAATCATACAGAGACATTTACGGTATTTTCTTTCTTCGTTTTAAAAATCTTTAAAATTTATTAACAGTAGAATTTCAAATAACAATTTTTATAATAGTCTTAGAATAAAACAAAGTTTAACATTAGCTAAATCTATTTCATTCTACCAATCAATATTAGGGTATAATTGCAGCATAATTTGATGAATTATACAATAGATTTTAGTTATAAAAGCTAAACTCTATAGAAATGTTTACATTAAGTTTGAAAAACGAAAATCAGATATGCCATGGTACTGACATTTTGGGTATATTTCTGTAAGTAATTCACGATCCATGAATACTTATGCTTTAATATAATATATCGACAGTAAAATACTATCAAATTTATCATATTTATAATTTTCTGATCAAAAAAAAAATCATGTTGGATAATAAATAAAGTACTAGACATAAAAAATTACAGTTATCTAAGAATCACTCATATAGAGAATCAGAAATTCTTGAAAATGTGTAATTACAAATCTTGATCGGAGCATTTGTTCATAGAGAAAATATATTTTGAAAACACATAAAATGCACTACAATTTGATGGAAATGCTGTGGAACCTTTGGTGTGTCATAAATGTAAAAACACAGTTTTGCACCCTAACACCAAACCTTTATTTTAAACACTCAACGCCGTTTCAAAAACTGTAAGTTGTCATCATCAAGGAGCGTTGAGTGTTTAAAATAAAGGTTTGGTGTTAGGGTGCAAAACTGTTTTTAACTACAATTTGAATATATTGAATTTTCGTTCACTATTAATATTGCTTGTGAATATTGACTTCGATGACTTTTCCTCAAATGTCTTGTCAGTGGCGCATCCAGCCAGTGGAAAACAGTGATTTAATTAATAACAGTCAACAGGTAACTATTAACCTAATAAACCAATGAAGAAATAGACCAATATGCACAGATAGGTAAATAAAAACGTAGTCAACTGCGGGGCAAAAAAAATAATAAAAAAATGTTCATTTTGTGCCCTACATCATGAAAATCCCAGATTCGCCCATTACACCAGTCAATAGAGATTTTTAGATGACATAAAATTCAACCGCAAACCATATAAGCCGTCACGTAAATAATAGTCTATGTCATAACTGACATAATTTTAGCACCAAACTCATCGAAGTAAATTAGTTGAGCCTTAAAAACCCCAAAAAATATGGGGTATTTTTTTGCTTATAGTGTAAAAGTGTTCATAATCACTCCAATAGAAAAATTGTAGTGAATCAAAAAATCTTCAAAATGAATGAAATAAATTTTTATCGCAACTTTTTTCATAAAGATAAGCTGGAAAAACCGATGAAAGTGACTGATTTCAAAAAAATCATAACTTGGTTGTAATAACAGCTGGAACCTTAATCTGCCTCTTAGCGATAGCTTATAACGTTAGAGATTTAAAACGCTGAAGATCGATATTGTACGTTAAGGATCTTGCAGAATTGCAATTTAAATAAGTTGTAGAAGTATTTTGCAGGACATATCATATTAACCACGATAGTTCGTTAGCGATATGTAAATATATTTTGAAAGCTTATGAAATGCACTTTACTTCGTTTATCTTGGATTTTTGTCATAGTACCGTAAAATGTATTAATAATACTGCTTTTGTACTTTGGCTTAAAGGATGGACCCTCCGATGTTTTGACAGTGGCGGATCCAGTCAGTGGAAAAAACTAACTTAATAAATAATGAAAACATAGTCCAATGTGTACAGGCAATCGTTATGTAAATAAAAACGTAATAAACCGCTCACAAAAAAACATATAATACAATTTACCTTAATTTTCATCTTGTACCCCCATCTTAAAAAAATTATAGATCCATCCATGTGCCTTGTCAGTGCACCGATGCGATGGCTGGATTTCGCATATTCGTACATTTAATTGTTTACTATTATTTTAAACCAACTTCTCGGCATTATAGCGAAAAACCAAGACAAATTGAAGTGAAATTTATGAACTTTCAAAATATCTTGAGTATATCCTGGTCGGACTAGTCTCGTTGATATGATGGGATGTGCAAAATAAATTCGAATTTTCAGAAACTACTTGTTCAATAGTATCCATCGTGAGCCCATATAAACTTAATAGGTTCGTTCCTATAGAACGAATTACCGATGCACAACCGATAATCTTCGTGCGCGGTGACGAGTTACTGTTTACAACGATGTTACGCGCAATACGATTACCGGTTGCTTATCGGTTTTATGTCGTGTTGGAACAGGCCACATATCCAGGCCACGACGATTACTAATATTCCAGTATTAGATACCAGAAAGTTATAAATTTTTGAAAAATATCCACTTTTGAACAGATTTCAGGATGTATAAACGCTGATTAAGAATTTCTTATTCTCTACAACGTTCCTGTCGGCGGCATTACGATTTTTTCATAACTTTTCATTATATCAGCAAAAAACAAAAAAAAATCGTATTTATGCGGGTTTTTATTATTTAATTCGTTTATTTCTAAGAGTTTGGTGTTAAAATCTTATGATTATCTATATACTGTTACTAACGTGATGGTATAAGCGAATTGCTGTTGAATTTTATGTCCGAAAATGAGTTAAATTTTGCTCTATAAACTGGTGTACATGTAACTTGGCAACTATTGTCAGTGCCCCGCTTGCTGCCTGACTGCATGTTCGCACCCTAATTGCAATATTGACTGCTATCTTTTGCAATTTCTCGATACTATAACTAAAAACCAAAATAGACAAATTGAAGAGGAATTCGTGTATTGTTAAAATAACTAAAATATCTCCCTAAATTTGTTAAACTGCAAATCATCAGAAACTACTTATTCGAGAGTAGGAACCCATCGTGAGCCCATATAAACTTAACATTTTAAATTATCAGTTTGACGAAGATTATTGTTCCAGTGTTAGTTGCCAGGTTATCAAGTTTTAAAAAAAAACATTTTTGACCAGTTTTTCTGGCTCTAGGTGAC
Organism: Octodonta nipae; assembly: GCA_034190945.1. Classification (NCBI taxonomy): domain Eukaryota; kingdom Metazoa; phylum Arthropoda; class Insecta; order Coleoptera; family Chrysomelidae; genus Octodonta; species Octodonta nipae. The sequence continues at coordinate 55,713,995 of CM067218.1, read as the reverse complement.
AAATAATGCAATCAAGGCCTATATAAGTAATTAAAAAGGATATCTGATTCTCTAAAACTTTACCTTTGACGATATTACGATCCCTTCATTACTTTTCATTCTACCAGTAAAAAAGAAAAGAAACTCATATTTTTGTGAGTTTTTGATATTTAATTTATTTTTACGAATTTGATGTTGTTGATATCTTCAAAGCACTCGAATATTTAGGTTCCAAAGTGACGGGAAACTAAGTCTCAGTGGTCTAGCTGAACATTGCAAATGTTTTAAAATGTGTGAAACATTTTCTCCCTAATTGTTATTGAAACACTATTATTTTGTGCCGAAATAATTTGATATTATTTTGTAAATCAGGAAGAAGTTGGTTTTCTATTAGCAATCTCAAATTCCGTCCGTACAATTGTTTTGCTAATTTCCACAAAAATTCACTATTTTGTAGTTTGGTGCTTTTAATTTAAAGAAATCAATCGCTGCCCGATGTTCAAAAAAAGCTTTAAAGGAGTCTTCCGCAAATAAGCCAGCGTACGGTAGTAGGATAGGAAAGTCATTTGCTCAAATCTCTTCAAAAAACACGAGTAATTCAGGTCAGAGGATCTTGTGAAATTTCCAATTGATATGACTGGTTTTAGAACTTTAGACATATCAAACATTTCCCGCACTAGGACTGTTGGTGAAAGATACAATGAAAGACTAATGAATACCCATCGTTTTCAGTCTGACACAAGAGTAATCACTATTTCAAGTTTTTCCACGAAGGTTCTTTTGATTAGTGGCAATTTCAATTCCCTTAAAAATATCTTCCTCGGTTGTCGTGTGGTGAATATTCTCAATCTCAAGAAGTTCTTCCTAAACTCAGCAAGATCTACATCCGTTGGCTTATCCAAGGCCAGAGAAAACCACCCTATTCAGTTAAGTTGTTTAATATTAGTCTTCTAAAAAAATGAAGAGAACACATGAAAATCAAATTATCCGTTAACTGATAGTGCCAGAGCATCTACATATGGAGTACAAAAAGTACCGGATGAAACAAAGAGGGACGGGAGAGTCATATATTATACGCTTACCGTGAATACAGTTTATTGACATTCATCTTAAATATTTCTATTTATTAGCTAGCATTAGTCGTATACCAATTTTGAACACAATATCTTGAAATTTTTTGGGAAATAAGTATTTGTTTTTATCTCAACTTTTAATGGGTTTTAACTCTCGGAGTGCATTTTGGTATCTAAGTGAATTGGGCTCAATCCTGAACATGTAAGTTGTTTTACATAATTTAGAGTCACCCTCTATATCAAATTATAAAATCGAATAAACGTTCCACATATATATAAATTTCACCAATTTTGAGCAAACGGACAGTATTGACCCCCTAGAAATGACTTAGAACTGTGGGTTTTAGTTTTATGTTCGAAACCGAGTAGGCTCTGCTTTTTTAATATTTATTTGGTACTGTTTTATATTCTATAATTTAATATATAATTTGTAGTATCACACAATAACAGTTAGTTTTATTCATTTTCTGAACCTGAATACGTTTTTTGACTACATATATTAATCATTCGTCCGCAGATTAAGTGCTTATGCAATAAAAATAAATCTGGTCCCATACCTAAATCCAGATTCAAAGTGCCAAAATCTCGAAAAAATATTCGTGTTTGGAACATATGGTTGACTATTTAAACGTAAAATGAATAGTGACTTCTATGGTATCATTTTAATACGTTGTATTTAAAAATTTCAGAGTAGGCTGTTAATGGCCCCAATACGAGTATGTATCAAAAATACAAGTAGATTTAAACATTTCCTTCAAAACCATTTTAATGTTGTATCATGAAGTATCAATGGAATTACAACACAGTAGCTAGAGGATTCATAGAGAGTAAAATTTGAGTTATATTGTAAGGTAACGTGAGATATTTAGAGAAAGGAAAGAAATTATTATCCATGAAAATTCCAAATCGATGGACGGGTGCGTAATAATGTCTCTTAAACAGTTTTTGAAAATAATAAACTTGTACATAGTAGGTTTTCAGCTATTGAATCGTGGATTCGGAAAGAAATTAGTACAAAGCATTACTGATGCAACATTTAGTTCCATGTCCGACACTCCCCAATTGTTTTTCTTGGGGGTCATTTCTCGTGAATGCAACAAAATCTAACGGTATGTTTTGTATATTTAAAAGTGTTCCTGCTTGTTAATTTCCCGTAGAAAGAAGTATAACCATCTTATTGGTCTATTTCCTCATAAAATTTCTGTTAGTAGGTAAACTAAGTCTTATATGGATAGTTTGTTTACGTATTATAAAATAGTTTATTGTCACAGTTTCTTTCATCCATTTTCGTAATAACTTTCAAGTTCAATCACAATTTTGTGCAATATATCCGATCGAGAGGTTAGTTTTTGATTTTAATTAGCCAAGGATCATAAGCTTTAATTGTTGTTATTTAAAGAAAAAAAATGTTACTTGACTTTTTTTCGCAGTGCAGGTGGTTTAATTAACATTTTGCCGTCGACTAGCACACCCAACAAATTTCAATGTTAAAATCGCTCTTACTTCGTTCATTGAACGAATGATAAGTTGAGACATTCATTATATACAGTAAAATTATCTATAGTTTACTTCGCGACTGTCAAATGTTATAACGTCATTTTTATTATTTTTGTCGTATGATATTTGGTGATTCAGAAGATATCTAAAGTCTCTTGTAAATGTATTCATAATGTATATCACAAGAAATTATAAAGCCTGTTGGTAAATTTTCGATAGTTAATTGGGTATTGATGCTGTCTCCTTCGTTCCTTGACATTATTTGTAAGCTTTAAATATCTTGACATAACAAACAATTATATTGACCGTGACGTTTATTATTGAAACTTATTTTTTTTCACTTCAGCTATGGCAGAAGGTAATGGTGAGGTACCGGAAGAACCAATGAAGATAGAACAGGACGTCGAAAGAACAGAAGATTATCAAAAACTATTAGATTATGGCCTTGACGAAAAGGTGGCGGCTAAACTAGATGAGATCTATAAGACTGGCAAATTAGCTCACGTCGATTTGGACGAAAGAGCGCTGGACGCGCTCAAAGAATTCCATGTTGACGGAGCGTTGAATGTATTGGGACAATTTTTGGATTCGAATTTGGAACACGTTTCCAACAAATCGGCGTACCTATGCGGTGTCATGAAAACCTATCGACAGAAAAGTCGAGCGGGGTCCAGTGTGGCTGGAGCGGCCGCTCCCGCGCCCGTCCCAGCCAAAGGCCCTGACGAAGAGAAGATCAAACAAATACTCGATAGAACAGGATACACACTCGACGTAACGACAGGTATGTCAAAATTTATCTTTATAGCATAAACTGAATGCCTGCTTCACGTCCCCAATTCAATAGACTTTTTTTCTACAAAAAAGATTAAAGAGCCTGAACCATAACTTAAATGTCAATTAAAGTTCTATTTTTTATAATCTTATTGCTTTAAGAAAATCTCATGCTCAGTTGGAGTTGAATTTTGCAAGATTTATGGTAGCTTCAGTGGTATTTAGTTACAATTGATTCATCCGAAAATTATATATTTCGATACAATCATCTACAAGGTGTTGGCCATCTCAATGTATTGAGTTAGACGCAGTTTTTTTTACTATAATTCGATGATTTTCGTAGAACTGTGCTGTTAATTTTTTTGGCAAAATCAGTGTGTTTTTGCTTTATTGGGACAGTTTTACTTGTTAATAATTTTGAAAAAATTACACTTTAGATGTCATTGAATATATTCGAATGTGTCATATTTGTTAATTAAAAAGCAATTTAAACTTTTACCAAGTATTCTACCAATATGATGAAGTGTAGGCTAGCTTGTGTTTTGGTATAAGTATAACAACAAATTTTCACAGGTTTCTATTTATAAAATAAATTACAAAGCGACTTCAAAAAAAGAGGAATTTCTCAATGTATCGGAATTCATTTTTATTTAAAAAAGCAGCTATACATAAATTAGTTTTGAAGTACCCTCTAAATTGCGAAATATAAATCGAAAACACAAAGTGGTGCATACTGAGTTGTCTTTTAAGGGAGGTTTAAATCTGAAACGACAGGACCAGTTAATTAAATTTTCTCACAAAATATTTTAAAAGTTTGCAACGGATTTTGTAATTCTAATTCTGGCTAAAGCTAATAATATCGGACAATGATATGAAGAATTAATTTAATTCCAAGACCGTTGCCACCACAGTGGTTGCTTGCTCACTGGGTATATGTTTAAGGCCATTTAATAAAATAATCCATATCCACCAGGATCTATTTATTACCCTTGCTAGAAGAATAGGTCGGCGATATCAATGGCTATTCTCTTGAATGGGACGCCCACATTGCGTTGCAGCATTCTGCGCTTTTAGTGTAGGGAACTTAGCATTATTTTAATTCCAATTTTTTATAAAAATTTCACAGGTGTTTGAATGGTTTGTCTCTTAGTTAATTATACTATGTGTTTAAAATAACAAAAACCCAAATTTTGGCAGTTTTTGTGACAGAATAAAAATTCCAAGTATCAAAGGTAAGTGTGTTGTATGCGCATTTTCTGAACCTACTAAATGAGATGCTGATCGATAAGGATTGGTTAATTAATAAATGAGTTGTTCGCGAAAAATGTGAAAATGGCGCATTTTTCAATCACTCGTAACTCTTATGTAAAAAAATTTAGAACGATAAAACTTGGCAACTTCATGGCTTTGAAGGTTTTCTCACAAATGTAATTTTCTGTCGAGTGCTCTTTATTTTTGGTGATGTTTACAACGCTCCCATTCTGCATCAAATTACTTTTTTATAAATCTGAATGGAACACGGTAATTATCAAATCTTTCGGTACAACTCATCATTTATTAATATTCTTTTAGGTTTGTTCTATTGTCTGTAATTTTAATTTCAAATTCTGCATTTTGGTATTCGCCAACGGAAAATATTAGTAGAGGGTTTTGATTTCACCTCACGGTAGAATAAAAATATCATGTCATCTATCTGGCATGACGTTTAAAATGCTTTTTCCAAGCAAATTACGTTATATACAAGGGTAAATCAAATATAAACGGTAATTTTGCTATTCTGCTTAGAATTCAGTTTCGAGCTAGATTATGTTTGGAGTAGGTGGGCACTGAGGAACCAGCCGGGTACGTGCGTATGCTTGGCTTTGTCGTCAATACCTATTTTAACCAGTAAAAGCGTTAAAGCCTCAGAAATTCTCTCATTTAAAGGCAGTGTTTGGAGATCGTACACTGTCTCAAAATCGTGTGTAAATGTGGGTGAGAAAATTTAAGGGTGTACGAGAATGATAACCATGATCGAGGCACAAGGACAAGCCTTACAGCTGACATTGCCAATAGTGTTCTACAGCTTATTGAACGTGACCGCCGATTAACCGTGGAAGAATTTTCTCAGAAATTGGTGTCAGCTATAGAAGTGTTCAATCAATTATCATTGATCAACTTGGTTTCAGAAAAATTAGTACTCGATGGGTTCCGAGGTTGTTGACTGTTAACCAAAGATCGTTGACAGACTTCTAAATAGATTTCAGCGAATTGGGAAGGCATTTTTGAAGCGAAAAAAGAATAAAATTTTAAAACTCGCCTCTCATCTGGAAAAGCCCTTGCCGAGATTTTTTTTGACTCTAAGGAAATTTACTGATCGATTTTCTACATGCATGACGTACAGTGAATGCGGATTACTACTGCCAGTTGTTACGGTTGGCAAAAAATATTTGAAACAAGAAACAAGGAATACACTGCAAGAAATGGGCTGAGAAGCCCTCGACCACCCTGCTTATACCCCTGACTTGCCTCTGAAAGAATCATCGCGAGGAAAACGATTTGGAATAAATGAAGAAGTCGAGGAGCACATGGGCACTTGGCTTGCAACTCGCCCTCAAACATTCTAAGAACACAGAATACTGAAACTCCCAACTCTTGGTAGAAAAATTGTGTAGATCACATAGAAAGTCAACAATATAATTATGACAAATCATTAATATTAAGGCATAGTTACGAATACGGAAAAATAGTATTCATTTCGCAGCTCTGTAAAACCTTAACTAGTGAATAAATTTAAAAAGTTTGTATTGAAAATTATTTCTTAAAACACCGTGTATAAAAAAGGGCTGATGTCATTTTTTGTAAAATAATTAGAAAAAAAGTTATATCGACAAATAGAATTTTTTTTCTCAAATTTTTCTTGACTTTCGCTTATGTCTTTTATTTATGGTTGTCCGACTAAAAGTTACTTGACAAAAGTTGTACACAATTTTATTTCCAACAAAAAATGTTAAATATATTTTTTTGTGAGACCAATAGTTTTTCAGATAAACCATATAAATCATTTGGACGACTTTTTCCAAGATTGCAACCCCACAAACTTGCATTTAACTTAACACTGACCCCCTATTGATATCTAAAAAATAAAATTGAGTCCTCTGACAAATGCAGGCTAAGCCCAAAAATATGTAACATTTCATTGGACTAATTATGATATGCCACCGTTTCTCGTCCCTGGGCTATCAGCAGATAGTTTGACAGTTGGCATGGCATTTGTGTTAGGGAAATAATCAAAGCGATTTGAAAGGAATATCAGTTCGAACGCAGTAGCAAAACGAGGGGAAATTGTTTCTCCCACCAGTACATTTTATTTAATTTCGAATACCAAAATGCAGGCTTTCAAACTGATTTTACGTACAATAAAACAAGACCAAAAGAAAATTTATGAGGGATTGTACTGAAAAATGTACTAATTAATATGTTCCTTTCAGATGGTTAAAATATAAATTTAGCTCAAAATGGGAGCATTGTAAACTTCACGTAAAATTAAAAGCCCTCGAAAAAAATCAGATTTGCAAGAAAACCTTCTGAGCTGTAAATTTGAAATTCTTCCCAGTTATTTACCTCGTAGAAATGAAAGATTCTGCCGAGTTTCAAAATTTCAACATATCTTATACAATAACTATGGACGATTGAAAATCGTGTATATTTTACAGTTTTTTCCAAACAACTCAATAACTAACTATCCAATCGGCTATATGAACCTATCATTTAGTCGCTACTGAAATTAAGTATAAAACAAACTTACTTTCGACACTAGAACTTTTCATTCAGTTGCTGTAAAGTTACAAAAACTACTAAAAATGCTATTTTTGCAACTTTAAACACTCCGTATAATTAATTAAGGAATAAAAATTTGTTAACAACACTTTTTATCTGTTATGCTATATACATTCTTCAAGAAAAGCCAATCAAACACCTGTGGAATTTTTTTGCAATTGAAAATACTAACTTCCCTAGAGTACTTGGCCGGGTTTTCGGGCCCTTGCTGGATGCACAGGCGTCCCATTTCCGGCATTAAGGTTAGACATCTTACCCTGTAACGTCGTTGGTGAATTTTATCCAGGGTTTCATTCATACCCAGATGACCTCCGGTAATCCCATTATGTACTTGGGTTAGGACGGCGGGTACTTTTTTCTATGGGACTGCCAGATGGGAATTGTTTTCTCTGCCATCATTGTTTTCTCAAACTTTCTTTAACGTTTCATTCTCTCCTTTCAAGAAGTCCCATTGGCCCTAAAATGACTTCTGGTCGCCCTAGTATTTCGCTACCTTGTCTAATCGTGGCCCGGGTGCCCTGCCCGTCTCTTCTTGAGTAATAGCATTGGTTTAATGTCTGGGTCAACCATTTGTTCCTGTACACCTTGCTCTATTTATGTAATCGATAAAGTTATTAACTTATTTTCTTTTTTATGGAATCACGCCATTTGGGTAATATTTTCACCCAATGATTTGTGTGAAATATCGACTGCAGAAGAGCAAACAAACATAATAGCTTAGATTTATGTTTATTTGGTGAAGTTACCGTGAAAAATAAGTTACAAATGTTGATATAAAAAATATCCGCGAATTAAGAAAAAAATTAAATTAAAAAATAAATGAAAAACGCACGCTATCCTGACGTTATACAAAATATAGCACATGAGCCCACCTGTCCGCTCTCGTTCAACCGCCTACTTAATATGCCCTCTCGGGATCGATGATAAAGTTCAGACAGAGTCACATCTATTTAAATGATTTTTATTCGTTTTGATTTTAAATCAGGCAAATGGATATAAAATATTGACAACGTTTATGTATTTTTAGGTCAACGTAAATATGGTGGTCCACCGCCAGGATGGGACGGTGCCCCTCCGGGCTCCGGTTGTGAAGTTTTTTGTGGTAAAATACCTAAAGACATGTACGAAGATGAACTTATACCGTTATTCGAAGCTTGCGGTAATATATGGGACCTTAGACTGATGATGGATCCAATGACGGGCACAAATAGGGGGTATGCATTCGTTACATTTACAACTAGAGATGCCGCTCAACAAGCCGTCCAAAAGGTAAGTATTTGGTATTGAGTAGTTGTCCCAGTGTTGTAGTGATCGATATGTATATTGAAAATATTCCCCGTGCCCACAAGAGCATTGCTTCATGTTCTACTATCTAAATTCACTAAATTTACATTAATATAGTTCATTAGAAAATAATTTTGAGACAAAAAGTTAAATAAATACCAGAAGGAAAATTAGATTTTAATATTTATTTAATATTATTGCTTTTCTAGAATGTTTTCATAAATATTTTGCATTAATTTAGAAAATATTTTAAAATCATCCAACTAGTCTACATTCATGAAGAATTGTTTCTTGGAACTTCCTCAGTCTCAGACTGTGTGATTTTCGGGTGGACAGGGGCAATGAAAGTGTGTTTATAATTATTATTTCATTATACCTATTCGCGGGTATTCAAAAAAGCTGCAGATAATTAGACATAAGGTAATCTTTTTTGAGTACTCCTATTAGATCGTAAAACATACATTGAATTTTTTTTTGATAATTTTGGTACCCTTGCTAATACAATATATTTTCCCATATATGATATATTTTATAGATTGATAATTTTGAATATAAAATGAAATTTTAAATATCGATATTTGGGGAAAATATATTACTTTTTCAATTTGTGTAGAATTTTTGAAAAATCGGTGATTGCTCAGTAGAAAATTTGTCTTAGAAAAAACATTCCTACACAAAACAAAATGTTTATCTTTACACATTTCAAATCCTGAAAATTTTTACAAGGGTTTCAACAGACCACCGAATATTTATATCCTTTAATGGTTAGTAGATTTCCACTCTTCAGAAAAAATATACACTTAGATCCAATGAAAGGTTGATATTTTAAAAACATCAAATGTTTTAATTGTTTCATTGGGGTAGTATTTAATTTCCACCGTTATATATTAAATTACTTGTACATCACGACAATATAAAAATCGAGAATGATTTGTGTTAAAGTTTGCCAGTTACCCATAATAGTACTATGTGTATTTTAATGTTTTTATATATTATTTTTGATTTCGCCGATTATGACTGGATTATTTTTACCGAGAAATTGGGACCGCTGTACAACAAGCCATTTTAATGAAAATACTAAAATACATATTACTTTTTCAGTTTCACATTTTTGACAATTACTTGTTAATTTTTCCAACTCTTACTGTATTTTCGTTCCAAGTAAATAAAACCTGCCTAGAATTTTCAAATAGTTTATACCCAAATCTCCCACCTCAAAAATAAGTTTATTTAAGGACGTTTCCTGTAACATTATAGTTCTTATAAATATCAATTTAATGGAAGGTACACTAATAACACTTTAATATATTAATAACTTTTAATATAATTTTATTCACGTTCTTCATCACCTCCGATAATTGATCAATAAAAAACATCTGGTGTATGTCCCCAATTGTGAATCGCAGTCGAATAAAAATACAGTCGTTAGGAACTAGCACCATACCTGGATTCTAGGCAAACAATCTTTTTCAAGGCTTATACACTCATAGATATACTTTTTGTTATCACTTACTCGGACAAGATTCTAAATTATCGTTGTAAATTTATCTACTTGCTAACGTTACTCATCTAGTAGGTGAATATTTTCATTTGTTTTAAAATATATTGACATTTAATTAATTTTAATGGCGTATACTTTCTATAGCCCTTTTTGATACTTAAAAATTCCTTACGTAAATCAAGAATTATAGTGAATTAAGTTATTTGTGGAGAATTTAAATAATTGGTTAGTGATCTTTATTGGTTGCTTTCTCTATTTAAAAGAAATATGCCACTCGTAAGACATTGCAGGGAAGCTGAAGCAGCAAAAAATGCTACTTTATCTGCGGAAGGATGTAGACAAGGTCAATCTAGGTCAAGAGACTAGCGATTTTGTACGAATACCCGGCCAAGAACGCAAAAGGTGTACATCAGCAACTGATGAGCGTTTTGTGGTACTTAATTCTACTCGAAATCGCACACTGACATGCACATATCCCAAAAAATGTGTTACTACCTGTAAGACAAATTAATGTTAGCTCGAGAACCCTTAGAAGAAGATTAAAAGAAGTGGGTTTAAAGTCAAGATGACCCACCAAAGTTCCACGTCTTCTACTAAAAACACAAAACTCGGTTATTGCAATTTGCCAGAACACATACTCAGTGGAATATTGAGGAAAAAAGTTGTGTTTACCGATCAGACAATTATGGAAGCCAGATGGGCAACCGATACAGCAACTGCAACTTCACACAGACTGTTAGTTTTGGATGTGGCAGTATAATGGGTTTGGGGAGGGATTCATTGGTAGGGACGTACCGAACTCGTGGAAATTATTGAACGAATGACCAGTGACTGATATATTGAAAATATCCTCCAAGATCATGTTTTGCCATATGTGGGCCAGATTGTATACGACAGGTTCATATTTATGCAGGGTAACGCTCGACCACGAGCAGTTGGTATAGTGACTAATTATCTTGAAGAAGCCCTGCTTCAAAGATTATATTGGCTACCATATCGAACCAGACTTAAATCCTATTGAGCATTGGTAGGATGAGCTAAAACGTCGTATACGACGAAAAAATCCTGTTCCAAATACACTAGAAGAGCTTCGATTTGCGATACAACAATCCCTCAAAAATATATTCAAGCTCTAATTAGTAGCATGCCGAGAAGGATGCAAGCAGTAATCAGAGCTCGAGGTGAGAATATTCATTATAACTATGCCCTTGTATTCCACTCAAAAGTTTTATTTACCTCATTTAAGTTGAAACTAATTATACTTCATTTTCACAACATTTTTATTACGATTTTCTGTCAATAATAATTTAATATTCCTTATTTTAAATGTGTATAATAAAACTGTTATTTCTTGTTACATATTAAAAAAAAATTAAAAATCAAATATTCGATAATTTTGTCCATGAGTGTATATTTTAAATTGTTAAATATTACTGCAAAATATTTATTGATTGCGATTAAGGTTTTTAAGAATTTATTATTGATCTGAATCATCACCATTAATAAATGTTCAACCCAACACATACTCGGAAATTGTAAATGAAAATATATTGTTATGGATACTGTCCCCTGTACCGGTCTTACAGTAACTTAATTTTATTGAATATTTATAAAAGCTAAGAGTTTGTAGAATAATTTTAAGTATTTTAATTTTAACACTACATCGATAAAAAATCGAAAAGTAGTGTTTTGCCACTCAGGCCAAACAAATTGTGGATACTCCCAGCTTTAGATAAATAAAACAGGGTGTCCCAACGACAACGAGCCACCTGAAATATTTCTTGAAATACTCATTATTTTGAAAATCGAGATTATTTTTAGTACGATCAATATGTAATGTAATTTTTTTTTCGAACACAGGTTTATTGCATTTTTTTACTAGTTTCGACAATAAACGCGCGATTTCAGAGATATTCCTGGAATCAGCGAGATGAATTCTTAACTGAATTAGAATGTGCTAAATAATCATGGCTGTCATAGACGCGAGATCACAAATTTAATGCAGTGTAACAAATGTCTGTACAAATTTTCTTTTTCCAGTTTAATGACTACATGCGTCCTCGCAATGAAGCTTTATTGATATTGACGATTAGTGTTTCAATATTATGTTAAGAACTTCTAACATCTTAAATGACTGTTGCTAGACGAATATAGAGTTGTTCTTAAAACAATATTTTGTTGTTTTGTTGTCCTCTGATAGTATTTCTTGGAAAAATATTAATATTTGGAATTCCTTTTATGTTGTAAATATATTTCATAGACGATCAATAAGGTTTCCAGGAGTTATTTAATAAATAATAATAGCCCTCTATTTAAATTTCCTTTGTTAACAGATTATTATTTAGAAGTGCGTTCAAATTATATTCTAGTAGTCACAGATTTGATATTAAAACAAGCTTCCAAAGATAACTTGCCACCTCTGGAATATTGTACCATACTTGTTATTGTTAAAAAAATTGTAAACTACAAGTGTTTATCTCATAAACAGTTTCATTATTCATTTAAGAATTCATGAATAGGTCTTCCTAATTATTGAACATTCACTTATAATAAAAATGCCCCCAAGAAGAATTATCGATTTTTACATTAGTGTAATATTTTCTGACTACAGGAGCGAACATCTACTAAACCAAATTTACGGATTCGTGTGCTAATATTTGTTGTTGTATTTTATTTTTTTGCAGAGGTGATTTGGTCTGGTGTAACCTTATGCCCCGAACATCTGGATGTTAATTCATCGAGGTGGCCGGGCCTCACCTATGTACAATTGGCAGTTCTTTCTCAATATTTATACATAAAAATAAACGATGTGTTGCAACTGTTGTCATAGCCCGCAATTTAGTGTCAACTTTTTTTGCAGCGGCTTTGACTACGGAGCATACACGATCTCTTCTACATCTTTCCCGTAGCTATTCCTTCAAATCAGAGCCCAGTAATTTGAATGTTGTAGTAGGAAAATTTTAATATATTCAATTTATAGACACCACTGTGTTGATTATATGGTGTCGCAATTGGCTCTTCTTAACTATACAAGATATCGTCTAGGGATATAAAAAATGTTATTTTTTAGTCTGCAGACGATATTACAATGTAAAGCTGTAAACTGGTGTGTGTTTGGCTGGAAATTTAAAGTTTTTGCTTTAACAGGTCTCCTCTTTGCACGCATTGGGCAAAATTGAGACCGGCCAAAGTGACTCTAAATTCCATTTAGTTTAGACGACAGCGTGTAGTGTGTTTATTTGATTGGGTTATGGGTGTAGAACGGAGTCTGCGATGGGATGAGCCAACAATTTTTGAACACTTAAAAACGGCGCTAATTCGCTAATTGCTCATTGGATTATTATTTATGATTTTTTTTTCTAAATTTATTACTAAGTATCGAATTTATTGTTATCCAACTGCAACACATGAAAGAGAAACGGGCGTTTTAAAATTCGCATGTATTTTGTTTGGTTTTTTCATATTTTAATTTATGTATTCCGGATACGACCGAATTTAAATAATCCGATGGAAACGTTCCTCACACTAATTTTGAATTTCTAAGTGTGTATTTTTGGTATATTAGATGCATTAACTTCTCATAGTGAAATTGCATTACAATACATAGAAAATACAAATATTGTTAAAATTATTTTATTTTATCTCTCACAAGTATTACACATGCCATATATATTTCCTTAATTTTTGCCAAAATTTGCCGTAACTGTTTCAAAATTAATGTCATATGAATGTTAGTTTTCTATAAAATCAGTTTCTTAAATTATTAATTTTAGTTATTAACTAATTGCTTTAATATAAGTATTATGGGTTAGTAAATAGTTTTTACTGTTTGTCTCAACACTAGTTAGGATTGTAAATATCAATTAGATACACTTAGAAATTTATTATTTACTTGCCGTAAATTGAGGAACACAGGAGACAAAATTGACAAAATTATGTTTTGGACTGCTAAATTTCTTTTTTGTTTAGTGATCAGATGTGACAAAATTTAATATTTGGTGTTTGATCTAAATCATGAAATTCTGGCATTATTTCTTAACCAACAGTTGGACAATCACGAAATCAAACCTGGCAAGACCCTGAAAATTAACATTAGCGTACCAAATCTACGTCTTTTCGTTGGAAACATACCAAAGTCGAAAGGCAAAGAGGAGATACTGGAAGAGTTTGGTAAATTAACAGGTAAAGTGCATCAGTAGCTAGTGGCGGCCGGCTGCCAGGCGGGCTCAGTCCTTTCCTTCACACACAGCCCCTCCCCACCCCTTTGCCCAAGGCATAATTGGCTACCCTTCCACTGTTCTTGCAGCTGAATGATTATGAGATACGGAAAGGAAAAAAGATTGGCGTAACCATATCTTTTAACAATCACCGGTTATTTGTTGGCTATATTCCAAAGAACCGGGATCGAGACGATCTTTTGGAAGAGTTTTCCAAACATGCACGTAAGTTGAGAACCCTTGAATCCCTGGAATGCGATAGTCTGCGCCTGAGCAACGGGTAGGGCAGGGCCGCTACAAGCAAGGAAGGGTGACAAGGTCCAAATGCTGCTACTTAATATTACAAAGCTTTTTACTGAATAGTCTATTTTGTTCAAAAAATCGTAAGTTAATCATATAATCATATCAATTTAAAATGTTTTTGATTCATTTCTCTTCAAACGTCATTTTAATACACTTGATGACCCTTTATTAGTTTCATTTTAAAGATTAATTTTTGTTTGCCCAATGCAAACTAAATTTGTTAACTACTATTTGCTGACAAAATTTTACCAAGGCCGGTATTGCATTGCATTTGAGATGTTTCATAATGATACAGTTATCATTAAAAAAAAACAGCAAAATTAATAAAAGGCATGGACAGTACAAGACGTGCAATCTTATAATGTTGGTGCCAGTTAGTGCCAAATGTGCAAACTGCACAAAATATTACGTTCATTATTTCAGCATTTACTTCTAGCCACAATAGTGCTTATAATTTTCATTGTAAGATTTTTATTTAACCTTGATTTTCTAACTTTTAGTCTTTGTTATGAAATATTAGTTCTTCCTACTTGAAAATGATTATTTTTTGTGTACAATTGTAACACGAACCCTCCAGCTTTATTCTTTTACTTTCATTGACAATTAACGTATAATCTTTTATAAAAGAGGATGACGGGTGCAAATATAAAAATACGTCAAAGCAATATTGTGTAAAGATTGGGTATTACACTATCAAATATCTTTGACAAAGATGGTATTTCAAAAATATTTTATAATATATTTGACAAGGAATAACGGCATAACCATAATTGATTATGCCGTCATTAAAACATTATCTTTAGGTACATACAAATTGTCGATTTCGATAAGTTCATCAACACTAACAAAAAAAAATGCTGGTCTCAAATACAGCAATGAAACAGTTTACATTTCTAATCCTCAGAATGTATTTTACTCATTCATTATGGCCAAACATGAACGAACACCTTTTTTTACTTTAAAGACGTAAAAGAATAATTTATAATACTTTAATTATATAGCCTTTGTTGAAAGTTGAATTAATTATAGATAATCTTATTAATTTAGTTTAGTAAATACCTTATTTGGCACTAAGAAAATTACTCACATAAAACTATAATAGGACCAGTTAAATTTGAGTTGCCAAGAGTACAGATAAAAATGAAAGTGTCAAATTCCTTCAAATAGTTCCTTAAATTATGTAAAATTACTTATTGATATACAAATACTTTGCTGAGAATTCTAAAAGAAAATATTTTTAGAATATTTTCAAATGTAATAATTAAAGTGAACTTTTTTTACAGATGAATGTCTTAGAAGTGAATGTCAATAATAAAACTGTAAAAGAAACATCGTGAAGTACAGTTTATGCCCTCAATGGAAAAATAGTAAAACACATAATATGGGGATACTCATGATTTAAGAGTGAAGCTTAAATATATACAAAATAAATAAACGTATGTTAAAATAAATGAATAATAAATCAATTCATTAAGGTGTATAATTAGATTTTGATATTCATTGAAATACATCAAATTTATGATTTGAGTTTTCAGTAATATTTCTAATATTGAAATAGATATTGATCATGAAATACTTTTGAGAGATAACACCATTGTTGATGTATGAACATACAGAATGCAAATAGTGATAGAGAGGCGGCATGGCAACTATTGATAATAAATAAGCAAATTTAAAATGCTTATTTAGTATAGAAAAAATATGTTGTAAAATATAATAGCTGTCTATTCAATAAGTTTGTCTTGTTGGCATCAGAAAAGCAAACGCTAAATGTGGGAGGTCTTGCTTTAATAAATAATGTTATACATTTTATTATTCAACACATTTCGCAAATCTTAAAACATCTTTTTATTTTCTATGGTAAATTAATTCGGAAATTGACTGATATTCATTACTGTTCCAAAAGTATTAATGTTCTAAATGGAACATATTAAATTTCAAAATATTCAAGCCTATCAAACATTATTAGTCCAGAAACACAATTGTTTAGTCATTATATAAACATGAGTAAATATGCAATAGTTTTATCAAATAATTAACAAAAAATGCTGAAATGTTAAGCCAATCAATAATCAATGCTTATTTAACTTGTATAATAATCAGTTATCAGTAGAGTTAGGTACATTAATATTTAAAACCTATAACAAGAAAAACAAGACAAGTTGAACAGACTTTAACGTTGAATTTGAAACTAGAAGGTAAACAAAAATACATTGAAAAGCAAATCTTATGTTACTTCTACGAGTATTTAGAAATTAGCTCCCTCAGCTTTTCTAAGAAATACGATAAATATACAAATATGATTAAATCGTTTCTTATTATTGATTCCTCGAGTGTCCTGTTATTTAAAACTAACTCATCTCGTTTTATTAACTTTTAAAGCATATTACAACTACCCTGTACACGCTACTGATTATTGGTCAATAAATATAACTTTTTTTAAATAATTATCATAACACTTCTTCACCCTATGTTTCAACTCTCCTATCTTTGCAACTTATTATGAACTACGCTATTTCACATTTTTTCCTTAAGATATATTAAAGTATAATTTCTTTCCACACTTCATTTAAACCACCCTTCATTTACAACATTTTCTAACCTTGTTTGAATGACACTGTATAACTATAACTTTACTGCGCACCATACTTCAGGTACTCTATACATTCAAGTGCTATATAACAAAATTTTTCTAGCATTTTTTACCCACCCTGTATGCTACCCTATATTTCAACAACCTTTTTATGCAACTACTTATTTGCCACCAAATATAACATTTTTATATGACTCTGTATCCTTAGAATCCTACTCCACTCTATATTTCAACCATCCGCTAAATGGAACAGCTTGTAGATCATACCATTACTTTAAAATATTTTTAAACCCACCTGTATAGCTGTAATTATACTCCGCTACATATTTCAGCCATCCTATATATGTAACTACTTGTGGATATAACACAAGTTTTTAACCACAACATAAACTATAATTCCACTCCATCTTATATTTCAAACACCCTGTATAAACAACTGGTTCTAACATTTCTTTAACCCATTTCAAAACTATTGAATCTTATGAACATAATTCAAAGATCCTAACTGCTTACCTAAGACATTTAAAAAAAAAAATTTTTATTCACTGTATAAATATTCTACCCTTTTTCAACCACTTGGTATATGGAACTGTTTATGGCCCATTCAATATAACTTTTTTGGACCACTCCGTATAAGTAATTCCACTCCCCCTTATTTCCACCACATGGTATATATCCAGCTGCTGATAGGACACCAAATATAACTTTTTTAAAATTTTTTAAATCCATGTAATTCTACTCCTCTCTAAGTTTCCTATATACAGAATACCCTGTAAAATTACGCTTGATATATGTTGATTTGTGTTAAATCGAAACATTACATTACATTTACACAATCCGAATTTTGAATAAAAGCTAAGCTGATGCCGGTATCTAATATTTTGTGCGTGCGATGGAACCAATTGAGTAATTGAATTACCCAACATGGTAGAAGTTTTTTCGCTATATCTACCGTTTTTGTCAATTTAGAGAGATAAAATGTCTACTAGATTTTAAGTCATACTATAGGCTTCTCAACAAAAAAAATATTAGCAAAATCAGTTAAGCAGTTCTTACGTGATGCCCGAACAAACAAACAAACAGACAAACAACAGACAAACTTACAATTTTATAATAGTATAGATTACAATCACTATCTGATAATTTGATCTATACCTACTTATTGAACTGGTATTAGTTATACATAAAAGTATTATAAGTAAAAGTTTATAAACGACTTTGGTACTGAAATGTGTCGCTTTATCCATGTCGAATTTGTTATTATGGTATTTTTGATGTTTTCATATTTTTACTTCGAATTCTGGATTACCTTTTTAGATATTTTGTGTTTGCATGTGGGTGTGTGTGACTTTTAATCATTTATTTTATATTTGACACAGCACAAAAGAAATTGAATTGGATTTTAAAAGAAAAAAGATTATTCTTATTTTTATACGCGGAAGTTAAATGTTAAATATGATCTGTAAAGCTTTTAATTAGATCGACACTGACTAGTATAGGTATTATATACATCTATTACACATTTTACATATTTTTCGTTATTTTCTTATGGTGTATTATAGTATTTTGTTTAATTCAGATAGGGGATAAATATGTCTAATTCTTTATTACTTAGTCGACGTGAATGAGTAACGATTAATTTCTTATAGAAGAAACAAGAGTTGTGCCTTAGGAGGCTTCAAGTAGTTTGATGTATTTTAACAAGATTTATATTGAGATTTTGCAATTCTGATAGTCTGGAGTCCAGAGACGTTTACGTAGCGATGTTGTATCCTGCAACAGTTCTTATGAATGCAGTAAATAGTTTGTAGGTTGTATGAATTGTTGAATTCCCATCGGCACGAAAAATCAATGGCAGATGAAATGATTTACAAGAATTAGTTTACCAAGTGCAGTTATCTGCAATAACAGCGAAATCTTTCATTGATTCATCTGTTTTAATATCTGATTGTTTAGTGTATGCCGTTTTTCATTCCCTACAGAGGATAGAATTTTAAAAATAATTAATATGAATTCTTGACAAATTAGTTTTTTCAATGTTCACGCTTCTAATAAATTATCAATATTGACCTTATGTGATTAGTCGAAAAGTGCTGCTGGGAAATTATATTTTTTCATGATTTAATAGTTTGGAGTATAAATAAATATCACTTAGTTAAGGGAAATCGGGAGTAGGAAGATCCTATTTCCACCTTCCGTTCATGTCAAATCACTTAAAATAAATTGTGTTTCGATAGAATTAAGAATTTTAAACATTTTTGTCCTCCAACATTATTTTTTTGGGCTTGCAAGATGGCCTACGATTTTTTCAGTTAAATCGAATGTCGTCATTTGGGGAGGCTAATATGCCGTTTTGGTGCTATAACTGAAGATTTTTTGCAGCATCAGGTTTAGTTTTTGATATCCCCTAGCTCACAATCTCGGTGGTATCGGAACTATGGAATTATAGGTAAAATTGCTTGATCTCAATGCTTGCGATGTTTAATGTCACTAGCATATAATGGAGATCCACTTCATCTATATTTCTATTGTACATTATATGAGGCCTGTTTACTGCTGACTGTTTCAGGGTCAGTGCTGAAAAGCTGGAATTTGACAGATTTATTATCGAACAACTTCAGTTCTGTATTGTTACTTCAGTTTCAGTTTTGAAATTTTTTGATTAAATTCCTTCTATTTATACTAACCAATACCCCTTTATTACTGTTCATTGGTATACCTGATGTCAATTTCAAAGCTATATCTCCACTAATAACAATTTTCTTGCCCATAAATACGATAACTTTTTTTTCAGAATTCCATTGATAGCATGTATTCAGTACTCATATATTTAGTCTGATCGGGATATACTAAAGATATTTAGGAAGTTCACATACTGCCCTTCAATTTGTCGATCTTGGATTTTCATAATGCCGGAAAATTTGTTAAGAATAATAAATATAGCATCAAACATTGTTTTAATGCTATGCGACCCGAAGTGATGTGACGCCTGTTAAGTCAAATCAGATCTTAGTTTTTTTTATTATTAGAAACACTACATAATTTCGCAAATACCTGATGAGGGTGTTTGTAGTGTGTTGCTTGAAAAGGTTAAGATTAATATGCATTTAATTGCAAGTTCGAAAATACCAGAAATTTTAAAGCTGATTTTTCAGAAAGTTTGTTCTTTACGATTGGAACATTTCTTCTAATTTCGAGTTCGGTTGCTAGCGATATATGTCGTTACGAGTCTCACAATTATACTGACTATAATTTTTCAACTAAGTACAACCTTCAAGTTATAAAAATTTCTGATGTGGGATACTTTCTCTGTATAAAATAACTTTAAGATAATAAATCAAAAGGATTCTGAAAAGTTAATACCTATATGTTTTCTGTTCCAAATTCTGAGTTAATTATATGTGACCAAAGAATATTAATTACAATTACAAAATAAAATGTCAATCTAAAAAAAAATTAAATAAGTATTTCTTTTGGTATTAAAGCTATACACTTCATGAAAGTATTCTCGCATATGAGAAATGTAAACAGTCAACAAATCATAGTTAGGTACTGAAGGCACATGTAAATCCAGCATATAAAACGACAAATTATGACTTTATAAGTGTAATTAACAATAACAGGCTGTCAATTTGGCATGAGCATAATGTACCTATATCAATGACACTGATTACTTGATTTCAGGTTTTCTCTGGCAAGCTGGCTCTGTTTGCAGTAATTAGTAAATAATAAAAAAGTCTTTATTTTTTTTGCGTCATCGTGCAGCAAATATTAAACTACAAATTATTGATATCACGTTGATACTATTTTCCATTTCTATAAATCTAGCAAAAAATAGTAAATGCTTGTTTTAATTTTACTAAATTGTACCGATTTTGCGGTGCTACCTTGACATATCTCTTTTTCAATCTCTTTGTTTTGTGCTCGCATTTCGGTATTTTTTTAAACCATGATCGAGTGGATCTTTGATTAAACATTTGTTGCCATAATTTAGATGCAATTTTTATTACTGGATCAGTTTTACTACTTTGACCTGGAGTCAATAATGTATAGATTTATGTTATATTAATGTTAATGATACATACCTATTTAACTATAAATGGACACAAGAATGTCAACTGATATCCGCTATAATTTTATGCTTTTTAAGATAAGTTTCCTTTAAACTGCTTATTTTAATAAAATTATGAAAAACTGCTGTTCTTAATATGTTCCTAACTTGTGGTTCAACAATAAAAGACTCATCACCTTTAACATCTCGAATCAACTTTTGAACAAAAAGTATTTTATCATACCATATATTGTTTATTGATTCTAAAATATTATCTATATTTGCAATTAATAATCAAAAGCCGATGTAGTTTCTTAGGTACCTACCAATTTATCTGCAAGGAATTTGACACATAATACTAGATTAAGATAAGTTTTTATCTGCATGCACACTGCCAGAGGTCAAACAAAGCCGACCGCCTCCAACAAGAGAAGCTTCTTAAGTAGATATCCAAATTTGTTTACTAAGAAAACTTTAAAAATTTATTCTCTACTCTATTCCCACCAACTAACAATCTCTAATTATTTAGAAATAATATGCCTATTTCCCTAAAATACCTTATTTAAA
This sequence comes from Octodonta nipae, assembly GCA_034190945.1. Classification (NCBI taxonomy): domain Eukaryota; kingdom Metazoa; phylum Arthropoda; class Insecta; order Coleoptera; family Chrysomelidae; genus Octodonta; species Octodonta nipae. Next base: position 55,692,340 of record CM067218.1, on the reverse strand, counting down.
TTTAAGGTATCATTTATTCCCAACCACTTGCGGAAAAGGTTTTCAAGTAGGAAATACGATCGGCATCGCAACGTTTGATGACTGCTTGTCTGCAGACAAATTCTGTTCCACATTTGCACCATAGCTACTTACTGATCCTGTGCTTCACCTTTGTCGTCTGTGGGGATTTGAACTTTTCCATTATATGTATTTTTGTCTGAAATTAATTTCTGTTAATTATAATTGCTCTAAAAGCTATTATTTCAATTTCTTCTTTATTAGATGTTTGCAAAAAGTATTTGATATTTATTCAATGATATAAAGCTGCTATTGGACATGTGGTAAATATCTTAAGTTTTAATTGAATGGATTTCCAAATTCTGTTAAACCTCATTATAGTTATTCTGTATTTTATACAGGTTTCAGAAATAATGGAAGTCTTATTGTGGAATTAATTTCATCTGCTCTTCCGTTTCATGTGTATTGTACTGTATTTCAACAAACCGTATATTATTCTAGACTTTCTCATATCTGGCGTATATGAGATCGGAGCTCACTAAGCTTGCGGTGGTTCCTACAGAGTCGCCCCTGAGTTATAAACGATGTGGAAATTAAGTTGAAAAATATAGTTACAAGTTTCTTTTCGTTATTATTAAGTGTGGTAATATTAAGGATGGATTTTGATTTTTTTAGTTTTATTTTAACATACGCCATTGGTAAAAAAAGTAATTTAATAAATAAAATAGTAGTTTCAGAAAATAACATTTCTATATTGCTACTGTTCAAAAGTACAGTATAAATATACAAAATCCTCATTGACAGGTGGTTTATTGTGAAGATTGAAATGACATTTCGAAATAAACGATTGATACGAGTGAGTGCTTGTGGCAACCTTAATACTATAATTAACTAGGTAAAATTTCATCTTTCATACCTCAACGACTCCGTAGGAATCATTGATGGAATCTAAAAAAACTCAATTTCTAGGAAATCACAAACTCATCTATTCGTTTGGAATTATTTCTTAAAAGTGATTAAAATATGACCTTACAAGAGTATTTATTATCTACCTATGTGCATTAGTTTTGCAAAAATTAATCGTTAAATGATCTATATTAGTGTGTAACCAGAATATACATTTACGTGGAGGTAATATATTTCAAACATTGAAGCTGAAATAGTAAATACACTTTTACTATTTCAAGGACAACAATAATATAAATACTTATTTCATGTATCTGGGAAACCAATTCGTTTGAGGAGAAATAGGATCACAACATGACACTCCTAATATTGCCGAAAATATATTGAATCTTGCTTAATCTTTATACATTTATGTGTGCTGATAACTGCTTCCTTAGACTTAAAAGCGCAGTGGACTTTGGTGCTCATCCAAACTATATTCAGAATATTCCCTTTTTCGTAAAATGACCAAAGTTTTCGTCTTACATATGCAGCTGGACTGATGGAAGTAATCATATATTCGTCACCTGATGACAAGAAGAAAAATCGTGGATTTTGCTTTTTGGAATATGAATCGCATAAAGCTGCGTCTTTAGCGAAAAGAAGATTAGGTACAGGGCGAATAAAAGTATGGGGATGTGACATAATCGTAGATTGGGCTGATCCCCAAGAAGAACCCGATGAGCAAACCATGTCAAAAGTAAAAGTCTTATATGTAAGGAATTTGACACAGGACATTTCAGAAGAAAAACTCAAGGAAGAATTTGAACGATTTGGAAAAGTGGAGAGGGTCAAAAAGATTAAAGACTACGCTTTTATACATTTTGAAGATAGGGATAATGCTGTTAAGGTAACAATCATAATTACATATTTTCATATTATTTGAGATTATTTCCTCTTCTCTAGGCTATGGAAGAATTAGACTCTAAGGAAATGGGTGGATCTCATATTGAGGTCTCGCTCGCCAAACCACCTTCAGATAAGAAAAAAAAGGAAGAAATTTTGAGGGCCAGAGAACGAAGAATGATGCAAATGATGCAAGTTCGTGGCGGGTAAGTAAAAATCAAATATTTTTAGAATCCTTATTTAATAATTAGTATTTAAATATAAATTGAAGAGGAGCATATCGACGATTTTTTTATACTCGGAGGGGCAAAGCAGAAATTTCATGTTGAAAAATACCATCATAAATAAAGTTGTTTAATATATTAAGTATATAATTCCGTAATATGTTAGCTCCTCCTTGATAATTTCTTCTTTCTCTGACAGCGCAGATTCTTTATCGTGGTTTTCCTATACGAATTCTAATTCTTGAAAATTTTCCAGTTTGTCTCTTGGTCACAGTTTCGTCCTGATTAATGTCTACAAAGTGTGTTCAATGTAGGTATTTTATTTTGTAAATAAAATTATGCGCTTTTCTTTATATCACTTCTTTTCAGGACCTATGTACTTGGAATTTTTACCTGCCGTGGGACTCTGATGAATAGAAAAGTATTGTAGAATCGAAAAGTGACGTCGTTTTGTCGTCATAAGGCATTACCGTGGTATAACGATGATTCGAGTCATGAGTACGAACATTTCTAAAGTGACGTCACTTTTCGATTCTGCAAAAGTTTTCTATTGATCGGAGTCCCATGGCTGTTAGCGTTTTTCATGCTACTGTACAACATTATTTCCTAGCTTCAAAAGTCCATAAATGGTTACTTCTGTAACTCCAGTCGTCTTTAATCACTTAAAAACTATACTAGTAAAATATTGTTACGAGAATTCATCCGACAGCTGGTGCAATCGGCCATCAACCAATTCATGAAAGGGACATTATTCCGATAAATTCTGGGAACCCGAAATGTTTGTCTCTCAACAGGCGGACCGCTGCCGTTACTGGGAATTCCCTTAAAGCTTCCCGAACATGAAAGAGTTTCCCGATGGTTCGTGGACGTACCAGACAATTCCAAGATAAATATATAAATAAGAAGAGCTGGCGAGAGGAGGCATTCAGTTTTCGACGGTAGTATTGAACAGTTAAGATAAAATGTAAATAGTAGTTTCTGTGAATATAAATTGTGTAAAAGTAGTGGAAATAAATTAGAGTGAGACTGTTTTTAAATAACTCCAAGAACTGAACTGAACCCGAGTGTGAAAATAAAAACATTACAGTGGTGTCAGGTGTGAAGTGAATTTGTGGAACTTTTTGAAGTGAAAAATAAATAGACTGACAATGTTTAAAAACGTGAATTTGGACCAATTGAAAGTGACGGACTTAAAAAAAGAATTTGAGGAAAGGGATTTAGAAATTAGTGGGAAGAAAAGTGAATTAGTACAGCGGCTACGAGATGCCCTAATAAATGAAGGTAACGATCCCGATACATCTTTGTTTGAAGTTTCTGGTAATGGTGATATGAGTATGCTACTTAAAAAACTAGAAGAAAATTATAAGGCTTTAGAAGACAAATTGTTAGAAAATTCTAAAAACATTAAAGATGCGTTAGAAGATAAATTCCTGGAAAATTCTAAAACTATAGAAGAGAAATCGCTAGAAAATTCGAAAATCCTAGAAGCCTTACAAGAAAATACTAACATTTTGGAAGACAAATTACTAGAAAATTCTAAAACACTAGAGATATATATTGCTAGAAAATTCTAAAACCCTGGAAGACAAGTTACTGGAAAATTCTAAATTCCTAGAAGAAAATTTGAAAAGCATGGTACAGAAAAACTCAGAAATGCTGGAAGAGAAAATAATCGAGAATGAGGCTCGGATGGAAGAGCTAAAACAAACAATGGTCGAAGAGTCAGTCAAAAATGAAACGCGGATAAAAGAGCTAAAGCAGACAATGGTCGAAGAGCTGATACAGACGACAGACAAAAGTGAAACGCGGATAGAAGAGCTAAAGCATATAATGGAGGTACCAACCATAAAGTCGTACTGGGCTCAGTGGAACTCTCTCATCCTGGAGAATGGACTTCTAAATCGCGTCCTTGAAACCCCAGAGGAAGGCAAGGACAGAAAGCAGATTGTAGTCCCTAAAAATAGGAGACCAGAGGATTTGCGAGAACTACATGACGGTACAACCGAAGAGGACATCTGGGAGTGACCAAAACCTTGGGGAAGTTGCGAGAACGCTTCTATTGGGTAAACTGCCAAGTAGACGTTAAGGAGTGGTGCCGCAAATGTACGGCTTGTGCAGCAAGTAATGGGCTTCAGAAGCGTCCAAAAGCTCCCAAGAAGCAATATAACGTGGGCAGTCCATTCGAAAGAATAGCCATTGATGTTGCCGGTCCATTTCCTGAATCCGACTCTGGAAACAAGTACATTGTGGTGGTGATGGACTATTTCAGTAAATGGGCAGAAACGTATGCCTTGCCGAATCAAGAAGCCTTGACCGTTGCTGATGTCCTTGTCAAGGAATGGATCAGTCGTTTTGGTGTTCCCTTGGAGTTGCACTCAGACCAAGGTAGAAACTTCGAGTCTACTCTTTTCCAAGACGTCTGCAAACTCTTGAAGATCAATAAAACACGGACGACAGCATTACACCCGCAATCCGACGGAATGGTAGAACGGATGAATAGAACCATTAACCGCCATTTGTCAAAGGTAGTCTCTGACCACCAAAGAGACTGGGACCAGTATCTGCACTTGTTGCTAATGGCATATCGTTCGTCTGTGCACGAGTCCACGGGTCAGACCCCGGCCAGTATTATCATGGGACGAGAATTAAGACTACCATGCGATTTCAAGTTTGGATGTTCCCTAGGAGAATAGATTGCAGGTGAAGACCATGTCAAAAGATGAACGACATCCATGAACGAGTCCGGTTAAACATCGAGATTGCCAGTGCCCGAATGAGGGAAGCCTACGACATCAAAGCCGAGGGCGGAGAATTCCAAGTTGATGATCTTGTTTGGTTGTATGACCCGCAACGTCGTCGTGGATATTCGCCCAAGCTACAGAGATCTTGGGAGGGGCCGTACAAAATTGTGAAGAAAATCAACGATGTTGTCTACAGAATAAAGAAGCTACCTCGGGGAAAACCAAAGGTGGTACATTTCAACAGGTTAGCCCCTTATGCCGGAAGTCATGACAGCGAAGTTGACCAATCCCAAGTCCGCAGCATCCAACCACCCGATGACGAGATGACCTTCGAGCAGTTTATGGCACTGTACTCTGATGGGCAGAAAGTGCAGCACGACGTAACGAGAGAGGAACCCCGAGACCTGTTTGAGGTGCCCTTACAATATACCCTGGCTCATTGTGTGACTCGAGATCTCCAGATGTCCAGAGGAATAGCCAGGGTGTTTGCCAAAAAGTACGGCCAGTTCCAGAAGCTACGGGAGCAAGATCCAGCGGTAGGGAAGGTCCTTCATCTCGAAGATAAACAACCAATGGGTACCAGAGACATCTTTTAGCTGGTAACGAAAACATTCTCGCAGGACAAGCCAACATACAGCGATCTTTGGAAGACTGGTAGAATTGAGGAATGTAATGATGGAGAAGAATCTGATGAAATTGGCGGTCCCAAAGATAACCTGCGGGTTGGATGGACTGAATTGGAGGGTGGTGAGAAGTATGATGGAAACAATCTTTCGATTCAGTGACATTCTGGTATGCTGTCTCAATATTCGCAGCCCAGGTTCGAAGACCGTTGACTGCTACTTCCACCAAACTTCCAGTTGTCGAAATGGAGAGTCCTGCAAATATCGTCACACCAGGAAGGATTCTGGGACATTCCGGGACGAAATGGTCTTAAGGAGGGGGCAATGTTACGAGAATTCATCCGACAGCTGGTGCAATCGGCCATCAACCAATTCATGGAAAGGACATTATTCCGATAAATTCTGGGAACCCGAAATGTTTGTCTCTCAACAGGCGGACCGCTGCCGTTACTGGGAATTTCCTTAAAGCTTCCCGAACATGAAAGAGTTTCCCGATGGTTCGTGGACGTACCAGACAATTCCAAGATAAATATATAAATAAGAAGAGCTGGCGAGAGGAGGCATTCAGTTTTCGACGGTAGTATTGAACAGTTAAGATAAAATGTAAATAGTAGTTTCTGTGAATATAAATTGTTTAAAAGTAGTGGAAATAAATTAGAGTGAGTTGGACTGTGTTTTTAAATAAATCCAAGAACTGAACTGAACCCGAGTGTGAAAATAAAAACATTACAATATTCACGTACAAGAGCCTCGTATACATTTAATACTACAGTTTTCAAATAACATTTTCAATTTTACAGTCCCATGGCTAAATTGCAAAAGTGCACATACTGTATTATGCTGAAACCACCGTACATACAGAAATATTAATCAACTAAAATAATCCACAGTTTATCTCTTCTGTTTTATATGTCGATAAATGCCATTATAATATGGTTGATAGAAAATAGTTTCAACTTATATGAGACATTTAAAGTGTTACACCCAGAATGAATAATTAATTGGAATTGAGTTTTGGTCAAAAATTAATAGTGTGTTTGGCGACCCTGTAGCTGTGTACATTCCTGTACACTTCTAGACATCGCCAAAGTCAGATCGTCGATGTCTGCTTGTTCCAAGCAACTTGAACTTCGTGGATTCATTGTATGAAAGTATGTGGAAGATGGTGCAAAGTGGACAGTCTCTTTCTTACCATCTCCTATGCATGTTCGATGGGATTTATGTCCGATGAACGGAGTGGCCGTGGTAAAACAATATCGCCTGCTTCTTCGAAAAAGTCTATCGTTCGACGACGAGAAATATCGATACGAGCGTTGTCTTGCTATCTAGATAAGGCAGTAAAATAGTTAGTAGTAAAAATAACATGACGCGCAACTGTCATACTGCCTTGCACTCGGTTAAGGACATGGCGAATCTCTTTATTTTTCGAAATCCTTTGATTGATGCACTAGTTCTTCTGTGTGAACCGGCATTTTATAAACAATTTCCCTTAAATGCCCCCAGAAATAAAAATCCATGGGGTATATATCATGTGGACTAGGTGGCCAACCAACAGGATCATCACATTCATTTCAACTATTTTTCTTTGACCAAAATTCGAACATCGATTGCAAAATTTGACGGAACGACATGCATCTGTTACATGCAAAGGAATCAATTTGACAATATCACGAGCCATGATGTTTAAATAGGTTTCCTGGTTAAGCCCGTTAGGCAAAATTGGTCCATTTATTTCCTTATCAATAATTCCTGGCCACATGTTGATGGAAAATTGGCATGTGGCACTAAACATAATAAAAGATGTAAAAGTGCTTGAGAGTTTCTCTAGGAAGAGTCAGACGTCTACTCTTACATGAATTTTCATTACGACAATTCACTGTTGAAAGTTGTAAATGTTTTGTAACGAGATCATTATTTTCATATTATTAAATAACTGTAGTTTAAATAATTTTTTCTTTAATGACAGGATGATGCCTGGAACAATGCCACTTAGAGGACCACAAGGCCAAAGTGGCAGTACCAGAGCAGGAACGAGTATGCGTGGTGGTCCCATGGGCAGGGGTGATTATGGCAAGTATTGTATAGTTTTTTGTTCCAATTTATTCAGTGATAATCAAGCGATCGTTTGTTTGCTTGTTAGTCAAGTAACTATTCCAAAGTACGCTAAATTTAAAATCAAAATAGTAAGAGTATTTTAATGTGTTCACACGCTAATTATTTTCCATGTCCTCTGACAATGTGTTGATGTTACACTACATTTCTCATATTTCATTTAATTATTTGGCTTGTATCACTTTCCGATAGTTTTGTAATTAACAAATTCAAAGAATTTAACTAAAGAAAATTTCACTCTACTAACAAAGTATTTTCTGAATGTGGTTTTCTTTTTAACAAAATATTTTCTAGAGATTGATGAAGGCTGATTGCAAATAATTAAAAAAAAACTAGAGCTGTATTGTTTTCTTGGCTTTTATAAATTTCACAGTGGTCGAAATGTGGAAAAGTTGGCCAAAACTGAATTAGTGTTTTACGATTATTGATGAATGCTCTTCGAACATCGAAAATTGTAATCCGTAGATACAAAATGCTTGACGATTTTCAGCATAGTACTCTTTTATTATATGGAAACATCGTACATTGCTAATTAATAATAATTCGAATTTGGGCTTGATAACCCTATAGAGCGGAGAAGTAGTCTTAATAATTTAATTCACAATGGGGTGGTATAAAATGTAGTAAGTTAGTCATTATCATACGAATCATCGACTTGAAATCCATCACCGTAAAAAAGTCGCACGTTGCAATTATTTTCCTCTGTTAGAAATAATTGGGTCTGAGATTATCAATAATAATCATTGGAAATCTTCCCTCATCATTTTGTGCTCTAGCCTTTTCGAGAAAACTGTCTGGATATCTTTGTATGTTTGTTCCTAGCTTTCTAGACGTCTTCAGACAATTCGAGCATTGAACATCAAAAAATTATGCACAGTTGTTGGCCTTGAAAATCTTGGGTATAAAGGAAAATGGCTTTTAGTAATTAATTTTTTTGAAACCCTTTTATTTTATAGTTCTGGACGCGTGTATCAAATGTCTCCAAAGACACAAACTGAAAGTTCTTGGAGTATGAACTCTAAAAGTTGAGTTTTGTTACCTTTTGTGTTGCTAACAAGAAAATGGCTTTCGGCTAATTTTACAGAAACTGGTTGCGCTGCTCGGCAACAAACTGACTTTCGGTTTATTTATCCTAACTCTGTTATTTAATAGTTGTTAGGGCGTGACTTACAAGTCGCAATAAGCACGAAGTCTGAAAGTCCAATACAACAAAATAAAAATTCAACTTTGAAGGGTGTACCCATAATCGAGAGAAATTTTGGAAATTGTGTCACTTGAACTTTTGTTCAATATGTTCAGAACTGCTAAACATCAGAGTTTAAAAAAATATATCAGAAATTCAGTAAAATTCTGATGTTCCAGAGATCTCATTAAATATTTTTTCTTCATTACATTTACCCATATCAGAACATCTGGTTTTTGCTTGACTTTAATAAGAACTCTGAAACGTCAGTATGAAGCAGCGCCAGATGAAATTCTGAAGATAATTCTTCCAATCTGAAAGAAACTTTGTTATTTCACATGATCTTTAGAATTTTTAGTGCTACCTGTATATATCAAATTTGTAGTAAATTCTCTTAGTCATTCATATCAGTTTGATTGTCAAATATTAATGACAAATTGTGATTTACCAAATTTGTAGTTACGATTCCTTTATTTTTTAATTTTCTTGTTCATTTGTGTTAAGTTAATTACCACTGAAAACGGGGTCTGATTTAGACCTTGAAACGTTTGGACTATTTGAAATATACAGACTTTAAAGTTTATGTGGTGTTATTCTCAAAAAACTCAGAAAAAATAAAGGTAATTAGGGTTGCCAAACTGTGCTTTTGGGTATTAAATTTTGAAATGGCTTAAAGTTTGCTTTGTTATTGTCGGTTTACTTGATTGCCTGCCCTTTATTGATACCAGTCGAAGATATGCGTGCAGAGTTGATAAACCTAGCCTTAGGTGCTCTTCACAAATAACGTTTTCCACAGCACATTGTTATTGAAGTTTTACAATCAATACAATTTCAAAGGGAACAGAAGACTTTGATTTTTGACGAATTTAAAGTAGATTCAATATTTTTCCTTATGAAATCTACAGAAACAGAAGAATTCTACCAACGACATCTTGACACATTACAACCAGCGTAACTTCTAGAACTTTCTTACAAAATAGGTAAACATATGTATTGTTTCCTTGGTGAAATTTCTCTAGGCATTTCTGTATCTGGTGGTCTTCAATTAGGTGAGAGTCATTTATTTATAACAAGAGCATAAAAATAATCGAGTTATTTTTTGGCAACAGATTTTTTATTTGTACATTTTACTATCGGACACTACAGCACGCAGTCCTTAATGAAATCCTTAATGAAAGTAAATTCTGGTTTCTATTAAATCTGAAATTAAGCTACTGTAAAGAAGCCGGTAATGCCATTTTGGCAAATTGTCCAATGTGAACTCTCGATAGTCTTATTATTAATATGATTGAACTGTTTTTATTTTTGGACGTTTGACCAGCTTTTTCGCAATTTGGATCACTGTGTGTTCTAGCAATATTCAGTAGCACTACACTATTAATGTTGCGCACACGTTATAACGTGAATACCATCAACACTTAATCCGAAATTATTATTAATGCATATTTATAAAATATTGATAAACGGTTTAAATAATTTTTTTGCAAGTTTACCTGATTTAAACCAAGATAACACAAAACTGTTAAAGCCTTCCAAATTACAGTTAAAATGTATTAAAATATTGAATTAGGTTTTAAATTTCATTTAATCAATTATGTAGTGTATTCTGATTTGAAAGTTGCTATTACTGATTTTTTTATAAATTATGTTTATTATTTATTTTGCCCAGTTTCTCGAAAATTTTATTCTATTCATTATCTTAATGATATGTTCATTAATTGATCTAGATCATCTATCCGCGTATTGATAAATTTCTCTATCTATTAATAATCCTTTTTCTATATTGAAAGTATTAAATGTTCGTGCACCGAGTCAACTAAGGCACGCTGCAGTGAAATAGATTACTAATCAAAAATCATGTTCAAATGAGAAAATAATTCAATTTTACATAATTTGCAGAGACCTTTTCACATATTTCATTTTATTGTTGGAGATTGTGTATAACTTTTATATATAGGTATTTGAATTGTGTGAGTTTAATTCGAAGAGCAACGTTGATTATTCTTTCCAGAAATTTAATTTTGAATTTATTACAGGTCTGAAAATACTCATATAGTAAAATTGTAGTGCCTGCATTGTTTGTGTAGTTAGATATTTTAAATTACTTATAGCATTAGGACAAAATATGGAATAAAGAATCTTAGTTTTGAATGCCTTAAAGTGTGAATGTAGGAGAACGGTTGAATGGCCGGGGGCACCGCAAGCAAGGCGAAGGGCAACGTAAAATGCATTGCACGCGGCTCCGAATTTTTTTAACATGCATGTTGTATTCCTTTGTTTTTATTTTATCTCACATTGTTATTTGTTACAATAAATATAAATATTGCGCTTCCAGCCAGGAGCATATGGTAAGTACAAGCTGTGGTGTAGGAATTTCTCATTTTCTTTTTGTATATTTTACTTCAATGATGACACAATTGAAAGGCGAATAAAAAAACCTTCTCAAAAATCTTAAATATTTACATGTTTATTTTTATCTTTTTGTATCAGAAGTCGTCTTAAACACTTACTAATTGATGAGATAACGCTTTATTGGATAGGAGTTAATGAATAGGAGAATAAGTTATGTTTTTCTTTCATCAAATAACAAAATAATCAATTATGAAGTAAAATGGCTAAATATTTTACTATCTTAATACACTCTGTTTCACACAATATTCTATGTCAATAAATGTTGAGGTACGATAACCGGAATAAATGTTAAAATAGTTATATCAAGGGTTGAGAAATTAATCAAATTAAAGAAAAATTGATTACAAATAAAGGCGTTATTAACCAATTTTAAACAAACTTTTGTAATTATTTTATCTGTGCAATAATTTCCTCAGAGAATTATAAATCTGACTGGGAAAAACATGCAGAAAGTTACTTTGTAAGATGCATACACACTGCTATCACATGCCAATGCAGAAATTTGTGGGGTTTAGCAAAGTACCAGGCTTTCCCTAGAATCACTTTATGCAGTTGACAACATTACTACCCTGACAGGTGTTTCGTGATTTCATTACGTGTTTTATTTCAACATTTCAATTCTTTCACTATGTATCATATTTTTTCTTTATCAAATAAGGTGTCGATTGCTTATAGTGTAGTGGTTGGATGTGTCAACACTTTTACTTCCAATAATGTACTTAAAAATTATCAGTAATTATTGTTGTTTAGATTTTTAATGTCATGGATATACCGAGCTTAAGAAATGTCACTTTAATCTCATCATACGTTCGCCGAAAAAAAAAGTATTTGCTATTGACTGATGACTTTGTGAATTTAGAACTGCCTTGAAGCACGTCGTAAATAAGTGAAAATATCTCATCTAAGATGGGAATTACTATGCAACATATATTTTACTTTAAAATAATGTGTCGTTTCAATTGTGGACATTTTGCAGAATGTAGTATAGCCTTTATGTAATGTACTGAGTAAGCCCCCATAGCAAAATAAGTGTCTAACTATTATGAATGTAAAAATAATGAGTATGTAGTAAAAAGCTATAAAATAGAAACTTGGCGAGAATCGTTACTTGACTCTTTTCCCGGCATGCTATAAATACTTATTTGATGTAGGCAATCCGATTGGATTTAGTTGGCTAAATTGGGAATTATTGTCTTTTATAGATTACGATTACGACTATTACGGTTACGGGGATTATAGAGGCGGCTACAGCGATCCATATTACGATGACTTTTACCGGTATGAAGATTACTATTATGATTATCAGCCGGTCCCGGCGCAAGCGAGAGGAAGGGGCCGGCAAACAGCACCGGTATGGGATAATACAATCAAATTTTTACAAGTTAATATTATACATACATTTAATTCTGATATAATTTTATGCGGTAGTTTGATTGTGGCATAGTGTTGTGTCGGCCTGACTAACCACTGACCATTCTAATATGAGCAGAGCTGCACTCATTAACTCTTATTCTTTTTACTAACTTGTGTACTTGTTGCCCTGTCGATATACATGCTTGCACGTTGGCGGTCACAAAGGTAAAACACACTAATTTTAAACACTTGCCACATTCAAAAATACCATCATATCTGAGCCAACTTCGATTTGTTGACTACACAGGGCCGCCGGGAAAAGTGACTCGTAGATGTGGAAATATTATAAAATTATGGAATAAATTCACCAAGTATGCTGAAAAATGAAAAGTGTTGGCCAGCCGCTGGCAGTGGCTGGCTCAGATATGATGTGCTCTTAGTTGCAGGGTTATCCAAAAGTGGGGCGAAGGGTCGAATACGCCGCCACGCCGAAATCACTAACCATTTGTCACAGGAAGATGGACTTAGGGCCCGGCGATGATGTTTTCTTGGTGCTTTTTCATTTTTTATAATGGCACAAATATTTCACTGTGCCTGTTTATTCATTGACTTCGTTAAGATTATTTTTGACTCCAGACATTTATTGGGAATTAATGATTTCTGGATGCAGATTTTATCAAAATTTATGGAAAACCTTTGTATTTCCTTCATTTTTATATTTGAATTTCATCCACGGTATTCGAAAGAATCGTGTGGGTTCACAGGAAATGTGGTTTATTTATTTTCTTACATCCCGATATCACTTCCCTCAGTTTTTTAATAATTATTTAAATAAACCTTGGGACATGGAATCTATAAACAGGAGATATTTCAGGAATCTATTAGAGCCTGTGAACCAAGATATTTGAGAACCGCTGGAATTCGCCATAAGTTCTTTTTTTTTTTTGTTTTTAGTCTGCTCCAGCTAGAAGTCGAGACACAAGTTTGCTAGACTTTTGACGATGAAAGTGAAATTCAAAATGTTTAAAGTTCTTCGTTCTTTTAGAAGTAGTGTACTTGTAGTAACAGTAGAATGTCATAGCTCTGCTGATAATTATTGGGAGTAAACGTTTTACAGACTCATCTGCCCATTTGATTTTGGAAATGCACATAAGAAAATGTCATCGAGTCCATTTAGCAACATTTTTTCTTTTGCCTATTTTGCTGTCTCTTAAATGTTTAGATAGTGCCAGCTTTATTGCGGCAATGTTTTGTGTCGCTGCAGAAATATTTTGATATATAATTATATTATAATTTGAAATTACTTTAATGCTTTTTGTTTTTGTGCTTTAGCTTACTAGTGCTTATTATGATAGAAAGCTTTGCTTTTTTTTGCTTTTTTTGCTGTTTGGCTTGGTTTGCTCTAGGCGATCAAACCTGCTCAGCTTATGTTTGTTTTATTTCTTTGGATAACCCTTTTTCTAGAGCTTCCGCAAAGAAAATTATAAGAAGGCATGAGAGACCAACCAGGATTTTAATATGATTCAGTAAGCTGCCCAGTTCACAAAGGAGAAGAATTCTAGGAATTATTATGGAGAATATTTTTTTTAAACATTCTGGACTGATGGTATATTACCACAAGAGATTTGTATGTTTTATATATTTTTTCATATTTTGAGATTTTTCTATTGTTAGAAGAATATATACACAGGTTTTATAAATTTAATTGATGGAATTTACATGTGAATTAAATATAAAACCATTTGAAGTAAGTAGGAACATGCAGCAAAAAGGAATGCCCAAGTGGCTATGGAATTTCGTGTCGGTATCAAATCTTTTTTAACACCATCTACTATGACATAATTTAAAGTAATCCTTTGGGAAATATACTGGACCAGTTTACAATAAGTCCTCATTTTCTCATTAATTGCGACACTAGTTCTCACTCTAAAATATCTCAATAGTCTGCTCAACTTAAAAAAAAACACAAAGAAGACTATTATTATGACACACTAATATATTTAGCTATACTGCCCATGGGCCTTTTTTTCTTTTCCATAAAGAAATCTTCCAACAAATTTTCATTTTTTGTACTTCATATGTGTTAAATAGTTACACCAGTCAATACAGTAATATGAAAGGCATTTTTGGACATAAACTTATGTATATTTTATGTCATCACTTCACTTTTGCCATCATTTCAGTCAGTTCATAAGGAATAATTGACATGATTATAACAACAAATTCGTAGAAGTAAATTATTTTAACAATAAAACCCTCGATAATATGGATTTTTTTTTGCCTATATTATGAAAAGTGAACGTAATGCCGTGAATGGAAAACCATCAAGATCAACGTTTATGACCTCACCCTAGCAAATTTTACCGAGAAAATCCGGAACTGGATAAAATTAAATATTTAAATAACTCCCGATACATAAAACATCTAAAAAGTAAAAAATACTCATATTTCAGACAAAAAGTTATCCGTTTTTGAAAAAATCAAATTTGTACAGAGTTTTCCGCCCGTTCTCGACCAAAAAGGTCTGATGAAACATATTGGTGCTCATTTTGAGAATTTCTGATGCTTTACAACTTTTCATTAACGGCCTTACGATCCCTTACTCGCGTTTTATAATTTAAACTAAAAAACAATAAAGAAACTAAATTTTTACGTGAGTTTAAGTAATTTACTTTTATTTCAGTGATTCCATAACTTACGGTTAGATGATTTACTTACACATATTTAGTTAATTAAAAGTAATAATTGCTACAAATATCCAAAATAAACTTTACTCTCTGTTAAATAGTACACTTTTTGTTATTTAGTCACTTTTTAATACATATAGTTTGACCAGTATATTTTGAATAAAAGTATTGAAGAACTTGAAAATGAACCTGGATGTGCCACTTTTTCTATTTTCATCAGATCGTTTTTACAGCTTTTATTGAACTTGTCTTGTTTTTGGGTGAAATGTTGCATTGAATTTTAAGCTTTTTATCGTTAAGCGAAGGAGCCAAAATTTAGTATACACTTTTGGTTTGAATAAATTTTTATGTAGCTCAAATGAAATGATTTATTAAGAAGAATACATGTCCTCACTCTAAATTCAGTATGGCGGATGCCCCAAAATAGTATTTTCAATTTAGTTGAACTGAAATAATGAACAAACGTTTCTTTTTATTTTCTTTAAGTAATGTCGGAATGCTTGTTGAGGAGGTCTTTAATTATTTTGCCTGTACATTAGAGATTTCGCACCTAAGTTTTTTCCAAGGTATTTGAAATTTGTACATGGAGAACTAAGGCAACTTACTTACTGCTCGGATACTGGTTGTGTTTACAGACGTTCTTCCTCGCAAATATTCTGAGAGAAGCAGATGTCTACGATATGATCAACCAGTATTTCCCGTATACAAATAAGGTTTGTATACCTATTGTGTGATACTTATCTGTGTTTGGAGATACTCCATACCTGGAGTAGTTCTCAATCACTGTTAACTGGAGTTTTATTCGTAAATTTTCTGTGATACAACTTGAGAAAAGTTCTTCATTACATATTTTTCTTCTGACTATGTAGTTTCTGAATTGTTGAATAATTGTTTCAAGTTTCTCTCTGCCTAAACAAACTAAAAATAGACTAGAACAATTACTTGTAGTAAATTAGTTTCGCAATAAAATATTAATTGTGCTAAATACATAAAATAAATTATTCAGAAGCCCGATTCTCGAACCACTCGACTTTCGACGTAAGTAGCTTGAAAAATTGACATAAATGAAGTTTAACCCATCTTTTAAACTTCATTTGTGTCAGTTTTCGTACGACATACGTCCTTCGTCGAGTGGTAGAGCCGTCGATTGGTTTCAAGAATTTTTTGTTTTTGGTCATTTGTATAAAATTCTACCTCCAATTATTTCTGTATTGCAGTGCAACTCTTATTAATTTTATTTATAATTTACAATTAACTTCTTTGAACGAATTGTTTGTAAATTGGGAATTCAAACAAGTAACATTGGAACATCATTGTTTTTCATTTAACTATGTGTTTTTACTGTGTTTACTCATGTGTTACTTTATCAGTTAAATGATTTTAATGCTTTGAAATTTTATAAACCCTAACACATTTCGGTATAATTTTGGGTAATCTGTAAATGTATGAACCATACTAATATTTTTCGGATATTTATGGCATTTTCGGTATTTTTTTTCTGCTCTCGTTTCAAGCGGATGCTATACGCGTTTGCATTGTCGAGGAGCTACTTAAAAAGCATCACAAATTGTTTATTCATAAATTAAAAATAATGGCCCCATTATATGTATGAGTTAGAGTTAGCTCATTCAAATAAAATTCGGTTTTTCTGTATGTTATAAAATGTATTGAAATCTCTTGTCTTAATATATGTACCATCAGTTCAGTTATGTGTAGACGTAGCACTATTAACTTAAATCTGGAACTTTCTGTCTGATTTGAAGACATTTATAATTTTATGGTGTACGATTTATCTTTTAAAACATTACAGTTGTTTTTTGGTCAAGTTATATCTGAATTTAATTTTTTGGATGGTTGGTCTCCCAGAAGAACATTTTAGCCAGTTACAATTATGAAAATTTTAACGATATTGTAAAGAGTTTTCATTTGTTTAAGGTCTATAAATACTGAATTTAATAAATGTTGTCTATAAGCATTGTTAATAAGGTTTTTTCTCAAATTGTAGTGACAGATATTTTTTATTTAACAAATGTAGAATGAATTTAAATTGAGCTTTACCGTAATGAGTAATTTGAGAAAAAACTGCCAGTGCTAAGTGTTTGTCATACATCATTTGATACTGACGAAAAATTGACACTTAGGAACTGGATGAAGGAGTCACGTCAGGTGTTTACTACGAAGTTAGCAGTGGAACACAGGTTTGTTTTCCTTTCTACCAACATCGATGTTTTTAACAATTTGAGGAGAACTTATATCATTCCTTTTCCCCTGAATGTATTCATGGTACTTTCTTCTCGTTTCTATCAGAACAATCAGCAATAAGATGAATAATAATAAAGTACTACATATGTTTTAAAAAACCTTCTTGTAAAGTAAATATTGACTGATTGATTTGAAAATGCTTGTTTTGTACATTGAACTTTGATTTTTGTCAATTAACCTTGTAATAGTACTAATACACTAATTTTTTTGAATTTGCATTTGTGTTGTTGAGGGAAAGTACTGTGATATATATTTATATGTAAGATTTTAAAATTTTTGAATGTTAATTATTTTTATTATTTAAAGTTCATTGTTAAAATGAAATCTTGCATAAGTCTTTCTTTTCAAAACCAATCACTGCCAACATCCTTTCTCCCAGTCCATTTTGCCCTCAGCATAATCAATATCCACTATGATGTATTTTCGGTTGAATGAGGTTTAGACTCCTTCATTTTAGTGACCATAAGCCATAGAAACTGAAGTAATAAATGCAATTTACGTTCTGTTTAATTATTTTAGTGGACATCAAAAGCAAAATTTTAAAATTTACCAGAAAACAAACCCAAGAGAATGCATGCTTAATATTTTTATGTAAGTACATTTTTCATTTAATTACAAATGAAATTGGTAGAATTTTAAAGAGTTTTTCTTAAGCTTGTCAACTGAAAAAAAGTTTAAATAGTTTATGCAACAAAAGAATTAATGCCATCTTCAAAATTTGTTTTCAAAAACCAATCGTTTCAGGGAACAATTTAAATTTGAAAAGTATTTGTTCATTGGAAACGATCTTTTATAAAGGCATTGAAATGTTTATTTTAGGATAACCGTTTATTCACATATGGGTAATATCAGCAAACTTTGAAGATAACAAGTAGGATACTGACTGTTCTCAGTGAGCATCAGATATCGATAATATTGGACTTGTTTGTCAGGACAAGTTATTTTATTAAAATAACTTTTTTTCAATTTTTTTTTACTAATTTTAAAGGTTTTTAGCTTCTTTAACTCATTAATAAATCGCCAGGTGCATGTAAGTGACTAACTACATAAAGAATTGGAATTTTTCAAATGTTTCAACCGAAATTGCATCTAGAGATCCAAAAAAAAACCAAATTTACTTCAAAAACATTTCGAAACTAAAACCAAGTATATGTTTTTCTCAATTAATGTTTGCTGTGTTATAATTTGATTGTGATTCTTGGTGTTTTAATTAAATGCAAACCCAAGATGTGAACTTCAAATAAAAGATTTTTTTGAAGTAAATTTTCTTTTATATTTTTCTATATTGTCATTTTTTTGAATGGTATTGGTAGAAAGGATTTATGTCATTTTTACTGGAAACTGTGTTCCTTTTAGTTCCGTTTATTTTTCGACTGGTAATTTTTTATATTTTTGTTTAAAATAAGCGCAAGGAAATCGTGAATCGTTAGTTAAGATGTTTTTCAATTAATGTTAATATATTGTTTTTTCCCAAAACAGGTTGGCCGTGGGCGTGGGGTGGTGGCACGTGGCCGGGCAGGTGGCCCCCCAGCCCGTGGGGCGGCAGCCAGCAGAGCGGCCCGGGGAGGAGCAGCAGGGGCCCGTGGGTCGGCACGCCAAGCCGCTCGTGGAGTGGGCCGCGCCAAGGGAAGTTTACCAGGTAAGTTTCCTGAACAAAATTTAATATTAGAGAAGTTCCTTAATTTTTTTAACTACTAAATTAATTTGTTTCATAAACATGTATTCTTGTTTGAAAGGTTTATTGAGAAATATGATAGAGAACTAAATATAGTAATAGCCATTAATATTTCCCATTTTATAGAAAAAAATCACATATTTTGGCAATGTTAATAAAAAGTAAAGAGAAATAATACTTTCGACCAAAATGCATTCCTTTTTGGGCATATATGGTTATATCACTCAAAAAGGAAACCTTGAAAAATAGAAGGGGAAGTAGTACTTTCCGCCTTAAAAAGCAATAATCTCTGAATAGATTTAAAAAAATTCTCTCCGGCAATTGCATGCTCTCAACATTTTCATACCTCACTGAAATTTTACATAAATAATTTGTAGAAAACAGACATGTTTTAAATAGCCTAATTTTGTTTTTTGGAACTTGTCAAATAATGCATTAGTTAGAAAAATTCAAATTTTCTCTGAGATTTCAGACTTTTTGGAAGTCTTATTCTCTGAATAACCTTTCTGAAAAGTCCGAAATTTCAGAGAATATTTTACTTTTTCAGAGTTTTCCAGCATTAAGACTTATTGACATTTTCTTAGACTTGTCATGAAAAAGCTTTATGCAGAGTTATGAAGGTTTTGAGTTTTTTCAGAAAAATAATTATTTATGAGTTTCATACAGCTTATTTTCTCAAGGAAGCCATTATTTTTTATAACATACTTGCATCAACTAAGAACACATGTTTGTGAAAATTCATTAGTGCTTGTCAGACTTTTGGTGCACATGCAAAATAACCCATTTCTGAGACGTATTGCTGCAAATTGTAAAGAATAAAACTTAATATGTTCTTGGAATCAAATGAAAAGGCATTTAAAAAATTGAAACAAATTAATTCTCCGTTAATTCAAAATCCTTTTCCACGTGAACATTTAATTAATTGGCCATGCTGTCATGAATTGAGATTGAGCAAGCCATGGAAAAAATTAACATTTGAAATTAAGGTCATGTTAGCTATTTTCAAATTGTGCAATAGAATATAATACTAAGTTACAAAAAAGTACATAAAACAGATCTACTAGGTATGTGAAAATCTGTTAATGGAGCAATGGGTTATCGATAGCAGAGTGAATTTGTATATAAAATCTTTTTGACTGTGCGCTAATGGACTGATAAGAGAACAGTGGGGTTTTTGACAGCAGAGTGAAATGATTTGGCAATAATACTGTTCAATATCTTCAACATATAAAAGACGGCACCGTCTTTGAAAATTTTCCATTATTTTTAAAATTTTGAACATAGCCATGTAGTTATTTCATTTTAAATTTATCTTAAAATTTCGATTTCAATATCTTAAAACTAAGAACAAGAAATCAGTAAATTTATTATTTGCATTTGTTATTTATCAGTTCTAGTTGAATAATGTTTATACATGCAGGGTGGGTGTCTATTATTTATTATTTATTTTGAGGATTTTTTACTAAGTTTATTAAAATTCTTATTATTTCAGTTATGTTGGCTGTTGCCTAAGTTATTAAGAAGCGTACGATCTCGACACCCATTTTCATGCTGTTATAAAACCTGATGTTTTTGAAATGTTAACGCCGTTGCTAATATGCAGTATGTACGTTTACAAACCTTTCCTAATACCTAATCACTTCCAAGATTCATATAGTATGTGTAATTTATTAATAGTAACTAGTGCGTTTCCGAAACATGATATAAAGCTATTAGTTTAATATTTATTTGAGACATACTGTATGATTATTTTAAATTGTATTATTAAGGTAATGCAATTTATATCCTAATTAATCCTTACCCAATATGTATACTTGGCATTAAAATAATGAATATCTCTGAAATAAGGTATTGTTTACAGTAAATCACAAGGTTGTATTAAAATTTTTGTCTACATTTTGAGAATACATTTTTTCATTGCCAATTTATACATTTCCTAAGCAAGTCGTCATTTGAAAATTTACAATGTTTCATTTCTAGCGAAAAACATGTTTCAGATGTACAGAAGCAAAATTTACGCACCATTTAGGTTTAAAATACACATGTTTATGCTCAGAATTGGTTTGTTGGTTATTAAATGAAATGGGAGGGTTTTGTTGAATTCAATATTCGGGGTAAATCTTATTTCAAATTCGTTCTATTTTTTTTTTGAATTGCAAGAAACGTTGAATAAATTAAAATCTCAATGTTACGCAGTACCTGAATATCATCTAATATGATCTCTTGCTAACTTTTTTCGAGTGTTCAGATTTTAAAACGGCTTTAGAAAGTATGTTTCGAAACTTAGATTGGAACAAAAAAAGGACTTATGCGAATATCTGAGTCACCTCAGATTGGCTGATGATATTATTTAAATGGCCAAAAATTCAACAATAAATAACAACTCAACGCAATTAATAAATAGGCCTACATAAAATATCAAGAAAACGAAGATACTGTACAATAAACTAGTAGAAATTCACAGATTATTTTCAATTATACACCCTCGGCAGCAATGGAAGAATATACAGGGTGTCCAAGAAGTATCGGAACAGCACAACTTTAGGAATGCATTAAGAAAATGCTTCACATAAAAGCTGATAAACGAACTTCACGTCCAGTTTCATGATCAAGTTATTTTTTACAATGAGATACGACATTTTTTATTCCGGAAATGTACTTACTTGCTTTTTCTTTTTTTTTTTTTCGCCGAATTTGGCTTAATTCGATTTTTCGGCTTATTTCAGTATGAAAAACAAATTTTCAAAAGTAAATATTCCCAATATAAGGATTAGCTTAAAAAGATTTTTTAAGGTCATGGCCAGTTACCTCATTAGTTCGCCGGGTATAAGTCTTTTAACTTCTGTATGAAACATTTTTTTCGATAATGCATTCCCGGAAAGTTTTTCCGGTACTTTTTGGACACCTGGTATGTACCTGGAACAAACTTGCAACAGGTTCACTACTACCAGAAATAAAGAATTGAACGTAAGGATCAAACTTATCATTTGGAAATAACTTATTAGTCTTAAAGTCTAGAATGTCAATCTATCTCAAGAAAAAATTTTAGATTAATGTATTCTACTAGTAATAACATATGGTTGTAAAACCTGGATTGTAAAAAGCGAAATTTCAAGAAAACTTCAAGTTGCACAAAGCCACAAGGGTCTATGCAGCGATACAAGATCATAATAGAATGAGAATAGAGTGGTTAAGAAATAAGACCAAGGTTATTGATGTCCACAAAGTAAAGACAACAAAATCACTCTATGGTATTCCACAAGCAGGTTGTTTAAATACATTTAAGAAAGCAAGCATTTTATAGGAAATTTTCCTATTTGAAAATTATTATGGGATTCATATAGCCCCTAAAATATAAAATTTCTATAATTGAGTCGTTGAGGCCGATACTTGATGAAAATCCATCCTACACTAAATAACAAACTAAATAGTTCAGAAATTTTCACATAAAAAATGTTACACTACATGTGTTTCGCCATATTATGGCGTTGTCAGGTGTACAATGTATTTTAAACAACTACTGTTGTATCCCAAATTTATTCTATTTATTGTAATCTCATAGAGAACCATTAAAGAGATAAGGAGAGGGGAGGAATTTGTATCCCGTTGGGAATTTAACAAAAGGCCTGAATTTTTAAGGTTTTTAATTACCAAAGTTTCTAAATAATTCAATTTTAAACTCTTGTTTTCTGTATGCAAAATTTTGAAATCTTCGTTAAATTGATGATTTTCAGATGCTAAATGTACGGCATGCATACTGAAAAAAAGAGTTTTAAATTGAATTATTTAGAAACTTTACAAATTAATAACATTAAATATTCAGGCCTTTTGTTAAATGACCATCTAGATACAAATTCCTCCCCTCTACTTAATCTCTTTAATGGTTCTGTATGAGATTTCTATAAATAGCATAAATTTGGCGTATAACAGCAGTTGTTTAAAATACATTGCACACCTGACGAAGCCATAATATGTGAAAATTTAGTTTGTTATTTAGTATAAAATATCTAGTAAGTCTACAACCTGATACCTACTTACTAGTTTATTTTCAAGAAAACAGAACAACAAAAATTTAATCAAGTAACCGAAGAGATGAAAATTTCTATACTGTAGTTTTTATTTAGGAATCACAGGCATTTTATAGTGTTAGTTATTGAGCAATCCAATAGCAGTGGCAAATAATAACTCCTACCTTCTCTTCAGATTTCATTGACAGATAACGCTTGGTAAATATTTGACAATATTGTCAAATATTTTAACTTACATCTTAGAATTGTACCTTTTTATCCAAGTTTCTTAACCATTGACAACGGGGTCTGACCTAGACCCCGAAACGTTTGGAATATACAGCAATTTTCTTAACTGTGGTGTTATTTCCCAAGAAGTACTTAGACATTGAAAAATATGCCACAAATATCATTCAGGAAACAACGAGTTTATGGTATTGTTGTAATAGCAAGACGATCCACCTTCTCATCTTACACCGTGTATACACCAAACCAAATAAAAAACTCTTATAGTAAGTAAATTATTGTTAATGCGGAAATATCGCTCCGACAGATACCAAATAAATACCTAAAGAAATAATATCGGCTTCGAACAAATTAACAGTAATTAAGTAATTAGATTATTTTGTCGATTATGTTAAAAGACGGAATTATAAAAAGCTATTTACATATTATTTATAAATGCAACGTAAAAGGATCTATCTTAACCGGTTAATTATTCAGAAAAACCTTAGTTAACTTCAAATCCTTCGGTAAGTCAACTTTAAGTACTTACCTAATAAATAAAGTTATTAATTTCAACAACAACAAAAAAGCTACCTAACAAACAGCACATTTCAATTCACTTGTAAAAATCTAGCATTTTCACTATAAATAATGGTTTCACCAAAACTGCACACTTACAAACTAGCCTTTAAAATGTAAACGAAACAAACTCATATAAAAAACTACCAACTAATAACTTCAGATGTTTTATTTGTTGGGTTTGGGAATATCTGACTGTTCGCGATGTTTTGATAGAGTTTGTGATATAGTTCTGATTTATTTTTAATTATCAAAATGAGGTTTGTCAATGTTGAAAGTGATAAGTAAAGTCATATGATCTGTTTAGTAGCTACATTTGAAGCATAAGGAAGCATTTTCAATTCGAAATTGCCCGTTTGTGACTAAAAAAAATCATAGCTCTTTTTAAGAAATGTTCAACTGAACTGTTATTCGTCAAGAAAATTACACTCATACCGTTTGCACCCTGTATTTTTCTTGTGCATTCACAAAAATGAACTATGATCTGACGGAAAAAATAAAACTCCATTCCAAATACACTGAAAATAAATTGTGAAGCTACTTGGAACAAGTAAAAAAAGACCCTGATAATAGTAAGACAACTCGGGTATCTATAGACACAGTGTTACTCGTGTTAGGACGGGACGGAACCGAATAAAGCGACGTGTGCGGGACATCTAGTATATTCAGTTAAATATTTGTGATCATAATTCATGATGTCAATATATTTTAGCTAAATAACTCTGGAATTGAATTAAGTTATTTGTTGGGTATATTTTCTAGATGCAAAAACTTATTTTCAAATGAACGGCTTTTCATATCTGACACTATTTTATTACCAATATTTATATAAACTGCCTTAATAAATTTTAGTTAAAATGTTTTTGAATTTAGCAGGTAAGCGGAAGTTTGACGGGGGTCACCAGAACCAGGGGGAAACAAAGCGCCGATACCAGAGCAACTGGGGGAGTCAACCCCTTCCGCAACAGCCGCTGGGGGCCGACGTTAACGGAGAGCAAACATGGTACCAAGATTCTTATGGGTCTTGGAGCTAAGTGATCGCACGAACTTTGAAGCCCACAGTGGGACTGATTGTGAGTGACCCTGCGTCAGAGTTAAAGGGTAGGCGCACCCTCTAGTGCCTGCCCTTGTTGTGCGCGCCTGGTACATCCTCTACATAGTGTGGAACACGACTCAATTAAGCTGATGGTGTCCCCAAATCTATGTTATTACCTATTCTGCATTCGTTTTTCTTTATTATGTTGTTATTGGTACATTCAAAATTTTTTAATTGTATGTTTGTTTTTGGAATTTAAATTTGCCAATTAAATTGATTAAGTTATTTATGTTTTAATGAGATGTTATTCGGGCACGGGGCGTTCCTCGTCGTGGCGCAATTATTATATTCAAATTTGGGACGCTAACTCCGCCTATTCGTTGATAGTCTTGTTTTACAAAGCGGCTGGGTAATTTGTGACTACTCCACGCCATATTTAATTTTTATATTATTATTACTTAAAAAGAAAAAACCTCGAAATTCCTAGGTGTCACATCAGTGCGTTGTTTGTTTGTTTTTCTGGTTCGTTTACGAGAAAAGTCTATTTTGGAAATACTGTTATAAAAATGATATTAAAAAAGCATGGATTTGGCACTGAAACGGGCGATCGTTGACTGTCTTGTTCATTTTACGACAGTCAACAATCTCGCGGGACATGGAGGGACCTACACTCGGTTCATGGAGTGTACCGAAAAGAATATTTGCTCATGAACGGAGTGAACTAATTAAATGTATAATATGATTATATATTTTATTCTTGGTAATGCATTTTTGCATTGTGATGATTGTATTTTAGCAGTAATTTAAGGAGTTCAAAGCATATACTTCTGTTTTCTGGCACCGTCTTATTCATCAAATGAAAATCGAAAAATATCCCTGATTGTGTCTTTATAAAATATTATAGGTCAAACTCTGTAAGGATTACAGCTATAAGACATCATTAATTGCAATGTTAGTTTTTGGTTATTATGTATATTTTTGTGTTGAATTATTTTCTGGTATATTCATTATTTTCTTGCTTTAGTTACACTGGCATTTTGTTCCTCTCCCATAATAATTCATATAAAAAGTTTGTTTTTTTTTTTGTTTTCTTAATATTTTGTTTAGTGTGAAGTAGTTAATATTCAAACAATTATTGTACTATCTAGAACTGTATTCGCCTAATAGTAACACATTTTGCAATTTTTAATACAACAAACCATACTACTGTAATACTGTCCAAACATAAGTTGCCTTTCTGCAATCGTACCTACAGTAACTACTACATTTGGTTTTTTTGTCCTAAGCCCTGCCAAGCTATGGGCAATAATTGTTATGTATATCATCTTTTCAATTTATATGAGGACTGATTTATATGTCTCAATAAACAGTTGTATGTGTATTACAATTTTACAAATTGACATTTGTTTTTTTATTCTTAAAAATTATTCCTAAACCATCCCTTTAATAAATAACATTTGAAAAAATAATGAATCGACTTTATAAAATACAAACTTAACTACAAAGCACAAAAAATATTTTCAGCTACAATTTAATGCATATTTTGAAGTTGTTGCCAAGTTAAAAATAGAATAAAATATTAAGTTTGTAATTAATAATTAATCATGTGTATTTTTTATGTTCTAATTGGCACATATTCCAAAATAATTAATTCATGCAGAAACATGTCGTGAGAGGTGTCTGCTCTCAGCAGATCCGAGAGGTTGCAATCTGATCAACTTGAGTTCAGTATAGCTCCAATTCTCTCAAGAATCAAGAACCTTCATCAGTTGGGTTTCCCTCAACTAATTGAAATATTGAGAAAATATCTATTTACTGCATATGCCTGACTGAATTTAATATGTTATGGCGAAATGAATATGGACAAGTAAGAGTTTCAAAGAAACTAGTTCACAAGAGACGCCGTTTCATTGTGATTCATACAATAGAAATCGCATGAATGAATTCGAAGGTTAAATAGCAATTATGACACTTTTTTGGATTTTGAGATTTTACAATTCACTGAGCACAAGACAATATATTGGTTAAAGTCGCCAAACTTCTAAATGTCGATGCTCATTGCGTGATACAATATTAAGCTCTCATATCTGATAATCGATTTTCGCAATCTTGAGGACATTCATTTATAATTCTAATGTTTCTGTTATTATTTTTTTAAGTGTTTGATTTCACGGTATTTCCTCATTCGCAAAACATCTTAAATAAGTTTAGTTATCACTATAAAGTTTAAAAAGTAACTTGACTAAAAAGCAAGAAATAATATTTTTATGCAATAATTAAAATACTCTTCGAAGTTGGTGACGAGTTAAACATAAAATAAGTAGGTTTTCAAGAATTGGGTAGTTATACTTCATAGGCGTATCTGTGGGTTCAACAACCCCCCCCCCCCCACCAATAAAGCATCAGATAAGACTAGGGAATTCATTAATAATTTCTTTACTGAGGTGTTTAGATTAAAGCGATTTGGAAATAACAACTTTATAGTTGCATAAGATTTTTGTATTAAAGGGTTTACATGAGAAACGCATTTCAAATCTCTATTGAAAATACTTCCCAGATTCTGATCACTCTCTTTAAATTGTAGGACTTGATCATTTGCAAGGACAAATAAGTTATTCTGCACAAGATGCCTTTCCACGGCCATTAAATGACTTTTGGTGTTATTTAGATTTACCTAAGTTATGTTTCTTGGAAATGGGCATAATTTTTTCTGAGTCAGTTAATACATGATTCAGCGTATTTAATATCGTGAAAGCCAATGTTAAAAAAGTTAAAACATCTGCAAGTCGTCAGCAAATGCTTGAACTTGACAATGCTGAACATTTTTTGAAATTTAAGTGTATTTTTAAATAATTTGTATGACATTTTTAAACCAGGCTTAAACATTTTTTTTATGTGGAGATTTTAATGCAGTTTGTTATGGTAAGTTCAGTTCAGCTTTTAACAAAATATGTGACATATTACACTGTTTCAATTTAAAGCACATAGTAAAATGGCCAACAAGAGTCACAACCTGTAGTGCAACAACAATTGATCAAATATTTACTAGTTTTTATGACATGTCTGATCATAGCTTAGTTTGATGTGATTTACTATTGAGTGAAAACACAATACTAACTGAAAAACAATACACACAAGAAAAAATTAATAAATTCAAAAATGAAATTGGGCATGAAATGTGGGAGAATGTTTTAAAGCTATCAGATATAAATCTTACATTTCAAGAATTTTGCTCAACATTATATTATTATTTTGAAAAGAATTTTGAAAAAGTACCCACTCCACTAAAAAACCAAAATAAAAATAGATGGGTCACATCTATAAAGTCAAAAAGAGAATTCATGACAACTTGGTGACCAAAACAAAAAAAGAATATTATCAAAATAACTGACAATTTGTAAGTGTACATGGCGCGTCGTATAGGGGTTATTAAATAAACCGAAGGCCGATATAACAAGGATATCTATAAATATCAATAACAACATTATAGACGAACCTACACAAATAGCCAATCTCTTTTAATGATTTTTATATAAACATTCCAAAAAAGATATTAAACAATATTACTCCTTGTCAAAATGACTATCATCTATTTATGAGTATAATTTCACCACCATCGGAATCATTTTTTCTTAAGCCATATCATGATCATGAAATATTTTACATACTTAAAAAAAACTTAAAAACAAATTTTCGTGCGGATCAGATGAACTACCAACTGCTCTATTTACACAGTTTATTTGAACTTCTGCAACCTCTAACACTTCTAGTAAATTTATCATTTTCTACAAGAACTTTTCCAGATATATTAAAATGCAGTAAAGTTAAACCTATTTATAAAAAACATTCCCGCCTCTCTCTTGAAAACTATAGACCAGTATCAAGTACCATCATCTTTTTCTAAAATATTTCAGTATTGTTTCTTAAATAGGTTGATGTCATTCGCTTAGAGAACTAATTTTATTTTCAAAAAATCAACACGGTTATTTAAACCGCAGATCCACAAACAGTGCTGTATTTTCATATTGCAAGAAAATAATTGAGTATTTGGAAGCAGGTGAGTGCCCTGTTGGGATCTTTAGTGATCTTAGCAGGGCTTTCGACTGTGTCAATCATGACATACTCGTGGAAAAATTGTACACCTATGGAATACGAGGCTATCCACTATCGTGGATACAATATTTTTTGTTTAAGAGAACACAATTTGTTGACATTAATAATCATTACTCTCAGACAGCTGAAATATATATAGGAGTTCCTCAAGGGTCAATATTTTATTTTTAATCTATATCAACCTAGGTCGTGATCTACTTCCCATATCGGCAAGCTTCACGATGTTATTACAGGATAAATGTAATGAATCGTTGTTTTCTTTAAATGAATGGTTTTCAGCTAATCATTTATATATTAACCCTTCAAAAATATAAGCTTTGAGATTTCATCACAATCAACGAGAATGTAATGTGTTGTCGTTTCAAGTTAATAATGTATCTCCTATAATTTCAACTAATTTATATGAATCTATCATTCTTGGATCGCATATAGATCACAATCTAAATTGGAAATCACACTGTAAATATTTGATTTCAAAGTTAAATTCGATTTCCTATCAGCTAAGAAATCTAAGACATGTACTAGAGACTGATCAGTTGCTGAAGCTCTATTATGCACATGTTGAAAGCAGACTCCGATACGGTGTCATTTTCTGGAGATTATTGTCGTCGGCTAATGATGTTTTTATAGCCCAAAAACGATTTTTAAGATCAATGAAAGGTCTTTCAAAGTTTAATTATTGTAGAGACGTTTTCAAGAAACTACGACTATTAACATTTCCTTCATTACTCATATTAGAATTATATTTGCAAGTATTTACAAACAACGATTGCCTGTAGGTAAAAAACAAACAGCAATATAGTTTTAAGACGACAAAATGATTTTTTTATTCCATTTGGAAAACTTCAAGTTACAAAGCATTTTCCCAGTCACATGGCTCCTAGAATGTATAATGTTCTTCCCGTGGAACTAAAAATAATTTCTAGTGGACATTTATTTAAACGCAAGTTGAAGATATTTTTAACTGAAAAGTGCTTTTTGAAATATGTGACTTTATTAACATATGAGTCTGCATTAAAAATCATTGTTTCCTGTTTATATCTTTATTTTATTTATATATTTACAAGTTTACACAAATGTATGTACTTTTATTTTCATTTATCCATGTAAAAAACTGACTTTTTCTATATGGTTTATAACTGTCAAAAAGGAAATAAATATATTATTATCTATATACCGGGTGATCAATCTGAAGTGTCCGGAGTTGGCAATACTTAAATTCTTGTGGCAACAGTGTGCAGTTGGTATTGAAAATAACACACAATAATGAGTTGGCAGTTGGCACAATTGTTGATTGAACTTTTCGTCTCAGTTCGTGTTGACATAAGCCATAACATAACCTCAAACATTGCAGAAAATGCAAACAATTAAATGACTCTGGCTCTTAATTAAGAAGTTAATTAAAGAAAATAAAGTTTTATTATGTAAAAAATGCAGAGTATGAACTCGGTTCAACAGATTGACTTTGATACCAGAAAACGTCTAGGAATCCCAATAATGAACAACTAACAATAATCACTATTAAGGAAAAAATTTGTTGTTTGAGTAAGAAGTTTACATCAACTGGTAATCAGCATAATGGTAAATTTGATGGTAATAGTTTGCAAAAACTAAACTCAAAATGTGCAAATAAATAAATGCCACATTAAACTACCTGCATTGGGTATGATAAATATCCAATGCACAGTTAATGAAGGCATTAAGGATGGGAATCATTGATAATCAGGCAGTATTAGTCTTAAATATAGACATTGGATAATTGGTGCAAAAATAGTGTTGATTTTAATACAAATTAATGCAAGAATTGTGTCATATTTCTGAAAGTATAGGAACAGTGCTGCCTACCTTTATTGTTATTGCTGGAGAGCTCATCCTTTAGAGTATTCTGATGAGAAAAAAACTATTTTGTAAACTGCTGCAAGTATAATAATGAACAGCTAAATAAAGAGTGATAGGCGACAGAACTGAAAGAGTGGTGTCTATAAATTTGTAATTAAGAACAAATTTTAAACATGTTACAAGTATATTTTGTTACTGCTTATTTTGGAAATATATTGATAAAAAATTAGTGTGATATTACCTTTTAACTTAAAATGTAACCTGCCTTAAACACAGGTACACCTTTACTTTAATCACTGATGTATACTGTTGAGTAAATATGTTAACAATAATAAATATGAGAAAATATATGTTAAAATATAAGGTTTTATTAACATAGGCATTATTAAAAGTAAATTTTTATTATCTAAAAATAAAGAGTTAGCTAAAGAAACCAATTTTCACAATAAGAGAGAGCCCCTAGGAATTTAATACTAAACTGGAAAATAATGTATTGTTAAATGACAAATTAGCAAGTCATATTTGTAAAAAAATTACATCAAGTGATACCTTATAAGCTGGCCAAATTACAATTATATAATGTAAAAATACAGTTACCAGCATTGAGTATGACATATGTAATTATAGTCATGCAGGGTTAATAAATGACATTAAGGATAGGAATCATCTTGATAATAATCATGAAGTAAAGGAAATGTTGTGGAACCTTAGGTGTGTCACACATGTAAAAACATAGTTTTGCACCCTAACACCAAACATGGTTTACTAAGTTATTGAAAAGATGTTGAGTGTTTAGAATAAAGGTTTGGGGTTATGGTTCAAAATTGTGTTTTTACAATCATGAAGAACTAAGTTGTATTTATGGTCGCAGTCCTCAAAAGTGTAGAAACAGCACTGTCTGATATTAATTGTGTTGGAGGGCACTTTCTTAAAATGTTGTAAATAAATAATAAACATATCAAGAGGGATACAAGATAGAACTAAAAGAGTGTGTTTCCATATATTTGTTATTGAGAATAAATTGCAATATATATAAGAAATTAGTATAACAAAAACATTTTTATCTTCGGTTAAATTGTAACCAGACTTACAGTTATATGAGTCAATTTGAGTAGCATGAAAATTTAATTAACAAGTAATTTTTTAAAGATTGTTAAGGAGGTCTTGAATTTTGCCTGTTCATTGGGATTTTTCTCATTTTTTTTCCTGCAACAGATAAGTATTTAAAAATTGTATTTGGAGAACAAAGTGTAGGAAGGCAATTTCATAAAAATGCCCAAATTACTAGCAGTCTATACAGAGATTCTTCCTTACTGCTTTATCATGTTGTAGAATCTCTTTCTCACAGAATAACTACAGACAGCCAGTAATAAGGGCAATTTTATGAAGTTGCTTACTACACTTTGTTCATCATATACAATTTTCAAATACTTTTCTGTTGCATGAAAAAATTTGGAGGAGAGAAAACCCAATGAATAGGCAAAATAATTTAATTAATCACATATATATATATATATATACTGTTGGTTAAATAATAACAAAAGGATGAACATGGATATGAGAGAATATTTGTTTAAATACCATGTTTTATTAACACAGGCATTATTAAAGGAAACTTTTATTATCTAAAAATAAAGTGTATGAGCTCAGGCTAAACAAACCGATTGTCTGTGATAATTGATAATTGTCGCAAGAGAGCCCCTAGGAATTTAATACTGAACTGAAAAATAACCTATTATTAAATCAGACATTAGCAAATCATGTTTGTAAAAGAAATTTACATCAATTGATACATTATAAGCCTAATGGCCAAATTCATGCTATTATATTATCAAAAACTATACATAAAATGGTCCAAATAAATAAACGTTGAATTTGAAGAATTAAAAAAATCCAGAATTACAGGTACCAGTTGACTATGATATATGTAAGTATAGTCATGCAGGCTTAATAAATGACATTAAGGAAACCATCTTGATAATAATCATGACGTAAGTTGTATTTATGGCCACACTCCAAAAGTGTAGAAACAGCACTGTCTGACTTTATTCTGTTGCATGACACTTTCTTAAAATGTTGCAAATAAATATAAACCATCTGATCGAGGGATACAAGATAGAACTGAATGTGTGTTTCTATATATTTATTAAGAATAAATTCCAGTAAATGTAATAATTTAATTAGTACAGTAATAAGATTTTTAACTTAAAGTTAAAATCTAACCAGGTGTACATGTCAGTTTGAGTGGCATAAACAATTTATTAATCACATATATACTGCTGGTTAAATAATGAAAAATAAGATGAATATGGATATGAGAAAATATTTGTTTAAATGTCAGTATACTCTGTCATGTTTTATTAAGTCGTATCTATAAAAAAAAGAAGATAACACATCAAAAAATATTTATTAAGAATATATATTAGTATAAACTATATTTCACATTTTACACCAAATGTTCGATGTTACCTCCATTATTTTCTATGCATAAATTGATATGTCTTCTCATATTAGTAGATTTTTATAATATTTCTGAAAATATATTAGCTATTATGGCATGTGCAGTATCCACGGGAGCTCTATCTTGGACATAACATTTGTTAATTCATCATTATGTAAACTGTTAATAAATGGTTCCAACATTTGTTCTCTGTATGTTACTATAATCTGTCTCTTTGACATTGCTATCCATACCCCTACCTTGATAGGACGAAGGTCAGTTTCAATAAATTTATGGGGATTTTCAGTAGACCATGTTAAAAAATTTTGAGAATTAATAGGGGTTTTCGCGGAAGCCGTTCTGAATCAGTTCAACGGTAATACAACCTCCTATAGTAGGGATGTCGGAAAAATATCGATATATCGATATTTTTTGTTTTATATATCGATACTTTTACACGATATAATTTTATTCGATATATCGATATAAAAACCAAGTATCGAAAACGTATCAAAAACGATATTTTTCCGCATGTTTGTTCCGTGCTATATAAAATAAATACTAGCTGTTTTCCAATTACTAGAGCACAAAGTGTTTTTGTGTCGCTCTGTGCCGCAAATGCACAGTTATTTCTTGTGCCTATTTGTGCGAGCCAGTGCTGTAATTGGAACACTTAGAGTGCTGAGTACTGTACCGCACTGTGCGCAATTGTGCGGTAATTGGAAAACAGCCAATATATTGTCAAACAAGTTGAGATACACTATGATCTTTGTACACAAAGATTAGCAGAATTCTTTCAAGTATAATTAATTTATTATATTTATGCTATATGTTGCCTAAGTGCTTGAAGTTAAAATAAATTTTAAATATGTTGCTGATAATGCATGATTTAGAGGGGAGGTATATATGAGAGTGTATAAATTATCACTAGAACGACATCTAAATTTTCAGAAAATATGAGAAGTAGTAGTATATAGTTAATTTAACAATATATTACTACCTTAAGCTGTAAAAAAGTCTCAAAATAAAATGTTTTACCATCTATCTATAAATTGTTTGCATATAACTTTATCATATACACTAGTTAAACTAAGTATATATTTATATATGTATATATATATATATATATATATATATATATATATATATATATATAAACTAAGTATATATATATATATTGCCATATACTTCGTGGGTTCAATTAAAAATTATAACAACTAATATGCAATGTCACTTTTCTAGAACTGTATTTACATCCAAACAGCTGATTCAAAAATACAATAATAATCTCATATAAGCTAGTCGTCGCGGTATCACTGCCTGGCGATCGTGGCGTTCTTCTTTTATATCACCAGCGTAGAATTCTCCAGTAGAAATCAACATCGTTCCTTCCGCTGCCGAGCCTTTTCGAGAATCGTATTTTTTTATCTTGAAGCGTTTGTTGTCGTGCTGAAATGACACAGGGTCGGCTTTGGGTAAATTTCGTAACACTGCCCCCCCTTTAATTCTGATCGTCCCGATCAGAAACATCCCCTCCATGGTAGGGAGCGAGTCGATCTAAGTGAACCACCTTCAATTTAGCCTTGGGGTTTCGACGGATCCGGTAGACGACATCATTCAGCCTCTTGACCACTTCGTATGGACCATCCCAGGCGGGTGTAAGCTTTGGGGATTTACCCTTGCTCCGTTGGGGGTTGTACAGCCAGACTTTGTCCCTCTCCTGGAACCCGGCTGAATTGGCCTTGAGGTCGTATCGCGTCTTCATCCGGTCACTGGTGGCCAACATCTGCGTTCGGGCTAAGTCGTGTATTGCCAGCATGTTATGTCGGAGCTGGTCGGCATAATCGTCGATGTCTTGGGGAGGTTCTTCGGGGGAGCCAAATGCCAAGTCGCATGGTAATCGCAGCTCCTTTCCGAATAAGACCCTGGCTGGGGTCAGGCCTGTACTATTATGTACAGCAGAGCGATATGACAACAGGAATAGGGGAATATGCTCATCCCAATCACGCTGGTTATTGCTGACGACCTTGGATAGGTGTTGTTCCAAGGTCCGGTTGAATCTTTCCACCATTCCGTCTGACTGTGGGTGTAATGGTGTTGTTCTCGTTTTCCTGATCCCCAACATCGTGCAGACCTTCTGGAATACATTCGATTCGAAGTTACGCCCCTGGTCTGAATGTAATTCCATCGGGACGCCAAACCTGCTGAATAGTTGTTCTACTAGCACCGTCGCTACCGTGGTTGCCTCTTGGTTGGGTATCGCATATGCCTCAGGCCATTTGCTGAAGTAATCCATTGCGACCAGAATGTATTTGTTCCCCCTCTCAGACTCGGGAAACGGACCGGCGACATCGATGGCAATTCTCTCAAATGGGACGCCCACATTGTACTCCTGCATTCTGCCCTTGGTCCGGGTCTTCGGGCCCTTACTGGCGGCACATGTGGCACATTTGCGGCACCAAGCTCTGACGTCTTCGAAGTAATTCACCCAGTAGTACCGCTGGCGAACTTTGTCTAGGGTTTTATTCATGCCCAGGTGGCCTCCGGTAATTCCATCATGTACTTCGGTCAGGATGGCTGGTACCTTTTTCTTCGGAACTACCAGTTGGGACTTGGTTTCTCGTCCATCAGCGCTTTCCCAAACTCGCTTGAGCATTCCATTGTCTACTCTTAGAGAGTCCCACTGAGCCCATAACGATTTCAGCACGTCGGAGTATCTAGCTACCTCGTCCCATCGTGGCCTGGGTGCCCCTCTCATTTTGAGTGACAAGATTGGTTCGATGTCTGGATCAGCCATTTGGTCCTGAATGCACTGTTCCGTTGTCCAGTCTTCATTGGCCTGCACTCGGATCTGCCTGATGGAGATACCCTCTCGCTGTTCCGTCTTCAGACAATGCTTGCATTCCGCTCTACAGGGTCTTCTGGATAGGGCATCGGCATTATTGTGCAACCGGCCGGCACGGTGTTCCACCTTGAAATCGTATTGCTGTAATTTCTCCATCCATCTGGCCAGTTGTCCTTCCGGTGTCTTCATGTCCAGCAGCCATTTGAGTGCGGCATGATCTGTTCGGATTAAGAAATGGCGACCATACAGGTATTTGTGGAAATGGTCTACAGCCCTTATTATTGCAAGAAGTTCTTTTCTGGTGACGCAATAATTTCTTTCTGGCTTCGAGAATCCACGGCTGTAGTACTCGATCACCCTCTCTTCACCATCTTGCACCTGGGATAGGACGGCCCCCAAACCTGTGTTGCTGGCGTCTGTGTCTAAGATGAACTTGCCGGACTGTGTAGGAAAGGCTAGGATTGGGCTGGAACATAGTGCTGCCTTCAGTCGCCTGAATGATGTTTCGCAATCCTGATTCCAATGGAAGGTCTCTTTATCAGTGGTCTGCCGATGTAGAGGGGCGGCGATGGTGGCAAATCCCTCAACAAAACGCCGGTAGTATGAACATAGGCCCAAGAAGCTTCGGAGTTCATGTTTGTCTCTTGGAACTGGCCAATCGCGGATGGCTTCTATCTTGTCTTCGTTGGTGCGGATTCCTGACTCGGACACTACGTGGCCCAAAAACTCTGGCCCATGACTAGAATGTCGTCGAGGTATACTAAGCACGTCCTCCATGTTAACCCGCTCAGTACATACTCCATTAGCCTCTCAAATGTAGCGGGTGCATTGCATAACCCAAAGGGCATGACCGTGAACTGAAACAGCCCTTTACTGGTGGAGAACGCTGTCTTCTCTCTGTCGTTTGCGTGCAGGCCAACCTGCCAATATCCACTTTTTAGGTCTAGTGTGGAGAACCAACGGGAGCCTGCTAGTGTGGTCAAAGTGTCATCGATTCGGGGTAGTGAAGAGCTGTCTTTCTTCGTGACATCATTCAGCTTTCTGTAATCCACGCCAAATCGGGTGGTTCCATCCTTCTTTTTAACTAACACGACGGGAGCAGACCATGGACTGATGGATGGCTCAATAACTCCATTTTGTAACATGGACTCGATGTTTTCCTCGACTGCCTGTTGTTGCCCCAATGGTAGTCGTCTAGGTGGTATTCTGATGGGTTGAGCCTTTCCGGTATCTATTCGATGCTGGATGATGTTGGTGCGACCGGTGGTTCCATTTTTACTGTTAAAAATTTGCCAGTGTTTTGTGATAAATTGCTTGGCTTTCTTCTGGTTCTCTGGTGTCAAGTGTGTCAAATGGTCAGCAAACTGTTGTAGGAACTCTTTATCGGGCCCTGTCTCATTCACCGACGTCTGGTACTCTTCTTCGCAATTGATGATGGTCTCTACTGGCTCGAAACAAGCTATCTCTTGACCATTGGCAATTCTAATGTCGTTGTTGGACAAATTCAGGACTCTGATTGGTATATCTCGTCCGGTTTTAACTATAGCCCGTCCAACCAAGTAGTCATGAGCTGAGTGTACGGGCTCCACCATTCCAACGCAGCTCCCAGGATTGCTGTCTAGCTGCCCATGAATAATCTGTTCCGTTCGACCGGGAATTCTAGCTGAAGACTTTGCCACAATTTTTATGGGCGCGACTGATGTGTTGACGGGCCCTGTCAATACAAATTCCTCATTTAGGAACCGAAGAACATCATATCTCGGGTCGAACATAAATCCATGCTGGCTAATTAGGTCCATTCCCAGTATAAAATCGTCCTCAATATTCGCTACCAGGACCCTATGCCGGATCATGTTGTCCCCTATCTGTAGCACGACATCTGCCTCACCCTGTATTGACATGGACTCGCCGGTGACTGTTCTGAGCTGGATGTTATTGGTAACTGGCCGAATTTCTGATGCTCTCAAAACCCTGGACTTGGCGATGGACACAGCGGCGCCGGTGTCGATGGTGATGGTAACTGCTCGCCCATTGATGGTGCCTCTGATGACTAGGCTGCCGCTATCTCGGCAAAATCCCCGGATGGATAACGTTTTGGGGGCTGGTGGAGGAACAGTCAGCATTCGCCCCCCTATGCTGACTGACTGACGGTCCCTGGACATGTGGCTGTTTTGTTGGTTACCCCTGGTCGGTGATCGTTCAGGTGGCCTCACTCGACAATCACGTTGGAAGTGTCATGTCCGTCCGCAGCGGTAACATGCCCCTCTGGTGCCAGTTCTTTGTGACCGGTCTAATATTTTGTTCAGACCAGCCAGCAACGCTTGAAATTGTGACTCTGACTCTTCCTGGTTGAAGGAAACTGCTCGGACCCTTGGCTTGGACATGTTCATGACGGCCTCTACTTCCAAAGCCCGAAGTAGAGCTTCACTACTTTTCTTGACGCCACTGTCTTAAATTTCTTTGTACTTCCACATCTCTGATGCCGTTTATGAAACTCTGTGTGGCCAACTGGTCTTTCGTTTCCTCTGGCAGGTCTGGGTAGGACAAGTGAACTAACCGTCTAATTTCCGCTTCGAATTCTTGGAGGCTTTCACCGGATTTTTGCGTTTTTCCACTGAGTTGGACTTGGTATACCTGGCTCAAGGATTGATTGTCGTAGCGTTTGTCTAGGATGGCGATGATCTTGTCGAAATTGCCTTGTTCATCGACTGGAATGCTTTGGAGGAGTTCTAGGGCCGGACCTCTCAGCGAAATTACCAGAGAAGTAGATTTTTCTTGATTATCCCATCCATTAGCTGTAGCCACGGCCTCAAATTGCCGTTTATACATGGGCCAAGATGAACTGCCGTCGAATGAGGGTGGTTTACTAAAAGAACCTTTGGTACTCACGGTGTTCTGGTATTTTCCTCGCTGTAAGTCCTGTTGCATTTTTTTAATTTCTGTGTCTAGTTTATTTTGGATGGCACTGATTTTATCTTGTACTTCACTGTGTACTGTTTGCTTGATAGAACTGATTTGATCTTGAACTGTGTCTTGAATTGAACTGATTTCAAATTTTACCTGACTTTGGATGGAATCGAGATCATCTACTTTTGTTTCAAGAGTATCCACGGTATTTTTTATGGTCTTAATGTCATCATTTATCTCTTTTATATCTGACTCAACTATTTGCATTCTTTCATTAACTGTTTCATTAACTTGTCCTACTATTTGCATTAATTGTTCGAACTGCATTTGTCTTTTTTCTTCAGTTATTTTAAATTCATTTTGTCGCTTATATTCAAGTTGTTCTTGTTTCTCTTCAAATACTTTAAATTCATTTTGTCGTTTTAATTCAAGTTGATCTTGTTTTTGTTCAAATATTTTAAAATAATTTTGTCGTTTTTCTTCAGATATTTTAAAATCAATTTGTCTCTGTTCATTTAATTTCGAGAATAATCCTTCAATTAAATTATGTTGTTTTTCTTCCATGGTAGTGACAAGATTTTCTAATTCTATTTTACGTTTTTCATCAAAAGATTTTACTAACCTTTGTTGAATTTCTTCTTGATGTTGTTTTTCCTTCTTGTCACGTTTTTCTAGAATCTGTGCAATTTTTTCGTCCAGTCCCTCTGAAACCTGCTTGACTATTTTTTTGGTAGTTTCGTCCATACTACGGGTTTCCATAAATCAAATTAGGATTTTAACTGCACTAATCCTTCACTTCTGACACCAAATTGCCATATACTTCGTGGGTTCAATTAAAAATTATAACAACTAATATGCACTGTCACTTTTCTAGAACTTTATTTACATCCAAACAGCTGATTCAAAAATACAATAATAATCTCATATAAGCTAGTCGTCGCGGTATCACTGCCTGGCGATCGTGGCGTTCTTCTTTTATATCACCAGCGTAGAATTCTCCAGTAGAAATCAACATCGTTCCTTCCGCTGCCGAGCCTTTTCGAGAATCGTATTTTTTTATCTTGAAGCGTTTGTTGTCGTGCTGAAATGACACAGGGTCGGCTTTGGGTAAATTTCGTAACAATATATATTATATATGTTTTAGGTGGTTTCCAGGAACTCATCCGCGAAGTTGAATTCCCGGAAACCACCTAAAACATTTAGTCCCCGCGAAAACTTAAAAACAAATATATATATATATATATATATATATATATATATATATTTAGGGTGATTCAAATAAAAAAATATATTTATTTTTGTCTTGCAAATAGGCTCAAAAGTTTCAATTTGACGTAAAAAGGTACCACCTAAAATTTGAGCACTTAATATTAAAACAGTCCGCATCGCGTTTTTCTATTTTCCATAAGAATAACGTGGGAAAAAAGTTTTCTACACTTTATGAATTTTATTGCTAGCCTGTCGTATATCATATAAAAGATAATTTTGCCTATTTTAGTAGAGAATTGAACGCCCTACAAAAAAGGTCTGTTATGATTTTTCGAGAAACCTAATAGTTTTAGAGTAAATTGAAACCAAAGTTCAATTTATCGCAAATTTGCTGTTCTTATGGAGAACAGCAAATTTGATGGTTTTGGTGGAACAATTCCCCCAAAAAATTTATGTTTATCTTAAATTTACTTAATTGGATGGTTTTGTTGGAACAAATCTCCCAAAAAATTTATGTTTA
Organism: Octodonta nipae; assembly: GCA_034190945.1. Lineage (NCBI taxonomy): Eukaryota > Metazoa > Arthropoda > Insecta > Coleoptera > Chrysomelidae > Octodonta > Octodonta nipae. The sequence goes on along the minus strand of CM067218.1, from coordinate 55,651,560 downwards.
ACTGAAAGTTACTTAATTAAACTATAATTGTTAATAAATTTTTGCAATAATGAGAATCTCTTTGAGATCATTTTTACCATCACTTGGCTTCGAAATCATAGGTCATCTCCTTTTTGTTTAATTTAAAGCCAAAAAATTTTCTGCAGTCATTTGAAATACTTCCATAAGGAATACATTAACTGACGATTGGTTTTGTTTAAATAAAAAAAATTATCTACTTTTTCTATAAATAATTTTAAAATTGAATCTAAATAAATATTATCATTGAAGATCATTTATTATCATTTGAAGGTACAGTCTGGATAACATTGCCGATGTTCTCGAACTACTTGTAACAAATACTGTAGTTGATTTTCATCAAATTTATTAAATAACTATTAATATTTGATGGAACTAATACTTCAACAAAACAATACACTGAGGAATACAAACATCAATTTTTACAAGTATCAATAAACTAAACTACTTTATCTACAACTTTTCTTATAGTAGAGAAAAAACTATGTTACCAACAAAATATTAAAAAGATTTTCTTTTTGTCTGTCTATTAATAATAAATAATTTCGCACCTATAATTTTGGGAATTCAAATCAGTTACAATGAGTTTTAAAACATTTACAAACTATTGGATGAACAGAAAAACAATTTAACGTAATTTTTATTTTCATAAAAAAAATTATGGTAAATCGTCAAACTATTCGATTTTTCTTTGGACGATGACAACCGGAAATTATTAACAATTATTGTCTAATTAACTAAATTTAAGATAAACATGAATTTTTTGGGGGATTAGTTCCAATAAAACCATCAAATTTGCTGTAATCCATCAAAAAATTTAAAATTTGCGATACATTGAACTTTGGTCTCAATTAACTCTTAAACTATTAGGTTTCTCGAAAAATCATAACAGACCTTTTTTGTAGAGCGTTCAATTCTCTACTAAAATAAGCAAAATGACCTTTTATATGACACACGACAGGCTAGCAATAAAATTCATAAAGTGTAGAAAACTTTTTTCCCATGTTATTCTTATGGAAAATAGAAAAACGCGATGCGGACTGTTTAAATATTAATATTAAGGGCTCAAATTTTAACTGGTATCTTTTTACCTCAAATTGAAACTTTTGAGCCAGTTTGCAAGACAAAAATAAATATTTTTTTTATTTGAATCACCCTAATATATATATATATATATATATATATATATATATATATATATATATATATAGACTACTGTTCTAAAATAGTACCGATATATCGATATTTTTTTCTCGATATATCGATATTGATACTTTTAAAAAATATCGATACAATATATATCGATACTTTTTGACAATTCCGTCATCCCTATCCTATAGACGACAACACCCGGTAACAATGGGTGAGTTCAGCAGATACAAACTGTTGTGAACGTTTGCTAACGTTTCATGTTTTGTGCTGCACATTTCATGTTTTGTGCAGCACAAAACATGAAACGTAAGCAAACGTTGACAACAGTTTGTATCTGCTGAACGCACCCAATAGCAACCTATAATTGTATTGTGAACCAAATCTATTGTTATAAAATGAACCAAATCTATTGTTATAAAAGTTGGTGATCTGCGTTACAGTAGTCTTGAGTTCGGTGTTCGCGGTAAGCAGTTATTGGTTCTGAATCGATTTACATGGTTCTTGCTCTGAAGCAAGGCTTTTTAGTTCTATCAACCTTAGAGCATATATAAGTAAAAGCTCTAAGAATTATGCGCTTCGACCTGATTTCTAACCCACTCGGCTGTCCGTAGTCTATCGAAGTATGTTTAGTTCAGCTTTCGTTTGAATTTGAATTTAGCAGTTAGAGTTGAATGGAAATAGCCAAAATTCCTTCAGTAAATAATTTTTAATTTAATGTAGAAGAAATAAAATTGTTGCAATTTTATTACCAATTCCTGTTAGAACTTAAAATAGTATTTTTTCATAAATAATATTTTTAATTAACAAAGATATTGGACTACAGTTTGTTTAGTGATGAGGACTGATGGATTTTTAGAAGTATATAATATAGGTACTAGAAGTGTCAGAATAAATGCAAAAATAATCAATTTTCAAATTAATTGGCAGAATTGATACCCAAAAATAAATCATTATTATAATCTTCAAATATGTTGTTGACTGGTTTAACGTAAATAAAAAATATACTAGATAGGTAGGTAATTAATTTGTGCAGAATGAGCACCTTTTAATGTTTAAATTTTTTACTTTGTGTGTAGGTACCTAACAAAATTGAATGTGTTATTTTCTGTCTAGAGTTATATTTTGTTATAATTATTTTCAACTTTTTAGTAATACTTGGAAGTCGGTTACATTTTTTTTAAATGTTTTATTCTAAAATATTTTAGCATGTTGTTTTGGGTGAAAATATCCTTTGCTATAAATTTACAGTTTTTTTTAATAATACAATTTAAATTTTTCTAAATAGTTATCATTATAATTTTTAATAAAGACACATATATAACCAGGTCCTAGCTTTGTATACCACTACATTTTCAGAACTTTTTTAATTGGAAAAAAACTTATTCCAAGCTAATTTAAAAATACACATTTCATTATATACCAATGCACATAAAGATTAGAATAAAGAGGTTGGGGTAATTTTCTGTTGACGTAAATGAAATCTTAAGTCCAGATAAGCATTTTCCTTAACATCAGAACGCAAATATATCAGAATTTAATATAGCATATTTTTAAGTGAATGTGAAATTTAAAAAAGAGGCAATTTTTACTTTAGTTTCGTTTTCAAAGTCGAATTTTACATCCGATATAGTAGCTTGCCAAATATTTAAAAACCGATATGTTAGAATTTGGCAATTGGATTATTTTATATGTAATTGTGATATAAATAATTTGGTCAAGTGCGAGTTGGATTCGCATACTAAGGGTTCCGTACCACCTTCAAGATTCTAATATTCCAGTTTCAGACAAGCAGGTAATGAGTGCATTTTCTTATATTTGCCCTAATATCTTTTAAAGGAAGAGTTTTGAATTTATAAAAAATATACACTTTCATTTTCCAAACATATACTTTTTATTTTATCTGCTTCAGGATTCGCTTGATTTTTATAAGAATACATATGTATTTAATTTTCTAATTTGGCCCCCAAAAATTAACATTAGAGTTTTATTTTACTAATAAACTTTCAGGGAAGAATTTTATAATCTACTGTCTGCTTTTTGAGGCTCTGTAGATTGGAAGATATAGGACAAAATACTTCAAGTTTTAAATATATTATTCAAATTATTTAAAAATACAAATCAAATATATATTTCAAAATTTAAATAGTATAGTTTCTAAAGTGGAAATTAAGTCGATGTTTAATATATTTGTTAAAATCTTTTAAACAAATGATTTAAAAATATGATATATTTGTAATTCACATAATGAGCCTTTTGAAAATTGAAATTTTATTTTCCACTTAATTGTATAATCTGTCCCTAAAATTACTATGGAGGTTTTCTAATAATTTTTCTTAAAAATTTCAAGTGAGCACCAGTACTCCTAATTATTTTCAAAATTTTAGGTAGTATGGTTTCGGAAATAAAGCGAAAAATGAGAATTTTTAGGGTTCCGTATATACAGTATACGGATACCCTTGTAATATCACTCAGGATTTCTGCCTCTGTCACATCACAGCAATTTTCTCCTAAACTACTGGACGGAAGAGGTTGAAATTTGGTATGAAGGTATAGTTTGGTGACTTGATCAGGAGCACATATCGCAAAAGAAGAAATTTTGATTTAAGGGGTACTTCTGCGGGGAAAAACTAAAAAAATCGACCGTTCCCCCCCCTGATCTCCGAAACTACTGAACCTAAAATTTTGAAAAAAATAGAAAATATAGAACGTTGCCCGAACTTTACAGAAAAAATAAGGAGAAACCATTAATATTAATTTTGGGGGGCAAATTATAGAATTAAATAAAAATTTAAAAATAAAAAATTCAAACTCATCATGTAATATATCAAATGAAAGGTCTCATTCTGAGGAACACAAATATATTTTTTTCATATTTAAATAAAAATTAATTAAAAAGATATTAAAGAAAATATACCAAAATTTACCCATTCCCCCCACCTTATCTCCGAAACTATAAAACGTAAAGTTTTGAAAAAAAATACTTTTATAGATTCTGACCTGAAGTTTACTGGAAAAATAAGGAGAAACATCTACTTTTCATTTTGGGGGGCAAATTACAAAATTAAATGGAAAATATAAAATTAAAATTGTTTCTAACCCATCATGTAATATATCAAATGAAAGGTCTCATTCTGAGGAACACAAATATATTTTTTTCATATTTTAAAAAAAATTAATTAAAAAGATATTAAAGAAAATATACCAAAATTTACCCATCCCCCCCCTTATCTCCGAAACTATAAAACGTAAAGTTTTGAAAAAAAAATACTTTCATAGGTTCTGACCTGAAGTTTACTGGAACAATAAGGAGAAACATCTAGTTTTTATTTTGGGGGGCAAATTACAGAATTAAATGGAAAATATAAAATTAAAATTGTTTCTAACCCATCATGTAATATATCAAATGAAAGGTCTCATTCTGAGGAACACAAATATATTTTTTTCATATTTAAAAAAAAATTAATTAAAAAGATATTAAAGAAAATATACCAAAATTTACCCATTCCCCCCCCCCTTATCTCCGAAACTATAAAACGTAAAGTTTTGAAAAAAAATACTTTCATAGGTTCTGACCTGAAGTTTATTGGAAAAATAAGGAGAAACATCTAGTTTTTATTTTGGGGGGCAAATTGCAGAATTAAATGGAAAATATAAAATTAAAATTGTTTCTAACCCATCATGTTATATATCAGATGAAAGGGCTCATTACGACGAAAATAAACATATTTTTTTCATATTTTTAAAATAAGTAAATTAAAAGATATTAACAAAAATATAAAAAAATTTACCCATTCCCCCCCCTTATCTCCGAAACCAAAGCTAGAAAATTTTGAAAAAAAATTGAGTTATAGCCCCTCACCTGAACTTTACTGGAAAATTAAGGAGAAACCCCTAATATTTATTTTGGGGGGCAAATTATAGAATTAAATGGAAAATATAAAATTAAAATTATTTCTAACCCATCATGTTATATATCAAATAAAAGGGCTCATTATGACGAAAACAAATATATTTTTTCATATTTTTAAAATAAATTAATTATAAGTTATTAACAAAAATATAAAAAAATTTTACCCATCCCCCCCCCTTATCTCCGAAACCATAAGCTGTAAAATTTTGAAAAAAAAATAGGTATAGGGCCTCACCTGAACTTTACTGGAAAAATAAGGAGAAACCCTAATATTCATTTTGGGAGGCAAATTATAGAATTAAATGGAAAATAAAAAAAAACTTGTTTCTAACGTATCATGTAATATATCAAATCACAGGGCTCATTATGACTAATACAAATATATTTTTTTTATTTTTTTTTAAATAAATATTTTAAAATATGTTAAAAAAATATTAAAAAAATACCTATTCCCCCTTTATTCCCCAAACTATAAGACCTAATTTTTTTTATTTACAGGAAAATCCGAAGAAATCTTTAATATTAATAATGGGGGGCAATTTATAGAAATAAACGGAAAATAAAAAATATTTTTTTAACGTGTCATGCAATATATCGTTATGAGAAATACAAATATATATTTTTAAAATTAATTGTTTACAAGATATTAACATAAAGATTTAAAAAATTCTCATTTCTCGCTTTATTTCCGAAACCATACAACCTAAAATTTTGAAAATAATTAGGGGTACTGGGGCTCACTTGAAATTTATAAGAAAAATTATTAGAAAACCTCCATGGTAATTTTAGGGACAAATTATACAATTAAATGGAAAATAAAAATTCAATGTTCAAATGAATCATGTAATATATCAAATAAAAGACTCATTATGTGAATTACAAATATATCATATTTTTAAATCTTTTGTTTAGCAAAGATATTAAACATCGACTTAATTCTCATTTTAGAACTATACTATTTAAATTTTGAAAAATATATTTTATTTGTATTTTTAAATAATTTGAATAACAGATTTAATAATTTATAATTTAAAACTTGACCTATTGTGCTCTTTATCTTCCAATCTATAGAGCCTCAAAATTCAGACAATAGATTATAAAAGGCTTCCCTGAAAGTTTATTAGTAAAATAAAACTCTAATGTTAATTTTTGGGGGCCAAATTAGAAAACTAAATACAGCAAATCTTGAAGGTGGTACGGAACCCTTACAATGCGAGTCCAACTCGCACTTGACCAAATTATTTATATCTTTATGTTAATATCTTGTAAACAATTAATTTAAAAAATATGAAAAACATGTATTTGTATTCCTCATAATAATTATTTGATGAATTGCATGATGCGTTAATTTTTTTTTATTTTCCGTTTAATTCTATAATTTGGCCCCAATATTAATATTAGGGATTTCTTCGTATTTTTCCTGTAAACAAAAAAATAGGTCTTATAGTTTGGGGAATAAAGGTGGGAATGGGTAATTTTTTAAATATATTTTAAAATATTTATTTAGTATTCGTCATAATGAGCCGTTTGATTTAATATAATACTTCTCCGTTTAAACAATTATAATTTTTTATTTTCCATTTAATTCTATAATTTGCCCCTAAAGTGAATATTAGGGGTTTCTCTTTATTTTTCCAGTATTTCATGTATTTTTTTTCTTCAAAACTTTACATCATTTTGCAATCACATCAATAAATATAAAGCCATTGACAACGAAGTCAGAATAGACTTTGAAACGTTTGGTATTCCTGCAATATACGTAGTTTTATTTCTATTGTGGTGTTATTCTCCAAAAAAACATAAAAGTAAACTTTACAGCTTATGGTTTCGGAGATAAGGGGGGGGGGAATGGGTAATTTTTTTTATTTTTGTTAATATCTTTTAATTAATTTACTTTAAAAATTTGGAAAAAATATATTTGTTTTCGTCATAATGAGCCCTTTCATTTGATATATAACATGAAGGGTTAGAAACAATTTTAATTTTATATTTTCCATCTAATTCTGTAATTTGCCACCCAAAATTAAAAGTAGAGGTTTTTCCTTATTTTTCCAGTAAACTTCAGGTCAGACCCTATACCTCTATTTTTTTTTCAAAACTTTACGTTTTATGGTTTCGGTGATAAGGGGGGGATGGGTAAATTTTTGTATATTTTCGTTAATATCTTTTTAGTTTTTTTTTTAATATGAAAAAAAATATATTTGTATTCCTCAGAATCTGACCTTTCACTTGATATATTACATGATGCCTTTGAAAAAATTTTAATTTTTAAATTTTCATTTAATTCTATAATTTGCCCCCCAAAATTAATATTAATGGTTTCTCCTTATTTTCCCTGTAAAGTTCGCGCAGCAAAATTTTAGGCTCAGTAGTTTCGGTCATCGGGGGGGGGGGTACGATTTTATTAGTTTTCCCCCTAGAAGTACCCCTAAAATCCAAAATTTCTTCATTTACGATGTACTTCTGATCGGGTCACCAAACTATACATTGATACCAAATTTCAACCTCGTCCGTCGAGTAGTTTAGGAGAAAATTGCTGTGATGTGACAGAGGCAGAAATCCTGAGTGATATTATAAGGGTATCCTTACATTGTATATACGGAACCCTAAAAACGTATAAATGCACATTTAGACTTTATGAAATTAAACAGGCGCATTTCGTTATATTTTCAAAATGTAAAGTTTGAAAGCTCATGCAGTTTGCTAAATATTGAATGTCGGATACCTGAAAATTTGAAATAGAATATTTTTTGAAAGAAATCAAATAATTACAATTTTAAAGAAATGCTCATTTACATTTTATCAAAATAAATTTTACAGCCCATATTGCTTGCTGAATATTGTATAACAAATACCGATAAAAAATTGAACCTATATATTTAACACCTAATATTTTTGAAATAAATGCAAAAATCAAAATTTTAAAGAAATGAATATTCAGATTTTATCAAAATAAAGATGTGCAGTTCTTTACATTTGCAAAAAGTTTAATTTTACAGCCCATGTAGCTTGCTAAATATTAATACCAAAATATTCTCAGATTTTTTGTCGTTTGTCGGCTACTTTCAGGGTAGTAATATTTATAGGGTCAGTAATTTTTAAGCATTTTTTAGCTATAATTATGTGCTATATGCACTTTTGTGAAGTCATTAGTATTAAATTTCTAGACAAAATAAATATTCCGAATGATAATGCTGACTGGAAAGGAATTTCTCTATAGTGATATTCATTCAATATTTGAAAATTTAAATTTAGGAGATATTTTCAGTAACTAAAAATTTACAGATTGTTCATGCCTTAGATCATTTACCATCTAGATATAGCCTGTCAAACATAAAATCGTGGGAACGCTAGAAAGAGAGGGTAATAGAGACGTAAGAGGCAATTTCACTTAGTGGGTGGAGGGTCGGTGGACGCAGCCAATGAACAACATGCTTTATTGGAAGCAGCTCCCAACCGAGTGAAATAGCCTCTTGCCCTCTCTCTCCTTAGTCTTACCACGACATTTGTGCACTGCAGGCTATCTCTAGAAAGTAAATGCTCTAAGGTTCATGCGCACCGTTTAACCCATAGAAATTAACCACAAAATGATTTTTAGAGATAACATGAAACAAAACACTATGTGAACTCCGGTGATCCGATTTAGGGACAGAACAAAAATAGAACTAAAAATAATGAACCGATTCAGAACGGCTTCTGCGAAAACCCCTAATATATTCCAATAAATGAACCCATGCTTCATCGGAATAAAACGTTAGATCCAAATTTTCATTACTTATTGTTTCGTTAAACCATAACCAATAATTTTGACGATGTTCAAAATCTTAGTCTGTTAAGTGTTGATGTATCGCAATTTTGTCAGGATACATAAGTAATTTATTTTTCAATGCTGTTGGTGCACTTCCATAAGAATACCAACAATTACAAAAGTTATATATAAAACATTAATTGAAGAAACAACTACTATTCCTGCTGCTAATTTTCTCATAGACTACTCGGACTATTTTCAATTCTGTCCCGTACATCATCGAATACATCTTGTGTTAATAACGTTGCTGCCTTTACAGGTTTACGTTTTGGTACACTCCCAGTTTCTTCAAATCTCGTGTCAAATCGATTTAGGTGTTTTCCAAACGTTTCAATAGAAATTTCTACATGAGGATATTTTGTAATAATCTGTTCAAAACAGCACTACGAAAATGTGCTATTACAATAATCGTATCCGTTTGCACCGAAAATGACATTGTGCTGTCTTGAAAGAGATAGTTTTATATGCAATAAAAAGACGTATAGAGAATAATGAATAATAGCTAAGAAATAAAACACTTGTCAAAAACCCGCCAAATATCACAATGCCGTGTTGACACTTGACATTTCGAACACGTCAGTCGTTAATTCAAGGTTCTACAATAGACGAACTGCACAATCCCCTAAAGTAGGGAAAAGCGGGCTGCCAACTCCGGACACTTGATATTGATCACTCGGTATAAAAAGGCAAAGACAAAACGATTAGGTACCATTTTCTCCTCTGTCTCTTAACCGATTTTCTTCATTTTTGTTTTGTTTAGTAGCTATAGACGACCTTCAGTGCAGAATGCTAATATTAATTTATAATACTGGTTCATTCATTAAATAAAATATAAAAATTCATTATTTACGTCATAATGTCAACGCCAAACAACTGAATGTGCTGCGTGCCGCCTAGGGATGGTAAAGTCGATTCCGATTCTACTCGAGAATCGAGTTTTCACTTAAAATAATCGATTTTTAGGAATCGACCTTTAATTTCCGAAGTCGATCAAAAATCGATTCTTGACATTTGACATTTGACTTTACGGTTTAGTGACTAGTTTCAAGTTATAAGTTTCGTATACGATCAAGATCAACAAACATCTTACAAAAAAGTCGTGCAAATATCAAAACTAAAATTATTTTTTCGCAATACATTAACTACGTATTTTAAAAAAATAAACAACGGATCTATTGTTGCAACTTCAACGCCTTGTGAGCGTTTATTCTCGCATACAGGTTTAGTTGCGAGTCAAATACGTAGTCGATTAACACCAGATCACTTAAACATGCTCCTATTTTTGAGATCTGCCCCAGAAAATGTATGGTTTTCTTAAATAAGTTAACTGTTCTTCTTTATTATTTATTTAAAACTTAAATAACTCAGTTATTATATAAAGTTTGTTTAAACTTGAATTATTAAAAAAAAATAATCAAAAGTGATTTGTTTGATTAGTTTTACTTTTGAAAAAATGTACTTGATCAAAGTTATTGTTGTGTTTTATAAAATGAATTTAAATTATTTGTGTATGACATTGCGACTTGACAAATAAATTTTTTAAACAATAAAAATTATTGACATTTTAATTTAGAGTCGATTAAAATCGAAAGAATCGATTTTTACGTTCGATTAATCGATTATTAGAATCGAAAAAAATGAAAATAAAATCAGAATCAAGAATCGATTCTTGAAAAAACCTTTCCATCCCTAGTGCCGCCGCCGCCAGACTCAAAACATTGAATAATTATATATAAAGGGACCAATGCTGTTTATACTTAGAGCATGTACTACTGGAAGTGGCATACAAGCGTTGTTATTACAATTATACAGGGCGATTCCAGATATGTTCAAAATATTTTTTTTTCGTGGGTGGCACATGAGCAGTTGCATATATAGGATGTTTAAAATACAGAGTAGAGTGCAATTTTAACTAATTAAAAATTATATAGGGAAGCCCATTAGCGGTTGAATTTACAGGGTTCTTAGAATAGAACGTGCAGTAGAATTACAGTTATACAGGGTGATGCAAAGAATATTGAGAGAATGAGAGAATATACAGAGATGCATATACAGGGTGGCGGAAATGGAAATGCAACATTTCGTAAGCCATAAGCAGTTGTATATATAGGGAAGATGAAATATAGGATGAGAGGAGTTATAGATATACAGGATGATGATAAAAAATGTTAGAAACGGAAATGAAGAGTTCCATATATATGATGATTGACATATAGGTCAGAGTAGAATTATAGTTACAGAAGATAGTTAAAAATTTCATAAACAAAAAGAGTAAATACGGTGGCTCATAGGTAGTGGCATATACAGAATGGTTTACCGGTGGTTCAAAAATGTTAAAAAATATTATGCGTGGTCCATGAACAGTTGCATATACAGGGTGGTGGAAATATATAATGAGATGGAATTATTATAAAGAGGATTTTAATAAATGTTTGAGAATTGAGTGCAATTATAGCTATAGAAAAAATAAATATGTAGGGTAGCTTTCTGTAGTCCAGGCAGAATCGGGTGGTTCCATCTTTTTTTTAACTAGCACAACGGGAGCAGACCATGGGCTGATGGATGGCTCAAGGACTCCATTTTGTAACATGGACTCGATGTTTTCCTCGACTGCCTGTTGTTGCCCCAATAGTTGTCGCCTAGGTGGTATTCTGATGGGTTGAGCCTTCCCGGTATCTATTCGGTGCTGGATGATGTTGGTACGACCGGTGGCTCCATTTTGATTGCTCAAAATTTGCCAGTGATTTGCGATAAACTGCTTGTTATTCTTCTGTTCTTCTGGTGTAAGGTGTGTTAAATGGTCAGCAAACTCTTGTAGAAACTCTTTACTGGGCCCTGCCTCCTTCACCAATGTCTGGTACACTGCTTCGCAATTGATGATGGTCTCAACTGGCTCGAAATAAGCTTTCTCTTGACCATTGGCAATTGTAATGTCGTTGTTGGTTGTCAGGACTCTAATTGGTACATCTCGTCCGGTTTTAACTATAGCCCGTCCAACTAAGTAGTCATGAGCTGAGTGTACGGGCTCCACCATTCCAACGCAGCTCACAGGTTTGCTTTCTAGCAGCCCATGAATAATCTGTTCCGTTAGACCGGGAATTCTGGCTGACGATTTTGCTACAATTTTTAGGCAGGTCGCTGAGCTGTTGACAGGTCGTGTCAATACAAATTCGTCATTTAGAAATTGAAGAACATTATATCTCGGGTCCAACATAAATCCATGTATGAAATCGTCCTCAATCTCCTCTCTAGGACCCTATGCCAGATTATGTTGTCCTCTATCTGTATCACCCTATATTAACAAGAACTCTCCGGTGACTGTTCTGAGCTGGATTTTGTTGTTAACTTGCCGGATTTCCGATGACCTAAAAACCCTGTACTTGGCAATGGACACAGCGGCGCCGGTATCAAAGGTAATGGTGATTGCGCGGCCATTGATGGTGCCCCTGATGACTAGGCTGCTGTTATCTCGGCGAAATTCCCGGATGGATAATGTTTTGGGGGCTAGTGGAGGGTTAGTCAGCATTCGCTTCCTTATGCTCACTGGCTGACGGTACCTGGACATGTGACTGTTTTGTTGGTTACCCCTGGTCGGTGATTGTTCAGATAGCTTCACTTTGCAGTCGCGTTCGAAGTTTCCTGTCTCTCCACAACGGTAACATGCTCTTCTGGTCACGGTTCTGTGACTGTTCTAATAGTTTGTTCACCCCAGCCAGCAAAGCCTGAAATGGTGACTCTGACTCTTCCTGGTTGAAGCAAACTGCTGGCACGCTCGGTTTGGACATGTTCATGACTGCCTCTACTTCCATACCCGAAGTAGAGCTTCATTACTTTTATTGACGCCACTAAGTCATAGGTTTCTTTAACTTCCACATCTCTGATGCCGTTTATGAAACTCTGTGTGGCCAACTGATCTTTAGTTTCCTCTGGCAGGTCAGGGTAGGACAGGTGTACTAATCGTCTAATCTCTGCTTCGAACTCTTGCTCTAATGCTCCTCTTAAAGAAATTACAAGAGAGGTAGATTTTTCTTGGTTGTCCCACCCATTAGCTGTAGTCACGAGTTCAAATTGCCGTTTGTACATATGCCAAGATGAACTACCATCAAATGTGGGTGGTTTACTAAAGGAACCTTTGGTACTCAGTGTGGTGGTATTGCCCTCTCTGCATATCTTGTAATTGTTAATTTCGGTTTCGACTTTGTTTCGGATGGGACTGGTTTTATTATACTTCACTTTGTAGCGTTTGCTTTATGGTCATATTAAATTAAGAATTACGAATTTAAACACAAATAAAGGATTTTGGAGGAAACTATCACACAGAGGTTTCGAATCTGGATCCGTTCCCTGTAATTGCTGTTCTCCCTAAAGTCCTAGGATAGAATGTCACGATAAGATTTTCAGGTTACTCAACCTGCCAGAGATATTGACACAATTGGTCGAATTTCGACCACTGGGCGACAGCTAGTGTTCTTTAAAGCACCTGTGAAATAAATTAAGAAGAACCGGGGGGCAAGGATGGACCCATGAGGCACACCTAAGGTAACAAATTTTTTTGCTGAAAATGACCTGAACGATAAGCCTACGACTTGTAAAATAAAATTTAACGAGAGTAACAAATTTACAGCTACATCCATAATATTTGAGCTTTGAGCAAAGTAAACTGTGATTAATTGTGTCAAAGGCCTTGGAGAAATCTAATAGCATCAGAACATTTTTACGATCAATGGCAGACACAATGTCATCACAGACATTCAGTAAAGCAGTGGAGTACTGTGATATTTACGAAATCCAGCTTGAAAATCAGACAAAATGTTCTTGGTGGAAATAAAGTGTGAACGTTGAGAAAATATGACTTTCCAGTATTTTTGAAAGTGCAGGTAAAATACTCGGGTCTGAGATTTATTGATTTTGGCCAGAGGTTTTACTATGGCTTTTTTCCATAAATCAGGAAAGTAACCTTGGTCAATACAACTGTTAATAGCTGCTACAAAGCTTAAGCGTATGAATCGATATTCCATCAATATAGTTATAAAATTTATTCGCCGCCACTGGAGAAAACATTGGTCGGTCCGACGAAAACAAAACATCAATCTTTGAGATTAAAAAGAAGAGAACGGCACTGACTGGAACTTTCTACGGGACCACAAAAAGTAGTGAATTTGACGCTGGGCGAACACTAAAAATACCCTCGAGAACAGCAGTAGAATGCCATCGAAAATACGAGAAAAATTGATGTGAGTATATAAGGCATTGAACTGTTTGAGTAGTTTAGTTTTTCGCTAAGATAGTCGTGTTATAATTTTTGACGTAAATTGTATTCAGATTCAACTGTTGTAAATATTGGATTTTTAAGTTAAATAAAGTTCTAGAAAGTGACGTTAATATCAGTAATTAAACGTTTTAAGTTGAACCCACGGAGTTTATTGCAATTTGGTGTTAGAAGTGCAGGATTAAGTGAAGTTAAAATCGTAAACTGAAGTATGGAAAAAATGGAGGAGATTAAACAAAATATTCAAACAGGTTGCTTATAAATTAGACGAAAAAATAACTCAGATCCTGGAAAAACGTGACAAGAAGAAGAAACAACATCAAGAGAATATTCAACAAAGGTTAGTGAAATCTTTTGATGTAAAACGTAAAATTGAATTAGAGAATCTAGTAACTTATATGGATGAAAAGTAACAGAATTTAATGGAAGGATTATTCTCGAAATTTTAATTAACAAGACATAATAAATTAAAAATATTAAAAGAAAAGAGACAAACTGATGAATTAAAAAGACAACAGCAATTAATGTAAATAGTATCGCAAGTAAATGAAACAGTTAATGAAAGAATGCAATCAGACATAAAAGAGATAAACAATGACATTAAGATCCTAAAAAGTAATGTGGAGACTCTTGAAATCAAAATAGATGACATCGATTCCATCCAGAGCCAGGCGAAATTTGAAATCAGTTCCATTAAAAACACTACAAAGTGAAGTATAATAAAACCAGTGCCATCCGAAACGAAGTCGAAACCGAAATTAACAATTACAAGATATGCAGAGAGGGCAATACCACCACACTGAGTACCAAAGGTTCCTTTAGTAAACCACCCACATTTGATGGTAGTTCATCTTGGCATATGTACAAACGGCAATTTGAACTCGTGACTACAGCTAATGGGTGGGACAACCAAGAAAAATCTACCTCTCTTGTAATTTCTTTAAGAGGAGCATTAGAGCAAGAGTTCGAAGCAGAGATTAGACGATTAGTACACCTGTCCTACCCTGACCTGCCAGAGGAAACTAAAGATCAGTTGGCCACACAGAGTTTCATAAACGGCATCAGAGATGTGGAAGTTAAAGAAACCTATGACTTAGTGGCGTCAATAAAAGTAATGAAGCTCTACTTCGGGTATGGAAGTAGAGGCAGTCATGAACATGTCCAAACCGAGCGTGCCAGCAGTTTGCTTCAACCAGGAAGAGTCAGAGTCACCATTTCAGGCTTTGCTGGCTGGGGTGAACAAACTATTAGAACAGTCACAGAACCGTGACCAGAAGAGCATGTTACCGTTGTGGAGAGACAGGAAACTTCGAACGCGACTGCAAAGTGAAGCTATCTGAACAATCACCGACCAGGGGTAACCAACAAAACAGTCACATGTCCAGGTACCGTCAGCCAGTGAGCATAAGGAAGCGAATGCTGACTAACCCTCCACTAGCCCCCAAAACATTATCCATCCGGGAATTTCGCCGAGATAACAGCAGCCTAGTCATCAGGGGCACCATCAATGGCCGCGCAATCACCATTACCTTTGATACCGGCGCCGCTGTGTCCATTGCGAAGTACAGGGTTTTTAGGTCATCGGAAATCCGGCAATTTAACAACAAAATCCAGCTCAGAACAGTCACCGGAGAGTTCATGTTAATATAGGGTGATACAGATAGAGGACAACATAATCTGGCATAGGGTCCTAGAGCGGAGATTGAGGACGATTTCATACATGGATGTATGTTGGACCCGAGATATAACGTTCTTCGATTTCTAAATGACGAATTTGTATTGACACGACCTGTCAACAGCTCAGCGACCTGCCTAAAATTTGTAGCAAAATCGTCAGCCAGAATTCCCGGTCTAACGGAAAAGATTATTCATGGGCTGCTAGAAAGCAAACTTGTGAGCTGCGTTGGAATGGTGGAGCCCGTACACTCAGCTCATGACTACTTAGTTGGACGGGCTATAGTTAAAACCGGACGAGATGTACCAATTAGAGTCCTGAATTTGTACAACAACGACATTACAATTGCCAATGGTCAAGAGAAAGCTTATTTCGAGCCAGTTGAGACCATCATCAATTGCGAAGCAGTGTACCAGACATTGGTGAAGGAGGCAGGGCCCAGTAAAGAGTTTCTACAAGAGTTTGCTGACCATTTAACACACCTTACACCAGAAGAACAGAAGAATAACAAGCAGTTTATCGCAAATCACTGGCAAATTTTGAGCAATCAAAATGGAGCCACCGGTCGTACCAACATCATCCAGCACCGAATAGATACCGGGAAGGCTCAACCCATCAGAATACCACCTAGGCGACAACTATTGGGGCAACAACAGGCAGTCGAGGAAAACATCGAGTCCATGTTACAAAATGGAGTCCTTGAGCCATCCATCAGCCCATGGTCTGCTCCCGTTGTGCTAGTTAAAAAAAAAGATGGAACCACCCGATTCTGCCTGGACTATAGAAAGCTGAATGACGTCATGAAGAAAGACAGTTATCCACTACCCCGAATTGATGCCACTCTGACCACACTAGCAGGCTCCCGTTAGTTCTCCACACTAGACCTAAAGACTAAACAGTGGATATTGGCAGGTTGGTCTACACGAAAACGACAGAGAGACGACATCGTTCTCCACCAGTAAAGGGCTGTTTCAGTTCACATTCTTCCCCTTTGGGTTATATAATGCTCCCGCTACATTTGAGAGGCTAATGGAGAATGTATTGAGCGGGTTGACATAGTCAACGTGCTTAGTATACCTCGACGACATTCTGGTCGTGGGTCATACATTCGATGGGCACCAGAATTAAGAACGCCAACCTGAGACTTAACCGGAAGTGTTCCATGTTCCAAAAAGAACTATAATTTTGGGGACACGTCGTTTCTGAGTCAGGAATCCGCACAAACGAAGACAAGATAGAGGGAATAAGTGATTGGCCAGTCCCAAGAGACAAGCATGAACTCCGGAGCATCTTGGGTCTCTGTTCATACTACAGGCGATTTGTTGAGGGATTTGCCACTATTGCCGCACCCTTACATCGGCAGACCACTGGAATCAGGACTGTGAAACATCGTTCCGACGACTGAAGGCGGCACTCTGTTACAACTCAATCCTAGCATTTCCTGCATAGTCCGGCAAGTTCATCTTAGACAGCGACGCCAGCAACATTGGTTTGGAGGCCGTCCTATCCCAGGAAGATGGTGAACATAGGATGATCGAGTACTACAGAAAAGAACTTCTTGCAATAATAAGGGCTGTAGACCATGTCCACAAATACCTCTATGGTCGTCATTTCTTTATCCGAACAGATCATGCTGCCCTCAAATGGCTGTTGGTCATGAAGACACCGGAAGGACAACTGGCTAGGTGGATGGAGAAATTACAGCTTACGATTTCAATGTTGAACATCGTGCCGGAAGTTTGCATAATAATGCCGATGCCCTTTCAAGAAGACCCTGCGGACATTGTCTCAAGACGGAACAGCGAGAGGGTATATCAGACATATTCGAGTGCAGGACAATGAAGACTGGACAACGGTACAGTGCATCCAGGACCAAATCCAGACATCGAACCAATCCTGTCACTTGAAAAGAGGGGGACACTCTGGCCACGATGGGACGAGGTAGCCTATTATTGTATTGTAATGATTTGTAATGTAATAGTACTCCACACTCGTACTAAATTTTGAGTTAGTTTGTTGCATTTTCTTCTTAGGAGTTGAACTCATTACTGTCAAATTTCTGAATAAAGATTCTAATTTCGTTCTATTATATTCACTTAAGTACATTTTATAACTAATGAAATTTATATTCTCAGATCAAAAATGTTATTTAATATAGTGTTAGCATTTTAAAATGAATTTGAAATTTTTGATATTGAAAATTATAACTAAGTATATGTGTAACTATATTTAATGCATGTCTGTCGTTAGAAGTTAGGTTCGATTAGGTTCGCTCTTTTAAATCATGTTTGGTACATAATCTACTAGTTTTATGACAATGTTTGTATCTTATAGTAAATTTATTTTACACTAGCCGTTACACGCGGTTTCACCCGCGTACGGAATGTTCAAGCCTTCGCAAAAATAAATAACTTATGAAACATATGGGTTATCCTATATAAACTTGTTTGAACTAACCTACTTAACCATAAATCCACCAATCCCGAATATATTTCACCCAAAACGCAAGTACTTATGGGCCACCCTATTTTAATCTACATTTATTGAATCACCTTGAATAACTGTAACTCTACTTCACCCTATATTGCAAACATCCTGTATATGCTGCTGTTTTATAATTTTTTGAACACTGACTATAACTTTTCTCTACCCTATATTTCAGCTAAGCAACTGCTTATGATGTACCCTGCATAACAATTATTTCTGATATTTTTTTAACCACGTTTTAAAGTAAAATTTCTCTATACTCTATATATTAATTATTATATATTATTCTAATATTTTGTTACAAACTCTAAAACTATAATCTTGCTTCTCCCCATGTTTCAGACTGTTTATGATCTACCCCATATAACGATTTTTTTTTAACTTTTTTAATCCATCCTAAAGGAAATGATGTGGAACCCTTTGTATATAAAAACACAGTTTTGCACCCTAACACCAAACTTTTATTTAAACCCTCACCCAAACTGAAACTGCTCATTGGCCACCCTACATAACAATTTTATTAAAAAAAAAATGTAACCGCTTTGTATAACTAACTCTACTTCCATCTACATTAAAACCGCTGCCAATTTATCAAACATTTCAACTTATTTTGAACCACCCTGTATAACCATAATTATACTCTACAAAATATTTCAATCACCCTGTATGTGCATATGCTTAGGGGCAACCAAATATAAAATTTTTAAATACTTCTAATCACACTGTATGAACTATAATTTTACTTCGATCCATGTTTCAGATATTGCAGATATGCAACAGCTCATGTTCTATCCTACAAAAAAAAAATTATCTGTTTGACTATAAATCTACTCCACCTGCTATTTCAATCACCTTGTATTTGCAACTACTAATCGGCCACCGAGTATAACATTTTTTCTACAACCCTGTATAACTATAAATCCATCAATGCCAAATATATTTCACCAGAACCGCAACTGCTTATCGGGCCCCGAAAATAATAGTTTTGTTCAACATGTTTTTGAATTACTTTGTATGTACTACAACTACCCTGTATACGCTACTGATTATTGGTCAACCAATATAACATTTTTTTAAATAATTATCATAACATTTCTTCACCCTATGTTTCAACTATCCTATCTTTGCAACTTATTATGAACTACGCTATTTCACATTTTTTCCTTATATTTTTTCAAGATATATTAAAGTATAATTTCTCTCCAAACTTTATTTAAACCAGCCGTCATTTATAACATTTTCTAACCTTTGAATGACACTGTATAACTATAACTTTACTGCGCACCATACTTCAGGTACTCTATATATGCAAGTGCTATAAACAAATTTTTCTAGCATTTTTTACCCACCCTGTATAATTCTAAATGTAAGTCACCCTATATTTCAACAACCATTTATACTTAACTACTTATTTGCCACCAAATATAACATTTTTGTACGATCCTATATCCTTAGAGTACTATCCCACCCTACATTTCGACCATCCGGTAAATGGAACAGCTTTCATATCATACCATTGCTTTAAAATATTTTTAAACCCACCTGGATGCTGTAATTATACTCCACTACATATTTCAACCTTCCTATATATGTAACCACTTGTGGATATAAATTAAGTTTTTAACAACAGAAACTATAATTCCACTCCATCATATATTTCATACACCCTGTATAAACAACTGCTTCTATCATTTCTTTCACCCCTTTCTATAACTATAGTATCTTATGAACATAATTCAAGGATCCTAACTGCTTACATAAGACATTTTTTTAAGTTTATGGCCCACTCAATGTAACTTTTTAGGACAACCCCATATAACTACTCCACTCCCCCTTATTTCCACCACATCGTATGTATTCAGCTGCTTATAGGACACTAAATATTACTTTTTTTTAGATTTTTTAAATCCATGTAATTCTACTCCGCTCTAAGTTTCCTATATACAGAACACCCTGTAAAATTACGCTTGATACATGTTGATTTTTGTTAAATCGAAACATGTTACATTTGCACATTCCGAATTTTGAATAAAAGTTAAGTTGATGCCAGTATCTAATATTTTGTGCGTGCGGTGAAACCAATTGAATAAATGAAATACCCAATATCGTAGAAGTTTTTTCGCTATATCTACCGTTTCTGTCAATTTAGAGAGATAAAATGTCTATCAGATTTTAAGTCAAACTATAGGCTTCGCAACAAAAAAGATTCAGTAAAATCAGTAGTTCTTACGTGATGCCCGAACAAACAAACAAACAAACAGACAATTTTATAATAGTGTTACGAAATTTACCCAAAGCCGACCCTGTTTCATTTCAGTACGACAACAATCAATCGCTTTGAGATAAAAAATGGTTCTCGAAAAGACTCGACAGCTGTAGGAGTGATGACTGATTTTACTGGAGAATTCGATGCTGGTTTTATAAAGGAAGCAGGCCACGATCGCGAGTTGAGTTGATGTAGCGAAGAGCTTATATGTAAAATTGTTTTTGTGATATTTGAATCAGCTGTTGTATATTCGATGTAAATAAAAGTTTCTAGAAAAGTGAAAGTGAATATTAGTTTTATAATTTTAAATTGAACCCACAGACTTTACAACAAATTTGGTGATCAGAAGTAAAGGATTAAGTGCAGTTAAAATCGTAATTTGATTTATGGAAACCCGAAGAATGGAAAAAATGGACGAAAAACCAAAAAAATTGTCAAGCAGGTTACCGAGGGACTAGACGAAAAAATAGTCCAGATTCTAGAAAAACGCTACAAGAAGGAAAAACAACATCAAGAAGAAATTCAACAAAGGTTAGTAAAATCTTTTGATGAAAAACGTAAAATAGAATTAGAAAATCTTGTCACTACAATGGAAGAAAAACAACAAAATCTAGTTTCCACGATGAAAAGTGAACAACAACATTTAATTGAGGGATTATTCTCTAAATTTGAATTGACGAGACAAAATGAATTTAAAATACTAGAAGAAAAACGACAAAATGAATTTAAGATAACGGAAGAAAAAAGACAACTGCAATTTGAACAATTAATGCAAATAGTATCGCAAGTTAATGAAACAGTTAATGAAAGAATGCAAATAGTTGAATCAGACATAAAAGAAATAAACGACGACAATAAGATCCTAAAAAGTAATGTGGAGACTCTTGAAATAAAAGTAGATGACATCGATTCCATCCAGAGCCAGGTGAAATTTGAAATCAGTTCCATTAAAAACACGGTACAAAGTGAAGTGCAAGATAAAATCAGTGCCATCCAAAACAAGGTAGAAACAGAAATCAAAAAAATGCAACAGGACTTACAGCGAGGAAAATATCAGCACACCGTGAGTACCAAAGGTTCCTTTAGTAAACTACCCACATTCGACGGCAGTTCATCTTGGCCCATGTATAAACGGCAATTTGAGGCCGCGGCTACAGCTAATGGATGGGATAATCAAGAAAAATCTACTTCTCTGGTAATTTCGTTAAGAGGTCCTGCCCTAGAACTCCTCCAAAGCATTCCAGTCGAGGAACAAGGCAATTTCGACAAGATCATCGCCATCCTGGATAAGCGATACGACAATCAATCCTTGAGCCAGGTATACCAAGTCCAACTGAGTGGAAAAACGCAAAAATCCGGTGAAAGTAGAGAGTAGACAGTTAGTTCACTTGTCCTACCCAGACCTGCCAGAGGAAACGAAAGACCTGTTGGCCACACTGAGTTTTATAAACGGCATCACAGATGTGGAAGTACAACGAAATCTAAGATTAAGTGGCGTCAAGAAAAGTAATGAAGCTCTACTTCGGGCTTTGGAAGTAGAGGCCGTCATGAACATGTCCAAGCCGAGGGTCCGAGCAGTTTCCTTTAACCAGGAAGAGTCAGAGTCACCATTTGAAGCGCTGCTGGCTGGTCTGAACAAAACATTAGAACGGTCACAAAGAACTGGCACCAGAGGGGCATGTTACCGCTGCGGACGGACAGGACACTTCCAACGTGATTGTCGAGTGAGGCTACCTGAACGATCACCGACCAGGGGTAACCAACAGAACAGCCACATGTCCAGGGACCGTCAGCCAGTCAGCATAAGGGGGCGAATGCTGACTGACCCTCCACCAGCCCCCAAAACGTTATCCATCCGGGGATTTTGCCGAGATAGCGGCAGCCTAGACATCAGAGGCACCATCAATGGGCGAGCAGTTACCATCACAATCTATACGGGCGCCGCTGTAACCATTGCCAAGTCCAGGGTCTTGAGAACATCAGAAATTCGGCCAGTTACCAATAACATCCAGCTCAGAACAGTCACCGGCGAGTCCATGTCAATACAGGGTGAGGCAGATGTCGTGCTACAGATAGGGGACAACATGATCCGGCATAGGGTCCTGGTAGCGAATATTGAGGACGATTTTATACTGGGAATTCACCTAATTAGCCAGCATGGATTTATGTTTGACCCGAGATATGATGTTCTTCGGTTCCTAAATGAGGAATTTGTATTGACACGGCCCGTCAACAGTTCAGTCACCTCCATAAAAATTGTGGCAGTCTTCAGCTAGAATTCCCGGTCGAACGGAACAGATTATCCATGGGCAGCTAGACAGCAATCCTGGGAGCTGCGTTGGAATGGTGGAGCCCGTACACTCAGCTCATGACTACTTAGTTGGACGGGCTATAGTTAAAACCGGACGAGATATACCAATCAGAGTCCTGAATTTGTCCAACAACGACATCAGAATTGTCAATGGTCAAGCGATAGCTTGTTTCGAGCCAGTAGAGACCATCATCAATTGCGAAGAAGAGTACCAGACGTCGGTGAAGGAGACAGGGCCCAGTAAAGAGTTCCAACAACAGTTTGCTGACTATTTGACACACCTGACACCAGAGAACCAGAAGAAAGCCAACCAATTTCTCACAAAGCACTGGCAAATTTTTAACAGTCAAGATGGAACCACCGGTCGCACCAACATCATCCAGCATCGAATAGATAACGGAAAGCTCAACCCATCAGAATACCACCTAGACGACTACCATTGGGGCAACAACAGGCAGTCAAGGGAAACATCGAGTCCATATTACAAAATGGAGTTATTGAGCCATCCATCAGCCCATGGTCTGCTCCCGTCGTGCTAGTTAAAATGAAGGATGGAACCACCAGATTTTGTGTGGATTACAGAAAGCTGAATGACGTCACGAAGAAAGACAGCTATCCACTACCCCGAATCGATGACACTTTGACCACACTAGCAGGCTCCCGTTGGTTCTCCACACTAGACCTAAAAAGTGGATATTGGCAGGTTGGTCTACACGCAAACGACAGAGAGAAGACAGCGTTCTCTACCAGTAAAGGGCTGTTTCAGTTCCCGGTCATGCTCTTTGGATTATGTAATGCACCCGCTACATTTGAGAGGCTAATGGAGTATGTACTGAGCGGGTTAACATGGAGGACGTGCTTAGTATACCTCGACGACATTCTAGTCATGGTCAGACATTCGACGACCATCTGAAGAACCTGGACGAAGTATTCTCTAGAATTAATAATGCCAACCTGAGACTCAATCCGAAGAAGTGTTCCTTGTTCCAAAAAGAAGTAGAGTTTTTGGGCCACGTAGTGTCCGAGTCAGGAATTCGCACCAACGAAGACAAGATAGAAGCCATCCGTGATTGGCCAGTTCCAAGAGACAAACATGAACTCCGAAGCTTCTTGGGCCTCTGTTCATACTACCGGCGTTTTGTTGAGGGATTTGCCACCATCGCCGGCCCTCTACATCGGCAGGCCACTGAGAAAGAGACCTTCCATTGGAATCAGGATTGCGAAACATCATTCAGGCGACTGAAGGCAGCACTATGTTCCAGCCCAATCCTAGCCTTTCCTACACAGTATGGCAAGTTCATCTTAGACACCGACGCCAGCAACACAGGTTTGGGGGCCGTCCTATCCCAGGTGCAAGATGGTCAAGAGAGGGTGATCGAGTACTACAGCGGTGAATTCTCGAAACAGGAAAGAAATTATTGCGTCACCAGAAAAGAACTTCTTGCAATAATAAGGGCTGTAGACCATTTCCACAAATACCTCTATGGTCGTCATTTCTTAATCCGAACAGATCATGCAGCATTCAAATGGATGCTGGACATGAAGACACCGGAAGGACAACTGGCCAGATGGATGGAGAAATTACAGCAATACGACTTCAAGGTGGAACACCGTGCCGACCGTTTGCACAATAATGCCGATGCCCTATCCAGAAGACCCTGTAGAGCGGAATGCGGACATTGTCTGAAAACGGAACAGCGAGAGGGTATCTCCATCAGGCAGATCCGAGTGTAGGCCAATGAAGACTGGACAACGGAACAGTGCAACCAGGACCAAATGGCTGATCCAGACATCGAACCAATCCTT
The DNA here is from genome assembly GCA_034190945.1 of Octodonta nipae. NCBI lineage: Eukaryota > Metazoa > Arthropoda > Insecta > Coleoptera > Chrysomelidae > Octodonta > Octodonta nipae. Next base: position 55,626,858 of record CM067218.1, on the reverse strand, counting down.
TCACTCAAAACGAGAGGGGCCCCTAGGCCACGAGGGGATGAGGTAGCTAGATAATCCGGCGTGCTGAAATCGTTATGGGCTCAATGGGACTCTCTAAGAGTAGACCATGGAATGCTCAAGCGAGTTTGGGAAAGCGCTGATGGATGAGAAACCAAGTCCCAACTGGTAGTTCCGAAGAAAAAGGTACCAGCCATCCTGACCGAAGTACATGATGGAATTACTGGAGGCCACCTGGGCACGAATAAAACCCTTGACAAAGTTCGCCAGCGGTACTACTGGGTGAATTATTTCGAAGACTTGAAAGCTTGGTGCCGCAAATGTGCCATCTGTGCAGCTAGTAAGGGCCCGAAGGTCCGGACCAAGGGCAGAATGCAGCAGTACAATGTGGGCGTCCCATTTGAAAGAATTGCCATCGATGTCGCCGGTCCGTTTCCCGAGTCTGAGAGGAGGAACAAATACATTCTGGTCGCAATAGATTACTTCAGCAAATATCCTGAGGCATATGCGATACCCAACCAAGAGGCAACCACGGTAGCGACGGTGCTAGTAGAACAACTATTCAGCAGGTTTGGCGTCCCGATGGAATTACATTCAGACCAGGGGCGTAACTTCGAATAGAATGTATTCCAGAAGGTCTGCACAATGTTGGGGATCAGGAAAACGAGAACAACACCATTACACCCACAGTCAGACGGAATGGTAGAAAGATTCAACAGGACCTTGGAACAACACCTATCCAAGGTCGTCAGCAATAACCAGCGTGATTGGGATGAGCATATTCCCCTATTCCTGTTGGCATGTCGCTCTGCCTTACATAATAGTACAGGCCTGACCCCAGCCAGGGTCTTATTCGGAAAGGAGCTGCGATTACCCTGCGATTTAGCATTTGGCTCCCCCGAAGAACCTCCCCAAGGCATCGACGATTATGCCGACCAGCTCCGACATAACATGCTGGCAATACACGAATTAGCCCGAACGCAGATGTTGGCCACCAGTGACCGGATGAAGACGCGATACGACCTCAAGGCCAATTCAGTTGGGTTCCAGGAGAAGGACAAAGTCTGGGTGTACAATCCCCAACTGAGCAAGGGTAAATCCCCAAAGCTTACACCCACCTGGGATGGTCCATACGAGCTGGTCAAGAGGCTGAATGACGTCGTCTACCGGATCCGTCGAAACCCCAAGGCTAAATTGAAGGTGGTTCATTTAGATCGACTCGCTCTCTACCATGGAGGCGATGTTTCTGATCGGGACGATCAGAATTAAAGGGGGGGGCAGTGTTACGAAATTTACCCAAAGCCGACCCTGTTTCATTTCAATACGACAACAATCGCTTTGAGATAAAAAATGGTTCTCGAAAAGACTCGACAGCTGTAGGAGTGATGACTGATTTTACTGGAGAATTCGACGCTGGTTTTATAAAGGAAGCAGGCCACCATCGCGAATTGAGTTGATGGAGCGAAGAGCTTATATGTAAAATTGTTATTGTGATATTTGAATCAGCTGTAGTATATTCGATGTAAATAAAAGTTTCTAGAAAAGTGAAAGTGAATATTAGTTTTATAATTTTAAATTGAACCCACGGACTTTACAACAATAGTATAGATTACAAAGTCCTGGCTTTTAATATATCTTTTCCTTAAATAAAACATTTCATTGATATTTTAAAGATGTGCTTAAAATATAAAGAAATTTTTACCATAAAGTGATTTTTATAAAAGATCGTATCGAAATTTTAAATTAATGTTATGAGAATTCATCCCATAATTCGTGGAAGGGACATTCCTCCGGTATTCCTGGGAAGTCGAAATGTTCGGCTGGCGCATCGAGGTCGGCGGCTTGTTGCTTTGATGTATTTCTCGTAAAATCTAGCCTGGTCTCGGCGGCTCTATGACGTTCTGGAGAATTCAGAGACGAAATATGTAAATACGGAGAGCTGAGAAAGCATTCATTCAGTTTTCGACTGCCGTATAGTTTAGATAAATTGTAAATAGTTCTGTGAATATAAATTTATGTTAAAGTAGTGGAAATAAATTAGAGTGAGTTGGATTGTGTTTTTAAATAAATCCAAGAACTGAACACGAGTGTGAAAATAAAAACATTACAGTGGTGTCAGGTGTTCGGTGTATTTGTGGAACGTTAGAAGTGAACAATAATTAGACTGACAATGTTTAAAAACGTGAGTTTCGACCAATTGCTTAAAAAAAAAACTGGAGAAAAGGGATTTAGAAATTAGTGGGAAGAAAAGAGAATTAATACAACGGCTACGAGATGTCCTAATAAGTAAAGGTAACGATCCCGATACTTATTTGTTTGAAGTTTCTGGAAATGCGGACATGAGTATGCTATTAAAGAAAATATAAGATAAATTGCTAGAAAATTCAAAGACTTTAGATGATAAGCGACAAGATAATTCTAAAATCTTTGGAAGACAAATTACTTTAGAAGATAAGCTACAGAAATTGCATGAAAATTCGCAAACCCTAGAAGATAAGTTAGTAGAGAAATTACAAGAAAATTCAAAAGCCCTAGAAGACAAATTGGAAAATTCGAAGTCTTTGGAAGATAAGCTACAGAAATTACACGAAAATGCTCAATCCTTAGAAGAAAATTTGATAAGCATGATTCAAAAAAATTCAGAAATGCTGGAAGAGAAAATAGTCGAGAATGAGGCTCGGATATAAGAGGTAAAACAGATAATGGAGGGTGAGATCAGCACAATAAAAGAACAGGTAGTCACAATACAAAGGGGAGAAACACAATCAAAAACCGAAAGCCGAAACAGTCTGGAAGTATTGGACTCGAAAATTGGCCTCGAGGGAACAAGACACAAAATGAAACCTCCACAATTTGATGGAAAATCATCATGGACTAATTATCGTCGCCAATTCGAGGCTGCCGCAAAGCTAATATTTTGCAAATGTTGAATACCTCAGAGCAAGAAGACTACGAACAACTGGTCAAACATGTAGACCTGAGGTATGGCCAGCCACATTTGGAGCACGTCTACCACTCCCAATTGAAAAATGGCCACCAGAAATCAAATGAATCCCTACAAGAGTTTGAAGCTGATATTGCACGTCTGGTTCGCCTCGCATATCCAGCCACACCGGAGAATTTAATAGAAAGGTTAGCAGTGCAAGAATTTTAGGATGGACTTCCGGACCACGAAGCCAGGCAAGCATTGACCCTAGCTCAACCGACTCAATTAGTGGATGCACTGGCTCGAGCTCTGGAATTCGAAGCCGCGAAGAATACCTGCAGAATCAGAAGGTGGCGGAAACAATGAAGCTTCTGCAAGAAAAAACTTACAAAACAAAGACTAATGAGATGTCGGAAGTGTCGTAAGGTAGGACATATCCAGAGTCGATGCAAAGAGAGCAACGGAGTACCGAATTCCAAGGCCAATGTAAAGGGACCATTGTTGGCCTGTCGTCAAAAAGCCCCAAATATCAACGTATGTCGCTTGCGCAACCACGTTAACAGTGTCTTTGTAGATGGCCTTATTAATAAGAATGTGCAATGCTGCTGGATACTGGTGCGACGAAAACAGTAATAAGGCCCAACATTGTTTTAGACAAGACAATGACAAAACCAACATGGCAATTGCGAACAGCGACAGGAGAAGCAGCGAAAGTCCATGGTGAAATAGATGTTGAAATGGCCTTGGGAAATACAACCTTCCTACATCGGGCATTAGTAGCAGACATCGAAGACGAAGTCATCATTGGAATGGATGTCATGAGTTCCAAGCGATTCCAGTTAAACTTTAAAGATGGAATTCTGCAAGTGAATGACGAAGAAGTGGTGCTACAAGGAAAATATGACATAATGCTTCGAGCCATCTGAGCAGAGGATGTCAATGTTACGGAAAGAGCTGAAATCATTGTAGATGCTTACATGGGAGAGCTAAAGCTGGAACAGTAATGATGTTTGATGCTGACCTTCACGATGGAAATATAGGCAGAGGCAGAGACTTTGTTTCGAGCCAAGGAGATTGTGCCAGTAAGAGTAATGAACCTGAATCATACTCGGTTGTGCTAAAGAAAGGAACAACTTTGGGCCATTGTGCAACAGTTTCCTCTGTAGTCAGAAGCACACAGCATGCCGAAATACCACTAAGTAAACTATCTGAGGAACTGGAAAGACTCATCACCGATTCTTCCAAGAATTTAAAACCAAACCAGAAAGCAAAATTGAAACGCATCATTAGAAACTACCAGGATATGTTCGATGTAAAGAACAGCAAAAGAGGACGCACTGATCTGGTGAAACATAAAATTAATACCGGGGACGCTCAACCTATTACCCCTAGCTAAAAGAGAAGAAGCCGACAGGATAGTCCACGAGATGGAGGAAGAAGGTGTTATTGAACCATCCAATAGCCCTTGGGCTTCTCCAGTTGTCTTGGTTAAAAAGAAAGATGGGTTGACCCGATTTTGGGTGAACTATGGGCATTTAAACCACCCTACGAAGAAAGATAGCTACCCCCTTCCAAGAATAGACGACACCCTAAATACGTTGGCTGGAACGAAGATGTTTTCCACACTGGACTTGAAGAGCGGTTATTGGCAGGTGGAACTTGCTAAAGAAGACCCAGAAAAGACTGCTTTTACCATCGTCTCAGGACTTTACCAATTCAGGGTTATACCGTTTGGGTTGTGTAATGCTCCAGCGGCGTTTGAAAGATTGATGGAAACAGTGTTAAACAGGCTTTCATGGAAAACGTGCCTGGTGACGACATTGTCGTGGTTGGAAAATCATTTGAAGACCACTTCAAGAACCTGGAGGAGGTGTTTCGGCGACTTCGAAGTTCCGGACTAAAGTTAAGCCCGAAGAAGTGTCAGCTGTTCTAACAAGAGGTGAAATATCTTGGACATGTGGTTTCTGCAGGGGGAGTAGCTGTTGATAAACAGAAAATCAAAGCTGTCCAGGAATGGCCGATACCTAAAGATATCCACCAGTTAAGAAGTTTCCTGGGGTTATGCACGTACTATCGTCGGTACGGAGCCGGATTTTCCAGCATCACCAAGCCACTTTCTAGACTCACAGAGGGGATGGTGCAGTACCAGTGGGACGAGGAATGCAAACGATCATTCGAGACACTGAAAAGAGCCTTAACGAGTGCCCCCGTCTTAAGTTATCTTTTGCCAGATGGGAACTTCGTTTTGGATACCGAAGCAAGCAATGTCGGAATTGGTACGGTGCTTTCGCAGATCGAAGACGGGTAGGAGAAAGTTATCGGCTATTTCAGCAAGACCTTGAGCAACCCTGAACGGAATTATTTCGTTACTCGCAGGAAACTCTTGGCTTTGGTAAAGGGGGTAGAACATTTCTACAAGTACCTCTATAGTAAAAGATTCCGCTTGAGGACTGATTATGTAGCACTGAGGCGGCTCTTGGAGCTTAAAAACCCCGAAGGCCAAGTGGCCAGGTGGATTGACCGGTTGCAAGAATTCGGCTTCGAGACTGTGAATCTTGACGATATCATCATGGTTGGAAGATCATTTGAAGACCACGTCAAGAACCTGGAGGAGGTGTTTCGGTGATTTCAAAGTTCCGGACTAAAGTTAAGCCCGAAGAAGTGTCAGCTGTTCCAAGAAGAGGTGCAATATCTGGACATGTGGTTTCTGCAGAGGGAGTAACTGTTGATAAACAGAAAATCAAAGCTGTCCAGGAATGGCCGATACCTAAAGATATCCACCAGTTAAAAGTTTCCTTGGGTTATGCACGCACTATCGTCGGTACATAGCCGGATTTTCCAACATCGCCAAGCTACTTACTAGACTCACAAAGGGGAAGGTGCAGTACCAGTGGAACGACGAGGAATGCCAACGATCATTCGAGACACTGAAAAGAGCATTAACGAGTGCCCCCGTCTTAAGTTATCCTTTGCCAGATGGGAACTTCGTTTTGGATACCGCCGCAAGCAATGTCGGAATTGATGCGGTGCTAGGTATCGGCTATTTTGAGCAAGACATTGAGCAAGCCTGAACGGAATTACTGCGTTACTCGCAGGGAACTCTTGACTGTGGTAAAGAAGGTAGAACATTTCTGCAAGTACCTCTATGGTAAACGATTCCTCCTGAGAACTGATCATGCAGCACTGTGGTGTCTCTTGCAGTTTAAAAACCCCGAAGGACAAGTGGCCAGGCGGATTGAGCGGTTGCAAGAATTCGACTTCGAGACTGAACATCGAGCTGGAACAAGCCATAAGAATGCTGATGCCCTATCGAGGAGACCATGTCCTGATGAATGCAAACATTGTCAGCGACCTAAAGAAAAAGGGGCTGTTCTCTGTAGAACTACTGCCGTCGATGACAATACAATATAAAATTGATAGCAATAATAAAAATAGAAATCAGCTGAATATATGTTGCTGCAAAAATCATGCGTTTTCTGTTAAGCATTGCTCAGATGCAACGAGCGCACAGCATATAATATAATTCCGTTATTAATATAGACTTATTTTTTATTAATTGAAAGTTATGTAAAGTCAACTGCATAAAGTTCATAAAGTATAAAGTGATACGTGAACATTTTTAAATGAAAATTTTCGCTAAATAATCACTACACCAACATCGACACCCAACACCTTCCATGGAGAGTAGAACTAAGGAGAAATTCACGGAAGGTAGTTGGTAAGGAGAAGTTTCTCTGTTTAGAGCAAATCTGTGAAGTCGAGGAAGTAAAGAAGTATAATATGAAAAGAGTATACACTGATAACGACTGATATACTTTTTAAATTATTTAAAATAAAAGTTTGTTTATTTGAGGCAGGGTATTTATGCCTCGAAGAGGCATGAACTTAAATGTTTGTGGTTTTACGCGGAACTCGCGGGTGTGCACGTCTAGTTCCCGATCGGAGTAGGTATATTGTCCCGCGACAAAGGGTTCGCGTTTTGTTCACGCAAACACATGCACATTCTCGACACCATATGCCGGGTCAGTTCTGTCAAAGCATCCACTATATAAAAATAAAAAAAATGATGATTTAGACGAGTTAGTAATCTAATGCATATTGAACTTGTTGAATTATTGATTATACAAAAAAAGTTCGATTCGCTGTGGTGAAGCTAGAGCAGAAGACATTTACAAGCCCATCTGCTTATATGGATTCTTTCCTGGGTGAAGGGTTGGCAGTAAGAAAAACCACCGACACACTATATGAAGTAAGTAGTTCATTATTTATAATGCACATGTTAGTGACTCTAATTCTGTATAAAATAAAGAAAATTAATCTATAGTAAAATTGAAAAGAAAGAATTGTATATATGGTTTTCTGATGGTTAACGTAATCTGCTCCTGGGTTAAAAGGATACTCGAGAATGCACACAGAGGTTTCCAATCTGGAGTCGTTACATGTCATTGCTGTTATCCCGTAACTCATAGGTTAGAATATTCAAGAGAAATTAGCCTGATTATTTTAACGTAACGTTTTTACCTAGGACTTACGGGATAACAGCAATGATAAGCAACGGATCCAGATTCGGAATCTCTGTGTGCTAGTGTCCCCGAAAATTCTAGATGTCAATGATTACATCTCGTATCAACATATTCACTTTTTGGAAAAAAACACCACAATTTACGGAATTACTATATATTTCAATTACAATGTAATTTTAGAATTATGTTTTTTTCCATAGTTTCTCTGTCATTGACAACGGGGTCTGACTAAAACCCCGATACGTTTGGAAATATACACTAATGTCGTAAATTGTCGTGTTATTTCCCAAAAGGTGTGATAGTTGTGCCACATTTTGTCAATATTGACAATATACACTTATAATTTCGTGAATTGGGGTGTTATTTTCCGTAAGGTGTGATAGCTGTGTCAAAAATATGCTACAACTATTCTTCAGGAAACAACTTTTTCAACGCTATGTATTAATTCAACAAATCAGTGGAGAGAAATAAACAATTATGTGAACAGAAAAGAAAACCCGTCAAACTATTTATAAGCCAAGCACATAAACAGTCATGAGAATAATTGATAACCAGCACAGGGGAACACGTCCACGGTAAACCAACACTTAAGCAGCAAAACACCATCATTTATTCATAATTTGTATTCTTCTATCACTTTCCTTTTAACCGAAAACTCAAAATTCAAATGGAACATATATATATATATATATATATATATATATATATATATATATATTCTATTTTTGTACAAACAATCATATATAAGGACCATTAGGTATGTGGTATTGCGAGTCTTTCACCATAGTACTTTAACGTGGTTGTAATGACGTCGTTAGGTTTGTTATGACATTTCTTTTACTAAAAGTGTCAAAAAATTGTTTCAAACGGAAAAAATCATTCATTCTTAAAAAGTGGTTTTTGTAGCACTTAAAGATCATAAGACGAAAACTGCTTATGTAGTATGTTTTAGTCTAGTTTTATTAAGAATTACCTCAGGAATCCAAAAATATTAAAACATATTGAGTGTCCCAATTCAGATTTGATTTTTTGTACAATTTAATGTTAAACTCGAAATGATAGGAAAGAGAGATGCAATACAAAAGTGGAATACGGATTGAAAAATACAAGACACTTAAATTATGGCTATTTGCAGATAACCTACTGCTTGCCAAAGAAGAAGATAACTTGCAAAAATATCAGTATCTGTGTAGGTGATGAGTAGTTATGATATTGTTATAAATTTCGTGAGTTCAATTTAAAATTATAAAACTAATATTCACTTTCACTTTTCTAGAACTTTTATATACATCAAATTATACAGAACAGCTGATTCAAATCAGAATAACATTTCTACATATAAGCTCTTCGCTGTACTAACTAACTTGCGATCGTGGGCTGCTTCCTTTTAAAACCAGCATCGAAAATTCTCGTAAAATCAATCATCAATTCTACAGCTGCCGAGCCATTTCGAGAACAATTTTTTCCTAGAAGCTTTCGGTGTCGTGCTGGAATGAAACCAGGGCCGGCTTAAAGAAATTTCGTTACACCGCCCCTCCTTTAATTCTGATCGTCCCGGTCAGAAACATCCTCTCCATGGTAGGGAGCGAGTCGATCTAAATGGACCACCTTCAACTTAGCCCTGGGGTTTCGACGGATCCGGTAGACGACGTCATTAAGCCTCTTGGCCACCTCGTATGGACTATCCCAGGCGGGTGTAAGCTTTGGGGATTTACCCTTGCTCCGTTGGGGGTTGTACAGCCTAACTTTGTCCCTCTCTTGGAACCCGACTGAATTAGCCTTGAGGTCGTATCGCGTCTTTATCCGGTCAGTGGTGGCCAACATCTGCATTCGGGCTAATTCGTGTATTTCGCGGCAATGGTGGCAAATCCCTTAACAAATCGCCTGTAGTAGGAACAGAGGCCCAAGAAGCTTCGGAGTTCATGCTTGTCTCTGGGGACTGGCCAATCACGGATGGCTTCTATCTTTTCCTCGTTGGTGCGGATTCCTGACTCGGAAACGACGTGGCCCAAAAACTCTACTTCTTTTTGGAACATGAAACACTTCTTCGGGTTGAGTCTCAGGTTGGCATTATTAATCCTGGAGAATACTTCGTCCAGGTTCTTCGAATGTCTGACCCATGACTAGAATGTCGTCGAGGTATACTAAACACGTCCTCCATGTTAACCCGCTCAGTACATACTCCATTACCCTCTCAAATGTAGCGGGTGCATTACATAACCCAAAGGGCATGACCGTGAACTGAAACAGCCATTTACTAGTGGAGAACGCTGTCTTCTCTCTGTCGTTTGCGTGTAGACCAACCTGCCAATATACACTTTTTAGGTCTAGTGTGGAGAACCAACGGGAGCCTGCTAGTTTGGTCAGAGTGGCATCGATTCGGGGTAGTGGATAGATGTCTTTCTTCGTGACATCATTCAGCTTTCTGTAACCCACGCAAAATCGGGTGGTTCCATCCTTCTTTTTAACTTTTTAACGACGGGGCAGACCATGGGCCGATGGATGGCTCAATAACTCCATTTTGTAACATGGACTTGATGTTTTCCTGTACTGTCTGTTGTTGCCCCAATGGTAGTCGTCTAGGTGGTATTCTGATGGGTTGAGCCTTTCCGGTATCTATTCGATGCTGGATGATGTTGGTGCGACCGGTTGTTCCATTTTGACTGTTAAAAATTTGCCAGTGCTTTGTGATAAATTGCTTGGCTTTCTTCTGCTTCTCTGGTGTCAGGTGTGTCAAATGGTCATCAAACTGTTGTAGGAACTCTTTACTGGGACCTGTCTCCTTCACCGATGTCTGGTACTCTTCTTCGCAATTGATGATGGTCTCTACTGGCTCGAAACAAGCTATCTCTTGACCATTGGTAATTCTGATGTGGTTGGACAAATGCATGACTCTAATTGGTATATCTCATCCGGTTTTAACTATAGCCCGTTCAACTAAGTAGTCATGAGCTGAGTGTACGGGCTCCACCATTCTAACGCAGCTCCCAGGATGGCTGTCTAGCTGCCCATGAATAATCTGTTCCGTTCGACCGGGAATTCTGGCTGAGCATCTTGCTACCATTTTTATGGAGGTCGATGAGCTGTTAACGGGCCGTGTCAATACAAATTCCTCATTTAGGAACTGAAGGACATCATATCTCGGGTCGAACATAAATCCATGCTGGCTAATTAGGTCCATACCCAGTATAAAATCGTCCTCAATATTCGCTACCAGGACCCTATGCCGGATCATGTTGTCCCCTATCTGTAGCAAGACATCTGCCTCACCCTGTATTGACATGGACTCGCCGATGACTGTCCTGAGCTGGACGTTGTTGTTAGCTGGCCGAATCTCCGCAGCCCTCAAGACCCTGGACCTGGCGTTGGACACAGCGGCGCCGGTGTCGATGGTGGTGGTAATTGCTCTGCCATTGATGGTGCCCCTGATGACTAGGCTGCTGCTATCGCTGCAAAATCCCCGGATGGATAACGTTCTGGGGGTTGGTGGAGGGTTAGTCAGCATTCGCCCCCTTATGCTGACTGGCTGACGGTCCCTGGACATGTGGCTGTTCTGTTGGTTACCGATGGTCGGTGATCGTTCAGATAGCCTGATTCTGCAGTCGCGTTGAAAGTGCCCTGTCCGTCCACAGCGGTTACGTGCCCCTCTGGTGCCAGTTTTTTGTGACCGTTCTAATAGCTTGTCCAGACCAGCCAGCAGGGTTTGACATGGTGACTCTGGCTCTTCCTGGTTAAAGGAAACTGCTCGGACCCTCGGCTTCGACATGTTCATGACGGCCTCTACTTCTAACGACCGAAGTAAAGCTTCATTACTTATCTTGACGCCACTTAGTCTTAGATTTCGTTGTACTTCCACATCTCTGATGTCGTTTATGAAACTCTGTGTGGCCAATTGATCTTTGGTTTCCTCTGGAAGGCCTGGGTAGGACAAGTGTACTAACCGTCTGATCTCTGCTTCGAATTCTTGGAGGCTTTCACCGGATTTTTGCGTTTTTCTAGGGCCGGACCTCTTAACGAAATTACCAGAGAAGTAGTTTTTTCTTGATTATCCCATCCATTAGCTGTAGCCACGGCCTCAAATTGTCGTTTATACATGGGCCAAGATGAACTGCCGTCGAATGTGGCTGGTTTACTAAGGGAACCTTTGGAACTCACGGTGTGTTGGTATTTTCTTCGCTGTAAGTCCTGTTGCATTTTTTTGATTTCTGTTTCTACCTTGTTTTGGATGGCACTGATTTTATATTGTACTTCACTTACTTCACTTTGTACCGTGTTTTTAATGGAACTGATTTCAAATTTCACCTGGCTCTGGATGGAATCGATGTCATCTACTTTGATTTCAAGAGTCTCCACATTACTTTTTAGGATCTTTATGTCGTCGTTTATTTCTTTTATGTCTAATTCCACTATTTGCATTCTTTCATTAACTGTTTCATTAACTTGCGATACTATTTGCATTAGTTGTTCAAATTGCATTTGTCTTTTTTCTTCAGTTATTTTAAATTCAGTTTGTCGTTTTAATTCAACTTGTTCTTGTTTTTGTTCAAATTTCGAGAACAATCCTTCAATTAAATTATGTTGTTCACTTTTCATCGTGGAATCTAGATTTTGTTGTTTTTCTTCCACCGTGGAATCAAGATTTTGTTGTTCACTTTTCATAGTGGAAACAAGATTTTCTTATTCTATTTTACGTTTTTCATCGATATTAGTGACAAGATTTCCTAACTCAACTTTAAATTTGTCATCAAAAGATTTCACTAACCTTTGTTGAATATCTTCTGGATGTTGTTTCTCCTTCTTGTCACGTTTTTCTAGAATCTGGGCTATTTGTTCGTCTAGTCCCTCCGTAACCTGCTTGACTATTTTTTTGATAGTTTCGTCCATTTTTTCCATGCTACGGGTTTCCATAAATCAAATTACCATTTTAACTGCACTTAATCCTGCACTTCTGATCACCAAATTGTTAAAAATTTCGTGGGTTCAATTTAAAATTATAAAACTAATATTCACTTTCACTTTTCTAGAACTCTTATTTACATCAAATTATACAGAACAGCTGATTCAAATCACAATAACATTTCTACATATAAGCTCTTCGCTGTACTAATTAACTTGCGATCATGGGCTGCTTCCTTTTAAAACCAGCATCGAAAATTCTCGTAAAATCAATCATCAATTCTACAGCTGCCGAGCCATTTCGAGAACAATTTTTTCCTAGAAGCGATCGGTGTCGTGCTGGAATGAAACAAGGGCCGGCTTACGGAAATTTCGTTACACCATACTTATCAGATACCCAAATGATAAGAGAAGAAACATAGAAATTAGAAAGGAATTCAAAATATTAAATTTCAAGAAAAAATTAAGGAACAAACAAGTAATTTTTAAACAGAATGTAGAAGAATCGCCTATCTGTTAAATTACACAATTATAAATTATTTAACAGGCAATAGCAAAATAGACATTGAAAAAAAGCATAAAATTCCCTTAGCCTCCCTGGATCTGCCACTGATCGAGAACGATTTTCAAGAACAAAAATTGGTAGTACAGCCAAAATCCACAAAATTATATCAAGAATCTGTATTCAGACGAAAACCTGACTATTAAACACCTGATTTTCAGAGATTTTCAAGAACTGCAAATACAGCCAAGAATTTTAAAGCTTCTAGGACATAACAGTCAAAATCTATCCCTAATTATCACTTAAATAATTGCTTATAGGTTATACTTGTCTGGATTTCAAAAGCGTATTCCTAGAAGTAAACTATTTAAACAATAAAAGTCTCTAAAAATCTTGTTTCTTTTATTATGTTATGAAAAGTTATGAAGTGATTTCATTACCGTTAATGGCAAAATTATAGAGAATTAGAAAAAGTTCAAAATGAGATTTTATTAATTTTACAAATACCAGAAATGTGGTAAAAAGATGTTTTAAAAATTTATAACTTTGTTGTAATAAAATCTGGTACGTCATTCTTCGACAAAATGATTGTTTGTCAAACAAATTTTAAAAGCTCAGCACGAACATATAATTTCTTCAACTAGAAAGTGGAATACAATATGAATTCCATGGGATATTATTGTTAATAGTTGCACGTTTTCCCTAGATTTAAAACATCACTTTTAACTGAACATTAATAATTTTTAATTTATATCACTACCTTATGTTAGTCTGAAGTTGGTAGACAATGTAACTCGTTCCTCGAACTTTCCTTGGACTTCCATCGTCTTGAAATGGTTGTTCTCACCATTTCAAGACAAAGAAGTTCAAGGAAACTTCGAGGGTCACTATCTTAGTCTGCCAGTGTTATTTCTTCATAATTCAAACCCTCGTAATAAAAAACAAATACTGTTAATTGAAAGTACTTTTCGAAGTTTACAGAATTTTTTCTTTCAAATGGTTTCTTTGGAGAGTTATACTTTTGAAAATTATTGTCCAATCGGATTATACTTTTCAAAAGAGTAAATTATCTATTATTTTTTGGGAAATTTAAATCCCATTATTTATATTTTCAGATTTTGGCTTCTGCCAGTTTTACTTTTCAAAAGTGTAGTTTGAACAACATACTATTTTTGAAAATATAAACAACTAGTCTATACTTTCGACTTGAAGAAATTATACTTTTGCGCATAGGGTGTAAGATGTATATCCTGAATTATTTACCTTATGAGATGGTATAATTATAATACCACAACTTAAGTTTTACTTCATACGCACTTTTGTCCGGACATACAGCATTTAGCATACTTGAAAAACTCTAACGAAAAGAACCTAATAAATATATCAGAGATCTGAGCAATAGTATTTCATATTACTGCAAAACCGCTAGAGAAAGAATCCAAGGGCAAAAGGGCAGGCCAAAATTCAATTGAATACGAAATACATCCATCAAACGACCTGACAAGGTGTACGCACGCGTCCCACAGATTACTGACAAACTGTGCAACAAACTTAACGTATATTTAGTCTATATTTCAAGAAAAAATACAATTTCTTGAGACTTAAATATGAAATATCAGGAAATATTTGTAAATACACATTTTCCAAAGAACTTACCACATGGAGAATGTTTCAGTATTTGCATTAACAAAATTTATGGCAACGAAGTAGAATTGAATTCCACAATGAAAAAACTTAATTTTTGTCACGATGTCTGATAAAAAATCATTACCCAACTATAAAAGACCTTCAATATAAATATTTGAGAAATCAAAACACCAATGTTCAAATATAACCTTCTAGTTACGTGTCAAGTAATTTAAAACCTCTAGAAATCTGAAAATTAAAAATTGGGGGGGTTGGAAAATTTTTTTGATTGGTGATGGGCCGATTAGGACTGCAAAATGTATATTTTTGTTCATGTATTTCAAGAATATATAAAATTATATAAATATAAAATTTATTCTATGAAACACATGATTAATTGGTTAAAATTGAATCTTGAAACCAAACATTCCAAAATTGAACATCCAGACCCCCCCGCTGGCTACAGGCTTGTCGCTATAATAAGCTGTAAATCTCTTGTTAACAACTTTCAAGAAACCTTACAGACACTTTTAAAAAAACAGTCTTCTGCTGTCATCCTCTAGTAGTCCTCTTGCACAATAGTTAGATATCGTGGACTTTGAAGTTTGTTAAACTCAATCGACGCATTCGTAATTTTGAAAATCCCTTTGATTGTTCTGGAAATATTTGCAGATTATAGCCTTTTTCTCATTCCAATACCCTTGTGGGAATGAGACACCATATTATTCTGTAAACATCATAGAAATATACCTATAGCTAAAAGCGACTACCGAGGGCTATTTGACGGTGGATCTTATTCACAGTATGTAATAACTTATTTAAAATTTTCGTAAATATCTTTAATTTATGAGAGTTTCTAAATTTGAAGCCTACAATTTTGGAGTGATTATAATCCCTAAAACTCTCCTTCCACGGACCGCCGATGACGATTACTCATTATTGTGTTTTCTTCTAAGAAATTTACACTCTGTGTATTTAGTAGTGATGGGCATAATCGAATAATATTAATAATCGATTATTACAACTCGATTTTAATAAGCGAATGATCGCTCGAATGAGCCATCACTCGGATGGTACGTTTATTATTCTAACGATTCTCGCTTGTTTTATTCTCAAATCCATAACCTTTGTTACGTGTCAGCGGCTGGCATGTGTGTGAACATTTAAATTTAGGTAAAATTGTACCATTAAATTTTTCCGAAATATTCATTTTATTTAACATTTATTTGTGAATGAACAGTTATTAATAATTCAAACACTATGATGTTACTTAATCTACATTAACAACCAATTCATCAAATTACTTCGCATAGCAATAACTGCGCCGTACCCTGAAAATACAATATTTACATATTTATTCTGTACATCATCATTTTCATCATTCATTCATCACTTGATGAATGTTTCGAGTTAAATAATCGACTATATTTTATTCGAATACTTTGATTCCATAATCGAATCACCGATTATATTTCATTCGGGTGATCCCATCACTAGTAGGTATTTAGTGGGTCGTTGGTTGATGACAGTGTTATTTGTTATAGAAGAAAACAATGTTAAGAGATCGTTAATGAGTGTAATTTAGGTATACTTTAAAATACTTTTGAGATATACAGGGTGTTCCAGTAAAATCTTTTTCACATCAGTTTTTCTCTTTTTTTTTTCAAACGGAACACAATGTATTAGATTAGATTAGCCCTTTAGTTTAGACTACTTAACTTCATACTGATATGTTTACACTGATTTTCAATAGTTTTACAAGAAATTGCCATTCAAAGTAAAAATGAATTGTCTTTCTAGTACTTATTTACTTGCAGAGAGTTGTGATTTTATTTAACTTTTAATTTTAAACATTTAATTCTGAATTAGATTTTTCATGTTTATTTAGTTTTTCTATATCAATGTTTACAGTTACCAGCATTTAAATTGGGCTCATTTAGACCTGTAATTTGCCGCGATTTTTATTACATAATACTTTGCTGTGGTTTTATATTCTAAAGGGTTATAAGCACGTCTGGGTGATTTATTTATTAGTTAATTGTTTTTTATTAAACGATAATTTTTTAATAATTTCAATTAAAATTATTTATTGACGGCACCTAAAGATACCTACCTAACAAAAGAGAAGGTCATGAATTATTATGTCTATTATGTCACATCTTCCATTTCGTAAGTCCGAATTCAGACTTAGTCTATAATTTATTGCTAATTAACTGCTATTTAATCACACAAAAAAAAATTTATTGCTCCAACCTTTTCCGAAAAACCTTGGATAATGCTTCATTAGCCTTACCCATAACTCCGGATCTAATAAACACATCGGGATGTTTCTTATGCCCGAATTAATTGCTAATTATTTGCTCTTCAGCTACGTAACAAATAAATTTATTGCTCCTACCCCTTCCGAAAAACCTTGGCTAATGTGGCATAAGACTTATGCTGCATTAGCCACACCCATAACTGCGGATCTAATAAAGATATCGGGATGTATCTTGTGCCAGAATTAATTGCTAATTAATTGCTCTTCAGCTACGTAACAAGTAAATTTATTGCTCTTATCCCTTCCGAAAATCATTGGCTAATGTGGCATACGTTGTTGAATATTTGGCCTCCAAGAATTGTTCTTGCAGACGAAAAAGAAAAATGCTTCTGTGAAGAGCACGATTTCAGTGTCAACTGTTTGAAAGACTACATCATAGATTACGAGATTCTTCTCAAAGGTCTTCGAACTCTAGAACCCCTAGCAGTCGGTGTGAAAGTTATTAAGAGACAATGTAACGTCAGTGATTCTAAAGAGTATGAAAGCTTATACCTTCTACTGATAGTTCTTGATGAAGTCATCACGGTGAAAGAAATAACAGATCTGGAGCTGTGGAAGGTCCAAGAACAAGAGCGGTTTAAAGAGGAATCAGAAAAAATTAAACAAAGTCCAAGAATAAGAGCGGTTTAAAGAGGAATCAGAAAAAATTAAACAAATGGAGATTGAAAAGTTGCAGGACGACTGAAAAAAAAAGAAGATGAAGTTAGAAGAAAAAATACAGCAAACTATAGCAAAATGTGAAGGTTTACAAGACGAGCTAAGAACTAGATTGAACACCTTGAAAACTGAATAAATAAATAAATAAATCGAAATGCTAATGGATTCATTTTGTATGCTGATATGTTCAGAATTAATTGGAAAACATATTTTGTTGAAAATACGAAGGACATTATTGAAGCTCTTAGTAAATCTGAAAGGGATAACGAAATACCGAAGAAAATTGTTAATAAACAAAGAGAAAAGCGGTTTTAAATAAGACTTATGATACATTAGCCACACCCATAACTCCGGATCTAAGAAAGATATCGGGATGTTTCTTGTGCCATAATTAATTGCTAATTAATTGCCTTGTAACTACGCAAAGAGTAAATTTATTGCTCAAACCTCTACCAGAAAACCTTGGCTAATGTGGCATAAGACTTATGTTACATTAGCCATACCCATAACTCCGGATCTAATAAAGATAAAAGGATGTTTCTTGTGCCAGAATTAATTGCTAATTAATTGCTCTTCAACTACGCAAAAAGTAAATTTATTGCTTCAACCCCTACCGGAAAACCTTGGTTAATGTGGCCTAAGACCTATGCTACAATAGCCATATCCATAACTCCGGATCTAATAAAGATATCGGGATGTTTCTTGTGCCAGAATTAATGGCTAATTAATTGCTCTTCAGCTATGTAATAAGAAATTTATTGCTTGAACTTCTTTCGAAAAACCTTTGCTAGGGTAGCATACGACTAATGCTACATTAGCCAGACCCAATATATCCTGATCTAATAAAGATAACGGGAGATTTATTGTGCCAGAATTAATTGCTAACTGATTGCTCTTCGACTAAGCGAAACTAAATTTATTGCTCTAATCCCTACCGGAAAACCATTGGTAATGTGGCGTAAGACTATGTCAGCCATGCCTATATCTTCGGATCTAATAAACATAAAGTGGTGTTTGTGGTACTATAATTAATTGTGGATATTGATATTTAAACACTGGGCACTACAGGGCTGTTCTATGTGTGCTTGCACTTCAACCTTAAATGAAGCTCATCCAATACACATTTGTACTACTATACTGCCAGAGGTCTGAAAATGGCCGTTTTATTAAATATTTGGAACAATACAATATCACAACGTTAAATATGCACAACGTTAATAAAATTATTTTAATTGTAGTTCCATTTCATGGTATATGGGTTATGCTTCCATTACTGGGATTTCACGCGACCAGAGCTTAGAGGCTTATTTCTAGTATAAAACTGCACATCCTGCCGTCATGCTTGATTGTAGTCGCCGTAAGTGAATGAGCCTTTTTCTAGAGAGTATTGTTGCAAATGTTTCAGGAGAGCAGCACTTGGGGTAGGTACAAACAAAATACCTTCTCCATTAAGTAGTTATTTAAATGATATAACTGAATTATTAAAATGATTAAACAAATAAAATAATATATTTTTGAGTAACTACTTCACGGACAAAACACTGCAGTTGCAGAATTGTCCTTCGAGCAAAATGAGTTTTTTTATATCATTTGTAAAAGAACAAATTCTGGGGATTAGGGTTTATAAATAAATGCATCAAGTGTTTTGTTTATCAAAAGATAAAATAAATAAAATACATATGTTTGCATTTCTACATTTATTAGTCAGATAGATCGTTATTTTTAATTATTAGGAAAATAAATATAACTATTTATTCTTACTAACCTGTACCTAACATTTTTTACTTGAATTTTAAATTACAACAAACAAACCAACATTTTCTGGTTGCTATATTATTATTTTTGGCATTTGATAATCTTGATTTGGTTCCTGGAATGTTGTCTTCTGCGAATCATTTATTGGTTTAGTTTTACTTGTATTTGAATGGGACTTAATGTTTGTTTGTACCTACTGGTCTACTAGTACTGCTAGTGAAAAATTTTCTTACTTGACGGAAATGGCTCATTCAATACTTATAAAATGGAAATAATAAACTGATTTCTGCATAAAATGTAACGAGTCCGAAACTCGACTTTCAAAGTAACTAATTTGTTTATATAAGTATTATCTTAGTAAGTAAGCCATTTTCTCAACTCATTAGGGAGCATCGTGTTGTGAATTCCTTTTAGATTTTCATTCCATACATAATTATTATATGTAAATGACAGCATAACAGTTAAAAAGGGGAAATAATTGTATGCCGTTTTCTAGTAAAAAATCCCAGCTTCGTCATTATCACCTGTATATATATTATATTAAGGGCTTTCCCATTATTAATCATCCTGATATTTATTTTGCTACTGCTTAGAATTTATCTCAAAAAATATTGCTTTATTAACAACCTTAGACATAATGGCTACCATAAAATACATCTATAATAAAGTAATGATGCCAATTTAAGTTTTCTAAATACCTGTTACAATTATTTTATATTCCACTGTAGCATCCATTGCACATCGCTTTCAACAATCAGAAGGCTTTTTACCACAGCTCGTGCAATCCTCTGACAAATTTGACATCGACTTTTGGTTGTTCTGAAAGAATGCTCAACAAATCGCACCCTTAGTAATAAAGGGGCACAACTCAAAAAATAGCCATTTTAATTTTTAGTCATAAAAAGGCCTAATATACTCCTCTATCCGTTTGTAACCGACTTAAGCCTAAAAGTCATTGCTTTCATATGTAGAAACCAATATGTGCCTTTTCTGGGCGCCAGGTAGATTCTCTGCCTCTTTACCCCAGCTAACCGCCTAAGATAACCTACCAATCCTCCGCGGCTACAAGAAGATAAGGGCTCCATGGCTAATAAAACCTCAGTATATTGTCAGTTACGTCACAACAAACATACTTCAATAAAACTCTTCATAAAACAGTAAATAATTTAATGAACATTTAAATTATTTCGATACAATCCTGCAACAATATCAAACACAAGTCGACCTGTAGCCAACGTCATGTACCTACATACACAAATCTATAGTTCAACCAAGAATCAATATTACATACCTGATACACTAAGTCCAAATTATTCCCAAAATCACAAATGTAATAATCAATTACCAAAATCAACAAATGTAATAATCACTTAATGATCAAGTCAACCTAGATAAAATAAACAGATGTTACCAAAAGCATTACTCAAAATATTCAAATGTTGTTGTGATCCATAAACATGCACAATATGTCTTAAATCAGAAATGAGTTACTTAAATGCACAATATTCAAAACAATATCAAAGTCAATAATGACATCTAAACTGTAAATAATTCAAAAATGATATCAAACTCAATAACTGTACTGTTATTCTGAAACCTGAAGCCAAAAACTCAGTTACTGACAAAAGTGTTTAATTACATTTAAACTTCAAGAAAAATCAATAATGATTTCATAAATCTAGAAACAAATACTATCTTTAAAACATCCAAAATAATTCAATTACCAAGTCGACGTTTCGAGCTCTCACGACGCTTTCACAAAATACCAAACATTATCAATATCCAATAAAACAGTAATCATGAAATAATATTCAAAATTTAACACTGCAGGAAATGCATAAAAATCAAATTTATATGATCAAATTAACAGTCAAAATTTGACCAAATAATCAGGTTCTTTATTAAATCCAATAAGTTCAAAATGTTATCCAATTAAATCAATTATCTTAAATGTGAAAAGCAAATTATGAGCAAACAAATACACTGAATCAAATTACAAATATACCTTGTTCAAATGCGATGACACAACACTCAGCTGTCCTCTGTAGAATCGAAGCAAACATACGCCGTCGTTGCTATACGGCAACCAACGATTCCGGTTCCCAATAAACCAAAATGGAACTCGTTCGATTACAAGACTTGCCAAAACTTCGGCAAACTAAGTGAAGTTGATAGCCCCATACACTGAAGAAAACAAGGTCTTGGATGGGCTAAAGTTCTTATGTACGATGTTCAGATGGTGGTTGACCAGTTAGTCGTCCAGGAAGGCCAACGAGAGTACATGCAAATATTCAGCAATCAAATCCTCACAAACGAGAACGTGTTTCCGTTAAAATCCAAAAATATCACCAAACTGCTAATGGAAACATCAATTAAACGTTGCTGAAACCGCTGATCATCGAGAGAATCAGTGATGAACTTGTCTTAAATCCTCATACGAGTATGATTTCCGTTAAAATCCAAAAATATCACAAATCCAATAACGGAACCAACGATAAAAGTGTATCCAACTAAATTCCAATCAATGGATGGCACAAAATTGCCAGTATAAATTCAGATAACACTTGTAGACATCTATCACCACATTTCACCCTCATAACCTCTCTTCCCAGGTACTACAAAAATGCAACCTTTCACGAGGACGGTCGACGGCCAACTCCTTCCGACAACTGACATCTCAAAAATCCTACCAACCTATCCAAATCTACTAACATCGTCTTAAATTCCCTACAATTCCCTACATTCAACGCTCTTCTTCTACGACATTCCACAACATCTATGCTCGAAATGTCCTGTGCTCGACTCTACTTTTCTACATCTTCTTACCATAAATGTCTTTAACCTGTCTAAAACGTGTGATTCCACCCTTAGCAATTCGCCTTGAACGTCAAGAAAATCTAACCAATAACCTTAACCTAGAATAAGTCAACATCAAAACAAATCAATACCAAATACAAAGCGAGAATATTTCCAATACGAAAAACCCAATAAGCCTATCGCAATAACAAAAATGCTACAGAATAATAAAAAAGGTACGTGTTTACGTTTGAAGATAATTTTATCCTATCCGTTGGTGTTAATATTCGGAGTCAATACTCGTGTTTTAGTTACAAGAAAACAGTTATATTGTAGATATTTAGGCTATTTAAAATACGTTTTGCATAATTCAAACCTGAGATATTTGTTCGGTTACTTGTTCTTTTACGGGTTTATCGAATACACTGCTGGTTATACTCTGCGGCAAAAATGTAACGTAACAAGATTTACCTGTCAATTTAAATGAGAAAGTATCATTGTGTAATGTTGAGGCTTTCGATGTTACCTGGTTCTGTCTATTAAGGTTATACATACAAAATAAAAAATGAAGAATGAAAACTACCTGAGTTCAAAAATACTAAAAAGTTGAAAATAAAACATTTTTAAAAAAGTATAACCGACTTCTACCTATAACTAAAAAGCTAAAAATAATTATAACAAAATACAACTCTAGCAAATAAATAACACATTCAATGTTGTTAGGTATCTACCCAGGAAGTAAAAAATGTAAACATTAAAAGGTGCTCATTCTGTACAAATTTATTACCTACCAATCTAATATATTTTTGAAGTCTGTGCCAAGCAAAAATCAAGTTTGATGAATTAGTAGATAAGTACGCAATGAAGGATTTTAGATTTGCTTGGCACCGGCTTCAAAAGATACTAGATTGGTAGGTAATTAATTTGAGCATAAGAATGAGCATCTTTTAAAGTTTACAGTTTTTACTACCTGGGTAGGTACCTAACAACATTGAATATGTTATTTATTTGCTAGAGTTGTATTTTGTTATAATTATTTTTAGCTTTTTAGTTATAGGTAGAAGTAGGTTATATATTTTTTTAAAAATGTTTTATTTTAGTTAGTGCTTTTTTATATTTAAAAGTAATGCTATTATGTGGGGATATCTATGTTTATGCCCTTTTATTACAGAAATTATAGGTATATTCATATAATCATTTTGAAATATGCCTTTTTTGCTGAGTTTATGTAGACATTGTCAATTTTTAAAAGTAGGTACATTAGGTCTTTAGTGCTTTTAACATTTAAATTATGAAAATTAATACCTCTAAGTCTTAAGAGTTAGGTCCATCTAATACAAAAATTAAGTTGTAATATTTTTCTTTCACTTAGAAAACCGTCGTGATGTCTGAAAGGTCTCGCAATATGGTATTAACGGTAAGATCTACCTGGCAAAAGGCAGAGTGTAAAATAAAAAAAAAACCAAGTTTTCTTTCGAGTCAAGCCCTTAGAGATAAAAATAATGAAGATTTGGAGCTGGTAAGTTATACTACATTAGAAAATCGATATTCTATAATTTGAAAATATTTTTTTGGAACAAAAATAATTGTGTTGTCGAGGTAGATAGAGAACATTTCAGTTTGCAGGGCGTCGATCCAAATTTAAATAAATATTTGGATGTAGTAAGTTCATACCATTATAATAAAAGTCTCCAAAATCTTGACATTTCCTGTTTCAGAGCTGTATTAATTCTGTCGTTGAAGTAGCTCTAAGGCGCTCTAAAGAAAAAAAACCGATAATCTAACTTTGGAGATGGACAATGAGAATAATATTACTCAAGGTTTGAATGTCAGGGCAAGTTCAAACCATTTTATAAAAAATATTGAAATTTGTCACCGCTCTATTTTGGTTTGTGGCTATTGAAACATTTACACTTGAGATAGATAAATAGTGTCCTACCAAAGTACAAATAAAACGAAAATGCCGCATAGCTGATGTAACGAACAAATACCGCATTTCACCAATTCACTCAAATGAAAGTGATCTTGATCATACGGATTCTGATCCCACTTATTCACAGGAAAATTATAAAACTAGGTACAATTTTTTGAAAGATATACCATCATTACTGGTGCGTTCCCGCAATTTGTTTAGTGTATTGTTTTCAATTTGATTGAATTACTTCATTGATTTTTAAACTTCTGCACCTTTTCTAAAACATTCCGTCGCGCTAATGCGAATTGTAAGTGTTTTTTGCGTGTAAAATATAGACAGTATTGACATTCGTCTTTTGGTTCCCTAGCTGTTTAGACGCTTGGGAGGTTCGTGTATTGTTCTCCGAACTTTTCGGTCGCTTTGATTCCGTCTGAAGAGCTTCGCTTATTGTTGTTTTTTGCTTTACGATTTCGCAAGTTAGTAGCTCCGTTCGAAACGACCGCTAAACCGCTTTCATTTTGTTTCTTTTGTGTTTACAAAAGCGCATCATTTGTTGTTAAACCCGCATTTTTGTTTGTTCAATCAATGAACATTACGTCGCTATTTTTTGTTTAACGTGTTGTCCAGACGAAGCTCTAAGAAACTGTTCCTGCTGTTACGGGGCTAGCCTGTAAAGAAAGAAGACCCAAGAAAACACCAGAGCTTCGACATAAAAGGTTAGTGATAACTTTTATTTGGTGGTTCGTTTATGTGACGGCACGTGTTTATTGATTGTTCCGCTAAAGGTCCTTCCTCAATTATATACTTGCATTGAACCAGCATTGAACTAAAACCGCAACATCTAATTCATACATTTTTTTTGGATATTCTCTATGGAATGTGCCATCGAAGACATTCCATAATTTGGTCCAACTTCGAGCCGGATGCAATTTGAGTTAATTTCGTGCAAAGATTATCGAATAAATTACATAATTTGGTCCAACTCCGGGCCGGATACATTTGAGTTAATTTCGTGCAAAGTTTAACGATCAAAAAAACCATTGATTTTTCGTTACAATTATTGTTGAAAACCGCTTTGAATTTTCGTTTCTTTATTTGTTAGAAGAGAAAGCAAGTTCGGGATATTCACTCATTCCGTTGGAAATAAAACGCAATTTTTTTGCTGCCTGAAAAACCTTACAAGAGCTTGTTTTATTTGTTTAGTTATTTTGCTAAATTTTTTTGAATTTATTTGACATTTGGTCAGATATTTACGACTTCAACAGTAAAAAATTGTACATTTTTGGAATAGTATTTTGTTTTCGTTCTATCGTGTTAGATTTGTTCAGTGGCGTTACAGTGATTTTAGTTTATTGTTAAGATGTCAAAAACCGCTGAAAATTCACGTAAATTTAAAAATCATCGACAATCGGAGTTTAAAAGATTAGAAGATATTTATTTTGCTGCCGAGAAAGCCTTAAGAGGTGACGACGTTGAATTGTTTTTTAGCATGATTGATATGGTTGATTCAATTCATTCAATGTTTTTTAAACATCACAATTCGATTGTTGGATTAATTTCAGATGCAAACCTTGATTTTGACTTTGAGGATGACATTCGCAATAAATTTGAAAAATTGTTTTATTCAATTAGGTCTATTTTTGCTAAACTGAAAATATAGCTCGGGAACAGGAAAGTGTTGCTTTGCCGCGAATTGATTTGCCTTCATTTAGTGGAGACATATTGGAATTTGGTACTTTTATTGATTTGTTTGATTCATTAATTCACAATAATGAAAAACTCAGTGCTATGCAGAAGTTCAAATATTTGCAGTTAGGTTTAAAAGGGCCTGCTTTTGAGGTTATTAGGAATTTCAAACTAACACAAAACAATTACGTGAGTGCTTATGAAACACTTTTGAAAAAAATCAAGCGAACTCGTTTAATTGCGGAGTCTCATTGGTCAGCTTTAGAACAATTCCCCCAACTAACTTCAGATAGCCCTTCAGAGGTTCGGAAGTTATTGGATGACTTCAGTGATAATTTGGAAGCACTGAAGAATTTGGGTTTACCAGTAAATCAGTGGGATTTTTGTCTCGTTCAGATGATGTTGAAACGAGTTCCAAAGAATTTAGCCGCTAAGTTTGAACTTTACCATGGTACTGTGACCGCTCAAGATGACTTTCCGATCCGTTCGGAAGTTGTTGATTTTTTGTCGAAGCATTGCGATGCCTTTGAACATGTTGAATTATCCCGCAAGGCAAAGCGAAGTGTTGACAAAAAGTTACCATTGAATTCAAAGCAACATTCTTCCCGGTTCACTACATCTTTGATTGTCACTAAGAATAGAAATTGGTTAGTTTGTAAATCCGATCATGCGATTTACAAATGTTCTGAATTCTTGAATAAATCAGTATCCGCGCGGTTTAAGTTTGTTAAAGATTTTAGACTTTGTTTTAATTGCTTAGGCGATTCTCATCGGTTGAATCGCTGTAAATCTTTATCCACTTGCCGCAACTGCAAACAACGCCATCACACATTGCTTCATTTTGTAAATCGTGGTGATTCAGGCATTCGGTCTGAATCTAGTGCTCCCCCCGCAAACTTGGCTTCCACATCTGGTGGATCCAGTACCATTAATACTGTTGAAAGTCCCGAAACTTCTCTACCGCAGACTTCTTGTCATAGTTCACTTTTGTCATACAATTCAAATGTGTTGTTATCTACCGCTTTAGTTGAGGTATTAGATAAGCACGGTTCTTATCAAACTTTGCGATGTCTGCTAGATTCTGGTAGCATGACATCATTTATTGCGAGCAAGGCTGTGAAACGCCTTGGCTTCCTACCTATGCCCGCTTCGATTCAACTCAACGGGCTAGGTTCTGTGCAGAGTCCCTCTGCTGAGGGCTCTCTTACCCTTTCTCTTCGCTCTATAGTAAAGCGTGAGTGCAATTTTGTTGTTGATACTATTGTTTTACCCCGCATTTGCAATGATATGCCTGTTGCGCCCATTAACATGGCTAATATGGCATATCTAACCAATTTGAAACTTACTGATCCTGGTTTCAATAGCCCAGGCGCTATTGACCTTTTGTTAGGTGCCGATATATTCTCTCAAATTTTGTTGGATGGACGCCTTCTGGGAAAGGAAGGTGTTCCTGATGCTATTAACACTGTGTTTGGTTACATCCTTATGGCTAGAGTGTCTTCGAGTTCTGTTAACTCTCACTCTCAGTCGGCCATAAACCCAACTTCGCTTTTTTGTCAAATTGAAGATGTAGTATCATTAGATGATTCACTCCAAAGGTTCTGGACAATGGAAGATGTTTCTACCGCACTGGTTCAGTCCCCTGATGATCTTATCTGCGAAAAAATATTTTCCGAGGGATGCAGGAGATTGGATTCAGGTAGATTCGTTGTGCCTCTTCCTTTTCGAAATACACTTTCTGCTTTTGATGGATGTATAATCTCGCCGTACAACGTTTCTACTCTTTAGAAAGACGTCTTCTACAGCAACCAGATCTCTACAAACAATATTGTGATTTTCTCAAAGAGTATTTGGAGCTGGATCATATGGAGTTGGTTCCTGATCCATCTACTGCTTCTGATTGTTACTACATACCGCATCATTGTGTTTTGAAACCTGATAGTAGCACAACCAAACTTCGTGTAGTGTTTAATGCATCCGCTAAGATACCTCATCGGTTATCTTTGAATGATTGTTTATTTATCGGTCCCAAATTGCAGCAAGACATTATCGCTATTTTGTTGACCTTACAGAATTTAGTTTTGCCTCACCTGCTTGCTATAGAAAAAAGAAAGAAAGTTGCCCCTTTGAAAACTTTGTCACTTCCCAGATTGGAACTGTTTGCTTCAGTTCTTACCGCTAAGTTGGCTCATTATGTTTATGAGCAATTCAATAGTCGTTTGTTGTTCAAGGTGATTCGTTGCTGGTCAGATTCCACGGTAGTCCTTTCATGGCTTAGTTCTTCCCCGCACCGTTGGAAGACATTTGTCAGTAATCGAGTTGCTTACATTCAGGAAAAATTTCCTTCTTCGCATTGGTTTTACATTCAATCTTGTGATAACCCCGCTGATTTGGGTTCCCGCGGCACTTTGCCATCAGAGTTATTAGGCAATACACTTTGGTGGAAAGGCCCACAATTGTTGATTACCGCTTGTTTGCCACATGCTTGCTCAGACTCAAGCATGTCACCGCTAGTTATGACTAAAGCCCGTATAGTGGCGCTTCAAGTCACCGCTTCACCAAATTTATTTGGTACTTTGTTAGAAGAACATTCTTCTATTAATCGCATTACCCGCATTATAGCTCATATTTGTCGCTTTGTTGATAACGCTCGCAATCCAGACCGTAGGGGCTCTGGATCATTTTTGGCTGCTGAGTTATATCAGGCTCAGCTTCGCATTGTTCGCTATGTTCAAGATCAATATTTTTCTAAAGAGATTTCCCTTCTTCGAGAACGAAAACTATTGCCCAAATCGCTTCGTAAACTTTCGCCGTTTCTTGATGAACAGGGAACTCTTAGAGTTGGTAGTAGATTGGCTAATGCTCCCTTGCCGTTTGACACCAAATTTCCTGCAGTGCTACCAAGTAAAAGTCGTTTGACTAATCTAATTGTCGAAGATTGTCATGTCACCCATCTTCACGCAGGAATCCAAACCGTTCAATTTCTTTTGCAGCAACGATTTTGGATTCTATCCGCAAAGAAAATAATTCGTAGTGTCATTTCTAAATGTGTTTCTTGTTGGAAGCTTAATCCTTCTGCTTACCAACCCTTCATGGGAAATTTGCCCATTTCCCGCGTTTCACAATTGAAACCCTTTTCTCATGTTGGAGTAGATTTTGCTGGTCCCTTCACTATAACCATGGCTAAAACTAGAGGGTCGAAAACTTTAAAGGCTTATCTGTGCCTGTATAAGTGCTTTGCAACGAAAGCTGTTCATCTAGAACTCGTATCAGATTTGTCTGCTGATTCATTCTTGGCAGCTTTGCGACGATTCATTGCACGTCGTGGTCGATGTAGCCATATATATAGTGATTGTGGTACTAATTTTGTGTGTGCTTACAAGCAGATCTTGAAAGCTTTTAGAGCTACTGCTGCACGAGAAACCATTTCTTGGCATTTCAATCCCCCTTCGGCTCCTCACTTTGGAGGACTATGGGAGAGCGGAATTAAATCCGTTAAAGCTCACTTAAGACGTGTCGTTGGAGGTCAAATCCTAACCTACGAAGAACTTTCTACTGTATTTGCACAGGTCGAAGCAGTTTTAAACTCGCGACCTATAACCCCGTGTAGCAACGATCCATCGGATCTTACCGTCTTGAGTCCTGGAATGTTTCTTACCATGGAACCTTTAACAGCACCTCCTGAATCTGATTTCTTATCTGTCCCGTCTAATCGTCTCAACAGATGGCAGTTACTGAGTCGTTTGCATCAGGCATTCTGGAAACGTTGGTCGCAAGAATATTTACATACTCTTCATCAACGTAAATGGAGTAAATGGACTGATCCCTCGGAGGTTGTTAAGCCAGGTACTCTTGTTATTTTGAAACAAAACACTTCACCTCCTTTGAATTGGCCATTAGGGCGCATTATTGACGTACATCCTGGAGGTGATGGTGTTGTACGCGTTGCTACAGTTAGAACTGCAAGTGGTACTTTGAAGCGACCTCTTGTAAAGCTTTGTCCACTGCCAGTGGACCCTTAGTTTTGAAATAAGTGATTCAAGGCTGGTGGAATGGTGCATTCCCGCAATTTGTTTAGTGTATTGTTTTCAATTTGATTGAATTACTTCATTGATTTTTAAACTTCTGCACCTTTTCTAAAACATTCCGTCGCGCTAATGCGAATTGTAAGTGTTTTTTGCGTGTAAAATATAGACAGTATTGACATTCGTCTTTTGGTTCCCTAGCTGTTTAGACGTTTGGGAGGTTCGTGTATTGTTCTCCGAACTTTTCGGTCGCTTTGATTCCGTCTGAAGAGACGGTACTTATTGTTGTTTTTTGCGTTACGATTTCGCAAGTTAGTAGCTCCGTTCGAAACGACCGCTAAACCGCTTTCATTTTGTTTCTTTTGTGTTTACAAAAGCGCATCATTTGTTGTTAAACCCGCATTTTTGTTTGCTCAATCAATGAACATTACGTCGCTATTTTTTGAGTAACGTGTTGTCCAGACGAAGCTCTAAGAAACTGTTCCTGCTGTTACGGGGTTAGCCTCTAAAGAAAGAAGACCCAAGAAAACACCAGAGCTTCGACATAAAAGGTTAGTGATAACTTTTATTTGGTGGTTCGTTTATGTGACGGCACGTGTTTATTGATTGTTCCGCTAAAGGTCCTTCGTCAATTATATACTTGCATTGAACCAGCATTGAACTAAAACCGCAACATCTAATTCATACATTTTTTTTGGATATTCTCTATGGAATGTGCCATCGAAGACATTCCAATTACCATCAACAAGCTTCGCGATTCCTGAAAGTAGATCGTCTTTGAGTTCTTTGAGTCCTCTACAGCTGTAGAAAATGTTAAGGAGAATGTTCAAAAAGGGTGAAAACGTTATTCATCTGATAGGTACACTGAAGTAATTGTCAGAACGCAAAAACGAAAAATCGAGA
The DNA here is from genome assembly GCA_034190945.1 of Octodonta nipae. Taxonomy (NCBI): domain Eukaryota; kingdom Metazoa; phylum Arthropoda; class Insecta; order Coleoptera; family Chrysomelidae; genus Octodonta; species Octodonta nipae. The sequence goes on along the minus strand of CM067218.1, from coordinate 55,596,331 downwards.
AGATTCAACTGGGACTTGCTTACCCAAGAAAATTGGAGCTTGGGGAAAATAAGAAGAAAGGCATAAAAGAACTGATCTCAAAAAACTTTATACCAAGTTTTTATTCACATTTTTTTAACTCTATAGTGTAAAATTTGATTTAATCAACATAAGGCGTTACCTAATTTTTTTAAATATTATTTTTATATTAATAAAATGGTTGAAATGAAATACTGCCATTGTTTTCTTATATTGTTGCTTAACTCAATATTACTATAATATTATAGTTTAAAGTGTACGCCACATCATTTTGCTGTTTAAATCTACAGAGATGCAATCTTAAATATGTCATAACAATATCATAAACTTTTCATAATAAAATCATTTCCAAATAAACATCGCATTAAAAATTTGAAATTAAGCCAAAACAGAGACATTTCCAAAAAAAATTGTTTTTTGTTTTGAAAAAATTAGAACTAAAAAAAAATTCAATATGACAGGTTAGTTTTTTTGCATTGTTTATTATTTTATTTACGTAATTATGCATTGTATACTAGTATGTAATAAATTTAAATACAATAATTGTATTGCCAAGGAAGTGAAACTTGAAGAGTGATAAAATAATTGGCAAGATAGTTTTTCAAATTTGGCGCTAATGAAAGTGATCTAACTGTAACGTTTTTAACTTCTATATGGTGATTGTGGTAATTCGTATTCTGTGTGTTTTGCGGCATATATTCAATACCTTCAGATTGCCGTATAAAATTGTGCAAAACACATACTGCTTTTGCGATATTAATAACTTTCTCCATAATACAACATAATATGACTCTACTCAAGACGGGGAACTTTTTAGTCATTATGCCGAAAGAAAATTCAATTGTTTTCCTACCTCGACTCAATCTGTAGTTAAATATTCTTCTTACATTGTTTAATGTTCTTTGTGGAAATGGTCTCATTAAATATTTTATTAAGGGGAGTGCTTCGTCACCAACAAAATAATAAGGGAAAAGGCTTTTCATTTCGTCATATGGTAACACTAATGGTTGAGGTAAGTTATGTCCGTTGTTTTCAATCCAACGCTTGATATTGGATTCCCGGAAAATTCCGCCATCACTATTTCTTCCGGCATACCCTATCTCGATGAAAATATATGATCCATCAACATCACTACAAGCCAACAATCTTGTGTTAGCAAGCTTCTCTATGCGAATATGCTTGCCGTCCAAACTTCCCAAACAATGGGGCAAATTCCAAAGAAGACTGTAACGATTGGCAATTTTTTTCCATTGTTCCAAGTCTGGAATCGGCATATATGTCGTATTTAAGGCATTCCAAATAATAATAGTAGTTTCTCCTACGATTCTTGATATTGTACAATTTCCTCTTGCGAAGTACAGTGCAAAGCAATTATGTTTATCTAACTCGCATTCGTACTTAAGTATTTTTATTTTTTTAGGTCCAGAATCTAAAGAAAGAAAGAAAATGAAGTGTATTCGTTCGAAATTTGATATCAGCAAAAAGTGGCTCTTCAACGAAACAAAAGAAACCATGTTATTTACATGACGTAATGCAATTTGTACTCCCATATATTAAACTAAAAAATCTTTAATATCTGGAAATTTAATTCAGCAACCTATCACTGCAGAATACGAACATACCGATGAACAAGAATGTTTGATATCATAATCAGACCAAATAATACAGTCATTAGAATCTGCATGCAAATCACAATCAATCCTCCAGTCGATGGTAGCGGGTCCATTGGATTCATCATCAGGATCGCGACCGGCGTCATCTTTACACCTACATTCACCTCGACCTCGACAAAAGAAAACAAATAAATGGTTACCTGATGTTGAAAATCAAATTCTGGAATATCTGAACAGTAAAAAAAACAACACATATGAAGATAATCCTAGGAAAATGTTTGCTGAGCCTTGTCCTTGATTTAGAAGCGATGACAGATGTTCAAATGAGACGCTTTAGGAGTCCCGTTTTGAATGTTATTGATGAAATTTTTACTGATGCTCCTTCTGATCCTGGAAATTCTAAGGCCATAAACAATGATATATTCACCGACGTAAATTGCAGTTTCACTATTTATTGTGAAACAGTTGCGGGAACATCGGAATAAATAAATTGTACATTTAAAAAATCCTTACAAACTATAGTGTTATTAAAATCCTTTCTCCTGCACTGACACATTCTCACATTTTGCTTACATAAAAAAGGTGTAAGTAATTGCTCTATAGTCTAATAAGTTGCTTTAGTCATTCTCTAGAATTCCAAAAATTTATTGTCATCATTATTTTGCAACTCTTTTGCTGCTACAAATGCTCGGCAGTTAAACATTTTTTCAATATACGGATGTATCCAAAATTTACTACTGTTCTTTTATTTGGAGGTTCTTCTGTGGCAAAGATAGCGCAATAAAAATTGCCCTTCAGAGTCTGACATTTTGTCAGCGACTTAAGTCGACACGTAATCGACTCGTGTACCAGTGTAGTCAATAAATCGTAGATCGTAGGATACCTGTAACGGTCGTAGTCTTGTACGACGAGTCGACACGTGGACGAACGAGTTTAACAAAAAAGTATCCTCTACTCGTAACCCATTAAGCTTGTTGACAGTTCGATTATTGCATTTAGAGCATGAATCTTCTTCTAGAAAACAGGGTAATTTCCTAAACAATTGTTGCGCCAACCATGCAACTTCTACAGAACAATGCATTACAGATATATTTGGATAAAAGTAAATAGGCTTAGCCTATTTTCTCCCAGAACATGGTATAAAGTTGAACACTTTCTATGGTTGTAGTATTAGGCTAGCCGCAAAATAAGGTTTCGTGACGTGAGGAAGGTGCGTCACGGCGAAAATTTGTAAACCACGTAAATATACTCAATGATGTTTAAATTTATTATTGTTTTGGTAAAATATAGATGATATAGTAAGGAATATATGATTAGAATTTGAATAAGAAATACCAAGGAATTTAATTTTTTTTATTAGGTTTGTTAACAATGTGTTTGTCCAGCGCGGTTATCTATACTCTCCCCAACATGTCTTGGCATTGATTCTATAAGGTGGTCTATTTCTTCTTGTGGTATACTAATTCAAACTACCTGTATTTCATGTCTTAGAACCTCCAAAGTCCGTGGGGCCTGGAATAAATTTCCGAGGCTTCTACCCATCATATCCCAAACATGTTCTATGGGCGAAAGATCGGGGTACCTGGGCGGCCATGGCAACAGATCCACATGGGTTTAAACTAACTCTGGCAACATGAGGTCGAGCCAGTGACTACTAATATAAATGGACCCGGCACTTTCATATACGAACAAACGAAAAACGGGTTGAAACATGAGACAAAAATAGAAAGAGACACAGATATATTTGTTTACAAATATTCCGGCCCTAACAGTAGCGTTCAATCAGCATTAAAGTAATTGTTATTCAGATTCCATATAATACAACTACGTACCTATTCCACAAATATAAATATATTAAAATCCATTAAAATATGTACACAATAACAAAAACAATTATTGGCTTAATTACTAATATGCAACAGTAATTATCAAAACATTTATTTATTCACTGACACTTACTGGTGAGAAGATAATTCGGCAAAAGAATATGCCGGTTTCCTGCATATATAGCACTGAAATAGCCATTGTCTTATTGTTTTTTTACGTGTACACAAGACAATAACTGATTTCAACACCAAAAACACGCTAAATAATAGGAAAATTGAAATTTACCTCAAATCCAAAAATAAACAAAGCTAACTTGTCGCTGTTGTCTGATCCCCACACGAATCGTAACGATTCCGTAAAGCGTCAGTGTGGAATGCCTAGATTTAAGTATTATTTGTTACAATTGAAAGAAGTTTGGCATCGGAAAGCATCGGTAAGCATTTGTTTACTATTTTCCGGAAAGTACTTTCAACCTATTTTTAATGTAAACAGACAGGTCCATTTATATCAGTAGTAATTGGGATATGTTCCGTAATTTGCCTTTGTTAGTGTAGATAACGATTTAGGGTTGGTAGTTCTGCTTCTTTAACTAACGGACGATGGTTCCAGCACCAGCACTCAAAACAGTGTTAAACCTCCGATTAGAATCAGCTGTTTGATTGCATATTATCGGGTTATTACTGATTGAATAGGATTCTCCGGACTGATTAAATATATGTATAAGAAATATTAAAATGAGTTAAACAAGACAAGGGACTAAAAATACGAGCACATGGCGTGTATTCATCGAGTATAGGTAATTAGTTAATGCGTATATTACATTATCAAATTTTTGTCCTACTAATCATCGATTAAATTGTTTGTACAACTACAGGGTGTAAATAGTTTGAGTGCATATATTTTAGGTGGAGGTAGTATACACCAAATTAAACAAAAAACTCTTATACCACTATGGTCAGTAGGCCTTAATAACCAAGAAAATCCCTAAAACATATTAAGTAAATTATTGTCAATCCGGCAACGTCGCTCGCGTCCGAAGCAGATTCACTCTTAGCGCGAATAATAAAGGAATGACTACGCCGACAAAAAAATAGACACCTGTGTTTTTGTATTGACTGATGATATTGACCTTAGAATTAAATAAAAATATATGAAATATTTTGTTGAAAATATTTACGTTTTTAATACAAGGTATTGCAATTAGAATTTGTATTTGGCGGTTTCTTTTATGCAATTATACAAAGTTGGGTAAATACATATGATATTCAACTCAAGAGATCTGTATATGTAGTTTTTTACCAGTTAAATTATTCGAAGAGTCATTATTACTGATTTAATTAATATTATTTATATTAGACAAGTAAATATGTAATCCTACTTACCGAATTTATTATAATGATAGAACTGAGTTGAAACAACGGATTATTAACAGCAAATGTTCAAAATGCCCACCATTACTATCGACACAAGCACGACACCGTTTAATCCAATTTTCACGTACGCGAGAAAAAATTCCTATTAAAACTTGCTTCATCTGTTGTTAAAATATTGTTCACAAAATTAGGAAATTGTCGATGTTTTCTGAGGAACCAACGACAGAAATTGAGTCTTGGTTGAAAATCATCAATTGAAAGCCCTTGAACCCGCTGCATGTGATATGGATAGAGCAATTGTTCCCGTAATGTTCTATGAACAACAGTGTGAGAAATTTGCAGCTCACTTCCAATACTCCGTGTGCTACTATATGGGTTGATGTCGATAAGGTCTAGTATTTGATCCTCAGCAGCTAAGATACGATTATGTCGCTGTGGTCCGCGATTGTTTATTTGTGGTATTACACTACCTGTTTCCAGAAGCCTCTGCGAAACAGCTACGAATGTCCTAGCATTGGGCAGGCGTCTGTTTGGAAACCTTTCCCTGTATAACATTCTTGCTATTCTGCAATTACGTCTGCTTTCCCCATAAATTAAGAGCATGTCATGTCTTTCCCTAATTGTATAACCGGCCATTATTTATCACAAATAAATACTGTCGCACTATTCTTAATTTTCGAACTTACACACTAATCACAACCGTTTTTATTTATTTAAAAATATATTAAATGGAAAGCAAACCACGAAGTCTACATCAAATAGATATCATTCAAATCACTTTACCGTTTATCTATTCTTATTTACAAGAATCGAAATCGCAAAAAACAATCGTAACTCTCAGTCTATTCGGAGAAACTTACAGTAAATTATAAAAGCATATTTAGAGTTTAAATAATCAATTTTCATTTTTAATGTGGCTATTAAAGATGTATAAGCTATTGAGTATTTACATATTTAGATTTACCGACATTTTGAAATCGAAATTATTGTATTATTGTAGCAAGGGCTACATAAAATCTAATTTTATGTGTTCTTTTTGGCAAAACTATAGTTTATTTTAAAAAATGTTATAACGCTTTTTGATTTGTTTTTGCCTGAAGTATTGTTCTTCAAAATCTTTGCACTCAAACCGTTTACACCCTGTATAATTATTAGATAAAAACATGTCTTTTATTATTCCCAAAACTTCGGCAATACAGATTCAAATAAATTGAAAATATCACTCCAAATCACTGTATATTCAGCTGAATGACCTTGAATCGGCCTAACCGGTGTTTTAGGTGCTGGAACGATCGTCCGTTAGTTAAGAAAGCAGAACTGCCTAACCTAACTAAAATTGTTACTTACGTGTGTGTTCCTTCAAGACCAAAACCGATCAGCAACCGGTAATCGATGTGTGCATAACATCATTGTAAACGATAATTTGGCACCGCGCACGGAGATTACCGGTTGTGAATCGGTTATTGCTTGAGTAGGAACGTACGTACGTACGTAACCGATGAAAATTACGGAACACAGGGTGGGTCGAGCATTATGTGACAATTTTGTTTACATAATTCTACACTAAGGATTATGGAGCAGAAAACAATACTTAGTACCGAATTTAATACACTAGTTCATCTGCTCAAACAAAAATATATCCTAACTGTAATTTACGCAAATATTTTTCTGAAAGGCATATTTTTTTTTGCCTATTAAGGCACATTAAAAGTGAAAATGGTAGATTTCATTGCACAGGATAAAAATAAATTAACCCATTTAACTCACAAACTTTCTTAAACTCGCAAGAAAGTCTTTAAAATAAGTATAAAGGGTATTCGACGATTTTCATGTACATGTAGTTTATTTTAGAATTCCACGTAGCTGGAAGTTCATATTTCTTTTTAAATATTTATATATTCAATAAAAATTCAAAATAGCGAAACTATGTGAAAATTGGATTGAAACGAATTGAGAATCCAAAATTTTATACATGGGCTCAAAATTTTGGCAGCTATCAGGACTGCAGCCGAAATATGCATTCGTGTATGATATTACAATTTTATCATAATTTACAAAATCAATAAAGTAATAACTCTTACCTTTGCTAATAAAAATTCAAATTCTGCAGCTGCAAAGACAGTAAGGTATAATACACTATCAAAGGCACATTTTTAATGGAAACATCTCTTTCACTTAGTTTGTAATGTTATAATGTTTGTAATCATTAGGCCGTGAACCGTGACTTCTGTTCTCGCTCATTTTTTTGTCTGTTAATTACTGGTTTAATTTTGTTGTTGTTCTTTGGTAAATTCCAATTTTGAGGGGCTGATTCTTAAGATGCACATTCCATGCAAAGCTGTTCCTGACCGTATCCTTCAACGGGCTCGGGTGTAGCCAGTGAACAGCCATCAAATACGTGAACAAACTTTTCGCATGATATACATTTATGGGCACCAGATGGCAAATTGCCTTTCGAGCAGGTTGCACAATCTCTATTTTCGTTATTAGTAAGTGTGTTTTTTCTCAGAACTAGTTTCTTTTCTGGTTTCTCCTCCAAAATTTCGCCAATTTTCGATAGCATTTAAACCTATTATTCGTGTAACATATTCCTCTTTGATACAATTGTAACATACTAACATCGGCTGTTTTAATAACAGTGATGCAGACAGAGCATTTAGAAATTGTAACTGAATTTAATACAGTAATTAAAATTATTGTTTACATCTTGATAAAAGGTTTTTAATTTGTTTCCAATAACACCAAAACTGAACTCGGGGAATCTGTAAAAATTCATTGACCGATGTAGTTTCTCGAAGAATGAGGAACTCTGAAATAAATAAAGCAGTCGAAATGGCAACATTTATTCATCTAAGGACTTTGTTCATGAATGGAAACTGACACCTCACAAAATTGGAATTGGAACAAATTAATCTTTATATAAAATTCTCTAGTTGTTTCTACTCAATCAAATTCTATCATCTGATAAGCAACTAATTTCTAATTTCTTTAGTCATATAAACAAATTTAATAGTAATAAATAAATTTACAGATACAATAAAGAGGGCATTTATTATTACATAAAGATACTTAACATAAAACATATTAAGTTTGTGCTCATTAAACCTGAGGTGGGTATCTTTATGTGATAACAGATTACAATAAAACAATAAAAATATATAGTCCTCATATACTTTTAAAGATAAAAAAGTTTATATTTGTGCGTACCAACACAACTTTTAGTTGGTAAATTGTATAAGACCCTGAATTAATTCTGGCACAAGAAACATCCCGATATCTTTATTAGATCCGGAGTTATGGGTATAGCTAATGTAGCATAAGTCTAATGCCACATTACCCAAGGTTTTTCGGAGCAATAAACTTACTTTTTACGTAGCTGAAGAGCAATTAATTCTGGCACAAGAAAACATCCCGATATCTTTATTAGATATTATGGGTATGGCTAATGTAGCATAAGTCTTATGCCACATTAGCCAAGGTTTTTCGGTAGGGGTTGGAGCAATAAATTTACTCTTTGTGTAGTTGAAGAGCAATTAATTAGCATAAGTCTTATGCCACATTAGCAAAGGTTTTTCGGAAGGGGTAGGAGCAATACATTTACTTGTTACGTAGCTGAAAAGCAATTAATTAGCAATTAATTCTGGCACAAGAAACACCCCGATATCTTTATTAGATTGGGAGTTATGGGTATGGTTAATGTAGCATAAGTCTTATGCCACATTATCCAAGGTTTTTCGAAAAGGTAATTACATAACAATTAATTAGCAATAAATTATAGACTAAGTCCGAATTCGGCCTTATGAAATGGATGATGTGACATAAAGACATTGAATTATTGATATTAAACATCCAATTTGAGGCACTATTTAGTTTAGTTTAATAATTTAAAAATCTATTTTTGTTTATTGCATTATTCTGGCTAAATGAAATGTTCTCAACAAGAATTAGCTAATAGGATATACACAATAGGTGCATGTCAACAAAACTGTTTAGTAGTGTCAGGGGTATATGGCCAAAGATATTCGGACAGAAGATATACGGACGCCAAATTCTTAGAGAATTTAAAAAAAAATGTTGAATGGACCGAAAGCGTGGGTTCAATTATAAGATTTTACATTCATTATAAACGTCTATATTTAACCCAAAATAAACACACAATATTTATTTACTGACACTAATGACTAAACAAATGTACTACTTGTTGTCATCCACGAAACTATTAACTTCCGGAATTCGACGGTCACTTCTGGTCTGCCCGGAATGAAATATCAGCGTTCTTGCATCAATCGAATTGTTCGGGACTGCGTTTTGTGTTGTCTGTATTTATTTTCATGGTTTTCGGCGTTTTCGCAAGTTCTCGAAGGTTTCCTAATTTTTGGCAGATTATAATGAAGGTTATAATAATATGAAAAAAAAGTTAAAACTGAAACTGTTTTAAGTGAAATCATTTAACAGTAGCCAGTTGGGTGAAATCCGACGTCTAGCCTAAGACTAGGAATACAGATAGTCCTTAGTGTTTAAATGTATAAACCAAACAATTTTTTCTCCATACCATGTTCAGTTACACCAAGAAATTTAATAAAATGCTGTTGAAAGAAGGGTAGCTCCATGCCAATTAGCAAAAAAAGTTGATCGAAACGATTTCTGTTAATTCATTCTCTTTACTGGTTAATTTACATTTCACAGAAACAGTTTCTTAAATAGACCTAATTTATATTATTGTGATACCCATATTCCTCATCTTATGCAAGTTAATTTTACCAACATAAATGGAGTACTAATGTTTTTTAGTCCAGTAGTGTATGATTTTGTAATCGGGCCACATTGCTTCGATGGAAATGTAACAGTAGAGGTTTTCCTAATTTTTTTACAAATGAGGTTTGAACGTTTTATTGAAAATCGTACACAATTTGTAACAGACCGAATGTGGATGCGATTAGATGGTGCTCCAGCACATTTTAGCCCGAATGTGTGCCAATTTATTAATAACAATTTTCCTTCGAGATGGATAGGAAGGTAAGGTTTGTTTTACAAGTCATTAAAATATTAGGTCATCATTTGACAATTGCTTATTACTAGGTCGAATAGCGTGGCCAGCAAGGTCACCAGACCTGAGACAAATGGACTATTTTTTGGGGGAAAATGTTAAGTCGGAGGTGCACCGATTACCTGTCTGGACTCCAGGATTAAGAGAGGCCTTTCATCGTATTATACCTGATAAATTCTGTAAGAAGCTTTTTTATCAAAAGGAAAAGGCAGTGTTGCTCAAAATGGTAGCCATTCTTAGCATTTTTACGTTAGCTTTCGTTTTGTGATAATCATATGTAATTTTAAAATTAATATTTAGTGTAGGTGTCAATATGTATGTAGAATAATTTGGAATAAGGCACTAGGGTAGCCTTATTTATTAAATTAGGGTAAGGTATTAGGTTAATAGTGACTAAAGCACCTCCGTAATATTTTCTATAGTTTAATTTTAACTAACTTAACTTTTAGAATATTAAACCTCAATACCTGATACTTCATCCAACTTGAATGGGCAGAACTTTTATACGAAAAGTTTGGCTGTAAATACAATTCAATTATTTAACTAGCTATAACTAAGTATACTGCTTTGCGGTGCCCTTTCATCTTTTTTATAGCTTTCCTTTGACATAATTATTTGTTAATAATAATTTAAAGTTCATTCAACCAAAAAATTTCGTCTTTGCTCTGAATGGTGATTTCTGGTAAAACTACTGTAAATAAGTCGAAACAAATTAGTATCAAAATAAAGCTAAACTAAAGTACTAATCATACAAGTCACGAAATCAATAATTCGTTTCGTAGATATGACTACATAAGCAATGTGCTTCAAACGGTATAAAAATAATAAAAAAAATTAAATAAAAAACGAAGCTTTGTCAACCATACCAAAAAGGGTTATATAAAATACCTAAAGAGGCTTCATTTCAGACAAAAAATACAGGGCGTTCAATAAGAAAAGCATCCACTTTTATGTCACATTATTGGAACACCTTGTATATCTGAAAAGTATTTTAAAATATACCTAAATTACACCCATTAAGTAACACTGAACCAGTTTTTTCTTGGACTACAAACGGACACATTGTATAGCTAAGGTCCACTACCGGACACTGTGAACGCCAAGGACTTTATTTATCAATTTGAAATGGGATATGGTCGTAATCCCTATAAACTCCCCTTAGACAGCCACCCACGATTATTCATTATTTGTTTTCTTAGGACCAATATATTCCATACATTTTCCTCCAAGTTTCAACATCATTTTGTAAACCAATACCATTCAGATATGTTTTCAGTCTTTTGGTTTTTTAGCGATTCGCCTAAGTGGAGCACTTTAACTTTTCTGCAACTGCAGAAAAAAGTAGGGGTCTTCCCGTAACTGCTCAACTGATCCTCTGAATCCATTATTGTAGATTCCAGCAAGAAAAATAATAGTTTTCAATAATGCAATAAAGTATTTATGTGTAGTTTTAATGCTGGCAACGTGTCTATGGAAATATACTGACTAACAAAGAAATTCTGAAAACCCTAAAGGAGATTTTTAAATGTTTTGGTAAAACATAGATGCTATAGCAAGGAGTAAATAATTAAAATTTTGTAAAGTTTGGTGAATGTTTTTTTATGTATTTTTTTATCAATTAATATTCAAATAGTTTTTGCTTTTTCTTCACCAAAAAACAAACCGTGTGATCCACAATCTATGTTCAGTAATGTTAAAATGCCTAGAGTACGTGTACGCCGAATGTATCGCCAGTTAAGTGAATTTGAAAGAGGTTGAATTATTGGTTTACGGAAGGCGGGATTTTTATTTCCAGAAATCGCTAACCGCACGAATAGAAATCCAACTACTATTATGATATTTTGTTAAGCGTGATTTGATAATTCCCGAAATCGGAGAAGAAAAGGCACCTGACTTCAAAGGGGCTCACATCATGAGCGAATCCAAGAGGGGGGTGGGGGGAGGGCGATAGCCCCCACCGAAAGCCTCAAAGTTAGTAAATTTAATATTGAAATGAGGTAATCCTAACCACAAGAGCCTAGAAGAAGGTGACTCCTATAGGTTTAAACCTCAGAAAGGCTACGTTTTCTATAATAACCCAAGAAATTTGGTCGTCTAAGACTTATGACTTTGAGAGACCGATTTTCGACAATTATAAATTTTGCTGACGAGTGGTTAGGAGAACAAGGACATATTGTAAGTGTCCAAACGGTTTGCTACCGTATAAGGTCTTTTGGACTGCAGCTTTATTGACCCGATATTGTGCTACCTCTGACCGCTAAGCATCGACGGCAATGACTACAGTGGTGCAGAGAACGACAACATTAGAATGTGGAATGGCATCAGGTCGTCTTCTCTGATGAATTGCGATTCTGCTTGGGTGGACATGATGGCCGAAGAAGGGTTAGACGACGTGGAGGAAAAAGACGTCAACCTCCATTTGATGTTGAGCGACATGTACACCGAATAGTAGGCGTTATGGTATTGGGTGCTATTTCACATGGAAGTAGGTCTTTGCTCGAGGCAACATGACAGCACAACGTTATCTTCAGGAAGTAGTGGAACCATATGTACTCTCTTACTTTAATCGGCTGAAGGATCCTATATTTCAACAAGATAATGTTCGGCCTCATGTTGATCGAGTTAGTTTAAACTTTTTTGAAGAAGCCGATGTCAATCTGTTGCCATGGCCGCCCAGATGCCCCGATCTTTCGCCCTTAGAAGATGTTTGGGATATGATGGGTAGAAGGCTCGGAAATTTACTCCAGCCCCCACAGACTTTGGAGGTTCTAAGACATGAAATGCAGGTAGCTTGGGATAGAATTCCTCAAGAAAAAATAAACCACCTTATTGAATCAATGACAAGACGTGTTGGGGAGTAGTGTATAGATAACCGCGGTGGATAAACACATTATTAACAAACTTAATAAACAAAATTTAAACTCTTTCGTACGTTTTTATTCAAACATTAATCATTTACTTCTTACTATAGCGTTTATGTTTTACCGAAACAATAATAAATTTAAACATCTCTTTCTTTGTCAGTGAATACATAAATACGAGACACACATGAAATATTTGAACATTAGTACTTATATACATTCTGAACATTTGCTTTAATGATTAATATAACTATATAGTATAATTGTTTAAATGGAGTTTTAAAAACCGAAAAAGTGACGCAGTTACTCAATGTATATAGAAAAAATATTTAGTTATACTTAACAATACCAACCGAGTTGACACGTAGCCATTTATGCCATTTCCGAGATTACATGAAATTACCTTGTGCTTTGTGCAGTATATAATTTTACTACTTCTTAGTATAAGCATTAAATTTGGATTTTGCTAAGATATATGTTAAATGTACGGTTTCCTATATTCAATATTTCTTCACTTTACTAATGAATATTTGTTATTATGAATTAATATCTTTTTAATAAAGACCTTTTTTACAAGAAGCGGATTCATTTTTACAATTTCTCAAACTAAGAAAAGGAAAAGGAATTTTGTTTTTCCTTGACCTACATACTGTGAGAAACAACATAAAATCGGTAAAGCTTCTCTGAATGCTGCAACGAAGTTTTCTGGTAACGAAATAATTAAGCTTTTATAAAACAGATGGCACTTTGTGAACAGCTCCTGTCATTCTCAACCGTTTGCCGCCTTCGGCGCGCAAACGCTGCCCTGACCTGGCAACGAGACCGCTCCCATTCTGGCGGCGCGCGTAAGGTCGGCTGCATGTACGGCAAGAGCTGGTGGCGGCCGCTAAGCGATGTTTCGTATAGGGGCGGGGCGGACGAACGCCCTTCGAGTCTCCTGACGCCAACTTAGATCGTGCCCGAGTGATGAGTGCACCCTTTTTAGTGACTAGACATAAAAAAAGTTGCGATAGTGTCCAGGGATAAGATGGCTGCCGCACCTCGCAAGGTTTTCGCTCTGTCTACTCTCCAAGGGTACGTCCTTAGCTGATTAGCACGCCCAGGCAAACACACAAAACCTATATGTAATATTGTTCCTAAAACTGATCCCACTTCTGATATATATACACAGCAATAAACCAAACATCACAACACTACATGCAAATACTATACCTAAAAAGCTGCCGCATTTTATATAAATCGCCGCAGATGTGTACAGTTATCGTCAACACATGCGATTACTGTTCTATATAATTAAGTCAACAAATGTCAAGTATAAATGCATTTAAAATTTACAGGCTTGTATGTTAAGGGGCGTGGTGTTCAAAACGTTAAGCAAAAAAATATTTTTTAATTAAATATACAGTGTCTTGTAAGAGAACAGTTTTCGTTGTTTGATACTACATATAAAAAAAAATAACAATAATAATTTAGAAAATTTACTGTCATGTTCATCAATTTAAATCTTCTATAAATAATTTAACCACATATTAAATTTTATTAGCCTTGACTTTTTCTAAAGTCTTGACAATTAAAGACGTCACAAACAGCAAAAAAATGTTTTGTTAATTTCTCGTATTTATGCATTTGTTTACAAATACTTCGACGTAAATGGAGTCTTCAATAGCGAATGAATATCTGTGCCAATTTAAAAAAATACATAATTACTATGTATCTTTTAATATGTGCGGGGGCGTGTCCGCAATGGAAGTAGGTTACAGTTTGTAGTTTATCTATTCTTATTGCTGTTTGTATTATATTCTGTCAAAATTCATACTATATGGTGGTACTATCTTAACTATTTTGTTGATTTTCTGTGACTAAATAATAAATTCAATAAAATTTTGTAATTTGGAATGAAATTAGAGTAAAGGTTGTAATACATGTATTACACTATCATAACTATATATCTTATTAGTGTCGAATAGGTATTTGTGACTGAAAAAATGGCTTTTATATAAAAAATATTTATAATCCCAATCTCTCTATAAATTAAATTATCAAACAGTACACTAAAATATGTACTTTTGCAAATAAACAAAAGAACATTGAACAAAAAAATTAAGCTTACTATACTTATTTTATTTAAATTGGATTAATGAGAGTTATTCCACTAATAATTGCATAATTCTTAAATTAATTTTTTAAATCAAATTTCACATTATAAAATTTAAATAATAACTTGATATATTTAAAATGATTGAAAAAGTATGTCATTGAATTTAAATTTTGTGAATATTTGTAGAAACATGCACAACGAAAAATGTAATAATAAAACCTTATATTTTCAATTAAAATCTGTGGGCGTGTCCATGGTTGAAGTATACTCACCCCCTTGACTGAAATTATTGTCTTAAATATATTTTTGAAAGTAAATATAGTTATTAATCAATTACAGAAATGGAATTCTGGTCAATTTATTCTTATTACACTAGATACTAATTTTTCAATGTTTTTAGTTTTACCAAATAGCCTAAAAGTTAAATAAAAAACAGGGCGATCATTTCACTATAATACAATAATACAATAATGTATGTTATATTTATTAGACCTTCATCAACGTTTTACATCGCCTAACACGATTATTCTAACACTTGTTTGAAATTGTCTTTTAAACGTTTGTTTGAAACTAAAAATATTTAATTAAAAGGATGTCACGAATAAGTCTTATTTATTAAACACATTGCAACACTTAGTACTGCAGAAAGCGACTACCGTAGTTGGTGCGACCCCCAGATTGAGAAAATACGCCTTTGATTTTGCTAGAGACATTTTTAAAATTCGTATTCAGTTTTACAGATCAAAGTTTAAGATTAACTTCAAATATTTTTGAGTAAAAAAATTAATGCAATTAAACTTAGTCGGTACTTCAGTAGCAAATGAATATAGACGCTGTTTTTAAAAAACGCAAAACTGCAGGTGTTTTAACCTGTGCACAATTATAGTTTTAGCAAACTAATTATTGTGTATAATCAGGTTTCTACATTTATGTTGTCCGACTCTCCTGTTCCGTCCACTTATTTACATTTCTAGATCTAACCACTAAAGCCAGTTATTTTTTTATACTAAATAAATGTTTTGTTGAAATAATGGAAAAATATATCTACAGAAGAATTTTTAGTTTTGGAAATAGGAACACTTATAAAATCAAAAAATTATCTTTTCTACGAGTTTCATTTTTAAAGAAATTATGGTGCAAACGCCGGTCAATTTAATCCTTTAACTCAAGATTTAGTTACTCTCATTTATATCGTCATTTATAATAATGGCAAAGACCCGTTAAATGCAAATGGCTATCCAAATAAAACGTTTTATAAAAAAACACAAACCAAATACAGCAAAAAACTACAAACCGGTGTACTATTGTTAAATGTTATAGTTATGTCTGTAAATAAAGTTTAATGTAGATTTAAATATAGAAAAATAGTACTTATGTTGTTAAGTAAAATTGTAACACAAACTTTAAAAATCCGACAGAAAGTATGCAATTGTGAAAATTGTAATGTTTGAAACAAATGAAATTGTGAAGGCGAAGATTATGTTAATGATTTCTAACAATTCACATATAATTAGGAGTATATAGATATTTATACATTTTGTTTCATTTCATTAATTTGGAATTTTTATATGTTTTTTTGTTTCTGGTAACTACCATGATCTTAGTCTTTATTGTGTTAATGACTAGTGCTAGGCTTTGGCTGCATTTCTTAATACATACATCTTTCAAGTTATCTAAATTCAGAACTGCGTATCAGCATAACGTATATTGTTTACCCAAACTCCATTGCGTCTGATTCCGATTTGTCTCCCTCAAGTGCTACTTGGATGATTGCTTGTGAGTATTGAACCATAATGGCGATCATATACATCCTTGGCGTATCCCTCTAGGAACTCGAATATGTCGGGTCAAAAACTTCTTCTTAATCTATACATTATTCTGCTGGATGTAGCAGTTCTGTTAGAGGATCTGCGTTGAGACCGGTGCTTCTTTTGTGCCTAGCTCTCGTCTAGTTCCAAATTGTGAGTCGCCTATGACCTATCACATTTTTTATATAGGCGCTTATGTATTATTCTTACCAATGTTTTTAGAGAGTGGCTCAAAAGATTAATAAATCTGTGTTGTTCGCATTTTCTTACATTCATCTCCTTTGGTAGAGGGATAAAACCTGTAAAGGGTAATCGCCAGTCTCATTTATTTGATTAAATAGTTTGTATAGCCCCTCAATGCTTCTCTTCTCCTGGAGTTTCATTATTTATGTCGGTATTTCGTCATTTTGTTATTCTTAAATGTTTGAACAGTCTTTTCCTTTTCTTGTTTAATTTTTTACTCAGTCATAAATTTCTCATTTTTTACATTGATTTGTTCTACTTAGACCTATCTGATTGTTTTCATTATCCCGTGTACCCACATTTTGTTTTCTGTGTATTCCAGTAGCCGATTTGAGTATTTAATTAAAATCCTCATGTCATCTGTCAATGTCACTGTGTAGCAATATAAAAAAAGTAGACATACCCATTATTAGTAGTAACCAAACAATTTATGTTTTTACAACCACAAATAAATCCAATCCGATCAAAATTATAGATTTTTGTTTAATTTAGTTTGTTTTTGGAGTCAATCCATCTTAACTGTATGACATTGACAGTGTGAACGTAAATTATCAATTTTTTATTTTATGTTATTTAATGAATAAAACAATATTAAAAACAAAACATTCGGCACTGAAGGTCGCCAATAGCTACTAAACAAAACAACAACAAAAATAAAGAATTTCTATTGAGGGACAGAGGAGAAAAATCGAACGGTTTTGTCTTTACCTATTTATATATATATACATATATATATATATATATATATATATATATATATATATATATATATATATATATAGATTATTTTTACAAACTCCGAGCTGTAACAAGGGAAACTGAGAAGGATGTCTTCCAAATATAGAGTGGGGCCAAAGTTACTGATCTGCATCAGTTATGAATTTGGGCAAAACGCCATCATTTTGAACATAAACTTTAATGTGTCTGTGATTTTTGTACATCTGCAATATCAACTTGTAACTGTTGTTCATTATATTTTATGAAAAACTGTGTTCTATTGAATATTTTATTAAAAAGTATTTTTTGAAAATTACATTTAAGTTTAGTACCTAGGAATTATACTTTAATATTTTTCCAATATTATTTGTAAAGAGTTTTCATGAGGATTTTCTAAGAATAACATCAAATTTTGAAACGTTTCATGGTCTAAATCAAACCCCGTTCTCAATGGCAATTAAGACAAATAAGGCATTTACAAATGGAGTTTTAAAATGCAAAACTGAATAAATTTATGCTATCGGTAGTATAAATATGTTATTTTGTTATATGTTATTTTACTTTGATACATCAATAGGTTTAGTTTAATTTAAAAATATTTCCGCTTCTATCCCCTCTACATTTTAACAACAGAAAATGGTAATGCAACAGTTACTGTTCGTAACTGGAATCAAAAATCAAAAATGTTGGTTTAACTCACTCTTATTATCCATCACTCTCTTGAAGAACTGCTACTAACAGGACCACAGTTATACTCCTCAAAACAAGACTTTCTTAGTAGTGTAACAACAAATTGAGCACACTAGTGCTGGTGCAAAAAGAGATGCGCGGAGTACTTAAAATAGGCTTTGAATATGATGTATCTCGCTAGATTTGTGGAGAAAAGTAGCCACAGTTAAATTTATATACGTTTGCTGACTATGGCTATCAATAGCTCCTTTACATCTGGCATTTCTGTCCTGACATAAATGTTTGGTATTAGCTACAAATTAGCATTGTAAGATTTAAAAACAACAAACACTTGTTTAAATTTTCACTTTTTATTTCTTTAAATTTGACATATCTTTCGCCAAGCATTCTACATTTACATATGAGGTAAGTTATTGGTATTTCTATAATATATACATTATCTTTTGATGACTACATCAGTTGCCTATACCATATATTTACATTACTTCGCTCCATTAACCAAGAATCAGGCCGTACTGAAATTATCCACTAAAAAGAAAATTGTTTCTGTTATGATTATTTTAGGGAAAACAAATCGGCCGTATAAGTTCATAAATAGATTAGGTATAAACCCAAAACTTGATATTATCTGAATTAATTATTGAAGATCCAAAGCAGTCTTCTATATTTGTATGTATGAAGATTTCTGAATAAGATTTCATATTTTGAAACGTCGGTAATATAGCTTGTGTGGAAACAATAGACTACATTCAGAAGGCCTATTTGTGCACGAGGACGTTTGCTTTTAACTTTGTAAAAACAATAAGAAACTATTGGAAATTGTGATATCTAACTGGAGAATAGTCTTGTTTATTGGTTTGGTTTTCTTCTCTTCACATTTGAACGAATTCCTTAAATTAGGATCTTTATCCTTAAATTTTTCCAATGACAAAGCATTTTACTTCTTGTCTCAGTCTTTATAAGGTTCTTTGTTATTATTTCTAGCGCTCATCATAACACGTCCGGACAGAATTTCTCAAGTAGACTGCTAGTGATTCTGTCAACCAATTGGAAACTCGAACATCAGTGTTGTTTACATATGGCAGTAGTACTCTTCCGACATATTACTGGTTGTTAGTCTTAAGCTGGTAGACAACGTAACTCGTTCCTCGAATTTTCTTTGGACTTCCATCGTCTTGAAATGATTGACCTCACAACGTTTTAATAGCTTTGGATCTGCTATCGTCGCCAGGTGAATTATCCGTCGTATTTATACCATTAACAGGTCATTCTCAGCAACGCCGTACTTGGCGATGAATTAACAACGTTTGGAGACAACCAGTCGCGGACCCAATGAGTATGACCGGTTAAGGGTATAAATACGACGCATAATCTGAATTTCCTATCATTCAGCTTATGACAATAGCAGATCTAAAGGGATTGAAACGTTTTGAGATCAATCATTTCATGAATGATGCCCAAGGAAACTTCGAGGATATTACTGATAATTTAAGTAGATGTATCAGATATAAATACACGAGTTTACTTTAGTATATCTGACTTTTTATTATAATTTTCTTATACATCTCAGATGTAAACACACTTTTAAAGATAATTTGTGTACTGTTGATAGTTAAAGTCCGAAGACAAATAGTGGGGATCCGTTTGTATTTTAGTGTGTAATTTATTTAACATTAACGTTTTTATTTGAGGCATTTTTTGTTCTATTTTCTCGTACATCTATTTTCTCAAGAAAGATTTTCCGCTGTAATTATAATTGACAAATCATTGCCTGTTGGTATAAGAGATTCTAGTTGTGGCTTTGTAGAAAGAGACAAATCCGTATTTATCTATTATATTTTTACGACAGCTAGGGCAATCGGCCATTAACCAATTCGTGGAAGGGACATTATTCCGATACTTCTGGGAATCCGAAATGTTTTGGCTCTCAACAGGCCGACCGCTGCCGTTACTGGGAATTCTCTGAAAGCTTCCAGAACACATGAAAGAAGTTTCCGGATGGTTCGTGGACCTACCAGACAATTCCGAGAGAAATATATAAATATGGACAGCTGGCGATAGGATTCATTCTGTTTTCGACGGTCGTATTGTATAGTTAAGATAAAATGTAAATAGTTTCTGTGAATATAAATTGTGTTAAAGTAGTGGAAATAAATTAGAGTGAGCTGGACTGTGTTTTTAAATAAATCCAATAACTGAACAGAACCCGTGTGTGAAAATAAAAACATTACAATATTTGTACATTCTTGAATGTTACTTGTAGTGTTAAGGTCATTTATTAATTTCTTGGGTGCATCATATAAAGTCAATAAAATTTTATTTGCTGGTATAAATAAAGCGTCAACAATTTTCAGCTAATCATCTTTTTAATTATACTAGATATAAACTTGGGGGTGAAAAGGTTAGTTTCCACTCCATACGGTCTTTTCTAAGAGATACCGCTAGAACAGATTTTCATATTGGACCGATATTGAAGAAAATTCCAAAGTTTTCAACGGACCAGGCATCTTTCTTATGGAAAAATGGACCTCCGTCAAATTTTTTGGAATGTTGGTATGCTGTTGGAGTTGATGTTCTGTCCATTAGCTCAAATAGATTCTATGGCTAGATTTTGAGATACAGTTCAACATCGAAAATGCCTCATTTTTGATATCAGATTTCTCACGATAGACGTGTTTTATTTCCAGTTATTGGAAAAATCGTGATTTGTACATTATTATAAATAAATATTTCACAAAACTATTGCCATAAATTTTGGTAGATTAAAGGGTTTTTTCAAAAATACGTAACATGTTTTTATTTGGCAAAAATTCATTTTTTTATTACAACAATGAAAACATAAAGAGATGTTAGTGCACAATCAATATATCATTAAATTAATGATTTAGTTACGTCCTTCATACAATATACAGTGTGAGCCATAAATATAGCTAAAGCTAGCATATATTATTTTTTCCTATTAATGAGTCACCATTATCATTAGTGTTGGAATTTTAATAATACATTAATCAGTTATATAATCCGTCTCTTTATACTCAACAAGATGTTAAACTAATTGCAAAAGCTGTGCATATTTAAAAAGGTAGTTTTTATACTACCCTGTAGTTCTAAACTTTCTCCGTCAACTTTGTATGTTATTACATTTTTACGTTAAGAAATGTTCAGTGTCTAACAGAACGAAATTTTATTAAAACTGTATGACTAGTTTTCGAGATATATAGGCTGTTCAACATCGGAAATATTTTCTTATCAGATTTCTCATAATAGACGTGTTTTATTTTCGTTTATCGAGAAAGAAAAGAAAACGTGATTTGCACATTATTTGACATAAATATTGCAAAAAAAATTACTATTAATTATTTTGGATTAAAGGGTGTTTCCAATATTCATAACATACTTTTTAGAAAATTCATTTATTTTTATTATAATGTTGAATACATAAGAAGATTTAATTACACAATAAATACAGTGTTAAAGAAATGAATTCTTGGACGTGTTTAAACAATAAACGGTGTGAGTCGTAAATATTGCTATAGTGAGCATCAATTTTTTTTCCATTAATGAGTAACCCTGTATAAACCATGCGTTATTATATGAAATTAAACATATGTACAACCCTTCATACTATAATCCACAGGTTTGCAAAACCTGTGTAAATTAAAAAAAGTAGTTTATAGAGGATTACTTATTAATGGTAAAAAATAATATATGCCCACTATAGCAATATTTACGTCTCACACTATATAATATATGAAGAAGTTCAGTAATCAATTTCTTTAACATTATATTAATTGTGCGATTACATTGTATGTATTCAACGTTGTAAAAAATGAGTTTTCTAAAAAACCACGTTACGTATATTTGAAACAGCCTGTAATCAAAGATAATTAATAGTAATTGATCTGTTCAATATGTTTGTCAAATAATGTGAAAATCACGTTAACACCCTATATGTCGAAAACTACTCATACAATTTTAATAACATTCTACTCAGAACATTTGTGAACGTAAAACTGTAATAACATAACAAGGTTGACAGAGAAAATTTAGAACTACAGGATGGTGTAAAAACGAACTTTTTTGCAATAAGTTTAATATCCTGCCGAATATGAAGAGAAGGATTGTATATTTAATGTCATATAAAAATTTCAGCAGGAATGGTTTCTCATGGTTACTCATTAATAGTAAAAATCATATACGACTGCTCTAGCTATATTTATGGCTCACACTGTATATTATATGAAACACCTCTAAGAAATTATTACTTTAACGATATATTAATTGTGCTATAACATCTTCTGGCGTTTCGAACGTAGTAATAAAAAAAATTAAAAAAAAAACATTTTACGTAGTTGTTAAACACCTTCTAATCCACAAAAATGTTTGATAATTGTTTTGTGAAATATTTATGTCCGATAATGTAGAAATCACAGTTTCTCCAATAACCGGAAATAAAACAAATATGATATCAAAAACGAGGCATTTTCGATGTTTAACACTCTCTATCTCGAAAACTGGTCATAGAATTGTTTGAGCCCGTGGTTTCTATTTGTTAGAAAATCAAGTTCTACATCTTTACATAAGAAAGGTGCCTGGTCCATCTATCTTCAACTAGTGAAAATCGCATATTTTTGGATAATGATCATCGAGTCTACTCCGTGACACCCATCCGTGATCTCCGTTTATTGAATGTACGGAAACCTTAAAAAACGCTATTTGACTTATATGGTATGACTCAGATGGCTCTATTAATGAGTTTTTCTACATTCTAATTAGATATCCGATCCCGTGTTTTTTTCTAGATAGCTCTATTGTCTATTGGTTTTAAGTTTAGATGTTTATTAGTATTTATGATCAAGTCGACATGCGTTACCATTTTATATTATTGGGATCCAACTATTTTAAACATTTAAAGAAGCGCCATAATCTTGAATTCTTGAATATGGTTAACGAACATTTGTATTGAAGGTTACCAAAAAATCATTATACCGATAAAATGCTACGAATTCAATTTCAAATAAATTCAAAGTGAGTTCAATTAATGTAATTGTAAGGAATTTCCATTTTCAAGGATAATTCTCCTATCGAGAATATTCAGAATTGAAATTTGTGGAAAGACACTTGAAATTAAATCCGAAATGTTCCTGGATAGTAGATATCTGACAAAAATTCAGTCGACTCTTTAACCACAAAAACATCCAGATTAAAGTTGCTGGGATAAATTTCCCGATTGGAATTAAAGCTCGTGCTAATTAAAATTTTCTATCGATTTCCACGTTTCTGATACTAAAGTCAATTCACTCGGATATTGGTAATTAAATTCCTTATGTATGGTAGATATTTCGCTTTTCAGAGTTATAAAACCACGTTTGGCACTATTTTGGCACTATAAAATGTATGGAGTATGAGTGAAATTCATTGTGTAATTACCAAGAAATCTTTTCAAGTTTAATAAATACTTATTTTTACTAAACGCCGAATTTTTAAAGCGAGATCGAAGAGTTTCAAACATTCTAAATTGGGTGTCGTAGCTATCAGTAAGTGATTCCCCAGTAAAAATTCGAATACTATTTGTAACTACCCTCAAAACAACCCATAGTTTTTGAGATTTTAGAAACCATCCGAAAGAAAATAATAATGCTGTTTCGTATTAAAAGCTAGAAATTTTTCCAATTTATTTCTCTTGTATTGTCACGGAATGTTTTAATTATTCTAATTACTCCTAAGGGCAGGAAACCTAACTACATACGAGATTTTCATTCCAGATTCAAAACCGTTCAATCTTATATAAATAGATGGTTGACAAATTATATATAATTTGATTGGAATCTAGTTTTTGTATTCTAAACTGTGTATTTGTTAAAATCGTTAGTAATAGTTATCATTCTCTGACAGATTGTTTACTCACGAAAGATTCTGTTACATTTAGTTTCAGAAGTGGGAAGATATACTGCCATACATTAAATGGTGAAGATTAAAGCAGAAGAAAAAATGGATAAACAAAGCGATAAGGGTTTGATTAAGGTTAGTGTCTATGTTGAAGATATGCAAGATCTACGGATATGTAATGTTCTGAGAGCCTGTGAAAGGTTAGTCGGCATTCGCTTCCTTATGCTGACCTGAGTTTCCATGGTCGATAAGGTTGTTGTTTTGGTTACCTCTGGTTGATGATCGATTCGGTAGCCTCATTCTACAGTCAAGTTGAAAATGCCCTATACGGTAACATACTCCGTTCGTTACAGGTTTTTCTGACCGTTCAAGTAGTTTGTTTACAAAATCATAATGCTTGACGGAGTTACACTGGTTCTTAGTGGCTGTAGGAAACTGCTCCTTCCCTTGGCTTGACCAAGTTTATGACGACCTCTACTTTCAGAGCGCGGAGTAAGGCTACATTGCTCATCCCTATGCCACCAATTCTTGGATTTTTATGAACTTCATTCATAAAACTCTGTGTAGCCAACTGGTCTTTAGTGTCCTCTAATATGAGCTTTAAATTCCAGACTTTCACTAGATTTCGGTGTTTTCCCACTCAGTTGCACTTGGTCTACCGGATTCAGCGATTAATTATCATATTTCTCTGCCAGGCGGACCTCCTCTCTATCCGCTGTATGTATACTAGAAAAATTGGTTCCGGTGACATCGAGAGGGTGATGCAGACTAAATTGCTAATCAAAAATTATTGAAATAATCACAGGTTTTGTAACTCATGCGCAGAATGTCCAAATTCATCATGGCAAATCTTATATTGCTGTTCAACTTGGGAACAGTTTTAAAATTCGTATTTTCTCAATTGTACCCGCCGGAGTATTCTTTAAAAATAGAGTAGTCATTCTTGTAGTAATTGAAATTTTTAATCAAAAACGAAAACTTACAAGTTTGTTGAACTAAAATTATTAATATATTAATTTAAAATTATAACTAAGTTTTGAAGTAAGTAATTTTGCATACTAATTGACTTATCGAACGGCGTAACACCATGAACTACTATACAGAAAAAATATAACTAACTAGCCGTTACCCGCGGTTTCACCCGCGTATGGAATGTAGAATTCTTTGCAAAAAGAAATAGCTTATGAAACATATGGGTATATAAGATAATAATTTCGTTTAAGTTTGTTGAACCACTTCACATAACTATAAATCTACCAATCCCGAATACATTTCACCCAAACTGCAAGTGCTTATGGGCCACATTATATAACAATTTTATTCAACATTTTTTTGGAACCACCTTGTATAGTTGTAACTCTGCTTCACGGTATAGTGCAACCATCCTGTATATGCTATTGTTTATTTGTCACCCAATACAACATTTTTTAATTACTTAATTATAGTTCTACTCCACCCTATACGCTATATAACAATTATTTCTGATAATTTTTGAGCCACTTCGTAAATTGTAACTTTAACCTGCCTTTGTATGCACGTTTTTTTAAATTGTGTTAAACACAATATATAAATAAAATTCTGCTTCGCTCCATATTTCAGGTATTTAATATAGCAGAATGCAACTGTTCCTGGTCTACCTTATACAACATTTTATTTTAAATATTTTTTAATCCACCCTGTAAAACTATAAGTCCCGATCTTAACCACCATACATTTACAACTACTACCCAATATAACATTTTTTGTACCACTCTGTATAACTAAATTCACCAATCCCAGCCCATTTCACCCAAACCGCAACTATTGATGGCCACTCTATATAACAATTTTATTCAATATTTTTAAGAACTGCCTTCTATAGCTATAACTTCCATCTATATTTAAAATATCTTGTATATACTGCTGCCAATTAAAACTTACAGGTCTATCAGTTTTTGAACTATCCTGTATAACTACGCTAAATAATCATTTTTGAGATATTTTTTAACATTCCTGGAAAATATATTTTGTCTTCACATTATATGTCAATTACCCCGTATATGCAACTTTTTCTAACAAGTTTTAATCACACTGTATAACTATAATTTTACTTCGCCCAATGTTTCAGATATTGCATATATGCAACAGGTCATGTTCTATCTTTAAAAAAATTAGCACAATTTTTTATCCACACTGTTTAACTATAATTCAACTCCACCCTCTATTTCAACACTTTGTATGTGCAACTACTTATCGGCCACCCAGTAAAACATTTTTTGTACCACCCGGTATAACTATAAATGCATCAATGCTAAATATATTTGACCAAAACTGCAACTGCTTATATAGCGCACCCTATGTAACATTTTTAGAGATTAAACTACTTAACTCTACTCCTCCCTATATTTCAAATATCATATCTGTGCAACTGATTATGAGCTACGCTATTTCACATTTTTTCCTCAAATTTTTTTTGAAGCACAGTATGAAATATAATTTCTCTTCATTTAATCCATCCTTCATTAGTAACTGTTTCTAACCTTGCTTGAATCACACTGTGTAACGATAACTTGACTTCGCCTTATATTTTAGGTACTCCATATATGCAACAGCTCATGCTCTACCGTATATAACAAAATTCTTCCAACTTTTTTACCCACACTGTATAATTATTATTATACTCCATGCTATATTTTAAAAACCTTGTATATGCAACTACTTATGGGCCACCCAATATAACATTTTTTCACTACTCTGTATACTTAGAATTCTAGTCCACCCTATATTTCATCTATCCGGTATATAAAACAGCTTGTCGATCATAACATTCCTTTATAATATTTTTTAAACCTTCCTGTATAGCTGTAATCATACTTTGCTACATATTTCAACCATCCTATAGTATGCTACTTGAAAACTACTTGTGGATATAAAACAATTGTTTAACCACCCCACCAGTATAATTCATCTCCATCTTATATTTCAACCAACCAGAATAAACTACTGCTTCTAACATTTTTTCCAACTCATTTCATCACTTTAATAATAGCTCAAGAAAATTCAAATATCCAACCTGCTTACATAACATATTTTTTTATCTACTCTGTATAAATATAATTCTATTTTATCCTTATTTCACCCACATTGTATATGCAACTACTTATGACCCTAACAATATAATTCAACTCCACCCGTTTTTCAACTACCTGGTATATACAACTGTTTATGGTCCACTCAATATATCTTTTTCGAACCACCCCGTATAACTTCCCCTTATTTCAACCACATTGTATATTACAGGCCACCTAATATACCTTTTTTTTCTAGAATTCTTAAATTCTACTCCGCTGTAAGTTTTACCTATCCTTTATATGGAACACCCTGTAAAATTAATAAATTTGATATATCAGTTGAATTTTTTTTTAAAGTCAAAGATGTTACATTGGCATAATCCGAATTATGTATAAAAGCTAAGCTGATTCAAGTATCTACTATTTGGTGCATACGCTGGAACCAATTGACTAATTGCGTATTACCGAGCATGGTATTAGTTTTTTGGCTATATCTACCGTTTCTGTCAATATAGGGAGATAAAATGTATACCAGATTTTAAGTCAAACTATAAGCTTTGCAACAATAAAAGATTCAGCAAAAACAGTTCAGTAGTTATTATGTAATGAGATAACAAACAAACAAACAAACAATTTTATAATAGTATTGATACAAAATAACATATTACTAGAACTAAAAACACTCCATTAGTCTACCACATGAATGAATTTGCCTTCTATTCACGTCTAGTTGCACCATCTTTGTAAATACTTTGGATGAAACTAGTTTTCCGACATTGAATTGAATTTCCAAGACTGAAATTGTCAACTCGAAGTTACCTTGTTAATCCGCTGGAATGCTTTTAAAGAAATTACAAGAAAGGTAGATTTCTAGGTTATCCCATTCATTAGCTGTTGTCACAGCGACGAAAAAAGTAGGTGGTTTTATAAAGGAACTTTTGGTACTTATAGTGTTCTGATATTTCCTTCCTTGTAGGTCTTGTATTTTTTTAAATTCCATTTGTACACTGTTTTCTGAATGATAATTGTGGCATGTCTGGTTCTTTGGGAATAACACCATTTGTACACTATGAATACCTTCAACTGTGGTTTGGATAGTTCTGATTTCATTTTGTATTTTGCTTTGAACAGAATCGATGTAATCTAATTTTTTTTTAAATCAGCTATTAGACTTTTTGGTACCTTTATTTCATAATTTATTTCCTTTATATCTGATTCCAGACTCTGTATTTAATGGTTAACTACTTTGTTCATTAGATTCTGTTACTCACTTGTCATGATACTGGCGAGAGCTTTCTGTTCATTTTTCATGATACTGGCAAGAGGTTTTTAATTTTTCGTAGTGTTATAAGATCTTGTTGTTTTTTATCTCTTGCTGTTACAAGATTTTCCAATTAAATCTTATCTTTCTCATCACAAGATTGCACTAACCTGTGTTGCATTCCTTCTTCAATTTACTTCTCGTTTTTTTCCTGTTTTATAGTATTGTTACGAAATTTACCTAAGCCGGCCCTGGTTTCATCCCAATACATCAATCGCTGAGAGGACAAAAAAATTAATCTCGAAAATAACTCGACAACCGTAAAATTGATTGTACAGAAGAATTCGATGCTGATTTTAAAAGGAGCAGCCCATCATCACGGGAGTTAGTTCGGCGGCGAAGAGCTTATGTTGTGTTATTGTTGAGATATTCGAATCAGCTGTTGTGTATATTTGATGTAAATGAAAGTTCTAGAAAGTGGTAGTGAATATTAGTTTTTCAAAATAATTAAATTGAACCCACGGAGTTTATAACAAATTTGGTGATCATAAGTAAAGGATTAAGTTAAGTTAAAATCGTCATTTTATTTATGGAAACCCGAAGCATGCATGAAAAAAACGGACGAAACTACCAAAAAAACAGGTTATGGAGGGACTAGACGAAAAAAATAGCTCAGAGCCTGGAAAAACGTGGCAAGAAGGAGAAACAACATCAAGAAGTAATTCAACAAAGGTTAGTGAAATCTTTTGATGAAAAAAATAGAATTAGACAATCTTGTTTCTACGATGGAAAGCGAACAACAAAATCTTGTCACTACCATGGTAGAAAAACAACAAAATCTTGTCACTGCCATGGAAGAAAAACAACAAAAATTAATGGAAGGAATATTCTGGAAATTTGCAGAAAAACAAGGTCAAACTGAAAAAAAAGACAACTGTAATTTGAGCATTTAATGCAAATAATATCACAGATGAATGAAAGAGTTAATGAAAGAATGCACATAGTAGAGTCAAATATAAAAGAGATAAACGACGACATAAAGATCCTAAAAAATAAAGTGGAGGCTCTTGAAACCAAAGTAGATGACATCGATTCCATCCAGAGCCAGGTGAAATTTGAAATCAGTGCTATCCAAAAAATGAGAAAAATTTAAAAAATGCAACAGGACTTACAGCGAGGAAAATACCAGAACCCCATGAGTGCGAAAGGTTCCGTTAGCAAACCACCCACATTTGACGGCAGTTCATTTTGGCCCATGCATAAACGGCAATTTGAAACCGTGGCTACAGCTAATGGATGGGATAACAAAGAAAAATCTACGTCTCTGGTAATTTCGTTAAGAGGTCCGGCCCTAGAACTCCTCCAAAGCATTCCAGTCGATGAAGAAGGCAATTTCGAAAAGATCATCGCCATCCTGGACAAGAGATACGACAATCAATCCCTAAGCCAAATATACCAGGTGCAATAAAGTGGGAAAACGCAAAAATCTGGAGAGACCCTTCAAGAATTCGAAGCAGAAACCAGACGTTTAGTACACTTGTCCTACCCAGGCCTGCCCGAGGAAACGAAAGACCAATTGGCCACACAGAGTTTCATAAACGGTATCAGGGATGTGGAAGTACAAAGAAATCTAAGACTTAGTAATGAAGCTTTATTTCGGGCCTTGGAAGTATAGGCAGTCATGAACTTTTCTAAACCAAGAGTGCCAGCAGTTTCCTTCAGCCAGGACGAACCAGAACCATCCCTCCAGGCAGTGTTGTCCGGAAACTATAAACATCTAGAACGATCAGAAAGAACTGACCACAGAGGAGCATGTTACCGTTGTGGACGGACAGGGCACTTCCAACGCAACTGCAGAGTCCGGCTACCTGAACTATCAACGACCAGGGATAACCAACAGAACAGCCACATGTCCAGGGACCGTCATCCAGTCAGCATAAGGGGGCGGGGCGAATGCTAGCTAACTCTCCACCAGCCCTCAAACCATTACCCATCCGTGGGTTTTGCCGAGATAGCAGCAGCCTAGTCATCAGGGGCTGTGTCCATTGCCAAGTCCAGGGTTTTGAGAGCATCAGAAATTCGGCCAGTTACCAATAACATCCAGCTTAGAACAGTCACCGGCGAGTCCATGTCAATACAGGGTGAGGCAGAAGTCGTGCTACAAATAGGGGACAACATGATCCGGCATAGGGTCCTGGTAGCGAATATTGAGGACGATTTTATACTGGGAATGGACCTAATTAGCCAGCACGGATTTATGTTCGACCCGAGATATGATGTTCTTCGGTTCCTAAATGAGGAATTTGTATTGACACGGCCCG
Organism: Octodonta nipae; assembly: GCA_034190945.1. Lineage (NCBI taxonomy): Eukaryota > Metazoa > Arthropoda > Insecta > Coleoptera > Chrysomelidae > Octodonta > Octodonta nipae. The sequence goes on along the minus strand of CM067218.1, from coordinate 55,565,515 downwards.
TTAACAGCTCATCGACCTCCATAAAAATTGTAGCAAAATCTCTAGCCAGAATTCCCGGTCGATCGGAACAGATTATTCATGGGCAGCTAGCAAGTAATCGTGGGAGCTGCGTTGGAATGGTGGAGCCCGTAAGCTCAGCTCATGATTACTTAGTTGGATGGGCTATAGTTAAAACCGGACGAGATATACCAATTAGAGTCCTGAATTTGTCCAACAACGAAATCAGAATTGCCAATGGTCAAGAGATAGCTTGTTTCGAGCCAGTCGAGACCATCATCAATTGCGAAGAAGGGTACCAAACATCGGTGAAGGAGACAGGGCCCAGTAAAGAGTTCCTACAACAGTTTGCTGACCCTTTGACACACCCGACACCAGAGGAACAGAAGAAAGCCAAGCAATTTATCACAAAGCACTGGCAAATTTTTAACAGTGAAGATGGAACCACCGGTCGCACCAACATCATCCAGCACTGAACAGATACCGGGAAGGCTCAACCCATCAGAATACCACCTAGGCGACTAGCATTGGGGCAACAACAGGCAGTCGAGGAAAACATCGAGTGCATGTTACAAAATGGAGTTATTGAGGCATCCATTAGCCTATGGTCGCTCCCGTCGTGCCAATTAAAAAGGATGGAACCACCCAATTTTGCGTGGATTAGCGAAAGCTTAATGACGTCACGAAGAAGGACAGGTATCCACTACCCCGAATTGATGACATTCTGACCACACTAGCAGGTTCCCGTTCGTTCTCCACACTAGACCTAAAGAGTGGATATTGGCAGGTTGATTTACACGAAAACGACAGAGAGAAGGAGGACGTGCTTAGTATACCTCGACGACATCCTGGTCATGGGTCAGACATTCGACGACCATCTGAAGAACCTGGGTGAAGTATTCTTCAGAAATAAGAACGCTAACCTGAGACTCAACCCGAAGAAGTGTTCCATGTTCCAAAAATAAGTAGAGTTTTTGGGCCAGGTCGTTTCAGAGTCCGGCATTCGTACCAACAAGGACAAGATCACATCCGTGATTGGCCAGTCCCAAGAGACAAGCATGAACTCCGAAGCTTCTTGGGTCTCTGTGCATATTACAGGCGATTTGTTGAGGGATTTGCCACCATCGCCGCGCCTCTACATCGGCAGACCACTGCGAAGGAGACCTTGCGTTGGAATCGGGATTGCGAAACATCTTTCAGACGTACTGAAGCCGGCACTCTGTTCCAGCCCAATCCTAGCATTTCCTACGCAGCTGTTGTGTATATTTGATGTAAATAAAAGTTCTAAAAAGTGGTAGTGAATATTAGTTATTCAAAATAATTAAATTGAAACCACGCGGGTACTTTGAACATAGTCGAATATAACAATTTTGACATTGATATTAAGACAGTTGAATCATTTTGTAAGTTAAAAAAGTATTTAAAAGAATTTCTTCTTATATAATTGTAATCAGTAATTTTTTCGTTGTTTAACATTTACTTTCCAGGTTTTATTTTTGAGTATTTGAGTATCTAATTCATTATATATATTGTTATATAGTCCGTGGGTTCAATTTAAAATTATAAAAAACTAATATTCACTTTCACTTTTCTAAAACTGTTATTTACATCAAATTATACAGAACAGCGGGTTCACAATAACATTACAATATACGCTAGTCGTCGCTGTATAACTGACTTGCGATCGTGGGCTGCTTCCTTTTTAAAACCAGCATCGAAAATGCTAGTAAAATCAACCATCAACTGCACAGCCGCCAAGCCATTTCGAGAACATTTTTTATCCTAAAAAATGTTCTCGAAATGGCTCGGCGGCTGTGCACTTGATGGTTGATTTTAATAGCATATATATATATATATATATATATATATATATATATATATATATATATAGGGTGTTTCTAAATTGGAGGTACAAACGAAATGGGGAGATTCCTTGAATAGTTTTAGGAAGAAAAAGTCCCATAAACATGGGTCCGCAAACGTTTCGTTTTTAAGATACAGAGTGTTAAAGTTTCAATTTTTTTCAAGTTTTTTTCTCATAGTATCTGCACTTCACAAGATATTCAAATGAAATTTGGCACAGATATTACAATTAAGAGTTTAGACCTTGTGACATGCCAATTTCGATTGCAAATCTACAGGGTGATATTTTTTCGGGAACACTGTCCACTATTGTCCTTCAGAACTGTTTTTTGGTGAGCCACTGGTACTTTCAAAAATCGTAAAGAAAAGTTTTGTTGTTATAGCAAACTTTATGTTCTCTTGTAGTTTTGTCGTATCTACTACCGATTTTGAGAAAAAAATTTTGAATTATTAAACCAGCAATGATTCTTAAAGATAAACTGGTATAATCATCAATAAAAATGTATTAGTGCAAGAAACGTACAACTCAAAAATTAATCATAATAAAAAAACTAAATAACAACAAAGGAACTGAACTACAGCAATTGTTGAAAATGTCCTCTCCCAACCCTTATACAAGCTTCTGTTCTTCTTCTCATAGACGATCGAACTCTTTCAAACACTCCTGGAGTATTCCTAATTGTATCAAACGTGCGTATTATACGATTTCTCAGTTCATCTACGGTATTCACTGGCGTTATGTACACTAGAGATTTCAGATGACCCCATAGAAAGAAATCTAAACTATTTAAATAAAAGTGAAAAATGAGCAGGAGCACCGTCGTGCATGAACCACATTTCATGTCGCATCATAAGAGGTATATCATCCAATAACAAGGACAAATAGTTCTCTAAAAAATGTCTGTATTATTGACCAGTAAGTCGCCCTGGCAAGAAGAAAGGACCAATCAAATAATCGCCAATATTACCACCCCACACATTTAATGAAAATTCCTCTTGAAAATAAGCTTCTGCAATTTCATGTGGATTCTCCTCAGCCCATATGTGTTCATTATGAAAATTTATGATTGAAGTCCTTGAGAAACAGGCTTCATCAGTGAATAGGATGTGGCAATCAAAATGAGGATTGTTTAATTGTCTGTTGAGGTACCACTGACAAAAAATAATTCTTGGATGACAATCTCGAGGCAAGAGCGCCTGCACCCTCTGAATGTGATAAGGATAGAGCAAAGAATCCCGCAAGATCCGCCAAACAACTTGATGACTTGTATTTAAGGTAACACTAATTTTTCTTGTATTGGTTCCTGGATGTTCTTCTATTTCGTTCAGCATTGCCTCTTCGAGTCGTGGTCTTCTCACACTTCGTGGTCTACCTGCATTAATATTTTTCGCAGAAAAAGATCCAGTTTCTGAAAGACCCCTGTTAATATTAGAGAACATCCGATGACCAGGCATCACTCTATTGGGATAGCCTTCCATGTAAAGACGCTTAGCTTCTCTTGAATTACCATTTGCAAGACCATACATGAAATGTATGTCAGCCATTTCGGAATTCGTAAAATTCGACATGTTTTGATATTAAAATGCAACCATCTTTAATTTTCAAAACACAGGACTTTAATTTGATGTGTCAAAACTAACAATAAATTTATTCATTCACAGCCTACTAGGTAGGTAACTAGATTTCTATAATTCGGAATTTTCGGAGGATTTCAAGAGAATCATTCAACTTTTTTTTCTCGACCGGTAGTAAATACGACAAAACTACAACAGAACATAAGTTTGGTATAACAACAAAGCTTTTCTTTACAATTTTTGAAAGTACCAGTGGCTCACCAAAAAAAAGTTCTGAAGGACAACAGTGGACACCCTGTAGATTTGAAATCGAAATTGGCATGTCACAAGGTGTAAACTCTTAATTGTAATATCTATGCCAAATTTCATTTGAATATCTTGTGAAGTGCAGATACTATGAGAAAAAAACTTTAAAAATCTGTATCTTGAAAACGAAATGTTTGCGGACCCATGTTTATGGGACTTTTTCTTTCTAAAACTATTCAAGGAATCTCCCCTTTTCGTTTGTACCTCCAATTTAGGAACACCCTGTATAGTATATATTTTGTTGTAAAGTCCGTGGGTTCAATTTAAAATTATAAAACTAATATTCACTTTCACTTTTCTAGAACGTTTATTTACGTCGAATATACAATAGCTGATTGAAATATCACAACAATTTTGCATATAAGCTCTTCGCTCCACCAACTGCCTGCTGCCAGGATGGGTCCTCCTTTTAGAGTCGAATTCTCTAGTAAAATCAGTCATCACTCCTACAGCTGTCGATTCATTTCGAGAACCATTTTTTTTTATCTCAAAGCGATTGTTGTCGTACTGAAATGAAACAGGGTCGGCTTTGGTAAATTTTGTAACAATATATATGGGGGGTAATGCAATATATGTATACTAAAACATTGCGGGTTAGGTGTAAGAATAGCTGTAACTGAATCTCACCCTATTACATTAAAGACATTTATTATTACTTATCTTACAATTTAATTTGAAAGAAAACAATCTGATGATCATAAACTATCGAAAAGAGATTCTAACAATCAGATTGGCTACTATATAAGGATAAAAAGTAATACATATGCCAATTTCCAACTCGCATATATACACCAGATCTTTTTAACAATTTAGACATTCATGTTAACAATAATAATTTCTTCTTAAATAATAGTAATCAGTAATTTTTTTTTAATATTTATTTTCCAAGTGGGGAATTTGTTTCTCTTACCTGGTAAAGCCATATAATTGTAAAATTCGAAAATATTTACAAAAATACAGATTTTTTTATTTCTAATTTTCCTTGACAACGTCTAAATTATTAATTGTAATGGAAAGATGTGAATTCAAATTTCTTTGCAAATTGCAAAAAGCATAACTTACGGCTAAGAAGAAGATGGAAGAGCAATAAGGGCTGAATATTTTTTTAAATAAATCGATCTTTACTTTTTCAATTAAAGTAAACAATTTCATGATTACATATTGAGTATTTTAGCAAGAATTTAATTTACAACCAAAATAAGTATAATTTTGCATAATTGATTTTACAGCCAGGAAGTCTGCTTGTTTGTGAATAGCTCTTCCATAATTTGTATATACTGGATCATCAAATTTACTATCGCACAGGCCTAAAAAATTGCCTTGAAAGAAGTAATTTTTAAAATTAAAAATGTACTTAGAGACCAAAGTTGCAAATTTCGCAACACAAAAGCAGTCACCCGGTTTCAATAGTCAATGTTTTTTTTTCAATTTGCAACAAAACAATATTTTACAACATTGACGCTGTCATTCGATAGACCTTATAGTCCACTGAAATTTTGCCTGAATTTGCAAAATGAGCTGGCAGAAAACTAACACAGAAAATTTATGCTTTTGACCGTGCTGATTACGAATCTGCAATTAGTTTTTGCCGCCAACGTGCAATAAGGGAGAAATCGCCATAAAACCCCCCAAAAAAGGGTTTTCTGCATTTTACTCAAAAACTACAATAAATTTAAAAAAACAACCGCGTCATCGTATTCCCCGTAACATTTTACATCGAAATAGTATAGTAACCTTCAGATAATATTAAGTATTTCTGTAATTATTAATATTTTACTTTATTTTAGGATATTGAGAATGCACGCAATGTACGCGTATACACAACAATATATCAATGGAATGTTACTTTGCGGCTGTACAGAAGGTTCTCTCTAACTTTTTTATATTAAGCGCATTGGTAATTTAATAGTATCAATCTATATACAATTGAACAATTTAAATCATGATTAATAATCACGTGATACATGTATCACGAACAGTTTCAGATAATTTATATTAAAGGAAACAAAAATATACACACAGAATATTGTTACGAAATTTACCCAAAGCCTGTGTCCTTTCAGCACGACAACAAACGCTTTAAGATAAAAAAATACGATTCTCGAAAAGACTCGGCAGCGGAAGGAGCGATGATGATTTCTACTGGAGAATTCTACGCTGGTGATATAAAAGAAGCACACCACGATCGCCAAGGAGGATACCGCGACTAGCGTATATGGGATTGTTATTGTCATATTTTAATCAGCTGTTTGAATGTAAATAAAGTTCTAGAAAAGTGAAAGTAAATATTAGTTGTTATAATTTTAAAATTAAACCCACGAAGTATATTGCAATCTGGTGATCAGAAGTAAAGGATTAAGTGCAGTGAAAATTGATTTATGGAAACTCGTAGTATGGAAAAGTTAGACGAAAAAATTGCACACATTCTAGAAAAACGTGAAACGAGAAACAACATCAAGAAGAAATTCAACAAAGGTTAGTGAAATCTTTTGATGGTAAACTTAAAGTTGAATTTGAAAATCTTGTCACTACGATGAAAAGCGAACAAAAAAATCTTGTTTCCACGATGGAAGAAAAACAACAAAATCTTGTTTCCACGATGGAAGAAAAACAACAAAATTTAATGGAAGGATTATTCTCGAAATTTGTAGAAAAACAAGATCAAACTGAATTAAAACGACAAAATGAATTTAAAATAACTGAAGGAAAAAGACAAATGCAATTTGAACAACTAATGCAAATAGTAAGACAAGTTAATGAAACAGTTAATGAAAGAATGCAAATAGTTGAGTCTGATATAAAAGAGATAAATGATGACATTAAGACCATAAAAAATACCGTGGACACTCTTGAAACAAAAGTAGATGGCCTCGATTCCATCCAAAGCCGGGTAAAAGTTGAAATCAGTTCAATTCAAAACACAGTTCAAGACCAAATCACTGCCATCCAAGACAAGGTAGAAACGGAAATTAAAAAAATGCAACAGGACTTACAGCGAGGAAAATACCAGAACACCGTGAGTACCAGAGGTTCCATTAGTAAACCACCCACATTTGATGGCAGCTCATCTTGGCCTATGTATAAACGGCAATTTGAGGCTGTGGCTACAGCTAATGGATGGGATAATCAAGAAAAATCTACTTCTCTGGTAATTTCGTTAAGAGGTCCGGCCCTAGAACTCCTCCAAAGCATTCCAGTAGATGAACAAGGTAATTTCGACAAGATCATCGCCATCCTAGACAAACGCTACGACAATCAATCCTTGAGCCAGGTATACCAAGTCCAACTCAGTGGAAAAACGCAAAGATCCGGTGAAAGCCTTCAAGAATTCGAAGCAGAGATTAAACGGTTAGTACACTTGTCCTACCCAGACCTGCCAGAGGAAACGAAAGACCAGTTGGCCACACAGAGTTTCATAAACGGCATCAGAGATGTGGAAGTACAAAGAAATTTAAGACTGAGTGGCGTCAAGAAAAGTAGTGAAGCTCTACTTCGGGCTTTGGAAGTAAAGGCCGTCATGAACATGTCCAAGCCGAGGGTCCGAGCCGTTCCCGTCAACCAGGAAGAGTCAGGGTCACAATTTCAAGCGCTGCTGGCTGGTCTGAACAAAATATTAGACCGGACATAAAGAACTGGCACCAGAGGGGCATGTTACCGCTGCGGACGAACAGGGCATTTCCAACGTGACTGTCGAGTGAGGCCACCTGAACGATCATCGACCAGGGGTAACCAACAAAACAGCCACATGTCCAGGGACCGTCAGTCAGTCAGCATAGGGGGGCGAATGCTGACTGTCCCTCCACCAGCCCCCAAAACGTTATCCATCCGGGGATTTTGCCGAGATAGCGGCAGCCTAGTCACCAGAGGCACCATCAATGGGCGAGCAATTACCATCACCATCGACACCGGCGCCGCTGTGTCCATTGCCAAGTCCAGGGTTTTGAGAGCATCAGAAATTCGGCCAGTTACCAATAACATCCAGCTTAGAACAGTCACCGGCGAGTCCATGTCAATACAGGGTGAGGCAGAAGTCGTGCTACAAATAGGGGACAACATGATCCGGCATAGGGTCCTGGTAGCGAATATTGAGGACGATTTTATACTGGGAATGGACCTAATTAGCCAGCACGGATTTATGTTCGACCCGAGATATGATGTTCTTCGGTTCCTGAATGAGGAATTTGTGTTGACACGGCCCGTCAACAGTTCAGTCACCTCCATAAAAATTGTGGCAAAGTCTTCAGCTAGAATTCCCGGTCGAACGGAACAGATTATTCATGGGCAGCTAGACAGCAATCCTGGGAGCTGCGTTGGAATGGTGGACCCGTACATTCAGCTCATGACTACTTGGTTGGACGGGCTATAGTTAAAACCGGACGAGAAATACCAATCAGAGTCCTGAATTTGTCCAACAACGACATCAGAATTACCAATGGTCAAGAGATAGCTTGTTTCGAGCCAGTAGACACCATCATCAATTGCGAAGAAGAGTACCAGACGTCGGTGAAGGAGACAGGGCCCGATAAAGAGTTCCTACAACAGTTTGATGAACACTTGACACACTTGACACCAGAGAACCAGAAGAAAGCTAAGCAATTTATCACAAAACACTGGCAAATTTTTAACGGTAAAAATGGAACCACCGGTCGCACCAACATCATCCAGCATTGGATAGATACCGGAAAGGCTCAACCCATCAGAATACCACCTAGACGACTACCATTGGGGCAACAACAGGCAGTCGAGGAAAACATCGAGTCCATGTTACAAAATGGAGTTATTAAGCCATCCATCAGTCCATGGTCTGCTCCCGTCGTGCTAGTTAAAAAGAAAGATGGAACCACCCGATTTTGGGTGGATTGCAGAAAGCTGAATGATGTCACGAAGAAAGACAGCTATCCACTACCCCGAATCGATGACACTTTGACCACACTAGCAGGCTCCCGTTGGTTCTCCACACTAGACCTAAAAAGTGGATATTGGCAGGTTGGTCTGCACGCAAACGACAGAGAGAAGACAGCGTTCTCTACTAGTAAAGGGCTGTTTCAGTTCACGGTCATGCCCTTTGGGTTATGTAATGCACCCGCTACATTTGAGAGGCTAATGGAGTATGTACTGAGCGGGTTAACATGGAGGACGTGCTTAGTATACCTCGACGACATTCTAGTGATGGGTCAGACATTCGACGACCATCTGAAGAACCTGGACGAAGTATTCTCCAGAGTTAATAATGCCAACCTGAGACTCAATCCTAAGAAGTGTTCCTTGTTCCAAAAAGAAGTAGAGTTTTTGGGTCACGTAGTGTCCGAGTCAGGAATCCGCACCAACGAAGACAAGATACAAGCGATCCGTGATTGGCCAGTCCCGAGGGACAAGCATGAACTCCGAAGCTTCTTGGGCCTCTGTTCATACTACCGGCGTTTTGTTGAGGGATTTGCCACCATTGCCGCCCCTCTACATCGGCAGACCACAGAGAAGGAGACCTTTCGTTGGAATCAGGATTGCGAAACATCATTCAGGCGACTGAAGGCAGCACTATGTTCCAGCCCAATCCTAGCCTTTCCTACACAGTCCGGAAAGTTCATCTTAGACACCGACGCCAGCAACACAGGTTTGGGGGCCGTCCTATCCCAGGTGCAAGATGGTGAAGAGAGGGTGATCGAGTACTACAGCCGTGGATTCTCGAAGCCAGAAAGAAATTATTGCGTCACCAGAAAAGAACTTCTTGCAATAATAAGGGCTGTAGACCATTTCCACAAATACCTGTATGGTCGCCATTTCTTAATCCGAACAGATCATGCACTCAAATGGCTGCTGGACATGAAGACACCGGAAGGACAACTGGCCAGATGGATGGAGAAATTACAGCAATACGACTTCAAGGTGGAACACCGTGCCGGCCGGTTGCACAATAATGCCGATGCCCCATCCAGAAGACCCTGTAGAGCGGAATGCAAGCATTGTCTGAAGACGGAACAGCGAGAGGGTATCTCCATCAGGCAGATCCGAGTGCAGGCCAATGAAGACTGGACAACGGAACAGTGCATCCAGGACCAAATGGCTGATCCAAACATCGAACCAATCTTGTCACTCAAAATGAGAGGGGCACCCAGGCCACGATGGGACGAGGTAGCTAGATACTCCGGCGTGCTGAAATCGTTATGGGCTCAGTGGGACTTTCTAAGAGTAGATAATGGAATGCTCAAGCGAGTTTGGGAAAGCGCTGATGGACAAAAAACCAAGTCCCAACTGGTAGTTCCGAAGAAAAAGGTACCAGCCATCCTGACTGAAGTGCATGATGGAATTACCGGAGGCCACCTGGGCATGAATAAAACCCTAGACAAAGTTCGCCAGCGGTACTACTGGGTGAATTACTTCGAAGACGTCAGAGCTTGGTGCCGCAAATGTGCCACATGTGCCGCCAGTAGGGGCCCGAAGACCCGGACCAAGGGCAGAATGCAGCAGTACAATGTGGGCGTCCCATTTGAGAGAATTGCCATCGATGTCGCCGGTCCGTTTCCCGAGTCTGAGAGGGGGAACAAATACATTCTGGTCGCAATGGATTACTTCAGCAAATGGCCTGAGGCATATGCGATACCCAACCAAGAGGCAACCACGGTAGCGACGGTGCTAGTAGAACAACTATTCAGCAGGTTTGGCGTCCCGATGGAATTACATTCAGACCAGGGGCGTAACTTCGAATCGAATGTATTCCAGAAGGTCTGCACGATGTTGGGGATCAGAAAAACGAGAACAACACCATTACACCCACAGTCAGACGGAATGGTGGAAAGATTCAACAGGACCTTGGAACAACACCTATCCAAGGTCGTCAGAAATAACCAGCGTGATTGGGATGAGCATATTCCCCTATTCCTGTTATCATATCGCTCTGCTGTACATAATAGTACAGGCCTGACCCCAGCCAGGGTCCTATTCGGAAAGGAGCTGCGATTACCATGCGACTTGGCATTTGGCTCCCCCGAAGAACCTCCCCAAGACATCGGCGATTATGCCGACCAGCTCCGACATAACATGCTGGCAATACACGAATTAGCCCGAACGCAGATGTTGGCCACCAGTGACCGGATGAAGACGCGATACGACCTCAAGGCCAATTCAGTCGGGTTCCAGGAGAGGGACAAAGTCTGGTTGTACAACCCCCAACGGAGTAAGGGTAAATCCCCAAAGCTTACACCCGCCTGGGATGGTCCATACGAGGTGGTCAAGAGGCTTAATGACGTCGTCTACCGGATCCGTCGAAACCCCAAGGCTAAATTGAAGGTGGTTCATTTAGATCGACTCGCTCCCTACCATGGAGAGGATGTTTCTGATCGGGACGATTAGAATTAAAGGGGGGCAGTGTTACGAAATTTACCCAAAGCCGACCCTGTGTCCTTTCAGCACGACAACAAACGCTTTAAGATAAAAAAATACGATTCTCGAAAAGACTCGGGAGCGGAAGGGGCGATGATGATTTCTACTGGAGAATTCTACGCTGGTGATATAAAAGAAGCACACCACGATCGCCAAGGAGAATACCGCGACGACTAGCGTATATGTGATTGTTATTGTCATATTTTAATCAGCTGTTTGAATGTAAATAAAGTTCTAGAAAAGTGAAAGTAAATATTAGTTGTTATAATTTTAAAATTGAACCCACGAAGTATATTGCATACCTTCCAAACAAAATGAAATAAAATTGTAAAATTTTAATCAGCAATAACTAAGACTTAAGCCTTATACTAGACTCACATATAGCTTGCTAAGTTTTCATAAGAAACTACAAAATAGATAGATTTTTTAAAAAATAGGTATACTTTTCTTGGCGACCCTATCCGTTAGCTGCGGCAACTGCTTCAAATTGTCGTTTGTATATAGGTAAGGTGATCAATGATTTAATGAGAAAAACGAGGACGAAGGCATTTAAGAAAAAAGTGCAACGTACATAAATGAAACAAAAGTTCACAAATATCCTTCATATCTATTAATTATTTAGTTAACAAATGTTTTTCCATTGAATAAATATTTTTGTCAATTTGCCATTTTCTAACATTGAATTTTACTAGAGCAGCTAGAGTCTTTTTCTTTTCAGCCTGCAGTCATCTACTCCTGGATATAGGTCTCTCCTATACCGTTTCATGTCTGTCTGCTTTTTGTTGTACGAGTATTTAACGACCAGCTACCTACCACTACGCTAATGTCGTCGACCCCACGGTTTTATAGACGTTCTACATTTAGTTTAGTTTGTCTAAGTCACTGTTATTCTATGTATCCGCCTGTCACATGCCCAGCCCATTGCGATTTCATCTTACCCACTATTGAATTATATCAGCGATTCTTGTTTGTTTCCTGATGTTTTCATTTCTATTTTATAACTTTGTGACGCGCCTAGTATGCATCGTTCCAAGTTTGATTTCCCTTAATCTCCTAATGTTCCCCCTTGTTTCAGGAACCCTGTATATTATGAAGTACATACAAATATTTTGAAATATAAATACTTTAAATTGTTATTGAATTGATTCAGTCATTTGGATTTAATTTCACTAATCTGCACATGTCTATTTTATCGAATTTTATCCAATTTAACTTCGTTCACTGAAAATTGTGGTCAATGTGTTCAAGTTTCGCAAAAAATAACAAAAGTAATAAATGCTGCAATAGAAAAAGAGGAGTGTGCTGTTTCTCAGGAATATCCTGCAAACAATTTATATAATCCTAGCTCCCGGAACACTACCACCAATATTTGTAATTGTAAATTAGAGAATTAGAGGGGAAAATTGGCTATAAAACGGATGATCTAAATTCTGCGCGACAAGTTATTCGCTCATAGATCCAAAAAATTAAATAATGAGACATCAGTTTGTTCACTTTGTATAAGTTGCTACATGTTTTCGATTTGAAATTTTACGAGGAATATGATGACAGGTGATTTTTTTAAATTTTTGGTGGTTTTTGTGTAAAATGCAAAAAAACCCTTTTTGGGGGTTTTATGGAAATTTCTCCCTTATTGCACGTTTGAGGCAAAAACTAATTGGAGATTCGTAATCAGCATGGTCAAACACATAAATGTGCTGTGTTAGCTTGCTGCCACCTCAGTTTGCAAATTCATACAAAATTTCAATGGACTATTACTTTTACCTACCTACAACTTTCACAAATATATGTTTTACCTATAATATACATTTCATTTAATGAACTAGAAACTTCGATTTTCTTGATTTCATAATTTTTTTAATTTGCAAATAAAAACGAATGCTGAAAGGACGCAATATCGTATTTACAATAAATAGGAAATAAAAAAATATTTACTTTTTAAATAAAAAAATATTTTTTGTACTCTCGTTGTAGAGTCGGACACTGGGGGTGAAACGAAAAAAATGGTAACTTTAGACTCTAACTGCATTAGATATCTTGCAGAGTATTTAACGAAAGAGGATTTAATTTTTTTTTACTAAAGCTATTCTCAAGCATAAAGTATTTCTGTTAAAATTATGTATATAAAATGAAGTAAATCCCGTTACACAAATGTGCATTTATATCTAACAGAGTAATACCTAAGTAGAGGTGTTGTGTAGTGTTGATTGCTTGGGCTTAAACCAAATACATTTTAATAATAGTGGCATGAATGTAAACTGCAAACCAAATGTATTGCATATAGCTATAGATAATAGATTTGTGAAATCAGTTCGAAAAATAAAAATTTTTATTTATACGAAATAAGTCGGCAATGTTATTACTAAAAATAAGATTCTTAACATTTGAATGTTTTGATTTGACGGAAAGTTGTGTATTAAAAAATGTCTTTTTAAATTCTGTTTATATTTTGTTACAAATGAACAATCTAGAGACTTGAAAGTTTCGTCTTCACTGAAAGTTTTGTGTTTAAAAAAATGTGTTGCCAATTAATGTTTGTGTTTTGTTACAAGAGAACAATCCGGGCACTTGAAAGTTTCGACTTCGTTAAGATTTTTGTGTGTATGAGTTTTTAAACTGCGTTTATATTTTATTATATATGAACACTCGGTACACTTGAAAGTTTCGACTTCGCTATGGTTTTGTGTTTTAAAAAATGTTTTGTTAAATAATTTTTATAATTTGTAACGTAAGAACAATCCGGGCCCTTAAAAGTTTCGACCTCACTAAAGTTTTTGAGTCTTAAAACATGGTATTTAAAACATTTTTTATATTTTGTGGCAGAAGAACACACTGGACACTTGAAAATTGAAATCATTACAACCGAAGATTCGAACATCCTGAATTTTTGGACTTTCATATTCTTCAAACTTGATGTCGACTTCTTCATTTTTCAGCTGTACATCCTTGAATTTGTCGCCTTTATCTTCATTTTTGCTATTATTGCTCACGAAAGAAACAAATTCACACGGGTTAAGATTTTATCAATTAAATTGGTTGAAAAGTTCATATCGGAATCGGTTAATTTACCATTTCTCACTTCGAAATTGCCAATTTCTTCATTCAAGTTTTCATCACTGTCTTTCTGATTTTTTGCCGTCAACCAACAAGCCACCAATGTCGAAAAAGAAAATAAAGAAATGTGGCAAGTGTCACAAACGACGGGATTCTCCCCAATTTCCAAATACACCTCGGGAATGTGTTCACGAAATGGATAAACAATCTGTAGTTTTTTGTCATTAAAAAAAAATTTTAATTGGACGACTCAGGCTTTAAGCAAGACAGAAAATTTAGTAATTTTTTTCTCTGATGATTATTTTTTCTCCCAAACGCCGTATAAAACTTGACATATGATATACCAGTGTATTGGTCTCTAAATGGTTTATCGATACTCTGATAAAAAAGTACAAGTCCTTATTTAAAAAAATAGTTGATGATGGCCCAGAAGAAACAAAACGTAGCAGTAAAGATTTAATGACGCCCTACTCTGTAAAAGCATATGTCAAGAAACTTTTTCTTTGCCATTTTTTCATATTCTTTAAAATATAAGTAGCAGAGGCAAAAAACAAAAAATTACATTTTGAGTTCTCCTTGCATAACTTTGGAACGGTAAAAAAGTAGTTACTCGAATACTAATAGAAGCGTAAGCAGAAGCCTACGAGAAATATGCGAATCGACCTGAAGAGGACAGTTGTGATTCTGCCGAAACGTCGTCATTTTACCATCGATCCCGGCAGGGATTAGTTATCAATGAATTCTCGGAAACCACCTAACACATTTAGTGTCCGCGAAAACTAATATATATATATATATATATATATATATATATATATATATATATATATATATATATCTAGAGTAAGACATTAATTTTTAGGTGTAAGAATTGCTGTAGCTAAATCTCACCCTATTGCAAGAAACACGTTTTTTAATATTATTATTAATTATATCTTACAATTTAATTAAAACAACCTATTGCTCATAACTTAGGGTAACCTCCCAAATCGTCACGCCTTCCGAAATTTTCGGTACCCTTATCTAAATACAAAAATTGGGCGTCACGACGAAAAAAAGACACTTACGAAATATTAGCCTAATGCCTAGCAGCGTTTATGTTTTATTGTTCATATGTTTATAATTAATCGTTATTATTAGAGCCCTTTAAATATTTATATTTGATTTGGTTTCCTTTGTTCAGAGTAAAGAAAATGCAAGAAATGAATTGGAGTTCACGCTTCTAGCTCCCCTGTCTTCACTCTAACAGCCGCCTGACTTTTCCCAAAAGATCAATTTACTTTTTAGCATGATTAATTAGGGCGGGTGCTAGCCGCGAAAGGAATTACTTCGGCTAATTATCCTCGATTATGTCGAAACTGCAAATAACAGGCAATGAACAAAGAGCAAAAAGAAATATACCCTCTGTTCTAAAAAGAGGCTTGGTCGTTCGAAAGATGATATTATTTGGAGAAGGTTGGGAGGGTAGGTGTTATGTGACAATCTGAAGCATCGTTAAAAATTAGACCTAATAAGGGTAGAAAAAATAATAAACAAACGTAATTGGTGTTGTTTTAAAATTAAATGAAACAATTTTGTTAATAAATCTTGTTAAGTTCTATGTTTTTTGCCATATTTTTTATAAATGAATAAATATAGCAAATATCAAAGTGTGTGCAATATATTTCATTTTCGAATTTAAATGGAAAAATATATATTTTGATTTTAGTATTTCATTTCATTCTTACAATTTATGTAATAAATATAATAGCAGATAAATGTGCACATAGGCTGCGTGTTCTACTACATTTGCCAATACTATTTGACAATGTTCCATTAGTTAAATTGTTTTTCAAGTCGTATATTGTACCCTTAAGATTTTTCCAAAGCAACAAAATGGGAACCGTTAAATCAGTGTCATGCCAGAGAATATCGTCAAATGTTCTTGAGATCCAACTTCCCTATTTGTTGACTATAAATTTTCTGTAACAAATGTCGATAAAGCCTACTATTGTAGTATTAACTGCACCATTCCCAAAAAAGATTAAAAAAGCTTTTATTTA
The DNA here is from genome assembly GCA_034190945.1 of Octodonta nipae. Classification (NCBI taxonomy): domain Eukaryota; kingdom Metazoa; phylum Arthropoda; class Insecta; order Coleoptera; family Chrysomelidae; genus Octodonta; species Octodonta nipae. Next base: position 55,549,301 of record CM067218.1, on the reverse strand, counting down.
GTTTCCCTTGTCCCGCTGTTTGTCTGTAATCAAATCTTGCAAGTTAAATTTGATCCACTTCCCGGTTACCGATTGAACTGAAAGTTTGCATGCGTGTGTAAATCGGATGACAATGCAAAATTGTTATGACGTGGAACTGATGTTGGGGCTGTGGTACAACAGCGTCGAGTTTGATTCGTTTTGATGGGTAGACCATTTTTGATGGGTTGTGAGTGGTGGTGATTTGGTGGACGTTTGTTATGAATGAGGATTCTGTCTTCGATTAGATGGATTAGATGATTGATCCAATGCCAAGGTAAGAACGTGCCGATGGCTGAATGGTATGAGGGTCTATAAACATGTCATATCGCTAAAGTTGCACCCCAGGATAACAGGGCGAACCCTGTTGTATTCAAGCCTTCATCCCCCTATAATGGACCTCCGGGGGATGAACTCGTGCGAACGACATGAACAAAAATGAAACTACTAAACAAAGAAAGAGATGTTTAGAGAATGTGAAATTGAAGCGACAAGAGAAGATTGTTAATGAAAGCGATGTCTACAAGCGACAACGCTTGGAAAAAATAGTTTAGTAGTAGCTAAACATACAGAAAACGAATCCTTAGACCAAAGGACTAATAAGAAAGAAATTGGTAGAATACAGACACAAGAGAAAAGAAAAAATGAATCACATGAACAACATGCTCTCAGGATAGATAACGTTAGAATACGTACACAAGAGAAAATAAAAAATAAATTATAAGAAGAACAAACGGCAGAGGAACGCATTGTAACAGCAGAGAATGGGCGGCAGAAATAGACCAATCAAAGGAATATGCAACATGGTAGCGTTGAGTACTTTAATAATGCGATAAATATCTTTTGCAATAAAGTGTGTACTATTTGCATGAAGAGATGAGCTTATGCCTGGCGTTATACTACGATTGTCATAAACTGAAAAGCGCATTCTTTCTGGAATTAAACCATTTATATAAATGGTAAAATTTAACGGCTTATTTGGACAATATGGATTTCGTGGCAAAGCAGTACTTTTTGCCCAAGATCTTTCTGTAGTAACTGAAAAACTGCCACATATGTTGCCCAGATCTGTAGATAACTGTGGAGGAGTGATTGGTTACTGAGCATCTGGAGAATTTAAATATCACTCGTTTTCAGTGTCTCGCGATAATGTGTTCGAGGCGATAATGGTTGGTGGCTAATAATCCCTTGTTCAAAACATAATGGAGCCGTTCTTGTACATTTTAAGAAGGAAAAAAAACACAAATGTTCAAAATAACAGCCTAAGATCAATTAACTGACGGACAAAAAAGAATGAGCAGATTGATATTAATAATATAATACACGCGGACATTAACAAATCAGGAGGTCTTCCGAAGTAACCAGAAAATTTTGTTCGTGCTAATGTGCTAAAATGTTGAGGTATAACGTTGACGTTGTGACTTGGAGCGATGGGTCACATTGCTGAAATTATATGGACATATTACAGACGTGCTCAACTATACGATAGCGATACCATAGGTTCGCGTAGACATTGGTAAATCACGGCACAGTTGACAGAAGAATGCTCCAGATTGTCTTATCTTAGGCTTCAACTGTGCATAAAATGCAGGGAACTACTGTACATCATTTTGTTATTTATCTTGGTTCCAAATTGTTTGCTGCAGGTCAAGCTTATGTGGCTTTAAGCCTAGTTCGGTTTTGAGCGGATGTTCAAATCGAAGAACTTGACAGCTCCAACTTGACTTCGATTACTAATCAGTAATTACATAACTAATTGACTAATTGATATGTATAGTTATTAAAATATAAAATATATTCAGCTTTAAGTGCTCAAAATAACACATTGTGAGCGTACTAAAGGCTACATAAGGGAAAAACACTGCTACGGGCTCCGAACTACGCCGTAGTTAATTTCGCATCAAAAATACTAAAAAGTTAAAAATAAAATTAAAGTAAAAAAAACTTTTTAAAAACAAGCTTTTATTATTAATTCTTAATTGAAAGAACTAAAAAGTTAAAAATAATTTAATCCTGATAAGAAAAATACCATTATATAGGTACCTAAATTGTAACCTTAAACGACAATTAACCTTCTTCGTCTACGTCACAATAATCCCATCTCGTACATACCTAATTATTAATTTTTATTAAACCCTAAAACTTTACACTTTGTATTAAATGTTTGCGTTTTTATCACAGATCCAATTATTTACAAATAAAAGCTTACATTTTGATGGAACTTTTCGTTTGCAGTCACAATGTAACACGTTTTTATTTATAAAACATTGGATCTGTAATAAAAATGCAAAGATTTAATAGAAAGTGTAAAGTTTTAGGATTTAATAAAAATATATAATTAGGTATAGGATTATTGTGACGTAGACGAAGAAGGTTAATTGTCGTGCAATATAGGTAGCTATATAATGGCATTTTTCTTATCAGGTTTAAATTATTTTTAACTTTTTAGTTCTTTTAATTAAGAAGTAATAATAAAAGCTTGTTTTTATTTTTTTACTTTAATTTTAGTTTTATTTATAATTGCACAATTTGGAATATAACAGCAATACCTTTTTTAAATAAACCATTTGGCAATCTATACCATTATAAAATTGTAGTTTGTCTGTTTGTTTGTTCGGGCATTACGTAAGAACTAGTGAACTGATTTTGGTGAATCTTTTTTTGTTGCAAAGCCTATAGTGTGACTTCAAATCTGGTACACATTTTATCTCTCCACATTGACAGAAACGGTAGATTTAGCGAAAAAACTACCACGATGTCTGGTAACCCAGAATTACACTATTGGTTTCACTACAGGCACCAAATATTAGATACTTGCATTAGCTTAGCTATTATTCAAAATTTGGAATATGCCAATGTAATTTGTTTCGATTTGTTTCCATAAATAGGATAGGTGGTGAAACATAGAGCGGAGTAGAATTAGATGTGTTTAAATTTTTTTAAAAAGGTTATATTAGGTGGACCTTAAGCAGCTGCGCAACAGCGTATGTACAATGTGGTTGAGGTAAGAGGGGAGTGGAATTAGTTATATGGTGTGGTTCAAAAGAGTTGAGCTGGGTGAGCCATAAATAGTTGCATATACCATGTAGTCGAAAAGCGGGTGGAGAAGCATTACATTTATACAGGGTGGATAACAAAATGTTAAAATTATATTTATACAGGGTGGATAAAAAAAGTGTTATGTAAGCAGTTATTATAGTTATGAAACGGGTTATTATAGTTATGAAACGGGTTGAAACAATGTTAGAAGCAGTGTTTATAAAGTGTTGTTGAAATATAAGATGGACTGAAATATAGTTTATAGGGTGGTTAAAAAAATGTTTAATATCCACAAATAGTTGCTTATATAGGATGGTCGAAATATATGGCGGAATATAATTACAGTTATACAGATGGGTTTTGATCTACAAGGTGTTTCATAAACAGGATGATTGAAATATAGGGTGGAGTAGAATATTAAGTATACATGGTGGTAAAAAAATGTTATATTGGGTATTGACCCATAAGTAGTTACATATATAAGGTTGTTGAAATATAGGGTGGAGTAGAATTATAATTATACACGGTGGGTAAAAAATGGTACAAAAATTTAGTTTTATAAGGACATGAGCAGTGGAATATATGGATAACTTGAAATAAATTTATAGTTACACAGTGTGATTCAAACAAGGTTAGAAAAAATTTCAAATGAAGGGTGGTTTAAAAAATATGAGGAAATATTGTGAAATAGCGTAGCTCATAATAAGTTGCACATTTAGGATAATTGAAATATAGGGTGGAGTAGTGAAATATTCAAAAAATGGTATATTGGGTAAACAATCAGCAACAGCATATACAGGGTGGTTGTAATACAGGTTGAAGTAGAGATATACACTCAAGTTGATACAAAATAATTTTGAATAAAATTATTATATAGGGTGCCCCATAGGCAGATTTATATTTATAGTTAAAAACTGTGGGCCCAATAGCATTATACTGGGTGGCAGATAAGTAATTGCATATACACGGCATTTGAAATAGAGAAATGTTAAAAAAATGGGTTGACCTTGAATAGTTGCATTCTACTATGTGGAATACCTAAAATATGGAGCTAAGCAAAATTATAGTTATATAGTGTGTTTAACACAATGTTAGAAAAAGTTTCATATAAAGGGTGGTTAAAATACAGGGTGGAGAGAAATTGTACTTTACAAGGTGGTTCTAAAATTTTCAGAAATAATTGTTATATAGCGTAGACCGTAAGCAGTTGCATAGCTGAAATATAGGGTGAAGTAAAGGTAATTAGAAGTTTAAAAAATGTTATATTGGGTGACAAATAAATGAAAGCATATTCAGGAAGGTTGCACTATAGGGTGAAGTAGAGTTACAGTTATACAAGGTTGAATAAAATTGTTAAATAAGGTGGCCCATAAGCAGTTACAGTTTTTTTAAAATGGATTTATATTTATACAGGGTGGTACAAAAAATGTTATACTGGGTGGCCGATAAGTAGTTGCACATACAAGGTGGTTGAAACTGAGGTTGGAGTCGAATTATAGCTAAACAGTATCGATAAAAACTTGTTCAAAAAATTTTCTAGGATAGAAAATGAGCTGTTGCATATATGCAATATTTGAAACATGGATCGAAGTAAAATTATAGTTTATAATGTGATTAAAACAATGTAAGAGATAGTTGCATCTAAAGGGTGGTTGACATATAAGGTAATATACATTATGTTTTCCAGGGTGGTTAAAAGATATCAGAAAGATAGTTATTTAGCGTAGTCCATAAGCAGTTGCATAGACTTGAAATATATAGTGGATTAGACTTGTAGTTAAGTGTTTAAAAAAATATATTTGGTGGCCCCTAAGCAGATGCATATAACAAGTGGTTGAAATATTTTGTAGAATAAAACTAATGTTTTACAGGATGGTCCAAAAACTGATAGATAAATAAGTTATAGTGGTTGACTAATTGGCAGCAGTATATACAAGATGGTTTAAATATACATGGAGTGATAGATATAGAACGCAGTTCAAAAAAATATTGAATAAAATTGTTATATAGGGTGGCCAGAAACAGTAGCAGTTTGAGTGAAATATGTCGGGGATTGGTGGATTTATAGTTATACAGAATGGTACAAAAAATGTTATATTGGGTGGCTTATAAATAGTTGTATATATAAGGTGGTTGAGATTTTAAAGTCGAAGCAAAATTATAGTTTTATATTGTGTTTAACACAATGTTAGAAAAAGTTGCATATAAAGGGTGGAAATAATACTTTACAAAGTGGCTAAAAAATTGTTAGAAATAATTGTTATATAGCGTATAGGGTGAAGTAGAATTATAGTTAGGTAATTAAAAAATGTTTGGTTACAAATAAACAGCACCATATACACGATGGTTGCACTATAGGCTGAAGCGGAGTTACAGTTATATAAGGTGGTTCCAAAAAATTTTGAATAAAATTGTTATATATGGTGACCCATAAGTACATGCAGTTTTGGTGAAATATATTCTGAATTAGTACATTTGTAGTTATATTAGAAAAAATATATATCTTGGATAGCCCGTATGTTTCATAAGCTATTTTTTTTGCAAGGAAATTTGCATTCCTTACGCGGGTGAAACCGCGGGTAACGGCTAGTAACTGATAATAATAATAAATATTTAAATACTTGGTTTATCGCGGTACAATTCGAGACTGAGCAAATCAAAACGATAAGACCCTATTCTTAGCGCCAGCTTCAGCATAACCAGTGAACTATGGAAAGTTTGTGTTACTGGTAACGCAAGGAAATGGTATCGGCTCATCTCCTCAATACACCCTAACCTGGAGTGTCATTAATGCTAATAACAAAATGTCTTGAAAATTTCTGTAAATTCTATTATATGTGATATTTGTTATTATAAATGCAAAGTGAGTTTATTTTCTACTGTGGTCGAAATTGTCTTTTCTGTATTTTAGTTGAAACATATTTTATTTAGATACTCGTGCCGAATAAGATACCTCTAAAGAAGTTTTTGAACAATTTATATGACAGAAATTAAGGAGCTATAATGCGGAAGAGCAAACTTACTTGTGATTATTTAAAATTCTTCGTCATTCATCACCATCATCCATAAACTTTCTCCCATTCATAAGCCTTAAATTAGTTAGATGGATGTAATACATACAACAAAAGGAAAAAATCCCTTTAAATTTCACGAGGATTTTTTCCATTGTTCCAATCCGGACAAAAGCGAGATAGGATTGATATAAATTGTTGATATTTATGAGACTCAAAAGATAAGGCTGGATTTGTTTGAGAAATGACCTAAGTCGAATTTTCGAAGCAGTTTATTTATCACCGACTTCGCAGCACTGAAGTCTCCACGTACTTGAGAAAAATCTGACGAATTACTTATTCCTCAAGTTAGTACGGACAAATTGCTTTGTAAGAGTTATGGATTCTAGCTTGAGAGGCACTACTTAATGAATTAGTGATGGTTGCTGCATGCTGTAGAATTTAAACAATGTTAAAATTCGTTTCAATAAATATAATTGTTTGATATTAGAAACTGTGGATCCAAAAAACACTGAGATGTCACACTTGTTCTTAAAACAAGTTAGTCACGACTAGTTTTAGAGTTCATACTAGATACTCCATCTTCAACGCAAAAACAAATCCTAATTAAACCATAACATCTTTTCAAATTGTACAGCAGCAGAGTAAAATAAGAAAAACGTTAGAATTATTTAAAAAATTATAACGACATTGACTAGTTATATGTTATGTATGACAAGTAAGAAAACCTCGTGTATATCCACGAAATATCAATTAATAAATATATATTCAAGGAACATCAAAACATTGACGTCAAAACTATGTAAAAAAAACAACATTGTTTGACATTATTGTTTTGTTATTCTGTGATCAAAAAGCAGTAGTGACAATTCTTATATTGTTTTCCAAAGCAAATTCTATCAACCTCCTCCCAATATCTTTACTAATGGTATTCCTCCTCTCTTCCCACTTTGGCATTTATGTCCCCTATTACTTTTATTATATATAAATTTGGAACTGTTTCCCGAATTTTATCAAGATCATCATAGATATTTGCTTTATTGAATATTTATTACTCTCTTCGAGATGTCATTCTTTTGTACTCAATATAATATATTGTAATGTTTTTATTTTCACACTCTTCGGGTTCAGTTCAGTTCTCAGATTTATTTTAACACAATTTAAATTCACAGAACTATTTACAATTTATCTTAACTATCCGGCGGTCGAATACTGAATCAATTCTTCCTCAGCTCTCCGGATTTATATATTTCTTCTCGGATTTCTCCAGAACCTCAAGAGCCGCCGGGACTAGACCAGATTTTTCGAGAAATACAACAAATCAAGCCGCCGACCTCGATGCCCCAGACTAACAATGAAGGCCGATTGCACCAGCTATCGGATGAATTCTCGTAACATTGCCCCCTCCTTAAGACCATTTCGTCCCGGAATATCCTAGAATCCTTCCTGGTGTGACGATATTTGCAGGACTCTCCATCTCGACAACGGGAAGTTTGGTGGAAGTAACAGTCAACGGTCATCGAATCTGGGCTGCGAATATTGAGAGGGTGTCGATGCCACTGAATCGAAATATTGTTTCCATCATACTTCTCACCACCTTCCAATTCAGTCCATCCACCCCGCCAATTTCATCAGGTTCTTCTCCATCATCACAGTCGTCAATTCTACCAAGTCTTCCAATGATCGCTGACTGTTGGCTTGTCCTGCGAGAATGTAATGTTTTCGTTATCAAATAAAAGATGTCTCTGGTACCCACTGGTTGTTTATCTTCGAGTTGAAGGAGCTTCCCTACCATTGGATCTTGCTCCCTCAGCTTCTGGAAGTGGCCGTACTTTTGACAAACACCTTGGTTATTCCTCTCTGGTTACGTCGTGCTGCACTTTCTGCCCATTAGAGTACAGTGCCATACACGGTTCGAAGGTCATCTCGTCATCGGGTGGATGACTTCAGGCATTAGGGGCTAACATGTTGAAATGTATCACTTTGGGTTTCTTCCAGGTAGCTTCCTTATTCTGTAGACAATATCGTTGATTTTCTTTACAATTTGGTAAGGCCCCTCCCAAGATCTTTGTTGCTTGGGCGAATATGCACCACGACGATGGGGTTATACAACTAAACAAGATCATCAGCTTGGAATTCTCCGCTCTCGGCTCTGATGTCATAATTTTCCTTCATTCGGGCACAGGCATTCTCGATATTTAACCGGACTCGTTGGTGGATGTCGTAACTGGCTGACATAGTCTTCACCTGCGGTCTCTTCTCCTGGGGGACATCCAAACTTCAAATCGCATGGTACTCGTAATTCTCGGCCCATAATAACACTGACCCGTGGACTCGTGCACAGACGAACGATATGCCATTAGAAACAAGTGCAGATACTGGTCCCAGTCTCTTTGGTGGTCAGAGACTACTTTTGACAAATGGCGGTGAATGTGCTATTCATTCGTTCTACCGTTCTATCGATTTGCGGGTGCAATGCTGTCGTTCGTGTTTAATTGATCTTCAAGAGCTTGCAGACGTCCTGGAGAAGAGAATTTCGACCTTGGTCTGAGTGCAACTCCAAGGGACCACCCATTCGGCTAATCCATTCGTTGACGAGGATATCAACAACGGTCAAGGCTTCTTGAAATAGTTCATCACCACTACAATGTACTTATTTTCGGAGTTAGATTCTGGAAAAGAACCGGCAACATCAATGGCTACTCTTTCAAATGGACTGCCCACATTATATTGCCTCACGGGGGCTTTTGCTAGCTTCTAAGGCCCATTACTTGCTGCACAAACCGTACATGTCCGGCACGAGTCCTTGACATCTGCTTTGCAGTTTACCCAATAGAAACGTTCTCTTAACTTCCCCAGGGTTTTTGTCACTCCCAGATGTCCTCCGGTTCTACGGAGTTCTACTGAGCTCAGTATGACTTTATGGTTGGTGAGTATCGGGAAATCTTCTGCCACGTAGGTTTGTGACTTTATTACTTCCACCGGATAACCTCTTTTAACTGAGGATCTAATTTATGGTCTTTCTGGATCTCCTCAGATTGCCTCAGATGGTCATCGACGGCAGTAGTTCTAGAGAGAACAGCCCCTTTTTCTTCAGCTTGCTGACAATGTTTGCAATCATCAGGGCATGGTCTCCTCGGTAAGGCATCAGCATTCTTATGTTCAGTCTCGAAGTCGATTACACAACCCAAACGGCATCACCCTGAATTGGGAAAGTCCTGAGCCGATGGTAAAAGCAGTCTTTTCTCGGTCTTCTTTAGCAAGTTCCACCTGCCAATAACCGCTCTTCAAGTCCAGGGTGGAAAACATCTTCGATCCAGCCAACGTATCTAGGGTGTCGTCTATTCTTGGAAGGGGATAGCTGTCTTTCTTTGTAGTGTGGTTCAATTGCCGATAGTCTACGCAAAATGGGGTCAAACTATCTTTCTTTTTAACCAAGACAACTGGAGAAGCACAAGGGTTATTTGACGGTTCAATAACACCTTCTTCATCCATCTCGCGGACTATCCGGTAGGCTTATTCTCTCTTAGCTAGTGGTAGTTTTCTCGCCAACTGTCGAATAGGTCGAGCGTCCCCGGTATTAATTTTATGGTTCACCAGGTCAGTCCGTCCTCTTTTTCCGTTCCGTACATCGAAGATATCCTAGTAGTTTCTAACGATGTCCCTCAATTTTGCGCTCTGGTTTGGTTTCAAATTCTTGGATGAATCGGTGATGATTCTTTCCAGTTCTTCAGATAGTTTACCTAATGGTATTTCTGCATGCTGTGTGCTTCTGACTACAGAGGAAATCGTGACAATGGCCCAAACTTGTTCCTTTCATTAGTACAACCGAGTAATGATTCAGGTTCATTACTCTTACTGGCATAATCTCCTTGACCCGAAACAGAGTCTTCCCCAGTGCGACTCCTCTGCCTACATTTCCGTCGTTTAGTTCGGGATCAAACATCATCACTGTTCCAGGTTTAGCGTTTCCATCTAGGCAAGCATTTACAATAATTTCAGCTCTTTCCGGAACATTTAAATTCTCTGCTAAGATTGCTCGAAGCACCACTTCTTCTTCATTCACTCTCAGAATTCCATCTTTAAAGTTTAATTCGAATCCCTTGGAGCTCATGACATCCATTCCTATGATGGCTTCGCCTTCGATGTCAGCCACTAATGCCCGATGTTGGAATATTGTATTCCCCAAGACCGTTTCAACATCTATTTCATGGACCTTAGCTGCTTCTCCTGTCGCTGTTCGCAATTGCCAATTTGTTGGTTTTATCATTGTCTCGTCTAAAACAATGTTAGGCCTTATGACTGTTTTCGTCGCACGAGTATCCAGCAGCATTGAACATTGCTTGTTATTAATAAGGCAATCTACAAAGACACTGTTAACGTGGTTGCCTAGCGAAGCGACATAATCGTTGGTGCCTTTACCTTCTCTAATTTTCCCGACAAGGAAGTCAGTACTCCGTTGCTCTCCTTGCAACGACTCTGCCTTACGACACTTCGGACATCTCACTAGTCTTTGTCTACTATCTTCCTTACAGAGGCTTCCTCATTTCCACCATTTTCGGTATCTCCGTCAGCGATTCGGACTCTGGCTTGACCTCTGCAGGTATTTTTCGCAGCCTCGAATTCGAGAGCTCGAGCCAGTGTATCCACTAATTGAGTGGGTCGAGCTTAGTTCAATGCTTGTCTGGCTTCGTTGTCCCGAAGTTCATCCAAAAACGCTTGGATTGCTAATCTTTCTATAACATTTTCCGGTGTTACTGGATAGATCGGCAAGGCGAACCAGACGGTGAATGTCAGCTTCAAACTCTAGTATGGATTCATTTGCTTTCTGGTGGCGATTTTTCAGTTGGGAGTGGTAAACGAGCTTCAAATGTGTCTGTCCATACCTTCGTTCTAAATGTTTGACCAAGTGTTCGTAGTCGTCTTGATATGTGTAGCATCCCCTCTTAAGGCTAGGATTAATGCGATTGCCTTCTCCTCTGTCGATCATCCGTTTAACTTTGCTGCAGCCTCCAATTGGCGCCTATAATTAGCCCATGACGATTCTCCATCAAATTGGGGAGGTTTCATTTTATGTCTTGTCCCCTCGAGGCCACTTTTCGAATCCACTACTTCTGGACTGTTTCTGCTTTCGGTTTTTGATTGTGTTTCTTCCCTTTTTATAGTGACAACCTGTTCTTTTATTTTGCTGATCTCACATCTGTCTTAGCTTTTCTATCAGCGTTTCATTTTTGACTGACTCTTCCGACTATTGTTTGCTTTATCTCCTCCATCTGAGCCTCATTCTCTAATATTTTCTCTTCCAGCATTTCTGAATTTTTATGTACCATGCTTTTCAAATTTTCTTCAAGGATTTAGAATTTTCTGCGAATTTATCTTCTAACGCCTCTTTTAAGTTTTTGGAATTTTCTAATAAATTGTCTTTTATTGTTTTAGAATTTTCTTGTAATATTTGTAGCTTATCCTCTAAAGTCGTATAATTTTCTAGCAATTTATCTTCTATGGTTTTAGAATTTTCAAGCAATTTGTCTTCTATGGTTTTCGAGTTTATCTTGTAATGTTTGTGGTTTATCTTCTAAAGACTTAGAATTTTCTAGCAATTTTTCTTCTATTTTTTCAATAGTATACTCATGTCCCCATTACCAGAAACTTCAAACAAATATGTATCGGGATCGTTACCTTCACTTATTAAGGCATCTCGTAGCCGTTGTATTAATTCACTTTTCTTCCCACTAATTTCTAAATATCTTTCCTCCAGTTCTTTTTTTAAATCAGTCACTTTGAACTGGTTTAAATTTACTGCTTTAAACATTGTTAGTCTGTTTATTTTCTACTTGCATAGTTTCACAAATACACCCCACACCTGACACCACTGTAATGTTTTTATTTTCACACTCTTCGGGTTCAGTTCAGGTCTCGGATTTATTAAAAAACACAGTTCAACTCACTCTAATTTATTCCCATTACTTTAACACAATTTATAATCACAGAACTATACGGCTATCGAATACCGAATGAATGCTGCCTCAGCTCTCCGTAATTATATATTTCTTCTCGGAATTCTCCAGTACGTCAAAGAGCCGCCGGGACTAGATCAGATTCTTCCACAAATACAACAAAGCAAGGCGGCTTCCCAGAAATATCGGAGGAACGTCGCTTCCACAAATTATCGGATAAAGGCCGATTGCACCAGCTATCAGATGAATTTGCCTAACAATATAATATATATTGTTTCTGGTCAGTTGCGCTTCCCACAAGAGAACGTCCTCTCAAACAATTATGTAAGTTTTTTTACATATCGTGAAGTATGTAGACGCAAGATGTAATGATCAGTATTCGAGTAACTAGAAGCGAAAGCAGAAGGCTACGAGAATTATGCGAACCGACCTGAAGAGGGCAGATGTGACTCTGCCGATACGTCGTCGTTTTACCAATGATCCCGGCCCGGCAACGATCAGTTATCAACTACGCGGATGAATTACCGGAAACCACCTAACACACTCACACACACACACTCACACACACACACACACAGACACACTCACACACACACACACACCCGGGGTGGTTGTTGGTCCACTACCGGGCGCCTCCCCAGGTGGCGGATAGGGGAACGCTCTCCAGCAATGGAGAGTACTGAGGATTTCCTCAGGGCGGACCAAAATCAGATAGGGGAAGGAACCCCGAAAATAAACCATTAATGGATATGGGTGATAAGGTGAACTTAATACCCCAGGTGGGTACCTCGGCAGAGGATAATCCCACCACCGGTTCCGATCGAGTGAAAGCCTCGGTGGCCGGTGCACGCTCCACGGATTCTGGGGGGAGCGAATTATCACTGGTTCCGTCACATAGTGACAAGAAGAAGAAGAACACCGTTAATGGTACAACATCGACCATTAAAACTAGAGCTGGCAGCAATACACTATTCAGCCAAGTCCTCCAAAAGGCGAATAGTGGAGTTGACGTCCCCCAAAGGGCAACAGTGAGAGTGGCGCTCCAAACAAATTAGGAGCAAAGATCGATGAGCTCTTGACGTTCATTGGGCCTAGGCACAATGTACATCATGAGATCAAGAAACTGGCACACGCCATTAAGTCAGAATATGACAAATATCTGACGTCAACGACGCAGCCATCTCCTGTAGCGAAACCTGCTACAACACAGACATCGCCAGTAAAGGTGTCAAACACTCAGACACAAGGTGAAAAGCAAAAGGAGGTCCCAAAAGCGGCTGCCTCAAAAGCAGCTAACTCAAAACCGGCTGCATCAACACCGGCGGCCCCAAAGCAGGCGGCTTCAATAAAAGTAGCCTCACTGCCGGGAGACTCGGTAGCAAGGACCTCGCCACCAAAGGCCTCGCCTTCAGTAGCCTCATCAAGTAAGGCACCACTACCAAAAACTCTTAAACCGGTGCTAGCTAGCAAGCTAAAGCCCGGTAAAGAAGGTTGCCAGAACATCGGGCAAACCACCCAGGCAACAACAAGTAGGGTGGTCAATTCAGAAGCGAAGAGAAACAATGAATTAAAATCCAAGTTTAAACCGCAGACCAGAAGCAAACCTTCAAACCAGTTGACTGACTGGCAACTGGTAAAGAGGAAAAAGGCCCCGAGGACCAATAAGCAAAAACCAGCGCCACATTGTACGCTGCTTATAAAGAAAGGCGAGAAGAGCTCCCATGCAGATATCTTGCGAGATATCAAAAATGATCCCACCTTGCAGGATATAGGCAAAAAAGTCAATAAGATCCGACGAACAGCTAAGGGAGATCTACTTTTGTTATTCGCCAAGGCAGACGCTCAGGAGATGGAGCGCTATTGTAACGCCATCAAGAATAAGCTCCCAAGCGGGGCCACTGTACAATCTCGAATACCACAAATCGAGATTGAAATTAAAGACTTGGACGAGATCAGTACCAAGGAAGACGTAGTAAACCTGCTCAAAGATAATATCGACGGCCTGGCAGAGATCACTGAGGAGGCAGTGAAATCACTTCGACGGGCACAGGAGGTGTACCTCAGGGCTCTGTTCTTGGCCCCCTCTTATGGAACGTAATGTACAACGACCTGCTCCTGCTCGGTCTGCCTGAGGGCGTCAGGCTAGTGGCATTCGCCGACGATGTGGCATTGATCATAGTGCGCAAGCACATAGAGGAGATACAAACAACCTTCTCATTCGCTATAGCCACAATTCAGCATTGGATGCTCGCAGCGGACTTGAGTTTAGCAGAACAAAAGACCGAAACACTTCTTGTTCGAAAGGCAAGGGAAACCATCACCCTCAAAATAGGCGACTCCTACATACAGTCGCAGCCCTTCATCAGCTATTTGGGGGTGCTCCTGGACGCACGGCTCAACTTCAAAGAGCACATAATCGCGGCCAGCAAGAAAGCAGCTGGGGTACAGGGGGCATTATCTAGAATAATGCCGAATGTCGGAGGCCCTAGACAGATAAGAAGACAGCTACTGGCAACAGTAACTACTTCTGTTTTGTTGTACGGGGCACCGGTATGGGAGAAATCGCACGAGCTACCATCGTACCGCCGGAAAATGAAATCAGTCCAGCGGCTCTCAGCGATTCGAGTGGCATCATCCTACCGCACTGTGTCTTACGAGGCGGTGAGTGTGATTGCCTCTACCCTACCAATCGACATCCTGGCTGCAGAAAGGGGACGGCTTTATCGCAGAAAGTTAGAGAAAGACCAATCGACAGGAAACAGCGATGAAAGAGCCATGAGTCTAGCGCAATGGCAGGAGAGGTGGGACAGCTCTACTAAAGGCCGGTGGACATATCGACTGATACCTAACATCAGTCGTTGGGTCAACCGCCAGCATGGGGAGGTTGGGTTCTACATCACTCAACTCCTGACTGGACATGGATGCTTTCGAGCATACCTGCACAGGTTCAGGAGGGCAAACTCCCCAAACTGCCCACACTGTACGGACGTGATAGAGGACGCGGAACACGTGTTCTTCTCCTGCCCCCGGTTTCAGGATCAACGTGCTGAAGTGGAGAGGATTCTGGAGACTAATATCGTTCCAGAACAATTAGTAGAAGCCATGCTGAAGGGCCCCCAAGCCTGGAACTTGGTATCAGATTACGCGGAGACTATCCTCAAAGAACTCCGCAATACGTTCGAGGAGTAGGCTTTAGAGGCTTTCAATGTAAGAGCAGTAAACATCTGCAATGAACCACCCTTGCGAAGTAGTATTGACTAAGAGTGCCGCAGGCGACCATGGTTGTAGGAGAAAGAGGTTAGGGTTTTAGCGGGTATACGGTATACTGGTTTCAATGCAACGATTTACTCTTGCTTTGAAGTCATTGCATCGGGAGTCCCGCACGACGGCCAGCACGTGCTAGCTAAGTACGCAACGTATTTCCCCCCTCTTCGGATAAAAAAAAAAAAAACACACACACACACACACATTGGTTGTTGGTCCACTACCGGGCGCCTCCCCAGGTGGCGGATAGGGGAACGCTCTCCAGCAATGGGGAGTACTGAGGATTTCCTCAGGGCGGACCAAAATCAGATAGGGGAAGGGACCCCGAAAATAAACCATTTATGGTTATGGGTGATAAGGTGAACTTAATACCCCAGGTGGGTACCTCTGCAGAGGATAATCCCGCCACCGGTTCCGATCGAGTGAAAGCCTCGGTGGCCGGTGCACGCTCCACGGATTCTGGGGGGAGCGAATTATCACTGGTTCCGTCACATAGTGACAAGAAGAAGAACACTAGTAATGGTACAACATCGACCATTACAACTAGAGCTGGCAGCAAGACACTATCCAGCCAAGTCCTCCAAAAGGCGAATAGTGGAGTTGACGTCCAACAAAGGGCAACAAATGAGAGTGGCGCTCCAAACAAATTAGGAGCAAAGATCGATGAGCTCTTGAAGTTCATTGGGCCTAGGCACAATGTACATCATGAGATCAAGAAACTGGCACACGCCATTAAGTCAGAATATGACAAATATCAGACGTCAACGACGCGGCCACCTCCTGTAGCGAAACCTGCTACAATACAGACATCGCCAGTAAAAGCTGTCAAACACTCAGACACAAGGTGGACAGCAAAAGGAGGTCCCAAAAGCGGCTGCCTCAAAAGCAGCTAACTCAAAACCGGCTGCATCAACACCGGCGGCCCCAAAGCAGGCGGCTTCAATAAAAGTAGCCTCTGTAGCAAGGACCTCGCCACCGAAGGTCTCGCCTTGAGTAGCCTCATCAAGTAAGGCACCACACTTAAAACTCTTAAACCGGTGCTAGCTAGCAAGCTAAAGCCCGGTAAGGAAGGTCGCCAGAACATCGGGCAAACCACCCAGGGAACAACAAGTAGGGTGGTCAATTCAGAAGCGGAGAGAAACAATGGATTAAAATCCAAGTTTAAACCGCAGACCAAAAACCAACCTGCAAACCAGTCGACTGACTGGCAAGTGGTAAAGAGGAAAAAGGCCCCGAGGACCAATAAGCAAAAACCAGCGCCACATTGTGCGCTGCTTATAAAGAAAGGCGAGAAGAGCTCCCATGCAGATATCTTGCGAGGTATCAAGAATGATCCCACCTTGCAGGATATAGGCAAAAAAATCAATAAGATCCGACGAACAGCTAAGGGAGATCTACTTTTGTTATTCGCCAAGGCAGACGCTCAGGAGATGGAGCGCTATTGTAACGCCATCAAGAATAAGCTCCCAAGCGGGGCCACTGTACAATCTCGAATACCGCAAATCGAGATTGAAATTAAAGACTTGGACGAGATCAGTACCAAGGAAAACGTAGTAAACCTGCTCAAAGATAATATCGACGGCCTGGCAGAGATCACAGAGGATCACTTCGACGGGCATATAGATCAACACAAACGGCAGTTGTTTGTCTCCCAGAGGTCCAGGCCAAGAAAGCCATCGCACTTGGAAAGCTGAAACTTGCGTGGGGCACAGTACGTGTTCGCGAGAGGATCAGCCTTCGACGGTGCTTCAAATGCTGGCACTTTGGGCACAACGCCCAGGCGTGCAGAGGCAAGACTGACCGAAGCAGTTGTTGTCACAGATGCGGAGGCGCTGGTCACAATGCCTCGGCTTGTCAACAACCTGCCAAGTGCTTACTCTGCAAAGAGAAAGATAGTAGGTCAGACTGCCGGCACGTTGCGGGTAGTTGGAAATGTCCGATCTACCAACAGGCGATGAGAGCAGCATAAGCCCGTAAATGAAAGTACTGCAACTCAACCTCAACCATTGCGAAGCAGCCCAAGACCTACTGGTACAGCGGGTGCGGGAATTGGATTGCGACGTAGCCATAATCTGCGAGCAGTACAAAAACTTCGACACCCTGTCCTGGGTAAATGACACAACGGACAGAGCAGCGATATGGGCTTGCGGTAAACTTGCGTTCCAACAACTCCCAAATACCCCCGAACCATGGCTTGTGAGAGCCAAAGTGGGAGGGGTTCACTTCTATAGCTGCTATGCACCTCCTAGTGCACAGCTCGAGGAGTTCGAGTTATTCTTGGACACCTTGGCGGAGGATGTACGGAAGCGGGAATCGGTCGCCATCGCAGGAGATTTCAACGCCTGGGCAATTGACTGGGGATGCCGGGAAACGAGCGCGAGAGGACGAGCTCTCCTTGAGACCATGTCTTTGCTCTACCTGGTACTTCTCAACAAAGGAGACGCGTGCACATATCGCAAAGGCACAGCCAGCTCCATTATCGATGTGACATTCGTTAGCAGCAACCTAATTAAAGGGGGCTGTGAGTGGCGGGTCGATAAGGAGTTTACTAATAGCGACCACCAAGCTATTATATGGGAAATCAACACCACTCCCAAACGAATATTGTGTGTCAGTCGTGCGAGGTCACAGCCAGTCAGGAACATTGTCAATAGCAACAAGCGCAGAAGCCACTGCCAAAGAGGTAATGACAAGCGTTGTCAAGTCCTGCGATGCTTCCATGCCAAGGAGACGGCAGAACAACAGCCGCCCACCAGTTTACTGGTGGAACGACACGATCTCACAACACCGACGAGAGTGTCTCAAAGCACGAAGGCTGCATCAACGAGCACGGAGACGCGACAGGGTCACAACAGAAGAACTAAGGCTCGACTATGAGATCAAAAGACAACAACTACGAAGAGCCATTCTCTCAAGCAAGAGATCCTACTGGAAGGAGTTGTGTGATGAAGTTAATCAAGATCCATGGGGAAAACCGTATAAAATCGTGATGCATAAAATTAAGGCCCCTCCCATGACATCAACGAACTGCCCCGAATCATTGCACCGCATTGTCACTCACCTGTTTCCTGCGAAGCCTGAGCTACCCGCTTATCCTTCGTGGCAGGTGAGGGACGAAGATATACCATCAGTGACTATGAATGAGCTGATGGGCGCGTGCAACCGGCTCCAAAACGGCAAGGCTCCCGGTCCAGATGGTATACCTAACATCGCGCTAAAATGCGCCATAGCCAATAGGCCTGACATGTTTCTACACATGTATGAGACCTGCCTAAAGCAGGGGGTTTTCCCGACTAAGTGGAAAAAGCAGAGGCTTGTGCTCCTCCCTAAAGGGGGAAAGAAACCTCCCGACGAACCATCATCATATCGTCCCCTCTGTATGTTGGACTCTGCGGGAAAACTCCTTGAAAGGATAATAGCAGATAGGCTGGAGCCCTACGTTGAGCCGAAACTTTCCACCAACCAATTCGGGTTCAGAAAGGGGAGATCAACCATCGATGCCGTGAAACTCGTTACCAACATCGCCAGAGAGGCTATCTCGGGAAAGAGATGGAGAAGAGGTGGAAAAAAGTACTGTCTAATAGCCACCCTGGATATCAAGAACGCCTTTAACTCGGCCCGCTGGGACCGCATTTTGGAGGCTCTTGTCAAAATGGAAGTTTCGCAGTACTTGCGCAGAATGGTTTCAGCGTATTTCAAGGACCGCATCTTGTTGTACCAAACTGAAAATGGGCAAGTAGACTATAAGATCACAGGAGGTGTACCTCAGGGCTCCGTTCTTGGCCCCCTCTTATGGAACGTAATGTACAACGACCTGCTCCTGCTCGGTCTGCCTGAGGGCGTCAGGCTAGTGGCATTCGCCGATGATGTGGCATTGATCATAGTGCGCAAGCACATAGAGGAGATACAAACAACCTTCTCATTCACTATAGCCACAATTCAGCATTGGATGCTCGCAGCGGACTTGAGTTTAGCAGAACAAAAGACCGAAACACTTCTTGTTAGCAGTCGAAAGGCAAGGGAAACCATCATCCTCAAAATAGGCTACATACAGTCGCAGCCCTTCATCACCTACTTGGGGGTGCTCCTGGACACACGGCTCAACTTCAAAGAGCACATAATCGCGGCCAGCAAGAAAGCAGCTGGGGTACAGGGGGCATTATCTAGGATAATGCCTAATGTCGGAGGCCCTAGACAGATAAGAAGACAGCTACTGGCAACAGTAACTACTTCTGTTTTGTTGTACGGGGCACCGGTATGGGAGAAATCGCTCGAGCTACCATCGTACCGCCGGAAAATGAAATCAGTCCAGCGGCTCTCAGCGATTCGAGTAGCATCATCCTACCGCACTGTGTCTTACGAGGCGGTGAGTGTGATTGCCTCTACCCTGCCAATCGACATCCTGGCTGCAGAAAGGGGACGGCTTTATCGCAGAAAGTTAGAAAAAGACCAACCGACAGGAAACAGCGATGAAAGAGCCATGAGTCTAGGGCAATGGCAGGAGAGGTGGGACAGCTCTACTAAAGGCCGGTGGACATATCGATTGATACCTAACATCAGTCGTTGGGTCAACCGCCAGCATGGGGAGGTTGGGTTCTACATCACTCAACTCCTGACTGGACATGGATGCTTTCGAGCATACCTGCACAGGTTCAGGAGGGCAAACTCCCCAAACTGCCCACACTGTACGGACGTGATAGAGGACGCGGAACACGTGTTCTTCTCCTGTCCCCGGTTTCAGGATCAACGTGCTGAAGTGGAGAGGATTCTGGAGACTAATATCGTCCCAGAACAATTAGTAGAAGCCATGCTGAAGGGCCCCCAAGCCTGGAACTTGGTATCAGATTACGCGGAGACTATCCTCAAAGAACTCCGCGATACGTTCGAGGAGTAGGCTTTAGAAGCTTTCAATGGAAGAGCAGTAAACATCTGCAGTGAACCACCCTTGCGAAGTAGTATTGACTAAGAGTGCCGCAGGGGACCATGGTTGTAGGAGAAAGAGGTTAGGGTTTTAGCGGGTATACGGTATACTGGTTTCAATGCAACGATCTACTCTTGCTTTGAAGTCATTGCATCGGGAGTCCCGCACGACGGCCAGCACGTGCTAGCTAAGTACGCAACGTATTTCCCCCCTCTTCGGATAAAAAAAACATATATATATATATATATATATATATATATATATATATATATATATATATATTAATGAAATTAAAAACATTTCAGTTTCAAATTTAATACGATTGTGTAATTGATGGCATTAACTGATACTTACTAATTTACGTGCCAAATCGGACAACGTGATTAAAGTTTAAAACAGGCCTTACTAATTTTGTTTGTGTTAATCATTATAATAAAAAT
Organism: Octodonta nipae; assembly: GCA_034190945.1. Taxonomy (NCBI): domain Eukaryota; kingdom Metazoa; phylum Arthropoda; class Insecta; order Coleoptera; family Chrysomelidae; genus Octodonta; species Octodonta nipae. The sequence continues at coordinate 55,528,651 of CM067218.1, read as the reverse complement.
TCATTAGTTATTATAAAATGTCAGATTAAAGAACGTGGGGATGCCAGAGACACATTTCCGAGAATCATAAAGAGTAATTACTCTTTGAATACTAAGTAGAACACAAAAAGAAGGGATTGCCTACATGGCGCAGTAAATTGGAAGTGTTCTGTGGATTTATAAAAGATTTCTTTTGAGCCGAATGACCATGAATATGAAAATTTTTGACAACCCCTATGCGGTTATCTCAGAATACCCATTCAGTTTACATGGGTTTTCAAGAAATGAATAAGGGAAGTTTACGTACTAAATAAATTAGGGAACACGGAAAAGTGAACTTTACAAAATATGACCTTTATGTATATATTATTACTGACTGGTTTAATAATAATTGACTAATTATTCATGTCAAAACATTTGAACTCTAGGAATTAAATTTGCGGTTCACAAACAACTACTTAATTAGTTCAACTGCACAAAATATATATAATCCTTTATATGAATAAGTTATTAATTATTTTCTTATTGTCTTCATAAGTACACAATGAGGTTTATGTGAAAAAATTATGACATTTCTCTTACGCAGTTTTCTCGATGTACCATCTCTGTATTGATGTATATAAAATCTTTTGTTTCTCCACTGCCCACCGCTGACATGGCCGAAGTATGTTGGAATTGTTAGACTCTTCACCTTAACTCCAATCAACTCGTACATAACCATCTTCGAGAAGGAGCTGGTCCATCCAGGTGTATAAATTCTATTTTGGATCTTAAATTCCGGCGAATCTGGTATACAACATCAACTATTTCTATTTCTTCATGCAGGTGTACAGTTTCTTATGGGGTTGTACAGTCGGACTCTATCCCCTTAAAGGATTCAGAAGAATTTGCTTTTAGTTCACACTCGGTCTTCATTTTATCTTTAACAGTTTACGTATTTTTTCCACTACATTTTCGAGAAGGTCACATTACGTCTTGAGCGTCTTATCGTCAACATCATTAGCAATTCTATATGCTACCCAAGACAAGCTCAAAACACAATTTCAATGGCTGATAAGATGAAAAAGCGCAGAAGGAAGGAAAACTATGATATTTACAAGCACATCCTGATACCGGTGTTTTCAGCAAGGCCATGAATATCATGAACAGGTTCGTCTCGAACTTATTGCAGCAGAAGCTTTTCAGACTGGAACCCTTCAACAAATGATGGCCTATTAGTAGCGTTCAAATTCAAACTGCTATTGCCTATACAAAATGTTAAGCGACTGGCACCACCTGGTGGTTGGGTTAAGCAATATTTTGGCCACAAAATACTCGTAAAGGGCTGTAACAGTGCAACTTTACAGTCACATAACTATAAACAAAGATTGTATTGTTATTATTTCAATATTATAACAGATAAATAACTTCTTCATTTGATTATCATCATCGCTTAACAAATCGAATTGTTACCTGGTGAACTCGCCTAGCACACCGTTAGCGCTTTTGCATTATTATTATTGACTGTTTCCTAATAATCAGAGGTATTTCCTGATAACAGTTAGTTTCTGGGAATAAATTGAGGAGGTGTTTCACCATATTGCCTAAATGTGGATGCATGAGAATGTTTTTTAATGCCCAATAACGAGGCAAAGAACAACTTGGCTCATGACAGCTATTTCTTTATTTCCACACAAAAATTAATATATTATTTTTTGTTTCTCTGAATTTTACCACTATTCTAGAGTATAATCATGACATGTAGTCTTGTCAGCATGCTTTACATTTTACAAAATTGACTTCACACTTCACATTGATTATTTATAAAATACTATTCAATTACTACCATCCCTCCTTAAATATAATAAACCATTTTTAAAGTGTAGATCGAGCCAGGAAACAGAATAGCACAGAAATAAAGCAATATCTTGCATACTTTACCCAAGATAAAGTTGAGTTATTGACAGGTAGTTGTTAATTTATTTGTTTGCTCTGAAACAACTCGGTGTAAAATTAAAAATAAACCGGTTCCCCCAAAAACATAAGAATCCCCGGTTTTTTTACTGACAAAGCCGTAAACCTTGCTACCCTATCTACAACAGGCCACCTTGTATATTTCGACATTTATATTTACTTGTAAATTAGAATCTTTTAATTGGGTGGACCTCCTGTCATATTTGTAAATTTAGGTGCTCAAGAAAGAGTTTAGAATTCCATCAATGTGCAATTGTTCCACATTAAGAATCGAATTTTTTCCTTAAATATCAACAGAAAATTAAAATTAATTATTAAAATTAAATTAAAGCGTTTTATTGTGCAATTGCTTGCAAGCAATATTGCCCATTAATGAGTCAAAAAACCGAAGATTTTGAAATCTATTATTGGCTGTAAAAAAATAAAAGACAGTGTCTATTAGAAACGCTATATCAAGTTGCATTTTGGGCAATGTCAATACTTGAACAACCATTATTTCTGTATTACGATACCAATCATATCTTACATCTTGCTCTAGAAGGTAAGGTACGGGTTCCTTTTTTACATTGATTAGATCTAGAAAACCCCCTTTTATATGTATTTGTAGATAAAGAGAAATCTTTGTCTGCCTTATTGTTTTATATATAACCAGCCATTATCCACATATGGCGTGTGAAATTATGTGGATATACTTAAAATGCAAACATGCCGTATGTTGGTTGCACTTAGTATTCTAATATCTTCTATCGTCGTTGCCAGATAAAACAAAGACTAGTTTTCAAGTATAATCACATACGTTGACCCTGTATATGAATATTCTGCACACTTACACCCTGTAACTTACACCTTGTACACTAACACGAAGTAGACTTACATTCCTTGCCATTCCCGCCTAAACACTGTCGACAAAGGAAGGACGTTGTCATTGCTGGTAAATATCAATGGGCGTGATCTGAAACTTATATCTCACGTTTCCCCCGCTACATTCAATATTTTATTGTATATAGGAATTCCGGCGAAAAATTCGCCAGATATCTGAAGGTCCAACACATTTCACTGCGACCCTATGATTATTAAATCACCAAGAATTAGTCATTAGCTTCTACGAGTTATTGAAACAGAAGCCAGCCTCACCGACGTTTAAAGGTAAACACGAGGTAAATCATCAAAATATACCAAAACCATATATATTTATATTCCGCAGCCTTTCACCCTGTGAACTGCTACCGATGCTTCACACTAAATATTTACACCGTGTATACTTCTTCAGGTACTTCACTGTGTATACTTAAAATACATTTATTGCCTTGTGTTCACATAAGAAACATCCACATTCTTACGGAAACTATTTCTATGAGTAAAGCTATGAAGACACATTTGAGAGATATATATTGATGGTGAGACTAAAATGTAGAGTATCCTGATGAAATAAATTGACCACCATGTTTCCAAATATCTTATTTGTCTGTAATGTAAATGTACAAACTTCAACTTTTTCTCTCAAAATACATACCTCCAATATTTTTAAACGAAATGAAACACCACATATATATATATAAGTATATACTGAAGTAAATTGCCAATCAATTTTTGCTATATATACTCACTGTCAAAGAAATGGCAACACCCAGAAGGATCTCTTTAAATTTAATATTGTTTTGGAAAAACATAGATGCTGCCGGAGTAAATGATTAAAATTGAAATTTTTTAAATTAAGTTTGCTCATAATTTGTTTGTCTACCGCGGTTATCTATACACTCCCCAAGAGGTCTGTGGGGACTGGAGTAGATTTCCGAGCCTTCTACCCATCGTATCCCATACATGTTCTATGGGCGAAGGATCGGAAGATCTGGGCGGTCATGGCAAGAGATTCACATGGGTATCTTCCCAAAAGGTTTAAACTAACTCGAGCAACATGAGGCCGAGCATTATCTTGTTGGGATCGATGAGCCGCTTAATTACAATAGCATTAACAAATAATGTTTCACTAACATCCATTTCGCTTATTGAACCGTTAACCGTCCCTTCTTTGCATGTCTGATATTCCTATAAGATAATCGACTGAGTTGCTCTCGCTCACGACGTCGATTTGCGGCCGATCTCTAATGGGGCGATGGATTTTGACATTTTTGACCTATTAATTTTTTTTTATTTCTCTACGAATTAGGTCAATCTCAATTATCTGCGACAAATTACATGTTAAAAAAAAACATTTTTGTTATTTACGATAATTCAATTGTCTTCTACTTTACATTGTGTTAATGATAGGTTTAGTTGTTTACTGTACTGTTTATGAACTGGTTATTCAATGATTTTGTTTGTTTTATACTAGTGTTTTGTTTGTATTTAATGTTTCGAAATTATATGTCCGTAACTTTATATTTTATTTACAGTTGACACTTAAAATATTTAGTATATAGGTTAGTTAAGGTACCCCTTTTCCCAGCTTGCTGGTGAAACATTGTAATGCCACACAGCCAGGCAATAACATGGTTGAAATATCTTTTATTTACTTTGTCAATTGTAAACTTTTGACTGAATAAAGAATGTGTAAGGGCGTACATACGGCTCCACTACTTCCTGAAGATCACGTTGCGCTGTCCTGTTACCTCGAAAAAAGTCTAAAGGACCTACTTCCGTGTGCAATAACAGCCCTTACTATAACTCTTACCGTTCGCTGTACATGTCGTTCAACATCAAATTGAGGTTGACCTCTTTCTCCTCGACAAAGTTTAGCCCTTCTTCCGTCATCATGTTCACCCAAGCAGAAACGAGATTCATCAGAGAAGACGACCTGATGCCAGTCCACATTCCAATGTTGTCGTTCTCTGCACCTCTAATCGTTGCGTCAGGGCTAGCACAAGATGGGGTCGATAGTGCTGCAGTCCAAAATACATACGGCGGCAAACACTTAAAAGATGGCCTTAGTCTCCTAGCCACTCATCAGCAAAATTTCGAATTATCGAAAATCGGTCTCTAAGGACCACGCGCACTGAATCGACTAGGACTGGTCGGCTCGGCAGAGCATTGGCAGTGAATGATAAAAGAGGCAAAAATTGCCAAACGATCCGATGCTTTTCAGTTATTTAGAGATCAATGATGAAATTTTAATTGATATTGTACGAGATATATTGTTTTGTACGATCCTCAAGATAATATTCCTAAGGAGAATACTTGAATTGAGGTTGCAAAAAATCAGGAACTTCTGGCAAGGAAGATATATTAATCATTGACCAAAATTAGTGAACTTATATAGTTATTTTTAAGCAAAAAATAATTAATTAAAATGTGCCATATGCCTGAAGAAACTTTTCACGAATTACATTTATACCATATTTAATAGAATACAGGAAAAATCAAAAATATTAATTTAACTGAAATAGTGCTTGGAAAGTAAAATTCAGTACAAGATAGCATTTCAGAATTTTATTGAAACTAAAAATTATGTCCAAGTTTAGAGTTAGGTTGTAATAATTGATTTTTCAATTTACTACCAACTTTTTTAAACAGATTTTAGAAGTTAAACTGCATTAAATATCTCCCTGCATTGATTTTTTCTCGCTCCCAGCCCACACTTCCTTGGTTCGATACAAAATATTGTCTAAATTGTTCCCTTATGTTGAAAATTACCATCATTATAAACAAAGTTATGAAGACTGTGAAGACCGTCTGGTACCTCCGCGGATTCAAATTCACCTGGTTGCCAAGCATAAGAATCTATCACTCCTCAGGACATTATGTAATGAAGTGCAAGCTAAAGTTATTATATCTAAGTGTTCGGGTGAAATATTAAACTTTAAAAAAAATCGAAATCTCATAGTTAAATTGTTGTAGTGACCACCGAATGTGCCGATTCAGTGCGCGGTATATACTCGTATACTAAGAATAAGTAGTATTCGAGTAACTAGAAGCGAAAGCAGAAGGCTACGAGAATTATGCGAACCGACCTGAAGAGGGCAGACGTGACTCTGCCGAAACGTCGTCATTTCACCATCGATCCCGGCAGGGATCAGTTGTCAACTGCGCGGATGAATTGCCGGAAACCACCTAAAAGATTTAGTGCCCGCGAAAACTTAAAAACAAATATATATATATAACAATATTTTCAATAATTTTGTCAACGATTTTTGCCTTGTAAAACATTTTGCTCTTAAATAGCCGGTACATATGTCACATTTTGCTATCGATCAGAAATAAATTGCTGAAGTTTAAAAAGGTAAATATATTGGTATTCCATCAAAGTCGACGTTATTAGTTTGTACGGAAGGAAAATTTATGGACTGGAACGAATGAATTCAATTTTTCATTGATATATAGCTATAGCTTATATGCAGCCCCTGAAGAATATAAATCAATAGATGTCGACTTAGGTTTCCAAGAAGTTCCTCGTTGGTTGGGGAATCTATTAATAAATGAATAACAGTGGGGATTATATTTCTTAATATATTATCTTATGGGACTGTAAATTTTGCCTGTACCTACTGGGGTTTCGAAAAGTTGTCAATGTATTTGAAATCTGTTTATAGGCCTACAAATGCCGTGATACATTTTAAATATTCGTTTACAGCATTTATTTTGTATAAATTGTTGCATTGGAGCAAAGCTTTTCAATATTTCTTATTGGGAACCATCTGTCATAAAAGAGAATATGTATTCTAGTATAGTGACTCGGGAGAAAAAAGTACGAACCTGAAAAATTTTACCTTCTAGATCCAAAACTTATATAAGCTTGCCATGTGATTTTTATTTTTAAGGGGTGAAAACCAGCCCCTAAGCTAAAAAATCAGTAAAACATAAAAATAGACGTTTCTTACGCGAAAATTTACCCAAACGAGTAGAACAAGTATTATTTAGCATCGTACAACATTACTTACACGTTATTATATAATATTCGTAATATTTCAACCCTTAAAAATCACCCTTAACGACATTACAATAAAAATTCTTTTTTATCATTTTCAAATATTTTTTAGACGTATATATGAAAAATAACAATATTCTGTATAGTTATGGTACAAGAAACAATTTATTAGAATATTTCAACCCTTAAGAACCACCCTTAACTAAAAAATTAAGAAAAAAAATCTTTTTTTTTATTTTCAAATATTTTTTAGACGTATATATGAAAATTACAAATCTGCTCTATAGTTATGGTACAAAAACAATTTATTACGATATTTCAACCCTTAAGAACCACAGCGTCATGAGCAGCTGTTTGGTTTGCTCCGTTTTTCCTTGTCTGCTACTGAATTTCCATATTTTTTACCGTGTTGTCTTCTAGTTTTTTTTTGATTAAGCTACCTTCTAACCGTGATAACTCTGTTAATTTTTGTGCTGTATAAATAAAAAATATTCTACGGGAAAATTGCTATTATATTTTTGCTCTCTAACATTTTTTTATTTCTTTTATTTTTCATGATATTTTCAAAAAACTGCAATTTTTTTGAAAATTATTTTTTTAAGCTAAAAATTTTCAAAAATATGCACCCTAAATTGCTGAAAACTTCAGGATATTTTATAAGCATCTAAGTAAAGTAAATTGTAGAAGGATAGCTTTTAATTTAAAATCTGGTGGTAAATATATCAGTTTTATTGCAGTATTAAAAAAAAAAACAGGAACAATTAGCTGCTTCTTTTGACCATAACTCCATCAATTGATGGCTTAAAATCAAAGTTAATTTGAAGATCCTTTGAAACACTTCAAAAAATGTTCGGTGAATTTTTTCTATTTTACGTTAAACGGTGCAAATTTAGAGGCCATCGGACAAGAACTGACATTCAACCAGGCGTATATTAACATCTATTGCCCCTACATAAATAAAAAAAAAATAAACTTTTTCTTTTCTTATAAGCTTAATTTTCTTTAAGAAAATTTGTTTGTAGGACGTTAATTTTTCCACTTATTCGAGAAAAACCGCCGAAAAACGTGTTTTTTTGGACGAAAAATGAACATTTTCAATCATAAATAACTCAAAAAAATGTTTATAGGAAACTTGTTACTTAGAAGTTTTTAATATATAGATCGGTCAGGAAAACTCGATAAAAAATAAAATAAATAAAATAACTTTTTATATATTAATGTTTATTTTTGTAATTGAGTAGTGAAGATAGTGTTACAGTGGTACATTGATATTGCCTATTTGGTAATTACCAATTACTAGAAAATAATAATACAACATTTCTTATTACTAGTTATAAATATTTTTATCTCAGAAATTTAAAATATTTATTAAAAAATCAAGAATGTCTAAGACTGCTACTAATGCCAGTTTGTACCGATTTTTGTAAATTTGAAGCAATATACCTATAATTTTGAGAATTGAAAAACCTCTACTAACTTGCATGAAACAATCAATAGGATATAATTTTGAGAGAGCGTTACAAATCGAACATTTCTCGATTAAACTTTTGATTTATTACAAAGGAGTATTGACATATGGTGTAAGAATTAACCAAGTTTATTTTCTTTAGAGAATATTTCAGATCAACGTATCTAGATAGGATATGACAGTTTTCGCTCACTTGGTCCAGCAGGCAAATATATGAGTATTTGAGCCCCCGTAGACCGCCGGCATTGGTTGTGTGGATTGATATGTTTGTTAGGTACTTGTTGAAAAGTAAGTTTCATAAATTTGGTTGCAGTACTACGGAGAAAATACGAAAACATTTATTTTCATTGGGTAAAATTTAAGAATGTATGAAATTTCCATCCGCCACTGGAAATGCGAAATAGTTAAAATAGCATAGTGACTTGCATCGCGTTTCGCAGTTTTTATCAATTATTTCAGGCGTTTTCCTACTTTTTTCACTCCCCCCGCTCCTATGACGTAACGCTATGTAAAAGAATTAAATTAAAGACAGAATTTAATATCTGTCTACTCTCATACATATTTTGTTTTACGTAATTTTTTTTATTTAAACAATTTTTTTAAATAAATATTATTTTATTAAAAAAGGGGCGGCAGTCTTAGTAATGGATATAAATATCAGGTAAATTAAAATAATTTTCACTATTTTGTTAAGACTCAAGTATTAATCCTTAAAACTTAATTCGAAATTTAAATATGTCTGCAAAGTAATATAAGTTTAGATATTGAGTAAGTGTAGGAAATAGTTTTGTTCATCTGTATAAGTATTAGGAGACAAGTTCTCAAAGAAAAGCTCGTTTTGCTCTTAGCTAACATCATTACAAACACATAACACTTATACAGGACAGTAAATTATACACCAATATATACGGTAGCAACAATTTACAATTTTTAAGTTTTTATTCATTGTATTATTTAAATGAGTTTTAATCATTTTATGTGAATTGAAAATAGTACATAAAATTAATTGATAATGACATAATATTAAAAAAAGTATAATTGTTCTTGGTTTTGAACCCGAGAACTTTGGATTTGCAGCCGTGCGCTTTAGACTCTTCACCACTTGTCTCTACTTCATTTATGTTACTTTAGAGGATATAAAAGTTTCGGCTTTATGTAATATATCAGTGCCTCAATTGAGTGGTAAACGTATTTTGCTTATTACGATAACAAAACGATGTAAACAAAGGAGATGATTTGCTTAATGTGTATCCTTCTATGAGTCCACGCTCGTTAATATTATGAAAATTTAATGCCAAGTTGCATTTTTGTGTAGTATTCTTTTTAATTTCTGACGTTTAATTTAATTATTTCACAAAGAGAGAATTGGAGTGTTTAATAGAACGAAACTCAAATTTTGTGCCGGTATTCTATATTACTTGGATGTTATATTGGTTTGTTTCGTATTTGTTATTGATTTTCTATAAAAGAAGAGACCCTTTATATATTATGTGGTCCCTGTTTTTTACACAGAAGACTGAAGTGGATGGGTATTTCAAGATCGAAGCAGTGTGTGGTGTCGGTCGGTGGTGTCAAGTCATATCGAAACAAATAAAATTTAAAGTTATGAATTTCATTCATTTGCTCATCTATTTTCATATGTGTAAGTGTGGACCTCCGTTAAGAAGCTTTCGCTTCAAAGATAATAAAATGAACCATAATAAATAATTTAATTTATGCGTTACTTGCCCTTGTGGTTCTCAACACTCAACTAACCATGAATTGATTCAATGTCGAGAATCGAATATTTTGGTTGTGTAGTTCACTAGGTATTGATAAGTCAGTTATTGCTTCTTCATAAATCTAATTAGCTGGTTCATAGAAGTTTTGATCCTAGAAAGTTTACAGAAACTGTTTGTAGCGTGGAATAGTGATTGAGTTCCTTCGATTTTGGTCCTTGTGTCAAAGGGTGTATGGGAATACTTTTTCTTAAAGCAAAATATTTTGCACAGTGTAAAAATGTTTTATTTTGAAGATCAGTCTAAATACTTGGGCAACAATAAAAAGAAACTCACCACTGAGATGCCATAGAAATAAAGGTTTTCCACTAGAAATGGCGTAATATGTTTATCGAGCAAATGCCTTGATTCAAGGGATATGGTGGAATAAGGAAACCATTTTGTGACGCATGCTACTGCGAATTGGCTTACAATATTCTGTAGGTTAGAAATGTAATCATAACAATTAATTTACTCGAAGAAGATACTGTCTGTGTTTCCTACAACAACTAGATGGAGGCCGACTTATTCGTCTGTAATTCCTTTGGGTGCGACATTTTTGTGCAAAGACCTTGTTATGTATCAAGTGTGCTGATTCTCAGTATTTATACCATAACACATTATGACACTTTAGGTTTGTGCATTCTACGAGATGTGTGTGTTTGCGCTAACCAGACAGTCAGAGCCTAGATCAAGTGTGGAAATTTCTATTTAACCGAGTTCCAAAAAGGAGGCAATTTTTTTATGTATGCTCAGAGATTATTCCAAAACGCCTTAAGCAATTTTGAGGATTTAAACTGCATTGTATTAAAGAATATTACGAAAAGGTACTACACTTAAATGAATTTCAACGAATCTTTAGTCTTCTCTAAAACGATTAAATCAATTTCAATATTTTAAATTTTATTCTACAGCTTGATTCAATATATTTTTCTATAACGTAAAACATACCGTTTTTCAGAAAATCGGAAAAATATGTGAAAAAAAAGGTAAACATCAATGTCAAGGTCAAATTTTCTAAATAAATCTAAAATGTCAAGAGATGTCATGAAAGTATAGTATAGGGTGTTTGTAACGGTTTTCATTATGATTCATTTGAAGTCAGTTTTTTTTAATGTTCTTTTACGCAGCATACTAAAGAGTGAAATGGCAGAAAATATTCAGTTAGTTTATGGAAACGAAAAATACGATTGTAGGTGTGTGCGTGTGTACATCGTGCCTGTAAGTATCGAAATAAAATATATGGCGAAGTAAAATTACAGTTATACAGGTGGGTTCAAAAAATCTGAAATGCAATGTAATATTGCGTGGCACATAAGCAGTTGCATATATAAGATGGTTGCAGTAAAGGGTATAGTTATAGAAGGTGGTTCAAAAAAGTGAAAAATTTTGTTGTATAGGGTAGACCATGAGCAGTTGCATATAAAGGGTGTCTTACATATGAAGGGATAACATTGCTATATAAGAAACGAGAGGTACAAACACGATTTAATGCAGAAAAAGTTGCGTGTTTAAGAGCCCATTCGACTACTTAAAGCAAAAATAAGCTATCTCTTACCGTTTTCAAGTTATATACGGAAAATGAAAAATATCATTTTTAGTTTTTGGATATGGGCGTTATCAAATCTTCGCTGATACGTTTTGTTCCTTCTGGGCCATCATCAACTATTTTTTTAAACCCGGACCTGCACTTTTATGTTAGGGTATCGATAAAGCATCTTTCAGTGCTTTATAGATAGATTGATAGATCCTTTGTTAAGTTTTATACGACTTTGTTGAAAGAACCAGAAGTCGTAGACCATTGAACATATTTTAAGTGAAACCAGCTCGTTGAAAAACCCTGAATACTCACTTTCAGATTAATACTCCCAGCAGGTTTTCATATTCATAATATGTATACATACATACATACCTTTCTTGCATGTGCAGTACCTGCTCTCCCTACTTCAGTCTGGCAAACAACCAATTACCCACTCATTTGTCCTATCTATACATCTATATAAACTACTTACGTGAATCAAACACTGCATGAAAAATGGGTCACTAGCTCTTAGTCTATTATAAACATGATCGCAAATGAACTAGCAAATCAATATTTGATTTAAAATTGTCATTACTGGCAAGTGTTAGTGCCCGCGACAAGTAATCTGCTTTGAGGCACAATATGTACACGATGTCTCTCCCCCATCCAATATTCGCCAAGCGGAATGCTCAGATTGCATTCCCGAGACACCCTGGTCTCAAAGTGAAAATGGCAATAGAGTGCGCTGTCATCAGAGGTTTACTTGCAAATTTGAAATCATTAGCATTTGGAATTCCTGAGGTATGGGACGTCCAAAAATGTATTTTATTTGTTCCACCGATTCGGCTTAAATTTTACAAATTGATAGTCTAGCCCAAAAAAACTCCTGTCAAAAAAGAAAGTTCACGGCATTGAAAATAACATTTATTTCAACACTGCCAAAGTTCAGAAATTCATAGAAGCGTGGTTCGTTCAAACCTATCGGAATTGGAGTAAGAATTTAGCTTCTTTAAACCAATAAATCATAAACGTCAATGAGGTGTCACATAACATCTATTCAACAATAGCCACAGCTAAAAGTCAGTTTACATTAGCGACTAATTGTGACAGGTGATGTTTCTAATAATAACGTTCAATTCATTTTCATTCAAAACATTATGAACTTGATATTCGATTGTCAGCCACAAACTATCCGTGACAAGTAAAAGGCATTTTTTGTCCAAAAGGTGAGATACCATACAAAAATACTTCAGGGCTTAGAGTAACCTCAGTTGACCTCCAAAATTTGTGGTATCATTTTTTGTTAACTATTTTCATCCTCGATTCAATGTATATATGAATAGCGTAACGGCATTTTTGCATTCTTGTCGGTGTGTGACAATAAAATATCTGAAACAATAAATTGTAGAAAATTAGCTTTCTTCAAAACAGAAATACGATGTTGAAAATCATTAACAAAACAGCACTTCACAATGAGAACTTACGTAGGTACCTACTTATTACCTAGGCACAAAGTAGTGATCGCACATCAGGGGCCCGATTCTTGAAACCATGCTATGCGACGAAAATGGTCGTATACTGCCTTGCAGTCGTACACGAAGTGTGTTTTATTGCTGGCCAAATTGGTATTCTCGAATTGGTAGACGAGACAATAGAGTCTTTGGACATATAAAATTAAAATATGGGGAATTGACAGAACTTCTTCAATATCTTCCATGTTACGTAGAAATTTTAAAATTTATAGCGCAAATAAATTAATTTAGTCAGCCCAACACAACAATACAAAAAAAACGAACCGACAAATTTGTTTACTATAAATGTCAAAATTCCGTATACGTTTGACCGATAGAATCTCTTGTCGTACACGACCTTCGAGAATACCAAATAAACGTCATTTATGCCAAAATTAATTCGTTTGACGTCATCTTTCCAGTGGTAGAGAGGTCGAATGGTTTCGAGAATCGGGCCCCAGGAGCGGATCCGTGCTTCCGGGGAACATGCATATTTTTATAGTGGAGTCGAATAAGAAAAGAATATCCTAATAAAACAGCTTTATATGTGAAACAAACAAAATACGACTTTAACGAAGAATATTAATTCTTTGTCTAAGAATATTTGACATAAAGAAGTAATCACTTCTGGTTCCTTCCGGAAGTGGGAAATTCTAACAGGAGGTACTTTTTTCTTGAGCGAGATATATACATTCCAAACTTGTATTCAGACTCAATTTAGAAGTGTGCGTGTTAAGGCAGAATAATTTGTTTCGGAATTTCACATGTTTTTTGAAAAAATTAACTCCCTACACCAATTTTCCTCTTCTGGTTAGTACCGGAAGTGAGTATACTGCATTGCGACGCTTACTTCTACATAAAGTCGAAATTCAAGTTTGGAATGTACATATCTCGCTCAAAAAAAATATACTTCCGGTTAGAATTTCCCACTTCCTTTATTTCAAATATCCTCGGAGTGTGAGTTCGTACTCTTGGTTAAAGGTATATTTCGTTTGTTTTGCGTATGAAGCTGTTTTATTCGGATCTTATTTTCCAAAGTAGGACTAAAAATTAATTTAAAAAATTCTAACAAAAGATGTCTATTTTTCAACGTAGAATCCTAATCCGCTATAAAAATATGGAAATGCTGTGGAACCTTTGGTGTGTCCCAAATTTAAAAAGACAGTTTTTGAAAACTGTGTTTTTACATTTATGCATGTTCCATTTGAAAAAATTAACATCCGGTCTGTTTCAGACACTTCCGGAACTTTATTTTGCATTCAATCGATAGAGCATGGATATGTCGTCAGTTTCAAAAAAAAAAGATTAGTGGAATCTTATTGGGGGTGTACGAGTTTAGAACATCCGACATATGCTCTAATCAGGTAATCCTCGTAATGAGTGACACAATCTATATGGCTTCAATGGTTGGGTATAGGCTATATTAATATATGTTTACTTTATTTGATCTGAGTTTGTTCCAGTTTCTACTCTATCTATTTTCTGGTTCCTGTTCCCATTTTTTGTTCTATTGATTATCGAAATTTCAATCTCAATCATTTATAAAACATTGTGTTGGTTTCCATTGTTGACCACCACCACCATTCGATAACGCAAAACTTTCCAATTGAGTTATAAAAGGATAGTTTCGAACAATGTGCCCAACACAAAGTAAAAGTTTATTCAAAGTTTATATTATCCCTAGACTTATCCAACTTCGAAATCTCAATAACGATCCGTATCGTTAAAGAAAGAGAGACGATATTGTATAGCATTGGCGTAACTTGTTATGGAGATTTTGTTATTGAGGAAAAATAAATTTTTATGCATGACCTTGTATAGAAATCTTAGAAATATAGGAGCTAAATGGGAGGAGGTTGGTTGAGTATGAATCTTACAGAATACATTTGCAACATATATGTTATACCAAATTGTATTCATATATTTATGACTACTATGTATAAATTTGTTGTGTTAATAAATAAAGTCACAGGGATTTCTGAAAATATTCTTGTAGCTACACGCAATGTTTACTTATACAAACGTGAATAGCAATCATGTTAGATCGATCATGAATTCACCTGTTGTTCTTAGGTTCCTCAGTGTTGTACAACGGAGAACAGTCAGTCTAATGAAAATCTCACAGCGTTCTAGAATATTGTGATCAATAAAATAATCATGAACAGTTTTTAATTTTTTCTTTGTGAACGTTATTACTTTGCATTTTTGAACATTTAGGACCATGTTGTTATATTTACACTACCGAGCAACGCGGTTAAAATTAAGTTGAAGACTTAAACAAGCAGCTATTTCATTGCACAATTTAAAACTGTAAGCATACATTAGGTCCTCACAGTTCAATTTTTCGCTTAGCTCGTCGAATATAATAAAAAAAAATAGTGGACCCAGGATGGATCCTTGCGGTACACCTATACTACTGTCCAGACACTTTTACCTTCAGGGTTGGAACTTACTTGATTTGGGATATTCATATTATTTTCCTTATTGTCAGCAACTTCTAAAAAATAATAACATATATGTCATACATAACAGCTTCGTTGTTTTCATTGGTTTACCTGTCACCATTGGGGAGTAATAATCAGTAGTTGTTTTTTTTCCTACAGAATATACAAAATGGTCTACTACACTTCTATTATAACCTGAAATTAAACAATAATTAATGTAATACATAGTATGAGAAAAAATATAAAATTCAACGTTGGCAAGGCACATTTCAATATTTTGACTTTATCCCCAGTGCACCACTTGTCTAAAAAACTGATTAATAAATTATATTTTTAGTATCACAAATTAGTTAATACCTTCTGGTTATTTACAGTACTTAAAACAATGTACGAATACTTCTAGAATAAGATTTGATACAAAATTCTACCACAAATTAGGGACAAATTGCGAAGCCATTTTTGAATGTATTAAGGGCTTCAACTTTCTCGGACAAAAGACAAAAATCACATAATGTGACCTACATAAGTACCTAATCGTTGAAAAAGAAGATCGTATTGTTTATATTGTGCACCCTGGGCTAGATTCGAATAAACTTCTTGAAATTTTAAGAGAGCATCCATTTACAGTTTACCCTTCTGAGTTACCACCCCCTGTAACTAAGGACTCACAATTCATAGCGCAGTGAATCTTTCGTATGTTTATAGAGTCCATTTAGACCAATCGACTCAAATAAAAATAAAGTAATTTAGCCGATATTTTATAATTAAAAATAAAAAGGAAGTGTTATTAGCCACCCGTTTACACCCATTGCTGCGCGCATTTTTTTACATGTAGTAAGAGACAAAATGCGAATAAAACATTTCTTCATTCTTTTGTTTTACGTGTTGTTTGTTTTACAGGAAATTCTAACTCAAAATTCATTGAAATAACCTAAACTTTGTCATGCCTTTCCAAAATTTATAAAATTGGTTAGGTACAGGGATATAATACAAGCAATATTACTTCCTCTAAGAGCATATATTCCAATTTGACAAAAATTACATTTATTTTGGATGTTCATGTGGTTTTTCACTCCTCACAATTGTTTCTAAAAAAACACAGATAAGTAAAGTAATTGAAAATCAAAGTGTAGTATCTAAGAGCAGTTTGTGGAAACATTAGTTGCCTTCTTATAGAAAAACTCTCTCGCAGGATTAACTGGGAGACAGTAGGTCTACGGATTTGTCAACTAGTTTTCCTGTATACTATGCTGGGATGTATTTTGTGTGATACTTATCTGATGTGACGTTTCGATTTCTTATCAGGAATCGTTGTTGAAGAATGTAGTTTGAAATAATTTACACAATATTATACCTTGACTTTTTGGCAATGTCAGTTGCTTGATTAATTGACTTTGAAATAATTTGGTCAAGTGCGAGTGGGACTCGCATACTAAGGGTTCCGTACCACCTTCAAGATTCTAAAATTCTAGTTTCACAGAAGCAGGGAATGAGTGCATTTTCTTATATTTACCCTAATATCGTTTAAAGGAAGCGTTTTAAATTTATAAAAAGTATAAACTTTGAGTTTCCACACATAGACTGTTTATTTTATCTGCTACATGAGTCCTTTGATTTTTATAGAAATATGTATTTAATTTTCTAATTTGGCCCCCAAAATTAACATTTGAGTTTTATTTTACTAATAAACTTTCAGGAAAGCGTTTTATAATCTACTGTGTGAATTTTAAGCTCTGCAGATTGAAAGATAAAGGAGAAAATAGGTCAAGTTTTAAATAAATTATTAAATCTTCTAGACAAATTATTTAAAAATACAAATAAAATATATTTTTCAAAATTTTAGTTACTGTAGTGTCTAAAGTGTCGATGTTTAATATTTTTGTTAATATATTTTAAACAAGTAATTTAAAAATATGATATATTTATAATTCCATAATGAGCCTTTTATTTATCTTACATGATGCATTTGAAAATTTAATTTTTAATTTCCAGTTAATTGGTCCCCCAAATTAATATTGGGGTTTTCTACTAATTTTTTTATAAATTTCAAGTAAGCCCCAGTGCCCCTAATTATTTTCAAAATTTTAGGTAGTATGGTTACGGGAATAAAGCGGGAAATAAGAGTTTTTATATATATTTTTGTTAATATCTTGTAAACAATTAATTTTAAAAATAGGAAAAAAATCTATTTGTATTTCTTATAATGAGCCCTTTCATTGATGTATTGCATGATGCGTTAAAAACATATTTTTTATTATCCCTTTAATTCTATAATTTGGCCCCAAACATTAAAATTAGGGATTTCTTCGTATTTTTCCTCTAAACAAAAAAAATTAGGTCTTATAGTTTGAGAAATAAAGGGGGGAATGGGTATTTTTGTGTGTGTGTGTGTTAATATATTTTAAAATATTCATTTAAAAAATATGAAAAAAAGACATTTGTATTCGCCAGTAATGAGCCCTTTGATTTGATATATTACATGATGCCGTTGAAATAATTTTACTTTTATATTTTTCATTTAATTCTGTAATTTGACCCCCAAAATTAATATTAAAGATTTCTCCTTTTGCGGTAAAATTCAGGTGAGGCTCTATATCTCTAATTTTTTTGAAAATTACGGCTTACAGTTTCGGTGATAAGGTGGGGGAATGGGTAATTTTTTAATATTTTTGTTAATACTTTGATTTTTCATGATGAGTTAGAAGTAATTTTAATTTTATATTTTCCATTTAATCCTGTAATTTGCCACCCAAAACTAATAGTAGAGGTTTCTCCTTATTTTTTCGGTAAAATTCAGATGATTTTTTTTCAAATTTTATGGTTTGTAGTTTCGGAGATAAGGTAAGGGGAAAGGATACCATTTTTTATATTTTTGTTAATATCTTTAAAACAATTTATTTTAAAAATATGAAAAAAATATATTTGGTTTTATGTGTTAGAAACAAATTTAATTTTATATTTTAGAATTAATTCTGAAATTTGTCCTCCAAAATTAATAGTAGAGGTTTCTCTTTATTTTTCCGGTAAAATTCAGGTGAGGCCCTATTTCTCTATTTTTTTTAAAAATTTTACTTCTTATAGTTTTGGAGATAAGGTGGAGGGCGGTCGATTTTTTATTTCCCCCCCTAAAATCTAAATTTCTTTATTTACGATATGTACTCCTGATCGGGTTACCAAACTATACACTCATACCAATTTTCAACCTTTACCGTCCAGTAGTTGAGGAGAAAATTGCTGTGATGTGAAAGAGGGAGAAATCCGTATATTGTATATACGGAACTCTAAAAAAAGGAAACTTCAAAGTCAATTAATGAACCAATTGACATTGCCAAAAAGTCAAGCTATAATATTGTGTAAATTATTTCAAATTACATTGTTCGACAACGAATCAGGATTCGTTGTCGTCAGGACGTCACATCAGATAAGTATCAAACAAAATACTTCCCAACATAGTATACTGGAAAACTAGATAACAAATCCGTAGACCTCACAGTTAATGCTGCGAAAAAGTTTTTCTATAAGAAGGCAACAAGTATTCCGGCAGTTTCCACAAACTGCATTTAGATACTACACTTTGATTTTCATTTACTTTACTTATCTGTGTTTTTTCAGAAACCATTGTGAGGAGTAAAAACCTATATGAACATCCAAATAACTATTTGCCCCCTCAATCATTTAGAAATTACTAAAAAAAATTCATATGCACGTCAACACCCATCAAACAAAACTTGTTAGGTTCAATAAGCCGTCATTTTACATTAAAGTGTCAAGAAACGCAGTTGAAGTAGCGAGAGCAATTCCTTCTGACAAATAATTGCTATTGACTGATTCTGAAAGCACTCTGTTGAGTGACATGAATGATATCGGTCAGGATGTCAATGAAAAAAGGAACGTGGCAGCTACCATATATCAACAAAAAATGTTCAAAAGTCGCTTTTAAATAAAATGTTTCCGCTTTCGCAACAAGACCTCAACATTCTTTCATAATAAGGGAACCCTCTTAGTGGTAAGTTGTCCTATATTCTCAGTGACCCTTTTTCAGAAAATTGACTACAACATGTTATTATGACAAAATGTGTTGCAGGATCCTTCGTTGCGAATATTAATAGCATGGAATTGTCATTATTCGAATGCTATCATGAAATTACTTACTTAAACTGGAATCATATACAAATTTTTTTACTATTCATATTAAATATTAAGAAAAAAGTTATACTATATATACTCACTGACAAACTAATCGCAAAACCCAGAAGGAGATAGATACTATTATAAGGAGTAAATGATTAAAATGTGGTAAAGTTTGGTGAATGTTTTTTCACGTAGTCTTTTTTTTGTTTTTTTTAACTTACAAAAAAAAACTTTTTGATGGGATCTAAAATCGATGTTTAGTAATGTTAAAATAAATAAAGAATTCGAATTATTGGTTTACGGAAGGCTGTTTTTTCATTTCGAGAAGTCGCTAACCGCACGAACAGAAATTCTACTACTGTTATCCGCTTGGTTTGATAATATCGAAGGGCACAAATGAAGTTCAATATCGATGTCTAAGACTTGCCCTTTAGACAGCGATTTTCGACAACTCGAAATTTGGCTGATGAGTGGTTAGAAGAACAAGGGCATCTTGTAAGTGTCCGAACGGTTTACCGCCGTATAAAGTCTGTTGGACTTCAGCATTATCGACCCCATTGTGCTACATCTGACCGCTGAGCATCGACGGTAACGACTACAGTCGTGCAGAGAACGACAACATTGGAATGTGGACTGGCATCAGGTCGTCTTCTATGATGAATCTCGATTCTGCTTGGGTGGATATGATGGCCGAAGAAGGGTTCGACGTCGAGGATAAATACGTCAACCTCAATTTGATGTTGAGCGCCATGTACACCGAACAGTAGGTGTGGTATTATGGCGAGCTATTGCACATGGAAGTAGTCTTTGTCTTTGTTTGAGGCAACATGACAGCGTAACGTTATTTTCAGGAAGTAGTGGAATAGTATGTACTTCCTTGAGAGAGTCCTTAATCGGCTCATGGATTCCAAATTTCAACAAGATAATGCTCTGCCTCATGTTGCGCGAGTTAGTTTAAACTTTTTAGAAGAGACCCATGTGACTCTGTTGCCATAATTGCCCAGTTCTACCGGTTTTTCGCACATTGAACATGTTTGGGATATAATGGGTAGGAGGCTCTGAAATTTACCCCAGTTCCCAGGGTCTTTGGAGGTTTTTTAAGACATGAGATACACGTAGCTTGGGATATTATTTCTCAAGAAGAAATAGATTACCTTATTGAATTATTACCAAGACGTGTTGGGAGATAAACACATTATTAACAAACTTAATTTAAAAAAAAATTAAACTCCTTGGTATTTTTTATTCAAATTTTAATCATTTACTCCTCATTATCGCATCTATGTTTCACCAAAACAATATTAAATTTAAACACCTCCTTCTGGGTGTTGCGATTTCTTTGTTAGTGAGTAGTGAGATCTTGTGTGTCTTGGTGAAATTTTAAATAAGAATTTTGATTAAAAGTAAAGTACCTTTAATTATGGCAAGATAGAAAATTGCTGTGACAAAAAGTTTAAACTGAAAACCTTCAATTGCGCAAATATATCCATCTACCATGAAAAATGTGGTATTTTTACACATTAAGCTTTCGGAAAAAATTGTAATTTGTTGTATGATGTTGTTCTATATGTTGAGTACGAAGCTTAACATCCTTACCAAGTTCTAAATTACCCTTTTCATAAGATATGCGAGGTCCAAGTGATGCAACCTGACTAATTTATATGACACATATAGTCTTGTTGTTTTCTGAAGGATACTTGTGGCATCTTTTTCAATGTCTAAGTGTTTATTGGGAAATAAAACCACACTTTAAAGGAAATTGCTGTATATTCCAAACGTTTCGGGGTCTAGATCAGACCCCGTTGTCAATGGCTAAGAAACTACGGATTAAAAAGGTACAATTCCAAGATGTAAATTTAAATATTTGACAATGTTTATTATTTGATTTTTGATGTAACTAAGAGAATTTTATTTGTAATATACAGGGTAGCACAGAAATTTTTAAAGATGATATAATCATAAAGTTCCTTTCAAATTGGAAGAATTTGAAAGGGAGATCTTCAGAACTTTATGTGGCGCTCCTAGGTGCGACTTTGTTATAAGATAGTGCATTCTCCAAAAATGCGACCAAAGAATTTTGTTGATTCAGTGATCCCATTAAAATCATAAGGGAAAACCTAGGAAAAACCTTATGAGATGAGAATTATTCCCAACGTATTAAGATTTCGTCAACCGTACGTAGGCAGAAGAATTCATAGCATATTGGAACGAGCAAGCTTCGCTGCTATTAGAGACCGCATACAATTTCATCGTTACAATAAGTTTAAATTAGAAAAAGATATTGGGTATGTACAGAACTTTCTTGCTTATCGAATACCAGAGAATGAATTTAACAGAATTAAAAATAGTACTCTTATAAGTTACAACAGTGAATTCAGGTCTCAAAAACAAACACATTTACGTAAATTTAATCAACTTCTTTCCGATAAAAATATGCCGAAATATTATGTAAAAAACCAACATTTTGATGTGTCAAAAACTGTCATTAATTTTTCAGACAAACAGTTAAACGCTTCTGAAACCTCAATTCTACAAAAGGGCCTTAATTTTGCAATTTCCCCAAAAACTATTCCAACATTTGATATCATCAGTGCTGTAGAACAAACTGCAAACAAATTAAACAATAGTGAAGCTCAAGAGTATCGAATAAGAGCAAAAATTGAACTAGAAAAACCAATGCATACAATAAATAACCTTTCGAAAAATGAATTACATTGAATTAAAGTTTTAAAAAATGACAGCACTATTAAGATTTTACCTGCAGATAAAGGCAATGCTACGGTTATTTTAAATAAAATTGACTACGAATCCAAAATTCAAAACATAATAAACCAAGGACAATATACAAAATTGAACAAAGATCCAACAACTTCTATAGAAAACAAAATATACCGCTTACTTTACAATCACAAACATGAATTTACAGAACAACAACGTAAACATCTTACTCCACACTATTCTAAACCGCCCCATTTATACGGGTTATCTAAAATTCATAAACCCAACATTCCATTAAGACCAATTGTCAGCTCCATAAATTCTCCATGCAGTGAGCTCTCAAAATTTCTTTTAACAATTATTTCACCACTTACTGGTAAGTCTAATTCTCATCTTAAAAACAGCGCACATTTCTTAGAAAAATTATCACATGTACAATATAAAAATACTTTCACACTAGCAAGTTTTGATATTGTGAATCTATACAATAATGTTCCGGTCATCAAAACACCATAGTAAAAGAACGATTAGAACAAGATTATTTACTAAATCAACGTACTCAATTGTCCATTAATACAATAATGGAACTACTAACATTTTGTACAAAGACAACATATTTTCAACTTAATGATGACTTCTACCAACAAGATTTTGGCATGGCAATGGGTTCCTGTTTGTCTCCCGCTTTAAGCAACATTTTTATGGAAAAATTTGAAGAACAAACAATTTTCTCAAAACAGATTAAACCTTTGGTTTGGTGGCGTTATATTGATGACATATTCTTTATTTGGGAACATAATCTTGAGGATTTACATGCATTACTTAACGACATAAACAACACAGAACCAACTATTCAGTTTACACTCGAGCTTGAACAGAATAACAAATTACCATTCTTAGACATTTTAATAACCAATACACAATCGACATTTGAAACAGAAGTTTACAGAAAATCAACTCATACTAACAGGTATCTCAACTTTAAGTCTAATCATCCAAGTTCAGTAAAAAGAGGTATCATTTAATCTCTATATGACAGAGCAAAAACCAACTGTTCTAATATCAATAAATTCAATGAAGAAAAAACGTTTATAAAAAATATACTTTTTGCCAATCATTACCCAAATAAATTTATTAATATCGAGTTAAACAAAATGGAATACCAAACAATCCCTAACAACCAACATCAAACTTCACCAAGCAACACTGACTCCCAAGATAATCACATTAATACAATAACTATACCATACATACAGGGTCTATCAGAAAGACTAAAAAGAGTGGGAAACAGATATAATATCAAAACATCATTTAAAACAAGAAATACACTAAAATCCATTATAGCAAAAACCAAACCAAATAACACAACTCAAAATACAAAAAATTGCATTTATAAAATCCCGTGTGAATGTAATAAATTATATATTGGAGAAACCTCTAGACCTCTGAATGTTTGAATAAACGAACACAAAAATTACATAAAAAAACGACAATTTGAAAAATCCAAAATTTGTGAACATGCTTGGGACCTTGGTCATAAAATACAGTTTCAAAATTCAGTTATATTACACAAAGAAGAACACAACACCAAAAGAAAACTAAAAGAGTCTGCTTTAATTTTGTTAAATGAAAACGATTGTATCGCTACTACCTCCGTAGAATTCAGTCGTTCCTGGTTGCCGATGATTAAGGAAGAAATTGCTAATGGTCATGTCCTTGTGAACAACCCAATATCGGGATAGTTCATAAGGTTTTTCCTAGGTTTTCTGAATCAACAAAGTTCTTTGGTCGCATTTTTGGCGAATGCACTATCTTATAAGAAAGTCGCACCTAGGAGCGTTACATAAAGTTCTGAAGATCTCCCTTTCAAATTCGTCCAATTTGAAAGGAACTCTATGATTATATGATCTTTAGAAATTTCTGTGCTACCCTGTATATTACAAATAAAATTCTCTTAGTTACGTCAAAAATCAAATAATAAACATTGTCAAATATTTAAATTTACATCTTGGAATTGTACCTTTTTAATCCGTAGTTTCTTAGCCATTGACAACGGGGTCTGATCTAGACCCCGAAACGTTTGGAATATACAGCAATTTCCTTTAAAGTGTGGTGTTATTTCCCAATAAACACTTAGACATATAGTCTTATTTTATAAGACACCTGTAGTCCAGTTCCTGCGGGTTTTCAGCTCTAAACTGCTCCGGTTTGTGTGAAATTTTGACAGTTGGTGGAAAAGTATGCCAAAAGCAAAAGTTATATAGTGCGGAGGTGTGGGGTGGTTGGCACCCAAAATTCGGAAGTTGAAATTTTTCACTAAAAATAACCGCGGAAATCGATAGGAAATCAAATTTCAAGCAAAAATTAGAATGATATTTTTTCAAAGTATTTTTTCTAGGACATAACCGTTTTTGTTTTTTTACGAATAACCCAAAAACTAAGCGTTATATCAAAAAAATTGCAGTGAAAAAAAACGAGGCTTAAATAAAAATGAAAGAGATTATTAATAAAATCTTTCAAAGGCTAATTTCTTCTCCGTTTGTCATGGTGTCACCTCGTATAGTTTACAAGTATCAGTTTTACGGAACAACTTGTGGCAGTTTTAGTGGTTTTTGCATTAGCAAACATTGTCTTTACAATATATGGTGGAGCTACTTATGTTTGTGGAGATTTTCTGATAGTAATTATCTTCTATAACTTTTAAATGTATTCGGTTTATATGGCATTATGTCAATGAGCGCTTGTAAAAGTATTCGAGTACATTAAGAGGGTTGAAAATTACATTTAAAATTTAAATACATGTAAGCTTATTTGGCCAACTTTGCACTGAATTTGTTTTTGATTATATTCGTTTGTTGCTTTTGTATTCATCTGAATCATTGTCTGCCTTGGAAGACTGCCTGGAAATTTGATTATATGCAAAAATAATATGATTTATTTGACAAAACTGGTTAAATTATTTAATGAAGTCTATATACAATTGAATGCTGTTTGGTTGAATTTAATTAACATAATGTACGCTAAAACGAAAACTTCTCAACAACAGAAATAATAAAATTTTACTCGGAATTGGATACCAAGTGTTCTGGCATCAAAAGTCAGTACCAATTCTCTACCGTGGATTGTAGACAAAAGAGTCAACATTCTAATTGCATTTTCACCAGCTTATTTCCTGTTCGTGGGTTATATGCGTACCGTATTTAATTTCCTGCCAAGGAAAGAATGTGATGTTAGCGAAATTGTGTTTTTTTTCTTATTGCGTTTGTTTTTATTTTAAAGTTATTTTAAACATTTGGTAGTTATTTTAATGCAATTCTCTTTTGTAAATTTCCAATTTTAATGCAAGTGGAATAGGTATAGACAGATGATTTAGTACATTAAACTATTACAAGAAAGGGGGCGTTGGCATCTCTCCTGAGTACGGTAGGTTGGGAACCAAATGGATAGACGCTTTAATGAGTACTAGTGGTCGCCCAGTGGTCGAAATTTGACCCTATTGCATCAAATTGTGAATATTATTGAGGTTCGTTTGTCAAAAGTATATGTCTATCAGAAATAAAGTGGAGTAGAAACCGAAGAAGAAGGCGTCCAGAACCCCCCAAATCATTCATGCCATATTGACAAATCTATAAAAAAAAATATATGAGAATTTAATCAAATATAGGTAGTCCAAATAATTTTGAAAAATGCATGAGCCCCCCGTTTTTGGTGGAATGGCACTTTGTAACATTATAAAAACTACAATCTTTAATATATTTTCTGTTGTCCACTCATTGTCAATTGGTTACAACACACCTTCGCAAAATTGTGAAAATAATGTAGTAATAAAATAATTAAAATAAAAACTTACAGAATAATTAAAACGACAGTCACGGCTACTTATCCGAAAAACCAGTACTGATCTACTAGATTGACTATTTTACTACTGAACAATAAACAACGCTTGATGTTGAACTATTAAAGATTGTTTTCACATGATTTGACAGCACATAAAATTGCTCAATAGTTTGACCGTTTTCCAAGGAAAAATATTTCAATAATAATATATTTCTTTGCAAAATAGACGTAAATGCATTGAATTTCTTTATTTTTTAATACACGTCGTTAAAATCTCAATGACATGTTTATTTTTGGTAAAAGTCAGTTACCTTATAATAAAACCAGAATTTTGGAGGAATGGAACCATGTTATATAAAATAAATTGTTTTTCAGATAAAATGCATGAACACAAAACAGTAACTAGCTGATTCCCTATCTAAAAATTATTGAAAAATTCGGTCTTTAAATATATTCAAATATGAAGTTATAATTTTTAAGATAAAAAATAAATTCCTTTAAAAATATTAACATTATATTTAATAATAAATTAATATTAAATGTAATATTTAAAACATTAGTTAATACCTACATTTTTCAAATATTTTTTGATTTGAGATTAAAAAATTTCAAGTTTTAAAATAAGAAATAAAACGAATAGAACCTTTATTCTGGCATTTCACAGTTAACGATTTCAATTCGTAAGCAGAAAATGAAATCAACCGCCTCAAAAGTGAGTATGAAGGTTTTATATCTACTATGACATTCCAAATAACTACACATCATATTTACGAGAGTGAATCAAATATGAACCGGACTTTTGTTTTAAAAATTTTATTGGTACGATCAATACAAATTTTAATTCATATTATTTTTCTACATAGTCTCCTCTCTTATGTATACATTTTTCCCACCGAATCGGAATTTTTTTAATACCTTTCTCAAAGAATGAAACTGGTCGTGTCGATAACCAATTGCGCACAAACGTTTCTACACCTTCATTGTCCTCAAAGTGGTGGCCTCCCAGTTCTTCTTTAAGTGGCCCAAACATGTGGTAGTCACATGGCGACAAATCACGACTGTAAGGCGGGTGTTCAAGGGTTTCCCAATGCATTTTGTTCAATTTTCCTTGAGTTAATGCAGCTGTATGTTGCCGAGCGTTGTCATGCAACAGAATCACACTTCGGATAGACATATCCCGCCTCTTTTGCCGACAGGCAAGTTTCACTTGTTGGAGTAGTTCGCAGTAATACTCAGCATTAATTGTACGGCGTTCGTGCAGAAAATCGATCAGCAGTACGCCTTCAATCAGCTCACGAATTGCGTAGATATTCGCCGCATTGATGCTTGTCGTGGGACGGCGTGCATGAGGCTCATTTTCCACTGTCTCTCGGCCATCTGAAAACTTTTTGTGCCAGTCGTACACTTGGGTCCTTGAAAGTGTTTCATTGCCGACCTGTGCAGATAGTCGACGATAAATTTCAGACGGTCTAACGCCCTCCCGGGCCAAAAATTTGATAACAACACGTTGCGCAACAGACGTATGCACCTCTTGCTCTGACATGATGCTACTAACAGCGCATCGACTACGCCTCGCCAAACCGACGAACTCCCCTCTTCTTAATATCCCTACCTAACATATATCGAGACGTCACGCCACTCGAATTACCTACAGGGCGAGAAACAGAATTTCCGGTTCATATTTGATTCACCCTCCTACATATTAATAAACCTACAACTAAAATCTTAAGATTCAATATAATTTCATTAACATAAATGAAACATATAGTAAGCACAATGAGTATTTCTGTTTGTGTGTAAAATATAAAGAAATATAAGCTCCTGCTATTAATTTTTTAATTTGTTTACACATTTACAACTTACCTTTACCATCGCGCTATAATAATCTTACACCAAACAATATTCTGAAATGTCAACATTCAAATTAAGGTGCTATGTCAAAGATAGCCATGAACAGGGCTGCCAGATCTAACTTTTTGTATTGAATATTACAATCAGTGCATTCATTAAAATTATTTGTAATCTGATTCAAACTATATGGAATTTATACGGTAAAGATTGAAAGAATCTTTAAATTGAAAGTATAACACTAAAATTAATAAAATATCATCAGAAATAAATTTATCAATTGCAACATAATTCTTATTTTCGTTGCAAACTTGCGAAAATCTAATAAATGGCAATTATTATGTAATACAAGTTTTTCTGGGTTCTTATTTCAATATCATGACAATGTAGAATAACTTAAAAAAACGGGTCAAAATTTGTTACTTTTTAATTTAATTTAATTCGTCTTTCACATTAGAGTCATCTTACGATTTTCTCTCCAAGCAATCTGGTGACACTGTTACTGTTATATGTTTGGCATTGACAGTATGGACATAAATAATTTTTTTTTGTTATATTTTATTTAAAGAATGAACCAATATTATAAATAAATTTTAGCATTCTACACTGAAGGTCGTCAGTTGCTACTTTTGCTTAGTAGAGAAATAAAGAAAATCATTTGAGAGACGGAGGAGAAAATCTTTAAAAGATCCTTTATATAATTAGTTTAATTTAGAAGTGATTAATGAATAAACCCACTGTGAACCAGGAGTACAATCGAAGTTGCATCGATGGGTTTTCATTTCATACTTTAGTTACCATAAATGCGTGTAATACGAAGGAGAAAAAACGATTTCGTAATAATTAGAACATTCAATAGATAGTTTGTAATAAAATACAATTTCAACTTAATACTTCCCAAAGTTTTCTATATATCGATGTTTAGTTACCATAAAAATACTAATGTGAATTATTTTTAGGTGAAATCGAAGGTTCGGGCCTGTCGTTTAACTCCCGACCTTGTTTCCGACACTGACGATATGGTAAGTTTTTTAAATTTAAATAGTGTTTCAATGGTCGTTTTGCTGATTTTAACATATTCCTAGGGTCTAACCTTCAAATTTTCTGATTGCTTTTACTTCTGTGACTTATTGTAATACGTTATTGTATGATTTGTTTATATTCATCGTTAATGTCAACACTTGATAACTTGGATTGCTCTCTACTACCTTTTTCCAAGAAGGCAAAGTTGTTTTTATAAGTTTTACAAATGCTCATTTTGGAAAACACAAATATATATATATATATATATATATATATATATATATATATATATATATAAATATTTGTATTTTTATTTTTATTACGTACATGATGTTTTCAAGCAACATTGGTGCTTATGATTGGTCATTAGCAATATTACTGCAAGAAAATTCTACTAACACATAAAATTGGCAATATTTTCAGGACGGACAAAAACATAGTGTTATGAAATGCAAACTCTAGTTTCCTATAGAATTTATTTAATTTCAATTCTGGATTGTCATAAACTAGGATGATTAAAGCAACTTATAATTTCAAGCGGAAAAGAACTATGGATATATATATCCATAATTCTTCATTTAATAAATACTAAGAGACAGGCTACAGTGTTATCGCAAAAACACTTAAAAATTCAAAATCGAAGTTTTACCGATAGTTTTACTATTATCCCTCCTTCCAATTAACATCCGTTTCCGCTCGCTTAATTTTTAAAAGTGCTATGAACTTTTATAATCTACTGGAAAAGCAGCTAGAGATCTAATTCCACCCCCATAATTTGAAGTGGGATTTTTAGTCAAATATTCTTACATGCTATTTAAAGTCTTAGAAGTGTATTCGATAATTTTTGAAGTAAAAATACCCTTCAAACTTCAGTTTATAATTATTGAGGTTTATTAGGGAGTTGAAGGTGTTTGTTTGCGAAAATCTCTCTAACTTACCTGTTTTGTTATTTATAGAGTCAAAAATTATGGCGAGAAAATTAGTTGGTAGCTGCATTTTTGTTGAAGTTCTAAGATATCTCTTATCTTAAACGCGAAGACAGCGTGATAGGTGTTAACGGGGATAATCAAAATTGTATATGCTAGTCAAAAATTGTAGTACCTATAGTTTTTTTGACATCTTCTTTCTAGAATATTAATATTTTTGTAGACCACCTCTATACGTTATTTTGAAAGAGTTTCAATTTGAAGAAGTTAAGTTACTGTTGTATTATATTACAAACTTATTCTCCTAGCCTAGATCTATGTTCGCTTAAATTATTCAAATATATACTTCCTTATGTTGTTAACATATTACCTTGGATATTTCCTTTTTGAGCTGGTCATTTCAACGTTTAATTCATATTTTCATCACACAAGCATAAAGAAAATGGAAATCTTAACGTCGTCCATCAACATTTTATTTTTCTGTTTATATTCTAGGCACAATTTTTATAACATCATGAACATTTTAACTGTCAGTATATCGCTAACAAAATTCTAATAAAACAACTGACATAAACATTATAACGTCCATGTTGATGGAAAAACTCCAAGATCTTGAAGATGGACAAGCTTTTTCACTACAAATACTATGAAATGATTGATGTTATAAAAAATTTAAATTATCATTTTTCACAGGGGCGATTGTTGGAAAAGTTTATTAATATTTTTTTATGGAATAACAATTAAGTTGAATTAAAAACTTGAAAAATCAGAAATGAAATAATACTTATTGTTAATGTTAAATGTTATAGAATGAGGAGTTCGTGCCGTAGTAGCGTAAAGCGGTGGACCAAATTATCTGTTAATGATACACAGTGATTCCGTATATTGAAGAGAGGTAGATGACATTAGGTGCACTGCTAGGTGTGTTGCTCTGTGATCGTTTGTTAGATCCTACTTTCATTTCTTGCAAAAATATGGTGTCGCGTTTTGAAAGTTTGTGTTTTCCTAAATTTCTTTTCTGCGGCAAGATAATAAAGGATTTATTGTGGGGATTATTAAGTGCCATTTAGCGATGCAAGCTGGTGCCAGTGCGTGTCATTCGTTCATATTGTTTGTTCGTTCTCTTCAAGATTAGTTTCAAGTTTACCTTCAATGAGTTCGTGATACATTTTTGGTTGCAATAAGTCCAGAAGGAAATATGCTTCCGGAGGGCGATTTCAGGCTTCAGGGAATTAAATTATTAAATTTACCTAAAGGTATATATCACCGACATCTATTAGGTTCAATACACTGACTGTTGTCTTACTGATGTGTATTACATCCAAGTATTTCACTTTAGAACTTGTCATTCAAGGAAGCGTATCTGACGAGAACTCCTGGTTCGAAACGGCTGTTACTGAAAAGTCTCTGGACTAATATGTTTGCTTTCTGCGACTTTTTCATTTGCATCAGATGGCGCCTTTGAAGTTACCTATCCGATCCAACAAGTACATCACACTATTACAAAAATAAACCAAAAAGTAATAATAAAAATTGGTTATTAATATCTCCTATCTTCTCAATTTTGTTAGATTGCTGATAGAATACTATTAATGCATACAAAAATAGAAAAAATCATATGCTATTTCACTTGAAGAAGGGTAGCAATCAACGTTTGTGACAGCCTATGCATTTTTACAGCACATGGTAACGTAGTCTTAGACAGCTGTGTTTTGTTCAAAATATCAAGAAACAACAAATTAAGGATACGACAGACAATTGTACATTAATTCAACTGTACATTAAGCCAATGGCATTTTTAATTAAAATTATTTCATCTGGGAGCCATTTTCGGTTATACTGGAAGTTGACGGAATTTATCATTCGTATTAAAGAAAAAATTTAAGGTAAGTATCATAACCATTTTTTATGGCTACGACCAATAGTTTGTGAGAAAGATTATTTTTTGGGGAAAAAATTACAAAGTAACTCAAATATAAAACTCATGACTGCAAAAAAGAGACTAACCTAAACTTATCACGAGTAATTTCAAATATTTAGTTCATGTGGATTTTTACCTAAAATCTCTCTATTTTCTTGAAATTTGACCTATCAAGTGTGTCATATAAAATTGATACACAGATACCAAATATTTAATTTCGGTGTGTTTTTTTATTTAAAGATAATATGTTCAATTAGTTATTGCTTAATGATGTTATTACTTTTCCTTTATGTGCCTTCTCCAGTCTTGCTGACGAAGTTTTCTCTATTCTGTTCAATGCAAGTTTCAATTATAGGGTAAAATAATAATTAAAAAACAAATTAAATGGAAATAGAATGTTTATTGAATACTAGAAATAAAATATAAGAATAGCATTTATCATTTGTTTCCCAAACACCAGTTACAGTGCGTTAGTGATTTGTGGAAAACATCAACATAAAAAATATAACGTTCGTAATATTTCTACGATTAATTACCTACCTTTAAGTGTCTGGTGCAATCTCTTATTTCCATATATTTTTCTTACTTTTTTATAATAATAGCTGTTTCCCCCATAATGATGTAAATAAATGTGGAAATATTGAAAAATGAGCCCAAAATCCACTTTTTTCATCCACACATTTCTTTTCATATCGTAGTTATCTTTCGGAGGTGTTTTTTTTTAATAAAATTTGAATTTTGATTCTTTATTAGCAGTTACTAAAAAAATTTCTTGTTTTACTCTTGAGCAAGAATCATGCATGCTATTTTCCGGTGTTTTAGATTTTTATTACATGAATCACTAAAGCAAATTCATATCAAAACTCAAATACTTAACAGTATGGAGACGAATCAAATAACAAGATAATTAATCTAAGAATAAGATTATTGGAGTGCTAACACATTAAAAAGAATATTTTCGCTGTAATGAATGTTTCTTTCAAAAATAATTGGAAAATATTTGGTTTGCTACTGTAACAGTACATATTATAAGTAATTTAAACTTACTCGTTCATGATAAAAAAATATCACCATTATAATACAAGCCTACAAAATATGTTCGTTGAAAGTTGTACATTTATTAGGTAATTTCAATAATTGATATTCTTATAAAATTCTTATGACTCAAAACTGGATAAAAGGAGTAATCTGATAGTAAAAATGTGATAGGTGCGATATGTAAAAGGAAAATATTCGTGTTTGAAATTTTTTTAGTTGTATTTTTTCTGTAACGCCCATAATAAATTTAGAAGGTAACTTTTATTAATATATAACCCCAGACCTCAACTATAGGTAATGGAAATTTCAAAATTCTTAGTTATTTATTTATGACTTTCTATACTTTTGGGTTGCATTTGTGATAATTTTTTCTATTAAATAAATTGTCTCAGAAACTGTTTATTATAGACATATAAAATGGTTAACTTATCTTGAATTTTAAGCTTTAATGCCAAATCATCATTAAAAAATTAAAATAGCAATATTATAGTTAACTTCTGATATAACCGTAAATCACGGACAGCTGAAATTATTTTTGTTAATACCTCTTAACCCAAATTTTTTAATTTGTAACATGTTTAGTTCCCGAAATCGCCTAATGTTTCACTTCGTTTAAAGAACCCTGTAATATTAAAGAAGTATTAATGCAAACGGTAGCTAGAGTCATCTAAAGAAAAAAGTTTATTCTTATTACAGTACATAACTAAAAAACATCTTTAATGCATTATTGGAATAAAAGTGCAGCTATTAAAACATATTAGTAAAATTTGAGTGTAAAGAAACTCTCCAAACAGCATCTAACTATGAGACATTCTCAAAAGTTCTCTAGAGAAGGAACATGTTCACTCTTGCAAGTAATCGTTTTAAAGAAATCTCGTTAAAAACTTCATTATGGTTGTCACCGATTGTGATTAATTCAGAATAAGGGTGAATTTCGTTCCAACAATTCTTGAAATTACACCGTAAAGAGAATGAGAAGAATTTATCACATAGAAACAGTCCCCAAGGGGAAATCATTATCGTGAAACTTCGTTTTAGAAAAAAGACATTTGGATAGAGAGCGGTTTCATCTTTATTACTATTTTAATTGCATGTTTATCGACAAAATCGTATTCAGACGTAATACTAGATATAAAATGGAGTTATCCTTTAGTTATTTTTGAGGATGTTGTTTATGGACAATAATCAACATTTAATCCTCTGAAATGTATGTGTTATTCGAAAAGCTGGAAATGTTTTGCCCTGGATGATATAATGCAATATAAAATATGCAAGCGGTAAATCATTTAATAATCGTTTCTCAGCCTGAAGGTCGCGCATTATGTTGAATTAAAAGGAGTTATATATATATATATATCGGCTCTCCCTCAAAGCATTCCAGTGTATGAACAAAGTAGCTTTGATAAAATTATTGCGGATCTGGATAAGAGATCTTGCACCTGGGATAGGACGGCCTCTAAACCTGTGTTGCTGGAGTCGGTGTGTAAGTTGAACTTTTCGTACAGTGTAAGAAACGCTAGGATTAGGTTGGAACAGAATATTTTGCAATACTGATTCCAAGAGAAGGTCTCTTTTTCAGTGTTCTGTCGCTGTAGAGGTACGGCAACGGTGGCAAATCCATCACCTCAATAAATCACCTGTAGTACGAACAGTGCCCCAACAAGCTTCATAGTTCATGTTTGTTTCTCGGGACCGGCCAATCTCGAATGACATGGCTCAAAAACCCTACTTCTTGGAACATGGAACATCTATTCGGGTTGAGTTTTAGGTTAGGTTATTTCGTCCAAGTTCTTCAGATTAATTTCGAATGCGTGACCCACGAATAGAATATCGTCGAGGTATACTAAGCATGTCCTTGAAACCAATCCGCTCAATACGTAGATCATTAACCTCTCAAATGTAATGGGAGCATTATATAAACCAAAGGGTATGACCGTGAACTGAAACAGGCCTTTATTGGTGGAGAACGCTGTCTTCTCTCTGTCATTTTCGTGTAGTCCAACCTGCCAATATCCACTGTTTTGGTCTAATGTGGAGAACCAACGGGTCCCTGCTAGGTTGGCCAGACTGTCATCGATTCGGCCTACTGGATAGCTGTCTTTCTTCGTAACGTTCAATATCTCCAGTTTGTAGCATGGCGTCGATGTAATTCACAACTGCCAGTTGCTCAAATTGTAAACATTATCGGGGTTCTTTTGTCAAAAGTATATATTTATAAGAAATAAAGTTGAGGAGAACTTGGAGAAGTAGGTGTAATTACCAAAGTTGTTTACGTTATATTGACAACTCTGTGACCTCCCAAAGCACTACTGGTAAAATATTCGATATAATAATTGGAATATTGTTCTTTGAAACCTAAAAGTTTCCTAAGTAGTTTCTAAATGATTGAGGAGGCAAATAGTTATTTTGTATGTTCATGTGGGTTTTCTCTCCTCACATTGGTTCCTGTAAAAAACACTGATAAGTAAATTAATTGAAAAACAAAGTGTGGTATCTAAGAGCAATTTGTGGAAGCTGCCCGGAACACTTGTTGCTTCTTATAGAAAAACTCTCTAGCCGGATTAACTGTGAGAAAGTAAGTCTACGGATTTGTCAACTAGTTTTCCTATATAATATGTTGGGATGTTGTATGATACTTATCTGTTATCGAACAATGTAGTTTGAAATAACTTACACAATATTATAGCTTGACTTTTTGGCAATATTAATTGGTTGAATTATTGACTTTGAAGTTTTCTTTTTAATGTTCATTTGCTAGGAGCCGTTGTCATGACACCGGTATCTCTACAGACGGTGTTCTGATTTCTTCATTATTCAACATCATGCAAACACTTTCTTCGATTTTTTTCTTTTTGGTGTGCTCTTCTTTAAGTAATATTTTTGTCTTATTCCATTCCATTTTGTGTATACCATTATCCGTGAGTACGTGGTTTACCAATTTTGAGGTATTGATGTTTCACCGGTTTCTCCAAATTAGAACAAAAGAGCACCAACACAACGTCTCAAGAAGACATATAGTTAGATCAAGATTGACAATCCATTTACTCACGGATAATGATATACACCAAATGGAATGGAATAAGACAGAAATATTACTTAAAGAAAAGCACACCAAAAAGAGAAAAATCAAAGAAAGTGTCTGCATGATGTTGAATAATGAAGAATTTGCTATACCCTCTATAGAGATATCCGGGTCATGGCAACAGCTCCTAGTAAATGAACATCAAAAAGGAAACTTCAAAGTCAATTAATCAACCAGTTCACATTGCCAAAAAGTCAAGGTATAATATTGTGTAAGGAATAAGGAATCGAAACGTCATATCAGATAAGTATCAAAGGTAGTCTTCGCATGATGGTCTGAAAGAGCGTTAGCTTCTCACTGCAAACCAATCTAACAGATGTTGTTAGATTTATTTATTATTATTTATTATTTATTTATCAACCTATGTACCTGAGAGAGAAACTCATCTTTAGATCTCAAGCACATGATAGAAATATTAGACACAATACTCTGACAATTCCCTATCACAAAACAACACTTTTTAAAAGATCTTTTACCTACAATGCTGTAACCTTATTTAATTCGGGCATAGCTTTAATACAGAACAATATGTCTTTGCTCCAGTTTAAAAGTAAACAAAAAACAGATGGTTTTTCATTAGCCATTAGATGTATGATTGCTTTACTTCAATTCATGTTGTTTTGATTGTTTGTCTTTAGTTTGAATTTTTAAGCATAAATCCGTTGGAAGTTGGTTAAGTGGTAGAACATAATTAAACATCGCCAACTTGCCCTTTTCTCTAACATTGTACACTAAATTGTACTATTAATTATGTTCAAATAAAGTCGATTTTATTATTATTATTATCTAACGCTCCCTCCATCCTCCATATAATTACACAATGTTTTGACGGGCAAGGCCTGCTATGCAGGATTTCGGAAAAATATGTGGAATTAAAATACATTTTATTCTAGAATAGATGTGTAGGTACCTAACTTAACATAACAATTCAGTAGATGCAGTGAATTTCTTTGTATTTTAAATAATACACATCTTAAAATGTTGCTTAGGTGTTTATTTTACTTAAAAGTACGCCACCTTGTAATAAAACCCAGAATTTTGCAGAAATGGGTCCAAGCAATGTAAAAATGCATGGACAGAAAACAGTTCTCCGTTTAAATATTTTTAAATATGTAGTTATAAGTTTGAATATAAAAAAATTCAATTGCCTATACAAATATTAACATTAAATACTAAATTAATATTAAATATAATATTTTTAAACATTAGTTAATATATATTTTGGTATATGAGATTGAATATTTTAATAACATTTAATTGAATACCTAATAAAACGAATTATATCTTTATTTTAACATTTAAAAGTTAACATTTCGTAAGGCGAAATTGCAAGCAATTCATTTTTAAGATTACTTAAAAAACACCAAATACTTAAATGTTCACTCTTTATTTATTTTATTTGACATATGTTTCGCCAAGTCTGGCTTCTTCAGAAATTGTAAATACAATGAATGCTAAGAGTATATTTCTTTGTTAGAAACCGTGCTACAATAACCTAATGTCTAATAATATTATGAACTGTCGCAATTTAAATCAAAATCCCTACAACAAAGATGGCCAAGACTTTCAGGGCTGCCAGATCTAACTGTTTATCTTGAATTTTACGGTGTGGGTATGAATTCACGATTTTTGTAATCTTAGTCGAATTATATGAAATTATATATAAAAATAAGAATCTAAATTAAAAGCATTATATTAAAATTAGTAAAATAAAACCATACTTACAAAGCAGTGAAAGTTGCTAACTTGCGAAAGGCCAATAAATGGCGATTATTAAGTAATACAAATTTACCCGGGTTCTATTTCAATAGCATGACGATGAGGAAGAACTTTAGGGAGGGTTCCAAATTTGTAAGCTTTTTCATTAATTTATCTTAGTCTTTCACATTCGAGTCAATCTATCTTATGATTTTCTCATGAGGTAATCTGGCGGCACTGTCACTGTGAATAATGATTTTTTTATTATATTTTGTTTAATGAAATACTCAATATTATAAATTAACTTTAGCATTCTGCGCTGACGGACGCTGAAAATTGGTTTAGGGATAGAGAGAAAATGGTACCGAACCGTTTTGTCTTTGCTTATTTATATATAAATTCTAGTGAAGATTAGGAAGTAGGCTGCTTGAGGGCCCAAGTTTGAGCTGGTGCTAGTAGAACATCTATTCAGCAGGTTTGGCGTCCCGTTGAAACTATATTCAGACCAAGGGCGCGACTTCGAATCGAATGTATTCCAGAAGGTCTGTACGATGTTGGGAATCAGGAAAACTAGAACAATACCATTGCATTCACCGTCAGACGGAATGATCGAAAGATTCAACCGGACCTTGGAACAACACGTATCCAAGGTCGTCAGCAATAACCAGCGTGATTGGGATGAGCATATTCCCTTATTCCTGTTGGCCCATCGCTTAGCCGTACATATCAGTACAGGTCTGACTCCAGCCAGGGTACTATTCGGCTATTTGGAAAAGAGCTGAGATTACCCTGCGATCTGGCTTTTGGCTCCCCCGAAAAACCACCGTATCTGTCGAAAACCAAGAGCTAAAATGAATGTGGTCCATTTGAATCGACTCGCTCCTTACCATGGAAAGAATGTTCTGATCGCTACCATCAGAATTAAAGGGGGCAGTGTTTTAAAATTTATATTCGCCGTCGCTGGAGGTACCTAAATTAGTCATAAAATGAAACATTGACCGTCTGAGAGTAAAAACAACGATCCGTAGCCTTCTATTCAGCAAAAACGTTTTAGCATCAAACACTGGAACAACAGTGGAATGGTCATCGAGAACTACGAGAAAATCGGTGTGGATTATAAAAAGGACGGCTGGACATTTCCGTTTTAGTTCTTAGGCTTATATAGTCGTGTTATTATTTTGACGTAAATGGTTTTCGGAATCAGCTGTTGTAAATATTGGATTTTTATGTGTAAATAAAGTTCTAGAAAGTGAAAGCGAATATCAGTTTTAAAATTTAAATTTCAACCCACGAAGTTTGTTACAATATCATCAAAGTGATTAGTTATTTCGGTTTAAATTGTAAGTCCGCATTACTTTTCCGCCATTAAGTACTTTACAAGTTTTGCAATTGATAACTATGTACCTGAATCAAGGGGTTATATTATAGTTTTTGATAGAAGCTATTATGTTAGAAAATTAATACAATTCTAGTAATAATGCATTTCAGTGATTAAAAATAAATAATGTATGTATGTAATATTTTACAAAAGTTGTTCAAATTATTCACCATTTGCAATTTGACACCGGCTCACTCGATATAATGCTATGATTGAATTATTTCTGGATTAATGGAATTTGCATTTATCTAATACGTTCCATCAAATTCTACAAATTCACCGACCTGTCGACATAAACTCGGTTTTCTAAATGACACCATAAATAGATATTCATTGGGTGAAATCTGGAGACCTTCTTGGCCACTCAATTGGTCTACCACTACACATCCATCTTTCATAAAAGGTGTCCACAAGCCTTCATAATAAGCCTCCATAACGCGGCAGTCCCCATCTTGTTGGAAAAATAATAAAGGATTTAAATTGGAAAACTGTGGAACCTTTGGTGTGTCACAGACGTATGAACACAAAGTTGTGTAAGGTTGTATCAACCTTTTGTTTACTAGGCCTGCCCAATAATTGATTCTTAGTGGATTCTGTGTCTTTACCATTTATTCCAAGTGAAGATTTTCTTATGATTAGTATCGTCGACTTTGATGACTTGCATTACCATTTAAATATAAAGTACTCTCACTGAAATACGCATTTCGTTGATAAGCGAGCATGAGAATATTAGGTAATGTAAAATAAGAAACGATGTAGCATAAACGTCGAAAATAATTGGCACAAAATAATTCGCATGTAGTTTTCTGAAGAGTTCTTTGTTTCCAGAGAAAATATATAATATCTGCTAACTGTCTTTTTCAATATAGTTATAGTATAGTCATTTTTGTAATCCTAAGAATAATTTCACCTAAATGGTTGAATATTACGAAACCTTACTTCTATTGCACACTAAGTAATAGTACATAATAAAAGAAAACCGGATTATGTCATATATATTCCAGCACTTCAGAACACTCCAAACATGTACGAGAACTTTCCATGTTGTTGGCCTGGAAATTATTGAAATTGTTAAAATAATACTGTATGCGAATTTCCTAAATCAACAACTTCCTGTATACATATGG
The DNA here is from genome assembly GCA_034190945.1 of Octodonta nipae. NCBI lineage: Eukaryota > Metazoa > Arthropoda > Insecta > Coleoptera > Chrysomelidae > Octodonta > Octodonta nipae. The sequence goes on along the minus strand of CM067218.1, from coordinate 55,488,429 downwards.
GTGATAGTATCAAATTCCGGCGAGTGACTTTGCTTTAGGTTGCAAATCAGGACCCATACACCAATCTATATTTAAATGTGGAGGATCACAAGAGCTTCGCGGCGAAATGAAAAGCTTTCAGCGTTTGGGAACTTTATTAGAAAGCTGCGGATTAATCAGATCACTTTCATTTATTTAAGATTACAGGTCTTAGCATCTGGGAATCTCCATCTCGGGTCTGTATGTAATTGGATTTCCTGCAGATTATCGAATTCCGCTTACGTAGAAAAAGGTGTACATTTCATTAAATAGTGGTTAAATTTGGAGTTTTAGCTCTAATTGTCTGTAAAATATCAGTAGTACTAGTTGCCATAAAGCATTGCTTGGAGTGATATAACTTTAACAAATTACTATGTTGTTAATTGGAGTCGGTTACTTTTTATATTGCTTTTCATTTAAGAAATTTATAGAAATATTATTTCTCGATTAACATTATAAAGCGGTGAGACATCTGTATGTTGTTGCTATAATAAGAGAGGATTTAAATTTCTATACTTTAAAAAACAATTGAATGAATTCCTAAGCAATTACGAATTTTGTGAGCTAGTATGAAATAACATTTTTGTGGTAAATGCATGTAAATATTGATAGTCGTTTATATTGTTGCCATTAACGTATTTTCTAATTAACTACCAAAAAGAATCAGGTTATCAATTCGGCGTGTTTTTTTGTATATGTTACCTGATTTCTTCTTCAGTTGTGAAACGATTTAAATAATTAATTTTTGCTTAATATAGTATACATCCGGATTGGTGAAATTTCAAATGTGAGAAATAATTCTATTCGTAAAAAGTTGGAATTAAACACAAACCTGCATGGAAATCGACCAATATACCTACTGTATTGGTTGATTTTTCCAAAACCCCTGACCGATTAGTAAATTGCATTCTAATATGCAAAATCCAAAGATTCAGCCATATATTTTTCCAAATCCAATATGCCTAGCTAAAATACCATCGACATGACTTAACTGGCATTTCCTCTTAAATGTTGTAAATCCAACATAATAGTGCGGAAAATGTAGACACTGAAAGTTTTAATCGCAAATTTTTAAATTTTCTATGTACAACACAAGTATAGTAAAGTATAATTAATTATATTAAATACATGTTCGGCTTAAATAAACGAATACTAAGCCTAATTTGTTTCTATGCCTGTTAAATATGAACATTTACATGAAAATTTTTCAACTTTGCAAAGGTGGTGCTTTTGATGTCGCCCATTCCCGGCCAAACAGAAAATTCACTGACAACACATGTCAAGCTGTAAAGCGATTATACTCAGGGTGTTTAGTATAGCAAACAAAACTATAAAGTAAATGATAAAACCAATAGTAATAATAATTAATTTTATTAAACATATTTTTGGTGTATTAGGTCAACGCGTGTCAAGATCATTTTATGTATAACTGTTACTTGTCAATTTCAACGAAAATGTAACATTCTGTAATATTGGGACATTTGGTGTTACCTGGTCCCAGCCTATTATGGTTATACATACAAAATAAAAAATAAACAATAAAAGGTACTCATCCCGTACAAATTACTTAGGTCAGTAAGTAATGCAATATTTTTAGTTTTGCTTTTTGAAGAAATGTTTTTAGTTCTTTCTTTGAAGTCAGTTAATTTTTTTTAATGCTTTATATTCAGTTTTTTAGTTCTGCTTTAAACTCGGGTAGTGTTTATTTTTTATTTTTAACCGACTTCGAAAAAGGAGGAGTTTATCAATTCGTATGCAACTTTTTTTTTATGTATGCCGAGCGATTATTCAAAAACGGCTTGGGCAATTTTAATGATTTAAACTGCAATATATTAAGGAACATAACAGAAAGGGCCCATATAATGAGATTTACGGTTTTCTAGAAAATCAGAAAAAAAAATTAAATAAGGGACAAGATTTCAGCGATTTTCATGAATCTTCACTGTTTTCTCTAAAACTGCTCATGCAATTTAATTATTATTAATTGTATTATACAAAGATATGTTCCAGCTTGATTCCGTACATTTTTCTATAACGTAAAACATACCATTTTTCTGAAAATTGGAAAAATTTATGCACAAAAACTGTAAACATCATGGTAAATGTAAAATTTTCATAATATATATCTAGTTTAAATGTCAAGATATGCCATGAAAGTATGTCGTACAGGGTGTTTGTAATGATTTTCATTTTGATGCTTTTGAAGACAGTTTATTTTAGAAACGAAGTTAAGTTACAGTAGCGTGAAATTGCAGAAAATATTCCATTAGCATATTAAAACGAAAATTTGTTATTCCGGCGATCTCTTCTGTGTGGAATACGGTTGAAGGTGTGTACGTCCGTGCATGTAATATTAGGTCATACATAAGCAGTTGTATCCATAGGTCCATAGGATGGTTGAAATATAAGTTAGAATTGAATTAGTTATACAGGGTGGTTCTAAAAATATTATATTGGGCAGCACATATGTAGAATAATTACAGTTACACAAAAGGCTTTAAAAATTGCCACTCAACTGGTGAGTATATAGGATGGTTGAAATATAAGGTGGAGTATAATTACAGTTATACAGGGCGGTTTAAAAACATTATATAGTTTGGAACATAAGTAGTTGCTTAGACAAGGTGTTTGAAGTAAGGGTTGGGTAAAATTAATGTTACTGAGGGTGTATCAAAAATTTTTTATATAAGCATACATAGTATATTTGAATTATTGGACGTAGGACGGGGTATGATTAAAAAAAATTAGAAGCAGTTGCAAATGGTAGAGTAAATTTATAGTCATAAAATGTGGTTCAAAAAGGTGAATTTTGTTATATAGGGTAGACCATGAGCAGTTGCATAAATGGAATACTACACATATGGGGCGAAGTAAAATCATTGCTATGCAGGAATAATTTAAACAATAGAAACATAGAAAGAGTCAATAGTGTGGAGAGGATTTGTACTTATACAGGGTGGTTTTAAAGATCTCAGGACCGTTGTAATATTGTGTTGAGTTGAATTATAGTTGTACAGGGTGATTCAGAAAATGATAGACCAATAAGTTGTATACGAGTGACCAGTTTACAGAAGCATATAGAGTGTGGATGCAATATAAAGTGAATTTGGAGAAATCGCCCGATATTCGTAAAATTATAGTTACAAAAGAGTGTTCAATCCCAAAAGAAAACATAGATGCTATAGTAAGAAGTAAATGATTAAAGTTAAGTTCGGTGAATGTTTTTTCATGTAAACCTTTGGTATCAATTACTATTGTAGTCGTTTTGGGCATTTTTTAATTTACAAAAAACACACTATTTATTAGTAATGTTAAAATGTCAAGAGCACGTGTATGACGAATGTATCGGCAGTTAAGTGAATTTGAAAGAGGTCGCATTATTGGTTTACGGGAGGTGGGTTTTTCATTTCGAGAACTCGCTAAGCACACGAACAGAAATCTAACTACTCTTATGAGATGTTGTCAGGCGTGGTTTGATAATACCCAAAATTGGAGCAGAGTAGGCACCAGACTAAGGAGCACAAATGAAGTTCAGGATCGACGTCTAAGACTTCTGGACTTTAGAGACCGATTTTCGACAAGGCCATCATGTAAGTGTCCGAACGTTTGTGCTACCTCTGACCTCTGAGCATCAACGGCAACGATTACAGTGGTTCAGAGAGCGACACAATGCAATGCTGATTGGCATCAGCCCATCTTTTCTGGACTCTGCTTGGGTAGACATGATGGCCGAAGAACGGTTAGACGACCTTGAGGAGAATGACGTCAACCTCAATTTGATGTTGAGCGACATATTCACCGAACAGTACGCGTTATGGTATGGAGTGCTATTGCACATAGAAGTAGATCACCTTTAGTCTTTGTTCTAGGTAAAATGACATCACAAAACATTTTGCTTCATTAAAACAATATTAAATTAAAATATCTCTTTGTGGCGATTTCTTTGTCAGTGAGTAAACTAGTCAAGTTGTAACATTTATTGCCTTAATTGCTTAAAACCGATATACCACGTTCAACGTTCTGCGTTTTTATATACAAATTTTAATTGTTTCCTAATACAAATATATAATAGTATTTGTCAAATTTAGACTGTGGAATATCCATAAAAATCAGTTTGCTATATATGAATATTTGCTTCCCTAGCTTAGAGTAATATTACTTTGTACGAATATTAATATATTTTTCGATACATCAAATTATTCAATTATGGTACTCTTAGATTGTGTTTAAAAAAGCTTTTCAATTTATTTTTTGCATTAGGATGATTTTTATGTTATTCGTATTCCCTTCAATTACTTTTGAACAGTGATTCAGCAATATAAGATGAAGTATGTGGCTCAAGGGCCTACCCAGCTTTTGATTTACGGAGGGGCAAATGGGAAAAAAATTGTCCTAGAGGGGAGCAAATCAGAAAAAAAAATTTGGTCTAATGAGAATCCTCACTGGATGACAGAGCAACATACGCAATATCCTGAAAAAGTTAATGTTTGGGCAGGAATTGTTGGAAATCATATCGTAGGTCCCTTTTTCATTGATGACAACTTGAATGGATATAAATATTGTTATATACTCCGTGGGTTCAAATAAAATTTAAAAACTAATTTTCACTCTCACATTCTAGAAAGTTTTATTTACATCAAATATACACAACAGATGATTCGAATATCACAAATATAATACAACATAAGCTCTTCGCCGCACTAACTAACTGCTGCGATGATGGGCCGCTCCTTCTAAAATCAGCATCGAATTCCCCCCTACAATCTAGTGTCAATTTTACAGTTGTCGAGTTATTTCGAGATAAGTTTTTTTCCCATTCGAACCTCCTAGCTCTTTTTTGTTTTCTATCCAAACAATTGATATCTCACGGAATGAAATCAGGGACGGACTGGATAGATTTTTATAACACTGCCCTCCCTTTAATTCTGATCGTCCCGATTAGAAACATCCTCTTCATGGTAGGCAGCGAGTCAGTCTAAATGGACCACCTTCAACTTAGCCCTGGGGTTTCGACGGATCCGGTAGACGACGTCATTAAGCCTCTTGACCACCTCGTACGGACCATCCCAGGCGGGTGTAAGCTTTGAAGATTTACCCTTGCTCCGTTGGGGGTTGTACAGCCAGACTTTGTCATTCTCTTGGAACCCGACTGAATTGGCCTAAAGGTCGTATCGGCTAATTCGTGTATTGCCAGCATGTTATGTCGGCATAATCGTTAATGTCTTGGGAATGTTCTTCGGGGGAGCCAAAACCAAATCGAAGGGTAATCTCTTTTCCGAATAGGATCCTGGCTGGAGTCAGGTCTTTACTATTATATATGGCTGAGCGATATGCCAACAGGAATGGGGGAATATGCTCATCCCAATCACGCTGGTTAGTGCTGACGACCTTGAATAGGTGTTGTTCCAAGGTCCTGTTGAATCTTTCGATCATTCCGTCTGACTGTAGGAGCAATGGTGTTGTTCTCGTTCTCCTGATCCCCAACATCGTGCAGACCTTCTGGAATACATTCGATTCGAAGTTACGCACATGGTCTGAATGTAGTTCCATCGGGACGCCAAACCTTCTGAATAGTTGTTTTACTAGCACCGTCGCTACCGTGGTTGCCTCTTGGTTGAGTATCGCATATGCCTCAGGCCATTTGCTGAAGTAATCCATTCCGACCAGAATGTATTTGTTCCTCCTCTCGGACTCGGGAAACGGACCGGCGACATCAATGGCAATTTTCTCAAATGGGACGCCCACATTGTACTGCTTTATTCTGCCCTTGGTCCGGTCTTCGGGCCATTACTGGCTGCACAGGTGTCACATTTCTTCTGACATTTCTGACGTCTTCGAAGGAATTCACCCAGTAGTACCGCTGGCGAATTTTGCCTAGGGTTTTATTCATGCCCAGATGGCCTCCGGTAATCCTATCATGTACTTCGGTCAGGATGGCTGGTACCTTTTTCTTCGGAACTACGAGTTTAGACTAGGTTTCTCGGCCAGCAGTGCTTTCCCAAACTCGCTTGAGCATTCCATTCTCTACTCTTAGAGAGTCCCATTGGGCCCATAACGATTTCAGCACGCTCGAGTATCTACCTACCTCGTCCCATCGTGGCCTGGGTGCTCCTGTTGGACAGTCTTCATTGGCCTGCACTCGGATGTGTCTGATAGAGATACCCTCTCGCTGTTCCGTATTCAGACAATGTCCGCATTCTGCTCTACAGGGTCTTCTGTATAGGGAATCGGTATTATTGTGCAAACGGCCGGCACGTTGTTCCACCTTGAAATCGTATTGCTGTAATTTCTCCATCCACCTGGCCAGTTGTCCATCCGGCGTCTTCATTTCCAGCAGCCATTTGAGTGCGGCATGATCTGTTTGGATTAAGAAATGACGACCATAGAGGTATTAGTGGAAATGGTCTACAGTCCTTATTATTGCAAGAAGTACTTTTCTGGTGACGCAATAATTTCTTTCCGATTTCGAGAATCCACGACTGTAGTACTCGATCACCCTCTCTTCACCATCTTGCACCTGGGATAGGACGGCCTCCAAACCTCTGTTGCTTGTGTCGGTGTCTAAAATGAACTTGCCCGACTGTGTAGGAAAGGCTAGGATTGGGCTGAAACATAGTGCTGCCTTCAGTCGTCTGAATGATGTTTTCTTCACCGATGTCTGGTACCCTTCTTCGAAATTGATGATGGTCTCGACTGGCTCGAAACCAGCTATCTCTTGACCATTGGCAATTCTGATGTCGTTGTTCGACAAATTCGCGACTCTAATTGGTATATCTCGTCCTGTTTTAACTATAGCCCGTCCAACTAAGTAGTCATAAGCTGAGTGTACGGGCTCCATCATTCCAACGCTGCACCTAGGATTGCTTTCTGGCTGCCCATGAATAATCCGTTCCGTTGGACTGAGAATTCTAGCTGAGGATTGTGCCACAATTTTTATGGAGGTGTCTGACCCGTGTCAATACAAATTCTTCATTTAGGAAACGAAGAGCATCATATCTTGGATCGAACATAAATCCAATACTAGCCGTTACCCGCAGTATCACCCGCGTACGGATTGGTCAAGCAAAAAGAAATAACTTAAGAAAAATATTGGTTATCCTATATACAAAATTTTCTAACTTGTTTGAATCACCCTACTTAACTATAAATCGACCAATCCGGAATATGTTTTCCCAAACTGCAAGTACCTATATTCTAAATTTTTTTAAATCACCTTGAATAACTGTAACTCTACTTCACCCTATATTGCAACCATCCTGTTTATGCTGCTGTTTATTTGTCACCCAATATAAGTTTTTGAACACCTGACTGTAACTCTTCTCTACCCCATATTTCAGCTATGCAACTGCTTATGGTCTATGTATAACCAATATTTCTGATATTTTTTTAACCACTTTTTAAAGTAAAACTTCTCTTTACTCTATAATTTAATCAACCTTTATATGCAGCTTTTTCTAACTTTGTGCTAAACACACTCTAAAACTGTAATCTTGCTTCTCCCCATATTTCAGATATTCTATATAGTAGAATGCAACTGTTTATGGTCTACCCTATATAACATTTTATTAAAACTTTTTTGATCCATCCTAATGGAAATGCCTGTGGAACCCTTGGTGTGTCACAAATATAAAAACACAGTTTTGCACAATAACACTTTTATTTAAACTCTCACCCAAGCTGCAACTGCTTATTGGCCACCCTATATAACAATTTTATTCAACATTTTTTATACCGCTTTGTATAACTAACTATACTTCCATCTACATTAAAACCATCCTGTATACACTGCTGCCAATTTGTCAAACATTACAACTTATTTTTGAACCATCCTGTATAACCATAATTGTACTCTACAAAATATTTCAACCACCCTGTATGAACATCACTTTTAGAGGCCACTTAACTATAACTCTGGTCTACTAACTATTTTATATATGCAACTACTTATGGACTAGGCTATATATCCATTTTTGAAACACCATTGAAAGTATAATTTGTCTCCACCTCAACCACACCAGCTTTTTCTAATATTGTTTTAATCACACTGTATTAACTATAATTTAACTTCGATCCATGTTTCAGATATTGCATATATGCAACAGCTCATGTTCTATCTTACAAAAAATATATATCTAACTATAAATCTACTCCACCCGCTATTTCAACTACCAAAATATTTGCAACTACTTATCGGCCACCCAGTAAAACATTTTTTGTCCACCCGGTATCACTATAAATCCATCAATGCTAAATATATTTCACCAAAACCGCAACTGCGTATTGGCCACCGAATATAACAATTTTGATTTGAATCACCTTGTACGTATTACAACTACTCTGTATAAGCTACTGCTTATTGGTCAACCAATATAACATTTTTTACATAATTATCATAACACTTTTTCATCCTATATTTTAACTATCCTATCTTTGCAACTTATTATGAATTACGCCATTTCACAATTTTTTCTCATATTTTTTCAAGATATATTAAACTATATTTTTTCTCCACACTTCATTTAAACCACCCTTCATTTACAACTTTTTCTAACCTTGTTTGAATGACACTATATAACTATAACTTTACTGCGCACCATATTTCAGGTTCTCCATATTTGCAACTGCTATATAACAAAATTTTTCTAGCTTTTTTTATCCACCCTGTGTAATTACAACTGTACAACACCCTATATTTCAACAACCTTTTATAAGCAACTACTTATTTGCCACCAAATACAACATTTTTGTACGACGCTATATCTTTAGAATCCTACCTCACCCTATATTTCAACCATCCGGTAAATTGAACAGCTTGTAGATCATAACATTACTTCATAATATTTTTTAAACAGACTTGTATAGCTGTAATTATACTCGCTACATATTTCAACCATCCTATATATGCAACTACTTGTGAATATAAATCAAGTTTTTAACCACAACATAAACTATATAATTCCACTCCATCTTATGTTTCAAACACCCTGTATAAACAACTGCTTCTATCATTTTTTTAACCCATTTCATAACTATAGTATCTTATGAACATAATTCAAAAATCCTAACTGCTTACTTAACACATTTTTTTTAAAGATTTTTTATTCACTGCATAAATATTCTACCCCTTTTCACCCACTTGGTATATGGAACTGTTTATGGCCCACTCAATTTAGCTTTATAGGACACCAAAAATAGCTTTTTTTAGATTTTTTAAATCCATGTAATTCTACTCCATTCTAAGTTTCCTATATACAAAACACCCCGTAGAATTACGCTTGTTATATCAGTTGATTTTTGTTAAATCGAAACATGTTACATTTCCATATTCCGAATCTTGAATAAAAGCTAAGCTGATGCCAGTAACTAATATTTTGTGCGTGCGGTGAAACCAATTGAGTAATTGTATTACCCAACATGGCAGAAGTTTTTTCGCTATATCTACCGTTTCTGTCAATTTAGAGAGATAAAAGTCTACCAGATTTTAAGTCTAACTATAACCTTTGCAACAAAAAAAGATTCAGCAAAATCAGTTATGTAGTTCTTACGTGATGCCCGAACAAATCAAACAAACAAACAAACAAACAAACTTACAATTTTATAATAGTATAGATTTACAACTGCTCCAAAATAATTTTGTGCTAACTTTGACAAACTTATATCCTGATCCAGTAAACCCACAAGTTCCTGTCAATACAATATGATTTCAGCAAGGTGGAGGACCGCCCCATTACGAAATCAATGTCCGGCAGTACCTGAAACAAATTTTGCCAAATCGGTGGCGCGGATCACTAGAATGGTTAGCACAATCCCCTGATTTGACGCCATTGGACTACTTTTTGTGGGGATATGTCAAAAGTACTGTATATAAAACTAAACCCCTCAACTTAGATGACCTAAAAAGACGAATCACCCTTGCGATTAGATCAGTCACGTCTGAGATGTTGAGTAACGTTAGAAGACATTTCTATACCAGATTAGCATGTTCCCAAGAAGTTCGCGGCGAGCATTTTGAACATTTCCTACATTGACATTAATGTTTTTTTGTGTTTTTATATTATTAAGAAATAATCAGTATTACTTATTAGGTTTTTAATGTAATGTTGGGAATTTGTGACATAAAATAATTATCTTTTTTTAATGTTAATTTTTGTAATAAATCTGAAAACCCTTGATATTTCCTAAACAGTTGAAGGTGTAGGACATAGTACATGAATTATGTCTAGAATTTTCTCGACAATTCAAAAAATAAATAATATAAGGGGCTTGCATTTAAAATATTTAAGTTGATATTGGACACTGTCACATCACACACCTTAAAATATTTTTGTTTGTTGAAAAAATGCGTATTTAAAAATACAAATCGACGTGACCAAGCGTTTTCCCCAACACGCCATCATTTATTCGGTATCGATTTTATTCCATTTAGCTGTTCCACACTGTATGCTTTGAGATATGATATTACTGGCAGATTTTTTAAATGGAACACCCAACGTTTGGTAGGTGTTCGACTCCAGATGGTTTTAGTATCGGGTAAAATAATAAAATAAAACGTTGGCATGTTTTGATCGCTTTTGTCTCATACCGATATTAGTGTTTTTGTATCATGGTTTTGAAAACTTTGTTGATCTACATGAAGCAATTAGTAGTAGTTGTCAATATTGATATGTAGATTCCGTTTGAAATATAAGTATTGAAGAGAGAGAGATCTCTACAAGATGAACTATTTCAAAACCGCCTCTAGGAGTCTGCCCAATTCAATTCAACTTGTAGTGTTAAAAATAAACGAAAATCTTCTCGATCTAAGACGCCTACAAATGAAAAAAATTCGTATTATTCTGAAAAAAAAACACAAAAAGTTCAGTACCAAAACGGGACTTATTAGCAAGAGATCCGTAAGAAGAAAACTATCTAGAAATAACTTTCATTCATACAAAGTACAGTTCTCACAAGAATTACATGCGAACAACAATGACGCGAGATTCTACATAAATGGATTAATTAGAGAACGCATAATCGGCATATTCTTTCTTAGAAAAACTTTAAATGCTAATGGTTATTTACCACTTCTTCGAGATGAAATTACTCTTGCAGTAATTCGTATATTTTCGACCTAGATAAATTCTTCATTCATTTTATAAGGCATTTGGTATCAGCAAGATGGAGCTCTACCACATTATGGTGTTAACGAGCCAATACCTACATGACATATTTGTAATGAGATCGATACGTCAAGAGGACAAACTGAATCGCCACCACGATCGCTCTATTTGCGTCGTTTAGACTTTATGCTCAGTAGATATTTTTTATTTGTTGTGTACAGGATCTCACTTCAATTCATAAAGGATTTGGAATATAAAATGGATGGATGTTCAAGAAATTTCATAAGATAACATTCAAAACGCATTATGGTTCTTCATTGATAGAGTGTGATATTGCAATACTGTCGAATGTCTAACATTTGAACGTTATCCCAAACATTTGCTGTTGATGTATAAAAATGTATGTTATAAATCTTTAATTTTCATTAATATCTATTTTTTTTGCAATATTTCGTTTGTGTCATATTTCAAATCACGTAATAGTTGTTCGAAATTAAAATGTACCACAGACTAGAATGAAAATACTACATACAATTTTGGTAGGGTCATTTATAAATAGAACTCGTACTTTAATCAGATTAAAGTGTTCCGACACATTTGCCTGTATAACGCGGAGTGTGACAAGCCGACATCCAAAAGTATAAGTCCATGTAATCTGTGAAGCCTGGTGCATAGTTACCCGATTTGTCTAATTTGTTTATAATATAAAAATGAGTGGGTATTTTGTTGGTAACGGCATAATTTGAATATAGCTGAACCCATTTGAACAAGTTTTTTTTAATATTCCTAATTGTTTTCTTTTTAGTAATTTCATTTACATTGACAATTAACACAAATCTTCTATCAAAAGATAGGGCGGTGGTTGTGAAATATTAAAAAAAATAGATATTATACTATGAAATTTCTTTCACAAACATGTTGTATAAAAGATGTTTTATAATAGATTTGACAATGCAATAGCGGTATTATTTAGTTATGATAGTCCCCAATAAAGCATGATGATATTCTCTAGAAGTAGAGATCTTCACTTTTCTGTCAGAAATTCAAAAATTGTGAATGTTGTGCATATCGACTAATTATACGTTGAAGCATATTATACATGCCTAATTAAGTGTAAGTCCATAGATGGTGGTATACATTGTTGGTCACAGTACGTACATTATAGGTGCAAATTTTGGCCAACAGTGCCTGCATATGACTGCAATATGAATTAAAGAATATTATAGAAATAGAGCTCAGTAAGCAATTTGTAAAAGCGAGTTCGCTTTTGCGGCTTTTGAAAAACCTGTCTCATACAATTCTTTTCACTTCTTTTCTCTAACGTTTACATATCGTCTCCACACTCTTGTTTGGCGGCGAGAATTTCAACGAAATCCATTCCTGCACCATGATAATAAAATTCTTAAATTTAATGTTGCAGCCTGATTGCCGCTCAAAAGTGGTGAACATCTGAGTGGTCTTCAATTAGCGAGTATGGCTTCGTAAAGAAGACTTCACATAGTATCTCCGTTAATAGTTATGTTATCCTTCCTTTGTAAAGCTGCTTGAACTGCAATTGTAGAATATACATGTTCTGGATTTTGCTGTGTCGCAGTATTACTTACCAGTTTAACACTGCTTTATTTTGCCACAAGTTACTTTGGAGAAGAGCAGTAGCTCGATTCAATTTGCCTAAAGTTAAATCTCGCCATGTCATGGTAAAGCACAATATTTGTAAGGCACCTACTCAAAAAGAGCTTCAAAGAATGATAATTTAGAATGAGTGAAAAATTTTCACATTTTTCATGTCTCATGTTTAACTTTTTGTTAACATCCTGAGACTTTTCCGCGTTAACAGAAACCTTCATATTGAGCAACTGATGTGAAACATACACTCTAAGAATGATAAATAAGTTGTAACTCGTTTATTATTTTAGAAATACCACTTGACTTCTCTAGATTGTATTAATTTTTCTGATAAAAGGTTGATATTTTACACCTCTGATTTTTTCACTTATTGTTAAGATATAAATGGGAAATATTTTCTTCGAATTAATGTAAAACCATCATAAGATTTTCATTGAACTAGTTTAGCCAGATAAATCAAACTAAATAGGTATAAAATAATTATGTAAAATTAATAGTAAAATTTGATTATGTTTTTACAATAAAATATTTTATGAAACGCTGTGAATTAATTAATCAGCTTTTAAGTACCATGTTAGTTAATGATGTTTTCCCAAGTCTTTTACCTTGATTTTTGTGGCTTATTTTCTGCAATTTATTAGAAATATCTTATTTTAGTCCCATACAGTTATACTCATTACAAACAAAGAGATATGTTATTAGTAATCTCAGTTTGAGAAAACACCTACTCTTAAAACAGCATACAAAATTTTGCTTGAGAATGTTGACAGGGAGATTGCCGCGAGTATTCAGGTCAAATAAAATGTGATTTCTGTGTTTGCATTTTGTATTACACAACTTTCCCGAGTTTCAGTTTGCTTTTGTTTTATATGACTTCGTTTTGTGTTACTATGAGAAATAGTCGAATTTGCTTGTCGGAGATTCTACAAATGGGTTAATATTGTTTATTGATGCAGTAAAATTTAAATCTTCCTGCAGGTTGTACAACTATCAGAAAAGTGAAATTTTTCGCCAATGATTATAAGAAAGTAAAATTTATTAAACCTTTTAAATAGCTTAATTGAGTAATCTAAAACACAGGACTGATGTAAACGTAGCAGTGTATATAATTGCTCAATGTATTAATATTGAAAAAATGGGTACATAATTAAACTTGCCTTCAATCAGATAATCACTAATAATTTTTACAAACTCAAAATATACAATGCAAAAACTAATTCAGCAACCAATAACTTCAGTTTCATGTTATGAACTAGAGAACGAATACTTATGAGTATCAAGGATTCGATCTCGAAAATCAATTAGAATTATTTGGTAAGATGACACATAGGTTAAGGTTACTTAAGACCATTTACTACGACGATACAAGTGAATACCTCCGACTTTGTCTTTGACTTGAGTTGTGTCCGTACACATTGATTTTCTTCATAATTTCGTAGAGCTCATTCTCCGAGAGTGATGCCTTAGGTGACTTGCTCTTCCTTTTTTGGGGATTGTATAATCATTCCTATTCCCTTGCTGGAACACGATAGAATTTACACTTGTAGCATGCGTCTTTGTCAGTTTAGCCTACCCCTAGTTGCACTGTATATACTTTGGATTAGTTGCTGAAGTAATTTCGACCACAAGAGTACATCTGGTAATATCGTGGGTTTTGAAGTGGCCTGGCTGTGTCGGTAGTATATCTTTTTGGCATTTACTTGTTTCACGCACGTCGCATTTACGACATATTACTTTTTATATATTCATAATAGTTGACCCATTAGAACATACATTGTTCAATATTTATGCATGCTCAGTTGATCACTAATAATTTTACTATAAGGTGGATTTGTTTATTCTTCTTATCGGCACTTTCCCACATTCAACTCGATAGGAATCCCACTAAGCCTAAGTACGATTGTTCTACTCCAACTTTCTACGTTCTCCTTAGCGAGAATTTGTCTCTGCTCTGGGTATTTCATTTGGTCGATCCGCTTAGAGCTATTGTGTAGGCCAATGGTCATTTGCTCTGCTTCAAAGTTCTTTTTTAATAATCTCCACAATCACTACGGCAAGTTCTTCTGCATAAAGCCATTGTTTTGCAAAGAAAAAAATTACACAGAACACTTGGTAATTATGGAATTCTTTAAAGCTTCAGGATATATTACCGATATATGGTGTTCCTTGAATGCATACAGGGTGTCCCACGGTCGATGGTACCTTAGACCTTGACGGAAATCGGAACATGGGATGTTTCTGAAAATTTGGTTACCCAGTAATTGCTCCAGATCTATCGATGTAAAATATTTTCAACGATGCGATGTTGCCGCTTATACCAAAAAGCAGTAAGTCCAAGTTTCTATGAAATGAAATACAGCCGTAACAAATATTTAATTGTAGCTTTGTTTCAAACAAAATAATATTTTTATTTAATTATGTTCCAAAAATACAACATGTAAGTAATGTAATTCCTAAAGAGGGATATAGAAAAAAAAAACAGAAAACTGTTAGTATAGGTATAGGGAAGTATTAACAAAAAAAAATAATCAGAAAGTAATTATGAATAAAAAACCACATCATATACAGGGTGTCCCATTTGAAATATCAAATATCAAAAATTACTACTTTTAGGTATAGGCGGCAACATCGCATCGTAGAAAATATTTCACATCGATAGATCTGGAGCAATTATTTAGGTAACCAAATTTTCAGAAACATTCCATGTTCCGATTTCCGTAAACTTCTAAGGTACCATCGACCGTGGGTATATAAGATAAACTACGTCAACTTTACATCTATAGCTCTATTTTCATAAACTCGGATATATGACTAGAAGAAACACTTACGCCGAAACTGATCACGAATACTTTACATGATGTTTTCAAAAAATGACATAGGCAAGATGATAAGAGCGTCCTAAAAAATGGAATAAATGGATAATTGACTATGAACTCAAAATTGCTAGTTGTATCGTTCATACTGCAGAAAGTCTCGAATAATGACAGGTAATGTAAAGAGACCTGGACAAATTAAATTGTGGGATTGGCTTTTAAAAAACCAAGACCTTTGAGAAGTGAAAAGTGGACAATTATATTTATTCAAGACTTATAATAAGACTTAGCAGATAAAACCAATAAATTTAGGAGGAGAAAAATGACCTGGTATGCATTTGGAAATTTAGGCATTAACCAATAAGATATACGGATGTATTGAATGTACTGCGCTAAAAGACCTAAAAACATAGCACAGGAACAAACTACTGATAAATAGAATCTCTTTTCAAGTGACTCACAAAACTACGAATCCTAAAATTCAGCCAAAGATATGAACGAAAAATGAAACTCAATAATTCACAATCATCTATGTAATATTTCGCAGTTTTTGTGTCTGTATTATATTGGAAAAATAAACGAATCTACTGCCAAAGCCATAGAATTGTGCTATTAAAAAAATACAATAATAAACTTTTTTTCTTGTTGTTTATAGAAGCCGCTGAGGAACTACAATATTGAACTACAATATTGTCTTAAACGACTGGAATGTAATGGGAAAAAATGTACCCGATGCTTTCGTTTTTAATTTTGTATGCATTATCGATATTAGTAATTCTCGAGTGTTACTGTATTAGTGTAACTAATCAGCTAAACCTAATCAGCCTATATACTTAGTTATGATATTAATCGCAAGTGGACGCTCAGTGCCAATGATTGTCCTTGTACTTCCTGTTAAAGCAAAATGAAAGGCCAAGCAGTTCAGTTCCAATTACCGCACCACTAAATCGCAGTCATAGTTCGAATTCAAGCTGTCGAACTCGTTCGGTACGTAAATTGTAATTCCGAATGAAGAGATCTTTGTATTCTATATAATACACCTCGCGAAATTTTAAATGGGAAACATCTTGGGCAATCCCAATTTGGACTTAAGCCAATATGAGCACGGAATAGGTAGGTTGGCTCTTCCGTGTATAAGTCCTGGTGATTTGTTGTATAATTTGAAAGCTCAGCTTTCCGACGGCAGCATTCGCCCAACCTCTCGAAATTCTCTCTGAAAACCTGCACGAGCACGTTCAAGTTCTAGATTGCACGACATTTCGCAGGATGCTTGAATAATGCAACGATTTCTGGTTGAAATCTAACACTCCAAAGCGGTTATGTTTTGTTTGAAAGCGTTTCTAACGGAAAGAATGTATATCCTTACATTAAAAATTATTCACGTTTCACATTCGAAGAGATGTTGACAGAAAATGCTTTTGTTTCATTTGAATTCGTGAAATATTTGCCGTTTGAGTTACTCAGCATCTGAAATTTCAAAGCAAATTCGTTTTACGCTGAAGTAGGAATGCGCTCCATTGCGCTTCGACTAGGAGAATTTTTGAACTCATAAACAAACAAAAGGCACACACTTAAGTTATTTACATTTATTAACTAATATATATAGGGTGATTCAAATAAAAAAAATCTTTTGCAAACAGTCAAAAGTTTCAATTTGACGTTAAAAGGTACCAGTTAAAATTTGAGCCCTTAATATTAATAGTAAGACTGTCCACATCGCGTTCTACATTTTCCACAAGAATACAATCTTATAATTTTTCGAGAAACCTAATTTAAGACCAAAGTTCAATTTATCGGAAATTTTAAAGATTTCGATGCTTTACAACAAATTTGATGGTTTTATTGGAACAAATCCTCAAAAAAAATCATCTTAATCTTAAATTTAGTTATTTAGACAATAATTGTTAATAGTTTGGGTAGTCGACCAAAGAAAAATTTTTGGGAATTTAAATTAGTTACAATGACTTTTAAAACATTTAAAAATTATTAGAAAAATTATATAACGTGATTTTTATTTTCATAAAAAAAATCTTCAAACTATTAACAATTATAGCTAAGTTTAAGATGAGTTTTTTGGGGTATTTGTTCCAATAAAACCATCAAATTTGTTGTAATGCATCGAAAACTTAAAAATTTGGGATAAATTGATTTTTGGTCTTAAATAACTCTTAAACTATTAGGTTTTTCGAAAAATCATAAGAGACCTTTTTTGTAGAGCGTTCAATTATCTACACAAATGATCTTTTTTATGATTCACGACGGGCTAGCAATAAAATTCATAAGGGGCAGAATTTTTTTTCCATGTTATTCTTATGGAAAATAGATGTGAACAGTTTTAATAATAATATTAAGGGCTCAAATTTTAACTGGTATCTATTTACGTCAAATTGAGACTTGAGCCTGTTTGCAAGAATTTTTTTTTATTTTTTGGATCCCCCTACTATATATATATATATATATATATATATATATATATATATATATATATATATATATATATGAACTAAGCTAGGTTCCGGGTGAGAACCGCGTCTGAATTTATTGAATACTCGACGTTTCGACTCCTGCTTTGGAGCCATTATCAAGAGACAAAAGTGAAAAAGAGTTTCAGAGTCTAGATCGAACTCGGGGCCTCAATCTGCCTACTCCCCAAGAGTCACTAGGTAACTGAACTGAATTTGAGTCTGCTCTGCTTCTTTTATTTATAGTTAGCGCTGGGGTAGAAGAAGATGTCACGTGATGAGGCTGTGTTGTGATTGGTTGGGTATTGGTGGGCGTGTCTGCTTTGTTTAATCTGGCAATTACGGAGGACCATGCTGTGGGAAGGCGAGTGCTGTCATCGCGTCTATTTAGACAGAGAGGTCTTTTCTCTATTTCGATGGCTTCGCGAATAGTGGATGCCCTAAGAGAATTGAGAGATATGATAGTCCTACTGTCCTCGAAGTTGATAGAGTGTCCTGTTTGGATATGGTGATGCGCGAGAGTTGAAGTCGGATCTTTTTTACGAACTGACAGAGAGTGTTCATATACTCGATGGTTAACGCGCCTGTTGGTACGACCGATGTAGCTTTGTGGGCAATCGCGACATGAGATTTCGTAAACTCCTCGATCCTCGTTAGGTACTTTGTCTTTGGGGTTACCGGTTAAGTTGCCTATAGTTTGAGTGGTGTTGAAAATAGTCTTTATTTGATGTCTTTGTAAAATCCGTGCTATTTTGTCAGTGACTCCTCGAATGTATGGAAGTACGGCTTTTTGATGTTGTTGTTCTGTTTCTGACAGGGTTGGTGTGATTGGGGGTTGTTGAGATTGATGAATTATACGCGCAATGTGGTCCGGATGATAACCGTTTTGTCGAAGGATTTGTTGAAGATTATTAAGTTCGTTTTGTCTATTGTCAATATCTGTTAAACGAATAGATCTAAGAGTCAAAGATTTCATTACAGAACTCAATTGGGCAGGGTGGTGGTGTGATTGGGCATTTAAGTATCGATTGGTATGGGTTGGTTTTCTATAGACGGTATGTGAGAATCTGTCATTATTGGTTTTTGTTATGAGGACATCAAGAAACGGGAGAGAAGAATCGGACTCGATTTCCATTGTAAATTGTATATTAGAATGTATACCATTGAGGTGTTGTAGGAAGAAGTCTAATGAATCTCTGCCATGAGGCCAAATGACAAAAGTATCATCTACATATCTAAGCCAACAGGTAGGTTTTAAATTAGACGAGTTTAGGGCCTGGGTTTCGATTTGTTCCATGAAAATGTTGGCAAGCACTGGAGAAAGAGGTGAACCCATGGGGGCCCCACGGACTTGTTTGAACAGAGTGCCTTGAAATGAAAAATAAGTGTTAGAAGAACAGTGTTGTACAAGTTTGATGATGTCAGAAGAGATATTGTGTTTTGTTTTTAGAATATCTAACGTTTCTGAAATGGGGACATTGGTGAAAAGAGATAAAACATCGAAGCTAACTAGGATATCATTTTCTGAAATTCTGTAACCACTTAGGATATCTAGGAAGGAAAAAGAGTTCTTTACGTACGTACGTACATCAAAGCCACCAACATCAAACCTAACTTCTAACGAAAGACATGCACTAAAACAACTACGTAACAACGATGACATAACTATTCTTCCTGCCGACAAAGGTAAGGCGACTGTTCTTCTCAATACTAAGGACTATGTTCACAAGATGAATTCCCTACTCCACACTGCAGACTACGAAATAATGAACAATAATCCTACTACTTACTTAGAGAAAAAGACTAAGGAAATCATCAACAGGACACAACTTCCTCTTGACGTCAAAAAGATCGTGAAAAGTCTTCTAAAATTCCGAAAATTTACGGACTACCCAAAATTCATAAGCCGGACATTCCTCTTAGGCCCATTGTCAGTTCGGTACAATCCCCGACCCAAGAATTAGCCCGGTACTTAGCCAAAACCCTCCAACCTCTAGCCGAGCAAGCATCCTCGTACGTAAAGAACTCTTCTTCCTTCCTAGATATCCTGAGTGGTTACAGAATTTCAGAAAATGATATCCTAGTTAGCTTCGATGTTGTATCTCTTTTCACCAATGTCCCCATTTCAGAAACGTTAGATATTCTAAAAACAAAACACAATATCTCTTCTGACATCATCAAACTTGTACAACACTGTTCTTCTAACACTTATTTTTCATTTCAAGGCACTCTGTTCAAACAAGTCCGTGGGGCCCCCATGGGTTCACCTCTTTCTCCAGTGCTTGCCAACATTTTCATGGAACAAATCGAAACCCAGGCCCTAAACTCGTCTAATTTAAAACCTTCCTGTTGGCTTAGATATGTAGATGATACTTTTGTCATTTGGCCTCATGGCAGAGATTCATTAGACTTCTTCCTACAACACCTCAATGGTATACATTCTAATATACAATTTACAATGGAAATCGAGTCCGATTCTTCTCTCCCGTTTCTTAATGTCCTCATAACAAAAACCAACAATGACAGATTCTCACATACCGTCTATAGAAAACCAACCCATACCAATCGATACTTAAATGCCCAATCA
Source organism: Octodonta nipae (assembly GCA_034190945.1). NCBI lineage: Eukaryota > Metazoa > Arthropoda > Insecta > Coleoptera > Chrysomelidae > Octodonta > Octodonta nipae. Next base: position 55,467,824 of record CM067218.1, on the reverse strand, counting down.
CACCACCACCCTGCCCAATTGAGTTCTGTAATGAAATCTTTGACTCTTAGATCTATTCGTTTAACAGATATTGACAATAGACAAAACGAACTTAATAATCTTCAACAAATCCTTCGACAAAACGGTTATCATCCGGACCACATTGCGCGTATAATTCATCAATCTCAACAACCCCCAATCACACCAACCCTGTCAGAAACAGAACAACAACATCAAAAAGCCGTACTTCCATACATTCGAGGAGTCACTGACAAAATAGCACGGATTTTACAAAGACATCAAATAAAGACTATTTTCAACACCACTCAAACTATAGGCAACTTAACCGGTAACCCCAAAGACAAAGTACCTAACGAGGATCGAGGAGTTTACGAAATCTCATGTCGCGATTGCCCACAAAGCTACATCGGTCGTACCAACAGGCGCGTTAACCATCGAGTATATGAACACTCTCTGTCAGTTCGTAAAAAAGATCCGACTTCAGCTCTCGCGCATCACCATATCCAAACAGGACACTCTATCAACTTCGAGGACAGTAGGACTATCATATCTCTCAATTCTCTTAGGGCATCCACTATTCGCGAAGCCATCGAAATAGAGAAAAGACCTCTCTGTCTAAATAGACGCGATGACAGCACTCGCCTTCCCACAACTTGGTCCTCCGTAATTGCCAGATTAAACAAAGCAGACACGCCCACCAATACCCAACCAATCACAACACAGCCTCATCACGTGACATCTTCTTCTACCCCAGCGCTAACTATAAATAAAAGAAGCAGAGCAGACTCAAATTCAGTTCAGTTACCTAGTGACACTTGGGGAGTAGGCAGATTGAGGCCCCGAGTTCGATCTAGACTCTGAAACTCTTTTTCACTTTTGTCTCTTGATAATGGCTCCAAAGCAGGAGTCGAAACGTCGAGTATTCAATAAATTCAGACGCGGTTCTCACCCGGAACCTAGCTTAGTTCATAATAATGACCGCGGAAGCCTCTCAGAACATATATATATATATATATATATATATATATATATATATATATATAAATTAAAAATATATATAAATTTAGCAATTTAATATTGGTAATGACCAATCATAAGCACCAATGTTGCTTGAAAACATCATGTACGTAATAAAAATAAAAATATTTATATATATATATATATATATATATATATATATATATATATATATATATATATATATATATATATATATATATATATATATATATATATATATATATATATATATATAAATTTAGCTGTAGTATAAAGTGAGGACCTACTGTAGAGCACATGATGTGAGAACCGGCACTAGGAATAAAAATGAAGGGAATTTTTTTATCCAGCAAATATTAATTCTAAAATAGCAACAATTTTGTCAATAATATACATACAAAAAATGTAAGATAAGATTTCTTTGTTCCCTAAATATATTAAAAAGAAGTGAGGACCGTATAAGCAACTATTCAACTTAGGCCCAAGAATAATTTTAATGTACTACTAACATTCTGAAGATAGTATATAACTTGGACCTACCAAAGGGAGAGCTACGCATAGTTGCAACATTTAAGTAGTTATGTATATTCTGGCGATAACGTCCTATAAATCTACGCATGAAGTGAGGTCCATAGATTTTTATTCCGGCAAATTCACAGTTGTTTTGACTAGTCGTTATGTTTAACGTTTTTTTATATTGTGGCGATTCAGGGTGCGTTTGAAATAAATTAATTTAAACATAAGATGTTTTTGCTCAATTAATATCTCATTAAAGTACTAATTTCTTGGATATGCTTAATACAATATACAGTTTGAGCCATAAATATAGCTAGAGAAGACATATATTGTTTTTTTCCTATTAATGAGTCACCCTATATGAACCATTCGTATTGCAATTTTAATAAAACAATAAACAGATATAAGATCCGTCTCTTGATACTCAATATGATGTTAAACTCATTGCAAAAACCATACATTTTAAAAAAGCTAGTTTTTTATACTACCTTGTAATTTTAAATTCTCTCCGTCAACTTTGTATGTTATAACATTGCTACGTTAACAAATGTTCAGTGTTATTATATTGACTATGTAAGACTAGTTTTCGAGATATAGGGTGTCCATTTTCTTATCAGATTTCTCATAATAGACGTGTATTATTTCCGTACATTGCTGGAAAGATAATTTTCGCATTATTTGACAAAAATCTTAAATAAAACAATTACCATTAATTATCTTTGATTAGAGTGTGTTTCCAATATATGTAACACGTTTTTCAGAAAACCCATTTCTTATTACAACGATGAATACATAAGATGTAATCGCACAACTAATAAGAAATGAGTTCGTGGACGTGTTCATATATTATACAGTGTAAGCCCTAAATATGGCTATAGTGGGGATATATCATTTTTTACCATTAATGAGTAACCCTGTATAAACTACAATACTTTAATTTGTACAATTTTGCAAACCTGTAGAATTTATTGTGACGAGTCGTTGGTTTCTATAATTTAATATAAAAATTCCAGGACGCATGGTGTATAAAGTGACCTATTAATGGAATAAATAATAGATGCCCCAGTTAGCAATATTTACAATTTACACTGTATAATGTATGAATACGTCCAAAACTTAATTTCTTTAACACTATATTAACTGAGCAATTAGATCCTCTTTTGTATTCAACATTATAATAAAAAAAAGAGTTTTCTAAAAAACATGTTACTTATATGAGAAACACCGTGTAATAAAAAATAATTAATAGCTTCACTATTGTTTAATTTGTTTGCAATTTGGTCTATAGCACTGATGATATCAAATGTTGGAATAGTTTTTGGGGAAATTGCAAAATTAAGGCCCTTTTGTAGAATTGAGGTTTCAGAAGCGTTTAAAGTAGATGACCTCGATTCCATCCAAAGCCAAGTAAAATTTGAAATCAGTTCAATTCAAGACCCATTTCAAGACCAAGTCAGTTCCATTAAAAAAAAAACAGTACAAAGTGAACTACAAGATAAAATCAGTGTCATCCAAAACAAGGTAGAAACAGAAATTAAAAAAATGCAAAAGGACTTACAGCGAGAAAAATAGCAGAACACCATTAGTACCAAAGGTTCCGTTAGCAAACCACCCACATTTGATGGCAGTTCATCTTGGCCCATGTATAACGGCAATTTGAAGCCGTGGCTACAGCTAATGGATGGGAGAACTCCTCCAAAGCATTCCAGTCGATGAACAAGGCAATTTCGACAAGATCATCGCCATCCTGGACAAAAGATACGACATCAATCCCTGAGCCAAGTATACCAGGTGCAACTAAGTGAAAAAACGCAAAAATCCGGAGAGAGCCATCAAGAATTCGAACCCTGCCCGAGGAAACGAAAGACCAATTGGTCACACAGAGTTTCACAAACGGTATCAGGGATGTGGAGGTACAAAGAAATATAAGACTTAGTGGCATCAAGAAAAGTAATGAAGATTTATTTCTGGCCTTGGAAGTAGAGGCAGTCATGAATATGTACAAACCGAGGGTGCGAGCAGTTTCCTTCAGCCAGGACGAACAAGTCCATCCTTCCAGGCAGTTTTGTTCGGAATCCATAAACTTCTAGAACGATCACAAAGAACTGACCACAGAGTAGCATGCTACCGGTGTGGACGGACAGAGCACATTCAACGTGACTGCAGAATGGGGCTACCTGAACCATCACCAACCAGAAGTAGCCAAAACAACAACCTCACCAACCAGGGAAACTCCAATTAGTCAGCATAAGGGGGCGAATGCTGACTAACCCTCCACCAGCCCACAGGACAGTATCCATCCGGGGATTTTGCTGATATAGCAGCAGCCTACTCATCAGGGGCACCATCAATGGCCGAGCAATTACCATCACCATCGACACCGGCGCCGCTGGGTCCATTGCCAAGTCCGAAGTTTTGAGGGCATCAGAAATCCGGCCAGTTACCAACAACTTCCAGCTCTGAACAGTCACCGGTGAGTCCATGTCAATACAGGGTGAGGCAGATGTAGTACTACAGTTAGGGAAGAACCGAATCCGGCATAGGGTCCTGGTAGCGAATATTGAGGACGATTTCATACTAGGTATGGACCTAATCACCCAGCATGGATTTATGTTCGACCCGAGATGTTCTTCGGTTGCTAACTGAAGAATTTGTATTGACACGGCCCGTCAACAGTTCAGCCACCTCCATAAAAATTGAGGCAAAATCCTCAGCCAGAATTCCCGGTCGAACGGAACAGATAATTCATTGGCAGCTAGAAAGCAATCCTGGGAGCTGCGTTTGAATGGTGGAGCCCGTACACTCGGCTCATGACTACTTAGTTGGACGGCCTATAGTTAAAACCGGACGAGATATACCAATTAGAGTCCTGAATTTGTCCAACAATGACATTAGAATTGCCAATGGTCAAGATATAGCTTGTTTCGAGCCAGTAGAGACCATTATCAATGGCAAAGAAGTGTACCAGTCATCAGTGAAGAAGACAGGTCCCAGTAAAGAGTTCCTACAACAGTTTGCTGACAATTTGACAGCTTGGTCACACGAAAACGACAGAGAGAAGACAGTGTTCTCCACTAGTAAAGGGGCTATGTAATGCTCCCGCAACATTCGAGAGGCTAATGGAGTATGTCCTGAGCTGGTTAACATGGAGAACGTGCTTATTATACCTCGACGACATTCTGGTCGTAGGTAAAACCAGAACTCCATAATTAATAACGCCAACCTGACACTCAACCCGAAGAAGTGTTCCATGTTCCAAAAAAAGTAGAGTTTTTGGGCCACGTTCTTTCCGAGTCAGGAATCCGCACCAACGAGGACAAGATAGAAGCCATCCGTGATTAGCCAGTCTCAAGAGAAAAGCCTGAACTCCGAAGCTTCTTGGGCCTATGTTCCTACTACAGGCGATTTGTTGAGGGATTTGCCACCATTGCCGCCCCTCTACATCGGCAGACCACGGAGAAAGAGACCTTCCGCTGGAATCATGATTGCGAAATATCATTCAGAGACTGAAGGCAGCACTATGTTCCAGCCCAATCCTAGCCTTTCCGGCAAGTTCATTTTAGACACTGACGCTAGCAACACAGGTTTGGGGGCCGTCCTATCCCAGGTGCAAGATGGTGAAGAGAGGGTGATCGAGTACTACAGCCGAATTCTCGAAACCGGAAAGAAATTATTGCGTCACCACAAAAGATAAGCAATAATAAGGGCTGTAGACCATTTCCATAAATACCCCTATGGTTGTCATTTCTTAACCCGAACAGATCATGCCGCACTCAAATGGCTACTGGACATGAAGACACCGGAAGGACACCTGGCCAGGTGGATGGAGAAATTACAACAATACGATTTCAAGGTGGAACATCGTTCCGGCCGTTTGCACAATAATGCCGATGCCCTATCAAGAAGACCCTGTAGACTAGAATGCGGACATTGTCTGAAGACCGAACAGCGAGAAGGTATCTCCATCAGACAGATCTTAGTGCAGGCCAATGAAGACTGGACAACGGAACAGTGCATCTTGTCGCTCAAAATGAGAGGGGCACCCAGACCACGATGGGACGAAGTAGCTATATACTCGGGCGTCCTGAAACCGTTATGGGCCCAATGGGACTCTCTAAGAGTAAAGAATGGTAGGCTCAAGCGAATTTGGGAAAGCACTGACGGTCGAGAAAACAAGTCGCAGCTGGTAATTCCAAAAAAAAAGGTTCCAACCATCCTGACCGAAGTACATGATGGGATTATCGAGGGTCATCTGGGTATGAATAAAATCCTAAACAAAGTTCGCCAGCGGTACTACTACTGGGTGACACCTGTGCAGCCAGTAAGGGCCCGAAGACCCGGACCAAGGACAGAATGCAACAGTACAATGTGGGCGTCCCCTTTGAGAGAATTGGCATCGATATCGCCAGTCCATTTCCCGAGAGTGTGAGTATATATATATATATATATATATATATATATATATTTGTTTTCGCGGGCGGCACTAAATGTTTTAGGTGGTTTCCGGGAATTCATTGGCGTAGTTGATAACTCATCCCTGCTGGGATCGATGGTAAAATAACGACGTTTCGACAGAGTCACATCTGCCCTCTTCAGGTCGGTTCGCATAATTCTCGTAGCCTTCTGCTTTCGCTTCTAGTTACTCGAATACTGAGATATTTAGAAGCGCTCGCGCTGTTATATAGTCGCGGCTCGTCGCCCTGGGCGCTCAGTGGGCACGCCTCCCGCCTGCTGTTTTGTTATTTCCGGTTGTTTTTGGACGGGTCCGGGCCGGTATGGTGTTTAATAGAATTTTCCAACAATTCGATAAGTTCTGAATTTCATTGCGTGCGTTTAGACTGTGAGGCCTCTTCGGTATTTCAATTGCCTCTATTACGAGTCTTGACTTCGGGTGTTCTATATTTGCCAGTACTCTGGTGTTCTCAAAGTCTATTCGGTGTGACATCGTGGTGGCGTGTTCCGCAATGGATGTTGTTTTTTCCTGCTTTGTTACAGCGTTCTGGTGTTCATCACGTCTAGCTTGAATTCTTCTATTAGTTTGCCCCACATAGGTTTTATGGCAGTCTGCACATGAAATGTTGTACACTCCCTGTTGTTCTAAAGGGATCCTCGTCTTCGGAGTCCTCAACAACGTGCTTATTTTTCTGTCTGTATTGAAAATAGTATCGATATTGTGTCTCCGCAGAATTCTTGCAATACTGTCCGTGGTCCCCTTGACATACGGTAAATAAGCCTTGGTTATTGGTGTCTCATGCTCCTCGTCTGTTTGTCTCGGTTTTGACTTTAGGGCTCTTTGTATATTTCGGTCTGTAAATCCGTTTTGTCTCAGAGCTGTTTTTAAACTGTCCATTTCCTGTTTGATGTTCTTCTGGTCAGCTAGTCTTTGTGATCTGGTTACTAAAGTCTTGACAACGGCTTGTAATTGGGCTGGGTGGTGATGAGAATTAGCATGAAGGTATCTGTTGGTGTGAGTTGCTTTCCTATATACTGTATGGGCAAGGGTTCCATCTTCCTTCCTATTTATGAGAACGTCAAGGAACGGCAGTTCATTGTTGGCTTCAACCTCCATGGTAAATTTTATTTTGTGATGGATGCCATTAAGGTGGTCTAAAAAAGTATTGAGGTGTTCCCTCCCATGAGGCCAAATCACAAATGTATCATCCACATATCGCAACCATAAACTGGGTTTAAGAGTTGTTGTTCTTAGTGCCACCTCCTCAAAGTTCTCCATAAAAAGGTTCGCTATAACTGGTGAGAGTGGCGATCCCATTGGAGCTCCTTCCACTTGTTTGTATCGTTGGTTCTCGTAAACAAAATAGGTGTTCATCATACAGTGCCTGTAATTTTAGATACAGCGGATTATTCAAACAGAATTCAAACATTGCTACAAGATCCAGCATATAAACAAATTACTACTGACCCAACAACTTATTTGGAGAAAACAACCAAGGCCAAAATCCAAGCAAGTAGGATCGACAAAAATCTCCAACTGCAACTCATTCCGCGTGAAAAGTCATCGAGATGTCCGAAATTCTATGGGTTGCCAAAAGTACATAAAGAAGGTGCACCTTTGAGGCCAATTGTAAGCTCAATTGGACCCCCAACACAACACCTAGCCAAATACCTAGCACAACAACTTCAACCGTTTGCAGAGGAGGCAGACTCATATGTGAAAAATTCGACACATTTCATCGAAATACTTAGAAAAACGGTCTTACAACCAGGGTGCCTTCTTGTAAGTTTTCACGTAGTGTTCCTTTTCACCAACATCCCTATCGACGAAGCCTTGGATATCATAATAAAAACATACAAACCACCTTAACACCTTGTAGACTTAACAAGGCAGTGTCTGATGAACACCTATTTTGTTTACGAGAACGAACGATACAAACAAGTGGAAGGAGCTCCAATGGGATCACTACTCTCACCAGTTATAGCGAACCTTTTTATGGAGAACTTTGAGGAGGTGGCACTAAGAACAACAACTCTTAAACCCAGTTTATGGTTGCGATATGTGGATGATACATTTGTGATTTGGCCTCATGGGAGGGAACACCTCAATACTTTTTTAGACCACTTTAATGGCATCCATCACAAAAAAAAATTACCATGGAGGTTGAAGCCAACAATCAACTGCCGTTCCTTGACGTTCTCATAAATAGGAAAGAAGATGGAACCCTTGGCCATACAGTATATAGGAAAGCAACTCACACCAACAGATTCCTTCATGCTAATTTTCATCACCACTCAGCCCAACTACAAGCCATTGTCAAGACTTTAGTAACCAGATCACAAAGACTAGCTGACCAGGATAACATCAAACAGGAAATGAATAGTTTAAAATCAGCTCTGAGACAAAACGGATTTACAGACCGAAATATACAAAGAGCCCTAACGTCAAAACCGAGACAAACTGACGAGGAGCATGAGACACCAATAATCAAGGCTTATTTACCGTATGTCAAGGGGACCACGGACAGTATTGCAAGAATTCTACGGAGACACAATATCGATACTATTTTCAATACAGACAGAAAAATAAGCACGGTGTTGAGGACTCCGAAGACGAGGATCCCTTTAGAACAACAGGGAGTGTACAAGATTCCATGTGCAGACTGTCATAAAACCTATGTGGGGCAAACTAATAGAAGAATTCAACCTAGACGTGATGAACACCAGAACGCTGTAAGAATGCAGAAAAAAACAACATCCATTGCGGAACACGCCACCACGATGTCACACCGAATAGACTTTGAGAACACCAGAGTACTGGCAAATATAGAACACCCGAAATCAAGACTCGTAAGAGAGGCAATTGAAATAGCAAAGAGGCCTCACAGTCTAAACGCACGCAATGAAATTCAGAACTTATCGAATTGTTGGAAAATTCTATTAAACACCGTAACGGCCCGGACCCGTCAAAAAACAACTCAACCGGAAATAACAAATCAGCAAGCGGGAGGCGTGCCCACTGAGCGCCCAGGGCCAATCACACGCAGCCGTTCACGGTGCCAACCGATAGACGCCGAGCCGCAACTATATAACAGCGCGAGCGCTTCTGATAAATCTCAGTATTCGAGTAACTAGAAGCGAAAGCAGAAGGCTACGAGAATTATGCGAACCGACCTGAAGAGGGCAGATTTGACTCTGCCGAAACGTCATCATTTTACCATCGATCCCAGCAGGGATCAGTTATCAACTACGCGGATGAATTCCCGGAAACCATCTATATATATATGTTATATGCAAAATATATCAGCACTTAATTCACACAGTCGAGAAGTCAACGGAATTTAAAGCGTACGTGACTTCTCAGGGATATCAAATTACATCTTGAATTATATGCAAACAACTTCCCGGAAACCTACACGAGTCCGTTTAACCAGTAAAAACGCTGACTTGCATCAGCACTTTTGTTAATGTTATAAAAGCAACTGGAAACGTTCTCGTGTTGTCATTCAAATAATATCATTTATAGCATGAAGTTATTCAAGTACTTTAACTATTTTAATTGTTCACTTTTAATATTGTACGTTTCTTAATAAATAATTTTTTTTAAAAAGTGAATTGAATCAAAGTGAATATAAAATTGGCGCAGTCAGTAGGATTGTCCAACACAGTTAGAACACGTGAATACTAACTAACTGTGGAGATTTCTAAATCATTGTGGACAAAACCTACTTGAAAAGGACAACAACTACCAAGTACTAGCAAGGGAACACGCAACCAGGCTAACCAGTGCTAAGTGACGCGGAGAACAGTCCGATGCGAGGAATAATAACGTAAGAATCACATAAAGTAACTATTTTTTTTTGAATGACCACCAGTTCTTTCATTTATATAATATTTTATTCCTCATAACCTTACATTCCTAAATAATATTGAAACTATATATTTTACATAATCATATTATTTTATTACTTTGACTTACATATTTCGAAGTATTTGAAACATTATTTCAAGTTTATTATTAATCTATCATTTATACATTCCTATTTCAAATTTGTTATTACTCTATTAAACATTGCTCGATATTGGATTTTGATAAACTATATATTTACCATTTACATTTAAAACCTCAACATTTAATTTTTATTTATTGTGCGAATCTATACAATTATAAAAATGGCCACTACTAGACAAGCAGCTACACCAACCGTAGAACCATATAAGTTATCTGAAATATTTGCTACAATTCCCGAATATGATGGTAATCCGATATTTTTGAATACTTTCATATGCTCCTATAATACTGCTTACAGCATGGCAACAGATAATCAGCAAGTATTGCTAATTCTCCACATCAAAAATAAGTTACGCGGTAGAGCGGCTGAATTAATTAATTCGCGAAACCCTAGTCAATTAGCTGAAATTCAAACCCTCCTAGAAAATCATTTTGGAGATCCTAGAGATCTCTCGGCTCTCATACAGGACTTGCAACGAATGCGGCAAACTCCTAATGAATCCCCTCTCACGTTCTCTGCTAGACTCCAGACGCATCAAGCGAAAATGCTAGCAGCTATAAACAAACAAAATTTAACTATCAAAGAAAAACAAGCACAGATTGACTTAATAGAGTCAATGGCTCTTAATAGCCTCCTCACGGGTTTAGAGCCCAAAATTGGTCAACTCGTTCGCGCTAGTGACCCGTGCAGTATTCTCACTGCCATTTCCAGAATTAAACGAGAACTACAACTATCACATTTAGAAACCCAGAAATTTTCAGGTAATAGAAGTTTCCAACAACCCCCTCGTAAACCAAATAACGGTCCACCTCCAAAACAATGCTCTTTTTGTAAACGCATGGGCCATTTAAGCAACGAATGCTTATTGAGAATGAGACAATTTCAACACAACCCGAATTCTAATCAGAACTATTCGAATTACCGCCCTCATTTTTCCCATCAACCTGCTAATCAATCTACAAATGTTAATCCCAGTCAACAATTTTCACAGCAACAATTTTGTCCATCTACCAGTAGACAACCCCAAATGTCTGGCAATTACAGACCGAACCCGAGTTTCTTTAAACATCAACAACGCCAACAACCAAAGACTCATCACTTGAACAATCTGCCATTCGGACCATATCACAACGACTATAACTACTCTCAAAACGAAAATCATTACACCTCTTTACCCGATGAGTACGGAAACGTACAAGATTATCACCCTAATGATTTCGAACAAAACAATGAACCAGAATATTTCAATACTGAACAGTTATACGAATTTTATTCTGACGAACCTGATTCTTCTCAAGTAAATTTTCATTTGACCCCCACTCAGTCAGAACCCCCAGACCAAGAAATTTCAGAAATTCAAACCCAAATTCAGAGAATGAATCTGGACGACTTCAGCCCCAATGTCAACTTCCCAGAACAGAACTTTCTGTAAGACCCCTTCTTTCCGTCAACTCAAAGAATCTTTATTATATTACTGACTCTTCAAACACCTATAAACTTCTTATCGATACGGGTGCAGGACTTTCAATTTTTAAACCTGAAACCTGCCAACGCTTCAAACAACGATTTCCCGAAAACGTAGTCATCCAAGGAATCACCGATCAGAAAATCTTAATCAACGAATCCACCCTTGTACCTTTCAATGTCGCCGACCCACACAAGGTATATATTTGCAACATCGACATTGAATTCGATGGATTATTGGGTTCAGATTTCCTTGAACACTATAACTGCGTTATAGACTTTAACAGCAAACAACTTGTCACTAATTTTAAAACTTTACCTCTCTACAAAGTTACGGATGATACTGTCATGCGTACTCAGAACCCTTCAACTTTCAATAACTGCATCCCGGTTAATACAATCTGTTTAGAACCCCGAACAGAACAAATATGTAAATTAAAATGTAACCTCACTAATACTGATGCTTTCCTATCATCTGCCGAAATAGAAAAAGTTTATCTTCCCCGTGCCCTTGTTAAAATTAATGAAAAAGGCGAATTCCTTACTTCAGTTTTAAATGCAAATGCGATCCCCAAGACTGTTAATTTCGACAATTTGGAACTCGAACCGATAAACAATTTTTCCGTAAACATTCTTTCTGAAAATTACTCTCAAAACTTGACCCAGCCTGATAGACAAACTACAATTATGGAACAACTTCGGTTAGAACATCTGAACGAGGAGGAAGCCGAACTTATTTCTCAACTTTGCCTCGAATATTCTGACATATTCTATTTAGAAGGTGACCAACTGACCTTTACAAACGAGATCAAACATTCGATAGACACTAATAACGCAAAACCCTCTTTCACAAAGTCATATCGGTACCCCCAAATACACAAACAAGAGGTAAAAAGTCAGATATCAAAGATGCTTGACCAAGGCATTATACGTCCGTCTAATTCGCCATGGTCATCCCCGGTTTGGGTAGTTCCCAAAAAACTAGACGCATCTGGTACCCAAAAATGGCGTGTCGTCGTCGATTATCGTAAATTAAATGAACTTACCGTTGACGACAAATATCCCCTACCGAACATTTCGGATTTACTTGACCAACTTGGCAAATGCCAATACTTCACCACCCTCGACTTAGCTTCCGGGTTTCACCAAATCGAAATCGATACTAAAGACATCCAAAAAACAGCATTCACAGTTGATAATGGCCATTTCGAATTTGTTAGAATGCCCTTCGGTCTTAAAAACGCTCCATCCACCTTCCAAAGGGTAATGGATAATATTCTTTTAGGTGTTCAAAACGAGAGATGTTTAGTCTATATGGACGACATTATCGTTTATTCCCCGACTATACATGAGCACATAGCCCGACTTTCTGAAGTTTTCAAACGATTGCGAAAAGCCAATCTAAAAATCCAACCCGACAAATGCGAGTTTCTTCGCAAAGAGGTCGCGTATCTTGGCCACCTTATAACTCCCGAAGGCGTGAAGCCTAACCCCTCAAAGGTAGATTGTATCTTAAATTTTCCCCAACCAAAAAACCCAAAAGATATCAAGTCCTTCTTAGGGTTAGCTGGTTATTACAGGCGATTCATCCCCAATTTCGCCAAGATTTCAAAACCTTTGACAAGATTACTTCAAAAAGACACACCTTTCCAGTTTGATTCAGAATGTGTCAAATCTTTTGACGAATTAAAAAGAGCCCTTACTTCTACTCCCATACTCATATACCCTAATTTTGAAGAGCCATTTATTCTTACAACCGACGCCAGTTCATTTGCTATCGGCGCAGTGCTCTCTCAAGGCCCCGTAGGTAAAGATTTACCCGTAGCCTATGCCTCCAGAACTCTCTGCAATGCTGAAACTAAGTATTCAACCATAGAACGAGAACTCCTTGCAATAGTGTGGGCGGTTAAACACTTTCGTCCGATAATTTTTGGCCGTAAGTTTTTACTTCTGACCGATCACCGCCCGTTAACTTGGCTGTTTTCTATAAAGGACCCTGGAAGTAGACTTGCAAGATGGCGCCTTAAGCTCGAGGAGTACGACTATCAAATAATTTACAAACCCGGCAAAGTAAATAAAAACGCCGACGCGCTCTCTCGCATTAAAGTTAACAACTTTAATGAATACATATCATTTCAAGCAAACAATCATCTAACACCATTTCCAGTACTCCCAACAAACGAAACTGACGATGACTCACAAGAACCCCAAACGAGAAGTCCTATTAATCTTCAACAAATCTCCGAAGAATTTAAAACTTTTGTCGAGCGATATCAAACCGTCTCTCTCATAGATTACGACAAAATTCAATTTTCTAATTGCCAACTCCTAGACCGAGGAAACAAAAACATCCTAGTATTTCCCCAAGGCTCTCTCATGAAAAATTTTCACCATGACATCATCGAAGACATTTTTGAGGAAAATGCTGATTTCCGTACCCCTAGAAAATGTCTTTGCAAGCAAAAGTGTCAGAAAAAGACGCTATTACATCGTCCCTCTTCCTTCTGACCCAGAAATAGTCAACGAGATTCTTTTCGCATCTCTGTATAATAGTAGAGATGTGTTTACTGAAAATAAAGTATTCTGTGTTGAGAATAACATTGAACTGCCCATTTTGGAAATGCTTTCGTTTATCTTTTCCGAAATCGACATCAAATGGAAAGTTTGCCAAAATATCGTCCAAACGGTTGAGAAAGACCAAATACCCATCATTCTTGACCAATTCCATAACGGCAAAAATAATATACACCGAGGTATCAATGAAACTATCCGCAGAATAAAAGAAAAATACAATTGGCAAGGACTGACTAAGGACGTTGACAATTTTATCAAAAACTGTCAATCTTGCCAGAGAGCAAAAGTTTACCGGAAAAATCTCGACAGCCCACTTGTCATTACTGAAACCCCACGGACACCCTTTGAACGCGTCAACATCGATATTCTAGAAGTCCCGACAAAAAACTACGAATTAACTATCCGGGACGAACTAACAAAATTCTCTCAGGCCTACCCCATAACCGACAAATCCGCAAAAACCGTTGTTAGTACCTTACTACTCTATTTCCAACACTTCGGTACTCCATTACGGATACATTGTGATTATGGCAGGGAATTCGACAACACACTAATGAGAGATTTGTGTAAACTATTTGACATCAAACTATCTTATTCTAGTGTGGGACATCCCCAGTCAAATGGTTCATTAGAACGATTCCACTCGACCTTATTAGAGATGATTAGAATCCATAAACTAGAAAATCCTGACGAACACCCTTTTAACATCCTCCCTTATGCAATCATTGCATATAACAATTCTGTAAACAAAACTCATGGATTCACCCCTTACGAACTTGTTTATGGACATACTTCGAGTAGGACTCCAGAAACTCTCTACAACCAACAAGCCCTGATAACTAAGTACATCAGAGATCTCAATAATCGTATCTCTCACTATTATAAAATTGCTCGCGAAAGAACGGAAATCCAAAAACATAAAGCGAAAGTCAGATTTGATGAACACGTTTCTGAAAATCTCCCTAACTATCAAATAGGCGATAAAGTCTATATTAAAGAATCCCAGATCAAGGACAAACTCCAAAATAAATTCAATGGTCCTTTCGAAATCCTGGAGATTCACAGAAACTCCGCAACAGTACTAAACCCTAAAACTAACCAAAAATCAAAAGTAAATTTCGACCGAATGAAACCGTTCTCAGAAAGTTAATTTCTGTTTCAGGTTTTGCCTGCTGTTCGGGTCAGCAGTACCCCAATTTCAAATACAACCAATAAACAATACTTTAGGTATCTACTTCCATAACGAAGCAGAAATAACTGTATCCAATGATAAATGGACACTTTTAGTACACAGAAACATTTCTACACTAGAACAAGTATTTACAACAAATAACAGAATATTACAAACTCTTGTAAAAACTGTTAACTTCAATTCTTTTGCTATGAACTACTTTCGCGCAGACGTACAAACCCACATTAATCTTCTCAATCAAATTTCTAACTCAATCAAACAGAAATTTACTGACATTCACATGGACACTAAAAGACACAAACGAGGTATACTTGATGGGGCAGGTACCCTTTTTAAGGCAATCACCGGCAATTTAGATGCCGCCGACGGAAAATACTTTACCGAAAGCATAAACCGCTTAAATCAAGGCCAACTTCAAATTGAGAACTTACAAAAAAACCAAATAAGTGTCACCACATCCGTAATTAAAAACTTCAACGAAACTATCCAAAATCTTAGAATTGACGAGAAACTTTTTAACGATAACATGATAAAGCTGGAAAACACTATCGGAAAAATTAATGATAAGGTCGCCTACGTCGAATCAAAACTCGCACTACTTGAAATGTGTGAAAAACTTATGGAGAATTATCTCTACTTAGAAGATAATTTGAATGATGTTTTAAATTCTATCACATTCGCGCGTCTGAAAATAATTCACTCTTCAATTTTAACACCAGAACATCTTATTACCTCATTACAGGAAGTATCGCAAAATTTAGTCAAAAGTAACCTTCCATTGGCTGTAAAGTACTCGAGCATCGCACAATATCTGGAAATTATTGAACTAGAGGCATTTCAAACATATACCGATCTTATATTTGTGTTAAGAATCCCTTTAGTCGAACAACATCCTTACACAGTCTTTCATTTATATCCTATCCCTATATACGATGAAAGAACAGGTTTACATCATATGCTATCCTTCACTCAAAAATATCTTGCAAAGAATGATGATTCTTTAATGTTTATTCCGATCAAAGACTTAAGTGCGTGTAAACCGTTATCCACTCGTAAGAAACTGTGCTCTGAACTTTACGCATATCCTATTGACACAAACGCGTTATGTGAAGCTCAACTTCTAAAGAATGTCCAGAAGGTACCCGACAACTGTAAAAGCTCACTAATATTCACTCAAGGATACAACGTTCAAAAACTAGAACCCAATACATGGCTCATAATTACTTCTGAACCCATAAGTGTTACAGTGAATTGCGCTCAAACAAACCCAAAAACTCTTACAATCTCCCTCAACTCCATATTGACTCTTCAATCAGAGTGTAGTGCGTTTATAGGAATTACAAAAGTTCAAGCCGAATCTGGTAAACAAACCGATGTTCTAGAAACCTTCCAACCAGTAACAGTGCCGTTCAACTGTTGCGACGCAGTGCCAGAAAAAATTATAATTCCTGAACTTCAGCCCCTGAAGCTGAACACGCTTAACGTAGAAGAATTAGACGTAGCAAATCACAAATTGGAACAATATTCCAGAGACCTCGATGGTCTCATAAACCAGCCGTTTGTAACCAAAAATATCTCTTGGTTTACCTATACAACCATAGCTGCTCTCATGATCATAGCAGCACTCATCACCTTCCAAGCTGTCAAAAAGAGGATGGTAAAACCTCCAAAGGACTGCAATCCTGACCAGACTTCAGTGCCTCAGCCAAGACTCAAATTCTTCCCCAAGCTTAGGCCTGTTTTGAAAACAGAACAAAGGTTAGAGACGCAAGTTTAGGTATACCCTTTATGTTCTCTAAAAACACCATTTTTAATATTAATTTATATCATTAACTTTTTATTTTCCTACACATTATTTTTATTCACATTTCCTTTTACTTTATATTTTATTTTGATATGTTTAGGTTAAGCATTTAATTATTACTCGTATTATTTTATTGCTCATTTATTTTAACATATTTTGATTTTATTTTACAAATATCAATTTGATTTTTACCTATTACTTTATTTTATTCATATTTTATACACTTATTACTTATTATTCATACCATTCAAACATCATTTTATACTATTTTATGTTTCTGTTCCTAAAAGTTGATGTTATAGCATCAACTTTTGATATGTAAGGGGAGTTGTTATATGCAAAATATATCAGCACTTAATTCACACAGTCGAGAAGTCAACGGAATTTAAAGCGTACGTGACTTCTCAGGGATATCAAATTACATCTTGAATTATATGCAAACAACTTCCCGGAAACCTACACGAGTCCGTTTAACCAGTAAAAACGCTGACTTGCATCAGCACTTTTGTTAATGTTATAAAAGCAACTGGAAACGTTCTCGTGTTGTCATTCAAATAATATCATTTATAGCATTAAGTTATTCAAGTACTTTAACTATTTTAATTGTTCACTTTTAATATTGTACGTTTCTTAATAAATAATTTTTTTTAAAAAGTGAATTGAATCAAAGTGAATATAATATATATATATATATATATATATATATATATATATATATATAGGTGTTAATTGTACACACGTGTATGATGCAACGGTATCATATTACGCTGACAGCTTCCTGGTACTTCGATGTTAACGAATATGTTTTCGCTGACTTCAGCTTAAATTATGAATACAAGCGAAGCGAACCCACGGTCGTCATTATATTACTTTATTTTGTCCAGTTAGTTTTTATATTCAATTTAAATTATATATATTTTTCAAGCTTAAAGTGTTAATTTTTGAATTTGGTGTTTTAAATAAAATATATTTTTTTAAAACGTTTTAAGTGAAATCAAAGATATAAAATTGGCGCAGTCACTAGGATTGTCCAACAAAGTTATAACACTGCATACTAACTGACTGTGGAGATTTCCAAATCATCGTGGACAAGACCTATCTGTTTGAGACAATAATTTAGCAGCCAAGACCAGGAACACGCAACTATACGGCTAACCAGTTGACGCTTCCGCAGAACAAGTCCTATGCCAGGGGTAATAACGTATGTAGAAACATCTCGTTCTTGATTTAATTATTTATCAATTGATAAGATTTTTATATTTATTGATATATTATTATTATCACTTCTCTCGTTTAAAATTTCCATATATTTCTTATCCTTTTGAACCACATTTTAAGCTATTGAATAATTTTTTGAAAAGAATTTATTATTTTTCTCCATTATTTTACCTCCCTTTATTTAATTTTATGTTCGCAAACTGTTGAATTTATTTAACCAATTTACTCATACCATAATTTTGATTTTTGATAATTTTTTGTGTGACTTTGCTTACTCAAATTTTACTGCTCTATTTAATTTATATTTTAGTACCACTTTAATATTTGAAATGGCAACTACAAGGCATGGTGCTGCGATTCCTACTGTAGAGCCATACAAAATCTCTGAAATTTTCACAATAATTCCGGAATATGACGGAAACCCTATATTCTTAAACACTTTCATTTCTCGATGCCAAACTTCACACAGTATGACAACTGACTATAAACACTTGCTTTTAATATTGCACATCAAAAACAAACTTCGCGGCAGAGCGGCCGAACTAATTCTCGCAACCCGACTCAATTAACTGAAATTCAGACACTCTTAGAGAACCACTTTGGAGATCCTAGAGATCTCTCAGCCTTGATTCAAGATCTTCAAAGAATGAGGCAATTAAATACTGAATCACCCATAACATTTTCAGCCCGACTACAAACCCACCAAGTAAAAATGCTTGCTGCGGTTAACAAACAAAACTTAACTCAGAAAGAAAAACAAGCACAAATCGAGTTGATCGAATCCATGGCACTAAATAGCCTACTAACAGGGTTAGAGCCGAAGATAGGACGACTAGTTCGTGCTAGCGATCCTAAAGACATTCTGACCGCCGTTTCACGCATTAAACGTGAACTCCAACTCCATCATTTAGAAACTCAAAAGTTTACGGAATCAAGGTCCACCTTCTCGAAAGCCCAACCAATTTCCAGTACAAAAACTATGTTCATTTTGTAAAAGAATGGGGCATACTGTTAACGAATGCCTCACTAAATCGAGACAAATGCAACAAAATTAAAACTACGGCCAAAACTTTTCGAACATACGTCCTAACCCATTTTCACAACAACCGGGCCAATTCCAGAATCTACCACAATTCCAACCGAATACTCTGAATTTCCAGCAGAACAGAAACTTTCAACAACCTCGTCCCTTCACCAGCGCACAACCCCCAAGTTCAGGCCAATATAAACTTAATCAAAACGTTTTCCGGCAACAACAAACACATCACAAACAATTCTTATAATTATGGGTACGATCAACCGCAATAACGTTTGGGAAAGTCTGTACCAAAATGCTGATTTCGAAAGTTACGACCAAGGCTATTGCGGCTCGACACATAATGATTACGACTATTACGCAAAAACAGAACGCAGAATGTGACATCTACATTGAGAAAGAACAGAATTTTTCCCCGCAAATTTTCAGAACCTCCCTTTCCAAAAGGAACCCCCGGAAATCTTAGAAGTTCAGACCCAAATTCAAACACTAAATCTAGATAGCTTCGACCCGAATTTGAACTTCCCCGAACAGAGCTTTCTATAAGACCGCTTCTGACCGTAACTTCTAAAAATCTATACTGTATCACGGATTTCTCTAACACATATAAACTTTTAATAGACACCGGTGCTGGTCTTTCTATTTTCCAACCAGACACTTGCACACGCTTCAGAGATAGATTTCAGAAAAATGTAGTAATTCAGGGAATTAACAACCAGAAAAATCTTATAAATGAATCGACTCTTGTCCCTTTCAACATACAAGATCCACATAAAGTATATATCTGTAACCTCGACCTAGAATTCGACGATTTGTTAGGCTCTGACTTTCTCCAGCACTACAACTGTTTAAGTTTAAGACACTTCCGTTGTATAAAGTGACAGACGATACAATCAATGCCACTGAATCTACACAGTGTCCCCCTTCCTATACTTCCATTAATACAATTTCGATTGAACCCCGTATCGAAGAAATTATTAAACTTAATTGCCAACTTAGGAACACCGAAGCCCTTCTAACAGGTATGGAAATAGAAAAAGTTCTCCTCCCTAATGCTGTTGTTAGAGTAGACACCATAGGCCAATTTCTCACATCTATTCTAAACGCGAATGCTATTCCTAAAATAGTAAATTTTTCAAATCTAAATTCGAACCGTTACAAAACTTTTCTGTGAATTCTGTCTCACAAACTACTCCTTTGAACTATAACGAACCCGGGAGACAAGAAGAAATTGTTAAACAACTCCGATTATAACATTTAAACGACGAAGAGTCAGACTTAATCTTACAATTATGCCTTGACGTTTCACACATATTCTACCTAGTATTGATACCAACAACGCGAAACCCGTTTAAACAAAATCCTAACGTTATCCCCAAGATCACAAACAAGAAGTTAAGTCCCAGGTAGCAAAAATGCTCGATGAAGGCATAATACGACCCTCTAATTCGCCTTGGTCCTCTCCCGTCTGGGTGGTGCCGAAGAAATTAGACGCCTCTGGAAAACAGAAGTGGGGTGTTGTCGTAGACTACCGCAAACTCAACGAACACTCAACGACAAGTACCC
This sequence comes from Octodonta nipae, assembly GCA_034190945.1. Taxonomy (NCBI): domain Eukaryota; kingdom Metazoa; phylum Arthropoda; class Insecta; order Coleoptera; family Chrysomelidae; genus Octodonta; species Octodonta nipae. Next base: position 55,446,990 of record CM067218.1, on the reverse strand, counting down.
TCTACCTAACATCTCAGACATACTAGACCAGCTAGGCAGTTGCCAGTACTTTACGACTCTTGACCTCGAAAATGGCTTTCATCAAATAGAAATAGACCCAAAGGAAAATTGCATTCACTGTCGAGAACGGATATTTTGAGTTCGTCCGCATTCCCTTCGGATTGAAGAATGCTCCGTCTACCTCTCAAAGGGTGATGGATAACATTTTTATGGGAATTCAGAATGAAAGATGTCTGGTTTACATGGATGACATAATCATTTAGTCGCCTACAATACATGACCACCTATCATGACTGAGAGATGTATTCAAAAGACTCAGAAAGGCTAACCTCAAAATACAGCCTGACAAATGCGAATTTCTCTTCAAGGAAGTCGCTTATTTAGGACATCTTATAACTCTAAAGACGGCGTGAAACCCAATCCATTAAAAGTAGAGTGTATTTTAAACATTCCACAACCGAAGAACCGTAAAGACTTAAAATCTTTCTTAGGGCTTTCTGGTTACTACCGTAGATTCATTTATTACTTTGCAAAGATCTCCAAATCACTGACAAAACTATTACAAAAAGACCAAACGTTCAGTTTTAACGAAGAGTGCGTAAAATCCTTCAGTGAATTAAAACTGACATTGACTTCCACCCCTATACTCATTTACCTGAATTTTAACGAATCGTTTATACTGACTACTTATCTCAAGAGCCAATAGGTAAGGATTTACCGATTGGATATGCTTCTAGAACCCTTTGTAAAGCAGAAACCCGGTACTCCACCATTGAGCGAGAGCTCTTAGCTATTGCCTGGGCCGTTAAGCATTTTCGTCCGATAATCTACGGCCGGAAGTGCATACTACTCACCGATCATCGCCCGTTAACCTGGCTATTTTTTATAACAGATCCCGGTAGTAGACTTGCCCGATGGAGACTCAAACTAGAAGAATACGACTACGAAATTATTTACCAGCCTGGTAAAGTTAATAAGAACGCTGATGCGTTATCACGGATTAAAATCAATCATCTTGACGAATTTTTATCCTTTCAAACAAAATCGAAACTAACATCCTCCAAAATCTTACCCCTAAACGATGAATCCGTTAGTCCTGAACTCGAACAAAACGAAATATCTCTTGAAACTATGTCCAAAGAATTTAAAACTTTCATAGAACGCTATGAAACAAACCACTTCTTTAATTGACTACAGCAAAATTGAATTCTCCAACTATCAACTACTAGACAAAACAAATAAAAACATTTTAATTTTCCCCCAATCATCTAATTTTCAGGAATGTCATCACGATATTTTCGAAGAAGTCGCTGATTTCGAAACATTTAAAATTAATGCATTCGCCAGCAAAACCGTAAGCAGAAGACAATATTACATAATCCCACTTCCAAATGATCCTGACATCGTAAATGAAGTTCTCTTTGCATCAATATACAAACATAAAGATATTTTATCTCGATCTAAAACATACTGTGTCGAAAACAATCTCGATATTCCAATTTTAGAGATGCTCTTTTTCATTTTCGCTGAAAAGGAAATCAAATGAAAAATTTGCTAAAACGTTACAAAAACCCCCGAAAAAGACGAAATACCGCTGATCCTTGAACGATATCATAACGGGAAAAATAATTAACGAAACCGTCCGCCAAGTTTCACAAAAGACATTGAAAATTTCATTAAGAACTGCCAAATTTATCAAAAACTAAAGCGTGTCGCCAAAACTTAAACAAACTCCTCGTCATTGCGGAAACGTGTAAAATACCGTTTGAGCGAATTTATATTGAGATCTTAGAAATACCTAACAGGAAGTATATTTTATCTGTACGAGACGAACTGACGAAATACTCACAAGCTTATGCTTTGGCAGACAAATCAGCCAAACCAGTTGTCAGTACTATCATGTTATATTTTCAACACTTTGGTACGTCACTGCGTATCCATTCTGACTATGGTAGGGAATTTGACAACGTCATATTCAAAGACTTGTGTAAACTGTACGACATTAAACTCACTTATTCAAGCGTAGGACAACAAGTGTTTAGGATAAATTGTATATAATGTTTAAGTACTTTTTGGGAAATAATTCCTCAATACTCGAACTTACTGTATATTTCCAAAAATTCCGGTCTAGAATAGACCTTTTTTCATAGTTTGTCAAAGAAAAAAAAGGCACAATTCAAAAACTTAAAATTAAAATTGTTCAGATAATTTCATCATTTTTAGAGTTCCGTATATACAATATACGGATACCCTTATGATATACTCCGGATTTCTGCCTCTGTCACATCACAGCAATTTTCTCCTAAACTACTGGACGGAAGAGGCTGAAATTTGGTACCAATGTATAGTGTGGTGACGTGATCAGGAGTACATATCGTAAAAGAAGAAATTTTGATTTTAGGGGTATTTCTGGGGGGCAAAACTAAAAAAGTCGACGGTCCCTCCCCGTGATCTCCGAAACTACTGAGCCTAAAATTTTGGAAAAAAAGGAAATATAGAGCGTTGCCCAAACTTTACAGGAAAAATAAGGAGAAACCATTAATATTAATTTTGGGGGACAAACTATAGAATTAAATGAAAATTTAAAATTAAAATTTTTTTCAAACCTATCATGTAATACATCAAATGAAAGGTCCCATTCTGAGGAACACAAATATATTTTTTTCATGTTTAAAAAAATTGTTAAAAACATATTAACGAAAATATACCAAAATTTATCCATTCCCCCCTTATCTTCCTAAACCATAAGCTGTACAATTTTGAAAAAAATAGAGGTATAGCGCCTCACCTGAAATTTACTGGAAAAATAAGGAGAACTCCCTAATATTTATTTTGGGGGCAAATTATAGAATTAATTGGAAAATAAAAAAATATAATTCTTTCCAACGGATCTAGTAATATATCAAATCAAAGGGCTCATTATGATGAATACAAGTTAATTATTTTAATTTTTTTAAATGAATATTTTAAAATATATAAAAAATATATTTAAAAAAATTCCCTCCTTTATTCCCCAAACTATAATACCTAAATTCTTTTGTTTACAGGAAAAATACAAAGAAATCCCTAATATTAATATTGGGGGCCAAATTATAAAATTACACGGAAAATAATGAAAAATTTTTTTAACACATCATCAAATACATAAAATGAAAGGGCTCATTATGAGGAATATAAATAAATATTTTTCATATTTTTAAAATTAATTGTTTACAAGATATTAACATAGAGATCTAAAAAAATCTCATTTCTCGCTTTATTTCCGAAACCATACTACCTAAAATTTTGAAAATAATTAGGGGTACTGGGGTTTACTTGAAATTTATAAGAAAAATTATTAGAAAACCCCCATAGTAATTTTAGGGACAAATTGTACAATTAAATGGAAAATAAAAATTCAATTTCAAACGCATCATCTAGGATATCACATAAAAGGCTCATTATGTAAATTACAAATATATCATATTTTTAAATCACCTGTTTAAAAGACATTAACAAAAATATTAAACATCGACTTAATTCCCACTTTAGAAACTACACTATTTAAATTTTGAAAAATATATTTTATTTGTATTTTTAAATAATTTGAATAACAGATTTAATAATTTCTAATTTAAAACTTGACCTATTTTGTCCTTTATCTTTCAATCTATAGAGCCTCAAAATTCAGACAGTAGATTATAAAAGGCTTCCCTGAAAGTTTATTAGTAAAATAAAACTAATGTTAATTTATGGGGGCCAAATTAGAGAATTAAATACATATGTATTCTTATAAAAATCAAGCGAATCCTGAGGCAGATAAAATAAAAAGTCTATGTGTGGAAAATGAAAGCGTTCCTTTTTTGGTAAATTTAAAACGTTTCCTTTAAAATATATTAGGGTAAATATAAGAAAATGCCCTCATTCCCTGCTTGTCTGAAACTGGAATATTAGAATCTTGAAGGTGGTACGGAACCCTTAGTATGCGAGTCTAACTCGCACTTGACCCAATTATTAAAAAAAAAGTACTCAATAAACACTTCAAACACTGCGTTTGCCCAACAAAATATATGAAATCGATAAGAAAAACAAAAAAACAAAAAATACGATTTCAAGATATTATCTGACAGTAATAAAAACATTCTCGGTCGCTACTGTTACTGTCAGACAACAATAATTTTTGACGATGTGTACATAGAATTATATGCTCTTTCAATGAGCATGGTCGAAATAGGGTGACGCCATTTAAAAAAAAAATCGATGACGTCAAATCTCGAATAACAGTTACGTGACAAATAAGGGTCGTATGTCAGAGTCCCTTTTTTAAAACAAAATCTGGGCGGCAAAGGATTTTTTCGAAAAACTCCCACTTTCAGAAATAATAAGTTTATTCTTTACTTTTCAAAAGCACTCTATGCTTATGAGCATGACTTATAAAAGCAAATAATGTTTATATTCAAATGATTACATTCTGCGAAACTTATGCAGCGTTGAAAAATTCATTTCAAACCACTGTGAAATGATCTTAAAATAGAATCACTCGACCTCTTGGGTCAATTTGAGACAATGATCAGAATGTTCTCACTGTTTAGAATTCATATATCAATTTATAAAGTTTAATTGTCAGGTTTACTGTTTGTTACGAATAATGTTTTATTTAAATTGAATTGCCCCTGTAACTTATGTTAAAATTTGTAACTGGATGGTAACTTAAGAATTCATATATAAATTTATAAAAGTTTGTTAGGTTTACTGTTTGTCACCAATAATTTTTTTTATCTACATTATCGTACGGCTGTGGCTTAGGTTAAAATGGAGACCTAAATGGTCAATATATAATATGTTGATAAGACTTTCGGTTCAAAAAATATTGGTGCCTGAACTCAATAATCACATTAGAAACTCAGCAACATTCGTAAATACTTAATACTCGTCTGTGTTCTATAGGACTCTGCTTCATCCAAAGTGTAATCTGAGACTTTTATTAGAATCCAGATATCTGTATACTTCAAAGTGACTTCCCCCGGAAAGCTACGTGGATCGAATCAATCTCAGCTTACCAGATAAAGATTCAAAGCACGTCTCATTCTTTTCTCATTTTTCTTTTAGTATCCCCGATCGAATCCGACGGTCTAAAATAATTAGTTGGTAATTAAGTTCTGCATTCTGGGGAACAAGAGAGGCAGGAAATTAAAAGAATATTAATTATTCAATCGAAAGACAATCAACTTTTGACCCATCGTCAATTTTTCCATTACAAAAGCCATCTTTCAATGTCGTTTCTCGAGCACAAAGGGATTGGAAGAAAAGTTTTTAAAAGGGGGTTTTGAACAGCTGCTTCGGTTGATGTGGGACCTTATTCACTGCTTTCGAGTTTCAGGATAACATAAAATGAGCAATGATAGTTCGCACAATTGATAAGACGTTCCAGAAAAAGGGATTTCACGTCTATAGAAGATCGATGACGGTTGGCTATAAACAAAACACAATGACTTAAAGCATACACTACAATATAGTGTCAAATTGTTGAAAGATTAGGAACTAGTTTATAAGGGCTACAAAAAAATCTGAAACTAAGTATATTAGAATAGAGGTTTTTAACATCATTTGAATCATAATGTGTACTTGTCTTTATGGTGGTATTAGGAATTTATAATTGAGTTCCTTAAAAAAGGTATATAGCTTCAAGCGTATAGAAAAAATAATAACAACAATAAATGTAACTAATGGAAAGACTAATCTCTGTATTATAATAATAATCGGTTGTAATGCGAGACGTACTTACGGCCGTAAAAACAATAATAAATTCTTTAATTATATAAAATAATAATTACACCATTTTTATCGTTAGAGCATTTACTTTCTAGAGATAGACTGCAGTGCACAAATGTCGTGGTAAGACTAAAGAGAGAGAGGGCAATAGAGAGGGCAAGAGGCTATTTCACTCGGTTGGGAGCTGCGTCCAATGGAATACGTTCAGCATGTTGTTCATTGCCTGCTTCCACCCACTAAGTGAAATAGCCTCTTACTGTCTCTATTGCCCTCTCTTTCTAGCGTTGCCACGATTATATGCTTGACAGGCTATATCTAGATGGTAAATGATGTAAGTTTTTATCTATTACTAAAACATTTTTGTTTCAAGGAATATCAAAAAATGTAAAAGAAACAGTGGTGTTTTGTGGTGAAGTTTTAAACAAAAGTATCCTATTACCTACCTAACCTTTACTGTTTCCTCATGGACTTAATAAGTTCCATTAATTAAGTTTACATCGTTTTTTTGTTAAAATATCGATAGAGTATTGATTAATTCATCAATGAATATGTTTTATACGACTTTTTGTGTTAAACATATTTGTCGATGTAAAAAACATTTTACTGATTCCTGTTTCTGTTCAAGTTGGTGTAACTCAACAAATATCACAAATACACAATTCCTATATTAATATTAAAAATTAGAAACTAAATACTATGCATAAATGATACTAAAGAAATTATATTATCAAACCTTAATATTCAGTTTATGTAATATTTTAATTTTAAGTTTTATCCAAGATAGGTTCAACGTAGAACAAAATAATTTTTTAAATGGCATATTCAAATAATGGAAAAACCGATAGGTATGTAATTTGTGTAAACAAAATAATTTTTAGACTGAACGAAAAATAGACTTCAGAATTTTGAGTAAAAGCAAAAACAAGGCTCAGATTTTAGGTAAGTTCGGTTAAAGAAACCACGGCAAATGTTCGATACTAGTGCTTAGCCGCGGCTTCACCCAGGTGTGGTAAGTAAAATTATATGGATACACTTGAAATGAGAACTCGCCTTAAAAGCCAAGTGCAGCCAATTTGGTGAGTGTCACATCTCCGGCTTCTATGATATTATCGAGATAAAATTAAAATCAGTTTCTCAATATATGCATATGCTTTTTAACACAAAACCAACGTCTCAATTTATTTTTTAAATTTTTATACAGAATTTCCGCTATATTATTGAATTATGTGTTATCAATTAGTATTTCAGCTAAAACGCAACAACATTCTATTATTGTAAGGTTGCATACAATGCGTCTATTTTTCTGTTAGCAGTGAGAAAATGTTATCTAAAATTTTATTACCTTATCGTAATTACTAGTGTGGCACATCTATCTGAGTCTACTTTTGTACGTACATATTATCTAGGTCATGAAATTTTTCATATGGGGACATGTCCGCCCGGTAACGTTTTCTTATCATATCAGTTTGTCGCATTTCTATATTGTTATATACTCCGTGGGTTAAATTAAAATTTAAAAACTAATTTCCACTCTCACTTTCTAGAAGCTGTTATTTACATCAAATATACATAACAGCTGATTCGAATATCACCAATATAATACAACATAAGCTCTTCGTCGTACTAACTAACTGCCGCGATAATTGGCTGCTCCTTTTAAAATCAGCATCGAAAACTCTCGTACAATCCATTATCAATTCTACAGCTGCCGAGCCATTTTTTAGTCCTAAAAGCGATCGATGTCGTACTGGAATGAAACCAAGGCCGGCTTAGGTAAATTTCGTTACACCGCCCTCCCTTTAATTCTGACCGTCCCGGTCAGAAACATCCTCTCCGTGGTAGGGAGTGAGTCGATCTAAATTGACCGCCTTCAACTTAGCCCTGGGCTTTCGACGGATCCGGTAGACGACGTCATTAAGCCTCTTGACCACCTCGTATGGACCATCCCAGGAGGGTGTAAGCTTTGGGGATTTACCCTTGATCCGTTGGGGGTTGTACAGCCAGACTTTGTCCCTCTCTTGGAACCCGACTGAATTGGCCTTTAGGTCGTATCGCGTCTTCATCCGGTCACTGGTGGCCAACATCTGCGTTCGGGCTAATTCGTGTATTGCCAGCATGTTATGTCGGAACTGGTCGGCATAATCGTCGATGTCTTGGGAAGGTTCTTCGGGGGAGCCAAAACCCTGGCTGGACTCAGGCCTGTACTATTATGTACGGCTGAGCGATATGCCAACAGGAATAGGGGAATATGCTCATCCCAATCACGCTGGTTGTTGCTGACGACCTTGAATAGGTGTTGTTCCAAGGTCTTGTTGAATCTTTCCACCATTCCGTCTGACTGTGGGTGCAATGTTTTCCTGTTCCCCAACATCGTGCAGACCTTCTAGAATTCATTCGATTCGAAGTTACGCCCCTGGTCTGAATGTAGTTCCATCGGGACGCCAAACCTACTGAATAGCTCTTGGTTGGGAATCGCATATGGCTCAGGCCATATACTGAAGTAATCCATTGCGACCAAAATGTACTTGTTCCCCCTTTCAGACTCGGGAAACGGACCGGCGACATCGATGGCAATTCTCTCAAATGGGACGCCCACATTGTACTGCTGCATTCTACCCTTGGTCAGGGTCTTCGGGCCCTTACTGGCTGTACAGGTGTCACAATTGCGGCACCAAGCTCTGACGTCTTCTTTTTCTTAGGAACTACCAGTTGGGACTTGGTTTCTCGGCCATCAGTGCTTTCCCAAACTCGCTTGAGCATTCCATTCTCTATTCTTTGGGAGTCCCATTGGGCCCATAACGATTTCAGCACGCCCGAATATCTAGCTGCTTCGTCCCATCGTGGCCTGGGTGCCCCTCTCGTTTTGAGTGGCAAGATTGTCTGGATGTCTGGATCAGCCATTTGGTCCTGGATGCACTGTTCCGTTGTCCAGTCTTCATGGGCCTGCACTCGGATCTGTCTGATGGAGATACCCTCTCGCTGCTCCGTCTTCAGACAATGTCCGCATTCTGCTCTACAGGGTCTTCTGGATAGGGCATCAGCATTGTTTTCTGAATGTTATTTGTGGCATTATTGTGCAAACGGCCGGCACGGTGTTCCACCTTGAAATCGTATTGCTGTAATTTCTCCAACCACCTGGCCAGTTGTCCTTCCGGTGTCTTCATGTCCAGCAGCCATTTGAGAGCGACATGATCTGTTCGGATTAAGAAATGACGACCATAGAGGTATTTGTGGAAATGGTCTACAGCCCTGATTATTGCGAGAAGTTCTTTTCTGGTGACGCAATAAGTTCTTTCCGGTTTCGAGAATCCACGGCTGTAGTACTCGATCACCTTCACTTCACAATCTTGCACCAGGGATAGGACGGCCCCCAAACCTGTGTTGCTGGCGTCGGTATCTAAAATGAATTTGCCGGACTATGTAGGAAAAGCTAGGATTGGGCTGGAACATAGTGCTGCCTTCAGTCGTCTGAATGATGTTTCGCAATCCTGATTCCAACGAAAGGTCTCTTTCTCAGTGGTCTGCCGATATAGAGGCGCGGCAATGGTGGCAAATCCTTCAACAAATCGCCTGTAGTAGAATAAGCTTCGGAGTTCATGCTTGTCTCTTGGGACTGGCGAATCACGGATGGCTTCTATCTTGTCTTCGTTGGTTCGGATTCCTGACTCGGAAACGACGTGGCCCAAAAACTCTACTTCTTTTTGGAACAAGGAACACTTGAGTCTCAGGTTGTCGTTATTAATTCTGGAGAATACTTCGCCCAGGTTCTTCAGATGGTCGTCGAATGTCTGATCCACGACCAGAATGTCTTCGAGGTATACTAAGCACGTCCTTCATGTTAACCCTCTTAGTACGTACTCTATTAGCCTCTCGAATGTTGAGGGAGCATTACATGACTCAAAGGGCATGACCGTGAACTGAAACAGCCCTTTACTGGTGGAGAACGCTGTCTTCTCTCTGTCGTTTGTGTGTAGACCAACCTGCCAATATCCACTTTTTAGGTTTAGTGTGGAGAACCAATGGGAGCCTGCTAGTGTGGTCCAGAGTGTCATCAATTCGGGGTAGAGGATAGCTGTTTTTCTTGGGGACGTCATTCAGCTTTCTGTAATCCACACAAAATCGGGTGGTTCCATCCTTCTTTTTAACTAGCACGAGCGGACCATGGGCTGATGGATGACTCAATAACTCCATTTTGTAACATGGACTCGATGTTTTCCTCTACTGCCTGTTGTTGCACCAATGGTAGTTGTCTAGGCGGTATTCTAATGGGTTGAGCCTTTCCGGTATCTATTCGGTGCTGAATAATGTTGGTGCGACCGGTGGCCCCATCTTGACTGTTAAAAATTTGCCAGTGTTTTCTGATAAATTGCGTGGCTTTCTTCTGTTCCCCTGGTGTAAGGTGTCAAATGGTCAGCAAACTGTTGTAGGAACTCTTTACTGGACCCTGTCTCCTTCACCGATGTCTGGTAGTCTTCTTCGCAACTGATGATGGTCTCCACTGGCTCTAAACAAGCTATTTCTTGACCATTTGCAATTCTGATATCGTTGTTGGACAAAGTAAGGGCTCTAATTGGTATTTCTAGTCCGGTTTTAACTATAGCCCGTCCAACTAAGTAGTCATGAGCTAAATGTACGGGCTCCACCATTCCAACGCACCTTCCAGGATTGCTCTCTAGCTGTCCATGAATAATCTGTTCCGTTCGAACGGGGATTTTAGCTGAAGACTTTATTTTACCACGAAAACTTGTCAAAATCGACTGTCGGTTCAGCACTACTAATGGAATTACTTTCAAATGAGGAAACGTCAAAGTGAAAACAATCTTTTTCATGGCTACCTACATTACGAGTAAAAGTGAAAATAAGAGAGAAACGCATCCATAACTCCGTTATTTTTATGAATAACTATATCGAGTATTATATCGTTAAAAAGCTCTAAAAATGTCCGATTTTTTGAGGTCATAGCCAACTATGGTTTCTATTCAAGAAAAGATAAGTTAGTGTTATATCTCGAAAACGAGAGCTGTCACGCAAACGAGGACATGATAAACATATTCGGGATACAATTCTCTTCAATTTCGATATTTACACTTTTTTTATAAAATCAAAAAAAATAAAACAAAGGAGCTAGAGGGATTTGACTAAATCGACAGAATTTCGTTTTTTCAAAATATCTAGTAAGCCATGACAAAAATCTGAAAGTGTCATTAAATTGGACCAGTAAAACTACAAATCTTTCCCAATTTTACCATTGCTCTATCTCCGCTAGTTTTCGAGATCCCCATACTGGTCATCAAAAAAAACTCACCGTGTATACGTCGAAAAAATATTTGAAAATAAAAAAATCGGTAATATTTTTCGTAATTTTGTCATTAAGGATAATTCTTAAGGGTTGAAATATCGTAATAATTGTTGCTTGTACCATAACTATACAGAAGATTTTTATTTGTCCTATATATAATTTTTTTCCTAATTTTGTCGCTAATGGTGGTTTTAAAGGTTGAACTATTATAAATATTATATAATAACGTGTGAGTAATGTACAATATTAAATAAAACTTGTTCTACTCGTTTGGATATAATTTTAGCCCAACAATCGTCTATTTTTATGTTTTAGTTATTTTTTAGCATGTCAAGCTTATATGAGTTTTTATCTAGAGAGTAAAATTAACTTAATTCCCCAAAAAACTTTTTTCGAACTTTTTTCTTCCCTCTCACTGTACTATTATAGACCGAGAGATCTGAATTAGAAGTTCAACCACGACTTTCTTTCTAAGTCCTATCTTATGGAGTACTGAAATGTTATATGAGGAACTTACAAATCGTGAAAAAATCCTTGGGTTTCCTAGGGGATTTTACTTTAAAAATTATATTCTCCAAACAAAAACTGCCGTGTTAATAAAACGATAGGTTACCATCGATTTTATCACATTTTTTTGCAGGAGGGTAGTAATGGGTCTAAGGGTTGAAATCGATATCGGAAATGAATGAAATTTGGTGTCAGTATATAGATTTGTGAGCCGATCAGGAGTATATACCATAATTAAATAAATTTTGAGTTTAAGGGGTACATCATGTAAATCATCAGATGAAAGGGCTCATTCTAAGAAACAAAAATATACTTTCATATTTCAAGAATAATTAATTTAAACTATATTAACTAAAATATATAAATATTTACCCATTTAGCCCCCCCTTATCTCCGAAACTATGAGACGAAAAATTTTGAAAAAAATTAGAGATATACGGCCTCACCAGAATTTTATCGGAAAAATAAGAAGAAACCCCTAATATTAATGGGGGCAAATTACAACATTAAATGGAATATATAAAATTATAATTGTTTTTAACGCCTCATGTAATATATCAAAACAAAGGGCTCATTACATCGAATACAAATATATTTGTTTATATTTTTAAAATAAATAATTTAAAAGATATTAACAAAAATATTTAAAAAATACATATTCCTCCTCCTATCTCCGGAAAAAATGTTATGCGTCAACTAGTTTCGGAGATCTCCGAAACTAGTTGACGCACAATTAAAAAAATATATATAGGGCCTCATCTGAAGTTTACCAGAAAAATAAGGAGAAACTACTAATATTAATTTTGGGGGGCAGAAACAGAATTAAATGTAAAATATAAAATTAAAATTGTTTCTAACGCATCATATAATATATCAAATCAAAGGGTTCATTATGGTGAATATTAATACATTTTTTTCATATTTTTTAAATATTTTGTTTCAAAAATATATTAACCTTCTTTAATTAATATTAACAAAAATATTAAAAAAATCCATTCTTCCTTTATTTTCGAAACCATACGACCTAATATTTTAAGGAAAATGACGGATATAGGGCCACATTTGAACTTTATAGAATAAATACGTAGAAATTCCTAATATTAATTTTAGGAGGCAAATTATAGAATTAAGTGGAAAATAATAAATTATTTTTTAAAAACGCAATATATCAAATGATAGGGCATATTGTGAGAAATAGAAATATATATTTTTCATATTTTACAATCATTTGTTTAAAAGATATGAACAAAAATATAAAACATTGACTTATTCCCCCCTTTATCCCAGAAATGTATAGTTTCTGGGATAATCTAACCTAACCTAACCTAACCTAAAAATTGACATGAACACTACAGGCAAAATAATAAAAAAACCCAGATATTAAAATTAGTATCCAAATGAAAATTGAAAAATATTTTTTTCCAACGTATCATGTAATATATCAAGTGGCAGAATGAGGAATATCAGCATATTTTTCACATATTTTTGAAAAAAGTTATTAAAAACATACAAAATTTGATTTATAAAGTTAAATAGAAAATAAAACTTTGTTTTTTAAGTGCATCCGTAACGTAAGATATCAAATGAAAAGAATCATCATACAAATACAAATATATTTTATTTGCATTTTTTAAATAATTTGTCTAAAAGATTTTATAATTTATTATTTAAAATTTGACCCATTCTCCCCTTTAACTTCCAAACTACTCAGGCTAAAATTCAGACAAAAGATTATATATTGCTTAAGTGGAAGTATATTGGTAAAATAAAGCGAAAATCCTAATCTTAATTTTAGGTGCCAAATTAAAAAAATAAATAAATAGTTCTATAAAAATCAAGAATACCATGTAAACAAAATAAAAAGGCTCTGTGTAAGAAATAAAAGTGTATATTTTTTATAAGTTTAAAAATCTTAGGTAAAAGATATTAAGGAAATTTTAAGAAAATCCACTCATTCCCTGCTTATTTGAAACTTAAATATTAGAAAAATATATACTTTGATTTATCTACATTTTATCAAATCTCAAAGGTGAACCCTTAGTTTGCGAGTTCAACTCGGACTTGACCAAATTATATTTACTATTTGTCGTCCAGTGATCGAAATTCGACCAATTGTGTCAATATCTCTGACAGGTGAAGTACCCTGAAAATTTTAATGTGACATTCTATCTTATGACTTAAGGGAGAACAGCTATTACACGGAACGGATCCAGATTCGGCACCTCTGTGTCGGTCTTACATCTCGCTAATGGGCTACCCTAAATAATTTTTTTTCTAACCACCCTGTATAACTATAATTGCACTCAATTTTCCAACATTTACATATAAATACTAATTATATTAATTCCATCTCATTATATATTTCCACCACCCTGTATATGCAACTGCTTATGGACCACGCTTAATATTTTTTAACATTTTTGAACCACCCGGTAAACCATTCTGTATATGCGACTGCCTATAAGCGAACGTAGGTACTCTTTTTGTTTATGAAATTTTTAACTATCTTCTGTAACTATACTTCTACTCCGATCTATATTTCAATCATTATATATATGGAACTCATCGTGGGCTATTCTATAAATAATTTCCTTTTCTAACATTTTTTATAATCACCCTATATATCTCTAATTCCTATATTTCATCTACCCTGTATATATAATACTGCTTATGGGTTACGAAATGTTGCATTTCCATTTCCGCCACCCTGTATATCCATCTCTGTATAATATTCTTGCACCACCCAGTATAACTGTAATGCTATTGCGCCGTCTATTCCAAGAACCCTATAAATTCAACCTCTAATTGGTTTCTATGCCACACCTGAAAAACATGATTTCTAATATTATCTGGAATCGCCTTATATCTCAGTCAATTTCGAATATGAGAACACATAACTTTTTACCCATCCAAAAATCGCCTAAGCAGCAATTTTTACTTAAAAAAAGATTAAATAGCGTTATAATTCGTATTAGATTCTATACATCAATTTGTACCTCAAGTATGTTACCAAATCATCCTGTATTGAAACTCTTGTAGTTTCAAGACCCAGCTGTCATAATTATTGTCACAATTTCGTTCTTTCTCGGTAATACGATTTATCCCGAGCAATCGATTTCTAGACGCCAAAACCCTGAAATGAAATTTAGACAGTAATAGTGTAGTTTGCGAGAATTACATATAATAAGATATATTTAAATAAACAAAACATTATATGTACTATATTGCTAGATAAATAAATAAAAATATATTTGCAACATATCACATATCGTTAAAAGAACATTTAACATTTTTTGACTGACTGCTAATATTTTAGACATGTTAAATTTAATTTAAAAGATTACCTTATATCGAATAAAACAGCAATATATTACTAATACTTATTAAATTTTCATTTGCTCATGGCATAAAATAAAAAAAACATATTCAACTTGAGAGAATCTGAAATCAAATGTTTCATTAGCTTTATAATCTCTCAATAGTTAGTTTACTTACGTAAAAGTTTTCAACAGGAGATTATATCAAAACATTTAAGAAATACAATGCACCACCTGTTAACTTATGTTAAATAATACCTTTATTTGTTGACAATTTTTGTAAATTCATTGAAATTGAAATTTTGAAAATTATACATTGATAATTTTCTGATTGCATTGAGACTTAACTTAACCTAGCGGGTAACACTGTTAAGAAATGTCAAATTGTAATTCAATCTATGGTTGGCCGTGCACTGGTAGAGAAATTAGAACCATTGCCATGATGTCAGATCTAACTATTTATCTTCAATTTCACTATTTGTATTTATATCATCGGCTTTGTAATCTTAGTTAAATTGTATGAAACTATTAGCCTTTAAAATAGAAACAATATAAATTAATAGTATAATGTTAAAATAATAAAATATTATCGGAAAAACATTGTTCAGTTGGCACGCAATAGAAATTTCTGATTTTAGTTGACAAACTATATTTAGAAAAACTTGCGAGTACCCAATAAATTGTCATTATCATATAATATAAATTTTTGTGGGTGAGTTCTCACTAGCATGATAATGTAGAATAACTTTCAGAACCAAACAAAATTTGTTAGTTTTTCGTTTAATTTAGTTTGTATTTCTTATTCGAGTCAATCCGTCTTACGATTTTTTCTCTACGCAATCTGGCGGCACTGTGAACATAAATTATTATTTTTTTATTTGATTTTATCTAATGAATGAATCGATATTATAAATATATGCATTCTGCACTGAAAGTCGTCAATAGCCACTAAACAAAATAAAAATCAAATAAATCAGAGGAGAAAATGGTACCTAACCGTTTTGTCTTTGCCTATTTATATATAGATTTGTAGAATTGTTCCCAGATTATTCTGCAACTAACTTTTCAACTCAATTCATTCGACAAAGCCTCGAAAAACGTGAGCATATTTCTTAATTTGCATAAATAACATTGTGGTTCAGTTTCAGTGATTGATATTTTAATACAGGCTGATGGTCCGTTATTTCCGTAGGTATTAAAATATATTTCTAAAACATCAATACTGGTTACCACGAAAAACATTGACAACTATCCACAGTAATTATAAAAGCCGTAGTAGTTAAAATGAAGTTGACAATCCCCATTGCAGGTTCTGAAAAAAACTGTATCAGTTTGCTAGTAAGTCAACTTGCGGAAACTGACGTCGTACAAGGGAAATAATCCTTTCTAAGTTGGCAAAATTGATGTCGAAATTTGTGACGATTTATCATCATGAACAGTACATTTGATCCTGATGCAATTTTCTTGGCTGTCATCTAAAGAGCCATCCGTCTATATTCATTTTGTATGAGAAGGGCCTTCCTGGGATAAGGACAACGAAAGGACTAACATAAAGCGGGAAACAAGTAAAACGTCCCGGTCCGAAAACGGAGAAGACACTGGGAAAATTTTTATCTCTTTTTGTCTTCGAATACGGAGTTTTTGCCACTTCGATATTGATGTCGGAAAGATGTCGGCCACACCTCACCACTTTACGGAATAGGGAGAAGGATGAATATATTTTTTAAAGGGTCGGAAAATGCTATGCTTCCAATAAATATAAAAGATGCAAGATGATTCGGTATTTGTATGAAAAACATAGACTGAATGATATGAAAAGTATCATTCTTGACAACTTGTCAATTTATTTTGTATTAGAATGACGTCAGGAGAAAACCTATTAAACAATTGAATCTCGAGAAGAGTAATAATAAGTTATTTGAAAACGTATGTTTGTTTAATTATTTAACTCATTGTAGGAAACCGAAATGGCTATTTTTAACCGACGTTAAAAATGGTTCAGTGTTTTGCAAAATATGTTTGTAGACATAAGCGTCGCTAGGCAGGACCATGGGGTTATCCCTCTCCCATAGACTTCCCTCTCTGACCATTGGCATTTCGTTATATTTACAATAAAACTTATAATTATTTATTATATTTAGTACCAATGCTGCAACTTATTTTGTATTAAATAATTAAAATTTTCAACGAAATAACGTATTTTTATATAACCTAGTGATAGCCCAGTGGTCGAAATTCGACCATAATTCATAAGTAGGTATATATGTATAAGAAATAATATTGAGGCTAAATTAGAAATGTAGGAATGTAGGCGAGGCCTTTGCTATTCCCATTACCCCATTTAGATTAAATTTGTAGAAACAATTTATAGTTATGTATATTACTGTATGTTATTTTCATATAAAAATGTCCTATATATTACAAATGTAATAGTGACTATGCATCATGTTTGACGTAATTATCGGCGCATATTCCTTCCCACAGTTTTAATCGATTTCATAAATAGAAATGACCAACAACCCAATGAAACCTCTAATCTTTAATGTCTCTTCTATTGTCTGCTGATTGATGATTTGTTACGCAGTACATTCGGATTATTGTGAAAATAATATTATATTAATGATACAAAAATTTACAAAAATCAATTTATACTTCTCCGAAAAACCAGTACTAATCTGCAACACTATTATCTCATTGAACTATAACTTCAGACACTGGATAGTAAAAGATAGTCATCACGTGATGATTTGAAAGAGCCTTACCGAGTCATTGCCATGTGTAGTCATTTGAAAATCAATTAAGTATATACAGTGTGGAACAGCCAAATGGAATAAATTCCTTAACGAATAAAGAAGGGCGTGTTGGGAAAAACGCTTGAACACGTAGATTTGTATTTTTAAAGCAAATTTGTTCAACAAATATATAGGGTAGTTCATGTAACTGTGGCCAATACTAACTTTCTCATTTTAAATGCTAGCCCCTGTATATTATTTATATAATGTCCTACACCCATCTTCAACTGTTTCGGAATTATTAAGTGTTTTCAGATTTATTACAAAAATTAACATAATAATTTATATGTAAAAAGAGCCGACTTCAACTGGTTTAAAATAAAAACCGTTTAGAAACCGTGTACAATCAATAACTATTTTCTGACATATTTTTTATCTGATTTAAGATCCAATTATTATTTTAGCGTATTTTTATCTCTGCCTCTCTCTCTAATTTGTATTTTTTTATATTATCCTCATATTTTTTAACTTTTTTATTTGTTTTATTATTTGGCCCACTTTCTATAAGTGTAACTCTAATTCACCCTATACTGCAACCACGATATGTTTCTGTGAATTGGTCACCTAATATAAATTATTTGTCTATCAGTTTCTGAATCACCCTGTTTAACTCTAATTCAAGTCTACACGATGTTGCAACCACTCTGTATAAGTATTAATCCTCTCCACTCTATTGACTGTTTCTATTTTTCAATTGTTTAAATCATGCTGTATACCTATAATTTTAGAAGGCGAAGGCCCAATATGTAAAGTAAACTCAACTACTTATGTTCCACACTATATAAGATTTTTTTAATCATCCTGTATATGCAACTGCTTCTAACATTTTTTTTGAACCCTCCACCGTATAACTCGAATATCTTTACTTCATATGGTTATTTAACCTTTTTTAAAGTTTTTTATCCACGGTGTATAACTATTGTTTTACTTCAATCTTATTTCAACCACCTGGTATACGCAACTACTTATGTGTCACTCAATACAACATTTTTTGAACCACCCTGTATAACTTTAATTCTATTTCACCTTATATTTCAACCATCCTATATATGGGACGGCTTATGCACCACTCATTATAGCATTTATTTGTAAGAGTCTTTGAACCCACCTGTCTAACTGTCATTTTACTTTTCCTAATATTTCAACTGGCACATTGCACGCTGCTTGAATTGCCATTGTTATTCATTCTGTACGTTAATGACTTACTAACTACTATGCCTGATGACGTAATAATATCATTTGCGCATGACACAGCGGTTATATCTATAGGAGAAAGTTGGGCTGAGGTATAGATCAAAATGAATAACTATCTTGAAGTTATAAGTAACTGGCTAGCTTTAAATAAACTATCTTTAAATTTGGACAAAACTGTTTACATGACATTCGGAAATTGCAACATAAGTGTTCCGGTAAACCTAAACATTTCAGTTAACGGAAAAAAACCTGAATAGGGTGGAAATGTAAATGTAAATATTTGGGAATCATCTTTGATTACAGAATGAAGTGGGATAAACATGTAGAATACATTCTTGGAAAAACAAAGTATTTAGGATTTGTATTCTATAATCTCTCTAAGATTATGGAAACGGACACATTGATGAAGTTGTATTACGCATTTTTCCACAGCATGATCAACTATGGAATCATTGCCTTACTCCAACGCTACAAAACGTCTGCAAAGTCACCAGAAAAAAATATTAAAAATCGTAAACAAGAATAAAACAAACTTACATAACAATCCTTTAAATTTGGAGGAGCTTTTCCTCACTTGAATCTTTAAAATATCACTACATTACTCTGAAAGAAAAACTTCTGAACTCAAACAGTATTACGAGGAACAAGAGCATTCTTCTCTCACATAGATCTAAAACAGTCAGTAAGAAACGCAGTTTTATAAGAGCAATAAATTTATACAACAGTCTTCCAAATGAACTAAAAGCGTTAAGTAATGTAAGTGCAATAAAAAATAAGTTAAAAAAGTGGATAATTAATAAAGATAATAACATAATCAGATAGGCAATTGACAAAAACGTCACTATTGTTATTGAAACTTCCTGAAAAATTATGTTTTATTTTTTTTTCTATGTTCTTTTTTATTTTATGTATTCTTAGATATTTTCCTTTATGTTAAGTATATATTTTCCATAGGATAGGTTTATATATTATTAGTTTTTTATTATGCCAAGACCACGAACAGGTAACTCCGATTACCTCTGTGGAGATTATGTAATAATGTCCTGATATTACTGTGCATATCTATTGGTTAAATACATAAATAAATAAATAAATGAATTCGATGCACGCACACACCTACCACCGTATACCATATAGAAAACGTCGTTCACTTTAAAAAAATCTTTTCGATACACTATTGGAATAGTTTGTGCCAATTCACGTAACTGCAATGAAAACCGTTATAAACATACTGTGCGATATAATTTCATGGCATATCTTGACATTTAAGCTAGATATTTATGATGCAAATTTGACATTTACATTGATTATCACCGTTTTTAGGGTATATACAATATACCCTTAAAATATCACTCCGGATTTCTGCCTCTGTCACATCACAGCAATTGTCTCCTAAACTACTGGACGGACGAGGTTAAAATTTGGTATCAATGTATAGTTTGGTGACCCGATCAGGAGTACATATCGCAAAAGAAGAAATTTTGATTTTAGGGGTACTTCTGGGGGGAAAAACTAAAAAAATCAACCGTTCCTCCCCCATGACCTCCGAAACTACTGTGTCTAAAATTTTGAAAAAAAATAGGAAATATGGAACGTTGCTCGAACTTTACAGGAAAAAAAAAGAAACCATTAATATTAATTTTTGGGGGGAAATTATAGAATTAAATGAAAATTTAAAAGTAAAAAAACGCATCATGTAATACATCAAATGAATTCTGAGAAGCACAAATATATTTTTTTCATATTAAAAAAAATAGTTAAAAAGATATTAACGAGAATATACCAGAATTTTCCCATTCCCCCCCCCTTGTTTCCGAAACTATAAAGTTTTGAAAAAAATTAGAGGTATAGGGTCTGACCTGAAGTTTACTGGAAAAATAAGGAGAAATCTCTACTTTTAATTTTGGGGGGCAAATTACAGAATTAAATGGAAAATATAAAATTAAAATTGTTTCTAACCCAACATGTTATATATCAAATGAAAAGGCTCATTATGACGAAAACAAATATATTTTTTTCATATTTTTAAAATAAATTCATTAAAAGATATTAACAAAAATATAAAAAAAATTACCCATTCCCCCCTTTATCTCCGAAACCATAAGCTGGAAAATTTCGAAAAAAAATGGAGGTATAGCCCCTCACCTGAACTTTACTGGAAAAATAAGGAGAAACCCCAAATATTCATTTTGGGGGACAAATTATAGAATTAAATGGAAAATATAAAATTAAAATTGTTTCTAACACATCATGTTATATATCAAATGAAAGGGCTCATTATGACGAAAACAAATATATTTTTTCATATTTTTAAAATAAATAAATTAAAAGATATTATCAAAAATATAAAAATATTTACCCGTTCCCCCTTATCTCCAAAACCATAACCATGGAAAATTTTGAAAAAAAGGTGGTATAATAGCCCCTTACCAGAACTTTACTGGAAAAGTAAGGAGAAAACCCTAATATTCATTTTGGGGGGCAAATTATTGAATTAAATGGAAAATAAACAATTATAATTGTTTCGAACGGATCACGTAATATATCAAATCACAGGGATTATTATGACGAATAAAAATATATTTTTTTAATTTTTTTAAAATGAATATTTTAAAATATATTAAAAAAATATTTAAAAAAAATTACCCATTCCCCCGTTATTCCCCAAACTATAAGACCTATTTTTTTTGTTTACAGGAAAAATATGAAGAAATCCCTAATATTAATATTGGGGGCCAAATTATATAATTAAACGGAAATTAATTGTTTACAAGATATTAACATAAAGATATAAAATAAATCTCGCTTTATTTCCGAAACCATACTACCTAAAATTTTGAAAATAATTAGGGGTACTGTGGCTCACTTGAAATTTATAAGAAAAATTATTAGAAAACCCCCATAGTAATTTTAAGGACCAATTATACAATTAAATGGAAAATAAAAATTCAATTTTCAGATAAAAGGCTTATTATGTGAATTACAAATATATCAGATTTTTAAATCATTTGTTTAAAAGATATTAACAAAAATATTAAACATCGACTTAATTCCCACTTTAGAAACTACACTATTTAAATTTTGAAAAATATATTTTATTTGTATTTTTAAATAATTTGAATAACGGATTTAATAATTTATAATTTAATACTTGACCTATTTTGTCCTTTATCGTCCAATCTACAGAGCCTCAAAACTCAGACACTAGATTATAAAAGGCTTCTCTGAAAGTTTGTTAGTAAAATAAAACTCTAATGTTAATTTTTCGGGGCCCAATTAGAAAATTAATATATATTCTGATAAAAATCAAGCGAATCCTGAATCAGATAAAATAAAAAGTCTATTTGTGGAAAATCAAAATGTATATTTTTTATAAATTTAAAACGCTTCCTTTAAAAGATAACTATAAGAAAGAGCACTCATTCCCTGCTTGTCTGAAACTGGAATATTAGAATCTTGAAGGTGGTACGGAACCCTTAGTATGCGAGTCCAACTCCAAATTTTTTGCACACATTTTTACTATTTTAATAAAAACGGTGTGGTCTACGTTATAGAAAATTATACGGAATCAAGCTGGAACATCTCTTGGTAGAATGCAATTTAGAATATTCAAATTGGTTGAGCCGTGTTAGAGAAAACAGTGTAGATTCATTGAAATTCACTGAAGTATAGTCCCTTAATTAATGCTTTTTCTGATTTTCTGGAAAACCGCAAATCTCACGTTATAGAACATTATATGGTACCTTTCTGTAATATTCCTTAACACAATACCGTTTAAGTCATCAGAATTGCCCAAGCCGTATTTTAATAATCACTAAGCATACATAAAAAAAACATGTCGACGAATTGATAACCTTTTCCTTTTTGGAAGTTGGTTAAAAAGACCTTAAGCTCTTCATCTGTTCCCTCAAGACTTTAAGTGTCTCCGATCAGCTCTTCCGCTTTTCTGTTCATTAATACATTTCTTTACGCGTTTAGTTATTCAAAAGCCAATTCCCTAACCTCTAGCTTTGAGTTTCCGATAAAAACTGCGCCAAAAATATGTTCTTCTCAATCCTTCGAGCTAGTTCTTGAATTCTTCAGTCCTACATCTCTTCTTCTTCTTCATTTCCGTTAGTCCAAAAAGAACATTTGTTCACCTATGTTCAATTCTCTTCAATACAGTCCTTCAGTCCTTCTCATAGATCTCAAGTTCTTCTTCGTCGTTTCTTCACAACACCAGTTGTCCATTTCCACAGCTTTTCAAGTACCTTTGCAATCTTTCAATTCTTCAGGAACGCTAAACCATGAAAAATTGCTTGATCCATGAAGGATTACAATCTAACACACACACTTCACGGACTGAAAAAGATTTCAGATTTTCACTGTGGAAAATGCAAAATGAGAATTAGCGAAACGTCAGGTTAACTGTTCCTTTCATAGCACAAATGAAGAAACGAGTGTATACCGGAACAATATAGGAAATCATATATATCATCATTATCATCATCATATGCAGATATATTCAAGCAATTTTTCATGGTTTAGCGTTCCTGAAGAATTGAAAGATTGCAAAGGTACTTGAAAAGCTGTGGAAATGGATAACTGGTGTTGTGAAGAAACGACGAAGAAGAACTTAAGATCTATGAGAAGGACTGAAGGACTGTATTGAAGAGAATTGAACATAGGTGAACAAATGTTCTTTTTGGACTAACGGAAATGAAGAAGAAGAAGAGATGTAGGACTGAAGAATTGAATTGAATCGGAAATAAAGCGAGATTTATTTTATATCTTTATGTTAATATCTTGTAAACAATTAATTTCCGTTTAATTCTATAATTTGGCCCCCAATATTAATATTAGGGATTTCTTCATATTTTTCCTGTAAACAAAAAAAATAGGTCTTATAGTTTGGGAAATAACGGGGGAATGGGTAATTTTTTTTAAATATTTTTTTAATATATTTTAAAATATTCATTTTAAAAAAATTAAAAAAAAATATTTTTATTCGTCATGATAAGCCCTGTGATTTGATATATTACGTGATCCGTTGGAAACAATTATAATTGTTTATTTTCCATTTAATTCAATAATTGGCCCCCCAAAATGAATATTAGGGTTTTCTCCTTACTTTTCCAGTAAAGTTCCAGAAATTGTGGCGGTATAATAGCCCCTTACCAGTAAGGGGCTATTATACCACCTTTTTTTTTCAAAATTTTCCAGGTTATGGTTTTGGAGATAAGGGGGAACGGGTAAATATTTTTATATTTTTGATAATATCTTTTAATTTATTTATTTTAAAAATATGAAAAAAATATATTTGTTTTCGTCATAATGAGCCCTTTCATTTGATATATAACATGATGTGTTAGAAACAATTTTAATTTTATATTTTCCATTTAATTCTATAATTTGTCCCCCAAAATGAATATTTGGGGTTTCTCCTTATTTTTCCAGTAAAGTTCAGGTGAGGGGCTATACCTCCATTTTTTTTCCAAATTTTCCAGCTTATGGTTTCGGAGATAAGGGGGGAATGGGTAATTTTTTTTATATTTTTGTTAATATCTTTTAATGAATTTATTTTAAAAATATGAAAAAAATATAACATGTTGGGTTAGAAACAATTTTAATTTTATATTTTCCATTTAATTCTGTAATTTGCCCCCCAAAATTAAAAGTAGAGATTTCTCCTTATTTTTCCAGTAAACTTCAGGTCAGACCCTATACCTCTATATATATATATATATATATATATATATATATATATTTTTTTTTTAGGTGGTTTCCGGGAATTCATCCGCGTAGTTGATAATTGATCCCTGCCGGGATCGATGGTAAAATGACTACGTATATATATATATATATATATATATATATATAGATGTTGTTAAGGAAGTATAGTTTCGTTAGGGTATGAAATATTATATATGAGTATATGTTACCAAATATGTAAGTTAATTATTCTTATTTTGCTGTTTAGTTTATTATTGGGGTCTACTAATATGTTAACTTAAAAATTCATATTTTGAGAATATGTATTACGGGAATAAATGTTAGCGATTTGGAGGCAATGATTGAAATCGCACCAGACACTAACTAACATCTGATTAATTCTCTAGTTTAGTTGAATTCGACCAGCATACTCAAGTATTAAGATATTTAATTTTCGCAGCTGTTAAAATGTAATAAATCTAATACTATTACCGGTAAATGTATCTCAATACAGCCCACCAAATGTTATAAGTCATTTTTAGAAACGCTCTTTGTCCTGTATACAATATGCGTATGGATATTATGGCGACATTTCTTAACATCTTTGTCGAAGTGGCATATTGGTGAAAATGCTGCGAATTACACCATGACAGGCGTTTTTTAGGCAGTTTACTATTATGAAAAATAAAGTATAACTAACAGGCGCATCTGGTGAAACCATACATGTTTAACTTGATTTGCAAGCTACGATATCTCCAAATTGGAGCGTTTTAACTAAGATGCAGAATTGTTTGCTGCCTGTCATAATAATAAATTAAGGCAGTTTCTGGCAAAACATTATTTACAGCATTGTTACTAAAGACAAAGACTGTCTGTCAATAGACGAGATAACCAATCACAATTTGATCTACATATTGATGCCTTAAATTTGCTGGTAAAAATTAAACATTACATCCGGGAAAAATTCGAAATATTAGATAGCGATTTGTCATCTGATAATATAGTTTGTATTTTATATTTATGCAGAGCTTTATTGTCTGATTCTTTTAAACAATTAGTTCAAGTCAAATTAACTGGAAAACTTTGTATATTGTTAATAAACTTTTAATAGTCTAGTCGATTAAATGCGAGGGGAATTCCTTCGATAACTTCGATATTCCCTTATAAACAATTTTAAACATGCTCGTTTAGATCGAACATAAAGTTTTAACTGCATTTTAACGATGTGAAAGTATCTCAACTAGTCGTCTCCATCAATTTCCGGTGTGTGAGGGAAATTCTAGATAGTCAACGGCAGATTTTCAATCAAGTAGAACGGGAAAGCTTCACGTTTCTACTTCGGATGATCTTCCTCTAAATACGGTCTTATATGTGAATATCAATTTAACTCTATTTGCGATAACTGAAACCGTAGAACATGTAATATAAAAAGCTTGATTTGTGCATCCAGATGGACGTGAAAAATGTTTTTAAAATCATAGTGTAACTAAATCAATATCAAATATCTGATTATATAACAATATTTTAATTTGTGTGCTTATTGTTTGCGGCAAACTATCATATATTTCATTAATGACATAATCAATTTGCTATACAGGTTCAAAACCTGAGGAACTGTTCAAAATATTTTCAGGGTCTCTGACAATGTTGGATTCATTGGTAGTTTTTTCATTAATACAGTATATTGAGTGAACCCCTTCAGTTTAAAGCTTTGTAGGCTTCGCAACGTTGTGGAGTCCTGCCTTCTGGAAAGGTTCTATGAGGTGCTTACACTTCATGAAAAAATCCTAGAGTTTCCTAAGGGTATTTCTGTAAAAATTTGATTTTCCAAACAAAAAAAAAGTAGGTGCTGCGACGATTTTCTGAGCACTGACATGTTAATAATGAATGATTTTCTGTGTCTTGCTAACTATAATAATCAAAAATATTTATCTTAAAATGATCAAAAAACTGACATAACCTCTGCTAGGATCATTTCTGGAAAAACAGAATAAAGTTGAAAATTTCCCGCTCAATTTTCCAAGTAAAAATTCATTTATCCCCTAGGAGGCGTCATGCCAATTGTTTTTTTTTGGTGGAAAATCGTTGCAGCACCAACTTTTTTTTGTTTTGGAAAATTTAATTTTCGGAGGAAAATCCCCTAGGAAACTCTAGGATTTTTCTATGAATAGTAAGTACCTCATAGAATCTTTCAGTACTCCAGAAGGCAGGACTCAGAACATCGTGGTTGAACTTCTAATTCTGATCTCCCGGTTTAATATTCACAGCTTTATTTTTTACACAAGTAGTGTAGTAGTGTAAAATACGGCGGTAGCCTCTGCCCTATCGAAATCATTTACAGAACCTTTGATGGCTTCGAACACTATAGCTTCAACTTATTTTCCCAATCGAGTTACCACTAGTTCGGGTGCTAAACACTTAATAGCTTTACTTTTCCGTATCGTTATAAATTATTTTTCATCTCACTAAGTAAGTTTCAATGCACTAACAATTAAATTAGATGTTACGGCTATTGCAGGTAATTTCTTCAACTGAAATCCAAAGAATTCCCTCGTTGAATTTATTGAGTATTTCTCGAGTAGCATTTATGTAAATTCTTGGTATTTAATTTATCTTCAATGCTGTTTTTGGGATATATACAAGCAATAATCATTATTTAGCTAATTAAAATTCCATTAAATAAAAAACTAAACAGGTCCAATCAATACTGACATGTGTAATGGGGTTCCCTGATGGTATGAGTGCTGCAGTAGGAAAGCCCGACGCCGAACGGTATCAGTTCATACAACGAATGGTTTGAAAATAACAAAATTCGTTCACTAATTTAACACATACGTTTTGGGTGGGAACACTGTTTTTGGGATTGCAGAGGGGGGAAATTAAAAAAAATAGCAAATGGAACAGAATTATCGAGTGAGGTATCATTTTACAAAGTTTTTCCTCAGGGAATCGAATCAAACTATTTTGAGAACAAATAAATCTATCATACACAAGCTATCCTAGATTGAACTAGAGAAAGACACTGACATTTTAACACTTATTTCAGTTTTTTTTACGATGTAGACCATTAAACTTCGGACAATTTTGGTTAGTTAAACTCTTCAATGAAAGTGAAAAGTAGTAGTAGTGATTTTATTTGAACACTTGTTTGATGATATTAGAGTACCTATCTCCAAATTGACAAATTAATCAATCATAAGAAATACTCTACATTTTGTATCTGGATAATGTATAGGTCAAAACTTTAATAAATTTAACACTGTTCAAAAAGGTAACTAGTAAACACTGAAAAAAGAAGGAAAATCTAATATATCTGATTCAACCCAAGATAACATGTGAATGACTTATTAAATCAATTCCAAAATGATTTAATTCGTTTCATCGGAAAAATTTTGGTCAATTTTCTGCAGACATTTACGTCAGAACACAGACATTACTTACTTTAACAGAAAAAAATCATTACCAAGTAAAATATGCAGCGACCGGTGAGACTGTGTTAAATATGCCAATGTGCAAATAAATGCATATAATCTGGTCTGATCATCAGTTATTAGATCTTAATGATAATTTTAACAGGCAGTATCAATAAAAACGAAATAAAAGTTAGTTTGGTGATTTAAAATAAAATAAAAAGAACGTGTTCGAGGGAAAGTACGATTATTAGGTACAAATTTAAAATTTTTGCCTATTCTTTAAAATCTTGTTTACTCATAGGTACAATATTGTAGAGAACCAAAAAATCTAAACAAAACACTGTTATAGATTCAACTCTACTAACGATTTGTTTAGATAATTTACACAAAACACGAATTTGTTATGTTAAAATATTTATAACTTTTAATTTTATTCTTACTTACGCACTACTCCTGATTTGGGGTCTCTGTAAGCTGCTTTTTCATGAAATTCCTAGATTTCGATATTCATTTCGCCATAAAATATAACATTTTATTTTATTCCAACTTGAAAGTAGCTTGAATATATATATATATATATTTATATGAACTTTGGATTTTTGAAAGTTTCTTGTTTATGTCATAGTAAAGTTGTCCGATCAGACATTCAATTTCAAATTTAAATTTTATTAATTTGAATTGTAATTCCATTGTCAACAAGATCAGATTCAGACCTTGAATCTCCAATATATTAAATATACAGCTTTTTTCTCAACTGTGATGTTACACACCCAAATAATCAAAAAAATCTAGTATAGTAGTAGCCATATATTGAAAAAAATGCTTAACAACGATTTATTAGAAAAGTACCCACGTTGTTGCCTTAATAGATATTTTGCAATTGCAACGAGTATTCCTGTATATAAATGAGACTTTTGGATATTGTGTAATATCCATGTCTATCAGGAGACGTTTTAACTCTAATGTACAGGCAAAAAAGTCAAACACATCCCCTATCATTATTCCGAAATTACTTTTGTTTCGTTGTTAAGTTTTTGGATCGCATAGACTCGTATAGAATTTTTACGTTCTTCCTGTACCTACATTCACATGAACGTTTTTACTTATTAACGTCGTTTTCCATCCCCTTGTTTACCTCTTTTCTTCTGTGCTCTTCAATTTCGTAGTAGTAAATTAAATATTAACTGATTGTAAATGAAATTTGTTGGCAAACTGCGATTAATATTTCTCCAAAACCATCTGATTCAGATATTACCAGGTTGTCCACCACAAACGTTCAGAAAAATCTTTGATTGTGCCCTCACATTCTGTACCATTGAGGACCATCACATAAGGCACTTTAATTATTCCAGTGAAATATTTAAGGCAATCTTGCTGTCAGGATCATACTTTTAAATGCAGGAGTGCTTCAGTCTCTCGAATTTGGTGACATTTGTCTAATAAAAAAATGCCTACTATACCCTGAAAATTTATTAAATTCAAAAATGTCAAAAAATCAAAAACGTCGAAACTGTTTAACTGCCGAACGTTGAAAACGTTAAAAATTTTAATAACGTCAACAATATTAAAAATGTTTGTTTACGAAAGAGTCAGAAAAAGTTTCGCGGAGGTTTTTGAATTAAGAATATGATCTACTGATATATGTTGCAAATTGAATTTCTATTATTTAGGAAAAGAATTGAGACACCGTATAATTCCAGATGGAAATATTAACATATTAACAAGGATATTTGTTGCATAGCTCTATTTTCAGTTGACCACCTTCCAGCTCCATTAACAGACATTCTCACTGCACCATAATATTGCTGTTTCATCATACCTCTGTAGGTCATGCCAATTGGAATTAATTATTTTTTTTTATTATTTTATGTCTGTTTAGCGAGTTTTTACTACTACTACTACTACTACTGGAGTAATTATTTGTGAAGTTATGTTCTAAACCACACCATTGAAATCGTCGAAAACAGCTGAAAGATCTCGAATGTCATTTCACACTAAACTGACCAGCATAAATCAGTTTCGTGTGTGGTATTGAAAAAGAAAATAGTGAGAGAGAAAGAGGGCGAATACTTCTATTACTGACCCGAAGGGAAATAGGGTCATAAGTAGGTCATGGATAGTTTTCTGGAGTTATGGAGAGACGACGAAGTGACCGTAGATGAAATCAATGCTATCCAAAACAAATTGGAAGTGGAGAGTTAATTATAAGAAATATAAAGAGGACATTAATGGCAGACCATTTTGGCTTATGTACAAATGTCAGTTTGTAGAAATGGCCACAGCTAAAGGATGCAATGGTCAAGAAAAATCTACTTCTCTGATAATTTTTGAAGAATTTGAAGCATATATTAGGTGTTTAATACATCTTTATTATCCAGATCTACCATCGTACTCTAAAGAGTAATTTGCAAGACAAAGTTATAAATGGTATCAGGGATGGAGAATTTCAAAAAACTGATAGTGAGTGGCATAAAGAAGAGCCAAGAAGCTTCGTTCCGGGCCTTCTTCGTTACGAACATATCGAAAAAAAAAGGGTAGTGGCAGTTGCCTTCAGCGAACCCGCAGGGCAGTTTACATTTGGCGATCTTGCAGAGATAGCAGAAGCCAAGTGATCAAGAGCACTCTCAGCGGCCGAACAATCGCCATCAAATTCATAAATTCCCTGTGGCACAGAATAGATTATTCAAAAGTTGCTAGGACCTAATCGTAGAAGCTGCTTTGGATTGGTGGGGCTCGGACAGTTAACACATGTGTATTTGATTGGACATTGGACGAGCTATAGTTGAATCCGGTCGAGACATATTTATTCGGATATTAAATATGTCAAATTACTATATTCGGATTGTCACTGTTGAAGAAAGATGCTATTAGGTAACATCGAAGAAAAGTGGTCCCAAAAAAGATTTTAAGGCAGTCCAATCAATG
This sequence comes from Octodonta nipae, assembly GCA_034190945.1. NCBI lineage: Eukaryota > Metazoa > Arthropoda > Insecta > Coleoptera > Chrysomelidae > Octodonta > Octodonta nipae. Next base: position 55,416,101 of record CM067218.1, on the reverse strand, counting down.
TACACAAAACCATTGAAAAACAAAAGTTTTCAATGGGCAAGGTGGCACTACTGGCCTTATGAACTGAATCGAACACCGAAAATATACTGGAAGAGTTCATCCCATAAGGATACCATCTAGGCGACTACCATCGGGGCAACAACAGACAGTCGAGGTAAATATCGAATCCATGTTACAGACAGTCTGTCCCGGTAGTTCTATTAAAAATTAACCACGAAAGGAGCCGGTTTTGTATGGATTGTAGATAGTTTAGCAGCGTAATTTACATGGGCAGCTATCCACTCCCTTGAACTGATGACAGCATTACGTAGCAGGTCCCGGTTACATAATAAATTTTCTACTCTAATGGAACTTTTTATAATTCAAATATGATTTCGTTGGTACAAATAAGAATGAGATTTTGAGCTATTGAAAAGAGTAAGAAGCTCAATCAACAACTGCTTCATTCTTCTATTTATGTATATATAGCTAACATTGGCTCCAAAATTATTGATTATTTAGTTATATTGGTTTTATAAAAAATAGGTTTGCGATCAAATTGAATGAAACTAAAAAGGTGTAAGATTAACAGTTGATTTAACCTAATACAGAAAACTTAATAAATATTTTGTTTGAGTTGTATAACTTCTCTCTTCTAGTAGTCTTCTGTATGGAAAGGTCGTGCCGAAGTATATCGCTGACTAGCCATCTGTTAAATCCAATCAGAAATTTAGCGACGACTTCAGAATCTGTACGCTCTTTGCTTATCCGTTTGATAACATCAAAGTTACAAGGCGTTCTGACTTCTCGTCGGAGAATCCTAAAAGTCGTTTGTCGAAAATAAATGAACTCACGAAATACACCGTTCACTGTTTATTTGTGAAATATTTGGAGATGTTATGTCTTGTTTAAATATTAAGGCTTCAAAGGACTCATACGGAAATTTTATGCATTCCTTTGAATTTTTAAACAAATATCCGTATAATAGACAAAAAACCATGTGTTAGAATTATGTCCCAATGCCCACCCGATTCAGTATATGGTATTCTGAAGTAAACACTGCTAGTAGTAACCATGCCCAACATTTGAATGAGGATATCATTTATGAAGTTGCATGATTTCTAGTTATTATTAATATTTTTTAGCTGCTCTAATTTGTGTTGTTACAATGCATTTGTGGGAATAATTTTCTAGTTAAGCATGTAGTTGGTTATGGTAATTTGAATGTCGTAGCACACAAGTCATTTGTTGCTTGTAGTAGTCTGCCTAGTCAATTGTTGCCACAATGAACATATGAATACCATCATTGTGATAGATGGAAACTCGGAAAATTCACATTTGTCGCATAATTCAGTTATTTGTTTCAGCGCCACCTAATATCCGATCAGTACTCCTAAGGGTACCCTTCCCAATTGCTTTTGAGCCATTAGAGATACTAAAATGAAATTTGGGTATTCGGTGTACAGTCATTTACTACTTTTTTAAATAATTTTGCCAGCCCTAGATAAATCACACGTTCGAAATGAAACACTGTGCAAAAATTGGTTGCATTTCAAAGGTATATCCGTATAGAATTCGCCTCTAAATAAATATTTTTAAATTTTTTGTCGGTACTGTCGGTATTTGAAGTTTTTTGCGAGTACTTAATACTTGGAAAGTAGGCATCCAAATTTAAATATACTTTATCATACTAGAAATTCTTGTTACGGATAGCAAACAAAAAGCACAAAGTATGCTTATGTACTGGTAGAAATTTCCTCACTGTTGTGGATAATTGATATTCCAGAGTCCTCCGGGAATTCGAAAGCCAACTTTATATCACCGGTTTTAATTCTACAAATCTCGCCTAAAATATCTATCTGTAGAATAGCTATGGATGCAAATAAGTGCTTGAATAAAATATGGAATTAGTCAGGGAGTTCAACTTCCACAAATCCATATGACTCGCGCAGCTGTTTGAAAAGTGTATCAACTGGTAGAAAATGACATACAGCAGCTCCGTGAAATAGAAAGAGGGGCAAATAATCAGTGGTCGGCAACACGAAGACAAAAGAAAAGTAAATGGACGTCATCTACATCTTACCCCAGCTTATCATCCTGCACACCTGCTTGAAACAGTGGGGCTCTGTGCTATTCTCAAATGAAACCAGGTAATGTCTACAATAACGATCTAAGAAGAAAAGTGTAGAGGAGGTGTGGAGAGCGATTTGCAAAATGTTGCGTTACATAACTCTGATGAAACTAGCATGATCTAGAGTGCAATTCTTATTGGAATATGAGCGTTCCAGAAGAGGACGTTTAACGAGTGACAGATACACCGAAAAGATTTTAGCAGAAAATATTTTTTTTACCTCGGCCACATTGAAATTATTTTTATGTAGTATAATGCTAGAGCGCACATCACAAGAATCATGTAAGATTACATTACATTCGCCGTTTTAGAGTTATAGAATGACAAGCATATAATCTAGACCTAAATCCGACCGAATATGTATGGGATGAGCTAAAGCGAAAAATTCGTGGTAGATATTGTATCACAACCTCGATCCCAGAGTTTATTATTACAGTTAAGTAGAGTGGCTTAAGATCCCACAAGAACCAATTTCGAATTTGATCAGATCTATGCCTAACGGTAAGAAAGATGTTATTAGGGCAAGAGCACATCATACAAATAAAGTATTAATTTAAGTAATTGTTAATTAACTAAATTTTCCTTAGCAATAAAAGATACATTTGTTTCAGGCATATATTTTAAAAATTGTGTTCTCAGATCAAAGAATACTAAAATGTCTTTCAGTCACCATGCTTTTTTTCTTAGTTGACAAGTAGATTCTACTCAAAATATAGTTGATATCAAAAGGATTCAGTGGGCGATTTCTATGCACGCAAATGTGATATTTTTTTCGTTTCTATTAGCCTGCAATCTATTTCGGTCTTTTACCCATATGTGAATAATTGTTTACTTAGTGTTCTACTAGAAGGGCAACTACAGTTTGTTTGATTGTAATATCAAAAATAGATTATCGCTATAGTTAGCCGACAATGTTTATAACACTGAAATTGAAATAAATTTGATGAAAGCTGATCTAAACTTCCGACATAAAAATGCGTAACGGTATGCAGAGGGCAGTAGTATCACTAATAGGGATGTGAAATTGATCGGCCAAATACTTTTTTGGTCCATTGGTCCATTTGGTCTAACACCAACAATAAAAAACTTTTTTAAATTTCATTTAAAATTTGAACATTGAAAAACAGAAATGTAATTCAAATCTGATTATGATGATTATATTTTACATACACTAATTTTCTAAATTGTCAGGTGATTAGTCTATTTACCCTTGTGGACCATATCCTTTCACAAAGTATCATGAACCAAGGATTCCTTTTGTAAACAGCTCTTCCCCGCTGTCTAATGTTTGTCAGATTTTCGGCTTTATATTTCGGACCAAGGAGATATGCTGCGTTGGGACTATTAGCACATGCGATATACATTCGTTTCAAAAGAGATGTGGTTGTGAATTTTTTCTTCTTCTTTAAGAAACCTACTCTGAAAATTGAATGTATTCAGATGTTCGTTTAGCTAATACAGCTTGTGCAGATTCATACAATATAGTTTGAAAATCAGACTACTCATGTTTACTTGTCAAAAAATGGTGTAATTTTTTGCAACTTTGGACTCTATAGACATTCACCTGAGAACTTGATTTGTTTCTAGTGCTAACAAAATCCGACTAATTAAAACATTACATGATTTTCAACCACAATTTGTCTAATTGCCACAAACTTAATCTCTACTAAATAATAGCAAGAAGTTAAGCTCTGGATAATGGAAAAGCTGTGGAACCTTTGGTGTGTCACAAATGTAAAAACACAGTTTTGCACCCTAACACCAAACCTTTATTTTAAACACTCAACGCCGTTTCGACAACACTAAGTTGTCATCTTCAAGGAGTAAACCCAAACTGTTTGTAGTTTGAGTTTACTCAGGAGTGAACCCAAACTGTGCAAAACTATGTTTTTACATCTCTGGATAATGAATATTAACAGGCCCAATAGACCTTCCCCAGCATTATTCACAAATATATTCATCCGTAAGTAATGGTTAGAAAGCGGTAGGTATAACTGAATATGGCTCAGTGATTTTGCATGTGTGAGTGCAAATTTTTGAAAATACGCGGGAAAAAACATATGAGCGGGTGAAATTATCGCCTCTTTCAGTATCTAGTCTTAAATCATCCTTATTGTGGAAAGACATTTTACTTTGAACTATTGTCTATTTTTGTTTTCGGTAAATGAATTTTCATACAACAGGATTATTTATTTATTTGCGAAGCGAATGTCGAATTCGTTATAGGTGTTGTTCGATGTTATTATTATGCCAATGTCATTGATCTGCTGTACAGAGTACTGCTGAATTTAATACCAAATGTGTAATTTGGGGTGACGGAACCACCACCACATTACATCTGTCAAATAAGAATATACTGGAAATAAATTTTTGAGATTATATGGAAGTCCATAATTTTTCTTATAAAAAGATTTTCTGTTTGAACTGGGACAGCTGCATTTGTTAATTATCTCGTTAGGTAGGTAGACACATGTACCTGGATTGACTGCGTCTGAAGCAAGCAAGTAATTTAAGCAGTTTGTATGCAGAATTCCATACACTTTTTTGAATTAATCGTCCATCTTTGTAACTGTGAAGTAATTGATCCTCAATTTGTATCTTAAATTAATTTATGATTTTTAGACAATCAGAAAGTGCACAAAATGTTTGCATCCTGCTGTACTATTTACGAGAATTAAATGTTTAAAGAGAAAATGGTGGTTTCTAAAAAAAACAAAAACTAATAATTTTGAACCAATTGTTATATGAGAAAACCTGCTATTCTACAGCGGAATTACTAAGCTTACATAGTAAGCTATTCTGGTGTTTATAACTCTGCGTTACGTGATACCTCAACAAAGCGATAAATCCGCTAAATATTCCTATTTTATTACCGCAGATGATTAAACAGTTTATGATGATCGTTTATTTCATCAAAGGGCCATTAGATAAGCTCTTGTTTTGTCTGGAATTTCCAGTCAATTTTGTAAAACGCCAAGCGCATCTGCTAAATTTATAATGTGCATCTCATTGTTTTATATTTTCGCAGAAAGGTTTAGGTCATTACTGTTATGTGCTATGTGGTTGGTTTGCTTTTGTTTTATCAACGAGGCTATGTGAATGATAAATTATTAGAGGAAGAGCCTAATAAAACGCTGGAAATGTTATTTGCTATAAATGTTTTAGATTTTTAGTTAATTAGAAAAGAATAACTTGTTTCCTCCAATAAAATGTACACTAGGTGTTTCAAGAATTAACCTGTATCGTTATATAAGACTAATTAGTGAGTTAATTGTTACAAACTCATTTCCAATTTAGAAGTTTTGAAAAAAAAATTCCGATGTTTGGGCTACATTACTATGAGGTTTTTCCTACATATTTAAAATAAAATAAATCTAGATTCTAGTCTAAGAGAAATTTGTCTTGAAAAGTATCATTTTGAGCTCAAATAATTCCTTTATATAATAAATAATAAATCGTTAAATTGGAAATTCCATCTAATAAAACGTAGAATATATAATATAGGTATATAATATAGATCAAAAGCCATAGATCATAAGAAATAAAATATGGAGTTGTATGGTAATATAGTTAATTATGAAAATTAAGGTTTTCAGAATTTCAGAATTCATATAAAAAGTAATAAAAACGTATAGAAACACTATTTACTAGGTTAAATTTTTCATGATTTTACAATAATAGTATATTTTTGCTACTGAGGTACCTAAATTATGTTATCATAATTTTAAGATTGTTGAACTTAAACTTAGAATTAAAAAGAACCAACAATGTACTAACTGACCAGTTGTTAAATGCCACAAACAAGGTGGCTCATCAAGAACATTTAAACAATTTTAAATAACGTAATTTAATTTGACAGTTGTTAGGTCTCATCAAATGTTGAAAATATTTGTCATTCATGTTTTCTCGAAAGTTATGTAGAGCATTTGTAATTTGATGGCAATTGCTAGCTGATGCTAAATAAATCTTATAAGGATAATGATGGCGTATGTACCAAAAACCATTTGATATCAGCCGCTCCCTCCTCCAACTCCCAGGAAACGTTGTATCCAAAAATTGCTGAACAGGTAAGACATAATGTGAAGAAGCTCCGTCTTGCTGGATTTTCAACAAATATGTATTTCCATTTAAACTTCTGTGTAAGCGTGTGACCAATATAAATACTTATCAAGACGTATAAATTTTGACTATTTTGAACATCAACCTCAAGGATGTCCACGAGTTCTTTCCGGAACAGAAAGGTTAGTTTAATCTAATTATATAAATGGGTCAATATTTCATAACATTGTAAACCTCATTATCATATTTATTTAAATCTTGCTGAATTTTGTATGGATGCAATTTATTATATTTCAGATTTGTCTGTGTAATTGTCCCATAAGTGATATCTAGTATCTGCTAGCTAATGCAGGATTCACAACAACTTCACTTCGAACTAACACTATTTCATTTCCCATGGAATATTGATTACTCATTTTTTATTTGAACGCACGCTTTTCTTAATGGAATAAACTATTTTTAAACTTTCCTCAACTAGAAGAATAACATAGCACAAAAATAGCGAATTGGGGCTATTTCATTGGTGGATCAGAAGTGGAATTGTTACTTGAGAGACATTTTTTTCCTTAAATTTTGGATAGAGATAAAGTAAAACGTTCTTTGGTGGGCAACGAGTAGCTCAAATTAAAAATAATGTGGTCTATTGAGAGGTGGACTCACATACTAAATTGAAGAATATGAATATATTTGTTAATAATATCTTGGATCTTTATGTAATTTTCCTTATTATCTTTTAAACTAGACACTTATCGGCGTTCTTGTAACGAATTCTTTCTAGTGATATCCTATTGTATTGTACCGTCTAATATTACCACCTGCATGGTTTCTTTGTTTTTCTTACAACCTATTTCTTTGTTTTTCTTATAACCTTATACTCATTTTTTTAATGTTTGTTTTGTGGACAGAGGTGGTGAATGGGTCAATTTTCTATATCTTTCAACACGGCAATTAAAAAAAAATAAAATATGAATATTTCATTACGAGTCCTTTTGTTTAATATACTACATGAAAGATAGGCTTGAAAATGTTCAGATTTTTTTAAATATGTTTTCTGATTTGCTACCCCAAAATTGACATTAGATTTTTTCCTTGTATTCTATTCTTTATAAATTTTGATTGAGAGCCTATAATCATTGTGCTTTCAGTAGCTTAGAAGATAAATTAATAACAAATTCAATGACATAGTTTGTAATTATTAACCAAATAGAAAAATAAAGACTTGTGTGATAAAAAATTGTAATTTTACTCCGTATTATATTTCAACATAAATATATCCTGCTTGGTAAGACTTGTTATTTGATAATACAAACTGCTATTAAATTGAGATAAAGCATTTTATCCAGTAACTGCAACTTAACTAATCCAGATAGGATTAGGAGGCAAAATTAGGTCACGGAATGTGCCATTCGATTTTCTCCCGTATTTCGAAAAATACTGAAAAATATAAAAGTATATAAGTCAATGAAATTTGTAAACATTATTTAGTAATGAATATTTTCCAACCCAGTGTAGTTTAATTTAACGACTTAAGGAGGAGGTTCTCAATTTGCCTATATACGTCTATGTTTAAATTGTTTTGTAGTAAGAAAGATCCCAAAAAGGTCCCATAATTATTTAATGACTTGAGCCATATCATTTTTCAGGAAACTAAATACTTGCATTACTCAAATTAATTGAAAATATGATAAAAATAAATGAGAATAATTATTAATTAACAGACTTATAACACATACCTGCAAGGTCTGCAAATCAAAATGCCATCATCACATGCCACTTTCTTCAATTGTATCGGAAAATAGTCAACAATATGAATTTTGGTTTTTGGCAACATCCAAAATTGTTTTTTTACACATTTGGATCCTGTTATATCTTATATGGAAATTAGCTTTTGAGCAAAGCTGTTGAACTTGTAGTATGGTATTGTTCTTGGTATGTAGAATATAGGCTCAGATCGTCAGCAAGTATCATATTTGCATGTTCTTAATGTACAAGAGGTCAAACAATTCGGTAGCATGATTAACTCCTAATGGTACGTACCAATACATTACAGAACCATTTAGGGGAAACAAATCTCAACGAAGCTGACTCGAACGAACACAATATATACTAGAAACTTACTCATACAGAACGTTACCTCCGCAAACATTCCAAATCTTACTGAAAACGGGACTATAATCAAGAATCTCGTGAACAGAGAGTTCTGAATGTGTGACCACGTCTTCTAAAAGATGAGTTACTCTAATTATTTCGGGCTTTCCACACAAATGTGTACTCGGCCAGTAGATACGTAAACTCCTTGTTTCTGACCCAATGTGTTTTAATTTGGGTCGTAGCGCGATGTTATATTCCCTCTAATTATTCTAAATAAATGAGCTATACAATGCGAGCATTGTTAAAGCACGAATATAAAATAATTGTACTTAAACACTTAAGAGGAGGGAAAGCTTCATAACGGAGGCCCACATTTACATATAAGAAAGTAGATCAGTACGGTAGCGAAATGGAAAAATTAGACTTTGTTCCCAGATTTCGTTCCGAGACTTCTTTCATCATACAACTTAGATGTCTGTGTCAAAGGGCGTATAAAGAGAGTGGTGCCAAGCCCGGAAGCAACGGCCATTTTCCGCTCATTTTCCACCAATAAGATTCAATTTTAAAATCGACAACATGACACCCTCTGTGTTATGCAAATGTATAGACCTGTGTAGATTTTTAAAATTCATGCAGGGTTACCAGATTGCTTGAAGAGAAAAATCCTAAAAAATCAATCTTTTACGCATTAGACTTATCGAAAAATATCATTCAAGAGATCAGCCTATCAGCCTTTCATATTAAAAGTTGATATTAAAATTAATTAACTACAAAGTAAAAAAAAGGTAATAAACAATTTCATGTACCAATTTTGTTCTAAAAAATATTGATAAAAGAGCTATTACAAATATTCTGAAACTTAATTGGGGCAGTTAGTTTCATTTTTAAATTTCCCGACTATCGAAGGTACGCAAGCAGCAACTCTCTATACGTTGTTCTATGCAATTTGTCAACTAAAATCAGGTTGATGCCACAATCTTCTGAAAACTATTGAATACTGTTGTCAACATTTTATAATTTAGGTGGTTTGTATTTTTACGACTTAAATTTAATAAAATTTAACTAAGAATAACAAAATGATAAAATTATACAGATATCGTGAGATTTACGTTAAATCATTAGATCTGGCAACACAGAGACAAACACTAAACATTTATTCTCCCGTTGCAACAGTAAACCGGAAATTAGTGCAAAAAATGGCGGAACCAATCAGCATTTAGTCTGTACCTTGGCAATATGGAGTGTAGAGTCATAGGAGGACAAACTTATATGGGAATAAAACTGAAAAAGTGTCCAGCGGACGGTTTCAAATAAGAAGTTCAAGAAATGACCAGAATGGTGCAAGTGTGACCACAGGGTATATTATGAAGTTAATTGTCAACGGTTTGAAATACACAAATCCTACATTTAGAAGTAAAGCGGCTGAAAAAGTGAGAATGATGTAATTATTAGTAAAATAAAAAAATAAAACATAGAAAATTTGTTATGTGAACTTCTCTTTGTAAATGGTTGTCTCCGTTTTTTGTAATCTCTGCAAGTAATATGAGTTTATAGTGTGTTAATTGTGATATAAATTAATAAGCGTGTGCCCCAGTTTTGACTTTTTATAAAACGGAGTGATATTATAATTGTTATTTTGTTATAAAACTTTTTGGAAGAGTTAAACAATGAGAAAAATTTGTATATTTGTAATATTTTTATACTTATTAACAAATAGATGTTGATGAATTAATGTAAATAAAAATTATTTATTTTATTTAAAGTGTCCCTTTACAAAGTTGGTGTTCTACTTCCTTTTTCACCTCTCTCTGGATAAAAGGTAATTAACAATTATATTCATAACTGAATAAACTCCTATAATTAAGTTAACTCTTCTCTTATCATTATGGAACAAATTTTACTTGCATTTTATTCTAGAATAGTTTCTTTTTCAAGGATTCTAACATTTTCACACACTGGTTTTCCATATATTTTTTCTTGTCTAGTTGAACAAAAAACTCCATTAAGTACAATTAAATGCTGTAGTTGTATTATAAATATTTACAAAGGTACGCCTGGTGAATGCTCCTGGAAAAATATCTTCAGAACTTTGTTGAAGTTCTCGAGTTGACGGACAATGCCATAATCAGTAATTATATAGTAATGGGTTCTTCAGAGTTTAATTTATGTAGGATATTTATCTTGCCTCCTAAAAAAATGTGCAAACAAAATTTTGCTTGTAAGTCATTTTTATCTATGTACAAGGTATTTCATTGACATAACACTTTATTAATGTTAAATATAAATCTGGTTGTTGAACTGTGATGGTTAAATTAGCATTGTTTGGATGGGAATTCTTCACATTAACCTAATTTTATTCACGTAGGTTTGTTCGTAGAAAACTGATTTCTACGAACAAATTACCCGGTCGGTACTAGTGGCTCCCCCAAATTGAAACCATTTTGTGGACACTTTTTCTTACACAGAGTGTGTCCTCCTTTTACTCAAACCTCCATACTTGGCAACACTCTTGTCTGTTTCAGAAAAAGGGATCCGGTTTTATACTAAGCGTCTCTTCAGTTATAGAAAATCAATTAATTGTAGTAAATAAACAAATATAACATCTAATCAATATATAAAATACACCAGCAGAAATTATTATTATCGTTCTAATAAATATTGTAATTTTCTCTTTGCCATATTTTAAATTAAGGACTTAAAGCACTGCAGAAGTCAGAACAGCACAAAATAGGGGAACTTTGCCAGCTGCGATTACCAGTTACTAAGTTGCCAAGTTGCCATAGCATTAGTGTGCTGACCAAGTTTATATTATAAAGTAAACAGTTTGCATTCAAATAATGTACCATATCTTTAAATGCTTCAATATTTGACTTTAGAGCATATACTTTTTGAAGTAGCGTTTAATGCTTGTTAATAACGGACCTTAGAGCATTCATATGAATAACAACGTTAACAAAAATTATAGTTGTTTGGTATTCAAAAAATACGTTGAAGTTGAAACCAAACGAAAAGTTATTGTCCTTGCAGACATGTCTCTGTTAGTGTGTAAAATTTCTTACTTATGAAATCATTTTTGAGTACCTTGTGAATTTACACACTTTTTACCATAATTATAATAATTATTTCATAGGAAATAAATTAGTTTCGGTTAGGTAAATGAGAAGCGGTTTTAAAAAGTTATCATTTCAGAAGAAATACATTTGCATATAGCAAATTACTTGTTAACCGACTTCCAAAAAGGAGGAGGTTATCAATTCGTATGCACTTTTTTGTTATGTATAACGAGCAATTATTCAAAAACGGCTTGGGCAATTTTGATGATTTAAACTGCATTATCTTAAGGAACATTATAGAAAGGTCCCTTATGATTGTTTATAATATGAGATTTACGGTTTTCCAGAAAATCAGAAAGAAAAAAAGTAAATAAGGGACTAGATTTCTGTGAATTTCAATGAATTTTCACTGTTTTTTCTAAAACCGCTCAAGAAATTTGAAATTATAGATTGTATTCTACAAAGATATGTTCCAGCTTGATTCCGTAAATTTTTGTATAAGGGAAAACATACCATTTTTCTGAAAATGGAAAAAATATATGCACAAATCTATAAACATCATGGTAAATGTTAAATTGTCATAATAAATATCTAGTTTAAATGCCAATATATGCCATGAAAATATATTGTACAGGGCGTTTGCAACGGTTTAATTTTGATTTATTTGAAGTAAGTTTCTTTTAAAGACGAAGTTAAGTCCGGGAGATTATAGTCACGTAACATGGCAGTAAATATTCCGTTAGTTTATTGAAACGAAAATTTGTTAGGTCGGAGCACTCTTCTATATGGTATACGGTTGTAGGTGTTTGCGTGCGTGCATGTGATATTTGGTGGTATAAGTAGTTGTATTCATAGGATGGTTGAAATATAAGTTGAAATTGAATTAGTTTTACAGGGTGGTTCTAAAAATATTGGATTGGGTGGCACATAAGTAGTTGCGTATACGAGGTGGTTGAAATAAGAGTGGAGCAAAACTATAGTTATACAGAGTGGATATTTGCGTTATAGAACAGAGAATAATTACAGGTATACAAAAGGCTTTAAAAATTGTCAGAAGCAGTTGGATATACAGCATGGTTGAAATATAAGGTGAAGTGGAATTACAGCTATACAGGACTGTTTAAAAAAGTTATATAGCTGGGTACATAAGTAGTTGCTTATACAAGGTGTTTGAAGTAAGGGTGGGGTAAATTTATTGTTATTCAGGGTATATCAAAAATTTGTTATACAAGCATAAGCAGTTAGGATGTTTGAATTATAGGACGTACGATGGGGTATAATTATAGACACGGGTTTAAAAAAAATTAGAAGCAGTTGCATATATCGGGTGGTTGAAAAGGTCAATTTTGTTATAAGGGGTAGACCATGAGCAGTTGCATAAATGGAGTACTAGACATATGGGGCGGAGTAAAATCATTGGTATACAGGAATAATTTAAATAATAGAAAAATAGAAAGAGTCAATAGTGTGGAGAAGATTTATACTTATACAGGGTGATTTTAAAGATATCAGGAGCGTTATAAGATTGTATTCAGTAATTTGTACAGGATGATTCATAAAATGATAAACCAATAAGTTATTTAGGGGTGACCAATACACACAAGCCTATACAGTTTGGATGCAATGCAGAGTGAATTAGAGTAACAGTTATAGAAAGTGGTCCAAATAATAAAACAAATAAAAAAATTAAAATATTTTTGGAAAATATAGACAAAGAATACAAATTAGACACGGAGAAAGAGAGGGGGAGAAAGAGAAATAGAGATAATAATACACTAAAATTTTCATTTGAATTGAACCTTAAATCAGATAAAAAAGGAAATAGTGATTGATTGCACACGGTGTCTAAACGGTTTTTATTTTAAGTCGGCTAAAGTCGGAACTTTTTTAAATATACATTATTTTAATACGTATTATATTAAAACTGTATTACAGTAACTATTATGAAGAACAGTCTGGAGGTGCTTTGATATTTAAAGAAATATCTACTATAATAGAGTCCCTATAATTCAATCTGCTATAAGGAAAAATTAACTTTCATGTCATATTTTTACAAATGCTTTGGGTCTTCAACTGATATTTGAGAGATGCATTAGAAAGTAACAATACAATCAGTTTAACACAACTACAAACTAAGTGTGTAAAATAGTTCAAATAAGGCTAGTAGTGGAATAGTAGATACAAGTAAATTCAATTGCGTACAAAGGAATGACACCTCGAAGAGAGTATTCAATATCTCTGACAGGTGAAGTAACCTGAAAATTTTATCGTGACATTCTGTCCTAGGAGTTAAGGGAGAACAGCAATTACAAGGAACGGCTCCAGATTCGGAAACTCTGTATACTGATTCTCTTGAAAATCCTAGATGTCGGTCTTACATCTAGCGTCTAAAATTTAACGAAATGCATCAAATGCATAAAGATGTGTTCGAGAGGACATTCAATTGTGGGAAGCGCAACTGATGAAGGTTCCCGACCAGAAACAATAGATATTATATTTATATATAATATATATTGTCTTGCGTACAAAGGAATGGCACATCGAAGAGAGTAAATTAAATCTAGTTCAGAGGTGTCTACTAAGATTGGTTTTGTTATTTATTTCTAAAAAAGTGCTTAAGTTTAACTTTTATCAGTGTAATGCCAGATTTTATGTGTAAATATGGTGAAAGAATCCAGTTTCAGAATCACTTGTTGAAAATATTGTATGCCCAATAAAATACAGTCCAATGAATCTAACTCTAAAGGACTGACTCCATACAAAAACAACATTAATACAAATAAGAGTATTACTCATTCTGATAATGCACCATTTCTGAATGGTACTGCAAACACTTTAATAAAACGTATTATGTTAAATTCTTACTTATTTCACTACCAACATTAATCAAACATTCAAAAGGGCTAATCCATATTTGAATTTATAAAATGTAATAAAACTTTACTTTCCATATTTGGTTCGTGTTTCAGTGTTAATTTTTAATTTTGATACTTCTTTTGACAAAATCATAATTATTTCTCTATAAGTTTAATTAAAATGTGATTTTAGTTACACTCGGAACCCTTCCATAATTTATTCGCCAAACTAGTCGTTCCTCGTAAAACTTGAATTCTCAATTAGATTCGTTCGCAATTAAGCTTACACGAATCATAAAGCTGATTTCGTGAAATTCATATTTTGACATTTTGAATGAAACAGCGCTTTGATACTGTAATTAATTTTTCAGTTGTTAAATTAATTTTTATCCCTTAAATACTAACCCAGAAATTTTCGTAAATATTGTCAGTGGAATGATAATTTTTATTATTTGAACTTGATATAATGTTCATTTTCCATACATTTCTAATTTGAATTAAATGAATAGGCTCTTGAACAGTTTATTTGCTATTGACGCAGAGTTTTTTAGCAGCTTGATTTGGAGGTAAATATTGGTTTGAATGGTGTATGTTAAATTTGGAAGTCTCTTGTCATTAAATATAATAACGGCAAAATTCTCTCATAAACGTGTTGAGTGAGTGATCTTTTGATTTTATCATGACTGGATCAATCAATAGCCATTGTTAAACTTATAAAGTATCCTTATTTTAAATATCTCAAATTATTCAACTTGAAAAGCAAATCAGTAACTTTAAGTAGAAATCCTGATTTATTTTCAATTATTTTATAATGCCTCTTCGGTAAATGAGTATTGAAAACACATTAGAGACAGAATTGTAATTTACTAATGAGTTCTTGAGTGCAGCGTTCCCGACTAAACCTTTTATATCACTACGTTAAGAGGAAGATTCAATGTATTTTAAATTAAAATAAAGTTAAAATCTGATACTTTCAGTTTAGATGCTAAATTTAGTTTTCTGGGAAACATCTTAAAACAATACTTCATTTAGAAGTGTCTCCTAATGACTCTCATTAGAACAACTCTCGATCTTAATGGTCTGGATTTCGAGAAATTTCCCCGAATGTATGATAGTAATTAACTTTTTTAAAATAAAGCTTTAACGATTTCGGTAAACTAATTCTTTAGTGGTTCTGATGTGGCTTAATAAGCCTTCCAAAATAATTGTTTTAATTTGCTTACTATTGATAATTTAAATACCCTATAATAATTTTCTTATTAGAGACATTTACCAAGGAAATAATGAATTTATATGAGATAGTAATATTTTGGAATAGTGTGCATTGTGAACTAATTCAAAATAAATTCTATTGTTCCATTATATATATTGTATATAAATACCACTGTGAAACTCTCATAAAGCAGCCTGCTCTCCTTGAGTTGTCATCTGGGAACCATCGACATAACTCAGGGAGGCCGATACGTAACCATCTTGCCTTCTACAAATACTGCTAAGCTTTGCCCATACGTCCATTAGCTCCCACTCCTCTCTCTGTTTCTACTTTACCACTCATACTACAAACTCCTTGACGCTTCTCCAATTCTTATTATTCCCTATCACTTTGTGCTTTTCAATACTAGGTCCAATTTCTTCTACCATTCGGTAATTAACTAACGCGAAACACTGGAGACACATCCTGACAACTTATTTTCTAGGCATACATATTTTTGGAAAAGTCCGAAATATATGGTATATTGTCATTTTTGTTCTACCGATGTTTTTTGTGTTTTGTCGCAGCAACCCCCGCTTTATTTCGAATTTGTTTATGTACGTTCGTGTATGGATGTACAATGTACAATAAATGTAGTGCTTTAACCTCTTAGGTAAGATAATCACAATACTATAATAACTATACCATACATATATGATCTCTCAGAAATACTAAAAACAGATATAGTATTAATACATCATTTAAAACAATAACATTAGTTATATCAAAAACAAAACAAAAAAAAACACAACTCAAAATACAAAAAATTGCATTTACAAGATTTTTTGTGCATGTAATAAATTCTATATTGGAGAAATCTCTAGACATTTAAATCTTAATATTAATGTTAATAAACGAAAGTTTGAAAATCTAAAATTTGTGAATATGCTTGGGACCTTTTTGAAATTCATTTATATTACACAAAGAAGGACACAAAACGAAACAAAAACTAAGTGAGTCTGCTTTAATTTTGTTAATTGAAAACGATTGTATCACTACTAACTCCGTGGAATTCCTAGTTGTCGATGATTAAGTAAGAAATTGTTAACGGTCATGTCCTAGTGAACAACCCAGTATCGGGATAGTTCAGAAGGTTTTTAATAGGTTTTCTTTGATGAATCAACAAAATTCTTTGGTCTTTTTGGCGAATGCACATCTTATAACAAAATCGCATCTAGGAGCGACGCATAAAATTCTGAAGGTCACCCTTTTCAAATTCTTCCAGTTTGAAAGAAACTTGATTATTATATGATCTTTAGAAGTTTCTGTGCTACCGTGTATATTATCAAATTAAACTCTTTTAGTAAATTTATAAAAAGTCCAATAATATTGTCAAACGTGTTAAGTTTAAATTGTGCCTTTCCTAATAGTTTCTTTGTCATTGACCCCGAAACGTTTGGAAATATACAGTAATTTCGTGTATTGTGCTGTTATTTCCAAAAAAGTGCTTAAACATTGAAAAAATATGCTACAATTATCCTTCAGGAACAAGTACAATATTTTACTTTTATGCTATGTTGAAAATAGGCAGATAAACCTTTGCAATTCTGCTTCGCTTGCCGCTATTTCTTAGTTTCCTATCTTATAACCTTTACCTTTCATCACAGCCTTTATTATCTTATCCATAATCAGACTGAAGAATAGGTTGCTTAGAAAGTCTTTCTGTCTTATATGATGTTCCATGTCTTTTATTCTGACTCTATCGAACGATTTTCTTAGGTCAATTAGACAGACGAACTCTGGACGATTCTAATCTAATGCTTTATCTGCCTCGTTACGATTTTTTCTTACACGTATTAAATTAAGATTTTTTGGTTTATCACTTTGATTAGAATTTTTGTCGTAATTTCTAGCGTTAGTCATTGATTTTTCTATTGTTTGTAGGTTCCTTTCTGTCACCTTCTTTGAATAGCGCATTATGTATGGCTGTTATCCATTCTTTAGGTACTATGCACTTTAGGTAGAATGTTGTTTATGAATTACGTTGACTGTTCTCTTAACATCCAGTATGCTTATTCTGATCTCTTCCTCATTTTCTGTTTTTTTTTTCGTGGTTGGTGGTCGTTTCAACATAATCTTTTCAAGTAACTTATTTTCTATCATTATGCTCTCATTTCTTGTCTCTGACCTCTTATGAATCTCTATATTTACTTTGGGAATTCATATAAGTTGTGCTCCATAACTATTGAGAAGCTTTTCCAATAGTTATTTTGTATTTCATTGCGAATATTCTTGTGATGTTCATTTCATATCGGCATCTTGTTTGTTATGTATTTCAGATACACTTTTTTCTTTCCTTGCATTTTTCATTTACTTCGTTAGTAACATACGGTGCTTTCCTCAGATATATTTTATACTTATTTAGTGTTTTCTTCGCAAGAGCTTCTTTTCAGCTTTTACAATTTTCATTACGATTTTTAGCTAGCTTTCCTCTATTCGGTGAGTTTCCATAATACGACTGTTGTTGATTGCTGCTGCTAGCCTCATTTCATACAACTACTTCTTGATTCATCTTGTAAACATTCAACCCATATTTTTCTGGTGTATTCTGATCGCGTTCCTTTTTGTTGTAAATTGATTTTGTCATTCGTATTTTTCCCAATATTTATTTATGATCATTCCTCATTTCTGCGGAGGTTATTACTCTTACGTCTATAATTTTGTAATGGTATATATCTCTAAACTATAGAGTCTTTAGGAGTCTAGTAGTCGATCTTATATCTGTGCCCTCTCGTATTCATAAATGTATATTAGTCTTAGTGTGGGAAAACCGTGTTATATATGCGTGATTTCATTCCTGATATGTTCGTTGAATCGTTTATCGATGTAGTAATGTCGTTACCAACTCTAGCATTGAAGCCTTCCAGAAAAATTACATTTTAGGTTGTTTGTGTTTCGTTTATCGTTGCCAGATGGTTTTGAAAGAATCCTTTTGTAAAGTTTTTTTTCGTATTATTTTTCGGTGCATATTTTCCAATAATGTTAACATGCTTTCTTCCCAGTTTCTGCCTGATTCCTTCCATTCTCTCAGATACGTATTTTTACTCTTCAATCTGGTTAATTAGTTTTCTCTGGATTAATATGTCGACTCCTTTCTTGGCTTTCCTCGTTTTTCTCGTTTCTTGATTAGCACATATGTTTCCATTGGTTCTTTAAAGACTTCCTGTTCTCTTGAATTTCGCTATTTGATGTTTCCAGAAGGCTATTCTTAATATATTCTCTGTTTTCCATTGTTGCGTTGTCCGGGTACTTGCCTTGGTCTCAGTGGTGAAACCCATCTATTTATCTAAGGCACAATCCTGGTTCTATGAGCGGCTTTTTGTTTATAGTCCTTACGTAGGGTGCTAACCCGGCCCAGACCCCTTTATCCTGGCCTGTTGTTTATAATTATAATTGTGATTTTCACTGTTGGGTTATAATTTTAGCTTTAATATGTATTCTTGAATAGCCTTATAACAAGTCCAAAGACTAGTCGTTTATTTAAATAATATTTAGATGCAACTCGGATTGAACGCTCAAGAACAAAATCAACTTATTTCAAATAATGTTACGTGTCATTCATCAAATTAAGAATAAGGACATTAGAAATACTTCAATCGGAATATTAAATATATTAATTTGTAGGAAGTTCCCTTGAGCTTTAAAAATGCTTCAACTTAACATCTTTGTGATCCTATAATATTCCCATTTCATCCCGGTATTTTGTTAAAACCTAATATTTCGTAGCCACATTGCCAATGAAACAGTTTTACCCCCTAGGGACGGAGAGTCGGACCAAAATGGATCGAATCATAACTTCGTTGAGGTCGTTAGAAGATGGGGACGAAAATCCTTTAGATTCGCATTCTAACCTTAGTAAGGAATCTTTAGAGGACCGTGGCGAAAAGTTAAAACTTTATGCGATAGATGGCACAGCCGAGTTGGTTGCAGAATATCGATTAATTTACGAGGGCTGTTTGAAAAGAAAGTGTTCTATTTTTCTATTAACTACAATAATTTTGTCAGATATATCGATATAATAAAGTATATTATAAAAAGTTTATCACAATATTGATTTAACCTCTTATACCAATATTCTTGTCAAAATTCACAATTTAATAATTTGGGTCTATAACAAAATTATTCCAAATTTATATTTTCATTTTATAACTATTGTGCGATGAAAAGTATATATTTGATATGTCGACAACAATGACTTTATTATTATGATTAAACTGAAGAAACAGTATGCAAGAATATAATATAAATAATTAATTAACTATGATTAAATGTGATTTCTCTCAACTAGTTTTCTGTTTATTCGAATACATTTTTTATTTTTTTTCCAATTATATCTAGCTACTGATCTAAGATCAGGATTGCTGATTTCTTACATAGGTACTTGTTTTGTTTTTGAATAAAGTTAATCTCGATTTTTAGGCCTTGTTTTAGAAACTTTATTTTCTTGCCCATAATAAAAAGCGGGAGAAGTGATATCGGCCCACAGTTCAAAAGGACTGTTTCTTCCTATTCCCATTAAGAGGAAAATATTTTCAATAACATCCTCCTAATAATTCCTCATCGAGGGTATTAATTAATTAAACGGCATTCAGTTAATGATTGATTAATAAAAGGGACCAATTATTTGGTTTCCTAAAATTTGAAACCAGACATTGTTTTTTTTGAGAATATTGTTTTTAGAATTGATAACCCAGAGAGGATTACCTAAATCCAGTATCCACAATTCCATTAGAGGTTTACATAATATTCTTCAGAAAATGTCATTTAAAAAATTACCTTGGGCTTTGGGCCCAATAACAAATCTTTCATTATTATCACATTCTTTCAGTGTATGTATGTAAGGCATGATTTTATCGTTGCCAATATTAAGTTACAGTGATGAATCCTCATGTATGGATTTGCTGCTAAAATATCGTTATTCCCAATATCTTGGTCTATTCTACGAGGTTGACCATTTCAGTGGATTTTAATTAGTGTATCAGTTTCATTAGAAATAGCATTTACAGCTGATGTTGTTCAATGAGTAATGAAAGCAAGTTTTGAATCTCAAGTTAACCTGGCACCAGCTTCTTTGCTGTTGCACCAAACATCTGGATTAATTCGATTTTCTCTCCTAAAGCTAGTGGCATTTTAATACTGTAATCATTATTTGAATATTAAACCAAAAAACTTAAAACTGATTATTTTTTAATTTATTGAAATATTTTAACTCACGACACTATTAGACTGTCATTTTGTGGCCTGGTTATCCTTTTCATATAACAGTATTTGTAAAATGTAAATAAAACTTGCAGTAATTATATATATATATATATATATATATATATATATATAATTACTGCAAGTTTTATATATATATATATATATATATATATATATATATATATATAATTACTGCAAGTTTTATTTACATTTATATATATATATAATTATGTGGTTAAAAAAATATTTTAAACAACTTTTATTCAAGTCCTACTTCAGTTTAAAGTTCACACTTTAGTTGATTATCTTAAAAATTATGTTACATCACTCTGTATGAATTCAAATTTGTATTCCTCTAAATAACAAAAATGCGAGGGCGTTTTTGTATAGTCGTATATACGATTAATTTTAACATTACACAAAAATTCAAGAGTTAGTAAATTAGAGTAGAAAGATGATGCTTAGTCTGTGGTTTCGTCTCGCGGCGCCATTTTTAAATGTTGGCTCTTGTAACCTGTTTTAGTACAGTTGGACAGCAAGATTCCTAATTTTATTAGAATCACCCTCAGCTGACCTGTATTTTAGAGGTATCAAAGGTATGCGTTTATTTCAAATACCGCTTTTGTGAATAATATTGGACAGGTGTGGCTTAAGAGTCCTGTACACCTCTCTGCTGTACAAGAGAGTAGTTCTGTTTTTTTGAATAGCCGATTTCCCGGTGGGCGTCACGGCTGTACAGTTACTCTACAAATATACGCCAGGAGTCATTTGTCATTTGCCGAAATAATGTACGGCAACACGAAAGTTGTTGTTGTCCCTCTCATTTTCTGGTAATGGTCCCGTTAGCAATTCTTTCCAAATTAAGGAATACAATCTACTGTTCCACACGGAAATATTAGTTCATCAGCATTCTTCAGTTTTCACAAATACATTGGTAAAGAACTCATAATTAGGCCACTCACTACTTTGTTTTATACTCAATTAAGTATTCTTAAAGCGATTAAAAATTACGACGACTTATACAATAACAAAGATAATTATTAAAATTTCCTTTTTCATAATATACTTTAAAGTTAGTTAACGGTCATTTATCGTTATTTATAGACTATCAGACCCGACAGACGTTGTTCTGTCCAAATGTGGTTTGGGGCTATTACCGGGTTCAGCAAATGTTTTTTTGATATTAAAATTCGATAAACGCTATACTAATGTGCGAAAAAAAATCGTCAAAAATAAAAGGAATTCCTAGAATCCGATCTTAGTGCCACCTACCGGGTTTAAGTGTTAATCTAAGCCATCCAAAGACCCATCCAAATAAACACAACCTATCAGGTCTAGTGAATCTAAACCATCCAGGGACTGACCCAAACATACTAAAAAAATTATTATAATCTGTCCCGCTGTTTAAGAGAAGTTAGAACCCGATCTTAGTGCCACCTGTCGGGTCCACTGAATCTAAATCGTCCAAAGACCCACCCAAACATACAAAAAAACATCATTAAAATGGTTCCAGCCGTTTAGAAACCGATCTTAGCGCCACCTACTGGTCCGTCCAGCCTTTAAGGAGGAGTTAGAACCCGATCTTAGTGCCACCTACCGGGTCCAATTGTGGATCTAAACCATTCTCGAATGCCCTTGAACACACAGAAAAAAAATCATCAAAATCGGTCCAGCCTTTTAGGATTTTATAAAGGACATACACACAAACATTCTCATTTATATATTAGAAGATGATATTAAAAAAATATACGGTAAATATCTATTTTAAAAACTGTATATATATACAGTTTTTAAAATGGTAGTCCACAAATGATTAAAACTTCACTACGACTGAATAATGAAATTTATTTTTAAATAAATAAAAAATAAAAAATTGCCTTATTTGGGATATCACGGACAGTACTGAATGGGTAGAATTACTTTTATTAATATTAAATAAATAAAAAATAGTTTAATTTTGAAAATTATGAAAGCAATGATAGTCTGTTATGCAGACCTTAAACTGGAGGAAGACCAATTTTGTGCCGTTCAGATTTTTTCGAGTTCAAAAGTTTAAAGTATTTTATTTTGACTATTAACCTGAATGCTTCGGAAAAGTTATAACGAAGTACTGAAACTGATACAGAAAATCAAAAGTTTTAAAGACATTATTTTCAACGAAATATCTTTTTTCAAACAAAATGTGGAAATGAAAATTAACTGTGTTATCAATACATTTTATAATCATAATCAATTTAAATGGAAACTCAGAAAGGACAACTTATAGGAACTTATCAAGGTAAAGAAGTTATTAAAGGTACTCTGCGACCTATTGTATCTCAACCGAGATTAATTTGGTATGTTGCGAGTAAAAACATGCACATTTAATAAAAAGTTCACTAATTTGTTACAGTACTGATATATCTAAAATTTATAATTATATCTAATTGGTTTAAAGTAATATGATTATTGCATAATTTTTTTTGTCTTGCAAACTTAATGTTAGTTCAACACCAAAGTTACTGATTGCCTGAAGCCAGATGGTCAGTTGATTTACGTGTATTGTTAAATGTCGTCCAGCAAATTCCCACGCTCATATTTTAGCAAATGTGTCAAGTAAATTGTGTTCCTATTAGTGGAAATGTGATGCCTGATTTACTATTTTCAAATAACCAAATAGGTAGCGTATTGTGTAGATATTCATATCAATTTTCAACCTCCGAGAGCCGAGAAATATTGTTATGATTTTAGAAATGCCAACTTCAGATTAATTAATGATTTCTTTAGCGTTTATCAATTGGGACGAATATTTCATGAAACTGGATCTCGGCTTAGATATGAAGAAATTTCATGCCATCGTTAATTATTGTATTACACTATCTGCACCTTTTAAACTCAAAAGAACTTCCTCTTTTCCCAACTTGTATAAGCCTATATTAAATGACCAGAAAAAAGCTGCTCATAAAAAATTATGAAAACTAAGACAGAGCAGGATTACGCAGTATTCTTTTACTTTAGGGGACTATGCAAGATAAAGTATAATAGGTATTTTTGGAGATATGTTAAAGATCTTTATAAATTCAATTTTTATTCAAACTGTATATTTAAAAAATGTTTCTGAGTTCAACTGAATAAAGTCCTTTTGTATTATTCTTGGAGAAATATCATTACAAGAGTTATATGAGAAAATATCACAACTCTTCGATACCTTGGTTAGCGGCCTTGCGGCCATGATTCTATACCCTGTAGATTATTTTAAACATGTGTTTGTACTGTGAGTAATTCGCTACATGTTCTTTTCAATATGTCTATTCATACATCATGTTTTCTTGATATATGGAAGCAAAGATTTCCAATTTAAAAAAATGGGAATTCAAATTGTGAAGTACAGTGGAGTTTGTAAACAACACTCGTTTGTTATTTGATAGTTTGGTATTTAATCAACTTATCTGGAATTTCAAGGTAATTATATAGAATAATCAATTTGTCTTTTCAAGCAGGAGTTCTTCCTCAGAAAATTTAGTACTATATAAGATCGACACTGTCAAAATGTTTGCAGGTAACCTTAAAGTATATATGCCCATTAGAACAACCTGATGTTCCAAGCTGACTCAAGTGCTATCTTGGGAGTGGACACGTATATGAATAATTTAGCTTTAAACATTGGTAAATGTTGTTTTTTAAGTTTTTCTCTCCAGAAATTTTAAACTCAATACAAACTCAATAATGTATTACTTCATTATCTCGAAATTATAGTATAGTTTGATGTGCCATTAAGTTTTTCAGTTCATATTTTTAAGGTTTTCATAAAAGGTCTCAATATGTTAAAGATGGTGAATATAAATAGGATTGGACTTTCTATAAATACTTTTAAGCTACTTTATTGGTAAGATAAAGTTTGGAGTTTTCATCAATTGTCTGGTCTCGTAGATGTCAAGCTCATATTGAATCAACTGAAAAAGTCCAAAAATGTTCCTTCGGTTGGTAGCTATCAAGCTTAAGATGAACCTTCATAATTATTATAGGACTGATATTATTAGTAGAATGGGCTTGGATACTCTAGAAATGAGGCGTTTCAAGTTTAACCTATGTTTTATTTACAACATCTTGCATGGTTCAATAGACTGTCCTTAGCTTCTCTGTAATATCTCTGAACGTAGCTTGCCGCAACTTGAGTAAATTTAAATTATTCTTTACTCCTGTCCACTCTACTAATTATGAAAAACAGTCTGTAATGGATAGATCCTACGAGTACTGTAGATTAATATCTTTCTGTTTTCAAGTTGATATTTAATTGTATATCTGTAACCAATTATTAATTATTTTTATGTTGTTTGTTTACATCCCGTAATTTGTTTAATGCATTTTTCGTTAAATTGATTGTTTATTGGGGATATCCCTTAAATTTAATAAATAAATAAATAAAGTTCTGTAGCTTTGCTTATTTTCTTAGGTAGGTGTTATAAAAATGATTAAAGCATTTGAAAAATGTTTAGTTGAAACATCCTTTTTTTCCTCAAAAGTGTTTTCCAGATACAAATTCAACTGGTTTATTTATCATAATACAAATTCTGGAAAATTGTGTATTTGGTCGGCTAAAACTATTCAGAAAGCTCTTAGTCGAGAGGTTGATTATTGCAACAAAACAATAATGTCAGAAGTCAAAATAACTCATAAAAAAGGTTATGTTTGGTGTATATATTTGAATGAAAAAATGTTAATTACCATAACTCGGCTTAGAATCTCGAGGAGTTGAATTGGAGAGATTCACAAACACATTAGTCTTCAGCATCCCTACCTCCGCTCTGATCTTCCTGAAAGCGAGTGGCACTGTATAAACGGCTAAGAGTTAAAGGAGGAGGAGCAATTCCTGATAGTTGTTATAGGAAGCAAACAGTTTTGTTAGAACAAGATAAAGCGGGTCATTGAGGTGCATAATTTTCCCGTTAATTGTTTCATGATTAATTATGAGTTGGCTGTTACTCGGGCGATGCTTTTGCTTAGATTAAATTCGAATATTTGGTGAGATAACTTCGGACAGACAGCAGAATAGTACGAGGATAATTCTATGTCATTTTAGTTGAATGATTAACCAACAAAGTTCAATTTTATGAGTTACGTAATATTCTCTTTGTGTTAGAGAAATTTGTTTAAGTCACAATAAATAATAAAATGTCAAATATTGTTCTCACGTTTTCGTTGTATATTATAACTTAGGCAAGCACAAATCCGGTGTTTTATGAACTAGCTTATAGAGTGCTAAGAAAACTATACCTCATTAACTAAGGTCAGCTTAGTGCAATAACATCAAACTCAAACGTATTACATATGTATTTATCAGCAAGTTGTTTAATAAATATTTCAATATAGTCTTTTATAAATCATATTTGAAGCGAAAGCTTCTTAACGGAGGCCCGCACTTACCCATATGAAAATAATGAGTATGGGATTGAAATGTAAAACTTTTTTTTTACCCATTCCCCCCCTTTATCTCCGAAACGTAAAAATTTAAAACAAATTTTGGAAATTGATATTAATTTTAGGGGGCAAATTACAGCATTAAATAAAAAACCTAAATTAAAATTATTGCTAACGCATCATGTAATATATCAAATCGAATCATGTAGCAATTAAAACAAAAAGTCTATATGTGGAAAATAAAAGTGTATATTTAAAAAAAATTAAAACGATTCCTTTAAAAGATATAAGGGTAAATATAAGAAAATGCAGTCATTCCCTGCTTGTCTGAAACTGGAATATTAGAAAAAGATACAGTTTGATTTACCTACATTGTATCAAATATTTAATGTGGTAGGGAACCCTTAGTATGCGAGTTCAACTCGCACTTGTTCAAATTATTTATTATTTAATAATGCAATTTTAAATTTATTAAGAGTTATGTAATAATATGCGGTTATTAAGGAACCGGGCCAGACAGTTGGAGGCCTCTTGTAGACGTTTAGTTTAGTATTGGGACATTCTTGAACATTTGCATCGACGCCGTCGTTCCACCTTTCTATTACCGTGTTGCAGAAGGACAATGGTGCCATAATTTTAAGTGAAAAAGAAAAGAAGACAAAGTAATATCTTAAATGAAGATTAAAGTCTCAAAACGTATTACATATGTATTTATCAGCAAGTTGTTTAATAAATATTTCAATATAGTCTTTTATAAATCATATTTGAAGCGAAAGCTTCTTAACGGAGGCCCGCACTTACCCATATGAAAATAATGAGTATGGGATTGAAATGTAAAACTTTTCATACGTTCCGACCGACACCGCACACTACTTAGAACTTGAAATACTCCTACCTATACTACTCTGTTCGCTGTGTAAGAAACAGGGGCCAGTTTATATATTAAGATTATCTTCGTTTGTAGACAATCAATAAATTATAGGAAATAATACCACAAAAAACGGGAACTTTACTTGCCATTAAATTTGTGTGCTGACTAGTTTCATATCATAAATCAAACATTTTGCATTATGACTCCTGATTAATAATTGAAATTTATATGGGAAATTATTTACCACAGTGTAGTAAAAAGGTGGGACAACGGTAATCCCATCGCATTGTTAAAGGTATTACGAAAAGTTCGCCTACATTTACGAAGCAACTGCAGAGGGCCTCAAGTGTCTTTTCTCTGTCCGTTTACTGCTTGTTTACCTTAATTGACACGAAATCATGACTAGCCGAATCAATCAATTAAAAAATCTATCCTATGAATGAATGCAACACTGATGTTTCTTATATTTGGGACTACCTGTACATGGTAAAAATAATTTATAAATATATCTATATGTAACAGATATCTATCGTTGATTCGTTTAGCCATGGCGCTCCATTTGGGATAATTGTGAATTATCCTATATAGAGATGAGGGTTACCTTAGTGTAATGTGTAAATATTTTTTGGAGCACACTATTTTAAAACTTAATATGGCTTGACACACGGTGTATTAAATAGGTGGTTCGATGCCTATCTCATCGCAATGCTACGGCTACGACGAAAAAGTCGTTCCTAGCTCTAAAAAACTGCAAGGGCTCTGTGCTTCTAGCTCGATTTACTCTCTTCTCATTAATATTGTCACTGGATATTTCAGTGTGTTTTTGGTTGCGTGAGTATAATGTATTCTGCTGCACATTTCTTAAAAATGGTTTGGCACTGTGCGGTACCGAGTTGTAATATTCAACAAAAAAATAGTCAAAATTAATCCAGACATTCTGAATTGATATGTTTTGCTGGTTTGGATTTATTCGAAGGTGATGGATGTATTATTAGAGAATATCCTTTATTCTGTATTGTCTAGAAAACTGGGAACAGTTTCTGTTTGTGTATACATTTCAATCTTCTGACAGGCAAATACATAAATCCTCTGTTAATTTTATTATCTTGTAACAATATCCTTGCATTAATATTATTACTGAATTCATAAATCATTACATTCTTCTGGCGTTTGAAGTGGACTGAATAAGTATTAATTATTAATATTTAAAATTAGTTTTTTGGAGTTCAATCATTGAGTAATTACCTATTCAAAATAATGCTTTAAAACTACTTTCTTCTCTATTACCAAACTTCATTATATATTTTAATTTTTATATCTATGAACAGGATTCACCTTTTTCTAAACTTAAATGAAAACACAAAATAAATCAGCAGTTAATCTCATATATAAACGGTGTCAAATTTGAGCATCTGACGTGCAACCTCATACAAAAATCAAATTATGCATATGCCAATATTTTTTATCATTTTATGGCAAAATAGTTTTAATACATACACTTTATTTACATGAAGTTATTTTTAGGGTTCTGTATATACAATATGCGAATACCCTTATAATATCGCTCCGGATTTCTCCTTTTTTCACATCATTTTCTCCTAAACTACTAGACGAAAAAGGTTGAAATTTGGTATCAGTGTATAATTTGGTGACCCCATCAGGAGGACATATCGTAAATGACGAAATTTTGATTTTAGGGGTACTTTTGGGGGGAAAAAACTAAAAAAATCGACGGTTCCTCCCTCTTATCTCAGAAACTACAAGAAAAAAAAAATTAAAAAAAAATTAGATATAGGGCCTCACCTGAATTTTACTGGAAAAATAAGGAGAAACCTCTACTATTAATTTTGGGGGGCAAATTACAGAATTAAATGGAAAATATAAAATTAAAATTGTTTCTAACACATCATGTAATATATCAAATGAAAGGGCTCATTATGGCGAAAACAAACACATTTTTTTCATAGTTTTAAAATAATTTATTTTAAAGATATTAACAAAAATATACAATTTTTTACTTATTCCCCCTACCGTATCTCCGAAACTATAAGCAGTAAAATTTTGAAAAAAATAGAGATATAGGGCCCCACCTTAATTTTACCTGAAAAATAAGGAGAAACCTCCCCTGTTAATTTTGGGGAGAAAGTTACAGAATTAAAAGGTAAATATAAAATTAAAATTGTATTTAACGCATTATTTATTATATCAAATGAAAGGGCTCATTATGACGAAAACAAATATATTTATTTTATATATTTAAAATAAATTATTTTAAAGATACTAACAAAAATATATTTTTTTTACCCATTCCCCCCTTTATCTCCGAAACGTAAAAATTTAAAACAAATTTTGGAAATTGATATTAATTTTAGGGGGCAAATTACAGCATTAAATAAAAAACCTAAATTAAAATTATTGCTAACGCATCATGTAATATATCAAATCGAATCATGTAGCAATTAAAACAAAAAGTCTATATGTGGAAAATAAAAGTGTATATTTAAAAAAAAATTAAAACGATTCCTTTAAAAGATGTAAGGGTAAATATAAGAAAATGCAGTCATTCCCTGCTTGTCTGAAACTGGAATATTAGAAAAAGATACAGTTTGATTCACCTACATTGTATCAAATATTTAATGTGGTAGGGAACCCTTAGTATGCGAGTTCAACTCGCACTTGTTCAAATTATTTATTATTTAATAATGCAATTTTAAATTTATTAAGAGTTATGTAATAATATGCGGTTATTAAGGAACCGGGCCAGACAGTTGGAGGCCTCTTGTAGACGTTTAGTTTAGTATTGGGACATTCTTGAACATTTGCATCGACGCCGTCGTTCCACCTTGCTATTACCGTGTTGCAGAAGGACAATGGTGCCATAATTTTAAGTGAAAAAGAAAAGAAGACAAAGTAATATCTTAAATGAAGATTAAAGTCTTTCTTCATAAAACATTTGTTAGATTAAACACTGAGTGACATATAATTGTTGACTGTTTTAAAAGAAATTGTATCACAGCCGAAAAGAATATAAAGTTATATTACAGAAAGGCTGGAAACTTACTGTTGTGCGTTGGCTGCCCATTGCCGTATTTTTGTTACAGGGCTCTTTTTACCTCGGTTATAAGGAACCTCAAAGGTTGCCCTAAGTGTCGAAGTTCGTCTCATTTTTAACATATATTTTAGCTGTTTCTGCTACTTTCTTTCCTCGTATATATCTGAATTTACTTGAATCAGCTATTTTTTATTGACAGATAGTTTGAGACCTAGCTAGTTAATTTTCATGCGAAAGATCAACATGGATTCAGAAAACGCTTCAGCATAAGCATTATATTATATTAACAATGAAGATATTAATAAAAATATATAGATCATGTTGTGGTTTGTATGCAGTAGAACATTGGGCAATTAGTAATATACAAATCGTGAAATTTATTCTTTCATGTTACTAGAAAAAATGTTTGAAGAATTAAATTAAAAAATTGTTAGCGAACAAATTGACAATATTTTAGATTTTCTTGGGAATAATACCACATCAGAGTTCAAACTTGTATATATTTTAAAACCAAACGTTTCAAAATCCTGTCGGATTTCGTTTTCAATGGATATAAATTTATAAAGTAAAATTGAAATATATGACAATTATTTTGACAAATATGTTTACGTTACTATGGAATTTCTTTGATTTTAAATATACAGGGTGCACAAGAAATTCCAAAGATCATTAAAATCAAAAAAAAAAAATTTTCAAGTTGGAAGAACTTGAAAAATTGTCTTCAGAATTTATTTGTGGCGTTCCTAGGGACGACTTTCTTTTTAAGATAGTGCATTTGCCAAAAATGCGGTCAAAGAATTCTGATAATTCAGTGATCCCATTAAAGTCATAAGGGAAAACCTAGGAAAAAACCTCATGAACTATCCCGATATAGGGTTGTTCAAAAGGATATGCCCATTGTTAATTTCATCTTTAATTATCGGCAACCAGACATGACTGAAATCTACGGAAGTAGAAGCGATGCAGTCGTTTTCATTTAACAGAATTAAGGCAGATTCTTTTAATTTTCGTTTTGTGCAGTGTTCTTCTTTGTGTAATATTGTTGTGTTTTGAAATTGTATTTTATGGCCTTGGTCCCAAGCATGTTCACAAATTTTTGATTTTTCGAACTGACGTTTCTTTATGTAATTTTGATGTTCATTTATTCGAACATTAAGAGGTCTAGAGGTTTCTCCAATATAAAACTTATTACATTCACAAGGAATCTTATAAATGCAATTTTTTGAGTTTTGTCTAGCGTTTTTTGGTTTTGTTTTTGTTATAATAGATTTAAGCGTATTTGTTGTTTTAAATGTAGTTTTGATGTTAAATTTGTTGCCTACTCTTCTCAATCTCTCTGACAGGCCCTGTATATATGGTATTGTTGTTGTTATAATGTGGTTTTCTTGGTTGTCAGTATTATTAGGTGAAGTCTGGTGTTGGTTGTCAGTTGTTTTGTGCTCCATTTTATTTAACTCTTTGTTAATAAATTTTTGAGGGTAATTGTTTGCAGTTAGAACATTTTGTATAAATGATTTTTCCTTGTTGAATTTAGTAGTATCTGAGCAGTTAGTCTTTGCTCTGTCATATAAAGATTTAATAACACCTCTTTTTATCGTATTTGGATGGTTCGAGTTAAAATTGAGATATCTGTTAGTGTGAGTTGGTTTTCTAACAGATATCTCAATTTTAACTCGAACCATCCAAATACGATAAAAAGAGGTGTTATTAAATCTTTATTACTATTCAACAAGGAAAAATCATTTATACAAAATGTTCTAACTGCAAACAATTACCCTCAAAAATTTATTAACAAAGAGTTAAATAAAATGGAGCACAAAACAACTGACAACCAACACCAGACTTCACCTAATAATACTGACAACCAAGAAAACCACATTATAACAACAACAATACCATATATACAGGGCCTGTCAGAGAGATTGAGAAGAGTAGGCAACAAATTTAACATCAAAACTACATTTAAAACAACAAATACGCTTAAATCTATTATAACAAAAACAAAACCAAAAAACGCTACTCAAAAAATGATTTAAAGATTTTTGAATTAATTTTTATATTGAGAAACCTCTAGACCTTAATGTTCGATAAATGAACATTTGGAATTTCTTGTAAAATACAATTTCAAAACACAACAATATTACACAAAGCACTGCACAAAACGAAAATGAATCTGCCTTATATTTAAAATGCAAAGAAGTCATTCCATAGTAACGTATCCTTTTGAACATATTTGTCAAAATAATTGTCATATATTTCAATTTTACTTTATAAATTTATATCCATTGAAAACGAAATCCGACAGGATTTTGAAACGTTTGGTTTTAAAATATACACAAGTTTGAACTCTGATGTGGTATTATTCCCAAGAAAATCTAAAATAAACTAGAAGATGCCACAAATAACATTCAGAAAACAAATTGACAATATCCAAAATATCTCCGTGGTACTTGTTATATTGTACAAATTAAAATAACATACCAAGATAAGAATTACGACATTATAATAATAACAGGAAAAACCGAAGATTACAGCAACCAAAATAAAAATAGAAGAAGTAACATTATGTCGCCCCTAAACGTACCTTCAAGTTGTTTTGTTGATATCCGATACAAATATCTATAAATTTGCACACACTTATTTGAACGTGTAGGTATTTGATTTAAACATTCTAGTCAAATTGTTCAAAATACAAAAAAAGTAGTTTAGACGTAAGGATTTGTTTTTACTAATAAGATTGTGTGACATGTTTCTTCAACTATGTATGAAGGTGTAGTGCAACTACTACCAAATATCTCTTCGAGATGTGTTTAAAAAGATATATCAGACACAAGTATGCTGCCTAGACGTGCACACACTTCGTTTGTAGATATGTGCAGCTATTATAATAACCCAAAGTGACACAAAACGAAAACGATTATGGTCCAAAGATTGGTACACGAAGAGAGGGCAGTTTTCAGATATGAATTTAGTAACCGAATTACGAGATTCTGAAAAGTCACATTTGAAAAATTATTTACGTACGGATGATAACCAATTTAACGTGATTTTGGAATGTATCGACTCACAAATTAAAAAACAGGATACAATGAGAGAAGAAATTAGTATCGAAGAAAGGTTAACCGTAACATTACGTTTCCTGGCAACAGGAATATCTTACGAGGATTTAAAATTCAGATTGTACCATACGACCACAATCCTAACGAATAATTATTCCTGAAACATGTTTACTACTATATTATTTAGTTTTTATTTTCCATAGACAAGTAAACTCTCTGTACAATTCAAGAAATTTATACAATAATTTCTTAAGTCAGTAATATTATTTTAATGTCATACGAAGCGCACTAGCCTTTAAACTAAATGTTTTCACTCGTCTCCTATCCCTAGACGCTACTAGTAGTTTGTACAAACGTATCGTACAAACAAAAAATCAAAAGCCGCAGATTTCAGAATTTTGGTTTGAATACTTTGTTCGCGCAAACATTCTGTTGAACTACATGTCTTTCAGGGTATGTACAAACGTATTTGCCCAAACTAAATTACAAAGATGTTGTAGCATGTTTGTGTAAAGAAATGCATTTTCATAAAATCAATTCATAAATGTTGCAGTTAATTTTTCATACTTAAACTTGATTGTACAAGCATAACTTTCAAACATGATGGAATAATGTAGGGATAAATAATGTTGGCATATACATATTTTAGAAAACTTGTTGGATGTTATTTGTATGACAGTATAGGTGACGAACATTATTTGTATGTACAAACAAGTATGGCAAGCTTACTGCTACGTTTAGGGAAGCCTTAACATAAGATTATTCAACTTACTCTCAGAATTGTAACCCAGTCCACTATTTGATCAGTTCGATGGCCCACATTATTGTCACTGAACTTTCATAGGTATCCTAAAAGATGAAAAACATCATTCGTTGAATTTTGTTAGATATTTTACAATATGCTAATATAAAGCCATATAGATGAAAAGGTTCAGTTGTCCACCCTTCTACAACAGAACCAGAAATTAATTTTGATTATGTAAATTAAGAAAGTAGTAATTGTTGGGTCAGATATGATTTTCACCGAGCACTGAGTCGGAGCATTCCTAAATAGTAAAGAAAGATGGTGGGAGGCAATGATTAAAGGAGGAAAGATTGCACTTAGCAGTTATAAGCTATATTGGTTCGAGGGACATCGATAGATCAGGCGCAATTAGTAAGGTAACCAAATTTTCAGAAACATCCCTTGTTCTGATTTCCGTTAACGCTGAAGATACCATCGACCGTGGGGAACCCTGTATATGATACAACGTAAATTAAAACCGCTTTTCTAGAATTCAAAACAAGTAAAAATTAATATCGTTACCATCGGCTAAAATTTACCAATTCACAAAATTTTAATTAATCTATGATTTAAAATGTACCAAATATTTGCTTGTTTATGATATGTGTTTTGTTTAAGAATGTCGGAACTATTTTAGGTAGTCGTTCAAAAATAAATTAGTTAAATATGAATACCAGCCATGAAATAAAGGGTGTTTTTTTTAGAGGTATAGAACTTTAAGTTGCCAACACTTTTTTAACCGGCGGCCATCTTGTCAGCTGCCAAGTGATTTATGTTTAGTTTGGTTTGGCATTTCATTATGAATAGACTGAAGCTTGAACAACGCTTCCAAATTGTGCAAATTTATTTTGAAAATTATGGTTCTGTTCAAAATCCAGAAAAACTGACTGTTTGGTGTGCTTAATGGGCTGATGGAATAATTGGTTCGTACTTCTTTAAAAACGATGCTGGGCAGAACGTTACAGTCAATGGTAATCTCTATAGAGCCATGATTACTAACTTTTTCGCTCATCAATTAAACAATGATGATGCACACGAGCCATGTTTTCTACAAGACGGCGCAACATGTCACACAACTCGTGCTCGTGTTATTTAAAGAAATATTTGGTAACCGCATAGTTTCACGTTTCGTCCCGTGAATTTGCCTCCAAGATCGTGCGATTTAACGCCGCTTGACTATTTTCTGTAGGGGTACGTGAAGTCGCTAGTCTACGCCAATAAGCCCGAAACGATTGACCACTTGGAGGACAACATTCGCCGCATTATTGCCGATATACGGACATAAATGTTGGAAAAAGTCATAGAAAATTGGACCTCCAGATTAGACTCCTTCCGAGCCAGCCGTGGCGGTCATATGCCAGAAATCTTATTCAAATTATAATGCCAGAACATTATCTTTCGAATAAAGTAAGTTTCATGTCAATTTAAAAAAATATCCTTGTTTAATTCCATTTCAAAGTTCTAGTTCTAGTTCTAGTTGAATGTGATGTAGGTTGATTTTCTTCCCTTGTTGGAGAGTAACCTAAAGATGAAATATTTTAATTGTAAAACGAAATACTACCTTACGTCGATGTGGTGTTTGTATACTATGTATAAATGCAAGTAATTCAGAAAGTACCTTAAACATTACTACATTTTAACACGACTTTTATATATTTATAATAATTTTATGTTACTGATCGATTTTATATCCGTTCTCAGTTAATGTACCCAACGGTGCTCTGATTTATGAAAATTATAATACAATTTATTTTCTTCTATTCAATCCTTGCTCTTTACTTCTCTATAGTTTATTTGATTACGTTTTTCTATTACTTCCGTTGCTGTACTTAACAAAGTTGAACTTGATTTTCTTTTTCTGTTCTACTTCCATTACCTACACTATTTAGGTGGATACAATCTGTGAGTTTTGATGTTTCCTGTTTCCTAAATACTGTTTCAAAGTGTAAACAAGGAACGTTTAGTTTGTTCTCTGGAATCAGTGATGAGGATATTCCAATATACCCTGAAGAGAGAAGGTTTGTTTACAAAACGTACACGATGTAATAGAAACGAGAAAAGAACTTTTGAGAATTCTTGGAATGGAATGGAAGCCATAAACTGAGTGTGAGTTAAATGAAGCTTTCATTGAATTATTTTGTTTGCTGAGAAGTAGAGAATTTCGTATCGGTAAAAAACTCATTTGCTGTTAACTTCTTTCTAGAGTTATAGTAAAGGTGCAGCAAAATTATATATATTTTTATATAGTCCGTGGGTTCAATTTAAAATTATACAACTAATATTCACTTTCACTTTTCTAGGACATTTATTTACATCGAATATATACAACAGCTGATTCAAATATCACAACAACAATTTTACATATAAGCTATTTGCTCCACTAACTGACTTGCGATCGTGGGCTGCTTCCTTTTTAAAACCAGCATCGAAAATTCTCGTAAAATCAGTCATCAATCCTACAGCTGCCAAGCTATTTCGAGAACATTTTTTTATCTTAGAAGCGATTGGTGTCGTACTGAGATGAAACAGGGTCGGCTTTGGTAAATTTCGTAACACTGCCCCCCTTTAATTCTGATCGTCCCGATCAGAAACATCCTCTCCATGGTAGGGAGCGAGTCGATCTAGATGGACCACCTTCAACTTAGCCTTGGAAATTCGACGGATCCGGTAGACGACGTCATTAAGCCTCTTGACCACCTCGTATGGACCATCCCACTCGGGTGTAAGCTTTGGGGATCCATTGCTACCAGAATGTATTTGTTCCCCCTCTCAGACTCGGGAAACGGACCGGCGATGGCAATTCTCTCAAATAGAACGCCCACATTGTACTGCTGCATTCTGCCCTTGGTCCGGGTCTTCGGGCCCTTACTGGCTGCACAGGTGGCAAATTTGCGGCACCAAGCTTTGACGTCCTTGAAGTAATTCACCCAGTAGTACCGCTGGCGTACTTTGTCTATGGGTTTATTCATGCCCAGGTGGCCTCCGGTAATCCCATAATTTACTTCGGTCAGGATGTCTTGTACCTTTTTCTTCGGAACTACCAGTTGGGACTTGGTTTCTCGTCCATCAGCGCTTTCCCAAACTCGCTTGAGCATTCTATTGTCTACTCTTAGAGAGTCCCACTGAGCCCATAACGATTTCAGCACGCCGGAGTATCTAGCTACCTCGTCTCATCGTGGCCTGGGTGCCCCTCTCGTTTTGAGTGACAAGATTGGTTCGATGTCTGGATCAGCCATTTGGTCATGGATGCACTGTTCCGTTGTCCAGTCTTCATTGGCCTGCACTCGGATCTGCCTGATGGAGATATCCTCTCGCTGTTCCGTCTACAGACAATGTCCGCCTTCTGTTCTACATGGTCTTCTGGATAGGGCATCAGCATTATTGTGCAAACCGTCGGCACGGTGTTCCACCTTGAAATCGTATTGCTGTAGTTTCTCCATCCACCTGGCGAGTTGTCCTTCTGGTGTCTTCATGTCCAGCAGTCATTTGAGGGCGGCATGATCTGTCCGGATTAAGAAATGACGACCATAAAGGTATTTGTGGAAATAGTTCACAGCCCTTGTTATTGCCAGAATTTCTTTTCTGGTGACGCAATAATTTCTTTCCGGTTTCGAGAATCCACGGCTGTTATACTCGATCACCCTCTCTTCACCATCTTGCACCTGGGATAGGACGGCCCCCAAACCTGTGTTGCTGGCGTCGGTGTCTAAGATGAACTTGCCATACTGTGTAGGAAACGCTAGGATTGGGCTGGAACATAGTGCTGCCTTCAGTCGCCTGAATGATGTTTCGCAATCCTGATTCCAACGAAAGGTCTCTTTCTCAGTGGTCTGTCGATGTAGAGGCGCGGCAATGGTAGCAAATCCCTCAACAAAATCGCCTGTAGTAGGAACAGAGGCCCAAGAAGCTTCGCACTTCATGCTTGTCTCTAGGGACTGGCCAATCACGGATCGCTTCTATCTTGTCTTCGTTGGTGCGGATTCCTGACTCGAAAACGACGTGGCCCGTTGGTGCGACCGGTGGTTCCATCTTGACTGTTAAAAATTTGCCAGTGCTTTGTGATAAATTGCTTGGCTTTCTTCTGGTTTTCTGGTGTCAGGTGTGTCAAATGGTCAGCAAACTGTTGTAGGAACTCTTTACTGGGCCCTGTCTCCTTCACCGACGTCTGGTACTCTTCTTCGCAATTGATGATAGTCTCTACTGGCTCCAAACAAGCTATCTCTTGACCATTGGCAATTCTGATGTCGTTGTTGGACAAATTCAGGACTCTGATTGGTATATCTCGTCCGGTTTTAACTATAGCCCCTCCAACTAAGTAGTCATGAGCTGAGTGTACGGGCTCCACCATTCCAACGCATCTCCCAGAATTGCTGTCTAGCTGCTCATGAATAATCTGTTCCGTTCGCCCGGGAATTCTAGCTGAAGACTTTGCCACAATTTTTATGGAGGTGACTGAACTGTTGGCGGGCCGTGTCAATACAAATTCCTCATTTAGGAACCGAAGAACATCATATCTCGGGTCGAACATAAATCCATGCTGGCTAATTAGGTCCATTTCCAGTATAAAATCGTCCTCAATATTCGCTACCAGGACCCTATGCCGAATCATGTTGTCCCCTATCTTTTTTTTTTTTTTTTTTTTATCCGAAGAGGGGGGAAATACATTGCGTACTTAACTAGCACGTGCTAGCCGTCGTGCGGGACTCCCGATGCAATGACTTCAAAGCAAGAGTAAATCGTTGCATTGAAACCAGTATACCGTATACCCGCTAAAACCCTAACCTCTTTCTCCTACAACCATGGTCCCCTGCGGCACTCTTTGTCAATACTACTTCGCAAGGGTGGTTCATTGCAGATGTTAACTGCTCTTACATTGAAAGCCTCTAAAGCCTACTCCTCGAACGTATTGCGGAGTTCTTTGAGGATTGTCTCCGCGTAATCCGATACCAAGTTCCAGGCTTGGGGGCCCTTCAGCATGGCTTCTACTAATTGTTCTGGAACGATATTAGTCTCCAGAATCCTCTCCACTTCAGCACGTTGATCCTGAAACCGGGGGCAGGAGAAGAACACGTGTTCCGCGTCCTCTATCACGTCCGTACACTGTGGGCAGTTTGGGGAGTTTGCCCTCCTGAACCTGTGCAGGTATGCTCGAAAGCATCCATGTCCAGTCAGGAGTTGAGTGATGTAGAACCCAACCTCCCCATGCTGGCGGTTGACCCAACGACTGATGTTAGGTATCAATCGATATGTCCACCGGCCTTTAGTAGAGCTGTCCCACCTCTCCTGCCATTGCCCTAGACTCATGGCTCTTTCATCGCTGTTTCCTGTCGGTTGGTCTTTCTCTAACTTTCTGCGATAAAGCCGTCCCCTTTCTGCAGCCAGGATGTCGATTGGTAGGGTAGAGGCAATCACACTCACCGCCTCGTAAGACACAGTGCGGTAGGATGATGCCACTCGAATCGCTGAGAGCCGCTGGACTGATTTCATTTTCCGGCGGTACGATGGTAGCTCGAGCGATTTCTCCCATACCGGTGCCCCGTACAACAAAACAGAAGTAGTTACTGTTGCCAGTAGCTGTCTTCTTATCTGTCTAGGGCCTCCGACATTCGGCATTATTCTAGATAATGCCCCCTGTACCCCAGCTGCTTTCTTGCTGGCCGCGATTATGTGCTCTTTGAAGTTGAGCCGTGCGTCCAGGAGCACCCCCAAATAGCTGATGAAGGGCTGCGACTGTATGTAGGTGTCGCCTATTTTGAGGGTGATGGTTTCCCTTGCCTTTCGACTGCTAACAAGAAGTGTTTCGGTATTTTGTTCTGCTAAACTCAAGTCCGCTGCGAGCATCCAATGCTGAATTGTGGCTATAGCGAATGAGAAGGTTGTTTGTATCTCCTCTATGTGCTTGCGCACTATGATCAATGCCACATCATCGGCGAATGCCACTAGCCTGACGCCCTCAGGCAGACCGAGCAGGAGCAGGTCGTTGTACATTACGTTCCATAAGAGGGGGCCAAGAACAGAGCCCTGAGGTACACCTCCTGTGATCTTATAGTCTACTTGCCCATTTTCAGTTTGGTACAACAAGATGCGGTCCTTGAAATACGCTGAAACCATTCTGCGCAAGTACTGCGGAACTTCCATCCTGGCAAGAGCCTCCAAAATGCGGTCCCAGCGGGCCGAGTTAAAGGCGTTCTTGATATCCAGGGTGGCTATTAGACAGTACTTTTTTCCACCTCTTCTCCATCTCTTTCCCGAGATAGCCTCTCTGGCGATGTTGGTAACGAGTGTCACGGCATCGATGGTTGATCTCCCCTTTCTGAACCCGAATTGGTTGGTGGAAAGTTTCGGCTCAACGTAGGGCTCCAGCCTATCTGCTATTATCCTTTCAAGGAGTTTTCCCGCAGAGTCCAACATACAGAGGGGACGATATGATGACGGTTCGTCGGGAGGTTTCTTTCCCCCTTTAGGGAGGAGCACAAGCCTCTGCTTTTTCCACTTAGTCGGGAAAACCCCCTGCTTTAGGCAGGTCTCATACATGTGTAGAAACATGTCAGGCCTATTGGCTATGGCGCATTTTAGCGCGATGTTAGGTATGCCATCTGGACCGGGAGCCTTACCGTTTTGGAGCCGGTTGCACGCGCCCATCAGCTCATTCATAGTCACTGATGGTATATCTTCGTCCCTCACCTGCCACGAAGGATAAGCGGGTAGCTCAGGCTTCGCAGGAAACAGGTGAGTGACAATGCGGTGCAATGATTCGGGGCAGTTCGTTGATGTCATGGGAGGGGCCTTAATTTTATGCATCACGATTTTATACGGTTTTCCCCATGGATCTTGATTAACTTCGTCACACAACTCCTTCCAGTAGGATCTCTTGCTTGAGAGAATGGCTCTTCGTAGTTGTTGTCTTTTGATCTCATAGTCGAGCCTTAGTTCTTCTGTTGTGACCCTGTCGCGTCT
Organism: Octodonta nipae; assembly: GCA_034190945.1. Taxonomy (NCBI): domain Eukaryota; kingdom Metazoa; phylum Arthropoda; class Insecta; order Coleoptera; family Chrysomelidae; genus Octodonta; species Octodonta nipae. The sequence continues at coordinate 55,375,359 of CM067218.1, read as the reverse complement.
CCGTGCTCGTTGATGCAGCCTTCGTGCTTTGAGACACTCTCGTCGGTGTTGTGAGATCGTGTCGTTCCACCAGTAAACTGGTGGGCGGCTGTTGTTCTGCCGTCTCCTTGGCATGGAAGCATCGCAGGACTTGACAACGCTTGTCATTACCTCTTTGGCAGTGGCTTCTGCGCTTGTTGCTATTGACAATGGTTCCTGCTCCATAACCAAGGCGAATGAATCAGCATCGAAAGCATTTTTGTTCTAACTGACTGGCTGTGACCTCGCACGACTGACATACAATCTTCGTTTGGGAGTGGTGTTGATTTCCCATATAATAGCTTGGTGGTCGCTATTAGTAAACTCCTCATCGACCCGCCACTCACAGCCACCTTTAATTAGGTTGCTGCTAACGAAAGTCACATCAATAATGGAGCTGGCTGTGCCTTTGCGATATGTGCTTACGTCTCCTGTGTTGAGGAGTACCAGGTTGAGCGAAGACATGGTCTCAAGGAGAGCTCGTCCTCTCACGCTTGTTTCCCGGCATCCCCAGTCAATTGCCCAGGCGTTGAAATCTCCTGCGATGGCGACCGATTCACGCTTCCGTACATCCTCCGCCAAGGTGTCCAAGAATAACTCGAACTCCTCGAGCTGTGCACTAGGAGGTGCATAGCAGCTATAGAAGTGAACCCCTCCCACTTTGGCTCTCACAAGCCATGGTTTGAGGGTATTTGGGAGTTGTTGGAACGGAAGTTTACCGCAAGCCCATATCGCTGCTCTGTCCGTTGTGTCATTTACCCAGGACAGGGTGTCGAAGTTTTTGTACTGCTCGCAGATTATGGCTACGTCGCAATCCAATTCCCGCACCCGCTGTACCAGTAGGTCTTGGGCTGCTTCGCAATGGTTGAGGTTGAGTTGCAGTACTTTCATTTACGGGCTTGTGCTGCTCTCATCGCCTGTTGGTAGATCGGACATTTCCAACTACCCGCAACGTGCCGGCAGTCTGACCTACTATCTTTCTCTTTGCAGAGTAAGCACTTGGCAGGTTGTTGACAAGCCGAGGCATTGTGACCAGCGCCTCCGCATCTGTGACAACAACTGCTTCGGTCAGTCTTGCCTCTGCACGCCTGGGCGTTGTGCCCAAAGTGCCAGCATTTGAAGCACCGTCGAAGGCTGATCCTCTCGCGAACACGTACTGTGCCCCACGCAAGTTTCAGCTTTCCAAGTGCGATGGCTTTCTTGGCCTGGACCTCTGGGAGACAAACAACTGCCGTTTGTGTTGATCTATATGCCCGTCGAAGTGATTTCACTGCCTCCTCAGTGATCTCTGCCAGGCCGTCGATATTATCTTTGAGCAGGTTTACTACGTCTTCCTTGGTACTGATCTCGTCCAAGTCTTTAATTTCAATCTCGATTTGCGGTATTCGAGATTGTACAGTGGCCCCGCTTGGGAGCTTATTCTTGATGGCGTTACAATAGCGCTCCATCTCCTGAGCGTCTGCCTTGGCGAATAACAAAAGTAGATCTCCCTTAGCTGTTCGTCGGATCTTATTGACTTTTTTGCCTATATCCTGCAAGGTGGGATCATTCTTGATACCTCGCAAGATATCTGCATGGGAGCTCTTCTCGCCTTTCTTTATAAGCAGCGTACAATGTGGCGCTGGTTTTTGCTTATTGGTCCTCGGGGCCTTTTTCCTCTTTACCACTTGCCAGTCAGTCGACTGGTTTGCAGGTTGGTTTTTGGTCTGCGGTTTAAACTTGGATTTTAATCCATTGTTTCTCTCCGCTTCTGAATTGACCACCCTACTTGTTGTTCCCTGGGTAGTTTGCCCGATGTTCTGGCGACCTTCCTTACCGGGCTTTAGCTTGGTAGCTAGCACCGGTTTAAGCGTTTTAAGTGGTGGTGCCTTACTTGATGAGGCTACTGAAGGCGAGACCTTCGGTGGCGAGGTCCTTGCTACAGAGGCTACTTTTATTGAAGCCGCCTGCTTTGGGGCCGCCGGTGTTGATGCAGCCGGTTTTGAGTTAGCTGCTTTTGAGGCAGCCGTTTTTGGGACCTCCTTTTGCTGTCCACCTTGTGTCTGAGTGTTTGACACCTTTACTGGCGATGTCTGTGTTGTAGCAGGTTGTCCCCTATCTGTAGCAAGACATCTGCCTCACTCTGTATTGACATCGACTCGCCGGTGAGTGTTCTGAGCTGGATGTTATTGGTAACTGGCCTAATTTCTGATGCTCTCAAAACCCTGGACTTGGCAATGGACACAGCGGCGACGGTATCGATGGTGATGGTAACTGCTCGGCCATTGATGGTGCCTCTGATGACTAGGCTGCTGCTATCTCGGCCAAATCCCCGGATGGATACTGTTCTGGGGGCTGGTGGAGGGTGAGTCAGCATTCGCCCCCTTATGCTGACTAGTTGGAGTTTCCCTGGTTGGTAAGGTCGGTTTGTTGGCTACCCCTGGTTGGTGATCGTTCCGGTAGCCTTACTCGGCAGTCACGTTGGAAGTGTTCTGTCCGTCCGCAGCTGTAACATGCCTCTCTGGTGCCAGTTCTTTGTGACCGTTCTAATATTTTATTCAGACCAGCCAGCAGCACTTGAAATGGTGACTCTGACTCGTCCTGGTTGAAAGAAACTGCTAGGACCCTCGGCTTGGACATGTTCATGACGGCCTCTACTTCCAAAGCCCGAAGTAGAGCTTCATTACTCTTCTTGACGCCACTCAGTCTTAAATTTCTTTGTACTTCCACATCTCTGATGCCGTTCTGTGTGGCCAACTGGTCTTTCGTTTCCTCAGGCAGCTCTGGGTAGGACAAGTGAACTAACCGTCTAATCTCTGCTTCGAATTCTTGGAGGTTTTCACCGGATTTTTGCGTTTTTCCACTGAGTTGGACTTGGTATACCTGGCTCAAGGATTGATTGTCGTAACGTTTGTCCAGGATGGCGATGATCTTGTCGAAATTGCCTAGTTTATCCACTGGAATGCTTTGGAGGAGTTCTAGGGCCGGACCTCTTAACGAAATTACCAGAGAAGTAGATTTTTCTTGTTTATCCCATCCATTAGCTGTAGCCACGGCCTCAAATTGCCGTTTATACATGAACCAAGATGAACTGCCATAAATTGTGGGTGGTTTACTAAAGGAACCTTTGGTACTCACGGGGTGCTGGTATTTCCCTCTCTGCAAATCCTGTTGCATTTTTTAAATTTTTGTTTCTACTTTGTTTCGAATAGCACTGATTTCAAATTTCACTTGGCTCTGTATGGAATCGATGTCATCTATTTTGGTTTCAAGGGCCTCCACATTACTTTTTAGGATCTTTATGTCGTCGTTTATCTCTTTTATATCTGATTCTACTTTTTGCATTCTTTCATTAACTGTTTCATTAACTTGTGATACTATTTGCATTAGTTGTTCAAATTGCATTTGTCTTTTTTCTTCAGTTATTTTAAATTCATTTTGTGGCTTTAATTCAACTTGTTTTTGTTTTTCTTCAAATAATTTAAATTAATTTTGTCTCGTCAATTCAGTTTGATCTTGTTTTTCTACAAATTTCGAGAACAATCTTTCAATTAAATTATGTTGTTCACTTTTCATCGTGGAAACTAGGTTTTGTTGTTTTTCTTCCATCGTAGTGACAAGATTTTCTAATTCTATTTTACGTTTTTCATCAAACTATTTTACTAACCTTTGTTGTATTTCTTCTTGATGTTGTTTCTCCTTCTTGTCACGTTTTTCTAGAATCTGGGCTATTTTTTCGTCTAGTCCCTCGGTAACCTACTTGACTATTTTTTGGCAGTTTCGTCCATTTTTTCCATGCTCCGTGTTTCCATAAATAAAATAACGATTGTAACTGCACTTAATCCTTTACTTCAGATCACCAAATTGTTGTAAAGTCCGTGGGTTCAATTTAAAATTACACAACTAATATTCTCTTTCACTTTTCTAGAACTTTTATTGACATCGAATATATACAACAGCTGATTCAAATATCACAACAACAATTTTACATATAAGCTCTTCGCTCCACTAACTGACTTGCGATCGTGGACTGCTTCAAAAATTCTCGTAAAATCAGTCATCAATCCTACAGCTGCCGAGCCATTTAGAGAACATTTTTTTATCTTACTGAGATTAAACAGGGTCAGCTTTGGTAAATTTCGTAACAATATATATATATATATATATATATATATATATATATATATATATATATTTGTAAGGTGACTTATACAGATGAATTAAACAAATAACGTAATAACAACGCATTATAAATTTAAGATAATAGAAATAGCATATAAAATGATAAAACTTCCTTGTGAAGAGGTTAGTTCATGATTTTGAAAAATGCTAGTATCAACACATTGTAATTTCACAAAATTATTTTCAAAACTTACATCCTAATTGCTAGAAGGAAGCCATTTGAGTATGGCTCTATTTGAATGCGCCTGAAGAACTGTTGTTGTTAATATGGGAGACGGTATCACAAAAAAATAATTATTACCTAGTATTTTTTTTTTAGTATACTAGATATCTAACTCTGTTAAGGTACAAAAAAGGCTTTTAACAACAGTATTTAATAACACTACATTCCTGTTTTTGTCACCACGAGAAAATGCTGTTTCTCATCCACGTCATCTACAAGATATATATAGTATAAACGTATATTGCTTTCAATTTATTTTTTCCATCAAATTTAGTTTAGAATGGCCTCTAAATCACCATAACTTCTTCGATTATACAGGGTGTCCCAAAAGTCCCGGAACGGCATTTTATCTCAGCGGGAACGCATTTTAGAGAAAAATGTTTCAAACAAAACTTATAGGATTCGTTCCTGGCTATCGAATTGTCACCTTGAATTTGACCTTGATCTTGACCTTCAAGGTCATTTCAAGGTCAAGTCGATTTTTTCAAATGGGACAACATATTTCTGACCTCGGAAATGGAAGGATCGGAAAATTTTACGTTCAAATATGTCCTTGACCATTTTTAAAACTTGACCTGTGGTGGTCAGTAAAGGTCAAGTCAAGGTCAAGAACAACTTCGTTGCGTAGCCATACTAAGCATCGCATTGCCGTGGAAAAATCCTAAACCTTAGATCTTGAAAAAAAAATTTTAACCTATATTTGACGAGCTACGCAACGAAGTTGTTCTTGACCTTGACTTGACCTTTACTGACCACCAGAGGTCATGTTTTAAAAATGGTCAAGGACACATTTGAACGTAAAATTTTCCGATCTTTCCATTTCCGAGGTCAGAAATATGTTGTCCTATTTGAAAAAATCGACTTGACCTTGAAATGACCTTGAAGGTCAAGGTGAAATTCAAGGTCACAATTCTATAGCCAGGGACGAATCCTATAAGTTTTGTTTGAAACATTTTTCTCTAAAATGCGTTCCCGCCGAGATAAAATGCCGTTCCGGGACTTTTGGGACACCCTGTATTTTGTTTAATTTAATGGTAGTATAATATTCATTTCAGCATCTGGAAAAAGTAAAACGATATTTATGATTAATTAATATTAGTAAAACAAATACGTATATCAAATTTTATTTGTATCTAATTTATTAAATTTATTCCAGGACACAGTATGGCCCCAGATAATTCGCACACCTCAGGGAGAAGACTTGTACTGTCGATCCTATGTTTACAAACTTTTTATCTACAAGTCACTAGTGGTAAGTTTAACTGACACTTATTTATAAAGAATACATTTTTTGTGTTATAGTTGTCTATTACGTATCTTAAACGAGTATATTTCAATTAAAACACAAAATTATGGTGAGCTCGAAGGCTTGAAAATTAATATTCGGCATGTACTTTAAACAAGACGTAACATGTTCATGTATACCTATGTAGCTTTGATTCTAGAAAATAACCAATAAAAATCATTGAAAAATGTTAAAATGAATTATTTCAAAATGTCCGAAATATTTCGTTGCATATTTGTTAAAGACAAGAACAATGCGTACAAAATTTAACTTAAGAAGTATAATAACTAACAAATAATAGACACGAATCCCATATCCCACACATTTTAAACTAGTGAAGATCCCGCTGTTGTAAAAAATGAGTTTTATGTATATCTGATTTTTCACTGACAATAGTTTGAACTTATGGACACTAATTAATTATGAAATTTAAGAAGCTGATCAACTCAATTCTGTAAAAATATTTTGTGTACTTCAGTTTAGAGAATGTTTTCTAACACAAGTACCTAAGTAGTATCAAAACCAGAGAACAACCCATTAGCAAATTTATAAATATTATGAAATTGTACCAATGGAAGATTTTTCTGAAATTCCAGCAAATGTGAGTTTTGATATTTGCTCTTAATGACACAGGTCAACATTTGATCTACACAAATGCATTGTACTGGTCATAGGTAGTTTTTTGGGTCGCTGATTACGGTGAGTGGGTCGGCTCCATCACATCAGGTTCAAGGTCATTTGAAGGTCAGCTAGAGAAATAACCGTAGAAAAAAACCTCAAGAAATTCAAGAGTACGTTTTTGAGATCCCCGAACCCAAATCCGTAGTTTTTTGTTTGAACCTACCCCGCTCCTAGAGGCCATTGTGAAATAACCGTGGAGAAAAAAATGAAAAATCTCGTGGGTAGGTGTTTGTAACTGACTGTTTAATTATCTGAATTTAAATTCATAGTTTGCTTAAACTCATGACCACTAAGCTTCATGTAAAAACATTTCAAGGCTATTTGCAAGTCAAATCAAGAAGTAATCGTAGATGAAATTTGAAAAAAATCATGTAATAATACCAGGTTGGCCGAGATATCCCTACCTTCCTTACCGGCTAGCTTGCGCCTTTATCACCTCTGTTGCATAGAGCACTTGTGGGTGTACTCTCTGAGTTGGACCTTATGCAGCTTTTTATTATTTTATAACCTCTCATGTTAGTTAATCAGAAGTAACAGTCGCTAGCATGATCTGCTGGGAATTTCCATATCATTGGTTTAGAAAATACCTGCTTGTTACTTTTATTAAGGGCACTGCGGCAAAAGTACGGGATATACTTTTCGGAGTATATGAGTTATCCAATGAGCTTGTATCAATATTACACAGTTGGATAAATTTTATTTTCAAAGAATCTGAAAATAAATACTTTTGCTTTTGTGGAAGAAAATTCTCACAAACAATATAAAAATTGGTCACGTCAACACGTCATGAAGAATTTCTTGTTGCATTCGACTCTATAAAAGCTATTTCCCACATCTGTAGAGCTACGGTTACTTCTGCTTCTGCGGGCCCGCTTTCCGACCCTGACCAGCCGCCAATTCTGGGTTTCTGGAACCCTGTCTCGTATTTTTTTTTTGGTTTAACTTTTTTTAAGGTCTGTATTCAAGTGAATGACTTCTAGCAGAGGTGGTTCAAACAAACAAACTACAAATTCGGCTTCGGAGATCTCAAAACCGTACCCATGATTATTTTCAATTGTTTTTCACGGTTATTTCTCTACTTGACGAATCGGGCGTTTAATTTTTGACTCCCATCTGCTTCAGCTCTTCTTCTGTTTTAGCTCTGATGTCCTCGTTTTATTTTTGACTGTCGTCTGCTTCAGCTCTTCCATCCTAGCTTCATTCTCGACTATTTGCTCTTCCAGCATTTCTTAAGTTTTCTGTATCATGCTTTACAAATTTTCTCTAAGGATTTGGAATTTCCAGGGTTCTAAGGGATCTTTCAAGGTTTTAAAATGTTCTAGTCATTTGTATTCTAGGGTTTTAGAATTATCTACTAATTTATCTTCTAACACTTTTTTCATGTTTTTAAAATTTTCTAATATTTTGTCTTCTAGGTTTTCCATTCTTTAATAACATTCTGATGTCCCTACTACCAGAAACATCAAACAAATAAATTTCGGGATTGTTACCTTAATTTATTAGGGCATCTCGTAGCCGTTGTGTTAATCCACTTTTCTTCCGGCTAATTTCTAAATCCCTTTCCTCCAGTTCTTTTTTTAAATTCACCACTTTCAATTCGGTTAAACTCACCGCCTTAAGCAATGTTAGTCTATTTATTTTTCACTTTTAAAGTTACACAAATACACCGAACACCTGACACCACTGTAATGTTTTTATTTACAGTTGGATTTATTTAAAAACACATTCGAACTTACTATAATTTATTTCCACTAATTTTATATTCACACAACTATATACAATTTATCTTGAACATTTGTTGTTTGCTACACGGCAATCCAAAACTGAATGAATCCTTTCGTCGGCTTCCCGTATTTATATATTTCTTCTCAGAAGGCTCTAGATGGATTCTCGAACAGTGGAGTAAATTCGATAGCGCTAGCTGACAAACAAACTTTTTGATTCAATGAAATATCAGATGAATACCGATTCCACAAAATATCGGATAAATTCCCTTCGCAATATTGTCTTGGTTCTTAAGTATCAGTGCTTTACATTCATTCTTAACACTTGTTATTGATAAGTATTCTCTACGGACTTGTCCTTAACTTAAATGTTAACAGCTAGTCCAAGACAAATACTTTACAGAAGTCTCCGAGAAAATAAATTGTTCATGTGACATGAGATTGAAGTTGCATGTAGTGTAATTTAAAAAAAATTATTAACTGTGTAGTTTGGAAAGATATTGAAATAATTACCTTTTGGGTTCATCATGAAACTCCACTTTTACTAAGGGAAAAGACGGGTTTGTGGTCCTTGAAATATTTAAACTACGAGGAATTTGGGTGGTAAGAGGTATCATTGCGACTTATGTGTTCAATGTCTTTCACCCGGGTTTTTCCTCCTCGCTAGAGATATAAGGGTAATATTCATGTTAAACCTGTCGATTGCTTGGTCGCCATTCATTGTGGTGCCAATAATTGATTTAAAATTGCACATTCCAAGTTGTTAGTGGACAGAGATACAACTAAGCCCATTGATATTCCATGTACCTAATTGCACAACATGTGGAAATGCTATGTGAATAGACACTACGAGTATATATGTGACGTATATAAGTAGAATTTATAGCTGTTCGAATCGATTTGTATATTCATTGAGTTATATCTAGCTACAATGTTAATTCTAATTAGAGATAAGTACTAAATCTTAGTGGGGCATTATTTGAAACGTATTTCAAGTGTTAAAAGTAAATATTATAAGGTGAGGACTTGTTGGGGTACCTGGATGGAAACCGATAATTTGTTATTCAGGCCAATAGTTAATAGTTAGGATTTTAAATTTTATTCGGAGGAAATACCCTGTCTCCATTGTAACTGCAGCTAAACTGTTAAATTATTTGACAAACGTGACAGATGAAATAAATTGTTTTTATATATAATTTATATTTAAAAAAGAACCGCCTTCAACTGGCTTAAAATAAAAAACCGTTTAGAAACCGGAAAATAACTATTTTCTGACATATATTCTTTTTTATCTGATTTGAGGTATAATTCTGTTGATCATTTTTGCATATTCTTATTTTTCGCTCTTTCTCTAATTTGTATTTTTTGCTGTATTATCCACTATTTTTTTTAACTTTTTTATTTGTTTTATTAGTTGGACCACTTTCTATAGGTGTAACTCTAATTCACCCTATATTGCAACTACCCTGTAGGTGTTTCTGTGTATTGGTCGCCACATATAAATTCTTTTCTCAATAATCTTGTACAACTATAATTCAACTCTACACGATATTGCAACCGCCCTGTATAAGTATTAATCCTCTCCAGCTTATTCACTGTTTCTATTTATCTATTGTTTAAATCAACCTGTATACCTATAATTTTACTTCGCCCCATATGTTAAGTATAAGCTATTATTTATGTTTAACACTATATAACATTTTTTAAAGACTCTGAATAACTATAGTTCCACTCAACCTTATATTATATATATGCAACTGCTTCTAACATTTTTTGAAGCCTCAACTCTCTAACTCGAATATCCTTACTGCATATGCTTATTCAACCATTTTTTAAAATTTTTTGATCCACTCTTTATAACTATAGTTTTAATTCATTCTTATTTCAACCACCTTGTATACGCAACTACTTATGTGCCAGACAATACAACATTCTTCCTTATATTTCAACAATCATATACAGGTATGGAAAACGTTTGACTGGGGTCGGAGAATGCTAACGTGAGACAAGAACGGAACTGCTACCATATGCATTAGACGAGGATTGCCGTTTTAAGTACGTCTGTTTCACGAGCATTCAAGGTAAAGCACGAGCTATCGAATCGTATTGGAGGCGGGGCATCGATCGTCACAGAGCGACCGTCAGTCTCTTTCCTCGTCAGTAAGGTTTTATCAACGAAGCAGGATGTTGTCCGTCGCTAGATTATTTACGTAAATAATACGGATTTCGGAGCATTTTTCCCTTTCAAGATTTTTGAGATGAAAAATTACTTGTCCGTTATTACGCCAGAACGAAAACTTAACATTTTTTATGTTTTAAAAATAAAATAAAATAGATACTCTTAAAAATAAAATAAATTAGTAACTGTTAAAAAAATCGTCAATAAGAAATTTATCATTAACTTTATAATTATTTACAACATATCAGTGAAGTAAATGCTCAAAAAGACCTCCATTTTGCGCCAAACAATATCCTAATCTATCATAAAATTCTCTCTGAACATTTTGAAGCACGTCAGGAGTAATTTCACAGATAGTTTGTCGAATTTTGGCTTTAAGGGCATCCAAATTATTAACACGGTCGTGCTGATAACTGTAGATTTTTTGAGTTATGTGTCCCCAAAGAAAGAAATCATTGGGTGCGAGATCGGGAGATCTGGGTGGCCACGAAATGGTACCTCTTCTACTAATCAAACGGTCGGGAAATGTCTCAGTTAAGAATGCTTGCACGATTTCAGCGTTATGAGCGGGACAGCCATCGTGCTGGTACCAAATTTCATTGAAATTGATTGGTAGTGCTTGAACTGCTGGAATAATACCATTCCTTAAAAGATCTAAATATTCATTGGCATTTAAATTTCCATCAATAAAAAATGGCCCAATGATGGTGTTTCCCAAAATGCCAGCCCATACATTAACTTTTTGGGGATACTGACTTTTGCCTACAACACTAATGTGCTTATTTTCACTGGAATAACCAACAGCAACCGAAGGATTGTGGTGCCCATGCAATGAAAAGGCTGATTCGTCCGTAAACAGAATATGATTTATTAATCTATCATCTCTGTTAGCCCTTTCCATTACATCTTCACAAAAATCACTCCGTTTCTGATGGTCTTCAGCAAATATTTCCTGTGTTGTCTGCAACTTGTAGCATTTGTATTTATTTCTTTTTAAAATATTCCTAACAGTTCTAGCACCAAGATCAAGTTCTTCTGAAATGGTGGTACTGTTGCACGGAAAATTAATTTCCGCCGAACTACAAACAGCAATTTCACGACGCTCCCGCTCATCGCTTAAAGGGTGAACAATTGGTTCTTCACTGAGATTTACACACTTCCTACAGTTAGTTACACATCCCCTGGTTTCAAATTTTTTGATGACATTCAATATTGTGTTTTCACAAGGAATAGGCCTCTCCTCAAATGAAAACGCAAAACGCCCAATGATTTCTTGAGCAGTGCTACCAGAATAATACCATTTAATTATTTGGATTTTCTCTTCCGTAGTGTACACTGACATGTTAAAATAATCACGGTGCAAAATTACGGTCAAATTTTCGATCTTAACACAGAAGAAGCGGCAATTCGTATGTTTTATTTTTAAGCGATTGGAATCGTCGGAATGTGGTGATAACAAAAAAGTATTTACCGCGCGAACACTTCCGAATCGGTGTCACATCGAATTCATTCTCCTGGTGCGTATTGCGTTGATTGATTCAAAATCGCATGGGATTCTACCCGACCCCAGAGAACGAATTTCCACACCTGTATATGGAACTGCTTATGCACCACCCAATATCACATTTATTTGTAAGTTTTTTTAAACCCACCTGTCTAACTGTAATTTTACTTCACCATACATTTCAACAGCGCACATTGCTTGCTGCTTGAATTTCGATGCACGCATACACACACACCTACCACCGTATACCGTACAGAAAAGAGAAGATAGCTCACCTAATAATTTTTCTTTTCGATACAGTAATGGAATATTTTGTGCCTTTCCACTCGACTGCAAGTCTTATAAAATTAAAACCCTTACAAACATCCTGTACTAGTCTAAGATCCGGCTGCAGAATTAGTGCACCCATCGAGTGTTTGCTAAAAACCAAATTTTTACGCATATTTATGATTAGGAGAATATATATCTACCAGGTTGCCTATCAAAATGTGGTCGCTAATATTTTTAATTAAATTATTATTAATTGATTTTCACTGACATGTTTTTCAATAAAATATTGTCCACTTCATGGCAATATATATACAGACTGAAAAATCACGGTTGCCGTTGCACACTTGGCCGCACTTCTTCGCAGACAGGTTAACATAGGTATGATTTTGTTACATTTATACATTCATAACGTATATTTAACATTTATATATCAAATTAAACCTAATTTGTTTCTGTCTATTTGATATATGGTTGCCTACTTAAATATGGCCCCAAATAAAATAAATATTAAAGGTAGGGTGAAAGAGAGGTAGCGAGTAATATCACCAGTCACACGAGAATAGTGCTTGTCCGATGTACGACGAGTTAAAACCATTGCGTATGCGTCGGATGCTAGTGTTCTCACCCACCGGTTCAAACAATAGTAGGTACAACTTAATATAATAAATTCTTCAAAAGAAATATATTTCTTTTCAAAATGACAAATTTAAAAATTCCAAAAAATACAAATTTAAAAAACACAAAAAATACTAATTTAAAAATTACAAAAAATTGCTATTGATGAAAAATAAAGGTTACTTATGTAACACAAAAATTTTATTGTGCAAGTACTGTTTGAAAAAATATTTGATTTTATTCAAGTATTAGATTGTTTTTTACATATTAATTAAATATTTATACAAATTAAAAATTTTTAAAATGTAGTGTTAGAAAACAGTAGCCATTCATTATTTTCCTCGCTGAACTTGATGCAATCCGGCTCAGTAGCATTTAACCACATCGAATTAACAAAGATTGTCGGCAACAATTTTTGTTTCAGAGATTTACAGCACGGTGGAATGTGCGTTGAGTCAAAACATTTAATTAAAAATCATGAGTAGCATCAACTGTTAATAAAGTGTCATAATGTTACATTTTTTTCTTACGACGAAACAATAACATTAGCAAACACTTTTTGAATGATGCCTTATCAAAGTACAGTAAATTCCATTTTTTCTCACACAGACAACACGCCTTCATCTTTATCAATTTTATATTTAATTTAGGCTGTATCCCACGTAAACGCTATTTGCGCGATGCTTGCGGTACGCTGCGTCAAAGTGTCAACCACAAACTGGGTATTAAGTTAGAGCGATTGTCACGATTTTATGTTGTCACATCGCTCAATTGGTATGATTTCGCCCGCAGTTTCAACTTGGTGATGTCAAGCTAGCTTTTTTTCACTCTACCTTTAGCATTTAGCATCTTTAAGGCTACGGTCAGAGTTGCTCCGGTATCGGCAGAATTTTTAACTCTGCCGTACACTGCCGAAGTCGGTCAAAAATAAAAACAGTGTTGTTGGATAGCAGTGGCCACAGTAGCACCATAATACACTGGCGTATCTGCCGACGATCGGACGAACACAAATAAATTTGTTTTATTCGGCAGTGTACGCCAGTTTCGGGTCTCATAGTTTCAATTTCATTCATATTTTCAGTTTAAAATAGTATTAAATTTCGCAATAATCAGTATGGTTGATTCTAAAAAATTTGCTGCAATTGTTTTTGAAAGGAAGGCGTTGAAGATGAGACCTATCTAGGTTGGGTTTTAGGATTTATCCAAAAATCTTTTTCGTATTCGAACAATAATATTTTCAGCAAATGACTCATTTTCAATAAGTAAATTTTCGAATCAAATTCCTTTTTTTCAAATGACATGGTTTAGCCGATTTCACCAGAAAACTGAATGAATCTGACCACAACATTTGAACAAGCGTATTCGGCCGTATACGCCAGAGTAAAAATTCTGCCGATGGCGGAGAAACTCTGACTGCAGCTTAACAGCCGGCAATCCTTATTGGCGGTCAGATTTAATTAGGCAACCGAATATCATAATAAACAGAAAAATTTAGCTTTAATTTGATATATAAATGATAAATGTAGGTTATGAGTGTATAACTGTAAGGTGCGGCCAAGTGCGCAACGGCAACCGTGATTTTTCAAAGTCTGTATATATTGCCGTGAAATGGACGATATTTTATTGAAACAACTAGTCCGTGAAAATTTTTACCAAAAATCAATTAATAATAATTTAATTAAAAGAATTAGCGGCCCCATTTTGCTAGGCAACCTGGTAGATATATATTCTCCTAATCATAAATATGCGTAAAAATTTGTTTTTTAGCAAACACTCGATGGGTGCATTAATTCTGCAGCCGGATCTCGTACTATACGGTACACTTTCATGGCATATCTACATACATAAAAAAAATGTGCCGACGGATTGATAACCTCCTCCTTTTTGGAAGTCGGTTAAAAATTGATAAGGTTTTTTTTCTGTACTGTTTGTCCATTTTACTGAACATCACTAATATAATAAGTACCTATTCTGGTTATGCACAATGTACAAGCAGTTTCAAATTCCGATATATTGGTGTAAATCGTTGCGCTAAATGAATAGAATATGCTTGATAATAGGAAAGGATTTTACAAAGACGACGTATGGATTTTGAATAAGGCACAAAACATCATGCTGGATATTACTGCCTGTAATAACTTATATATCAGACCTATTCAGGGATAGGTTATTAAAAATTGCGTATTTTCTCTCAGTGCTATACGGACGCGTAAACATCACTGAGGGATTCAAGTTTACGGTTAAGGATGCATTTGACCATTTATTTCCTTTTTGGTTCGAAGAAAGAATATTTCTCATTATTTTCGGATCAACAATAATAATGTACTTTTTTTCATTTGGTTTTTGCCATAAAAGTACAAATATGGGAATAAGAGTTTGCTTTACCTGAAATAAAAATACATTGTCAGCCTGTGGTTGGACCCCAAATAAAATCGCTTAAAATACGGATGTCCTGACGTCCTATAGGCAGTGGAATTTCTATCTCGGGTTAATTACACAAAAAATATAATAATATAATATCTTATTAACATAAATAATGAACCTGAAGATTGTGAATTTTATTTTTTGTCTGAAATCTATAAGTTCAGACACCCACCGAATAAAAATATAAATTTGTATGAGTAAATAGGCTATGCCGGCTCCAGGTCATAATCGACCAAAAATACATGTAATTTCCCACAAGAGATTCTAAGGTAAAAATTAGCGAAAATTTACCACTACGATCGCGACAATCGCCAACGTGAGTAAGCGGTTTAGAGCCATTTTGGCTTAACGTGGAGGCATAAACGTCATTTGTTCAGTGAACCAAAAGTTCAATAACCCCATTTCATCGAAAACTAGTAGTGATTACACATCGAATTTTCCATCTGCTAATATTGTCGAATTTCAATGTACCAACCCAGCAATACTCAGATACCCATTCTCCTGAAGAAACTCTTATATTAATAACCATATAGGGCAGGTGCTCGGCACACTGACTCCCATGTGAGGGTTCTGGGATCGAAACCCTACCACAGCTTTTTTTTTCTAATTAATTACCGCGACCGTAAGACGATGGCGTCAATTACCTGCGCGCGCCGCAACCCTCAACACACCGTTTAAATTAACGCCGCGAGATGGCGCCGCTGACTCAGCTGACAGCCGTCAACACTTCTTGTAACCTAATCTAACCTCTAATAGTAATATAACCTAAATCGCATCACCATCCTAGCCTCTACGGGGCCTCCTTAAAAGCCCCGCGGCCCCCAGCAGTTAACCTCTACAACAGAAGCCCTTATTGTAACAGTTAACCTCTACGTCGCGTCAAAGCATCCCTAGTCGGAACCCCCATCGCAGCCCTAGTCGGAGCCCCTTGTTCACTGAACAAATGACCCCCTCGATTGAATCTCACAAGAGCAAATTCGAGATATTCGAAAATTGCAACACTTGATCGTAGAATTAACATTTTAGTTAAACTGCTAATAAGAAGTTTTGCTTATCAGGCCTACTACTGATAAACTATGCCTTTCTAGACGCCCATTACTTTTTCTTTTCAAAATAACAGATACTCTAGCCATAAAAACACACCTCAGTAGCACAAGTAGTATAAAATTACATAAATTCCTCATTTTGAATAGAAAATATTTAATCAAATAAATAATTTGATAAAAGATTTTATCAAAGATTTTTGACAATACTTTAGTAAATTGAAATTTTGATGAAATCACTAAAATAAACCGCCAGTTTGGTTGTTGCATAAGAAAATCCTGAAACCATTGACGGATTGAGATCTCTAATTAATTTGAGAATATTTAACGACATTACCAAGAATAACTGTTCCAGTACATGTGACATCTTCACCACTTGGGCGTGTCTATTTAGCTTTCAACTCTTTTATTGAAAATCAATAAATTCGAAGTTGGTTAACATTGCAAGACCTAATTATTGAGTATGATACAGTGAATTTACCTAGAAGATAATAAAGTATTATACTTAAAAATAAATCTTAATAAGGGCTCCAGTTCGTCTAATCTAAGAGGAAGCTACCATTAGGTTTGTTAACTCTTAATAGTTTGTCATAAAGGTGCCAAACTACTACCCAGAGCGAAACTGAAGAATAGGTTAGCTGATAAAATGAAACAATGTAAAGTGAACCTTTACAATTATGATAGAAATTTCGAGAATCTAATGGCGGTATCAGATTTTTGCCAGTGACTACTACTACTATTTATTGTAAATGTTGCCATACCCATTCAGAACAATCAAAGAATGAATTTTAAGTCCAATATGTTACGAAAGACCCATAATACGCTTAATATAAATAAGACTTGCAAAATAGAAAAACCAGTACCGTAAGTGGTCCTCTACGCCCCCGCTGCAAACTTTTGTAACTGCGCACTTGAAAAATGCCGACATTCATATAAGATGTGTGCCTTATACCCGGACACCTATGGCAAAATAGTAATTACGGCCCTGAAACAAACGTTTTCTATCATAAGAGTTGGTGTGCAACGTTCGAGAATTAATAATAAAAATCAAGAAAACTTGACCGACGACATATGCTTCACTCCAGGTAGCGTTCTGAGCAGCTTTGCATGTTGGCATAGGCTGAACTACTAATAGTACTCCTAAGAAACAAACGAATTCTACTTAACTCCAACTAGAGAACTATGTGTTGCTGGGCAAGCCAGGCATGATCAATCACCAACAGATCTTCCATACCGAATTGCCTGCCAAAATTGGAGGATAAAAGACATTCTTTTGAAACTGATTCCACTTTGATACGAAGATATGTCAGATCCATATGATTTGTGAAACCTGACCGTAAGAAATAAAAAAAATGTACTACTTATTACTCAATCCATATTTTAAGAATGTCATGTCATATTGTTATCTAGGTGCTTGAAGGAACAATACTTGCTCCCAAATTTGACATTGTAGTGATTTGTCATTTTGTCATAACAGATACATACAAAAATGTAATAGGGAGTTTGATTATTTAATGTCACGTATAATTACTCATTTTAAGTACGAAAAAAATATATTACTTTGCAATTTTATAATGAAATAAATTGATTTCATTTTCATTGATACCTGAAATGAAGTATACTCGAAAAATCTTTACTTATTTAACAATTTGTTTACTTTTATATTTTTTAGTACTTTACTTAAAAAGAACGTGTTTAAAATAGTCATTTGCGATTCTTTACAATATGGAATATATGTTCAGTAAATCAAGTATTTGTTTGTTAACTGAACAATGTAGTATAAACAATTAGTTCAGGTCATTTATGAAATTACGTGACAAAATTAATAGTAGAATAGTAGGTTTTTCATTTCTATTCCACAGTGCCCATAGTACAAACACGGTTTTATCGGTGGATTTTGTGTAAAAGGTAGAAAATTATATTATTACCGATTTGTCGCTGTTTTTTTGTTAAAAAACAAAAACGCATCGATAAAAAAATGTTGAATTTTATGTCGATTAGTCAAGTTTTATCATTGGAACACGTTGATGACGGTTTTGTTCTACTATTAATTTTTGTCACCAATAAATAATCATTTTAATATGTATGTTACAAAAAATAATAAAGAATTCATTTTTTTTCTCTTATGTAAAAAAATATTAACTTTCTCGAGATGTTTATTTAATAATCAAATAAATTATGGACAAAAAATCCCCCTTGCAGAGAATTACAAATGGTGATTTTGAGTAAAATATTTCTAAATGTTTTGTTTTAAACTTAAAAATAGTATTAATCAATTAAAAGATATTTTCGTAAAAATAAAAGCGCATAAATCTTATCGCAGAAATATTTAATTTTGTCGATTTCCTAGACGTGTAGCTGCCGGGTCACTAAGAACAAATTTTTATTCGAATTATTTGCCAACGTAATCGTGTAAATGTTCATGCAAGACTATCATATTGTCTAAAAATCAATTACAAGAAATTATTGAGTAACACTTCGAATGTTACTGAGTACATTTTTACTAGCAGTAACAAGAATTAAAACTGTTTTGAATTTGTCAACCAGTATAATTATTTTGGACTGTATAAATCAAATTCCATTAATATATCATTTTGCCTTCCAAAACCATAAAGAGTATGTTTCAACAAATACAATAATCTATATATAAATAGGCAAAGACAAGACGGTTTTGTACGGTTTTCTCATCTGTCCCTCAACCGATTTTCTTTATTTTTGTTTTGGTTAGTAGCTATTGACGACCTTTAGTGCAGAATGCTAAAATTAAGTTATAAGATTGATTCACCTATTAAATAATAAAATAATAAAAAAATCATTATTTACATCCATACTGTCAATGCTAAACAGTGCCGCCAGATTGCTTGGAGAGAAAATAATAATATGGGTTGACTCCAATGTGAAAGAAAAACTAAACTAAATGGAAAACTAAAGGTTTTGGCTCTTCGATAAAGTTATCCTACTAAGTCATGCTTTTGAAATAGAACCGAAGAAAAATTATATTACATAATAATCACCATTTATTGGGCGTTGGCAAATTTGCAACTTTCATTGCATATGGTTTGTCAACTAAAATCAGAATTATGTTACACCTGAATAATTTATTTCTGGTAATATCTTATTAATTTTAACATTATACTTTTAATTTAGAGTATTTTTATTTTTGTCTGATAACTTTCATATAATTTAACTAAGATTACAAAAAATCGTGAAATTATGCACAAATTCACGATAAATGTGTCGATCTGGCAACAATGAATTTGATTTAAATCTTGACTTTTCATTACTTTTGTAGGTTGACAGTTATCAATTCAGTGAGACAAATTTTCAAGTATTTTCAAGATTTCAGTTTCAATTCACCGAAAAATAATTGTCAAAAATAAGTGTATTTATGTAATATTAATTAACAGAATGTGGTTTGTATTTCTCTATATTTTCGAGACAAAACAGAAATCGTCATGGGTTACTAGGTAGGTAAGTGTGTTTTAATTCACATTAATGAAAATATACTAAATCTAAGGATATTTGAAATTTTTATATTGAAAATCACACTGAAAATTAATGTTTTCTCACAATGTCGGTATCGTATAGTTAATTTATTTTACATTACATGGTCTGATTGCATCTTCTGACTTTTCGAAGCAGGTGTCTAAGTTTTACTTAAAAGAAAATTATCATAGACATTTTATTAGGTTCAGTTACTTTATTCTAGAGTAAAATATATTTTTATGTGACATATTTTTCTTTTGAAATCTTACATTGCTGGCTTTAAAGTTCGCAACCTAACAATGTTCAAAAAATAAAAAATTCAGAAGGCTCTACCACGACAACAGAAACCACTGCGTAATTATATATGCTAGGTTGGTTCTTAAATCATAAACACGGTAGTGACTGTAAGGCTCTTTCAGACCATGTGGTGACCATCTTTTACTGTCCAGTGTTTGGAGTTGCCTATAGTTCAATAGAAAAATATTTAGTGTTGTAAATTATAGATCAGTCTTGATGTCATTAATATAATATTATTTTCACAATGGTCCGAAGGTGTTGTGCAACAAACGATCAATCAGCGGACAATATAAATGACATTAAAAATTAGAGTTTTCATTGGGTTGTTTGTCATCTTTATTTTTGAAATCGTTTGTGTGTAAATGGCGGAAACTTTTAGGTTGCATTGAAAAATTACATGGAATATGTTGCATAGACACTATTGCATTTGTTATAATATATAGGACATTTATGTAAAAATAATCTAAGAATAATATGCATAAATAAAAAATAATTTCGTGAATTATTTTTACAAATGTAATCTAATTGAACTCTATTTCTTATACAGACAAGATAAAGTTAATAATGTTCAACTTATAATTTTAATGAATAGGGTCAAATTTCAATCGCTAGTGTATTCAAAAACTCTTACCAGGTTTTTTTTTGATGGGAGGTGTAATATTATTCAGAGTTATTATGTAACTCAGCAACGTTTATTATTAAGTAATTTCGGAAAGAATGTTGATGAATCTTCAATTATTTTACCTTTTCTTTGAATTTTCCCACCTCTTTTTTTTCCTGCAACACATAAGTAGTTGAAAATTGTATATGTAGAACGAAGTGTAGTAAGGAAATTTCGTAAAATTGCCGGGATTATTGTCAGAAATTCTTCCCCATAGTTATTCTGAGAGAAAGAGATGTCTATAAAATGATCAACCAGTATTCCTGTATATTAGTAATGTATTGTATATTGTGTTGTACTTATCTGTGAATCAAAAATACTTTCGTGTACCGGTTACCGATTACTAGAATTAATATATTTTTCAAAATATAAAAAGACATTTTAACTAAACTAATGAACACAAATGCCAAGACATGTTTCCACCATGAATTTATGAAAGCAGCTTTTGAAATTTTATGTTGTTGATATATATTTTGAGATTTGTATTCGGTAGATTTCATAATACAGTCCGTTAAGTATACACAATCATGCCCATATAATTGATTTTCAACAAAGTATCAAAGATTATATAAAAAAGATTCATTTTTTATATAATCTTTGATACTTTCGTTAATACTGAAATGGTGGTTACCCATTGAATTTCAGCCAATATTTCGCTTTACTTCAAGATGCCAGGAGGTGTAGATAAATCAAATTGCTCGGATCATTTCCTCACTTCCAAATGTATTTCAACCCCACGCCAAACCATATCTTTTAACAGCTATCGCATTTTTTGAACTTATGATATCTTCTTTTAGCGACAGATAGCGTGAAATTTTCTACATCATCTCCTTCAAATACCTAAGAAGATGCGATATTTCATCGTGACCTTTTCATCTTATTTTAGTCTAAAGCATTTGTAAAAAGCTTTCCGACTAAGTTAAATATGCATTAAATGCATGAGCGCATATACCTTATTTTTCTCTGGATATGATAAAGGACTGCAAAACCGAATTTTGCAGCTTTTCTCCATTTAGTGACAACTAGAATTTTTGTTCGTGAATGAAATGATATGAATTTATTCAGTTACATTGGAAATAAGTTTTTTGACTAATTTTCAGAATTTTACGACTTAAACATGTTATGACTTGCAATAAATGTATATATTATGCTAAAGTTGTTGATAAACAAACTGCAAAAAAAAACTAAAAACATTTCAGTAGCAGTAAAGCACTTAGCGACGTATATGAAGATTTTAGAGCTCCCAGACCAAAACTATTTGGACACAGTTGTTGATGTTACAAATTACAGGTACAAGAGATATTCCATACACCAATTCCAAGTGGAAAACGTAGATTCGAAAGGAGTGTATCCGTCATATTTACCATATGAACTGTGAACCTTATGATTCGAGTAACTGACAAAATAGATTAATAGTAAAACATTTAAAATTTCATCGGGGAGCGAAACATTGACAACAAGTGTATTTAACTGGTGTTTTTGATACTAGTATAGACCTAAATGCTACCAAGGGAGCCCATAGGTTATTAGTCATACGGAACATAAATGCTTAATTAATGATATCATTTTAATTAATATTGACGGTTACGATCTGCAGTAGAGTGAAACGTATACATTGAGGTCATCATTGTTGGTTAAGAAAAAGTGCAAGTGTGTGGATCTAAAGTGGAATGTGAATCGTTTTTGAGATAGTTTCTCAGTGAAGAAATGTGCAATGTGCAATTGCCCGAATATATTTGATTGTGGAGATTAAAATATTAATCTTCTAGTTGAGAGTTTGGAAAATGAAAGTTTTTACAGATATTTTACCAATTTTGATATATAGATTATGTTAACCAACCAGATAAAATGCTTCTGTTTGTGGCAAAGTCACATGTTCAAAATTAGGTCAAGTAATTGTAAATAAGATGACAAATGATCTTTGGACGGCATTACAGCCATACATATCTTCCCGAAATTTATCCAAAAATGAGGTGGCAATTGGTTACAACTGCCGTTTAGACATTATTAATGATTCTAATAAAAGAGTTAAGATGCTTTTTAGATGTTGAAAGCCGTCAGATATTTCAAATTTTAAACAGCAATATAGGAAATTAAAAACTGAAACCAAACAACAAAATTTAAAAAATAGAGAGAAATTTAGTAACTAACAAGAAAATATAGATCTGATCCGACTAATGTAATTTGTTTATTACTTATATATGACGAATAAATCTAAAATTGATCATTTTGAAAACAATGTACATACTCAAAAATGTACTTTAAAAATCCTTCAATAAATTCAATCTCAAATTCTACTTTATTCATCATCATCGCCATCTTCCACAGCGATACTATCATTAACATTTTTTTGATAAAAGTATTTGTCTTTTCCCTCAAAATAGGACTCATTGCGGCTGTAACCTTCTCACTGGAGCTAGAAGTCAGATGGTGGCAGTCCTGGAGAATGTGTGTTGTTGATCGTCTGGCTCTTCGGAAAGAAGTCGACTAGTATAATTTCGTGCGAGTCCTAAAAGTCATCTTGACGGCAGACTATTGAATCTTCGGGCATTTTGTCCCACTTTTTCACTGTCCTCTTCACTCCCTCTTGCACTTTGGTGTGTAGTGTGCGTTCCATATTTCATCCAATGTATCAATATGCAGTTAGTATACAAGGTGAATTTTGTGGTCGTGTTTTAATCTACAATTCCAATTTGCGACAAGTTAATTAATATATCTGCTAATTATTGAGGTATGTATAAAAGCCTTAGTTAGTTTAACATGTATTAGTATTGAGGCTTATTATTGAATAAATGGGACTTTTTATTTCTGTTTGGTTCTAACCTTAACAATTTCATAGAGTTTTTTATCTCCATTGGTCAAAGACCACCAGGTCCGTATTTAGTATACTTTATTCTGAATTTCAACAAAAATATATCTATACTAGCCAATTCCAAACTGCGAGTTCTTGTGGGCCACCCTATATAACAATTTTAATCGACATTATTTTGAATCACCTTGTATAATTGTAACTCTACTTTACCCTATAGTGCAACATCCTGTATATGCTGCTGTTTATTTGTCACCCAATATAACTTTTTTAGCACCTGTTCATAACTATACTCCACCCTACATTTCAGCTATGCAACTGCTTATGGTGTACGCTATATAACAATTATTTCTGCTATTTTTTGATCCACCTTGTAAAGTACAATTTCTCTCCACACTATATTTTAATTACCCTTTGTATAAAACTTTTTCTAACATTGTGTTAATCACACTCTGAAACAATAATCTTGCTTCGCCCCATGTCTCAGGTATTCCATTTAGTAGGATGCAACTGTTCATACCCAATATACCATATTTTTTAAACTTTTCGATCCAACCTAAAGGAAATTCCCTGTGGAACCCTTAGTGTGTCACAAATGTAAAAATACAGTTTGGCACTCTAACACCAAACCTTTAGTTAAACACCCTATATTTTAATCACCCTTTATATGCTTTTTCTAACTTTATGTTAAAAACACTTTAATACTATAATCGTGCTTCTCCCATATTTCAGATATTCCATATAGTAGAATACAACTGTTCATGGTCTACCCTATATAACAACTATTTTTTAACTTTTTTACATCCACTCTGATGGAAATGCCGGTGGAACCCTTGGTGTGTCACACTTTTAAAAACACAGTTTTGCACCCTAACACCAAACTTTTATTTAAACAGTTACCCAAACAGCAACTGCTTATATAACAATTGTATTCAACATTTTTTTAAACCGCTTTGTATAACTAAGTCTACTTCCATCTACATTAAAACCATCCTGTATACACTGCTGCAAATTTGTCAAACATTACAACTTATTTTTGTAGAACCCCGTATAACTATAATTTTACTCTACAAAATATTTCAACCATCTTGTTGTGCATCTGCTTAGGGGCCACCAAATATAACATTTTTTAAACACTTAACTATAACTCTGGTCCACTCACTATCTTATATATGCAACTGGTTATGTGTTTGAACCACCCTTGAAAATATAATTTGTCTCAACCCTGTATTTCAACCCCCCTTATATGCAGCTGTCTCTAACATTGTTTTAATCACACTGTAGGAACTATAATTTATGCAACAACTCATGTTCTATCTTACAAAAAAAATATCCAACCTGTTTAACTATAATTCTACACCACCCGCTATTTCAACAACCTTGTATATGCAACTACTTATCGGCCACCCAATATAAAAATTTTTGTACTACCCTTTATAACTATAAATCTATCAATGCCCAATATATTTCACCAAAACCGTAACTGTTTATTGGGCACCGTATATAACATTTTTTTATAGCATGTTTTTGAATCGCCTGGTATGTATTACAATTACTCTGTATACGCTACTGCTTACTGGTTAACCAATATAACATTTTTTAAATAATTAATCATAACACTTCTCCACCCTATATTTCAACTGTCCTATCTTTGCAAGTTATTATGAACTACGCTGTTTCACAATTCTTCCTCATATTTTTTTAACGACATTATAAAGTATTATTTCTCTCCACACTTCATTTAAACCACCACTCATTTACAAGCTTTTCTAACTTTGTTTGAATCACTCTGTATAACTATAACTGCGCCCCATGTTTCAGGTACTCCATACTCCATACTGCAAAATGCTATATAACAAATTTTTCTAGCATTTTTTAGCCACCTTGTATAATTACAACTCTACACCACCCTATATTTCAACAACCTTTTATATGCAACTATTTATTTGCCACCTTGTATCCTAAGAATGCTACCTCACCCCCTATATTTCAACCATCCAGTAAATGGAACAGCTTGTAGATCAATACATTACTTATTTTTTAAACCCACCTATATAGCTGTAATTATACTGGGCGACATAAAGTTCACCCATCCTATATATTCAATTGCTTGTGGATATAAAACAAGTATTTTTCATTTCATTTCATAACTATAATATCTCAACAATATAATTCAAAGATCCTAACTGCTTACATAACATATTTTTTCAAAAAAAAAAAAATATCCAACCTGTATAAATATTTTACCCTTATATCAACCATATTGTATATGCAACTACTTATGAGCCAACAATACATCATTTTTTTAACCACCCTATATAAATATTATTCTACTCCGCCGATTATGAACCACCTGATATATGCAACTATTTGACCAACTTTTTGACCACCCCGTATAACAAATTCCACTCAATTTCAACCATATTGTATTTATGTAGCTGCTTATGGTACACCTAATATTACATGTTTTAGATTATTTAAATCCACGTCATTCACTCCGCACTAAGTTTCCTATATATAGAACACCCTGTATAATTACGGTTGATATATTGATGATATCTTATGAACATAATTTTAAAATCCTAACTGCTTACATAACACATTTTTTTCTAAGATTTTTTATCAAAACTATAAATATTTTACCCTTTTTCAACCACTTGGTATATGGAACTGTTTATGGCCCACTCAATATAACGTTCTTAGACCACCCCGTATAACTAATTCCACTCTCTCTTATTTCAACCACATTGTATATATGCAGCTGCTTATAGGACACCAAATGTAATTTTTTTTAGATTGTTTAAATCCATTTAATTCTACTCCGCTCTAAGTTTACTATTTACAGAACACCCTATAAAATTACGCTTGTTTTATCAGTTGATTTTTTTTTAAATCAAAACATGTTACATTGGCACATTCCGAATTTTGAATAAAAGCTAATCTGATGCCATTATCTAGTATTGTGTGCGTGCGGTGGAACCAATTGAGTAATTGTATTTACCCAACATGGTAGAAGTGTTTTCGCTATATCTATCGTTTCTGTCAATTTAAGGATATAAAATGTCTACCAGATTTTAAGTCAAACCAACCAACAAACAAACAAACAAACACACAAACTTACAATTTTATAATAGTATAGACAGATACAGGAAGTAATGACAATAATTGCATGTAAATGTTGCAAACAGTTTACAGTACACAGACCTTGATAGTACAGCCAATGAAATTCCTATTTTAAATCGTAATATAGCGTACGACTGGACTTTAATGTAAAGTGTATAGCAAAACCCGCTCGAAAGAGATATTTTGTTGGTTAGACAATACACCTCTCTCTCACTTGTCCTGGCGATATTGTGCTGATAGGCTGCTCAGTTAGTATCCGGTGGCGTGAGTTCGTTGTTCAATTTGCAGAAGGACTATGCAAGGGCGCCAGGCCAATGGACACACACAGTTTACAAGAAAAACGACAAGATAACGAAAATTTACAATTTATTCTTGTTCTTTAAATTAACAGAATTTCCTATATATTTGTCTGTATCGGAGAAGAAAATTAAACAGTCTATATATACATGAATTAGTTAGAGTGAAGTTACAATAAATAATCTATAAATTCGTGCCTTACAGTACCCTCGGTAGGGATGCCCTTCGGTAGTGGTCGGTCTATCGTTCAAGGTTCTGATCCTGGAGCTATATGCCTTACAGCAGCCGGGGTTCCAAGAACTTAGGGTGGCCAGGAGTTGCCACTGTCCTACCAGAGGACAAGTGGCATCAAGTAGTACTGTCAGAGTTCTGCTCCCTTGATTTGAGGCTAGTGGTTACGTATCTGGGCACTCTTAGCCCCGGGTCATGGCATACCTGAAAGAGTTATTGGCTAATTGGTTATAGCCCTTATGAATTTTCCCCTTGACTAGTATAGGCGTATATATGCTCTATAGGATCGGTTCGGCACGTGTATGAGGTGAAGCACCCTACCTTAGTTTTCCCTAACTTCTTCACCCTAAATTAACTATTTGAATACTACCAAAAATAAATGAAAAAATGCTTTAACTAATAAAAGTAAATTTGAGACGGTTCAAATTCTAAGTAAAAATAGATAACGATAAGACTTAAGGTAAATTGCAACTGGTAGTTATACTTTCAAACTAATTTAGATTTAATTAAAAATTTGAATGTGATTTATCTGTAACCAAGCAGACAAACAACCAAATCTGGGCCAATGAATACTGAAAGACCAGCGTGTGTCTTTAAAAATATATATATTAAACTGGTATACCTGTATATAAATACAATTCAATAAAATAGAAATATATATAAAATACTGAACGAAAGGCAAAGAAAAAAAATAGAAATTTTTAAGTCACTCACATGATTACTCCCAGTTGCAGTCCAACCCAGTTGGGAAGCATCGTTAGCTACTAAATTTAGCCTCAAAAGACATTTCGTCTAGTGGATCAATTCGTCCTTTCCTGAATTTTGGTAGATATCGTCAATCAAACTCTCCAGATTCACCAATACCTAAAAATGCAAAAGAGGCTAGCAATAATTGTTCCCCCTTTCCTTTATCTTTTTATCACGATACGTGTGAAATCTCTAGCAATAAACGATGGCTAACCCACGCCAACTAGGTTGCAGATGCAAAGCAAAAAGTTACAAAAAAATAATGAACCACTCAGTTAAGCAACAAAGGATTTATCGTTGCAATAAAACGCGGTATATCGATAATAAAATGAATATGAAACCAGATTCAGCCAAAATTTCATTCCAAAATTATTAATAGATACGAAAAGTATGAACTATAGCCGATAAAAAAACTTTAAAAAAATTCAATCGATAAATCAAACTGTAAGGATAATCTGAATCTGCTTAATTACAATCAAATATACGGTAATAAGGAAAACGATAAATTAAGCAAATTCTAACTGATAATTTCACGATAAAGATAAAGAATTTTCCCAATACAAAAATTTAACTCAGAACAAAATTCGCTCACGTATTGTCCTTATGGCGGTCGAAACAGAACAACAAGCATTTCTCTCACCTGTCAAATCGTAGAAGCAAGGAAGGAAATGACATGTTAAATTTCAAATTTTATTAAGCGCGAAAGTACCAATATTAATCAATAGTTGGTCAATACAGGAACTAATACAAAATAATTTCGATAAAAGGACAAAGCAAAATTTTACTAATTAAATCGTAGATAAAATGTTATTAATGACAGTTTCCTTCTTCCCAACAAAATTTAATATTTCCAGTTTGCACGGAAGTTACATCAAAATAGCACGTGATATTCGTTCTGTCAAGACACCATCGCTCCAAAACAAAGGGACAGAGTCCAAACGAATTAACTGTTATTTAGCAATTAAAAGCGAAAAAGCGATTGCGTAAGCGACTAAAATAGGAGTATTTACTTACGTGTTTATTTATTAAGGTAAAGATACTGGTTTATTACGGTAGAACTCAGTTTAGAAAACGATATAATTAGAAAAGAATTCACCCGTTACAAGTGATCAGAAAAAACATTAAAAATTTAATCATTAAACTGCAAATTGACTTACACGAGTTAACGAAAGACAGATACAAAAGAAACATTATTTTATTTAACATATCTGAAGCCAAAAGACTATAAAAAAATACTATCATCTCCAGCATCATGAAGATCTTTACACCAGATTTGACATTATCCAAAATTAAACCGATTAGATTAGGACGCTTTTTTAACTGTTAAAGTTAGGGCAGTGAAACTGTTACTTGAAAATTGGGATACTGCAAAAATACTAAGAAAGGGAGAAAAACGCAAAACCAAAATTCAAACATATTAGATTCTCTTCTGAATGTACAAACAGATTAGATTACTACAAAAGGGTCAAGCAGGAGTTAGCGAATCGCATCAATTGTGATGAATATAACTGTAAAATTAAATATTTAAATGATGTCCCTACGATAGTGTCTATCAATCAAATGTGCTCAGCAGTGTTGCTGATATAACGATTTCTAGATATTAATAGAACGCCCCATGACTTAACTGTAAAATTTACTCATTTTTGCTAACGTAAGTAATTGCATTTAGTGTGGCATGGTGGAGAACCACTAAGACGAATTAACCATTGTAGGAGGTGTTCTGTTGTCAATTGATAGTAAACAGAAAATGAGTAAACAAACATGAAAATATTATCTAATATCATGTAGAATTTTCCAATGTATAACAATAGTAATTATTATTATTTTTAAACAAGGTCATCCAAAAGTTTTTGAAGTTTAGGAAATAACTATTTGTCAATAGTATTAAATAAAACTTTTTATTTTCAGTTGTATTTTAAGAACAAATGCAATAATCAATCAATCTGATATAAAATTTGTTATAATGTCAAATTTGTCGCCCTCCTTATCGGTCCATAGAATGAGTTTGTGCAATACTGCATTTTTCGTGCCATGGGACAGACGGGACAACAAAAATAACCACATATCTTCCAGAAACAAAAATTGAAAATCTTCGAGAGTTGAGTCCTATAAAATAATTTTCTAAATTTGAAACTTATGTGCCAATGTTGCTGTCAGTAGCAGTATCTCTAGTATATCGTCGGACTACAATAAAACATGTTGAAAGATGTATTCATTGACCGCTAATTCTCAAATAACGAAACAACTAATTTACTATTTTTTTAAAGAAATTAAGAAGGGTTTTCTGGGCAACAGAATACTTAATAAATAAGTTTACCTTGTCATTGGTCAGTTGCATATTGGATAGCTTATATGAACATGGGTTGCAAACATCACTTGAGATTTACCTATTACGTTCCCATTTTGATTTGTTACAGATAATTTAGAAAGCTATACACAGGGCGAATATTTTCATAGAGACACGATGAAACAGTGAAACACAGTGAGCAATAATACTGGAAACATTAGATGATGGTCGACATCTGCAGAGGTCTTGTTAGGAGGAGTAAGGAAACATCAAACAAAAGAAGTGTATTATTTTACATTGTTCGAAATCCAAAGAAGATTAAAATAACTTAAACTAAATTAGACCACTAACTACTATTGACATCCGGTACATGTAAACATACAAAACTTTATGTATATGTCAGTGTCAGTTGTTTTAATTCTGTTAATGTTTGCAAATAAATAAAGTTCAAGACTTTTTTTAAATGTAACCGCTAATCACAACTAACATTTATGTATTATCATTTCATTTGTGCTCTATATTAAATATCAATATCTATTTTTTTAAATGTTTTGTGCTTGTATATATTATACTATAAGGTAACATATAAGTTGTCAAAAAAAAAAAATAATTTAAAAAAAACCTTTCTATTTGTGAACTGAGTTTAATTAATTTTGATGTGTATAAAATATAATTGTTGGTGCCAGAATACTGACTTCCTATTTTTTAAATCAGTTTTAAAAACAAAATGGTGGACGAGTTTATATTTTGCTAAATTTTAAAACATGCTGTTACTTTTTTGAGCTCCCTCTATTGCTTTATTTCCCTGCTTAGAATTGTTAACATCTGCGAAAATGGACTGGTGAGGATAAAACTTTTATTGAAATTCTTATTTTGAGGGGATACAGGATGAGTTACATCCTGCTACAATTACCACAATAATTTTTTAGCCTAACTCCTTAATACATAAAAATCAAATCAGCATTATAATTTTTTGAAATCCCCGCAGACACCATTAAATAGTTACATTTCTCAAAATAAACGGTTTAGTCTGGTTTTATGTTTTTTGAATGAAAGATATACACAACATATGGTTTTGCGGATTCTCTACACCTATTTAAAGCGTTTCTGTTCCTAAATCTACCTCTATTATAATGTTACAAAATTTGTAACTATATTTAATGAGCTGCAAGTAATTTCGGTCCTGTTGACAATTTGTGGAATGCTTAGACTAGTCCCAGGCCTTGTGTCCGGGCTCTCTGCCAAATTCGAAATAAATAGAATATTTTTCTAAAGCCCTATTAGTTAGATAAATCCAAATAATAGCAGCCTAATTATCGTACTTGCGTTCTTACACTCCTTGGACGCTTGGTTTCTTCGCGCCTGGTAATGGATTCTGTTAAGAGAAATTCTTCTACGGAATCCTAAATGTATTTTTTCGCATCGCACAGAATATTGTATCAAAACTTACCATGTATCCACATGAAATTAAACTTTTAATAAAAAAGTTAGTGTCAGTAGATAGTATCAATTTTGCAGCTGCCAATAATTGTAATCAGTGGCGATACCCAACGAAACGAAATATGTCATTACACCTACTTAGTTTTGTAAAACAAGATAATTAAAATCGGTCCATAAATAAAAAAAATATTACATGAAAGGAAATTTCCGGTTTTTGGACAACATTATTTATATTTATTATAGTAGTATGTAATTAACAAATTAGTGAATTGTGATATAAGTTTGAAAGAATGATCTTGGTTCCTTACAAATTTAAAGAATTTGAAAGTGGTGATCTTCAGAATTTTATTTGGTGCTCCTAAGTGCGACTTTGTTGTAACATAGCGCATTCGCTAAATATGCGTCCAAAGAAGATCTTTGATTCAGTGATCCCATTTAAATCGTAGGAGGAAACCTTGGAAAAACTTTATGAACTATCAGGATATTGGGTTGTTCATAAGGACATCACCATTAGCAATTTCTTTTTTAATCATCGGCAACCAGGAACGATTGAACTCCAGGCACGTAGTAGCGATACAATCGTTTTCATATAAAAAAAAAATAATTTTAATTAATCTTTTAGTTTTCGTTTCGTGTTGTGTTCTTTGTGTAATATATCTCAATTTTGAAATTGTATTTTATGACCAAGGTCCCAAGCACGTTTACAAATTTTGGATTATTCAAACTGTCGTTTTCTAATATAGGTTCTGCCTTATGATTTTAATGGCATAACTGGATCAACAATATTCTTTAATCGTATTTTTGGCGAATGCACTATCTTTTAACAAAGTCGCACCTAGGAGTGCCACCTAAAGTTCTGAAGATCACCCCTTTCAAATTCTTTAAAGTTGAAACGAACTTTATTATTATATGATCTGTAGAAGTTTATGTGTTACCCTGTATATTATCAAATTAAAGTCAATTGATAGATATTTAATTAATTTTAATTTTAAAAATTTTACATTTCAGATTAGTGCCTTTTTTCATAGTTTCTGTGCCAACGGAGTCTGACCTAGACTCCGAAACACTTGGAAATATACAGAAATTTAAATAAAAAGTGTTCAAAAACGAAAAATGATCCAACTAAGTATACAGATATAATACTTTTTAAGGATAATTAGTCATAATAGAAATTTTACAGAAGAATAAAATAACGAAGTAATATTTTTACAATGTGTACAAAAATTTTAGCCCAAAGAATTGAACTCAGAATAGGAGCAGCAAACTTCCCACGAACATAAATCGACTGTAGACTGCAATCATCGTTTTAAGGCAAAGGAATGCAGTATGGCAAATTAGTCGGCATGTGTATGCTAGACCCAAAACAACCGTTTGATATGGCTAACCGTAATAAGCTTAAACGAGCATCGCATGAGCACAAAATAAA
The DNA here is from genome assembly GCA_034190945.1 of Octodonta nipae. Taxonomy (NCBI): domain Eukaryota; kingdom Metazoa; phylum Arthropoda; class Insecta; order Coleoptera; family Chrysomelidae; genus Octodonta; species Octodonta nipae. The sequence goes on along the minus strand of CM067218.1, from coordinate 55,342,428 downwards.
TCTGAATAATAAAAGATCATAATGTAAGCAAACACGAATCAAAGTTAACCAAAAATTGATAGAAGAAATAAACATAAGAAGCGTTATATACCAGGGTGATAGCTTAGGACCACTCGTTTGTAACATAATAATCAACGAACGAATCAAAGAACTCAAACGAAAGGACACGGGTTATCGAATGGCCCATATATCCTTAAAAAAATTGTGGATGATGTCGTATTAATAGCAGAGGATGAAGACCATTTGCAGCGCTTATTGTTCAATTTAAAAAAACTGCTTAACGTTACTATATGTTTATCTCTGTAGAGAAAACACAATCATTTGTGATAGCAAAGAAATTCGTACGGTGTAAGTTAGTCGCTCTCAAGAATATAATAAAACGGGTAATGAAGCTCAATTATGGTGGCTTACAAATCTCCAGCAGTAGAAACGTAATTGAAGAAACCAGGACAAACACTGTAAAAGCCGCAAGGTTATCAGGATGTAATCGTAACTTCATTTGAATCAATAAATTCGGGCCAGTAGAGAGCCAGGTGAGACTTTTGGTTGACATGCGTGAACAGTTCTTACATATGCAACGGAAGATAGGGTGGAAACATCCAGAACGAAACAAGTAATAAGGAGTGCTGAACGAAAAATTCTGAGATCGAAATCAAAGAAGCACTTGGAGCAGTACCATACGACAAGAACAGATGGAAGACGTGATTAGCTGGGAAAGATCAAGAAGCCGAGAATAGAGGGATCTCGTAGAAAGGATGGATTAAGATAGATTCATAAACTGGTCCAAAGATAAGGTACCATAGTGCGGAAAAACCCCAGGTCGACCTCATAAGAGACTGTTCAAAAGCTGGTTTTAAGAATCGGGGCCCTGGATTAGTTGAGGCATCTGAGCACGTACTTTATATTTCAATTTTCAACAAAAATTTATAATAAATTTTCGCTATTTTTACAATTGGGATGACGAGACTCCAAAATTATTGACAATACACGTTCGTAATTCCAATTGTTCACTAATAGATGGGTTGCTTTTCTTGATAAATTTGGCCCAAGTTTTATATATATTTTTTGTGAGGAATTATTTGTCAGAATTAACTCCGTTGGATGTAAGAAGTCGCATGTGATTCCATGAAAATAACAATACAAAAATGGTCGTATATTCAGGTCAAATGTGAGAAAAATTCTTTGTTCAGATTTTAATGCCATTGACAACAAAGTTTGAGTTTTTTGAATATATAGCCTTTATTCTCTTTGTGGTGTTAAGAATACCTGGCTTGGACTTCTGGTTGGTCACCTTATTCGCCTGATATAAATGCATTGAATTTTACGTTAGGGGGGAATTTGAAGAAAATGTTAATAAAAATTCTCCACATATTGGAGAAAACTAATACAGTGAATACTCGAGTTGTATATATAACTACGACGAAATAAAAATAAGTAATTATCACAAAAGATATTTTCTGAACACTAGTAAATGAAGGATTTAATAAATAGATAAGAAAATGCATTTAACGTGAATAATAATAAGACTGAATGCTCCTACTGGTTAGTTATATTCTGTATATTAAATTTTGGATATTAGGTTGACGCTTGTTGAAGATTTTAGACGCAATCGGACAAAGCCATTTTAACGTTTTCATAAATGCCCAGAATTATAGAAAATAATCCCCTGGTTTAGATCTTCGAACACAAAGTGGATTCTATAATGTTTCTATAATTGTATATGAAGAATCAATGATATCTTATTGCGTGTTGGGGTTATGGAAATTGTATTAATAAAAAACGTATCAATAAACACAAATGATAATAACCAATAAATAATAAATGTAACTGCACGCATTATTATTAAATATAGCAAGTAAATACCCCTGCAACTTTGGAAATTGCGCTGTGTTTAAATATAATCAAAAACTGCTGTGTAAACTTAACAGATTTTAAGAAAACACAAAAAATAGATATTCATACAAGTGTAAATTCCAGATTAATAAAACATGTTTTTAGTATATTTTTTTAAACACCTAATATATTTCCCTATTATGGCAAAAATCATCACTCATCTAATTGTAAATGATTCACGACTTTCATTCTCATCATATTGGAACACATTTTTTTGTTTCCTCATTTTAGTTATTTTCGTTTTCAGGAACCTGGATTTCCAGAAAACCTGGTGAGTGAGGTTTTTATAAACGAAATCTTTTAGTTTTCCTCAAACTATTAGATAGTGTGAATCTTTGAGGTCAGATATATTTAATATCTGACAGGTAGATTTTCTTTAATAAACTAGTTAAGCTATGAAAGTATTATTTCTTCCCTCTGCAGAAAAATAACCAAATATAGAGTTAAATAACAAATGAACAGCAACAAAAAATGTTTTAAAAACATCTTATTTATAATGTACAAATGCCCCATAATTGTTAACTTAGGTTTCAATATTGATGAAATTATTAGTGCAATAAAAACAAACAAAATTATTTGCATCTTATATTCATTCTTACATAGAAAGTTTGAATGTAATATTAACATATAAAGTACCTATTCGAAATAATGACATTTTGTTCCTGGAGACTTTAGTTTAATATAGAGAAAATATTTTCTTGCGTAGAAATTTGAGCGAAATTAACAATTTGGCAAGTAGTTGTAGGTGAAAGTTCAATGTGTTGACAATATAATAAACACTTCCGATTGGCTGGGGCTTTAGATCTTATAGTTCCTTAGATTTGGTTGTTGTTTTTCGAGAATTTACTAAATTTTGAACTGCGACAGTACACATTATTTCAGGGCACGACACATGTTCCGATGAACCCTCAAAGAATTAAAAACATGAGATATAATGTATGCAGTTCAAATATAGATGTGAGTGACTTTCAGCAAGTCACTTTCAAATACCGCATTTGTTAAAAGAATATGCTATTTTTGGACTTTTATCTAATTTGCAAATTGTTCTCGTTTGAAAATGTAGGTTTCCGATTCAATGCTTACATGATTTAGAGAAAATTGTATATAGAAAAATTGTTATTTTTATACCGACAATAATCTTGTTTGAAAGTTTTACGATTTTAATCACAACAAATCACTCAAAACTGTTTAAATGAAATTTTAAATTTTCGTTTTATTATCGATTCCAAGATATTAATATATTTTTAAACTCTTTGACGGCCGTAAAAGTTCTATATACCATAGCATTAGCGGCTCCAAGGGGGGCACACATATACATACACACCGATATACGAAATAATATTCTGGGCCCCCTCCGACATTGGGATTTTGATTCATCTATAAACTCTGATGGCATGCATTCACTCCACTCTAAATTAGTAAGCATTTTGGATTGTCACCCCCGCTAAATTCATATTTTTCTAGATTTTAGGGTTTCCCTATTATTGGTATTAACACCTTCTTTCGATATATGTTCCGTGATTTAGATGCTCTGTTGGTATTCAGGCCCCGCTAAATTGGAATACTTTTCTGACTTTTATCGTTCTCCCCCCTCTAAATTGGTATCAACAACTTTCTTTCGACACCAGTGTCGATACTTTTGTTTCGATACTACAACCGATACAGTTATTGATATTTTTGTCAGCATATTCCTTTCGAAGCTTTAGTGGTATTTTTATATAAATTCCTATTTTGTGCTTCAATAAATATAAATTTTTTCAGATTGACTACAATTAATCTGGGATTTTTCTTCAAATGGTGGAAAACCTCTTTTATCCAAAGTATTTACAAAATAGGTTCAACTAGACATGAAGAAAAGGCCAATTGGGTTCATCTGGAGTGTTTTTACATATTCTGTTCGTGTAATATATTATTTCGTTATTAGTTATATCTTTACTGTATAGTACTTCTTGGAATTACTCTGTCGGTAAGATAAAAATTACTTGCTTCAAAACTTTGTTATAATTTTGAATTCAATAAGATTTCACTTCAAAAAACTTTGAAGTTTTCGTTTTTGAGTAAAAAAGAATGACTACTTTATATTTTTGTAATGAATACTCCGGCGAATACAATTGGAAAAATACGAATTTTAAAAATTTTACTAAGTTGAACCGCAATCGAGCATTTCCATGAGTTAGAAAACGAGTCATTATTTCAAGAATTTTAATTACCAATTTAATCTACATTAGATGACACCGCAACCAGTTTAACTAATTTCTAGTAAACATGTAAAAAAATACAGACTTCAAGCTTTCATTTGCACCGGGAATACCAAAATCAGATTTGATGAAAAGTAGTTATTGGGGAGGTACGCTTGGTAGAAAATGACACAAATATATGTAGAAACACAGGTAGAAGAAATACTTCATATAAAGTTGACAAGAGACTGTCATAATCATTTTCTAGAAGTGTGTGTGATTCCCAGGAAGTCCATAAACTTAAAGTTGCCACAACTGTCATTTAGGAAACAATCAAATACAAGGTATTTTGATTATATTAATTGCACACCTCAGTCTTTTATAGAATCATATCCTATTTATGCAATTTTGTTTTAAATTTGTATGCCTAACCATCTTATTTCGATAAATTTTTTGCTCGTCGGAATTTCAAACTTTTATTTTACTTTGTTTTTTCTTATAATAAGAAAGAAACAAACGTCTCAGCTTTCCATCTACCCTTGACAGAAAAATGATTAAAGCCACCAAAACATCTTTAAGTTTTTTCATTCGTTCTCTTTCGCGATACCTACTTGAGCATTCAAGCCGTCCTTTTTTATAAGCCGTCTTTTGTTTATCAGTTCATCTTATGTCGTCTTGCACAGTTGCACTTTTTGAAAAGCCCTTGAGCAACTCTCTTTAAAGACAATTTGTTCTCTCGCTAGGTAGGTGGGAAAGTCTGCTGTAGGATTTTGCTTTTTTATTCTTCTCAATGCGAAAGCGGATCATTTTATGCAATTTTCTGGCCCGATGTAGGTTCATAAACTTATTTGTGATACGAATAGTGATCTTATGAAATTAAATTAAATTTAATTGAAAAGTTCCACTGAATGTTGTTTGTAAGATATATTAAGTTTTCTACAAAAAAATGGCAAGATAATCATAGTTTAGACGATGTAATTTCTAATAATAAATGTTTCACGTAATTGATCGAAATGAGTTTTTTATGATAGGAATTGATTAAATCCGACTGCGAATGTTTTTACATCTATATAAATAACAGTTAAATTCTATCCATTGAATAGTAATGCTGCATGACCAATGTCGTTAATTATTTCTTTAACTGTTAGTAATAGTCCAAATAAAAAATTAGAGATTGAGAGAAAACTAAAAGCGATCCAAAAATAATCTCTCTGGTGCATTCATCAAAACAAAATATGATAGGTCGCATTTCATGAACTAACATTGGGAGGCTACTAGCACATCTCGAAAAAGAGTCATAGAGCCTAGATGCATACAGTTAAACATGAGATGACGGGACAAAGTAAAAATCATCGCGCTAACTATCGGAAATGCCAGAACAATGTTTACGGAGTTAGCGAGTAATTAAAACCCGTTCAGTGCTACCACGTATGCGCTAAGAGTTTAAAATTATTTCATCAATGTAAAAATCTGTATTTTGCCTAATTCAGTTTCCATCTACGGTCTAGTGGGATAATAATCCCTCATTAAAGAATTTACATTCCTTGGAAATGTAATTTTGTGGTATACCTATTATCAATAAAAATACAAAGATTTACACTTAAATGAAACATAAAGACATTTCTAATGAGCACGTTTCTTATCTTGTACGAATATTATTGTTATTTATTTGTTGAATTTTTGTTTCAAAATTTACATTGAAATATGATTGTAAAGGGGTGGATTAAATAAGCAGACATCCAATCGTAATTTCTTTGATAGGTTTTAGTAAACCTACGAATTTTTTCGTGAGATTTCTATCCTATGAATCACAGGGAAACGGCGTTATACACAGTACGATTCCCGATTTGGAGTCTCTGTGAGCTAGAATTTCCTGAAACTCCTAAATGTCGGAATTCATTTCGCGATAAAATATGAAATACAGGATAGATAGAAAAAAAAATCCGAAATTGGTCTGCGTGAATGTACATTCGTTTTCGATATGCGAGAAAACCTACATCAGATCCGTAGCCAATACATCTTATCCAGCTCAATAAGTGAATTGAAGTGAATTTTCTGAACAGTACAGAAAGTCAATGATTCATCTAATTTATCAGTATAAAAGTTCAGCTGCGAACAAATATTTTTATTCACAGGAGATTTTAGCGGTTTTTATTAATGGAACAGATAATGTAAGGAGAGCTTTACAGTACTTTTCGTCTCGGGAATTTTGTGATTGTTGTGATTAAAAGTATGAATCTGGCAGTGTAAGTACCTCTGTAGCTACGCTAAACAAGCTATATCACATCGCTACACTTTGTATCAACACGGCTAGATCTTTGTAAATATTGGGATATGCAGTGGTTCCATAGAGTCAGTGCCGCTACAATATTTCTACGAAGTATAATTGGGACGCTACCGTTTCCAAAATTATTTCCAGCTGTAAATAAAATAATACTACGTCATATGCAAAAAAAACCTGGCAGAAAGCAAGCAATTTTCTAGACTTGTCTTGAAAAGCAACAAATCTGTGGTGGTCATGATGTACATATAAATGGATGAGGTGGAAGGAGATAGTTTTGATATCAGTTGAATTCAATATAGCTTTTTAATTGAGTAGCAGGGTGGTGAATTGAGAGTGTGAAATTTGTTTTGTGGAGTAAATAATTATAATACATTTTGACGTACGGGCATAAGTAGAAACATTACCGGTTTAGAGGCATATAAAGAAGCTCTATGTGAAACATGACATGGTACTACCTGCAGCAGATTAGGAGTTTACTAAAATTTTATAAGATGTTGGCAGAACATTTGGATTATTTATGGAGTTGCACTGCCTATGGCGAAATTATTAAAACATAAATGCTAGAGCCCTACAAGTTTGAGCTATTTGCGATAAGAAGACTTGAATGGAGACATTTAGATTTCGTAAATACACGTACATTGTTTTACGCTAACCTGAACAGAAACGAATAATTTTATTAAGATTCATAAAAATTATGTACCATTTTCTTAATTTAGTATAAAAATAAAAGTTATAAGATATATTTTACAAACGTCATGGTTTAAATTTGTCATATGTTCTTCAATATCACAATCAGTGGCATTCTCACCAATGTCAGATTAAGACTAATACTTTTTTTTTGAAATATATCCTTTTTTTACAAGTGTAGTATCATTTATCCAGTAAACCGCAAAATGAAACTAGAAGATGACACGAATAAGTTTGCAAAAAAAAAAAATATGTTGATTTCGTTAATAAAAATAATTTGTAAGCTTGTGAATTCTTCCTGAAGTTTTCACAAAAGAAGTTTGTTTGGAATACCTAACAATTTAACTTTTAATTTTTACATATATTTCTTTATACGAGTACAAAACTTTTCTTTTGTGGTAGACATATTGTGCACGAAATTTATAAAATATTTAAGTTATTCTCGCAGTTATTTGGGTTAGAGATTATCTGAGAATGCATCTACATTTTGAAAAAGCAGAATTACAAAACAAATTTCATTTAATGAAAATGGCTGCAAGGAAGCTGTATTAGCTGGAACTGGTGTTGCACAACAGGTTATTATCAATATGTTCATTGTTTAATGCAATATATTTATTTGCAAACAAATCAACAAGCTATTTACTAAACAATAGCTGTAAAATTATTTTATTATGATTAGCTTTTGATTTATACTACAGAAAAACGTTATGGTTTAACAGTAAATTAAAAATACAGCCCATGAAAATTATAATGAATCTGCTTAAGGGATGCCTAACAGCAATTTGGCATTTTCAATTTTAATTCATCAGTAATTCTATTTTCTCCTTATCAGTAAGTTCTTGACCTGTAGGAAAATATATATTTTTTAATTAATCAAGTTATCTGAACTTCAACAAACATTTAACAACTATTTTTATCAAATATAAAGCGTTTATGTTTTTGCATTCTATTAAAATAATATTAATAAACTGTTCTGTAGATATAAGTAGCTACAATTCAACTGGCAACGGTATCTGGAGTATATATTTTTTGTGTTGCTGTTTGTAAAGGATAGCGACCTTTCTTTCCACCATGTAACAACAAACGATTAGCCGGCGCCAAAATGCTTTCATTTTCGTATTAAAGAAAAATTTGCATCGAATGCTTTGTACATTCAATTTGTATATTATAATTTGTCGGAACTGCTTTCCTTAAGTATGTTTTTTACTAATTATGATATTGTTAGCACTTAAAATACTTCATAACAAGTGATATGCTCATCATTCCTGGATGCAACCTTTTCCAGCATCTCATGTTTTCGATGGAATTATTAATTTTGCAGATAAAAATTCAATGTACTATTTTCGCATACCAGAACTTAATCTTTATGTATATAATACGCAAAAGAGTACTGAATTCAAAGTATTGGTTACCTATATTTTACTGGAGTCTATTTTCTTGAGCAAATAAGTGTCGTCTGTATTCATGAAATTGTTTCAGATCGACTTTATTTAGCCAATTTTAATGCTCTCATCAACGGATATGCATTGAATATGCGTTCAATTGTGTGTTAACAATGTTGTTGATACTTATAATTAATAGAAATGCAGCGAAATAAAAGTCAATGTAAATGAAGTAATTGACAAAAATAATGCTTACTCTCTTCGAGGTGTCATTCCTTTGTACGCAAGACAATATATATTATATAAATTACATATTGTTTCTGGTCAGGGTACCTTCATCAGTTGCGCTTCCCACAATTGAATGTCCTCTCGAACACTTCTTTATGTATTTGATACATTTCGTTAAATTTGAAGACGCGAGATGTAAGACCGACATATAGGATTTTCGAGAGAATTAGCACAGAGAGGTTCCGAATCTGGAGTCGTTCCGTGTAATTGCTGTTCTCCCTTAACTCCTAGGATATAATGTCACGTTAAAATTTTCAGGTTACTTCACCTGTCAGAGATAAAAAAATTAAACGATATATATGAGACATAGTAAATACATTTGAACCTTTCAAAAGCATTTATTGTAACAGCAATCTTGTTGAAATGTAATTTCCAGTAACATTGCTGCATTCTCAATATCTAATTTGTAATCTCTTGGGCATCAATCTATCGAAAACTTGACTGCATCTCTGCTGGTTTCTTTGATATCTTGGTTGATATATACTAAGTGACACAGAAATCAGACCAACCATTAATAATTAATTTATTACAATACATTTTTTTTACAGTTGTGAATTACTTTGAAGTAAGTAAACGATCAAAATTTGCCGGAAACCGGACAACTAGAATTCCCAGTGCCCTATAGACTCATCAACTGGTCTGTTTCTAATGAGATGATTTATTTCTTTGTGTGGCATCTCTTTCCATACAGGTAACCGGGTCCAGCTCGATTTCTGAATGAAAGGGTAAATTTTCTAGTCGCCTACCTCTTATACCCCTCACCCCAATCAGTTTGAGTGGGTTCAAATGAATCAAGTGTACCTAACGGCGGCTGCATACGTTCATGCATTTTCTTGTTGAAACAATGGACTGTGAAGGGTCTTAACATAGGGCATACCATGAGCTTCGTCCACATCTTCAATGAAGCGTTGGGCATTCATGTTGCCTTTATTAACGACTAAAGAAAATTGATGTTTACGCTCTTCACTACATCGCCTTGTCAGTCTCATCATGAGTACCCAACAAAAATTTAGACTCGTCTTTAATTAATATAATTTTAGTGGCGGTTTCATGGTACCGGTTAACTGCGCCACTGCATTCGGTTATGTCGAGGGGTGAAAAATGAACAATATGAGTATCGTATGGAAACGCCCTTGCAAATATTATTCTAGGATGACGTCCTGTACCTAACAACTGCATACTATGAATCTATTATTCGTTCTTAAGGTATTTTCGTTTTTAATTAATCTAATCATAAACCGATGAATGGACAAACGATTATTATTAATAAAATGCTTAATAAAGCTAAAATAATCTATTATCTTTCAATATGTGTTTAAAATCATAATGTTTTAACACAAAAAACTAAACATAAAAAAGTAAAGTACTACAAAACGAATCTTTTTTTGCCCTAAGCAAAACAAACAACCCAATAGGTGTTGAAATAAATCTACTATTACCGGATTTTCTGATTTCTGTGTCACTTATATAAATTCGAATAACTAAAATCAATATAGCAGACAACTTATTAGAATTAGCCAAGAAATTTTTTATGTTCATAATAAAGACGATATCAATACGTGGAACTCTGGAGTTACTGTAGGAGACTACATTTTGTCTTGACAACGTGAATGTTTAAAACCCAAATGGAGCCATTATTTAGAACCCACAACTGTTGCAGATATTGCTCTTATTCACTCTTATTCATTCGTGTTGTCACTAATCAAATACAAGTTTTTTAAACACATAAATACAATATCAGTACCATCCAAACTGTTGGGGCTTGTTTATTCGCATTTTCAAATCAATTTTATAAAAAGATGAGCTATCACAAATGCAAATTTACAACTTGAATTAATTACTATCTACAAATTCCTATACCAGAATAAACATAAAGTACCATACGTTAGTAGACAAATTATAAAATAAAAGGATGAAAAAAACTTGACTAAGAAAAAAACTTAAAATGTTAGCTTTAGACCTGTAAGATTATTCTCTGATGTTATTTACATGACTATGGTTTGTGTACTTATATAAGACATTTAATAGATACTTAAAATTAATATAATAGATACACTTGCTCTGGAGATGAAAACATAAGCACTTTGGGGAGATATTTCATCAAAGTAACACCTCGATTTTGAGGTAGGAGTTAAATGATTAACTCCTGTGTTGACAACGGCTTCTAAAATTATATTTTCCACATGTTCCTCGTTTCCTACTTAAGACTTGTATTTATGCTAAAAATTTACAACACCAGTCTGACATAGTATCTGTTTGCACTACAACTCTGAATTAAATCCAAGTGAATATGTGGGAATTTCTCGTAATGGAAATAACACCACATGGAGAACAATACGTTGTATATTAAAAAAAACGTGGGAACTGTCATAATATTGTATCTGATAAAGAAATTCAGCTCTAAATACGATTCAAGAGTTTCGACTATAATGTAAATTCAAAAAGATCTAATTAGAGCCCGAAAAAAAATATATTTGTAACTGATCAGGTGCTTATTAAATGGAAATATTTAAATGTCTATTAATTTTCGTAATATACCCTAATTCTACTCATTACAATAGTACCATATTCAGAACATAGAAAGCAAGTAATTCTAATATTGTGTATAATTTATTTCGCTCAGTGTCGTTCACACTAAGTATCCTAGAGAGAATGTCATTCATAAAAATTAAAATTCTTCATTAAGTATCTAATTTACGTTATGATTGTTATAAACAAATAAGTTAGCATAAGGAAAAAGCCAGCGTTGACAGCTCGGCAACATTGTAGAGGGAAGAAATATTGATTGTCGAGGCCCTTGGCACTTCGCGAATATAGCTTAGTGGAAGTTCGGAGGACGCACCACCGATGTGTTTGAAATAGTTTGGGAACAGCCCCTTCGTGCCAAGATCGATTAACAAACAGGTTATCGAGCAATTTTTGACAAATATGTCACTCTAGGCTACACAATCTTGTGTTTTATTGCGTTCGAGTATTTCATAGATCAATTTTGTAACACAAGATTATCAGCAACTGATAATTTTTAAATTATAGTGGTAGCATGTCACATGAAAGGTTCCCCTAATAATGATAAAGAATGATGTCAATTTATTAATTATACATCATTTTATATGTATTTTTATATATTTCGTGGTAAATATTGTAATTCTGAAACGATTTTAAGTTTTGAAATATTCAAACTTTTTCTCAAGGGCGGCGTTTTTCCCCAAATTCTATACGTCTTGACATTTTCAGTGATTGATAATGTTGGAATACATTAATATATGAAGTAAATAGAGAAGTATAATAGCAAACTAATATTCAATGTCAGCAGGTAGGTTCATAAAGCAATATAATAGGTATTAACCGAATTCCAGCATTTTTCTAGATATTTGCTCTTAAAGAACGTAGTATGTAAACGATTTTACACTCTTGTTTGTTGCAGAATTTACTTTAATCCGCTCATCAATTCAATCGCTAATAAATCTCTAGATTTGTACTACTTTTTAGTGCTATTCACTATCAATGCCAATTTATTATGCAGCTGTGTAAGACCAAATACATACACAAGTTATCACTGAAAAAATATTCAATAAATTAATAAAATAATATCTTTTAATTCTGTTTCCATTGTAAAACTGATTGGAAAAGTTATACTGTAAGTATATGCCATATATTATACTTTCACACTGGTACTGTTTTCAAATCGCAAAAATGTAATCTTGAAAAAACGTTGTAAGTCATTCGTATTTATTGCCTAAAAATATTAAAGCTCTGAAAGTTGCCAAAAAGTTTTTATGAGGGACTAACAATTCATTTTCTCAGGTTCATGGCTTCTTAGTTTTTCTCGTAGATCTATTTTTTTCCGAACAGCGTTTTATTTTACGTAACGTTAACAATGCACAAATTGAATTTTTCGCCTTCCGAAGAAAAACTTAATAATTACTTAATCTTTCAATGCAATCCTCGTTATATTAATTCAATTTTTGGGTTTGCTTTATTGTATGTAATCTCAGTTTGCCTGTATCAATGTATAAGATATGTCAAAAAAGCTAGTGCTCAGTAAGTGATATGAAACATTGGTGCCGTAAGGTAGGATCTCGACAATTTTCCCCTTGCTGTATGCTTTCTTGCATCTTGCATATCAAATAAACGGAACTGTGCCCATGAGGCGGAAAATTCTTACGTGCGTAGTGGCATGCAGTCGACATGTGGCTTTGCGGCCACAAGCATTTATAATCCCGGCTTCCACAGTCAATTGTGTCCAAGTTTTCTGCCGATTTAACTATTAATATAAAGGTAATAAATAAAATGTCATTAAATTCATTTTTACGGAACCATTGTTCTGAGCTATGATATTCTCGCTTACATTGTATTGTTTTTGAATTAATGGTCCAATAATGGAGTCATCCCCTAAAATTCTCCTGCAGCAAAAACAAACTGCTATAAGTGCTGTTTTCTATATATGAATGAAGCCAATATTTCTATTTCGTCGTGTTCCAAGCAAATTGTATGATAAAAAAATCATTTTCGTTTTCATCATTTTTCTATAAAATAACATCTTTTCGCGGTGTAAAACTTGAGAGAAATGAAGAATATTTGTAGTTTGTATGAAGCTTGTATGACGTTACGTGGACGTAACTGTAGACCCAAAATGTGACGCCGTCATTTGCAGCATGCATGCAACGTACAAATGACGCTACGCATTTTTGCATATGTTTGTTAATGTCTCTTAAGCTAATTATTTGTAAAATATGGAAAATATATATTTGTGTTTCTCAGAATGACCCTTTCATTTGATATTATTTTTTTTAACTGCCCTCTATAGCTATAAGTCTTCTTCCATCTTTATTTAAATCATCTTGTATATACTGTTGCCAATTAGTCAACCATTATAACTTATTTGTCTATAATTCTGATTTCTTCTATATTTCAACTATCTTATCTATGCTACTGCTTATGAACTACGCTAAATAACGATTTTTCTGACATTTTTTAAACACCCTGGAAAATATAATTTGTCTCCACCTTATATGTCAACCACCCATTATATGCAACTTCTTTTAACATTATTTTAATCACACTGTATAACTATAATTTTACTTCACCCCATGTTTCGGATATTGCATTTATGTAACACAGCTCATGTTCTATTCTAGCAAATGTTTCATACAATTTTTTATCCATACTGTTAAACTATACTTCTACTTCACCCTCTATTACCACCTTGTATGTACAACTACTTATCGGCCACCCAGTATAAGTTTTTTGTGCCATCCTGTATAAATATAAATCCATCTCTTCCCAATAAATTTCACCAAAACTGCAACTGCTTATTGGGCACCCTATGCAACGAATTTTTAAATACTCAACTACTTAACTCTAATCCTCCCTACATTTCAAATATTCTATCTGTGCAACTGTTTATGAGCTACGCTATTTCACAATATTTCCTCATATTTTTTGAACCATAGTATAAAGTATAATTTCTTTCCACACTTCATTTAAATCACCCTTCATTTGCAAACTTTTCCAAACCTTGTTTGACTCACAGTGTGTAACTATAACTTGGCGTGGCCCCATATTCCTGGTACTCCATTTCTCTAACCTATATACATTTTTTTTACCCACACTGTGTAATTATTATTCTACTCCACCCTATACTTCAAAAACCTTGTATATGCAAATATTTATTTTCTAGTCCACCCTATATTTCATCTATCCAGTATATGAAACAGCTTGCAGATCATAACATTCCATTATAATATTTTTTAAACCTACCTGTTTAGCTGTAATTATACTATGCTACATATTTCAACCATCCTATATGTGCTACTTGTGAACTATTTGTGGATATAAAACATTTTTTTAATCACCCTATAAACTATAATTCCATTCCATTTTACATTTCACCCACCCTGTATAAACAACTACTTTGAACATTTTTTTCAAGCCATTTCATAATTATAATAATAACTCAAGAAAATTCAAATATCTTAACTGCTTACATAACACATTTTTTTATCTACCCTGTATAAATATAATTCAACTCCACCTGGTATATGCAACTATTTATGATCCACTCAATATACCTTTTTTGAACCACCAAAACTGCAACTGCTTATGGGGCACCCTATGGAACAATTTTTCAAATATCCTCTCTGTGAAACTAATTATGAGCTACGCTATTACCTCATAATTTTTGAAGCAAAGTATAAAATATAATTTTATTTTTTAACCTTGTTTGAATCACACTGTGAAACGTGTGTCACTTTGACCCATAATTCAGGTACTCCAAATTTTTTCTAATTTTTTACCCACACTGATAATTATTGTTCTACTCCACGCTATATTTCAACAACCTTGTATACGCAACTACTTATCGGCCATCCTATATAACATTTTTTCACCACCCTGTATACTCAGAATTCTAGTCCACCCTATATTTCATCTATCCCGTATATGAAACAGGTTGTTAATCATATTTTTTAAATATATTTTAAACCCTCCTGCTGTAGATATAGCAGTATTTATACTCTTCTACATATTTCAACCATCCTATAATATGCTACTTGTGAACTTGTGGTTATAAAACAAATTTTTAACTACCCTATAAACTATAATTCCACTTGATCTTATATTTCAACCACCCTGTATAAATAAATGCTTCTAATATTTTTTCAACCCATTTCATGACTATAATAATAGCTCAAGAAAATTCAAATATCTTAACTGCTTACATAACATATTTTTTAACCACCCTGTATAAATCTAATTCTATTTTACCTTTATTTCACCCACATTGTATATGCAACTACCCGTTTTTTAACCACCTGGTGTATACAACTGTTTATGGTCCACTCAGTATATCTTTTTGAACCACCCCGTATAACTTCCCTCTTATTTCAACATTGTATATATGCAACTACTTACAGGCCACCTATTATACCTTTTTTTCAAAAATTTTTAAATCCATAATTCTTCCTATCCCATATATGGAACATCCTGCAAAATTACTCTTGATATATCAGTTAGAATTTATCGAAACATGTTACATTGGCATATTCCGAATTTTGTATAAAAGCTAAGCTGGTGCAAGTATCTAAAATTTGGTGCATGCATCGAACCAATTGACTAATTGTGTACCTATGTATTACGGAACATGGTAGTAGATTTTTCCTTATATCTACCGTTTCTGTCAATGTAGGGAGATAAAATGGATACCAGATTCAGCAAAATCAGTTCAGTAGTTCTTACGTGATGAGGTAACAAACAAACAAACAAACAAACAAACAAACAAACAAACAAACAAACAAACAAACAAACAAACAAACAAACAAACAAACAAACAAACAAACAAACAAACAAACAAACAAACAAACAAACAAACAAACAAACAAACAAACAAACAAACAAACAAACAAACAAACAAACAAACAAACAAACAAACAAACAAACAAACAAACAAACAAACAAACAAACAAACAAACAAACAAACAAACAAACAAACAAACAAACAAACAAACAAACAAACAAACAAACAAACAAACAAACAAACAAACAAACAAACAAACAAACAAACAAACAAACAAACAAACAAACAAACAAACAAACAAACAAACAAACAAACAAACAAACAAACAAACAAACAAACAAACAAACAAACAAACAAACAAACAAACAAACAAACAAACAAACAAACAAACAAACAAACAAACAAACAAACAAACAAACAAACAAACAAACAAACAAACAAACAAACAAACAAACAAACAAACAAACAAACAAACAAACAAACAAACAAACAAACAAACAAACAAACAAACAAACAAACAAACAAACAAACAAACAAACAAACAAACAAACAGACAGACAACTACAAGTTTATAATAGTATATAGATTAATTCAGCTTTTAATGCTATTGAAAAGGAAGTTAGATTAATACATTTACACAGTTGAATTTTTTGGAATGTACAACCTTTTTGTGTTTGTGGTGTGATTTACTCAACATATCATAAATAAACTAAAAGTTGCCACAAATGAGGTTCAGAAAATTATAAGAAGAATGTGATTGACAATAAAATATCCTCATTACAAATCGTTTATTTATATTGACTTTCTATCGCTGTTAATCTGAAAATGTTTTTTCCATTCAATAGGAAACGAAGTTTGCATATTGCCAATAGGTAATTTTGGTGTAATTGTTAGTTTATAATTTTCAGCCCTGTGTATCTTAAAAAAGTGTATAAACCCCTCACCATTATGATGATTCTTCGGATCTTCCATTTTGGGATATACTATATTCGAAAAACTTTTAGAAAACAGTATGGTCAAATACTGAACAAAATAAAAATGTTTACTTGCATACATAATTTATATAAATGAAAATAAATTGGATAATTATAAAAAATTTAATAAAAGTACAAAAAGAAAAAAAATCTTAGACCGACCTACTTCAACCCACTAACAAATAACTGTCAAAATCAAGGCTTCATGTTCTGATTCGTTATTGACATGACATTTATATTAGTACGTTGATAAAATACAGCAGCAATTTCAACAGTTGTAAAGTTATGTATAAATTCTTATTAGGTATCAATAGTTAATAACAATCACCTAATCAAAATAATGTATACATAAAAATGTATAAAAAACTATTGAATTGTGTTTCATTAGAAGCTGAATTTATATACAATAAAACCCAAAGAAAATGTCTCTATTATAGTATATTATATATATTAAAAATTATTTTATCCGAAAATGCGAGCACTGTAATGTAATGTATGGAAAAACATTTTATTTTCGAGAAAACGCCCACAGTCATGAAGTTGACATTCCGATCGATTATTTTCGTCAGCAAAATAAGATTTGGTCAAGTTTAATGTTCAAATCTCTAACCTTGTTATAATAACAGATGTAAAAATGTGTTTTTTTAGTTTTCGCAAATAATTCACTATTCATTTAACCAATCGGATCGATTATCTTCTCATTAGGTACCTACCTATAAAGAACACATATAAAACAGACTTATTTTGATGCAAATATTTTCATAATCTGGTGCTGCAAATTCATAAAAACGGTCAAAATTACGATTCCGTTTAATTAATTAACAAAAAAAACGTTATCAACATTTTTTTATGTGTATTGGTATATTGGTATATACATTAGGATGACCCTTAACTATATAACAAATAATTAAAGTTGTTATTATTAAGTCTCTCCCTGTGAAGTTGCTCCATTAAAAAAAACACCTAGTAAATTTTCAAGTCGTAAAGATAATATTTAGTGGTGCCACAAGAGACTTTTTGCAGATAAAAAGTTACTTCTTTTTGAATTCAACATCAAACAAATTTTATAGATGTAGTATGTACATACATAAAGAAAACTATTAATCAACGAGTTCTTAATCAATTATAGGACATGCAAAGGAGTTATTCCATAATATCTACTAAGCTAAGCACTAAGCACGATAGTATTGAAAGTTAGAACAGATGATTGGTAAATGTTATGGAATAATACCTTTAAGTAAGTAATTACTTAACATATTAGACATGTTGCATATCTGCACAATATTTCTCACATAGACCAAATATCATTATTCACCTGTACGAATTTACAACATGATGTCATAGCAACTAAGTTCTGTTGAAAAAAGAGCAATTAGAAACATAGAGTTGATTTAGTTCAAAACAACATTAGCAAGTGAAACTTCCTACAAATGATGTTCAACTTTGTAAAAACCTTTCTGAATATCCCGATTATGATATATCCCGAGCAGTACTAAACAAGTTTATTAAACATTTATGGTACCTCAATTTCAGCCCAGAATGCATTCCCTTTGCTCTTTTACTTAAATGTATAAACAAAAGTGATTTTAAACACCAAAAGTTAAAGAAACACCTCAAGGACTTCGTCTCATCAGTGATGTTAAATTTTTTAATGACGTAAATTTGCCTCTAGGTATTAGAAACGACAGAAAAATTCCCAAAATGACTTTACTAAAATATGTGATAATTTAATACAGAAATATAACTCTATTTGAACAAAAGGAAAAACATTATCTTTTACAATTATCGAACATGATAATCAGATTCGAATAAAAGCACATCATGCCAAAAGTAGTATTAATTTGGGTGTTTAGTTTGTTGTTATTTCACTTTGTAATAACTTTGATAATAAGATTATTTTTGTAATGCACTCAGGATGTAAAACGTATATATTATAAGTTTTTTTGGCAGTATTTATTTATGTAATCGAAGTATTTAAAATTGTGAGAGTTAATAAATTGTAAAGCAAGGAAATAAAGGGTATATATCTACTGCTACGTTTCGTTTCTTCTGGTCCATCATCAACTATTTTTTTAAATACGAACCTGTACCTTTTTGTTAGAATATTGATAAAGCAATGAAAGACCATTACATTGGTATATCATATGTTAAGTTTTATACGAGGTTTTGGAAGTAAAAGTAATCATCAAAGTAAAAAATTTTAGTACGGTCCTGTTTATAGCCTAAGTAATTGAATATTTTTTCCATGGCAAGAACGCCTATAAATTTTTTACTTGTTTTTCTAGTGTGGGAAAGCTAAATAGAAAAATCGGAAATATTAAAAAAAAATGTTTTCATTTTATAATTTCCCTTGATAACGTTTAAATTATAAATGAATACAAAAATTCTAGGTAATAGCAAGGTATATGGAATACAATCGAGAAATTTTCTTTTAATATTTTACCGCGAATGAGTTTCGACACCGAGGAGTTTCCGGGTGCAAGCTAAATCATAATTTATGCAATAATTAGTTACTTCTATGGAAAAGCAATGGATCGACAAACACGAAAAACTGAAATAAATAGATGTACCTGATTTCATGAGATCAGGATTTCCCACACATGAAAATATGACTAAGAAGAAAATGGAAATGCAATAAGGGCTTAATATTTTTTAAAATAAATAGATCTTTATTTGTTAAAATAACAACAATTCAATTTACAACAAAAATAAGTATAATGTTACATAATTGATTTTACATCGGGGAAGAGTCTGATGACGGCGTGTTTGTGAATTGCTCATCTATTATTTGTATATTCTGGATAATTGAATTTACTATCGCACACGCCTACAGAATGGCGTCGAAAAAAGTAATTTTTAAAATTAAACAAAAAAATTAGTGACCAAACTGGCATAATTTCGCAACATAAAAGCGGTCACCCGGTTTCAATGGTCGATGTTTTTTTGAAATTTGCACAGCACAATATTTTAGAACTTTGACGCTGTCATTCGACATACTTTCAACTTCCATAAGCATATGTTCCAACTTTCATTAGCATATGTTTTAACTAGAATGTCCATTTTAAAAGTCATCAACTATTAATTTTCCCAATTTCACGAATTTTTACTTAATTTACAAAAAAGGGTGAAATTTTTTGATATTTTAAATTTTTCAAAAACATCGTCTTTTGTTATGCAAAGAAAAAATAATTGGACTTTGTAGGCTATAAAGTAGGACCGTACTAAATTTTTTTAATCTGATGATTATTTTTTCTCTTAAAACATCGTATAAAATTTAATATATAGTATATCAGTGTATTGTTCTTTCAAGGCTTTATCGATATTCTAACAAAAAAGTGCAGGATCGTATTTACAAAAAACCTTGATGATGATCCAGAAGAAACAAAACGTAGCAGTGAAGATTTGATGACGCCCTCTTGCGTCAAAAAACATTTCTCTTTAAAAATTTTTGATATTCTTTACAATAAAACTAGTAGAGGCAAAAAAAAATTAATTTTTTTTTCTCGTATAACTTGAGAATGGTAAGAGATAGCGTGTTTTTGCTTTACGTAGTCGAATGGGCTCTAAAATATGCAACTTTTTCTCCTTTTAATCATGTTTTTGTCTCTTACCATTTCTTAGTTAGCAATGTTATCCCTTTATATGCTTCTAAACTTTATCTTGGGTTTTCGAAAAGTACCAAATTCAGCCCATTTTTCATCAAAAATTTTAAATAATGTTCTATGGGGCTGTTGTCTTTCCGGATATAACTCAACAGACATTTGAGCTGTTTTCGTACTGTTTATACAAAAATGTGTAGTAAACTCTTCACATATCTAGTTTTCTTCCTTTGTGAAATGCATTGTATCCGAAAGTATGTGTCGGTACTCTAATTTCGTTTACAAATATTTTGGTAGAGTCAAGACCAACTAAGGTGATATTTCATTTTATTGAGTTGAATATTAATTAAGTCAGAATGAAATGCACTGCTTTTCTGTGGAAAATTCTAATGTGGCGTCAATGAGAACAAAAAACATGAGAATGCTGGTTACCCAAAATTGAAGCGTCGGCTGATGAATCTGAAAGGTTAATCTTATAGCTGAAAAAAAATAGCAACGAAAATGTCATTTTAGGTTTGTGTGTCCACGTCAAGTAACACAAAAAAAATGAAATAGCCGTATTTCTGATATCTATCGGAAGTATTCGGAAAATTTATATTAAAAATTTCTTCAAGCACTAAATTATGCAATTTTGTCCCGAATGGAACTTTTTCTTATCTCCTGTAGTTTCTGAGATCTGAGGAGGCTCGAATTTAAATATATGGATCTATATTGTAATATTAGAATGCTATAAAACTAAAATACTGAATTTTTGTAAGTTAACAACGAATCGGTGTGTCAACTAAATCAAATAGCAAATATGAAAAAATCCTTTGCCCATTATAGTCATCATAGTCGTGTTATATATAAATCGATAAATGCAATTCAATGCTTCAAACAATGCCCCTATATCTCAATAATCTATTTCTCTGCAATTCAATTATATTTGTCATAACTGAATAACAGCTAATTGTTAAAGTGCGAATAATACATTCAATAACAGCATCATTTAATTTTGTGATGACGTTGATTTGTGTTATATAAAGATTAATCGAATTAGAAGATGCAAACTCCAATGAAAATTGGAATGTCATCAACGTTTGTTGCTGTATGTATCTATTCAATATTTTCTTTCAATTGACATGTCTTTATTCGAAGCTATACTGTAAGCTAAACATAATTCATAATGTATATCTTTAAATATTAAGACTAGATTTTTGGGAACAATCGCCACACTTTAAGAGTAATCGATATATGTATTTAAAAAGTCCCAAACGTTTCAGGGCCCGCTATCAACGGAAATTTCATAAAAAATTTAGATTCATAGTTTAAATGTTTGACACTTGTAAGTTACGTCACTTTTATATTTGCTTTCTTTCTTATCCAGATGTTTATTATGTTATCTTTGGAATTTGCCCCACAACTTAGATCTTCGAGAACATGAGAGTAATTTGCATATATTTGAAAAAGGTTGAACTTGCTTCTTGTATACCAAATATTCTTACTTATACTCTAGAAAAATTAGTATCTTCAAATGCAAAAAAACTCCACAAGTGCTTGATAGTTTTTCTTGAAGGATGTATGCAGTATAACACATAAAAGCTGTTGTTAACAAATTTTTATTCCTTAATTACTTATATGAGGTGTTTAAAGTTACAAAAATCTCAGTTTTTACACTTTTTGTAACTTTTCAGCAACTGAATGAAAAGGTCTAGTGTCAAAAGTAAGTTTATTACTTACCTATTGTCAATAGCTACTAAATAATATGTACATCTAGCTGATTGGATAATTATTTATTTGGAAAAAAACCGTAAAAAATACATATTTTTCAATCATTCATAGTTTTTCTTTAAAAAACGTTGACATTTTGTAACTCGGCGGAAAGTTTCATTTTCACGACTTAAATAACTGGTAAGAATCTTAACTTTACGACTTAGAAGGTTTTCACGCAAACCTAATTTTGTTTCTAGGGCTTTTGATTTTACTTGAAGTTTACAACTCTCATATTTTGCGCTCTATTAATTGTTTATCCATCTGAAAGGAAAATATTAATTATTAAATCTTTCAGTATAACCTCTCATAAATTAATTTTTATTTGGTTTTGTCTTATTCTATGTAAATTCAGTTTGAAAACCTGCATTTTGGTATTCGGAATCAAATAAAATTTACTGGTGGGTTTTTCACATTGAAAAATATATTAGTTATTTTTTATATTTTTCATGTACAATTTTATTTACATATTTTAATTACATGATTGTAATAAGGAATTGATATTAATAATTGATATACAATTATATAAATGCAAAACTTTATACATGCTTTCATACTTTCCCTAATATAAATGCGATGCTAACTATCAAACTGTTAGCTAATAGCCCAGAGACCAGATACAGTGGCTAGCAAAACTTTTAGTTAGCTCTCATGAGCAGATCACTGTTCTTTTCGTTTTTTATACTTTTACTGTTATTATATTTGTATGCAATTATTCAATTTATTTTTCTATTGTATAAATTAAATAGGCAAGTAAACATTTGAATTTGTTTAACGTTTGACGATGTATTCTAAAGATCCTAATTTATTACAGTATAAGATACATGTACTCTTTAAACTTTGGTCATATCTACGTTTTGGCTGTAGCATTAAAGATCCATAAAGCCATCAAGATTGCAAGAGGTTGATGGTTAGTTTTGTGGCAGAAAAGGCAGAAAATTTTGAAAAAATAAAAAAATTAAAAATTCGCGATATTTAACAAAAGATAAGTATTTTGTTTTTAAAATCGTCGAACTGATTAAATGTGATACTACGATCGACTTTAGTACTTTCAAAACTGTAACAATTAAACTGCAAAACAATTACTGGTGTAAATCATATACAAACGGTATGTTTCGATTTCCGTATATACAATATACGGATACCCGGATTTCTGCCACTGTCACATCACAGCAATTTCCTCCTAAATTACTGGACGGAAGAGGTTGATATTTCGTATCAATTTATAGTTTGGTGACCCGATCAGGAGTATATATCGTAAAAGAAGAAATTTTGATTTTAGGTGTACTTCCGAAATTATGGAGCATAAAATTTAAAAAAAAAATGGGAAATATAGAATCTCGCCCGAACTTTACAGGAAAAATAAGGAGAAACCATTAATATTAATTTTGGGGGGCAAATTATAAAATTAAATAAAAATTTAAAAGTAAATTTTTTCAAACGCATCATGTAATACATCAAATGAAAGGTCCCATTCTGAGGAACACAAATATATTTTTTCCATATTTAAAAAAATTAGTTAAAAAGATATTAACGAAAATATACCAAAATTTAACAATTCAATTTTGAAAAAAAAATAGAGGTATAGCGCCTCACCGGAACTTTACTGGAAAAATAAGGAGAAACCCCTAATTATTCATTTTGGGGGGCAAATTATAGAATTAAATGGAAAATAAAAAATTGTAATTGTTTCTAACGGATCAAGAAATGTATCAAATCAAAGGGCTCATTATGACGAATACAATTTAATTTTTTAAATATTTTTAAAATAAATTATTTAAAAGACATTAACAAAAATATTAAAAAATTTACCCATTCCCCCTGTATGTCCAAAACTATAAGACCCATAAATTTGAAAAAAATAGAGGTGTAGCCCCTCACATGAACTTTATTGGAAAATAAGGAGAAACCCCCTAATATTGATTTTGGGGGGCGAATGACAGAAATAAATGAAAAATAAAAATTAAACTGGTTTCTAATGGATCATGTAATATATCAAATCACAAGGGTCATTATGACGAATACAAATATATTATTTTAATTTTGTAAAATTGAATATTTTAAAATATATATACAAAAATATTTAAAAAAATTACCCATTCCCCCTTTATTCCCCAAACTAAAAGACCTAAATTTTTTTGTTTACAAAAAAATACGAAGAAATCAATACATGCAATACATCAAATGAAAGGGCTAATTATGAGGAATACAAATATATATTTTTCATATTTTTAAAATTAAGTGTTTACAAAATATTAACATAAAGATATAAAAAAATCTCATTTCTCGCTTTATTTCCGAAACCATACTACCTAAAATTTTGAAAATAATTGGGTATACTGGGGCTCTCTTGAAATTTATAAGAAAAATTATTAGAAAACCCCCATAGTAATTTTAGAGACAAATTATACAATTAAATGGAAAATAAAAATTTAATTTTCAAACGCATCATGTAATATATTAGATAAAAAGCTCATTATGCGAATTACAAATATATCATATTTTTAAATCATTTGTTTAAAATATATTAACAAAAATATTAAACATCGACTTAATTCCCACTTTAGAAACTACACTATTTAAATTTTGAAAAATATATTTTATTTGTATTTTTAAATAATTTGAATAACAGTTTTAATAATTTATAATTTAAAACTTGACCTATTTTGCCCTTTATCTTCCAATTTACATAGCCTCAAAATTCAGACAGTAGATTATAAAAGACTTCCCTGAAAGTTTATTGGTAAAATAAAACTCTAATGTTAACTTTTGGGAGCCAAATTAGAAAATGAAATACATGTGTACTCTTATAAAAATCAAGCGAATCCTGAAGCAGATAAAATAAAAAGTCTATCTGTGGAAAATTGAAAGTGTGCATTTTTCATTATATTAGGGTAAATATAAGAAAATGCACTCTTTCCCTGCTTGTTTGAAACTGGAATATTAGAATCTTGATGGTGGTACGGAACCCTTAGTATGCAATTCCAACTCGCATTTGACCAAATGTTTTTCATACTTTTATTGAATCATATTACACACACCGATTTGAGAGTTTCTGTATTCTGCGTTCATAGAATGTTGAATCCAACTGCGCATGAGCTTCTTGGCTTCTGCATTTCTTCCTAAACGTTTTCCTCCTGGTGATTACTTCAGAAGCAAAAACAAAAAATAGTCACAAGGGGACAAGTCAGGGCTATAAGGAATGTGCTTTTAGGTTTCCCAGCCCATTTCTTATAGTGTATTCCTTGTTTTTTGGTTAGAGTACCCGACTTTCGCCAATCGTAACATCTGGCAGTAGTAACCCGCATTACCTGTACGTTATTCATGTAGAAAATCGTTGAGTAAAATTTTCTTGGACTTGATAAAAATTCATTGCAAGGACTTTTCCAGAGGAGAGACGGCTTTTATTCACTTTTCGCTACTCCTTACTGGCTATTTTACACTTCAAAAATGCCCTCCCCCTGAAATCGATTCAGTAGCCTTTCAGCAATCTCCGATCTCACCTGCTTTTGGTTTCCAGTCAACAAACTCGGAACCCATCGAGCACTAATTTTTCTGGAACCAAGTTGATCACTGGTAATTGAATGACCACTTGCATAGCTGACACCCATTTCTGAGGAAATTTCTTCTACTGTAAATTGGAGATCACGTTCAAGCAACTCTCGAACGCTACTGGTATTGTCAGCTGTGAAAGTTGTTGTTCTGGTCTACACTTCAATTCTCTCAGCCACCTATACACACGATTCTGAGGTAGTGTACCCTCCCCAAACTCTGCCTTTAGACGAGTTAAAATCTCTGAGGTTTTAAAGCCTTCTCTGGGTAGAGACTTTATCTAAATCTGTTGCGCAACAGACGAATGTATCTCTTGTTCGGTCATGACTGTACTCTATACTGACCACTGATCATTCAATAGTACTGGCGACAAATTCAAGCATACGCGTAAACTCAACTTGTTTTCCCAGTCCTCAAACATCTACTCCACATAACATCATCTACCTCGAAACTGCATTCTAAGCAGAATAGCAAAATTACCGTTTATATTTGATTTACCCTCGTATATAACGCAATTTCCTTGGGAAAACATTTTAAACGTCATAACAATTCGATGAAATGCTATTCCTATTCTACGTATTCTAGCGTGAGAGGAAATCATGTTGCCCTTTCACTAATATTTATGAGTTGTCGAATACCTAAATGCAGAATTTCAAATTAAATTTGCATCCATTAGAACAAACACGAATGAATGTTAATATATGAGAGAAGTTGTGCCGAAAGATCGGATAATTGCCATGTTTCATTCAGATTTATAAAAAAGTAATTTAATGCAGAATGGGAGCATTGTAAACATCACCAAAAATAAAGAGTTCTCTGAAAAAAATTACCCTTGGGAGAATACCTCTAAGGCCATTAAGTTGAAATTTTGAACATATATTTTCGATAGCTAAGTGAAACTTTGCCAAGTTCCATCGTTCTAAATTTTTTTAGGCAATAGCTACGAATGTTTGAAAAATGTGCCGTTTTCACATTTTTTAGTGAATATCTCACTTATTAATTAACCAGTCCTTTCGACCAACGTCTCATTCAGTAGGTTTTAAAAATGTGCATACAATAAATACACTTACCTTTAATACTGTACATTTTTATTCTGTTGTTGAGAAGTCACAAAAACTCTCAAAATTACAGTTTTTGCTATTTTAAACACCTCTTATAATTAACTAAGAAGTAAAAATGTGACAAATCTTTTTTGGAATATGCGGTCAAAAATAGTATTAAAAAGTATAAAAGTTCCCTACTCACTCTGGGTTATGAGAGACATATAACACCACTGGGCTAGAGAACAGTGGCATAAAATATATGAATGCTAGAAAAAATTTCAATAGCAACGTCATAATTGGACGTTTGCCATTCGTCATTTCTTTACTGTATATCAACCTAGACTACATAAAGTAGTCCGACAATCATTGTCACAATTGTCGGGCATTTTTTGGCAATATTAAACTGATAGGTACCTTTAGCAAGTAAGATGGGATTTGTATATGATGGCAGATTAAGAAGCAGTTTGAGTAGAAATATACATGATAAAGATGGATAAAAAACTAACGGAATGGAGGGTTGAGACCGAGAGTTGAACACCGAAGCCGAGGACCCTTCCTCCCTTCTAGTGTATCCCTGAACCGACCCAATACACTGCCTTGCAAGATCAAAATGTAGAAAAATATGTTCAACAGTGGATGATAAGATTGGGGATTAGAATTAAAAAGGGACTCTTCCAAGTTTCTTAGGTTTGTTTGTTTAAAAAAGTGTTAAGTGATTTTTTAGTATCGTCGATGACTTTTACCGCTAGTATTGTTCTTTATAGTTTCGCAAGACCTAATAGTATATTATTTAGGATTTTTATTTTACTTTTAACATTGTAGATAGTCAAGAGATGGGTGTGGGACAATCTCTGACACCAACTCTTTATCATTATCTAAATTCCTTATCCGTTGAACAATCTGTGACACTCGCGAATTTGTCAGGCAAGAAATTTTCATAATAGACGAAGAGCTAGCGACCCATTTTTCACGAAGTGTTAAATTCATATAAATATCTTGCATGGGAGTATAGATCGGCTAGATGAGTGGGTAATCGATTGTTTGCCTTACCTGCGTGGAAAGTGTAGGTACTGCTCATGCAAGAAAGGTATGTATATCTAAAGATATGCATATGGAAAACTACAGGGAGTTGTTTTCTGAACGATATTTGTGGCATCTCTAGTTTTTTTTTCTGATTATTCCCAAAGAACTCAGAAAAAATAATTACTACTGAGAGTATTAATCTGAAAATGAATATCCGGGTGTTTTCAATTGCCTATGACTTCCGGATCTACCGTAAGTGGGCCTCAACTTTGTTTCTAAACTGGAATACCCTGTTTTTATAGCATTTTTAGAATCTGCGTTGTTATTGGAAACAACACAGGTCTGAAGAGCTCCACAAACAAATATATTTTTTTTGGAAACAAAGAGAGCCAGGTCAAAAATTGTAAGAATTTGCCTGAATAAAACTTGAGGGTTCGTAAATCTTTGTAACTGTTTAAAAAAATTAACTGAATGCTTAGAAATCTCGATAATCGTGTAACTCTTTTTTTTTCAAGTGAAATACATGGAGTGTATGTTTATAATCCCATTCCTAAACGGTTTCTGCATAAACTTTTTTGAAAGAATCGACAAGAAACCAATGACCATTAATTAGTTAATTATTTGTTATTAATTTATTAATGTCTTTCTCTAAATACCTGTGGATAGTATCACTACAGTAATGTGAGTTATGGCGGTTGACCATTCCATTGTCCATAAACTTTGCCTTATCCGGCTAAATCATTTTGTGTGTTCATCTTCATGTGTTTTATTAATATGAATCCGCAGAAATCATTCCTTCTTTGAGCGTCACCTATTCTTATCTTCTGAACTAATTAGAATGAGAACAAATGCTACTTATGTTTTTTTCTTGCTTTTTCACAAAATGCCTGGATTTTGCAATTGTGAATGAGCCGCTTCGGGGTGACATTAGTGGGTGTTGGTCTATCCTGGTATCGCCAACGGAGGGTTTCCCAGGCTCCTTTAACAACTCTATCACATTCCCCGTAAATTATTAACAAATTGAAGTAATCTTGGTTACTAAATCCTAAGCGAAACACGAAAAATGCTTTCCATATTATGCTTTAACTTCACATTTTTAGCAAATATTATTTGTTGACACCTCAGCATTTGCTTCTTGTCGATTCTTTCAAAAAAGCCTACTCATGATTCAGATATCTCTAATAACCACACGGAAAATGTATTTTTTCTAATTTTTCAAGTGTTTACAAAACCGGTTAATTTAGATAAGAGGTTGTAAGCATAACCCCCCTATTTTTTGCGGAGAATCCAATGGTGTGTGAGAAAGAAGGGGTAGCGATTGAAAAAAATGAGTTTCACGGTTTTCGAGATGGCCGAATTCGGCGATAATTTCTTAGCACTCAGTATAATTTGTTTCAACAGTTTCCAAAGATTTAGAACGCTTCAGGTTTTATTCAGGCAAATTCTGTATATTTTTGACCTGGCTCTCTTTGTCTCCAAAAAAAAATTCTTTTTGTGAAGGGCTGTCAAAATTTTGAAACAAATTTAAATAACTTTCAACTGGAGCCCTTTAGACATATGATGTTTTCAATAAAGTCTTATTAAAATTCATTTCAGATGAATACTTCCAGCAGTTTCCCATATACATATCGAGTCAGCTCATCATGGTATACCATGTACACCTTACTCGCTTGCGCAGTACCTAGCGTTCTACGTGGGGACGCTAGGTCCTGCGCAAACAATCGATTACCCACTAATATAGAGTATATACCTATTTGCTCCGTGCGAAGTCATGGTAGGGACAGCCGAATCGACACCTGCGTACGCAGTTGATACAGCGAACACATATACATGAAAATCTTAAATTCGTTTTAATTCATAAAATAAAAACAGATTAGATCTTCAGAGTAGCTGACTTGTGAACTGTATAAATATTGAATAGAAAAAGTGAATGTAAATTTTATAAATTTTTGCCTGCGAAATGGAAAATAAATCAAAGAAATAACTGGATAGCTGCTGCAAAATGACAAAAGTAAATAGTACCATGACATTTATTTCAGTAATAGCAATAACACTGTAATAACATATTTTCCGAAAATAATGAAATATTATTTTAAATGAATAATATAACGAAAATTCTTTTGTAGTTGTTTCAATTTTTGGAAATAAAAATTTGTGTTTGTTACATTTAGTATTTAGTATTAGTATTAGTAAAATTATGTTTCAGCATATTATAAAAATAATTTATTAGTGGTTGTGGATGGATCACTATGGATTCCCAAGCCACATGACTATATATGCAGAGTTAATTTTTTTGGAGGCAAAAAGCAAAGGAGAGTTTAGTCCTAGCTACAGTGCTACCATATTCCCTCCAACCTACCAATCTCCTCAATTGAATAAATGTTTAGCACTTTATAAGTAAATAAATATATGTGAAAAAATATAAATTTTAATGACATAAAATAAATTGTGAAAGCAACAGTAGCAATAATTAAAAATACCACTGATAAAATTAACTTAATAAATAACAATGACAAAGTAAATGCAAAAATAATTATATGATAATAAAAACTGTAATGTTGTATTATACATAACATAATGATCCTGAAAACAGCAACACCAAACTTATAAATGATTACACATAATTTAGCATTCAAATTCCTATGAGTGTTCTCAACCGCATTTTAACATATTCATAGTATAAAAAAATACTGCTAAAGTTCTTGTTGATGGTTTTATTTGTATAAAATCTTAAGTAGCAGGATGACGAAAATTAGGTTTTCAATGA
This sequence comes from Octodonta nipae, assembly GCA_034190945.1. NCBI lineage: Eukaryota > Metazoa > Arthropoda > Insecta > Coleoptera > Chrysomelidae > Octodonta > Octodonta nipae. The sequence goes on along the minus strand of CM067218.1, from coordinate 55,311,716 downwards.
CCTAACAATAGAATCAGGATTGCTGGATTTATTAGAAATGAGGGATATTGTTTTGGCTAACAAATGTCATTGACGCACGTAGTACGAAATGAAAATGCCACCATTCTTAAATGATAACAAATTTTCAGCGCAAAGAACCCAGCAAACATACAGTGTAGCAAGTGTTGAGATTCATGTGGAAAAAATCATGCAGAGATTGAGAAGCCATCAAATATTAAATGAAATCCTAGAAAATTGATTTCAGTGCGTAGATGACATGATGCAAATCTGTTATGTTTTACGTACAGCCTCCCAATAATTTGAAACAAGAAATGTTCAGAAAACGTTTATTAAAATATTATTCAATATTGTACGAAATTGTATATAGGTATGCTCAAGATAATGATAATTGTAGTATTTTTTAAACTTATTTTTTGAGATTAAGAAAGGATTAAGCACATAAGATTTATATAACAAATTTTTAGATATTTTTCAACCTAGCGGAGCCATTTTTCATAATATATTTTGTCCTAGACCTTCATATTACAAAATATAAATTATTTTTTTAAATATATTGGTCATATAATAAAACAGCATTATGTTTAACGTCAATCTCATCCAAATTCATATTATTGTTATTTTCGTTAATATTTTTATTTTACTAGCATTCAATATCGTATATAAAGCAGGTAAGTTTGGAATGCTAACAATGTTTTTCTTCACTTTTTAGAATGACTTATATTACATTTTTTTCTTGTACACGAACTGTTTTCTAATAAACTTCCTTCTAAACTATTACTTTCTTATAACTATACTATGAATACGATAATGACAATGTGATAATAAGCGGTGAATTGAAAATAATTTATTTTAAATTATTTACAAGAACATTACAAACATTTGGTCTGGTTAGGACAAAACCAACAAATAAGCAAACCGGCTCACCAATTTGAAAACTGCTCAGAGCCTCATTTAGTTTACAGACGTTCGTGCGTTACAGTCGCGCACACAGCGTATACCTCTATGTCAAACATTTACGTGAATCAAACAGTTAATGAAAAATGGGTCACTAGCTCTCCAACTATAATGATACTAAAAATTAATTCCGAAATAATTATAGAGGAGGTTCTAGTTGATTTAGCCATCTTTTCTGTGCAGATATGTAATTGAAATTTGTATTCGAGATAAAATGTGATACTAGTACAATTACTGGATGTCCTGGCAGATGTTCTGAGAGAAAGAAATCTTTAAAATATGACCCAACAAGCTTCTTCTCTTCAAACAGATGTTTTTTGTGTTGTTTATATTTATTTGTTGTGGATATGTTTCAATTCCAAATCTGTAGTCGTTGTCATGACTGTATGTATTAGTTATGCTGGGTGTTTGAGTTTTTATGTTTGACAAATAAATTTAACCGTTATTTTGTATGTCCATTTAGGTTTTCACTCCTCAAAATGGTTTGTGAAAAATATACAAAACGTAAGTAATTGAAAATCAAGGTGTCGCATCTAAGAGCAGTTTGGGAAACTGCCTGGTACACTACTATCTTTTGGGTGATATTTGATATATGACATGTCAACTTAAATGTCATATATCAAACTTTCATTTTTCATTTTATATTTTCAATACATGTTTAAAGCCGTTGAAAACGAGGTCAGAATAGACACTTGAATCGTTTGGTTTTGCCTTGAATATATAGATTTTTGTTTCGATTGTGGTGTTATTTTCCAAGAACACATAAAATGAAATAAGACTTGGTCGTTTAATCCAAAATTCACAAGCAGTATTAATACATTTTACGGCACCACAACAAAAATCCAAGATACATTAAGTGAAGTGCATTTTATAAGCTTTCAAATAATATTTTGCATATCTCGATCAAACTATCGTGGGTAATACGATACGTTCTGCAAAATATTTCGACAAATTATTTAAAGTGCAATTCTGCAAGATCTATTCAACATACAATATCGAACTTCAGCTTTATTAATCTCAACGTTACAAGCTATCACTAGGATGATTAATGTTTCAACTGTTATTACAACCAAGTTATGAATTTCTTTAAATCGCTCACTTTATATCGGTTTAGCCAGCTTTTCTTCATAAAAAAATGCTGCGATCAAATTTTTAAACACCCATTTTGAAGATTTTTATGATTCTCTATAATTTCTATTGACGACATTATAAACAAATCATTACTTTTTACACTATAGGGAAAAACGGAAATACTTTTTGGGGTCTTAAGGCTCAAATAATTAACTAAGAGCCAACTGATAAAATTATCTCATGGGCAATCCATAACTCCTCCTATATGTTAAACCTGGTTATATACTTTGTTTCGTCCAAATCCGTTTACTCGTTTTTGCATGATTGATAACGAATCTCTAGACGTTCACCTTTATAAAATTACAAGGACTATCATGCAAATTCGTTCTTGGGCTTTCTAAATTTGTAGTACTGGATGTGCGTTAATAGTTCAGTCACACCCTATTTCCGTAACTTGAAGTTCGAATTTAAAAAATACTTTCTTAGTGCTCGCCTACATCATAAAATGAATACGTGTGCAACATTTTACGTTCATATTTCCAGTAGTATCGGCTGTGCGTTTATTATTAGTGACTACCTCTTTATATGTATACATAATTTTTGGTTTCCGAAAAACAGAGAGTTTTTTCAATGATAAATACCCCAGCTGCTCCCTATCGAATAATTTAATTTTCGCATAATGATTAAACTCAATTCCTCCTGTGTCATTTCTGTTTCCGAGATATAAAATGCGATACAACGATAAGGTCAGTATCACCATATCCAGCAATTCAGTTTACGAAAAATGAGGAATCATGTATTTATTCCATTAAAGAAAGGAATTGATCATTCCTCATACATTTACTACTCTTGAATCCCGATGAACAGTTTTATTTTCAAAACATAGTTTCGCTTCAGGCCCCATTTGGGAGGCCGACGACTATCTGCGAAATTTCATGACTGTGTAGCTTTTAGTTTCAAAGTTATTTATCAAAATAAAAATTAGTGAGAAATTATCCCATTCAAAGAAACAAATTTTACCTGTTACTCTTGACGTTTACCGATTTTTAGACTTAGTATTTCGTTTTGCTGACAAATGGTTGTTTTTCTTCCTCTCTTAGTGCACCTTTAAAGTGTAGTACCCTGCAACTTTCATTGTACAAAATTCTGGTCATAGATGTACCCAGGCAAGTTTTTCGGAACGTTTAGCAGTACTTCTCTTCCTTATGACCCCCTGGGTTCGCTTATGGTTCTAGCTGTGCCTTGATTATGAGTAAATCCTTAAGTTCTTTTATATACATTGTTGGTATTCTTTTTGAGAGTATTGCTATTGGGTGCCAAGATCAATCCCAGAAAATAAGATGGGTACAAGATATATACTTGTTGCTGTTGATTACTTTAGCAAGTGTTTGCTATTCCAAACTGTGAGACCACCACTGTAACAGCCATTCTAGTAGAGCAGCTGTTTAGCCGAGTCACGGAACCATTGAAAATTCGTACCGACTGAGACCAAGGTTTGTCATTGAATGTGTTCTGGAAGTTCTCTACGTCATTGTAGACACAGTCAGAGGACATGGTGGAAATCTCCAACTGTTAATATCATCCCATACTCTATTTAATAAGGAAGGATGACTTTCTTGTTGTGGCATTTGGGACCCGGGGACGATTCCCTCAGAAATAGTAATGCAGACCAGCTAGAAGACATCTAACTGGCTACTCATGGTGGATTTAGGCCAGGAGATAAAGTCACCGTCATCAGATGGACTTTGTGAAATTAATAAGAAGACTAATGATGTGTTCCACATACAACGTAACAAACTAAAGATGAAAGTTGTCCACCGATAGGGTACATTATCTAGGGACACCTGCTAAATTAGTCTAACTTGTTTTAAAATCCTCCTATATTTATAAGATCAGGTACATAATCATGCCTTCCTTTACCTGTAACTATATAATAGGTTAGAGGAATGAATTTCACATTAATTAAAAAATATAACAGAAACTAAGTTTGATTTATTTGATTTGAGTTTCCAAAAAAAAATACTCTGTATATGGTTAAAAAGGGAAATTCTGTTGGCAACGATTGTGGAATGAAATTATTTTGAAAATTAAAATATATTTATCTGTAAATTTATTTTTTTCATAGAAAAGTTACTTTTTAGTTCAATAACCCACGTATCGATGACGATATGATTCTTGCTTAAATTTATCCGGATTATTTTGTAACAGCTTTTCGCCGGCAACATCGCAGCCCTCGGAAGGGCGCAAGCGACTGAAAAGCCCGCCAGCCTATTTCCTCTTGCTTTTCTGTCAGTTCAACTGAAAGCTCTGACATGGTGGTGGCTATTGCGATTTGTTGCATACTCGTACTGCTGGCAGTGTTCATTATTATTATCATCGCAATTGGTCAAACGATTGGTGCGCCTCGAGCTTGAAAATTGGTTAAATACAGTCCAAAATGAACCAAAATCTTACACGGATGATTCCGAGACGTGTTCTTAAGAAAACGTGGATTCCGAGGACTTGACAGTGCCTGCTGATAACCCATAAATTGCTCATCCAGATATGTGACTGAAAAAGTTGTCGTTTATAATCATGTGTAACCAAATTAGTGGCTTATCCAACAAATGTTAATCGTTAGTTTTTTAAATGTTGTTGATGGTGTGCCGAACTATTTATATATCAATTACCATAAATTTCGACAATATAGATTTTGAATGTAGAGAGAAACTGTGTATCCGAAAAAAATATATCGTTCAATGTAGTTGGTGCTCCTTAATATAAACTTTATCATTGTAACATATGTTATCAAAACAGTTGGTGGGAATTCATATTTAAATCTAACAAATTGATTCTATTATAAAATATTAATTAAATTTTTTTCTTGTAATAGAGAGTTTCGTGGTCACTGAAGTTTAGTGACACGTATATTAGTTATTTAAACTGTTTTAAATTTAATTGTGTTTACAAATCATATACACCAGTCATTGTTGGGATTTAAAATCAGGGTCGAAGAATAAATTTATTTTTTAAAATAGTTAAATATATTTTTGAGAATATAAGTGTTTTAAACTCGTAATCGTAAGGTTTAACCATATAACATAATACGGTATTTAAGGAAAACTACTAAATAAGGTTTGTAAAAATAAGAAATCACAAAAATGTATTTGTTGTGAAAGTACCAACTAAGAAAAATAAAAAATTTTGTGTATCCTGTATTTTTTATTGCTTTGTCGCTGTGTGAATGTTATAAAAGTACATTAGGTACTTTAGGTATTAGATTTAACACAATTAGATCCATTAATAGTCAAGTCAGTTATCAATTATGTAATAATTATTTCTTCTATTATTATTTTGACTGTAACCCCCTTTAGCAAATGTACATAATTTAAATCACAGAAAAGTAAAATTAAAAGACAAAATGTACAGATACTATTTAGTTGTTCAAAATTATATTTTACGTCCGTAAACTGCTAAGCGTATGTCTTTTCAGTATTCGTTTTTGATCGAAGAGCTATTTCTAAAATAATAAATAATTTTTGATTATCTGGATCCAATATTTTACATTCTTAGAGGGCAGCCGCAGATCAATGGAATTATAATCATGATGAATTAATACACAACATTCCTGAATTTCACTTTATTTAGACGTACTTGTAACAATTGTTTCGCTACTTTATTGTCAGAAGAAGCTATAAAGTAGCGAAACAATTGTTACAAGTGCCTCTAAGCGAAGTGAAATTCAGTGAATTACAATCGCTTTGAAAATGTTCAATATTTAATTGTTTAATGATAATTCGATAATTTTCACAACTGCTCAAAATACTAGTATTTTATTTCAATATCTACGTATTTGTTTATATAGTTTTAATACATATTTTGTATTAATGTAATACTTTTGCATTAAAAATTTCAGTTCGACCTGTTTAATAGGTACTTACTTAGTTTTGATGCTATAACAATGCTATAAGTTTTCTGAGGAACATATGTATGTATATAGTAATGTATGAATGTAAATGAAAAATCCTGAAACAAATCATTTCTTTGTATGAAACAACACTTTTTAATAATATTTAACTGCCCCTTCAACCCCTGGCGGTAATAACTAATTCTAAATAATTTTTAAAGTCTGGAGTAATTAACAACACTTACAATAATTACAGTCTAAACCATATATTCAAACCGAGCGCCGAACATTTCTTTACAAAAAATGGAAGGTGTTAAAATTCTTCGCGAGCTTTTTGCAACATCACTACTAGTTCTTCCCTTATTCGGTGTTTTAAATTATTTTATTGTAAATAGCTCCACAACAGATACTCCAGTGGAGTTAGATCGCTAGAAGGCCATTCAATTTCGCCGTGTCTACTGCTGCGTAGTGTGGTGTAGCTCCATCTTGTTGAAACCATATGTTTCTATTAATGTCTGCGGGGTTAACAGAATCAGGTAAAAGTTGTCTTATACAGGTATTAAATTATTTTGAACGAAATCCAAGTAACTTGCCTACTGAAATAAACATAATCCAGTTATTCTGTTATTTATTATGCCAGCCCAAACGTTCACTTTTATAGGATACCACGAAATGAACTTCCCTCAATCATTGAGAATTTTGCGTACCCAATACCGACAATTTTTCTTGCTCGATGCGGGTTAAACTCACTGTTGACTTATCACCTACTGCAATTAATATTAATTCTTTGGGTCTCAAATGGCTCATTAAAAAAATTGAATTGATGTTTAGAGGTTACGAAATAAACAGTTAATAAATAAAAGTTATTAACGACGTTTAGCGAACTAAAATAAATTGTAAATAAATCTTAAATGTTACTTGACTACCCACGTAGCTATTGTTCTATATAGAACTGAAAACTCATTCAAGCGTTGTATCACAAGGAACTACTGTCTTATAAAAGAGAGTTCGTGCAATTTCTACGCCAGAAAAATGATTGTTGAGTAAATGGCTTGAAGATATTTTACCTCGCTAAACAGATTAAAACTTTAAACAAGCAAAAAGCTCGACGACGGTATTATAAAACAACATGCAAAAGATTAAAATGTCGTTATACAAACAGTTTTCAACTTTTTTCTTCAAAGTCGCTCATGTTACATTAAAATTTAAATTAGGTAGGTATTTCTACTAGTTTCAATAATGCTTTAAATATAAGATCACTCTCATAGAGAAACTAATCATCTTTTGAGCACTCACTGTGAATGAAAACTTTTCTAATAATAAAGTTTAGGCAACTCCGGATTTTTAGTTTTCTTAGATTAATGTATAATAATTTACTTCAAAACTAATAATTTTTGTTTTGTGTGATAGTTTTTTGAGGCTTTGATTGCATTTTATAGAGCGATACAATCTTGAAACTATTAAAGGAAGTAATTTCTGCTCACTTAAAATAACTTAAAATAACTGTTTCTTTAGTGTGTTTATTCAGTTTCCCAAAATCAAAATTAATCTCGGGTCACGAACAAAAGAAGAAATTAAAGCTACGCCAAAAATTAACCCAAATGTGAAAGGTAATTATTTCCCATTTTAACATTTTCGTCTAGCTGTTTTCTTTCTCGGCAAATTCAAAGTGTTTTGGTATTTTCATAGAATTTTTTATTATTCAAGGTATAAAAGTTGGTATGAGTTTTTTCATAGGCCTCTATGAAGTTTGTTAATTAGAACAACAGTAGTCAATAGCATAATTGATTTCATTTTACGTAGAAAAAAAATAGCATGCTACGGAAACACGAAAAAACGTACTTCATTTTGTTGTTTTTTTTTGTGGGGAAATTACCCCACACTTGAAAATGATAAGCAAAAAATTTTGTGATATTTTTTATTTATTAACTTTACCTATCAGATTGATTGCTTCTCCAAAAATAGCAAAAATTCTGGGTATCCATCACAGTATAATTATTGACAATAAATGAATCAACACTGTTGCGAAAAGTCACATTTAGTGTATTATATAAATTGTAATGATTGTCAACCTAAATATTAATTGTAATTATTGTAATTAGCGAACGCCTTATGTACTCTTACTAGGCTTCTTTCTGGATGAATTAGTTGTCTCCAGTTTAATATAATTTTTTTGGTTTATATCAGTGTTCTTTTTCTCGGATGATCCCAACAACTTTCAATTTCCAAAAGTTGTTCTCGTGTTTTAAGCTGAGAGAATTTGCTTAAATGTTTTTAACGTTTCTTTCATCGAATCACTATTTTGTCCTAATTTTAATGTGCTTGAAAAATGAAAGGTTAAGATTTTAACCGTTTATTGATACTGTTGTTCTTTATTTAGCATGTCTAATACCAAAATCAACGGCAGTTTTTTATTTTGGTTTTGGTACTAGTAATATATATAGTTGTCAATTGTTTTTATTTATTTCGTTCAACTCATCTTTTTGTATGTGCTACTCTACAAAACTTATCGATTTTCGAAATTTTTAGTGATAATTCTTGATTTGTACTTTTCAGTTTTTTTTTTGGAATAACACCAAAAGTACAGAATATACAGAAATTCCCGCAATTGTGGTGTTATTTTCAAAAAATCAGAAAAATACAAACCAGAGATGCCACAACTATCTCTCAGAAAACAATAATTTTTGAATTTGGTTAGTGATTTAAATATATTTGGTTAACTGCATTTCTTTCAAAAATTGCTTTTTTATGGAATTAATCCTTGATTACTTTTATGTTTTTTTGGGAAATAACATCACAATAGAAATAAAACTACGTATATTTCAGGAATACCAAACGTTTCAAAGTCTATTCTGACTTCGTTGTCAATGGCTTTATATTTATTGATGTGATTGAAATATAAAGCCATTGACAACGAAGTCAGAATAGACTGAAACGTTTGGTATTCCTGCAATATACGTCGTTTTATTTCTATTGTGGTGTTATTCCCAAAAAAAACCATAAAAGTAGTCAAGAATATGCCACAAACAACGTTTAGATGACAATTAATCCTTATTCAATATTTATTTATGTGAGCGTCTGTAATAGTTTCTTATAAGATTATTACAAATATTTTGGAGCGTCAGTACGTGTCTTAAAATTCATTCCATTCACGTCTTCCAAGACGGTGTTTTTTTATTTAGAGGAGACGCTCAAATTTGCATTGGAATTCTTGGAGGCTGTCATTAAGTTCCGGAACCAGGGAATTGACATTGCGATGAATGAGGTCGAGAATTTAGACATTTCCGCAATCAATATATATTCCGACTTTATCTGTTTAGTTTAGTTTAATTTAACAAATTACTTTAGAAACCATGTAAATTTTCTGCTTGAGATTTTTTCTCATATCTTGACTATAATCTGATTTGGGGCATTAGTTGTACGAAAATTCTTTTTGATCAGGCGATAATCCATGGGATTAATGCCTGAAAGTAATATTGTCTGACAGACCAATATTTTATTTTTGTGATTAATTTTAGAAATTAGTAGTATTTTGATACTGTCACAGTTTATAACTATTCAATCCTTTAATCATCTATTTATCGACTCAGTAGAAGGGTTGGACGTTATATCAAAATAAAAGAGTACGGAACACAATTTCTTAGTTATAAGCAAGAAGTAGAGAGATCCTAGTGTTTTGTGAACTCTTAATATCACATTTAATCGGATATTTATTTATATAATCCTGTTTCTGTCACTTACAGTAAAAAAATACATTTGTGTGCAATAAAAATTGGTAAAACTGAAAATGTTGTCAATACTCAACAAGGCGAAAAAATCAGAAACGAACCATTTGTTTCTAGATCTTTATGAGCAATTCTAGAGTCACAAATTTTAACAGTTGTTACGTGTTATATCGCATACAAACAACCAATGACTGAACTATTGGGTATGCTTTCTTTCTTTGGGCATTCCCAGATTTTTGTTTTATTACTTTTTGTTGAACCATTAATCCTTTTGGCCTGTCAGTTACTGAAAATTACTACTAGAAAACTACACGAAACCCTCGATCCCTTGCATTTAGTCGCGCTTTTGAAGTTACCAACCTCTGGCGGATAGGACTGACCGCTTGAAAAACACCTGCTTGAATAATATTAATACTCAATCAAAGCAAAAAAAGGTACAAATTGGTAGATAATATCTTTCATGCGCGCAAAATGTTTCGGTAGTTGAGGGAATAGAAGGAATATATCAATTCATTAAAAACACATTTTAAAGATGGGTACGAACCCAACGTGGGTGTTCATCTTTTGCGGACGACGGACGTGTAAGGACGTGTGCAACGGAAGCTTTCGACTTGCGACTAACAACTTAGATCGCCTTACTTTTCGTACTTAAATTATGTTATTTTCCAAGGTTTTCTACGAATACTAATTTCATACCTGCCTTACGCTGCTTAAAATTTAATATTTTTTCAAAGTATGTGAGCTCTCACGCCTGATGTGAATAGATAAAATGACGATTTCTGGACTGTTTTGCCGCTATTGGTATTTTTTCTAAACGTTTCATCTGCCTGTGCGGTATCCATCTTCAGCGGGGCGTTTGTCTGATAACTCGTTCAGTGAATCGAGTTAAATGTGAACCTGGTTAAGGGTCGAAACAATATATCTATTTCATCTAAATTTATCGAGTTGAATAAGACGGTCAAGTTATGGGGCATTGGTATTTATTCCTGCCTATTAAAGCATGTTGTATAGTGATTGGCCAATGGCTATACCATAATTACAAAGTTGTAGACTTTTCTATTGCAATTTATTTTATGCCTATAAATTTGTATAGTTTCCTGTTCGAAGCAAAAATGATGGTGTGATTTGGTAGATAGTAGTTCTGTGTAACAATAGCGAATTTAGGAGTATTGCCACTTCGCTTGGTGGACGAATGGAATTTTTGGACAAGAACTAGTAGTACAGAATATATCGGGGAGGAGGGGGGTATGGCAACAGTTGCGATATTTCGTTTAGGAAATTGTTTCATGGGTGCTGGATTGTTCCATCTACCGGGAACAAGGTGTATAAAGAAACTACGTTGCAATTCATTAACATCATCACCAGGCTGTATCTTGACAGTTTTAGGTTTTCTATAAATAGCTGGAATCTCTAATGTATGAGTTAGTCGTTCCAGTGTGAGTAACAGTATCTGAAATGAAAGTCCTTTGAAACTAAACAAATATGGATGTGGGTGTCAGTGATGAACTGTAATAGATGTGAGCCAGGATTTTGTATTTCATTCTTACGTTTAGATCCGTTGATACATAATAAAAGATTGCTAAACCAATTTGGATTTGGCTTTTAGTGTTGAGATAAACTTAACCTGAAATTTAGTGATTTAATTATTTAAATCGGGTGCGTAATAGAAAACTAATGTCGCTGTGAAGTACGTATCGTTTTCATCTATCTAAAGTGCTAAATTGATGCCTATGTATAAGTGTCGATAAACACTACAGATAAAATTCTGAAAATTTAATTGTGTATTACTGGATTCCAAACAAAAATAAAAATATATTAAAAATGACAATAAACTATGCCATATTCAAGTGAACACAAATTAATGATTCTTTTTTATATAATCATAATAATGGTATATCATAAAGTAACTGCTATCTCCATCAATACTTAGGTTGGTCTATTAATCAGTAATAATATTCACGTTTCACTTGTAAAACATGATAAAGAGTGATAGGTTACCAAAGATCTTTCAAAATTTTATACTGGTTATTGAAAAATATTGAACATGAGGAAAGTGACAAAATGCTTCAAATAGTAATTTAACATTATTAGAATTATATTCTGGAGTATATTTAGACATAATTCAACTATAGTTCGAACTCTGTTTGTATAATGTCATTGGCATAGATACGGTACAATTAGATTTATGGTAATGTGAATTCTCGGAGGTGGTTTTACCTTACACTCAATTAATTTGAGTTATGGTAAATCGTTGACGTTCAAAATCCGTCCGAATAAGAAGGCGTAGTTGAAAACTATCATAAAATATTGCTTTGCGGTATGGTGAATTCAGAGGCAGAGACTGTAACTGGAGTAATGTATTATATTTATGAAACAACTGGGACTGGAAAAAACTTGCTAAATTGTTTCTTATTGCGATTGTGCAGTTTTTTACTTTCAAGATACGAAATATGTTTTATGTAGGAATTAGTGCATTCTGGTGCAGATTTAACATGCTTCCTAATATCTTGCTGGATTTCGGTCCTGATTTTCTGCAGCAATTATGTAAATCTTTTTAGTTTTTCAGAAAATTTGTGATATTGATGTAATATTCTTGGTCATACGGTAAGTCTTTTGTATATTCGATGGGAGAGTTTTTCGTTAAATTACTAAGCAATATTTAAAAAAACCAGGTTTTCCCCACTATCGTTTTGAAGTAGAAAATAATATATAATTCGTACGTGTTCGTTTCCAATAGGCTCCACTGTGTACTTCTGCGGTACATTTTAATATTAGTTAAGTTGACAGTTTTCTTCCACATTATACATTAATCAGTTAATTAATACTTGAATCATTAATTGCATTTGTTAATTTTTCCTCAAGTTACAGAAACTAAGCATAGTTAAGGATTATTAGACGACTTATATCATATGTGCGACATAATAATGTCACGTTTATTTTAGATTCCAGAACATAACAAAAGAACTATTACGATTTCTTTTAACATTCTGCCTATTTATCTAAAAGTGTAATTGAGTCTTTCATGATGCTCGTAAAATCTTTACTTAATATTTATAGTACACTTGTTGGGATTAACACCAAATATATATTCAAGTATTGTTAAAATTCCAAGAAACTGTAAATTATTTTCTTATGTATAACGGTGCTTATTCTTTGGTTCCAATCTTCGTTGTGTTTGGTCTTAGTGTTAGATTGTTGAAGGTCATCGCTTTTCTGGCAGTATTCTGAAATTTACCAGATCAAGTTAGACATCATCCTTCGATGGTGTTCATTACATCAATGCTACAATCATTTCACATAACATTTGTTTTTGTAGTGTTGCACCAGCGCGGTCGAAAAGACTTTTCAACAGCTTTTAGGTTCCTTTGATTTTTTACTTCCATAAAATATAATAGTCTCAATCATTGCCTTATATATTGTCATTTTTATATCATTAGGAAATCTCTTGTTTTACAGTATTGTGAATAGCCATCTTAAAGCAATGATTTTCTTGTTTTGCCTTTACTAAATACTTATATGTTTGGCTCACTACCTATATATGCTTAAATTTGGCGCAGTGAATCCTACCATGTTTATTCATTTTTGTATAAATGCGAGATCTCCGTACCTTTCACTCAGCTTTCTTCAAAAAATCAGTTTGGATAATTTGTCATCGTGTGACCAGCTGCGTGACGATTCCCTGGACACTGTCAATTTGAGTCTGGTTGAGTGTAACCGAAGCTTTACATCTGCTTTAGTCATAAGGTGAATGGTTTCAAAACATCTATCATATTTATATTTGAAACCGTCACTAGTTATGCTCTCTGGATAACGCAATTCCTCACTTGGAAAAATCAGTGACGCTGTATGTTAATTGGCATCGCTCGATAGTGAAGGCTTTAAAGTTTTGACTGGCAGTCCACAGAAACCCTAGATTGTACATATGATTTTATGCCAATTTAGTATAAATGCCTTAGGTTGAGAGATGCCTAATATGGTTACTAGTGCCCATAAAATATGACTTTGATTTTCTGCAAAATTCTCTGAACATGTCTTTAGCTATGTTTGTTATTCTTGGTACAAAGGCTAAGCTTTTGATAACCAACTAGCCAGTTGAAATACTTTTCTTTAATTTCCATCAGCAGCCTACCTAATACTTGAAGATAAGTGGAGGGGCAAAGTGTATTTAGATGAAAATATATCTAGTTTGAGGTAATAGACCATGAAACTTGATGCTCTGGGGCTTCCAAAAAATTCAATCATCTTGAATTTGATACATCTCTCTTGAATTTATACCAGTAAACATTAACACTATACTAATAATGCTGGTTTCTTCTGATGCGTAACCATAAAAGCTCGAGAAATTTTAGAAATTATGAATGCCACCTCTAATAACTTTCTTCACCTGCTTGGCTAACCCAGACTTCTTTATCTTGATCCGTTGAGTAGTCATTCACTGCTCCTTAAACCTGGTTACCAAAGATGATTATAAAGCACAATAATATCGCTTTTATTACGACTTTCCTCAAAGTGTTGCGTCTTTGGAAAAAAAAGCTTCTAAATTCCATGTCGAAATCACTGTCGCTTGAATTTTTCAGATAAACCTTTGATATGGGGTTGGTCGATTTTATCTTGTTATTGATAGTCCTAAATATGTTTATTTTTCGATCACTATTTCCTCTTTTCGAAAAATTACAATCCACTGAACAAGAGACAATATAATGTTTCTAGTCGAGAGCCTACATCATTTGCGGTTCCCTCAAGTGTTTTTATTTACATACATACAAATTATTACCTGAAACTTTTAGATGACGGTATTTATTTCACTTTAAAATATTTACTATTTCATGTTTGAATCCGCCTGATGTGTTGCGAATATTTTTAGCACAGCTTAGTAGTAATTGTGATGTCGGAAAGTTGGAGTTGTTCTCCTGTCACTAAGTTCCATTTCCACTGTGACTTTTAAAGTGAACTACGATACAGATCGAGAATGTAACACCTTTAGGGGTTTGCTTTACCGAATACTAAAGCGTTCCTCTTGTTCAAGAAATTGGATTTTTTTTCATTTTTATCAACAATAGTTTCGAAATTATCTAATCATAACACGTTTTTTTCCCTTTCATAGTTATAGTATTTAGAATGTGACTCTGTAATGAAAGACTGAACAATAGTTGTATGTTAACGCAGTTTCATTTTATATTTCTTTTCATTTTAACAAATATAAGTAGGGAAAAATTGCATTGAGATCAGTTTGAACAGAGGTCTTATTATAGTAATAAATAATTTAATATTTTCACCTCTTCGACTTTTTTGTTCAACAACATAATTTTATTATCTTTAAATCAAATTTATGAGAACTATTAATAATCTGTGGGGTTCCTAGAGCCTAGGCCGCTTCATAAGCAACGCCTTCCTGTCTATTCCAGCCTTCGTAGTCTTCCAAGCAACTCATTACTTTCTCAACGTTTTGTTTCCGTTTTGTTGTTGGTCTTCCTTTTTTCCTTCTGTTCTTTGGCACATATTCCAATGTTTTCTTTGGACATCGTTGTTCTTTCATATATAAAACATGTACATACCAAATTAGCTGCAGTGTTTCAATTTGTTCTATGAGTGGGTCTTCCACCTTTTTTTTTGCCTTAAAGCATGTTAAATAGGGTGGGATCGAGACAATAAGCTTGTTTTAAACCTCTTCTTGTTTCAAAAGCCTCAAATATGGTTTTCCTGATTTTGATAACTGCCTTTGCGTCTTTATATACGTTGTAGATAGATGTAGATTTGTATACCTTACCAAGGTCACTTTCCGTGTCATAGTTCTTTTCTAAGTCGACAAATATGAGGTGTTTATTGAGATTCCTTGTCGTTCTTTTTTTCTGTTATTTGCCTAAAAGTAAAAACATTGTCCGAACAGGATCTGCCTGTGCGAAATGCACTTTGTTATTCTGTGTCTGTTAACTCTGTGTTCTATTCATTCCTTAAAGATTTTGCCATACAACGTTCATAACGCGATGGTTACACTTATGCCCCTGAAGTTCTTGCATTGTCTTTTCTCACATTGCTCTTAGATTGAGCTAAGCTACTCAACAGTCATAGCGACATTCAGTTTTTTACTGTAAAATCAAAATTTATTGTAGGCATAATTCAATACTATTTTTTTAAAAATATTATCTTGTAATTTTTATTTCTACGCAGTTTACTTTATGTACCTAATTTCTAACACTCACATATGAATGAATGTAACTTCTAAAACGTTGGAAGAATCAATATGTGTACACTAATCAAAAAGAATCCAGACCGCAGTTAACGACGAACTATTGCAACGCTAGAATGGCCTAGCTATTCAAATATTTGAGTGGGAAATGAAACATCTGTCGTGAAGTAACAGCTCCGGAAAAGTAAAGTAGGCGATTACTTTACGTATCAAGAATATTTTTCATCCTTGACAAAAGGGCTATGATATTGTTTGAAGAGATTCCTTTTGTCCTTGACGGCTGTTAGAAGTTTTAAGGGGGTTATCTGAGAAAGTTTCCGTTAATCATCTTGAAATGTATATCATAAGTGAGCTCACCAGGCTTCAAACGCAGAGTATGTTCGTTAGCTAATGGAGAGGGTAGAAAAAGTCAATTTTCTTCTAGAATAACAAAGTGGATCCTGACTAATGTGTAGGTTAGTGAGATTTGGAAGAGAATTTATATCTCTACTTTAATAAAATTGTATTTATTTTCAGTTTGTGTGTTTTTTGAACCACCCCATATA
The DNA here is from genome assembly GCA_034190945.1 of Octodonta nipae. NCBI lineage: Eukaryota > Metazoa > Arthropoda > Insecta > Coleoptera > Chrysomelidae > Octodonta > Octodonta nipae. The sequence continues at coordinate 55,295,348 of CM067218.1, read as the reverse complement.
ACTTGTTCTACTCCATCCTTATTTCAACCACATTGTATATACATGCCCCTGCGTATGGGACACCCAATATAACTATTTATTAAGACTTTTTAAACCCATATAATTCCACTCCGCTCTATGTTTCAACTATCCTATCTATGGAACATCATGTAAAATTAAGCTTGATATATTAGTTAATTTTTTTTAGACATGTTACGTTGGCATATTCCGAATTTTGAATAAAAGCTAATATAATGCAAGTGTCTTATATGTGGTGCGTGCGGAGAAACCCGCAGAGCAATTATTCAGAAGTTTGATGTGTTCGGGCATCAAAAATGATTTTTTTTTGTTTTTTAGTTGAAACGTTTATAGTTATACTTAAAATCTGGTATATATTTTCTAGATACAATGAGGGAACTGGTAGATATAGCAAAAAAATCTTCCATGTTGGGTAACGCATAATTGCTCTGCGGGTTTCTCCGCACGCACCACATATAAGACACTTGCATTATATTAGCTTTTATTCAAAATTCGGAATATGCCAACGTAACATGTCTAAAAAAAATTAACTAATATATCAAGCTTAATTTTACAGGATGTTCCATAGATAGGATAGTTGAAACATAGAGCGGAGTGGAATTATATGGGTTTAAAAAGTCTTAATAAATAGTTATATTGGGTGTCCCATACGCAGGGGCATGTATATGCAATGTGCTTGAAATAAGGATGGAGTAGAACAAGTTATATGGGGTGGTTCAAAAAAGTTAAATTGGGTAACCATAAATAGTGGTTGAAAAACGGCCCTAATAGAAATATATTAATACAGGGTGAATAACAAAATGTTTGGCTCATAAGTAGTTGCATACACAATGTGGTTCCAAATAAGGGTGGAGTTTTATTATAGTTATAGAGAGTATAAAAACATCCTAAAAAGAAAAGTAACACTCGACGGCTTATACGCATCTGCATGGCTGAAATATAAGGTGGAGTAGAATTATAGTTATAGAGGGTGGTTCAAAACCTGTTTTCTTGGGGAGCCCATAAGTAGTTGCAAGTTGAAAAATGGTAGAGTACAATAATACTTATACAGCCAGTATCAAAAAATGTTACAAGTAGTTGCATATACAGTATAAAGGTGGAGTAGGATTATATTTATAAAGGGTGGATAAACAAATCTTAGGATGTTATGTGGAATAGCCGATAAACACTCAGGATATTTGAATTATAGGCTAGAGTATAATTGTTATAGTTATAAAATGTGTTGAAAATGTTGGATTTAGTTATCTATAAATGATGGTTGAAGTATATTTATAGGATTATAAGTATATAAGGTGGTACAAAAATGTTATATTTGGTGGTCAATAAGTAGTTGTTGTACGAGGTTATTGTTATATAGGGTAGAACATGAGCAGTTGCATATATTAAATACCTGAAACATGGGGCGAAATTATATGTATACAGTGTGATTCAAACAATATTAGAAAAAAAAAACTGCACAAAAAGGTGGTTTAAATATAGGGTGTAAAGAAATTGTACTTTACACTGGGGTTCAGGAGGAAAAATAAAATCACGTATCTCATAAAGAGTTGTACAGATAGGATAGTTGAAATATAGGGTGGAGAAATGTTGTAGTTAAGTGTTTTATATTGGGTGGCTTATGCAGTTGCATATAAAGAATGGTTGAAATGTTTTGTACAAATAAATAGGGTGGTTGAAATAATCACAGACAAATAAGTAAATACAGGATGGTTGTAATATAGGTTGAAGTAGAGTTATACAAGGTGATTAAACAATTTTCGAAGAAGCTATTATATACTTTGGCCTTAAGCAATTGCAATTGCAATTGCCGGTTGGGCGAAATATATCCGGAATTGGTACATTTGTAGTTTGTAGGGTTGTTCAACAACGAAAAAATTGTTATACAGGATAGCCCATATGTTTCTTTTTGCAAACAATTGTACATTCCATACGCTGGTGAAACCGCGGGTAACTATATATATATATATATATATATATATATATATATATATATATATATATATATATACTCATCATTTAGACAATATATCGACGATACCATTGACTGAAAGCAAGTAATCAGTCGAAATCCAGCGGCTCACTTTTGTATGAAATAACCTGGATGCATTAAAAAAATAGTGTACAAGTGCTTAATTAAATTTATATAAAAAAATTGCCATTTTTATATAATTGTTTGCTGAATGATATTTGTGGCATATTTTTCAATGTTTAAGTACTTTTTGGAAAATAACGCCACGAAAATTGCTGTATATTCCAAACGTTCTAGAACAGTAATATTTATTAATAAGTATTAAGTACAAGGTGACAAAAAATATTTTAATAAATACTAAAATTAAAACTCTTAGAAATTTTATAATTTATGAAGGTGAAAAAAGCCATTCATTGGATAAAATTAATACCTGTTTGCAAATGGTATAAAGTTTGTTCCAACTCCTTATCGTTATAGCTAACGTGCAGTAAAATGGATCGTTTCGTGACATGAAAAACGAACTAAACTTTTTAGGGGAAAACCCATAAAAGTTCAGTTTTCAAATGAACAGAAGTCGATTTTTGCATTCAAAATCCAACCCAGCAAATAATTTAAAATCAAACCAAGTGTTGACGTAAGTTTTCAAGTTTTCAAACAACCATTTGATGTGATTCAAAAACTATTTTAAGACTTTTAATATATGAGAAAAGTGTTGACGTTTCCGTTTCAGCGACAAAATCAAATTTAATGTGGAGACAGAAAATAATTGAGAACGTGTGCCATTTAATAAAATCCTTTGCCATTCGCTATAACACTTACCTACCATCCTAATAACTTAGAAACTGGGAATTATTGCAGATGAATTATATTTATATATATATATATATATATATATATATATATATATATATATATATATAGGGTGAGTTTTTTTTGATGATCAGTATGGGGATCTCGGAAACTAGCGCAGATAGAGCAATAGTTAAATTGGGAAAGATTTGCAGTTTTACTGGCCCAATTTAATGACACTTTCGGATTTTTGTAAAAAGTCATGGCTTACTAGATATTTTGAAAAAAACAAATTCTGTCGATTTAGTCAAATCCCTCTAGCTCCTTTGTTTTTGATTAAAAAAAAAGTGTAAACATCCAAATTGAAGGGAATTGTATCCCGAATATGATTGTCATGTCCTCGTTTTCGTGACAGCTCTCGTTTTCGAGATATGACACAAACTTATATTTTTTTCAATGGAAACCATAGTTGGCTATGCCCTCAAAAAATCCGACTATTTCAGAGATTTTCAGCAATATAATACACGATATAGTTATTCATGAAAAGAACGGAGGTATGAATGCTTTTCACTCTTATTTTCACTTTTAACGTAGTAAGCCATGAAATAGATTGATTTATTAATAACTATTCCAAAGACATTGAACGATTTTTTATTAGGTATATCAGATATAACGAAAAAACTAAAGAAGTAGGTACTTACTAAAGACTTAAGAAATTAAAGTACATAATAATAGTTACAATTTATGTTCGAAAAGTCCACCATTGTTATTTAGACAAAAATTGCATCTTTATAATATTGTCATTAGCGCTTTCCTCACAGACCGCCTATCAATTTCTTCAATTGCTTGTAATACCGCCTTCCTTAGGTCACCAACTGTCTCACACTTTCTTTTGTATACTTTGTTTTTTAGCGCACCCCATAAATAGAGGTTTATAACTGCCAAATCGGGAGGCCGGGGTGGCCATTCGCGTGGGCCATTTCTTACTATCCAAGAGTTTGGATAGATATTATCTAAGTCTTGTCTTACTAAGAACGAGTTATGAGCAGGTGCTCCATCATGTTGGAACCACCAATTTTTAAACGAGTTCTCAAATTCAAATTATGCAGCATGTCTTGAAAAGTGTATTGCAAGAAATGCAAGTAGCGCTCCCCAGTAAGTGATTCGTCATAGATAAATGGCCCCAGAATAGTAAACCCTATGATACCACACCAAACATTAAAACCAAATTTTATCTGGGGTCGTCTTTGTTCTATGTGGAAAGGGTTTTCTTTAGCCCAGATATGCTCAGTGTGTCTATTGAACATACCGAAGTTAGTAAATCTAGTTTCATCTGACCATAACACCTTTAATGGAAACTGTGGATTGTCAAGGGAGATGTCTCTAAACCATGTACAAAACAAAATACGTCGATGTGCGTCACCAGCATGCATAGTTTGAGAAACTGAAAGTTTGTACGGGTGGAACTTGTGAGCTCTCAGTACCTTAACTACAGTTCGTTGAGATGTGCCAGCTTCTGCCGCAATCTCACGAGTTGATGTAGATGGATTTTGATTTACCATTGCCAAAACATTTATTAGTGCTGCTTCGTTAATTTGATTACGTTCCTTTGATGGTTTATAAAAGATCCATATCTGCGTAAACTATCGTAAAGCCACTTAAATGTACATAGAGCAGGTTGACGACGATTAAAATATCTATGAAAGTATTCCTCAGCTGCACGAACTGAATTTTTAAGGCATATGATATAACATTCCACCGTTATTTTTAGGAATAACTATATAGGTATTATATCGTTGAAAAACTCTAAAAATGTTCGATTGTTTTAGGTCATAGCCAACTATGGTTTCTATTCAAAAAAAGAAAAGTTTGTGTCATATCTCGAAAACGAGAGCTGTCACGGAAACGAGGACGTGACAATCATATTCGGGATACAATTCCGTTCAATTTTGATAGTTACACTTTTTTTATAAAATCAAAATCAAAGAAGCTAGAGGGATTTGACTAAATCGACAGAATTTCGCATAAACGAAAATCAGAAAAGCAAAAAACATATCCAAAACTAACTGGTTAAAAATATTTTACTGTTGCAACGACTCTGTAAAAAGTCATATGATATTAAAAGGATTTAAATAGTTTTTTTAGGGAGGTCTATGTCTAGCAGTAGACTGTGAGATGATGATGATACCCATAGCAATGTTCTAAACATTTTATCTTAGGTAGAATATTGAGAAAACAAATTTTTATCTGCTACTATTGGTTGAAGAAACCATTGAAGGGGATGGAAGTACACAAAAAAGATAAGCTCTGCGCGTCAGTTCGCTGACCAACAATACGATGAAGGTAAACCTGTTACTATGGGTACACTATTTGGACTTGATTTGACTGTAGTCAACTTTCATCAATATTTGAACTGGTGGAGAGAACGACAGCACAATGGCGTAATCCGCCTTTCTGTTCAGGTTTGAACGGCGGACGAGGAGACGTAAGAGGCCGTCGTCCATGGGTAGTGACTTGATAATGGGTCTGCTGTTGAGGGGCATCTTTAAAGTATTGCTGGAGTAATAAAATGGGTGCTACCGCTTATGGTAGCTGATCATTATTTCTCCTTAGTCTTGTAGTATGACAGCGGCGCATTACGTTGACTTATTCGTGTTAACTACTTTTTCACCTTACCTAAATGGCTATGACCTGCGAACATGCGTGTATACAATAGGGAATAAATTATCCACTCTGCACCATCCTTCACAGACTCTGGCACAATTAAACAACTATGTTCAAGTGGCTTGGAACGAGGTGCCACAAGCGAACATCGACAATTTCATTTTGTTGATGCTTAAGCTATGTAGGAATGTACTGAGTTGCGGGGTCGCCACACATTTTAACACGTAAACTTAATTTGTCTTAATCCTAGCATAGCTATAATCTCAAAAAGGAGCTGTTATATAAAATTTAATGCAACAATCATCAGCTAACTCATATATCTCTAAATTTCTTATATAATTTGTGATTTTCGTCTATCTAGAAAACAAGTAGTTATTTAATTATTAAATTATATTGCGTTGACACACATTTGAATTTCAAACAAATGTACAAAATTCATTCAGTTTATACATACACAAATTAAACAACTTTTTCTGATTTTCGTTGAGCTATTGCAACTCTTTAAGTGTACTCAGGAACGTATTTCGTTACACTATTTAAACGAGTAATAGAATATTCTGGCTTAATTTATGGGAATAATGAAGTTATATTTCATAGCTGGTTTTAAATTTCGTACTACGTTCCGATCGGAAAATGAAATAATACGTTAACATTTCCTCCATTGGGACACTATCAGTGAAATATGGATCCTAAGATGGAATCTTGCGCAAAGTTCAAACCACAGGGAGGTGAGTAGTGAAATACAGAGATATGGTAAACAATTTGGAGGTTTGCCATGCAGAAAGATCGATTACGACCGTGTCGGCTTGGACAAATGCTATAAAAATTAATTGAGTGCAAACAGATATAGGACGCTATAGTATTTTGGTCATACATCAGTAAAAATATGAGTTAATTTTATGTACAAAGTGAACCAATTTTCGTCTTTTACACCTGACTTTTTGTTTTTTCTCAGATCATTAATTATATCACAAGTCACTGTAACCGAAACTTTGAGCATGATTTTTCTTTCACGTAAAATCTAAATTGCATTAAGAATGCAGAGCACAAACTTGGTTAATATATGTATTATATTTCTTGCTATTTCTTCTTATCAAGAGGTTCAGCATCACACTTTTCTATTTTCAACAAGAATAATGAATTTGGTTAGATTTTCACTTTTTCTTTATTTTTAATTTGACATATGTTTCACCAAGTTTGGCTTGAACTGAAATTGGAAATACACTACAATTGCAAAATAAATAAAAAGTGAAAAATTAACCAAATGTTATAGTTTTTAACCGACTTCAATAAGAAGTAGTTTCTCAAATCCTCTGTATCTATGTTTTTTTTTCTGTTTGTTCAGCGATTACTCATAAACGGCTCAAGGAATTTGCACCGTTTATACTGGATCCTGTTCAGGAGGATCCCGAAGTAGTCTCATATTTTGTTCAATAACATAGCTTGTACCGTTTGTTAGAATATCGGGAAATACTTTTTTACCCACTTTCTTATACAGTAAGTTTAGGTGGAGTCGCCGGTATTAAAAATTTTTTTCTGTTCGGAATTTTGCGTATAATAAATTGAAATTAGATTAGTTCCGGGGGATCCCGAAATGGTCCAATATTTTTTTCAATAACATAGCTTGTTCCGTTCTTTAGAAAATCGGGAAAAAGTTTTTTACCGACTTTCTTATATAGTAAGGTTTGGTGAAGTTACTGTAATTAAAATATGAAAATGTTTCTGTTCTGAACTTGGGATAAATTGAAAAGAAATTGAATTAGTCAAAATAAATGTCAGTTAATAAACTTGAAAGTGTTAGTCTGTATATAGAGTGTGTCTTCATAAATCAAGCGATTTTTTTATTAATAATTTTAAAAGAAACAGTATTCTTCATAAACAGATTTGCATACTCGAAAACGTATACTGTAATCATTACATGTCACTTTTTTAACTGTAGACGAGATTGCTCAGCAAAATAGGAACTTAGCTTAAAAGTGAAGTACCTTTATTTATGTTAATATCTAAAAGTGTTATCAAATAGAAGTAATTAGAATTAAAAATTGCACCTAATTATGCGATTGCACTAAAAACTCTATAATCAGTATGCATGTAACTTTTCCCGTTATTTACTAGGTTCCTAAAATAAATCAATTTTGTTTATTTTTTATTTTGTTATAATATCTCATATTATAATCAAACAAAGTTTATTAGAACTGAGAACTGCATGCTCTTATGTTGTATCACTAAAAATTATAATAAATTAAAAGCATATGGGAATTAAATCGAAATAAATGTCATTTACTCGAATACTCTCATACTCAGTATTCGAGTAACTAGAAGCGAAAGCAGAAGGCTACGAGAATTATGCGAATCGACCTGAAGGGGGCAGATGTGACAAAATTCATTCGCGTAGTTGATAACTGATCCCTGCCGGGATCGATGGTAAAATGACGACATTTCGGCAGAGTCACATCTGCCCTCTTCAGGTCGGTTCGCATAATTCTCGTAGCCTTCTGCTTTCGCTTCTAGTTACTCGAATACTCTAATATATATATAAATTTTGGAACACTACCATTTTTCTTATGATTTTGGGACCATTGAGAAATAAATATAGATTAGCTCCTTCCTGGCATTAAAATTTTTTTTTCATTGACGTTTCTTGGCATTTTTCAAAATTTTATTTTTCTTATTGTTTTGTTAGATACACATGATAGAATAAAACATATAGCACTAAAACTACCATAAATAAAAAATTATATCGCCACAACAAAATTTTTATGGTAGTTGTAGTGCTAAATGTTTTATTATATCATGTGTATCTAACGAAACAGTAACACGAAATAACATTTTTAAAAAGGCCAAGACGGGCAAGACAAACAGTGAAAAAGGGTTTCACAGTCTATCTAGATCGAAGTCGATGCCTCAATCTGCCTACTCAACAAGAGTAGTTGAACAGTTTAGCTCTCGCACATCATCATATCTAAACAGTATACTCTAACAACTTCGAGGACAGTAGGACTATCATATCTCTCAACTCCGTTAAGGTATTCACCAACCGCGAAGCTATAGAAATACGGAAACCACCACTCTGTCTAAACAGACGCGAAGACAGCTCCCGCCTACCTACAGCATGGACCTCCTTAATTGCCAGATTAAACAAACCAGGCACGTCCACCAACTCCCAACCAATCACCGCACAGCCCCTTCATCACGTGTCATCCTCTTCTAATCCATCAATAACTATAAATAAAGAAGCAGAGAAGATTCACATTCAGTTCAGTAACCTAGTAGCTGTAGGAAGATTGAGGCCCGGAGTTCCATCTAGACTCTGAAATTATTTTTCACTTTTTGTCTCTTGATAATAGCTTCAAAGCAGGAGTTGAAACGTCAAGTATTTCATAAATTTAGATGCGGTTCTCACCCGGAAGCTAGTCTAGTTCATATATATATATATATATATATATATATATATATATATATTTATTTGTTTTTAAGTTTTCGCGGGCACTAAATGTTTTAGGAAAATGTATTCGAGTAACTAGAAGCGAAAGCAGAAGGCTACGAGAATTATGCGAACCGACCTGAAGAGGGCAGATGTGACTCTGCCGAAACGTCGTCATTTTACCACCGATCCCGGCAGGGATCAGTTATCAACTACGCGGATGAATTCCCGGAAACCACCTAAAACATATATATATATATATATATATATATATATATATATATATATATTTTCTGTTACTATTAAATATCATTATGTAATACTATACTCATTCTCAACCCTTTACCTTCTTCTCTTCGCTGTTATAATAATTGTGTTTTTGAAAGAAAATTCTTTGCATTAAACTTTTTCCATTTCACCGAAAAGTTTCGGAGGAATAATCGGTGCGAGTTAAATGCATTTTTAAGCAGTTCAGTCGCGGTTTTGCAATCTACACCAGTTTCACGAATGACACCTTGAGAAAAAGTCTCATTTTAAATTCAAATTTTCTCTATTAAACGAATAGTCTGTTCGTTGTTCCATTATATTCAGGCGTGCTAGAGAAGTTTCGAATTTGTCACCATTGTTCTTGAATCAAAATGAAAACGGAGATCGTGAGCAGGAAAATTTAAGAAAAAAAAAACACTTTTCACGAAGAATAAGTTGTTTATTAAGGAATTAAATTGAATATATAATCAAGATTAAAAATCTTGTTAACACGAATGATCTCTGAGGACGCTTTGTCGATTTCAGAATTTAAAGCAAAATTTAAACAAGTGCAGTTTCTGCTGAAGTAATAATTAGTAATAACTTGTTACAAGATTTTAGAGATCTTACATTTAATTTAATGTATAATGTTTTAGTAGTTGTCCCCGATGACTCTCAAAAGATTGGAAAATTTAAACGAGAAATGTATACCCACTTCAGGAATTTTGAAGCTAGTTGTGATTACAAATTAGATAATGTTTTATTTGTGCTAGTGTCACTCTGTCACTGTTGGGTTGGAAATCACTTAAACCCGCATGTTAACTGAGTTGAAATTCTTTATGGACTAGCATCCGCAAGTTTTGATTACTAAAAGCAGTACGATCCTCTTCTCATTAAAACATCTTCAATCTACCTTAGGCATAAAACAAACTACTCTATAGAATTTTACTATATAGTAGCTATCCTAATCGTTACTAGCCTGTTAACACTACGGGCACAGAAGTTTAATATTTTGCAAGTTGAAGGCCTGCTTACGCTAATTAACGAAATGGGAACCAATGATTTCAACAAACCCGTGTGGCTTGGACCCGTTTAGACGAGTGAGCAGTCACTCTTAGAATAGGACGTTACCCGCTCAGTCAAATAAAACAAAAGGTTAGACTATGCCAGTTTAGTCGAGTGGCGAGTTATTTAGTTGCTATCCTTATCACTACTGCTCCAATGTCATTTGTATTACGGTCGAGTGCACACAGTACACAAGCCGATGATCCAGTGAGCAGTGACATGGTTGGGGAACTCTACTCCTTAAATTGCTTGCTAAACTAAATTTTCATTAGTCAGTTAAATTTAGTTTCTAATTTACTTGCGACTCGACTAAAATACTAGCGTAGTCAGAGTAGTCATTAAGACATAAGGTACCAATTTGGATGTACCCTGCAAACACTTTACCTATTGGAATCCCTTTTACATTACTCATACCCCGAGGACACTCGTGCTGAACTGCCATTACAATTACCCTCTGCATAAAATCCTCTACCATCAGAGGGCAAAGCTAAAACTTTGTTTAAAATTATTCTAATTGCCAGAACTCTATTTTAACATTTTAAATTTTAGTTGTGTTATTTACGTATACTTATTATATCAGGGAAGCCCGGGATGCTAAATTTGCAGTTACTGAAACGAATGAGTCCTATTCAAAAGACTGATGATTTGGACGCGACTGAATGTCATGACCGATTTTTGAAAATGTAAAAAAATATATGACCTAGAAATACTCCAGCGCGTCATATTTTTATACTGATGGTTCAACTTGATGTCCTAGTCGGTCTCAATGATAATCTGACAATTATATGGTGGAATATTGTTAATCTGATAATTTAATTTTTAATTTTTTACTGGATGTAATAATAATAATATAAATATATTTGTAATTCTATCATGTATTGATATAAAAGTACATAAAAATAGAATTAAATTTATTAAATTATAACAACAAAATATTAATCAAAGTAAATGTGTATCAAAATGTTAATAATGCAAATAGGGAATGAAATATTTTAAAATGTAAGACCATAATATTTACTTCAAATATCATAATATTTGTCGGATAATAATCATTATTTATATTATATTTACGTGGTTATATTTCCCGTGGTTGAACAAAATTGTAAAAAGTAACTAGAGTTCGTCGAAATCTTGTTTTCATTCTAGCATATAAAACACAATTAAATTAATTTTCCAGGTATTTGAGTATACCCTAAGGGAAAACATTGCATATTGCTACAGCTACGTTCAATGTGAAAGCCACTGCTCCAAAAAGGAGCAGACATCCATCACTGTTACTTTTCCGAAGCAATTGCATACTGCAAAGTAGCAGCTTGGCACACCATTATGCCTTTTTGATCATCTGGGATAGCATCATAGCGACAGACGGTGCGAGAGTTTGAGCGATAAAGAAAGAGTGAGAACGAAATAGAGGCGCGGAGTGGGAAATACACAGCAGCCAGCAGCTGTACGCTCCACACTTTGTTGGTGATTTCAGCTACATCACCCCATTAAAAACGTCAGATTATATTTTTCCGTAATTTTTAAAAGATTTCCTTAAAAAAAATCACGCTCGAGTATTTCGAGGTGACTTTTTTTTACAACTTTGTGATTCGACCGTTTCCTTATGCAACGCTCAAATCGTCAGCTTATTAAAATATACACTTTTCTCCATGTACTTAACTTACTTTATCTTAATCTCGCGCTCGAGTTTTTCTGAGGATCAATTTTGTTTACTAATCTGATAGGCTGCTCTCAACGCACGCCCCAGTATTAAGGGTTCATATATGGTAGGGATACATTACAAGGAGTAAGGTTTCTCCTTATATAATTTTCTGACGCCCTCGAGTAACGCCCAAAATCCCCGCTTGGGCTCCCCTACTATTATTGTTACAGATAGACAATCACAATATTTCCGTGGCTCTTGCACATAACAAAGTAAATACATTAGCACTCTCACAGTTTATTGAAAACTACTGATAAAATTTCCCAAATATCTGTCACACAAATGTTATAATCGAGTTACTATTTTTGAAGTAAAAGCTTCTTAACGGACACCCACACATATGATAACAGACGAGTATGGTAAAGAAACACAAAAAATGAATCTTCATTTGTCTCCACACTTCGGTACGACACCACCCTTGCTTGATCTTGAAATACCCATACAACTTCGTTTTCTATGTAAGAAACAGGTACCAGTTTATATAGATTAAACTGAAAAAGTGTCTAGCTGAAAGCATTAAATGACAAGTCATGAAGTGACCAGACTGGTCCCGATGTAGAAAGATGGTATGATGTAAATTGCTATAAGACACTGGTTTGTTCAAAATTTTTTTAATAACTGTAACTCTACTTCATCCTATACTGCAACCGTCCTGTAAATGCTGCTGGTTATTTGTCACCCAATATAACTTTTTGAACACCAGACTATAACTCTTATCTACCCTATAGTTGAGCTATGCAACTGCTTACGGTCTACGCTGTATAACAATTATTTCAGATATTTTTGGAACCACCTTTTAAAGTACAATTTTTCTATACCCTATATGTTAATCACCCTGCACATTTTCTAACATTGTTTTAAACACACTCTAAAACTATAATCTTGCTTCTTCCCATATTTCTGATATTCCATATAGTAATGTAACTGTTCATGGTCTACCCTCTATAACAATTTTTTTGTAATTTTTTTTGATCCACCCTAATGGAAATACCTGTGGAACCCTTGGTGTGTTACAAATGTAAAAACACAGTTTTGCACCCTAACACCAAACTTTTATTTAAACACTCACCCAAACTGCAACTGCTTATTTACCATCCCATATAACAATTTTATTCAACTTTTTTTTTAGCTGCCTTGTATAACTAACTCTACTTCCAACTACATTAAAACGATCCTGTATACACCGCTGCCAATTTGTCAAACATTATAACTTATTTTTGAACCATCGTGTATAACCATCATTTTAATCTACAAAATATTTCCATCAAACTGTATGTGCATCTGCTTAGGAGCCACCAAATATAACATTTTTTAAACTCTTAACTATAACTCTAGAATACTCACTCTCTTATATATGCAACTGCTTATGGACTACGCTACATATCTATTTTTTTAACCACCTTTGAAAATATAACCTCTCCACCTTATATTTCAACCACCCCTTATATGCAGCTTTTTCTGACATTCTTTTAATCACAATGTATGGACTATAATTTAACTTCGATCCATGTTTCAGATATTGCATATATGCAACAACTCATGTTCTGTGCTACAAAAAAATGTATCCAACCTATTTAATTATAATTCTACTCCACCAGCTATTTCAACCACCTTGTACATTTTTTGTACCATCCTGTATAACTATAAATCCATCAATACCCAATATACTTCACCAAAACAGCAACAGCAACAGCTTATTGGGCACCCTAACAGTTTTGTTCAACATGTTTTTGAATAACTTTGTATGTATTACTTCTAACCTGTATACGCTACTGCTTATTGGTCAACCAATATAACACTTTTTAAATAATTAACCATAACACTTCTCTACCCTTTATTTGAACTATCCTATCTCTGCAACTTATTATGAAGTACGCTATATCGCAATTTTTACAACAGCTTAATAACGTATAATTTCTCTTCACACTTCATTTAAACCATCCTTCATTTGCAACTTTTTCTAACCTTGTTTAAATCACACTGTATAACTATAACTTAACTCACTTCATATTTCAGGTACTTCCTATATGCAACTCCTATATAACAAAATTTTTGTAGCATTTTTTACCCACACTGTAGATAGTGGTAAGTAATTATAAATTATATCTAGGTTCTGTAGATCTGTCTTTTTGTTCTTACTATTGGGGTTGTTATGTATATAAACCATGTCAAGGACACAGCGTGTGAAAGTATTACATTCGTTGATAAGTACTCGTGCATTATCAAATTATCTGTGATGACTGTCAATATAGTGAAAGAACACTGTGCAATTGCATATTGTATTGGAAGTAATCACATGGTTGATTTTGATAATGCACAAGTACTTATCAACGAACGTAATAATTTCAAACGCTGTGTCCTTGAGATCATTTATTTACACAACAACCCCAACACTATGAACAAAAAGACAGATCTGCAGAACCTTAATATCGTTTTGATTGCGAATTGATATTAACACCATTATCCTTCCTTTTCTTTCATTCTATTCAACTTTTTCAATTAAGAAATGTGTATTAATTATATTTGTAATTCTTTTAATTGTAGTTAATGAGATATGGTGAAGATAAGAATCAATACCAATTTAATTTAAATCTTAATTTCAAATATTTATATATTACAAAATCATCGCATATCATTTCTGTCTAACGTAGTTTCACTTCACAGCTTTGGTTTTGGTTGAACAAAAGTGTCACTAGTATCTTGCAGCAGAATATTGCGATAGAATGAAGACTAACGTGACTGTGAATTCTATCAGCTATTCAGGAGATCAACTATGCGACGAAAAAAGCACGGCTTCGAAGACAAGGGCTATAATATTTGTTGTGATTTAAAATGTTTGTTTTTACTCCAAGTGTATTATGCTGTATAACTGGCCAGTTTCGTTGATACATATAGTTTTTTATTACTGATGCACATTCACGTATTTCTTATAAAGAGGAATCCGTTTAAATTTTACTCACATGATTGTGAATAAATTGCCGTGGCATTAAAATAAGATTCCTCCTTCTTTCCGTATTTTCCTAAGACAACATACGCTCGAACTAAATGGGCTGTATGTCGTTTTTGATATTGAAGGACTTCTTGATTCCGAATTCACTGCAGCAAGACTTTATCCTACTTGTCTTATTTGTAATACTCCCTGTTAATTTCTTATAGATTAATACCAGACTAATACATTTTAAGTCAAACTAATGTGCAAAAAAGCAATATATGTGGGACTATTTCCAAAAAATGTATGGTAATAAAATTTTAAATGTTGGTTTAAATTTGGTGTCAAGAATTTGGACACTTTGATTACATAGGACAACTTACGTCATTGTAATTGTATTTTGTAACCAGAGTTTCTAGTTTGAGCGGTCTTACTTCCATTAGGGTATTAAAAAAATTCACACATGGCTGCATTGTCTACATATTGCAACATTTTCACTGATCAATTCGGTGGTATACTAACGTATCTGGGTGAAAAAGTGAATTCAAATTTTCATCAGGTGTAAATCATCTGAAGCTATATTTTCCTCTAGATGATCCCATTTCATAGCATCTATCATCACTAAAACCCCTATTTTGCATGTAAAAGAACTAAATAACAAAAAATATATAGAGATCCTATCTTTGAGTTACGACATTTACAAATTCACAATGACTACCAGCCAATTGCAAATATATATATATGTAAACCAACCATTTTTGGATAACTCGGTAGTAATCATATATTAGCCATGCAACTAGAAATAGAATATTGTCTTGTATTTTGGCAAGTAGGCACGTACCAAGCGTATAGAAGTAAGAAGTATAGTGTATATCTGCCACTGGAATATCTAAAACCTGCACAATTTTTCCTAAAGGTGAGAGATTATGAGCGATCAATCTGTACACATCGCTTAATAAGATTATTTTCTTAAATTTAGTCGAAACAATATTATGCTAAATGCTATTTTGCTATATTTGCCAAATGTCTTGTAACTAGTGCTTTTAAAATAAAGAGGACTGTTGTGATATCTTTGGAATTTCTGAAACTTGAAAACTTCTATGCATAATATTTTTGGTGACAACATAGTCTATTTTAACCTTGAAATGAATACGATGTTGTCATAAACATTTTAGTAATAAAGGAATGTGAGTTGTTATTGATGCAATAAGCAATTTTGTTATGCCATAATTACTATATTTTTAATAACTACTTCATGGTAAATTTCCTATTTTTAGAAAACCATAGAATATTTCTAAACAGCAACTGTATTAAATGATTGTTGTTTCATATATTGAAACACATTAGCTTACTGTGTCAGAGATAAAATATATTTTTCTGACTTTTCGAATGCACCTAAGGCGATTCGGTCTCGATTCGTTTCAATTTAATATACTCGCGTTCGATTCCATACAATTTAATAATGCACGAAGCTTTCCCAGCTCGAACTGTGTCACTTGCAAGCCTCATTTCCTCGCTGTATACAACCAAAACTCAGTTACGACTGTAACTCAAATAGAGTCTTCTCTATACCTATTATGATTTTATAAATATTGAATTTGTAGAACTTCGATAGCTTGTTAAAGCTTTCCAGTTAATGTGATAATTCAATTTCTCGGCAAGAGCCGTTGTTGAACCTCAGACTCTCACAACTATGCAAATTTCGAGTGCCTAGTTTGTCTGCGTCGAGCAGCTGAACACTAAATCGTATTACAACCCATTACTGGGATGTTTGGAACTTGATCAATTATAAATGATAATAGTGTGAAGAACAGGCGGAAGTTAGAGAAAAGAGTGGATAAATCTATAATGGTGAAGTTTCAATTTGATAAGGAGAGTTGAATTTGTCGGAAGTAGCTGTTTAAATTACAAAATTGTCGCTGAGACTGAAATGATATTTGAAAGTTGTCACAGATATCATACTGTAACGTAAAACGTTCACAGTTTAGTCCAACTTGTTGTACGTATACCGTTTATAGTAGAATTAGGGTTTACTATTCCACTGAAATCAATTTGAATACTGAGCTAATACGACTGGTAGTTGGCGATAATTTATTGTCGCAAGTCATTGAGAGCTATTGTAAATTCTATTTCGAGTATGTTATTCAAATTTGGGCGGCAAAATTAAGATTACGTTTTTCTAATAAACTTTCAGTGAAGCCTTGTATAACCTACTCTCTAAATTTTAGATTCAGTAGTTTAGAAGATAAAGGGGAGAATGTATCAAATTTTAATAAGAAATCATTAAATCTTTTAAATTTAATTATCTTAAAAATACAAATAAAACATATTTTTCAAAATTTTTGGTCGTGCAGTCTCTGAGATTAAGGGAAGACTAATTCGATGTTTTATATTTTTGCTAATTTCTTTTAAACAAATGATATTAAAGTTATGAAAAATATATATTTGCATTTCTCATAAAGAGTCCTTTTATTTGATATACGAGGGCTGCCTTTTATATTTCGGGATTAGAGAACAAAAACAAATGTTAATTATCGAAAATCGCTTTATTGTTTTTCAAAATATTCCCCATGAAGATCTATACACTTTTGCATGCGTTTGAACCAATTGTCGAAGCACTTTTTCCACTCTGATTGAGGTATCTCCAAAACATGCATTCTGAACGCAGCAACCGCTTCTTCAGGTGTCGAAAAACGTTGACCTCTCAGTTTGCTTTTTACGTACGGGAATAAAAAGAAGTCATTTGGTGACAAGTCAGGACTATACGGCGGATGACTTATCAAATCGATGTTTTGAGTGGTCAAAAATGCAGTTGTTTTAGTCGATGTCTGAGAGCTCGCATTGTCGTAGTGAAGAGTGATCCGTCTTCGGCGGTTGGTTTTCCGTATTTCTTGGAAAACAACTGGCAAAACAAATGGTTGTGTACCACTCAGAATTGACTGTTCTGAGTTGTTCTAGTGGTACGGTTGCGACATGTCCAGTTTTTCCGAAAAAACAGGCGATCATTTGCTTGGAAGTGCTTCGTGCGCGAACAACTTTTGTTGGATTCGGCTCATCTTGAAACACACATACAGTAGACTGCTGTTTACTTTCGGGCTCATACGCGTAAATCCACGATTCATCACCTGTCACTATGTCATAAACGTGTTTTGAAGCAGTGCGATCGTATTTTTTGAGCTTTTCTTTCGACCAATCGACACGAGCCTTTTTTTGAACGATTGACAAATTGTGTGGGATCCAACGCGAACAATTTTTTTTGACATTCAAATGTTTATGCAATATTGAATGCATGCTGTTCCCACTAATGTGTAAGGTTGGCTCAATCTCACGATAGGTCACATGACGATCTTGCAATATCAGTTTGCGCACAGCATCAATGGTTTCCGGAACAACAACTGTTTTTGGACGACCTTCACGAAATTCGTCTTGGAGTGAACTACGACCTCGATTGAGTTCACCATACCATCGATAAACAGTGGTCCTTGATGGAGTTTCATCCCCAAAAATTAAATTAAGTTCATGTATGCACTCTTGCTGACTTAATCCACGTCGAAAGTTGTAAAAAATAATCGCACGAAAATGTTCACGATTTAATTCCATTTTTTGGCCGAGATGAATCCTTTAAGTTACTGTAAACAACACATAGCGCTCGTATGTCAAAACGTTCTAAGTACGTATAACCTCAAAAATGTCAAACTTTACGATAGAGCTGTCAGTTGTCAGATTGCAACACTAGGGTTGTCCAATCCCGAAATATAAAAGGCAGCGCTCGTATTACATAATTCCTTTATTTTAATTTCCATTTATATAATTATAATAATTCCCCCCTCCCCAATTAATATTTTCTACTTATTCTTCATATAAAGTTCAAGTAAGACCCTAAAAAATTTTCAAAATTTTAGGTAGTACGTTTTCGGAAATAATGGGGGAAATGGGTATTTTCTAATATTTTGTTAATATCTTTTAAACAATTATTTTTTTAAATATGAAAAAATGTGTTTGTATTTCTCTTTCATTTGATGTATTGCATGATGCGTTTTAACAAAGTTTAATTTTTAATTTTCAGTTTTTTTCCATAATTTGCCACCCATAATTAACATTAGGTTTCCCCTTATGTTTCCTGTAAACTTCACGTGAGGCCACATACGAATATTTTTTTCAAACTTTTACATATAATAGTTTTGTAAATAAAGGGGGTATTTTTTATATTTTTCTTAATATTTTTTAAACAATTTATTTTAAAAATATGAGAAAAATATATTTGTATTCCTCATAATGATGCCTTTTATTTGATGTATTTCAATTTAAAAAATTGTAGTTTCGGAGATAACAGAGGAGAATTGGTATTTTTTTAAATTTTTGTTAATGTATTTTAAATAATTTATTTTAAAAATATGAAAAAAATAATTTGTATTCGTTACAATGAGCCCTTCGATTTGATACATTACATAATGCGTTCATCTCATCTCATGCCCCAATTAACCATTCGCATGGAATGCCAGGTCTTAATGGGCTATTTCGTCTTTTAGATAACTTGGTTCGCAGATTCTGTTTGCTCTAGCCACAATAGTTTTACCTACATTCCTCTTTTGACTGGGATGATGATTAGAATGTTTATTTCTTTTTCTAATATAAACTCAATCCGTGGATGGATTTTGCTGTACAGATGTCATGTGAATTCCAAAAGCAGATCTTCTCCGTAACTCCAAACCACAAATTTATATAACGGTTCTTTATATAAAAAATGACGATGATAAGACAGAGGCCTTCATGGCCACGCAATCAACATAAAGTTCTTAATTCCTCAGAAAATAGGTCGTAGCCAGGGCACGTCTAAACAAATCGGAAATATCGTTAGGAAAGATATTTTGCAGTTGTTCATTAACCGGGAACACAGAGCCTACATCGAAACTGATTAGGATGTGCTCAATTTTGACAATGATGATGTTTAATTTTTCAATAAATGGACGGAGGTTCTAATATGTGAATTAGTAATTCCAACGGGCGGTTTCAAAAGCTCTCTTAGAACTGCCAATATGGTGGGTAGGAGAGTTGATAGCACTCACGAGCCATATTAAATCCATCTTCAGATTGAACTTGACTCCATTTTCAAATATGTTTTTATAGGATATAGTAACCATGATAATTTTGGGTAACAAAATACTGTCAGAAAATTCATTTTACGCCGCTAAATAGAAAAATTAAGAAACATTCTAAATTAATCGTATCGATAAAAAAAACAACGTAAACATAAAACCGGCTGAAATAATAAAAAAGCAGCAGTGGCTATTCCAAAATTTCGATGAGTATAAAAAAGGCGGCTTTAAGAAACACTCCGACAACAAAGATGGCATTCGGGTATATTCTGTGCTCGCTATTTAAAGAAGGTGTTGAGTAGTTTAGTTTTAGTTTAGTTTATATTCGTGTGATTGAGTCTATAGAAGAAGAGGTAGTATTACTCATTGTTTGTAAACAGTGAATTTATTTGGTAAATGAAGACGTTGAAAGTGAAAGAGAATATTTGTGTACATTTGATTTGAACCCACAGAATCTATTGCATTACAAATTTTAGTCAAATTAAATATAATCGAGGTTTCTTTGATTTTATTTATTTTGTAACAGTTTTCATCACGAACTTTGGGATGGTATTTAAATTTTACAACTGAATTTTTTAACATAATATAATATTTTGTGTGTGGTATTAATCATTCCTTTGTGCAGACGGCTGGTCGTACTGTACTATATAGCGCCCGACTATCATTTATTCTTTGAATTGAGGTCTCTATGGATCTACATAGCGCGTGTAAGATGCCTCTGCTTGCGAAGTAATTTAGTTGTTGGACTTCTAATCCCAAGTTCCAATATGTTTCATAAATAAATTGTAAATTGGCTTTACGCGTTTTTTGGTTGATGTCATAGTTTGTTGAAGCGAAAGCTTCTTAACGGGGTTCCACATTTACACACATGAAAATAGATAACCAAGGGAAAGAATTGGATAACTTGAAATTTCATTTGTTTCGACAATGACACTGACACCGACACCCGCATTACCTTGATCTTCAAATACCCATAGAGTGCAGTTCACTGTGTAAGAAACAGAGACCAGGTAAAATACAGTATGAGTTTCTTCTTTTACAGAATATCAATAATATGTAGGAAATAAACTAATATAGCATCCAATTAATATAGAAAACCTGCACAAAATTTGCTTTTCGAAAAAACTCTTGCAATATGGACTTGACATATGTCAGAAGTGAAAAAGAACGCTATTAATTTCATCCACCTTTTGCCGTATTTACAATTCATCGGATATGAGCTTCAACTTGCAAGTTAATAATTCAACAAATTTAATTTGGCACTTATAGAAATTTTAATTAAGAATTAAATTACACATTAGGATTAATACTCGGGTCATAACAAAATAGTGACAATTATTTTAATTCTCCTGAAATTTATAACCATTACTAATGATAATACAAGGAAATAAGAAGTCATCATTCAGTCTCAAATGACTGCCGCTCTTTTATCATAAGCTTTTTTGTTTAAATACGCCTTTTGTGTTTTGATTTATGCCTGTTACAACAAAATAACGTTTGAATTTATTCCTGAAAAATAGACGTCGAGTACTCAGAGTGTGAATCAGCCGAAATTGTAAATTTCCTATAATCTAAAAATAGACAATCGATTACTCTCGACGCTTTATGGAGCTGTGTCGCCCAATGAATATATCAGTAGAGCTGTCCATTAGTGGAGCTTGAAGTTCTGCGGTATAACGATGACTTTTTGGTTACTGATATAACTTTTTATGAGGCTATTAATATAAATTAACTTAGATACTTTGAGTGTCAGTGTTTTCGAACGGTTTGGTTCATTATGATATTGTTTCTTGATCTTGATTTAAATTCTTTCAGTAGTTTTTGTTTTCAATGGTTATAGATTTTATTTTTGCTGCACTGTTATGAGAATAAATCTTTGGATAAAATTGATTTGAAATTTTCACCCAGCGTGTCATAAATCAATACCTTTGAAGTAAGCAAAATATCAGAATCTTTTAGGGGGGTTATTAAATCAAATGTGAAATAGGATAAAGGTGTTTTCCGAATTATCGTCCTTCGTAGTTTCATATTAATTTCAGTAGATTTTTATGTTTGCTGTTTGATATAAATTGCTTCATGGATTTACCTACCAATGTCAAAACCAGAGTTGTCTAGAGAAGAATAAATTATAATCATTATAATTGTAAATACGAAAAACAAATGCCACCTGATTCTGTCGTGTGCACGTCTCACCAAATGAGTCTAAAGTTGTTATAGTAGTTTCAGCCTGGTATTCTACCTATTTGTTGAACTGTCAACTAGCTCCCCTACAGTAAGAACATTAAACTTACCAGCTTAGCAATTGCGTCCATCAGAATCATCTCTAATTTTTTCGCGTTTAAAAATATTTTTATTTATTTTTATTTATCAGAATGTTTACAATACTTATACATTAGGTATAATATAATAATATTAATATTAATATACATTAGGTATAATATAATATAATAAACTTATCACTAACATTAATGATAATTTCCTATAAAATCTTATTACTAATATCCTAAAAATTTATTGTTGTTAAAATAATTATGTGATACTAATATATAGTTTAAAGAATTAGAACTTATATCGATTTCTCCCTATGTAATTAACCTGCTATTTGAAATTTTAAATATTAGCCAAGATCCATGGTTTTATTTTCTTTTTGACAGTGTTAAGGTTTTTTAGAGTTTTCAAATCATTTGGTAGGCTGTTGAAAACATTAATAGCTTTAACATAACTATTTTTATTGCTTATAGTTTTATTTCTTTTTGGAATCATAATACTTCTATTTCTTCTAGAACTGTTGGATTTTATAAATTTATTTTTAAACGTGTCATAATAGTATTTAAGAGACTCAAAAGCAAAGATTTGTTTCAGATTTAGTGTTTTTTTTCAATAAAAGCTTTTTCTTATATATAATTTTCAGGAGTTTATTTTGTAAACGTTGTAATAAAACTTGTTTAGTTGAATAAATCCCTCTACAAGCTATGTTACCATAACAGATAATACTATGGAAAAGTGCATAGTATAACATTATCAGCGAGTCTCTCAATACAATTTTGGCCATTTTCCGAAATATAAAGTCTAAGCATTTTGTTTTATTTATTAAATATTCAACATGCGTGTCCCATCTCATTCTATAGTCAAAACAAATTCCTAAGTATTTACAACTTTCTACCCTTCTTATTTTGTTGGTATTTATCTTAATATTTATATGGCGAGGAACACTATTGCAGCAGTTTCCGAATGTCATGCAAACCGTTTTATTAACATTTAGAGACAATTTGTTTAAGGCAAGCCATTGAGTTATCAAATTAATCAAATTCATTTGCGTGTCGACGACATTCCATGTTTTTCCTGTTGATATCACAGCCGTATCATCAGCAAAAGATAATATGCTTCCCTCTGGTATATCAAGTAGTAGGTCATTTATATATAAAAAAAATTGTAGGGGGACCCAAGATGGTACCTTGTGGAACATTTTTTGTAATCTCACTGAAACCACTTACAGTGACATTTATTTTTACTCGCTGATATCTACTTGTCAAGTAGCTTGAAATGAGTTTGAACGCACTTCCTCTAATTCCATATCAAGAGCTTTGGCTAGGTCAAGGAATGTAATAGCAATAGGTTCACTTTTATCAAGTTTTTCATAAATTGTATTAGTAATAAAATTTAGAGCATCTTATGTACCAGTATTTTTCATGAAGCCATATTGCATTTTTCACAAGATTTTATTCTTTTTAATGAAATCGAGTAGTCTGTGGTAGATAATTTTTTCAAAATTTTTTGCTAGGTTTGATATCAAGGATATTGGTCTATAATTTGCGATATTGTCCCTATTATTAGCCTCATAGATTGGTGTAACATCAGCTAGTTTGAGTGCTCCAGGCCAAATTGCTTGCGACTTAAAATATAATTAAACGCCAATTTAACAAGAGTACATTATTTTCAAAATTATTTGACATTTTAAAATATATGGGGGTAATATTGAACAGTGTTAACCTTGCCAGAATATTATTCTGTGCTAACTACTATTAGATAAAATTAAGTATATATTATACAAAATATTCCAATTACCATCCCGTTCGTCTACCATAACATATAGACTCATCGTCGAGCATTTGTTTCAGCCAACATACACTAGAATATTTTATGGATTATGTATTACAAATAGGTAAATACATAGTTAAAGAAGAATGGTTATCAACAGAAATAAATTTTCCTAGTTTCTGTAACTATTAATAAGAATAGTTATTATTTAATCAAAGCGGAAATAAATATCGTTATAAATATTTGGTGACCAGATCAGGAGTACATATAGTAAATAAGGAAATTTCATTATACTAGGGGGGATAATTTACAAGATTTAACCCCTCTTGTCACTGGAACCACTGAGCCTAAAAAAGGGAATATGGGACATTGAACACAATTTACAGAAAAAATAGGGAGAAACCCATAATATTGTTACGAGAATTCATCCGACAACTGGTGCAATCGGCCATCAACCAATTCATGGAACGGACATTATTCCGATAAATTCGTGGAACCCGAAATGTTTGTCTCTCAACCGGCGGACCGCTGCCGTTACTGGGAATTCCCTTAAAGCTTCCAGAACATGATGGAATTTCCCGAAGGTTCGTGGACGTACCAGACAATTCCAAGATAAATGTATAAATAAGAAACAGCTGGCGATAGGAGGCATTCAGTTTTCGTTTTTCGTATTGTACAGTTAGATAAAATGTAAATAGTAGTTTCTGTGAATATAAATTGGTGTTAAAGTAGTGGAAATAAATTAGAGTGAGTTGGACTGTGTTTTTTAAATAATTCCAAGAACTGAACTGAACCCGTGTGTGAAAATAAAAACATTACAGTGGTGTCAGGTGTGAAGTGAATTTTTGGAACTTTTAGAAGTGGAAAATAAATAACCTAACAATGTATAAAACAGTGAGTTTGGACCAATTGAAAGTGCCGGACTTAAAAAAAGAACTTGAGGAAAGGGATTTAGAAATTAGTGGGAAGAAAAGTGACTTAATACAACGGTTACGAGATGCTCTAATAAATGAAGGTAACGATCCCGATACATATTTGTTCCAAGTTTCTGGTAATGGGGATATGAGTATGCTACTTAAAAAAATTTAAGAAAATTCTAAGGCTTTAGAAGATAAATTCCTAGAAAATTCTAAAACTATAGAAGAGAAATTGCTAGAAAATTCTAAAACTATAGAAGAGAAATTGCTAGAAAATTCGGATTCCCTAGAAGAAAAATTAGTAGAAAGATTACAAGAAAATTCTAAGCGCTAGAAGACAAACTGCTAGAAAATTCGAAGTCTTTAGAAGATAAGCTACAAAAATTACACGAAAATGCGCAATCTTTAGAAGAAAATTTGAAAAGCATGGTACAGCAAAGTTCAGAAATGCTAAAAGAGAAATTAGTCGAAAATGAAGCCCGAATTGAAGATCTGAAGCACACAACGGTCAAAAATGAAACCCGGATGGAAGAACTAAAGCAAACAATAGTTGAAGGGCTGAGTCAGACGACAGTTAAAAACGAAAGGCGCATAGAAGAGTTAAAACAGATAATGGAAGGCGAGATCACCAAAAAAAAAGAACAGGTAGTGGCAAAACAAAGGGGAGAAATACCATCAAAGACCGAAAGCAGCAGCAGTCTAGAAGTAGTTGATTCGAAATATCGCCTCGAGGGAGCAAGACACAAAATGAAACCTCCCCAATTTGATGGAAAATCGTCATGGACTATAGGCGCCAATTCGAGGCTGCAGCAAAGTTAAACGGATGGTCAGCAGAGGAGAAAGCAATAGCATTAACTCTTGCCTTAAGAGGGGACGCTACAGATATTTTACAAACCTTGAATGCCTCTGAGCAAGAAGACTACGAACAACTGGTCAAACATTTGGAACTGAGGTATGGACAAACCCATTTGGAGCACGTTTATCACTTCCGACTGAAAAATCGCTACCAGAAATAGAATGAATCCCTTCAAGAGTTTGAAGCTGATATTGCCCGTCTGGTTCGCCTTGCTTATCCAGCCACACTGGAAAATGTGATAGAAAGGTTAGCAGTGCAAGCATTTTTGGATGGACTTCGGGACCACGAAGCCAGACAAGCATTGACCCTAGCTCGACCGACTCAATTAGTGGATGCACTGGCTCGAGCTCTAGAATTCGAGGCTGCGAGAAATACCTGCAGAGGCCAAGCCAGAGTCCGAATCGTTGACGGAGAATCGGAAGATGGCGGAAACGATGAAGCCTCTGTAAGAAAGATAATAGAAGAAGTCCTTATCAAAAAAAGACTAGTGAGATGTCGGAAGTGTCGTAAGGTAGGACATGTCCAGAGTCGTTGCAAGGAGAGCAACGGAGTCCAGACTTAATTAATAGGAGGCAATTAGCAATGCTGCTGGATACTGGCGCGACGAAAACAGTAATAAGGCCCAACATTGTTTTAGAGACAATGATAAAACCAACAAAATGGCAACTGCGAACAGCGACAGGAGAAGCAGCGAAAGTCCATGGTGAAATAGAGGTTGAAATGATCTTGGGAAACACAACCTTTCTACATCGGGCATTAGTGGCAGACATCGAAGACGAAGTAATCATTGGAATGGATGTCATGAGCTCCAAGGGATTCCAGTTAAACTTCAAAGATGGAATTCTGCGAGTGAATGACGAAGAAGTGGTGCTTCATGGAAAAGATGACATAATGCTTCGAGCCATCTTAGCAGAGGATGTCAATGTTCCGGAAAGAGCTGAAATCATTATAGATGCTTGCTTGGATGGGAAAGCGCAAGCTGGAACAGTAATGATGTTTGATCCCGAACTTAATGCCGGAAATGTAGGCAGAGGAGTCGCACTGGGGAAGACCCTGTTTCGTGCCAGGGGGATTGTTCCAGTAAGGGTAATGAACCTGAATCATTACTCGCTTGTGCTAAAGAAAGGAACAACTTTGGGCCATTGTTCAACAGTTTCCTCTGTAGTCAGAAGCACACAGCATGCAGAAAAACCACCAGGTAAACTATCTGAGGAAGTAGAAAGACTCATCACCGATTCATCAAAGAATTTGAGACCAAACCAGAGAGCAAAATTGAGGGACGTCGTTAGAAACTACCAGGATATCTTCGATGTAGGGAATGGCAAAAGAGGACGAACTGATCTGGTGAAACATAAAATTAATACTGGGGACGCTCAACCTATTCGACAGTCGGCGAGAAGACTACCTCTAGCTAAAAGAGAAGAAGCCGACAGGATAGTCTGCGAGATGGAGGAAGAAGGTGTTATTGAACCATCCAATAGCCCTTGGACTTCTCCAGTTGTCTTGGTTAAAAAGAAAGATGGTTCGACCCGATTTTGCGTGGACTATCGGCAATTAAACCACGCTACAAAGAAAGACAGCTATCCCCTTCCAAGAATAGACGATACCCTAGATACGTTGGCTGGATCGAAGATGTTTTCCACCCTGGACTTGAAGAGCGGTTATTGGCAGGTGGAACTTGCTAAAGAAGACCGAGAAAAGACTGCTTTTACTATCAGCTCAGGACTTTATCAATTCACGGTAATGCCGTTTGGACTGTGTAATGCTCCAGCAACGTTTGAAATATTGATGGAAACAGTGTTAAAAGGGCTTTCATGGAAAACGTGCCTGGTGTATCTTGAAGACATTATCGTGGTTGGAAAATCTTTTGAAGACCACGTGAGGAACCTGGAGGAGGTATTTCGGCGACTTCGAAGTTCCGGACTAAAGTTAAGCCCGAAGAAGTGTCAGCTGTTCCAAGAAGAGGTGCAATATCTTGGACATGTAGTTTCCGCACAGGGAGTAGCTGTGGACAAACAGAAAATCAAAGCGTCCAGGAATGGCCGATACCTAAAGATATCCACCAGTTAAGAAGTTTCTTGGGGTTATGCACGTACTATCGTCGGTACGTAGCCGGATTTGCCAACATCGCCAAGCCACTTAATAGACTCACAGAGGGGAAGGTGGAGTACCAGTGGAACGAGGAATGTCAGCGATCATTCGAGACACTGAAAAGAGCATTGACCGGTACCCCCATTTTAAGTTATCCTTTGCCTGATTGACTTCGTTTTGGATACCGACGCAAGCAATGTCGGAATTGGTGCTGTGCTTTCGCAGATCCAAGACGGTCAGGAGAAAGTTATCGGATACTTCAGTAAGACCTTGAGCAAGCCTGAACGAATTACTGCGTTACTCGCAGGGAACTCTTGGCTGTGGTAGATGGGGTAGAACATTTCTACAAGTACCTCTATGGTAAAAGATTCCTCCTGAGGACTGATCACGCAGCACTGAAGTGGCTCCTGCAGTTTCAAAACCCCGAAGGACAAGTGGCCAGGTGGATTGAGCGGTTGCAAGAATTCGACTTCGAGACTGATCATCGCGCAGGAACAAGCCATAAGAATGCTGATGCCCTATCGAGGAGACCATGGCCTGATGACTGCAAACATTGTCAGCGAGCTGAAGAAAAAGGGGCTGTTCTCTGTAGAACTACCACCGTCGATGACTATTGGAAACCTGAGGAGATCCGGAAAGACCAAAAATTAGATCCAGAACTAAAAGAAGTTATCCGGTGGAAGGAAGAAGACCGCAAACCTACGTGGCAAGAGATTTCCCGATACTCACCAACCATAAAGTCGTACTGGGCTCAGTGGAACTCTCTCATCTTGGAGAATGGACTTCTAAAGCGCGTCCTTGAAACCTCGGAGGAAGGCAAGGACAGAAAGAAGATTGTAGTCCCTAAAAATAGGAGACCAGAGGTTTTGCCAGAACTACATGACGGTACAATCGGAGGACATCTGGGAGTGACCAAAACCTTGGGGAAGTTGCGAGAACGGTTCTATTGGGTAAACTGCCAAGTAGACGTTAAGGAGTGGTGCCGGAAATGTACGGTTTGTGCAGCAAGTAATGGGCCTCAGAAGCGACTAAAAGCTCCAATGAAGCAATATAACGTGGGCAGTCCATTCGAAAGAGTAGCCATTGATGTTGCCGGTCCATTTCCTGAATCCGACTCTGGAAACAAGTACATTGTGGTGGTGATGGACTATTTTAATAAATGGGCCGAAGCGTATGCCTTGCCGAATCAAGAAGCCTTGACCGTTGCTGATGTCCTTGTCAAGGAATGGATCAGTCATTTTGGTGTTCCCTTGGAGTTGCACTCAGACCAAGGTAGAAATTTCGAATCTACTCTTTTCCAAGATGTCTGCAAACTTCTGAAGATCAACAAAACCAGGACGACAGCATTACACCCTCAAGCAGATGGGATGGTAGAACGGATGAATAGGACTATTAACCGCCATTTGTCAAAAGTAGTCTCCGACCACCAAAGAGACTGGGACTAGTACCTTCACTTGTTTCTAATGGCATATCGTTCATCTGTGCACGAGTCCACGGGTCAGACCCCGGCAAGCGTTATTATGGGACGAGAGTTACGACTACCATGCGATTTGAAGTTTGGATGTCCCCCAGGAGAAGAGACTGCAGGTGAAGACTATGTCAGCCAGTTACGTCGAAAGATGGACGACATACACCAACAAGTCCGGTCAAATATCGAGAATGCCAGTGCCCGAATGAAGGAAGCCTACGACATCAAAGCCGAGAGCGGAGAATTCCAAGTTGATGATCTTGTTTGGTTGTATAACCCGCAACGTCGTCGTGGATATTCGCCCAAGCTACAGAGATGTTGGGAGGGGCCGTACCAAATTGTGAAGAAAATCAACGATGTTGTCTACAGAATAATGAAGCTACCTCGGGCAAAACCAAAGGTCGTACATTTCAACAGGTTAGCCCCTTATGCCGGATGTCATGACAGCGAAGATGACCAAGCCCAAGTCCGCAGCATCCAACCACCCGATGACGAGATGACCTTCGAACAGTTTATGTCACTGTACTCTAATGGGCAGAAAGTGCAGCACGACGTGACCACAGAGGAACCCCGAGACCTGTTTGAGGTGTCCATAGAATATGCCCTGGCTCATTGTGTCGCTCGAGATCTCCGTATGTCCAGAGGAATAGCCAAGGTGTTTGCCAAGAAGTACGGCCAGTTCCAGAAGCTACGGAAACAAGATCCAGTGGGAGGGAAGGTCCTTCATCTCGAAGATACACAGCCAGTGGATACCAGAGGCATCTTTTATTTGGTAACGAAAATATTCTCGCAAGACATATAGCGATCTTTGGAAGACTCTGGTAGAATTGAGGAATGTGATGATGGAGAAGAATCTGATGAAATTGGCTGTCCCAAAGATCTTTCGATTCAGTGGCATCAACATCCCGGTATGCTGTCTCAATATTCGCAGCCGAGGCTCAAAGACCGTTGACTGCTACTTCCACCAAACTTCCCGTTGTCGAAATGGAGAGTCCTGCAAATATCGTCACAGCAGGAAGGATTCTAGAACATTCCGGGACGAAATGGTCTTAAGGAGGGGGCAATGTTACGAGAATTCATCCGACAGCTGGTGCAATCGGCCATCAATCAATTCATGGAAGGGACATTATTCCGATAAATTCGTGGAACCCGAAATATTTGTCTCTCAACCGGCGGACCGCTGCCGTTACTGGGAATTCCCTTAAAGCTTCCAGAACATGATGGAATTTCCCGAAGGTTCGTGGACGTACCAGACAATTTTAAGATAAATGTATAAATAAGAAACAGCTGGCGATAGGAGGCATTCAGTTTTCGTCTTTCGTATTGTACAGTTAAGATAAAATGTAAATAGTAGTTTCTGTGAATATAAATTTGTGTTAACGTAGTGGAAATAAATTAGAGTGAGTTGGACTGTGTTTT
The DNA here is from genome assembly GCA_034190945.1 of Octodonta nipae. Classification (NCBI taxonomy): domain Eukaryota; kingdom Metazoa; phylum Arthropoda; class Insecta; order Coleoptera; family Chrysomelidae; genus Octodonta; species Octodonta nipae. Next base: position 55,264,654 of record CM067218.1, on the reverse strand, counting down.
TAAATAATTGCAGGAACTGAACTGAACCCGTGTGTGAAAATAAAAACATTACAATATCAATTTTAGGGGGTAAATTAAAAAATTACATAAAAAATAAAAAAAATATATCTAAACGCATTATGTAGTATGACAATAGAAAGGACCCTTTCTGTGGAACACAGGCATATTATTTTATATTTTTAAAATAATTAGTTTAAAACATATTAATAGAAATATACAAAAAAGTACACATTCATTGTTTTCAAACCTTTTGAACAAAGTTAGATATTTAGTGCCTCACCTGAACAGAATAAAAAAGGAGAAACCTCTAATATTAATTTTTGGGGGTAAATTACACAATTAAATAGAAAATATAAAATTAAAATGGTTTCAAACGCATCATGTAATATATCAAATCAAGGGGTTCATTTAAAAAAATAAATTGTTTATCAGATATTAACAAATAGATATGAAAAATACCTATTCCCCTTAATTTTCTAAAACTATAAGACTTAAAATGTTTAAATAAATTAGCTATGAGGCCTTACTCGAACTTTCCAGGAAAAAAGGTGAATATTCTAACGTTAATTTTAGGGGAAAATTATATAACTAGAGTAAAATTAAAATAATTTGGTCAAGTGCGAGTTGGAAGCGTTCCTTCAAGATTTGATACAATGTAGGTGAATCAATGTATATCTTTTTTTAGTTTCAGACAAGCAGGGAATGAGTGCATTTTCTTATATTTACCCTAATATCTTTTAAAGGAAGCGTTTTAAATTAAAAAATATACACTTTTATTTTCCACACATAGACTGTTTATTTTATCTGCTACATGGTTCGCTTGATTTTTGTAAAAATATGTGTTTGATTTTCTAATTTGGCCCCCAAAATTAACATTAGAGTTTTATTTTACTAATAAACTTTCAGGGAAACATTTTATAATCTACTGAATTTTAGGCTCTGTAGATTGGAAGAAAAAGGGGAAAATAGGTCAAGTTTTAAATAATAAATTACTAAATCTTTTGGACAAATTATTTAAAAATACGAATAAAATATATTTTTCAAAATTTTAGATAGTGTAGTTTCTAAGGGGGAATTAGTCGATATTTAATATTTTTGTTAATATCTTTTAAACAAATGATTTGAAAATATGAAACAAATATATTTGTAATTCTCATAATGACGCTTTTATTTGATATTGTTGTAAAGTCCGTGGGTTCAATTTAAAATTATTAAACTAATATTCACTTTCACTTTTCTTGAAACTTTTATTTACATCGAATATACAACAGCTGATTCAAATATCACAATAACAATTTTACATATAAGCTCTTCGTACAACCAACTGAACTCGCGATCGTGGCCTGCTTCCTTATAAAACCAGCGTCGAATTCTCCAGTAAAATCAGTCAACACTCCTACAGCTGTCGAGTCTTTTCGAGAACCATTTTTTATCTCAAAGCGATTGTTGTCGTACTGAAATGAAACAGGGGCGGCTTTTGGTAAATTTCGTAACAATATATTACATGATGCGTTTGAAATTTTATTTTTATTTTCCATTTAATTCTATAACTGGACCCCAAAATTAATATTGGGGTTTTTCTTATAAATTTAAAGTGAGTTCCAGTACCCTTAATATTTTTAAAATTGTAGGTAATATAGTTTCGAAAATAAAGGGGGAAATGAAATTTTTTTATTTATTTTTGTAAATATCTCTAAACAATTACTTTTAAAAAATATGAAGAATATATAATTGTATTCCTTTTAATGAGCACTTTCATTTTATGTATTGCATGATGAGTTTAAAAGTATTTTTTTTTATTTTCAGTTTAATTCAATAATTTTCCCCCAAAATTAATATTATTGATATCTCCTTATTTTTCCTGTAAAGTTCAAGTAAGGCCATATTAGCCTAATTTTTTTCTTATTGTTCTGAATTAAAACGGGGAACGAGTAATTTTCTTATATTTTTGTTAATATCCTTTTAACAATTTATTTAAAAAAATGCAACAAATACATTTGTATAATAACCTCTTTCATTTGATGTATTGCATGATGCGTTAAAAAATATATTTTATTTTCTATTTAATTCTATAATTTGGGTCCAAAATTAATATTAGGGATTTCATCGTATTTTTCCTGTAAACAAAAAATGTTAGGTCTTATAGTTTGGAGAATAATGGGGGAAATGGAAATTTTTTTCATATTTTTGTTAATATATTATAAAATATTCAATTTAAAAACATGAAAAAAATATAAGTGTTTTTATTGTAATGAGCCCTTTGATTTGATATATTACATCATGCGTTAAAAAAAATTTTAATTTTATATTTTCCATTTAATGCTCTAATTTGCCCCCTAAATTTAAAATATTTCTTCTTATTTTTCCAGTAAAGTTCAGGTGAGGTCCTATGTCGGTAATTTTTTCAAATTTTTACGTCTTGTAGTTTTGGAGATAAGGTGGAGGAATGGGTATAATTTTTTATATTTTTGTTAATATCTTTTAAATAATTGACATTTATTCCCCTTCATCTCAAAAATGTTAATAATACTTTTACACCGATGTAACTGCGTTTCCGTTCAAATATATTTGAGTTTAATAATTTCCTGTGTATGCTAAAGTGACTAATAATGAGTAGATTTTTTTATCAACTAAAAGTTGTTTCGTGGAATCACTAAAAGCTTTAAAAATGGAAATTTGCATTATAATGGGTTTTAACACAATTGTCGTTGTCGGAACGGATGAAAAGTAGCGACAAAACATTGCTGAAATTATAGAGCATTATTGAATTCATTTCTGCAAATATTGTTTTGAGGTAGTTAATGTTTTTATTGTTTATTGATAACTGGAAAATTGTCGAATTTAACAATATGAAGTAATTTCAATTGATGGTTATTCACTGATTTAAATTAAATTTTGCATATACGTATGTAACTAGAAAATATCAAAAATATAGAATTCGTCTGATTTGATTTTTTGAAATTCATTAAGCATATCCTATTTCAGTATGCAGTGAATATTTTTATAGTTTTGATAGATTAGTATGAATACGCTATTCGAATGTCATATAATTGGAGTCAGTTTTGATGCTTACCGCTTACAGCAGTCCAATAAGTTTAGATATATTATATATCATTGTTACATAGTAAAAAAACTTCAAATTAATGGCGGCCTTTCTTGAAAAATTCTAGGTAAATTTTCAGCATTTTTTAATTGCTATTGATATATATTTTTCTGGTGGAATCTTGCCATATTATTCTTCTAATAAAACACTTTGCCATGGTATTTTCGAAAAATGTACTCCCAACACTGATTTTTATTATTAATTACAATATTTTTATCTATACTATTTTAAAATCGTAGTTTGTCTGTTTGCTTGTTTGTTTGGGCACGTAAGAACTACTTAACTGATTTTGTTAAATCTTTTTTTGTTGCGAAGCCTATAGTTTGACTTAAAATCTGGTTTAATCTCCCTAAATTGACAGAAACGGTAGATACAGCGAAAAAACTGCTACCATGTTGGGTAATACAATTACTTAATTGGTTCCACCACACGCACAAAATATTAGATACTGGCACCAGCTTAGCTTTTATTCAAAATTCAGAATGTGCAAATGTAACATGTTTCGATTTAACAAAAATCAACTCATATAGCAAGCGTAATTTTACAGGGTGTTCTGTGTATAGGGAACTTAGAGCGGAGTAGAATTACATGGATTTAAAAAATCTAAAAAAAGTTATATTGAGTGGGCCATAAACAGTTCCATATACCAAGTGGTTGAAAAAGGGTAGAATATTTATTTAAAAATTTAAAAAAAAATGTAAGCAGTTAGGATCTTTCAATTATGTTCATAAGATACTATAGTTATAAAATGTGTTGAAAATATGTTAGAAGCAGTTATTTATACAGGGTGTTTGAAATATAAGATGGAGTGGAATTATAGTTTATGTTGTGATTAAAAACTTGTTTTATATCCACAAGTAGTTGCATATATATGATGGTTGAAATATGAAGTATAATTACAGCTATACAGGTCGGTTTAAAAAATATTATAAAATAATGTTATGATCTACAAGCTGTTCCATTTATCGGATGGTTAAAATATAGGGTGGGTTAGGATTCTATGGATACAAGGTGGTATATAAATATTATATTAGGTGGAAAATAAGTTGCATATAAAAGGTTGTTGAAATATAGGGTTGTGTACAGTTATAATTGTACAGGGTGGTTAAAAAATGCTAGAAATATTGTTATATAGCAGTTGCGTATAAGGAGTCCCTGAAATATGGTGCGGAGTAAAGTTATAGTTTTACAGTGTCACTCAAACAAGATTAGAGAAAAGTTGTAAATGAAGGGTGGTTTAAATGAAGTGTGGAGAGAAATTATACTTTTAAATAGCGTAGTTCATAATAAGTTGCAAATTTAGAATAGTTAAAATTTAGGGGAAAAGTCTTATGATAATTATTTAAAAAATGTTAAATTGGCTGACCAATAGGCAGTAGCCTATACAGGGTAGTTGTAATACATACAAGGTGATTCAAGAACATGTTGATCAAAATTGTTATATTCGATGCCCAATAAGCAGTTGTGGTTTTGGTGAAATATATTTGGAATTGATGGATTTATGGTTATACAGGGTGGTAAGCTAAATGTTATACTGGGTGGCCGATAAGTAGTTGCAAATACAAAGTGGCTGAAATAGCGGGTGGAATAGATTTATAGTTAAACAGGTTGGATAATCGTTTTTTGGAGGAAAGAGCATGAGCTGTTGCATATATGCAATAGAGGAAACATGGATCGAAGTAAAATTGTAGTTCATACAGTGATTAAAACAATGTTAGAAAAAGCTACATATAAGGTGTGGTTGAAATACAAGGTGAAGACAAATTATACTTTCAAGGGTAGTTCAAAAATGGTTATATAGCGTAGTTCATAAGCAGTTGCATATATAAGATAGTGAGTAGACTAGAGTTATAGTTAAGTGTTTAAAATTCTATATTTGGTTGCCCCTAAGCAGATGCACATACAGGGTGGTTGAAATATTTTGTAGATTAAAATTATGATTATATAGGGTGATTCAGAAATAAGTTGTTATGTTTGACAAATTGGCAGCGGTGTATACAGGATGGTTTTAATGTAGATGGAAGTAGAGTTAGTTATACAAAGCGGTTAAAAAAATGTAGAATAAAAGTGTTATATAGGATGGCCAATAAGCAGTTGCAGTTTGGGTGAGGGTTTAAAAAAAATTGTTATATAGGGTGGACCATAAACAGTTGCATTCTACTATATGGAACATCTGAAATATGGGGAGAAGCAAGATAATAGTTTTAGAGTTTGTTTAACACTATGTTAGAAAAAGCTGCATATAAAGGTTGATTAAAATATAGAGAAATTTTACTTTAAAAGGTGGTTTCAAAAAATATCAGCAATAATTGATATACAGCATAGACCATGAGCAGTTGCATAGCTGAAATATAGGGTGGAGAAGAATTATAATCAGGTGTTCAAAAACTTATATTGGGTGACAAATAAACAGCAGCATATACAGAATGGTTGCAATATAGGGCGAGGTAGAGTTTTAAGGTGATTAAAAAAATGTCGAATAAAATTAATAATTTGTATGTTTTCCGGATAAACATACCTATTTATTTGGGTAGCGCTGATAATGATTGTAAATAAGAGTGAAATTCATGGCAGGGAATTCTGCCATGCTCATTATTAACATGGCTTTGAGAAAAGACAACTAAAGTGTTGAGTTTTTTCATTTCTATTAAAGTTCTAATGTTTGCTTGTTCAATATTGTTACTGTGGAAATGTATAAGTACTGACTCACTTAACCCTCCCACTCTCGTTTAACTTGATCTGAAGTTCTTGGTAGAATTTATCCAATTTCAATATTCAATTAAGAATAATCGTATCGTATCACATCGGCAATGGGATTATTTCGTTGCGAACTCCATCATTTCTACCATCATTAATGTATCATTTGTATCATTTCCTCTCGCACTTTGACTGATGCCAAAACCGAAATGATCGATTGAGTAAGTGAGATGTGAGATGTTGCAGTTCTAAATCATATGTTTGCACGACGGTGGTGATTCCAATCTTTTGAAACAGTTGGATGATATAGAAGATTGAATCGTTTCAGTAAAGATCTACACATCTTTACAAGGACGGTTTGTTTACAAGCACTTGAGAATTGACGCCTTTTTAACATAACCATTAACGCATACTAAAACCATTTGCTCCAAAACAATTAACAGACAGGAAGTTAATATAAGTGGTTGTTCAAAAGCTATAAGTTTATACTTAACTACATTGGATAAAGTGAGGTTTTATAAGCTATCAAGTTCATGAATATATAAGCTCAGTTTAATTGAATATAATATCTACTCTGTATATTACTTATAATCTGCAGTATTTTTATTATATAAAATATTGTATTTATATTTGGCAGACTCCTTTTCGTTCGTTTAAGAACACAAAGTTATAAATATCTGCATAACTGTAAAGGAAAGACAAGTTTCATATGGAGACAAATATGAAACAAAATGTTGAAGTATATTATTGCCCAAAACAGAATTAAGCTATTTTTAAAAAAACGTACATTATTCACAAATATACATTTATCATTTCAATTAAACAAACTGGCATTCTTGTGGAGACAAATTGCACAACGATATATTGTAGAACAAGCTTTCATTATACAGCCTACACTTGAACACAACTGTTATTGGAATTGTTTTGTGAATTGCAATTCCATCAGAATTTACAGCGAATCAATATCGAGTGACAATTTTTTTATTTGGATTCAATGGCAATAGCGCTACTTTAAAATCTGTCCTTTGTTCCAATAGTCATAAATATCCTTTTAAGAGTTTTACTACTGGTGTCTGAATTCGAGGAATAATTAATTATAAGCTTAGTGAGTTTTAAAAGAGTTAGTAACTAAAAACTTTTATTTCATTTCAGAGTAGTTAGTTGCGCCTACTAGTTTTAATATAAGTAAAAGAAAAAATCGGAATTAATTATTATATAGTATTTTCTCAGTTCACTGTTTCTTGACCTAATATTAATAACAACTTGAAATAATATAGATAATAATGACTAACAATTGACTTCTGTTTGTTAGGAATCAAATATAGACACTATTAGACTAAGCAACTGTTACTTATTTGAAGACTAATAATAATTGAATACTCTAAAAGAAGGTACGTTAGCTAGTTTATAAACACCGGGTGTTTCACAACTAGTTTTCAGAAGTATGAAGACGCGAGATGTAAGACCGACATCTAGGATTTTCGAGAGAATCAGTACACAGAGGTGAAGTAACCTGAAAAAATTTTATCGTGACATTCTGTCCTAGGAGTTGAGAGAGAACAGCAATTACACGGAACGGCTCCAGATTCGGAACCTCTGTGTACTGATTCTCTCGAAAATCCTAGATGTCGGTCTTACATCTCGCGTCTTCATATTTAACGAAATGCATCAAATGCATAAAGAAGTGTTCGAGAGGACATTCAATTGTGGGAAGCGCAACTGATGAAGGTTCCCTAACCAGAAACAATATGTATTATATTGATATATAATATATATTGTCTTGCGTACAAAGGAATGACACCTCGAAGAGAGTATTCAATATCTCTGACAGGTGAAGTAACCTGAAAAAATTTTATCGTGACATTCTGTCCTAGGAGTTGAGAGAGAACAGCAATTACACGGAACGGCTCCAGATTCGGAACCTCTGTGTACTGATTCTCTCGAAAATCCTAGATGTCGGTCTTACATCTCGCGTCTTCATATTTAACGAAATGCATCAAATGCATAAAGAAGTGTTCGAGAGGACATTCAATTGTGGGAAGCGCAACTGATGAAGGTTCCCTAACCAGAAACAATATGTATTATATTGATATATAATATATATTGTCTTGCGTACAAAGGAATGACACCTCGAAGAGAGTAGTTTTCAGAAGATTAAAAGCTATATATATATATATATATATATATATATATATATGTATTAGATGCTATTCGAGTAACTGGAAGCGAAAGCAGAATGCTACGAGAATTATGCGAACCGACCTGAAGAGGGCAGATGTGACTCTGCCGAAACGTCGTCAGTTTATCATCGATCCCGACAGGGATCAGTTATCAACTACGCGGATGAATTCCCGGAAACCATCTAATACATTTAGTGCTGCGAAAACTTAAAAACAAATATATATATATATATATATATATATATATATATATATATATATATGGGTGATGTAACGGGTGAATTAAACTATAAAAGTTAATTAACTGGGAAGCGGCCAACGGGTGTTAATGAAATACTCTTTATTTCTTTCGAAAAGCTTTCGGAACAAATTTATTCCTTCTTCAGTTCAAACTGGAAGTTACATAAAATTAACAGTAAGTAATATTAGATTTAAATTAATTACAACTTACGGTATGTGAGGTTTTGTTCTTGAACCTTACAGAATCTAGAGGATAAAGTGGAGCATATCTTACGAGTACAAATTAATAATAGATATAACAAATTATACAATTCTTATAATGTTAGATGAATTGTACTGACATTAGGATGATTTAAAGTCAGGCCACAATAGTTAATATTTAAGTTTTGTACATCGGTTCTCTTGTTTATGCTGTTGGATTGGTTGTTAATGTGAACCATCTCTAGAAAGCTTCGTTTAAAAATGTTTTTTTCTTGTTCTGATATATTTACGTTATCAAAAACTGCGGTGTGGTTGTTATTATGGCAGTGTATAGCAAGAGCACAGCTATCTTTGCCACGTCACTTTTATGTGAAATTATTCTTCTTTTGAGATTTCTTAATGTTTGACCAACATATTTAGCTTCACAGTTATTACAATTTAAACAATGCAGTTCATTTGACTTTTTGTCATTGGTAGTTTTGTCTTTTATTTTGAAAAATAATTTTGAAATAGTTTTGATTGATTTATTGCCAATAATTATATTGTGATTAATGTTTAGAATTTTTGTTATTTTTGGAGAAATATCAGGTATATATGGTAATGACACATGTATTGGTTAGAGATGTCTCCTCTGGGAAAAGATTGTGGCGTACTCTAATTAATATCTCGAGGGGAATTAAAAATTAATCTTTTTAGCATGTTCGAAGGATATGAATTCTCTGTAAACAATTGAAATAGGATATGCAAGTTTTTTTCTCTTAAAGTGGGGTGACTCATATTACAGATCCTTTAAAATACAAGACATATAGACGCGGTTATATACAAGAAATACTCAATATTTTGTGCCAAGTAAACTAATAAACATCTTATCAAAAGCGTATAGTAAAAATAATCTTTTTAAATTGAAGATTCGTTTGTTCCGATAACCTTTTGAAATTAGACCGGTACAGAAAACCATCTAGCTCCGGTAGATATACCAACTATTACTCAAATCATCCAATGAAAATGAAGATCAATTTGATTGTTTGGGTTAAAAAAAGGATCTGTAATATCAGTCACCCCACTTTAAGAGAAACAAACTTGCATATCCTATTTCAATTTTTTACAGAGAATTCATATCCTTCATACATGCTAAAAAGATTAATTTTTTATTCCCCTCGACATATTAATGTGAGAACACTACAATCTTTTCCCAGAGGAGACATCTCTAACTCTAATACAGTACCAATACAAGTGTCATTAACAAATATACCTGAAATTTCTTCAAAAATAGCAAAAAATCTGAACATTAATCACAATATAATTATTGGCCATAAATCAATCAAAACAGTTTCAAAATTATTTTCGAAAATAAAAGACAAAACTCCCAACGACAAAAAGTCAAATGTCGTGTATTGTATAAATTGTAATAACTATGAAGCAAAATATGTTGGTCAAACATCAAGAAATCTCAAAGGAAGAATAACTTCACATAAAAGTGATATAAGACTTAGCAAAGATAGCTGCGCTCTTGCTATACACTGCCATAATAACAACCACACCGCAGATTTTGATAACGTAAGCATATTGGAACAAGAAAAAAACATTTTTAAACGAAGCTTTCTAGAGAGAAGATGAAGTAAAAAAGCAAAAAAACTATTTCATTCAAATCTTAATTTCAAATATTTATACATTTCTAAATCACGCATCATTTGCTTCTATCACATTATCATTTCATAGCTTGGTCCGTATTAAAACATTTTTTGATCTTTCTAATTGACAGACAGATCTTGTCACTTCACATACTCACAAAGTATGAAAGTATTACAATAATAATATTATTACCTCCAATTTTTTAAGTGATGTACCATCAACTCATATTGTAACCTGGATTATTGTAAATAACTCTCTGATAATAATGTACATTGTATAATTTAATTGCTTTTAGTGACTGACGAAGGATAAAGGTATATCCCAAATACTTTCATAATAAAAAGAGTTTCCTAAAACCTGTAGTTTTACCAGGCTGCTTTCCCATTAACTAAAGTTTCTGTTTTAACTATTCAGCCGTTACAACACATTTTGTTTATATACCATATATAATCTGAATATCTGAAATTTAGTGATTTAGTGTAAACATTACTATTATTACATTTTATTATATTATTTTAGGTTTAAACTTTACTTGCTTATTAGGAAACATATTTTCATATTTTAACACGAAATTACTGTCGACATCTAGGAGTTTCAGTTATGTGTTCTAGTATACATAAATAGTTAATCAATCAGTTGAGATAAAAGGTTCTCGACTAGACCAGAAACAATATATTCTCTTGTCTTCTATAGACTCTAAAATCTCGAAAAGACACTAGAACAAATAGTATGTGTATTTGCCACTTGCCTGAGATCAGCAAGCGAAATTTTTTTTATTTATATACTATTTGTTCTGTTACACATGGTTTTTTAAACAGCGAGATATGCACTGGAAAACTGTGGAACCTTTGCTGTGTCGAATTTATATCTATACCGTGACTATGTTCTAAAAGATGTTGTGCTACACTAGATTTATAAATGTCCCGTATTTTGTATGTACAAAATGTTTTTTAAATCAGGTGCTAATAGCTCTATGTGTTTGCCCATAATATTTCAGATCACAGTCATTACAGTTAATCTCAATTATTCTTGTCTTTTCGAAATCGTTAAGTTTATCTTTAGAATTGTCCAATAACTTTTGTAAAGTTTTCATTGTTCTATATACGACCGTTATACCAAGTTCCCTAAAAAGTCTTTTAAAGCTCATAGTATAATGATTATATGGGGCAGAGGTAAACTTGTATTCTTGTTTCTCGTTTCGAAATGTTGACACTTCATTTATTCTTAGCTTAAGTTGTTTCTTCCTAATCACCTTATTACCTTATCTACAATATTTACTGGATAAGCATTACATGTAACTATTTCCCTTATTATTTTCTTTTGTCTCTCAAACCTCTCTTTAGTAAGAGGGAATGTCAACAAACGATTCCCTCAATATTAATCGCATATATTGCCCAACTTCATTCCATCTTGAGTTCGTTTCTGATGTCTTTCTATACTGTGCTCATATTGCCTTCTATGTTTTACTGTTTCATATTGGTTACCAACTTAGAGCATATACTTCTGGATGTAGCCTGCAATTCACAAATATCGTGGCCAGACTAGAAAGTGAGGGCAATTGTGGGCTCAACTTTTTAATCATAGTCTGTCAGAATTTACATTGCGGTGTCCATTTATCATTAGAATTTAATCATCTGATTTTGCAACACTCAAATTTCTAAAGTTCTCAGGACTGTAAAAAGCGAGTACGATGTATGCAAAATCTACAAAGAAAATGCATATTGTTAGCTAAACAACGATAACTGTTATTATAAAATACCGGTGTTGCAGAAATGACTAATGGCCTTTGACAACTTGCCCTTATTATCAACAAATGCTTCCTGACTTTGATTTCTGATTCGTTCCAATTCGAGGTATAGATCGCCGTGTTTATTTCTGAACTCTGGAAAATTTGTTTGAATTTTATTATCAATTAGCGGCAACAAGGGATATTAGAATATTAAAAAGATATTCATTAAACAGCAGTAAAGAAAAAGTAATAAAATAATTTATATTTAAAAAAGAACCAACTTCAACTCTTTTAAAGTAAAAACCGTTTAGAAACCGTGTGCAGTCAAAAACTAATTTCTGACATGTTCTTTTTCATCTGATTTGAAGTAGAATTCTATGGATTATTTTAGCGTATTCTTATCTCTCCCTCTTCCTCCGTATTTTATATTTTTTTCTATATTATACACATATTTTTTAACTTTTTTATTTGTTTTATTATTTGGACCAATTTTTATAATTGTAGCTCTAATTTACCCTATATTGCAATCACCCTGTATATGTTTCTGTGTATTGCTCACCCAATATAAATTATTTGTCTATCATTTTTTTAATCACCCTGTACAACTATAAATCCACTCTACCCGATGTTGCAACCGCCCTATATAAGTATGTTATCTCACTTCATGGGTGGATGCAGTCAGTGAACTACATACTGGATGTGGTTCATTGGAAGTTGCTCGAATCTAGTGAAATAGTCTCTTGCTCTCTCTATTACCCTCGCTTTCTAGTCTTGGCATGGTATTTGTAAATTGCAGCCTCCCTCCAGAATTATAGGTTAACAAAAATCGAATTCAATGTTAAAGGCTACTAAAACTTTAATAACGTCATTAAGTTACAAATATATAGTTTTACCAAATATTTATACATCCGTTGTTAATTGTAATCGCTTATTCATATTTCATTCCTTTCATAGTTTTATTAAAATATCGTTCGTTGTTACAGAGTGTGATCAGACTTTCGTAAGTCGTACAGGCGGCTTGATGAACGGTACATTCCACGCCCCGGAATTTACCAACCCTCGGGGCCATTCCAAGAACTGTGTCTACACATTCCTGGCGGGACCTGGACAACGAGTGCTGATCACTTTTACTGCTTTTAATTTGCGAGGCAGGCCACCTGAGTAAGTTGACCCAATAAATTATTGATTTGGAATACACACATTTTGATCATAGTTTGAAGCACTGACTTCTTCTGTAATGAACGTCTTTGAAAGATTAGTTATAATAAATTTTACCATTTCAACAACTTATTTTGGAAAGTATACAGTACGTTAGTTGTAATTTGGGATGCACTTAAGGAAAGAAAAAAAAAAGAAAAACACCACTATATATTTTCAAGGGTAAAAACTAAAGTTTGATTTTTTAATTATAAAATTCTATTATTCTGAATTAAAATTAAAGCAATTAAATCAAACACCCATTAGTACAAAAGTGTTTCCTTCAATAGTAATGGCTCCCTAAAGAAATTAAATAAGCAACTTTTTTTTCAGTAATCAAAATGACGATCAGGCTCAAATAGGATACACATGGATACACGTCTTTTTCCATATTTTTTTTATTATTAACATTTTCGCAATGATGGTTGAATTAATTGAAACATTTGTTATTTTTGCTTAAGAAAGAAAAGACTTGTTTCATTATGAAAAAAATGTATGGTTTTCTAAAGAAATGTAACGAAGCATTCCCTAAGTACTTAAGCCTTATTGCTAATTATGATATTTTTTTGAAGGTACCTTGTTGCAGCATTAATCATGTATTGTTTTACTAATTTTTATGTTATCTGTCAGTTAAAAATGGACAAATTAGTTTATTGTAATTTTACAGTGGTATTACCTGAATTTATCTAATTTTTCAAACAACTGTGAAATTAAGTGTCTCTTGTCTGATTGTCTGGTAATAATGTGCATCGTTATTGGATTTTGTTGTTAAAACTCCGCTTCACAATTTCTGTAATCTGAGATGGCAGATTTTGTTGCTATTTATTATCAAGGGCAATTTAATGGAAGAGCCGCAGCGAGAAGGTATAATGAATTGTATCCCAGTTGAAGCAAACCGAACAGAAAATTTCTCCAAAAATTTATTCCAACGCCTAAAAGAACAATGAAGTTTTCAAATGAGGCGCCATGCAGGCAGACTCTCTTCTCTAACCGTTGAAGCAGAAGAAGAAGACTAACTGCAGCTACAGCTGTAGCTCGGAGGAGGGCTTCGGTCTCACCTCTTGCGTCCATATTACCATTCATATGACCCGGATTGCTTCTTACTAGTCTACTATATTATTGTCAGTGGTTACTTAATAAGCAAAATAATGGCTCCTCTTTTTGGGTGGGCTGCTGGGAAGTAGTGATACCTGGTCACCACGTAGCCCATATCTCAATCCATTAGACTTCTTTCCATGAGCCACATAAAATTCATTGTATACAGACATTCTCGTAGTACAAAAGAAAAATTATCAAGCAAAATTAGAGAAGCGCAGTTATTTTTCGTGGTAATAACAGGTAATCGTTGTGACAAGGGCATTGAAGTTCATGGTAATCATTTTAAGGATCTTTTAAAAATAAAGGTTTGTTTTTATTACTTTACTATTAATATTTAGTAATATGTTTTAAGTAATGCTTAGTGAGTTTTTCTTGAAAATTATACATTTTATTAACAAGAAACAAGTGTAGTAACAAATGTTATTAATAACAAACTATGAGAAATACGAACGCAATTTTCGACAGTACCTTCTACATTATTTGGCAAAAACTATATTCTAGTATTGTTCGGCTTCCGGTCAAACTCATTCGAATCACTTTTTAGAAGAATCGCTATTTTGGTAGCAGAAAAAACAAAATGTAACATTTAAATTTTCGTTTTAGGGCGTCATAAATTTTTAAGGTACCACTTTTGTACTAAAATATAGTTGAATTATTTTATTGTAATAATTTTATGCCAGAAAGTTGCAGTTAAGCTGTGTCTCATCATTACTTCTCGTTCACTTTGCCTATGATTTTGATAGGTAATGACATCGCAAACAATATTTTTTTACATGGAGTAATGTGCTAATATTATCATTGCAAAAAATTAGGATATTTTGAGACTTGGATTAGTTTGTCTAAATTATGTCTATCGACATTTCTTGGAGTTTAAAACGACTAAAATATTGGATAAGTTGTTATTTTCATTACCGGTGAGACATAGGTTTTTTTTATTAAAACGAAGTGTAAATGGTTTTTGTAGCCATCACAAATTATTGTATTTTTCTCTATTAGTTAGCCCATATAAAATTCATTTGTGACTAGTTCCAGACTAATTAAGCACATAAATATTGAACAGGAAATGGTAAGAATTTTAAATCAATATATAATATCTTCAAACACATGTTTTCACCATTCTAAATAATACATTTAGGATTTTTGTTAAGTAATATCTCCGTGTCTTTACATAATGATGTTTGCAGTTTGATAGTAGTTCGATTGACAGTTTGTCAAATTTAAAATTGAAATTGTAACTAATCTTTCAGTGCGTTTGACACTAAACGAATAACACTCTACCAAGAATTGTAGAGCCAAGTATTTATCACTTACTTCCGCCATATCTTTACTCATATTGTTTGGTATGTGGATGAATAGTGCAAAGGAAATAATAATACACTAAGAATAATATCTGTAGTAATGAAATCTTTATGGTCAAATTTAGAAACGCCTTAACACCATCAGTCAATATAATATAGTAATGTTAAATATACGTCTTCAGCCCATTCGGTTTTTGTTTATTAGAGACACTTTCCTTCCTTCTAACTTGTTTACGACTTTTATTGGACAGAAGGAATATTTAAATAGTGTATTTTCAGAGTAAGGTGCAATTATTGCAAGGCAAAGTAATTTGAGGAATTGGTTAATGTAGTGTAGATTAACATTATACTGTTCTTTGTATTATTAATAACAGTTCCTTCACAAATAAATTTAAAAGTAAATGAATATTTAGGAGAAATTTGATAGTATAATTTATCTAAATATAAATGTCCACACTCAGGACAACCGCTGACACGTAACAAAGGTTAAGAATTTGAGATTAAAACAAGCGAGAATGGTTAGAATCTTAGAATCATAAACCTACCATCCGAGTGATCGATCATTCGAGTGAACATTCGATTATTAAGATCACTCGAGCGGTAATAATCGTTTTCAAATCATTCTATAATATTCATCACTAAACGTAATAATAAGAAATGTGTAATACCTATACATATGTCCGATTACAGAGTCGGAGCCGTACTAATTTGTAAAACAACCAATTTTATCGACAGATCACTCCTCCATATGACATTATAATCTTAATTAATGATAAAAGAATCGGAAACTGTAGTTCTCTACTATCGGGATACATGCCCTAGAAAAGGATGTTACTTTCAAACAGTCATAACTCTTGAAGTTTTTATCTTAGATCTACAATTTTGTTGTTTGTGTTTATATCCTGTACTATTGAAAAATAGTAAAAAACGATGGGTTAATGTCCCAGATTTTTCGTTGAAATTAAACAAAATTGAACTATCAACATTTTAAGGTCGATTTATTACCTACACTTTGAACTATCAATTGTGATCTGTCTCTTATTTGCAGAACATCTGTATGGGGGAGATATAGCTACATTAATATGCGCGTCCGTTCTTCGGTAACATAAAAATTAAAATGTTTGCCATTTTATTATGGTAAGAGTAAAGTGTTATAGGAAGGGCAGATCTGTCGATAAAATTGGTTCTCTTACACACTGATCACGGTTCCGACATCGGTGACCCGACACAAGTACTACTACTATTATATTATTCAGAAATATATTATTAAATATAATATTTCTATTATTGCAAACGTGAAACTGTAGCTTGACGTTTAAATGCTAAATGATCAAGTTACTATTATAGTAGCTATGAATTTGCAAATAATTACAAATATACAAGTTCTACGCACAGTGTGCTATTAATGGCAAACAACATATTTTAGATCTGATACTGGTCCTCTAAAAGATATGTATATTTTTCTTATCACCATAAGCAGTCCTCCTCTGGCAATCGCATAATTGATTTGTTTTGTTCTTATTTCATTGAATAGCAACCGTTTTTTTATTATTTAGAATTCTGTTCATTCTGATAGTTCCAGTTCTACGTAAACATTTTTTCACACAACATTAGCAGTAGTGATAAACAGATAAAAACTATCAAAATGAATATAAAAGTTTGACTTGATTTCTAACACTACACCTTAACCGCCCCCAAACTCTTTCAGTTCCATAAGTTGAAGGATCTGGAATATTTTCTATTAAGTTTATATCAATATTTTGTACATAGCATATACATATATGTATATATATATATATATATATATATATATATATATATATAAACGCTATGGTGTTCAGATACTTAAATAATACAAAATTATGTGATTTTACCATTATGAACTACCAGATTTTTAGATTTACTTGGTGTTATTTCGAGCGTAACAAGTTTGTTACCTTGGTAACAATGTACACTAAAAATAGTGCTCCCAAAAAATGTTACATTATTTAATTTTTTTTTATAAATATAATTGGTGGTTTTCTATAATAATTTTCATACATAAATTCATCTGCTTCTATATTTTTTTAGACTGTTCCTTTATTGGGTTGTCCTTTTATGTTATATTATGACTCCATCTATTCCGGGGTCGACCCACACCTCTTCTGCGGGTAATCGACAATTTTCTCTAAACAACCATCGTTTGAAAACGGTTTTTTGGCATCTCTTATTAGAAGACTCATGCTAGTAAAGAGCGCTGAAAAAATCATCCCTTTTCTACAGGGTGTTCTCAAAAAAAATAGTGAAAATCACATACACAATATGCTTAAAACTAAAATCTTTCAAATGTCGGGATCTTATTCAGCACTAAAAATGAAAGTAACTTTGTATTACGTTCACTATATCAAAACCTTATAACTTTTGATTAAATTGCAAAAACTCCTATTAAAATATGTCGATTTTTCTAGGAAAAATGAAGTTAACTATTGCCGCTAAAAATAACTGGAGGCTACAAACTGTGACTCAATTTCTCAAAATTGCCTGCACGCATCAATTACTCTAACATTGATTACTTCAATATGCTTATGATTTAGGGAGAGAAAGAGTAATAAAGTATTCTCACGAACATGTGAAACATTTGCAGCTAGATATCCGGAGAAGCAGAGGGCATCAGAGAAAACAATTAAATGATTAATAGACTAATCTAAGAACTTTGGATGAGTCAAACCAACAATTAAGAAAAATAATCCTCTTGTTGATGACGCTAATAGTGAAATTTCAACTATGGCTTTCTTTCAAGTGTATCCGAAAGCAAGTATTTAGGCAAGCAGTACCAGAATTGAGATCTTCTTTTGCTTTATGCCCCGCTTTTTTAATTTTTGTAGGTAAAGCTTATTTGAGATTTTGAAGCCAGGTATCTGGGAAATTTACCATTGGCCAATTATCCGAAATTACTTTATCAGCATGACGGGGCACGTCCCCACAATGGCTATTTAGTGAAGAACTTTTTAAAGTACTTTTCGTTGATATATTGCAAACAACGGTCATTTTATATGGCCACCTCATTTGCCTGATTTCTCCGTTTTGGATTATTTTGTGTGGGGTGCAATAAAAAACTAATGTTTATGATAGTCCTTTAACGATTAAAGAGGATTGTATAAAAGAGTGAGAAATGCATTCATAAATTTAGAGCCTACATCAGTAAGAAATGCTACTCATTGAGAACTGCTTAGAACCGAAAATTGTCGATTACCCGCAGAACTGCATCTGTTATTGCAAATATCTTGAGAATGGTTAAATTTAGAGATAACGACGTTGATAAAATTTATCTAGAATTTAACGTAGGATCCAAATATTCAATAACAACAGTGTTATATTTTATATAAGAAAGTTTTGTCTACTTCCGGTATAACGGGAAGTGCTACAGGTCTGAAAATATTTTAGTCACATAGAACCTATCGGCTTACTAAAGTTGCTGAATTTTCAGAATCGATATTTTTGAGTTACAGGTAATCGCCCACCTTCGTGGGACACCCTGTATGTATATATTCAGTTGTCTTAATAATGAATAAGGTACTTTTCTATTGTATAGAGAATGAACCACATCCTTTCGCCTAACTCTGTGGAAAGCTATTTCTAGGTCAATTAGTCATATAGAAGCGTCTCAATTATATTTTAATGCTTTCTATGTTATTTGTCTCGTTATGAATACTGTATCTGTGCACGATCTTTTGCTTTGGAAAACCTTTCGTTCGTCTCCGGTGTTATTTTTTGGATTATTAGTTTGGTTAAGATATCTTTCGTAATTTTTAATGTGGTGTTTAAGATATTGACTCCTGTATAGTTTGCCACTATTTAACTGACCGTTTTTAGAACAGGGGAATTTGTATACTGGTCCTCCATTTATTGTTGTGTTTTAGAATTTTTGTTAATTGTATGTATCGATGTCAAAAATCATACATATTTATTATCCGTGGAACATTTATAATTAATATTCAACTTTTTGTAGCACAATATTATCCGCAGTTCTTTTAAATGTACATTTTTCGTTGTTTCTGCTTATTTCTACTGAAAATAGCTCGGCGAAATGAATACCGTTTTCTTAAACAACTTATGAACATTTTTGGGATACAGTTCTGCAGCAGCTTGTACATAGGTACAAGTTACTAGGAATTTGTTTCTTAACCGACTTCATTTCATCAACTAAATCGTTAGTGATCAAAGATTCAGTTTCGTCTGTACTTGCTTTCCATCTCTTTTGTTCATATTAATTCGTAGTATTCAGAGATTTTGTTTTTATTGTTTTTGTTTTGTACGATCAGTTCCATTTTTTGTCTACTACCATGTTTCAGTAGTTCAACTATCAGTCCATTATGGCTTACCATTTTTCATATTCATTGGCACAATTTTCTCATGTCTTTATATCTCCTAGTTGTTGCTTTTCATTAACCTGGGCCTTTACTAATTATTATTGTCATTGACTAGTTTTACTAGCAATAAGATAAACTCTTAATAGGAATCTGTTCGTTTCTAATTAGATTTCAAAATGATTTCATTTTAATGAGTCTGATGCTTCATCTCAGTTAAGCAGTTATGACCTAATTAAATTGTATAAACTATAAAAATAAAATGTTTAGAAAGAAACGACATATGCATGCCTGTAACGCTTCAAAGTTTACAAATTCTATAGATATTGATCGATCAGAATCAGCAAAACATTCGCAATCTTTCCTGAAAAGTAAACATATTTGCCGGAGTTTCATCAGCAATTTCATGCAGAACCATTACGGAGCTTATTTCCATCTAATATTCGGTGTTGACCTTCGGGAAACGTTTCCAAAGAACTTCGTGAAATTTTAATGGGGGCATTCGGAATTCGAATAACTTAACCAGAAAATAAACTTCACAGGATATTTATGTTAAGTTATGAAAATTTTAATTATTAATATTGTTATGAAGCCAAGCGTAATTCCTTGTGTTAGAATTCTATAAATATGTTAGTGTTTCACTACTTTTTTATTTTTAAACTTTTAGACTTTTCTACCTATACTACGTCCCGACACTTGTGAATTTTGTTATAAATTTTATAG
The DNA here is from genome assembly GCA_034190945.1 of Octodonta nipae. Taxonomy (NCBI): domain Eukaryota; kingdom Metazoa; phylum Arthropoda; class Insecta; order Coleoptera; family Chrysomelidae; genus Octodonta; species Octodonta nipae. Next base: position 55,244,210 of record CM067218.1, on the reverse strand, counting down.
AATTCAGTCTGCAAATGGTATCTCTTATAATCTTGAAACTAACGGGTTTTCCTACGTTTGCACAATGTGGACGTTTCAGCAGTGTCCTCTTCAGATCACATTGCATTATTTGTGTGTTCAGCAGATTATGGTTTGAATTGCACAGCAATTACCGCTAAGGGCGAGCGGTCAATAGTGGGTGTTCGGAAGTGCCGCCTCGTCCACCGTTCGCTAATTGTTAGTCGCTTTTTGTGATAGTATTAGGTGCGTTTTAATTACGGGTTTTCCATATTTGTCAATACTCTGGTGTTTTAAAACTTTATCTTGTAAGTTTGGCCTATTTGTTACTCTTCTCTTGGAAACTAATAAACGCCTTGTTGCTCTACGGGGATCCTTGTCTGAATATCTTAACATGGTTCTCTGATGATGAAAATTAGCACACCGTGCTTTGTTGTTGACATTTGCTTTTCTTAATACCTCATAACTGGAGGTCTTTTCTACATTTTTCTGGCTTAAACTTAGAGTAATGTTGTGAACTTTGTATTGTAAGTTATGTTATTCGTATAATTTATAAATTTGTTGTCACCAAATACCAAATTACCTATTTTTTGGGACTGTTTTGAGAACCTTTTTAATGTACTTTTGGCAGGTTGTTTAGATTTTGACTATGAATTTTCTATGTAAGCTGTTGACTGTAATAATATAATCTATAGTCTGCATCTTAAACAATGTTTGTATTTTGTTTAAAATTCAGTACAATAGTAATGTTTCGTTTCTCAGCAGATCGTAATCGTAACCCGAAGTTGTTATTGTTATTCTCTCTATTGGTTAATAAGACTCATTAAATGGCTTAATTGATTTTTTAACCATAGCGCCGGTTGAGTTGTTTTGCGGCACTTCACTTGGTGTTAGCTTATTTTTGTTTTGTATCGCTATATTCGTCCAAATATTTGATGTATTTGCAAATATTCCAAAAGTGCCATGCACACGTATCGAAAAACACTCAAACATGCCAAATATGTTTGAATACGTGGAATGCGTTGACAGCAACAGCAACTTATTTTTACTATGCTTCTGTTATCATTACATGATATATCTACATAAATACGAAGTTGTTAAAAAACAATTTGTTTTTATTTTTATGCTATGTTTAGGGTCCCAAATGCAAAGATACATTGGTACAACTCCAGAAACTTCATAACGTTTTAGTCCAACTAGTGCATTTTGCCACAAACACCACTTGTCATGAAAAACAATACTAGTTGATCACGATCGAAGCGCCGCGCGCAAGTATATGAACCAAGTGTGGACGGCTAAAGCAAATATTTGCTTATTTGACTCCTTTGATGTGTATTGAAAACCGACAACTGGACGGTAAGACGTATTTGCTCTTAGCGACTTATTCGTTCAAATAAGGCAAAAATAGCGAATAGCCTCTCCACACATCGCCGTTTTTGGACCAATATAACAAATATGCGAATACCAAGTGAAATGCCGCCATTAAGTATTTATAATAAACTTTTTATTTGTTTTCCATTATAATTTTAGTTAGCCCGTATTTCTCGTAAAAAACAGGCTTGTAGATTTCTGAATTAACGAAGCTCATCAAATTTGATCCCATATTTGCGGATGGAGTGTGTTATTTGCAAGTAGCTTAATACTCAAATTACTTCCGATAACATACATTATAACGAAAATCTGGTTTTTATCAATCGATTTCTTAGCTTTTACCTTGTTCTTCCAAAATTAAATCTTCATTTTTTTTAATGATCCTTCATAGTTACATGAACAGTAAATGTCATTGTAACTTTCCTGCAATTGGAAACTAGAAAACTAGTTTATAATTTGTCAAATTTGTCCTAGAAGAGTACTGGATAAAGGATTCAATTAGGCCATTACTCACTCTCATTCTCTCTCTCTCTTTCATATATAACTTAATATATCCAATACTCTTTTGAATGTCGATCATTATATCTCGCGTCAACTTAATATATTGTACTAAAACATACAGCAGTAATAAATAAATCTAACAATAGAACACACTTAATAAGGATATCGTCATCAACAAATCAATTACTCCACATCACACAGGCTGAAAGGGATTTGACAAAACAGAAATTTACTGCCTAAGAACGGTACTAAAATAAAAATTCAAAGATGGAAAATACAAAGATACATTTATATAGCAGGATCAAGATGTGCAGAACAGTAGGTATCAATATGTAAAGCTCATCGTATGTCGAGAGTGCCACTGGATAACATTGCGAGAATTCTACGACTCATCGAAATTAAAACTAGTCAAAGAAACAATTGATAAAACCAATATAATACCAAATGATCTTTTTCTACCAATCATAAAGCACTACGTTGTAACACCTGTACTTGTAACGGTCAGCGAACGATGACTGAGTTAACTTCGGGTCAACGACCAACAACACAGAACAGTTTATTAGAAAAATGGAACATCTTTGAAAGTATTAACATTTAACACCACGTCTGTTTATGTAAACATTAATTAGCTTGTAACTCCAAGAGCAAGCTGTCTGATTCGAGGACAATCCGTAATCCATCCAAATTCCTTTGTACTCTGTTAACTGCTGATTAAATAGTTGGCTGGAAAAATCCAAATGCAAAGTTTGTAAAAACATGATAGTCTTGTATCCAAATTACTTCCTTAACTTAAATAAGGTATTATAATACAAGTTACTAAATTTTTAGAAACTTAAAATTTAGTAATTTGTAATATAGTTTGCTATATATATATATATATATATATATATATATATATATATATATATATATATATATACTTGGAAACATAATTTCTTTACATCAAGTTGATTAATAATGACAGAGAAGAACTGGAACGACTTGATGATCATTATACTAGAAATGCTGCAATATATATGAACACCGGAGGAAGCTTGTTTCCTAGACAACGTTCATCTTATAGGAGTCACTTCCTGTTAGACTGAGTCTATATACAGTTCATTTAGCAGTAGGAAGTTAAAGGGCAAACAGAAGTGGACTTTATTATTAAACTTCGTAAATGGTATTTATTTTGCACTTTGATGATTCATAACTTTAACTGTTATACGATTTCGAGAATATATAAACGTATGGACTGATTTAAGAGTTTAAAGAATTAGGTAACTGATAGCTGAATGTAAATTTTTTTCGTCTCATTATACAAAGTTACCGAAATTGTATTAAGATTTCATTTTCTGTCACTGTATTGGGAATTATGACCTTTGCAACTTGTAATCAAAATAAAATAGACAATAAAAGACGTACTAATGTAACTGAATTTACTAAATAGTTATCTTGATATACACATTTCTAGGAATAGTTCTGTAATAAATTTTACAATTGGCTGTTTGGAATTGGACCCTTATCCGAATCCAAAATATTATTATTTTTATATAACACATGCTGACTCGCCCCGACATCGCAGGGATTAGACAAATCGCCGTCGTTGAATATTTTTCATTTGGTAATTTTCACATTCCCTACATTCTTAATTTTTTTTGTGAAAGCCATTTTAACATCATCATCCATGAAAATTTATATGGCTTCAAAAAATGCATTTTTGAAATTTTTGTCATTTCTGACACTTTTGACCTTTGAAGACGCGAGAAGACCGACATCTAGGATTTTCAAAAAATCCTAGATGTCCGTCTTACATCTCGCGTCTTCAAATTTAACGAAATGCATCAAATGCATAAAGAAGTGTTCGAGAGAACATTCAATTGTGGGAAGCGCAACTGATGAAGGTTCCCGACCAGAAACAATATATATTATATTTATATATAATATATATTGTCTTGCGTACAAAGGAATGACACCTCGAAGAGAGTACTTTTGACCTTTTTGAAATGTTTTAACATTTATAATTGTTTTAAAAATATATATTTCAACATAGGGACATCCAAATCACATAGCGGTATGAAATATACTTTACGACCTGTCATCTCTATCAAATAAACATATCTATAAAATGTCAGAAATACGTATCGAGCCGTTTCGGAGGAGTTCGACCACAAACACCGTGACACGAGATTTCTATATGTTAGATTTTGCTCTCGTACCAGTCTAGTTCCTTACAATTAATTATATATTGATCTAATCAATTGTAAAGTATTTAAATTTACACAGTGAGTATGTTCTAAACGTGCTGTGCCACAAATATTTATGAGATCTCCAGTATTTTATTTAAGCGAAATGGTATTTGACTCGGATTCTAATAGCTCTACGTGGCTGACAACAATATTTTAGATCACAATAATTAGATTTGATCTCATATATATTCCCACTTTTCGCCCACATATATCATCTTCATCGTATACAGCTATCTTCAACCAATTTTCCCCTCCCTGAAGTATTGAAAGAAGGGGAACTTAATGAGCTGTGGAAATGGACAACTTAAGGTCTTGAGAAGAAATGAAGAAGAAGAACTTAAGATCTGTGAGATGGACTGAAGGACTGCATTGAAGAGAACTGAAGTTGGATGGACAAATCGTCTTTCTGACTAACTGAAATGAGGAAGAAGATAGGTAGGACTGAAGAATTGAAGACCTGGCTTGAAGGACTGAGAAGAAGAACATATTTGGCAGTTTTTATCGTGAACTCAAGGCTAGAGATTGAGGAATTGGCTTTAAATAACTAAACGTTTGAGGCAATGTATTAATGAATAGAAAAGCTGAAGGGCTGATCGGAGACTCTTAAGGTTTTGAAGGAATAGATGAAGAGTTTAAGGTCTTTTTGTGAGAAGAATGGGCTTGAAGGATTCGGAAGATGAAGAACTTTCGATTCAGCTGTCTGGTAATTTTGCACTCCGAAATTGCCTGTTTCTTATTACAATTTCAAGCTATCAGCGAGAAGATTATTTCTTAAATTTTATTTACACTAAAAAAATATAAGTATTGATGTCGTGCAGGTCTAATGATGCCAGGAGGTAGTGACAGTTGAAGAGACCGGTATCAACTGTAGAAGGTGTCAATTATAACTTTGATGTATGTCTGGCCCCCTGTTGGTCGAAACGAAAATTTCAGAGTCAGGTCGAAATAGTTTACTACAAGTTACATATGATTAAGTAGTTTCAATTTCTCCACCGTACCGACTCTGTTTTTGAGTCCTGCAAATGTGATTTTCATACTAAAAATAAGTAATATATAAGGATTAGCGGTTACGCGAATAGCAAATAAAGTTATATGGTTATACTTAAAATTGTAACTCGCCTTATATTGGTGGTTTTGGTTATTGCAACAGCTTGGTCTTTTATATGTCCTCAACTCAGGACAAAATAAATCAGCATTTTAACACAAAACCAACATCTCAATTTATTTTTCAAGGATCAGTAATTTTATTTTATTTATATACAGGGTGTAACATAATAAAATGTAGGTATGGTACAGTCTGCATATATACACTTTATATACTGCCTGCAAATATCATGCTACAAATGCTAACAACCAATATACTTGCATTCAGTTTACTAACACCCTGTCTATTTAACATTCCTTCTTGACATCAATATCAATATCAAAGACGTTGTCTGACACTCTTAAACCGAATTTTTCCCATGATTTTTAGTACTTTCCTGTTTACACACCATATATTACAGCATATATCATGTCCTGTTTAAGTACCACCTGAACACTTATACGCTGTTTCTTACAACCCTCTATGTTTACACCTTGTAAGCATACATATTGTAGACCTACTTCCTCTATGCTAGAATATTGACTAATAACAAATGGTTATTGATTTTGACAAATAATTTCTTTATTTAAAGCTAATTAGGTATATCTTACTATGGCATGTCATTTTAAATATCTTAAATTACAATGGTCCATTTTTTTTTAGAATTTAGAAGCTATTGTAGTGAGAAAAAATTGCAAATCTAATTTTATTATACATGATACCAGTCTCTTCAATTTCGCATTCATGACCCGTGTACAAAAAAATATTTGTAGTTAGTATATAATGGTTGTATTGGAACAACGAAAACATTGCAAAACTATTAGGCAATCCTATAGATACACTTTCGATTTCGAAAAGACAGGAATGTATGAGATAAAATGCAATGACTGTTATCTAAAATTTTCAGAGAGAAATTAGAATCCGATACAAAGACGATTTCTTTTATATACAATTCGGAAGATCTAATAAATCTATTATAACACATTATGTTTTGGAACATAGACACTATAAATTTCAAAACTTTGCGATTAATTAGGCAAGTAAATTATTTTAAAAACTCGACTTGTACGAAAGTTTAATGTTATATTATAATAATTTTATGAATTTGGAGAGGATTCCATTTCCAACCAGGCCATTGAATAATTTATTAGGTATATCAAAATTCCTAGAAATGTGTATCTTAAGAATTTTAGTATTCAGCATATTCAATTCCATTACTGCGTTTTAGAGTAAGGTAGGTACTTATAGATTATTGTATTTGCCTAATAGACATTTCTTAGTGTATTTACTTTTGCTATACTCTATGAATTTGGCAGCTTTGTTGTTGAAATGCCAAATAAATATTTAGTGTTAGGTTACATTAGTTTGTTTTTATAGAATGCCACAGCAATAGCTTTTCCAGTATTATAAGTTATACAAATTAAAAGCGAATGTCACAATCTAATAAATGAAGTCTTAGTCCAACAACACAGGAGTATGTTTTAGCGATTTGAGTATTTTGGAGGTTTCCGATCGGAAGCCAGAACACCGTCAAAAGCAGCTATTGCTATTGTATTAAAAAATTATGAAGTAGGATTCCAAAAAAGTATTTTCCCTTTCAAAAAGGATTTCAAATCCGCTAAGAGTCGTGCATTTGGCAAGTCTTAATTGTGAATAATTACTATGAAATATAAGTGATCTGTAACATCTTGTAAAGCCCTCTTTGAACCTAATTCCTCGATCTGATCACGGAGTTCAACGCAATCACCTCATCACTATAACCTGTAATTTTCATAAGTAATCCTAGCTATGACATAATTTTAATAATTAATCAACAACTATTGTCCAAAAATGTAGGCTCGGTGACATTTAACAAAGTCTGCAGCAGAAAATTAATGCTACTGAATTTGCTCATGTCAAGGAAAATAAGTTCACTTGTAATAATACATTACAAAAAATATATTATGTATTAAAATTATTGCATAATCGTAGTTTGATTCTTTGTCAGCAAGATTTCCTGAACAATTGCTTACCGAATATTGAAATTAATAGTCCTGTCAAGAAAGTGTCCATTTTTTAAAACTTATAGAATTAACATCTTGATTAAACTGAAGTGAACACTTTTTTTGAGACCAAACTGTATAAAAATTGTAGTATTCCATTTATATAGATTTTTCGATCTAAGTGGATACTATCCAATTATATTAACTGGGTGTCTCAACAGACTCTTGAAATGCATCTTTCAAACTTCAAACCCCAGGTTGTGTTCACTGTGTGAAATTTCTCGACATTTCCTATTTTCAAGGGCGTACCGATCTTTGGTCTAGGGAGCGGCAAATTAGAAAAGAAAACTGTCCTATAGGGGGATAAATCGGAAAAAAATGTCCTCGCAAGAGAGGGAATTCAGAAAAATTTTTGGTACAGGGCTGTCCTCCCCCCTCGGTACGCCCATTCTTGTTTTTATATAGTTTTAATTACTAGTCTATAACATTTCTAGGCTCGGAACATCTACCTTTTGTCTCTTTACGTTATTATTTTAACTGTTTGGATAATTTCAATAAATCAAAATCAATAATACTCTTTACCCTATCGTTTGACTATAATTTCTGATGTATGTGTCTACGACATATAAAGTATTACTTCAGAACACATAAATAATACATAATTTATAATTCTATGATCCAGAAATTTCTTAACGTCTTTGTCCTTGTTTAAATTCACTGTTAAAAATTCAAATCTTCCGACCGAACATGGAAACAACAACCTTTCACAGCACTGAAAATCCCTTCTATTTGCCCGGACGTACTCTTAAAAACTATATAATGACTAAGATATTTGAACACACAAAACGCTGTCGTTTGTAGAAGCTCTTAGAATAGCTTAAATATTTAGGTAATTTCATTAACTTACTCTCTGTTCGAGATTTTTCAATCCATTGAACGCAAGACAATATTGTTTCTATTCGAGAACCTTCATCAGTTGAACTTTCCTCAACTGCTTGAAATGTCGACTAATTATTTATGTATTTAGTACATATAACTGCATTTAATATTTTATCCCGAGATGTATTGCGACATCTAGGAGTTTCAGGAAACTAGAAATTTTGATAATCTGCAATAATCAATGTTTCAGTTTGTATTTTCCTTGTTATAACCTACAAAACAATTTTGAGAAATTTGTAAGTTTATTTTATAATTTAAATCTTTTTCCTTAAATAATTACTTTCTTTCGTATTTTCCTATTAAATAGTGTTCAATAACTACTTATATAATCTACAGACAATTAATTTCACTGGGAAAGAGTATCTTGATGAACCATTATATTCCCCAATCTTTCCTTGGATTTTGACATTATTCTTAAAAAAATATATAATTATTGTGATTATCTATTATCTAATTAATGGTTGGTTTTTAGTTATATACAATCCTATATTTGTTTTACTACACTTTTTATAGAGTGATTAATCCCAAACATCTTAATTTGAGCATTTTTTATACTTAGATATTGACTTTATCATATTCACATTCTAGCTTCTTAATCGTATTAAAACACAGTTCAACTGTTACTATCGGCGTATCAATTCTCATGGTTGTATTAGTTTTGGTTTCCAAGAAGTAGCTAATTTTTCAAAAAAAAAACATCCCCACCGATCTCCATCAGTTACTTTTTTTTTCGAGATACACAATTTTCCTAAAAACAATAAATGCTCTACTACTCCTATATAGTAATTTAATATTTATTCAAAATAACATATAGGTCATGTTACTCTCAAATAGTTTAGTTTGCATTCGTCAATTGGGTCAGTACGTTTACAGACTGTCCTCTACAAACAAGAAACCAAAATCTTACCTTTTTATATATTATTAATAATTTATATTTAAAAAAGAACTGACTTAAAAAAAATTAGAAACCGTGTGCATTCACTATTTTAAGACATATCTTTTTTTATCTGATTTAATTAAGGTACAATTCAATTGAAAATTTTAGCGTATTCTTATCTCTCTCTCTATCTCTCTGTCTCCTTTTCTCTCTTTCACCCTCTCTAATTTTTATTCTTTGTCTATATTTTCCAAATATATTTTAAATTTTTTATTAGTTTTATTATTTGGACTACTTTCTATAAATGTACCTAATTCACTCTGTATTGTTACGAAATGTACCCAAAGCCGACCCTGTTTCATTTCAGTACGACAACAATCAATTTGAGATAAAAATATTTACTTTTTCTCTGATTTTCTAGAAAACCGTAAATCTCATGTTATAGACAATTATATGGGACCTTTCTGTAATGTTCCTTAATATAATGCAGTTTAATACATCAAAATTGCCCAAGCAGTTTTTGAATAATCGCCCGACATACATAAAAAAAGTTGCATACGAATTGATAACCTCCTCCTTTCTGGAAGTCGGTTAAAAATAAGTTTTGGTTAGAAAATTAGAACAAAATTTCTTCTTATTCTTAAACTAAACGACTTATTGAAATTCTAGACATTACTTACACTGTTTCACCAGCTCACTCTGAGAACTTAATAACAGAAGAAAATACCAATCACGTTTGTATCTTTTTCGTCGTTTTTTATGAACCAATTACTCACGAGCATTTATTGAGAAAGCCAGATAGTTATTTATTACGAGAACGATACGTTAAGTTCGAAAATTTCCTCGAAAGATGCACTGTTATCGATTTAGGGGCCGTGGCAGACATTAACATTAGTTTCAAGAGCTTTTCTCATTGTTTTTTTATGTCGTGTTTCGCTTGGAAACACGAATGAAAATTTGTAGTCGGTAAAATGAGAACAGAATGTTTTGTTGAAATGGAATTTTTGCGTTCTTGCAAGCTGACTGTGATTGCCTTGATGACTCGTAAAAGAATATTTGCAGAAAGTTTTGATACAGAATTGATGCCCGTGAATGTTTGTTTCAAGAAGTTAATATTTTACTCTTATGTATTTAACTTAGGTGGAAAATTATGTGTTTTATAAATTTGAATTGTGTTTTTATTATTCAACTCTTTTCAAAGAATTTGCTGAAGTCTAATTTCTGGTACTATTACCAGGTTAGGCAGTTTTAGTGGGTTGTTCAATATCCTTTTAGAATATTGAACAATTTAAGGATCAAAATGAACATTGAGATAACGACACTATCTAAATTTTTACCAAATTATGAAAATGTTTGCAGTATTTACTACATGATTGCACAACATTGCTCTTCGAAATTCTTCTAACCGACCAGAGTTAAACGCGCTTTGGTGATTATGATTTTGTACTATTTATTATGATGTTCACATTATTAGAACCATTATTGTTTTGTGTCATGTAAAATCCTGATAATAACAAGCAAATTGCAATTCTTTTTAACCCACTTCTAAAATGGAGGAGGTTTTCAATTCGCCTACAATTTTTTTTATGTATGTCCAACGATTATTCAAAAACGGCTTGGGCAATTTTAATGATTTAAACTACATTATATTAAGGGACATTACAGGAAGGCCCATATAATTATCTATAATATGTAATTTACGGTTTTCTAGAAAATCAGAAAAACAAGTATACGCTAAAGAATACGCTAAAATTTTCAATTGACTTGTCTTAATTAAATCAGATAAAAAAAGTTATGTCTGAAAATAGTGATTGTTTGCACACGGTTTCTAAACTGTTTTTATTTTAAGTCAGCTGAATTCGGTTGTTTTTCAAATATACATTATTTGTATAGATGTTGGGGTACAGATTGAAAGGCACCACTATTTTTAGTTTGCTATAAAGAATATTGAGTCAGAGAAATGAAACTATAAAATGGTTGAACCCCATCCGAACATTTTTATTCTTCCTAACAAAATGTTTCACCTAGACTACCTGGGTGACTTTGTGTTTTCGACGTATGTGGAATAGAAATCATGAGAAATATTGGCACAATTGTAAAAATGTGTGATGAGGATATGAAAATATTTACCTTGATCCATTTGATTTCCAAGAACGACATCCAGTGTGGGATAACTACAGTCTGATAGTATTCACCGGTGGTTATTCTACAAAAAAAACTCATGCAACCAGACTTTCTCGGAATAAGTTTGAAATCTTTTTTCTTATCAATTTATTAATCAAGCCAAGAAGTGTAAATTTATGCCTCTAATCTATAAACACTTACAAAGAATCACTTAAAGAGACAAAATTCATACAGTCCTCTAGATAAACCTTAACTACTAGGGTAACAAATAAGTTGAGCTTCAGTAAGAACAATGTCTGATTATATTGTAAGTTTAACTTGAGAAATTCTTTCTAAAATAGTGTGGTAAATCTCAGCAGAAGGTCAGTTGTACACACACATGTCGTCTCCAATATCACATTTGCATCGTTGCAAATTGCGTGGAGACAATATTCACATTAATAATGTGTGATACTTTTGAAATCAGTTTCCATTATGCAGGGTGTACACCCACGTGTTTGCGGGGTGAGAGGATGGCACGCTGGCGCTCATATTCAGGATTGTGTAAATTATTACCACTAGTCAGTGCTTAAGTTTTCGACTCACGTGGTAGTGACTAATAGTTGGTTAGTATTAGCATCACAGCTGGCATCGGTAGAACTGTAGGACGTTATTATTACTGGCTTATATTGGTCTTCACATTCATCGATGGCATATTCATCATGATGAGAACCAATTCAAATTCTTCTTCGTTACATTAACATAAACACAATTTCTCTTTCCACAATTTTTACCAAATGATTCGGTATACAAAAAAGGGAATAAACATGACTGTACAAACTACAGAGGACTTAGTGTTATAGCTTTCGCAGGGAGACTGTACGGCAGAGTAATACGAGATAGAAAATCAATTTGAAGATTGGGAGGAACAAAGTGGCTTCAGACCAGGAAGATCATGTATTGATAATCTGTTTTGTATAAAACAACTGATTGAGAAATCATTAGCATATGGAAGTCAATTGCATATAGTATTTATCGATTTAAGAAAGGCCTATGATAGTGTGCCTGTAAATAAACTGTGGGAAGCTTTGGCAAAGAACGAAATACACCCACAGTACATAAATGCAGTGAAATTTTTTTACCAAGGAAATATCAGTTGTATCAAGACGCAACAATCATACTCAGAATATTTTCAAGTTAATAAAGGTCTAAGAAAAGGATGTTGCCTCTCACCAACACTCTTCAAAATTCACCTAAACACATCTTTGAAACAATGGTTTAAAAAATGTAGTGGAATAGGATTACAACTTGGTGAAAGTAATATAACTACTTTATTATTTACAGACGATCAAGTGGTCCTAGCAGAAGTTGTTGAAGATATGACATTTGTGATTCGAAAACTCGTGGAAGAATATAATAAGTAGGGTCTTGAACTAAATCCAGAAGAAACAGAATATATGACAATAGGAGGGGCTCGAGAAGACTTAAACCTATATGGCAAAGTTATAAGAAATAACAAAGAATATAAATACCTGGGAGTTACATTGGCGGAGGATGGAAATGATCAAAAAGACATATTACAGAAAATAGGTAGAGGGAGAGCATCACAAGTCAGTAAACTCAACATTATGGATTAAAGACGTTCTGGAAAAAACAAAAAAAATATTATTTATAGCGTGGGTAGAAAGCACAGTTACCTATGGCTCAGAAGTCTGGACAATAAATAAGAGATTTCAAAACAGAGTTAATGTTGTCGAAAATAATTTTTGGTGGAGGTGCTGTAGGCTATCACTACAGGACTATGTCAGAACAGATAGAATCAAACAGATGATGAAGATAGAAACAACATTAACAGATACTTTTGAGAAAATACAACTTTCTTGGTACGGACATATGAGACGAATGAGCAATGAGATATTACCGAGGAAGACTTGGGAATGGGTACCAAAAAGAAGAAGAAAGAAAGGAAGACCAAAGAAATCTTGGGAAAAAGGAATGAATATAGCCATGAGTAGAAGAGGTATTGAAATCGACTCCTGGCAAAATAAACAAAAATTTCATGCGAATTGCGATAAGCGGCCAAGGCTGTAAAAAAGTCGCTATATAAATGTAATTCCAGATTAACTGAAAACTGTGAAAAGTAATTCACCTTTTTCTCTATCCAACAAAGTAAAACTTTTAACTAATTTAATAACTGAAGATTTTATAGAGGGTTAAATTAAATAGCCAATTTCTTATAACAAAAAGTACAAGTAACCGTAATCTTTTCATGGCACATTTTCATCATATACGTTAATAAAAATCCTGGACATACTACTAGGAATGTTTGCCACAGCGGAAAATATATGTTAACATTTAGTTTTGAAAGTCGAAAGTAGTTGTGTACAAATATACTGTGGTCATTAAATCGAATTTGCGAACATGTGTCCCAGATAAGCTATCACAGGCGTCATACTTACATAAATAATAAAATCTATATAGCTTAAAAAATTAAAATTATGCCTTTTAGTCAGGTGAATATTGTGGCAGAACTATCATATTTTTCTTTTATCTTCGTTTTGCCTATTCCTTTATAACGTTGCCTCTTTACCTCATTACCCTATTTTTTCCGGATACTGGCAATTTTTCTCTTACAATTCTTACTACCCTTATTTCTTAGTGTTCTCCTGTGATTATTTTTGGTATTCTCATGTTTCTTGTCTCTAACATCCTTTGTGTTTTGCAGTGCCAGTTCCTACTTCTGTCGTGTCTGTCCTATTCGTCTTACAACAGCTTTGTAAAACCTAGTCTTAGTTTCCTTTCTAATATATTCGTTTGTCTATATTGTGTTATTAAGGCGCACAGATGCTCTATTGACTCTTTCGACTTACATCTAATCGGTTCTTATGTTACTATGATGAACTTGTGGACCAATCTTTATCTATCCTCATTTTCACTTTCCCTTATGACGTTGGCATCATCCGACAAGCAAATTATAGTTTATTTATTCCTTCTTCATGTTATAACTTGTACCTCCTCCATTATGGGATATTTTTTTTTTATCCGAAGAGGGGGGAAATACATTGCGTACTTAGCTAGCACGTGCTAGCCGTCGTGCGGGACTCCCGATGCAATGACTTCAAAGCAAGAGTAAATCGTTGCATTGAAACCAGTATACCGTATACCCGCTAAAACCCTAACCTCTTTCTCCTACAACCATGGTCCCCTGCGGCACTCTTTGTCAATACTACTTCGCAAGGGTGGTTCATTGCAGATGTTTACTGCTCATACATTGAAAGCCTCTAAAGCCTACTCCTCGAACGTATTGCGGAGTTCTTTGAGGATAGTCTCCGCGTAATCTGATACCAAGTTCCAGGCTTGGGGGCCCTTCAGCATGGCTTCTACTAATTGTTCTGGAACGATATTAGTCTCCAGAATCCTCTCCACTTCAGCACGTTGATCCTGAAACCGGGGGCAGGAGAAGAATACGTGTTCCGCGTCCTCTACCACGTCCGTACAGTGTGGGCAGTTTGGGGAGTTTGCCCTCCTGAACTTGTGCAGGTATGCTCGAAAGCATCCATGTCCAGTCAGGAGTTGAGTGATGTAGAACCCAACCTCCCCATGCTGGCGGTTGACCCAACGACTGATGTTAGGTATCAATCGATTTGTCCACCGGCCTTTAGTAGAGCTGTCCCACCTCTCCTGCCATTGCCCTAGACTCATGGCTCTTTCATCGCTGTTTCCTGTCGGTTGGTCTTTCTCTAACTTTCTGCGATAAAGCCGTCCCCTTTCTGCAGCCAGGATGTCGATTGGTAGGGTAGAGGCAATCACACTCACCGCCTCGTAAGACACAGTGCGGTAGGATTTCATTTTCCGGCGGTACGATGGTAGCTCGAGCGATTTCTCCCATACCGGTGCCCCGTACAACAAAACAGAAGTAGTTACTGTTGCCAGTAGCTGTCTTCTTATCTGTCTAGGGCCTCCGACATTCGGCATTATTCTAGATAATGCCCCCTGTACCCCAGCTGCTTTCTTGCTGGCCGCGATTATGTGCTCTTTGAAGTTGAGCCGTGTGTCCAGGAGCACCCCCAAATAGCTGATGAAGGGCTGCGACTGTATGTAGGTGTCGCCTATTTTGAGGGTGATGGTTTCCCTTGCCTTTCGACTGCTAACAAGGAGTGTTTCGGTCTTTTGCTCTGCTAAACTCAAGTCCGCTGAGAGCATCCAATGCTGAATTGTGGCTATAGCGAATGAGAAGGTTGTTTGTATCTCCTCTATGTGCTTGCGCACTATGATCAATGCCACATCATCGGCGAATGCCACTAGCCTGACGCCCTCAGGCAGACCGAGCAGGAGCAGGTCGTTGTACATTACGTTCCATAAGAGGGGGCCAAGAACAGAGCCCTGAGGTACACCTCCTGTGATCTTATAGTCTACTTGCCCATTTTCAGTTTGGTACAATAAGATGCGGTCCTTGAAATACGCTGAAACCATTCTGCGCAAGTACTGAGGAACTTCCATCCTGGCAAGAGCCTCCAAAATGCGGTCCCAGCGGGCCGAGTTAAAGGCGTTCTTGATATCCAGGGTGGCTATTAGACAGTACTTTTTTCCACCTCTTCTCCATCTCTTTCCCGAGATAGCCTCTCTGGCGATGTTGGTAACGAGTGTCACGGCATCGATGGTTGATCTCTCCTTTCTGAACCCGAATTGGTTGGTGGAAAGTTATGGCTCAACGTAGGGCTCCAGCCTATCTGCTATTATTCTTTCAAGGAGTTTTCCCGCAGAGTCCAACATACAGAGGGGACGATATGATGACGGTTCGTCTGGAGGTTTCTTTCCCCCTTTAGGTAGGAGCACAAGCCTCTGCTTTTTCCACTTAGTCGGGAAAACCCCCTGCTTTAGGCAGGTCTCATACATGTGTAGAAACATGTCAGGCCTATTGGCTATGGCGCATTTTAGCGCGATGTTAGGTATGCCATCTGGACCGGGAGCCTTACCGTTTTGGAGCCGGTTGCACGCGCCCATCAGCTCATTCATAGTCACTGATGGTATATCTTCGTCCCTCACCTGCCACGAAGGATAAGCGGATAGTTCAGGCTTCGCAGGAAACAAGTGAGTGACAATGCGGTGCAATGATTCGGGGCAGTTCGTTGATGTCATGTGGGGGGGGGCCTTGATTTTATGCATCACGATTTTATACGGTTTTCCCCATGGATCTTGGTCAACTTCGTCACACAACTCCTTCCAGTAGGATCTCTTGCTTGAGAGAATGGCTCTTCTTAGTTGTTGTCTTTTGATCTCATAGTCGAGCCTTAGTTCTTCTGTTGTGACCCTGTCGCGTCTCCGTGCTCGTTGGTGCAGCCTTCGTGCTTTGAGACACTCTCGTCGGTGTTGTGAGATCGTGTCGTTCCACCAGTACACTGGTGGGCGGCTGTTGTTCTGCCGTCTCCTTGGCATGGATGCATCGCAGGACTTGACAACGCTTGTCATTACCTCTTTGGCAGTGGCTTCTGCGCTTGTTGCTTTTGACCATGGTTCCTGCTCCATAACCAAGGCGAATGAATCAGCATCGAAAGCATTTTTGTTCCAACCGACTGGCTGTGACCTCGCACGACTGACACACAATCTTCGTTTGGGAGTGGTGTTGATTTCCCAAATAATAGCTTGGTGGTCGCTATTAGTAAACTCTTCATCGACCCGCCACTCACAGCCCCCTTTAATTAGGTTGCTGCTAACGAATGTCACGTCGATAATGGAGCTGGCAGTACCTTTGCGATATGTGCTTACGGCTCCTGTGTTGAGGAGTACCAGGTTGAGCGAAGACATGGTCTCAAGGAGAGCTCGTCCTCTCGCGCCGTTTCCCGGCATCCCCAGTCAATTGCCCAGGCGTTGAAATCACCTGCGATGGCGACCGATTCACGCTTCCCTACATCCTCCACCAAGGTGTCCAAGAATAACTCGAACTCCTCGAGCTGTGCACTAGGAGGTGCATAGCAGCTATAGAAGTGAACCCCTCCCACTTTGGCTCTCACAAGACATGGTTCGGGGGTATTTGGGAGTTGTTGGAACGGAAGTTTACCGCAAGCCCATATCGCTGCTCTGTCCGTTGTGTCATTTACCCAGGACAGGGTGTCGAAGTTTTTGTACTGCTCGCAGATTATGGCTACGTCGCAATCCAATTCCCGCACCCGCTGTACCAGTAGGTCTTGGGCTGCTTCGCAATGATTGAGGTTGAGTTGCAGTACTTTCATTTACGGGCTTGTGCTGCTCTCATCGCCTGTTGGTAGATCGGACATTTCCAACTACCCGCAACATGCCGGCAGTCTGACCTACATTATGGGATATAAGAGTAAGGATCTGTAGCAGTCTCCGTGTGTTATAGATGTGCCTGTTTCAATTTCTTCTATGAGTTGTCCATCTATTTTGGCCTGTGTTCTGTACTGTTCTTGTATGTATCTTTAACTGTCCTAATAACCACGTCTATTAGCCTCACTCCATTGAAGGCTTTTTCTAAGTCAATTGGTCAAGTGAGCTCCCGTCGATCTTTTGGTTTATTAGTTTGGTTCGAGTTTTTGTCATTCTTTTTACCGTGGTGTTGACGAAGTTGATTAAGCTATAGTTTCTCTGTCCTTTTCTGTTACCTTCTTTAAACACATATATACTATGCTGCCGTCCTATTCTTTGGGTACTTTATTGCGTCATTGAATTTCGTTAATGAACTGTGTTAACTGTTCTGTCATCACTCTTCCACAGTATTTTAATAGCTTGTTTGCTATTCTATCCTTGCTTCTAACTTTTCGTTTTTTAATTTCCATTCTGCTTCTTTGACTTCCTGTATGAGTCTGAGCATAATTTTTTCAATAAATCTATTTATGTGTTTTCTTCTTCATTTTTGGGGTTCCACATATACAATATACGGATACCCTTATAATATCACCCCGGAGTTCTCCCTCTTTCACATCATAGCAATTTTCTCCTAAACTACTGGACGGAAAAGGTTGAAATTTGGTATCAGTGTATAGTTTGGTGACGCGATCAGAAGTACCTATCGTAAATGAAGAAATTGTGATTTTAGGAGTACTTCTGGGGGAAAAACTAAAAAAATCGACAGTTCTCCCTCCTTATCTTCGAAATTATAAGCCTTACCTGAATTTTATCGGAAAAATAAGGAGAAACCTCTAGTATTAATTTTGGAGTGCAAATTACAGAATTAAATGAAAACTATAAAATTAAAATTGTTTCTAACCCATCATGTAATATATCAAACGAGAGGGCTCATTATGGTGAAAACAAATATATTTTTCTCATATTTTTAAAATAAATTATTTTAAAGATATTAACAAAAATATACAAAATTTTACCCATTCTCCCTACCTTATCTCCGAAACTATAAGCCGTAAAATTTTGAAAAAAATAGACATATAGGACCTCATCTGAATTTTACCGGAAAAATAAGGAAAAACCCCTAATATTAATTTTGGGGGGCAAATTACAGAATTAAATTAAAAATGTAAAACTAAAATTGTTGCTAACGCATCCCGTAATATATCAAATCAAAGGGCTCATTATGAGAAATACAAACACATTTTTTTTCATATTTTTAAAATAAATTATTTAAAAAATATTAACAAAAATATAAAAAATTTTACCCATTTTCCTTATTTTATCTCCGAAACTATAAGTTTTAAAAATTTAAAAAAAAACGGTGATATAGGCACTCAGCTGAACTTTACTGGAAAAATAAGGAGAAACTCCTTAAATTAATTTTATGAGACAAAGTACAGCATTAAATGGAAAACATAAAATTTTAATTATTTCTAACGCATCATGTAATATATCAAAAAATGAATATTTTAAAATATATTAACAAAAATATAAAAAAATACTTATTCCCCAAATTATAAGACCTACATTTTTGTGTTTACAGGAAAAATCCGTAAAAATAATTTTGTTGCTAAACTATAGAATTAAACGGAAAATAAAAAAAATATATATTTTTTAATATAACATGCAATACATCAAATGAAAGGGTCCATTATGAGGAATACAAATATGTATTTTTCATAGTTTTAAAATTAATTCTTTACAAGATATTAACAAAAAAATATAAAGATTCTCATTTCCCGCTTTATTTCTGACACTATACTACCTAAAATTTTGAATATAATTACGGCTACTGGGGCTTATTGAAATTAAGAATAAATAGTAGAAAACCCTAATATTAATTTTGTGGACAAATTATAGAATTAAATTGAAAATAAAAATGAAATTTTTAAACGCATCATGTAATATATCAATAAAAGGCTCATTATGTAAATTATAAATATATCATATTTTTAAATCATTTGTTTACAGATATTAACAAAAATATTTAACATCGACTTAATTCCCACTTTAGAAACTACACTATCTAAAATTTTGCAAAATATATTTTATTTGTATTTTTAGACACATTATGTCTAAAAGATTTAATAATTTACTGGAATCTTCTGTGGGCGAAATTCGACGAACTTTGTCAGTGAGTAATGAAATTCAACTTCTTGTTTATATATAATCAATAGGACTTTATTTCTGTTGAAATTCATAATTCTGAATTTAATATGAAAAGAGACAGTAAGTGGAAATTAATCACAAAAATTTAGTTATCACGAAATTTCTTAGAATTAAATAATGCAGCTTTTAATCAATAGAATAATATAAAAAATAGAATACAGGTAAATCATAATTCCATTTGAAAATATTGAATAGTTATGAAGTACAAATAGCATATGTAGAAATTACAAAATAATTCTTTTTTAATTTATTACTAATAGTTATTCAATTTCCATTTGTACATTAAATAAAGAGTACATATGTGACCCAACTTTACTCGTAAATTCAACGATTTATTAAAAATTTTGGTACCTATATCCATTTGCTGTATGAACTATTTTTTCTCAAGATGAAATGTTTCAGTTTAATTTCAGTTCTCTAACATTTATGAGTAGCTTAAACTCATTATAATAATTACACTTCATATTATATTTCCACCACCGTTTATATATAACTGCTAATGGACTACCCAATATAAAAATGTTAGCTAACATTTTTCTAACCACCCTATGAAACTATAGTAATTCTATTCTGGACGATATTTCAACCACCCTGTATATACAACTGGTCATAAACCACGCATTATATTTTTTAACCCGGTAAAACTATAATTCCACTCCAACCATTCTATATATGCCTATGAGCCACCATATTAACTCTTTTTGTTTGTAAATTTTTTAAACTACCTTCTATAACTATATTTCAATCACCATATATGTGCTCATATAACTCATATACTATTTCCTTTTCTAACTTTTTTGTAATTACCCTGTATAACTATAATTCTTCTCACACTCTATTGCATCTATCCTATACATGCAACTGATTGTGGGATACGAAATGTTGCATTTTTTAAACCACACTGTATACTGTATAATTCTTGTCCAATATATTTCCATCATACCTGTATATGTATTCCTATATAATATTTTTTGCACCACCCTGTTTAACTATTACTCTACTGCGCCCTCTATTACAAGTACCCTGTAAATGCAACCGCTAATAGGCTACCCTATATAATTCTTTTTTCTAATAAGCCTGTTTAACTATAATTGCACTCCACTCAGTATTGTCTCAACGTGCAATAAAATATTTTATTTATAAGATATCTGGAATCACCTTGTATAATTGTATTCTATAGCGCCTTATATCTCAGTCTATTTATATAAGCATATGTAACGACTCTCTAGACAACATTATTGTGTGCCTCAAATTAATATGAAAACACATTACTTTTTACCCAAAAATAGCCTAACCAGCACTTTTTACTTTAAAATCTTGAAAGGTTCAGCTATAAAAATGTAATGCTAGAAAAACAGTTATGAAATTTTTATATGATCCTAGACATCAATTTGCATTGAAAGAATTTTTCATAGCAGTTTTATTCTCAAGTAGGTCAACAAATCACCCTGTATTGAACAAACTTGTCATAATTGTAACACCCTCATTCTTTCTCGGTAATACGATTTTTCCCGAGCAATCGATTTGTAGATGACAAAACCCCAAAATAGAATTTCGACAAAATGATAAAATAAACAAACATATGTATTATGTTATTAGATAAATAAGTAAAAATATATTTTCAGCATATCAGCAGTTTTGTCGTTGCTGTCAAATTTCGAACATTAGATTTTAAGGGTTAAGGTAGTTGCACGGTAGTGGTTCATAGTGGGCGCCATTTTACTTGGCTTGTATCAATAATTTATATTTATTTACTTATTTTAAAAGATATAAATAAAGAATCTTTATGCATTCTGCACATCTACGACACATTACCTCTCGGATGGTATACATTTCATTACCCTAATTTCAAAATGAAGGCCGCAAAAGGGGAGTGCGTTTAGCTCTTCGCGTATTAATAATAGTATGACTATTTAAAACTTGACCTATTTTCCCCTTTATATTCCAATATACAGAGCCTAAAATTCAGAAAGTAGATTATAAAAGGCTTCCCTGAAAGTTTATTAGTAAATTAACTCTGTAATGTTTAAAATTAAATACATATTTTTATAAAAATCAAGCCAATCATGTAACAGATAAAATAAAAACTTTATGTCTAGAAAATAAAAGTGTATATTCTTTATAAATTTAAAACACTTCCTTTAAAAAATATTTGGGTAAATATAAGAAAATTCACTCAATCCCTGCTTGTCTGAAACTGGAATATTAGAATCTTGAAGGTGGTACGGAACCCTTAGTATGCGAGTCCAACTCGCACTTGACCAAATTATTTACTTCTATTATTTCTCTCATTTCTTATATTTGTCTTCTTATGAATCTTCACATTTCCTTTTGTGATTCATTGAAGTCTTTCGAAACGTTCGCATTGGTTATTTGTGGTTATTTTAACAAGCTATTGTGCTTCATAACGAAGTCTCTATTCATTTTCATATAATTCTTGCTTTCCTTTGAAATTTATTATCAAACTTTAGTGTTTTCTCACCAATAAACTCCTTTGCAGCATTGAAGATGTTCTGATTTTTACGCAACTTTTCTCTACACCGTCATTTCTACAATTAGGGTTGTTGTGGATAACTTCTATTCAGAGATGGTCAGTCTGTAAAAAAATGAATAAGATAAAACTGGCTTACTATACTTTAAAACTCAATTGTGTATAATACTTGTTGCATTTATTATAAAGAAAATAGTCATCCAAACATTATTATTTACGAAGTATGTATTATATGTTCAATGTGCAGAATATAAAATAATTAAACGATTACTTGAAATATTATTTTATCATTGAAATCATGAAAATAAAATTTATACGAAACCCACAGATACTCATTAGTTCCCAATAGACAAGATTTTTTTCTTCAAATTATGTCAGCATATCTCCTGACCTGCAAAGAGCATTAGTTAAGGATTCAATCGTGCGCTTCAAATTTTACACCTAATAAGAAAGCATCTAAAATCAAAGAATTTGGAAGAAAGTAATTTTAACGGCTTAAACCGCCTATCTACTTATATTTTATACACCCGAATATTTTAACCCCATCCAAACTCTAGAGACGCCCCAATGTTCGGCTTCCTAAAGCCCAAGACTCCTTCATTCATGCTCTTCTCTTGACCCGCCAGTGCGATTGTAAGTGATACTAGTATTTTCATTATAAATAAAATGTGTGTTTTCAGTTTCAAAAAATAAATAACCCGTAGCGTCATTCAGGCAGGAGACTTTAAAACATCTTACAAATTCGAGGAAAATATTTTCGTAGATTAGTAACATACATATATTATTAAATTGTGGAAATTACTAACAATGACTACAGTTTTAAATAAGACCTAAAATGCAGGTATAACAAAATATTGTCGAAAACTAAGCGAAATAGAATTTGTATAACATTTGCAGCTGTAGTAAATTCATTTGACCGATGTAATGGTCATTTATTATCTAGAAGTATGACACCTTTCGTAAAAAACTTTAGATAACAATACCCAAGTTTTCTTGATGGACCACAGTGTATTTGTATACAAAACTGCTGTAATTAGCTATAATAAAATACATTCAGACAGTTTGCTGCTGGTTCTTCGAGCATAATATATAGTATTTTCATATTTAATATTCTAGGGGCGGTATGTGCTAAATAAGCAGGAATTTTTAATTTGTAATGCCTTTAACAATGCTTCATTGTCACTTCCTATGACCTCATGTCAAATATGGAGCAAATATTGAGTAACGCATTTTATAACTTTCCAAATGTCCATTCATACAAAAAAATGAAACAGATGGTTCAATATACACGGTGTAAATAATTTGAGTGCATATAATTTAGGTGGAGCAATACCAAAAAACTTTTATACCGCTGATGTGTATAGGCCTTAATACTCAAGAAAATGCACAATACTGAAGTACCCATAAATATCTAAAGAAATATGTCAGCTACGAAAAAATTAACACTTGTAATTTATATTGAGTAATTCAGTAATTAGAACTTTTTTATTTAATTCGGTAAATAAAACATTTGTGACATATTTCTGATACAGATTTACTATTAGCTATTAAATTTTCTGAGAACAATTCACGAAATTATGTTAAAAGACAAAATGATAACTAGAGTTTTACATACTATTTAGAAATAACTCGATACAGTGTAATGTAAAGGTTCTATTTTAACCGCTTAGATATTCATAAACACATTGATTGACATAAAAGCTTCCGGTTAGACAAATGAAAAAACTTACCTAATAAATAAGTTCTAAGTTTATTATTTTCAACAGAAAACTGCATCAAACTGTACGATTTAATCCACTTTATGCAAAAATCGAGCACTTATCATCTTTTGCAGTACAGTTTGTGGTTTAGTTCTTTGATTATCAAAAGAGAAAAAGAATGAAAGAAAAAGTTAAAAAGATTAATTAAGTCACATGATCTGCTAGTAGATATATTTAAAGGCTCCGAAGAGTTTAATGCCACTGTTTGTAACTGTAAAAATTTCTGAGAAATTAGGACTAAACTTTTTTTTTTAATTTGCACTCATATCATTTATATCTTCTGTAAATAATACTACAAAATCGTTTGAAATGCAAATATAAAAACATAAAACAATATAAAGGAAAACGTCTCTATAATAAATATACAGGTTATGAACTAGCGATAATCTATATGCATGTAAAGCAACTATTTTAATATACAAATACACGATATACTAGGGCTCAATATCCCACCCGGCCATATGGCAGCCATTTTGTTTTTTTGATAACCTATTCTCTAGGTGTGAACAAAAACGTTCATATCTCTTAAAGTTTTGGTCTTACTGAGATAAAAATAGGCTTATTCGACGGACAATAATACTGTCTATCAAGAACATTTCAAAACAAAGTGTTAACGTTTTCTTAACTTTTGACAAAAAGATGAAATGCAAAAAAGGATCAAAAAATTATGCAATTCAACAAATTATTGCAAATCAATGCAAAAGCAGTCCCCATAACCTTTCATTTTTTTTTTCACTAAATCGAAAGTTTTTGAGTTAAGCTACAATACAACATTAAATTCACCACTGTATGTTTATTACTTTTGGAGTTATTGTTGTTTGAACATAGCGTATGCGCAAGCGCAAAAGAGAGTTACCTTTATTATACCGTCAACATATGTGGTTGCAGCTAGATGGTGCACCCGCGCACTATTCTCGAGCAGTGAGAGACTATTTGAACAATAACCATGCACGGTGGATCGGTCGCGGTAGTGTAGTAGCGTGGCCAGCTCGCTCGCCCGATTTGACCCCCTTGGACTATTTTTTTGGGGTGATATGAAGCAAAGGGTGTATGCTACAGTTCCAAACACCAGAGAAGACCTCGGCGCTAAAATTATGGCAGTCGCCGAAGAAGTAAGATCAGACTTAAAACTAATTAAGCGCTCAACTGCCCAGATAGCATTAACTTGTCTGCCAGCTGGAGGTGGGCACTTTGAACAACTGCTATAGGATGACATTTAATGTGTATAAAAGATTGTAAAAGTATCAAATAAAAAGTAATAAGAATTTTATGTGGTTTTAATGTTTACCTGTTTAAAGTCCCAACAAAAGTTTTTAGTGCTTGCGCATACGCTATGTTCAAACAACAATAACTCCTAAAGTAATAAACATACAATTGTGAATTTAATGTTGTATTGTAGCTTAACTCAAAAACTTTCGATTTAGTGAAAAAAAATGAAAGGTTTTCGGGACTGCTTTTGCATTGATTTGCAATAATTTGTTGATTTGCATAATTTTTTGACCTTTTTTTGCATTTCATCTTTTTTTCAAAAGTTAAGAAAACGTTAACACTTTGTTTTGAAATGTTGTTGATAGACAGTATTATTGTCCGTCGAATAAGCCTATTTTTATCTCAGAAAGACCAAAACTTTAAGCGATATGAACGTTTTTGTTCACACGTAGAGAATAGGTTATTAAAAAACCAAAATGGCTGCCATATGATGGGGTCGGGTATTAAGCGCTGGTTTATGGTGTATTTGTGTATTAAAATAGTTGCTTTACATGTATTTAGATTATCGCAGTGCCATAACCGGACACACTGTATAAACTCGTTTTAATAATAATATTGCACTATAGCGTAATATTTAATCTTCATTTAAATTTGAGTTTTGAAGAACAGAACGAGATTAGGCATTTTCTAATTCCCATATTAATAATTCGGTGACTGGTTTGTTTCATATTTGACTTCTACTTCTGTTAGGTTCTTATCTGAAAAATAGTTTTTTATTAAGTTTATGTATTTTAGACTATACATCGACCGGGGAAAATAAAACTTGTTTCTTCGAATTTAATTTGAAGAAAAAAGATGAAAATGGGTATTAAATTTCACATTGAACTCTATGACATTGTTTAAGTATGTGAACTCCTACAGACACCATTTGGATGTTTAAGAACCTCAGCGTTTTAAGTGACTTGCTTGGGATTTCACTAGGTGTTTGTTGTGGTGCATCTAGGTGCTTGTTGTGGTTTGTTTTCGTTGACGAATATAAATATTATTAATTACTTTTTTCAGATTTTGATTCTTTTGTCAACTATTTCCATATTTACGAATTGTTTATATGCAGTAAAGATTTGATAACAGTAACCTCTGCACTAATTTAAGTCTTCAGAACTGAAGACTATTTATCAGTATGCTTGTCGGAATGGCATAAAGTTTATCTTGTTAAGGAAAATGTAGAGTTATCTTCTGCTATCATAGAAATAATAGAGAGATGGATAGCATTACACATAGTATCTCTCCCGAATTGAGTTTTTTTTTTCTTGAAACTTCCAGGTGTCAATTCCAATTCAATTGGCGATAAAATGTTAAATTCAGTTATATGTATTAAATACATAAATATAATTATTCGAGATTTGAAACTGTGGTTACTGTGGTTTACATCCTAGGAATCACAAGGAAACCGTTTTACACAGCAAGGGGTCTCTGTGACTTAGTTTTCCCTGAAATTTCTGGAATTTAAATTTATGTTATTTTTGTTATGTGGACAAAAAAATCAAAACTTGTGATTAGTTTAAATGTCTGGCTTACTTCGCAAATGTCAGTTGAACTATACAAAACAATTGTAATAGGAATACATCGGGAATTTATGGTAATTTAATACATTGAACTGGAATAATATTACATGAAATCTCAAAATGACATATCTATCACTTTTCGAGAAACTTCTTTTCGTGTAACAGACACTTTTTTACCAAATGCATATAAATACTGTTATATATTACTTATTTTTTGGGAAACATGATTAAATATTGTGATGGTGAGTACATTGAAATGTTTCTAGATATTCAATCCAAGTTACCAAACTGTATGAGTAAAGTTATCATTTGAATTCAAGCCATCAATATAAACTGTTGGATGGTTAAGGCTGAACTGTAGGCTATATTAGATCTTCAACATAATCCGCTTATTATTTGTAAATTATAAGTAGATTGTGTTAGGAAACTGTTATTAGTCCAGGATTTTCTGCTCTTCATCGTATGTCTTAAGCCATACATACTTTTCCGTTAAATAAAATAAAGACAATCAATATATCATAACTTTTCATGCAAATTTAAATTCTATATAAAGTGTGGTACTTTATTGTGAGAGATATCGGATAAATTAAGCAAAAAATCTCTTGATGTATAATGCAAATTGAGTTAATAAATTTCAGTGAATTTGAATTTCCTAATTTCATATTTATTTATTTTTTTAAATTATAGATCTAGTTCTAATACCCGAAATTATAAATAAGCTATATCTACCTCTCAAATTATTAAAAATAAATTTCGCCGTGAAGAGTTTACAGTTCATTACTGAATAATTATAGTAAACATTTAAGTACAGTAAACAGGAGTTCAAATAATTTTTTTATGTTCGAATTAATAAAAAAAAATTTATATGCCATTTCTTCAGATTTAGTACTATTTTTATTTAATAAAATTCAAGATGTGCCTCGAATAGTAAAGGAAGTGACATTATAGTTGTTGACTTTGTCAATTATTTAAGAAACTGGTGGCGATTTTTAAACTATAAAACGCATTGGCATCATAGCGCACTAGCCGCAGGTTTACTGAGCTCTGATATGTTGGATTGGGGAATTATACCGATTGTGGACAACGGTTTAGAAGAGGACAATCATGCTTATGGCAACCTTTCTTGTTTGTCTTGCAAATGCTTTGGTTGTCGAAATTCATAAGGACTAACTCACCTCTGGAATACCCCTGAGAATGATTCAAAAATATTTTTATTCGTTAATTTGTAGGTGTGAAGGACCTACTTAACCAATTTGCACTTGTTGTCAATATTAACGGAAAGAACTAAATAGAGCCAATTTTTGTTGTTATATGTTTCACTTAATTTTTTCACTGTGATATAAGGCCATTTTTTGTTCTATCCCACAAACAGTTGATTGAAGAAATTTTGGGGAAGATGACGACATCGAGGCAGTGTTGTCTTAGCTTTTGTTAGCACCAGTGGGGTTCTTTTTCAGAAGCTGTTCAGTTGAATTTCCGGGCAAACTTTTGGACCACAAGCGGACTTTAGGAGAAAGTAGTAGAAATTCATGTTGATACCCGCCAGGTGGACTTGTTATCTCACCACAGTCATTTTAGCATTAAATTCAGAAATAAAACTGCTTTGTATCATACTTGGATTTAGATCAAATCTGAAGTGAGTATAAAATCTACCCGCTTCCAAATAAATGGATTGATTTTCTAAGAGTTTTGCCGTTTCTCTCTTGAAACATATTTGATAGATGTGATGAAAAAAAATGCCGAGTACCAAGTTTGGGTACACTATGCATAATATACGAGTTTTCGGATGCGCAAGTATCTTGAGATTGGTTTTTATGTTTGTTTTAGTTCTCTCTTAGATGCTGGGTAATTAAAAGGTGTTCTTCTTTTCCAGTGTATGTTGACAAAACTAATAACATTTGAATTGGTCACATTTTATTTTTTGTTTAATTATTGTTATAATAGGTTTAGGTTGACGTGCTGATTATATACCAAATATCTCGGTAGATGTACTTATAACTCATATCGCAATCGATTGTTAACTTTATTTAACATGTATGTGGTAATTTTTCATAATGAAGTCATTGATTTATCTTTAACATTTCTATAAGTGCAGTTAAGATGTTCTACATTGCTAAAATTTCTCAACAAATATATTGTAGAACAGAAAATATGTGGATCTGGGCTAGCGAAGATAAATGTAACTTTTAGTAGCGTATGCGACAGACAAAATAATATACCATTTTTGGGATCAAGTGAGTGAGTATAAATTATTAACTGAGGAAGCATTTAACGAAAGAAAAGCAAGGTTGAAATTAACATTTAATTTAACAAAAACATAAGCTGCAATAGTTGGAGGGTGGCCTTCACTTACATCTGTCACTAAAAAAGAAATTGCTGATGAGAACTAAATGGAAATAGAAGTGATGAAATACAAAGGACACAGACCTTTCTGACACAATAATGTTCATGAGGATGTTGTGTGTATTAGCCATGTGAGGTGGGTTTTAAGGTGTTTCATTGAACGAAAGGGAAGAAGTAGTGTGATGTATTTCAAATGCACTAAAAGACTATAAAAGTTTACACATTACCAATATAATATCCGAGCAAGCAACGTTTTATTTTCGGAAATACATGAAAAAATAATAGAAAAAAGTGTAAAGTTGAGTAAGAGAATGATAGTCTTTTGAAGTGAGTATATTTATTAGAACTAAAACTTAAACCCAAACTGGAAAACGAAAGTATTAGTTTCCGGTAAAGTCACTCTGTTATTTTTTGTGGCATAAAAATTCCAAGATCATGTATAAGGGTGTTTTTAAGTTTAATAATCTGGGATTGCTTGGTTTCAGAATTGGTGTGCTTAAGTACGAGTGTTTTTCAATGCAATGTAAGCAAAAGCTTCTTAATCTCGGTGATTTTTATTAAAGTCTGATAACAATGTTTCTTCAAATGGATTATATGTTAATATTGCTTATAAAAAATGTCTAATCAATCTGAATTATTAAGTCAGACCTTCTGTTTCGAAGGTAAACCTTGAGATTTTCCACTCATAGTGTAGTTAATATTTAAAAAAATCTTGACAGTTAACACGAAACCAAATAGTTTTTGGTTAATCTGAAGGTAAATACAAAATATATAAGATGATAATTACTGGTGTTGAATAAAGAAATTACGCTTGACAAGACAATTGTCGTTAGCACTTGTAAATAATACTTACAAAGAATCATTAAATAGGTACATAGATATAAAGAAACTAGGCCATAAACGGATTACATTCTGAAGTAAGATAGAAAAAAACAACAGGACGAAAAAATGAAATCTGCAAAAATCAATCCAAAAATGCACTAAGAGTGAAGAATTCTATTTTTTAATAAGCTAACCCTCATGTTGAGCTGAAAAGTCCCAAATATATTAAATGAATATACAGTTGAGAATCAACAACAAACAACAAAATTATATGGAATTAGGTGTACCATCTTGTTAAGAAAGCTAATTATTAATGTAACATCTAATAGTTTGTAAAATATAGAAATAGTTTTTAACAAATCGTGATTAATTATCCTAAACTATATTAACTCATATTTAATGATTTATTTTGTCTATAAGTTTCATATAAAAACATATTCTATGTACTGCACTTGACAGATTGATTGATTGAGGTTAAATGTTCACTTTTCTAATAAAAAATGGTAGCGATCCTGTGGAGTTCTTATATCATGCGGGCTTAGTAGAGTTTTATAAAGCTCTAACATCCGACTGGAAGCATCATGTACTTCCTATATCTTACGATTAGTGCATTTCACAGTTTGTTATCATTAGGTCCTATAAACCAAAGAAGTGATATTTCGTTAGTCCCGTAATCTACAGAATTCAGTGCGCTCAATATCATGTATACCTTTAAAAAATTAACTGAGATAAGAATGTGATAAACTTTATTTCATTCTTTATTTTTATTTAACATAAGTAAGAATATCCCGTCATTACCTGTTGGTACTTTCACCACTGTTACATTCTTACATGAAATTGTTTTCCTTAGTTTTTGCTATTAATATAATTGTATCTCCTATAAAGGAAGAAGCATAATAGCTTATTTTTAATATTTGTGTAATAACATAACTAAGTATCATATCAAAATTATACCGTGATGTATGTCAACGAGGCTTGTGAGTTTAGTCCAGGGTATGTACTGACTCTATTTAATAGTGCTGACTGTATTTTCAAATTAAAGGGTATGCAACCGATATATGCAGTCGACAGGTGTCAAATATAGACATATATATTTTATCACCTTAATCACAGTATTTTATTTAAAATTGTTGATTATTCTCCGTGGGTCAAAGAATGGCTTTGTTGGGACACCCACTATCTACTTTGTGGTCTATGAATCGTTTAGTCATATTTTGTTAAATATACGAATTTTCTGTGGGTTCAAATCATTAAATTTCACTCCAAAAATTCATGATAAATATTGCACTCCTTTTCTGATACTAACACTTCAATGAGTGAACCACCCATTAGCTGATCTACTACGGGGCATTTATTATCGTACGTTTTTATATCAGCACTCGTATGATGAATAAATACTTCTGTTGTGGTCATGTGTATTCGGAAAATGGTTTTTGTTCAGATAATTGAAGGATTCCTTTTTTAGAAGTATAAGATTAAAAGTTATATTACTATCACCTTTAATTCCTGACCGTCCCAACCGGAATCTTCCTTCCGTGATAGGTATCCAGGCGGTCTAAATGAATCCCAAACTTGCTGAATGGCTGTTCCACTAGCACCGATTTAAAGGTTTAATTTCAAAATTACGTTATATATTTTGTGTTTCTTAAATGTATCCACGTCTCACTACTTTAAGTCAATCTACTAAGTATTTATTAAGCTGTTCGAACCGTTTTTTTTTTGGTTGGAGTGTTTTGTAATTTCTGTCACAAAATTTCTTTCTCTAACGAGTTAGGTAGTGAGTTACATTAAGTATCCGTCTACTTTCTTTTTGGGCTGTAGTGATTATGATACATTTAGTTCCTCTGAAGAACACTCCTGGTTATTTGAAGAATAAAGTACTATTATGCTTATCGCTGTCCCAATTTCTATTCTCCATTTTCACTACGATATAAATTAGTTTTTATATAAATGACCAATGGAGGCTTAACTACTTTCTTTGCCGTATACTCTAGTTTCAGATTTATGTATTCTTGTGAGAAATGGTGCCTTTTAGATCCCAGAAACAAATATACTAGTATTTCTTGGGCTATAGTTTATCTACCGTGTAAATATTTTTGTTCGGAGTTTTCGTTTTACTGTTTTACTAGTTATTTTAATTGTAAATTTAATATTCCTTCTTAATATTTTAGCCATAACTTTGTTTCCCTTTCTGTTGGTTTTCTTTATCATTTTCTTCGTATTGCTGCAAAGATTATTAATGCATGAATATACTTCACTGTTTTCTTTTGGATTTTACTATTCGGAAATTGAAAACGACCTGCTTTTATTAACTTTGGTTCAAATCAGGCTACAACTGCTGTTCTAATTATCGAGGTTTTTGATATTTAGAGTGGCTATGATATGTAAAACGGAAAACATAAAAAACGTTAGTTTTCAGGGTGTCACAAACATTATATAGAATCACATATTCGATATGAACTCAATCATGGAAAAAACTGCTGGACCGTGGGTGTGACATGATATACAGCGTGATTTCAAAGTCAAAATTTGTTAAAATTTATGGATGATATAAGTGAAAAATCAGTTAGGAAGAGATAAACGAATTAA
The DNA here is from genome assembly GCA_034190945.1 of Octodonta nipae. Lineage (NCBI taxonomy): Eukaryota > Metazoa > Arthropoda > Insecta > Coleoptera > Chrysomelidae > Octodonta > Octodonta nipae. Next base: position 55,211,817 of record CM067218.1, on the reverse strand, counting down.
TACACATTACAGAAATAATTGGGAACTACAAAAGCTGCACGCACCAGTAACTAAAACTCTTAGTCATGTAACTGATCAATATTAGTATTTACAGAAGTAATGTCATAAAATACAATTTCGAATTTCAATAACATGAAATGACAACATGTGAAATGACAACGAAGGCTTCCTGTCTATAATCATCAAATTCAGGCATTATTACTGTCTAATCTTTGTGAAGAATCTTTTATCTAACCAGTTCATAACAGTTTTTGTATGGTTTTCCTATAGTGTGGCGAATAGGTAGTATGAGAATTACTTGATCGCATCTTTGAGGAATGAACCATTTTCGAAAAAAGTCACCCCTATATTTTCCAGAAATGATCGTCCACGTTAAAATTTGGTTGTTTTAGTATTTTGAATGTACAAACTTCCTACGGGAGTATGGTTATTGTTTCTAAAAAGCATTAAATGCAAATTATAAGATACCAGATATATGACTCAGATAAAATATGTATGATTTGTGAAATTGATGTTATTTCGGGTGTTAAAATGTTCGCCTTAAAATATAGTTTCACATGGCAGCTGGTGTTTTTTGAAAAACGTCTTTCCTAACCTGAAAATACCTAACCAAAATGATGTCACAAAATTACTGTTTTTTTTTCCCAAAAATTGTTAGTGAAAACAATAGTATCTAATTAGTTTTAACTATTTTAAGTATGATTTTTTTAGGTCAGTGATCATTAAACTTAAGTCAGATTTGAACTTACGATTTATTTACCATCAAACAATACAATTGGAAGTCAAGGTTTAAAAAAAATATGAACAGATCTTTGTTTAGTCCAGGACGTTCAATATTCAAGATGGCGCATCCGATATTTCAAAATGGTGGATCTAGTATAATGGACGATAATTGCAAAAACTTCTTGATTCACTGAAATTTGGTACGTGGTTTTTTTTTGGGTTACTGTTCCCGAAACCAGTGTCATCATTTCAAAATTCATCATTTCAAGATTGCAGATTTAAGATTGCAAGGTAGAATTGGAAAAATTACTGATTACTATAATTAAGATCTGAGCTGAACTTAGGAACTCCTAATTCACTCATTTCTTATAACGATTAATGTGAAATTTACTAATAACTACTTTACCGAGCTTCCGGTAATTGGTTCATTACAATGCTACTACATAAGTATCGTGAGTTATGGAATTGAATATAACTAACTTGTCTCCAGCTAAACGACAATAGGTCAAAAACTATATTTCGGACTAATTGGGTTCTGCTTTATTTGTTACTGTATTAGTTTACTGAACTTCTGATAGTTTTCTGAAGGATATTTGTAGTATATTTTTCCTGGGAAATAACACCGCAAGTCCCGATATTTCTGTATATTTCCAAACGTTTCGGAGTCTAGACTCCATTGACAATGGCTAAGAAACTATGTAAAAACTAACAATTCTAAAATGTAAAATTAAAATGTTTGACAAAATCTATGGTCCTTGTTAAAAGAGTAGTTTTTAAAAATATGTGTTAGACTTTCAAACTATTTCCCCAAAGAACTCATTAGAGTATTTCTTTGACGGTATGTAGTTGAGAAATCTAATACAGGAAATATAGAAGAGAATATTACGTAATAAGGCTGGCAACAATAAAAATGAACAAATAAAGTTTTTATTTTATTTATTCCCTACTGAAACATAAGTTGGGTGAAGATTAAGTACTTATAGAGAAAACTAGCGTTGTTGAAAATATGCAGACCTAATCAACTAGTCTGAACGGTTTTCAGTGAGACTATCAATAGAAACTCAAACGCTAAGAAAGAGAAGAAAGAGGAAGAACAGCACTACAATTGAAATATTGTCTATTGAAAACTTTTTAGCATTAAACAAATGAATATTCTAGATTTACGGCACAAACAGTTGTATTACATGGGACCACTTCGAAACATTATCGGCTCACTGACTACAAACAACGCCATTGAAAAAAAAAAATGGAACTATGACGCCTGACAACTACCCATATTCCCATGAATTACCCTCCCTAACAAAACTATCTAAATAACAGCTTTTTAAAATTGTTATGTATTTTTTAACGGTCAAAAATTTGCCCGAAATGCACATGATAACATTATATAAATTGTATATATATTATCAATGATATTCTGTATAGAACCAAATTGAATAATATTGCTAAATAAATTTAAGTAATAATAAAATTAATTAAAACATTCCCTAAAATACGTGCTTGCCCCACGATAACTGGAATATACGTAAACACAGAGGGTTTAATAAAACCAATTGTTATGTCATATGGCTGATGATATTCGAGCATTATAGAGCCCATTCAAATCAAATGTTGATCAATACCATGTCAGTAATTTTCAATCTGCTTTCGATCAAATTGTTGTAAATAGACAGAATCCTGGACTAATATTGGGCATTACTGTATTTTGTGATTGCAGATAGAATCGAATTGTTGATGTTGAATCATATAAAATTTTGTACAGTATGTTTGGTGAGAGATAATATCTTGTTAACGACAAACACTTATTTGATGGTCATTTTTCAGTACGTTATTGTACATGCGGGAAATATCGTTATGGCAAATATGCAGATGAATATGTGTTTAGAAAGCCCTTTATTTTGTGAAATCGATACAAATATATTTCTTTAATAAGGAAACATTTACGTTGTTATGTCATATTACAGTGTATTGTCTTATCAGTTTAAATATACTTAAAATTTGAAGTTTATTAATCCATATTTTTTGGAAATTATAAAAACTTCATTTTACAGTCCGTTGGTAAATTTACCGACTTTTCACTGCAAGACGATATACGTTTTCTAGGGATGAATCACTTGCGGCACTCTCAAAATACATAAATCTCAATATATATATATATATATATATATATATATATATATATATATATATATATATATGTATTTAAAACATATTATAATGCTGCTCTTCAACTAGTTTTTGAATATCTAATTATATCAATAATCATTTGTTTGAAGTAGGTACCTTTGTAAATATTTTTTGACATTTCATTCTTTAGAGTTTAGTGACGGGTTTCGCTTAAAAAAACAAAAGTCTCAAAGAGCTAATAATGTAATTTGCTTCGAATAAAAATTGTATAGCGTCGGTTACTTTCTAAAATTTTATATTAAATAGGTATATATTTAAAGATAAGGTGTGAGAATACCATAGGCTATATTTCTGAATGGCTAACATTACCCACCCCAATTTAATCTTAGTTTGTCGAATGAGATTCCCATGGTCACAAGTTTCTGATTTCCGTTACAAATTTAAAAGTAAAATATTTAGGATTTTTTGCAATCCGATTGTGACTTGACAGTGACATTGAAGGTTATTTCAAGGTCAGCTTTTTTTGTTAACGAATCCCCTTTCTGACCTTAGTACGTAATACCTTTTGAGAAAGCCAAATCTCATCTTGGCGAAACGTGAAGTGATTTTTCAACCGGAATAGAACAAACGAACGGATGTACACTGCAACAAATCATCAACCACATATTTTCTTACGTGAAACAATATACACAAACATAAATATATATATATATATATATATATATATATATATATATATAAATATATATATATATATATATGTATGTATGTTTAATAAACAAATGAATTTTAAATGCCATCTTCAAGATAATTTGTTTAAACAAGAAAATATATATATATATATATATATATATATATATATATATATATACAAAACGACAAAAGATGTTTTAAACATCATATATTCAAACAAATAAAAAAATCGAAAATAGGGAGGTAATTAATTTATTTGATGAAACAAATATCACTTAACGATCATGATTACTGTAATTTAATATAGGATTATGTTAAGAAAGAAATAATAAATACCATTAAAAAAATTAAGCTATATGCAATTGTTTATGTGCGTGCTGAGTTTAAAATTGGCAAGGTTTTTCTGGACAATATTCTGATTGAGAGGTGCCATAAGACGCCAGTTTTTATAATAGCATTTACAAATAAAATTATAATATTAATTTTATTATTTTAATTGGCAATGAGAAAAAATCAAATAAGTGTTTGCTACATTATGCACAGTTGAATGACTATAATAGTACGACTCTATAAAACTATTCTATAGATATATGTTTTAGTAAGATAATTAAAAAGCACACATTTTGGTTGTTAAACTGTGAAAATTAAACGTGTTCTAATAAATGAATTCATCATTAATGAAAAGTTCATTTGAATAATAAATAGTATGTTCTCGACAATCATTACTCCACATTCATTTATTATGAAACGTCAAACATCTCTCACAATTAGTTTTGATCGTTGCACGTGCGGATTGCCATTGGCGTGGCATTGCACGTGTCATGTTGTTTACATGTCATGTTGACGTGTTATCTTGTGTTGCCGTTGCTGCCTGCACAGTGGAGCTGCCGTTGGAGATCTCCCGGCGTGAGTACTATACAAAAAACAACCACCCTTTCTCTTTTTGATCTCTTTCTGGAGTTCCATGTGTTTTAAATATTGCTTAGCTTTTTATTTTCACACGAAGACCAACAGATTGCAACATAATACGCTTGTTTCCTGTAGGGAAGTTCTGATAATTTTTATAGAATACGAATAAAGTAATACCTACATCTTGAGGATTTCAGGGAATCCCAAAATAGCAGTGATTAAATATAAGTCCAACAACTTGATTGTCACAATATCTTAACGATAATGAAATTAACTGATAAAAAACAAAGTGACATAAAAAGAAATAATTGTTATTACATTCTCACGTGTGACTCATCCATATTTGGACAATTTAAATCAGAATTAATTGCAAATCTAAGTCGTGATTAGATTTATCATGTAAAGTCAAAGTATTAATGTAGCAATTCTATGATGACGTAAGTTGCTATGTGTAGGAATAGTGTGTTTAAAACTTGTCTCCCAACTTAAGAAAATTTTTGTTCACAACAATTACAATTGAGTAATATACAACACAAACCCTCAAAATAAACTAACTTTTTAGAGTATATATTTCTCGCGGTAGCTTGCAATGCACACGTGTCAGGATGGGAATAGCATGTCATTGTACTCCATGGGAGGATAGAAAGTTGCTCTCTGTAATGCTCTCTCGTTCTAGTCGTATTACAATATTGTTCATTGCACGTTATCTCTAGAAATATATGTGCTCTAGGACTAACTAATAGTGCCAAAACACGTCCTTAAATATGCTTATATCTTTCAGGCATTTCTGCTGTGTTCTATGAAAGAACTAGCATTCATTTTCTCAAAGTGTCAGTTATATCTGTCATGTTTGCAGAAAAAATTGCACAATTTTTCCTTGAGAACAGTCATAACATTTCTTCGAGATGTCATTCTCGAGTTTCTGATCGGGTACTTTGTCATTTGCGTTTCCAAAAAGAAAACGTTGTTTCCAAATTTCTTTATACATTTGATACACATCATTGTAATGTTAAACATCGAGAATTTTCAAGGAAACGAACAGATAGTGATTCCGAACCTGGAAGCGTTCCCTGTTATTGCCGGTACCCCCAAATCCGTAGGTTACAATTTCACGTTAGAATTTTCACATAGTTCCTAACTAATTACTGAATGATTGAGGAGGTAAAATATTTTGGTTCCAATCGAATTATCTGTTTAAACGTTACGTTGAATGGCCGATGCTCAATGTTTTGCTGAAGCACTTTGGAATTATTGAGTTTGCTTGACTTTTCGTAAATGTCAAACTATACTTCGCCTGTCAATAATAGCAATGACATTGAACGATTCCAGATAACGAACCTCTGTATGCCTAGTTTCCCTGAAAAGCCTAGATACCTAAAATTACATCTAAATAAATCTCGAGGTTTCCTTGCAATTCCATTGTCTTGAAATGGTTGATCTCACAACGTTTCAATATCTTTGTATCTCCATCAGGTGATCGATGACTAATGAAGATAGCAGATACAAAGGTATTGAAACGTTGTGTGATCAACCATTTCAAGACGGTGGAAGTTCAGGGAAACTTCAAGGAATCAGTTACATTGTCTACCAGCTTCAGACTAACATTACATTTCAAGTCAACATAGCATTGGTCTTCTTGACTATTTCGTTAGAACCATCCCATGAACGTGACTACTTCGGCAACTTGTGCGTTGTCCTCAGGGGACAATTGTACTATCAAATCTGATCTCCTTGGTGGTTTGCAAAACGCCAATCAAATCGCAGACCTTCCGAAAACCATTTGACTCGGCATTTTGTCTTTGACTAGAATGAAGTACTCTAAAGCGGCTAAAGAGCTGCTCTTCGAAAACAGTTGTTTGTTGGCTTATGGTTCGGAATAGCAAACACCACGTGCTGAACTAATCAACAACCACTAGGGTCTCTCTGCTACCCTACTGATTTCTGGGACTAATAGTGCTATTTAAGTGTCAATTTATTCAAAAGTAATACCCGCGATGTTATTAGCTGCACGGACTAATATTAATAGGTCATCCTCTTCATGATTGACCCACGCATTGGTTGTTAAAACCGCATCATACTGTCTCTTATACAAACTCAAAGAACTATAATGTACCTTGAGATTTTCTTTCCTTATTGCTTTCCAAAAATGTCTCATTTTTTTATCTTTTTATTTTGTGAAATTGTATTTAATGTTGTTAAATTTAAATACAATATTATCACCCTTATTTTTTCTATTTGAATTTCTTTACTTACCTCGCCAATTTTAGTTTTGATTTAGCGATTTTCTTGTCATCTCGTTTATTTATATATTTTTTAAACTAACAGCATCATTTGTTGGAATTCATCTTTTGTTTAATGTTCGTGTTGTGTTTTATTTTCATAATCAGATAATTTTATGGGATCGCTTTGTAGTTTTTGCTCATCTAATATTTTTTCCCATATTTGTAAATGTCAGTGCAGGTTTAAGAAGAATTTTCTCCTGTAATTAGAAGTTGTTAATTACAGATTAAGTACCAAATGATACCAGCTGTGTAGGTTATTACAAATGTGTGGGTGTTACATGAAATTTCACAGTTTTCTCGAATATGTCAGCTTTTCAGATAATCGAGTAGTAGATGGTTTTTACCAGCTATTTGGATGATCACGTGAACAATAAATGCTATATTAATTTTAAAAAGCTATCAAAGGTTTAGAGTTAAAACATATTAACGGTAAAAAAATAACGGTAGTATAAATAAAAAAAATACTTACAATCAGTTTAAAAGCCTGCAGCAATAAAAGTATTGAGTCAACTATCTATTGGTCTTCTAAGTGGGAGTTAACAATTACTTCATTTCACATTAAACCTTTGTAGTAATTATACTTTTGATATGTAAGATGAACTACTAAAAATGTTTCATGCATGCCTTACTTCACAGAAATGAGAAATAGAGATGGAAAATATTAAACTTATAGAAATGAACATTAATTGTTTTTTTTTCAAATGTTCAACTTATTTCCTTATGATACAGTTATTAAACCTAGATTTAGATAGAATGAACCATTTTAAAATCTCCTCTAAATCTGTATTTATTTATTAATTTGATTTTTTCAATAAATGAAAAGATTGTAAATTTTCTTGAACAGGGCTTAATGACAACATGAGTTCATTATCAAGCAGTATATCAAAAGTCGTCAGAAACAGAGATCCAACTGCATTTTTTAGTTTGGTGCTTTTTACGAAAGCTTTTGCACGCACATGTTTCGAAAAGTTGTTTGCATGGAATTTTGCATGATATTCATATCACGATTATATTTCCCGATTATGCAATTATACAAATTGGAGGATATATAAATAACCTCGTCTCACTGTTACTGATGAACAGCAGTGAATAAAATGTTTGAAACTTAATTGACATATTTCAAGAAAACAATATAATTTAAATAGCTTTATAACATTGCTGTCACATATGTTGGTTATAAAGATTTGTATAAGGATGTCTTCACCCCATAAACAGGTAAGCTTTTTAGTTTTGAAGAGCCAACGATTCCAGCATTTTAAATAAATAAAGGATTATTTTTATGTACATACCAAAATTAAGAATATTTATTTATTTGATAGGTGTTAAACATTGAGTTTATGAATTTCCAAATTTTTATCAAAATATTCAAAAAAATTGACTTATATTAGTCATATGATATCGGAACGTAATGCACACGTAGTTTTAATTGTTTTCTTCAAACGATAATATTAAAATTTGATTAGATTAAAATAAACTGTTAATTAACAAACACTGTTAATTTCCACAAATTTATTATATATTGACAGTTGCTTCGCACAGCTAACTGTATTCATCCGAATGCAACATTAAACTAACTGTTAAATATCTAAATATATTATAAATTTCTAACTTTCTTAAAATCCCAATTTAATTTAGGCGTTTTTTTTTAACTTCTTTTTTCAACCAACAATACTAGAGAAATCGTTGTTTTTTTACATTGTCTTCATTAAAATTTCATAATTAATATGCGTTAAACTAGTGACGAGGCTGACAATCTGCGCAAAATCATTTACCAGGATATAAAAAAATCTACGGGTTAAGTAACTTAGTACCTTTTAAAAATTCCACATGTAATTTTAGCAAGACGTCAAGAGTTTTTTCATCGAATAAAACAGACCATGTACACCAGAATGAACATTCCAATATATATATATATATATATATATATATATATATATATATATATATATTAGTATTTAGGTTAAGGGATATTGACTAATTATTGTTTTTTATGTGCATCTCTTTATTCACATTAACCTAGCTATCGGAAATTATTGTTTCCTTCGTCAGGGTTATGTAATTGATGAGGTGATATAAATTGTTGTTGTAAATACTGAATGAAATAAAACTTGAAGAGGTTATGTGGAATGTCATTGTCAACATAAAACACTGAAAACCATCAACACAAACACAAACAATGGAACATCTAATTCACTGGTCTGTTGGTCCATCATAGAAATCCCTCAGAGGATCAGACAATAAATAAGCGTAGATGTCCCTAAGTTGTTTTGTATCCGCTTTTTATCCGAAAGCTAGGTCAATGTGAGTAAACAGATACACATAAAAACACAAAAATTAGTCAATATCCCTTAACCTAAATACTAATATATTTTAATAGTGACTAATAAACTTATACAATATATATATATATATATATATATATATATATATATATATAATGTGTTCCACATTCGCTTCTCTATACACGGATCTCGGCTACTATTATACCTACAGCAAAGGTCAAAAGGGGGAAAGTTTTAGAGGAAATTTCGTGCATCTGATATCTGGTTTCAGATTTACAGTCGGTTAATTGGGTTTGGAAATAATCGGTAAAAACCGAAAATGGCGGATTTCCGTTTTCGCCGGTAAACCCAAAACGGATATTTTCATAGTTGTCAGGATGTGACATTATTGGGATAGTTTTTTAAGAAGTATAAAGTGGCATATATGACATGTCCCAATTGTCTTTGGTATCCCGCAAATCGCCTCAACTTTAATTTTTCTTATAGCCGCCATATTTGATTTTTCCACTTCGTGGGGGTGTCCCAATGATGAGCATAGTGCTTATTAAAAGTCTATTAATTCGTAAACCTATTCTCATCGTATTTAAAGATATGATTAACATGATCGGAGTTTTAGTTACACTTCCTAGTATACCCCTAACAGAAGTGCAATCGTCTTGAAAAATTAGTTTCCTCAAGTTCATGAACTATTATGGGTTTATGGTACTTATTCTTTCTTAACACTTTCCGTATCGTTCATTTTGACAAACGAAATTCCTTTCCAACAGTTCCCACCGATGAACTCGTGGGCTTGTAAAATATTTGTTTTCATCTTCATTTTCATTTTCAATATTGTATCGGCTTCTGTAACCTTTTTTATCTATGAAGCTCTAACTGACTTTAAAAAAAATGGCCAAGTTGTTTTTTAGTATTAGTACATTTTTCTCTGTTCAAAATTATAAAAGTGAGACACAAATAATCGAAACCCTTAAAAAGTGGCCGGTATTCCCTATTCAAATGTTATTGCTGTACTGACAATCAGCAAGGTATTTAGAGATGTATCCTGAACGACGGCAGCAGCATAAAGCTCAATTCAGAAAAATCGTATCTTATTTAATTAACCATGGGGCTTTCGAACAACCCAGGTGCCGAAACAACATTAAAAATGAATATCGAAACAGAAACATTTTACAAGCTGACAAAGAAAACCTTAATGCCTCGGTAAAAAATGTTGAACGAAGATTTCTTATGTCAAAATCAAAGGTACAGACAACTGCAATAATTAAAGACAATTTTCAACAATTTTCTTGGTGATATAAAGTCATTAATATAGATCCATCCTCTAGAACTCAATAAAAGTCCATTCGCATACAGATAACTGTAGCAGGCAGATAAGCGACTCCTTATCTAAAAAGTGTTCAATATACAACTCAGTTTGTTCCAGGTTTTATTCACTGCCAAAAATCTACAAACAAATCCTTTCATTAAGACCAATAGTTTCCTCAATTGATGCTCTCAATATTGGGATTACTATCCTATTAGTTGATGTCATATCAACGGCTTATAATAAAATAGTATTGATTAAAAACATTGGATCACCTTTTTGAAACACACTAACATTAGCAAAAATAATATTATCAAAGTTATAAAATTCTTTTTCAATACAACTGTATTTTTATTATGAAATAAATACAAACAGATTTTTCGTGTCTCCAGTGGGCTCCAAATTCTCACCCATAGTTTCTCAATACGTAATGGATTATTTAGTCAATGACTGCTTACTCAAATTAAATTTTAATATCCAATTTCTAAAAAAATATGTAGATGATATAGTTTGCTGCATCCCAGCAGATCCTAAATATTATCCATTACAATGTTCAATAATTATAACTGTCATCTACTTAATATATTATTATGTTATTAATTTTAGTACCCAATTCTTAGATACAAAAATAATAAGGTGCTAATATATTTACTAAACTAAAAGAGACTGTCAAGCTACCTATGTTGGGCAAACATCTAGAAGTGATATTAGACTTTGCAAAGAAATCTGTGCTCTTGCAATCCACTGCATCAATCAAATCTTTTTAAACGGAGCTTCCAGGAGATGGTTTGCATTAACAATTAAGTCAAAAATATAAATAGAGGAACTGATTTACAAAATCTTAATGATATGTTTTATATTTAAATAAACACACACAGGCAATTCTCACATCTATTTATCTGCTATTGACAATATTGTTTCACCAGGTTACTGGCTTCTTCAGAATACAAACTAGAACTAAATGCTAAATCCCTAAAACTATTACAAAGAAATATAGGCATGCAATTACAGAGATATTAAGAGGATTATTGAAATTATTGGATATTGAGGACGGGAGGAACATACCAAAACTTTTGAGTGCCACAATTATTATAAGTCAACCTTTGCCGATCATGTATTGAATGAAAATCATGTACCTAAGAATTCGTTCAAAGTATTACATTTATAACAAAAAACTAAAAAATCATCTTATAGAGTCACCAGAAATTAACAAATACAAAAATTCACCATACCTCTTAAACGATCAAACTGAAACCAATTCATCCCTATTACTTAATCTTTTCAATAGAATTATATAAACACATTACACCCACAATTTATTCTATTTAAACCCTCCAATATTTTGTACTTTCTTAATACTTGCTTCAATATCCAATAATTTCAATAATCCTCTTAATAGCTCAGTAATTGCATCCCTATATTTATTTGTAATCGTTTTAGGCATTTGGCCTTTAGTTATACTTTGTATTCTGAAGGAGCCAGTAACCTGGTGAAACAATATTGTCAATAGCAAATAAATATAAGTGAAAATTACCTAAGTGTGTTTGTTTATTTTAATATAAAATTAAAATGAATTTTCACCAAGTAAAGACAGAAAGTATCATTAGTTTAATGATATATATTGTAAGTTGTTAGATACTGAAGTTAAAATTTCAATTGATCAGTCATGAGTAATGCTTTTATAATAATTTAATTCTCTCATTTGAGAATAATTCTGTAAGGTCTAGTTGTCAGATTAATATTATTTGAGATGTTGATTTCAGTTCTATTTTTCTGCTATCAACTTACTCTCAATTACCTCCAAATTAGTCTAATGTCAGTCAGTTATGAAGTATCAAACAAGAGTTTTATTATAACACCAGTTGCGCACTTTATAGTGTTATGTTATAGTATTAGTATGGCCTTTTTTCCGCTGGTAATTGTTAGTCTGAATAAGAACCTCCCATTTCGTAAGATTATATTTAAAAACATTACCCCATTCTTGTGTCACTTTTTACGTTTTAATAATGAAGTTTTAATTTTACACTGGAGGTCATTATTTATTTGTCAGAAAATTGGGGTTTTACAATTAACACATTTTCATCTTTTTATAGAGACTCTAACATTGACGTTCAATCATTCAAAACATTAAAGTTGTGTGTACGCTTTTCTCTCATCTGACACACAAGTGGTCGAAACTTGTTGAAAATGGCCGATATTTCCCAATAAAATGAAGAAAAGTTTGACATGGTAGCGCTGTATTTACAATCACACAGACATGCCGACATTACTTCAGTAAGATATTTAGAGATGTGTCCAGAATTACGGCAGCCTCACAAAACCCAATTAAAAAAATCGTAGTTAATATAATTAACCATGGAGTCTTCTAAAAACCCAGAAGCTGCTACAATATAACAAAGTCGGGTTAGTTACACCATTTATAACTCAAGAACCGCTGAACAGATTTTGATGAAATTTGGTGAGGAGGTAGCTAATACCCTGGATTAACATATAGGCTTTTTACCCTACTACCTAAAAAAGGAGTGTAATGTCGATGTAAATAGAATCTCAATGACAACAATTGTCAATTCTTAGTGCAATTTTCAAAGAAGATTCAATTATAGAGTGAGATTTTTAGAAGTTCTTGTTTCACTGTCAGTTCAATTTAACATGGAGTTTTTTTTGGTAAGTTTTGATAAACTGTTTTAATTGATTAACACAATGTATACATATATGGTTTTAAAGAAGAATACAACAGTATATTTTTTCTATTTTCAGTAGAATTTTTGTTTTTAAAATGAAACAGTTAAATTGCAAAACTCGCAATGCTGCAAGTCAAAGATATACAAGAGCAAGTCAATGCTTAATATGGAATAAAGTTGAACAGAATGGAATTGACCAATGAAAGTTGTGTGTCAATATTGCAAAGCAGTTAAGCTTAAAAATGAAGCCCCTGGATTGTGAAGCGTGAGTACTAAAGTCAAATTGACGCCATTGGTACCGCAACCAGAGCCTCTGCATTCAGATGCGTATAGAGGGTGCTTCAAATATAGGGTGGAATAGAATTATATTTATACAGCTTGTAGAAAAACTTGCTGTTTTTAAATCTATCTAAAAACAAATTTCTCTTATGTCAGCTTAAATGTCATAAATCAAACTTTGAATTTGAAATTTACATTTTCCATACACATTTTAAAGCCATTCACAACGAAGTCAGAATCGCCTTTGAAATGTTTGATTTTTCATTCAATATACAGTTTATTATTTCGATTGTGGTGTTATTTTCCAAGAAAACATAAAAAAATCAAGAATATGCCACAAATAGCATTTAGAAGACAGCCTTTAAACCGTGTTTTATATAGGATGATTGCAATATAAGTTGAAGTGGAATTTAAATATACAAGGTGGCTAAGAAATTTAAATGAAATGATTTAGTGGGGAGGCCTCAAACAGTTGCATATATATATATATATATATTGTTATAAAAATCTATCCAGTCCGTCCCTGGTTTCATTCCGTGAAACAATCGCTGGGATAGAAAAAAAAGAAGAGCTAGAAGGTTCGGATGGGAAAAAACTTACTAACTACGTCAAAATTTACAAGAAGACAGTTTGTTTTGACGTAGTGTCCCTTTTCACCAACATCCCTATAAACGAAGCCTTGGATATCATAATAGAAAAATACAAACCACCTCAACACCTTGTAAACTTAACAAGACCGAAATATACAAAGAGCCCTAAAGTCAAAACCGAGACAAAGAGACGAAAAGCATGAGACACCAATAACCAAGGCTTATTTACCGTATGTCAAGGGTACCACGGTCAATATTGCAAGAATTCTACGAAGACGCAATATCGATACTATTTTCAATACCGACAGAAAAATAAGCACCGTGTTGAGGACTCTGAAGACGAAGGTCCCTTTAGAGCAACATGGAGTGTACGAGATTCCATGTGCAGACTGCCACAAATCCTATGTGGGGCAAACTATCAGAAGAATTCAAGCTAGACGTGATGAACACCAGAACACAATAAGAAAGCAGGAAAAAACAACATCCATTGCGGACAACGCCAACTCGACGTCACACCGAATAGACTTTGAGAACACCAGAGTACTGGCAAATATAGAACACGCGAAATCAAGACTCGTAAGAGAGACAATTGAAATACCGAAGAGGCGTCATAGTCTAAAAGCACGCAATGAAATCCAGATCTTATCGAATTGTTGGAAAATTCTATTAAACACCGTACCGGCCCGGACCCGTCCTATAACAACTCATCCGGATATAAACAATAAGCAAGCGCGAGGCGTGGCTATTGAGCGCCAAGGGCCAATCACACGCAGCTGTTCACGGTGCCAACCGATAGGAGCCGCGACTATATAACACCGCGCGCGCTCCTGAAAATCTTAATATTCGAGTAACTAGAAGCGAAAGCAGAAGGCCACGAGAATTATGCGAACTGACCTGAAGAGGGCAGATGTGACTCGGCCGATACGTCGTCATTTTACCATCGATCCCGGCAGGGCTCAGTTATCAACTACGCGGATGAATTAACGGAAACCTAATATATATATATATATATATATATATATATATATATATATATATATTGTTATGGAATTAAAATAGCCATAAACCAAAATAAAATGCAATATATCAAATAAATTCAAAGATAGAGTGTATACTAAAAATATGTAAGATGTTGGTTGCATAACCATCAGGTGCATTTAATGAATAAGAAAATTTAACACTAATAAAGCAATTTTTCTTGAAATATATGGAAAAGGTTGAAAAGAATCAGCTGAGACTAAGGTGTTATAAAAGGCTTAGCGAAACCATTTACTGAATGAAGGGCCAGCACAACTTTTAAATTTCAATTTCGATATACAAGCAATTCCAACGAGCCAGTAAAAAGGAGCAATAAATTGTATACAAGCTCTCTGGACTTTTGAAAAGGGAAAATATGTGTAATATATAGTATAGTTAAGATAATTTTAGTAATAATTAAAGATGTAAATTCTCACAAGTAGTTATAAAAGGTAATTGAAAATGTTGGTGAGTCATCATGTAACGAGGATGCATATCTTGATATATAAATCCAAAAATATCAAAGTAAGTTGCCAGGAAAACATAAAAATCCATGCTAGACACCTAAAACAATGTTAATTAGTAAAAATACATGCAATTATAACAGTATAAAATGAAGTAGGAAGCAAAGCATCATGTAAACAACTATCAGAAAAAATTAAAATGTTAATAATTTACTATTTAATGAATAAAAATAAAATAAATTTCTTCAATGAAGATTAGAAATGATAAGGAAAAGAATTTTATAACTTAAGTTTCAATCAATCAAAAATTTGCAGTAAAGTTATTTAATCATAATAAAAGTTGAATGACCTTGAAAAAGTCATGACAAATTAAAAGTAAACAAAGCATTTAAACGAAATTTGACAAGAATAAAAAAGTTCTTACAATAAAATAAGCTATCAGAAAAACATCATTCAATAAGGGAAAAAGGAAATGTTTGTTTCTTAAAAGCTTACGTTTGCACAGCATCGGTCTCTTTCGTTCCTGACTTTTGTAGTAAAACAAGCCCCAGAGCATGTGATGTTTTCTTTACAATAACCTAAAACTTGTTAGTAGAGGTTAGGTAGTGTGAAGTTGAAGTAATATTAATTGTCAAAACTATTTCAATGACATATAGATTGGCAGTGTATAAAGATTCAAAGTGCGGAACAGTGAAATGTGTAGTGCCTATTTGACCGACGAAAGTGACATATAGGTTGGAATTTCAAATAAAATTTTGAAAACATTAAACAAAGATGGTATTTGTTGATGGTAAACAAGAAAAAATTGGTAAATAATAATTTAATTTAATTAGTATGGATAATGAATTAAACAAGATGGTGAACATGCAATATTGGTAAACAAACATGAAATGGGAACCAATAATAAAAATTTGTTTATAAAGTCAAAGTTCTAATGGACAATGAACAGATTTGGAACTTATGAACTGTAATCACGAAAAGGAATAAAAGGTTAGTGAAACAATAGTTATTTGAGAATGTAAATAAAGTGACAATTAATTTATTTATTTAGGCTAGTTAAGGATATTAGAATAACAAATTGTAATTTTAAAATGATAGGATCTTGAGAGAAATTTCTCATAAATATTTAGTAGTTAGGAATGATTTCGTTTGTTGATTTATTATTTTAATGTTTGGTTAATTTATTTATATTGTGTTTAATAAAGGATGTTGTTGAAATTTGAAATGGAAAGTTGTGTTGAATTTATTACGAGCCAAGAATAACATTGAAAACTTAGAGTATCATCCAAATTCTTTTCAATAAAAAAATAAAATTTTAAATTAAATTCAGTAAAATAAAACTTAAAAGTTAAAGAGGTTTTGAATTAATAAAAATGAGTAATAGTGTTGAATAAGTGAAATAACATAGAAGCAGAGAAATTATACTGAAGATAAAAATGTAAGTATCGATTTTAAATATTAGAACCTGTTGAACCACCTTGAGGTAGGAGTATGAATGCTATATGTAAAATTAAAAAACCTTGAGAATTTAAATTAATGAAATAAAGTTTGAATAATAAAGTTATAAAAAAATAGTGATATGCAAAATATATAATCAAACCAAAACAAATTAGCTAGTCAAAGTAGGGCAAAGATAAAATAAAAATATGTAATAATAATAATAATAATAATTCAAACAAATAAATAGTCCAATCACAATAAATTGGCTAGCCCAAAGTGTGGCTCTGAAATAAAATAAATAATAAATAATAAATATAAATATATAATAATAATAAAATATAAATAAATAAATTTTGAATAAAAAAAAAATAAAAAAAATTGGCGAACCCAACGTGTAGCTCAGAAACAGGTTCAAACACAGGCTCAGAAACAGAAAATAGTTGTATTAAAATAAATGTTTGAATCAGTAGAAAATAGGAAATTTAAAATAAAATTATAAAAAGTTGCTAAAGCGCAGAGTCTTTTATTTTGAAGTTTAAGTTGCGAATTGATATAAAAAAAACTGGTAAGTGAATTGTATAAGTGTAAATAAAAAATAAAAAGATGCCAAATAAAAGGCAGACAAGGTCACACAGGGAAGAATCTGAAGAGATTATGGTACATAGAGAAGTTGAAGAAATAGAAAGACAAGAGATAGAAGAGGTACAAATCCATCAGGAAGATGATATGATAGAAACAGAACAAGGAACAGGTGAAGAAGAAACTGTACCAGAAATTAAACAAGAATTAACTAAAGGACAGGAACAGATAGGAAGTTCTAAACAACAATCAGAGGTTGATTTGAAAAACATTTTAATGAGTATACAAGTGTTAATAGTAGAAAATGCAAAGAAATTGGATAAAAACACCAAGAGATTGGAAGAGAACAAAGAAGAACTGAAGAAGGAGCTAACAAACAAATTTGAAGAGATTGAAAATGAAATGCAGAAATTGGAGATAAGATTAACAAAGAAAACACAAGAAGTAGAAGATAGAGTAAACAACAAAATAGAAGTAGAAAGGGCTGAAGGACAATCGTAGATAGAAAACTTAGAAAACAGTGTTGATAGAAAATTCCAAGCAGTAGAAAATAGATTACAAGAAAATGAACAACAGGTTTATGAAATAGGAATGAAATGGGAAGAAGCCATAACGAGTTATGGTGAATTAATAGAAAATAAATTATTACAAAATGAAAAACAACTAAATGAAAAATGCAGTTTAGAATTTAGAAAACTAGAAGAGACAAGGACGAACAACAATACATGTAATGCCAATATAATTCAAGAAATAGGCATAAAATTCAACGGAAAAGATTCTACATTACACCCAAGTGTATTTTTGAAAACAATGAAGAGCCAATTTAGAAATTGTGGAAGTTTCGAAGAAACAAAAATGAGGATGAGACTATATTTTGTGGAAAGAGGGGGAATATGGTACGCATCAGTAGAAAGTGACATGCAAACATTCGAGGATTTTGAAAGAATGTTTATTGAGTATTTCTGGGGAGAAAATCAACAAGCAATCTTCAGAGAAAAGTTATACTTTGGGAAATACGATCCAAGGAAAAGTAATATGGTTGAATACGCACTTAAGACAGTAACATCAGCCAAATATTTAACACCAAGGATGAGAGAAGAGGAAATAGTTTTAAAAATTGCCAGACGTTTTGAGAAAGGGGTATCAGAGACAATAACAGTACAAAACATCAGAACAGTTACCCAATTTATAAACTATTTAAATAGGATCCAAAGAACAAGAAATGGTGGAAATCAAGAAAATTATAGAAGACCAGAGAGGGAAAGAAATACACAAAGAAACTACAATACAAATAATAGATTTGCCCATAATAATAATTACAACAATAGTAGAAGATTTTTTTTACCCCGTGTGGTGTCCGGGTTAGAATAGCACCATGGTATCTACCGCCTGTCGTATGAGGCGACTAAAGGGGCAGCTGTCCGCTGACCTACTACCTAGCCTTCCTCCCTTCCCCAAAACCCGCACGGGATGATCTGGTTTAAATCATTTCATCTGGGAACTGACAACCCCACGGTTCCGAGTTACCCGGGTCACCAGGGTCAATTGGTGGCACCACCCATGAAAATGGAGTTACGGGGTAGAGGCCTCGGAAAAGAGCCGCTGCCTGGGGATCGCCAGGGCATGTCTGGAGCCGGCGCTGGACATGACAGCATGCGGGACGTCGGTGGCAAGGTGTTGAGGAGGCGGGCCCCTGCCATCCAAAGAGCTACAGCCCAAGAACCACAACAACATTCACCAATACAGTCACAGCAACAACGAGACCATCACCAACGGAGTCAAACGAGAACGAGAACTCCACCCGCAGAAAGTGTTGCGCAGGATCAACAGCCAGCGCTCACTCAAGCGGGACTGATAAGACAGCGCATGAAATGGACTAGCGCCATGAATAAATTTATAATGCGCACGTTTTACAGAGTGACTAACCTTGGCCAGGACAAGACTGGATATCGCCAAATACTGCATCAAGAGTTCTGTCGTGAGTACCCAGAGCTTCAAGTTACCGAACAGAGAGTCGCAGAACAATATCGTGTCATCTTGAGAAATGGCCTTATTTCGCGTGATCAACTGGACGAAATAAAGAGCGAAGTTGAGCGCGAATTATTTGGTCGAAATACAACAGATCCAGAGCCTGAAACACCTTTGGCGCAAAGAGCGGATGAGATTCAAGAACTTCAACAAGAACAGCCAGCCAACGCTGACCTGCTTGAGAAAATCCAAGCAAAAATGGAAAGAGCTCTTATAGAGTATAGTGGAACAGATCCATTGATTAGACCAACTCTTCCCAAACTAAGTACTTCTAAGAAACTGGGTATCGTCTTGCAGGCTATGAACAAATTTATCTTGCCATACTATGTTTTAAGTCTTAATACGTTAGAGTCGCTACACACAATCATCTACTGTGCTGCAATTTCCATCTGCAGAACAATTGGGGTCGCAATAAGACCAAAGCAAGACCCTCCCCAATTTAGACAAACACCTCGAATACCAGCTTGGCAAAGAAGGCTAGAAGGGAAAATTAATTCTCTTCGGAAAGATATTGGAAGACTGACCGAGTACCAACGAGGGGTCAGGAACAACAGAATAGAAAGACTTGTCAAGAAGATCATGGACAATAACCGAATACACTCCCAGTGGGATGGAGAAAACATCACATCTCAGCAGTGTCTGGATAGTCTACGACAAAAGCTTACCGTATACACAAGTCGATTGAGAAGGTACAAAACCAGTAACCAACGGAAACTAGACAACGCACTATTCCGAAAATCAGAAAAAGGGTTTTATAGAAAACTCAACAACATTAATAATAATGAAACCACTAGTTATCCCAGTAAAACGGCGATCGAGCATTTCTGGAAAACACAACTTTCCACAACAGTTTCCCATAACTCCAGAGCGAGCTGGATTAATGAGGAGGAGGCTGCATTTCAGAATTGTGATAAGATGCAACACCAACCATTTACAACGGAAGACACCTCCAACATAATGAAACACCTCCATAACTGGAAAGCACCAGGACCAGATGGTGTGCAGAATTACTGGATAAAGAAACTTTACGCTACCCACGATAAATTAACAGTACTCATTAATGACATAATTATCCATCCACACAAGATGCCTAGTTTCCTTACCCATGGTGCTACATACCTCTTACCAAAGGATAACCTATGTACACAGGACCCAGCAAAGTACAGACCAATCACTTGCCTCCCAACCTTATACAAACTTATAACGTCGTGCATTAATCATCGCCTTTTCAGAAATTGTGAGCTAAACAACATAATTACCGAACAACAAAAGAGATGCGCGAAAAACTCGATGGGGTGCAAAGAACAACTAATAATTGATTCCGTTGTCTGCAATGAAGCCCACGCCAAACGACGAAATCTCTACATGGCATATGTGGACTACAAAAAGGCCTTTGATTCAGTTCCACATGATTGGCTCATTCAGGCGCTGAAACTCTATAAAGTAAATGACTACCTGGCAAACCAAAATCTTTCTGAATGAAGCCGACTGTTCGATACAAACCGACTCTATCCCAATCAGAAGGGGTATATTCCAGGGAGACTCTCTTAGCCCGCTGTGGTTCTGCCTTGCCATGAACCCACTCTCACACAAACCGAACGCGACTAACTTTGGATTCAGTCTCAAACACAACAACGTACAAGCACTAAAGATAAACCATTTGTTATACATGAACGACTTAAAGTTGATGGCAGCTACGAAACAACAGCTTCATGATATGCTTAAAATAGTAGAAGGGTTCTCTAATGACATCCATATGCAATTTGGCTTAGACAAATGCCGAATTATCAATATAGTGAAAGGCAAAATACAGCAAGGGCCCTACGAAATGAGAGATGGCACCTCAATTGAATCCATGGAGGAGGGCCATACTTACAAATACCTTGGAATAAAGCAGGCTCAACGAATTGATCACTCCACCATGAAAAAGGACCTATCAACAGAGCTCTATAGAAGGGTAAGACGACTGTTGAAAACTAAGCTTAACAGTAAATATATGTTTCAGGCTATTAACACCTACGCGTGCTCAGTACTCAGTTACTCATTCGGAATAGTTAAATGGTGCAAGACTGACATTGAACAACTACAACGAAAAGTTCGAGTTCTACTAACAAAAGCTCAAAATCACCATCCAAAGAGCTCCGTCGAACGTACAATGTTGCCACGGTATGAAGGAAGAAGAGGATTGGCAGATATAGGCAAGTTACGTGATCAACAAATTTCCAATTTGCGTAATTATTTCCAGAAACTAGCAGAATATTCTGATCTACACAGAGTCATATGTCAAGTTGATGACTCAACACCTCTGCGACTGACAGAACAACAAGTTCAAGTATACCACCAGACAACTGATCAGAAACTGCTCAAATGGAAAGAGAAGCCGCTTCATGGAAGGCATATAAACGACGTTAACCAAGATTATGTCGACAGTTCAGCGTCGAACTACTGGTTGATCTCTGGGCATAGGTTTCCTGAAACGGAAGGCTTTATATTGGCAATCCAAGATCAAGTAATTCCAACTAAGAACTATCTAAAGTACATCGTCAAAGACCCTTCTATCAACAGCGACAGATGCAGATATGGTTGCCAAACATCTGAATCTATGCAGCATATCACAGGAGGTTGCCAAGCGTTCGCGGCAACTGAATACAAAGAACGACACGATGCTGTGGCAAAAATACTGCACCAGGAACTAGCGCTGAATCTCGAGCTATTACAGTCGGTAAGAACACCCTACTATATATACAAACCAGAATCTATTTTAGAAAATAACAACTACAAGCTGTACTGGGACCGGACGATATTGACCGATCGGACTGTTGCTCACAATAGACTAGATATAGTTTTGGTAGATAAAGTCTCTAGAAAAACAACCTTAATTGACATAGCAATCCCTAACAACAATAATATTAATATTAAGCAGGCTGAAAAAATATTCAAATACAGGGATTTAGAATTTCAAATACAGAGACAATGGGACATGAACAACACTCGAACAGTACCAATTGTTTTGTCATCAACAGGAGTAGTCCCAAAACATCTATGAAACAATTTGAAATACCTCGGTCTGGACGAACATCTTTACCAACTGATGCAAAAGGCCGTCCTGTTGGGAACGGCCCGGACGGTTAGAAAATTCATGGGGAACTGCAGCCACGACGCCAACCACGGGCCTGATAACCTGGCAAGGGCTCCCACAGAGCTAAACCCTTTTGATATGTAGTATATCTGGGGTTTAGTGAATTGTCCCCTAAAGGCAACTATGTGTGCCTTAAAGGGGATGTGATGCCATACATTGTATGGTCAAGTCGGTAGAAGATTTAATTCATTTAATAATAATAGGGAATACAGAAACCAGGAGAATTATAACATATATAATATTAATAGAAATAATGGAAATACAAGACAAGGATGGACAGACAGAAATATATATAATGGCAGAGAAAGGTCAAGGGAAGAGAATAGAAATCAAAATGAAAGGAATAATTTACAAAATCAAAATAAAAGGATGAATAATATAAGGAGAAGAAGAACTGAAGGGGGTATTGAGTACAGAAGAGAAAGAAGTACAAATGTAAATACACAACGAAGCCAAAGTTGTGATAGAAATGCAAGACAAAGAGAAGAAAACCCAGGAACTTCTCAGGAAAACTCACAGACAAATTTTTAATAAGGCAGGATACTGAAACCAAAAATGTAAATAGTAGTTATAAGTTAAAGGACCAAGTGAACAACAAAGTTTGTATATATCAACATCATCGTGAATTTATAAAGCCAGAAGAACAACAAGTGCTAAGAGGTGAAGAAAATGATTTAATATTTATAAAAGCAATAATTAATGGAAATGAGGTTAAATTGTTAATTGACACGGGTTTAGAGGCAAGCATATTAAGTGAAGAAATAGCTGAGAAAATAATGATCAAAGAAGAGGATAAAATGAAAATAAAGAAAGTAAATATAATATCTGCTAACAATAGAAAATTATTTGAAACAAACACAATGGTAAGAACAAAAGTGGGAATTGGAGAAGAAGAACTGGATATGGAATTCATAGTGGGAAAGAACATACATTACCATGGAATAATTGGAATGGACATATTAAGGAAATATTCAACAGAGATACTAATTGAAAAAGGAATAATAATAATGCAGGATAATAGGATTGCCACTGAGAAGGAAGTAATAGAAGAAAGTGGGAAGGAAGTTATGATTAATGCCATTAAGGACAAGAGATCCAATGGTAAAACAAAGTATAAAAATAATGTAAATGAAGAAGATAAAAAGTTCATGGTAAATTTAGAAAAGGGTGAATAGGAAATAGATTGTCCAAAAGAGGAAAGAAAAAGTCTATTAAAAATCCTGAAGAAATATAAAGAATTAATCTCTGAAGAAAATAGAGTAGCATAAAAATATGTACATAAAATCCAAGTTAAAGATATAGATCATTTCAAAGTAAGAGCCTATCCAATCCCATACAATTATAAAAAGAAATTAAAGGAGGAAATTCAGAAAATCTTAGAGGCAGATATAATAGAAAAGTCAACATCCAGCTATATAAACCCGATTGTAATAGTTAAAAAAATGGAAAATTAGATGCAAGAAATATAAATAAGTATACCTCAATATGAAGCCCCAATTACCATTGATGCAATATTCAGCAGAATCACAAATGCTAAAGTGTTCACAAAGCTAGACTTGAGGCATAGTTTTTGGCTTATTCCATTGGAAGAACAATCACGAGATTATACAGGTTTTCAGATAGATGGAGTGATATATAGATTTAAGGTCGTTCGGTACGGTATCCAGAGTGCTGGCGCAGCCTTAGTAAGACTCTTACACCAAGTTTTATACAAATTCGACTATGTGTTACATTATATAGATGACATATTAATATTCTCTGAAAATAAAGAAGTACATAAAAATAATATAGATACAATTTTAAATGAATTAAACAAAGCAGGGTTAAAAATAAACAGTAGCAAATGTCAATTCTTCAGGGAAGAAGAAATTAATTTAGGTTACAAATTAACCACAAAAACAATCGAAATGGACCCTGAAAGAACAAAAGCAATAAGGGAGTATGAAAGACCAAGAAATTTGAAGCAGTTAAGAGGATTCCTTGGCATAGTGGGATATTTCAAGAGGTTGGTACCAGATTTAAGTCAAAAGGAACTACCACTAATAGAAATGCTAAAGAAAAATCAAAAATGGACTTAGGATAACAAGAAAGAAGAAGCCTTCCAACAAATAAAACTTTGTTTTGAAAACCAGTTGAAGATATATCATCCCAATTACAAAGAGAAATTTATAATCAGGACGGATGCTTCTAAAGATAGATTGGCAGGAATACTATTGCAAAAGTACAGCAATCAAGAATACCCAATATATTTCTTATCTAGAGTAACCAGAAAGCATGAAAAGAACTATGCAGCTTCAGAATTAGAATTAGCCAGTATTATATTCTGTGTAACAAAATTGAGATTCATAAACCTGAATTGTCTGTTTCTATTATGAATTCACTCACTAGAATTCATAATAGAAACAGACAATTCAGGTTTAATTGCAATATTAAACAATAAATATGGAAGCAGTAGGATACACAGATAGTCGCTGTTACTTCAAGAATTGCAATTCAAAATTAGTCACATAAAAGGTAAAGATTATAAATTGGCAGATGCATTAACAAGGAGTGATGGAGGAAGAAAAGATACATGTATAAGGATGGGAGTGAACATAATGAAAGATGTGAGTCGAATGTTTTCGTTAGAAGAAATCCATCAAGATCAAAATATATTAGAAGAAGAAAATAGAAATAAAAATATACAGAAAAACGAGGATGGAATCTATTTCAAAGTAGTGGAAGATAAGGAATTGTATGTAATTTCAAAAGACTTGGCTACAAAAATTTTAAGACAATTGCATCTGGAATATGGATACATAGGTTCAAGGAAATTATGGTTTATGTTCAGAGAAAACTACATCTCGAAGAAGGAGTTGAGCTTATGTAAGGAGATCACAACCAGGAAAACCACATTATAACAACAACAATACCATATATACAGGGCCTGTCAGAGAGATTGAGAAGAGTAGGCAACAAATTTAACATCAAAACTACATTTAAAACAACAAATACGCTTAAATCTATTATAACAAAAACAAAACCAAAAAACGCTACGCAAAACTCAAAAAATTGCATTTATAAGATTCCTTGTGAATGTAATAAGTTTTATATTGGAGAAACCTCTAGACCTCTTAATGTTCGAATAAATGAACATCAAAATTACATAAAGAAACGTCAGTTCGAAAAATCAAAAATTTGTGAACATGCTTGGGACCAAGGCCATAAAATAGAATTTCAAAACACAACAATATTACACAAAGAAGAACACTGCACAAAACGAAAATTAAAAGAATCTGCCTTAATTCTGTTAAATGAAAACGACTGCATCGCTTCTACTTCCGTAGATTTCAGTCATGTCTGGTTGCCGATAATTAAAGATGAAATTAACAATGGGCATATCCTTTTGAACAACCCTATATCGGGATAGTTCATGAGGTTTTTTCCTAGGTTTTCCCTTATGACTTTAATGGGATCACTGAATTATCAGAATTCTTTGATCGCATTTTTTGGCAAATGCACTATCTTAAAAAGAAAGTCGTCCCTAGGAACGCCACAAATAAATTCTGAAGACAATTTTTCAAGTTCTTCCAACTTGAAAATTTTTTTTTGATTTTAATGATCTTTGGAATTTCTTGTGCACCCTGTATATTTAAAATCAAAGAAATTCCATAGTAACGTAAACATATTTGTCAAAATAATTGTCATATATTTCAATTTTACTTTATAAATTTATATCCATTGAAAACGAAATCCGACAGGATTTTGAAACGTTTGGTTTTAAAATATACACAAGTTTGAACTCTGATGTGGTATTATTCCCAAGAAAATCTAAAATAAACTAGAAGATGCCACAAATAACATTCAGAAAACAAGTTTGAACTCTGATGTGGTATTATTCCCAAGAAAATCTAAAATAAATGTGAAACATGTCAAAAAATAAAACCCAAGAATTATAAAAATAGTAACATTCCAAAGTCAATAATAGCCACCAGAAAATTAGAAATAATAGCCATAGCATAGATTCTTTAAGCAATTAATAACCACTAATAATTCAAACAAACACATTTTAGTCATCGTGGACCTATTTCCAAAATACATTAAACTGTACCCATGTAAGAAAACAAATGTGACGGAAGTCAAAAGGGCAATGAAGAACTATATTGAACACGTGGGAAAACCAGAAGCAATAATAATGGACAATGCTACTTATTTTAAAACAGATAGAGTTACAAAATATTTACAGGACAAACAAATTGAATCAAAATTTATATCAATCAGACACCCTAATGCAAATCCAAGTGAAAGGTACATACAAGAAATAATAAAATATTTAAGGATATATTGTGAAGACAACCATAAGCAATGGGATTTACATCTAGGAAGAATTGAGGAAGTAGTTAACAACACCCATAATAACATTACTGAAGAAGTACCTTATGTGATCATGCACAACAAAAGACCAACAAGACCATGGATAATAGAGAATACAGAAGATTATCAAGAAATAGTCAGTAAAATCAATCGGAACAAAACAAGCTAGAAAATACATAAAAAGAATTGAAAATAAAAACAAGAAGAGGACACAATTCAAGAAAGGTGAGTGGGTACTAGTGAAGGCATTGAAACATCCAAATTGGAAGAAAAATGAATGTTCCAAGCTCATGTTACCATTTGATGGACCATATGAGATAGAGAATGAAGAAGGAGTAAATAGCATATATTAAAAGAAATAGAAACAGGTAAAATCAAAGGGGTATTTCACATTAGTAGCATATTCAAATATAACATAAATAAGTTAAATTTCAAAATAATCTTTTGCTGAAAACTAAACAATTTCATCAAAATGCTTATTTTGGAATTGGGAAATTGTTATGGAATTAAAATAGCCATAAACCAAAATAAAATGAAATATATCAAATTGAAATATATCAAATAAATTCAAAGATAGAGTGTATACTAAAAATATGTAAGAAGTGAACATGTTGGTTGCATAACCATCAGGTGCATTTATTGAATAAGAAAACTTAACACTAATAAAGCCATTTTTCTTGAAATATATGGAAAAGGTTGAAAAGAATCAGCTGAGATTAAGGTGTTATGATATAAAAGGCTTAGCAAAACCATTTATTGAATGAAGAGCCAGCACAACTTTTAAATTTCAATTTCGATATACAAGCAATTCCAACGAGCCAGTAAAAAGGAGCAATAAATTGTATACAAGCTCTCTGGACTTTGGAAAAGGGAAAATATGTGTAATATATAGTATAGTTAAGATAATTTTAGTAATAATTAAAGATGTAAATACTCATAAGTAGTTATAAAAGGTAATTGAAAATGTTGATTATTCATCATGTAACGAGGATGTATATCTTGAGATATAAATCCAATGTAAGTTGCCAGGAAAACATAAAAATCTATGCTAGACACCTAAAACAATATTAATTAGTAAAAATACATGCAATTATAACAGTATAAAATAAAGTAGGAAGCAAAGCATCATGTAAACAACTATCAGAAAAAATTAAATTGTTAATAATTTATTATATAATGAATAAAAATAAAAGAAATTTCTTCAATGAATATTAGAAATGATAAGGAAAAGAATTTTATTACTTAAATTTCAATCAATCAAAAATTTGCGGTAAAGTTGTTTAAATCATAATAAAAGTTGAATGACCTTGAAAAAGTCATGACAAATTAAAAGTAAACAAAGCATTTAAACGAAATTTGACAAGAATAAAAAAGTTCTTAAAATAAAATAAGCTATCAGAAAAACATTATTCAATAAGGGAAACAGAAAATTTTTGTTTCTTATCGGAATTTACATGGGCTAAGAATTTTTGGGTGATGGACAAGACAGAAAATTTAACGTTCCAAAACAAATGAAAACGTTCCATTTTGGGTGACGGGCAAGACAAACGCAACCTAGCAGGTAGTTGTTTTTAAAATACTATAAAAGCTTACGTTTGCACAGCATCAGTCTCTTTCGTTCCTGATTTTTGTAGTAAAACAAGCCCCAGAGCTTGTGATGTTTTCTTTGCAATAACCTAAAACTTGTTAGTAGAGGTTAGGTAGTGTGAAGTTGAAGTAATATGAATTGTCAAAACTATTTCAATGACATATAGATTGGCAGTGAATAAAGATTCAAAGTGCGGAACAGCAAAATGTGTAGTGCCTATTTGACCGACGAAAATGACATTTATGTTGGAATTTCAAATAAAAATTTGAAAACATTAAACAAAAATGGTATCTGTTGATTAATGGTAAACAAGAAGAAATTGGTAAATAATAATTTAATTTAATTAGTATGGATAATGAATTAAACAAGATGGTGAACATGCAATATTGGTAAACAAAGATGGAATGGGAACCAATAATAAAAATTTGTTTATAAAGTCAAAGTTCTAATGGACAATGAACAGATTTGGAACTTATGAACTGTAATCACGACAAGGAATAAAAGGTTAGTGAAACAATAGTTATTTGAGAATGTAAATAAAGTGACAATTGATTTATTTATTTAGGCTAGTTAAGGATATTAGAATAACAAATTGTAATTTTAAAATGATGATGAGAGAAATTTCTCATAAATATTTAGTAGTTAAGAATGATTTCGTTTGTTGATTTATTATTTTAATTTTTGGTTAATTTATTTATATTGTGTTTAATAAAGGATGTTGTTGAAATTTGAAATGGAAAGTTTTGTTGAATTTATTATGAGCCAGGAATAACATTGAACAATTAGAGTATCATCCAAATTCTTTTCAATTAAAAAAATAAAATTTTAAATTAAATTCAGTAAAATAAAACTTAAAAGTTAAAGAGGTTTTGAATTAATAAAAATGAGTAATAGTGTTGAATGAGTGAAATAATAGAAGCAGAGAAGTTATAATGGAGATAAAAAAGTATGTATCGATTTTAAATATTAGAACCTGTTGAACCACCTTGAGGTAGGAGTATGAATGGTATATGTAAAATTAAAAAACCCTGACAATTTAAATTAATGAATTAAAGTTTGAATAATAAAGTTATAAAAAGAATAGTGATATGCAAAATATATAATCAAACCAAAACAAATTAGCTAGTCAAAGTAGGGCGAAGATAAAATAAAAATATGTAATAATAATAATAATTCAAACAAATAAATAGTCCAAACACAATAAATTGGCTAGCCCAAAGTGTGACTCTGAAATAAAATAAATAATAAAAATATAAATAAATAAAATTTCAATTCAAAAAAAAAAATCAAAATAATATATAAATATACACAATGGTTGAAATATAGGGCGAGTGTGGTAAATAAATTTTAGTAACAGTAGTGTTTGGGGTGGCCAATAAGCAGTTGCGTATACTGAATGCTGGAATATAGAGAGGTATGGAATTATATATTAAAAAAATTTTTAGTGGGTGATTCATAAGTAGTTGCATATACAGGGTTGTTGATATATTTTATTTAATGGAATGATTATATAGAGAGTTTCAATAAATGCTCGTGAACTGAAACAAAACTGATACATTTCGTCGCATTTTCATGAAAACCTGAATTTACGAACGAAGCTCGGTCACCCAGGTACTTATAATTTATATGTATAAATATGAAGACGCAGATTGTGATGAAACTTTGATGGGTTGTTCTTCGTAAGCTCGTGTAGGTATATTATGACATATATTTCCAGCGTATTAACCAATTGCAAAACTGCTGAATGAGTGTTAAAATACAGTAAGTACAATCTATACAAATCCAAATTAATACGAGGATATAAATAAGCAAATTACTTTCCAAGATGATTGCACATTTTTGTGTGGTGTAGGAAGTGTAATAAAAGTCCAGATATTGAAAATCATTTATTCTGGTTCAATGAGAGTAGAATTGTGGAGTTTTTATAAGCACAACATTTATCACTGGGCTGTGGGAATCCTCACGAAGTGGTAGAGAGACGTCTTGCCCAGATTTGGAAGTAAATTTTGGTGTGGGCGTCACTGGTAATTTTATTTGACTTACCTTTTCTAATTGCGAATCTATGTGTTATAAAATTATTTATGTTTGACTACAGCTGTAGCGAAATAAGGTTGTGCCGGCTTTACGATCTGCTTCAATAGGATGAAAATGAGTAAACAATTGCTTCATTAAATAGTCTAAAATTTTGGTCTCCTAGATCGTCCGACCTTTCACCTTGGATTTTTCTACATCTAAGGTCATAGAAAGAATGAAGTCTATGCATATAAATCTTCTACTGTCATAGAAATTCTGAGATAAAAAGTTTCAAATACATTGAAAATAGCATTAACGGAAATACACGTCATCTTGCAAATCTGTAATACCCAGTTACGAACAGTTAAGAACCTAATTAGACGTTTCGTTACACTCCTAAATGGTGGTAGTACTTATTATTTCTGTTATTGATGTTATTATGCGACAAATAAACCGTGACATCCTTAGAGAGGAGTAATATATCGATAATACTTAAATCTTTTCTGCTCTACTGAAACAACACTAGACTGGAAATTTATAGCTTTTTGCAAAAATTCATAAATCCAATTGGGCGGCCTTGAGAAAAACAAAAATTGAGGTCGGTTTGTGGGGTAATAAAAGACCATTAGGACATTTCAACTTTTTCGTCTTAGAATTGTGTCCGAATAATTATAGAATTGGATAGCTATCGAATTAGCCATTTCGGATATACTGACGAAAAACGAAATCTATTTTCGGTTTTCGCCGATATTTGCCAAATAAGTTGACTGATTGTAAATCTGTAGCCAGATATCCAATACACTGAGTTTCCTCCAAAACTTTCGCCATGTAAGATTCGGTGTAAGTATAACAGGAGTCGAGATCGATGTATGGAGAAAGCAATATGGAACACATTTGTATTTTTCTGATGTTTTCGGAATAACACCACAATTGCTGAAATGTCTGTATATTTCAAATGTCTAAATGTTTCAGGGTCTAAATCAGACCCCGCCTTCAACAGAAATAGAACTTAACACAACTGAACAAGAAAATAAAAGTTTTATTTCCATTGAAAACGGGGTCTGATTTAGACCCTGAAATGTTTGGACATTTTTTATACCCAAAAAATCTGAAAAATACAAACCAGAAATGTCAGGACTATCTTTCAGAAAACTAATGGAATACATTGTTGGGATGCCAATACTATGTTATATTCTAAATGTCGTTACATATAATAATAATAATAATAATAATAATAATAATAATAGCACCACGGTAACCGGTCGTATGATAAAGGGGCAGCTGTACCTAACCTAGCTTTCCTTCCTTCTCCACAACCCGCACGGGATTGGAATAATCTGGGAAGTGACAGGCCGAGTCACCACAACACCCATGTGGAGTTGAAATAGATGCCTCGGAAAAGAGCCGCTGCCTGGGGATCGAGGGCATAGCCGGCGCTGGACATGACAGCATGCGGGACGTCGGTGGCAGGGTGCTGAGGAGGCGGGCCCCTGCCGTCCAAAGAGCTACAGCCCAAGTTTGACCATCACCAACGGAGTCAAACGAGAACGAGAACTCCACCCGTGTTGCGCAGGATCAACAGCCAGCGCTCACTCAAGCGGGACTGAAAAGACAGCGCATGAAATGGACTGGCGCCATGAATGAATTTATAATGCGCACGTTTTACAGAATCACGAACCTTGGCCAGGACAAGACTGGATATCGCCAAATACTCTATCAAGAGTTCTGTCGTGAGGAGCTTCAAGTTACTGAACAGAGAGTTGCAGATCAATATCGTGTCATCTTGAGAAATGGCCTTATTTCAACAACTGGACACAATAAAGAGCGAAGTGGAGCGCGAACTATTTGGTCGAAATACAATCGATTTTGGAACAAAGAGCGGACGAGACTCAAGAACTACAGCAAGAACAGCCAACCAACGCTGATCTGCTTGAGAAGATCCAAGCAGGAATGGAAGGAGCTCTTGGAGAGTATAATGGAACAGATCCACTGACTAGACCAGGTCTTCCCAAACTAAGATCATCTAATGGGTATCGTCTTGCAGGCTATGAACAAATTTATCTTGCCAAAAGGTGCTAATACGTTAGAGTCGCTACATTCATCTACTGTGCTGCAACTGCCATCTGCAGAATAATTGGGGTCGCAGTAAGACCAAAGCATCAATTTAGACAAACAATACCACCTTGGCAAAGAAGACTTGAAGGGAAAATCAATTCTCTTCGGAAAGACGTTGGAAGACTGACCGAGTACCAACGAGGAGTCAGGAACAACAGAATAGAAAGGCTTGTCAAGACTATCATGGACAATAACCGAATACACTCCCAGTGGGATGGAGAAAACATCACATCTCAGCAGTGTCTGGACAGTCTACGACAAAAGCTCTCCGTCTACACAAGTCGATTGAGAAGGTACAGTATAGACAACACACTCTTCCGACAATCAGAAAAAGGGTATAGAAAACTTAACAACAACAATAATAGCCCCTAGTTACCCCAGTAAAACAGACATCGAGGAATTCTAAAACACAGCTTTCCACAACAATCTCCTATAACTCCGGAGCCAGCTGGATTAATGAGGAGGAGGCTGCATCTCAGAACTGTGAGGCCATGCAACACCAACCATTTACAACGGAAGATACATCCAACATAATGAAGAACCTCCATAACTGGAAAGCACCAGGACCAGATGGTGTACAAAATTACTGGATAAAGAAACTGTACGCAACCCACGAAACACTAACAGCCCTTATAAATGACGTAATTGCCCACCCACACAAGATGCCTAGGTTCCTTACGCATGGTGCTACATACCTCTTACCAAAGGACGACCTATGTGCACAGGACCCAGCAAAGTACCGACCAATCACTTGCCTTCCAACCTTATACAAACTCATAACATCATGCATTAATCATCGCATTTTCAAACATTGTGAACTGAACAACATAATTACTCAACAACAAAAGGGATGCGCGAAAAATCGATGGGTTGCAAAGAACAACTGATAATTGATTCCGTTGTCTGCAATCAAGCCCACGCCAAACGACGTAATCTCTACATGGCATATGTGGACTACAAAAAGGCCTTTGATTCAGTTCCACATGATTGGCTCATTAAGGTGCTGAAACTCTATAAAGTGAATAATGGTATTATTAACTTTTTAGAACATGCCATGGCCACCTGGCAAACCAAAATCTCACTGAATGAAGCCAACTGTTCGATACAAACTGACCCTATTCCAATCAGAAGGGGTATATTCCAGGGAGACTCTCTTAGCCCGCTGTGGTTCTGCCTCTCTCAAACAAACTGAACTCAACTAATTTTGGGTTCAGTCTCAAACACAACAACGTACAAGCATTAAAGATAAACCATTTGTTATACATGGACGACTTAAAGTTGATGGCAGCTACAAAACAACAGCTGCATGATATGCTTAAAATAGTAGAAGGGTTCTCTAGTGACATCCATATGAAATTTGGCCTAGACAAATGCCGAATTATGAATATAGTTAAAGGCAAAATACAGCAGGGGCACTTCGAAATGGGAGATGGCACCTCAATTGAATCTATGGGGGAAGGTCAAACTTATAAATACCTTGGAATAAAGCAGGCTCAACGTATTGATCACATGACTATGAAAAAGGACCTAACAGCAGAGTTTTATAGAAGGGTAAGACGACTGTTGAAAACCAAACTAAACAGTAAAAATCTGTTTCAGGCTATTAACACCTATGCGTGTTCAGTGCTCAGTTACTCTTTCGGTATAGTTAATTGGTGCAAGACTGACATTGAACAATTACAACGAAAAGTTCGAGTTTTACTAACAAAAGCTCAAAATCACCATCCAAAGAGCTCTGTCGAACGTACAACTTTGCCACGGTATGAAGGAGGAAGAGGATTGACAGATCTAAGTAAACTATTAGATCAACAAATTTCGATTTTGCGTAGTCATTTCCAGAAACTCGCAGAATTTTCTGATCTACATAGAGTCATGTGCCAGGTTGATGACTCAACACCACTGCAACTGACACAACAACATGTCCAATTACACCACCAGACCACAGATCAGAAACTGCTGAAATGGAAAGAGAAGCCCCTTCATGGAAGACATATAAATGACATCAACCAAGATTATGTCGACAGTGCAGCGTCGAACTACTGGTTGATCTCTGGTCATATGTTCCCTGAAACGGAAGGCTTTATATTGGCAATCCAAGATCAAGTAATTCCAACTAAGAACTACCTAAAGTACATCGTTAAAGACCCTTCCATTAACAACGATAGATGCAGGTACGGTTGCCAAACATCTGAATCTATCCAGCATATCACAGGAGGTTGTCAAGCGTTCGCTGCAACTGAATACAAAGAACGACACGATGCTGTGGCAAAAATACTTCACCAGGAACTAGCACTGAAACATGAATTATCACAGTCGGTAAGATTACCATACTATAAATATAAACCAGAATCTGTTTTAGAAAATAACAACTACAAGCTGTACTGGGACCGCACGATACTGACCGATCGGTCTGTTGCTCACAATAGACCAGATATAGTTTTGGTAGATAAAGTCTCTCGGAAAACAACTTTAATTGACATAGCAATTCCCAACAACAATAATATCAATATCAAGCAGGCTGAGAAAATAACCAAATATAGAGATTTGGAATTTCAAATAAAGACTCAGTGGAACATGAACAACACACGAACTGTACCAATTGTTATGTCAACAACAGGACTAGTCCCAAAACATCTATTAGACAATTTAAAATACCTCGGTCTGGACGAACATCTGTACAAACAAATGCAAAAAGCAGTCTTGTTAGGGACAGCCCGGACGGTCAGAAAATTCATGGGAAACTGCCGCCACGACTCCAACCACGGGCCTGAAAACCTGGCAAGGGCTCCCACAGAGCTAAACCCTTTTGATATCTAGGATATCTGGGGTTTAGTGAATTTTCCCCTAAAGGCACTCATAGAGTGCCTTAGAGGGAGTGTGATGCCATACATTGTATGGTCAAGTCGGGATAATAATAATAAGGCTCAACGTATTGATCACATGACTATGAAAAAGGACCTAACAGCAGAGTTTTATAGAAGGGTAAGACGACTGTTGAAAACCAAACTAAACAGTAAAAATCTGTTTCAGGCTATTAACACCTATGCGTGTTCAGTGCTCAGTTACTCTTTCGGTATAGTTAATTGGTGCAAGACTGACATTGAACAATTACAACGAAAAGTTAGAGTTTTACTAACAAAAGCTCAAAATCACCATCCAAAGAGCTCTGTCGAACGTACAACTTTGCCACGGTATGAAGGAGGAAGAGGATTGACAGATCTAAGTAAGCTATTAGATCAACAAATTTCTATTTTGCGTAGTCATTTCCAGAAACTCGCAGAATTTTCTGATCTACATAGAGTCATGTGCCAGGTTGATGACTCAACACCACTGCGACTGACACAACAACATGTCCAATTACACCACCAGACCACAGATCAGAAACTGCTGAAATGGAAAGAGAAGCCCCTTCATGGAAGACATATAAATGACGTCAACCAAGATTATGTCGACAGTGCAGCGTCGAACTACTGGTTGATCTCTGGTCATATGTTCCCTGAAACGGAAGGCTTTATATTGGCAATCCAAGATCAAGTAATTCCAACTAAGAACTACCTAAAGTACATCGTTAAAGACCCTTCTATTAACAACGACAGATGCAGGTACGGTTGCCAAACATCTGAATCTATCCAGCATATCACAGGAGGTTGTCAAGCGTTCGCTGCAACTGAATACAAAGAACGACACGATGCTGTGGCAAAAATACTTCACCAGGAACTAGCACTGAAACATGAATTATCACAGTCGGTAAGATTACCATACTATAAATATAAACCAGAATCTGTTTTAGAAAATAACAACTATAAGCTGTACTGGGACCGCACGATACTGACCGATCGGTCTGTTGCTCACAATAGACCAGATATAGTTTTGGTAGATAAAGTCTCTCGGAAAACAACTTTAATTGACATAGCAATTCCTAACAACAATAATATAAATATCAAGCAGGCTGAGAAAATAACCAAATATAGAGATTTGGAATTTCAAATAAAGACTCAGTGGAACATGAACAACACACGAACTGTACCAATTGTTATGTCAACGACAGGACTAGTCCCAAAACATCTCTTAAACAATTTAAAATACCTCGGTCTGGACGAACACCTTTACAAACAAATGCAAACAGCCGTCCTGTTAGGAACAGCCCGGACGGTCAGCAAATTTATGGGGAACTGCAGCCACGACGCCAACCACGGGCCTGATAACCTGGCAAGGGCTCCCACAGAGCTAAACCCTTTTGATATGTAGTATATCTGGGGTTTAGTGAATTTTCCCCTTTAGAGGGAGTGTGATGCCATACATTGTATTGTCAAGTCGGGATAATAATAATATATGTCTTTATTGTAACATAGAAGGGTTACAAAAGGCGAAGTTAAAGCATAAGCTTTCTATCTTAACCCATATAAAAGTTTGAGTGATCACTAGACTAAATAATAACAACACATAACATAGAGTAAATATTAACAAATTATTGTACATACACTACGAAAACGTTTAAGGATCATTTCAATTATCTTATATAGTTTAGATTCCTTGGAAGTAAAATATTAATGGTTATATACATTAAAAAAAATCTAAAAATTAGCAAATTGCAAAAATACAAGCGGTACATATATTACATGCTCAAAAAATAGATGATATTAGTGGACGAATAGAGCACCTGAACTGTTTTGGATGGAGATGCTTTAAGCGTTCCGGAACCTTGTTGTAGAGTAGAGAAACTTGGTAAGTAAAAGATCGCTCATAGAGGGTAGTTTGGTGGACAGGTGGCGTTATTGTATACTTATGCCGTAAGTCTAATGCATGAGCATCATGTCTGAATCGAATGTTTTGATAGAGATAGCTAGGGTTTTTACTACATATTATTTAATTAAATAATACGAGAGAATGAAATATTGTCCTTTCTTTCATACTGATACTAATTAATTGAATACGCCTTATATCAGTATTTAGAAGACGCGGATGATATAAAGTATCACAAAAATTAAAGTGTGAAAGCACTAAAGAGTCACACAAAGACTTTCTAATACTTTCACTTAAAATTCGTCTAAGGCTATAGATTAGTTTTCGATTAGCAGAAGCTCTGCTCATGCACATATTTATATGGGCCGAAAACCGCAGATTAACATCTAGAAGCAGTCCCAAATTTCTCGCACTATTGACGC
Source organism: Octodonta nipae (assembly GCA_034190945.1). Taxonomy (NCBI): domain Eukaryota; kingdom Metazoa; phylum Arthropoda; class Insecta; order Coleoptera; family Chrysomelidae; genus Octodonta; species Octodonta nipae. The sequence goes on along the minus strand of CM067218.1, from coordinate 55,174,047 downwards.
ATTGAAGTCTCTCATTGCTGCTCGAGGCAGTGATTCATAGAAGCTCTAAAAAGAGTGTTTATATAATTATTTAACTTTACGTTTGCTTCATCTATAGCTTCTGGTAAAAACGACATATAAATTTGCGTGTCATCTGCATACATATGAACAGAGGAGTATTTTGGCACAGTTGCCAACTGGGAAGTATATATGGTAAAAAAAGGGGGCCAAGAATAGACCCCTGAGGTACACCACACAGAACATTTAAAGCCTGTGACTGGTCACCATTCACCTTTACAGACTGAACTCTGCCGGTGAGAGACCGAGTTACAAGCTTGCAAGAGTTTTTACTAAATCCAATATACTCTAAAATGACAAGAAGCAGTTGGTGCTTCAGCCTGTCAATAGCCCTAGAATAATCCAGGAGAATCAAGGCCGTAACTTCCCCACGGTCTGCTGCTTCTAGTATATCATCAGTTACTTTTAACAGCTGTAGCACAGTTGTGATTTTTGCGAAAACCAGACTGCCAAGTTGGCAGAATATTAAATGTGTCAACATGTTTACGTATTTGACTCTCCACAACTTTTTCTATGACCTTTGATATGGTTGGCAGGATGCTAATAGGACGTAAATCTTTAAGCTCCTCTGGACATGGTACTTTTGGAATTGGAATCATAAAGCTACATTTCCATATCACAGGAAATGTTGATGTTTCAATACAATAGTTAACAAGATGAGTAACATATGGGATTATATGCGGACAACAATTTAAGAGCATGGTAATGCCTATGCCGTCGACGCCAATTGATCAGACTTAATACTAAATATGGCAGCTTGAACCTCCTCAACTGTGGCAAGCCTAAATTCAAATGTGTCTACACCTGGGAATTTATTATCCAAGTAGAAATTGAGGGTATCAGTGTCAGGGCTTAAAGCATTTGTTGCATCAGTAAAATACGTGTTAACTTTATCCGCGTTACCGAGGGTTTCCGGGACTAAACTGGAAGTTTTCTCATAGATGTTTAAATCTTTTAGAAGCTTCCAATTTTTCCTCTGATTATTCTGTCGAATATTTTCTTCCAGGGACGTTTTTTTACTGTTTGCAATTATTATTGCTACTAAGTTTCTGAGTTGCCTATAGTATTCCCAGTTATCTGTGGTATTTATATTTGGTTAAAGCTCTATCTCTAATATGCATTAAATCTTTTATGTATGGTGCTTTTTTCTTAGTGATTCGGGCATTTTTTATCGGAGCATGCTTATCAAATACGCTCAAAATATAACTGTTAAATATGTTAAGTTTGTCATTTACATCCTCCACATAATACCTCAAGTGATATTTGTTGAAGATCGGCATAAAGTGCAATGCGATCAAAGCGCTTATAGTCCCGGTATGTGACAAAAAAACGTTTTGGTTTAACTATTTCCAACTTTAACGTACATTTAATTAATAAGTGATCTCATAAATTTACAGAAGAATCGACACCACTAGTTATTAAATATTTGCTGTTTGAGCATACAATAAAATCTATAAGAGAGGCAGTACACGTTCCACGCCTGGTAGGTTCGTTAATAATTTGATTAGGGTCGTATGCATCCAAAAGTGCAAGAAATTGTTGACTATACGAGCAATCAAGTTTATGAATATTAATATTAAAATCCCCAGATTTTCACAGGCTAGTAGTAGTTTACAGATGTTCTGTTCAAATTCATCCAGAAATTGACGCCTATCTATCTTATTGTAATATTTTTTATTTTTCTAAATATATTTCCTAGACCTTTCTATTTAATTACATACGTAGGTGTTCATATCTATGAAGGTGACAACATAAATACTATTATAATTATAAAAATAAAGGACTGCTTAGGCGTGGGAGCAAATTACTGGGGAAATGCTCAATTAGTTTGCATAGAAATTCACCGCGGAATTGTTCCTTATGGAAACACCCACGCTGAATTCTCTCTGTATACATTACGGTTGCTCCATGTTGCGGTCCAGAAATTAAAATTGCTCTTCTGCAGACCCAGCACAAATGAATACAAGAACGTATGCAAAGTTAACAGTAATTACAAAATACTATTAAAAGACGTCTTCCTGAATTATTGGTGAATTTGATAGGTAAGCAATTTCTGTACCTCGAAAATGACACCGTATTATGCCATGCACAGAGAATATTAAGGAAAAGGAGTGAAAATATTTCTTTATGAAAATTTGTTATGAGGGTAAAATGGTCTGGGTATTTATAAGTTTGTGTGTGTTGTTACTTGTTAGTTACGGCTTTCATATTTTAACAAACTTTAAATATATTATATAAGGCCGAATCATTAATTTGTATTGTAAAAAATAAATGCATTAGCAACAAAATTTTATTAAAATAAAATACGTAGAAACTCCAGATTTTCGTTTAACAAAAGTAAGTTATACTACTATTGTAACGAAATAAATACATCGTAAATTCTCTAAAGAAATTTCCAGCATATCACCATAGAGGCCTTAGACAAAAGAAAATTAATATAACGTAAATAGGCCTGCAGATACAATGCCAAACCACGGCTTGATTAAGAGTAAGGATATTGACAAAGAGTATATTCTATATTAATCCATAAATTAAAATTACTCGCCGCTTTTGTTTGTCATGATTCCTCTATTCATTGGCTTATCTTAGAAGCACGTCTAACGATTTTGATAAGGTTTTCACTTGTAGACAGGCTAATTCATGAGAAAGATTCGTGTTTATGGTATATCAGAACCCAGAGCGAATACTTCGCGGGAGACTAGTAATAAACAAATGTAAAAAAATTGACATATATGTATGTATATATGTTTTAATTCAAACCACCCACTATCACAGAAAAGGCAGTGGTTTCCGGAAATTCATCCGCGTAGTTGATAACTGATCCCTGCCGGGATCGATGGCATAATGACGACGTTTCGGCAGAGTCAAATCTGCCCTCTTCAGGTCGGCTCGCACAACTCTCGCAGCCCTCTGCCCCCGCCCCTAGCCACTCGAACACTGATACTACGGGCGGGGGCGGAGGGCTGCGAGAGTTGTGCGAGCCGACCTGAAGAGGGCACATGTGACTCTGCCGAAACGTCGTCATTTTGCCATCGACCCCGGCAGGGATCAGTTATCAACAACGCGGATGAATTCCCGGAAACCACCTAAAACATATGTATGTATATATATATATATATGTTCTGAGAGGCTTCCGCGGTCATTATTATGAACTAAGCTAGGTTCCGGGTGAGAACTGCGTCTGAATTTATTAAATACTCGATATTTCGACTCCTGCTTTGGAACCATTATAAAGAGACAAAAAATGGAAAAGAGTTTCAGAGTCTAGATCGAACTCGGGGCCTCAACCTGCCTACTCCCCAAGAGTCACTAGGTAACTGACCTGAAGGTAAATCTGCACTGCTTCTTTTATTTATAGTTATCGGTCGATTTGGAGGGGATGTCGCGTGATGAAGGGGCTGTTCGGTGATTGGTTGGGTGTTGGTGGGCGTGTCTGGTCTATTTAATCTGGCATTTACGGAGGTCCAAGCTGTGGGAAGGCGAGTGCTGTCATCGCGTCTATTTAGACAGAGAGGTCTTTTCTCTATTTCGATGTCTTCGCGAATAGTGGATGACCTAAGAGAATTGAGAGATATGATAGTCCTACTGTCCTCGAAGTTGATAGAGTGCCCTGTTTGGATATGGTGATGCGCGAGAGCTGAAGTCAGATCTTTTTTACGAACTGACAGAGAGTGTTCATATAGGTACTGGATGGTTAATGCGCCTATTAGTACGACCGATGTAGCTTTGTGGGCAATCGCGACATTAATTTTCGTAAACTCCTCTATCCTCGTTAGGTACTTTGTCTTTGGGGTTACCGGTTAAGTTGCCTATAGTAAATTTCGTGCTATTTTGTCAGTGACTCCTCGAATGTACGGGAGGACGGCTTTTCGATGTTGTTGGTCTGTTTCTGACAGGGCTGGTGTGATTGAAAGTTGTTGAGATTGATGAATTATACGAGCAATGTGGTCTGGATGATAACCGTTTTGTCGAAGGATTTGTTGAAGATTATTAAGTTCGTTTTGTCTATTGTCAATATCTGTTAAACGAATAGATCTAAGAGTCAGAGATTTCATTACAGAACTCAATTGGGCAGGGTGGTGATGTGATTGGGCATTTAACGATCGATTGGTATGGGTTGATTTCTTATAGACGGTATGTGAGAATCTGTCATTGTTGGTTTTTGTTATGAGGGTATCAAGAAACGGGAGAGAAGAATCGGACTCGATTTCCATTGTAAATTGTATATTAGAATGTATACCATTGAGGTGTTGTAGAAAGAAGTCTAATGAATCTCTGCCATGAGGCCAAATGACAAAAGTGTCATCTACATATCTAAGCCAACAGGAAGGTTTCAAATTAGACGAGTTTAGGGCCTGGGTTTCAATTTGTTCCATGAAAATGTTAGCAAGCACTGGAGAAAGAGGAGAACCCATGGGGGCCCCACGGACTTATTTGAACAGAGTGCCTTGAAATGAAAAATACGTGTTAGAAGAACAGTGTTGTACAAGTTTGATGATGTCGGAAGAGATATTGTGTTTTGTTTTTAGAATATCTAACGTTTCTGAAATGGGCACATTGCTGAAAAGAGAAACTCTTTTTCATTTTTTGTCTCTTGATAATGGCTCCAAAGCAGGAGTGGAAACGTCGAGTATTTAATAAATTCAGATATATATATATATATATATATATATATATATATATATATATATATATATATATGTTTTTAATTCATCCGCATAGTTGATAACTGACCCCTGCCTGGATCGATGGTAAAATGACATTTCTGCCTTCTTCAGGTCGGTTCGCATAATTCTCGTTGGCATTTGCTTACGCTTCTAGTTATTCGAATACTATTCGAGTGCTTATATATTTATATGTAATATATATATATATGCAATATGCAGCTGCTTGAAGACAACCCACTACATCATTTCATTTTTATTTTTTAGCCACCTTCTATATTTAAATTCCACTTCAACTTATATTACAATCATCCTATATAAAACACTGTTTAAAGGCTGTCTTCTAATTGTTATTTGTGGCATATACTTGATTATTTTTATGTTTTCTTGGGAAATAACACCACAATCAAAATAAAAACCTTTATATTGAAAGAAAAACCAAACGTTTCAAAGTCGATTCTGACTTCGTTGTGAATGGCTTTAAAATATGTATGTAGATTATTTGCAAATTCAAAGTTTGATTTATGACTTTAAGCTGACATAATAAAAATTTGTTTTTAGGTTGATTTAAAAACAACTAATTTTTCTACATGCTGTATAAGTATAATTCTATTCCACCCTATATTTGACTATACGCATCTGTTTATGGCCACCAAATACAACATTTTTTAACCACCTTTTATAATATAATTCCACTCCAGTCATTATTCAATCCATCCTATATATGTAGCTGCTTAAGGTCCATTTCCAAAAACAAAGAATGTAGAGGCTATGGTTGCGGTGCCAATGGCGTCAATTTGACTTTAGTGTTCACGCTTCACAATCCAGGGGCTTCATTTTTAAACTTAACTGATTTGCAATATTGACACACTACTTTCATTGGTCAGATCTATTCTGTTCAATTTCATTTCATATTTGGCGTTGCTCGTCAGTTTGACTTGCTGTTGTATATCTTTGACTTGCAGCATTACGAGTTCTGCGATTTAAGTGTGAGGGTTTCATTTTAAAAACAAAAATTATACTGAAAATAAAAAAAATATATTATTCTATTCTTCTTTATAACCATATATGTATACATTGTGCTAATCAATTAAAACAGTCTATCAAAACTTACCAAAACTCCATGTTAAATTGAACAAGAACTTCTCAAAAACTCCCTCTATAATTGAATTGTTTGTGAAAATTGCACTAAGAATTGACAATCGTTGTCATTGAGATTCTATTTACATCGACATACCCTCCTTTTTACGGTAGTGAGGTAAAAAGTAGCCTATATGTTAATCCAGGGTGTCACCTACCTCCTCACCAAATTTCATCAAAATTTGTTCAGTCGTTCTTGAGTTATAAATGGTGTAACTAACCCGACTTTGTTTTATTGTAGCGGCTTCTGGGTTTTTCCAAGACCCCATGGTTAATTATATTAACTAGGATTTTTTTAATTGGGTTTTGTGAGGCTGCCGTTATTCTGGACACATCTCTAAATATCTTCCTCAAGTAATGTCGGCATGTCTGTGTGATTGTAAATACATGTCAAAATTTTCTTCATTTGATTGAGGAATATAAGTTTTGACAACTTGTGTATCAGATGGAAGAGAAGCGTACTACTTATTTAACGTCAATGTTAGAGTTTCCATAAGAAGATAAAAATGTGTTAATTATAAAACCCCAATTTTTTGACAAATAAATAGTGGCTTCCTTAGTAAAATTAAAACTTAATTATTACAAGTGTTATGCAGTTCCTATATGATTGAGGAGGCAAATAGTTATTTCGGATGTTCATGTGGGTTTTCACTCCTCAAAATGGTTTCTAACAAAACACAGACTAGTAAAGTAATTAAATATCAAAGTGATTGTGGAAACTGCCCGGAACACTAGTTACCCTCTTATAGAAAAACTCTCTTGCAGGATTAAGTCTGAGAAAGTAGGTCGGGTTTGTCAACTAGCTTCCTGTATAATATCTTGGCATGCATTTGTGTGATACTTATCTGATGTAACGTTTCGATTCCTTATCACGAATCGTTGTCGAACAATGTAATTTTAAATAATTTACAAGTATTATAACTTGACTTTTTGGCAATGCCTATTGTTGATTAATTGACTTTGAAGTTTATTCTTTATTATTCAACATCATGCAGACACTTTCTTGGATTTTTCTCTTTTTGGTGTCCTCTTCTTTAAGTAATATTTTGTCTTATTCCCTTCCATTTTGTGTACCATAATACGTGTGTACATGGTTTGCCAATCTTGATCTGTCTATATGTCTCGTTGAGACGTTGTATTGGTGCTCTTTTGTTCTAATTTGGAGAGGTCTTGATGTTTTACAGGTATATGTTATTCCGCAGGCACAAGGTACACTGTACACAATTTTTGTAATTTTGAGTAGAGTTTTCCGGTTTTGTTTTTGTTAAATTTGATCTTAATGTATTATTTGTTTTAAACAACGTTTTTACTTGGGATTTATCTCCAATAAATTTAATTTTTTGGATAGACCGGAGACACAGGGAATAACGTTTATAATTGCAGAGTTAATATCAATTTGTGTGTTGTCTAAATTGGAAGTATTTTGTGTTGTTTTTGTAGTTGGTTGGATTCTTTGTTTTTTCTCGATTTCGTAAATTGTTTTGTTTATGAAATTTCTTGCTTTTGCTCTGTCGTATAAGGATTTAATGACTGCTTTTTTACGTTTAAGGAATGATTTGAATAGAAATTCAAGTAGCTATTAGTATGTGTTGGTTTTCTATAAATGCTTGTGGTAAAAGTATTGTTTGTTCGCTCAACCAACACGTCCAAAAATAGACGTTTATTTTCATTCTCTATTTCAATAGTAAATTTAATGGTGGATGCTTTGCTATTGATCCTGTTTAATAATTAGTACAAGTCGTCGACGCTATGTTTCCATATTGCAAAAATAGCATCAACTTAGCGCCACCATACTTTAGGTTTTTGTATGGAATTAAAGATAAATGTTTCCTCAAAGTATTTCATATTGTAATGTTTTTATTTTCACACTCAGGTTCTGTTCAGTTCTTGGATTTATTTAAAAACACAGTCCAACTCACTCTAATTTATTTCCACTACTTTAACACAATTTATATTCACAGAAACTACTATTTACATTTTATCTTAAGTGTGCAATACGACCGTCAGCTGAATGCCTCCTATCGCCACCTGTTCATATTTATATATTTATCTCGGAATTGTCTGGTACGTTCACGAACCATCGGGAAACTCTTTCATGTTGATATAAATATAATAACCGTACCGTGCCGTACCGATGTGCGGTTGTTCGTATCATTCCTCCGATAATTTTCAATTTTATTGAAGTTATAAGTGATAGTTATTCATGAAATTGATATCGGAAAAATCATTCATTTTTGGCATATGAAATTAAGGTATTTTGTTGTCCGATTGTTATCGAATGATTTTTGTAGTTTAATAAATTAACCATTATCTGCAAATCAGCAATAAAAACCAAAAACAACGTACACTGACAAAAACTATTGTGATTTATCGGTAAATTCTTGGCAAACAGTGGCAGGACATTGAATTTTTATCGCAATTATGGTGTGTGCTAAGTGTAAAAAGAACATTAATGGAGATGTTGCTGTCATTGCGTGCGATAGCTGTAACCGACTTGTGCATACAGAGTGCTCTGACCTTAATGCTTCTGAACTTAAAGTGATGGATTTGAAAGGGAAGAGACTACTGCGTTTTTACTGTGAAGACTGTCAGGCCGGTGTGAAACTAATTCCAACTTTATTGGCCAAAATTGATAAACTTGAATCAGATTTAAACACTATCAAAAATGAGACTAATAATATAAATTTACAATCTGAAGATAATATTATGAAAGAAATCCATGAACGACAAAAAAGAGCATCTAACATTATGATTTATAATTTACCGGAAAAGGGTAAAGATTTGGATGATGTCAAAATCATTACAGACATAGCTTCAAACAACTCGAGAACATCGAACACATCAATTGTTAAGGTGACTAGGGTGGGTAAGCCAAATAAAAATGGCGCTCGTCCACTTAAAATAGTTTTTGATAAAATTTCTGATGCAATCAATATACTGAAAAATAAGAAAACTCTCAATGCGCGTTTGAAAATTTATATCGAGCCGGATATGACGTCTTCGCAGCGTGATAAGATGTCAAGTTTGAAGGCAGAACTTCTAGATAGGAAAAACAAAGGAGAAAATGTTGTAATTAAGTATTCCAAAGGTATTCCATTCATCACAACTTTAAACTAGAACTGCCCAACTTCACAGATGACTTGTTATGCATCTACCAAAATGTCAGGGGGTTAAACACCAAATTGGATGAATTTTATTCGTATGTAAGTGATGCAGAATGTGATATAATTGCCTTAACTGAGACATGGCTTCAACCAACTGTAAGTAACTCTGAATTATTTTCTGGCGATTATTTAGTCCTTAGGAAAGATCGAGACCTTATAACAACTAATCGCAGCACTGGTGGTGGCGTTTTATTGGCACTGAAAGACACTATTGAATCTACATGTATTGATTTAACCAATATGGATTTAATGTTTAAGGATATTGATTTACTTATCTGTAAGTGTAAAATTAAGCACAGTATTTTTTATATTATCATTACTTATATTCCACCATCGATCTCAGTCGATGTTTTTTGTGAATTTCTGGAATATCTTGAATGTTTAGATTTTTTACATACTGCAGACATTTTATTTTTTGGTGATTTCAATGTACCGAGCTATGTAGACTCTAACCCTAACGATAGAAGTGTGACTGCTTTACATAACTTCATGGATATATTTGCACTACAACAATTTAATAATCTTAGGAATATATCAGGTCGTATTTTAGATCTTGTACTATCAAATAAAGTCTGCATTGTTAGTCTTAATGACCCTCCAATTGTTAAAGAGGATCAGTATCATCCATCTTTATACATTCAATTCAAAGTTGTGGAACATAACACAGTATTTCCAACGAATATAAATAAAAAAAGGTACAACTTCAGAAAAGGTAATTTTGTTCATTTATATCAACATCTGTGTTGCATCGATTGGACATTCTTGCTACGATATTCTAACGTTAATTCAGCCTTAGATGAATTTTACAAATGTATTTATCTTCTTTTTTATTTGTATGTTCCCATTTTCAAAAATTTTAAACGTAATTTTCCCCCTTGGTTTGATAAAACAATAATTTACAATACCAAATTGAAAGAAAAACTTTTCCGTAAGTACAAACGCACGAAGGATATACAGTTTCTTAATGAATACAGAAATGTAAGATCCCAGGTCAAACGTCAAATAAGTATAGCGTATAAATCATATGTCAGTAATTTAGAAAATTCGGTTCTTATTAACTCACAGAAGTTTTGGTCTTATATTAATCTCAAGAAAAGAACTTCTCGTATTCCTGGCACAATGTTCAATGAAAATCAGTGCTTCCATGATCCACAAGAGATTGTCAATCAGTTTTCAAACTTTTTCAGTAGTGTGTTTGTCTCCACTAGTGACCCTGTTGATGACGACAATAATCAATTTGAAGTCCACTCTACTGATATTCTTAATATCAGCAATATCACTGAAGACGAGATTATTAATGCAGCCAAGAAACTCAAGAATAAAATAACCTCTGGCGCTGATGATATACCATCATTTTTTGTCCGTGATTGTATCTCTATTCTTGCATATCCTTTAAAACTATTATTCAATATGGCACTTGAGACATCGACTTACCCCTGTAGGTGGAAAATAGCCAAGATCATCCCCGTATTCAAGTCAGGCGATAAGTCGCAAATACATAACTATCGCCCAATTTCTATTTTATGTAACCTATCTAAAGTCTTTGAATCTGTTTTGTATGGGCGCATCTACCTAGCTGTTCAACACTTAATTACGGATTATCAACATGGGTTCATGTGCTGCAGGTCCACCGAAACTAACCTTCTTAATATTACCCAACAGCTTTGTCAGTGTGTAGATTTTGGAGGGCAGATGGATGTGATCTATACAGACTTCTCAAAGGCTTTTGATAAAATGAATCATAATCGGTTACTACAAAAACTAATGTCACAATTTGGATTTTCCCTTGATACTATGAAACTTTGCAAGTCATACATAGAGAATAGGCCGCAGTTTGTTTTTTTTAATGGATATCTCTCTAACAGCTACACCTCCACTTCAGGTGTGCCCCAGGGCTCGAATCTTGGACCACTATTATTCCTCCTTTTTGTGAACGACCTGTGCAATTCTCTGCGTACTAATAAGTTACTCTATGCTGACGATCTTAAAATTTATCTTCCAATAACAACATTGGACGATTGTGCACGATTACAAAATGATCTTTCTAATCTTATTAGATGGTGTAAGAGTAACAAATTACCTTTGAATGTAGCAAAATGTAAAGTTGTCTCATTTAGTAGGAAAAAGACTCAATTAATATATCAGTATAAAGTCAACGACACTATGTTGCTCCGTGATACTACCACTAGAGATTTGGGTGTAATTTTTGACTCCAGTCTCAATTTTATCGATCACATAAACTCAATGATTACTGAAGCTTACAAAATGTATGGGTTTATCATGCGGAACTGTCGAAGCTTTGAAAATGTTGCGGCTTTAAAAACTTTATATTTCAGCTTCATACGTACAAAGCTTGAGTACTGTTGTAACATATGGAGCCCACAGTATAATATTCATATTGTTAGAATTGAAAATATTCAGAGAAAATTCCTAAAATATTTAATGTATAGGGTGGATGGAACGTATCCAACAAGGGGAATAGAATACTCCATATTACTTACAAGATTCAATTTTCAAAGTCTACACTCCAGAAGAGTTGAGAAATCCATAGTCTTAGTTTATAAATTGGTTCGTTGCCTAATTGACTGCCCTGATTTACTGGCTCTCTTGAATTTTTATGTGCCACAATACCAAGTGAGGAGTAACATAGCCTTTTACTGTTACAAGTCACGCACAAATTTACTTTTGAATTCACCATTAAATACTATGTGCCATAACTTTAATAAAATATCAAATATTTGTGACATTTTTCGTGATTCTCTGTATCACATAAAACATGTAGCTCGTCATACTTTCACTTAGTTCTAAGCCTTTCTCATTTTAAGATTATTAATTTTATTGTTATTTATATTTAATTTTAATAGTAACTGTTATTTTGTTAAACTTTTATACTTTTTGTGTTTTGGAATGATATGTATATGAATACTATTATAGTGAATTTGTACATTGCTCTGTAATTGGATTGTGAAATCTGTTGGGCAATAAATGCTATAAATAAATGCTATAAATAAATAAATAAATAAATAAATGTTCTGAAAGCTTTAAGGGAATTCATAGTAACGGCAGCGGTCCGCCTGTTGAGAGACAAACATTGCGGATTCCCAGAATAATGTCCCTTCCACGAATTGGTTGATGGCCGATTGCACAAGCTGTCGGATGAATTCTCGTAACATTGCCCCTTCCTTAAAACCATTTCGTCCCGAAATGTCCTAGAATCCTTCCTGGTGGACGATATTTGCAGGACTCTCCATCTCGACAAAGGGCAGTTTGGTGGAAGTAACAGTCAACGGTCGTCGAACCTGGGCTGCGAATATTGAGACCCAGTTAATGGTTCTATTCATCCGTTCTACCATTCCGTCGGATTGCGGGTGTAATGCTGTCGTCCGTGTTTTATTGATCTTCAAGATTTTGCAGACGTCTTGGAAAAGAGTAGACTCGAAGTATCTACCTTGGTCTGAGTGCAATACCAAGGGAACACCAAAACGACTGATCCATTCCTTGACAAGGACATCAGCAACGGTCAAGGCTTCTTGATTCGGCAAGGCATACGCTTCGGTCCATTTACTAAAATAGTCCATCACCATCACAATGTACTTGTTTCCAGAGTAGGATTCAGGAAATGGACCGGCAACATCAATAGCTATTCTTTTGAATGGACAGCCCACGTTATATTGCTTCATTGGAGCTTTTGGACGCTTCTGAGGCCCATTACTTGCTGCACAAACAGTACATTTCCGGCACCAGTCCTTGACATCCGCTTGGCAGTTTACCCAATAGAAGCGTTCTCTCAACTTCCCCAGGGTTGTCGTTACTCCCAGATGTCCTCCTGTTGTACCATCATGTAGTTCTCGTAAAACCTCTGGTCTCCTATTACTGGGAACTACAATCTGTTTCCTGTCGTTTCTCTCCTCTGGAGATTCCAGGACGCGCTTGGGAAGTCCATTTTCCAGGATGAGAGAGTTCCACTGAGCCCAGTACGACTTTATGGTTGGTGAATATTGGAAAATCTCTTGCACGTAGGTTTGCGGTCTTCTTCCTTCCACCGAATAACTTCTTTTAGTTCTGGATCTAATTTTTGGTCTTTCTGGATCTCCCCAGGTTGCCAATGGTCATCGACGGCGGTAGTTCTACAAAGAACAGCCCCTTTTTCTTCAGCTCGCTGACAATGTTTGCAGTCATCAGGGCATGGTCTCCTCGATAGGGCGTCAGCTTGTTCCCGCGCGATGTTAAGTCTCGAAGTTGAATTCTTGCAACCGCTCAATCCACCTGGCCACTTGTCCTTTGGGGTTTTTAAACTGCAATAGCCACTTCAGTGCTGCATGATTAGTCCTCAGGAGGAATCTTTTACCATAGAGGTACTTATAGAAATGTTCTACCCATTTTACCACAGCCAAGAGTTCCCTGCGAGTAACGCAGTAATTCCATTCAGGCTTGCTCAAGGTCTTGCTAAAATAACCGATGACTTTCTCCTGACCGTCTTGGATCTGCGAAAGCACTGCACCAATTCCGACATTGCTGCGTCGGTATCCAAAACGAAGTTCCCATCAGACAAATGATAACTTAAAATGGGGGCACTGGTCAATGCTCTTTTGAGTGTCTCGAATGATCGCTGACATTCCTGGTTCCACTGGTACTGCACCTTCCCCTCTGTGAGTCTATTAAGTGAATTGGCGATGTTGGCACATCCGGCTACGTACCGACGATAATACGTGCATAACCCCAGGAAAATACTTAACTGGTGGATATCTTTAGGTATCGGGCATTCCTGGACACCTTTGATTTTCTGTTTGTCAACAGCTACTCCCTGTGCGGAGACTACATGTCCAAGATATTGCACCTCTACTTGGAACAGCTGACATTTCTTCGGGCTCAACTTTAGTCCGGAACTTCGAAGTCGCCGAAATACCTCCTCCAGGTTCCTCACGTGGTCTTCAAAAGATTTTCCAACCACGATAATGTCGTCAAGATACACCAGGCACGTTTTCCATGAAAGCCCTTTTAACACTGTTTCCATCAATCGTTCAAACATTGCTGGAGCATTACACAGTCCAAACGACATCACCGTGAATTGATATAAAGTCCTGAGCCGATGGTAAAAGCAGTCTTTTCTCGGTCTTCTTTAGCAAGTTCCACCTGCCAATAACCGCTCTTCAAGTCCAGGGTGGAAAACGATCCAGCCAACGTATCTAGGGTATCGTCTATTCTTGGAAGGGGATAACTGTCTTTCTTTGTAGCGTGGTTTAATTGCCGATAGTCCACGCAAAATCGTTTCGAACCCTCTTTCTTTTTAACCAAGACAACTGGAGAAGCCCAAGAGCTATTGGATGGTTCAATAACACCTTCTTCCTCCATCTCGCGGATTATCCTGTCGGCTTCTTCTCTTTTAGCTAGGGGTAGTCAACCTAGTCGCCGACTGTCGAATAGGTTGAGCGTCCCCAGTATTAATTTTATGTTTCACCAGATCACTTCGTCCTCTTTTGCCATTCCCTACATAGAAGATATCCTGGTAGTTTCTAACGATGTCCCTCAATTTTGCTTTCTGGTTTGGTTTCAAATTCTTAGATGAATCGGTGATGAGTCTTTCCAGTTCCTCAGATAGTTTACCTGGTGGCATTTCTGCATGCTTTGTGCTTCTAACTACAGAGGAAACTATTGAACAATTGCCCAAAGTTGTTCCTTTCTTCAGCGCAACCGAATCTTGATTCAGGTTCATTACTCTTACTGGAACAATCTCCCTGGCACGAAATAGAGTCTTCCCCAGTACGACTCCTCTGCTTACATTTCCGTCGTTAAGTTCGGGATCAAACATCATTACTGTTCCAGCTTGAGCTTTCCCATCTAAGCAAGCATCTATAATGACTTCAGCTCTTTCCGGAACATTGACATCCTCTGCTAAGATGGCTCGAAGCTTTATGTCATCTTTTCCATGAAGCACCACTTCTTCGTCATTCACTCGCAGAATTCCATATTTGAAGTTTAACTGGAATCCCTTGGAGCTCATGACATCCATTCCAATGATTACTTCGACTTCGATGTCTGCCACTTATGCCCGATGTAGGAAGGTTGTGTTTTCCAACGTCATTTCAACCTCTATTTCACCATGGACTTTCGCTGCTTCTCCTGTCGCTGTTCGCAGTTGCCATTTTGGTGGTTTTATCATCGTCTCTAAAACAATGTTGGGCCTTATTACTGTTTTCGTCGCACCAGTATCCAGCATCATTGTAAATTGCTTCCTATTAATAAGGCCATCTACAAAGACATTGTTAATGTGGTTGCGTAGCGAAACGACATATGCGTTGGTAGTTGGGACTTGTTGGTTACAGGTCGACGATGGTCCCTTTATATTGACTTTCTTTAGTTTCCCCGACGAGGAAGTCTGTACTCCGTTGCTCTCCTTGCAACGACTCTAGACATGTCCTACCTTACGACACTTCCGACATCCAACTAGTCTTTTTTCGGTAAGGACTCTCCGTCAACGATTCTGACTCTGGCTTGACCTCTGCAGGTATTTTTCGCAGCCTCGCGTTCTAGCGCTAGAGCAAGTGCATCCACTAATTGAGTCGGTCGAGCTAATGTTAAAGCTTGCCTGGCTTCGTTGTCCTGCAGTTCATCCAAAAACGCTTGTACTGCTAGCATTTCTATCATATTTTCCGGCGTGGCTGGTAGGCAAGGCGAACCAGGCGGGCAATATCAGCTTCAAACTCTTGTAGGGACTCATTCGATTTTTGGTGGCGATTTTTCAATTGGGAGTGATAAACGTGCTCCAAATGGGTTTGTCCATACCGCAGTTCTAAATGTTTGACCAGTTGTTCGTAGTCTTCTTGCTAAGAGACCTTCAAGGTTTGCAAAATATCGGTAGCATCCCCTCTTAAGGCGAGGGTTAGTGCTATTGCCTTCTCCTCTGCCGACCATCCGTTTAACTTTCCTGCAGCCTCGAATTGGCGCCTATAAGTAGTCCATGACGATTTACCATCAAATTGTGGAGGTTTCATTTTGTGTCTTGCTCCATCGAGGCCAGTTTTCGAGTCCACTACTTCTGGCCTATTTCTACTTTCGATCTTTGGTGGAGTTTCTCCCCTTTGTATTGTGACTACCTGTTCTCTTATTTTGCTGATCTCACTTTCCATTATATGCTTTAGCTCCTCTAACCGCGTTTCTTTTTCGAATATTTTCCCTTCCAGCATTTCTGAGTTTTTCTGTACCATGCTTTTCAAATTTTCTTCTAAGAATTTAGAATTTTGTGCTAATTTGTCTTCTAGAGTTTTAGTATTTTCTTGCAACGCTTCTTTCAAGTTTTTAGAATTTTCTAGCAATTTCTCTTCTGGGGTTTTAGAATTTTCTACCAATTTGTCCTCTAGTGTTTTAGAATTTTCTTGTAAGGTTTCTTTTAAATTTTCCATTTGCTTTAATAGGATACTCAGGTCACCATTGCCAGAAACTTCAAACAAATAAATATCGGGATAGTTACCTTCATTTATTAGAGCATCTCGTAACCGTTGTATTAATTCACTTTTCTTCCCACTAATTTCTAAACCCCTTTCCTCAATTTCTTTTTTTAAGTCCGCCACTTTCAATTGGTTTCACAAATACACCCCACATCTGACACCGCTGTAATGTTTTTATTTCCACACTCGGGTTCTGTTCAGTTCTTGGATTTATTTAAAAACCCAGTCCAACTCACTCTAATTTATTTCCACTACTTTAACACTCAACCAACACGTCCAAAAATAGAAGTTTATTTTCATTGTCTATTTCAATAGTCAATTTAATGGTGGATGCTTTACTATTGATCGTGTTTAATAAGCAGTACAAGTCGTCGACGCTATGTTCCCATATTGCAAAAATAGCATCAACTTAGCGCCACCATACTTTAGGTTTTTGTATGGAATTAAAGATAAATCTTTCCTCATAGTATTTCATATTGTAATGTTTTTATTTTCATACTCAGGTTCTATTCAGTTCTTGGATTTATTTAAAAACACAGTCCAACTCACTCTAAATTATTTCCACTACTTTAACACAATTTATATTCACAGAAACTACTATTTACATTTTATCTTAACTGTTCAATACGACCGTCGAAAACTGAATGCCTCCTATCGCCAGCTACTTATATTTATATATTTATCTCGGAATGGTCTGGTACGTCCACGAACCATCGGGAAACTCTTTCGTGTTCTGGAAGCTTTAAGGGAATTCCCAGTAACGGCAGCGGTCCGCCTGTTGAGAGGCAAACATTTCGGATTCCCAGAATTTATTGGAATAATGTCCCTTCCACGAATTGGTTGATGGCCGATTGCACCAGCTGTCGGATGAATTCTCGTAACAATATATTGCTTACTATGGGTGACAAAGAAGAACACAGCAATTCCAAAATGTTGTGTGTAGAAACCTTCTTCATATTGAAAATATGTTGGTTTTAAACAAAGTTCCATAATCTTTATTATTGTATTAATAATAATAATTTTGTTCTTGTTTGCAGTGAGTTATCAAGTTCTAGTTTATCTTTTATAATTTGTATGGATGGAACTTACCAAAATTTCATCGTTATTTATTTGTGTATTTTTCAGTTTTCATAAGAAGTGTGTTGTATTTTTTAGCGTGTTGTGGTTGAATTCGTATGGTTTGATAATTTTTTTAAATATTCTGCAATGGTGAGTTTATCGAGCTTACAATGGGTCGTAAAGGAATTCCAGTTTTATGTATCTTGTGGACTCCATATATGTGTGGTGATTTACTGTAGTGAGGTGTAAGTTATTTTCTTTCTGAAAAAAAATGAATTCGTGTTTGTATTGTGAAATAATCCCTCTTGCTGTTTTTTTTTGTGTTTGATTTAGGAGCTTCATAGAGTTTTGTATATGTTCCTGTGTTGATGGTCTGTCATTTTAGTTTTGTATTCTCGTGCATCTAAAATTACAGTTGCATTGCCTTTATCAGCTGGTAAAATTTTAATAGTATCATCTTTAGTACGTGTTTTGATAGCTTGTCTTTCAGCTGGAGTTACATTTTCTGAGATCTTTTGATTCTTTTATAGAAGTAACTTATTTCTAATGCGATATTCACTTGATACTTTTGGTGCTAATTTTTGACCAGTATCCTCAATGGCAACTATCATATCTAATTTAGGAATGTTTTTGGCAGTGACTGCATAATTCAATACTTTTGAAAGGACATATTGTTCTGTTATTGTTATTTGTTTTTTGGATAGGTTTATCAGAGTTTTGTTGAAAAAGTTGTTATTTGTGGGTTTAAGTGGGTTATATGTTTGTTTTTTAGAAGATTATTGAATTTGTTTATATTCCTGTTTTTTGCAATTTCGAAATTATGTGTTTTTTCAGAAAACCCACATGAACATCCAAAATAAAGAAGTGTTATGTTTCGAGAATACTCAAACCTACATATCCTAACCTAGAAGCAGAACGTTTTACAAGCTGTCACCGAAAAACGTAGTGCATCGATAAGAACTGTAGAACAAGAACTCTCTATCTATACTAACTCATAATAGTTCAAAGACAAAAGGAAACTGATATTCTAAGAATGTATGCGCTTCATTGAATGGTACTCTAGCAAGTGTAATGAAAATCCTAATTTCGACAATTATGTCTTGTGGTCCCATAGTTTAACGTTTTTAATAAGCGCAATACTCATCATTTGGCTGTGACAGTCTTCAAACAAGATTGGAAAGTAACGTTTGGTGTGAGGACATTATTAATTCAATTTAACTTATCTTTTTTAATTTTACATCTATGTAATATAAAGTTATTAGCCATTTTATAAAATCAACTTATAGTACCTTGTTTGCTGGACTATAAGTTATTAATGTTATTTTGCGACAAGGAAATCAAGTTCTCTTTATTTGCATTCATTCTCTATGGAAAATTCAATGAATTTAATACAAAACTTATTAATGGCATTTTGTGATAAATAAATCATGGCCTACGTGCCTAAGCAGAAGGCTACGAGAATTATGCGAACCCACCTGAAGAGGGCAGATTTGATTCTGCCGAAACGTCGTCACTTTTCCATCTATCCCGGCAGGGATAAGTTATCAACTACGACGATGAATTCCTGGACACCACCTAACACACACACACACACAAACACAACATTTTAATAGCTTTAAATCTGCTGTCGTCATCAGGTAAATGAAAGGAAATTCAGATTATCCCTCCTATTTCTACTGTTAACCGGTCCTGTATCGCTAGTCATGTTTATTGGGCCGTTAAATCCCTTTCTTGCAACCTTTCTGGGGTGTCCTTCAGGATTTGGGATCTCTTTCAACGCTGATGCTTGATCTCTGACCTCCATAAAGCATGACTGGCCGTGTCAAGGATTTTCTGTGGTGGTTTCCCGGGGATTGGCGACTTCAGTTTAAATTAATTAGGTATAATCCTACGGTCTCTGGGGTAGTGTAGGAACTTGGTTCTCTGGGTCCGTATCGGCCCTTCAATGTTAGGCAGAAGCTGGTAGATGATGAAACTCGTTCTTCGAAGTTTCCGTGCACTTTCAATGTCTTCAGTTGGTTGATCACAATGTTTCAATGGCTTTGAATCTGCTATCGACATCAGGGGAATGATGTGAAATTCAGATTATCCTTCGTATTTATACCCTTAACTGGTCATGCGTCGCTGGTCATACTCATTGGGTCGCTTAATCCCTAATCTCATCCAGTTAGTATCGCCGAAGCTGGCATTTGGTTTTCTGGATACGTGGCGGCAGTGGCTCAATAAGGGATTTCCAAAAGTTGTTAATTTGGACGCTGGACTGGCTAATTATAATCTCATTCGAGATTATGAATGCCGTCACTATAAATGTTCTTTTATACCAGTGCTTTTCCTTGTGAACCACCCTTGTCTGGTCCCAGTCGATGCTATGGTGCATGGTCCACGAGTGATTAGCTAACCCAGACTTTGTTCCCCTTTGAGTAGCTATGCGGTGCTTCTTAATTCTGGTGTCCAGCGGTCGCTTTGTCTCTCCAACAACGTAGAGATTGCCACATTCAGAGTGTGTGTGTTGTATATACAGTTTTTGCGTATTACCGGAGTATCCGGTTTTGTTTTAGTGATCACGCTGCTAAATGTGTTGTCTTGAAAATCATTTTGATTCCATTTTCATTTCCAATTCGTCTAATTTTTTTCGAAAAGCCTTTGGGGTATGGTAATAATACAGTTGCTAACATGGTTTCGTTTTCGTACTTTGGTGGTTTATGCAGTTCTTCAAACGTCGTGTTAATAATTGTTTCAGGATATTCATTCGTCAAAAGGTCTTTAAATTTCACTTGTACTTCTTTCGAGGCCACTGGTATGCTGCAGATATTTTTGGCTCTTTGGATTAGTGTTTTGATGATGTCAGTTTTGCTAATGAGTAGATACAATTATATATATATATATATATATATATATATATATATATATATATATAGCCTTCCTGTAGAAGCATGTTTCGATTTCGGTCATTTGGCATTTCACTATCTTCCCTCAATATCTATCCGGGGGTTCTCGAAGTGGTCCCATGCGTTTTTTTATAACATAGCTTGTACAGTTTCTTTAGAATAGAATAAAAACTCTTTTACAGACTTTCTTATGTAGTAATCTTTGGTGGAGGTACTGGAATTAAAATATGGGAATGTTTCTGCTCGAAACTTGGGATATAATAAATTGAGAAGAAATTGGATTAATCAAAATAAATGTCAGTTAATCAAATTGAAGTATAAGATTTTCAGTTAGATTGTATATACACTCTGTCTTCATAAATCAAGCGATTTTTTTTGAATAATTTTAAGAGTAAAATTATTCTTCATAAAAAGATTTGCTTGGTCTAAAACGAATACTGTAATCATTACATGACTTATATTTGTTGGTACAAATATTTAGTTTTTAAAAAACTTTTATTTTCTACTAAGAACAAAGTCTTTCTACTTTCAAAGTTAAAATACTTGAATATAATTCAGGATATAAAAATACGTCTTATCTAGTTGAATGTTCATATCAGAATAACTTTAGAATAACAAAACAATATGCACAAAGATGATTAAACAATATTAAATTACGTAGCTGAAAATAAGCGAATACTGCATCATCACAATATCATATTATAGCATAAGCAATTTTATTTATATTATGTAGGTCAGTGAGGTGACCATAAATCATGTCAGTTTTTTTAACTGTTTTGTTCATATCTAAAATTGTTATGAAATAGAAGTGATTAGAATTAAAAACTGCATTTAATTATGCCATTGCACTAAAAACTGTATAATAAGTTTTTATGTAACTTTTCCAATAATATACTAGGTTTCAAAAAATATATCAATTTTGTTTTAAAGTGAGCTACTTTTAATTTTTTTATAATATCTCAAATTGTAATCCAACAAAGTTTATTAGAATTGAAAACTGGATCCAATTATGCTGTATCACTAAGAGTTGTTATACATTGAAAGTAGATTGGAATTAAATCGAAATAAATGCAAGTTAATCAACTTCAATATGGAGGTTCTCAGTTGGTCTCTACATACAATGGGACTACATAAGATGGATTCATACGAAAAACGTTCGTATGAATATTATTTAGAGAAAAAGTTATTCTACATAAAAAGATTTGCTTGGTCAGAAACCTATATTATAATCATCACATGTCACTTTCTAAACTGTATACGAGGTTTGTCACCAAATATGAATTTTTCTTAAAAATAAAATACCTTTATTTTTGACAATGTTTAAAATTATTATCAAACAGAAGTAATTAGAATTATAGAATCCATCTAGTTATGCCATATATAAATTTTTGAAAAACCAAAAACCTACTTCAAAATCCTAAAAAGCATGAAATATGTTTTACTGTAACAAATAAATAATTTTTCTGGAGTCGGTGCCAAGCTAAAGTGAAAATAATTTGGGAAGTGCATTTATAAGTTGTACTTCCCAACTTCGTTGACCAACTTGGCACCGAAAAAGTATTTAGTTGTTGTCCTAAAAAAATATTTCTTGATTTTTAGTTAAATTACTTTACGGAATCAGTTTTTGTTTTTTTTAATGGTTGTATTCATTTTTGGAATTTGACGAGTGAATTGAATTTAGCGATAATCGTCACGGACAAAAATATTCTTATGGGTTTTAAAACAAAGAACTAAAGCTCTTAGTAGAGTTAATTTTTCTTACACATAAAAAGTGAACTAAACGTGGAACAATTCATATTTTATTATGTGAGTAGTAATTATTTTGGTTTTACATATTATTTTGTTTCAGTATTCGAGATATGCCTTATAATTATTTTTTTTAACAAGACGTCTTTTCTCTACTTATCAATTCCATTCAACGAGTATTGACAAAACCAACAGCTGTTTTTATTAAAAATGATTTCGTAATATAACTTATGAGAGTCTCAGAAATTGAACAATAAAGTGGACGAATAATACATGGCAGCACAATAAAGCATAGGAAAAAACAAAGAATCATAACCGCAGCGACGAGAAGGCGACCGCTCTAACACACTAATCAGCAAGTGCATCCGTCATATAATACGGTCAGAAATGTTGGAAAGTTCTTGCACTTCGTTCACAGAGACGCCATTTGTTTGAATAATGCCGCCGGTAACGTCAGATTATTAAGGCTTCCGTTTAATTTTGAAACTCATAACGTACTATTTGCAACCCCATTTGGATTCGTTTAAATATGGAAGTTTGAAGTGCAAACAGAAAATTATTCTGCCAACATTTAACTTTGAGCAGTTCTAATGACAAAAAGGTTTACTTGTTCGCAAAAGTTATTTGAGAACATCATACCAGTTTGAGTAATTTAATTGTAGGAGTTTCATACCAGCATTACTGCAAACCGTAATATTTACCTAAATAATCTGCATTTTTATCCTAGTTATTACTAATTTAGTTTTAGTTTCGGGTATTAAATTCTGAAGAGTACATGCTACAAGAGTTACTAGACTTTAGGTCAAGTCAAGATAAAATTTAGTGACAAGTATTAAGTTGTTGTCCTACATGTCACCACAGGGTAGTTAGCTGATAAAATGCTCAAAAATATATGTCAGTTATAATATTTTAAACTTGTAAAAAAATTTAAGGAAAAGTTATGATTGCTTTCACAGAATGACACCGCATATCATGTATTGAATGTATTTAGAAAATGTATGACAGTTCTGGTTGTGTCAGAACACAATAGTTCTTCGTCAAAATCACGCGTACACTCCCAATAAGATGCCCCTAAGACATTCCTTATAAACTGACGACGTACCCATAGTAATAGGGATTTGCTCTCTTGATTGGACGCAAAATAAGCTTATGGTTTAAACTGGAAGTGACTTAATCCGACCGGAAGTTTTTTTTTTCAAATGGAAGATGCTTATTTTTATCCCGGTATCGGATTCTACGTTGAAAAATAAACATCTTTTGTTTTTTGAATACGTTTTTAGTCCTCTAAAGTGCGGACGCGAAATGTAAATACTACATCCAGAATTTTCGGGGAAACTAGCACACTGGCATTCTGAATCTGGAGCCGTTCCGTCTAATCGCTGTTCTCCCGTAACTTCTATGTTAGAATGTCTTGATAAAATTTTCAGGTTACTTCACCTGTCAGAGATATTGAATACTCTCTTCGAGGTGTCATTCCTTTGTACGCAAGACAATATATATTATATATTATATATAATATACGTTCTTTCTGGTCAGGGAACCTTCATCAGTTGTGCTTCCCACAATTGAATGTCCTCTCGAACACTTCTTTATGTATTTGAAACATTTCGTTAAATTTGAAGACGCGAGATGTAAGACCGACATTACACGGAACGGCTCCAGATTCGGAATCTCTGTGTACTGATTCTCTCGAAAATCCTAGATGTCGGTCTTACATCTCACGTCTTCAAATTTAACGAAATGTTTCAAATACATAAAGAAGTGTTCGAGATGACGTTCAATTGTGGGAAGCGCAACTGATGAAGGTTCCCTGACCAGAAACAATGTATATTATATATAATATATAATATATATTGTCTTGCGAACAAAGGAATGACACCTCGAAGAGAGTATTCAATATCTCTGACAGGTGAAGTAACCTGAAAAATTTTTTCATGACATTCTGTCCTAGGAGTACAGGGAGAACAGCAATTACACGGAACGGCTTCAGATTTGGAACCTCTACGTGCTGATTCTCTCGAAAATCCTAGATGTCGGTCTTACATCTCGCGTCTTCAAATTTAACGAAATGTTTCAAATACATAAAGAAGTGTTCGAGAGGACATTTAATTTGTGGGAAGCGCAACTGATGAAAGTTCCCTGACCAGAAACAATGTATATTATATATAATATGTAATATATATTGTCTTGCGTACAAAGGAATGAGACCTCGAAGAGAGTATTCAATATCTCTGACAGGTAAAGTAACCTGAAAAATTTTATCGTGATATTCTGTCCTAGGAGTTAAGGGATAACAGCAATTACACGGAACGACTCCAGATTCGGAACCTCTGTGTGCTGATTCTCTCGAAAATCCTAGATTTCGGTCATACATGTCGCGTCTTCAAGTTTATTAGGTTGTTATGTACATAACTATTATCTGCACATATTGGTGTGTTTTTCTATTGATTTATAAGTTCGGAGTTACCTGTAAACAGTTTACTGCTATTCGTTACATTAGTTTTTTCCAGCGACTGGATCCGTTACAGTTAACACATCAGAGGAAAAGTAAGGGTCACTTTTACAAGCAGTATTAATACATTCTGTGGCACTGTTCGAAACACTGTCTTTTTTGGGTTTAAAAGAGACAGCCTTTATACTTACATATGTATATTCTCAATTGCTTGGAAAAAACTCTGCCTAAGCCCAATCGCAGTAAGAAGAAGAAGAGACTCGTGGCTAGTCTTTCGTCTAGTACGGACCTCTCCTGAAACTCCCAAGGAAAAAAACATTTCCCATGTGCTCGCTAGTGCAACCCCAAAGTGCGTGTGCAGCTATTACTCACTTATTGTCAACCCCCTCGTGAGTGCACATTGCCTAATAGTATAAACTCTCTAGTTGTGTCTAAAAACCCAGGGTTAAGGCAGGCTACCCGCGACGAATGCAGACAAATACATGGATGGCAGATTTCCCGAGGCTTTTACTAGATCTAACTCGTAGACAAGGTAAGAGTTTTCTTATGAAGGGCAATTGAGTTTTTTGGTCAAAATAGAACCATCTCAAAACTACAGTCTACTTAAATTAAATTCACTACAGGCACTATAACGAAAATCCAATATATAGGAAGTGCAGTGCATTTTATGAGCCTTCAAAATATGTTTTGCATATCGCTATCGAACTATCGTGCTTAATACGATACGTTCAGCAAAATATTTCTACACACTAATTTTTTAAAAACATTTTATATCGGTTTTTTTCAGCTTTTCGTGATGAAAAATGCTGCGATCAAAATTTATAAACATTCATTTTGAAGATTATCTGATTCTTTGCAATTTTTCTATTGACGGCATTATGAACATATCCTTTTACACAGAAAGCAAAAAACGAAATGAAAATACCACATATATTTCGGTTTTTAAGGCTCAAATACTTTAATTCTACGAGTTTACGTGATGGCGTATGCGGTTTGCTGTTGAATTTTATGTGAGCCCAAACTAGCAAACTATCATGCAAAATGTGGAGTAAGTTCGGTTTTTTGAAAAAGTTTCTTCTAAACAGAATGTATAAAAAATGCATCATGCTGGAAAGTTATGAATAATTATTTCTCAACAGTTAATAGTTGTGAAGCAGACTTCGTTTAGTTTTCCGCTATAATTTCGTTACTATAGCCTGTAGTGAAAAACTTTCGTAACTAAATTTAGTTAAATTAGAATTTTCTACATGGCTGATGACACGCAATTTTGGAAAGTGTTGCGATTGTCCCGTAAAGAGGAACATTTTTCTAGTGAAATTTTTAAATGTTGTAGAAAATTTACCCCAATATTATCCACATTTATACCATAAGTAATCATCCCTGGAGCCTGTTTGTGTAGGTGCACTACAAAGTAACTATTAATTACTCGATTAAAAAAAAAAAAGAAATGCACGTGCTGCCTAATAGATGTTTGTATTTTTTTTGCGCATATAAAGGCCAAATTTGCGTTTGCGAAAAATATTTTACTCTGAAATTCAAACAGTTATATTAACTAAGGATAGGGTCATAGTTTTAGCAATCGGACCTCTTTGTAAATTTAATGTTTTTGGATAAGGGCGTACCGAGTTAGAGGGGACAAATCGGAACAAAAATTGTTCTAGAAAGAGAGACAATTCAGAAAATTTTTGGGCCAGGGGGTGCAAGTCAGCAAATTTATGGGAAGATTTAATGGCTCATGGCAGGTTTTTCAGGTGGCTTTATACTTGAGTAAATATAAAACTAATAAAGTATAATATTGTTTTTGGTCCTGGGGATTATCTCACAATTTTTCTGTAATCGACGACGTTGTCAAATTTGTAACCAAATCAAAATATCTCTGGACAATCTCGAAAGATTGTTCTGATTACTAGTTGTCCTTTATAGAGAGTCATCACAATGTATGAGTAAATAATTATTATATGTATAAAAATATAAAATTAAGTAATTCATGTTTGTTTATAATATAAAAATAAAGTATAATACTTTTTTTGGTCATGGGAATTCTCTCACTCTTTTCCTGTAATCGACGAGGTTGTCAAATTTGTAACCAAAAGGAAATATCTCTGGACAATCTCGAAAGATTGTTCTGATTACTGGTTGTCCTTCATAAAGGGTCATCACAATATATGAGTAAATAATTACTATATATAAAAATATAAAATTAAGTAATTCTTGTTTGTTTCGGTGGTGACGATTATGCATCCCTTTCTCCGTCATCTTTCAACTAAATAATACTCCGTTATATTGTAGCAGGATTCACTATAGATAATTTACAAAAAAGGAACAGAGGAGTGTAAACCATATTTCGTAGAATATATTGTTCCATTTGCACCTTATTACTTTTTGTACCCACTTTAACTGGTTCCAAACCACAATGGTCGTCTAATCATTTTGTGAATTCATAACAAACTAATTTGCAAAAACTCTGGTATTGGTAATAGACTAATTTGTGTATGAAAGTTGAGACTAGCCCATTTATTCCAAAATATTATTCCTTAACACCATATGAAACAATAGTTAAACTGTAGCTTCCAGGCCGGTCGTAAGTTAATATATCATCATTTCTGTTAATATCTTCACAATTGTTTCTACAACTTTTTAGCATGTCGCACAGAATTAAAATAATAATAATTCTGATCTACATAGAGTCATGTGCCAGGTCGATGACTCAACACCACTGCGACTGACACAACAACATGTCCAATTACACCACCAGACCACAGATCCGAAACTGCTGAAATGGAAAGAGGAGCCCCTTCATGGAAGACATATAAATGACGTCAACCAAGATTATGTCGACAGAGCAGCGTCGAACTATTGGTTGATCTCTGGTCATATGTTTCCTGAAACGGAAGACTTTATATTGGCAATCCAAGATCAAGTAATTCCAACTAAGAACTACCTAAAGTACATTGTTAAAGACCCTTCTACTAACAACGACAGATGCAGTTACGGTTGCCAAACATCTGGATCTATCCAGCATATCACAGGAGATTGCCAAGCGTTCGCTGCAACTGAATACAAAGAACGACACGATGCTGCGGCGAAAATACTTCACCAGGAACTAGCACTGAAACTTGAATTATCACAGTCGGTAAGATTACCATACTATAAATACAAACCAGAATCTGTTTTAGAAAATAACAACTACAAGCTATACTGGGACTGCACGATACTGATCAATCTCAATAGACCAGATATAGTTTTGGTAGATAATGTCTCTCGGAAAACAACTTTAATTGACATAGCAATTCTAACAACAATAATATAAATATCAAGCAGGCTGAGAAAATAACCAAATACAGAGATTTGGAATTTCAAATAAAGACTCAGTGGCACATGAACAACACACGAACTGTACCAATTGTTATGTCAACGACAGGACTAGTCCCAAAACATCTATTAAACAGTTTATTTTAAATTGTCTGGACGAACATCTTTACAAACAAATGCAAAAAGCCGTCCTGTTAGGAACAGCCAAGACGGTCAGGAAATTCATGGGAAACTGCCGCCATGACTCCAACAACGAGCCTGAAAACCTGGCAAGGGCTCCCACAGAGCTAAACCCTTTTGATATCTAGAATATCTGAGGTTTAGTGAATTTTCCCCTAAAGGCGCTCATGGCGTGCCTCAGAGGGAGTGTGATGCCATACTTTGTATAATCAAGTCGGGATTGTGTTTATTGTTTAAATGGCATGTACATATAAAATATTGAACTAATATTATTAAAATACTATCTATGTCTTACAATCGGCACTAGTTTGCAGCCATCTGGTGTATACATCATATACTGATATGATATGACAATAAAATTATTATTAAAAATTAAAAAAGGGAAAAAAAGCATAACGATTACAAGTTGTTTTCTAACACTAGGATGAGAACAAAAATAATTTCAACATATAAATACAATGATATGATTTTTTTAAAATGTGGGTTTCTTTTTTTGTTCAGGGTGACCAATTTCGATCGATGAATTTGTTTAGTGAGTGAAGCAAGCTCGGCAAATTATAAGAGAATGACCCTTGTCTTATGGTCTACGAACAAGATACTATCTATTTAAATTTTTCTAATGCATGTCCGTTCGTGTAATGTAATTCTTCTATAATTGTTATATTTATTATACATACTGGATAGAATCGCATCCTGTCAAAAACAGCCGACATTTATCAAATAATCGCTTAAATTATTATCTGTTATTGAACTGAACAGGTGTACAATTTGCTATTATTTGTAAGTAATAACTATCAACCGAACTATGTTCCCAACTATTCGTCTTACGGTTTATGTAACCACGAACTAGGATTACAGAATACAATTCATACTAGACTAGCATTATATTCACAAATTCAACAGGAGCCGTTACACGTACTCGTAATCGCAAGACAGTGTTCGATATATTAAAATCTCCGTAACCTCATTTCCATCAACGCTGATGGAACGTACTTGTTATCGCATAATTAGTATGGCATCACAAAACTGAAATTGAATATCGCTTTTGATTGGATATTGATTGGACTATTCCAATATGTATCTCACTCTACAAGTATCCGCTCTAACGAAAATGACAAACTGCCTTTTTTTACCACCATTCTATCCGATTTCAATATTTTCGAAATCGATAAACTAAGCAATTACAGTGAGCATTAAAAAGCAATTTGATGTAAAATTCAATCGGATTCAATGATAAATTGATCGGATAAATGGAAAGAAGTAAATGATTGGTTTTTGGATTTCAAACATTTAAGCTTCATTCATTCAGTAACAATAAACTGTTTAAACTCTAATTTGATAAAGCACCATCCAGGAGTAACAGAAACAAGTATCTGTAATATATATACAGGGAAATAGTAAGCATTTGAACATTACACATTTAGTTTGATTTTTCATGTTGAATTTCTCATGAAGAATCAAAATAGATATTTATCTCCGCAACCGTTCAGAAGTTACCTATTAAACACTTCTTTATAATTTTTTAACACTTTAGTTCCCAGGATATAATTCAGAAAATATTCCAGGAACCCATGGCATTTGTTTTATAAAACATCATAAATTGTCTTATATACCAATTGTATTTTTTAACAAAATATTTGGTTTTTTGTTTATACCAAGTGTGGAAATTTTTGGTAACTGCCGGTTAAACGAAAATTGTTCCTCGCAAAGCCATACAAACTCGGGTGTACCAAAAACACCCAAAACAAATATGCTATTATAGTTGAACAGTTCTTCAAATTTTCTATTCATTCAGGAGATGTACCACTGGATTTATTTTGTTAAGGTTATCATTTTTAGAAAGTGACTCAAATCTGTTGCGGCTCATTCCACAGGAAGTAGAAATGTCATTCTTATAATATATTATTACTTCAGTAATCTCGAAATCTTGGCTTTTTATCTGAAGCTTTAGCTATCATACAAGCAGATCTATAACTGGCTCTAAAAATATCAAATAAGAATCAATAGGCAATTTATCTTGCATATCATCAATATTTTGAAAATCCATAGCACTATCAAACTTATTCAGTGTAGAAGAATCGGTATCCCCGAAATGACAACAGAATTTCGCAACTCTGATAGAAGTTTTTCAGTATGCTGTAATTCGTCGAAATCAGTTTGATTTTCACTATAAAAATCACTTTCATCGTTTATAGATATTTATTGTGTACCCCTGTAGATTTACAAATTACATTCTCGGCGATTCTGATTCTTTATATTTTTTTGTAAATGTTATCAAAACTAGTTGATTTTTTGTGGCATAAATCAGACATTTCATTATCACTTTCTCCTTCACTTGATTCATCATAGTTAGGATCTTCAGTAGAATCATTACACTCACTTTCACTGTCAAAAAGTCACTTTCCTTAATAATTTGTCTAATTTCATCCTCACTTAAACCCACTGATTGCTCATTATACCGTTCAAACTTCTCTAGTAAAAATAAACAATGCACTGACAGCAACATAACACTTAAACATTTATTACTGAGTGTTCCGCTGCGACACCGGAACCCGTACCTTACTGCTTACCAAAGAAATCGCGTATATCTGTGATTCTCGATGGTAGATAACGATTCAAACGTGTCCAAGTTTTGTGGGCGAATATGACCACATGGATTGCCAGAAAACCTCACTTTGTCCCAATATGATGCAAATGGGAACTAAAGTGTTAATAAGTAATTATTGGTACTTTTAAACAGAATAGTTTATATTTTTCACAGTTTAATAGTGTTTTTCAAGCGGAAACTCTATCCACTTTTAACCCAAATTATTGTTAACATACCTTGTTTTCTAAATGATGGAAATGTGCCCAGTGAAGTAAAATAAAAAAATAAATGGTTCAGGAATCTTTAATGTTTTTGAAAGATTAGACAGATTATGTAAGTTTAAATTTAACTCATAACTGCGTCTAATCTCGCATTCACTATCGTTTTTCACTATTGATTCCTGTCTACAATAAATTTATAATAGGAGAAGGAACACTGCACATGTTGACGATTTAATTCAAGTACATCCCAAAATTATCTACGGTATGCAAGTAGAACGAGTTAAAACTGATATATACCAGTCTTTCATGGTGTGAACATTCGTGCTAGATCACAATACATACAGACAAATAAAATATCAAAATCAAATCACACCATTAAAGGACACAGTAACATTAAACCAACGGTTTTCTGCCCCTCGCAACGGGAACAACATACAATCTGGATGATTCTTACCGACACACAAACCTAAAACGATTCTTACAATACTCTTGAAAGTAAGTGACATCTTAGCATTTTCAAACCAAAAATCGCCCAAGAGGAACAAAGTATATAAAAAAGGATTGCAATTTACGTCGGTCAACCAAATAGTTAAGTTGGTGACCGCCTAGAGTAACACAACAGCAGAGAAATAAGGGGCAACCACATTAGAAAATAATGAACTCAATCTCGATATTGAGCAAGCCAACCTTACAGAGAAGAGTACAGACAAATAGACGAAATTAAAATTCCTAAGAAATAAAGTATCCATCTTGCATCCGTATATTGCCACAGCAGATTACATCCAAGTTTAAACGCCCAATACAAAGACGCTGAATTTCCAACTTTTATGAAGTGTTGCACTTGATGTGAATATTTATACTCCATGTAAATCAAGAATCCTTAACAGAAGTTTTCCATTGCTGGGTATTATGGAAGTGAAATTAGGTACATTGTTATTTTTTATTAATATAATTTAGATATCTGCTAGAAAAAATTCACTTTTATTAATGACATAAAAGTGAATTAGATGCAGGTAGCACAAAAAAATCTAAAGATCATGAATTATAGTTAACCAGCTTTCAAATTAGAAGAATTTGAAAGAGTTGTCTTTAGAATTTATAAGTGGCGTTCCTAGGTACACTTTGTTATAAGAGCGCATTCGCCAAAAATGCGATCTAAGAATTCTATTGTTTCAGTGATCCCATTAACGTCATAAGGGAAAACCTAGGAAAAACCTTATGAACTATCCCGATATTGGGTTGTTCAAAAGGAGGTTACCATTAATAATTTCTTCCTTAATTGTCGGTAACCAGATACGATTAATTTCTACGGAAATAGAAGCGATACAATCGTCTTCATTCAAAAGAATTAAGGCAGACTCTTTTATTTTTCGTTTTGTGTTATGCTGTTCTTTGTGAAGTATAGTTGAATTGTCAAATTGTATTTTATGGCCTAGGTCCCAAGCATGTTCACAAATTTTTGATTTTTCAACTTTTTCAAATTCTTCTAAATTGAAAGCTGGAATTTTTTGTGCTACCTGTATCTAAAAACAACAAATTTTCTAATGTCAATTTTAAATGTCATAAATCAAATTTTCATTTTGCAATCTACATCAATAAATATAAAGCCATTGACAACGAAGTCATAATAGACTTTGAAATGTTTGGTATTCCTGCAAAAAAAAATAAAAGTAAATGTTCTGTATATATCAAGTGTGCTCTAAAACTTAAAGTTAAGAAATACTATTATTTTCCACTTATTTAACATAGTTGAACATTATGCTTCGACACTAATACTCAAACTGCCTTATAAAAATAATGTGAAATAATCAATAGAGGAATACAATGAAATAAAATGTATCACACTTTACTGTAGTAAAGACTAAAACGGAAGAGAAATATGAAACCTTGAGAAAATTATGAAAAAAATATTATATGGTTCTATATATCATAAAAACCCATGAAGAAAAGAAAACTTTAAACAAGAAAATAAAAATAATGTTACGAGAATTTATCCGATAGCTGGTGCCATCGGCCATCATCCAATTCGTGGAAGGGACATTCTTCCGATACTTCTGGGAATCCGAAATGTTTTGTCTCTCAACAGGCCGACCGCTGCCATTACTAGGAATTCCCTTGAACCTTCCAGAACACATGAAAGAAGTTTCCCAATGGTTCATTGACTAGCCAGAATAATTCCGAGAGAAATATATAAATACGGACAGCTGGGGATGGATCTATTCCGAATTCGACGGTCGTATTGCTAAGTAAAGATAAATTGTAAATAGTTCTGTGAATATAAATTGTGTTAAAGTAGTGGAAATAAAGTAACAGTGTTTTTACCCGATTGTGAAATTAAAAACATTACAATAATAAAAGTGGGGTCAAAAGATGTACCAGATACAGTAACCAAAGAACTAACTAATGCATTTCTGCAATTGAAGTATAGCAGAGCACCATGAGTTGATGGAAGTTAAATAGAAATAATAGAAGATAATATTATAATAAAGAAATTTTTTTGACAAGGGAACTTATTCAGTAAATAGCAAAGCCTTTAAGGAAATACAACAGGTTATGGAAATTAGATAAACTAATAACTGAAGAAGTACAAGGAGTAGAAATGGGATATATAAGAACAAATCTAGAGAACTACTACAAAGTTCACGTACAAAAATTAATAAAAGAAATTAAGGGAATCAAATGTCTTACAGGCAAAGGACAAGGAGACATTATTATATCAACAGACGAAAGATGAGAGATTGATTAGAATGTTAAAGGAAGGAAAACAGGATATTTTAAATTATAATGTAATGTAATGTAATGTAATTTTTTCAGAGCTTGTCACTGAATTCAAAAACGCTCAAAAATCTGGAATCATGCAAATTTACATTATTATTATACAAGAAGGGCATCATACGAACGTTGATAATTATAATTCGGTAATCCTTATATCCCAACAGAATTAAATACTCACTAAAGTTATTTATCTTTGAAAATGGTAAAAACTGAAAAAAATTAGTAGGATGAAACTCATTAGAAAAAGAAGATAGTACAACAAAGATGAAAGAAAAAATAATTTACGGGCGATCTGAGGTCGGGAAGTGGAATGGGGTGAGTTATTAAGGGTAAAAACAGCTTATCTCGTTTTTCGGCAAAACTACAACCCTTATGGAAAAATGGCAAAGTTGTAGGTGATAAAAAGATCTACAACTTTTGTATTTACACTTTTTTCACAT
Source organism: Octodonta nipae (assembly GCA_034190945.1). Lineage (NCBI taxonomy): Eukaryota > Metazoa > Arthropoda > Insecta > Coleoptera > Chrysomelidae > Octodonta > Octodonta nipae. The sequence goes on along the minus strand of CM067218.1, from coordinate 55,139,917 downwards.
AACCTCAAAATGTATGTGAAAAATTAAAAAAAAACAAGTTCTTGGTATTTTAGTTTTATTTAAAAAAAATCACGAAGTTTGGTGAAAACTAAGCTTTTGATGTCCCAAATACATTGTAATCTTGTTAATTTAAATTATTTAGTTTTTCACCTCATTTTGATTTAATATCGTAAAAGCACCCTAATTTTCAATAGACAATTCACACGTCAAAATATCTGCCTTAAAAAGTCGGTGGGCATTTTGTTCATTAAAATCTCTAGTTTCTGATGGTCTAAATAAATATACAATACTATCAGAAATTTTTTTAGTAAGGCCCAGACCCTCTTAGCCCCTTTCCTACTTTTCTATGAAATACCTTTTGCTGGGCTAAAGTTTTGTATAGGTCACTCACAATGTAACATGGGGGAGACGAGTAATTAAAGTAAAAACGTTAATAAACAGCTCAAAAGTGTAGACAATAATTTAAAACAATCGGATTCGAGTTTTTTTTGTTGCATTGCACTTTCTGAGAAAATTTTCCATAGTACACCATCAGGAAGTAGATATTTTAGCGCCCACCGACTTAAAAAACAGATATTTTCAAGTGAGAATTTTGACTGAAAACTAAGGTGCTTTTTCAATATTAAGTCAAATGAAAGTGAAAAATAAATATTTTAAATAAAACAAAATTGTCTTTAGGACATAAAAAAATCAAAAACTTGTTTTTTGAAATTTTTTACATATATTTTAAGGTTATGTAAAAAAGTTTAAATATAATAGTTGTAGATCGTTTTATTGCCTACAAATTTGATATTAACTTTTTTCCATAGGACTTGTAGTTTTTCACCTTTAAAAACTCATTACCTTCCACTTCCCGACCTCAGATCGTCCGTAAATTATTTTCCTTTTATTGTGGTTTTATTCTCTTCCTTTTCCAATGGGTTAGGTTAGGTTAGGTTAGATAGGTTTCATCCTACTATTTTTTTTTTGGTTTAAAATATTATCGACCCTAGTTTATATTACAAATCGCATAACTGAAAAATGAAGCAGTACCAACAAGCTGGATTTAGATGAATGTTTATCGTATTTATAGTGATATTGCTAAACGAGAAATCAATGGCCTATAATTTGGAACTTAACTTAGCTTGTACTGACTCTTAAAAAGCCTAGTACAACAGTTAGAAGTGAATTCCTTAAAAAAATCGAAGCTGACTCAAAAACTTCTGATTTGCTAATAGTTAGTTTACCCAATAAAATAATCCTCTGCCGCCTTTAGGCAGTTACGAAGAAACTCAATTTTTTTTCCAAATGAACTTTGACACCTGCAATAAATATTTATTGCTGCAAGCATAATTCGTTCCTTTTTGTAATATTCCATTGAATTGTAGATTTGTGATGTAAAAGAATTTTACTGAACTACAGTGTAAAAGGTTACCATACTGTATTTTTTTTTATTTATTATTTTTTTTTATTTAGGTAATCCTAATATACAATACTATATTTCCAAAATAATAAAATATATATATATATATATATATATATATATATATATATATATATATACATGTATACACATACATCCATATACCTATACCCATACATACATAACCATGCATACTCACATACAAACACCTATAACAAAAACTTAATGACTAATAACAAACTTTAATTAACTTACAAAATGACAACTTATTAGTAGTATACATATTAAGAACTCTTAATTGAAGTACATCAAGTCCATCTACAAAGGCATGGGGTTTGTTTGACCCTACTATATACTTGAAGATATAAATTCCTTTAAGCGGTTTTTAAAATTACTAATAGAAGATGCATTTTTTACATTATCTGGTAACTTATTGAAACAATTAAGTCCCTTAAAGAACATCGAATTCATACCATGGCTGCAAGACATCCTAAAGATGTGAAAGTTATTTTTCTCTCTAGTGGGGTATTTATGTATTTCCGAATTTCTAATTATAAATTCATTAAAATATTTAGGTTGTTTGATTTTGAAAATAAATATCATACTTAAGTAATATAGTCTCTTATCTATTGGCATCCATTGTAAAACTGATAGCATATCATTAATAGGTGTATGCCAATTACATCTCAAGATCACCCTCATTCCTCTATTTTGTAATTTCTGAAGTTGGGAAATTTGTTTCTGGTTTAGTAAATACAACAGAGTAGCACAATAGTCAAAATGAGGTCTCAAGATACAATTATAACAGGTAACTCTGGCATACAGTGATAAGGATTTTGATATCCTACTAAAAAAGTATAACTTTTTAGATATTTTGTTAATAATATATTCTGCATGATCATTGAGAGTTAATTTATTGTCAATCATAAAGCCTAGGTATTTAACTTTGTCTTCAAAATTTAATTCAGAGTCAAAAATTCTCAGCTTGAGTGAGTTTAAATTAAGCACCCTGTGTTTCGATGCAGTTGTTATGACCATAGCATTGGACTTACTAATATTTAACTTTAATTTATTTGTGTTAAGGTATGATTCCATATTTTTTAATGATTCGTTCATCATGTCTTCTGCTGTTTTTACATTTTCATGTGTGACATATATAAGTGTATCATCCGCAAAAAGACTGAGACAGTGACAGCCATGTACATAGTTAATATCATTAAGATATATAATGAACAATAGTGGTCCAAGGACACTACCTTGAGGTACTCCTATGTCATTTACAATTAAGTTTGATACTATATTACTGATCTTTGTTCTTTGACTTCTCCTACTTAGATAACTGTTGAACCAAAGCAATACTGTTCCACTCACACCATAATATTCTAACTTTTTCAACAATATTTCCCTATCAATTGTTTCAAAAGCACGCTTGAAGTCTAGAAACACTGCTATTATATATTGATTAAGATCAATACATTTTTTCCATTGTGATATAATATACTGCAAAGCTGTTTCGCAGGAATGTTTTTCCCGGAAACCTGATTGACAACCTAAAAACAATTCATTATCATTGAAATATGCTACCAACTGCTTATACACTGCGACTTCCAGAACTTTTTTTATGGTTGGAAGAGTATTTATAGGACGAAAGTTGCAAGCTTCATTTGAATTAGTTACTTTTGGTACTGGTATGATTGAACTGACCTTTAGTACTTCTGGAAACACTCCTGTATGTAAAGATGTATTGACATAATTGAGTATAACATGGCCAAATACATCAAAAGTTTCTTTTAGAAAAGCACTGTTTACAATTTCTAATTTATCTACTTTATCCAGGGAGTATATGATACTACGCAGTTCAGACAAGTTGATTGGTTTAAAGTTTGAGAGTTTAGAATTAATAACTTGATACTTGTCTGGGGTCCACATTTCATTGGAAGTTATGCTACTTGCAATGTCAGAAACACTTGATATAAAAAAATTATTAAAATTATTGGCTATCTCTAAGGAATTGGTACTGACCTGGACTTGATTGTTACTATCAAAAACAATCCTATCTAATGTATGGTTATCTTTTGGTTTTATGATCTGTTTCAAATATTTCCACATTGTTGTAGGGTTATTTTTATTTTCATCAATTTTACTTTCATAAAATCTTTTCTTTTTTTCTTTTAACATATTTACATATTTATTACGATTAAGTTTATAATTATTCCACTTTTCTAATTTTTCATTTTGGTTACAAGTTTTGAAAACTAAATAGGCTTTGTCTCTTATCTTAGCTAACTGTTTTAATGTATTATCATAAAAAGGTATCTGGTTACATTTAATTGATATACTCTTTATAGGGGCAATTTTATCTACAATATTCCTACATTTACTCTGGATCTCCTCTATAATAATGTTGATATCAATAGTATTTAGATTCCAGTTCTCTGATAGAAGTTTTAGATTTATTGCTCTATAGATATCTGCACTTAGGTACCTAACATTTAAGCATTTTTTTGTTAGTTCATTATTACCACTGTTAAATAAATTAATTGATATTACTGAATGATCTGTTATTTTCGGGACATCATGAACATATGCTGTCACACTTTCGTAATTGGTAAGTACATAGTCAATCAAAGTTTTTGAATCTTTTGTTACTCTTGTGTGTTCTTTAATACATTGATCAACCCCAAATGAGTTTAATAGTTGTTTAATTTTCTTGGTATAAAAACCATTTGAATTATTATAGTCAACATTGAAATCACCTACTATAATACACTTCTTATTACAACAGTAGTACTCAAGTATGTCTTCAAACTTATCTAAAAATAAACTATGGCTAGAACTTGGAGAGTGGTACAAACCACCTATTAACCATTTTACATTATTCTTTTTAATTTCAATAAATTGAATCCAGTAATTTAACTCCTCGACATATGATTGCCTTTTTAAAAACTCCACATCCTCTCTAACATACATGACAATACCCCCCGTGTGCCTAGACTTACTATCACACCGTACCAAGTTATACTTATTTAGTAACAGTTCAGAACTGCAATATCAACAGTAATCCTAGCTTCACTCAAAACAATTAGTACAGGGTTATATCTTACAATATCTACGATTACATCAGTTTTATGAGAAATTAAACTTTCAATATTAATATAAATAATATCTTCATTAAACAGTAATGATTCCTTTTTAACTTCTTTTTGTATATTAGGACTATTTAGTTTTTTCTTTCATTTCTTAATGCACCAGGACCTGTTTTATCCACTATTGTTGGGATTGAATTTATATACCGAATCGTTTTTGAAGTGTCTCCATTATCTATAAGTTTTTGTAACTCACTTTTTATATGCTTATAATACTCACGCTGCCTCAGAGTTTGAGTCTGCAAATATTTTAACATTTTGAATCCTTTTTGAGTTTTGAAGTACCTCTTTCCTATCTTGATAATTGGCAAATGATATTTTGAGTGGCCTTGCTCTTCCATTTCCATACTTTCCTATTCTGTGCACCTTTATATTTGCATCTGATAATTTAACTGACTCTAGGATGTTTAGAACTGTTTCTTTCTCTTCAATCATTCTCTCCTTGCCTGTTGGCTTTGAGGATTCCTTTACATTCAGCATAATGATGTTCATTGACTTCATCTTCCGCTCTTCTAATTCAGCCATGATATGTTCCAAAGGTTCACTTTGTTTTGTTTGAGTACTATCATTTTCAAGTTTGGCAACTTGTTTTTGAAGTGTATCCATGTTACCAATTACTTTCATTACTTGTTCCTTCATTACCTTTACTTCATTTTTGATTTCCCTTACATCTTTGACCATAGCTGGTATTTTTTTAAATGCTTCCCTACATTCGGGACAAAAAAATATTAGCGATCTACTTTTCAGTACCACCGCTCTAACTTCGGATGCACTGAGTTGCAAACAATCTTCTGATTGATGAAAACTTGTTAAGCAGCTATCGCATAGAACCATTTTTTGATCCTCTAATATTTTTGAGACACACGTACCACAAATTTTGGACATCCTTAACCTCACTTTTTATTTTTTGGGTATTTTAAGAGTTTAAATTAAAATATTCTTGAAATAATTATCACGCTCGCTACTACAATTTCTTCTTTTATTGATTGTAGCAGTCTTTTTTTATTTACACAATGGATGACTTCTAAATTAACAGATTTTGATAATTAATAATAACTGTTCAACAGTAGCAATCAATTTTAGCTGCAAGTAGTAGTTTTTAAAAATTTAAAATTCTTCACTCAAAACTTTTAAATCAGAAAATGCACCTTTAGTCACAGAAGGAGGTGAACTACAGAAAATCATATATGAGAATTTCAAACATGAAAAATGGTTTTTAGGACAGGGGATCTAAAATACATGTAACATATTAATTGCTCTCAATTTCTGAAAACTGGTAAAACAATTGTCAATTTTAATATATAAATGAAAATTACTACCAATATTTATATTTAAATAAAATTAAACAAATTTTCAATCAAGTACCTAAGTAGCTACAGATGGAAACAATCATCAGTAATTGTCATTACTCAAGGTAGTTATAATCTTCAGCAATTTTATGTATTGAACGTATGTATATTTGTAACTTTAAAAATAATTGACCCACCACTTTATTCAATTATTGTTTCATTTCCTGGTAGATAAATCAGATTTTTTAAGCGGCAAAAAATAAATGAAATGAAATTGATTTAGATAGTCTTTGACGAAACTATTTCCGTATGTATATATTTACAGATTGGAACATCGAAATCCTGAGCGAAGCTTGGTTGTCCAAGGACTTCTTGTATAAACAAATGTTTGAGATTAATAATTTTTGAATGTTTAAGTACTTCTTGGGAAATAACACCACAGTTACGAAAATTGCTGTATATTCCAAACGTTTCGGGGTCTAGGTCAGATCCCGTTGTCTACGGTTAAGAAACTGAATAAAAAAGGCACAAGTCTAAGATGTAAAATTAAAAAATGATTTCTGGCGTAACTAAGAGAATTTTATTTGTAATAATTTTTTGTCAAGGGTGTTTTCCAGAATGCTCTTTTTCACAAAATTCATTTCAATAGTTGGCCACTTCGGGTTATACTAGTGGTTAACTATAACTTTATTCTTTAAATGGAGTTACACATTTTTGTGATGAATTCATATAAAACTCTAAAATATAAGGTATGTCTTATAGCCATTTCGTATTTTTGCAACTCATAGCTTCTGAGATAATTTATAGAGAAAAAATAGCCTTAAGTCTCAAATATAGCTGATGAATTTTTAAAATTTTACAAATTCGTAGTTGCGGTTGCATTGGGACTTTTTCCTGTAAATTATATTATCTCAGACTTCAAACGACAAAAACCGTTAGGAACACTCGGTAAATACATCAAAACGACAGTTCACTATTGTTAGCGACCTCTTCCACATAATCAGTGAGGTATGCAAACTCGAGCTGATGATATTGGCGTCGGGCCACCTTCTTAATACACACTGGAAAAACCTTATGAACCATCCCGATATAGGGTTGTTCAAAAGGAGATAATCATTATTGATTTCCCCCTTAATCATCGGCAATCAGATGCGTTTGAATTTTACGGAGGTAGAAGCGATACAATCGTCCTCATTTAATAGAAATAAGGCAGACTCTTTTAATTTACGTTTTGTATTTTGTTTTTTTTTGTAGTATGGTTGAAATGTCAACTTGGATATAATGGCCTAATTTCGAAGCATGTTTACAAATTTTAGATTTCTTGAATTGACGTTTCTTCAGATCGGTTTCTTATTTTTTGACGATTTATTCGAACATTTGGAAGTGTAAATATTTCTCCAATGTAAAATTTATCGCATGCTTGTAAAATTAAATGAATAAAGAATAATTTCCTGGGCGGTATTCTCTAGATTTTCTTTCATCTCAACCAATAAGTCCATGAACTTGGTGTTAGTAGGTTCCCGAACTTCGTGACGTGGATTTTTATAGTCGAAATTCACCAGGCGTCTAATGTAGGCCTCGAAAATTTTGTCATGATTTTGCGTCATACTTACGGAACATGACTAAGAGTTTTGTTACATTACATAAGTTCGAGAATCGCAACTATTGTGTCAAAATCGGCCTGTTGTCTTCTGTACTCTTAATTCTCTCAATTCTATTGCCACTTAAAGAAATTACAAGTGCTGTGACTTCTTCAGCGGTTACTAAAGCTGCATCAAACTGTCTTTTACACATAGGCTAGGAAGAATTTCCATCGAAGCTGGGTGGTTCCCAAGAGAGTCTTTAGTAACCACTGCATCGAGATTTTATGTTTTGACAACACATAACGAAGTTGGCAACATTATCTAAAACACTGTCATAGTAGTTGGGGAATCTCACTTGTACTAATATATAACAGATCATTATTACTAAAAAATCAATATCTGTAGAAATACAAGAGTACTGTATTTGTATCTGCTTGTTTAGTACTTTGCATGGTATAAACTTTTAAAAGTCTATCTAAAACACGTTTTTAAAAAATAACAATTTTTAATTAGCTTTGAAATTTTATAGACGATTTACATAAAACAACACTGGTTTATTTTTTGGTCTTCCTCAGGTTAAAAATTTACGGAGTAGGTAAACTACACATTGTTTAATCAAATATACAATACTATCACAGCTGAAAGTTTGTTGTATACACGTTTGTATTTAAGAAATTTTTGACACTTACCTTATAGCCATTACAAGCATTCAAATCTTCAGAACATATCAAAATAAATCTTCCTGTTCATATTACAAATGAAATATTTTTCGTATACTTGATTTTTAACCATTCAAGGAGTGTCTTGATTTGTGCTAAATTTCTTACGAATCATGGTCTATTAATATATATTTGATAAAGAGTAATGACGAATACGTTACTATTGGGTATCAATATATTAATGGTTCAAATAATTAATATTATAAACTGAAATAATTCGGAAGGTCTATATTGTCATCCTACTAATAGTCTAATAGTTAGCCGTTGGCAGTCTTACAGTATTTTAACAAACCCTACATTTTCTACTTTTAATATCTCATATCCACCATACATGTATAAAAGGGGGCTGACTAAGTTTGGCGGTGTTTCTACAGAATTGCCGAGATATGAAAATGCGGAATGTTGACCGAGCTGAAAAATACAATTTCAAAGATTTTTTATAATCATTATTTAATAAAGCAGTATTAAAAAGAGAATTTGGAATTTTTAAATAGTCGTTTTAAAAAATAAGAATTAAAAATATTAGGCAAAACTAATTGTTTCATCGTCAAGAATAAAATGGCTCCCAAATACTAGCTAGAGAGAGACAACTCGAGCTATGATGGTAATATTGTAGATGTGCATGTCGTGTCAGAGCTGACGTTCAACTGTCCGTAACAATATTTATATTATAATGTAATCGGCCAAATTTTTAAAAACTTTTATATCTTTAGCAGGTGAGAGAGTTTAAAGGTAGAATGTGGGAATACGGTATGTCTGTAACACTCTGGCTCTTAGACTGTAACAATCACAGTAACAAATGAGCCAATTGTCAAAATTCATTAATGGAAGAAACATAATGTTTAAGTAAAAAGTTAACGACTTAACTGATAAAAACTGTTTTTTTGTTAAACAAAATACCAAAATCTATTTATAAAAGGAACTGAGGTTTATAAGTATCTGAATTTTACGCATTTGTTTAGTTATGTTTGATAGGTTCATGAGCAATTCTACAAAACAATAATTCTGTCAAATACACTGATTCATGAGTGAAATACCATACAATGTTTTGCAAACTCCACATACTAAGCAAATTAAATATGTTAGTGGTAATAAAATTGAGATCAAAAGGTAATAATTTAGAGAGAAATAGTATAGTTTTTTCTACAGGTATTGACCTAAAACCAACTATTAAGAGATCTAAATCAGTTTATTCACTGAGAATGGCTCAATTGTTATTAACAAAACACTGCTCAAGAATCAATCCAAAAGAATAAATATACAAATTTTAGGCACATTAATAATGGCTGCAGATTTGGTGTGGAAAATTTCGTAAAACAACACATTATTTTTTATATTTTTGTGTAGATATTTTTCTTTTTTTTTTGAAGGTCTACACAGAAGATAACTAACTAAATTTATAAAATTTAATTCAATTATTTGTTATTTTGAAAACCCTTTCAAATAAAGTCGAGCATATTGTTTACGAATACATTCTTTGCATGGATTTGAAATTTTAAGTAAATCTAGGCTAATAAATACATAAATTGCATAGAAAAACTTTGGCTACTTTAATTACTAACTAACTAAAGTAATCTATAATAGTCATATATGTTTTTATTTCATAGTTGCGGACACGAATATATGGACGTCTACGCAGAGGTGTTGCAACCGGACCCAAGCGAATTAGTTAATACTCCATTCGGGGGTAGATACTGCGGCCAAGTACCGCCTAGAAAGAGAGTGTCCTTATATAGAGCGTTGGCCCTGTCCTTCCACACAGACAAGAACATGTCGTCGAGTGATATTTTTTCTGGAAAATTTGAGTTCATCTCCGACAGTAAGTATATATTTTATTATTCTTAAGATAAATTTCATTTCATTGTTACTGAAGTAGGACACCCCATCTAAAAATATATTGATATTAATTTTAAAATCCATTAACAGCTCAAACACTTGATTAGTCACCAGCTAGGTTAAATTTAGAGTATCTTTTGCTTTTTAAGGATTCTCTGATGACCTCGAGTTTTTGTAGTGATTTAACGGTCTTCATCTAGGGCAACGTGATAATCTAAAACTGAAGGACCATAATACGACGAGAACCTCGTTATAGATCTGAGATCTAACTTGAGTTCGATGAAGGCACATTTGTTCTCTAATCCACCTACCTTAGATATTTAGTGTCTCATATTCCCTTTACCACGGATAATTTCAATTTTGTGTTCAGAACTGTTCACTAATAACTTCATCTAGGAACCCATCACTATAACCATTCCTTTTGATACCATACCCTCCAGGACAGTGTTGGGCATTAATCAATTAAATTTTCAATCAACTAATTAATTGATTGAAAAATTAATTGCCATAATTCAATTGCAATTAAAATTAATTGCGATTGATTTAATCGCAATTGAATTGTTAACTGCATGTTTCAATTAATTTATTTGAACTAATCTACATTAATTGTGTTTTGCAATTAAATCAATTGCAATTAATTTTTTCAATTTTTCGAAAAAACAATTAATACTAACAATTATTTCACTTTGATACAGATGCAAATTTTCTTTTTAAGCGACCTCAAAAAAGGAGAATGGTTCAAGTATAATATTCTCAGTTTATCTGCATATATAGTTATTCTCCATAAATAAAATTTTAACAGTAATTGTATACGAGGTTTGTCAAAAAAGATTTTTCCTCAATAATGAAGTAGTACCTACCATTGCTTTAGGCAACATCGAAACTGGTTATAAATTAAAATTAAAGTTTCGAAAGAAAAAAGTGGCTATTTTTGCATGGATAAGAACAAATTATCATATTAATTTGAGGCACACCTTGAAAGTGAATTCTGTGTGTAATTATCAGTTCGCAACAATACATATCGTTATCGTTATACAGAATGATTCCAAGAATGTAGCTAATAATTTAAGAGTGAAGTTCTGTAACCTAGATATTAACAAATTAATATTTTAAAAAATATATTCTTCAAGTCTTCATAAAGGGATCTGCTAGATCCGAAACCTAAAATAAATTCGTCACATGTCACTTTTTATAACTGTATACGAGGTTCGTCAAAACATGAATTTTTTATAATAGTAAAGTACGCCTATTTTGTGATATCGAAAATGGTTATGTTACAAAGTTAGTCAGAGTTGAAACTGCTACCAATTATGCCATAATTTTACTAAAATACTATAAATTTAAGAAAAAAATATAAAAATCATGAACACTTTAGATAATCTCACTTTATTATATATTTTAACCACACTGTAAGTGCAACTACCTATGGACCACCCGTTATAACATTTTATTATTTTTTTATTTAGACCACCCTGTATAACCACAATTCCACTCCACCCTATATTTCAATCATCCGAGATGTGTGAATGCTTATTAACCAAACTATAAACACTTTTTGTTTCTAAATTTTTTTAAACACACCCCTTGTAACTATAATCTTACTCCGTCCGATATTCCAACCTAACATATATTTACAGCTCCTTGTGGGCTATCCTATAAAACATTATTTTTCTAAGATTTTTTAACCACCCTGTATTAGGATAATTCCACTCCCCCCTATATAGCAACTATTCTATAAATGCTACTGTTTATGGGCTACCAAATATAAAACTCTATTCATGTTTATTACCACTCTGTATAAGTATTTCTACTCCACCATATATTTGAACCACCCTGTACATGTGTCTGCTTACAGCTCTGCAATCTATTTTTTAACTACCCTACCTAAATTTTAATATAATAAAAATCTGGCACTGAATTTTTTAATATTTCATTTCAATAATACGATTATTCCCAATGACATCGAAATCTTCTAATTCATAAATTTCATCAAAAGAGAGCCGTTTTCGAGAAATAAATTACATATATACATATACAAATAAACATACATTACTTGCATTATATAATAAGATAATTTTTAATTGTTAACGTTAACGTTAACTGAAGTTTTCACAATTACAATTATTTAATTGTCGATTGCAATAGGCATGATTAACAATTAATTAATTGTTAATTTTTAATTCTCCAACAATTTAATTTTGCCCAACACTGTTCCAAGACGACTAATCTCCTTCTTTTAGACCATTAAACAATACTTCACCATAAAGTGGCCAAATGAAATATAAACATGATATAATGAATCAGAACTGTAACAAATGTACTAAACCTTAGCAAACCATAATTATCGTAGAATGTAGGAAATCACTCTATCGTAGGACTGTAACCTAGGAATGTAATGCAATAGGTAAGGGAGACTATAACGTAGAAAACTAAAATAATACGTATATTTGCACCTATTGACACCAAAATGGTTACAACTTACCTTTATCAAAAAGGGTCATTTCTAAATGTCCAAGAAATTTAACGGGATCGTTAAATATATGCCATTGAAGACGTTTACAATGAATCATTAATTTACGAAAGTCCTCTAATTAAAGGACAAAATTTCTATGTCACGTGGCTATATTAATTCAGTTCGTATTAAGTGGCCACCAGGCAGCTGCTACAATGACAAAAATCGCTTTCTTAAGGCATTTTCCTTGTCTGTACCCCTTTTGCAGAAAACGCAATAAATAGGTCTAACTTCTAGAAACCTTAAAATTTGACACTTTCAAAATTAAATTTTGTGAACAAATGAATATTAACTAAGAACATCACCATAATAACTAAAAGTATATCATTTTTATTGTAATTATTCCTTATTACTTGAACACCATTCAGAAAATGGAAGGAATTCTTTATTAATTTTAATGATTTTGTTGGGAAATCACTCCACATTGAGGGAAAAAGGCTGTAAAATCACAAAATGCCAACGCTTCAAAGCCTTAGTCTGACTTAATTTTCAATTTAGATTTTAAGGTCATTGAATATTTTGCTTATCTAACTAGGGATTCAATTTCAGCTTATGTTCGTCCCGTAATTTTAATTTCAATATAGATATATCACTAAAATACATATATTTTAATGGGTGCTACAAAGTTACCGTGCAACTAATCTCTTATATATTTTGATGATTTTCGGTACGTGGAAACTCAAATATTCAGGCGTCAGAACTAGGATCTTAATAATAAAGGTGTTTTATCATCTGATAGCTAAATGTAATAAAATTTAGAACTTAGTCCCAATTAAATTTTCAGTTTCTACAATAAAACAGCAATTGGTAAAAATCAGCTCTTTCCGTCGCTCAGTGCCTGACCTGATTTTCTCAAGACATTATTAATTTGTAGATAGATATTCAAAGTATCTTTGCAAAATCAGGCTCTACAGCAGAAAATTGTTACGCCAGTCCTTTTTTAACTAGGCACTTCAGCAAGCTCTTCTTTTTTAGTTAGTGCACATTATAATTCTGATGCAGGAACTATTTTAAGTATTGTTTTCTATAATCTTTTCCTGTTCAAGAATGTCAACAGATGTCCTAACTTGTCATTATATAGTACACAGTTTTCTTGCTTGGGTTGTCTTAAATAAAGTTAAGGGTAAAGCCGACATAGCATTTATGTTCCTAATTATTTTGTTGTTGGTTGTAAGGTTAGCCCCACAGGGGTAGGGAATTATGAATTAAGTTTTGTGTTATTAGAAAATACTATATCTTACGAATTGATTTTCTGTCATAGAATCATTAATCAATCATAAATAAAGGAGTTTAATTATGCCTAAGAGAACATAAATTAATAACACAAATCATAATGTAATTTTTGTTGGTCGGTCACAATGAACAAAAGGAACAAGACCATTAATCAACAAACGTTGGTTAAAACAAAATAAAATTTGTTTTTATTTACCTGGTTTTTTATTATGGCAAATAAAAAGCTAAGGCAGATATAGGGTTGTAGGCACTGACAAATATTTAATACTGACATAAAACTATTTCACGCACATTTTATGATAGATATTCTAAGTTTTAGTCTAGTTGCTGATATGAATAGTTGTGAAGGTTTACCAATATATTGTGTAAATCTTTCAAACTGGTAATTTTACTTTGAAAACAGAGCTTCGCGCAGCGACTGCAAATCTTGCGATCCTCCAAAATAAAAATTATAGTACTACCTAGACTCTAAAAACAATTTTCCGCAAAAAAATCTTTTGCTGGCGATGTTTTTCCTATAATTTTATTGTTACTACCTTATCGTCTGCTATTCTGTTTATGTGAGTTTTCTCCACTCGGTTCATTTTCAGTCGTTTATCTTTCCACGTTGAATGTTATTTGTTTTTAGTATTCTCATCTCTGTCGTTTCTAGTATCTTTGTTTTGGAAGTATCAAGACTTTTTCTGCCCTATATTTCGGTATTGGTTTTATAAATGCTTTGTGAATTTGTCTTAGTTTTCTTTCTAATATGTTTCTCTATATGAGTTATTTAGGGAACTAGCTGCTGTATGGGCTTTCGGTATTTGGCATTTTACTTCTGTTTCTATATCTCCGTATCTGGTTAATGATTCCCAGATATTTGCCTTCTATAAACTGTTTTGCTGATTCCACCAATCTTTAGCTTACATCTAATTGGTTCTTTACTAATGAGAAGTGTTTACGTCTTCTTTGTTGAGCATTTTCGCTATTGTGTTGAACTTGTGGACCAACCTTTATAAGTCATCTTTGCTTCCCACTATGAGAATGCTGTGGTCCGCGTAGCAGAAGATTTGTGTGTCTTTGTTTCGAATCCCATTAACCTTTACCTTCCTTATCGGCCTTTATTATCTCATTCATTATGAAATTGCAAAAGTAGGGGGCTTAAGGAGTCTTCCTGTCTAATACTTATGCCTGTTTCTATCGCCTCTTTAAGTTGCCCATCTATTCTGACTTGCATTGTGGTGTTCTTGTATAAATATCTTCAATTGTCGTAATAATGTCTAGTGGTACTTGTGCATTGCACATACGATGAACCGCATTCTTTAACCTGACTGTATCGACGGTTTTGTCTGGTCAATACACCATATAAGTGCTTCTCGATTATATTCTAATGATTTTTCTGTTATTTGTCCCTTTAAAAACTCTGCAGTCATCGCCATTCCACAGTATTGTAGTAGTTCTTTTGCTGTTCGCTGTGCTTCTTCGACTTCCTGTATGCTTATCCTGGTACCTTCCAGGGTTATAATTTCCGATAGTTCTGGTGTTTCTCTTGGTGGAAAGTGGTCGTCTTCTCGAGTAACCTCTTAAGGTCTTTGTTTTTATATGTTTTACTTTTATAATTTTTCTCATTTCTGGTCTCTGGCCTCTTATAAATCTCCACATTTGCCTTTTGTAATCCGTAGAAGTCGTACTCAATATCTGTTGAGCAGCATTATCAATAGTTGTTTTTGGTTATTCTCACAAGCTTGTGCATTTCATTGGGAAATTTCTTGTAATTTTCATATGATTGCGGTATCTTGTTTGTCATGTGATGAAAAAACTGTAGATCTATATTAACATTTTTTAATAGTTTTCGTTAATTTCCAGTAATTACTTATATACGCAAAGTAAAAACTAAAATATTGAAAAGATAGGTTTACGTTTATTTATTAAGATTATAAATAATATACTCTATTCGAGGTGTCATTCTTTTGTACGCAAGACAACATATTTAATATATATTGTTTCTGGTTAGGGAATCTTCTTCAGTTGCGCTTCCCATAAATGAATGTCCTCTCGAACACTTCTTTATGTATTTGATACATATCGTTAAATTAATAATATAATACAAACAATTTTTCGTAATAAATAAATTTTACAAGTTCTGCTTGTTCATAAGATTAGTTTGTTGCCATTTACAACGGGATCTGACCTAGATTCTGAAATGTTTGGAATTTCCTGAAATCTACAGAATCTTATACAAGTATGGTGTTATTCCAAATAAGTTCAGAAACATAACAATTCAATGGCCGTTGGTTCGGCAAAGGTGAGTCCAGTAAACTGACCAGCCAGGTCACCAGATCTTATATCACAGAATACTACGATTATTCTCCATGGTTTGAAATACTAATTAACAAGTGTAACGAATAAGGAATATCATAATTTTGAATGAGATCTAAATACAAGCACTTCACAAGTGAGAATCCAGGTAGCTCACTAAAATTAAACATCCAAATAGTAAGAGAGACCAAGGACACGTAAAATAAGTACTCCAAATCAAGCAAAAACCACTAGGTTCACCTAATTGCTTCTAGATAGTGCTTATAATAGTTAATTCTATAGAAGCTTGCATTTCTAAGAACATTGCAAAACGGAAAGCTTACCTCCTCTCTTCCAGTTATAACATATATCGTTTTGAACTACAGAAGATAAAGATAAGGTCTGATTTGTTTTTGCTAGTTATTTATAAACAGCGTTGGTTCATTATAGATCCAAGGTAATACCGACTTAATTATTATTCGGACTTCTTTTCCGCAAGTTTGGAGTAGAAATACATACCTAATTCATAAATACAGCAAATTACGCTGTAAAACTCTTTTTTATTCTTGGCGTATTCACAAAAACTACAAGAATGAAATTTGTTCAAAATGTTCCTTAGCAGATCGATTCTGTCTAAAAACCCACATAAAAAACACAAAAATAACTGAACACTAAGAACTAACCTTTCTGCACAATTAACCACGCATGTTAAAGTCGACACAATGTTTAACACAAAATACAAAGTTTTTAGAAAATTAGTTAGGTATATTTTTGAGGTTTACTTAGCACCAGCTTCAAAATGATACGTAACCTACATTTGCCTGAACATTATACACTATTACTCTTTCCTTAGGCAACTTATCCTGTCATCTGGTCAATAAATCGTTGATTGTTACGACAATCTATTCCACAATTATATAAATAGTATAACAAACATAAGCACAATATACACGAATATATCATCCATTCAAATTGTACTGACTTAATGGGAGACAACGAAATCGACCTGTTTTATAAGCAAAGATAAATGATTTGCTACCCTGTTAAAATAGTTGGCCGGGTAGGTTGAAAGTAAAGAAAACAGTTCAAGAGGGATTTATCAGTGGTCACCGAAGTGAATGACACAAGAAAGAACAATGGTAGAACGTAAAATCCGACGGCGGAACTAACAAAAACAGCTTCCCTCGAACAATAGGCTACGCGTATTTGCTCGGAATGGACAAGTGGATAATTCGGCTTTTCGAAAGGGAAGTCGGGAGTTTTCCGTAAAAGTGGAATGTTTCATACAATAGATATAACACAATACAGCTGAATTTCATGATAGCAGTGTTCGACCTAGAAACTTTACTTGTGCTGAGAGACCATTAAAACATGAGTTCGTCGTATTTTAAATAATATGTAGGTTACCTCGATGACATTTCTAAACAATTTATTTCTATATAATTTAGTTTTCATATACGTATCACAATTTAGGGAAAAATGCGTTAAACAATAATTATGATTACTAGCAAAACTGCTCAACTGGGCAGTTTAAACTTTAATCTATTAAGGAGAAAAAACAGATTTTGTTTAATTTGTTCAATAATAATAGAAATGCCGTTTTCCTTGCTTTTCAGTTAGGTTAATTTCGAGTAATATTTTCAGCTAATTCACTGTCTTAAATCTTTTATTATAGACCTCGATATTTCCTTATATAATCCATATATAAATAGGCAAAGACAAAACGGTTCGGTACCATTTTCTCCTCTGTCCCTCAACCGATTTACTTTATTTTTGTTTTGTTTAGTAGCTACTGACGATCTTCATTGCAGTGCTGCCAGATTGCTTGGAGAGAAAATTGTAAGATGGACTCGAATGAGAAGAACTAACTAAATTAAACGAAAAAATAACAAATATTGTTTATCTTCTAAACGTTGTTTGTTGCATATTCTTGATTACTTTTATGTTTTTTTGGGCAATAACACCACAATAGAAATAAAACGACGTATATTGCAGGAATACCAAACGTTTCAAAGTCTATTGTGACTTCGTTGTCAATGGCTTTATATTTATTGATGTAGATTGCAATCTACATCAATAAATCAACTTAAGTTATTATTTCGTTAAGAATTTTCTTACTTTTATAAAAAATTACGAAATCTCATGTTGAAAATCAGTTTTACCTTAAAATGACCTTGAAGGTTACTTTCAAGGTCATGATTAAAGGTTCCATGCCAAAACCTATAACTTAATTACCCAGAATTTATAGGGAATTGTTCAGACTTTTCAAGTAAATATGATTCTTTGATGGTCCGAAAATTGTCTATTTTTGTTCATTATGACCCTGATATCTCAAAAACTGTTCATTTTTTGACTTTGTGCCTATGGTAACGTTTAATCAGGACGTCATGAAGTACCATATGTGGCGGCCATTGCACCCTTGTATGCAGTGGCGCCACCATGCGGTTGACGTTTGGTGAATCTTCCTCATACCAAAATTGCTGCCAATTTGACAGGGAACCCAAACCCATAAGATTTGTGCGGGATCCTTTATATATACTTCATAATATAACATTATTTTAAATTTACTTGACAACGAGAACTAAGGACGCTAAATTGACAAAAGGCAAGCCATTACGGGACTTCAGTGAAAACCCTGTGGCCGTCACGTACACGTTTTTGAATCTATATCAAAGTAATTATGAATTGTTTTTTGTGCAATGCGTTGCGCAATAAACCGGAGTGAAATTATATTACGAAGACAAATGAATTATAAACAAAAAAATAGACAAAAAATATGTTTTAATTAGAAGAATTACATAAAAATATACATCGATTTCAACGAATTTAATAACTTTGTTTATCATGTAACGGTGAGTGGATAAAATAATTTTACAAATTTATGCAAATGCAACTCACTGAGAAATAATATAAAACGTTAATTTCTCAGATGTGATATTCGGCCTTTTGAAGGATGGGTGGCATCACGTATCAGTTGTTTGAGAATTACTTTTGTTCGTTAAATAATAGTTGTAGAAATTTTTCGCGTTAATCAAGGTGGACTTAAATACGTCTATAACAACGCAAATTTATAGTAATACAACCATAATCAAACATTGTATTGTTATTATGTGAGTATGAGAACTCATAAATACTTATAAATTAGATTATCAATATGTATAAATATGTAAGAACATCTGACGGACATAATTTATTTCTAAACCAACCGTTACTTGGTGTCACAGATCGAATTATTACCAAATGCATAATCATACTTTTCTTGTAGGACTAGGAATACATACCTACCCATATTTTTGTATCACATTTACTTTTTCGATCAATCAAAACACTAAGGAATCGTGTGCTTTCGTTGTACTACAGATTAATGATTTCGACGAGCCCATAAAATCGACATGTCTCATATGTAGGACTAGGAAAACATTCCCTTTTACTTGTAGGACAAAGATGCCATCGATTATTATAACAATTACCAAGCAATAGTAAAACAATTAGGCTGTTATTAGTAAATATTTTGCTCACATTAAATTGACATGTTTAGAGCGGTAGACGCGGCGTCATACCAGGGGGGGGGGTAGGACAAAAGTGTTTTCGCGGTTTTTATCAAATTATTAAAAAATGTATCTATAAAAGTAACTGATATTAATAAAAAGAACTTGTTCAACACTCTTAGCTACCTTTTTTCGAAGAGGAAAAAGTCTGGGCGAAATTAAACCGCTCAAAAATTTTTAACCTGTTATTTTTAAAAAAAATATCTGGCGTGGGCTCCCTGTCTATTATAAACAGTTGTGTAAACTTAATTAGAAATGAATCAGTGGAAATAATTACGCATGTGTATTGAATTAGAACACTCACATCATTTTTATTAGACAGATATAGTCAGTTTAAAGTTTAGGCTACCCAGGTGATGTACGATCAACCGGTTTTGCCAATTTATAGTGCTGTAGTTAACTTTTTAATCCAAAATCGAGTACTTGCGTCACAGGCAAACTAAAGTTTGTCGGTGATACCGCCTACAATATAAGAAATCCATTATTATTTGAATCCATCTTATGAGGCGGTTATAGGAGGTGCCGAGTTTTCGACAGTTTTGATTTTAAGCAGACAAAGTAAATAACTGATTTCTAAAAGCTGTCAATGTTGAACTATCCGTGGACAGTTGCTGAAGTTTCTCACACATCACACTTTTACCCAAAACTGTGTAAAAATGGAATTGTTCCATTTTCAAAAACAGTTTAAACATTAATTAAGGAATATGAGTATTGTAAGTGCGTACCATCGCAATTCGCTTTATAAATCTTATAACCAAATATTATCTACATAGTTTTAGCCAAGAAATATTTAATTTAATATTACTTTTTACCAAACAATAAGTGTATATTTCTAATATTTGCAGAAGAGTACGAGGTTGGGACGCCGCTTTCAGGAAGCCCTTGCAATTTTTTGGTGAAAGGGGCTGTAAAGCCGACGGGAACAATTTTAACGCCTACGTACCCAGGCGTTTACCCGAAAGCTTTGTTTTGTTCCTATCAGTTCCTAGGCGCACCTGGAGAGCGAATTCGACTGGAGTTTAGGGACTTCGATCTATTTTTTGGAGGACCTCAGTAAGTATTTCCATTTATCTAGCTAAATATACCAAATAGGGTTACAATTTCCTTGATAAAAAAATATATTTATAATTTAGCATTTGCTTGCTTTAGTTTTTTTCTGGTCAAAAACGATGTGGCACTTTAGTAGGAACATTTTTGTCTCCTGAGTTTCTTACACGACTTATTTCATATTTTGACTTGGCTTTCAAAAAGAGCGTCTTCAACAGTCTATGTTTAAATATAAGGTACCCTAATTCTGAACATATTATTATGTCTAATAAGCCACATATTTTGAAGCTAAAATAAAATTTGTTGCTCAAACACTTTCGAAATACAGTGTCTGAAGTGGCTTAAGTCTTAAGCAATTAATTAGCAATGAAGTCCAGCATCAAGGACAGATTGAAATAATTTTTATTATGGGAGATATAGCTATGTCCGATGTGGCTACATCGGACGTAGTTTGTTCAATGAGGTTCTAGCGATAAAATTTTATTGAGCAATTAATTAGTAATAAAGAACAGGATTGGAATAGTAAATTTTATTTTACGGCAATAAAAATAAGATTTGTAATAGGAGCTCACAATTTCTTTCTAATTTGTTATAATAACTAATTGCTC
Organism: Octodonta nipae; assembly: GCA_034190945.1. Classification (NCBI taxonomy): domain Eukaryota; kingdom Metazoa; phylum Arthropoda; class Insecta; order Coleoptera; family Chrysomelidae; genus Octodonta; species Octodonta nipae. The sequence goes on along the minus strand of CM067218.1, from coordinate 55,118,717 downwards.
CAAAACTGTTCAATATAATCGATCACATAAAAATCTAACAAATACATTAAATTACGTATATGTCAATATTACATATATTATTATATTGTAATATTCGTATTTTCACTAAAACATCTGCATGCATTTAAACAGTTGTTGTTATGAAACACCATAATTTTAAGTTTAATTGAGTTTAGTGAACTTCCTCTGTGCAAGCTGAATATTCTAAAATTAATGTCTTTGTTCTCCATCTAGTGTCAGCACAAAAAATATTTTTTCAACTTTGGAGGATAGATGACCGATGTTAATTAGCATCTCCAAGTCCTTTGTGATCATTTTCATCTAATTGGATTTGGGTATCATTTTGCTAAGTTTTCGAATATGAAATCTTACTTGTCGTCATTAGGGTATCGAATAATTTTGTAGGTCACGTTACTCCTACTATACCTCTTTTCCTTCGCAAATCTGCTGGGGTATCGTTGATTCTTGTGGCTTTTACATATTTCCTCTTATAGATGGCAACCATTACTACACCTGATGTGGCAGTATCATAGGTAGATATTCACATAAGTAGGGAAGATGCTCATGATTTCTGTGTGAACTCTTGATTTAAAAGATACTAATGGTATTGTTTTCGTATGTCATTATTAATTTTGTTTTAAGTACATGCAACCATTTTTTTTCAGTTGTCCATTTGACTACGTCAAGGTTTACGATGGTCCGGACAATACATCTGCTGTTATAGGCACATATTGCGGTCAGCAGCGTAATCTTGTGATTTATTCATCAGAATCCTCACTTTTAGTCTCATTCGTCACCCTCCCGCGCACTGCCAATTCTCAGAATAGAGGCTTTAAAGGCATATTCGAATTCTCCAACTCGTTTACTAAGTTAGGTAAGTAATAAATGTTTAATATATAATTTTTTCTATTCATTTCTCAAAAAGTCGAAACATTGAAGGCATGTAAAATTACAAACACTACATGGCTTTTTAAAATTGCGGCTATAATACGATAGTTGCATTTTATATTTGGAAAATAAAGAATAAAAAAAAAGAAATTGATCATCGTACATTTATTTTTTTCAAAATATTCTATTTCGCATGCGCTTGAATCAATTTTCGAAGCACATTTTCCAGTTCGATTGTGCTCCAAAAACATAATTTGGAACGTATTAACCGCTTCTTCAGGCTTTGAAAAACATTGACCTCGTAATTTATTTTTTATTTGGGGGACTAAAATGAAGACATTGCATGCTAAATCAGGGCTGTACGTCCATCAGTTTGACTTTTTCGGTTTGAGCCGATTTGTGAGGCTCGCATTATCCTAGTTGACAATGATTCGTCTTCGGCTGTGAGAATTACCCATTTTTCCGAAGACTTCTGACAAATGGTTATGTATCATTCAGAATTAACCGATCCACACTGCAATAATGGTATAGTTGCCATTTGAAAAAATAGGCTTTTAAAAAAAATTGGCGACTATTTGCTTCGAAGTGCGAACAATTCTTGTGGGATGTCGCTCATCTCGACAGACCAATACAGTTGATTGCTGTTTACTATCGGGTTCATACGCATAGATCCATTATTCGGCACCTATTATGATATATATAATCTTGAAGCACGGCAATCGTATTTATTTAGCATTTCTTTTGAGTAATGGAAACTAGCCTTTTCGAGCGATTGTTGAGTGATGTGGGATAAAACGAGAAAAAAAAATTGTCAGCCAAATGCTCTTGCAATACTAAATGTATACTGCGTATGCTGGTCCTACTAATGTCCAAGGATGTCTGAATAGCATGATAAGTCAAATGACGATCTTACAATATCAATTCAGACACAGCGTCAATGTTTCCTGGAATAATAACCGATTTTAGACGACCTTCACGAAATTCACTACTAACCACACTACGGCAACTATTGAGTTCCGTATACCATGAATAATTCAGTTCATTGATGGAATGTTATTGAGATTATCCACGTCGAGAGTTGTAAATAATTGTTGTAAATAATGATCTCACGAAAATGTCAACGACTTCATTCCATTTCTTGGCCGATATCAACAAAGCATTCATCTATAGAGGACAAACGCCAATATAATACATTAGACGAAAGTTTTGCGAGCTGTCTTTTGGTTGGGTAGATCACTAAACGCTAATTTACGGGAAACTGCAATATCAATTGAATTTTGTAATACTTTTTTTTTGTTTCTGCAATGTTGACATAAATGTCATATGAGATTCAGTTTAGCATTTCCAATATGATATTAAGAAAAAATATCTTATTTTCATAATCAGAAATACTGTAATGTTTTTATCTACACTCTGGTCCAGTTCAGTCCTTGGATTTATTTAAAAACACAGTACAACTCATTATAATCTATTTCCACTACTTCAATTTATATTCTAGAACTATTTATCTTTACTAAACGGCAATCGAATACAGATTGAATGCTTCCTTCAGCTCTCCGTAATTATATATTTCTTCTCAGAATTCTCCAGAAGGTCAAAGAGCCGTCGAGAGATTTCCCTGAAGGACTAGATTTTATGAGAACTTAATCAAAGCCAGTCGCTGGATTCCCCGAAATATCGGACGAAAGCCGATTCCACGAATTATCTGATGAACTTGCGTCACAATACTGCTGATAGTATGAACATGAATAGGATAATATAAGGGTTAGAGTCAATTTAAACAATATAAAGGATTTTTTAAATTTATTTTCTTGCAGAGTACAGTATATGAACTAAACCGACTCAGGTTTTATATGAAAACTCACATTATAAAAGTTAAAATGTAATATTTGACACTCGATCCTTAACTGTATTGCATTGCCCGTCTTAAATTTAGATACTCTTTGGAGTTTAAGAAGAGTACATAATTTGCACATTATAAAAACATATATATGTAGAAATTTATACCAGACCATCAACCTTACTTGGTAGGAAATGTCGGAAAATCGTTTAGCAATAGCCCTCTCTCAGTTCCACCAGATTGAACGATTATTTCTTTCACATTCTCTATATGAATTATAGGTAAGATAAATTCATTTAAGATGGATTATTTATTTTCTTCAGTCAGATTTAAAAAATGACCATTTCCTGAATAGACGGAAATCCGTTGCGTTTGCAATTTAAGTCTTTACAAATAAATATGAAGCGAAAGTCTTACAACAAATATAAAAATAATTTGGTCAAGTGCGAGTTGGACTCGCATATTTAGGCTTCCGTACCACCTTCAAGATTCTAATATTCCAGTTTCAGAAAAGCAGGGAATGAGTACATTTTCTTATATTTACCCTAATATCTTTTAAAGGAAGCGTTTTAAATTTATAATAAATATATACTTTCATTTTCCACACATAGACTTTTCATTTTATCTGCTTCAGGATTTTTTTATATTTTTCCTATAAAAAAATGGGGTCTTATAGTTTGGGGAATAACGGGGAGAATGGGTAATTTTTTAAAATATGTTTTTAATATATTTTAAAATATTCATTTAAAAAAAAATAAAAAAATATAGTTGTATTCGTCATAATGAGTCCTGTGATTTGATATATGACATGACCCCTTAGAAACAATTATAATTTTTTATTTTCCGTTTATTTCTATAATTTGCCCCCCAAAATGAATATTAGGGGTTTCTCCTTATTTTTCCAGTAAGGTTAGGTGAGAGGCTATACTTTCATTTTTTTCAAAATTTTTCAGCTTATGGTTTCGGAGATAAGGGGAGGATGGGTAATTTTTTTTATATTTTTTTTAATATCTTTTAATTAATTTATTTAAAAAATATATTTGTTTTCTTCATCATGAGCCCTTTCATTTGATATATAACATGATGGGTTAGAAACAATTTTAATTTTATATTTTCCATTTAATTCTATAATTTTCCCCCCAAAATGAATATTAGGGATTTTTTGTTATTTTTTTCAGTAATGTTCAGGTGAGGGGCTATACGTCCATTGTTTTTTCAAAATTTTCCAGCTTATGGTTTCGGAGATAGGGGTGGGGAGAGGTAAAATATTTAATATATTTTTTAATATCTTTTAATTAATTTATTTTAAAAATATGAAAAAAATATATTTGGTTTTTTCATCATGAGCCCTTTCATTTGATATATAACATGATGGGTTAGAAACAATTTTAATTTTATATTTTCCATTTAATTCTATAATTTGCCCCCCAAAATGAATATTTGGGGTTTTTTCTTATTTTTCCAGTAAAGCTCAGGTGAGGGGCTATACCTCCATTGTTTTTTCAAAATTTTCCAGCTTATGGTTTCGGGGATAGAGGGGAATGGATAATTTTTTTTATATTTGTGTTAATATCTTTTAATTTATTTATTTTAAAAATATGAAAAAAATATATTTGTTTTCGTCGTAATGAGCCCTTTCATTTGATATATAACATGATGGGTTAGAAACATTTTAATTTCATATTTTCCATTTAATTCTATAATTTGCCCCCCAAAATTAAAAGTAGAGGTTTCTCCTTATTTTTCCAGTAAACTTCAGGTCAGAACCTATACCTCTAATTTTTTTCAAAACTTTACGTTTTATAGTTTCGTCGGAGATAAAGGGGGGGGGGAATTGGTAAATTTTGGTATATTTTCGTTAATATCTTTTTAAATATTTTTTTTAAATATGAAAAAAATATATTTGTGTTCCTCAAAATGAGACCTTTCATTTGATATACATGATGCGTTTGAAATTTTTTTTATTTTTAAATTTTTATTTAATTCTATAATTTGCCCCCCAAAATTAATATTAATGGTTTCTCCTTATTTTTCCTGTTCGGGCAACGTTCTACATTTTCTATTTTTTGAAAATTTTTGGCTCAGTAGTTTCGGGGATCAGGGGGGGGCGGTCGATTTTTTTAGTTTTTCCCCCCAGTACCCCTAAAATCAAATTTTCTTCATTTACGATATGTACTCCTGATCGGGTCACCAAACTATAGATTGATACCCAATTTCAACCTCTTCCGTCCAGTAGTTTAGGAGAAAATTGCTGTGATGTGACAGAGGTAGAAATCCTGAGTGATATTATAAGGGTATCCGTATATTGTATACACCGAACCCTAAAAAATAACTAATATTTTCTTATCTTACTACTTTACTCTTCGAACACCCAAACACAAACAACAGAACAATGTGCAATGTAGACAAAAATAAAAATATCATTCCTGTGACAGATGTGACATTAGGCAATTAAAAATTTAATATAAACAGTTCCGTCTCTTAGTTGAGTACATCATAAAATAGTTTACTTATTTTACTTAGGAGTATCTCGTTAAACCTCTATAGATGAATGCTTTATGATCAATAATATAATCTGACTATTATAGCACCTAATCTTTCTCTAACAAACATTAAAGTTTAAATCGTTTTTTGAGAATTAGCTGTTACAACCTCGGTACTGTATTAAAGTGCTAATATAAGAATCCCATGTCAGATAATGAACTGTTCAGTTCATTTGATGGAGAATATGAGTCATTACTTTGAATGAAGAAACTAAAGGTCAAACACGTTGTGAAAAACTTAGGCAACAGGGAATCTGAGAAGAAAGTTAGTTCATAGTAGGATTAAATGTCAAGTACATCAAGAACTGATATTAGTATCAAATATGCCTCTGCCGGATCCAAGGGGTGGCTATGGGGTTCGAGCCTTCCTCCCCAGATCATCAGAGTATTCTTTTTCAGTGTTTACTTTGCTAAAACCTACCATCAACCCTGCCAAGCCTTCCAAAACTAGGTCAAGCCCCCCCCCCAAAGAAAAACGAGGCCAAGCCTCCCAAACGAAAATCCTAAATCGACCACTGAAATAGGCCAACTAGCATATAAAATAAATAAAACTGAAATAAAAGTATGCCAGGAAAGATTTTGATGTATTTCATACATTTTTATTACATATGTTTCTTTATGAATTTAATTAATTTTTCTCGTTCCAGATTTTATAAGTAAAAACGATGGCGAACACATTCGAGGAACTGAATGTGATCAAAAAATATTAAGTAAGAAGGAATCGAATGGCTTCGTGTTTAGTCCTAATTATCCTTTCCCATACATGCCGAAATTAGTATGTCGTTATTTTATTTATGGTATGCAAGATGCTCAACATCTGGAAAGGGTCAGACTAGAATTTGCAATTTTCGAAATACCAAAAGGGCCAAAAGGAGAGTAAGTATCTAAAGTTTAGGACAATGTTAAATTTTACAATATCTTACAATACAAAGTTGACTTGAAAGTCTGAGTTGCCTCGCCAGTTGGCGGTGTATTCTTCTGTTTTTAAGATTTGTTACCAAATGATGTTAGTCCAATAAATGTCACAAAGAATTGACATAACACTGTTGTCTTACATTTCTAATTATTTTACAAAGATTACAATTTATTGTGAAGTTTCAATTAATTTATAAATTAGGGAATCTAAGGATCACTATATAAATTACAAAGTTAACTTCCGTATCACTCCTCTTTGAATACCAATACTGATAGTCGTAACTAATTGTCACATTATTTGCTACTGATCATATATGCCTTCCGATTATTATTGCAGTAGTTTTGACTTTTAGTTAAATTTCGATTTTGCCAGTGCTTTAAAGAGACTCCCTGGTAGAATTCAAAATCTATGTGTGCAACACGTTTTCGTAATTCTGTAATGCTGAATCGTCCAATGTTTTTGAATGTTATTAAATTACGTTCAGCTAAGGAAACATCTAGGTGGCAGTTTATTCTGGGAGAACTACCCTCAGTTTTACAATATATTACTAATACCGATCATTATTGCCTCTTGTAATGTGGCCAAAGCATTTTAATATCTGGGTATTCACTCTTTGAGATGGTACTACAGTCCTTGGTATTCAAAGTATTCTTTCCACCAGTATCTCAAATGCTCCTTTTTTCTTCTTGTAATTTTAATCCTGGGATAGGGGGAATATTAGTTATATGAACTATTTTGATTTTGGTATTGTTCTCCTTCTAGGTTTTTGTTGTTGGTTTTTCACTGAGGTCCTTGCGATTTCTATTTTGCGGTTTTTCTTATTATTTCATTCATTTGTTATTAGTACACCTATTTAAACCACGTAGTGAACTACCTGACATTGTCCGATCTCTTTTATATCCAGTCTATTATTTTCTCTGTCCACAATCATGTTTTTTTTGTTCTTTCATGGTTTATTTCTGAACCATATTCTTTACTTTTATTTTAAATTGACTCATCATGCCTTTTAGTCCTTTGGATCACTTACTCATCGCACAGTGTCATCTGCATATCGGAGATTGTTTCTTCGCTTCGCAAATAAAAACCAGTAGTCCAATCTTTTAAGGTTTTAAACGATATAAATTCCCGGTATATATTGAATACCAGGTGTTACAGAAGGCAACCCAGCCCTATTTATTTTTGTAGAGAAAATCTGTCTGACAACAATATGTACCTCAGCTTAATTAATTGTATATACGTTAGCTACGACGGATATCAGATATTGTGTGGCTCCCACGTCATATAGTATAGTCAATATTTTTTCCTATTTTATGCTATCAAATGCTTTGCGATAAAGTATCTTAAGATCAATACAATTGCTATACAAACTTTTACATTTTTTAGTTGTACTCCGGTCATGCTCACTATGTCATATTGGACCTGTCATCTTGAATTTTGCTAATTTGACTTCACTTTCGTAATCAGAAACTTCAAAACTGCTACATAGTCGTTTTCGCATAATTCGGTGCACTTTCTGGAAATTTCGATTTCTGAGCAGTTTTTTGAGGTTAAATAACGAGGAAGGGGTGCTACTTCACTTCTGATTGTGGTTTCTGATTCAGTGAGTCCATTCGCATATAAGACTTTGGGGGATGTGAAAAAACAAATTCTTTGTTTTTCTTATCCATTCTTTTTCACCAGTTTTGCTATATCAGTTTTTTGAGGGAACAAATCTTAATGTGATCGCCAAATTCTGACAAAGAACCCGTTATCTGGAAAAATTACTATGGCAAACATCTCATAAAATTAATCCCACTTTTTTCATTTTTGTGTGGATGATATTAGTACCAAATACCAATTCAGTATGCATTTTTCCACTTCCACTTACGTTTGCTGTTTTCTAAAAAATAAACTGAAGTACACATTTTTAAATTATCTTTATTTCTTTCAGTTGTTCTGATGGTTATTTAAAAATCTACCTTAAAGGCCAAGAAACGACTGATTCTTATGACAAGTTCGATTACGAACTCTGTGGAGGAAACATAAAACCTGCCGTTGTAGTTTCTGATGGCCCACGACTGGTGATGGTTTTTAGTAGTGGAGAGCTAATGGGTAGAGGCTTCAAAGCCAATTACACATTTGAGACTGGTAAGCTAGTGTTAAATTTATCATAACTTTGATTGTGACATCAGTATATGTGTAGTGATCAGTGGAATATCATTAAATGATTAGGTAGGAAGATAGATAAGTATAAGGTTTTTTCGAAAGATAATTATTTTCAGAAATTTGCAGCAAATAATAAAAAACGTGCACAAATTTCACTATACCATTCGATTAACTAAAAACGGTACAACAATAGATTCCGTATTTTTGCAATTCCACAAATACAAGAATAACATTTTTATATTTTTGGTGAAATTTAAATTATACATAAGTCAAAAGCAAATAATATTTTCATAATCTGATCTGCACGTACAATGCTAATATCATTGACATTTGAAAACACAAAAAAAAATTGTTTTTTTAACTTTCACCAATACGTCTAGAAAGTAATACCCCTTTTTTAGTTCTTATCACTATCATCGTATTCTGGTCTCACAAATAAAAATATATCACTCAAACGAGAGCTGTCTGGCAATTTTAGTAAGAACAAAGAATCCATTACACCCCTCAATGGAGAATTTTAAGTAACGTAAAGTTCAATAGCAAACCGAATATTCCATCCCGTAAATAATCGGTTATTAGCCAGAAGCCATAACTGCTGTAATTTTAACAGCAAACTCGTATAAGTAAATTTTTTGAGACTTATAAACCTCAAAAATATGAGGTGTGAAAAATATCTTTTCATAATACTGGCAATAGAAAAATTGTAGAGAATTAGAAAATCTTCATGATAAGTGATAACGAATTTTGATCGCACCATTTCTCATCAAGGAAAGCTGGAAAAACTGATATAATCTACCTTCTAATGATAGCTTATAACGTTGAGATTAATAAGGTTGATAGATCAATATTGTCCGTTAAATAGTTCTAGCAGTAGTAATTTGTAGAAATATTTTGCAGAGCGTATCGTATTAAACGTGATAGTTTAATATAGATATGCAAAATATCTTTTGAAAGCTTTAAAATCCACTTTAGTTTGTTTACCTTGGATTTTTGTTATAGTAAAATATATTAATAGTACTTTTGAATTTTGATCTAAACCACCGACCCCTTACTTGTCCGCAGATGTGTTGACAGTGACGGATCCAGTCAGTGGAAAAATTAATTAATTTAATTAATAACAATAAACGATATACCAACAGCAAACCATGCCCCATGTCCCTCAATAAAATCTTAGATCCGTTGATATGCCTTGACAGCTATTGTCAGTGCACCCCTGGTTGTCGCATATTCGTACTTTTAATGCAATATTTACTATTATTTTAAACCGATTTTCCGACATTATAGCGAAAATCCAAAGTAGACAATTTGAAGTGAAATTTATGAATTTTCAAAATATCTTTAATATAACCCAATCGGACTAGTCTTGATAATACCGTGGGTTGTGCAAAATACTTATCTAATAATTTAAATTTCAATTCTTTAAAAACTACTTATTCAATAGTATCAGTGTTAGTACTCAGAAACTTTTAAACTCAGAAACTACTTGATATTTGTGTATCACCTCAAATAGGAAAATAAAATTTTCAATCCAGAAATTTGCAAACGAGAATTTGACTTGTATGTGCCGAATAAAGGTATAAATTATCAGAAGTCCATGCACTCCGCATCAGAAAAGGCAAGAAATTTTGAGAAGAAGCAACAAGCACAGTAGTCTTACAAAGTATAATACATATTAATTGATCGTCCCGAAAATGTTAATAGTTTGACAGGGTCCCATAATTAGAAATGTAACAATTAAACAGAAATATATAGTTCTGGAACATGAAAAGAAAGATTCTGAAATAATTGTTGGATAAGGCTGTTTTACTGAGAATGTGGCTCATTCCGGGCAGCCACATACTGACCTATACGATACATTTACAAGAAATCGTTCCATGTATGAAACCACTAACATAATGAACATACAATGTTTGATTATGCAAATGACTTAACTAGAAGATCGAGATCAGTGGAAAAAGGAAATATGTGAAGTCGATACATGCAGTAGTTGCAGTTGAAACTTCAGGAGGAAATTGTAATAGGAAACCTGTCAGGAAGCTACATGTTATGCAATAATAAGATTAAAACAACAGGTGAGCGTTACTTGACATCTTTATGGTAATAATTAGATAATATCTTTTTAATAAGAGCAGTACCGGTTTTACTACTAACAATTACCTGGACGAGATTGCCAAGGCACGCCCGATATGCTATTCAAATTCAAAATGGATGAGCTTACAGATGTAAAGCTTCTGGTGCCTCTTCATATCTGGTGTGCTAGCCCTATTACCGCGTCGCTATTGGATGAGGGGGAGTATTGTTTCAAATCAAAATATTGTTTATATTTGCACATTGTACAAACATTTCTACAATTGTGTCAGTTGTCAGACGCAAGCTAATGTCCAACATTCTGAAACGGCTATGGAATAAGCAATTATACAAACAAAAGTCTATTTTACATTGTACAAACATTTCTATAATTGTGTCAGTTGTCAGACGCAAGCTAATTTCCAACATTCTGAAACGGCTATGGAATAAGCATCTATCTTCCAATTCATATAGAAAATGCATGATGCCTCAAATTTCCTCAAATCAAAATATTGTTTATATTTGCACATTGTACAAACATTTCTACAATTGTGTCAGTTGTCAGACGCAAGCTAATGTCCAACATTCTGAAACGGCTATGGAATAAGCAATTATATAAACAAAAGTCTATTTTACATTGTACAAACATTTCTATAATTGTGTCAGTTGTCAGACGCAAGCTAATTTCCAACATTCTGAAACGGCTATGGAATAAGCATCTACCTTCCAATTCATATAGAAAATTCATGATACCTCAAATTTCCTTTCCATTTTGAAACAACCAATAATTTTGAGATTTTTTTTTGACGAACTAATTCGTAATATTAAATATTACTTTTCAAGTTGAATAAGCAAAATATCAAATGACATCCTTATGCCTACATTTTCAATTTGAGGCAGAGATATAAAATGTGTTTTTTTTTTTTAATTTATTAAGGGAACTAAAATATTTCAAACATGCCATTAATAACAATAACTCCTTTATATGATAAATAATTAATTCATATTAACACTTTAACGACCATGTTTACCAAATCAGGCAACAGTTACGTTTCTTGGGGGACCTTGTGGTCATATATGGGCACAAGAAGAGCCTTTCTATTTGTAATGTGGTCATGCGAGGAACACAGCTACATTGAAATGCTGTTAATCGGTGATACACTTGGGCTGGGGTAAACAATTTCTGGTATCAGGTATGTGGCGCTATTTACTCTTGAGTTTTGGGGTTAAGAATCTAGTAAGTTTTGTATCGTGTGCAATAAGCTAGTGTAGTGGTTTTAATTACTTAATTGCAATGTTCAGAAAAGGTTTGACGAATGAACAGATGGAAAAACTGTAGGAAAAAAGTGATTTTATGGATAGCGAAGTCCCAATTGTAGTGTAGAAAATAATAGTAGTGACGGTGAGTTTGACAATGAGTTTATTGATAACATTACACGTAAATGGACACTTAGTGATCTTGGACTAGAGAAGGCGAGAAAGGTAAAAACAAATAGTACCATAGAGTTAGCAGAACCAATAGCATCAACCAGTACAAACGATGTAGATGAGGTAATGTTTCAGCCAAGTTACGAAGAATCTGATGAAAGTAGGTCTTATTTTGTTGTGAACCAAATTTCGGAAGCGTTAGCTGCACTTACCGAACCAATACAGTTTTATTTACTGTTTGTTGATCAACACGTTAGCCAGTATATTGTTACCAATGACTACTAATACAAATGGACCCGGCACTCTCATATACGACCAAAGGAAAAATGGGTTGAAACATGAGACAAAAATAGAGACACAGATATATTTGTTAACAAATATTCCGGCTCCAACAGTAGCGTCTAAACTACATTAAATCAAAGGACATGTTATTCAGATTCAAAATAATAGAATTACGTACCTAATCTACAACTATAAATATATTAAAATCCATTAAAACATTTGGACAATTACATAAACAATTAGTGGCTTAATTACTATTATGTAATAGTAATTATCAAAACATTTATTTCTTCACGTAAAATGTAGTTTTATTTACTGCTTAAATGACCTTTTTTAAAACTCAGTAACACGTTTATGATCTGACACTTACTGGTGATAAGATAATTCGGCAGACGAATATGCTGTTTTTCTGCATGTAAAACACTGAAATAACACTTTATTATTGTTTTATACAATTATACAAAATAATCACTAATTTTAAAAAAGTTTCAACCCCAAAACACTTTAAAAATTATCAATTACTAAGTTAACCTCAAATCAAAATATAAATAAGCAAACTTGTGCTATTGCCTGCTGGATATAAACGGCGTAAAGTATCACCATTCAGGCGTTCAGTCAATGTGTACATTTACCTAGATTTAAGTACTAGTGGTTACAATGGAAAGAAGTTTGGCATTGTTTTACGGCAAACATCTTTCAACCCGTTTTTAATGTAAACAGGCAGGTCCATTTATATTATTAGTTATTGGTTGTTACCGAATCAAACATGTACCATGAACAAAAATTAATTATAGCTATCACTGAAGAAAAATTAAAATCGAATTCACAAATAGCGAACTGGAAGGAATTGTTTGATACCGAACTGAAACGTTTTCTCGGACTAGTTATTTGTTATTTGGATAGGACTCGATAAAAAAAGTTTAAGGAATTATTGGAGCACTAATATTTATTATAGAAATGATAGCTGCCCATAATGAAAACAACGAAAATGACAAGTTATGTAAAATTACGCCCTTAGTGGAAATAATGAATAGTAATTTTCAAAAATGGTGCTAACCTGGAGAAAATGTATGTATGCATTGATGAAACTATGGTACCATTTCGGGGTAGATTTAGTTTCAAACAGTATATCCCAAATAAGTATGGTGTAAAAATGTTTAAACTTTATACAACTGGTGGGTACATTTTTGCTGTTAAAATTTATGGTGGTAAATCTACGAAATCAGAAAATGTCACTCTTGGTACAGATGATGCAGCTTATGTCACCTAACTTAAATGCAGACAGAACATACATTTTCTGTTCAACTGTTGATTTAGCTCAGAATCTTAACCAAGCAAATACACAACTTTACGTCGACGAAGAAAGTTAAACCCACAGTTGGTTAACATAAAAAATAAATTGATAGCTGGGCAAAGCAATACAAAAGCCATTATAAGAAAGTGAAAAGATAAACGGAGAGTTTTGTTTCTGACCACCAAAAGAGTTCCTGAAATGCAAAATGTAATCAGGCGACGAGGCATTGTGAGAAAACCGTGGACAATAGTTGATTATAATAGAATGAAATCCGTGGTAACCTATTTACCTAAATAATAAAACTAATTCAGCATTTTCTTTTACAGGGGTAAATTGGCACAGAAAAATACTACTGGCTAACATAGCCGTAGTAAATGCTCATATACTTTTCAATAAAACTACAAAAAATACAGTATTACGCAATTTCGTGAAGCACTGGTAATTAATTTCCTTACTGCAAATGGAGGGTACAAAATAAAAAAATAATATATCAGAACACCCTCTAATAGGAACCACACAGGGGGAAAGATGTCCTTCCTGTGACAGATAATTTTCTCTGAAATTTGGAAGAAATTATGCCATGAAATCAGAAAAAAGTAGGCATGTTTAACATACATAGCTTGCCAAGAAGTTTTTTTGTGATCATGTTTTTTTTTTTAAATGATGTGCCCATATTTGGTACACATAGTCTGGTATTAATCAATACATACTTTAACTTCATGTCAGACTATGTGTACTAAATGTAGACACAACAATACTTTTTTATTGGTCGTAAAATTGTGTTTCTGTCTCATATGCATCACATTATGCCAGTTAATGACAAAAAAATTACCTGGACCGATGGTAAAGTTTTACAAGATAAGCCCGATCGTTAAAGTGTTTAAATACCATAATTTTAAAATTTCACATACATCCTATAGTTGTAGATAATTTCTTAAATTAAATCTCAAATAGGATTAAATCGATTGTTATTCTCAAATACACTTGGATTAAAATCGTAGCTTGGAATGGTTGATAAGTTGTAAAGTGCCCAAATATGTACGGTTACCTGTATATTCAGGGTATCTTAAAAACATGCACTTTTGAAAAAAATCTTTATAAAACATCTGTTCACACATGAGACAAAATAATGCAATGAATATAGTAAGAATTTCGAAATTTAAAGGCAATAGCCAGGGGTGCAAAAAAGGTGTTTTTAGTAAGGACTTGTAGGTTACATATCATGCTATTTTGTAATAAGGAACTAATGTGATTTTGATTCATTAATTATAGAATAAACAGATTGCATGGATATAAGCTTGCACAAATCTGTTTAATTTATCTATATTTTTGGTAGCACCAATTTGTGAAAGCTTATACTCCTTGACTATAATTTAAAAAACAGCATAATTTTCAATTTGAAATCAACATTGTGTATTTGTGAAAATTACTACAACAATTATATAGCCCACAAATTAAGTATTGTTGACTACTCACCTATTATCTTACATTGTTCTAATATGCTTTAATTACTCATGGTTGTCACAAAAATCAAATTGATGTCGCAAGTTTTAGCCATCATTTAAGAAAGCCAAATGTGTCAAAAAACACAATTTGCAATTATTCATTACAACCAAATGATTTTACTTGTTAATTATATTTTATTAATAGTCTCTTGTAAAGTAGTTCTAAATGTATATGCAGATGTAGTGATTAATGTATTGTGTTATTTGGAGTGGGGGTGGTTGAACCCACAAATCCCGTGAATGTATGTATGACCCATGTAACCAACAATTTGCTTAATTAGTGGCCAATTTTATAGGACAAATTATATAATACAATTGGCAATAAATATATGCACATTCCAAAAACCTAATCGGGCTTACCTCTATCACTATAAGACACTTTATTTACTTTATACTTTTTATCTGACAATATCATATTTTTGTATTTTTAGAATATAGAATTCCCGGTACCGCCGCCCCTGATGGCACATGCTCCTTCACTTATCGAAGCGCTAGTAGAAAAAAAGGAGAATTTAATTCCCCAAGATACCCATCGAATTATCCATGTGACACAAACTGTACCTATTTATTCCTCGCCGAAAACAACGAGCAAGTTACCTTAGTGTTCGACAATTTTAAAATTCGTGCAGATAGTGTCAATGGTAGTATTGGATCTTATGGGTAAGTGGAGTATTTATTTTTACACCTAATAACTGCATGTGAGAACTAAATTTCAAAATTATTTATAATTAAATATGAAATGTAAGTAGAAAAGATAAGGAAAATTGAGCTATATTGTTTTGTTGAGTAATAATAATTGTTGACTTCTGCCTTATGACTTTATATTTTCATTACTTCGTGGTGTACCATGAGAAAATTATTTCTTACCTCCCCCCCCTTTACACCCCTTCCATGGTCGACTCGTTTATTTCAACTGAAACTTTTGTGTTTGTTCTCCAACATTTTGCAGCATTTCTCTGTTAATATAATTACCATCTTCTACAGTACGCTAGTGTAAGTCACAATAAGTTTATAAGTTGTCTGATGTTCATATATAGACTGTGCCACCATGTGACATCCCTTCACGTTAAATTAAACTTAGATCGAGCAGAATGGCCGAATGTCTGAACCTAGTACACGATATTATTATTCTACTTTTAAGTACAGTACAAATAATTTGATTACAGAACAACAATTTGTCAACAAGACTGGATAGAAATATTTAACATCTATAGAGATGGAACAGAAGTAAAAGTTGGTCGATATTGCCATTTGTCAGCCCCAGGACCTATAGAATCAGATACGGACGCTATGGGTTTGATGCTGGTGCTTCATTCCGATTCAGAAGGTGTCTATAGTGGATTCAAAGCTCGCTATAGCTTCGAGCCGGCCAAATCTGTCTACGGAGATTGTGGTGGAAACGTAAGCAGCGAAGATTTTGGCGTAATTACTAGTCCGAACTACCCAAAAGATTATGGTACACCATCGAAAAATCAGGCTTCCAAAAGTTGTAATTGGTTTATTACCGTAAGGCCGAGGTATAAAATTCTCCTTATTTTCGAAAAATTCGCTGTAGAGGGCGAACCATCAGGTAAGATACTTTAATTGAATACATTTTTACAGTTCTCCTGTGCTAAATATTATTGTATTAATCTTTTAGGTAGAGGATGTCCGGCCACAGTTTTTAGGTTATGGTATGACATGAGCGATATTCCTATAGAACTGTGTGGGGAGAAATTAGTTTCTGATAAATCTTGGCAATACATTTCGACCTCAAATATTGTGAAATTCAGGTAAGACAAAAATATTAACGAAAAATAATGGCTATTATATTATTACGAACTCCTTGGGTGTATGTAGAAATTAATTTACAACGAAACAAAATCTTCCCGTGTTAGTATACTCAATTAAACATTGTAACAATTCTTGTGAAGAACGCAATGAAAATGTCTAATTTTGGGATTTATCCAAAATTATGCCAATCCATATTGTACATGATACAAATTCTGAATGTGATACATGTGCTACTGAAAGGATCTGGATAATGATAGAAATTACTTAGATAATTGTTTTCGGCTTATAGTGGTTTGATTGAGTTTTCCTGAAGAAACGGAATTTGCTTATTATAATATGTAACAATTAGTAGGTGAAAAAAGATTATTTTGTTGCCCAGGTACATGCTAAATATTGTTCTCAGTACAATTTATTAGGGAAGTGATTCATACAGTTAAATTTGACTATACAAACTTCAGGTAATAGAAATAACAAAATTGTAAAAAAGTCTATACATATGAGATAATAATAATGACTTCTCAGGAATAGCATGGACAAAAACGCGAGTGCACTCTCAGGGGGATGGAGAAACCATCACATCTCAGCAGTGTCTGAACAGTCTACGACAAAAGGTCCCCGTCTACATAAGTCGATTGAGAAGGTAACCAGTAACAAACTGAAACTAGACAACATACTATTCCAACAATCAGAAAAAGGCTTTTTTAGAAATTTTAGCAACACCAGTAATAATGAAGCTCCTAGCTACGCCAGTAAATCGGACATCGATGAATTCTGGAAAACACAGCTTTCCACAACAATTTCCTTTAACTCCAGAGCCAGTTGGATTAATGAAATAGTAGAAGGGTTCTCTAGTAACATCTGGTTTAGAAAATAACTACTGCAAGCTGTACTGGGACCGCACGATACTGACCGATTGGACTGTTGCTTACAATGGAGCAGATATAGTTTTAATAAATAAAGTCTCTAAAAAAACAGCAAGCCCTAACAACAATAATATAAATATTAAGCAGGCGAAAAAAAAATAGGCAAATACAGGGATTTGAAATTTCAAATATGACACAGTGGGAAATAAATAACTGTACCAACTGATATGTCAACAAAAGGCGTAGTTCCAAAACTTCTACTAAATAATTTAAAATACTTCGTTCAGGAGAAACATCTTTACCAACTAATGCAAAAAGCCCTTCTATTAGGGACAGCCCGGACAGTCAGAAAATTCATAGGAAACTGCCTCGATTCCAACCACTGGCCTGATAACCTTGCATGGGCTCCCACACAGTTAAACCCTTTTGATTTCTATGATATCTGAGGTTTAGTGAATTTTCCCCAAAAGGCACGCTATACACACAAAAAGAAAAAGATCATACAGTTATTTTTTTATAACTTGCTTTAGATTGAACACATCCATATTGTAATTTTAGAAGATAAACCCAGAATAAAATTGGCAGTATATAATTATACTATAGCTGAGATTTTACTAAAGGCATTTTCATTTTGCCAACTTTGAATATGACCACTTAGTACATCTTAACCTGCTTTATTTAATATTACGATATTTCCCTGCTGGAGGGTTATTTCAATGAATCCATTTTGACATCAGCATCATTGTTTTCTGTATGATATTTGTGGCACATTTTTCAGTGTATAAGTACTTTTGGGGAAATAACACCACAAGTCAGGAAAATTGCTGTATATTCGATAAATATATAAAGCATTTTTCGTTAGTTGTGGTGTTATTTCCCACAAAGTACTTAAACATCAGCATCATCATTACTGTTCGAACTTATCGAGAATGTTATTTCACAACTTCAGTATATGTTCTACATATGAATATGGATAAATCTACATTTTGGTAATTTTTAATAAGGATAAAACGTTATATATGGACTAATTGCGTAAAGTCATCTTTTATTGTGCCTAATATTTTTTACTTTCAGTTTTATAACGGCAGACAAAGCAGTTGGAGCGCAAGGTTTTAAATTGGTATGGACGGAAGTGATGGAAGGGCCTAGTTGTGACGAGTTCCAATGTTCAAAAAGTGGATATTGTATACCTGATCGCCTACGATGTAATGAGATCATCAATTGTGGAGCCAACGATGACTCCGATGAAGCAGATTGTAAGTGGTTAGCGATAAACTATTTTTCAAACAAGATCTTTTAAAATTGTTTAACAGCAAACTACAAAAATTAATATTCGAAAAATGTTTTTTAGGAAAGTTTTTATTTATAAAACTTTTCAATCTCACACTCCTGTGATCAACAGTTAACAGTGTACACAAATACGTGCAAATATAATGCCAAAACTAATAAACATTTTTCAGTCAGAATGAAAATATTTTGTTATTATAATAACTTAATCTACTAAATTAACAGGACCAACACTTGATTAAACTGGTGGCAGTGTTGAAACTTGAGACCTTGTAACCTCATTAATTTGATATGCATTATCTGTTTCAGTAAACAGTACCTTGATCAAGTTACAGTTTTGAATATGAATGATTTTAATACTGTTGAAGGATTCAGAGTTGTTTTACCTCCAGATTACACTCAGAGCATAGTGCCTAGTGCCTACTTATGTTCAATACTTGTACCCTAGAAAACTTACACTAACGAAAAGAAATCCAAGCTTCAGCACAACATAATTGCCACTTGTATAACAGCACTGCTCCTACTGCCTTATAACTGAAATTAAATCAATCTGTGTTTAATAAACAACATCTGATTAGCTTTGAAGGCTCCATTAAGAGAATTTCTCCAGACCCAAAAGGTCATTTTTAGTAGATAAGGAAAATGTAAAGCAAATACTCTTCACATCTATTAACTTTAATTTCTTCTCTTAATGTGATGAACATTTAACTGAGCACATAGCTCCGGTGCCAAATAAAAAGGAGAGAGAGAGAGAAAGTGGCAGAGACAATGAGAGTGATAGAGAGGGAGGGAGAGAGAGAGAGAGAGAGAGAGAGAGACAGACAGACACAGACACAGACAGAGACAGAGACAGAGAGAGTGATAACTTCCCTAAAATGTTATGTGAAGATGACAACGAATAAGACAATTTTCCTAACGACATCCAAGTTGACGAATTGCATGGCGTTCTTATAAGAATCAACCGTTCCATTTCTGAACTTTTGAATAATCAAATGTATCTGAGTCTCTTATTCGAATGTAGAAATGGTTGCTATACTTAAAGTCGAACATACGTACCTATAATGGTCTCTTCGGAGAATCACAATACCATTTCCTGAATTACATATACATATTTTGCTTTGATTTAATAAATAGGCGGTAGGGTGGATAATGTAAATATATTATTTATATCAATATATAAATATATAGTCCGTGGGTTCAATTTAAAATTATAAAACTAATATTCACTTTCACTTTTCTAGAACTTTTATTTACATCAAATTTAAACAGAACAGCTGATTCACAATAAAATTACCATATACGCTAGTCGTCGCGGTATATCTCTCTCGCGATCGTGGCTGCTTCCCTTTGAAAGCCAGCATCGAAAACTCTCGTAAAATCAGTCATCACTCCTACAGCTGTCGAGTCATTTCGAGAACCATTTTTATATCTCAAAGCAATGTTGTTCTCGTTTTCCTGATCCCCAACATCGTGCAGACCTTCTGGAATACATTCGATTCGAAGTTACGCCCCTGGTCTGAATGTATTTCCATCGGGACGCCAAACCTGCTGAATAGTTGTTCTACTAGCACCGTCGCTACCTCTTGGTTGGGTATCGCATATGCCTCAGGCCATTTGCTGAAGTAATCCATTGCGACCAGAATGTATTTGTTCCTCCTCTCAGACTCGGGAAACGGACCGGCGACATTGTACTGCTGCATTCTGCCCTTGGTCCGGGTCTTCGGGCCCTTAATAGCTGCACAGGTGGCACATTTACGGCACCAAGCTCTGACGTCTTCACCCAGTAGTACCGCTGGCGAACTTTGTCTAGGGTTTTATTCATGCCCAGGTGGCCTCCGGTAATTCCATCATGTACTTCGATCAGGATGGCTGGTACCTTTTTCTTCGAAACTACCAGTTGGGACTTGGTTTCTCGTCTATCAGCGCTTTCTCATACTCGCTTGAGCATTCCATTGTCTACTCTTAGAGAGTCTCATTGACCCATAACGATTTCAGCACGCCCGAGTATCTAGCTACCTCGTCCCATCGTGCCCCTCTCGTTTTGAGTGACAAGATTGGTTCGATGTCTGGATCAGCCATTTGGTCCTGGATGCACTATTCCGTTGCCCAGTCTTCATTGGGCTGCACTCGGATCTGCCTGATGGAGATATCCTCTCGCTGTTCCGTCTTCAGACAATGTCCGCATTCTGCTCTACAGGGTCTTCTGGATAGGGAATCGGCATTATTGTGCAAACGACCGGCACGGTGTTCCACCTTGAAATCGTATTGCTGTAGTTTCTCCATCCACCTGGCCAGTTGTCCTTCCGGTGTCTTCATGTCCAGCAGCCATTTGAGGGCGGCATGATCTGTCCGGATTAAGAAATGACGACCATAAAGATATTTGTGGAAATGGTGTACAGTCCTTATTATTGCCAGAAGTTTTTTTCTGGTGACGCCATAATTTCTTTCCAGTTTCGAGAATCCACGGCTGTAGTACTCGATCACCCTCTCTTCGCCATCTTGCACCTGGGATAGGACGGCCCCCAAACCTGTGTTGCTGGCGTCGGTGTCTAAGATAAACTTGCCGGAATGTGTAGGAAAGGCTAGGATTGGGCTGGAACATAGTACTGACTTCAGTCGCCTGAATGATGTTCCGCAATGTTCCTGCTTCCAATGAAAAGTCTCTTTCTCAGTGGTCTGCCTATGTAGAGGCGCAGCAATAGTGCCAAATCCCTCAACAAATCGCCTGTAGTAGGAACAGAGGCCCAAGAAGCTTCACAGTTCATGCTTGTCTCTCGAGACTGGCCAATCACGGATCGCTTCTATCTTGTCCTCTTTTGTGCGGATTCCTGACTCGGAAACGACGTGGCCAAAAACTCTACTTCTTTTTGGAACAAGAAACACTTCTTCGGGTTGAGTCTCAGGTTGACGTTATTACTTTCTTCAATTAAAATATGTTGTTCACCTTTCATTGTGGAAACTAGATTTTGTTGTTTTTCTTCCATCGTAGTGACAAGATTTTCTAATTCTATTTTACGTTTTTCATCAAAAGACTTTACTAACCTTTGTTGAAATTCTTCTTGATGTTGTGTCTCCTTCTTGACACGTTTTTCTAGAATCTGCGCTATTTTTTCGTCTAGTCCCTCTGTAACCTGCTTGACTATTGGTAGTATCGTCCATTTTTTCCATTCTTCGGGTTTCCATAAATCAAATTACGATTTTAACTGCACTTAATCCTTTACTTCTGATTACCAAATTGCTATATAGTCCGTGGGTTCAATTTAAAATTATAAAACTAATATTCACTTTCACTTTTCTAGAACTTTTATTTACAACAAATTTAAACAGTACAGCTGATTCACAATAACATTACCATATACGCTAGTCCACGCGGTATATCTCTCTCGCGATCGTGGTGCTTCCTTATTAAAGCCAGCATCGAAAACTCTCGTAAAATCAGTCATCACTCCTACAGCTGTCGAGTCATTTCGAGAGCCATTTTTTTATCTCAAAGCGATTGTTGTCGTACGGAAATGAAACAGGGTCGGCTTTGGTAAATTTTTTAACAATATTATAATTGCACAGGTCAACAAAAAAATGAGGTTGTATGTCCATCAACAGAACCATAGTATTCTCATAATACATAACAAAAAAATAAACAACTTACATTTGCTCTTATTGTTATGTGGATTAAAGGCTGACTAATTTATAGAATGATGATAATTGAAATTGAGTTACTGATTAGCCATGGATATATAAATATACCCGCACATTAGGGGTTAGGTGAGTCCGCTGTTCTAGGGGTGATAATTCTCATAACGTCCTAAGTACGAGAGCTTCCCGACTTTGACCAAGCCAAAGTCAACTCTTCGGACACACGACGACATCATTCTCTCATCCAGCATCTCCAGCATTTTCTAGAGCAACATGCAAACACACACATTAACATGTATACACACACTACATCACAAAGAGACTGCAGAAGTAATCTGATGTGCCAGCCTGTTTCATAACAAAACGTAATATTTTCAATCATCGCTATTTGAAAACTTTTCTCCTAATTTGTTACTTTTAAATGCTTATAACGTCATAGTGTGTGTGAATTCCGTAATCTCAAAGATACCATTAGAGGTTATGATCTATTAATCACACATTTTTGTGTCAATTTGACGTTGAAACGCCCTTCACACTCATATATTACCGTCGTATTATTATTCAGGAACTGCAAAAAGACAATATTATACATTTTTCTTTAGTCTGTGTGTTAATTTTACAATTTGTTACGGATTTGGATTCAGCGCATCCAAATACATATAAAATCACTTTTCTCTCCTACCCAAAAACTTTTTCATTGATTTAACCTTGAAAGGACCTTGATCCTGAGAACTGTGAATACTATGGTTTTCTTCTGAATTTTGTATGTACTATATCAGGTGTCTTAAATATCGTGTGCCACTCTTGCTATATTCAAAAGGAAAAATACTACGAGGTCGGTTAAACAAGAGAAAAGATGCCGTTTTGTAAACTCATTCAAGATCTTTTTGCTGTGCTGCAAAATTCCTTTTTGCTTCTGGGATATCGGCTGACTAGTGAAAAATGCCTAAATTATTTTGTTAAATATTTCGAAAACTTTTTTACTTATCGATGATTTCAACCAAAAAATCCATTATCAGGAAAATGAAAGAAAACTTCTTTGTACGACCCTGTCTCTTGGGTATACGATTTGTAAATCAAATTATTTAAGCATTTAAATAACGTAAAAAAAATCGAAATGTAAAGAAAATAACGTCAAGATTATCATGTAAATTTAATACCTTGCATTAATATTTATTCCAAAACATTCCGATTTCTGTTTTGAGGACATCTTCCCGTTATTAATACTTCTGTAATTAAATTCTCTTAAAATCTCATTGCAGACTAATTAATAAAAATACAATTTCTCTATAAGTAGACTTTGAAAATATAAAAACCAACAGATAATAATCATATTTCAAATTTATTTATTTTTTTAAGATAATAAAATGACAAAATATGATATTTTTCTATTAGTGGTAAAGAAGAACACCCAACCACAAAATATTTGAAATGTTAGAAAAAGGAACAATGGTTTAAAGTAATAAAGTACGGAAAAGGGTTGTGTTTCACTTTTTTATGTCAGTGAGTCGTATTCTTTTCTAGATTCTTTAATGTCGTAGTCAAATCTGTACGTGTTCTGATTTGCTCGGCGTAAACTTTGCTTAAAAAATTGATTGCCAAACCTTCTTTCGAGGACTCAAACTAATTTATTCAAATTCTTGGGTATTTTGGGCCACATGCTCTTACAGAAATCATAAGTTACCAGAAAAGCCAGCCAACGAAAGTCGAGGTAACTTTTATTAACTAAATTTTCTTCTCAGGATAACTTTTTTCTTCACCTTCAGCTTTACTTCAATTTGAACTAATTTTTCTACTGAACTTTCTATTTACAAATATTAAAATTTTTGCTCGCAATTTTTGTAAATAACTGCTCGGCTTTCGAAAGTTATGAATGTTTTTCATGGATTATCGCGGCTCTTTTTTTGGTTTCTTGTGAATACTAATAAAAACGCTGTTTTACTTATTCTAACAAATAACTTGTGAATCAATAAACCTATTTACAGATCTCGTTCTTATTAGTACAGTGTTTCGCCGTGATTCTCAAAGCTTCTCAGTTAGAACTTAAACTGGATAGAGGGAGAAGTCTCGCTATTAGAATAAGTAAAATGCTACGTAGAAATTGAATCTGATTTCAGATTCCAACAATCGCCAGAAATAATGGATGACAACCGAAAAATGTTGATATTTGGATTATGTTGATGATAGGTTTGTTCATAGAGACCAGTTACTGATAATTTCAACGGTTTGTAAAATTTTACGCGAATCAGCAATCTCGGTAGTTTGCTGTCCCAACACTCAATTCGCATAGAATTTTTCAACCCCCTGGAATTGTTGGCCCAGGGTTACTAGGGACAAACCTGATAATTACAAAATTACAACACCAGAAATCATTTCCTTTTGCAGTATATGAGGTAGAGATTTGATTATCTGAATACAGATCTACTAAGGAATGGCTGATTCTTATTAAAAAAAAGAGTATGATTTCAGTTTTCAAAGTACAATAATATTTACATTCTGACTTGAAACGAGGTGGTGGCAGGTTTGTATTCTTTTGAGAATAAAATAAAAATAATTGTGTTATATGTGCAGGTGTGTCGCGCGCGTCTCTACACCGGCGGCCTCGTAGTTTTCGGCACCTCCTGCCACCACTCTTTCTGGCGACGCTGCCGCTGCTGAGGCTGGCGTGACGCCCCAGCATGCCTTCTACTCACGCTTGCACGTGAGTCTGTCTTTCTTTCTTATGTTTTGCCATTTTGGACTGATTTCGGCCTATATGAGCAGTATTTTAGTATTATTTTATTTGACGAAAGTAGATTAGTTAATCTAAATGTCGACATCCTAGTTAGTTAAACATATATATACAAAATTGTCTAGTCTGGTAGTTATTGTTAGATTCCAGTTGCTTGTATTGGCTGAGAACATTCTAGAAGTTAGAGTTTCACTAAGTTCTTCAAAATAGTACCTTATGTCACCACCTCTACCATTTAATGCTTCTAGCATGATATATTTAACACTGGACGATCGATTTTTCAGTCAATATAATTAATTGTTAGGACCATATCATTAGATATTCGAAAACCAAATGTTTCTTTTACTGAATTTGAACTGAAAAATCTATCAGAATTGATAACAAAGTAGACTTTGTAGACAATATAATTTAGAACCATTTGTTTATATTTCTCATTAAAATCTGAGAAGCGCTCGTCATTATTTGTTGTTGCTTGTTCAAACAGTATAAATTAGTATATCACATTGAGTATTGATTTTGTGTGACAGTATTTGGAAAATTCCGAATTTTAGACTTTTGAACAGTATTGTATTATAAGAAAATTATATAGGTAGAATACCAACTTATATAAATCTATTTAGATTCTGAAAATAAGGAGAAGTTCTGAAGTGTTCCTAAACATGCATTTAAGAATGTTTTTGCAGTTTTCAAAGTAACTTTTTAACTAAATTTTATCGTAGGTTATTAAAGACAGTAATCGATATGATAATTACAAAATTTAGAAATTTTTCAGTTGTTTGTACGAAGCTTAAATAAAAGCTGGAACAGTCCTAGACATTACCGGGATAGTGCAGCAGGAACTGTGTACTCCCATTACGGGCTTAGTTATCAAAAATCAACTAACTTAAGACTCCATAACATAATCGATGTTAAAAAATTCTAAGCTACATGCAAAGCTAAAAATCTGTAGTCTTTGTAAATAAAAGTGGTTAAAGCTTCGTAAATTCCGTATAAATAAGAATAGATGATCCAGATGTAATTAGTAGTAGTAGTAAATACGTTGACATTGCAGCTTCTTGTGAAAATTCACTTTCTATTATCTATTAAGTATGACTGTCTACAGATAAACGCTACCGAAACATTAACTTGTTCAGTATATTTTTAATAATATTGTCACAAGAAAAATATGAAAACTAACCTGGATAGCTTTGCACTTATTTAGATTTTATTATTTTTTTGAAACTATACAATAAATAGTATAATTTTTTATAAATGATTTTATAATTTAAACATATTTTTGTAATTTGAATGTAACGCCACCCACGTAGAATTTTAAGAGAGGGATGGATTTGAACGTTATTTCAAACGT
Organism: Octodonta nipae; assembly: GCA_034190945.1. NCBI lineage: Eukaryota > Metazoa > Arthropoda > Insecta > Coleoptera > Chrysomelidae > Octodonta > Octodonta nipae. Next base: position 55,092,174 of record CM067218.1, on the reverse strand, counting down.
TGAAATTTTGTTATGAAGTGTGATTTACGTTAAATTTCTCAAACATCTACCGGCAGTTACATTTTTAACGTTTGTCTCTAGAACTCAGTTGGGTGAGTTGAAACTGAATATCTGAACTTCATTCATTGTTATTTTATATGGTAGAACTAGATTGATATATCTTTATTGTCATTTATATTTCATAATTACTATTAGTCAGGGGCCCGATTCTCGAACCATTCGACAGCTCTACTATACGACTTTTGACGTAATTCGCATGAAAAGTTGAGGTAAATGAAGTTTAACCCATATCTTCTTAAACTTCATTTATGTCAGATTTCATACGACATACGTCCGAAGTCGAGTGGTAGAGCCGTGGAATGGTTTCAAGAATCGGGGCCCTGGTCTCTTTTGTGCTAGTGTCAGATATTACTATTTTTCAGTACCCCTTATGACACCTGTTGCGGCTTCACATTTTTACTCTCTATTTCTACTAATATTTGATATTTAACGATAATGTCTACTTGTTTTGGTTAAGTTAGCTTAATAAAATAAAGTTCGATTTCATTATAATTATCAACATATTTCAGAGATCCTATATGGACCTCATTATTTACAAATTTTGTATAATGAATTTTTTATACTCAGTTACCATTAAAATTATACATACTTTAAACCTGATCAGGTTTTCTTTCTGCCTATATTGTGACTCCTGTTTGACGAACAGAATTTTTAACACTATAACATTTTATCTGGTCAAAAGTTTCTGACTCGTTAAGTGCTCCAATCTGGTAAGATTGGAGCAAAATTTCTAACTAAAGAATAAAACAAAATCAATAGTTAGTGATAATTTTAAGATAAGTAATAAGACAATATTATTTAAATAAATTGTATTTATAGGCAAACCAGAGGAACCACCACGAGAGAAGTTTCGAATATCCTGGATATGCGCAATAGCTGCCATTCTACTCACCTTAGTCCTCCTGTGCATCATTTGCCATAGAAAGAAACGAAGACGCCGAAGACGAGACATGCATCATTCGCTTAACATTCCCGCCATACCTGGGACATCCCGACAGCAGCCGATGCATTTTTGTGAGGAGCTCGGCGAACGTTTCGCTTCGGTACATAGTGTCTGATGATGGTTGAAGGCGCCACTTTCGTCGAAACGTCGGTACTTATTGTGGTCTTTTGTGCTGTCAGCAATATTTTATCGTATACAGGGTGTACATTATGTACATGAAACGGTTTCTACTTGAAATATATTTGGTTTTATTATAGCCATGTTTTGAACTGGCCTAGTTAATCTTGTAAAAATCCACATTTTTCTTATGTTCCAACTACTAAGCGGTTTTGACTATCATTAAACATGCCATAAAAAACTACTAATGGTTAAAAATACAGAATTCTCTGGTTTGAATAACTTTGTTGAAGTCTTTAACACAAATAATTTTTGGTTGTATTGAGCTTAGAATTTGATTAAAAAATTGCAGCTTCAAAGTCAACTTTGCAGGGCAAACGTTATTTTTTGTATATGACTGTGACAGCTCAACACTGTTTCCAATAACTAAAAAATAAACTTCCATGTTTCAGTTTGAATGCTATACACCAATTAAAAAACAATAAATATGAGAAATATAGTTAGCAGTTCTATTACAAGCTAGAAACGAGATGTTCATTAATAAAGTTAAATCACAAAGACAATCAAATAAAACTATTTTCGGGTCATATCGCTCCCTTTCAGGCTCTAATAATCTAATATAAAGCAGTACAAATTAAGCTAACTACAACACCAAACATATGGTAAATTAATAATAACACTAACTTGAAATAATTGTAATGAAGCTACTAAAGCTGTTGCACATTTCTATTTTATAATGAACTAAACGTTATAAATGAACTAAAACTAAAATACATGGTATCATACTGGGGAGTACCCAGCTTTTGATTTAGGGAGCGGCAAATTAGAAAAAAATATTGTCCTAGAGAGAGGGGCAAATAAATCAGAAAAAAATATATTGTGGGGTAACAAGTCATCAAATTTATGGGAAGCTTTGATTGCTGACGGCAGGTTTTTCAGGTCCGGGGGGTGCAGCAGCGGTGCTCTTCCCCTCGGTACGCCCATGGACAACACATAGGCAGATTTTTCAGTATAACCTGTTCTAAATTAAACAAGTACTTAAAATACGATTTTTCATTAATATATTGGTTAAATTTCAAAATCTGACATTTTCTTTACAGTTTAAATCATCAACACTCTTTTATTACTTTTTAATCATTTAATTTATCTTTATACTTATTATTTTATTTTTTCAATTTTTAATTTTAATTCATTCATTAACATTCAAATATTTAGTAGTTTCCCAAAATTTTACTATGTGTTTCAGAGTTTTTTTCATTATATTTTATATAATAAGGGAAGCATAAGTCGATATTTATTATCATAAGTAAAACTGAATGTAATTATTTTGTCAACAAATAGGGGCATTGGTTTGACTCAATACTGTAGTACTCATATACCACAATTTCTATTTGATTTTGGGTTGTATTAATAAATTTTGTTCTATTTGGTTAGTTAATAACAAATTTCAACGATATCTAAAGACCTGTTCTTAGGACTAGTACCGTGAAGGGTATAAGCAGGAACAAAAGAACAGAACACATTTCGATTCGAATTCGATGTTTTCATTAAATATTGGTGAAAATGAACTCTTTGGATTTATATTACAAACGTCGGAGCTTGGATAATGGTTCTTGGAGGTGAATCCTTGTTTTTTTATTTAAAATTATATCCTTTATCCGCTTATATTAAAAATTTTCAAACAAAAAACAAATAGAATATTTGGCCTCTGAAAAACTGTATAACATTTAAAGATATTTTTCTCAAAATTAAATATTTCGGAAAGGGGCTTTCCTTTTTTATAACTGATTCGAATATATAGGTGATATTATGCACAATTCAGACAAAATATAGTCCATGATAGCCAATGGGAAAAATTGAACAAATCTGCTGTTTGGCTCTATATGTGTCTAAACACATGCAGTTATGTGTTTTATTTATTCCACTGTATTGCAGAATCTCATTACAAATGATATATTAAAGAAGTATTTAAGAAATTATTATTATTACACTATCCTATAACAAGTTTTTCATTTACGTAGATGGAATAGATTTAAAAAATATTATTTAAGTAAACATTAAGAGGCAGAGGTTTTCAGAAGAGTATGATTTCTCATCAAATTCGTAAATGACTAGAAACTTAAGGCCTTTAAAATGTTAATTTATTGATTTTTACACTATATGTATTACGTTTCTGAAGTCATATCGAAGGAAATATTTGCAAAAAAATTCGTAAGTTGGAGGTCAAAAAAACCAAAGAATTTCACAAAATCATCTGAAACATTATACTGCCAACTATAAATTTGTTGACTCGTATAATACTGATTTTATATATTCGTGCTAATTAAAAACAAATAGGGTATATTTATTTTGATTCAAAAGCTCTTCAAATTTCCTATAATGTGACATCGTGATATTGAAAGTAACCAGCTCTGATAACGGTCGGTAATCGAAGTTTGACCGGCTATAATTTCATAACATCCAACTTCAAGCAGTTTAAGGCTTGCCATATCATAGACTTCATGAACGAGTTTTAAGAGATCGCTTTATAAAAATTTAGAACATTTTTTGCTATTAAAAATTTAGGCTACCATACCAGATGTTTTTACTACAGCGAGGTACACATAACTGATAATATTTATATTTCATTCACTTATTTGAAGAACATTTCAAAATTGGTTTGTTAGGTATCAGATTACTTAAATATGGTTTTAAAGAACCGATTATGTAATATTATTAAGGCAAAATGCTTAGTAGTTGACTTGGACAATCAAACGCTCTGTGTTGCTGATGGCAGAGACCCTTTTTGTTTCGGCCTCGGTAAAAAGTGGAGTCAGACAAAGATAGACATTTTATATACAGACTTAATTCCGAAATATTTTGCAATATATTCGGTATTTCAAAATATTAAACAATAAATAGTTATTTGAATATAACGTGGTTATGAAATTAAAATAAATGTTAGTGCGACGTATTACTTAATGGATTGTACATTAGAGAGAGAAAAACAGTTTTCGCGTGTAAACTAACGAGAGAACGGGAGTTTTGGTGACACAATAAAAACATTTCAATAGTCAATCGTTTTGTACGTCGATAAGCTTTTCGTTATAGAAATACATTCACCACGATCAACTGCAATAATAGATAGAATGCACAGCGCACGTCAGAGCAAACCCACCTCGACTGCATGCTGTCAACGTTCACAGAAAACGGCGCAGTCAACAGGATCTTATAGTATGATTGCGTTATTGCAACTGTTGCAACTATTGCGAAAAATAATTTGTAACATGTGAAAATATACCTAACATCGGTTTGCAGACTTAGTTTTTTGGAACATCGCGCTATTTTATATTACTTATACTGACTCCTGGAGGCTGCGCTATTAGTTTTTTTAATGAATTTGTAAACCAGAGGTGCTCTAGATTTTATTTTTACAACGAATAATCATTCTTCCTGGTGCGTAGAGGAGAAGAACAAAAAAGTATTGTGTAAAACTTCTACTGCCGAGTTCACGACAAATTTTTTGCTTCGTAGTAAGATATAGCGATGTTGGAACTTTTCCGTCGTGAATGTTCCATTTACCGAAGTTGTTGTTACTGATTAATGACTGATAAAAGATAAAAAAAACTTTTAATAGAGTCATTATATTAGTTTGGTGGACATTTGTGCAATTATTATATTATTCAGATCGAATTCTAAGCACTTTTGTTTTTTTAAGGAATACGTATGTCTTTCGAACAATATATACTTTATATCTAGCCACGAATGTATTTTAAAATATGCTCAGTTAAATTCAGTCTCTAATGGTTTCACTGAATCTTATCAGTATTGTTCTTTGAAAAATGGATACTACAGGTATGAAGAGATATTTTTCACTAAACTGGCCAATAATTTTGTGCCAAATTCTATAATCATTTAGGAATCAACTGAATTGCTCAGTATAAATGTATTAAATATTGTTCGTAGTTTTTATAGAATTGATAAAAAATTATTAATTTTCCTTATATGTATAACAGCTGAACGTTTATTAGGGACTAATTGAATTTTTTTCTCTAAATCCATTAAATTGTCTTTAAATTTTAGTGGTTCATTTAATTTATCAAGGGTAATTATTCTGTTAGTTCATAATATCCTGACTAACAATCTAATAATTAAATTAAAGACAATGACATCAAGTCTTCCAACCCAAAACTTTACCTTAAGACAATCATCAGAAACGTTCTATATACGTTATTTTAGTTAATAATAAAATTTTTTGAAATTTTACAAGAGCCTTTTATGTTGAATTTAACGAGACCTGCAGCTGAACAGTTTGATTTATAGCAATTCTGTCAATTTATCATGTTTGATCAAACCGATCCAACCAAATAAAGTAATATGATTTTACTTTTATTCTCATTGTTTCAATATTTAAATTATCTGTTTATGGAGCAGAATCTCCCAATGCTTTTGCAGATGTTTTTATTGATAATGTAAAAAAGTAAATTAAAATTAACTAAATATTCCAAACATTTGAACATGAGGACAATGATCACTTAGCTTTGAACGTATACCGGCTGATGTGATATGTTATACAAGGCTAGTATAATTCCTATTATTTACTATTTGTATGTTACGTTGGTTAAGTAAACTCTCAAATCCATATATAAATTATTTTTCGTTATATTACAAATTCTTTGTTTACAAAATTAATACACTTTGGTTTCATTGATTGTAATATTATTATTATAAACTAGCTGTAGGGCCAGACGTTGTTCATCCAGTTCCTACAGTTTGCTGGATGATTTTGATTTAGTCTTCACAATGTTTTTCCTGCTGGTCCTTGGACTTTCACAATGTTTTTTAGCTGTCACCGGTGGTTCCCCCATGTTCCCCATTGCAGTTCCCATAGCTTTCGCAATCCTTATTCAAACTCTTCCAGTATTTCACCATATTTTGCTATCTGTTACCTGTAAGATCAAAGTGTGTAATAAACTATTCATTAAGAGGTTTTGAATACAAAATATATTTTGTTCTTTCTTATCCTGCTGAGTTGTCATATTCGATTTTGGTGAATGCGCCACTAACATAAGCATACAAACGTTCATTTTCAAGCACGAAAATTTTTCCTGGACTATAATAAATTAAGACTTACACATTTCCATCATTAAATGGCTACTGACGTTCAGGCATACTTAACAAGCAAGCATTATCAATTTTTTCGTCCACTTTGCCACTAGATCTTTGCTGGTTAAAAGTGGATTTTTTTCCAAAATTGATAACTTTCTGGTAACTGACACTGGTTTATATAGGCTCACGATAAGAAATAAACATTTTGCACGCCCCATTGTATTAACGACACTAGTTCATAAAATCCAGTTCAATTTGTCTATCTTAGATTTTGACTGTAATGCCCGGAAATTAGTTTAAAATAATAGTAAATATTGAATGAAATTATGGTAAATTGTATAATTATTGCATTAAATTAATGTTTTTAACTTTATAATAATGTAAACACTACTTGTTTACATGAGTTGTTTATTTTTATGTAGAACTGTTAAATCATCAATAGTTGTACTTAGTGAGAATTATGATTTACGTAATCCTTTTAGGTAGTTTCTTAAAAAAAATCTTGTCATTTTGCACTAAAATAAGACATAGTAGATTTTAATCGATTAATAATCGAATAATAATTGATTTATAATCGATTATTGAACGATTACTGTTATATGCATAATCGATTAATCGATTACTAAAATAATCGAATCGGCACATCACTAGTAAGTTCCATAATTCTAAATACATTTCGACAGGTTACCTACGCATAGAATCTATACAATTACGAGATACATTAAAATCCCATTAATTCCAATATTAGGCTAGCAGATTTCAATACATTAAAAATGGCATTTATCTGTCAAATTTTCTTGCCAGATAGACAGTTTCTGTAGTTTTGTAAGGGACTCTATTGAATATTTTCAACAGAGAGGTCGAACAAGTGTAGTACCACAGCGAAGACTCATAAATATCATCTGTACCAATGCCCGAGTGAAGAGATGCTCCCACTTTTTTTCTTTTCTATTCTATCCTGAATGAATATACGTTCTTAATGACAGCTTCCTAATCTCTTTTTTTCGTCCTACCATGATATCTACTATGATGACTTAATTCACCAGACACGGGACTTTGGTATGCACGAATAAAGACTCCCAGCAATTTTCGGTTCACTCTCAAATGGAAAGACAAGATAATGAACGCTAGAACTCATTCACAACACAGGGTAAATTCACGACTGGCACGTGTTTGTACAAGCCACATCTATACGTTTGAGTTTTGCTTGAACAAACATGAATTCTTCTAGCTTGCATAATCCCAATTTCATACAGCGTCAAGCGGCTTGCACACTTTAAATGTTTGCGCAAATTTCTCCTCCAGACGCTCCAGGCTGTTTGAGGAAAAATATTTATTATGCATGCTTGTCAAGCTTGCAGTAACATCTGTAGCCATCTTTGGAATCGCGTTTTTAATAAAAAACCTGTGGAAAAAAGTATGATCAGTTTTTTCCTAATTTTCAAAATTTAAATGCAATATTTTCATTTTTTTTAACATAAAAACCCTACTCGGTTATTATGATCATTAAAAAAATATGTGGCCAAATTGTTCCAATTGTCAAAAATAGTGCTTTTCTCGAATTTCGCAGTTTTTCTCCCTCGAGTCAACTATCATTTGTTAATCCAAATTTTTTACTTTTTCGTACAATTTTTCAAACATCATAATGTCCTAATAATTGAAAACACAACAGGCGTTCTGTGATGATTATATTCGATAATTGATTTTTTAAGAACCTGAAATGACATCTCAAGCAAAACGTAATTTAAATCATTTTAGGCATTTCAGAAGAATGGCTATATCAAATATGGTTATTCATCGATTGCCATGCACTAGTTATTAAACTATTTAGATTATTCTCATGGGATTATGGCCACTACTACAATGTCTTAGAGAACAAAAATTCTTTAATATGCTGTAAGCTGCAAAAAACGTCAAACCCTTAGAAATAACCAAACACGGTAGTGTCTTCTATCGACCTATTTCCTAATTAATTTTAAATGTCGTTATCTATTTTAACAAAACAGGTTATGCCTCTTTTACATATCAACATTTATTGTTTTCTCTTATGCGCTTTTCAAAGTACCTATGTATCTTTTAAGCTCTGTTCTGGAGTTATAAAACTCAATCAGTCTGGAATCTTCCTTAATGTATGCCCACAAATCTATTAGCAACACTAAATAGATTACATTTTAGTAATATTCAAGACTAAATCAACTGCAGCTTAATTCGATATTAGAATCTGATATGTTCGTTTTTCAAATTCAACATGAATATGCTGGTAATCAATACAACCTTTTTAATGGCCGTGTATACAACATTTTCTAATTATAATTAAGGCTTTGTGTTGTAGCGTGAAACTGCTCTTTTCATAACTGTGGTGTCCATTTTTATGAAATCATTTCAACATTGAATTTTATTGTATTAATTTTGATTGTATGTAAAGTATATAATTCTATTACTGTTATGAATTATTATGAATAATTTATTATGGGGCTTCCTACCAATGGACTTGTAAACTATCACGTATCACCTATTCGATGCTACTGCTATAAGTTGTTACAACGATCTTGAAGGAAGTCGAAAACAAAGCAAATTTAACTGAGTATACACTAACTAGAAAGTTTTGGGTAACTAAATCCTCCCTTATGTTTTACATCGCAAATTTATTGATATTTTCGACGTTTTGCTCGTTACATAAAACTTTCTCGTTATGGTGTAAAGAATTATATTGATAAACATTTTTTGTGTTATTACTGGCAAAACGTTGTATGAAACAATTTAGCTAATATTAGTCAATGGCTAATGTAAATTTATGATCGTTAAAATATGTGTAATATAAATTAAATTTATGAAGCAACACAGCAACTGAAACGTAAAAATTATTCTAATTTGTAATTTGGAGACAGTAAACTACAACATAAAAACTTTGTTATTCATTAATCTATTTTCACATAATTAACTTCTTATTTCGCTAAATATGTATTAAATTTTCACGAGTCTCTTTATTTGCATAAACTCTAATGACAACTTTCAATATATGGCATTTTATTACCGAAAATCTGTTTGAAAATAGTAACATACGGTGGAGCAGTTCAATTTCAAGTTTGTAAGTGATATAACAGTTTCAACTCTTTGTAGAAGCACCAACTTTTACTTTAGAAAATAAACACTGGCCCAAATGAATATGTAAGAAAACACATTTTTGTTATAAACAATGTAAGAAAAACAAATTTAAAAGTAAATGTCTATACAGCCCCGTTAAAATAATATGGGCAGAATTCAGATCTGAATCTGGGGCCGATTTTTTCCAGTTGCTTTAATCAAATGAATCTTTGTAATAAAATATTTTCCTCTCCTCACAATTAATTACTACAGAAAATCATTAACTATTTACAAGAACAAAATTTCATAATCATTTACTTTTGATTGATAATTTTTTTTTGAAAAGCCGTACATATTTGGTTATAATTTGAATCTAGATCCCAAATGACAATATTTGCCTTCAATTATGTTAGACTGACATACAATAAAAAATATCTTATATTTTGACAAGTTTTTACAATTTATTCAAAAGAAATTCTATGAGCAGTTTAGCTACATGAGCAAAAATGCATTTTGTAAGCACAAAATTAGTGAAAAAGTCTATATAGGTCCTATTGACTTATCTCATAATTATCGTAATTGTTTAAAACTGCATTGTAAAATTAATTATTTCTCTTATACAGATAATTAAAAATATCAGAAAATATTCATTGGAAATATTTATTGACATATTTTGTTACATTGTTCTTTATCAATATGACACAATCTCATTTTGCAACTAAACTGATATTAGATTAAAATCTAGAATCAGATATAGATAATTACACATAAACTTTTACGGCACTGTTTATGCAGTAAATGAGGAAATATTAAATGTGGAATCCTGTTTTTATCAACAGTTCATCATATTGTTAAAGATAACTTTCCCATTTATTGAATATCTATTGTACTTCTTCCCCAGAAGGTGTAGAACAAGGTTCTTTTATAACTATACAGGAAAAGTATAACAAATATGAACTACAGGAAAAAGTAAGTTACATGAAATATTATTGGGACCAGATATTTTTAGCTACTTTAACAAACAGACAAGTACCGGGTCTTCACAACCACCACCAGTACACTCCAATAAGATACCACCAACCTATTTTAATCAAAAACTGACGTTTCCATAGGTAAAAGGGGTATGGTCTATTTATTGGACGCAAAATAAAATTCCGGTTTAAACCGGAATTGGCTTAAACAGACCGGAACTTGATTTTTTTAAATGGAAGGAACATGCATTTTTTTATAGCGGATTTGGATTCTACGTTGAAAATAGAAATCTTTTATAAGAATTTTTTTGAAAAAAAAATTGTTTAGTCCTCTCAAGTGCCTGTAATAAGACAATTTTATATGCAAAAAAAAACAAAATACGACTTTAACTAAGAGTATGAATAATTGAACTAAAGCAATAATCACTTTCGGTCAGTTTGAGCGATGTAAGTCTATTCCGAACTTCGATTCGGACTATTTAAAAGTAAGTTTGGTAAGGTTTTGTTTCGAAATAGGGTATGTTTTTTGACTCTGAAAAAACGAACGAAGAGTTCATACTTTTGGTTTAAGTCGTATTTTGTTTGTTTTGTATGCAAAACTGTCTTATTAGGGTTTAAACCGGTAGTTTATTTTGCATCTAATCGATAGAACTTACCCCTTTTACATATTTAAACGTTCCTAGTTAAAAAAAAGTAGGTTTCAGCTCTCACAATTGTATAAAAATTTGAGCTTGATGGGAGGTCTTCACTCGGCATCGAATCCCAGCTAAGTCAAGATTTTTTCAATTAATAGAAAATTGTGACACGCTCTGAGGCAGCATGGTAAGGTATCCCTCATATCCCTTGCAAGATTTCCAGAAATATTCTTCATCCTTTCAATCATTCGAGACAATTCTTCCCACAAAAAGACATTAAGCTCTTCATCTGTTCCTTCAAAACCTTAAGTGTCTCAGCTCTCAGCTTTTCTCGTCATTAACACACTTCTTTACGCCTTTAATTATTCAAAGGCTAATTCCTGAAACTACTAGCCTTGAGGGCCCAATAAAAACTGCCAATAATATTTTCTTATTCTCAGTCCTTCAAGCCAGTTCTTCAATTCTTTAGTCCTACACTTCTTTCTTGTTCTTCTTTCTCATTTCAGTTAGTCAAAAAAAGACCATTTGCCTAGTTATCTTCAATTCACTTCAATACAGTCCTTCAGTCCTTTTCACAGATCTTAAGCTCTTCTTCGCCATTTCTTCTCAATACCTTTACTTCTATAGCTGCATATGATATTTCATCTTTTGCGGGACTTTATGATATATTTTATGGAATATCCTCGATATGAATCACTAAGAAATGTGGCACTACGTAAGCGGGACGGGTGCGTAATCTATTTCATCATAGGATACGTTTCCACGCGATGATTACTTTATTGAAAGTAGTGACCAATAAAAACGGAAATAATAAATCAAAGAGCGCGATACAACCACTTCCTTGAGTATTTTACAATCAACATTTTCAGAAGTCTCTGCTAGCTCCTAAATTGTTCTACATAAAACCTTTAGCATTCTATGCTATGTGGATTTCTCTTGGAACATTCGGAGTGTAACCCTTTTAAGCACATAAATCTGCAATTTAGCATGATTTAAATTATTTTTAACAGATTTTTGTTTAAAATTTAAATGTTGTTGTTGCTGTTTCCAAAAGAAATAGTAAGTACGTTTTTTATTTTAAGTGAGATAACTTAAATGTTATTTGTGAGTTAGCTCGTGTTGTTGAGCGACAAGATAAACGTACGTTTATGAAACTGAACACCAAATAGCTTAAAATTATTTTATTCATGCTAGAGATTCGAGAAGTCTTCCTTGGCAGTTATTGTGTTTTTTCTTACTCTAATAAAAACGTAGTTATAATGTGAAAAATATCTTTTAAAAGCAACGTTGCCCCGTTTTTGTCTCATTTAAAACCAAAGTATCGTTAATGAACTGTGAAATTTTCTAAAATGTTTGAGAAAAAAAATAAACAGGGTATCTGGTCCTTAATTTCCCTTTTTATATCCTTCTCAGAGTCCTCTATAATTAATTTTCTTTTGGACAACTGTTTTTTATTTATTTCACAGTTTGTTACCACAATTTCGCCTTTTTGTATAACAACAAACTAGAAGAGATTGGTTGCAGTAGCAGACGCACTTAAGAACACATTGTTAATTAGGGTAAAATATTATTTTTAAAAATTATCTACTCGCGATAGATATTTATATTATATATTGTATGTATATTCATACAAGAGCAGTTGCAGAGTAAGTGACAGTATTTATTGTAGACGAATCACTGTCATTTACATTTAAATATATTTCACTCACATCAGTCTTCTATCGAAATTTTAATATATTCTTACTTAATCACTTTGTACTTTTCAACAGGTATTTTTCTATAGTCAGAGACTCCATCATTTTGCTCTCGAAACTTTTGATAATACTAGAGAGTCGGTAACGTTCTTAGGCAGTAATAATGATAACAAGTGCTACAATCGAATATTTTTCATATTGAATTTTATTAATTCTGTAAACCATCACAATGTGAACTTTAAATATTATTATAAAATTGTTTTGCCCAAACTGAAATTTAAAAAATAAATAGATGTCTATTATGCTTTGATGCTATCGTAATTGTTTTCCAAAATTATCTCTTTTTAACTAGTTAGAGTAGGTATGTAAAACAGGACATAATTTTGTTCGTGTAGATATTTATGCAAATTTCAGAAATGGACATAGATACATTGTATCAACTTGCGTGTAAACCGGAGATTATTCCAATTGCACCGGCGATTGTTTAAACTGCGAAGTTGTACAAAATATAATACAAATCGGAATGACTTCTTTCGTGGATAAACCCGTCCTTAGTTTTAATTCCGTTTAAACAAATTGTACTACTCAGAGCTTTTCTTCTTGGAGAATTGACTTTTCTGTTGCTCATCTCCGTGTGTAATAAAAGCTGATATTTGTCGCTTTCCTAAAGTTCGCATGTTTTTATGAAATAGTTAGATTTCATACCCAAGTGATTATGCGTTCAATAAGATGCCACCTCTAATATGGAAATATACATTAATTTCGTGAATTGTGGTGTTATTTCCCAAAAAATACTTAAACATTCACCTTTAGTTAATTTTTCCCACACCGTTGTGACAAACAGAGTTTGCTGGGAATCGTTATAAAGAACGTGAGAATAAATATGTTCAAACATTTCTTGGAGATTTATCTAAAGTATTGCTCAGATATGTACCTTAGATGTGAAACAATCTTGGGGTAAATGTTTCCTGGGAACTTACAAATATATCAAACTGTGTTGTTTCCCTGTGCTGTTTCAGCTTATACCAATAGTTTTCCTGTAACGTTTTCTATAAACCCTACTTTCTAAACAAAAATACTAAAATGCGGGAGAATTTAGTTCTCATAGACCCGGTGAGCTCAACAATTAGTTAACTGTGTGTAAAGCAATCAAGGAATTCAAACAATAGGAAGTTCTCACAACTAACTTCTTCTTAATCAGTAATACTCAATATTTTATGGATGCTAGTAATAAAGTCATTAAAATACGTTCCTGTGTGGAACTGATATATTTTTTAATTGGAGATTGCAAGAAATCTCTAACACTAAACCAAGTTTCTAAAACATTCGTCTAAAACTATTGTTGTATTTATTTTGTATCTTCAAACACTTGGTTTTTAATAGCAATCGCTGTGGGTCAGTCTTGTTTCCCCATAGTATTTAAATACAAATAAAAGCTTAATATATTTTTTCTCAAATTTTCGTTTAAAGTTCACATTCTTGACAAATTACTTATCTTCTCATAATTTTTAGTTATATTTACTGAATTTTCACAATTTTGAAATTCTAAATCATCCGTCCTTCACTTTCATAATGGGTTCCATTTTTGTATATTGTTTCAGATTTCTCTCTATAAATATTTTAAAACCACATACTGCTCAAGTAACTTAGGTAGGTATTAATAAAATAAAATATTGGGGCTAAGCCCTCAATAAAAGCATTGATAATGTAAATACGGGTATGTATAATTTTTTTATAACTGAAGGGAAATTTCGATAGATGACTAGCACTGAGCACTGCGGCTTCCAAATCTCACATTCTATGTGCAACTGCGTTTTTCGGACGCACTTTGTTGAAAAAATCGTCAGTAGTAGCCCAATTCTGGGCAAAAGTTTAGGAAGAATCAGAGGAATAAATGTCGGATTATAATGATCAGATTTGTATTAATTCATCTAAATCATGTTTAATTTTATGTAAATATGTATTAAGATGGAACCTTTAGTTTGTTCGTCAATGAGCTTGAAATGTTTTATTTTTTGAAGATATCAGTCATACCCAATTATTAAGACAACCTGAATGATTTATTGATTATTATTTGCTAGTGATACATATATTCCTGTAATATTCACCGACCATTTTTTCCTTATGATTTTTCCTGCCATTACATGAATTGTGCCAACTATTCCTTTATGTTATGAAGTCATTAATTTCACATTTTATACACGATTAACTTTTAAGTGGCAGAATTCTTTGTGGTGGCGACCTATAAGTTTGAAATACGAGATGGTTGCTATTAAAGCGAAAAAATTTCTTAAGCGTGTATTTAAATTACTGTAGATCATCACGATATTTAACAAATAATTACTAATATTTTCTGTGTTGTTCAAATTATTTTGGTAGATTTTTTTAAGTCGTATTTTACTGGCACCACTCGTATAAAACTGAAGGGTATTTACCAGAACTCAAATGTGTTTGTTGTTGTATACAATTTTGCAATATTCCTAACTTAGGCACTGGAAAGTACCCTTTTCGGAAAAATTAAAATACACATTGATTGTATTTCGATATTTCGTCTCCATCAATATGTTATTTGTTAACCTAAAAAGCTGTTAAGTAATGTTAAGATTAAAATGTGGTCGCAACTTGTAACATATATTGTATCAACATGCTCACTGCGACTAGACTCGGGTAAATAAAAGTGTATTCCACTGTAAATATTCATCATTTCAATATCCTCCACAAAATTAGATAAAAAAATTATTTTGCTGAGCCACTTCCAATCAATATACAAGGTGTATATTAAACATGTGGCAAAAACTATTTATTTTATTTTAGGAATATTTAGCCTTTTATCATAAAATGCAATTTTTTTAATACCAAAATTGTATTTAATAAAATAAGACAAACCTACGTGTAACAAAAATGTTTGTTGGAAAAACTTAGGCCTATTTGTCACGAATATGGAATCAAAATGTTATTCAACAATTCACAATAACAAAGCCGGATACTCCTGGAGTACGAACAAACTGTATATACAGCATATCTGTAAATAAGGGACATAAAGTGACCCCTGGACACCAGGATTAAGGAACACCTCATAACTACTCAAAGAGGGGAGCTAACAAAGCTAGTCCATCGTGCAAATTAAAAACATTTGGAAACCATTCGCCAGTTACGACGATCCTGATTGGACGAGATAGGCGACCCAATGAGCATGAGCAGTGACGCATGACCGTTTAAGCGGATAAATACGACGGATTATCTGAATTTCCCATCATTCACTAGATGACAATAGCAAATTCAAAGCTAGTGATACGTTGTGAAAGAGTTATATTGTCTACCAGCTTCAGACTAACAAAGAATTATTTGTTCCTAAGAATATATCTAACTTTCTTCAGCACTAACGATGTCGAGTTGCCACGTTGCGGTGCTTCGATTCGATATCAGGGCCTAAACAAAATATTAATTTATTGTAGGGCATATGGACCATACCTAAATTCTTCATAATACCGAAAAGCACTTATTTTGATGATTCAAACACGTTATCAGTTTTCTTGAATAGAAAATAAAACTCATTGCTCGAAAATGCTTGCATTTTATATCCTTAGCTTCTTTTCTATTGTTCATAGTACATAATTATATTATACTAGAACTTCTGTTTATTGCAACAAATGTCAAGTTTACAAATTACAAACATTTAGCTTTAAGTACAATTGGAATGTCTTCGATGGCACATTCCATAGAGAATATTCAAAAAAAAATGTATGAATTAGATGTTGGGGTTTTAGTTCAATGCTAGTTCAATGCAAGTATATAATTGACGAAGGACCTTTAGCGAAACAATCAATAAACACGTGCCGTCACATAAACGACTCACCAAATAAAAGTTATAACTAACCTTTTACGTCCGGAAGCTCTGGTGTTTTCTTGGGTCTTCTTTCTTCAGAGGCTAGCCCTGTAACAGCAGGAACAGTTTCTTAGAGCTTCGTCTGGACAACACGTTACACAAAAAATAGCGACGTAATGTTCACTGATTGAGCAAACAAAAATGCGGGTTTAACAACAAATGATGCGTTTTTGTAAACACAAAAGAAACAAAATGAAAGCGGTTTAGCGGTGGTTTCGAATGGAGCTACTAACTCGCGAAATCGTAACACAAAAAACAACAATAAGCGCCGTCTCTTCAGACGGAATCAAAGCGTGACCGAATAGTTCGGAGAACAATACACGAACCTCCCAAGCCTCCAAACAGCTAGGGAACCGAAACACGAATGTCAATACTGTGTATATTTTACGCAAAAAACACTTACAATTAGCATTAGCGCGACGGAACGTTTTAGAAAAGGTGCAGAAGTTTAAAAATCAATGAAGTAATTCAATCAAATTGAAAACAATACACTAAACAAATTGCGGGAACTCACCATTCCGCCAGCCTTGAATTACTTATTTCAAAACTAAGGGTCCACTGGCAGTGGACAAAGCTTTACAAGAGATCGCTTCAAAGTACCACTTGCAGTTCTAACTGTAGCAACGCGTAGAACACCATCACCTCCAGGATGTACGTCAATAATGCGCCCTAATGGCCAATTTAAAGGAGGTGAAGTGTCTTGCTTCAAAATAACAAGAGTACCTGGCTTAACAACCTCCGAGGGATCAGTCCATTTACTCCGTTGATGAAGAGTATGTAAATATTCTTGCGACCAACGTTTCCAGAATGCCTGATGCAAACGACTCAGTAACTGCCATCTGTTGAGACGATTAGATGGGACAGATAAGAAATCAGATTCAGGAGGTGCTGTTAAAGGTTCCATGGTAAGAAACATTCCAGGACTCAAGGCGGTAAGATCCGATGGATCGTTGCTACACGGGGTTATAGGTCGCGAGTTTAAAACTGCTTCGACCTGTGCAAATACAGTAGAAAGTTCTTCGTAGGTTAGGATTTGATCTCCAACGACGCGTCTTAAATGAGCTATGACACTACGAATTACTTTCTTTGCGGATAGAATCCAAAACCGTTGTTGCAAAAGAAATTGAACGGTTTGGATTCCTGCGTGAGGATTGGTGACATGCCAATCTTCGATAATTAGATTAGTCAAACGACTTTTACTTGGTAGCAGTGCGGAAAATTTAGTGTCAAACGGCAATGGAGCATTAGCCAATCTACTACCAACTGGGCAAAAGTTTTCATTCTCGAAGAAGGGAAATCTCTTTAGAAAATATTGAACATAGCAAACAATGCGAAGCTGAGCCTGATGTAACTCAGCAGCCAAAAATGATCCAGAGCTCCTACGGTCTGGATTACGAGCGTTATCAACAAAGCGACAAATATGAGCTATAATGCGGGTAATGCGATTAATAGAAGAATGTTCTTCTAACAAAGTACCAAATAAATTTGGTGAAGCGGTGACTTGAAGCGCCACTATACGGGCTTCAGTCATAACTAGCGGTGACATGCTTGAGTCTGAGCAAGCATGTGGCAAACAAGCGGTAATCAACAATTGTGGGCCTTTCCACCAAAGTGTATTGCCTAATAACTCTGATGGCAAAGTGCCGCGGGAACCCAATTACTGACAAATGTCTTCCAACGGTGCGGGAAAGAACTAAGCCATGAAAGGACTACCGTGGAATCTGACCAGCAACGAATCACCTTGAACAACAAACGACTATTGAATTGCTCATAAACATAATGAGCCAACTTAGCGGTAAGAACTGAAGCACACAGTTCCAATCTGGGAAGTGACAAAGTTTTCAAAGGGGCAAGTTTTGATTTAGACAACACAAAAAAACTTTGACGAAATCCAGATGCGGTTTCGAACACAAAATAAACAACAGCGGCATAACCATTCTCAGAAGCATCACCAAATGCGTGAACTTCACAACTAGGAAAGTTTTCTATAGCAAGCAGGTGAGGCAAAACTAAATTCTGTAAGGTCAACAAAATAGCGATAATGTCTTGCTGCAATTTGGGACCGATAAACACACAATAATTCAAAGATAACCGATGAGGTATCTTAGCGGATGCATTAAACACTACACGAAGTTTGGTGGTTCTACTATCAGGTTTCAAAACATAATGATGCGGTATGTAGTAACAATCAGAAGCAGTAGATGGATCAGGAACCAACTCCATATGATCAAGCTCCAAATATTCTTTGAGAAAATCACAATATTGTTTGTAGAGATCTGGTTGCTGTAGGAGACGTCTTTCTAAAGAGTAGACACGTTGTACGGCGAGATTATACATTCCATCAAAAGCATTAAGTGTATTTCGAAAAGGGAAAGGCACAACGAATCTACCTGAATCCAATCTCCTGCATCTCTCGGAAAATATTTTTTCGCAGATAAGATCATCAGGGAACTGAACCAGTGCGGTAGGAACATCTTCAATTGTCCATAACCTTTGGAGTGAATCATCTAATAATACTACATCTTCAATTTGACAAAAAAGCGAAGTTGGGTTTATGACCGACTGAGAGTGAGAGTTAACAGAACTCGAAGACACTCTACCCATAAGGATGTAACCAAACACAGTGTTAATAGCATCAGGAACACCTTCCTTTCCCAGAAGGCGTCCATCCAACAAAATTTGAGAGAATATATCGGCACCTAACAAAAGGTCAGTAGCGCCTGGGCTATTGAAACCAGGATCAGC
This sequence comes from Octodonta nipae, assembly GCA_034190945.1. Taxonomy (NCBI): domain Eukaryota; kingdom Metazoa; phylum Arthropoda; class Insecta; order Coleoptera; family Chrysomelidae; genus Octodonta; species Octodonta nipae. The sequence continues at coordinate 55,072,951 of CM067218.1, read as the reverse complement.
AAGTTTCAAATTGGTTAGATATGCCATATTAGCCATGTTAATGGGCGCAACAGGCATATCATTGCAAATGCGGGGTAAAACAATAGTATCAACAACAAAATTGCACTCACGCTTTACTATAGAGCGAAGAGAAATGGTAAGAGAGCCCTCAGCAGAGGTACTTTGCCAGAACCTAGCCCGTTGAGTTGAATCGAAGCGGGCATAGGTCGGAAGCCAAGGCGTTTTACAGCCTTGCTCGCAATGAATGATGTCATGCTACCAGAATTCAGCAGACATCGCAAAGTTTGATAAGAACCGTTGTTAACTAATACGTCAACTAAAGCGGTAGATAACAACACATTTGAATTGTATGACAAAAGTGAACTATGACAAGAAGTCTGCGGTAGAGAAGTTTCGGGACTTTCAACAGTATTAATGGTACTGGATCCACCAGATGTGGAAGCCAGGTTTGCGGGGGGAGCTTTAGATTCAGACCCAATACCTGAATCAGCACGATTTACAAAATGAAGCAATGTGTGATGGCGTCGTTCGCAGTTGCGGATAAATATTTACAGCGATTCGACTGATGAGAATCGCTCAATCAATTAAAACAAAGTCTAAAATCTTTAACAAACTTAAACCGCGCGGATACTGATTTGTTCAAGAATTCAGAACATTTGTAAATCGCATGATCGGATTTACAAACTAAACAATTTCTATTCTTAGTGACAAACAAAGATGTAGTGAACCGGGAAGAATGTTGCTATGAATTCAATGGTAACTTTTTGTCAACACTTTGCTTTGCCTTGCGGGATAATTCAACATGTTCAAAGGCATCGCAATGCTTCGACAAAAAATCAACAACTTCCGAACGGATCGGAAAGTCATCTTGAGCGGTCACAGTACCATGGTAAAGTTCAAACTTAGCGGCTAAATTCTTTGGAACTCGTTTCAACATCATCTGAACGATACAAAAATCCCACTGATTTACTGGTAAACCCAAATTCTTCAGTGCTTCCAAATTATCACTGAAGTCATCCAATAACTGCTGAACCTCTGAAGGGCTATCTGAAGTTAGTTGGGGGAATTGTTCTAAAGCTGACCAATGAGACTCCGCGATTAAACGAGTTCGCTTGAATTTTTTCAAAAGTGTTTCATAAGCACTCACGTAATTGTTTTGTGTTAGTTTAAAATTCCTAATAACCTCAAAAGCAGGCCCTTTTAAAGCTAACTGCAAATATTGGAACTTCTGCATAGCACTGAGTTTTTCATTATTGTGAATTAATGAATCAAACAAATCAATAAAAGTACCAAATTCCAATATGTCTCCACTAAATGAAGGCAAATCAATTCGCGGCAAAGCAACACTTTCCTGTTCCCGATCTATATTTTGTGGCGTAGAATTCTGAATAGATTTCAGTTTAGCAAAAATAGACCTAATTGAATAAAACAATGTTTCAAATTTATTGCGAATGTCATCCTCAAAGTCAAAATCATCGTTTGCATCTGAAATTAATCCAACAATGGAATTGTGATGTTTAAAAAATTCGGAATGGATTGAATCAATCATATCAATCATGCTAAAAAACAATTCAACGTCGTCACCTCTTAAGGCTTTCTCGGCAGCAAAATAAATATCTTCTAATCTTTTAAACTCCGATTGTCGATGATTTTTAAGTTTTCGTAAATTTTCAGCGGTTTTTGACATCTTAACAATAAATTAAAATCACTGTAACGCCACTGAACAAATCTAACGCGATAGAAGAAAATGCGGGTTTAACAACAAATGATGCGTTTTTGTAAACACAAAAGAAACAAAATGAAAGCGGTTTAGCGGTGGTTTCGAATGGAGCTACTAACTCGCGAAATCGTAACGCAAAAAACAACAATAAGCGCCGTCTCTTCAGACGGAATCAAAGCGTGACCGAATAGTTCGGAGAACAATACACGAACCTCCCAAGCCTCCAAACAGCTAGGGAACCGAAAAACGAATGTCAATACTGTCTATATTTTACGCAAAAAACACTTACAATTAGCATTAGCGCGACGGAATGTTTTGAAAAGGTGCAGAAGTTTAAAAATCAATAAAGTAATTCAATCAAATTGAAAACAATACACTAAACAAATTGCGGGAACGCACCAACAATGTTGTTAGATCCCGGAATTAATTCACTCTAATACCAGGTTACGATTACACTCACATCTTTTTATGCCGCATGGGCACAGTTTGAAATATCGTTTTTGTGTAAATATGGCGCTTTAAGAAACCCCTACCTTAAAGACAATATAAAACGCATTGTAAGTAAGCACCGAGAGAGTTTTCTATTATAAACTGTCCTTTTAGGTAAGTAAAAACCCCTGTTTCGCATTATTTAGTTTATTTATCATTTGAATATCATTGGGAAGATTGCTTAAGGTTTTTGTTCATTTATTTACAAATTAACATCATATATTTTTCATAAATATTAAAATCGTGTAAGTGTCCTTCAGAAATAAATGGCTTCTGTACTTATATAAAAACGATAGTCAAATTTTTGTGAATGTGTAACCCATTATTCGCTCAATACACACTCTATTAACCTCCCAAATGTAGTCGGAGCATTACATAACCCAAAGGGCATGACCGTTAACTGAAATAGCTCTTTACTGGTGGAGAACGCTGTCTTTTCTCTGACGTTTACTTGTAGTTCAACCAGCCAATATCCAATCTTTAGATCTAGTACAGAAAACCAACGGGAGCCTTCTAGTGTGGTCAGTGTGTCATAGATCCGGAGGAGCTGTCTTTCTTCTTAGCATCGTTCAATTTTCTGTAAGCAACGCAAAATGGGTTGGTTCCATTCTTCTTTTTCACTAAAACAACGGGAGCAGATTCTAGGCTGATAGATGGCTCAATAGCTCCATTTTTTAACATAGATGCGATGTTTTCCTCGACTTTCTGTTGTTGCCCCACTGGTAGTTGCCTATGGGTTGAGCCTTCCCGGCATCTATTCTTTGCCGGATGATGTTTGTACGACCGGTAGTACCAACTTAACTAATAATTATTTGCTCGGCTTTCTGATGGTCCTCTGGTGTAAGCTGTATCATATTGTCACCAAACTGTCCTAGAAACTTACTGCGCCCTATCTCCTTTACCGATGTCTCGTAATCTTCTTCGCAATTGATGTCTTTTGGCTCGAAACAAGCTATTTCATGACCTTTGGGAATTCGGATGTCGTTGTTGAACCTTCTCAGGACTCTAATTTGCATGTCCCGAGCGGTTTATCGCCCGTCCAATAAAGTAGTCATCAGGTGAATGTACAGGCTCCGCCATTCTAATACAGCTCCCAGGATTTCTTTCTCGCTGCTCATAAATAATTTAATCTGTTCGACCCGGAATTCTGATTGAGTATTTCGCTACAATGTTTATGGATGTCGCCGGCAACAGCCTGTCCGTGTCAATACAAATTCCTCACTTAGTAATCGAATAACATCATATCTCGGGATAAAGCGGCGCGGCTCAAAATTGATGGTGATTTCTCGACCATTGTCGGTTCACAACGGTAACATGCTCCTCTAAAGTTAGTTATTTGTGATTGTGTCAGTAGTTTGTGTGTTCCGGTCAACGCTGCCTGGAGTTATGGTTCTGGTTCATCCTGGCTGAAGGGTACTCGTACTCTCAATGTTGACATGTTTATGGCGGCCTCTACTTCCAAAGCCCAGAGTAAAGTTTCATTGCTTCTCTTAACGCCACTAACGCCCGGTTGTATAAAAATCACTTGAAACGCAGATCAACTGAACCTCGTTTAAATCATTAACCACAGTAAAGTGATTTTCTGTTGTATAAATAAATCTGTATTGTGGTTCAGTTGAACGTCGTTTTGATTATGTTGGTAGTATCGATTGTTGGGAATATTTATTGTTTCACTTTTATGTTAGCGTCCGCCGACGTATTATAAGTTGTATATTATAATTTGTTATTTTGCTGTAATTGTTGAGGTTAAACCATTTACAGTGGATTCAAATTTATAAAGAAAGGAAATAAGGAATAGAAATGAGTGCATCAGAAAGAAAAAAATACAAGGACAAAATAGAATGTGGGAAAACAGATCGCACAAATAGTGAATTAAAGCACCAAGCTTGGATATAATGGGCCAACCAGTTTAATAGTGCAGCTAAAATCTTAAAAAGTAAATTTGAAACTATTAAGAATAGATACCTTCAAAAGTTCGCACATGAAAAAATGTATGTGACAGGTACAGGGGGAGGTTTTTGAAAAAAAATTCAATCAGAGGGCATGAGCAAGATCTAGAAATTGCTAGACTTGAGTTACAACAAGAGCAAAATTACTTAGCACATTAAGCAAATGAAAATTGCAAATTCTGGGTTTGCAGAAAAATCATCCGGAAAACATTTGTGCGTTTATTATCTATAAATTGTTCAAATGTTCAAATAAACAAAATAGTAAACTACATTCATTACCTTTTAATTATTAGAGGAATAATTTTAACAATATGTCGAATAACATCTTTTTTTTTCGTAAAAATTCAGTTCCGCCCCTAATCTTGAAATGATTTAACCCTAAAAATGCATCAACCAAACCCAAAAAAATCTCTGACGTGTTGTAAAACCTCATTCAAGTTGGCCATTTTTCAACATATAGTAAGCTGTCAGTAATGAGTATAATCGCAAAATTAAAAATCCGCTTTGAGTTAAATAGTTTTATACCTGTCTAATTTCAAAACAGAACTCAGTTCAAAGAGTTTATCTTCCAAAATGCAACGTTCATCTTAAACTACCGATTGACTGATGGTCAATGTTCATACAACACAAAAATTACTTTTTTTCTGCAAATCGAGAATGAACTGGCGTTCAAACTGTTTATACAACCAGGCCTAAGTATTAAATTTCTTTTAACTTCAATATATCTGATACCATTTATAAAACTCTGTGTGTTCAATTGTTAGTTTCCTCTGGTAGATTACTCTGTGTAGTAGAGGTGTACTAAACGTCTAATCTCTGCTTCGAATTCTTGTAGACTCTCCAGATTTTGCGTTGTTCCACTTAGTTGAACCTGTTATACTGGGCTTAAGGGTTGATTGTCATATCGCTTATCTAGGCCTGCAATTTTATAAAGGATACATTGTTCACAGACTGGAATTCTTTGGAGGAGTTGTAATGGTAGACCTCTTAAAGAAATTGCAAGCGATGTAGATTTTGCCGTTTGTACATACGCTTTAACGAACTACCATCGATTGTTTGCTAAAGGAACCTTTGGTACTTAGAGTATAATGATATAGCCTTCACTGTAAGTCCTTTTGGAATTTTTTGATTTCCGTTTCCACTTTATTTTGGATAACACTGATTTTATCTTGTATTTCACTTTTTATTGTGTTTTGAATTGAACTGATTTCAAATTTTTTCTTTTGGATGGAATCGGTTTTAACACCTTTGGTTTGAAGAGTATTCACAGCATTTTTTAGTTACCTTTATGTCATCGTTTATCTCACTTATGTCTTATTCCATAATCTGCATTTTTTTTGTTAACTGCTTCGTTACCTTGAATTACTAATTGTGTAAGTTGTTCAACTGTATTCCCAGTTTGTTCTTGTTTTTCTTCAAATATTTTAACTACAGCTTGCCTCTTTAATAGAATTTTGGCAAATAAATTAGTTGCAAGGTTCTCTAAGTCGATTTTAAGTTTTTCATCAAAAAGTTCACTAACATTTGTTGGATTTCATCTTAACTTTATTCCTTCCATTTCTCACTTTTTTCCAGAATTTAACTTATTCTCGTCTCGTTCATTTCTGCCGTACTTCTAAATGTGTTAATTTGGCTTAATCTCACTTCTAAAACACCAATTGTAATAAATTTCGTGGGTTCAATTTCATAAATATTCACACTCACTTTATTATCCTTAAATTTATCAAAACAAATACAATGACTAATGCTATCAGCTGGAGTACTACAAATTGGTTCCCAACCAAACTCCTCACATGAAATCGTCGCCGTCTTATATTGGGTTTAGTCCTTCGAAGAATTTTCCCGTCGTTCTCTGGTCTGCCAGTCTAGATGGCATTCGACTTCTGAATCATGTCAACCTTAGCTTTTTTACCTCGATCGAATTTTCGGGGTACCGTTGTTGATGATTTTTACATACAGCAGATTTTATTTCGTTTTCGTAATGTTTTTGTTAGAACGATTAATAGAGAAAGTTTCTGCATTTTTGGCGGCTTAAAATTAATTTTATAATAATAATAACAAACCGTCGTGGATAAAAAATATTCATCAGTAGACAGGCCTAAGTTATGAACGAATAGCATAAAATATAGACCACTTTGCAAATGTAGTCTTCATTAATTGAAGAAGGCACAACAACAAGTAGAAAGATTGTATCTGAGTTAAATGGTAAAATTATTTACCTCAAAAAATATCAGAAACTTCGTTTTCCGATGGCGATTTATCTGGGAGTTTTGTTGCCATACTTACTGGTCTAAAATGATACGGTTTCGAAGTTAATTGTAACTGTGACTTTGTGGCAATATCTGATAAATATAATTTGCAGTAGAAACTTTAAATACTCTCTGTTTAATAAGCACACCGATATTTTAAAATTAATCTCACATCTTTCTATGCTCTTAAAAAGTTATTACCAACTAGAACTCAAGTCAGGTTTAGATTATAATATACATAATTAATTCGACTGAGAACACTGTATATATATGGGCCCATTTGACAATCGTGATATCTTATGTCAATTCTAGACAAAAAATTATTTACATTGAAATTTGACCGTTACTGAGATTCTGAATTACTTGTCAAAAAAAACTCGATTCTCAATGGAAACACATCAGGAGTTAACTGCTTATGAGCAGTATTTGTACAAACAGGTATTGCTGATCATTAGACTACTGGTATTTATTTACAAATTCTTCTTTCTAGGACGGAAATGCTTGCTGGCAAGATAGCGCAAGTGTGGACATTAAACCTCTAAAACAAAATTCCCAATTATTACATTCTAAGAGTGTATATATTGATGAAAGTGAGAATGTGTTCTTTTACCCGAAAATAACTGTAGATGTTCCTGACGAACCCATAGATCTTTCTACTATAGCTAATAAAAATCAAGCGGACGAACTTATTTTCACGAAGTCTATTGTAAGTTATAGCTAAGCCTTATGTTTCAAATTACATTGGATTATTTTTCAGCCTCCAGTTCAGCCCTTAACAAGAGTTGATTACTCAACTGCTAAGCCTTATAATTATTTTCCACAAAGATATAAGAAACATAAAGTAGTATGTACTGAGGACAATAAGATACTACTGGTAAGTATAACTGTTATTAATTACCACGCCATACAAAGTGTGTAATCGTCATCGAATGCGTACTCAGGAATGGAGTAAATGTGACCTTTATGTTCATTATGTAAGTTTTTTTAACCGACTTCAACAATGAGTATGTTTTTTTCACGCTTTATACTATGTAACAACCATATGTATGTAATCAAATTTTGGAAGCCGATTTGAATCTACTAATTGTGGGATCAGTATGAAACTTTTCAAATTTATATATTTCTAGTGGAAATCCAAACAAAATTATGTTTAAACCATACAGGTAGTACTAAGGAGAGTGCGTGAGGTGTGAGCGATTGAACAAGTGGAATCGTAACTCCCGATGAGAGACAAAGGCTACCGAGCGGAAGAATCTGTCTCTCTCTCTAGTGCTGCAAGCAATGGTTGCTTGCTTAGAGATATTACTTAAATTTAGTATATATCAGGCCCCTAGAAAAACGTAACGCACGATGAGATAAACAGAAAACTAAGTGGACGTGTCTAGCTATGCTTAAGCTCACTTCTGATTGGTACTTGTTTGCGCAGTCAAGTGACGTCTAAATAATGCTTCCAGCTCTAGACTGCGACAGATACGTCCACTCAGTTTCTTTCTCTCTCATCAAGAGTTATGATTCCACTTGTATAGGCGTCCATAGTTCTTTAGGTATATACGTCATTTGATTGTCGCAGTCATGCACCCTTCACCAACGAGATTGGACAGAGTTAGATCTGTCCCCCGGTTCTCTTTCTTTCTCGCCGCATTTTACGTTATTCTCGGAGCCTCACCTACTCTATAGTAAGTTATTACCTCTATGGTTGAAACTAAATAATTTTGAAATACACTATAAATTGGATGACAGAAAAGGTGCGTATTTCTACACGATCGTTTAAAGAACATTTAGCAGAGCAACCAAAAAACTATTTATTCTTCATTATTCTATGGAAAGCTTCGGTTGAATATTTCTGGAGTTCGCAGTAATATTTCCCATTGTCGGTGCTTTCAATCAATTTCAAGCTACCTATTCAGTACAAAATCTTTATCAAGGGACTGAATCTGTCGTCTTCTTGAGCCATAAATTGTGTAGACCAAGTGTGTAAAAGTGGGAGCCACAGGATGTATTCGGGGACGGTTCCGACACATTGCTGTGCAATTTTATACAAATTTATAACGTGCCGGTGTCGCATTTGAACTTGAAGTTGTTTTCATTTACCAAAGAACCTACTTTAAAAGCGGAAATCTTACTAATGTTAGCAGAATACTACAATAAAAAGATACTGAGGTCGGCAAAAGTCGGGTGATATTCTCAACACTTCGAACCGCTTTTGAAAATATGTGCTTGTATGTGGTACTGGCTAGCAGCCAATCTTTGAAGTTACATGTTTAATTTTGAGGAATTTGTTAACACTTGAGACTGCAATAGAGATCTGACTTCTTGTGATGATTTTGAATATTTTAGAGAATATAATTGACACCCATTTCGTTTACATCCATGACATCTTAGCCGTATCAATTTATTGATGTATTCAATGTAGAAGTAAATATGCGATCGGTTCTCAATAGTTCAAAGATTTACATCTTTCATATATAATAAATATATTATGAATTTATGAGGATACTATTGCTATACATCAAATAGTTTTCTCAATAAATGTTGTTCGATTTAGGAGCTTCAAAAATTACATCGTGTAGTCACTAGTGTGCTATAATTACAATAGTAAAAATTCTTTATTTTATTCTAGGTCAATGCAGAAAATAAGCAACCAACCCATGTTTCTTTTTCCTCTGATAAACAGTTAGAAGTACTAAAAGCTGCTAAGTCGCTCTTCTCAAAACGCACTAGAACACTCTATCATTGGATGTATCCAAATATTTCTAAACAACAAATTAAGCACGCTGTGACGACTTCGTGGGAATCCCTCAACAAACACGAGAAAGATTTTTATATTTCCCAGGTTTTAATTCTTATATTCTATTTCAATAAGTTACTGAATCTAACCAAATATTTATGATATATTCTACTGAGTCTAATCAAATATTTAGGAAATATTTTATAAATTAATATTTACTTCATTAAATAAAAAAGAGTAACCAACTTCTTGTTGACTCACAAGAGGTAAAGAGTCCAAACTAATATGCAAACGACCGGTAGTTTGTCTCTGCCCTATACTGACAGTTTACTTTTTTAAACTTCCTTCATATTTGCGAAATACGACTGACTAGATTTTTATCTTTCAGCTCTGAGAATTCATAATTCTCAACCGAATTTCGTCTTTGAATTAACTGAAAAGAATTGTGGGTTATTGTAAACGCTTTTATACACGCTGTTTCTTAAATAGGGTTCCAAACTTCTGCTGTGTATATAACATTAAAATAAGTCAAAAGTCTCTATTAGCATGTGTCATAAAACGCACCCTTATGAAGTTATATGCCCTTAAAAAAACTGTTTTTGTAGGTTATACTTAAGCTCACTTCTGATTGGTGCTTATTTGCGCAGTCAAGTGACGTCTAAATAATGCTTCCAGCTCTAGACTGCGACAGATGCGTCCACTCGGTTTATTTCTCTCTCATCAAGAGTTATGATTCCACTTGTATAGGCGTCCATAGTTCTTTAGGTATATACGTCATTTGATTGTCGCAGTCATGCACCCTTCACCAACCAGATTGAACAAAGTTACATCTGTCTTCTCGGTTTTCTTTCTTTCTCGCCGCATTTTACGTTATTCTCGGAGCCTCACGTATTCTATATTAAGTATTACCTCTATGGTTTAAACTATATAATTTTGAAATACACTATAAATTGGATGACAGAAAAGGTGCGTATTTCTACATGATCGTTTAAAGAAGATTTGGCTCAAACATTGACATTATTGACAAAACGGTCGAAAATAAATAGAAAAAAAATATATGGGTCTTACTTTACGTTAACTCCATTTTTCGACATACAAATCATAAGCGTCCTATTTAGGTTGGTGAAGGGAGTTTCAGACCGTATTTTTTTTATCTCATTTTTTTTTACAATTTTCTCTACAGATTTACGAAATCTTAACCATTTTACGTAAAAAATATTACGTTTGTCCAGTTGTCAAGAAGTTGTAAATCTCCAACGAAAATTTAAAAAAAATAAAATAAATAGGACGCTTATAATTTGCATGAAAAACGGAGTAGCAAATGTTATTTAACGTAAAAATTTATATAAGATCCATAAATTTTTTTCTATTTATTTTCGACCGTTTTGTCAATAACACAATAAACAGTTTTGTTTCAGCCCTTTTAAGAGCATGTTACTTCCTAAGTGTGCATTTTAGGGCACATGTTAACAGGGACTTTTTGGCTGATGAGTTATATACACAGGAGAAGTTTGGAACCCTATCTTAGAAACACCCTGTATACAATTTCAAAAACCCTCACTATAAGTTAATTTACTTCAGTTCACAAGTCATTTCAAGCACTTGATGATAGCGAAAAGCGTCCAACTTCGAATTTTTTATAATTTACAAAAAAATTGAAAATAAACCAAAACTTGAAGAAAACTCAACCCATTTATTGATAGTGATGCTTACAAGCTTCTGCGCTTGACTGTGGCAAAATATTTCCCCCTTTGTTGCCACAAAATCATGGTTAGCTCAATTGATTGTTGAAAATTAACTACACAAACTCTGTATTTTTTAAATATCTGTATACTTTTGAATTTTGTTAGCTCAAAGAGGTACTCTGTCTAATTGCTTATCCTGTATTAAAGTCAAGCCAAAGCCTTTGTGGATAATTTACCTGCATCACAGATCTCAGATATCAAAGGATTTTCGGTAGTCGGTGTTGATTACTCTGGGCCTTTTCTTGTAACCCCTTGGAAGCAACTGGGAGTCGAGGCTCAAAAGCTTTATATTTGTCTTTTTGTTTTTCTACGAAAGCACTTTATCTCGAACTGACTTCTTGTCTTTCAGGAGAAACAGTTCTTTGCTCTCTCAATCGTCAAATAGCCAGACGCGGAATATGTTGTTATGCATTCCTTGATCAAGGTACCAATTTTATTGGTGCGTATAAAATCCTCAATGATTATATGACCAACGCTGTGGCTGCTGAGAATATTACTTGGTCGTGAAATCCCCCTTCAGCCCCTCATTTTAGAAATCTGATGTAACGTCAGTAAACACTTATCTTTTTAGAATGTTGTGTCGTAAATTTTAACTAAGAGGAACTCAATACAGTTCTTACTCAGATAGAAATCGTTCTAAATTCACGTCCCCTATATCCCATGATTTTGGATCTTCTATCTCCTTTAACTTGCTATTCCTGAGCCTATTGTTTCTCACGACCGCTGTGACAGATGGTAACTGCTTCAACAACTACATCAGAGTTTTGGAAACGTTGACATAATGAATATTTACACTCTCTGCAGCAACGTCAAATGAGGCGTTTCATTTTAACGATTTAGTATGTACTTATCAACATTGTAACATATAGTCACTCAAATGGCCTTTAGTGAAAGTTGCAGAGCTGCATCAAGGATCAGACGGGATATCGAGAGAAGCTATATTGCGTAACTCAACTGGGTCTTTACAAAGACCTCTTATAAGATTATGTCCACTACTCGCGCCCTCGGGATTAGCTAGCTTAAATATCTTGTTTTTCAGTAGGAGGCTTATGTTGAGGGTTCGTTTGTTTGTAAATATATTAATTAGTGTACAGTTATTTCGGGCAAAGTTTTGGTTAAGCAAAGTAACTTCGGCTCTCTTTATTTTTTTGGTATGCTTTGTTTTATTATCGCTCGCGTCCATTTTTTCTCCATTGTTGTTTAATTATAAGTGAAAAATCCGGCCGGGCATTGAAAAGACTGGGCAAATCCTCTCCTCGCTAAAACATTGCGTTGCGGAACGGGATTACGACGTGGAATGTTAAAGTGCCGTTGGAAGGTGTCCTGAGTGATGATGAAAGAACGACCGCTTTCAAAAAACGTATGAACGGCGAAGCAGTGATGCTCTCCGCTCCAACCCATTGCTGCGACTGAAAATGGGGTGTGTGACCGGACACAACGAATCCCCTCTCAGGTTCCCATCCCCACCACAGCAGATGTAGTCGCCCATCGCAACTGCACGGTTTGTTTTGCCGCACCCTGTATTTAAGAACATAAAGAAAACTTTATAATAATTTAGATATCTTGAATATTTTCACAGGTTCTGGGAAGATTTGGTTTCTCACATTCCAACCTCATGGTTAATCCACAAATTGACTCATTAAAGGAGTTGCCGTCAGTTTCACCACCTGTTGTGTTAAATAGAAAAAATGCCGATAGAAATAGAGAGCTACAGACTGCTACAAGTAGCCTTTCCAACGGTCAGTCAGCTCCAGTAACTTTTGAGGAATATGAAGCTTATTCTAAGAGGTATAAGAAACGTAGAGGACGAGCAAGCGGACAGAGAAAGAAGGTTGATGTTATGCAGTTTAAAGATGATCCGGAATTAAGCTTAGAATTGGAAAAATTTGCTCTGAAATTCAACCTTAAGAAACCATTTTAACATTCTTACTATTAACTATAACAATTTTAAATTTGCGTTTGCTAAACACATTTAAAGACCGTTGTGAATTTGTTCTAAATATAATTTAGGATAACATTTATTTGAGATAATGTAATAACTAAAAACTACTCTTGAGAGTAGTTCTGTGTTTATCATAAGAATACCTAACTGTTAAATAGTTAAATAGAAACATGCTAAAAGCTGCCGTGTTTATGATTTCCTGGTCAGTAAATAGAAGTAAAATAAATAATGCGAAAGTGTATATTTTTTCCCTTCTCAAGTTTTTAGGTGTTTGTTTGTAGATTGTTCAATATTGAGCGTTAAATGCGCAATGTGTGATCGCTGAATTTCCTTAAAAAATTATAAAGAAAAATTATATAAAATTTTGTTGGTCGAATGAAATAAAGTGCAGCAATGTTAAGTTTTGCATTTGTTGTATTTCGATAACAGCGCTTCATAGGGAAAAAAGTATTCATACCTTTCACGACCTACAACATTTCCAATAGCTTCCACTGAAAGCACACGCGGGATCGATAGAGAATTCTGATATAGCATTTTTGATGACGTATTCAGGAGTTATATAAGAATCCAACTTTTTTGGAATTAATGCAAAATCAGCACAATTTTTATGCCTATTTCGTCTGGACTATTAGCCAAATCAATAAAAGTCACATAAATTATTAAAACATAAAACTAAACTCTAAATGAGCTTTGGAAGTTTGTATATAATACAAAGGTAAAAAGGGTGTTTTTTTGCTTATATATCAGTAACCACTTGTAGTATATTACTTACATTCCAATGAAATGTCAGATATTTCGAGCTCAGCGTTCAATAGTCAGATTTTACTTGTCGAGAGGGGGTTAGTGTAAGGTTTAATCTAAGTTTGTGAGGTCGTAACTCTTGTCCCAGGGCCGCTATATGGCGAATGCGAATAGTTTTTACACTATACTGGCAAACTATTCATTACACAGAATATTTGTTTTAGTGCAAATTAATTCTTAACAATTTTTGTTCTATAACATCTAGTCGTATGACCAAAAATAACAAAGTTATTAAGGACAATAAATACAAATATTTTTTTGGTCGTTATAACTTTTTTCTGGTCATTTTATAAAGAAATGACGTCAGAGCATTTTGAAAGAGGGGTTTTCATAGAAATTTATTATATACTTTTATTAAATTTTATTTATTTATTACAATTTTACAGTGATATATCTCAAAAACATTAAAATTTGGGAAATGTAAGAAATACATTAGGGACAGAAGAGTTGTAAAAATATATTTTGTTGCAAATTAAATTCTCTACAACCTTGTTTGTATAACTTTTTTACCTAGAATAGATTGTCTTTTTGTTTTCTGGTCATTTTATGAAAAAATTACATAAGAACACTTTTATAGAGGGGTTTTTAAAGAATATTTTTTATTACAAACTATTTTCAAATTTAATTTATTTGTTATGGTTTTACAGCGATCCGAAACTTTTCACTATTCTCCAGTACTAGTCTACATTAATATGAATGATTAGGCATACTTTTCTCTCATCTTTCTATTTTTTATAAGAAACATTTTAATGGTTGACATCCCAAGGTTGTGAACAACTATTTTTAAACTTTACTCTCCACAAAAAAGTTTATTCAAATTATTGGTTTTTGCAACAATTTTTGATCAGGATGTATATGTCCGATATCCTACATATGCACGATAAAAAGGCGTAAGTAACCGTTCAGGAACAAAAATTAATTGCCTTATGTATTAGATATTATTACTTCTTTGAAAAGCCCTTTATCAAAATGCTCTGATCTTATTTTTTTGTAAAATGCCCAGAAAAAAAGGTATAACGACCAAATGAAACTACTCTCAAAGTTATAGAACCAAAGTTATAAAGAATTCAATTTGCAAAAAAAAATTGTTTTTATAAATTCTGTGCAATGAATAGTTTGCTAGAAAGAGCGTAAAAACCATTCGCACCCTTTTGATAAGATGGCGACCGGTGGACAAGGGTGACGAATAAAAATTCCTGATCTGACTTTTGCTACCCTAAATGTAACTATTTAATGGACTATTGGAGAGAATTAAAAATATATAGTAATGTGAATTTCCCTGTGTATCTTGCCACAATTATGTTCTAAACATAAACAGCAGATTTCAAGAATTTTCTCATTCAAAAGTAGTCAATAAAATTGCTATATTTTGTTGCGCAGTCAACAGTTGATTGCTCAAAATTGTTGGTGGATTGCAATTTTTTTATTATCCGCATATCTGGCAGGGGAGACAATAACATATTTAATTGTTTTCTGAATGATAATTGTGGCATCTCTGGTTTTTATTTTTGTTTCATATTTATTCACTACTTTTTAAAAATTCTATTAGGATAACTGAATTGATTATACAAAATCATTAAGAGGATTTTAAATGATTCCCTTGTATGGTTTTTGACTACAAATTAATTCAAAAATGGCTATACGAATTAATACAAGAGCGATAATATAATCAGGTGTCAATTATTTAATTAATTAATACTGTATGTTAAGTATTACAGCAGTCAATGGAGATTTTTATATGACATAAAATTCAAGAGCAACCCGCATAAGCCATCACGTAAATAATAGTTTATACGTCATTACTGAAATAACAGCAAACTCGTAAAAGTAAAGTATTTGAGCCTTAAAAACCCCAAAAATATGGGGTATTTTCGTTTTTTGCTTATAGTGTAAATAGTTTTGATCTGTCTGTGTTAATACCGTCAATAGAAAATTTGTAGAGAATCAGAAAATCTTCAAAATGAATGTTTATAAATTTTGATATCAGCATTTTTCATAAAGAAAAACTGGAAAAACCGATGTAAAGTGAGTGGTTCTAAATAAACTCATAACTTGAATGTAATAACAGGCCCCTACTAGTGATAGCTTATAACGTTGAGATTAATAACGCTGAAGCTCGATTTTGTACGTTAAGTAGATCTTGCAGAATTGCAATTTCAAAAGTTTGGTTGTGGAGAGTAAAGTTTATAACTATTTGTTAACAAAAATGTTTCTTATAAAAATAATTTAAATATGTGAGGAAATTATACCTAATGACTAATGTATACTTACAAGTACTGGAGAATATCTAGCTTTACTTTCATATCGCTGTAAAACCGTAATAAATAAATAAAATTTGAAACAAGTTGGTAATTAAAATGATTCTGTGAATAGTCCTTATTAATTCACTTTTTTCTAAAATTATCAGAAAAAAAAGTTATGACGACCAAAAGAAAATTGTTTCTATTTCATTATTTCCATTAATAACTTTGTTATGTTTGGTTCGACGACTAAAAGTTCGCACCCCGTTTTACAAGATGGCGGCCACGATACAAGTGTTTCAACTAAGTCCAAAAAATGTAACATTTCTGTGGACTATTAAATAGGAATGGGTATAAATATAATAATAACTAATAATCAATGCAGATATCATGCAATTCGAAGTTATCAGTTAAAAGAAACATTGTATTAGAAATCACATGGAAATGAAAAAGCTTATACTTTTTAGAGTAATATCGATCTAAAATTACCTCTATTTTCCTATGAGAAAATACATACATATATATATATATATATATATATATATATATATATATATATATATGAAGAAATATTTATCCAGGAATACATCCGTTCGTTATATTGATTCATATTTGAATCCTGCAGACGTTTCGCCAAGGTCTCACTTGGCATTCTCAATGCGTTGTTATGGTGAACTGAGAGGTGATCATCTGCCTAGGGCCTAGGCTGTTTATTTTATGTCTCCGTCGGAGGTCGTATCGCGCCTGATTGGTCGGTGTTGCCTCCGCTTCCTTCGCAGCCGTGTCGGGTGTGTTGCTTGTTGACGGGTTTGTATTTTGCGTAGCTAATTGTGTTTTATTTTGATGTTTAATAATTGTCTTCCATGTGTTAGAGAGGTGCAGAGCGTCGTCTCTTTTGTTTAGTTGTCCAGTTTTCTCAAATTCAATAGCTTCTTATATTAGTCTGGTTTTGTAGTGAGGAGTTTGTGAGATCTGTTTACAATTATCGAAAATGATTTTATGGCCCGATTGTTGCCGGTGTTGGAACAGGGCCGATGTCGATTGTTTTTTTTTTGACAGCCTTAGATGTTACTACACGCAGTAAAAGGCCCGCCCTACTTCGTTCAGTAGTCTTTGTATTAGAGGGTAGGAGTAAGAAAAGTGTGTAAAATTTTACCTCTGAAAATAAAGATAGGTATGATATTTTCATTTTTAAGGTATAACTTATGAAACATTTCAAGGACTTTGCAAAGCAATGGGTCTTTTAGAAGACGACTGACTCTCACTGGGAAAGTACGCTTTCTAAAGCTGCCTTATGCTGTTCAGCTAAACCAATTAGATATTTATTTACCATCATGATATCCTTCAGTCAAGTTACCGACCTACATCTTCTTTGGCAAAATGATCGTCAAAGCATGGCTGAAGATTTCAGTGTGTATGCATCACATACGTCAAGAATTGCCAATAAATAATATTGACTCAAGTATTTTATTTGAATTGAATAAATAAGTAGAATCTCTGTCAGGAAAATCTTGCCATTATATTTCATTTTAATTGCAACAATCACAACAGAGTATTTACGAGAAACTAACTATAACCATACGATCCGACAGAAAAATTGCCTTAGCTGTGGCATCGTCGGTATAGCAGTCACACTGTGGGCGAACAGCCCATTCCACAGTCAAACTGGTTTTCAAAATATCTAGTGATAATGTCACTAGCATTTGCAAGATTTCTAAACAGAGGAGTGCCGGAAAATTAATGAGGGATTGCAGTTTGATTATTTGGGATGAGGCTTCTATGTCTCATGAAGCTTCAGTTGAGGCTCTAGACAGGACAATGCGAGATCTGCGCAACAGTAACTGCCCAATGGGTGGTTGAACTGTTTTATTCTCTAGAGATTTCTGTCAAATTTTGCCAGTTATATCTTGGGGAACGTGAGCAGATGAAGTCAATACATCGCTCAACAGATCGCATCTTTCTCACATATAAAAAAATGTGAACTTAAACCAATATGAGGATTTTACCATTTAGCGAAGATGATTGACAACTTGCTTCAAATGGGAAATGGTGAATTTCAAGCAGGAAGTGTCTATGTAATTTTTAACAATATTTGTGTTTTGTTACAAAATGTAGTAGAAGTTATCCCGATATTAGTAACATATCCACTAAGACACTAAATTGGTTTCAAATTAATATTAGAAGTAGGTGCTCTATTATATTACTCAAAAATTTGAGTCCACTGAAGCTGTGCAACGGTACAAAATTTAAAATAGTCAATTTAATTTTTTTATCGAATGTATCATATTAACTGGCAACACAACTGGTGAAATTGCTTTGATACAAAGAATTCCCATGATACTCTCAGTATTGCTTTTCCCATTTAAAAGGCTGCAATTTCCCGTTTGGAATTACCGCAGGGATGAACATCAAAAGTTGCTGGAGTCAAGGCCGTAGCGAGGAAATATTTTCCAGGTGGGTTAGATATTTTTTCAGGGGACTTTGAATATTTTTTTTGGTTGATGATAGGTTGATTAAGTATTCACGTATTTCCAGGATATATAAAATTGTATAAACACAATATTTATTCTTATGAAAAAGATTATTAAGGGGTTAAAGTTTAATCTTGAAACCAAAAATTCGGAAGGTGTTTGAACCCCTGCTGGCTATGGGCTTGGCGGAAGTAGGCATAGCCCACAGTGCCTTTTGCACAGGCAATTGTATGTTGCCCTATCACGTGTTACTTCGAAACAAAATTTGTTCGTTTTTTTACGTGATCAGGTCTGCTTTGTTTGCCACTCAAAAAATAATCTAAATTAAGATTACGTATAACGAGGAAAGATGATTGATTTATTGTTTTTTACGATTTCACTCAAAAACTACTCAAACAGTTTTACCGAAAGCTGCATCTCCTCCGAGTAACATAGGCTATTTTATATTTTCTGTGAAAGAACCCGTGCGATGCAGGGACGGGTTGCTAGTATATATATTTGAACCTTGCTGCCACGCTTTAGCTTTCTATAAATCTGTCAAAGTAAAGGAGTATGATAAACATTTTGGGTTAATAATAATATTTTTAAGAAAAATATAAATATTTATTGTCTCTCGGGAAGTATAATAGTTATCTCTGCAGACGAATTCTTACGAAATAAGCATTTATTATGTTAGTCATTTTTGGGGATACTAATGAAATTTTGGTTATAAAGACCGATAGAACATTGTTAATTGATCAATAATTTATAATTAAAGAATAAGTCGTTTATTTAGAAACTTAAATTAGTAAATGGATTCTATGTATTTTTAGGAAGAAACTTGCGTTCTTAGAATTACATTGACCAATATTCTGCTGTACAAAATTCTTCATAATAAATTACAACCACCCAACATTGTTAGTAGTAATTAGCATTGACAATGTAATTTAGGATTTTCAACCCCTTGAGTATCAAGTTATCTTTAAAGCAAATATTTTAGTCAACTTCTTCAACTGTGGGACCCTTGCCTCCGGGAGCTGCGCCTCCTTGAGCCGCTCCTCCCTGGTGTAGTTTCATCATGATAGGAGAACATTCTTGTTGAAGTTCTTTCAATTTGTGTTCGAACTCGTCTTTTTCGGCTAGTTGATTTCCATCTAACCAAGACAGTGCTGATTGGCATTTATCACGAACAAGTTTTTTATCGTCTTCAGTTAGTTTGTCCGCTGGTGCGTCATCAACAGCCTAAAATTCAAAACGTATGCTTTTAAATTTCAAACAAATCAAAAATATTTAAGTAAAAATTTTCAAAGGATATTTTTTTCTAGGACCGAACATTTTCCAATAAACTAATTAACCATAACAAATTTGAAATTGTAAATGGGGAACAAAGTGCAATTCCGAAGAATTGCCCGGATTACTAGATTGTCTGTATAGATATTCTTTCTCACAGATATTTTGAGAGGAAGAGGTGTCTACTGTATGATCAACCAGTATTCCTGTATACAAATAATGTTTTGTATGTATATTTTAGGTGGAGGTTTATTCTTAAATTCTAGCTTTGATTAATTTTTTTGTTTTTCCAAAAAATTTGAAACAGAGTATTTAATTTAATGATAAACCGCCAGTGTAAATACACGACTTCAGATTTGAATTTGAAATGTCTCCAAACAAAGATAAGTAGGGTATCACGCAATATACAAATCACAATTTATATACAGCAATGGTTCATCATATTGTAGACATCTCATTATCTCAGAATATCTGTTAAGAAGAATGTCTGTACGGAAAACCAGTAATCGTGCATTTTTTTTTTTAATTTGCCTTACTTTAATGAACAGGTAAAATAATCAAAGACCTCCTCAAAAATCTTTCCTTGCCGGTATCATGTAACATTTATGTGAGTTAAATGTGAGTCACAAGTTACATAACCTGTGACTTAATTTACACAATTGAGTTCACTATTCATATAATATCACCAATGTTCCTAACCCAGTTCGATTTTCAAAATATCTTGAGGTAGAATATTCAGCCCACATATTGAAACGACAGGATAGAGACAGAGATACGCCACACAAAGTTTAGACTGAGGAATGATATTTCATTATAATGAAAATTGTTTTTTGAGTAACTAATGAAACATTCGAGCACATATGTAAACAATTCCAAAAAGTTGGGAATAGTATTTGAGAAATATACCAAAAACAGTATACCATCATTTAATAATACAGTATAATAAAATGGATTTAAGTGAGAGTAAAATGTGTTGCCTAACCTCTGTAGTACATTTTAGAGTTTACATGATTCTCTGCACTTACTACAAATACTACCTTTTGTGCTCATTTTAAGACGTTTATAACTTAATTGGGTGCAATATAGAAAATAACAATAACATTTGCAAATTAGTCTTGCAGTCTATGTGAATTAGTAAATACAAGACGTAAAAAGAACCAATAGTACTCGATATCTATTAAAATGTCTTATCTTTAGGTGCTGTACAATTTTGTGGCTTCAACCGTCACGTTTAGTATTTAAATTTAAGTTATTCATTACAACTTGTATAGGGTTCTTTAGTTGCAGTGCTCTGATATTCATGCACAATGTGTAGAGGCACAAAAAACTCTAATTTATAACCTGCATTATTGTAATGTTTGAGGATTTTTGATGATAACTGATGGCGGAAAATCAATGCGGAAAATTTAGATGGTAAAATAAATGTTTACAAATCCGTATAACCTGAAAATAAATATAAGAAGCTTAAACTATTAATTTCGGAGAAGTTTTAAAAACCTATTTAAAATAAGTCCTTAGGACAGGCTCTTTCTTACCAACATGTTAAATTTACATGGAGTACAAATAATAATATTTAGATACTACTTAGGTTTAATATTTTTCATTCAGAAATGACAAAAAAGTATCAAAATCCATTGTAATGTTTTATACTTCTATACAACTTGTTACGATCTGATTGCATCAGTGTCTAACTAGAATTGAGTTTGAGATTGCTTACCTGTTTAGCACTAAATATATATCCTTCCAACTGATTTCTGGATGTTATCCTTTCCCGTTGTTTCTCATCCTCAGCTGCATATTTTTCAGCTTCAGCCAACATTTTATCAATTTCGGCCTTAGACAGTCGTCCTTTATCATTTGTGATTGTAATTTTCTCAGATTTGCCAGTACTACTGTCCTTAGCAGAAACATTAAGAATGCCATTAGCATCTAAGTCAAACGTTACTTCAATTTTTGGTACCCCTCTTGGTGCTGGTGGTATACCGGTAAGATTAAATGTGCCCAACAGATTATTATCCTTCGTCATAGCTCTTTCACCTTCATAAACCTGAATGGTTACTGCATTTTGATTATCTGCGTAAGTAGTAAAGATTTGTTTTTGCGTGCAAGGAATTCTGGAATTTCTCTCAACAATTTTAGTCATAACTCCTCCAGCGGTTTCGATGCCAAGAGAGAGTGGAGCTACGTCTACAAGAAGAATATCTTGAATTTGTGAACTGGTATCACCACTCAAAATTGCTGCTTGTACTGCAGCACCGTAGGCTACAGCTTCATCGGGATTGATTGAAAGATTCAAAGGTTTACCACAGAAGAAATCTTGAAGCATTTTTTGAATTTTTGGAATTCTAATCGAGCCTCCAACTAACACAACATCGTGGATATTACCTTTGTCTAGCTTGGCATCAGCCAGTGCTTTTTCCACAGGCTGCAATGTAGATCTAAACAAATCCATGCAAAGTTCTTCGAAACGAGCTCGGGTTATTTTGGAATAAAAATCAACACCATCGTGAAGCGCATCTATTTCCAAGCTTGCTTCGGTACTTGAAGACAAAGTTCGTTTCGCTCTTTCACATGCTGTTCTCAGCCGTCTTAGAGCTCTGGTGTTGTTACTCAAATCCTTTTTGAATTTTCTTTTGAATTCTTCAACAAAGTAGTTTACAAGCCGATTGTCAAAATCTTCACCACCTGAAATACCAAGTTAACGGTACAAGAACAAACTACATAACAATATTGGTTCAAAACAATTTTTCTTGACTTGCACAGAATAATTTTGTTTGCTGTCAGATGAGGGCTTACAATACACTAATTTTGCAGACATAGTGAATGTAGAAAGCTGAGAAATTCATTGTATTATAATAAAAATTTGGGATTGCATTATAGTAAAAAATCTAAAATCTTTGAAATGGTTAACTCTTTAACTATTAACCAATATGAAACCACAAGTGATCTTAAATGTCTGTCTTTGCTAATGAAACAGCTCTACAACATATGTATCTATGATCGAATAAAGAAATACATTGTATCTATTTAGAAGAATCCAACAATAGTTTTCTGGTAAACTAGTGGCTTCTTCTTTGAGTCATGTTCTGTCACATCTTAGTTTTGTATGTTAAGGGCCCGAGTCTATACAAAGAGGAGTGAAGTGAACTAAAAAGACAGTGACGAAATGTAAGACTGGTATTGATGTTACCATAAGCAATGACATTACCGCGCATGTCGAGTACCTGTCATGAATCGGTTTCTGAATGACTGAAATATCAACCAAAGGAGATAGTAAATGATAACTCAGACCTAGAAAGAGGCCGTTGTGATTGGTCAATTACTACCAATTGTGTATTTTTTATCAAATAGACTGTTTTAGTTGTCAGTAATTTAACTGACCTAGTGATCTACATATTTCGAGAAAACAAAACAACTAGCTACAATATCTCTGAGGAAGAATCTCAAATACTTTATCTCTTGCAGGGAATATCTGTGTTCTATATTAGTTTTCCCAGTTACTCGATTGGCATATAGTGAACATTTAAAATTTCTAGCATATTAAAAAATAGCGGAATCACATTACAAACCTTATATTTGAGTTTATTGCACTAGGTTTTGAAGTCAGGTACTTATTTTGTATATTAAAAAATTGAATGAAACCACAAATACGGGAGTCTTTATATTTCAAATATTCCAAATATATTAAGATTTCAATCTGACGCCGTTCTTATTGACAATAAACATTAATCAACGGAATTAAAAAAATGAAAATTAAAAAGTTCGCAATGTCAGTTATAAAATACACTATATGACATTCTATAATTGTCAATCTGAACTTTTCAATTTCTTTAATTCCGTTCTATTAATTTTTAATGCTATTGAGAACGTGGCCTGATTCAAGTCCTGAAACGTGTGGACTATTTGAAATATACAGACTTACCTGCATTTGTTGAAATTCTAAAAATACAAATGGGAGATGCCAAAAACATCATTATGAAATCAACTATCTACTTTAAACTGTTTTAATAAACATTCAGATTCAAGGCGTCATAACCCTTCTTTAAAGTTTGGTTGTAGGTCGCCAAATAATACTTTACGGCCATAAATATTGATGGCATATTATGGCATTAATTAAATGGTGAGATTTCTTGTTTGGAATTATTTACACATTCTCCAGAAATTTTCAAAATTCGATATGTCCTTCGAGCAGTTTCGAATTTCACTTTCTAACGAAATAGTAGTGTCAAATTCGGAATAAAAAATATTGGTACTAAAAGTCAATATTAATATATTCTTTATATCGATTTTTTGCCTAAAGATTGATATATTACAAACATACCCAAGTGTGTGTCTCCAGCGGTGGACTTTACTTCAAATAAAGATCCTTCTGCAATAGCAAGAATAGAAACATCAAATGTTCCTCCACCAAGATCGAAAATCAAAACGTTTTTCTCCCCTTTCAAATTTTTATCCAAGCCATAGGCTAGAGCAGCAGCAGTTGGTTCGTTGATTATACGAAGCACATTCAAACCAGAAATGGCACCTGCATCTTTGGTAGCTTGACGCTGCGAATCATTGAAATAAGCAGGCACTGTTATGACAGCATCAGCGACTTTGCCACCCAAATAAGTTTCAGCGATTTCCTTCATTTTCAATAGCACCATAGAGCTGATTTCTTCAGGGGCGAACTTTTTTATTTCACCCTTGTATTCTACTTGTATTTTAGGTTTTCCACAATCGTTCACCACCTGGAACGTCCAGTGCTTTAAATCGTCTTGAATTTTCGGATCATCATAGTGACGACCAATGAGACGTTTGGCATCGAAAACAGTGTTCTTTGGATTCATAGCTACCTGAAAAATAAAAATTTACTATTACCAAAATTCACTGGCTACTTCAGTAGTAAACAAAACAGTTTGCTACAAAATTTGATTAAATATACTTATTGTAACATTAGCGTTTTGCTACTTGTTCAGAATAAAATGTTCGACATTATAATTATTTTTTTTATTTATAGGAGAAATAATATTTAAAGAAAGCCAAGAATATATCGTATCTCAAGCCTATGTCACAGGTTCTTACTAGGCTTCGAGAAATATACTCGCAGTACCTACTGCTGTCCTGCAAATACTAATGCCATTTGAGCAGCTTATTAACTACTTTCACTTAATGTTTTTCATCGACTTCAAAAAAGGAGGAAGTTCTCAGATCGGTTAAATATGTTTTTTAGACTTTGTTACCTCCGTACTCCGGCAACTGTGGAACCGATTTCGATCCTTTTTTCATTTGATAGAATAGACTTCCTGACTTGGTCCCATATTTTTTTCATTTTTTTTCAATGACATAGAGTGGTTCAATTTGCAAAAAATTGGAAAAATCTTAACACAAGTTAATTATTATATTTTTTAAATATTCAATTGAATTATTTTTTACTTTTTAGTGTCATTATTGTTAATATGCATTGAAGTCGATATTTTTTAAAGCTATTTATATTTCACTTAAGTGGATTTGCAATCTTAACTAATAATTGTTGTCTATTGCTGTCACTATAGTTTTCTTTTATTTCGTGGAAAAGTTTAATTATATATGTGTACTATTTATTATATTTCAAAATGAGCTATTTAGTGGACTACTGAACTGCAGTTACTGTAGATATTTTTCAGATACTTATACTATTCATACGTTCTCGGCTCAGAAGAGTTACATTACCCAGTTTTAGTACTTAATTTTGACCATTGCTTTCTTTTCTATTACATTATCGAGATTTTTAAATCTTTGAACGCAAGATAATATATTGTTTCTAGTCGAGAACCTTAATCTGTTGCGCTTTCCTTAACTGATTGTTCCATATAAACTGACTAAAATTTTTCTTGGTTTTTGGTCATTTGTTTATTTCATTTTAAATGTTTGTTTCGGACACATTTCGTTCACGTTCACACACAAATTGATGTCATCATCAATTTGTGCGTGAAGGTGATTGTAAATAATTTTAAATGTGTAAATGTGCCCAGAAACAAATTAGTGGTTTGTCCATAAATGTCTATTATTGAGTTTGACTTGTTTGAAAAAGGACAAAATGTGTCCGAAACGTAACATTTAAAATTAAATAAACAAATGACCAAAAACCAAGAAAAAATTTAGTCAATATATTATATATGACTGAATTTAATATTTTATCGCAAAATTAATTTCGACATATAGGAGTTTCATGATGTGTGGGTTTTCGTGGGTGTTGTATGCTATTCCAAAAACAATTTCTTTCATTGTTCCCCACTGTGGGAAACATTTGCCATATTGTATCCCGAAAACAAAATCAAATCGATATGATCTGACAAATCTGGACTTTAAGTATCAGAAAATTCTGGTTTTGAAGGTATAATGTTGCAAAACTTTCCAACTAATATAATGTCACATCTTTGGCTAATTAACCGTTAACCGATATCAAGTATATGAATAAAGTGATATCAAAAAGAAAATATTTAATCATCATATCATTCATTTCTTTTGGTGTTTTGCAGAACATAGAAATACTTTTGCTATATCGTGACGGTATTATTTACATGTAACGTACTTATACACATGGTTCACAATTATCTAATAATTACTCATAACAAGCAATGATACTCAATTTTCTGGGTTAGAAACACAATAATTCTACAAATGTAGCTCTGTGAAGGTTGAGGTCGTTCGTTAGTCAAATGAGGCAGTGTTGCAAATGACTAAATAGGAGTTTGATTATAGAAATATAATTAAATAATTTTTGGAGTCCAAGCAAATTCGCTGAATGTCGTGCAAGAAACAGTCTATTTATAAAACGCAATATTTTAGTTATGAGTTCATTGGAATTATGAAATGTATTTTTATCACGTTTTATAGAAAACAACATATTTTGGCAACGATTCAGTAGGTAAATATTCCACTAGACACACATTTTTCAATGGCTAAATTATTGTTATGTTTATTTCCCATTTGGTTAAAATTCGTTAAAACTTGATTTATAGAACGGGTCAGGGCCGCCTTTTCATTATGGCTATTAAGGAAATAATCGTGTGGGATTTAATTTACTTATTTGGAAGTACATACACACTCGTTATTTAGTTATGAAAAGACTAGAACCGGAATAAAACCGTTATCTTATAAATTTTCTACACTACTTAGTAATTTAAAAATGTTTTTATACATATTATAAAATTGTCACATTTATACCTAAATAATAAAACTCTATAAATTAATGGTTAATATATGTTTTAGAATTTACCTGTATCATTGCAAAAGTGTGGTATAGTGAACTATCAGTAGTGATAATTCATATTGACCTTATTTGAAAGTTCTTATAAGGCTGTTTCGAATTACTATATGTATTTGATATATTTTTCAGCAAATGACACTATTTATAAAATCATGAAAACAAATTTCATTGGCCATTTGAAGTTTAGTGTGGGATGGGCTTAGAAATATTTATGTATTCATTTCTGTGATTTTGCCTGCCCATTGGGTATTACTCGCCTCAATTTTTTCCTGGTATGTACAGATACGTATTTAAAAAAGGTACAAGATATAGTAGTGCAATTTTCAGAAATTGCCCTTGTACACTGTATAACACTTAAATTTCAAATGCTTATCCGTTGAAGGAAACAACTTAAGAGAGAAAAACATATATACCTACAGGCAAAAGAATCAAACATATCCTCAATAATCATGCATAATTTATATTTATTTCTGTTTCAGTTTTTTGGGCCTCCGTTATAGCTGGTAGTTTTTTTTCATATCACCTTATTTTGGTTCGTTTTGGTACGTTTACTTAGTCTTTTTACCTTCCCTGGGATACCATAGAATGATTTTTTTTGTTCGCTGCTTATTTTCGCTTCTCTTGCAAGATGTACATAATTTTTTCAATAATTTTAATTTTTATCGGTTATTTCCTATCTTGTTCTTTCCGCGGTACTCTGAGCATAGATAGATCTTGTTGATTTTTGAAATATAAATAACTGAATGTAAAGATTTGCTAGTACAAATAACTTTCCTAAGAACAGAATATATTGAAATGAGAAATAATTGATATGAAGCTGAATACAGTCCAACATTGTTGATCAGCTAGCAGCATTTTTATTTTTATATCGATAACATAAATACTATACATTGGTTTCAAAATTTCTTTATATTATTTATTTAATTGCAAACGATACCAAAAAAAAAATTGATCACGAGTGGTAATGAATTATTGTAAAGATCGAATTTATACACACAATACAATTAACACAACAGAACAAAGTGAAACAAAAGTCAATGGCTTTAGAATTTTATTTTGAAGCTAACAGACACACAAAAGCTGCAGCACATGCATAGGAAGAACAATATCCGGAGCGAAGTCAAGCCAACGAGAGACATTTTCGGTTTGTTGTTACCAATTTGCTAGCTTACCGTTCTTTCTCAAAACCTAAACCTAAAACTCATAATAAAAGTAATGAAGAAAGAGATACGTTTGTGGAAGAAAAGCTCAGAAATAACTCAGCAACATCAGTGAGAAAAAATTAAGATAAAAAAATCGCTTTTATCCGTACAAACCTAACCTCGTATAGGTCAAGATCTTCAGGGAAATGATTGTATTAGAAGAACAATATTTTTGTGATTTGTTTTAAAGTAACCGACAAGAAATCCACGATTTTCAATATAAAATAGTCTGGACAAACGAAACTCGCTTAACAAATTCTGGAATACACAGTAAACATAACCGTAACTACTGATGTACCAAAAATGTCCACGATTTAGAAGAAACACAACTACAAACAAGATCTGGTTTTAAAGTGTGCTGTGGTATTTCATGCAACTTAGCATAAATTCCATGGATTATTACTCTCACAAATGCATAAAACTTAATTCTTAGGTCTTTGGTAACCGTTTAATTAGAACTTCATTTTCCAAGAAAATCTAATTGGAAATAGATATTTGTAGCTGTTTCAAGAAGAAGTTATGCCTGAAATTAGAAAAACCGTACCATCTAATGAATTAAATAACACTTGGTTTCAACCAGATGGCTGTCCAACGCATAACAAAAGTTATGGAGTTCCTTACAAAAACTTTTGCCGCTAGAAGCATTTTTTATAATGCTCTCGCAATTTGTTTTTTTTTTTATTTATTTATATTTGTTATAACGAAACACACTTTTGTAACTATGAATTTAAAATATTTCTCGTTAGATTGTCGCTTCGAAAATTGTTTGCCGTATGAATGTGCTACACCTTGTTTATTCCTGTGCTTTAAAATAAAATTCTATCATGTCAAAACGTACATCATTGTAATAATTATTTACAGGCATACTACCATATGAGCTAAACGTAAATTCAGAAATAAATTTAATAATTCTAATTTAACTTGGTGAGTCAAAAAATAACAACCAGATTTCGTTTGTGCCATTATTTGGTAACTTGAACTTGTTATACATCAATTGAAAGCTCTTGGGAGCTATTTCCTAAAATGCCTATAAGAAATATATCGAAAACAAAGCATAGCATTTGTATTTAGTGAGTTACAGAGAAAAATAAAAAATTCAAATTTTCAGTTTTCCCTTATTATTTTGAAAACCTGCACAGATAAATCGTATATTTGAGAAGGATTGACTTTGCAATGAAATTCTCTACAACTTTACTAATTTAACCGCGTTTCTAGCTATAACGGTTCTTGATACAGAAATACTTGTAAGTCAAATCTTGGACATACTTCGATTAGTTTGATATAAAATTGCAATATTGTTATTTAAGTGATAATTCCAATAATCTTAAAAAGCTTAGGTATTTATTGTGCATTAGTAAACCAGAACAAATTGTTTCACACCAAAATTGAAATCGAAATAATTTATACACGCACAGATTTTTATCTTTTGAATCCAAGTTATTGGGTAATTGTGTTACTCATACATGGTAAAACATCTTATAATGGCTTATCCAAATATGAACATAAACAACTACGAGAGCAATTCCTTATTTAATCGCATGACTCGATTACAAGACTGTTTATACATAGCAGTTTACAATAAACAACACAAAATGAGCTAATTTATTTTATATTGAATTAGGATGTTATGTAGACATCTCTAATTATATGAGAACTATAAAAAAATAAGAATTATATAATTAAAAAAAATGTTTAACTTAAACTTACGGTTTCACTAAAACATGTTTTGAAATAATTTGTATCCCGAATCGAGTTTTTAATGGTTTCCAAGTCTGGGAAGTACTAATGTGTACTTTTAAGACTTTACCAATCTTTACTAATCATTTTAAGAGGTAAAAGAAAAAAAGGTAATTATTATTAAATAGACATTTTAAAGTAAAAATAAATTCAGAAATAGTAAAAAAATACTATTTCGTAAAAAAATTAACTTTCTGTTTAATCAGGACAAAAAATGTTCACCTATTTTTGTTTCTATATACAGCCATGCCCCCGTAATTCAAAAATAGATCTTATGTATATTACCAACATCTTCGATTATTTAGAACTTAATATAATTATTGAAATGACTCATACGATGCTTTAGCAAATGATGAAAAGTTACCATAACAAGGAACTTATGAACAATGAGCATCAAATACACTCAATAGAGATTTAAGTGACATATAAAACATTTTTAAAAAAATATATAACCGACTTCTACCTATAACTAAAAAGCTAAAAATAATTATAACAAAATACAACTATAGCAAATAAATGACACATTCAATGTTGTTAGGTACCTACCCAGGAAGTAAAAAATGTAAATATTAAAAGGTGCTCATTCTGTACAAATTAATTACCTACCAATCTAGTATATTTTTGAAGTCGGTGACAAGCAAATCTAAAATCCTTCATTGCTTTCTTATCTACTAATTCATCAAACTTGATTGTTGCTTGGCACCGACTTCAAAAATATACTAGATTGGTAGGTAATTAATTTGTACAGAATGAGCACCTTATAATGTTTACATTTTTTACTTCCTGGGTAGGTATCTAACAACATTGAATGTGTTATTTATTTGCTATAGTTGTATTTTGTTATAATTATTTTTAGCTTTTTAGTTATAGGTAGAAGTCGGTTATATATTTTTTAAAAAATGTTTTATTTTCAACTTTTTAGTTTTTTTTAACTCAGGTAGTTTTCATTCTTTATTTTTTATTATGTATGTATAACCTTAATAGACAGAACCAGGTAACATCGAAAGCCTCAACATTACACAATGATCCTTTATCATTTAAATTGACAGGTAAATATTTACGAACAAAATGTACTAGTACACGTTGACTTAATAAGCCCAAAATATACTTATGGACTACGCCATGTAACCTTTTTTCAACTTTTTTTGACAACGCTGTATAAATAGATAATTCCTCTCCAACCTATGTACCAACCAGCCTGTACATACGACTGCCCACGGACAAGCATAAATTTGTTAGCTGCCTTCTGTAAACTATAGCACGGAGTATAATCCATCCTATATTTCAACCATAGTATATAACTCCTTGTGGGCTACCCCATAAATTATTTCATTTTTAACATTTTATGTTATCGCCCTGTGTAACATTAATTCCTCTCCACTTTTATGCAACTTCTTATGGGCTATAAAAGAAATAATTTTTTAATCACACTGTATAAATATAATTCAACTCCAGCATATATTTCAACCATCCTGTATATGATTTGCTTATGTCCACATCATATAACAGTTTTTTAATCACCCTATATAATTTTAATTTCACTTTTTTTTTATACCACCAAACGTCCAGTCCACCCTATATTCCAACCATCCTGTATATACGACTGCCTACGGACCACTATCACTCTAGTCCGTCCTATATTTCAATCTTCATATAAATGCAACTCCTTCTACCACTTTACTTTGTGATTTTGTTTGCTATAACTAAAACACCCTGTCTATAAGCCACCAAGTACCAGTTTAAAGTTTGACATGTGTTGTCACTGAATTTTCTGTTAGGCCGGGAGAATGTGACAACCAAAAGTACGGTCTTCGCAAAATGGGAAAATTTGCATTTAAATAGGTATTTACCTGGTATACAAACAAAACGAGCTTGGTACTCATTGATTTAAGGAGTCGAAAATACTATGCTTTACTACCTAAATGCTTGAGATGTACATAGAGAATTTTCAAATTTGCAATTAAAACTTCCAGTGCCTAAAATTACCGCACTATTACGTTGGAATTAAAATATTTATGAGGAAATGTCCTTTAGGTCATTTCGATGAAATTTTTGATAAGAATTTTGGAATTTTCGGCGATTTTCTGCAAAACTGCAAGTTGCACGTCGCAGAAAAGTATATGAGATCACCTAAGGATCTTCCTTAATAAATTAAACGTTAAAAAACTATAGACATCCATAAGGAGTTATCGAAAATCGACTAAAATATTAGGGATATTGGTCGATTTCCATGCACGCATGTGTTCATTCACAAATTTTATCACTTTACCAATAGATTTCTTTTCCAAAATTTGAAGTTTCACCAATCCGGATATATACGCTATTAAACAAGACCATATTCGTTCAAAATGGTGCACCACAGGAGAAGAAATCAGGTAACATACATACAAAAAAAAAGCGAAAAAATACGCGACGAATTGATAACCTCCTCCTTTTTGGAAGTCGGTTAAAAATTCAATAGCAACCGCATAAGTCATCACGCAAATAATATTTTATAAGTCATGAACTGTCATAATTTTAATAGCAAAGTCACAGAAGTAGCGTATTTGAGGATCTAAAACTCCAAAAAATATGGGGTCGTTTCGTTTTTCGCTTATAGGGTAAAGAGTAATCATCTGTTCATAATACCGTCATTAGAAAAATTGTAGAGAATCAGAAAATCTTCAAAATGAGTTTTGATCGCAACATGTTTCATAAAGAAACGCTGGAAAAACCGATATAAAGTGAGTGATTTTAAAAAAATCATAACTTAGTTTTGATAATAGCTGGAACCTTAATCTGCCTCCGAGTGATAGGTTATAACGTTGAGATTAATAACACTAAAGATCGATATTTTATGTTAAGTAGATCTTGCAGAAAAACAATTTCAATAATTTGTAGAAATATTTTGCGGAACGTATTATATTAACCACGAAAGTCCGATAGCGATATGCAAAATATATTTTGAAAGCTTATAAAATGCACTTCACTTCGTATATCTTGAATTTTTTTCATAGTGTCGTAAAATGTATTAATACTGCTTTTGAAATTTGGCGACGGACCCACCGCTTCACTATGGTGGATCCAGTCAGTGGGAAAAAGTATAATTCAATTAATATCAGTAAACCGTATACAGGTAACCAGTAACTTAATAAATCAATGGTAAAATAGACCAATATGGGCAGGCAATAGTTATGTAAATAAAAACGTAATAAACTGCTGAGAAAACATATAATAATACGTGTTACCATAATTTTCATCACCTTAAGAAAATTCTAGATCCGTCCATGTGCCTTGACATCTATTGTCAGTGCACTTACCGCAATATTTATTATTATTTTAAACCAATTTGTCAGCATTATACCGAAAAACCAAGATAGACAAATTGAAGTGGAGTTTATGAACTTTGAGAATATCTTTAGTATATCCGGGTCGGAATTGTCTCGTTAATACGGTGGGATGTTCAAAATAACTCTCTAGATTATTTAAATTCGAATTCTTTAAAAACTACTTATTTAATAGTATCCATCCTGAGCCCATATAAACCTAATGTCATAAAATATCGTTTTGACGATGACTAATATTTCAGTATTAGTTACCAGAAAGTTATAAATTCAAAAAAAAATCTTGAGCAGCTTTTCTGAGTTTACTCGATAAAAGATGATCCAATCAGGATGTAAAACACTCATTAAGAAGGATTTCTTATTCTCTACAACTTTCCTGTAGACGGCATTACGATTCCTACATTACTTTTTATTATATAAGCAGAAAACAAAAGAAATTCGTATTTTTGCTGGTTTTTATTATTTAAATAGTTTACTTTTACGAGTTTCCTGTTAGAATCTTAGCAATAATTAAGTATAAACTGTTACTGTTTTATGTCCGAAAATGAGTTAAATTTTGCTTATAAACTGGTGTAAAACTCAACACCCTTAAATTGTTTAAAATGCATGTATGTATAAAGTATTAAGTTTCTATAAGAAAACTTCCAGTGTATTGCATATAAGTGCCTAAGTTTATGAATAATATATAAACAAGTTTTATTTATTACATCTTTATTACCAAGTGTGACATTTCATGTAGATTTGTCACCTTCTTGGCATATTTACAGCTGTTCACATTATTTTTTCAATCGAAAAAATTGAATATATTGCTTTAATACAACTATTATTTCTGGAATAAAATATAAGGACTCTTCAGCTTAAGTTGGAACAGGAGAAAGATGGATTGCTGAATTTAAAACTTCCAGTATCTTGATAATGAGGGACGTCCAGGAGATGCATCATAAAAAAATACAGAATATGGTTGTTAAAGACCCTCTTTGATAGTTTAATCAATAAGTTGGCTGAAGTTTTAAATTTCAGAAAGCTGTGTACGCAATGAGTTTCGCAATCGTTAACAATGGAATAAAACACATTCGCATATGATGTTATCAGCAACATTTTAGAGATTTAGAAAGAATGAAAACGAGTTTGTCTTTCGTTTCATCACCAGGTAAAACATGGACCTACCACTGTGATGCCACTCAAAACAATAGGCTACGTAAAATAATGCCTGGGATATATGAAAAATCATGTACATATTACTACTCAAATAAAAAATGCTTAAGATTGCCTTTGGTTAAAGAGTTTTATGTAAATTCAGCTCTAGAATTAGTATTTGTGTTTAAACTTCCAATACACCATTTTTGGTGTAATTCAGGGTAAGCTAAATCCGATCGCGTAAAATCGGAAAAGTAGTTTTTTTTCTTAAGACATATTACAAAAATACTCTTTTAATATCTATCAAAATTAGGGCTTGTTTCTAAACTACGAGTATTTCGTGAGTATTACTTTTAATATAAAAATAATTTATTAACAAAGAAACTTTTGCGTATTTGTATACCTTTTTAGTATAATAATCAGTTTTCTGGTTTTTCCTTTATCTTAAGAGTAAGACTGATTCAATTTTTTTTTATAAATGATTTTTTGATAAGGCTTCTCGGGTTTGTATTTTATTTATATAACCAGACAAAAATATTTTCTAGATATTGTGGACACTGCATATGTTGTCTTGGGCTGTGGGTTGTTCGTACTTCCGAGACTTTGTTTGTAGATTCTCCAGCTTCTTCTGGAGTTTTGAAGATGTTTGGATTTTATCGGTCTAGTTGCGCCAGTATGTTAGCAGCTCCAGTCGGTCCCACAGTACTCCGTGCAATTGGCGACTGAGCTTTAGGTGAAGGGAGTAGAGTTGTTTGTCTGTCGCGCTCACATCTTGTCGGATACTGGTTGTTTGTTTTTTGAGAAGGGTCCTATTTGCTCAAGTTCGTAGAGAACCTAAAATTGATACACCCCAGGAGTTAATTTACATTAGATTTCCTTGACGTTCTTGTAAGAAAAAACCCCAGAATGGGCACTTGAACCACACCGTATACAGAAAGCCGACACACAAGAACAGATACATAATTTACAATTCACATCATCACCCTTCTAAAATATAAGGATCTATACTATTCACAGACGACAATAACAGAACACACGAATCAATTAGTACCAAGCTCGTTTTGTTTGTATACCAGGCAAATACCTATTTAAATGCAAATTCCATTTGCGAAGACAATGCTTTTGGTTGCCACATTCTCCCGGCCTAATAGAAAATTCAGTGACAAAACATGTCAAACTTTAAACTGCTACTTGGTACGTTTATAGACGGGGTGTTTAGTTACAGCAAACAAGATCACAAAGTAAAGTGATAGAATGAGTTGCATTTATATGAAGATTGAAATATAGGATTTCTTATTCTCTACAACTTTCCTGTAGACGGCATTACGATTCCTACATTACTTTTTATTATATAAGCAGAAAACAAAAGAAATTCGTATTTTTGCTGGTTTTTATTATTTAAATAGTTTACTTTTACGAGTTTCCTGTTAGAATCTTAGCAATAATTAAGTATAAACTGTTACTGTTTTATGTCCGAAAATGAGTTAAATTTTGCTTATAAACTGGTGTAAAACTCAACACCCTTAAATTGTTTAAAATGCATGTATGTATAAAGTATTAAGTTTCTATAAGAAAACTTCCAGTGTATTGCATATAAGTGCCTAAGTTTATGAATAATATATAAACAAGTTTTATTTATTACATCTTTATTACCAAGTGTGACATTTCATGTAGATTTGTCACCTTCTTGGCATATTTACAGCTGTTCACATTATTTTTTCAATCGAAAAAATTGAATATATTGCTTTAATACAACTATTATTTCTGGAATAAAATATAAGGACTCTTCAGCTTAAGTTGGAACAGGAGAAAGATGGATTGCTGAATTTAAAACTTCCAGTATCTTGATAATGAGGGACGTCCAGGAGATGCATCATAAAAAAATACAGAATATGGTTGTTAAAGACCCTCTTTGATAGTTTAATCAATAAGTTGGCTGAAGTTTTAAATTTCAGAAAGCTGTGTACGCAATGAGTTTCGCAATCGTTAACAATGGAATAAAACACATTCGCATATGATGTTATCAGCAACATTTTAGAGATTTAGAAAGAATGAAAACGAGTTTGTCTTTCGTTTCATCACCAGATAAAACATGGACCTACCACTGTGATGCCACTCAAAACAATAGGCTACGTAAAATAATGCCTGGGATATATGAAAAATCATGTACATATTACTACTCAAATAAAAAATGCTTAAGATTGCCTTTGGTTAAAGAGTTTTATGTAAATTCAGCTCTAGAATTAGTATTTGTGTTTAAACTTCCAATACACCATTTTTAATAGAAAATTCAGTGACAAAACATGTCAAACTTTAAACTGCTACTTGGTACGTTTATAGACGGGGTGTTTAGTTACAGCAAACAAGATCACAAAGTAAAGTGATAGAATGAGTTGCATTTATATGAAGATTGAAATATAGGATAGACTAGAATGATAGTGGTCCGTAGGCAGCCGTATATACAGGATGGTTGGAATATAAGGTGGAGTGGACGTTTCGTGGTATAAAAATGTTGGACAAAATGTGAAATTAAAATTATATAGGGTGATTAAAAAACTGTTATATGATGTGGACATAATCAAATCATATACAGGATGGTTGAAATATATGCTGCAGTTGACTTGTATTTACACAGTGTGATTAAAAAATTATTTCTTTTATAGCCCATGAGAAGTTGCTTAAAGTTTGGAGAAGAATTAATGTTACATAGGACGATAATATAAAATGTAAAAAATGAACTAATTTATGGGCTAGTCCACAAGGAGTTATATACTATGGTTGAAATATAGGACGGATTTGACTCCGTAAATATGGGATGGATTCTACTTCGTCCTATAGAAGGCAGCTAACAAATTTATGCTTGTCCGTGGGCAGTCGTATGTACAGGATGGTTGGTACATAGTGTGGAGTGGAATTATCTATAGTTATACAGAATTTTCAAAAAAAGTTGAAAAAAGGTGACATGACGTGGTCCATAAGGCATAAATATATTTTGAGCTTATTAAGTCAACGCGTACTAGTACATTTTATTCGTAAACATTTACCTGTCAATTTAAATGGGAAAGTATCATTGTGTAATGTTGAGGCTTTCGATGTTACCTGGTTCTGTCTATTAAGGTTATACATACAAAATAAAAAATAAAGAATAAAAACTACCTGAATTCAAAAATACTAAAAAGTTGAAAATATAACATTTTAAAAAATATATAACCGACTTCTACCTATAACTAAAAAGCTAAAAATAATTATAACAAAATACAACTCTAGCAAATAAATAACACATTTAATGTTGTTAGGTACCTACCCACGAAGTAAAAACTGTAAACATTAAAAGGTGCTCATTCTGTACAGCAAATCTAAAATCCTTCATTGCGTACTTATCTACTAATTCATCAAACATGATTGTTGCTTGGCACCGACTTCAAAAATATACTAGGTTGGTAGGTAATTAATTTGTACAGAATGAGCACCTTCTAATGTTTACATTTTTTACTTCCTGGGTAGGTACCAGCAACATTGAATGTGTTATTTATTTGCTAGAGTTGTATTTTGTTATAATTATTTTTAGCTTTTTAGTTATAGGTAGAAGTTGATTATATATTTTTTTAATGTTTTATTCCATTTGTAAATGTTTCAATAAAAAATCAACACGTATATATCTGAAGAAGAAATTTGTTAACAGGAATCTGAACTTAACAACATAAGAATTGCTTTGTTAACTGATTGAAGAATAAAATCTTTTTTTTCCTCTATTATTTACTATTATAAATTTGTATCAGCGTTTCAAAAATAAAATATAGTGATAGTAATGTACTGAAAGTGTAAACAAAGGAACTTACTATTATTTACTTCTGTTTTAAATAATCAGTGGATAGAGAAGGCAGATTTACGTTTTTTATTTATTTAAAAATACCTAAATAAGTACGTCTTTTGCATATTAAAAATTATTGCTCAATCATTATCATCAGTGTCTATCTAAATGCTGAACTTATTAAATAAATCTATATTATGCAAGAAATATAAATATGTGTCTGCTTAGAATTAAAATTTACATTTTTATTTATTGTATAGTACTACCCCTTAGCAATTTTTCGAATGGAATTTATACGAAATTGGCAAATATTTTCAATAGTTATATGTACTTATACTTTAAATTTTGGAATAGTGAGAAGAGGGTTCACTAGAGCAACTCTTCTAGCTTATAACGGTGGCTTATTCATAATGATAGGATCATCCTGTGAGGCAACATGACCGTTAAAAAAATATGTCTTCCGTAGGATTGAATAAAATTTTGTAAAAACTACCCAGGCTACAGTATTTATTTTCAGAACGTAAATTGGGTATGAGACGGTCTATCGCTTCAGTTAATAACAATTTTTCAGAGATAAAAAAAACATAAAACATAACATATATGATTATTTTTTTGAGTTTTGAGTAAATGTTCCATTATCTAGGAAACCAATTAATGAATTAAATTCTGTTAAAGTAGTAGATAAGCAATGACATAGAGAACAACAAAAGGTGATTAACCATCAACGAGAACAATATCTGGAAATATTGCAGGTAATGAAACAAGGTAACGACATTGCTAGTTAAAATCAGTCATAAGCGAGGTAAGTAATGAAATCAGTTGGAGGTGAAATTCGGGTGTAGAATGTTTAGTATAATGCAAACGCCAGGCTAAGCTGTCAAAATGCACCAATTACCAAATGTCTATTTGATAACGCTCATATATAACAGACAGTTCTAAGCAGTTGCAGCATCTAATTGATGGAATGTTAATGAAAAGGTAACTTTTTTATTTCACGCATTGATCCTACGTATTTTAGTAAACAAGTGCAGTAAGAATATTTGTCAAAGCACCTACTTTGGTATAGTTCCAACAACAAATACGAGTTCCTGCATATATTTCAGCGAAACAATTAACTTGTTTCAAAACTTTGTAGAAATTATGTGTAAGTGGGACATCGTTTTATGAAGTGTCAAAACGATTTAACAGAATGTAACATACTAGAGAACAGTTTATTTTTGTTACCATGTCATTCTAATTTATGTAGTGGGTTCCATTTGTAAAATCTGAATATCTTCGTTTTCTTTTCAATCTCACAATATTTTCATATTCTTTATCCTACTGTTACAATTTATGTTTTATTCGATCAAAAATTCGAATCGAAGAATTCAAGTATTCCAATTATCCTAAAAATAAACAAATAATAAGCAATTTTTTGAATAATTCGCGAATTTGTAAATTTCGGAATAATAAATTAATTTTTGAATTATTTGTGAATATTTCTAATATGAGGCTTATCAAGGGGACATTCATAAAATATGTCAGTTTAGATTTGGCCTTTTCGGACCCTGCTCCCCCTTCGTCCCGCAGCGTCACGCTTTCTGCAACCCCCCATAAATATTGTGTTTGTAACTAGTATTTATTTCATCTACCTCTATCAATTCTGCTTTCATCCCCCAATATGGATAGCGGATCTTCAGTTTAACAAGGTACAACCTTATCTTTTTATTCCGTTTTGGGTATTACATTTTTAATTGCTTTTGTCTGGATAACATTTTTGTAATTGTTAAATAACTTTTGTTATAACTCAGTTCTAACAGAGGCCATTTTTTTCGAATATCTTAACTGTTAAATCTAAAAAATTCTAAAGTATTATCTGTAATAACTAGCACAAAATTAAGAAATTTAAAGAGTTAGTATTTGTTGACTACTAAAGGACGAATGAGATAAATATATAAAAATAAATATTGTAGAACCTTTAAAATATGTGTTATTGTAAGATATAATTGTAGTAGTACAAACCTTTGTGTATCTAGAAAAACTCGCTACTCTAACTCATTTAGTCGAAATTTTTAGCATTTCCATTCAAATTCCAGTTAACCAGGTTCTATTGTGTACGCGAAAGTATGTGTCTATAATAACACTATTATATTACCAAATTTATTTTATCATCGGTCGTGTAAAGTGTTACTTTTATTTGCTATTGAGTAGAGAGCGCAGAATCCATGGAAATGCTTTTTTATGACATTTGATGTACAGACGAACCGATTGTGACATAAGTAAATATCCAAAGATTAAAAGATTGACTTTCTATCGTAACAGAAAAATGAAACAAAAACAACCTAGAGACAAATTAGGTTAGAAATGTTTGTACTGCGAACATCACATTTCCTTAGACCCCCCTCCCCCCTTGTCACATCCCGTCACGCTAACTGAGACCCCCCACCCCTCACATCCATTTAAAAACCCGAACTTTCAAAACTGTACCTAGGTTAGGTAAACTTTTATTAGTTAATTTAAGCACCTGGCATATTGTTGTTAAACACAACATAGCATAATTTTTAAGTTCCCAATAATTTGAATTGGTCAAGCTTAAATTGGAATAATCCAACTTCCGTATTAAATTTTTACTGTTTTTTTATATATTACCCTTGATTGGTGTAAATATATGCTAAACTTTTTTAGAGGGTGTTTCTGTCTGATTTTAGTAAAAAATTCCAACTTCCAAAGAAATTAACTTGATTACAAGCCAATAGCTATTTATGATTGTAATTGTAGTAAACTATTTAATTTATGCAATAAGGATGTAAAAATTATAATATAATTGAAATTGCCTTTGTATTTGCTTCCAATCAGTTTAAATCCAAACTCATTGCGTAACTAGTTCTTTACTCCTCTCTCCATTGCTTATGCCTCATTTCTCGTTATTAACCTGAAGTGATATTAATTTATCAATAGAATATTCGTAAAATTAATTACAAAATAAATTTTTTAATGTTGTTTGGATTCCTGTTTCACATTCAAAAATGAGTTGATATCAATTTGTTTTTAATCGAAAATCTTCTAGATTACTATAAATTTTTAATGTTTATATTAAAATCGAATGAGGATATACGTACGAATTAGCTTTTGTTTGTTCCGTACAGCAAAGTACAGTGAACGTAATTTGAATCAAACTTAATATATGTCATACCTTAACATATCAAGTGTTTCTTCACTTGAAATATTCAGCACAGTGGAATATTTCAAAATACATATAACTACTTGCTGCATACTAACTGAATTAAATGTCAGACAGTACGAAAGTGAAAAATAAGTCCTTATAAGCGCTCACAAATTTGTTACATGACTAACTGTAATTTTGGTTACACTGAGAAAAACACATCAATTAATCAATTGTAGTTTAAATACATGTCGAAGAATTTCTTAGATGATATAATTATTTACAACGCTTATATTTACAGTCTTTGGGCCAAATGAACTTACAAAAAAACTGAAACTATTTTCACTAGAAATATAACTATTGGGATCGCTGCTGTTAAAGTGCAGGTTGTTCATTCTTAAGTAAGAAAATATATAATACAAAATAAAATGTCTCACTATAGGCATACATCCCTTATTGTTAAACTTCTAAAACCCTAGTTTTTTTATACGCAACAATTGCTTTTCGTGTATA
This sequence comes from Octodonta nipae, assembly GCA_034190945.1. Lineage (NCBI taxonomy): Eukaryota > Metazoa > Arthropoda > Insecta > Coleoptera > Chrysomelidae > Octodonta > Octodonta nipae. The sequence goes on along the minus strand of CM067218.1, from coordinate 55,031,252 downwards.
TTATATGGATAGTTTATCTGAAATCAACATCAAATTTATAAATTTTGATAACCAGACCCAAGTTTTCACTCCTAGAATGTGGAATAGTACCAGTAAATGTTCACCACAGTGGCTGATGTGGAAAGGTTTAAAATTGAATTCAACCCCTACGAAAACCCATTCTAGTAATTTTCGAATATATTTCACGTTTTAATCACCCCTCATTTCTACCAACAATTTAGAAGATGATGATCTTTTTCTTGGGGATATTCCATAAACAAAAGGAAAATAAGTTCGTTTATTAAAATATGCGCCCTTTCATCGTCCTAGAATATTAGGTCATCGTTTTGTAAACAATTTTCTTTAATTTGCAATTAAAATGAGAATTGATTCGATTTTTCATTTTTTCGTGGAGATATTAGGTTTCCATTGAAAACATGCTAATTAACTCATAATGTCAGGTTCATATCGTTCATATCATCCGTCCATAGACTAAGAACTAGTGACCCATTTTCCATAAAGTGTTTGATTCACTTAAATATTTTACATAGATCTGATAGATGAATGCGCATGCAAGAAAGGTATGTAGTATAAAGACATAAATATGGAATACTACTGGGAGTATTGATCCGGATATGGTTGTTCGGTTTTTTTTTCGACCAGCTGGTTTCAGTTAAAACATTTTCAGTTTTTTATTTTTTCTGAGTTTTTGGGAATAACACCATATAAACTTGAAGATCTGTATATTTCAAAAGTCCAAACGTTTCAAGGTCTAAATCAGACCCCGTTATCAATGATATTAACACAAAATGAACAAGAAATTAATTAAGTTAAAAAATTAAAAGGATGCCACAATTATCATTCCGAAAACATTTTCAGTTGCCTACGTCTTCCCGTTGTAGCATTTTTAGAATCTACGATGTTATTGGAAAGATCATGTCTGAAGGGCTTCAGTTGAAAGCTTTTTAAAATTTTTTGAAAATTCTGACAGATTCAGCCCTTTCCAAAAAAGTTTTTAAACAAGGCCAAATATGGCCAGAATTTTCCTTAATAAAACTTAAGGCTTCGTAAATCTTTGGAATTATTCAAAAAAATTATGCGTAGAAATTCTCGAAAATCGTGTAAATTATTTTTTTCAAGTGGCAACTTCTTTTTTTCTCAACGCCAGTCGTTTCTACGCTAAAAAATATTTCAAAAGAAATATAACCAACTTCCACCTATAACCAAAATATTCGTAAATATTTACCTGTCAATTTAAATAATAAAGGATCATTGTGTAATGTTGAGGCTTTCGATGTTACCTGGTTCTGTCTATTAAGGTTATACATACAAAATAAAAAATAAAGAATGAAAACTACTTGAGTTAAAAAAAAACTAAAAAGTTGAAAATAAAACATTTTTAAAAAAATATATAACCGACTTCTACCTATAACTAAAAAGCTAAAAATAATTATAACAAAATACAACTCTAGCAAATAAATAACACATTCAGTGTTGTTAGGTACCTACCCAGGAAGTAAAAAATGTAAACATTAAAAGGTGCTCATTCTGTACAAATTAATTACCTACTAATCTAATATATTTTTGAAGTCGGTGCCAAGCAAATCTAAAATCCTTCATTGCGTAATTATCTACTACTTCACCAAACTTGATTGTTGCATGGCACCGACTTCAAAAATAGACTAGATTTGTACGTAATTAATATGTACAGAATGAGCACCTTTTAATGTTTACATTGTTTACTTCCTGGGTTGGTACCTAACAACATTGAATGTATTATTTATTTGCTAGAGTTGTATTTTGTTATAATTATTTTTAGCTTTTTAGTTATAGGTGGAAGCAGGTTATATTTTTTTAAGAATTTTTTATTTTCAACTTTTTAGTTTTTTTGAACTCAGGTAGTTTTGATTCATTATTTTTTGTTTTGTATGTATAACCTTAATAGAGAGGACCAGGTAACATCGAAAGCCTCAACATTACACAATGATGCATTTTCATTTAAATTGACAGGTAAATATTTACGAACAAAATGTACTAATACGCGTTAACTTAATAAGCCCAAAATATATTTATGCCTTATGGACCAGGCCATGTAACCTTGTTTCAACTTTTTTTGACAACTCTGTATAACTATAGATAATTCCACTCCACCCTATGTACCAACTATCCTGTACATATGACTGCCCACGGACAAGCATAAATTTGTTAACTGCCTTCTGTAAACTGTAGGACGGGGTAGAATCTATGCCATATTTACGGAGTCAAATCGGTCCTATATTTCAACCATAGTATATAACTCCTTGTGGCTACCCCATAAATTATTTCATTTTTAACATTTTATATTATCGCCCTGTGTAACATTAATAACTCTCCACACTTTATGCATCTTCTTATGGACTATAAAATAAATAATTATTTAATCACACTGTATAAATATAATTCAACTCCAGCATATATTTCAACCATCCTGTATATGATTTGTTTACGTCGATATCTTATAAATTTTTTTAATTCACCCTATATAATTTTAATTTCAGATTTTTTCTAACATTTTCATTTCACCAAACGTCTACTCCACCCTATATTCCAACCATCCATATACGGCTGCCTATGGACCACTATCATTCTACTTCGTCCTATATTTCAATCATCATATAAATGCAACTCCTTCTATCGCTTTACTTTGTGATTTTGTTTGCTATAACTAAACACCCTGTATATAAACGCACCAAATAGCAGTTTAGAGTTTGACATATGTTGTCACTGAATTGTCTATTATGCCAGGAAAATGTGACAACCAAAAGCACCGTCCTCGCAAAATGGAAAAATTTTCATTTAAATAGGTATTTGCCTGGTATACAAACAAAACGAGCTTGGTACTCATTGATTTAAGGAGTCGCAAATACTATGCTTTACTACCTATATGCTTGAGATGTACATAGAAAATTTTCAAATTCGCAATAAAAATTTCTAGTACCTAAAATTACCCCACTATTACGTTGGAATTAAAATATTGATGAGGAAATGTCCGTTATGTCATTTTGATGAAATTTTTGATAAGAATTTTAGAATTTTCGGCGATTTTCGGCAAAACTGCAAGTTGCTCGTCGCAGAAAAGTATATAAGATCACCTAGGGATCTTCCTTAATAGGTTAAACATTAAAAAACTATAAAAACTATAGACATCCATAAGGATAAGGATGATATCATTTACCTGATGACGACAGCAGATACACAGCTATTGAAACGTTGTGAGATCAACCACTTCAAGACGGCGGAAGTCCAAGGAAACTTCGAGGAACGAGTAACATTGTCTACTAACTTCAGACTAACATTGCAAACAATCGATTACGAACTGATCTATATTATATGTACCTCTATGTAAAATATATACGTAAATCAAACAGTTTATGAGAAATGGGTCACTAGCTCTCCAACCCACAGGGCACCCTTAATTCCGGGGCTCGTTGCCGATATCATTTTCGTGTTCAACTTCCGAAAAATCCATCGAAGTGTCAAAATTGCGTTAATTTTAGTCATTGTGTAACTTTTACCAACCATCAATTCGAGACTCATTTTTAAAAATCCACCGGTTCATAATTTTAAAATTCATTGATAACATTTGGTCGGAAACTTTCACGATTATAATGCAAAAATATATTGAAACCTTTCTGTGTGGTTAAAGGCCTACAAAAATAGTTCTTCATTAAAAGAAACTTAAGAATGACTGAAAATATGAAAACAAGATATGGACGCTATACTCGTATAATAGCTATAGAATAGAATATTGAAATAGCAATCTATTTAAACACCTTATTCAGTCAAATTCTATTCAACCTTATTATTTCGCTAATAGTATTTACTAGTATAGTATTTACTTATTCATTCACTACTATTGACGTTGAAAAAAATATTTTATGTCATAGCATTTTACGGTATCCTATTATGAGAGTCCTGGGCTTTAAATAAAATGTCTCTGCTAATTTTAACCATCCCACGTTTCTATGACGTTAAAGTTCACATATTTTTATTTGAAAGTGAGTCACTGCGAACTAAGTTCTTTAAAATGCTATTAATTATAGACAAAATTAAATTCAATTTTTCAGTTTTATGTCAACATAATCAAGAAAAAAGGAATTTTCGAAACACATTTGTTTAAGCAGGTTCCACCCATGAGTATTTCCTAATTCCTCGTCTTTGATAAATAGTACTAAAGTAAAAGTGTTGATAATCACTATTTTAGATTTCATATAACACCTATGAATGAGTTAAGAACCTTCAAATCTATTTGAAGGAAATGGAAGTTTGGAATAAATTCAAAGCACGCCTTCTGGTGATAGACTGCAATGCACAAATATCGTTCCAAGAATAGAAAGAGAGGGCAATAGAGAGGGTAAGAGGCTGTTTCACTCGATTGTAAACTGCATCCAATGAGCTCATTGGCTGCACCTACCAATCGAGTGAAATACCCACTTGCTCTTTCTACGCCTTCCCTTTCTATCCTTGGCAAAACATTTGTGCATTGCAGGCTACCTCCAGAAGCTATATGCTCTAAACTTTTCGGGGTTTTAAACTGAATACTATGGTAATTTACTCTATATTCTGCGTCGGTATCCGATTCGGGCTTCTCATGAAATTGAGAATCCCGAAAATGTGATACTCCGAGGGGGCGTTGTTATACTGATCATGATCACCACCTAAATCGTACAATTCACATTGACACATCTCTTAAAATAAAAACATATATATGAAACCCAAATCAAATAGATTAATTACATCAGGAAGACCGTCTTTGAATATTTTGTCTGTAATAAAATAATTAAAAATAATTTCGAAAAGTGCGCGACCCTCAAAACTTACTGACTGCGGCCGCTTCTACCGAAAATATTAATGACATCTGTCAGCAGAAGACTCACAATATACCCCAAGAGAAATTGGTTTCCAACAATACGCTAACTAATAGGTGCTTATGGGATAACGTGTTAAAATTAGATGCCATTTTTTTTAATATCGCAAGAAAGTTTGAACAAAATAGATTTCAGTAAATTGAATTCAATTGCAGTTATTCAACATAATTAGTTAGTAAACATAATACCAATATAAGTGGCAACTGTGGCAACTACACCAACTTCAGTACGCAGATATTACCAGAACCCATTGATATGAAGTCAAATAGCACATTATAGGTGCACATAATAGCCGACAGAAAACTTATAAACCAAATAGTCAAACAAGCATTATAACTGTTTTGAGGAAATAGCACCATACTTAATAATACAAAACTGTATATTTGTAAAATCCAAGAGTTTCGAGCTCTCAATTTGGCCTCGTTATCAATGTCATTATAAAGTGGATTAATCAGTTATAATATTGTTGACAACGTGGACGGATGTGAAACCTGAAGCGTTTGGATTTAAAAACCATCAAAAGAAACTAGAGGTTGCAGGATGCCACAATTAACGATCAGAGAACAATGATGGTTGTATTCATACAATGTGACAAACAATACATCTCAAGCTAAGTGGCCTATTCGAAGATTTCGGAAACGTATATTTTCACTCTGTAAATTTTAAGTTTGTAAATAGGGACTATATATGTAAAATATTTTTAGGTGAGTAATGGATATTAACTTTTATTTATTAACTATTACTACTGTATACAAGCTTAAAGTTTGATTAGTTAGATCAAGACAATTCTGGTATCAACGTTAAAAATATATGTGAAATTAGATGCATCTATACTATTATAAAATTGTAAATTTTGTTTGTTTGTTTGTTTGTTCGGGCATCACGTAAGAACTACTTACCTGATTTTGCTGAATCTTTTTTTGTTGCAAAGGCTATAGTTTGACCTAGAATTTGGCAGACATTTTAATTCTCTAAATTGACAGAAACGGTAGATATAGCGAAAAAAGTTCTACCATGTTGGGTAATTCAATTACTCAATTGGTTCCACCGCACGCACAAAATATTAGATACTGGCATCAGCTTAGCTTTTATTCAAAATTCGGAATGTGCAAATGTAACATCTTTCGATTTAACAAAAATCAACATATATCAAGCGTAATTTTACAGGGTCTTCTGTATATAGGAAACTTAGAGCGGAGTAGAATTACATGGTTACTTTTATGTTTTTTGGGGAATAACACCACAATAGAAATAAAACTACGTACCTATATTGCAGGAATACCAAACGTTTCAAAGTCTATTCTGACTTCGTTGTCAATGGCTTTATATTTATTGATGTGATTGCATTAGAAAATTTTCTAATGTCAATTTTAAATGTCATAAATCAAATTTTCATTTTGCAATCAATTCAATAAATATAAAGCCATTGACAACAAAGTCAGAATAGACTTTGAAACGTTTGGAATTCCTGCAATATACGTAGTTTTATTTCTATTGTGGTGTTATTCCCCAAAAAAACATAAAAGTAATCAAGAATATGCCACAGACAACGTTTAGAAGACAATTAGAATTACATGGATTTAAAAAATCTAAAAAAAGTTATATTTGGTGTCCTATAAGCAGCAGGATATATACGATGTGGTGGAAATAAGAGGGAGTGGAATTAGTTATACCAGGTGGTCTAAAAAAATTATATTGAGTGGGCCATAAACAGTTCCATATACCAAGTGGTTGAAAAAGGGAAGAATATTTATACAGTGAATAAAAAAACTTAAAAAAATGTCTTAGGTAAGCAGTTAGGATCGTTGAATTATGTTCATAAGATTCTATAGTTACGAAATGGGTTAAATAAATGTTAGAAGCAGTTGTATATACAGGGTGTTTGAAATATAAGATGGAGTGGAACTTATAATTTATGTTGTGGTTAAAAACTTTTTTTTTATATTCACAAGTAGTTACATATATAGGATGGTTGAAATATGTAGCGGAGTATAATTACAGTAAACAGGTGGGTTTAAAAATATTTTAAAGGAATGGTATGATCTACAAGGTGATTCAAAAACATGTTGAACAAAATTGTTATTTTCGGTGCCCCATAAGCAATTGCTGTTTTAGTCAAATATATTTGGCATTGATGGATTTATAGTTATACAGGGTCGTAGAAAAAATGTTATACCGGGTGGCCGATAAGTAGTTGAAAATACAGGGTGGCTGAAATAGCGGGTGAAGTAGATTTATAGTCAAACAGGTTGGATAATTTTTTTTGTTGGATAGAACATGAGCTTGTTGCATGTCTGTAATATCTGAAACATTGATCGAAGTAAAATTCTAGTTCATATAGTGTGATTAAAATTATTAAAATTTTTATATTTGGTTGCCTCCTCTAAACAGATGCACATACAGGGTGGTTGAAATATTTTGTAGAGTAAAATTATAGTTATACAGGGTGGTTCAAAAATAAGTTGTAATGTTTGACAAATTGGCAGTAATTGGTGTATATAGGATGGTTTTAATGTAGATGGAAGTAGAGTTAGTTATACCAAGCGGTTAAATTTTTTTTTTAATAAAATTGTTATATAGGGTGCCCAATAAGCAGTTGCAGTTGGAGTGCGGGTTTAAATAAAAGTTTGGTGTTAGGGTGCAAAACTGTGTTTTGTAGTTGTTGCATTCTACTATATGGAATATCTGAAATATGGGGAGAAGCACGATTATAGTTTTAGAGTGTGTAACACAATGTTAGAAAAAGCTGGTATAAAGGTTGATTAATATATATAGTAAAGAGAAATTTTACTTCAAAAGGTGGTTAAAAAAATATCAGAAATAATTGTTATACAGGGTACATCATAAACAGTTGCATAGCTTAAATATAGGGTAGAGAAAAGTTATAGTCAGGTGTTCAAAAAATTATAAAACAGCAGCATATACAGGATGGTTGCAAGATAGGCTGAAGTAGAGTAACAGTTATTCAAGGTGATTCAATAAATGTTGCATAAAATAGTTATATGGGTGGTCCATAAGTACTTGCAGTTTGGGTGAAATTTATTCGGGATTGGTAGGATTTATGGTTGGTTAAGTAGTTCAAACAAGTTAGAAAATTTTTTATATAGGATAACCCATATGTTTCATAATTTATTTCTTTTTGCGAAGGCTTCAACATTCCGTATGCCGGTGAAACCGCGAGTAACGGCTAGTTTAATATATTTCCATAGTTTGCATTTCTAAGTGTTTCTGAGAATTTTTACTGAATGCACCTATTTTGTGGATACTAGGTTAGCATTGGTTATGATTATGCATTGTTACGCCAATATTTGATGGATGTGCCGATTATGCAGTGGATCCGCTATAGTTCGCTATAAATGGGAAACTTTTGCTAATTACTTAAAAAAACAACTGAAGCTTCATCCACCAAATTTAGTCATTTGATGAAATAGACATTTACATTCCTCGAAAATGACTGTTTAAATGTATACTTTCTTGGAAAACTTGGCTTCATCGGACGAAATTACCCTGTCTCAAAATACAGACCTTTGAACAAAATGTTATTGGGTTCAGGTTGTCTTCACTAAACTTGAAGTAATCTACTTTATATTTTTCCAAGTTATGTTCACTTCGTCTGGTGCCTGAGTATTAGCTGTAAAGTCACTTCAGAACAAAAGTTCGTTGTTTTCATCACTAGTCACAACTTTAATATCGAATGCTTTTTTGATGGTGCCAGGCTTTAAAAAGTTTGACTAAATTACCTTTTCAATATTTCTTCTTAAAATTGTTTACTCTATCAAATGAATTGTTAACTAGTAATATTAACTCAGGATATGCAGTCTTTAGGAAATCAGACTAGCCACCTGCTTAACAATATCCTCATTTTTTTGCACAATAAAACAGCACCAATCTGACAGACGTTCGCTGTTCGATGGTATAAGATACTGAATTCAATAATTGAAAATCAACAGTAAGGGTTAACAACCAAACAAAGCGACAAATTTCTGAGAAACTATAGGAAATAGATATTCAAAAGTCCACATATATTGAGAGGTACTTTGGATAAGGAATTCCTAGAAATACACATTCTCCAACTTCATATATTCTCATTTGACGTAAGCTCTTAATTAAAAATTCAGTGTGAGACACCCTATACATAACATTACTGGGTACTCAATATTTGAAAACTACACGTAACTAATTAAATATTTCTGGATGATTCCAATTTTTTGTTCATGAAATTATGAATTTAAAAGATCAGGCGCTGGTACACTTTGCTTACTTAACTTGTCTAATTTTAACTCAGACGTGTTTTGTCTTAATAATTCACATAATTTACTGCATTCAATATAGATAAAAAAAGTGGCACTAACCTGACTTTTGGCAGCATCCCCAATAAGTCTTTCGCTATCAGTAAAGGCCACATAACTAGGGGTTGTTCTATTTCCCTGGTCATTAGCTATGATTTCCACTTTACCGTGTTGCCACACACCTACACAAGAATATGTAGTACCCAAATCGATACCGATGGCTGGAGTTTTCCCCATTTTTGTTTAATTATTTTCAACCCGTTTAAATTTTCACCGGTATCTTCGAAAAACGATACTGATATCTCGCGCTAACAAAGTTTGAAATTCGATTTCAGCGAACCGTATGCTTATATCTGGCGTGCAATAGAGACTCCCACCGTTTAGTGTTGAAACGCTTGTAGCTGGGGGAAACTAGGGCAAGGATGCTGATGCTGAATATGTCTAGTATTCATAAATTAAAGGTGTTCACACAGGATGCTTTATAAATATTTAAATTAAGATTTTTTTTAAATTATCACCAAATTGATGAAACTGATATAGTAAAGGCATCAACTTCTTGTAAGACTATCTATCAGTTTTCTGAAAATTGTGCATATTATATATATTTTAGTAAGTAAAATGTACACAATAAGTACCATGGTTCACTGAAGTAGTAAAGAAACGCTTATTTTACAGAATCTAAAAGAACAATAATGCTCAAAATATTATTATGCTATTAAATATTACAGCGTTAAATATGCCATCTTTGTCTTTAAAAACAACACTTATACTAACCATAATCTAGTTCTAAGGCATGGAGATATACAGGGTACAAATAATTAAAAACGTATTATTTGGTATTGCAATTAGCATTTACAAACTTTTAGGTATGGAAAAACTTTATATATAGACAGTCGTCGGACTTTCTTTCTTGCTGTAACTGTGGGATGCTATTTTGGAGATATTTGGACTTCACCCTTTATGGGGCGCGATTTAGTATTCCAGAAGAGAGCCCTTTGCTGATTTCTTGATTTTACTTTAATGTTCTCCCCAACTGCATATATTATATGTCCAACTTTTTCTAATGAATAATATCTCCAGTACCAGCAGCACTTCTGAAAAAAAAGTATTACTTATCGATGTGGATCATCTTAGATGATTGGGGGTGTTCGTAGGATTTTATGTGCGGATGGACGATCCCACGGGGCGTGCAACCAGTAACACTCCATTTTGATGCTGGTGCCGCACAGGCAGTTGGCAAATTTGATATACTACTCCTGGGAGGACGTCAGGTGTCCAATTTGGTCGGTTTTGCGTGTGTCCCCGGTTGGGTGGGGGAGGGTAGACGACGGGCCTTTGAGATGTGGGGGTGGTTACGTTCCTAGCAGGATGTACCAGCCAAGTTTCGGAGGCAAATTATTCTCCATCCAAGCCTACGACCTTACAATGTTGTTCCTTACGTTGAGTTATGGGTCTACTAATAATATCGTCTATACATTGAAATATAATTGTGCCGAAGTGCTGATAAAACTGAATAGATTCCTATTGCAACATTATGGTACATTGCATCTACTACCCGTCCAAATTTCTCAATTTTTTTTGTTTTCACACTGTAGAATATACATTCTTGCGCCTTGGACTTTGGCAAAAAATACTGAGTTCAATTGAAAGTGCCCTGTTTGTCAACATATATTGCAGTTTCAGTAATGATATAATATTAAGGCGTTTACTAAGCAGATTAAGATTAGTCTGATTTGTCAACAAAATCCATGTGTTTATTTAATATCACAACCATACTTGGAAATTATTACTCCGTAATATTACTATATTTCTCTTTATATTTAGTTGCCAGTAGCCTTATATCAATATAGAGTAAAAAGGAAGTTTTGGTCTTTTGTCTTTTAACTTTATTGACGTATTGAATTAGAGCACACTAATCATGTTGACCTGTTATAAGGTGTATGGCAGTTTTGATTTGACTTGTCACGTTTAAAAGTTTGCATCTCCTCCAACATTGTTGTCTACAAATCTACAGAAATAAAGTTACTCAAAAAACAGCAAATCATTCTTATTCTGGGTTGTGTTAGCCTAATCTGTGAATATCATTCAAATCAGAGCTATAACCATTTTGGTTACTTATACTGATGCACTATATTATAACAAATTATTAACATGTCGTGCCGGAAGGGAGAAAGTAATGAAACGTCAGAACGGTATCGGTTTGACGCATATATTACTCTCTGTCTAATTGATTGACATTATATGACAATATAAAATAATTTATTATAAAAAATGTAAATAATATAGATAACAGTTTATTAGAAGTTTATTTAGGTGTATTGGAGGAGATAGGAGAAAAATTAAAGGCATTTCGTCATTAAGTTCTCATTTTCTAGTCACTGGACAATTCCAATATTTTCTTCCCGTTTTTCCTTTTGTCACAGGTGTTGCCGGCATTATACATTCTTCATAACCAGAATCAGAATTGATCATTTAAGAGAGAATATTGGCAACGTATGCCCCCTCTTAGACTGTGTTGTCGTAAGAAGGCGTCAGATCATGCCATATAAATGTGAACACTAACTAATCATGTCAGAGTGCATCACGTTTCGATACCTCAGACCAATATAAAACCTTAAATTTTACTCGACACTCTTTTGTTGTAGCAGTAGATTAACAATCATATTGTCCCCTGTTTTAACTTGGTCTCTCTTCAGTGGCAAAGCAACCTCCTGTTGTGAGCGTATCTCTTACCGGTCTCCATTCCCCGACATGTTCTCTGGGTAACCTAGATCTAGGGTAAAGGGAGCATCCAATTTTCAGCTATGAATTCTTCCAATTAGGATCAAGATCATCCAGTGTATAGTGCGAATCAGGTTTTTTCACTTGCTTTCATTGATTGCAAATTAGCACACCAACAATAGAACAACTCAAAATCCTGCTACCATGATGGATACTTGAAACGATAAGTCAACTGCTTCAATAGAAGACGTGTAGAATGATTTGTTCTCAAGCCCAACGTGGTAATAAAACCGCAATGGCACGCTGCCTTGCAGGGGGATGTTGAGGTGTGAGAATGATTCCATAGTGTGTCTGACGACGAGTTGACGTTGTCTTTGTCAACGTCAGAAAGCTCTCATACTTAGATCTTGGGAGGTAGGAAGAATTATTACCCCCAGGAAGGATGACTCACCTGTAATCGGGTCAGGTATCATAAAAAACAATTACTGAAAGAAAAGTTACATCTTATATAAGTTATTTCACATTTTAATGTCAAAACAATGCCAGAACAACATTGAATGATCTGGATCTTGAATTCATGGAGCTAAATGGTCAGATTTTTTGATAATTTTTCTCGATTTGACCTACCAATTACATTGGACCCTGACCTGATAAGGTCAAACGTTCCCGGATTCGGAATCAGCGATCCCAAAAACCTTCAGTTACCATAGTGAAATTCTTGGAGCAGACAATTTTTTTTTGTGGGTCTGTGTTATCTATGCAAATAAATATTTATAAATATGGTAACAACTTTGCAGGAAAATTATTTCTGTAAAAAAAATATATACTAAAACGTACATTTAGCAATAAACTTTGGGAATTCAGTAACAAGTCGTTGGATTTAAAAATAAAATGAACTTGAAAAATAAGTAAACAATAATAGTCAATATTACTCTTAACTAGAAACTTTATGTCTATCTAGTTTCTAATTGACCTTTTATATCTTCTTTATAGTCAGTTTAATTGACGCCCCTATTTCATTGCACTATAAATGTAATGTTCTAGTTTCCCCCAAAACATCGTTTTATGTAGGCCGGAGAAGTGAAACCTTCGCGTTTTGGCATCTAAATCGCTCCCGAAATATCTTTATGATAAATTCTGGAAAGATTGCAATAATAAATACGATAATTTATTAGACTCCACAAAAATGGAAATATTCAAATATGGAAGAACGTAAACGCAAGGATATTGAAAATATTTATTTAATGCGGTGGTAAAGTTAATTGTCATATAAATTTAATTTACAATAAATTTGTTTCTCAGAATGCATAATGTATGAATATGTTTGTAAAAATTTCACAGAATTAACAAATATTGGATTACAACTGCGTTTTTTATACGTGATAAATTTACGAATAAATTCCCAAACTATAGAAAATGTAAACATCTAATAAAATCAGAAAACAGACGAAAATTAACGCAGTATAGTTTGCATATAGTTCCTTATAATTAAAAAACAGCTTCAGGTCTAATTTAACTGGTATTCCTTTAAACTAATTATTTAATGCTCATTAACTAACTAAAATATGTTCTTAATATTTTTTAAGTAATTATATGTTTCCTTTGTTACGATTCAATTCTGTTTCCTGCCCTATGGTAGAATTACTACAAATTCCTTTTCATTACTAATAACTACAGTTGTTTATTAAAGGCTATGTTATGCCCTACGTATTTCTGAGTTTCAAAAACTATGATGTGTAGAGCATAATTTGATAAAAGTACATAGCAATAATTGTTTTTTCCGAGGGCCGCGTTTCTGTTGGGGTCTTTAATCACTTAGAAATTACACTGTTTCTTTTTTGTTATCCAAAAATGTCTCAATCTTTCACAAGTTGACGAAGTTTTTCGTATTAATCCTTTTCGTTAAATCTGTAATGTTGACGTTTTATTCCAGTGTAGACTCGTTCGTCTGTTTGATTCGTCTGTATACTGTGTACAGTTATGTAGGTCCATATTCGTCTAAGCGTCGCCTCACACGTGCGGGTTGAAATCAGCCCGATGCCGAGTAGTGAAGGCAGTGTTGCATGTTAGCCTAGCCTAGTTATTTGAGGTTATTGGGTATCCCCTATTAAATATAATAAATACATCACTGGAAACTGGTATAGTGCCTACAGCTTTAAAAGGTAGTTTTATCATACCGGTGCCAAAACTTGTTCTAATGATTAAGCATGACAAATTGACATAAAATTCAACAATTTTTATCGATGCGTTTTTTTTGTTTATAACAACATCTAGTTTTTTACCTTTTACACAAAATCCCCCTATGAAACCGTGTTTACTACTATGGGCAATGTTAAAGATATGAAAAACCTACAAAATTAGCTACTATAAGCTCAACGTTAATTGGTTTCTTAGATAATGGAATCAAAATTACAAAAAAAAAAACATAAAACATTCATATTAACTGAAGCGATAGATCTTCTCATACCCAATTCATGTTCTACAAATGAATGCTATGGAAGGCATATCTTTTTGAAAGGTATATTACCTCACCAGATGATTCCTATCATAATAAATAAACCACCCTTGGAAAGTAGAAGAGTTGATCCTGAGACCCCTCATCTCTCTTTTTAAAAATTTAAAGCATAAATATATATATATTGAAAACATTTGGCCATTCCGTATCAATTTTTTTGACGAGTCCATTCGAAAAATTAGATAATAGTATATTTACCCAAGATTAAAAAAAAAATGTTTAAATATTTTTTTATTTTCTAGCTAAAACATCCTTATTGACTGATAGATCTTCTCATACCCAATTTATTTTCTAAACATTCTTACTGCAGCCCCGGTAGTTTTTGCAAAATTTCAGTCAATCCTATGGAAGACATATTTTTTTGAATAAACCACCGTTTGAAAGTAGACGAGTTGATCTAGAGATCTCTCATCTCACTTTTCTAAAATTTAAAGTATAAATACATATGAGTATTGACAATATTTGGCCATTTTTGGATAATATGAATTTATGTAATAAGGCAAAATAGAATACCTAAACTCCATTTAGCCACAAATGATAATGGTGGGGCAATCAGAATATGCAAAATGCAAAGGGTTGCAAGCCGTTTTTCCATTTATAAATGTTTCCATAAAAGATCAAACCATATGTATCTAAAGAAATTTGGGTTCTCATTAACTACTATTTATTAGTAAAAAAATTCTTAACAGGAATCGGAATTTAACAACAGAAAAAATTGCGGTGTTAACTAAGCATTTTTTTTCTATTTTGACTATTATCAATTTGTATCAGCATTTCATTTTTATATAATAATAAAATATAAAATGTATTGAAAGTGTAAACAA
Source organism: Octodonta nipae (assembly GCA_034190945.1). Taxonomy (NCBI): domain Eukaryota; kingdom Metazoa; phylum Arthropoda; class Insecta; order Coleoptera; family Chrysomelidae; genus Octodonta; species Octodonta nipae. The sequence continues at coordinate 55,016,017 of CM067218.1, read as the reverse complement.
AGGAATAGTAGGTTTATTTAAATGTTTCTGCTTAAAATTAAAATTCGCATTAAGATTATTTATTATAAGGATATAGTTAAACAGGTACCACCTGGGGATGGCTAAATATTTTCAGTACGTATATGTATTTATACTTTAAATTTAAAAAAAAGTGAGATGAGGGGTCTCGAGATCGACTCTTCCACTTTCCATAGGTTTATTCATACAGACAGGGTCATCCGTTGAGGTAATATGCCCTTTCAAAATATATGTCTTCCATAGGATTGATTGAAATTTTGAAAAAACTACTAGGGCTACAGTATTTATTTTTAGAACATGAATTGAATATGAGAAGATCTACCCTCTCAATTAATAAGATTAGTTCAGTTATAAAAAAATATATAAGCGATTATTTAATTTTTTATCGAATTTAAGGAAAAGATTCCATTATCTAAGAAACCAGTTCACGAAATTGAGCGTATTGTAGCTCATTTTGTAGGTTTTTTATTTCTCTTCAACATTGCAAACAGTAGCAAACACCGTTTCAAGATTTTTTTTATAAAACAAAAACGCATCGAAAAAAAAATGTTGAATTTTGGGTCAATTAGTCATGTTTTATCATTATGTTGCCGGTACACACGTCTCTCGTCCCTAAGATGCCAGGTATAATTCGGGGATACTTTACAACCTTCCACTTACATAAAAAATGTATCGAGCACCATCTTTAACACACTCAAACAGATCTCTATACGTTCGTCCGACAAGAGCAAATTTAAGGGCATTTCAATATACAAATTTTAACAGTTGTTAAGTGTTATATCACTTAAAAACCTCCAGTAACTAAACCATGTCGTAAGCTTTCTTTCTTTCGGCATTTACAGATTTACATTTTATTACTTTTTATTGCACTCTGAATATTTTGGCCTAGCAGTTATTGAAATTTCCTACTAGGAAACGACACGAAACCATCGATCCCTTGCATCGAGACGCGCATTTGTACTTACCGACCTTTGGCGGATAGAACTGACGGATCGAAAAACACCTGCATGAATAAAATTAACACCGAAGGCAAGCAAAAAGGGGTACAAATTGGTCGAAATATCTTTCATTTTCACAAAATGTTTGGGTAGTTCAGGGAGTAGAATGAATATATTCATTCATAAAAAACGCATTTTAAAGAAGGGTACGAACCCAACGTGGGTGGTCATATCTTGCAGACGAGAGACGTGTGTATCGGCAGCAAAGAACACGTTGATATTGGTTTTGTTCTACTATTAATTTTGTCACCAAAAGGTATTTTTCTCCGTAAATGACCTGAGCTATGTACCCTTGCGTACCGTTTCACACATGCCCAACAAATTCACTCGGCGTCTGGCTTGGCCGACAGGTCGACAGCGGCGACAGCTACTTATTCGCTCCATGCGAAGTCATGGTTGGGATACCCGAATCGACGCCGCGGATAAGCAGTTGATACTTTCGGCATTATAGGAGGCTAAAGAGGCTGTTTTCGAGCGAACAAATACTCATGAAAATTTTAAATTTGTTCTAGTTCCTAAAATAAAAATAGAATGGGTGATAAGAATAATTGTCAAAATACAAAGTGAATGTAAAAAGGCAAAAAATAATAGTACCATGACCTTTATTTCAGTAATAGCAATAACACTGTAATAACATATTTTCCGAAACAATAAAATAATATTTTAAATGAATAATATAAGGAAAATTCTTTTGTAGTGGTTTCAATTATTGGAAATCAAATTTACTGTTTGTTACATTTAGTATTTAATATCAGTAAAATTATGTGTCCGCATATTATCACTATGGAATCCAAAGCCATATGATTATATACGCAGTGATCATTTTATTGGAGGGTAAAAATCGAAGGAGAGTTGAGCCCTACCTACATCCCTATCATATTCCCTCCAACCTACAGATCTCCTCAAATCAATAAATCGTTAGCAGTTTGCAGGTAAATAAATATATGTGAAAATATATAAATTTTAATGATAAATAAATTGTTAAAGCGACGGTATCAAAAATTCAAATTGAAAATATCTCTAACAAAAAAACTCGAATATTTTCTTATAAACGTAATGCTCCTGAATACAGCAACACCAGAGTTATAACTGATTGCACAAAAATTAGCATTGAAATTCCTACAAGTGTTCTCAACCACGTTTTAAGGTATTTCTCAATATAAAAAAAAAACACCGCCAAAGTTCTTGTTGGTATTACTCCTGGTGGTTTATTTGTTTAGAATCTGAAGTAGCTTGAGGACGAAAATTAGATTTTCAATGACCAAACAATAGGAATAGGATTGCTGGATTTACTAAAAAATGGGGACATTGTTTTGGCTGACGAAAGTCATTGGTGCAAATGGTAAAAAATGCAAATTTTTATGTCATCATTCTCAGAAATGATAAAACATATTTAGGGCAAGGAACCCAACAAACCTACAATATAGCAAGAGTTGGAAATTACTGGAAAGAATCATGCAGCGATTGAGAACCCATCAAATATTAAATAAAATCCTAGAAAATTTATTTCATTGTGTAGATGGCATTATGCACATCTGTTGTGTTTTACGTACAGCCTCCAATAATCTCAAATATTAAAACATGATACATTGTTGTAGTAAATTGTATATATACTCAAGGTAGTGATGATGTAATATTTTCTAAACTCATTTTTTTGAGATTAATCACATAAGAATGATGAATTTTTTTAGATATTTTTAAACCTAACAAAACTATGTTTCATTATATCTTTTGTCATAATAGACCTTTATACTACAAAAAATATATTATTTTTTAAATATATTGCTAATATAATAACATCCTTTTTTAACGCGAGGCTCATCTAAATTCATATTCTTGTTATTTTCGGTAATATTTTTAATTCTACCAGCATTCAATACAGTGTATAAATCAGGTAGGTCAGTAATGCTGAAAATATTTTTTTCCAGTTTTTAGAATTACAAGTTTTATTTACACCATTTTCTAATAAACTCCCTTCTAAACTATTATTTTCTTATAACTATAGTAACTTTGAATTATGAATAAGATAATATAACGTGACAATAAGCAGTGAATTGAAAATAATTTATTTTAAATTATTTACAAGAACATTAGGTCTGGCTACCACAAAACCAACTAATAAACAAACCCCTTCACCAATTTGACAACTGCTCAGGGCCTCCTCCTTTTAGTTTACAGACGTTCGGGCGTTACAGTCGGGCACACAGGTATAATGTTAACGGGGATTGGCCTGATGCCGGGTGAATTCAACCGGCACATGTGAAGCAACGCAGGTGGTTGAAAAATAATTTGATTATAAAAGGTAATTTAATGTTTAATGTTCTGTAAACTTGTTATATAAGGTGGCTCATAAGCAGTTGCAGTTTGGGTGAAATATCTTGGGAATTAGTAGATTTTAATTACATATGGTGATACAAACCCAATATAACATTTGTATTGGGTGACCCATAATTACTTACGTATACAAAGTGGTTGAACATGAGTCGGAGTAAGAATAATTGCCATTGCATATATAAAATATCTGAAACATAGGGTGAAGTAAAATTTTAGTTGTTCATTGTGATTAAAAAGAATATATATACAGATATATATCCACATATTTAGAACTATATCATTCAACGTATGACAGCCGTTTCGAACCAGGAGTTCTCGTCAGATACGCTTCCTTGAATGACAAGTTCTAAAGTGAAATACTTGGATGTAATACACATCAGTAAGACAATAGTCAGTGTATTGAACCTAATAGATGTCGGTGACATCTACCGTCTAGTGAGTAATTTAAGTATATGAAGAAAATATGTGGATATATATCTGTATATATATATATATATATTTACTTTTGTGTTTTTATATAAAACACTCGAACCATCTGTCAAGAGTATGGTATATGTTATAGCATAGTATGCCTTCATATACATAAATTACTCAATAGACGGTAGATGTCACCGACATCTATTAGGTTCAATACACTGACTATTAAAAAGAATGTTAGAAAACATTGCATATAAAGGGTGGTTGAAATATAAGGTGGAGAGTAATTATAATTTCCAGGGTGGTTCAGGAAATATTTGAAAAAATGGTTATATAGTTCAGACCAAAAGCAGTAGCATAGATAAGATAGCTGAAATAAAGGATAAAGTAGAGTTATTGTTAAGTGTTTTAAAAATGTTATATTGACTGGTCCATAAGCAGATGGATATACAAAGTTGTTAAAATATTTTGTGAAGTAAAATTATGGTTCAAAAACTGATAGACAAATAAGTTATAATAATTGACTAAATGGCAGCAGGATATACAGGATGGTTTAAATATAGATGGAAGTAGAGTTATAGTTATACAAGGCGGTTCGAAAAACTTGCTGAATAAAATTGTAATACAAGGAGGCCAATAAGCAGTTGCAATTTGGGTGAAATATGTTTGGATTGATGGATTTATTGTTATACAGGGTGGTACAAAAATGTTATATTAGATGGCTCATAAGTAGTTGTATATACAAATGGTTGAAATCGAGTTCGGGATAGAATTATAGTTTTACAGGATGGATAAAAAATGTAAAAAAATCTTATCTAGGGTAGACTGTGAACAGTTCTACTATATGGTATACCTGATATATGGGGTGAAGCAAAATTATAGTAAAACAGTCTGTTTAACAGTATGTTGTATTTAGAAAGTGGTTAAGCTAGGGGATGGAGAGAAATTATACTGTACAAGGTGACTAAAAAATTATTGGAAATAATTTATATATAGTGTAGACCAGAAGCAGTTATACGGCTCAAATATTAGATCGAATAGAGTTACGCTAAGCGCAAACTGAGACGCGTATGGCTCGTGTGACATGACGCATCACAGCGCGATCTTTTGTAACCTATAGGATTGAATAGAACAGCACAAATTCGCAGCAAAGTGCTGCAAGACACGACTCGCAACTACTGACGTACTGACAATCGCGTCTCCTGTAGTTGAGACACAGTTTCTGGTGTCGCTCGTGTGCACAGATTGTCAAGTTAAAAATGGTAAGATGAGACGTAAACAGAGGCGGTAAGATATCAAAAAGGGTTCTATACGATACCAAAGATTAATATTAATTATATGAAGACAAAACTGAAATATCAAATTTATTCGTTCATGTATCAGAAATTTTCCGACGAATTGACTACGAACTGTGTCTCAATATGTGGATCAGCACGGGACGTGTCTGACACATGCACCCCGCGCCACTCGTGTCATGTCACCGCACATGTGCTATATGTGTTTCAATTTGCGCCTTACGTTATAGTTAGGTCTTTAAAAGCATATACAGGATGGTTGCAAAATCGGGTAGAGTAATGTTGAATAAAATTGCTATATAGGGTGGCCCATAAACATATGCAGTTCGCGTGAAATATATTCCTCATTGGTGGATATATAATTATGTGGGATGGTTCAACAATGTTAGAAAAATTGTTAAATAGGATAGTCCATATGTTTCTGAAGCTACTCCTTTTTGCAAAGAATTGTACATTCCATAAATTCCTTTTTAATAGTGGAACTTAAAATTTGTTGATTACCATTTGTTACTGATTTATACTATTGCTCTTCTTTTACAAGATGGATTATGATATCAATTCAATCTACCACATATCAATTTAATAAATTTCATTTAACTTATCCATATCTCTACATTGCACTAATAAAATATTTTTCCTGAAAATTGATATAAGGTTGGCATACTAAAAAATGTTATATTAGTTAGCCTCTTAAATTAACTTATGAAGCTAATGTAAATGGGTTTTTTAAATCCTTTTAAGATTTACATTTTACATACATTTTCGATAACTTTTACCTGCTCTGAATTGTTACAATTATATTGTTTAAACAAGGTTTACACTAAGTTGCCTCATATTCTATCACGTAATATTATATTCTATAACAGTGTTTTTCTTTAGGTTAGAACTAATGAATATATAAAACATTTCGAAAGCTCTTAAAATGTAAAAAAGAGTATTTCCTTAATTGTTATCGGCGCAGCTGATAACTCACCCCCACCCCCCCCCCCGGGATCGATGGTGAAATGACTACGTTTCGGCAGAGTCACACCTGTCCCCATCACCGATGCGAACCGACCTCAATGATATTGTGTTCCTATTAACGGCTAATAAATAGCATCATATTAAAAAATATTACAAAAAAAGGAATGTTATTTATGCTCACTTAACTGGTGTTAACTCACCAGTATACTACCCAATACCAAAGAAGTTTTAACAATACCAAACTGTTGTCGAAGTTTTATTGAATATTAATTAGTCTAAATTTATTATTTCAGAAAATTATAACTAGATTAGTCAGTTCGGCTTTAAACTGGTTTATGTTGCAATAATATCTGATTTTTACCTTTGCTGAGTCTTACATACTAATTAACTAAGTACACTGTATTTTATTTCTGAAGTTTTTGCTCAATAACCGTTAATTATTATATTTTCTTTTTATTCAGCCCTACATAACAATATAGCATCTATAAGAAAAAAATAAATTATGCAAGATAGATGGACTAGTTTTATGTCCTGATATGTAGAACTTCCAGATAAGTTTCCTCACAATTAAGAGAAATAAGCATTTGAAACTTATATACAATATCATGGTTTGTTGTATTTATTTTAAAATCTAAAATTGTTGCAATAGTTTTGAAAATATCACTAAATAATTTGGTCAAGTGCGAGTTGGACTCGCATACTAAGGGTTCCGTACCACCTTCAATATTCTAATATTCCAGTTTCAGACAAGCAGAGAATGAGTGCATTTTCTTATATTTACCAGAATATCTTTTAAAGTAAGCGTTTTAAATTTATAAAAAAATATACACTTTCATTTTCCACACACAGACTTTTTATTTTATCTGCTTCAGGATTTGCTTGATTTTTATAAGAATACATATGTATTTAATTTTCTAATTTGGCCTCCATAAATTAACATTAGAGTTTTATTTTACTAATAAACTCTCAGGGAAGCCTTTTATAATCTACTTTCTGAATTTTGAGGCTCTGTAGATTGAAAGATATGGGGCAAAATAGGTCAAGTTTTAAATTACAAATTATTAAATCTGATATTCAAGTTATTTAAAAATACAAATAATATATAGTAGTGGAAAAAATTAAAGGATCAAAAAATAATTCCAAATTTTTTGACGTTTTTCAATTAGCTGTATTTCCCTTGAAAATGGTCGCCCTGGAGTTAAAAAAAAGGATTTTAAAGCTTGAAGTTTTTAGTTTTGACATCTTATGAGAAAAAAAATTTCAAGCAACGTGTACCGCTCAATCCTAACGAATACCATAACAAAAACATTTTTCTTTTTTGGTGTACGAACTTGATTTTTTTTCTTTTCAATCAACCACTACATGGATAGAATAATTTGTTCATTCAGCTTTAAATTTCTGTTTTGCAAAGTTCAATACGACCACTTCTCGCTGAGATATCGAACTTTGAGTGGAAAAGGATCTTTTTGTCTTTAACCATCAATACCTCAGCAACCCCCGATCGCACATGAAAATTAAGTAAGGTGTTGTAATCTTGAATAAATTTCACACAGAAATCAGCTATTTTTAAAGTTTTTATTTTTTTTATTCTTTACATTAATTTGAAAAATCTAGGTAAAAAGCATGTTTGATGGCTTTTGGGATCATCAGCCGCTAAATTGAAAATATCGAGAAAACCAGTAATGTTAAGTGTGCCTTTTACAGTTCAATATGTCAACAAAAACCCCACAATGTTTCGTATAAATCCATCGAGCCGTTTTTTTGTTTTCTTCGATCGAATTTTTGAATAAATTGAAAAGTTGATTTTGATTTTAAATGATCATAACTTTAACAAAATGCAAAAAACTATATTTTTTCTGTTTCTTATACAATATAATTCATAAATCTGTTTAAAACTGTAGGAAAACAAAAGAGAAATTGAAAAAAATTTTTTTGGAAAATTTGGATTTTTTTTTAACAAATTAGTATTCTTTTTTAATGACCCAAAGCGTACCCCGTGAAGGTTGCCCGATCGGATTTACGCTTCTTTTGTGTGCGTTTGTGTATTTGAGTGTTTGTGTGTATGTGTATGTATGTTCGTCTGCCCGTTCGTCAGGTATATTAATAACGGGTATTGCCACCCTTGTTCTCAATAACGGCTGCTAAGCGTTCAGTCATATTGATGCAGCGGGCAATCTGAGGTTGAGGGACGGTGTTCCAAATTTGCAGAAGTGCACGCTCTAATGTGGCCAAGTTCTGCACATTTGGATACTCACTGCGCAAACGACGACCCATTATGTCCCAAACATGCTCGATGGGATTGAGGTCTGGACTCATTGGTGGATGCCGCAGCAAAGTGATGTCATGGCGTTCCAAAAAGCGTCTGGTGATGTTGGCTGTGTGTGGGCGTGCGTTATCTTGCATAGAATAAACTCCCTCTGACGTTGCCGTCTACGCAGTACAATTGGTCTCAAAATTTGGTCAATATAGCGCTGAGCTGTTAAGTTATCGCGCATCATCACCAGAGGTGTTCTCCAATCTCGCGTAACGCCGCCCCAGACCATGACTGACCCACCACCATAGGCGACAGTCGGACGAACAAGGTCCTGGCGAAAACGTTCACCACGACGGCGCCAAACAACCTAGATTCGTCAGTGAATAAAACATTTCTCCATTGTCTCAATGTCCAAGCCCGATGTGCGTTGGCATACACTAAACGTTCTCGGCGATGTCTCGCTGTCAACATGGGTACACGATTAGGATGTGGTGCAATTAAACCATTTTCGTGAAGACGGTTGATGACTGTACGGGAAGAAATGTTTCGTACTTGGTGTCGCTGCTGTACCCGATTTGCAAAATTTCTCGCCACAATGTTCGCACTGATGAAAGGCTCACGTCGAACTTGTCGGACAACTGCTCGATCATCTCGAGCAGTCGTGACACGATGGCGTCCTTGTCCAGTACGACGAATGTATTGGTTCGTCTCCCGGTATCGTGCATACGTTCGAGATACGACGGATTGACTAACACCCATCCGGATGGCAACATTACGTTGACTGCAACCTTCTTCGAGCAGAGTAATCAAACGAGCAACCTCTAGCTCTGATAAATACCTTCTAACCATGATCGGAAAGCAACTTGTTTTTTTTTTGCAAATTTATGAAATTTTTTGTAACGCAGAAGGAGTGGTTTTGAAAAAACCTGTTTTTTAGCGTTTTAAGAGTTCACGAAAACTAACGATAATAAATTTCTGAAAAGCGTCTAGAACGAGTTAAAAATTCTATTGGGTATATCAACTTTGTTTTAAATTTAATTAAAATTTTAATTCAGTCGAAGTTTAAAAATCAAGAAAATCAATGGACTGCAATAACAGAATCGTGTTATAAATTTTTTGGAGTCATTAAAAAAAATTTCAAATTTCTTCCATTTTTTTTTAAAATTTTTTTGGGTCATTAAAAAATAATACAAATTTGTTAAAAAAATTTTTTTTATTAATTTTCTAAATTTTTTTCCAATTTCTCTTTTGTTTTCCCATAATCTTAAACAGATTTATAAATGATATTGTATAAGAAACAGAAAAAATATAGTTTTTTGCATTTTGCTAAAGTTATGATCATTTAAAATCAAAATCATCAACTTTTCAAGGTTTTCAAAAATTCGATCGAAGAAAACAAAAAAACAGCTCGATGGATTTAAACGAAACTTTGTACGGTTTTTGTTGGCATATTGAACTGTAAAAGGCACACTTAACATTACTGGTTCTCTTGATATTTCCAATTTAGCGCCTGATGATCCCAAAAGCCAACAAAAGTGCTTATTTTCTTGATTTTTCAAATTAATGTAAAAAATAAAAAAATTTTTTTTTTTCAAAAAACCGTTGCTGATTTTTATGGGGTGTTTGTTCAAGATTTCAGAACCTTTCTTACTCTTCTTGTGCGATCAACGGTTGCTAAGATATTGATGGTTAAACACAAAAAGATCCTTTTCCATTCAAAGTTCGATATCTTAGCGACAACTGGTTGTATTGAACTTTTCAAAAAAAAACAATTTAAAGCTGAATAAACAACTTATCCGATCAATAGAGTGATTTATTTCGAAAAAATTTTACATGTTCATAGACCAAAACAGAACATAGAAAAAATTTTGAATAAAAAATTCTTATGGTATCCGTTAGGATTGAGCGATACACGTTTGCTTGAAAAAAATTTTCATCATCAGGTCTCAAAACCAGAAACTTCAAGCTTTAAAATACTTTTTTTTTAAAGTCGGTACGACCATTTTCAGGCGAAAACCAGACACTTGAATAACGTCAAAAAATTTGGAATTATTTTTTGATCCTTTAATTTTTTCCACTAGTGTATATTTTTCAAAACTTAAATAGTTTAGTTTCTAAAGTGGGAATCAAGTCGATGTTTAATATGTTTGTTAATATCTTTTAAACAAATGATAAAAATATGATATATTTGTATTTCACATAATGAGCCTTTTATCTGATATGATGCCTTTGAAATTTGAATTATTATTTTCCATTTAATTGTATAATTTTTCCCTAAAATTACTATGGGGGTTTTCTAATAATTTTTCTTATAAATTTCAAGTGAGCCCCAGTACCCCTAATTATTTTTAATAATTTTAGGTAGTATGGTTTAGGAAATAAACGGAGAAATGAGAATTTTTTATATCTTTATGTTAATATCTTGTAAACAATTAATTTAAAAAATATGAAAGATATATATTTGTATTCCTCATAATAAACCCTTTCATTTGATGTATTGCATGATGCGTTAAATTTTTTTTATTTTCCGTTTAGTTCTATAATTTGGCCCCCAATATTAATATTAGAGAATTCTTTGTATTTTTCCTGTTAACAAAAAATATTAGGTCTTATAGTCTGGGGAATAAAGGGGGAATGGGTAATTTTTTAAATATATACTTTTTTAATATATCTTATAATATTTATCTAAAAAAAATAAAAAAAACATAATAGTATTCGTCATAATGAGCCCTTTGATTTGATATATTACTTGATTCGTTAGAAACAATTATAATTTTATATTTTCTATTTAATTCTGTAATTTGCCCCCCAAAATTAAAAGTAGAGTTTTCTCCTTATTTCTCCAGTAAACTTCAGATCAGGCCCTATACCTCCAATTTTGTTCAAAACTTTACGTTTTATAGTTTCGGAGATAAGGGGGTGGGATGGGTAAATTTGGTATATTTTCGTTAATATCTTTTCTTTTTAATATATACTTTTAAAAATATGAAAAAAATATATTTGTTTTTCTCAGAATGGGACCTTACATTTGATATATTACATTATGCGTTTGAAAAAAAAAATTTAAATTTTCATTTAATTTTATAATTTGCCCCCAAAATTATTATTATTTATATTAATGGTTTCTCCTTATTTTTCCTGTAAAGTTCGCGCAACGATCTATATTTCCTATATTTTTTCAAAATTTTAGGCTCAGTAGTTTCGGGATCGGGGGAGGGGGGAAACGGTTGAATTTTTAGTTTTTCCCCCCAGAAGTAGCCCTAAAATTAAAATTTCTTCTTTTACGATATGTACTCCTAGTCGGGTCACCAAACTATACATTGATACCAAATTTCAACTTCTTTCGTCCAGTAGTTTAGGAGAAAATTGCTGTGACGTGACAGAGGCAGAAATCCGGAGTGATATAAGGGTATCCGTATATTGTATATGCAAAACCCTAAAAAGTAACAAACGCATCTAAAATTTTTACTAATACCTGATTGCCTATAGCTACTAATTAAGGAGATACCAATATATAGATTAACAATTTGGTTCACACTTTATATCTTGTCGTCGTTACCTTACCCCTCTGCGATCTCCCGGTATTTGCATGAGTTACCAAGCAAATGACTAACACTAATAATATCTTTGGAGCTTTGATTACTGCTATGGTATATGGATTGAAGAGTGGAGGAAATTTCGTTGGTGGTTGTCTTAGATATATTGATTAAACAATATGTGGTTTTACTAAATTTAATATCATCAGAACGTGATGGCTGGTAAAGGCAAAAAAAAGAAATCGAAGGGCAATAAAAATGGAGATAAGAACAAGAACAAAAAGAAGGGCAATAAACCAAAGAAAACTGGTGGTGGCCGTAAAGCAAGATCAAAAGGTGCGAGATGTACAGTTGACATATTTACAGAAGCTGCTATGGAAAACGCATATACAACTTGTCACAGTGTACAAGAATTACTCAAATGGAGAGGATTTCCTTGGCCAGACGCACAAAAGAAGAAGAAGAAAGGCAAATAAACGAAATATATTGATTATTTGTGAAGTGTGTATAAGTTTATAAAATATCGTGTACCTGGATGATGTAGTAATCCTATTAAATAAACGGGTGTCAAGTGAAGTGTGATTATTTTGTTTGTTTGAATTCAGGTTGTACCTAAGTATTTTGTATAAAAATGTATAACTAAATATAAAATTAGACTGAAAAATTTAACTCTTATAAAACTCCAAAATATAAGAAAATTGAACAAAATACATATGTGTAACAATACGAAAAACTTGTCAGTCAGAACTAAGTCAGAACTAATTAAAGATCCTAGGCAGTACAAATAAAAAGCTTTAACTTTAAATTGTATAGAAAATATGACAAATTTATTTCGTTAAGTTGAATAGAATTTTTTCTTCATAATTGATAACTGGAATATGATAAATTTTTTACAGAGCTTGTTTATTCATAAGAAAAACATATTTATGGAAGTATCAAAATTGTATTAATATTATGAAACAATGATGAAGTATTTTTTTTATTCATATACCTTGTTTAGTTTTTAAATGTTGGATTTTATGCATTTTTATTTTGTGCATTTCTGAGGAATCTGAGTAAGCTCTAAGTGTCGACAGCACTCAGCTCAGCTTAAAGCATATATTCTTCGATTTTTAGTAATTGTTTGAGTGGGAATTCAAAATACGTTCGTAGTTACTAGAACTTGGAAGGGCCAATATTAAATTTAAATTGCGCTCAACCTCGTATGTGTTAAATGTTAATAATTAGATTGTTTAAATTAAAAGTAATTTATTTAAGCAATTATACTGAATATTTGGGTTTAGTGTGCCTTAATATAAGTAAAATAAAATACTAAATTTGTAGATTTAGGTCCAATTAGGTTCTACTGCACATACATATTAGGTTAGTAGTAGATGGTGATTATTCTTAGACACATTTTAATTGATGCACCGTTCTTGATTAAAACATTTATATTAAAACTGCTTGACATCGCAATACATACTAATAAATACATCAATCTAGTTATCACGGTCCTGGCGGACCCCAGAAATTGCCAGCGAGATTCCCCATCTCAAGAGTTTTGATTGTTTTTTTATCGGAGCACCTTAAAACTCTAAAGTCTAAAATCTCTTTAACACTTTCGAAAATTTAAGAGGGCGAATTATGGTTTCGTGCAAAATTATATGGTATACGCTGGGAAGATTTGAAGGAGTTCCTAAGTGGCTGGCGGGCGGAATCATGTCTATTAAGTGAATATTGTCACTTTCACCAACTTTTATTTTTATCGTTAATAACAACTAGTTTAAGCGGTTCATATGGATTATTGGCACTTGCCATTTGGCTATGGCAGAAAATGATTTTAACTTGTTTAAGTGAATACCATCGAATTTGCTTTTAAAGGAAGGAAGATTTGTAATATAATTTTTATTTTAATGGAAGGCAGGGGCGTACCATTTTTACCAATACAAATATTCAATACATGACCCATACGGACGCCACTGGTAAAAATAAAATTGTTTGAAAACTAGAAAATTCAACTTGATGCATAACACGCCTAAGTACCGGGTTTCATCAACGATAATATCAAAGGTTTTGTAAAAAAATTAAAATTTTACACATCTGTATCAGAAATGTTAAGAAGTTTAGAAAATACGGTAATATGTACAGATTTTTTAATAGATCCAAAAATCGCCCCTTGTAGATACTAGCATATCATTATTAACACCATATATAGGTTTAGTCAAACTGAACACATAATCCATTAGTTAACTCAATACAGAAAAAATAAAATAGCCAAGTTGAACCAATATTCGAAAACGTTAACAAATATGTATATTTGTATAATATATTGCCTATATACTGGGCGCTGGTAATATTGTAAAAGGAAGAGCACAACGTAATTATGATGCAAATAACTAAATATTTCGCCTTGCCTGGTTAGTTCTTAACCATTAAATCTTTATCTCGAAAGCTATCTAAAGAAATGTTTGAATAATATGTTCATGATGAAGTTCAACAGATCTCTATAACGTAGGTATTGTAAATGTACTATTTCATAAAAATATATCTTAGTTTTTGTATGGATTTTTTTTTAAATTCAAATAAAACTTTGTAAATGTTATTTTAATTTATAGTATAATAACCTCAATGTCAGCCAATTGTTCAATGAGAACTTTTTGGTCTTTATAGACCGTAAGCTGGTGACAGATTTTGGTACACCAATTTCTCGCTTTTTCGTCAAAGGGAGTTGAAAATGAATACAATTTAGGGGAACAATATCGTCACGACTTTCTGGCTCCTCCCACGCCGAAGAATGAAAATTAATACAGAGAGTAGTCCACGAAAAAAATGGCATAAGGTTTGCGAATGGCCAAGTAAAAATACGTAACAGAAAATATTGTGGAAACTTAATGTTCTTATTATGAGTTGGACATCTGCAACACGTATGCAATTTTTTTGTGGACTACTCCCGATGTCAACTTTCATTCTTCCGCTAAGCAGAAGCAAGAAAATCGCGCCCTGATTGCTCCATTTCCTTACAGGATCATGCCCTTATCACAAATCTTTGGTAGCAACCGACACTTATGCCTATCATATTTTGACGCTTGGTTACATCATGGAATTCATTTAGTAACATGGGAGAGGCCAAAAAATTGATCCAAAACATCATTTTCGGGAAATGGAAAACGAGTTTTTGCTGTGTGCCACTACGTTCTCTCGCAAATTTCTCCTTAATGCATTCAACAATAACATACTTCAAGACAGAAGCGAGAGAATGGTGGACCCAAAACTGACAGCTGATGATCTCTCTCTCTCTCTCTCTCTCTCTCTCTCTCTCTCTATCTATCTATCTATCTATCTCTTTCTGTTATAAGCTGGCTATCCAGTGGTTTTCCAGTGGCGATCGTCTGGAACTTCACCATACTTCTCCAGGAATAGTAATTTTTTAAATTATTTATCATCCAAAGTCCATTTGCAGGGCGTCGCAACCTAGGACTTCCAGCTAACTAACTAACACACATAATCACTTCAAAAGCTTCTTTGGGCTAATTTGTAAAACAAGTTCGTTTTGGGGTTGGTCCGTATTCTAGTAAACTAACTAACCTAACACACTCACCCATGCGGCTGCCTCGCTATCTTGACCGGAAGTCAGGTGACGGTCTATTAGCATTTATAAGGAGTATGTTATTAGAGAACATAAATTTTGTGCAATTTTTCGATTTGCGTTCCTTAAAAGCATCATATGAAAAGAAAGGATCAACTTACTGAATTGCTTGTTTATTTTGCGTTTTCAATTTAGCTCAATTTACTTTGCTAAAAGCTCTTTCTGAATCAGCATTTACATGTGTAAACACACAATAGGGTTTGTGTTCAGACGTGTTAAACAATGCTCTTAGTTTTGCGTTTACCCAAAAATCTTATATTTTCTAGGTTAACCACTCAATGAAACTTTATGGGAATTGGCAGAATATAATATTTAAAAAATATTTCTCTAATATCCTTTTCTCGACGCTCATCAAAATCTTCATTTCATTACACGTTTTAGTTCAAATTACCGGTAGTTACACAGAGCCCTGGAAATTCGAATAGTTACCAATTAGTTACATCTGCTCATGCTGGATGATAACATTTAAATTTTAATAAAAAATGTATTGCAAAAAACATCCAAATTTATTTTGGAAACATATTAAACTTCTTTCTAGAATAAGGTATATTCTTGAAAGCGATTTCACCTAAAATTAACATTCTGACATAATGTATGCACATGAATTTAATTTATATATAGCCCAGTGCCAAATTCTTGAAATTTTTTTATGGTGCCAAACGTTAAATTTTAAACATACAAGAGTTTTTTGTTAATAATGCTAATTCCATTATTCTTACGCGATAAGAGTGTTTATGAACAACCTTTCTCTATTCATTTCATACATATTTCATTCTTATTTTGGGATTCATTAATCATTTATCTTTCTGTCTCTGGAAAATATAAAAATAATAATAACTCCGATGTTGATAAAAAAATGCCTGGTAAATGCATTTTGAAATAAAGTTATTACATCATTGCAAATCCGATTGTGACTGCCCTCGAAACATAAAAGTTATAGCTATTTATACTCCGGGCGTATTAATTAAATTTAAGTGATTATTTTGCAAAACAAGGACTAAATATGTTTGTTTGTAGATGTGTTGTAAGTAATTTGTGTATTTAGTGTGCGTCAGTTTAAAATGTATGAATTTGTTTTATAAACAAATAAATGTGAAAAAATGTACTTTTTGATGTTTTGTAATTGTTTTGCTATATGGCGGAAAGAAAAAGTTTCTTAATGAAAGTTGTGCAGAGTTCTATGTTCTATGAGAAAAAAAATCTCTGAAACCATGTAATACGAGAGGAATAATTCATTTGTCGGTTAAAGAAAATCTGAATATTGGAATAGCTCCCAAATTCGAAATAAGGGATAAAAACGTTTGAATTTTTTGTGCATATAAAGATAAAATAACTCTATCACGTGCAGTGTTCAACCTATTTTTTGCCCTGTCTTAGAGAATTTCACAAAGCAAGTAAATAATTTGTGGAGAATTTTTCGATTTCACAAATAACCTTGTAAACAACTTTTAATATCTTGTTCAAAATTAAATACTTTTTCCACAAAAGGAAAGAGAAACATCTTACAAATGATATTCAATTTGCGCTGTGGGACTCCAAACGATTGACAACGACTCCATACTCGGAGTTGACAAACACAGATAAGTATAACACAATATACAGTACATTACTTATATACAGGAATACTGGTTGATCATTTTGTAGACATCTCTTTCTCTCAGAATAACTGTGAAAAAGAATCACTGTACAGACAGCCAATAATGCGGGCAATTTTTCGAAATTGCCTTAATACACTTTGTTCTTCATTTACAATTTTCAAATACTTATACCCAATGAACAGGCAAAATCATTGTGTATATGCAACTCCTTCTAACATTTGTTGAACCGTTCACCCTATAACGCAAATATCCTCACTGCATATGCTTTCATATTTAACAAATTTTTGTTAACGTTTTTTGATCCACTCTGGACAACTATAGTTTTACTCCACGCTTATTTCAACCACCTTAAATACGCAACTACCTATGTGCCGCCAATACAACATTTTTTGAACCACCCTGTATAACTTTAACTCTATTCCACCTTATATTTCAACTATCTTATATATGCAACTGCTTATGTACCACTCAATATCACATTTATTTGTAAGATTTTTTGAACCCACCTATATAGAAAAACAGGTCGAAGTAAATTTACAGTAGTAAATTTACTTCGCCCTGTTTTTCAACTGAGCACGTTGATTGCTGTTTGAATTTCGATATACGCACACATTCACACACCTATCACCGTATACAGTATAGAAAAGATTGCTCACATAACAATTTTTCTTTTTAATACACTAGATAAATTTTTTCCCTGGTAGTGAGCTACTATAAAATATTTATAGTTTTACAGAGTTTGGTTAAAATTGGTACATACTTCAAATTTTCATATTTTTTTTGGAAATTTATCAATTTTTCGACAAATTCTCAGCCTTATCCTAAATTGTTTGTTTTCAGTCTTCTTGAAAATTTAATTCTAAATAACTTATATTAAGAAACTCTTTCTATAATCTACAGGGACGCAGTTATTAACAAAAACTGAGAAAAAGTCTGATATTAAACATTTATTTGTTTATAAAAATATTTCACAACTTTCTGACATGACGCACATAGATATATTTACTATGCATACTGTTTAGAACCCAAATCTACAAAAAAACTTCTAGTAATTGCGTTAGTTCTTAAATATTAGCTGAAATAATGCATAAACAATACATACAATGACTATGAAGGACCCCAGCCATGGATTTGAAACGTTTCCACAACAAATAATTACACACAACGTACAATAAAACTATTTATACATAGGGGGACTATTTAAGCATATTGTAGACGTTTCTGTGACTCATAATATTTGTGAGAAATACTTTCTTTAAAAGACAACCAGTAACCTAGGTAATTTTTATCAAATTTCATTGATACACTTTGTCCTCATTACAAATTTCAAATTATCTGTTACAGAACAATCAAGGGCCTCTTTATCAATTATTTCGGAATTATATTCTGCAATTCATAGTTTTTATCAACTCTACATAGATTTGGAGAGATGATCGAACAATTATTTATGTATGCATTGTAATGGAATAAGTTTCTTAATTAAAATGGCAACAAGGAGCACATCTTCTGGATTTTGGTAAAGTCGTTGTTTGTTGAATATTTTCCAAAATGTCTTCTAAATGTTAATTGTGATATATTCTTGATTATTTTTAACACCACAATTGAATTAAAAAACCTGTAAATTGAAAGAAAATACCAAACGTTTCAAAGTCGATTCGGTCAACTTTAAAGCCATTGACAACGAAGTAAAAAAATATAAATAATATTTTTCAAAATCTTGATCTTCTGAGGGTTGCTTAAGCATTACCTTGCCTTGCTCATATGGGTATTCAAGATACTTTACCATTGTAACAAGACACTTTTTTACTTGTACTTTAGCAGATTTCAAGATTTATTTGTATAACAGATTATATATTTTAATGAAAGTTCTCACTTATTATATTCGATTGCAACATGTACCACCTTGTAGAAGGTCAACATAAATCTTACGAATACGTGCCAAGGAACTCAAAATTTGTCACAGTGTTTGAATACTTAGGTACTTTGGATTATCTCCCTTTCAAGACATTACGACTATTGGAATTATTAAATGGATGCAGCCTACGCAATAAGTCTATAGGTGTTTATAACACAACAATAGCAAGACCTTAACAATTGATTTTATATACTTGTAAATATTTAAAATATACCTAGGGAGGCGGGTAGGCAGTCCATTATGATATAAAGAATAGGACTACTAATTTAGGGAAGCAATCCTGCAACAGCCCTTTTCCACATCCCAATAAAGATAAAGAGCCGTGTCACAAACCAACAATTACGTTTCCACAATAAAATACCCTTTCTAAATTCCACTCTAAACTTCACCAAACCATGAAAAAGAAAATCACTAACAGGCTCCATGTCCTCGGCGCCCGTCTGCAAATTCCTACCAAACTGGCGGTCGTGTTAAACTAAGACATCATCAGACTATCGGAAATATGACGTAAGGGAGGAGAATGTGTAACAGTTAAATTCCTGAATATACTGTGTTACTATTGCGTAGACAACAGAAGCCAACGTGGAAATCATGTACTAAAGATTTTGATGAGTCAAAACGATTAGCTACGTCAAGATCAAAACAATACATCGACTAATACAGAAGAAAAATGCTAGCCTGTTATAAAGACACATAGTTAACGATAATAGTAGACATACTCTAATAATGGGAGACTACAATTCGAGAACAGAAAAAAAAAACAACTACAAATTCACAATATGATGGTAATATCAGCAATGAACATAGAGGAGAGGTAGTTAATTAGCCTATAGAACAGCACACCATCTTAACAAAATAAACTTCTTCTTCCCCAAAACAACAATAAAGATAAAACAATAAAAAAAATATATAACCGACTTCTACCTATAACTAAAAAGCTAAAAATAATTATAACAAAATACAACTCTAGCAAATAAATAACACATTCAATGTTGTTAGGTACCTACTCAGGAAGTAAAAAATGTAAACATTAAAAGGTGGTCATTCTGTACAAATTCATTACCTACCAATCTAGTATCTTTTGAAGCCGGTGCCAAGCAAATCTAAAATCCTTCATTGCGTACTTATCTACTAATTCATCAAACTTGATTTTTGCTTGGCACCGACTTCAAAAATATATTAGATTGGTAGGTAATAAATTTGTACAGAATGAGCACCTTTTAATGTTTACATTTTTTACTTTCTGGGTAGGTACCTAACAACATTGAATGTGTTATTTATTTGCTAAAGTTGTATTTTGTTATAATTATTTTTAGCTTTTTAGTTATAGGTAGAAGTCGGTTATATATATTTTTTAAATGTTTTATTTTCAACTTTTTAGTATTTTTGAACTCAGGTAGTTTTCATTCTTTATTTTTTATTTTGTATGTATAACCTTAATGGACAGAACCAGGTAACATCGAAAGCCTCAACATTACACAATGATACTTTCTCATTTAAATTGACAGTTAATCTTTACGAACAAAATGTACTAGTACGCGTTGACTTAAAAAGCCCAAAATATATGTATGCCTTGTGGACGACGCAATGTAAACTTTTTTCAACTTTTTTTGACAACCCTGTATAACTATAGATAATTCCACTTCAACATATGTACCAACCATCCTGTACATACGACTGCCCACGGACAAGCATAAATTTGTTAGCTGCCTTCTATAGGACGGAGTAGAATTCATCCCATATTTACGGAGTCAAATCCGTCCTATATTTCAACCATAGTATATAACTCCTTGTGGGTTAGCCCATAAATTAGTTCATTTTTTACATTTTATATTATCGTCCGTTGTAACATTAATTCCTCTCCACACTTTATGCAACTTCTTATGAGCTATATAAGAAATAATTTTTTAATCACACTGTATAAATATAATTCAACTGCAGCATATATTTCAACCATCCTGTATATGATTTTCTTATGTCCACATCATATAACAGTTTTTTAATCACCCTATATATTTTAATTTCACATTTTGCCAACATTTTTATACCACCAAACGTCCAGTCCACCCTATAATCCAACCATCCTGTATATACGGCTGCCTACGGACCACTATCATTCTAGTCCGTCCTATATTTCAATCTTCATATAACTCCTTCTATCACTTTACTTTGTGATTTTGTTTGCTATAACTAAACACCCTGTCTATAAACGTACCAAATAGCAGTATAAAGTTTACATGTGTTGTCACTGAATTTTCTATTAGGCCGGGAGAATGTGACAACTAAAAGTACCTTCTTCGCAAAATGGAAAAATTTTTGCATTTAAATAGGTATACAAACAAAACGAACTTGGTACTCATTGATTTAAGGAGCCGAAAATACTATGCTTTACTACCTATATGCTTGAAATGTACATAGAAAATTCGCAATTAAAACTTCCAGTGCCTAAAATTACCGCACTATTACGTTGGAATTAAAATATTTATGAGGAAATGTCCGTTATGTCATTTCGATGAAATTTTTTATAAGAATTTTGGAATTTTTTAATTTTCGGCGATTTTCTGCAAAACTGCAAGTTGCACGTTGCAGAAAAGTATATGAGATCCCCTAAGGATCTTCCTTAATAGATTAAACGTTAAAAAACTATACACATCCATAAGGAGTTATCGAAAAATCGACTAAAACATTAGGGATATTGGTCGATTTCCATGCACGCATGTGTTCATTCACAAATTTTATCACTTTACCAATAGAATTCTTTTCCAAAATTTAAAGTTTCACCAATCCGGATATATACTCTATTAAACAAGACCATATTCATTCAAAACGGTGCACCACAGGAGAAGAAATCAGGTAACATACATACAAAAAAAAATCGAAAAAATACGCGACGAATTGATAAACTCCTCCTTTTTGGAAGTCGGTTAAAAATAGATTTGGATCAATCTAGATGTAGTAGGAAAAAATGGGATAGGAATGTAGAAAATAGCTAAACAGACAACTGAAGAAGTAACAGAGTCATTCAATTGCACGATGGAATTCTAAACATCTCAAAGCAAACTGGAAAAAAATTTCGTAATCTGGAAAAATCTAAGATAGAAAAACTGATTCATCATACAATTTTTAAACGAAAATCGCTATGTATGCTGTAGCAGTTCGTATAAAGGAGCTGAATGTTTCCTAGGTTGATGGCTCAGCTACCAACCCCATAACAGTATTTGTAAAGATAACAACACTATTGCTAAATGGAACCATCACATTTCAAATACCAAACAAACAAGCTTCCGGTTCAACTGAGGGAGTCCCTATCGAAATTAACGATTATGCAGACAGACTACGACAAAAGCACTTTGGCCAGTCATGAACTCCAAAGTTGACGCCTACCAGTTAAAAGATGCGATTTGAATGCGCTGGTATCTACCAAGTTTGATTATACAACCCTTAAAGGTGCACGGGTAGATCGGGTAGATCACATAATGGAAAGGTATCTACGAGATCATTTAGTGTACGTGTATATAGAATCCGAAGAAACACGACGACTAAATTAAATGTTATTTATCTGGATAGACCTCTACAGTACCAAGGGACAGATGCATCCAATCTGGCCAATAAGAGCTAGAGGGATGGTAGTGTTATCCATGTGTAAAAATCATGTCTAGGTCTACCAGCCTAGTATCAGCGTAACAAGTGGAAATGCTGTCACTGTAGAAAATTGAGTCTTGGGTGCAGATGCTTAAATCTCGATAGAAACAGACGGATGTTAGGCGACTCTACGGGAAGTTCCTACTGTTTCTGTGATACCCGCTAAACCGACTGTAGTCGATTAGTACTGTTTTGAGAAGGTGAATTTTTGTCAAATAATTGTAAGATAGGTCTACGTAAATAAAGTTCTGTGAAATTTCAGTACACTGAATCACCACTAAAAAATGCTAAGGAACTGTCAATTCATCAGAATCCGTTAATCAGTTAATTAAATTCAATAAAAGCCCCAGTTGTATTCATTTGTTTTGCAACAGCTTAGATTTTGTGTATTTCAAACACAACCATAACTACCTGATCTAATTCAATTACAGAAAATGTTAGAAAAATAACCAGATATCTATTCACGATGATTAGGTGTTGCCAGAATAGAGAAACACTGGTGCCTGGGGCACTATCAATACGCATCGAGGCCTAGAGGAAATTTCAGGACCTCACATCCTACATACTGTGATAAACTGATTCGAATATCACAATAATAACACAAAATAAGCTCTTTGCCGTCTATCTAACTCCTGCGATGATGGGCCGCTCCTTTCAAAATCAGCATCGAATTCTCTCTCAAAATCGAGTGTCAGTTTTACAGTTGTCGAGTTATTTCGAGATGAGTTTTTTTCCATCCGAACCTGCTAGGTTTTCTTTTTTTTCTATCCCAGCAATTGATGTCTCATCGGAATGAAACCAGGGACGGACTGGACAAATTTGTATAACAATACCGTAATGTTGGAGTGTTTCGAAAAACATGGCGTTTCCCCATAGGCGAACGGAAACCCTAGAGCAATTGCGGCCTAAAATGTGGTGAGGTAGAGCGCCCTGAATCAGGAATAATTAATAGCCTCATCTCCATCATGTCGATATATATGACATAATCCATAAATATACGATATGTGCCCACACTTTATTAACTAAACTATTTTATATTGGTTCAATGCGGATAAAATTAATGCCAAAACTCACTAGATACATACACAATATACTTGGAATGCTCTTGCAATTGTAAAATTATTGTTTTTAATTGCAGACTTACTTTCTAGTCAGGCAAATAAATCGAGTACTAAAAATGTATGAAGTTATATTATAATCTATTTTGAAAGAGTTCGTTGTCCATCGAACTATTTGCTTTTACATCTCCATTTCATGCAGTAAATATGGCTTCAAACTTTATTTAGAGAGTGATCTAAATTTATCCTGTTGTAGGGGATACGTAATGTTATGGTCTTCAATATTCAACGTAAGCTGGCAGTGAAAAGTATCGGTAGCTGGCAATTGGCTTTCTAGAATTTCTCTTTCACTTTAAGCTTTAAGGGTTACACAGGTAAGTGTTTGTTTTCTACGTTGCATATTATGTTTTATAATTAAATTTAAAATATATGATTTAATGTTACTTTAGTACGTTTTATTATTAAAAGTATTTCTTTAAAAAAGTTTTGAGATTGTATCAATTACTTACAATTTTGTAAGGGGTAAATATTCTTCAGTTTCCTTTTAGTTAATAATGACTAAGTATATAACTTTCTGTTTTGTAAAGAGTAGTAGTTAATTGAACTTCTGTGGTTAATTACATTTATGTTTTCTTTGATGTAATGTATTTCAAAATTTACATTCCAATCTGTTGTTGAATTTTCTTTCTATTGAAATGTTCCAACATTAGCTAAGTTTATTGTTTTATTATGTAGAGGTGTTGACTGGATCCAATTCTTATTGTTTATCATGATATATATATATATATATATATATATATATATATATATATATATATATAAAACATTGAAATAACAAATATATTTTTTATTATGTCCACTTATACTTGGTCTTTTACCTAAATGCAATTTTTATGATAAACAGTTTTGTATTTGCCACAAATTCTTTCAACATTTATTAAAGAAATATTACATGGTATACCTATGACTCCACACAAATACACCTTAAATCCAAATTTTAAAGAAATAACTGGAACAATTTGACATACATAAATAAGTATTTGCAAATAGGGTATAACTAAATTTTTCATATTCTTCTCGGGGGGAGTGTAAAAGAATAAAATTTGTTTGTCAAGATTGTGCCTAAAGTGTTGTATTAATACAGTTTTCTAATTTTTAGGTTAGAAGTTAAAGGATAGTAGGTTTAAGTAAAAACTTTCTTTTCAAATACTGATGAAAATGTATACAAATTTTTATAATTTAATTCTAAATTCGAAATACTGTAGTCTTGGTGGGGATACAAGTATGCTAATTTCGATTAACTCCCCCCATCTTAAATTAAAAAAAAGACATTCGTAATATTCCTCTATTTATGATAATAGCACTCAATATCAACATTAAATTATAAATTTGGTGACTGCTAATTTTTATCTCATTTTTATTACAATTTTCTAAGACTTCATCAAAGCTACCATTTTTTTTTTACTTAACACCATACTTATATTTATATGACGGTGGAAAGGCTTGCACCAACTTATCACATGTAAAGAAAACCCTTATTATTACTTGTGCTTGCTACTATTCATATGATTGCTAATTTTATGAAGATAAAGAATATAAGATAAATATTGTAACCTATTTTGGAGAAAATTTTCAATTTTTTTGTGAACAATTGTCACCTAATATGTTGTAGAATATGCCGTTAATAAAACATTTTTGTAAAAACTATTAACCGACTTCCAAGTAGAACAAAAATGTTAAAATAATTTATAAAACACAACGCTAGGCAATAAGTGTTAGGTATCTCCAAACAAAATACAAAAATGTAAACAATACAGATTAATTACCTACCAATCTATAATATTTTTGACGTCAGTGCCAAGCAAACCAGCATTGTTTTCTTATCTACTACTTCATCAAACTTGATTGTTTCTTGGCACTGACTTCAAAATTATACTAGATAGGTAGGTAATTAATTTGTATAGAATGAGCACTGGGTACCTAACAACAGTGAATGTGCTATTTCTTGCCTGGTGTTATGTTTTCTTAAAAAATATTTTATTTTAAACTTTTTGTTTTTTTTTTAAATCTGTTGATTTTTCTAAATAGTTAATTTTCAGCTGTTTAGTTGTCTTTTGCACTTGGATACGTTTTACTCTTTATTTTTTATTTTGTATGTGTAACATCAATTGGACTGGACCAGGAAACAAAGGGAGCCCCAACATGATAGAATGATACATTTGTGTTTAAATTGATAGGTAACAGTTATACGAACAAAATTAAACTAATTCTTATTACTATTGCTTTTATCGCTTCACTTTATGGCTATACTAAATGCCCTGCGTATAATCGCACAGAATAGCAATTCAGAGTTTAACATGTGTTGTTACTGATTTTTTTTTAGGCCAGGTGACAGCAAAAGCACCGTCTTCGTAAAATGAAAAAAAAAGTTTATGGAAATCGATATTTAATAGGTACACAAATACAATGATCTTTGCGCTCATTGATTTAAGGAGTCGCAGATATGTTTAATAAAATGAATTATACTCTTTATATGCTTTCGTTGTTTAGAGAAAATTTTGAAATTCGTAAGTAAAACTTTCAGTATCTACAGTTAACGCACTGTTATGTTGGAACTAAAATATTTATGAAATGTCAATTACGTCACTTCGATGGTATTTTTGATGAGAATAACGCATTTTTCGACGATTTTCTGAGAAATTGCACTTTACAAATCATAGGAAAGTATACGAAACCACTTCTGGATCATCATTAAAACAATACAAACCGGGTGAGAATTTTGTAGAAATTGATCAATCTGTTCGATTTCCAAGCATTTATGTTCAATTCCAAATTTCACCCGTTTTCGAATATAATTCTTACCTCAAATCTCATCAATTCTATTAAATAAAACAATAATTATTCAAATCAGTTCATAATTGGAGAAGAAATCAGGTAACATACATTTTATATTCACTTTGATTCAATTCACTTTTTAAAAAAAATTATTTATTTAGAAACATACAATATTAAAAGTGAACAATTAAAATAGTTAAAGTACTTGAATAACTTAATGCTATAAATGATATTATTTGAATGACAACACGAGAACGTTTCCAGTTGCTTTTATAACATTAACAAAAGTGCTGATGCAAGTCATCGTTTTTACTGGTTAAACGGACTCGTGTAGGTTTCCGGGAAGTTGTTTGCATATAATTCAAGATGTAATTTGATATCCCTGAGAAGTCACGTACGCTTTAAATTCCGTTGACTTCTCGACTGTGTGAATTAAGTGCTGATATATTTTGCATATAACAACTCCCCTTACATATCAAAAGTTGATGCTATAACATCAACTTTTAGGAACAGAAACATAAAATAGTATAAAATGATGTTTGAATGGTATGAATAATAAGTAATAAGTGTATAAAATATAAATAAAATAAAGTAATAGGTAAAAATCAAATTAATATTTGTAAAATAAAATCAAAATATGTTAAAATAAATGAGCAATAAAATAATACGAGTAATAATTAAATGCTTAACCTAAACATATCAAAATAAAATATAAAGTAAAAGGAAATGTGAATAAAAATGTGTAGAAAAATAAAAAGTTAATGATATAAATTAATATTAAAAATGGTGTTTTTAGAGAACATAAAGGGTATACCTAAACTTGCGTCTCTAACCTTTGTTCTGTTTTCAAAACAGGCCTAAGCTTGGGGAAGAATTTGAGTCTTGGCTGAGGCACTGAAGTCTGGTCAGGATTGCAGTCCTTTGGAGGTTTTACCATCCTCTTTTTGACAGCTTGGAAGGTGATGAGTGCTGCTATGATCATGAGCGCAGCTATGGTTGTATAGGTAAACCAAGAGATATTTTTGGTTACAAACGGCTGGTTTATGAGACCATCGAGGTCTCTGGAATATTGTTCCAATTTGTGATTTGCTACGTCTAATTCTTCTACGTTAAGCGTGTTCAGCTTCAGGGGCTGAAGTTCAGGAATTATAATTTTTTCTGGCACTGCGTCGCAACAGTTGAACGGCACTGTTACTGGTTGGAAGGTTTCTAGAACATCGGTTTGTTTACCAGATTCGGCTTGAACTTTTGTAATTCCTATAAACGCACTACACTCTGATTGAAGAGTCAATATGGAGTTGAGGGAGATTGTAAGAGTTTTTGGGTTTGTTTGAGCGGAATTCACTGTAACACTTATGGGTTCAGAAGTAATTATGAGCCATGTATTGGGTTCTAGTTTTTGAACGTTGTATCCTTGAGTGAATATTAGTGAGCTTTTACAGTTGTCGGGTACCTTCTGGACATTCTTTAGAAGTTGAGCTTCACATAACGCGTTTGTGTCAATAGGATATGCGTAAAGTTCAGAGCACAGTTTCTTACGAGTGAATAACGGTTTACACGCACTTAAGTCTTTGATCGGAATAAACATTAAAGAATCATCATTCTTTGCAAGATATTTTTGAGTGAAGGATAGCATATGATGTAAACCTGTTCTTTCATCGTATATAGGGATAGGATATAAATGAAAGACTGTGTAAGGATGTTGTTCGACTAAAGGGATTCTTAACACAAATATAAGATCGGTATATGTTTGAAATGCCTCTAGTTCAATAATTTTCAGATATTGTGCGATGCTCGAGTACTTTACAGCCAATGGAAGGTTACTTTTGACTAAATTTTGCGATACTTCCTGTAATGAGGTAATAAGATGTTCTGGTGTTAAAATTGAAGAGTGAATTATTTTCAGACGCGCGAATGTGATAGAATTTAAAACATCATTCAAATTATCTTCTAAGTAGAGATAATTCTCCATAAGTTTTTCACACATTTCAAGTAGTGCGAGTTTTGATTCGACGTAGGCGACCTTATCATTAATTTTTCCGATAGTGTTTTCCAGCTTTATCATGTTATCGTTAAATAGTTTCTCGTCAATTCTAAGATTTTGGATAGTTTCGTTGAAGTTTTTAATTACGGATGTGGTGACACTTATTTGGTTTTTTTGTAAGTTCTCAATTTGAAGTTGGCCTTGATTTAAGCGATTTATGCTTTCGGTAAAGTATTTTCCGTCGGCGGCATCTAAATTGCCGGTGATTGCCTTAAAAAGGGTACCTGCCCCATCAAGTATACCTCGTTTGTTTCTTTTAGTGTCCATGTGAATGTCAGTAAATTTCTGTTTGATTGAGTTAGAAATTTGATTGAGAAGATTAATGTGGGTTTGTACGTCTGCGCGAAAGTAGTTCATAGCAAAAGAATTGAAGTTAACAGTTTTTACAAGAGTTTGTAATATTCTGTTATTTGTTGTAAATACTTGTTCTAGTGTAGAAATGTTTCTGTGTACTAAAAGTGTCCATTTATCATTGGATACAGTTATTTCTGCTTCGTTATGGAAGTAGATACCTAAAGTATTGTTTATTGGTTGTATTTGAAATTGGGGTACTGCTGACCCGAACAGCAGGCAAAACCTGAAACAGAAATTAACTTTCTGAGAACGGTTTCATTCGGTCGAAATTAACTTTTGATTTTTGGTTAGTTTTAGGGTTTAGTACTGTTGCGGAGTTTCTGTGAATCTCCAGGATTTCGAAAGGACCATTGAATTTATTTTGGAGTTTGTCCTTGATCTGGAATTCTTTAATATAGACTTTATCGCCTATTTGATAGTTAGGGAGATTTTCAGAAACGTGTTCATCAAATCTGACTTTCGCTTTATGTTTTTGGATTTCCGTTCTTTCGCGAGCAATTTTATAATAGTGAGAGATACGATTATTGAGATCTCTGATGTACTTAGTTATCAGGGCTTGTTGGTTGTAGAGAGTTTCTGGAGTCCTACTCGAAGTATGTCCATAAACAAGTTCGTAAGGGGTGAATCCATGAGTTTTGTTTACAGAATTGTTATATGCAATGATTGCATAAGGGAGGATGTTAAAAGGGTGTTCGTCAGGATTTTCTAGTTTATGGATTCTATTCATCTCTAATAGGGTCGAGTGGAATCGTTCTAATGAACCATTTGACTGGGGATGTCCCACACTAGAATAAGATAGTTTGATGTCAAATAGTTTACACAAATCTCTCATTAGTGTGTTGTCGAATTCCCTGCCATAATCACAATGTATCCGTAATGGAGTACCGAAGTGTTGGAAATAGAGTAGTAAAGTACTAACAACGGTTTTTGCGGATTTGTCTGTTATGGGGTAGGCCTGAGAGAATTTTGTTAGTTCGTCCCGGATAGTTAATGCGTAGTTTTTTGTCGGGACTTCTAGAATATCGATGTTGACGCGTTCAAAGGGTGTCCGTGGGGTTTCAGTAATGACAAGTGGGCTGTCGAGATTTTTCCGGTAAACTTTTGCTCTCTGGCAAGATTGACAGTTTTTGATAAAATTGTCAACGTCCTTAGTCAGTCCTTGCCAATTGTATTTTTCTTTTATTCTGCGGATAGTTTCATTGATACCACGGTGTATATTATTTTTGCCGTTATGGAATTGGTCGAGGATGATGGGTATTTGGTCTTTCTCAACCGTTTGGACGATATTTTGGCAAACTTTCCATTTGATATCGATTTCGGAAAAGATAAACGAAAGCATTTCCAAAATGGGCAGTTCAATGTTATTCTCAACACAGAATACTTCATTTTCAGTAAACACATCTCTACTATTATACAGAGATGCGAAAAGAATCTCGTTGACTATTTCTGGGTCAGAAGGGAGAGGGACGATGTAATAGCGTCTTTTTCTGACACTTTTGCTTGCAAAGACATTTACTCTAGGGGTACGGAAATCAGCATTTTCCTCAAAAATGTCTTCGATGATGTCATGGTGAAAATTTTTCATGAGAGAGCCTTGGGGAAATACTAGGATGTTTTTGTTTCCTCGGTCTAGGAGTTGGCAATTAGAAAATTGAATTTTATCGTAATCTATGAGAGAGACGGTTTGATATCGCTCGACAAAAGTTTTAAATTCTTCGGAGATTTGTTGAAGATTAATGGGACTTCTCGTCTGGGGTTCTTGTGAGTCATCGTCAGTTTCGTTTGTTGGGAGTACTGTAAATGGTGTTAGATGATTGTTTGCTTGAAATGATATGTATTCATTAAAGTTGTTAACTTTAATGCGAGAGAGCGCGTCGGCGTTTTTATTTACTTTGCCGGGTTTGTAAATTATTTGATAGTCGTACTCCTCGAGCTTAAGGCGCCATCTTGCAAGTCTACTTCCAGGGTCCTTTATAGAAAACAGCCAAGTTAACGGGCGGTGATCGGTCAGAAGTAAAAACTTACGGCCAAAAATTATCGGACGAAAGTGTTTAACCGCCCACACTATTGCAAGGAGTTCTCGTTCTATGGTTGAATACTTAGTTTCAGCATTGCAGAGAGTTCTGGAGGCATAGGCTACGGGTAAATCTTTACCTACGGGGCCTTGAGAGAGCACTGCGCCGATAGCAAATGAACTGGCGTCGGTTGTAAGAATAAATGGCTCTTCAAAATTAGGGTATATGAGTATGGGAGTGGAAGTAAGGGCTCTTTTTAATTCGTCAAAAGATTTGACACATTCTGAATCAAACTGGAAAGGTGTGTCTTTTTGAAGTAATCTTGTCAAAGGTTTTGAAATCTTGGCGAAATTGGGGATGAATCGCCTGTAATAACCAGCTAACCCTAAGAAGGACTTGATATCTTTTGGGTTTTTTGGTTGGGGAAAATTTAAGATACAATCTACCTTTGAGGGGTTAGGCTTCACGCCTTCGGGAGTTATACGGTGGCCAAGATACGCGACCTCTTTGCGAAGAAACTCGCATTTGTCGGGTTGGATTTTTAGATTGGCTTTTCGCAATCGTTTGAAAACTTCAGAAAGTCGGGCTATGTGCTCATGTATAGTCGGGGAATAAACGATAATGTCGTCCATATAGACTAAACATCTCTCGTTTTGAACACCTAAAAGAATATTATCCATTACCCTTTGGAAGGTGGATGGAGCGTTTTTAAGACCGAAGGGCATTCTAACAAATTCGAAATGGCCATTATCAACTGTGAATGCTGTTTTTTGGATGTCTTTAGTATCGATTTCGATTTGGTGAAACCCGGAAGCTAAGTCGAGGGTGGTGAAGTATTGGCATTTGCCAAGTTGGTCAAGTAAATCCGAAATGTTCGGTAGGGGATATTTGTCGTCAACGGTAAGTTCATTTAATTTACGATAATCGACGACGACACGCCATTTTTGGGTACCAGATGCGTCTAGTTTTTTTGGAACTACCCAAACCGGGATGACCATGGCGAATTAGACGGACGTATAATGCCTTGGTCAAGCATCTTTGATATCTGACTTTTTACCTCTTGTTTGTGTATTTGGGGGTACCGATATGACTTTGTGAAAGAGGGTTTTGCGTTATTAGTGTCTATCGAATGTTTGATTTCGTTTGTAAAGGTCAGTTGGTCACCTTCTAAATAGAATATGTCGGAATATTCGAGGCAAAGTTGAGAAATAAGTTCGGCTTCCTCCTCGTTCAGATGTTCTAACCGAAGTTGTTCCATAATTGTAGTTTGTCTATCAGGCTGGGTCAAGTTTTGAGAGTAATTTTCAGAAAGAATGTTTACGGAAAAATTGTTAATCGGTTCGAGTTCCAAATTGTCGAAATTAACAGTCTTGGGGATAGCATTTGCATTTAAAACTGAAGTAAGGAATTCGCCTTTTTCATTAATTTTAACAAGGGCACGGGGAAGATAAACTTTTTCTATTTCGGCAGATGATAGGAAAGCATCAGTATTAGTGAGGTTACATTTTAATTTACATATTTGTTCTGTTCGGGGTTCTAAACAGATTGTATTTACCGGGATGCAGTTATTGAAAGTTGAAGGGTTCTGAGTACGCATGACAGTATCATCCGTAACTTTGTAGAGAGGTAAAGTTTTAAAATTAGTGACAAGTTGTTTGCAGTTAAAGTCTATAACGCAGTTATAGTGTTCAAGGAAATCTGAACCCAGTAATCCGTCGAATTCAATGTCGATGTTGCAAATATATACCTTGTGTGGGTCGGCGACATTGAAAGGTACAAGGGTGGATTCGTTGATTAAGATTTTCTGATCGGTGATTCCTTGGATGACTACGTTTTCGGGAAATCGTTGTTTGAAGCGTTGGCAGGTTTCAGGTTTAAAAATTGAAAGTCCTGCACCCGTATCGATAAGAAGTTTATAGGTGTTTGAAGAGTCAGTAATATAATAAAGATTCTTTGAGTTGACGGAAAGAAGGGGTCTTACAGAAAGTTCTGTTCTGGGAAGTTGACATTGCGGCTGAAGTCGTCCAGATTCATTGTCTGAATTTGGGTTTGAATTTCTGAAATTTCTTGGTCTGGGGGTTCTGACTGAGTGGGGGTCAAATGAAAATTTACTTGAGAAGAATCAGGTTCGTCAGAATAAAATTCGTATAACTGTTCAGTATTGAAATATTCTGGTTCATTGTTTTGTTCGAAATCATTAGGGTGATAATCTTGTACGTTTCCGTACTCATCGGGTAAAGAGGTGTAATGATTTTCGTTTTGAGAGTGGTTATAGTCATTGTGATATGGTCCGAATGGCAGATTGTTCAAGTGATGAGTCTTTGGTTGTTGGCGTTGTTGATGTTTAAAGAAACTCGGGTTCGGTCTGTAATTGCCAGACATTTGGGGTTGTCTACTGGTAGATGGACGAAATTGTTGCTGTGAAAATTGTTGACTGGGATTAACATTTGTAGATTAATTAGCAGGTTGATTGGAAAAATGAGGGCGGTAATTCGAATAGTTCTGATTAGAATTCGGGTTGTGTTGAAATTGTCTCATTCTCGATAAGCATTCGTTGCTTAAATGGCCCATGCGTTTACAAAAGGAGCATTGTTTTGGAGGTGGACCGTTATTTGATTTACGAGGGGGTTGTTGGAAACTTCTATTACCTGAAAATTTCTGGGTTTCTAAATGTGATAGTTGTAGTTCTCGTTTAATTCTCGAAATGGCAGTGAGAATACTGCATGGGTCGCTAGCGCGAACGAGGGCTCTAAACCCGTGAGGAGGCTATTAAGAGCCATTGACTCTATTAAGTCAATCTGCGCTTGCTTTTCTTTGATGGTTAAATTTTGTTTGTTTATAGCTGCTAGCATTTTCGCTTGGTGCGTCTGGAGTCTAGCAGAGAAAGTGAGGGGGGATTCATTTGGAGTTTGCCGCATTCGTTGCAAGTCCTGTATGAGAGCCGAGAGATCCCGAGGATCTCCAAAATGATTTTCTAGGAGGGTTTGAATTTCGGCTAGTTGACTAGGGTTTCGCAAATTAATTAACTCAGCCGCTCTACCGCGTAACTTATTTTTGATATGGAGAATTAGCAGTACTTGCTGATTATCCGTTGCCATGCTGTAAGCAGTATTACAGGAGCATATGAAAGTGTTTAAAAATATCGGATTACCATCATACTCAGGAATTATGGCAAATATTTCCGATAGCTTATAGGGCTCTACAGTTGGTGTAGCTGCCTGTCTAGTCGTTGCCATTTTTTAAAATTGTATAGATTCGCACAATAAATCGAAATTAAATGTTGAATAAAAGTTTTAAATTGAAATGGTAGAAAATATACGGTTTATCGATTCAGTATTGAGTAATGTTTAATATAGTAATAACAAATTTAAAATAGGAATGTATAAATGGTAGATTAATAATAAACTTGAAATAATGTTTCAAATACTTCGAAATATGTAAGTCAAAGTAATGGAAATAAAATAATATGATTATGTAAAATATATAGTTTCAAAATTATTTAGGAATGTAAGGTTATGAGGAATAAAATATTATATAAATGAAAGAACTGGTGGTCATTCAAAAAAAATAAAAAATAGTTACTTTATGTGATTCTTACGTTATTATTCCTCGCATTGGACTGTTCTCCGCGTCACTTAGCACTGGTTAGCCTGGTTGCGTGTTCCCTTGCTAGTACTTGGTAGTTGTTGTCCTTTTCTAGTAGGTTTTGTCCACAATGATTTAGAAATCTCCACAGTTAGTTAGTATTCACGTGTTCTAACTGTGTTGGACAATCCTACTGACTGCGCCAATTTTATATTCACTTTGATTCAATTCACTTTTTAAAAAAAATTATTTATTTAGAAACATACAATATTAAAAGTGAACAATTAAAATAGTTAAAGTACTTGAATAACTTAATGCTATAAATGATATTATTTGAATGACAACACGAGAACGTTTCCAGTTGCTTTTATAACATTAACAAAAGTGCTGATGCAAGTCATCGTTTTTACTGGTTAAACGGACTCGTGTAGGTTTCCGGGAAGTTGTTTGCATATAATTCAAGATGTAATTTGATATCCCTGAGAAGTCACGTACGCTTTAAATTCCGTTGACTTCTCGACTGTGTGAATTAAGTGCTGATATATTTTGCATATAACATACATATAAAAAAATACATGAAGACTTGATGACCTCCTCTTTTTTGAAAGTCGGTTAAAAATAAAATAAAAATCCAATTTCTTTGTTGAATCCTGTTAATTTGACTACCTATCAATCTACAAGTTGCTACCTAATACGCCCAAAGCCCACATTAGCTACCTTATTGTATCCTCAGATTTTACAGGACAATCTCTTAGCTTGTTGTTTTCTGAATGATATTTGTGGCATATTTTTCAATGTTTAAGTACTTCTTGGGAAATAACACCAAAGTTACGAAAATTGCTGTATATTCCAAACGTTTCGGGGTCTAGCTCAGACCCCGTTGTCTCTTAGCTTCTTAGAAATTACTTTAAAATATTTGCCTGTGATATTTGTAAACGATTAGAACATGATTCTTTACTAAATCAACCTACCCAATTGTGCATTGATACAATTATGGAACTACTAACATTTTGTACAAAGACAACATATTTTCAACTTAATGATGACTTCTACCAACAAGATAGTAATGGCATGGCAGTGGGTTTCGGTATGTCTCCTTCCTTAAACAATTTTCTAAAAACGGATTAAACCTTTGGTTTGGTGGCGCTATGTTGATGACAATTCGTTATTTGGGAACATAGTCTTGAAGACTTACATGAATTACTAACGACATAAACAACACAGAACAAATTGTTCAGTTTGCACCAGAACTTGAACAGGATAACAAGTTATCTTTCTTAGAGATTTAAATAACTAAAACGCAATCGACATTTGAAACAGAAGTTTACAAAAAACCGACTCACATAAACAAGTATCTCAACTTTAACTCTAATCATCCAAATTCAGTAAAAAGAGGTATCATCAAATCTCTATATGACACAGCAAAAACCAACTGTTCTAACATCAATAAATTCAGTGAAGAAAAACGTTTATGAAAACGTCTGCCAATAATTACCCAGAAAAAATTATTAATAGAGTTAAACAAAATCGAATACCAAACGATAGCTAACAAGCAACACAAAACTTAACCAAGCAACACTGATTCCCAAGATAATCACATCACTACAATAACTATACTATACATACAGGGTCTCTCAGAAACACTGTAAAGAGTTGCGAATGTTCTATCTTATAAAAAAGTCGTACCTATGAACCCCACATAAAATTCTGAAGATTACCCCTTTCAAATTCTAGAAATTTGAAAGAATCTTTATTATTATATGACGTCTAGAAGTTTCTGTGCTACCCTTTATATTATCAAATTAAATTATCTTAGTTCCGTCATAAGTCAAATAATAGATATTGTCAAACATTTTCATTTTACATTTTAGATGTGCCTTTTTTCATAGTTCCTTTGCCATTGTCAACGGAGTCTGTCCTAGACTCCGAAAGGTTTGGAAATATACAGAAATTTTGTGACTTGTGGTGTTATTTCCAGATAGTGCTTAAACACTTGTATGTATGTAACACTGTAGTAAACAAAAAATAATGGTGCCAATAGAGATTTGCCAATCTTTTAAAGGCAAAACAGTATATTGTTTCTACTCGAGAACCTTCATCAGTTTCCTCAACTGATTGAATTCTCGAATAATTAATTATGTATTTAGTACATATAGCTGCATTTAGTATTTAATCGCGAAATCAATAACCACATTTCTTTGATAGGTTCTAGTTAACCAACGATTTTTCTCGTATGATTTCTCTCATAAGAATAACAGGGAAACGGCGTTGCACCAAGTTTGACTTCGGATTTGGAGTCTCTGTGAGCTGAAAGTCCTAGAAGATGTTGCCATTTATTACGCGATAAAATATTAATTAAGTAATTATTCGAGGATTCAGGAAGGTTCTCGACTAGAAACAATATATTCTTTTGCTTTTAATGGATTGGAAAATCTCGAAAAGTTAGTGTCATCCATCTATTGGTACCATTATTTTTTGTTTATGATGAAGCATGCAGAAGTAAATATTGATAACTTATGTTAAAGTTTAAATGTATAAGGACTTTCTGGGAAATAACACCACAAGTCACGAAATTTCTGTATATTTCAAAACGTTTCGGAGTTTAGGTCAGGCTCCGTTGTCAATGGCAAATAAACTGTGAAAAAAGGCAGAATAAAATTAAAATGTTTTGACATTATCGATTATGTGACTTATGTCGTAACTTAGTTAATTTAATTTGGTATAGGGTAGACACTTCTAGAGATCATATTATATTAAAATTTCTCGCTCCTAGGTGCGACTTTGTTATAAGATATTCGCCAAAAATACGATCAATGAATATTATAGTTGACTCAGTGATCCCATTAAAATCATAAGGGGAAACCTAGGAAAAACCTTATCAACTATCCTGATATTGGGTTGTTCATAAGGATATGACCATTAGCAATTTCTTCCTTAATCATCGGCCCAAGGAACGATTGAACTCCACGGAGGTAATACCGAAACAATCGTTTTGATTTAACAAAATTAAAGCAGACTCTTTAAATTTTCCTTTCATTTTCTGTTCTTAGTTTAAGTGTGAACTAATGCACCTTCCTATTATTAAGTTTTTTGAGATTTTAGTACATCTGGCAAACTTGCCGTACATGAATAAAAATGTACAGTGCGGAAAGGGTACATTAAAAAGTGAAACGTATTTAATTTTTTAATCTGTATGATGGTTTTTAAAACTATATTTTCTGTTTCTATTCTTTCCATTTATGTCATGATATGAATGCTGCTTTTCAGTAGATTCTTAGTTGTTTCAAAAGAAAACATTCAGTGATAAATCAATGTCAATATGATATTTTGATTTACTGAAGCACTCTAGGGTTTTTTTATTTCAATTTATAGTTTTTTTAAACTTTTCCTCGACTGAATAAATATTCCCAAAAAAAATGGCGAAGATACCTAAAACGTACTATATCCAATTTTATCAAGATAGAATTGAGAAATTTTACAACTAACATGAATTTGTATCATGAAAAAATTCACCATGGAAACACTTGTTTTTTATTCTATTAGTAACATTTCCACACTCATGTTGCATAAAAATAAACAAAAATCAAACCCGACAATTGAAAAACACCCACAGAAAATTTTGCAATTTAAAATTGAAATAAAACCAACTGTCTTAACTAAGCGAACTACGTCGAAATATTACCCTACGCAATAATTCTTTTATAACGGTCTACGCTTCCTATACGAAAGCGAATTCAACCCAAAATTGCCATGTTTTCTATTTCATTACATGTGTTGGAGATATTTATTAATTTTGCCTTAAATACCCCTTAATTTAATAAGAATTGTAGTGGTTTTTTATTGTAAAATTTGTTGCTCTTTTGCAAGTAAATAGTTCAGTACAGACTTAAATGCTTACTTCGATTGAAAATTTTGAACATTTCTTTTTTATTAACCATAAACGTTTTGACGTCAGTTGTACAAGACTTTTTTATTTATACTGATTAGTTTTATCAAGTACGAAAATATCTGCACTGCATTATGTTACACCCTATTTTTTTTTGTTCTGGATCATGTATAGTTTAGATTTTTGGTCTATTTTAATGCTAACAGCGGCTAAATATTGCTTACTTTAAAAAATGAAATAACACTAATCGAAGGAAGTATGCCAGTTAGAGACCCTTTTAGGAGAATTAAGTCACCTGAGGCTAGACAATCTATCAAAGAGAGTACGAATTCTGCATTTTCAGTACAGCAAGCAGTGAGCTACTTGATAGAGAGGCAAGTAGCCTCGTGACTATACGCACTCACAGTATTCAAAGCATCTTACGTGGTCTACCCTCATTGACCTCGGTAATTATATTATTAGATACTCAGTTTTGTAATATTTGTTTATAATATTACCGAAATTAAATATTAAGAATATTACGTGTCTGTTTATAAGCCAAAGATAAAAAAAACAGGAGAGTGGAATGTAAACTCTGCAATAAATAGATCAATGTGCTGAAAAAATAAACATTTCTTCCTAATGTATTATATCCAATACCCATAAATACTTCTACAGAATAAACGGATCTAATGTTAGGTAATGTTTGTTTATTTAATACGTTAACTTTAAAAGTGAAAGTGTGCTTTGTATGCTTTTAATTTCTCAATCGTTTTTCTTATAGAAAATGTCTCTCCGAATTGACTGCAGAGCTGATGATCCTGATAAACACGAATTTGATGTAAATTACCTCTTATTTCACAAAGGAAAATTATATAGTGCTGCAGATGATGGAAAAATTAAGGTAATTATGTTATAAAAATTAACTCAACATTTCTAACTTTAATTATTTTGAATCATACTTTTCCATTCCTTATTAACCGTTTTATTAAAATTTGTCATAGTGTCGTAAATGTATTAACACCGCTTTTGAAATTGGACTTAAACGATGGATGGATGTTTTGAGAGTGGCGGACCCAATCACTGGAGAAATTAATTTAATTAATATAAGTAAACTGTATACAGGTAACCAATAACTAAAACTTAATAAACCAATGAAAAATATTAACCAATATAAGTAGGCAATAGTTATATAAATAAAAACGCAATAAACGGCTGAGAAAAAGCATATAATAATACAATTTACCATAATTTTCATCTCGAGCCTTCTTAAGAAAATTCTAGATCCGTCCATGTACCTTGACAGCTACTCTCAGCGCACCGGTGGCTGGCTGCCGCATAATCGTTCATTTAATGCAACGTTTACTATTATTTTAAACTCACTTCTCGTCATTAAAGCGAAAAACCAACATAGACAAAGTGAAGTGGAATTTATCACTTATCAACATATTTTAAGTATATTCCGATCGGACTAGTCTCGTTAATATGGTGGGATTTGCAAAATAGCTCTCTAAATTATTTAAATTCAAATTTTTCCAAAACTGCGTATTCAATAGTATCCATCGTGAGCCCATATAAACTTCATATCAAAAACTATCGTTTTGACGATGTCTAATATTCCAGTATGAGTTACTAGAAAAAAATCCACTTTAGAACAGTTTTTCTGGGTTTAGTCGGTAAAAAAATGATCCAATCAGGATGTGTAAACACTCATTAGGAAGGATTTCGTATTCTCTACAACTTTCCTGTAGATGGCATTACGATTCCTCCATTACTTTTCATTATATAAAAAAAAAACAAAATAAATTCTTATTTTTGAGGGTTTTTATTATTTAAATCGTTTACTTCTACGA
The DNA here is from genome assembly GCA_034190945.1 of Octodonta nipae. Taxonomy (NCBI): domain Eukaryota; kingdom Metazoa; phylum Arthropoda; class Insecta; order Coleoptera; family Chrysomelidae; genus Octodonta; species Octodonta nipae. The sequence continues at coordinate 54,975,813 of CM067218.1, read as the reverse complement.
GTTTGCTGTTAAAAAGCAATAATTATCTATTAACTGTTACTGATGTGATGGTATAAGTAAATTGCTGTTGAATTTTATGTCTTAAAGTCTATAAATTGGTTTACTATGTTTCGACAATGACCATACCATACTTTTGTTAAAACTAGATAAAGGTAGTTTTCCTATTATTAGTGCAGAAATTGACTTTGTGTCGCACAAAGCCGAAAAATTAGTGGTGAGCACGGTGCCTCATTATGCGCAGTTGTGTGGTAGTTGGAAAATCACCAAAATTATGTAAAATGTAAATTCTCAGTATTTTCATGTCTCTATAGACATAATAGTTTCCGAGATATCGATTTTCAAGGTTTGGAATTTTTTCATGTTTGCTATTTCTCATGGTTAACTTCATAACATCGCCAGCGTATCATAGCAAATCTCCTAGATGATTCAGTGAAGTAAATGTTTAGCCACTCCCGGTAAATTTGGACTTTTGACCGTATGTACAACTCTCAAGTCGTTAGTCAATTTTGTGTTTAAATTGTGACGTATGCCTGAGTAGTAAGATGAAGAGAAGTTAATGGGAGAATGGCAATTGGTAGGGTTTCTTCTGAACATTTCAACCTCAGAAAGAAATGAGAAAGTGTAAAGGCCAGATGAAGAGAATTGTCACTGTGGGGAAACTGTCAATGAGGAAGACTATTTTTCAAGCTGTTGAGATAAGAGACGATGAACAGAACATGAAACTCAAGGAAAGACAGACAAAAGACACTGATTTGGTTGCATTCGGCGCCAGATACCATTCATTCTGTCAGAGAGAAGTATCAAGAAGGCTAAGCAGCATTTTGTATATCGTGAAAACTGGTAACTATGTTCCGGGGAGCAACCATTATTGTAAACTAAACCATAGTACCCCCACATCATCCACAACATATATAGAAATCGACAGGTTCAGGTATCATCTTCGGTAAAAATCATATCTTCGAGAAATTTAAACATTCATTCAAAAAATTCACTGACTGTTTGTGAAAATTATGACAGCTGTGAAATATCAAGGCTATCATTACGTAATGATTTGGTGACCTGTTCTTCTTAAAAATTTGTAATACAATTTGATATGTGCATTATACTTTTACTGCTCCACCCGTATAGTGTTTTTAGTGATAAAGTGGCAGGTTGAGCGATTTTTTATGGGCAAGCCGAATCTTGTGAGTCACCCTAATACTAATAAGCCGTTACATATACATACATTCTACTATAGAGATCATTACGAAATCCAAACAAGGATTCACTCCATTACATTACATTTTTACTAAATATAATTAAATCAAATAAAAATGACCCAAATAATTTAAATAAGTACAAATTATGTAGTAACCAAATTAAAAAGCATTATTATTAACACAAATGATACTAGTAAGTTTTGACATGGTTAGTTGTTTTACAAAAGTCCCGTTGATAAGTCAAAACAAATTATAAAAGAATGTTAAACAATATATGTCCAAGTTGCGGTTTCAATGTGTCTATCCCAAAGATCAAAGATTCAAACAAGTAATAATTACCTTTCTACAAAATTAATTAAAACTGCCACAATTACGAAATACAAAAGGACAACCAATATTACAGTTCAAATGAAATATAATGAAATTAATAAATTTTTAACTTTTTGTTTGAAACAAAAATGATACTAGTAAGTTTCGACATGGTTAGTTGTTTTACATATTATAAAGGATAAATTACCAAAAATTATTGCCTTACACAATAACACAAAATTAAACGTTGCACAATTATATAACCAGCCAATCTCTGCTTAAAAGCATACTTTTTAGTTTGAAGGAGATTTCTATAAACGAATTTGGTATGGCCACGGGTCCTTCATTGTCACCTATATAATTAGTAATATATTTATGACATATATTGAAGAAAGATTAATAGTCAATTATAATAAGAAACCCATTGTGTAGTGAAGATATGCTGATGTAGTTTTGTGGTTTGGGAATATGGTGTTAAAGAACTCCTAAACTGCATCAATAGTCGAAAAACCACACTAAATTGATGTACTTATAGATAGAACAAATAACGCCATAGGTAGGTACAAGCACTTATCCGAAACCTATGAATACTGATATATATTTGAGTTTTAACTCTAACCATCCATTGTATGTATGTATGTATGTATGTAAGGAATATTCTTGTAGGTATTTATATGATAGAGCAAACAGCACAACTTCTTCCACCGAAATATCTATCGACGAGATCAACATTATCAAAGAACATTTAGTTAACAATCAGCACGCAGAAGGTTTTATAAGTAAAACTAAAAGTGAACAACAACGAAAGTCGCAACAACAAAACATAACAAACAACACACCACAAATCCCAAACACCAATAGAGAACAAAATTAATTGCAGCTTAATGTCGGTAGAAGGATGATAAGAGGATAACTACTTCATTAATGATGGTTAAATACACCCAAATAGATTTGAATAATTCACCCTTACTAAATATATTTAACTATGCATAATGAAATAATTAGGTTAGCTAAAATTTGTTTGTTAGTTTGAATCTACATTCCTAATTTGCATCATAATCGGTAGATTGATATATTTCTTTAAATGGGTACGATTAAGATTTTATAATTATTACTTTGTTAGATCGAAGACGATGAAGTTTGCAAAATTTTTGATAACTATCTTTAAAATAGCAAATAATATATGCCTGAAAATTAAAGTATGCACCTGTTCTTGCCAAATGAAGAGAACAAACTTTAATTATCTTGGAATAACTAAATTATCGGATAGAGGGCAGGTTGGGAATTAATTCTAACAATATTCACATTTTTGGAAATACAGTGTAAACAGGAATATAGGATGTGATAAATTAATTTCTTTCTTTAAGTCTTTAAGATGGGTAATAGTCGCTTAACTGGAACATGTGTTTATAAGAGGTACGAGGTTGGAGCTGGAGTCCATTTTAGCATGTTACGGAAAAATACTGGTTCATCTTACCTCTTCTCCGAACTAGTATTTGTTGTACCAATCGCTTAACGTTGAGAAACAACCAAGCCGAAATCACCTTACACTGTTTGAAGTTGGTGTTTACTTTAATAATCTAGATGCAAAAAATAAGTTTGTTATCCATCGAATAATGATATAATGTTCGTAATAGGCATGGACTCCTGATCTGAAAAAACTTGCTGAAGCAGACTCAAATCCATGTTCCGTATTTTGCTTAGCAGCTAGTGACGACACCTTGTTCTCCTGTTCAAATGAAGGCACAATAAAAGCTTTTGAATTAGATACATTAAAGCCAAAATCAGAACTAGTCCGAGATCACGAAATGGAATACTGGAGAATAGTATTTACTAATGGCTGCTTGTATTCAGGAGATAACGAAGGAAACGTGAGTACCAAATATATAAAAACGTTCAGTTCCAAATGGTTGCCTTACATACATTTATGTTTCAGATTAAGGTATGGAAAGATGGTAAAACGTTTTATGGCAAATTAAATATCGCTGAACCTGTAAAAGATATGGTCGTTGACAAAAATTTAATTTTCACTGTTAAGGATTTAGATCTTGTTGTAACAGACGTTAAACTGGAAGGTGAGTTGTAAACATGATAAATGTCTAGAAGTTATTGTAAAATAACTTTGTAGCACATAAATTCCATTGCGTTTTAAATAAGCGAATATACACCTACGTCTGTATTAACTAAGCTACATTCCGGAGGTGCTTTTGTCTCCAGCTTCAGAAACAAAACTAGAAAACAAAATAATCAAATTCAAAATGTTAAACAATCTATGTTCAAGTTGGGGTTTCTGTGTGTCTATCCCAAAGATCAAAGATTCAAACAAGTAATAATTACCTTTCTACAAAATTAATTAAAACTGCCACAATTACGAAATACAAAAGACAACCAACATTACAGTCCAAATGAAATATAATGAAATCAATAAATCTTTAACTTTTTCTTTGGAAAAAACTTACATCTAATTCAAATAATATCAGTCAGTATTATTTAAATTAAATTTTACTAAACTTATAAAAACATTAAAATGCAGTAATAAGGTCAGGAAAATTGAATATCAATTGAATAATAAAATCCGTTAGGAAAGTTACTCATATTTATTACTAAAGAACAAGTGCATTGGTCTTCTAATTCAAGATTGTAAATAGGATTATAAAGCCGATTATATGTATATAATAATACAGTTAGGTTTTTAGTCCTGTTCTTAAAATTACTTGTGCCACCTTATAGTTCATTTTTTAGTTTTTTGGTAACATAACGTTATGGTGATATGGTGATGATTTGTTCAAACCACATTAATTGTATTTATTGACTCTCTCCTGTAATTGTGCTTGATGGGTGAAGAGTACCTATAATTTTGACAATAATTTCCACTATCATCACTATAAGTGAGACATAAACAACAAGATTTCTTCGATACGTTCTCCATTCACGTAGCAACAGTTATTCACACTATTAAAAAATTATATCGGTATACTGAATAACAAAAATCGAACCAGAAAAATAATAGTTATTATGGAACACTAAAAACATTTAATTACCACATCCTATACGACAAAATGCACGTCGCAATTAGTTAATATCTAATGTGTGTAATGTGGCAATCTTTCTTGCGGATCAGATCACATATAATTTCCTAAATCCAGTGGTAAGGGATTAGGAAAGCAATTAAATAGTTTTTATCAAGAATTGTGAATCTATGACAGAATGACCCGGTTGTATAAATAGTTTGAATGCTAGTTCAGTCTCGTACTGCAGATCGAAAGTAAATTTTGTGTTGTTTAAACTTCGTCAGTCAATCGGTAGTTTAAGGTGAACGTTGTATTTTGGATGATCAACTATTTGAACTGAGTTCTGTTTTGAAATTTGACAGGTACAATGCTACTTAACTCACAGTGGATTTTTCATTACTTACTTACTATACGTTGAAAAATTACCAATTTGAATTATCATTAGCATAATAGAAGTATATATATAATAAGTATAAATATATATATATATATATATATATATATATATATATATATATATATATATATATACCAGAGTGATAGTTTTTATAGTATGTCGTACAAGATCTATATATATTCCATCGACTTATGTGAAACCATCTAGCAACAGTTCCCAAGCCGAATCAGCATCCACGTGTCGTCTCAGGTTACCTTCGACGACGTACATCCGTGAGAACAGCAAACGCTGCGACAACTTAGTCAGCATTATTATGTTATAAATTGTTCATTTGCCTTATGTCTGCATTCATTGTTACTTACAGATTTGTCTAGTTAGTTTAACACTCATTTTTTTCCTTTTTTATTGTTATAAAGTTTTATTATTATTATTTTCATTATATTCAAGTTTATATTAAAAGTTTTATTAATTGTGCAAGTATAAATAAAGTCTTTTTAAAAAGTGAAATTTTGGAAGTGTGATATAACAAATTGGCGCAGTCAGTAGGATCCGTCTAACGTTACTAGAACACGAGTACTCTAACTGGTAGCGGCGGATTCCTATCCCTCAACGGAACAACGAACCTGAAAGAAGTCCTCACTGCAATCAAACGTAGAACACTGCGCTTTCAATGTTCCTGTTGATGTAAGTAATGGTGAATCGTCATTCGTTTTAAGTAAATATTATTTGATTGAGCATTGATTTTTAATAATTTGGTTTAATACATTTGATTTCATTGATTTTTATTGATTTTATTATTTGATTTTTATATATTTGATTTGAATGAAATATTGATCTATTTCATTACTTGATTTATTTGATATATTTATTTTATTTCTTTTATTGACATTTTATATATTTGATTTACTTATTTTATTGATTTATTATCTGAATAATTGATTTATTTGAATTGATATTTTCATCTATCGTGTTTAATTGCTTTACATTTTTTATACCATACTGTTCTATTGTTCAAACAATCGTTATTTCCCACTAACGTATTCTACAGTTCATTAATTTTCTACACCTTTTAACATTTTATTCTATAAACCTTATATTCCAATTCATTTATATCGATAAACATGGCACAAGCTTCACCAAATTCAGGTACCCCTGAAACAGAAAGATATCGGTTAACGGAAATATTTTCCGTTATACCCGAATTTGAAGGCGACCAAATTTCCTTGGGAACCTTTATAGATGCGTGTAATTGCGCATATAATATGTCCACGGCGGATCAAAAATATTTGTTGGTGATCCATATCAAAAATAAACTCAAAGGGAAAGCGGCGCAGTTGATAAATTCAAGGAACCCTGGATCGTACCTTGAAATCAAACAACTATTGACCCTACACTTTGGAGATTCTCGTGATCTCTCTTCCCTTATTCACGACTTACAACGTCTAAAACAACTGTCGAACGAGTCCCCATTAACGTTCTACAATCGTCTCCAAGTATTGAGTGCGAAAATGCACTCCTGCATCCACAAAACGGCTGGGCTTAGTCCAGAACAAAAAGACGCCCAGACCACTCTAGTGGATACTATGGTCATGAATACCCTTCTTACGGGATTAGAACCCCGGTTAGGACAAGTAATCCGTGCAAGTAATCCAAAAGATCTTCTAGAAGCACACTCCCGGATTAGGAGAGAGCTTCAACTTTCTTATTTCGAGGACCAAAAAACGAACAAATCTGTTCCTCTCAAACCCAACTTCCAAGCACGAAAGCCGACACAACCTCTTAAGTGTCTTCATTGTGGTCGATTAGGCCACATAGCCGCAAATTGCCGTTTGAAAACACAAAATAGTTCTCAAACGTTTAATCCAAACTATAGACCAAATCCTGTTGGGCCTAATCAACAAACAAGGCCAAATTTCCCTACAAACAATCCCCCTGTTCAACAAGGACAACAGTTTCGTCCACAAAACTTCCAGAGACCCCCTTTTAGGTCTCAAATGAACCCAAATTATTCTCGTCCTTCGGTTATACAGAATAACCCGAATAACCGTCCTGAAAGGACACATCATTTCAATCAACATCAAAATGATGGTTACTCACAATATTCGGATTATTATACCGATAATTACAATACTTATGACTACGAGGATGATAGTCAAAATTATTCAAGCTTCGAAGAAACTTTTGACTATACCCCTATCGAGCCTTTTAATTGTCACGATTATCAGGATTTTCTAGCGCTTCCGAGCCTGGATCAACCTCCCGATTCGACAACAACTTTGTGCGAAGTCGAAACCCAGATTCAAAACCTCAGTCTGGACGATTTGAACCCCGACTTAAACTTCCCGGAGCAACTATTTCTCTAAGCCCCCTTCTTACCGTTAATTCTAAAAACCTTTATTACATTCTTGACGCTTCATCTAAATTTAAACTTCTTATTGATACCGGAGCTGGTATCTCTATCTTCAAAGAAAATACCGTAAAGAATTTCACCCAAAGATCTCCTGAAAGGGTAACTATTCAAGGTATTACCCACGAAAAAATTCCCATCTCACAATCAACTTTAATCCCATTCGCTCCACGTAACCCACATAAAGTTTTTATATACGATTTGGACATTGAGTTTGACGGCATACTAGGTTTAGATTTTCTTGAACACTATGAATGCATAGTTGACTTAAAATCTAAACAGCTAATAACAAATTTTAAAACCATCCCTTTACACAAAGTTCCCGATAACGATCAACCCTTGACTGATGTACCCGACACACTCAACGTTAAGCCTAATATTACTTCACAAACACCTACACAAAACAAAATAACCATTGAGGCACGCACAGAAAAGATTTTTAAACTTAAATGCGATCTTTTAACATCGACGCCATCTTACCAACTCAAGAAATTGACAGAGTACGACTTCCAAACGCACTCGTACATATTAACGCAAATGGTGAATTTCTAACGTCTATAATAAACGCTAACGCGATGCCCAAAACAGTAACTTTTTCTGATTTAAAACTGGAACCACTTGACAAAACTCACCCTCTTCTGAATTTCAATACAGACGATTATCATGATTCCCAATACATAGACAGAAACTCAACTATTAGACAACAAATTAGAACTGAACATCTAAATGACGAAGAACGCGAACAAATCACTAATCTTTGTTTGGAATTTCAAGACATTTTCTATCTTGAAGGTGACGTCTTGACTTTCACTAACGAGGTTAAACATTCGATTGATACGAATAATGCAAAGCCCGTTTTCACTAAATCATATAGATATCCTCAAGTTCATAAAGAGGAAGTGAAAACCCAAATTGGAAAAATGCTTGAACAAGGTATCATTAGGCACTCCTCATCTCCTTGGTCTTCCCCTGTATGGGTCGTCCCCAAAAAGCTCGATGCTTCTGGTAAACAAAAGTGGCGAGTAGTAATCGATTACAGGAAATTAAATGAATTGACTGTAGATGATAAATATCCTCTGCCAAATACCTCCGATCTTCTCGACCAACTTGGAAAGTGTCAATATTTTTCGACACTGGATCTCGCTTCCGGGTTCCACCAGTTGGAAATCCAAGAGGAAGATATTCCTAAGACTGGCTTTTCTGTCGAAAATGGTCATTACGAATTCGTTCGTATGCCATTTGGATTAAAAAATGCACCTTCTACTTTTCAGAGGGTCATGGACAATATTCTTCTCGGTATACAGAATGAACGTTGTCTCGTCTACATGGATGATATCATCGTCTACTCTCCGACCATCCATGAACATATTTCCCGGTTGACAGAAGTTTTTAAACGACTTCGGAAGTCTAACCTAAAAATTCAACCTGATAAGTGCGAATTTCTTCGTAAAGAAGTGGCTTATCTTGGCCATCTTATCACACAAGAAGGTGTAAAACCAAACCCTTCAAAGGTTGAATGTATTCAAAACTTTCCTCAACCCCAAACTCCGAAAGACATCAAATCTTTTCTTGGTCTCGCTGGGTATTACAGACGCTTCATACCATATTTTGCGAAGATCTCTAAACCTCTGACAAAACTACTCCAAAAAGACGTCAAGTTCATCTTTGACGCAGATTGCAAGTCTTCCTTCAATGAACTGAAGCAAGCCCTTGTATCTGACCCAATCCTGATATATCCAAACTTTGAAGAACCCTTCCTGCTCACTACTGATGCTAGTGCTTTTGCCATTGGAGCGGTTCTTTCTCAAGGCCCTGTGGGAAAAGATCTCCCTGTTGCATACGCTTCTCGCACCCTCTGTGCTGCAGAGACACGATATTCCACCATCGAACGAGAATTGTTGGCCATAGTTTGGGCTGTTAAGCACTACAGACCGTATCTTTTTGGGAGAAGGTTTACACTCCTGTGTGACCACCGTCCGCTTACTTGGCTCTTTTCCATCAAAGATCCTGGCAGTCGTCTAGCCAGATGGCGCCTTAAGCTAGAGGAATACAATTATAAGATTGAGTACAAGCCCGGCAAGGTAAACCAAAACGCAGATGCTCTTTCTCGCATCAAAATCAACCATTTCAAGCAATGTGCTAATTTCCTTTCCAAAATGAAAATTTTCGCTAACAACGAAACTGACTCCGAACAACCTGAAAACTCTGACAATGACGACGAACATGACGAAAGGATTATCGCTGAGTTTAATCGATTTGTTCAACTCTACAAAACTGAGTCAATAATCGATTACTCTAAAATTGAAATATCCAATTCTCAACTTTTAGACAAGTCCCACAAACGCATAGTTATTGATGACTTTTTCGAAGAAGAACCTAATTTCAGTAATGACACTCTTAACATCATGGCCAGTAAATCTGTCAGGCATAGAAAATACTTAGTTGTACCTTTGCCCTATGACCCTGAAACTGTCGTCTCACATCTTTTCAAAATTATTTATACCAACCAAGACCAATTCAACGACTCCGAAACATACTGCATAGAAAATAACATAGAACTTCCCATTCTTGAAATTTTATCTTTCATTCTCTCCGACAAAGAAATCAAACTGAAAATCTGCCAAAACATTGTTACAACTCCTACCGAAGACGAAATTCCTATAATAATACAACAATACCACTCTGGTAAAAACAACCTCCATCGTGGCATTAACGAAACTATCAGACGTATTAGGGAAAAATACAATTGGACTGGCTTAATTAAAACTGTAGAACAATTCATCAAATCCTGCGAAACTTGCCGAAAGGTAAAGTTCTGTAGGAAAAACCTAAGTGCACCTTTTGTTATTACGGAAACACCCAAGACTCCTTTCGAACGTATTAACATTGACATCTTCGAGTATCCATCTAGAAATCATGCACTGACTATTAGGGATGAACTAACGAAATTTACACAAGCCTACCCCATAAACGACAAAACAGCTTCAACTGTCGTAAACACCCTTTTGATTTTCTTTCAACATTACGGCACTCCACTTCGCATCCATTGTGACTATGGACGTGAATTTGACAACACTTTAATGCGGGATTTATGCCAACTATACGACATAAAACTGACATTCTCCAGCGTTCAACATCCCGAGTCAAACGGTTCTATTGAAAGATTTCACGCGACCTTAGCAGAAATGATAAGGGCAAATACAGCGGAACATCCAACCGAACATCCATTTAATGTCCTCCCTTATGCCATCATCTGTTATAATAACACAAAAAATAAAACCACCGGTTTCACGCCCTATGAACTCATATTTGGGCACACTTCAAGTAGGCCTCCAGAAACCCTTTACAACCAGGAAAAACTGATTTCGAAATACGTAAGAGACCTAAATAACAGAATGGACTATTACTACAGACTCGCCCGTGCTAAAACCGAAAGACAGAAAGAAAAATCTAAAGTGCGATTTGACCAACACGTTTCTACTAAACAACTCGATTACAAAGTAGGCGACAAAGTCTACGTAAAAGAGTCCCAAATCAAAAACAAAGCCGAAAACAAATTCAACGGCCCCTTCGAAATTACCGCAATACGAAAAAACTCTGCCACCGTCATAAATTTACAAACAAACCAAATAACTAAAGTTAACTTTGACAGACTAAAACCCTATTTTGAATAAATCCCTTTTTCCAGATTCTGTGGACTGTTTTCAGTCGTGAACCTTCAACAGTACACCATTACGCCTGTTAACAATACTATAGGAGTTTTCTTCCATGAAGAAGGCACCCTTAAAATTTCTAATGAGAAATGGACACTCCTTGTTTACAAAGATCTAAACCCCTTTCGAGACGCTATTTCTAACAACGACAATATACTGAACAGACTTTTAGAAACTATTAACGACAACAAAACTAACATTAAAATCTTCAAATCAAAAGTACAGACTCACGTAAGCCTCCTGAAACAAATATCAAAATCTGTTAACATCAAATATACAGAAATTTTCGCTGACACTGAGACTTACAGTACCAACAGAAAGAAACGCGGACTAATTAATGGACTGGGATCGATTTGGAAATCTATTTCCGGTAACTTAGATGCAACAGACGGAGAATACTTTAGTGACTCTATAAACAAAATTACTAAAGACCAACATCAAATTGAAAACTTAATGAAACGACAATTATCAGTAACAACTTCAGTCATTAAGAACCTTAACACCACAATACAAAAATTTCAGTCCGAAGAGAGAATATTTTCGGAAAATATCGAAGCAATTAGGAAGTCAATTGTGTTCATTACAGACGATCTTGCTTTTTATGAACTTCAAGCCAATGTCTTAGATTTGTGTGAAAGCTTAATGGAAAGTTACGTATACATTGAAGATACTCTCAACGATGTATTAACTGCAGTCTCTTTTGCCCGTCTTAAAATTTTACATAGCTCAATTATAAACCCAGTAGATTTGGTCGATTCCCTTCAGAAAATATCACAGTCACTTTATGAAAATAACTTACCACTTCCAACCTATAGTTCAAATGTTGCTCGATACATCGATCTAATAGAATTGGAAGCTTTTCAAATCAACACTAAAATTGTTTTTGTACTAAAAATCCCCTTAGTCAATCCTGAAACGTATACACTATACCGCTTGTATCCTATCCCAGTTTTGGATTATCGAACAGGATTTCACCATATTCTTCCAACAAAATTAAAATATATCGCGAGAGATGACGATTCGCTATTGTACGCATCTTTCGAAGAATTGAGTGACTGTAAGCCATTATCTAAAGAACATAAGATCTGTTCCAAAGTTATTCCACACACCATAGACAAAGAAGCCCTCTGCGAAGCACAGCTTCTTAGACAGCCAGCAGCCCTTCCTCCAACTTGCAAGCCTTTAATATTATATGCCGAAGAGTATAATATTCAAGAGATTGACCTGAACCTTTGGTTAATCTCGATTTCCGGACAGTTGCCCATCAACATCAAGTGCAAGGGAGAAGATGTCGTTACCCAATCCATATCGACAAATTCTCTACTGACCATCCAACCCAGTTGCAATGCCTTCATCGGAAACACCAGGGTCCATGCCAGAAGGACCACCAGCAACGTTGACAACATCACACTTAAGAGTCACCCAGTCAACATCCCCTACAACTGTTGCGACAACCTGCCAACCATCAGTCAGCTTCCAAAGTTGAAACCCATGAGACTACAAGAATTGGATGCCAGAGACCTGAATATCGCTAACCATAAGCTTAGACAATACTCCAGGGAATTGGAAAAGCTCCTAGACCAACCATTCTTGGAGAAACACACCTCCTGGTTTACGATCATCACAATGGCAACAACCGCAATTGTGGTTGCCCTCCTTTCCATGAACATCATCAGGAAGAAATTCCAGAAGCCTCCAACGATCAGCCCTCCTGCCGATCCAGCACCACCACCAGGTCCATCAACCATCAAGCCCAGGGTAAAACTCCATAGCCTCCTTAGTCCTGTCGAGGATATGGAATTGCAGAACCTCCCTTAAAAGTCGATGCTGTAGCGTCAACTTTTTTATATGGATGGGAGTTGTTATATAAGTTATTCCATCGACTTATGTGAAACCATCTAGCAACAGTTCCCAAGCCGAATCAGCATCCACGTGTCGTCTCAGGTTACCTTCGACGACGTACATCCGTGAGAACAGCAAACGCTGCGACAACTTAGTCAGCATTATTATGTTATAAATTGTTCATTTGCCTTATGTCTGCATTCATTGTTACTTACAGATTTGTCTAGTTAGTTTAACACTCATTTTTTTCCTTTTTTATTGTTATAAAGTTTTATTATTATTATTTTCATTATATTCAAGTTTATATTAAAAGTTTTATTAATTGTGCAAGTATAAATAAAGTCTTTTTAAAAAGTGAAATTTTGGAAGTGTGATATAACATATTATATATATATATATATATATATATATATATATATATATATATATATATATATATATATTCCAGAGTAATAGTTTTTATAGTATGTCGTACAAGATCTTAGGTCAAACAAAATCTTTGTAAAAATTCAGTTTCGTCCCAAATCTCGAAATGATTAAACCGATCACGAAAATTTCGGAGCATTCTGGTGTGTAACACTGCATCAACCAAATCCCAAAAATTTTTGGCGTTTGTTAAAACCTAATTCAAATTGGCAATTTTTCAACGTAAACGTCAAATTTCAAAACAGAACTCAGTTCAAATAGTTGATCATCCAAAATGCAACGTTCACCTTAAACTACCGATTGACTGACGTTCAAAGTTTAACCAAACAAAATTTACTTTCGATCTGCAGTACGAGACTGAACTGGCGTTCAAACTGTTTATACAACCGGGCCATTCTGTCATAGATTCACAATTCTTGTTAAACACTATTTAATTGCTTTCCTAATCCCTTACCAGTGGATACCACATTAGATATTAACTAATTGCGACGTGCATTTTGTCGTATAAGATGTGGTAATTAAATGTTTTTAGTGTTCCATAATAAGTATTATTTTTCTGGTTCGATTGTTGTTATTCAGTATACCGATATAATTTTTTAATAGTGTGAATAACTGTTGCTACGTGAATGGAGAACGTATCGAAGAAATCTATAGTATTATATACATACAATCGGCTTTATAATCCTATTTACAATCTTGAATTAGAAGACCAATGCACTTGTTCTTTAGTAATAAATATGAGTAACTTTCCTAACGGATTTTATTATTCAAATGATATTCAATTTTCGTGACCTTATTACTGCATTTTAATGTTTTTATAAGTTTAGTAAAATTTAATTTAAATAATACTGACTGATATTATTTGAATTAGATGTAAGTTTTTTCCAAAGAAAAAGTTAAAGATTTATTGATTTCATTATATTTCATTTGGACTGTAATGTTGGTTGTCTTTTTGTATTTCGTAATTGTGGAAAATTACTTGACTGTGGGTCATGATTTAAACCAGGTTCAGTTGATCTGCGGGTCAAGTCATTTTTATACAATCGGGCCTATGAAATCAATACATATCACATTTTACCCATGTATACAGATTTCTATTATGCTAATATATATATATATATATATATATATATATATATATATATATTAGCATAATGTATTGATTTGATAAGTATCCATTGAACGATCTATTAGAAGTAGAAAGATTACTAGATTACTAATCAGCTCGTCTGCAATTAACACAAAGAAATCGTTGAAAACCTGAGCATTGAGGTGACTGACTTTTGGGGCTGGAGCGGAGTTCCTATGCGATTTTATAATATTCCACATGGCTGACACCTTATTTGATGCATTAGCAATGAAGTTGTCATGGGTAGCTTTTTCAGAATTTGCCATCTCTGTACGATAGAGTTTTTAGGGTTCCGTATATACAATATACGGATACCCTTATAATATCACTCAGGATTTCTGCCTCACATCACAGCAATTTACTCCTAAACTACTGGACGGAAGATGTTGAAATTTGGTATGAAGGTAAAGTTTGGTGACCCGATCAGGAGTACATATCGCAAAAGAAGAAACAAAAGAAGAAATTTTGATTTTAGGGGTACTTCTGGGGGGAAAAACTAAAAAAATCGACCTTCCCCCCCTGATCTCCAAAACTACTGAACATAAAATTTAAAAAAAATTAGGAAATATAGAACGTTGCCCGAACTTTACAGGAAAAATAAGAAGAAACCGTTAATATAAATTTTCCGTGGCAAATTATAGAATTAAATAAAAATTTAAAAATAATTTTTTTTTGAAACTCATCATGTAATACATCAAATGAAAGGTCTCATCCTGAGGAACACAAATATATTTTTTTCATATTAAAAAAAATAATGTAAAAGAGATTAACGAAAATATACCAAAATTTACCCATTCCCCCCTTATCTCCGAAACTATAAAACGTAAAGTTTTGAAAAAAAATAGAGGTATAGGGTCTGACCTGAAGTTTACTGGAAAAATAAGGGGAAACCTCTACTTTTAATTTTGGGGGCAAATTACAGAATTAAATTGAAAATATAAAATAAAAATTGTTTCTAACGCCTCATGTTATATATCAAATGAAAGGGCTCATTATGACGAAAACAAATATATTTTTTTCAATTTTTTAAATTAAATTAATTATAAGATATTAACAAAAATATAAAAAAATACCCATTCCCCCCCTTTTTATCTCCGAAACCACATGCTGTAAAATTTTGAAAAAAAATAGAGGTATAGCGCCTCACCTGAACTTTACTGGAAAAATAAGGAGAAACCCCTAATATTCATTTTGGGGGGCAAATTATAGAATTAAATGGAAAATAAACAATTAAACTTGTTTCTAATGTATCATGTAATATATCAAATCACAGGGCTCATTATGACTAATATAAATATATTTTTTTAATTTTTTTTAAATATTAAAAAAATCACCCATTCCCCCATTTATTCCCCAACCTATAAGACCTTAATTTTTTTATTTACAGGAAAAATACGAAAAAATCTTTAATATTAATATTGGGGGCCAAATTATAAAAACAAACGGAAAATAAAAAATATTTTTTTAACGTCTCATGCAATATGTCAAATGAAGGGGCTCATTATGAGGAATACAAATATATATTTTTCATATTTTTAAAATTAATTGTTTACAAGATATTAACATAAAGATATAAAAAATTCTCATTTCTCGCTTTATTTCTGAGACCATACTACCTAAAATTTTGAAAATAATTCGGGGTACTGGGGCTCACTTGAAATTTATAAGAAAAATTTTTAGAAAACCTTTATAGTAATTTTAGGGACAAATTATACAATAAAATTGAAAATAAAAATTCAATTTTCAAACGCATCCTGTAATATATCATATAAATTTTTAGAAAATACACTATTTAAATTTTGAAAAATATATTTTATTTGTATTTTTAAATAATTTGAATAATAGATTTAATAATTTATAATTTAAAACTTGACCTATTTTGCCCTTTATTTTCCAATCTATAGAGCCTCAAAATTCAGACAGTAGATTATAAAAGGCTTCCCTGAAAGTTTAATAGTAAAATAAAACTCTAATGTTAATTTTTGGGAGCCAAATTAGAACACTAAATACAGCGAATCTTGAAGGTGGTACGAAACCCTTAGTATGCGAGTCCAACTCGCACTTGACCAAATTATTTATAATTACTGACCATGTCTTTGGGTACCAAAATTGGATTTTGCTTATGAAGGAGACTGAGAGTTTGAAGTCTCCCCCTCATATCTCTAAGTTGTCATTAAACCAGTTAATTTTTGGGCCCTGTTTGACTTTCCGAACCATTTTCGTGAATAATTTCCAGTTATATAGTTGTAGTTGATTATGCAGAGACGAAAGACCTTCTTCAATGATTGGTCTGAAAGTAATTTTAGTGCTATAATTATATGAGAGTTTGAGTGGTGTATTGAACAGTAATCCGGAATGATCAGAGCATCTAGATTGGCCTTGCTAAAGTTAACATATATATTATCCAGAGTTGCTTCACCTCTCGTTTTGAAGTTAACTGTTGAAAACAAATCATAGGAATTAAAAAAGAAGTTAAAATTGTCAACCTACTTGTAGTTCCACCATTCATAATGCACATTAAAGTCGCCAATCACTACAATGTTCTCTGTATGATCAATTTTTTCCAGAACCAGAGACACCACCTCTAGGTATCTATCAGGATCCCCTTTTGGAGATCTATATACTGTTACTATTTAGGTGGGTAGGGAGAAAATATAGATCCCAGCTACCTCGCACTGTAACTCTTTCGAAAGTTTTGACAAGTTAAGCACTTGAAAATCAGAATTATGTAGCACCTGATCAACTTATGTCTCATAATGTTTTATCAATTTCAACCTTATACTTTATATTTAGATTCTTTTTATTTTTTCCCGACAATTTATAATTTGACCAAAATTGTAAAAACGTTAAATTATTCACAGATCGTGATTCGCAATAAACAGGAAGACCTGGCAACCCTGATATGCATGGCCATCTGGCCATCATTTAAAATTTGACATTTCATTCAGTCACAAAAAATTTGAATGTATTTTCCAGATTTATATTTTAATTCACTGAAAAATATTGTCAAAAATGGATGTATTTACCTAATATTCATTAACATTAGGTGGTTTGTGTTTCTATATATTTTCCATATAAAACAGAATTCGTCACATATTATGAATCTTAAGATATATTGTAGTTTAAGGTTTATCAACATCTAGTTACATATTTTAATTATTTGTAGTGTAATAGTACTCCACATTCATATTAACTTTTGAGTTCTTTTCTTGCATTTTCTTCTTACGAGTTGACATCGTAACTTTAATATGACTGAATAAAGATTCTAATTTCGTTCTATTATACTCACTTAAATAAACTTTAAGAGTACCTACTGGAATTTTTATTCTCAAATCAAAAATATTATTTAATATAGTGTTAGCATTTCAAAATGAATGTAAAATTTTTTATATTGAATATCGAACTGAAAATTATAGCTCTATGTGTAAATGTATTTAATGCATTTTTTTCAGCAACTGTTTTTTGACAATGAGGGTACCTTCTACTTAGTTAATTTTTTTTACATTACAAAGGCCTGGCTTTTAATACATTTTATTGACATTTTAAAGATTTTAAAATATAAAGAAATTATTCCTTATAGACATACACTCTTGACCCTGATGAAAAATTATTTTTCTAGAGTAAATATCAGTTTACCTGCAAATTTCTTGAATAAATATTACTTTTCTTCAACAAGAAAGAGGTCAGTTTTTAATTGACAACTACAATAATTAAAAATTTTCCACACATTTATAAAAGTAACATAAGTTTAGGCTATATTTAGGACGTACAACTAAGTAATGCTAGATCTAAACTGTCAAATAAAAGTAAAAAATTCCACAATTATCATTCCAAAAACAAAATTAAGTTTGCAGTTCTTCTTATAATAGATATTGGCCGTCATGCACACTATTTAACTTTGGTTGCTGTTGTTCAGAATAATTCAATCTTATATCAATTCTTCCCAAGATTTTTCCTTGCAGAATATACTGGATTATTCAAAATTTGTTTTCATTCCTTATCTTGTCCTAGTATTGTAGTTACCGAATTTTCTCCACTTACTTTTCTTTTCCTATTCTTGTTCAGAACTTCCATGTTCGTAATCTGGTCTTTCCACGGTATTTGCGATATTGTGCGTTATAATCAGTTCTTAAATGCTTTCGTTCTCCTTGTTGTGGCCTTATTAAGGGTCCTTCATACTGCTGAACAGATTTCTTCTTTTATTAAAAGTAGACCTGCCCGTTTCCATTATGCTATGTATTTCCAGTGATTGATGCCATTGTATATTTCCAGTAGTTCTATAGGTTTTGATTTATTGTAACTTGTCAGGTGTTAATATTTTCTTTGTTAATGACCATTACGTATGTCTTTTTGGTGTTTATGTCCAGACCCTACAATTGGCTGCAATGCGTTATTGTAACTATATGTTGTTGTAATCCATCTAAACTGTCAGCGAAAATAACCGTATTGTATGCGTAGCGGACATTATTTAATTTTCTCCACTGAGTAGCATTTCATTTTCCGTTTGCTCTAAAGACTCTCTGAACAAGTACTCAAAGCAAAAATTGCTTCACCCGTCGTAATATAATTGTCTGTTCGATCGTGTCATATTCCCGACACTGACGAATGCAGATTGATTTCTGTATAGATTAACTATTATCCTGATGTCTTTCCTATCTAAGCCCACTTTCCTTCTTATAGTCTATAAAACAGGAATACACTCCACAGTTCATGTCCCTGCTTCGCTGATATAATTCCTATACGCTCTGTTTGAACTTATAAGAAATAAATCAGTGTAGTCAGAATAAAATAATGTTTAGAAAGATAGTGGCAGTCGTTAGAGACAATGATCCTCACAATTTTGATAGAAAATTAGTAATAATTCTTACCAAGGCCTTTGAATATGTTTAATTATGCTCTAAATATTAATTGTATTCCTGTTTAAATAAATTTTAATAATTAGTAGAAACTAGTTATTTCTTTTTATTTGTGGTGCCGCTTGGGCCGTCACTATCATTGTCATTACTTGATAGTAGCATGACTACTGTATAGAGTTAACTCAGAGTGAAATTTAAGCTTTAAGTCAGATGTTCACATCTAATAATCCAAACGTTATTTCATTTGGGGAAATAATTAGCGACTCCAAAATGTTATAATCCAAATACTATTGCAAAATTGTAAGACACTTACATTTTATTTGGTATACTTCCAAACAAAACAGTTCATTAGCAGCTCCCTGGTTTTAGGGAGGGAACAAACAAATTCTACCTGGAGAGAAAACGAATATGCTTTAAGATTACTTTCGTATTCGGAAAGCTTTTCCTCTATAGAGTGATATTGCGATTTCGCCCAGCTAAATAAACTAAACTAAATAAAGAATAATTATGATTTTTTAATCATTGTGCCGTGGTTGGAAATACTGAGGTGGATAATTAATATGTTGCATGCAATTAGAAAACATCTAGAACGAGAAAAAAATATTGTTTTTCTTTACGTTGAACCATATTTCTTTTGACTGTCGTAACCTATATGTGTGCTCGTATGTTAAGATTCTATAATCCCTTCCTTACACTACACTGGTGCTAAGCAGTACCAATGATCGAATGAAGTAACATCAAAGGATGTAAACCAATTATCAAGCAAATTATGAATCTGAATGGCTTTGTTGACAACTTTCGCAGTTTCATTTATCTCTATATAAGCTATTATTAGAATTTACACCACATGAAAATTATATTTATTATATTTTGTAAATTTTTAGAATGTCACTTAAGTGAAAAGTTCCCTCTCCTAGTATCTTATGAACAGGAAGTGAGATATAAATAGCCATAAGATCCTATTTAAAATTACTGGCTCATTGGCTCTCTGACGTCATCTATTATTGTTATGTCATTTGTTACTGTTATGTCATCTGTTACCAATAGAAGTTTACAACGGTTTGTTTTCACCCTCTTAATTTCATTAGTTTGAGTATAACGATGCAAAAGATAGAGGCAACGGGACTTTTGACTGGCACTGTCTATCTTTAACGCTTCAATACTGAAATTCATGATTAGTTTAATGATATTCTTATTTTCAGGAGAAAAACTTCAGTATGGGACCAAAAATTCATTTATGGGGCGAGCACCAGTAACATTAATTGGGGATAATTACTTTGCTTTTACTACACGCGAAGGCACTGACATTCTGATACATGAAAATAACTCTGCTACTAGTTTCAAGGAAGTTTGCAGTATAAAGGTATATTAAAACCTCACCATAATTTATATATAGAATTTTGTTTTCATATAGCTATAATTCGGTCATTTATCAAATTTATAAAAACACCAAGATATATTCTTGATATGTTTTCATATACTTCCATTACAAAATCTTTTTTCTTCAAGAAATATGTAAACGTTTGAAAAATCTTATTAAATTCAATTAATCAGGATAGTTTATTGGCAATTTTAAAAGTTATCTTCCGTTTCAAACTTTCTAAGTTTATATAATTTTTGTCTAACAATTATAGGCACAACTAGCAGTCAAATACTTAAAATTCGTTCTCTGTCTTTCTATAATCTGCGTTTAAACTTTATAAATAATGAAAAAATCATTTTTTTATTGCCATCAGTTGCTAAAATGATCCATTCACCTTTTATCAATTATTGCGAGATAAAAAATAGTAATCTTTAATCTTTTAGTAGATTTAAGTATCCAAAAACATTAAAATCGTTTTTATCGCAATTTTGGGGCCCCTTTCTCTAGCAACACAACAACAATACAAAGTTAAAATAGCATTATTAGTGTTTAAACGACATTTTTCAAATCCTTTATTAAGTTATTTTTTCTAACCAGTTTTCATCAAGCAACAGCTGAAACAAGTTCAACAGATTTTGCAGTATGGGATTTTGATGGGTACTAACAAAGAGAATTTTTGCTTTGGTAAGTTGTTAATTGAAAGGGATAACAAAATTGCCAAATGATATCAACAAAATATGAAGAAATCCTTAAAAATGATTTTCAATACCAGGGACAATACTTGAAAAAGAACTGTCTAGAAATGTCTATGAGTATGTTTGACAGTTTAGCAAAATTATATTAGATTCAGAGAATTTTTTAACAACGCTGTTTTAAATTAAGTCAAGTTTTCCATTAGCACTAGGTGACACAGTTGGTAAAGTACATAAATCAAAAAATATCAATTCATTAGCGAATAAATATAAGGCGTGGCCGCTACACTAGTGAAGCTACAGATACAAGTTAAATTTCCTTGACCAATTTCAACCTACTCTAGAAAAGTTTCTTTTGCTTCTGTGAGCTAGGTGATGTTCGATGAAAAATTTGCTATAAATCAAGTGTGAACGATTTTTTGCAATAATTTTAATAATCTCTTACATATTCATCTTCGAGAAGAAAGGTGAATGTGTTTATTTATGAAACCTCAGGTATACAGCACAAAAGGAGTCCAAGACATAAGATTTTGTGTCGTTTTAGTTACATGTAAAGATACTAAGAATCTCGCTCCTCTCTGTAATTTTACAACATTTGATATAAGTTATTACAAAGTCATTGTGGAATTTATTATTTTATAGGGTGCTCATGAAAAACTTATAAATGCCATGTCTGGAGCAAAATGGAACAATAAAGATGTGGTTTTTAGTGGCGGATGGGACAAGCAATTAAAGAAATGGATAATTGAAGGCAATTCTACGAAACTCTATGGTTCTTGTGATACTGAAATTGTAATAAATGCTATTACCACTGGCGAAAAAGGAGAAATATATGTTGGGGGCGGTGACGGACATATTGTTCGTATGCAAGTCAATTAAAGTTAAATTATATACAGATATATATCCACATATTTAGAACTATATCATCCAAGAATTTCACTTTAGAACTTGTCATTCAAGGAAGCGTATCTGACGAGAACTCCTGGTTCGAAACGGCTGTCATACGTTGAATGATATAGTTCTAAATATGTGGATATATATCTGTATATATATTTACTTATGTGTTTTTATATAAAACACTCGAACCATCTGTCAAGAGTATGGTATATGTTATAGCATTGTATGCGTTCATATACTTAAATTACTCAATTGACGGTAGATGTCACTGACATCTATTAGGTTCAATACACTGACTAAAGTTAAATTGCCTACATGAATACGGTATATTTGTCACATTATAAATAATCGTCTGTACTATTCCTAGGTTCTGTGTTCAATATTTAATTTAAGATTTAAAAACTGTATTACAAGTTACTATAGTAAATATATCATTTTAACTTTTTAATGCATTTGTTTGCATTCTAATAAAAGATTATTAGGACATAATTTTTCCATAAACACAACTAACTTTCATGAGATTTTTTTTTTGGGCAAATGTTTTC
The DNA here is from genome assembly GCA_034190945.1 of Octodonta nipae. Taxonomy (NCBI): domain Eukaryota; kingdom Metazoa; phylum Arthropoda; class Insecta; order Coleoptera; family Chrysomelidae; genus Octodonta; species Octodonta nipae. The sequence goes on along the minus strand of CM067218.1, from coordinate 54,953,027 downwards.
TCTCAGTTGTGTTTTTCTTACCTTCATAAACAAAGAAGGTATACTGCCAAGGCTAGTAAATTTTAATATCTGAACATAATTCACATAATAAATCTGATTCTAATTCATTACGAACTTTTCATGCGATTATAAGTTAAATGAAATTCAATTATAGTTTTTGACTCAATCGGTATTATTGCTCGATTAATAGTAACAACAACAACCAAGTTAGCAAATAAGTTTTTTATAGAACAAGACTAAGGAAATAATTACTTTTCGATACGTACATAAGGGTGGGTACTCACGAATCGCAGTATCACAAGATGATTTTACACGCTTTATAAAATGAAGGAAAATCCAAGATGTTGTTCCTTTATCACTGGATATATCCTTTGTATTTTCTTCGATACCCACACAAATTTCTAGTGATGGACAATACTGGTGACTAATTTATATAACAAAAAATTCCTAATTTATGCGGGTAACAAGGATAAACTTATTTTTATAGGTTGTATTGAGTTGGCTGATGATTTGAGTAATACACTTATTACAAATTTACACTTTATTTAAAAAATTGTAATTGTAATTGTAACATGTAATTGTAACAATTTTTTAAATAAAGTGTAAGTTTGAAATAAGTGTGTTACTCAAATCATCATATATTTTTATAGGGTTTCGACAGATAGATTCGCTGGGCGCATCGAAACCAAAACCAGTTGGTCGGGTTCAAAGGCTCGTTGGGCAACTTTGTGCCGTTAATTGAAACAATAAAAATGACTATTGATGGCAAAGAAGACGTTCGGTATGTGTTAAAATTGAAATTTGGCAGGTAATTTCAACGGTGCTTACTAGTCGGTAACTGTAAAGTTGGGTCGTGAAAAATTGTATACTTTGTTATCTCGAGAAAGGGTACAAAAGTACCTTGGGTGGTTTTACCAGCCAAGCTGCGAGCAGTATACCACTTTCTACTGAAAAGAAAGTTTCAATTGCAGTAATTTTGGAATCAACGAATGTAACATTACCATTGTAATTATCATTGCAATCTAATTTTATAAAAACTCCAAGCCGCAGTGGCGAATATTTTAAGTTAAAATTTCATGTAAAATTTTAAGAGTCTCTTGTGTAAATATTTACTGTGATGTTATTTGTTACATGTTAACATTTCCAGTTAGATTGATTTACATAGCCACTAAGCAGATTTTGTTAAAGAATTTGTTCAGTTACATTGAATATGCCTTTTTCAACTGGCACTCAATAATCAGAACCAATTCCTTGGACTTCTATCGTCACAACGTTTCAATAACTTTGTATCAGAGAATGATGGGAAATTCAGTTTATCCGTGGTATGTATACCTTTAACTAGCCATACGTAGGGACATGGAAAAAGTATCGATACTTTGTAGTATCGAGTACTTTTTTTTCCATACCGATACTTTTGTACTCGATACTTTGTATTCGATATTGTTACTTATTAAGTTCATTTAGGTGGGTATCGTATCGAATAAACCTTAAAAATTTACTCTTATCTTTCCAGCACATCTAAGGGACCATATAAACACTATTAAAAAGCGGGGCAGGAATTTGTTAAAATAATTTAGCAACAAATAAAACCGATAGATTAAAAAAGCATCAAACAAAGTACTAAAACAAAGTACTCTAGGACGTTAAATTTTATTGTGACAGTTGTTTAGAATTGTTTCATTAGACCTAAGGAACCATGTGAATATTATTAAAAGGCGGGGTGGAAATTTGCCTAGATAATTTATCAACAAATTAAGCAGGGAGATTAAAAAAGCATAAAACAAAGTACTAAAACAAAGTACTCCATTAGGTCGAATGTGATCGAGGAAGGTGTGTAGAAACATTCCATTAGATCTAAGAAACCATATAAATATTATTGAATGGAAGGGCGGGACTTTGTTTAATAATTTAGTAACAAATAAACTCGAGAGAGTAAGAAACATCAAAGAAAGTACTTAAACAAAGTGCTCTAGGAAGTTGATTTTTATCATGACATTTGTTTAGAATCTTTTCATTAGATCTAAGGAACCATGGAAATATATTTAAAAGGGGTGACTGTGAATTGTGTAAATAATTTAGCAACAAATAATGCCGATGACGTTGAATTTGGTCATGGAAGTTCTTTAGAACCATTCCATTAGATCTAAGGAACCACATAAAAATTATTGAAGGGCGGGGCGGGAATTTGTATCAATAATTTAGCAACAAATAAAGCCGAGAGAGTAAGAAACATTAATCAAAGTACATAAACAAAGTACTTTAGGACGTCGAGTATTATCATGACACTTGTTTAGAATCTTTGCATTAGATCTAAGAAACCATGTAAATATTATTAAAAGGCGGGGCGAAAATGTTTTAAAATAATTTAGCAACAAATATAGCCGAGAGAGTCATAAACAAACAAAGTACACTAGGACGTCTAATTTGATCATGGAAGCTCTTTAGAATATTTCATTAGATCTCAGGAACCTCATAAACATTATTGAAATGCAGGCGGGAATTTGTTTAACTAATGTAGCAATAAATAAAGCCAAAAGATCAAGAAACATCAAACAAAGTACTAAAGCAAAGTACTCTAGGAAGTTGAATTTTACTATGACAGTTGTTTAGAACCTTGTTATTAGATCCAAGGAACCATACGAACATTATTAAAAGGCGGGCCGGAAATTTGTCTAGATAATTTAGTAACAAATTATGCAGACTGATTAAGAAATCATCAAACAAAGTACTAAAACAAAATACTTAAGGACATCGAATTTGGTCATGGAAGTTGTTTAGAACCATTCCATTAGATCTAAGGAACCACATAAAAATTATGGAAGGGCGGGGCGGGAATTTGAATCAATAATTTAGCAACAAATAAAGCCGAGAGAGTAAGAAACATTAATCAAAGTACTTTAGAACGTCGAGAATTATCATGGCACTTGTTTAGAATCTTTGCATTAGATCTAAGAAACCATGTAAATATTATTAAAAGGCGGGGCCTAAATGTTTTAAAATAATTTAGCTGCAAATATAGCCGAGAGAGTCATAAACAAACAAAGTACACTAGGCCGTCTAATTTGATCATGGAAGCACTTTAGAATATTTCATTAGATCTCAGGAACCTCATAAACATTATTGAAATGCAGGCGGGAATTTGTTTAATTATTTAGCAACAAATAAAGCCGAGAAGTAAAAAACGTCAAACGTCGAATTTTATCATGACTGTTGTTTAGAATTTTTTATTAGATCTAAGGATCTATGTAAATATTATTATATTATATATATTATATCTAAGGATCTATGTAAATATTATTAAAAGTAGATACTTTAGCAACAAATTAAGCCTAGATGTTAAAAAAATATCAAACAATGTACTAAAACAAAGTACACTAGGACGTCGAATTTGATCATGGCAGTTATTTAGAACCATTCCATTAGACCTATGGAATCATGGAATCAGATAAACATTATTGAAGTGCTGGGCGGGAATTTTTAAAAATAATTTAGCATTAAATAAAGCCGAGGGAGTAAGAAACATCAAACAAAGTAGTCTAGGCCGTCGAATTTTATCATGACAGTTGATTAGAATCTTTTCATTAGATCTAAGGAAGCATGTGAATATTATTAAAAGGGGGGCCGGAAATTTGTTTAGATTATTTAGCAACAAATAAAGCCGAGAGAGTAAAAAACATCAACAAAGTACTTAAACAACGTACTCTAGGCCGTCGAATTTTATTATGAAAGTTGTTTACAATCTTTTCATTAGATCTAAGAAACCATGTGAATATTATTAAAAGAGGTGGGGCGGAAATTTGTCTAGATAATTTAGCAATAAATTAAGCAGAGAGATTAAAAAAGCATCAAACAAAGTACTAAAGTACTAAAACAAAGTACTCTAGGATGGCGATATTGATCATGGAAGCTGTTTAGAATCTTTCCATTAGATTTAAGAAAAAACATAAACATTATTGAAATGCGAGGCGGGAATTATTTACAAAAAAATAAAGCCGAGAGATTAAAAAAGCATCAAACAAAGTACTCAAGACGTCGAATTTGATCATGCCAGTAGCTTAGAATCATTTCATTAGATCTAAGGAACCACACAGACAATATTGAAGGGCGGGCGGGAATTTGTTTAATTAATTTAGCAACAAATAAAGCCGAGAGAGTAAGAAACATCAAATAATAGTACTCTAGGACGTCGAATTTGATCATTGCAGTTATTTAGAACCAATTCATTAGACCTAAGGAACCATATAAACATTATTGAAGGGCAGGTCGGGAATTTGTTTATATAATTTAGCAACAAATAAAGCCGAGAGAGTAAGAAACTTCAAAGTACTAAAACAAAGTACTCTAAGACGTCGAATTTTATCATGACAGTTGTTTAGATCTAAAGAACCATGTAAATATTATTAAAAGGCGGAGAGGAAATTTGTTTAAATAATTTAGCAACAAATAAAGCCGAGTGAGTAAAAAACATCAAACAAAGTACTCTAGGACGTCGAATTTGATCATGGAAGCTGTTTAGAATCTTTCTCTTAGATCTCAGGAACCACATAAACATTATTGAAGAGTGTAGCAGGAATTTGTTTAAATAATTTAGCAACAAATAAAGCCGAGAAAGTAAGAAACATCAAACAAAGTACTTAAACAAAGTGCTATAGGACATCGAATTTTATCATGACTGTTGTTTAGAATCTTATCACTAGATCTAAGGAACCGTGTGAATATTATTAAAAGGGGAGGGGCGGAAATTTGTTTAGATAATTTAGCAACAAATTAAGCCGAAAGATTAAAAAACATCAAACAAAGAACTTAAACAAAGTTTACAAGGGCGTCGAATTTGATCATAGCAGTTTTTTAGAATCTTTTCATTAGATCTAAGGAACCATGTAAATATTATTAAAAGACAGGGCGGAAATGTGTTTAATTAAATTAGCAACAAATTAAGCCGAGAGGTTACTCCCCTAGCTTGAGGCGCCATCTGGCTAAACGACTGCCAGGATCTTTGACAGAGAAGAGCCAGGTAAGCGGGCGGTGATCGCAGAGTAAAGTAAACTTTCTCCCAAAAAGATACGGCCGTAGTGCTTTAGTGCCCAAACAATGGACAGCAATTCCCGTTCGATGGTGTCGAGATCCAGCGTCGAAATGTACTGAAACTTTCCAAGTTGGTCGAAGAGATCAGAAATGTTGGGCAGAGGATATTTATCGTCTACAGTGAGTTCGTTTGACTTCCTATAGTCAATAACAACTCGCTACTTTTGCTTACCAGAAGCATCGAGTTTCTTCGGGACGACCCATACGAGGGAGGACCAAGGAAAAGAGGTGTGCCTGATTATGCCTTGATCAAGCATTTGGCAGTTTGAGTTTTCACTTCCTCCTTATGAACTTGAGGATATCTGTAAGATTTTATAAAAACGGCTTTGTCATTATTCGTGTCAATAGAGAGTAGTTAAACAAAGCGTTTTCTGGGGCGGAAGTGGGCATAAAGGTAACCAGTCATCGAGTTCTCGCCGGGAGCTGCTGCCGAGCTGTTGGTACTTGTTGTTTGGATAAGAAGAAGAAGACATTGGGAAGAAGAAGACATTGGGGGTGGTCGTCGGGGTGCGCGAAAGACATTTGGGTGTGTCGCAGAGGTGCGCGCCATCTGTTGTTAATAAATAAAAGCCATTGTATTGTGGGTTGCGTGTGTTGCAGAGGTGCGCGCCATCTGTTGTTAATAATTGAAAGTCATTGTATTGTGGGTTGCAGGGTGCACGCCATCTGTTCTTGGTTGTGGTGGTTAGAGAAAAAAAAGCTTGGCCGGGTATCGAACGCGGCTTGCCTGATTACAAAGTCAGGTACCCAGCGAGCTGCGCTAATGCGGTTAATTGAGAAATGTTTATTTGAAAAGGTATAGTACATGCCCGTTGCGCGGGCGCGTGTTTTTGGGCGTTGTTCGGTTAGATATTTGGGGGCTGGATGGGGGATATGGTATTTTGTTGTCTGTAAAAAAAAATTAAAATTTTGGTATTTTGTTGTCTGTAAAAAAATTTAAAATATTTTACAAACGTCTGCATGCTCGAGAACGTCCACTCCTTCGAGTCTATAGTTTTCGTAAGCGACCGCCTACCTGCGCAAGAACGGCAACTCCTTCGTGTCTCTGATTTTGTCGGATGATTCAAGGCCGAGCGTAATAATTTTGAGACTTGGAAAAATTTCTAATGATGAATCAAGAATTTGATGTTATGGTTTCTAGTAATTTTTAGAATAAATTAACAAACGAGGTGCAAGATGAGCATAGTGTCTCACCAACTACTGTTGAATGCAGATCGATAAAATGACTTTACTTAAATCAAGCTTTATAATATTCACATTAATTTTGAAAAATCTTGTATGTTAATATACCTTATGGAACTAAGTTCATGGCTGTATGCCCTTCAGGGAATTGTTTGAACTGCTCCAACTACACATTGATGGCTCGAGATAGATTAAACGATGGACGGTTGCCTGTATATTTTGCTCGCCTGTCAAACACAACAAAAAATTTCAAACTGAAGCTGATATTTTCTGATGACACTGAAGGTGACACTGACTGGATTTCAGCAGCTTCTTGCCAAGTTGAAAACACTTTACTATCGAACAGCTCAATGAATATACGTGTAGCTAACCTACAAGAAGAGCTCCACAAAGTGCTAATTCTAATTTGTGTAACACTCTCTACAATTACAATATTATTACTTAAATTAATTGTGAAATGTATAAGAAAAAGAATGAATAATTACAACACATAGTTATATACAATGTTTTATTTATGTAAAACACTATTCAGAAGCCAATAATAAACTACATCAACATTTTCTTTTGCACATCGTACTGGATCATTGCAGCGGCAGTGAAAAATGCATGGAGAGTCAGAAGGTTTCAGTTCAACAGCGCCATTGAAGTTTTCCAGATTGATTAGGTGATAGTGTGATTTCCCATCTTCGTTAAGCAGTTTTCTTAAATTGTGAAATTTCAGCTCTTCAAATAACTTGATAAATAAAAAGTCATATTTTTGATGGCCTCGTATATATATGTGCGTGCATTTGGTTAGGAAAATTCTCAAAATGTCGTTCATAGTATTCAACTCGTAGTGGCCCTCAGAGTAGTTTAGTCTATGTAGCCGTTTTTCCAAATATCGTACTTGCCTTTTGTCTGCTGCTGATAGATAGTTAAACGGTTTGGGTGGTTTAAATGTCGACAATTGCAATTTCCATGGTAAACCGTTGAAAAGCTGTACCGAAACTGATTTTCTAAACAGCTGAGTGATCTAATATTAGCTTCGAACAATTTCGCTGAGTGGGAGAAATTCCATTAGGCAATCGTGGATAATTATGCAGAAGGCTCAGGTCTTATCGGGAAATCCCGTCTGGCTTTCAATATCCAAGCGAATATCTACAGTCGAGGATTTCATGGTGTCCTCACATCGGGAGCAATCGATGACGAATAGGGTGTGCGTCTTGAATGCAAAATAATCCAGTAGAGGGTGTTTGCCGCCGCCAAAGCTGGGATAAAAGTCCGTATACCTTTTGTACGCCTCACCGTACTCACTCTTTGAAAAATCTAAATCAAATCTCTCCATAGGCCAAAATTCGCTGTTTAAATTTAGACGAATATTGGAAATGTGAATATTATCAAATTCCTTGGGATCTTCTTTGATGTTGCTGTGGCGATCCGTTTGGAAGGCTAAGATAACGTAACGAGGGCTTTCCAGTGCGGCACACGTCTTCACAGCCCAAATTTCACGAGTAGCACCTGTTTTGAGAGCAGGCAACTAATTTAGCTCCCATTTACGAAACGGTAAAATTATACTGAAATCTGCTTTGACGGCTTGCAGTAAATCGAATTTAACGTCATCGATTGGAAAAATGTGACGGACTTTGAGTTCGATGTTGTTTATTGTCACTTTGCCCTTGGTTGCAGCATTCGTAATTATAAGGCAATCATCATCGTTACGGCTTCGCACCAGACGAATTGTTTGTTTATCACACATCACCTGCTTGTAGTCGTTGAAGATGGAAAACAAATGTCCCAATGGAAAGTACATGTGAAAAGTTTTATCGGCGGCATTCATATACGCTTTATGTGGAAAATTCCACCCGGCTATGAATAGGTCCTTTGAACTGTTGGGGTCGTAGCACAAGTATCCACGAATTGTACTCACGCGACCAGGGTCTCTCACGGTTTCAATTTCCTTGCCGCACAACTCGTACGTAACGCTGTCGAAGAAGAAAGCTCCAGCATTTGGTGATAGAGAAACATCTCCATTGCCTGCTGTCTTCACCACTTGTCCCTAGATTGAGATGCAGGAATCAGTCATGGAAAACCAACAATCTGTTTGATTGACGGTGATTTCAACGATAACATTGTTGCCGAATGACTTGACGTATGGATAGTAGGTTCGCAACTCCTCGCGTCTTACACTATCATCAAAATTTGGTTTGCGGAAAATATCGAACATTTGAGGAGTTGACATGGTAGCCGAGCGTTTGTAGAAACAATCTGTTTGAGAGCGTGAGTGATCTCTTGAGAGGTTTCATAGAAACTGATTGTGGTCGAGGAGCGGTTGACCTCTTATATGGTTCTTCATCAAATACAAATCGACCCATTATTATTGTAGTTGTTTCAGCTCAAGTCGAATGATGATTTCTTCACCACGAAAATTCACAGACTAGAAGAGGAATCTGTCAAGGCATCGGAACGTCATTGTGAGGTTCTGAATGTGGTTTCTAACAAAATACAGTCTCAGGTAGTGAAACGTTTAAGGAACGAAGTAGTCCATCGTGTAGCTCCCAAGTCAATCAACCACGAAAAACAGAGATGTATGGCTCTGTTAGCTCTTAGTAAAAGTGAATGGTACCTCATACGTAGACAGCGGCGGTCTTTCCAAGCAGCTATAAAAGCAGTACTGAAGAAACATCCAAATGCTCAACTTGTTAAAGAATGGTTTGATGTCTCACATCCCATAGATATAGGTAACGCTCTCAAGTTCCGACTTGGGAACTTAAAAGTGTTTGCTAGGAGCAACACACTGCGAAATCAGCACCATTCTCTTGAGCCATTGTATGATTCTGACCTGGTTGATAATATAGAATCTATCATGGATGAAAACGTTGCCATGGAGATTTCCAGCGATGCTCAACAAATTACCAACCCAGAATAAAGTATTTGTATAATAGTGTTATTTGTTTCCCAATTATATTATAAATATTATATGTTTAAATAAAACAAAATATGTTCAAATTAGCATTTTTATTTTTAGTATACATATATTTTTAAATAACCTACAATTTTCCGTCTACATATGCAACAATGATCTATTTTCAGAGAACAATCAAAGCAACTAGCAAAGTGTCTGCATGGCATAAAAACAATTGTCATTTCATTATTTAAGCAAATTTTACAAGTATTATGATTAGAGTCAGTGTGGGGATTTGGTGGGCAGTCTCTAAGCAATAAACATTTAGCTGATCCCTTTTTGTGAAGCTCTGTAATATCATCATAAGGTAAGAGATTCTTGAGCTCTAAGCCACAGCAATGACAACTGATCCTGTCACCGTAGCCCGTGTAAAAGAATCCGGCGTTGACAAGCTCGGTGGGTGTCTGCTTCAAGGCAATAGGCCAGTCTTTGAACGTCTCAAGTCTGCTCTCAAATGTCACTTTGCTTTTATGTCTGATAGGTCTGGTGATGTGGTAAGTGTCATCAAAATCAAAAAAGCGACAATATGGATTCCAGTCCAGATGATCGGCAACAGGGTCATCACCATCTTCCCAGTTGAATCCACGTGTATCACAAAATGGGCATTCAACAGCATCATTTAAGCTGCCATCGGATTCTATTGCATCTTGTCGGTAGAAAAATCCTGCTCTTGCTAACTTTTCAGCAGGGAAGTCGGAAGGCCAGTTTTCAAAGGTACGTAATCGATTTTCGTATATTTGGAATTATTCTCGACACTCCATGGTGCAGAACTGATGAAATAAACAATAATGTTTTTAATTTATAAGCATTTATTGAATTTTTCTAATGTCAATATCTCTTAAAATAATGTTTTTATAATAATAAATATGTTCTTTTAATGCAATAAATAATGGAGACCTGACATCTAAACAAAATAGTTTTAAAAATTTTTCAATCGGTAAACGATTTAGTAAATTTGACCATAAACATATTTCATCTATTATTTTATAATAAAAAGTACAGAAATTTAAGCGCTCCAAATAAATTATTTTACTTGAGATAATAGGGTTAATAGCTAAGAGTTCAACCACATCACTATAATCCAAATATAGTGCGCAAATGTTTTTCATCACCAACACTTGTTTGACGTCTTCATACTGGATCTGGGATAGATGGAGACAATCTCCGCAGGTCACTGGGCAGCAAACTCTGGAAGTGTGGCATTTTCAAAAAAGTTTGTTTTCAGGAGCTTGAGCTCAATGATGACCTCTTCCCACTCGTACATAGTCATTACAAGTTTCGTTGGTATTCCAGCGGCTACAGGTGTTTTTTGCAAGATAACCACTGGAGAATAGGATCTTGCAGGAATGAGTGCACATTGAACATCATACTCTGAATTCACTAATGGAAATCTCGAATGCAGCAAGTAATAGTCTTCCTTTTTGCAAGCTTCATCATACATTTGTAACACTCTAGCCAAGTCCGCAATGTAATTGGTAGTGGAATCACTACTATAACCACTACCCATGGTTTCAAAACTGCTGATACTCATTTTCACAAATCACTCGAGAGGTAAACTGGGACTGGGAATATATGTAGGGAATTTTCACAATTTTATAGTTGTACCCCTTCCACTACCTGATTGCGGTTGATTTCAATTATGTGTTCCTACGTCAAGATGAAAAAGTAGATCTCTTGTTGCTAAGAGCTCCTCTGTTCCCCATCACCATCATCATATATGCAAGGCTTTTAAATGTTGCATCACTTGTTGTTTTTCACAATAAAATTTGATATCTTTCTGTAATCGTTTAAGTTTGATGATATGTTGACTTAAACTTTTCGAATACTTTACAGTGATGTTTTCATCCTGAGTCTTCATTTTGCAATGCAAGCACATGTCTATATTTATGATAATTTATTATCAATGTATGATTGACCTTGGTGCTATAGTCTGTTTTCAGTGCCAATCCAACTGTCGTGGCTCGAATCAAACCCAAGCCACCGAACTTTAACCTTGTTGCCTTTTCGTTGCAAAATTTTCTCAACGAGATACACATCAGGATAGACAGCCTTTTGCAATTCTTCTTCGTAAAAGCTCCCTTGAATCGGTGTACCAGACATATCTTCCAAAATATACGTAACTGGATTAGTTATTTTAACCTGCGTAATTTTAAACAATTCCGTACTTCAGCTGGGAAGGTAACCTTTATCAAAAACTTGCTTGGTTTTACATATTCGCACAACATCTCCAACTTTCAGTTTTCTTGGCCCAGCAATTTTCAGGTTATTGTATACTTTAATATCTCGAGCGTTTTTCCTATTAATGTCCGCAGGCTTCATCTTTGTCTTGGAATGTTTTTGATGGTTGTAGTCCTTAACAATTTCCTGTAGAATATCTATCCATTTGTAGGTGCCGTTCAAACTAAAGTACTTGTAGAGCCGTTCTTTCAGCGTTCTAATTACTCGTTCAGTTATTACGGCTTTCAGTCCACTAAATGTACTATAATGATTGATTCCGTATGACTTCATTAGTTTCTGAAAGCAACTGTTGTAGTAACCTTACCCTGGTCGGTTTGTTGATTTTTCGGGTGCCGTCCTTCCTTGAGAATACTCTCAAAGGCACGAGTTACCTCTTCACCGGATTTCGTTTTGAGCGGTCTCGTCCACACGTACTTTGAAAAACAATCAATCACCACGAAGAAGAACTTGAAATTACGATTGGATTTTGCATAGAGATCCATTTGTGCGAGGTCCGACTGCCAGGAGTCATCGAAACCTTTGATTATTACACGTCGGCGAGGAAACTTTCGTCTCACAGGTCTATGCAGTTCCGTAACAACTTGAACTTTTTCTTTGGAATGTTTTTATAGAATTGATAGCAGTGACGACTAATATAAATGCACATATCATTATCATATACTAGTGAACGAAAAATGAAGAAAAAATAGAAACATATACAAATATGTTTGTTTACAAAATTTCTGGCTACAACAGTGGCTTCTCCTCAGTATTAAATTAAGGTTTAACGTTAATCATAATTAAAACAATACACATCCCTAATCTAAAATATAAATATGTATATACAGCTGATTCGTGGCTATTATTTTGTCAAATAACTTCGAGCTCTATCAATTCTGGTCTTTGTTTTCATAGCTAAACGCACATTAAAAAATTGTTATTATCAATGTAAACATTATAGCAACATGCTTGTAAATAGTGTCGTCTTTAAATATCCGTTCAACAAAATTAGTTCAAATATTTATAGTGTTTCATATTTTATTTTATGATGACATTAATATTAACTGTAATTCTTTGAATTTATTAGCACATCAAGATAATGCAATTCTGTAGAACGAAATTCGTGACTTCTTAAATATGTTTCTACAAATTTTTAATTGATATGCAAGCCATATTATATTTAGTGTTTGAGATTTTTGATACTTCATAATGTTGCCTTTTCGTTCTTCATTTTAGCTTTTTATTACTCGTATTATTATTGCCATTTTTGACATTTTGACATTTTTGATATTTGGACACAATTATAAGAGGTAAATTAAAATATTTAACAATGTGTATTATTTGATTTCTGACGTATTTTTATCCGTAGTTTCTTAACCATTGACAACGGGGTCTGATCTAGACACCGAAACGTTTGGAGTATACAGCAATTTTCTTTAAACTGTGGTGTTATTTCCCAAGAAGTACTTAGACATTGAAAAATATGCCACAAGTATCATTCAGCAAACACACATAATTTTGAAGTTTAACACCTTATACAGTTTTGACATTGTTGACATCTTCGAAGTTTTTAGCGGTTATGACATTTTTGATATTTTTGGTATTTTTGACATTTCTTTCTTTTACCACATTTACGCTGACTTTGACATTTTTTAGTTATTTTTGGTATTGTGTATATCTTGAATTTTTCCTATTTCAGGTGTTTGACAAAATAATGTTGACAACTTTCGTATTGTTGTGGTGTTTGGCGTAATTACTATTGTTAACAATTGGATGTTTATAATAATTTAGTATTTTTTGGAATTTATTTTCATTTTATATGTCTTTATCACTTAAAATTTTTTATTTATCCGAAATTTCCTAATTTGTAGACGCGTCTTCAAATTTACCGATATGTATCAAGTACATATATATATATAAGTTTCGAGAGAGCATTCTCTTGTGGGAAGCGCAACTGATGAAGGTTCCCTGACTACAAACAATATATTATACATATTGTCTTGCGTACAACAGAATGACACCTTAAAGAGAGTATTTCCTAATATTTTGAGATTTTTCCTGCGATTATTCAGATAGTGAACACTTTATAGTCCCGACCACCATCATAAATGACGCATAATGTCCCCATTCATTTTATGAAAACAGTTAGTTTATCAATTTATTGAATACGTGATTTACACTAGGTGATTAAATTCGGAAATTTATCATTTCAGGAGTAGAACATATATACTTTCCTTCGTTCCCGAAAAATTAATTGAATTAATTAAATTTTTTTCCGAATTTGTTTTGTTTTTTTTTTTGTTTTAACGTGTTAAATATGTCGATTTTACGCATGTTAGGTTCATGCAAACTAGTAATCTAATTTTTTCAGATATGTGTAATTCAAAAATAAGAAAGGTAATAATGTAATGTTCCGAAGCTCTGAAATTGTTGATTTAACAATAACAGTCTTGTTGATTACCAGCAATGTATTTGCGATTTGTTTTTCTGATAATTGAAGTATACAATACAATTAATAAATTGTCCAACATTATAAATGGGAAGATTGATGAAAAATAAAATATTGATATAATTTGGTTCTATAGATTTATTGTTTTCATCTATATAGTCTATATACAGATAGAGAAAATATAAAAAGTATATCTATATATGATATTTAAATACAAATAATTGAAATAAAAGATCTAAAGTAAAGTAATTAATTAATCTAGTGATTAATCACATTTTGTAATATTTTTTTTACAATCTGGGTTCTGATAATATATTTCTGCTAATTTCAGATACACACAACCATATACAATTTGAACACCTGTTGTTTTCTAGACATTGACCAAAGACTTAATGAACCCTTTCGACGGCTTTTGGTATTTAGATATTTCTTTTTTGGGGGATCTAGAAGATCAGCTGGCCGCCCTGATGAACTCCCGGACACTACAGAAGTTTAACAGGCCTCGAGGCGCATTACAGACTGCGTCGTCAATTCCATCATCACATGCCCGTAACGCTGTAGATAGAGGGCTGGAATCTCGGCTCGTGAACCCTTTCTTGAAAAGCAAAAAAATCCGGGATATATACTCTGTATATTCTCCGGTACCCACAAAAATTTCATTTGAGGAACAATACCGCTTACCAATTTATAGGACAAAAAATTCCTAATTTTGCGTTTCGACAGGTAGATTGGATCGGCGCGTGGTAACAAACAAATGTCGGTCCACATGAAACACTCTTCGGCCTGCTTTGTCCCCTGATGGTATCAATAAAAAATGGTCAGTTTGTAGCAAATAAAACACTGGGCACGTGCTAAAACAAAATTATGATATTTAATTATAAATTTGTTGTACCAATAAACCATACATTATCTTATTTTTATAGGAGCCATCTTGTATACTGCTTAAAAATAGACAAAGGCATGTTTTTATTGACCCTAATGATGCTTTTTAATTGCAGCAATACTGTCTGCGATTGCTTCAAGTTTTTGATTTTGGTCCAAGATTTGATTTGCAATATCATCATGTAGTTTTTGCATGTCTCGGTATAGCTCAGGCACTACTTTTGTCATCTTGTCTCTAAGTTCAGTTAGATCAGAAAGATCTTTAGCCTTATCCGTTCGAAAAATATTTAATACTTCTGCTGCATCAACACCTTTAGGAGCTTGTTTCAGAGAAAGTTCCAGATCATTTATACGTTTTTCCTGTAATATACGGTTGTCATTAAACGAGGCTTCAAATTTTGTGATGGTTTCCTTATATTCTTTCCGGGCAGATTCCAACTGAGCTTCTAATATATTGAATTTTGAAATGCGAAGCGATATATTTTGTAGTTGGGTTTCCATAGCTTGTTCGGTTTTCAACATGCGAGTATTCATTGCAGCAAAGTTTTGAGCTCCACGTTCCTCGCTAACCTTTTCGTTTTGCTTAAACATAGATAAGGTTTGCTGAACTTCACCAGTGTAGTTGCTGAAAGCTATTTAAAAATCACTATGTAGTTGCTGAAGTCCGTTTGCTATTTTCTTATCAACGTACTGCTTGTTGGCGGCATCCATAGCCTTCGTCGGTACTTCGACATTGGTAATTTTCAGCTTCTCAGCATCGATATTTCCCCCCGCGGTAAAGGAAAATGGCACTTTCATAAAAGCTAGGTTATGTGATGTTGATGACATTAGTTGCTGATGGGCACTACGCCCAAACTTGTTTAAAGTCATCGTGAAACTGACATGTTTGCCATAGGATAAGGAATAATATACACTTTCAATTTCGAAATTTATTTATCTCGTATAATATTAGCTTCCTTAAGTTCATTTAAAATGGCAATTATTTCGTTGTCGTGAGAGGTGTTGCCTGCTTCCTTGGATGCAATCAGTAGTTTCAACCGTTCAACCAATTCGTTGGGATCATCCCAGTAGACGTATTCCATTGGCTTGTTATTGTAAGTTAACTTCATACCAGTTCCAGCAAAACGTTGCTTCTTTGTCAAAGGAGGAAACATTGGCTTTATAATTTCAGTATATTTATATAGACTTGAAGCTTTCAAACGACCTGCTGCATTCTTGTGTGCTGATGTCATTACCAACACTTTTCGGTATGCTTCTAAATCATCGGGAGCATAATCAGGTGACTTGTAAAATATTAGTTGATATAACCCTGGAGTACCCCTAAACTGTAACCCATCAACGATAATGTGACCTGTACTACGACTGAAATTGATTTCCTTTTGCCCAAGAAACCATTTGGAACTTGCACCGTCATATATAGGTCCATATATGTTGTCAATATCATCGCTTTTAGTGATATAGTCTTCAAGATATTTGTGTGCAACTGGAGGATACTGATCCATGTAGTCCTCTATTGCTTCTTTAGAGAAATTACCGGGATCCTCGTAAAAGGTTTCGTTCTCCACCTCATCATCATTATCATTGGTATGTATACTAGTTTCAGCGATTGGTTCTTCATCGAGGTATTGTGTCTCTTCGAACTCATGTTTTTTGACTGGTGGCAGCTCCTGCACTTCTTGTTTAATTACTTCACGTTTAATGGTCTGTATTGGCATCTTAGTGAGAACTTTTGCCGTAGTTGAGGCAATATCTTGTAGCGGTGTCATTACCGGTCTAAAAAGTTTATTCAATGTTTCATGATGTTCCGACTTTCCCAGCTTCAAACTAAGATATTTCTTGCGAATAGAACGTGCCAATTGCTTGATCTTTTTCTTTCGAGCAGTGGCAGCAATGTTGCTACTCAATGAAGACATTTTTATCAACTAACAGCAATCATCTTTATTGAACCTTTATATATTTATCGAATCCTTTACGGTAGCGGCCATCATTCAAGTTGAAGTCCTTAGCTATTGTAATAAAGCCAAAACGATTTTGCCAGCATTCCGAACACATTGTCTTAAATTTATCATAGTCCATGTCGGGAAACACGTGCTCATCAAAGACGTGCTTCAAATTTACCTCATCTTGTCTGAATATGACAATTACGTTGCAATTGTCTCGAAACAGTTGCTTAGGTATTTTGCTATACGTTTGGCATAAATATATTGAATCGATATTCCTGTGCCTTCCCATCGGAAAACAATTTTGAATCTTGTTTTGTTTATCACCATTCACATCATCGAAAATGAATACTGAACATTTGCGTGCCTCACTCGGATCAATTACTTCTTCGTTGTCTTTAAAGGGAAAATACGATACACCTTTAACCAGCTTGAGAACGTCTTGTAAGAGCTGGTACTTTGGTTGGTAGAGTGACTTGGAATAGATGTAGACGTTCTCGAATCGTAGGCCGTTTTCATTCTTTCCGCAACCACTAGGTCGGCAGAATGCTGCTCGTAGGGAATTTGGTAACAACTGTCCGTGTCGACTTGCTGATGATGGTGATTCTTCGACAAAGTCCAAATTTTCGATAGGCAGTTGGACATCTTGTTGCTTCATATACATCTTACGATATCCTGACATCATTCTTATTGCGGATACTAATTAAATACAGCAGTCTATCTCAGTTTCAATCAGTATCATGCTAACTCCCAAAGGAAGTAGTCTACTGAATAGCGCAATCAATAAATTACCATTTGAACTACATCTACCTGGTTATCAGTTTTGTGGACCCGGTACAAAACTTCTAGACCGTCTCTCCAAGGGTCAGCAGGGAATCAATAAGACAGACGCTGCTTGTCGAGCGCACGATATCGCCTACAGTAAATACAAGTCTTTGGCGGATCGTCATAAGGCTGATTACGAGTTGGAAAATCGAGCCTGGGAGAGATTCAAGTCAAAGGACGCTTCACTTGGAGAAAAAGCAGCTTCTTGGCTTATAACTACAGGCATGAAGGCTAAACGCAAGATGGGGCTTGGAATCAAAAACCGATGTGGAAAAAAATCTTTTCGACAGAATGTGGTTCTACCAATCAAGAGAGCTATTGTCGGATCTGGAAGTGATGTCCGTAAGACATCGTTATTGGCGTTGAGAGCAGCCCGAGCAGTCATTAAGAAGGCAGGTGGTCGCAAGAAAATCCGTGTACCTCGAGTCATTCCTTTTGAGTCGAAAATTGGTGGTTTTCTCCCACTAATACCCCTATTTGCGGGGTTGTCAGCACTAGGAGCTCTTGTTGGAGGAGCCAGTGGAGTAGCCAAAGCCGTGATAGATGCAAAGAACGCCCGCAAGAAGTTGGAGGAGGACCAGCGCCATAATCAAGCCATGGAAGAGCTTGCGAAGAAAGGAAGCGGTATTTTTCTTAAAAAGTCCCGCAACGGCTTCGGGCTTTACTTAAAGAAGCAAAAAAACTCCCAATAAAGCTACCCAATCGAGCACTTTACAATCAGGAGCTTGAGCAATATGCCAAACATTTGAAGATCCTCCACTTTAGGGGAGTATTTATGCGAGACTCCTTACCTAAACATTCACAAACAAAGGAGTCTGCCATCGTTAATTTGAATACCAGCAGTCATCACGGTACGCATTGGGTAGCTTATGTGCGAAATGGAAACACCGTTCAGTACTTTGATAGCTTTGGATGTTTGAAACCACCCCTAGAATTAGCCAACTACTTTGGCAATGGAGTGAAAATCCTCTACAACAATGACTCTTATCAGACGTACAATCAATCAAATTGTGGCCATTTATCCTTGAAATTTCTCTATAATAAAAAATAAATATTTTGCATTATTGTTGTTTTACCTTTACCTATATTAGCAGCTAACAAGCGGATAATTATCAGTCATGTCTGTGATCATCACATTGAAAGGTCGCAGCCCAATACTGTCGATTGATTTTCAACCACCTATTCAGTTGGATCCCAACTACAACTACGGACTAGCTTTATTGAGTTTTCACTCGTACAACAGCATCCCAAACATTGAGAGAGGTGACAAGATCTACCTGTTTGACGATCACAACACGCAAACATTCATCGACTTGCCCGAAGGTTCATACGAAATTGGTGACATCGAAGCTAATATTAGAAAGGCATTTGGCATTCATTTGGCAAAGGACGTTGAGAATATTTTTTCATTGAAACCCAACAACAATACTCTCAAGTGTGAGCTTTTCAGCAGCAAGTACGCTGTGGACTTTCAACCGCAAGACAGCATCAGTGATATTCTGGGCTTCTCTATACAGCTGCTACCACGCAATCAAGTTCACAGTTCCGATTTACCAGTGAACATTATAAAAGTTAGAACGATTCATCTCGATAGCAACATCACATCGGGAGCCTTCTACAACAACACTCCTTCACACACCATTTACGAGTTTGCTGTTGCAGTTGATCCTGGTTTTGCTATCGACGAAACACCTCAGCATTTAATCTATTTGCCGATTAACAGAAGCGAAATACATAACCTCACATTGCAAATTTTGAATCAAGACTCTAAACTTGTGAATTTTCATGGTGAAGAAATCATCATTCGACTTGAGCTGAAACAACTACAATAATAATGGGTCGACTTGTATTTGATGAAGAACCATATAAGAGGTCAACCGCTCCTCGGCCACAATCAGTTTCTATAAAACCTCTCAAGAGATCACTCACGCTCTCAAACAGATTGTTTCTACAAACGCTCGGCTACCATGTCAACTCCTCAAATCTTCGATATCTTCCGCCAACCAAATTTTGATGATAGTGTAAGACGCGAGGAGTTGCGAACTTACTATCCATACGTCAAGTCATTCGGCAACAATGATATCGTTGAAATCACCGTCAATAAAACAGATTGTTGGTTTTCCATGGCTGATTCCTGCATCTCAATCCAGGGACAAGTGGTGAAGACAGCAGGCAATGGAGATGTTTCTCTATCACCAAATGCTGGAGCTTTCTTCTTCGACAGCGTTACGTACGAGTTGTGCGGCAAGGAAATTGAAACCGTGAGAGACCCTGGTCGCGTGAGTACAATTCGTGGATACTTGTGCTACGACCCCAACAGTTCAAAGGACCTATTCATAGCCGGGTGGAATTTTCCACATAAAGCGTATATGAATGCCGCCGATAAAACTTTTCACATGTACATTCCATTGGGACATTTGTTTTCCATCTTCAACGACTACAAGCAGGTGATGTGTGGTAAACAAACAATTCGTCTGGTGCGAAGCCGTAGCGATGATGATTGCCTTATAATCACGAATGCTGCATCCAAGGGCAAAGTGACAATAAACAACATCGAACTCAAAGTCCGTCACATTTTTCCAATCGATGACGTTAAATTGGATTTACTGCAAGCCGTCAAAGCGGATCCTAGTATAATTTTACCGTTTCGTAAATGGGAGCTAAATGAGTTGCCTGCTCTCAAAACAGGTGCTACTCGTGAAATTTGGGCTGTGAAGACGTGTGCCGCACTGGAAAGCCCTCGTTACGTTATCTTAGCCTTCCAAACGGATCGCCACAGCAACATCAAAGAAGATCCCACGGAATTTGATAATATTCACATTTCCAATATTCGTCTAAATTTAAACAGCGAATTTTGGCCTATGGAGAGATTTGATTTAGATTTTTCAAAGAGTGAGTACGGTGAGGCGTACAAAAGGTATACGGACTTTTATCCCAGCTTTGGCGGCGGCAAACACCCTCTACTGGATTATTTTGCATTCAAGACGCACACCCTATTCGTCATCGATTGCTCCCGATGTGAGGACACCATGAAATCCTCGACTGTAGATATTCGCTTGGATATTGAAAGCCAGACGGGATTTCCCGATAAGACCTGAGCCTTCTGCATAATTATCCACGATTGTCTAATGGAATTTCTCCCACTCAGCGAAATTGTTCGAAGCTTATATTAGATCACTCAGCTGTTTAGAAAATCAGTTTCGGTACAACTTTTCAACGGTTTACCATGGAAATTGCAATTGTCGACATTCAAGGTTTCGAAATCGAGGGAAGATTTGTTCCCAAAGAATTGGTAATCAAGACACGTAAACGCACAGGTGTATTTTTGTTTAAACCACCCAAACCGTTTAACTATCTATCAGCAGCAGACAAAAGGCAAGTACGATATTTGGAAAAACGGCTACATGGACTCCACTACTCTGAGGGCCACTACGAGTTGAATACTATGAACGACATTTTGAGAATTTTCCTAACCAAATGCACGCACATATATATACGAGGCCATCAAAAATATGACTTTTTATTTATCAAGTTATTTGAAGAGCTGAAAATTCACAATTTAAGAAAACTGCTTAATGAGATGGGAAATCACACTATCACCTAATCAACCTGGAAAACTTCAATGGCGCTGTTGAACTGAAACCTTCTGACTCTCCATGCATTTTTCACTGCCGCTGCAATGATCCAGTACGATGTGCAAAAGAAAATGTTGATGTAGTTTATTATTGGCTTCTGTATAGTGTTTTACATAAATAAAACATTGTATATAACTATGTGTTTTAATTATTCATTCTTTTTCTTATACATTTCACACAGAGAGTGTGACACAAATAAGAATTAGCACTTTGTGGAGCTCCTCTTGTAGGTTAACATCACGTATAGTCATTGAGCTGTTCGATAGTAACGTTTTTTCATCTTGGCAAGAAGCTGCTGAAATCCAGTCAGTGTCACCTTCAGTGTCATCAGAAAATATCAACTTCAGTTTGAATTTTTTTGTTGTGTTTGACAGGCGAGCAAAATATACAGGCAACCGTCCATCGTTTAATCTATCTCGAGCCATCAATGTGTAGTTGGAGCGGTTCAAACAGTTCCCTGAAGGGCATACAGCCATGTCATTGGTTCCATAAGGTATATTAACATACAAGACATTTTTCAAAATTAATGTGAATATTATAAAGCTTGATTTAAGTAAAGTCATTTTATCGATCTGCATTCAACAGTAGTTGGTGAGACACTATGCTCATCTTGCACCTCTTTCGTTACTTTATTTTAAAAATTACTAGAAACCATAACATCAAATTCTTGATTCATCATTAAAAATTTTTCCAAGTCTCAAAATTATTACGCTCGGCCTTGAATCATCCGACAAAATCAGAGACACGAAGGAGTTGCCGTTCTTGCGCAGGTAGGCGGTCGCTTACGAAAACTATAGACTCGAAGGAGTGGACGTTCTCGCGCATGCAGACGTTTGTAAAAGATTTTAAATTTTTTTACACACAACAAAATACCAAGATTTTAAAATTTTTTTACAGACAACAAAATACCGTATCCCCCCATCCAGCCCCCAAATATCTAACCGAACAACGCCCAAAAACACGCGCCCACGCAACGGACATGTACTATACCTTTTCAAATAAACATTTCTCGATTAACCGCATTAGCGCAGCTCGCTGGGTACCTGACTTTGTAATCAGGCAAGTCGCGTTCGATACCCGGCCAAGCTTTTTTTTCTCTAACCACCACAACCAAGAACAGATGGCGTGCACCCTGCAACCCACAATACAATGGCTTTCAATTATTAACAACAGATGGCGCGCACCTCTGCAACACACGCAACCCACAATACAATGGCTTTTATTTATTAACAACAGATGGCGCGCACCTCTGCGACACACCCATATGTCTTTCGCGCACCCCTACGACCACCCCCAATGTCTTCTTCTTCCCAATGGCTTCTTCTTCTTATCCAAACAACAAGTACCAACAGCTCGGCAGCAGCTCCCGGCGAGAACTCGATGACTGGTTACCTTTTTGCCCACTTCCGCCCCAGAAACCGCTTTGTTTAACTACTATATAGTGTTTGACGGCATTAGTAAAGGTCAAGACATCGCCTTCAAGATAGAAAATGTCTTTGAAGTCTAAGCAGAGATTCGTGATATGTCGTTTAAATGTTCTGTCCGAATTTGTTCCCTGATAGTAAAGTTTCTGTCTAAGTTTAGAGAGTCAGAGTAGTCCTGAGTATTTAGATGTAGGAGAGGGTGTGTGTTGTCACGAGGTTCTAAGTAAAGATCCGAAAAATTAACAGTTTATTACTGAGATCAGAAATTCTCCCTTTGAATTAACGCGTACAACTGGGTTGGGAAGTCGTACTTTGTCAATTACTTTTGTCGGTAAAATTGCGTCAGTATTGCAAAAATCGCATTTGAGTTAGAAAATCTGCTCGGATCTTGCTGGAATTCTTATTTGATTGTTAGGTGTAAGAGTTTGTGTGTTAGTATTGGATGTGTCTGTTGGTTGTGTATTAGACTGATCGTGATCGGGTACTTTATGTAGGTGGAGAGGAACTAACTGTTTGGATTTTAGATCAACTATACATTCATAATGTTCAAATATATACCTAAAATTCCATATCAATATCTAGGTTGTACATAAAAACCTTATGGGGATTACCCACGGTGAACGGAATGAGGGTGGATTAAGAGATCAGAATTTTGTCATGAGTGATACCTTGAATTATCACGTCTTCGGGAAATCATTAACGAAAATTTTTAACGGTGTTTTCTTAAAAAATAGAGACACCAGCACCGGGATCAATGAGAAACTTGAACTTTCCAGAAGCGTCGTGAATGTAATATAAATTTTTGGAGTTGACTGTTAGGAGTGGATTTAGAGAAAAGCTTGTTCCGGGAAATTCGCATTCGTGTCGAAATCTTCCAGATTCAAATTCTGGATTTGGGTTTGGACTTCGGAAATGATAGTTGTTGATTCGGGGTCTGTACTAGATTCGGAAGAGCTAGAAAATCCTGGTATTCGTGACTGTCAAAAGGTGTACCCAATTTATCTTCTAAAGTGTGTTCAATGTCGTAATTGACAGGATTTCGACTAAAATCGTCGTAAGTGAAAGGGCTATTTTCAATTCTATAGCCGTAATAGCTTTCTGAATATTCACAATAATTAATATTCGGGTGTTTATTGAAATGATGCGTCCTTTCTGGGCGATAGTGAGGATTTTTCTCTATTACAGACGGTGGAAATTGGTTTGGTTTAAAAGGGAGTCTTTGAAAATTCGTCGGTCGAAATTGCTATTATTTGGGGCAAGATTTGGCCTCGAAGACTGATTTGGCCCTATAACATTAGGTCTAATATTTGGTTTATAAGATTGAAGGTTGTTTTGTTGTGGCTTAATCTATCACAATCTAAACATTTCTGTGGTTGAATGGGTTTCCTAACCTGAAAAGAGGGCTAAGGTTGAGCAGAATTATTTATCTTTTGTTCTTTGAAGTAAGACAACTGAAGTTCTCTTCTTATGCGAGAGTGTACCTCCAGAAGATCTTTAGGATTGTTGGCACGAATTATTTGACCTAGAGGTGGTGTTAATCCTGTAAGAAGCGTGTTTAGAACCATGGTATTAACAAGTGTAGTCTGAGTATGTTTCTCTTCATTGCCTAGATTTGCCGATTTTTGAATACAAGGGTGCATTTTCGCACTCAAAACCTGAAGTCTGTTTTAGAATGTCAGGGGACACTCATTGGTTAGTTGTTTAGTTGGAGATCATAAATTAATAAAGAAAGATCACGAGTTTATTAACTTAGCCCCTTCATTTATTTTTAATGTGGATCACCAATAGATATTTTTGATCCTCGGTCGACATGTTGTAAGCACAATTACAAGCATGTATGAAGGTGGCCAAGGAGATTTAATCGCCTTCAAATTCGGGAATGATAGACAATATTTCCGACAACCGGTACTTTTCGGTTTCATCGGGAAGTACGT
The DNA here is from genome assembly GCA_034190945.1 of Octodonta nipae. Taxonomy (NCBI): domain Eukaryota; kingdom Metazoa; phylum Arthropoda; class Insecta; order Coleoptera; family Chrysomelidae; genus Octodonta; species Octodonta nipae. The sequence continues at coordinate 54,928,513 of CM067218.1, read as the reverse complement.
TGTATCTTGCTTGTTTTATTTCGATGAGTTAGAATTAAAAGTGTACACAAGTCAAAAAAAAAAAAGAATAAAATAAAGGAGGGATTTTAAAATAGGATTCAATTAAAATATATTACAAAAATTATTAAACGAATGTATGTAAATAGGGAATAAACGATATTTTGGATAATAGAGCGGTAAAGAATGAAATAATAAAATAAATATATAAAAGTAAATAAAAATATATCAAATAAATATTTCAATTCAAATAATAAATCAATTTAAATAATTATATATCAAGATTATCAAATATATAAAATAATCAATCAAATACAAAATCAAATTATCAAATATATCAATCAAATCAATCGAATAAATTCCTAAAACCTTAAAAGATAGACCATTCACTACTACTCACAGCAACAGGAACATTGAAAGATCCGTGTTCTATATGCTATCGCAGTTGGGACTTCTTCCAGTTTCTTGCACCGTTGAGGGCTAGAATCCGCCACTACCAGTTAGAATTAGGCTCGTGATCTAGTAACGTTAGACGGATCCTACTAGTTGCACCAATTTGTTATATTACACCTCAATTAATTAACTTTTTAAAAAAGATTTTTATTTGAATAAACACAATTTTAACTTTTAAAATAGAAATGAAAAAAAAACAATATAACTGACAAAAGTTCTGAGTAATAATGAATACAACATTAGAGCAGTTTTACAATTTATAACATATACCTTGCCGAATAAGCAAAATCGATGCTGCAATTCCCACGGATGTTGGTCGCGCTGTAATCTGACACTACACGTCTCGCTGAGTCAGCTGGGAATGTTGAATTGTCGTTGCGATATAAGTTCATAATATAAACTTATATAACATATATATTGACAATCTCTGCAACAGACAGTTTTTTTAACAACTTAAGTCGTTAAATCATTCAAAATGTCGTCATTCCAGATATAAATATTAATCTAAGTTAAAATAAGGTAAAATATTTTTTCACATCCATATGTTCTCAAAACCTCAAATTTATAATGAATCAAATATCTAAAACTTCACTATTAAACCAATTTGATTATTTCAAGAAACGCGATATTTTGGTGCAAAGTTCAATTTATTATTTATTCAGTTATGCTATTATGGTGATTACTAGTTAACAAAAGCTTAAATTTTAATAGTATACTTAAACCATTTCAATCAGTTCCCTTTACGTGATCACACAATGAGTATTGTAACTAAAGAATTGTTTCAGAAAATACTTTATCATAATGGAAGACCTCTGTCATGTGCAGATATACACACATGGAATGAAAGCTGTTTAAAATCTGCATTATCTCCGTATTTACTGATTAAAGTTATGAATGGGGCTGGCAAGTTTTTTATACCGATATATGTGGTAAGTGATTCAAAACAGTTCACATTGTTATTGATTTATTTGACAAACCGAACCTACCTGTTCTTGTCTTTGCGCAAACTCAAATAAGTCAGATCAGTCTATTTCATCAGTCTTAATCAGATTTAAACATTTTTGTGTTCCTATGCCAATTTTAAGCAATGTGATGTTTCATTACTTTTGTGAATTTTATATATAAAGACTCAAATTCATTGTTAATTTTTGTTTTAATTTACATAACATGTTATGCAAAATTCTTATCAATTGTTATATATAGGTATAACAAGTACTGGATTAAAGAAGACAATGAACAACAACACATTTCTCTCGTAATGTGTTAAATAAAAATGTATTTTATTCTGTTGAAGAATATTTCCACAACTGTATCACTTGATTGCCTATTTTTAAGGTTCGGTATATCCAATATACGGAAGCCGTTATAAAATCTTCTGATTTCTCCGTGTTTCACATCACAGCAATTTTTTCCGAAACAACTAGACGGAAAAGGTTGAAATTTGGTATTAGTTTATAGGTTGGTAACCTGACCAGGAGTTCATATCACAAAATGAAGAAATTCTGATTTTAGGGGTATTTCTGGGGAAAACAAAAATCGACTATTGCCCCCTTATGTTCAAAACTATCGAGCCTAAAGTTGTAAGGAAATAGGGAATATAGAAGGATGCCCAATGTTTACAGGAAAAAATAGTATATCAAATATATGGAATACAATTATATTTTTTTCATATTTAAAAATACATAGTTCAAAAGATAACAAAAATATACAAAAATTTACCTATTCCCCTTCTCTTTATCTCTGAAACTATAAGACCTTAAATTCTAAACAAAATTAGGGGTATAGGTCCTGAATTTTCTGAGCATGTGGTGTAATATAAGCAAATGAAAGGGCTCATTATGAGGAATTAGAAATACATTTTAAGAAAAATATTAAAAAATCAAAATATTTGTCTCCATTATCTCAGAAACTACACGACCTGAAATTATAGAAAAACAGGGCCTTACGTAAGCTTTACAGGAAACATAATGAGAAAACCCTGATATTATTACGATTGGGGGTCAAATTACAGAATTAAGTGAACAATAAAAAAACTCTTTTTTTAAATGGATCATGTAACATATCAAGTGAAAGGAATACAAGTATAATAATTTGTAAATAACTTATTAAAAATTATAGAAAATTCGACCCATTACGTTTTATATCTGCGAACTACTAAGTGTAGATTTTGGAAAAAAAATACAAGAAAAGTAACATACAAATTTTAACATTAATTCCTAAACTTAAATCGAAAATATAACTTTGTTTTTAAGTGCACCCTTAACTTAATTTATCAAATGAAATGAAACGTCATAAAAATAAAAATATATTTTAATTGTACTTTTAAAATTATTTGTTTAAAAAATTTAATAATTTAATATTTAAAATTTAACCCATTTTACCATTTACCTTCAAAACTTTTAAACCCACAATTCAGACAATATATAATATAGAGCTTCACTGAACGTTTATTGGTAAACAAATATTTTTATAAAAATCATCATGTAGCAAGTAAATTAAAAAGCCTGATTGTAAGAAATAATCACTTTTCATTTAACCACTTTTTTGTCTTGTATTCAGTTAGTTTGTTAACTTTCTTACATTTTTACCTACTAAGCCTAATTTTCTAATCACCAGAATAATTAAGTCATATTCGTTGCTATCCAATTTTTAAATTCATATTTACTACCAGTACTTTGATTCGTAGTGATTTAATTAGAAATAAAATTTAGAATCGGAAATAAATATTGAATTTTCAGAATATTGAAATAAAACCCTGAAACTTTCTCTAAAACATGTCCATTGTTGTTATCGTTATTTGCAGTTCTTGAGCGTCATAACTTGTTTTATTTTCAGATAAAACTCTTACTAAACTACAAAAAAGTAAATAAAAAATTCTTATGGTCACTTATATTGGCAGAAATTAGATCTATAACCTATGGGCTATGCTTTGCAAGTTTATTCGTAATATCTATATGTGCATTAAGGTAAGTCATCTAACTAAATGATATTAGAATAATTGTTACTATTTAGTCTATCTATTGAGTTCCCTCCCCCCACTTTATATGTATGTAAACTAAAATACTTTAGAGTGAGAAGGCAACATTTTAGTATACAAACGGGAATAACTAATATATGCGTTTGATTTACAAATGATACGCAACAACCCAAAAGATCATTTCTGTTAACTTAAATAAAATGAATTCCTCACAGACAAAAGTGAGTAATGACCTATATGGTTTGATATATTTGTTACATACTTATTGACTAGTTGTAGCAGTTTCATTAATATGGTTGCAATATTAACAGAGAAAAATGTGAAAAAGTTAATTTTCATTTAACAAAATTTAATAATTTGTGAAGTTTTCTTTTTAATTTCCGAAATACCTAAAGGATGATAAGTATTTCGAAAATACTTATAAGTTAACGGACCATCAACTAATATGTTTGTGATAGTTTAAGAGACTAAAAACATGCTTAGCAGATATAAGTAAATCGTAAAAGTATAATATATATAATTTAATTTCTTTACATTAACCCTATATTTCAGATGAGCTCATGTTACTAAATTATTGTATTGTCTCAATTACTATTATATTATCATGCAAACGACATGTGGGTACAAAGTTTTATTTCGATAAGTAAATTAGAAACATTTAAAATTGATTGTTAATATTGCGTTATATATAATATATATATATATATATATATATATATATATATATATATATATATATATATATATATATATATTTATACTATGAACTTAGCACGAACTTATATCGCAACGACAATTCAACACTCCCAGCTGACTCAGCGACACGTGTGGTGTCATATTACGGCGCCGCCGATATCCGTGAGAATCGCCGTGTCAACTATGCCTATTCAGCATCTTTAAACTTATACATTGTAAAATTTCTCTTCTACTTTATTCATTATTACTCAGAACTTTTGTCAGTTATATTGTTAATTTTTTCATTTCTATTTTAAAAGTTATTGTTGTGTTTATTTAAATAAAAATCTTTTTTAAAAAGTTAATTAATTGAAGTGTGATATAACATATATATATATATATATATATATATATATATATATATATATATATTATATCACACTTTCAAAATTTCTCTTCCGGCTTCCGGCTAAAATGGCGTGGTGATCGGTCGTTTGTGCGCGTCCTAGGTTAAGTAAACTGTAATAGTTTAATAATTAACACTCCTAACCTTATAATTTTAATTTCGTTAACAATATCTTCGTCGCCCTTAAAGACACTGATAAAGTGATAGACGCTCTGGAAGTGATATAAGTGTTTAGAATAGTGAAAAGCCGGGAGTCTAGGTCACCACGCCGTGTAAATAAAGTTTCGTTAATATCTCATCAATCATTTACGGGAGCTAGGATAGAATCAGAATTTTGTGTTATTTGAAGTTTAAGGAATTCTTTATTTTCAATATTTTCGGTGAAATGCTTGTACATAAGTTAGAAGATTAACCTATAAATTTATTATCTACATCATAAAAACACTTGTTAATGGTCAATAAGATCGAAAAATCAAGACCAAAACCGGCCGTAAGGCCAACCTTGGAAGAAGAAGAAGAAAATTTCTCTTTTTAAAAAAAGACTTTATTTATACTTGCACAATTAATAAAACTTTTAATAGAAACTTGAATATAATGAAAATAATAATAAAACTTAATAACAATAAAAGGACAAAAATTATGTGTTAAACTAACTAGACAGCCTTTGTAAGTAACAATGAATGCAGACATAAGACAATTGAACAATTTATAACATAAGAATGCTGACTAAGCTGTCGCAGCGTTTGCTGTTCTCACGGATGTATGTCGTCGAAGGTAACCTGAGACGACACGTGGATGCTGACTCAGCTTGGGAATTGTTGCTAGATGGTTTCACATAAGTCGATGGAATAACTTATATAACAACTCCTATCCATATAAAAAAGTTGATGCTACAGCATCGACTTTGGAAGTTGACCGATGGTTGGCAGGTTGTCGCAACAGTTGTAGGGGATGTTGACTGGGTGACTTTTTAGTGTGATGTTGTCAACGTTGTTGGTGGTCCCTTCTGGCATGGACCCTGGTGTTACCAATGAAGGCATTGCAACTGGGTTGGATGGTCAATAGAGAATTTGTCGAAATGGATTGGGTAACGACATCTTCTCCCTTGCACTTGATGTTGATGGGCAACTGTCCGGAAGTCGAGATTAACCAAAGGTTCAGATCAATCTCTTGAATATTATACTCTTCGGCATATAATATTAAAGGCTTGCAAGTTGAAGGAAGGGCTGCAGGCTGTCTAAGAAGCTGTGCTTCGCAGAAGGCTTCTTTGTCTATGGTGTGTGGAATAACTTTGGAACAGATCTTATGTTCTTTAGATAATGGCTTACAGTCACTCAGGTCTTCGAAAGATGCGTACAATAGCGAATCGTCATCTCTCGCGATATATTTTAATTTTGTTGGAAGAATATGGTGAAATCCTGTTCGATAATCCAAAACTGGGATAGGATACAAGCGGTACAGTGTATAAGTTTCGGGATTGACTAAGGGAATTTTTAGTACAAAAACAATTTTAGTATTGATCTGAAAAGCTTCCAATTCTATTAGATCGATGTATCTAGCAACATTTGAACTATAGGTTGGAAGTGGTAAGTTATTTTCATGAAGTGACTGTGATATTTTCTGAAGGGAGTCGACCAAATCTACTGGGTTTATAATTGAGCTATGTAAAATTTTTAGACGGGCGAAAGAGACTGCAGTTAATACATCGTTGAGGGTATCTTCTATGTATACGTAACTTTCCATTAAGCTTTCACACAAATCCAAGACATTGGCTTGAAGTTCATAAAAAGCAAGATCGTCTGTAATGAACTCAATTGACTTCCTAATTGTTTCGATATTTTCCGAAAATATTTTCTCTTCGGACTGAAATTTTTGTAGTGTGGTGTTAAGATTCTTAATAACCGAAGTTGTTACTGATAATTGTCGTTTCATTAAGTCCTCGATTTGATGTTGGTCTTTAGTAATTTTGTTTATAGAGTCACTAAAGTATTCCCCGTCTGTTGCATCTATGTTACGGGAAATAGATTTCCAAATTGATCCCAGTCCGTTAATGAGTCCGCGTTTCTTTCTGATGGTACTGTAAGTCTCAGTGTCAGCGAAAATTTCTGTATATTTGATGTTAACAGATTTTGATATTTGTTTCAGGAGGCTTACGTGAGTCTGTACTTTTGATTTGAAGATTTTAACGTTAGTTTTGTTGTGGTTAATAGTATCTAAAAGTCTGTTCAGTATATTGTCGTTGTTTAAAGTAGCGTCTCGAAATGGGCTTAGATCTTTGTAAACAAGGAGTGTCCATTTGTCATTAGAAATTTTTAGGGTTCCTTCTTCATGAAAGAAAACTCCTATGGTATTGTTAACAGGCGTAATGGAGTACTGTTGAAGGTTCACGACTGCAAACAGTCCACAGAATCTGAAAAAAGGGATTTATTCAAAATAGGGTTTTAGTCTGTCAAAGTTAACTTTAGTTATTTGGTTTGTTTGTAAATTTATGACGGTGGCAGAGTTTTTTCGTATTGCGGTAATTTCGAAGGGGCCGTTGAATTTGTTTTCGGCTTTATTTTTAATTTGGGATTCTTTTACGTAGACTTTGTCGCCTACTTTGTAATCGGGTTGTTTAGTAGAAACGTGTTGGTCAAATCGCACTTTAGATTTTTCTTTCTGTCTTTCGGTTTTAGCACGGGCGAGTCTGTAGTAATAGTCCATTCTGTTATTTAGGTCTCTTACGTATTTCGAAATCAGTTTTTCCTGGTTGTAAAGGGTTTCTGGAGGCCTACTTGAAGTCTGTCCAAATATAAGTTCGTAGGGCGTGAAACCGGTGGTTTTATTTTTCGTGTTATTATAACAGATGATGGCATAAGGCAGGACATTAAATGGATGTTCGTCTGGATGTTCCGCTGTATTTGCCCTTATCATTTCTGCTAAGGTCGCGTGAAATCTTTCAATAGAACCGTTTGACTCGGGATGTTGAACGCTGGAGAATGTCAGTTTTATGTCGTATAGTTGGCATAGATCCCGCATTAAAGTGTTGTCAAATTCACATCCATAGTCACAATGGATGCGAAGCGGAGTCCCGTAATGTTGAAAGAAAATCAGAAGGGTGTTTACGACAGTTGAAGCTGTTTTGTCGTTAATGGGGTAGGCTTGCGTAAATTTCGTTAGCTCGGTATTCAAAGATGTCAATGTTAATACGTTCGAAAGGAGTCTTGGGTGTTTCCGTAATAACAAAAGGTGCACTTAAGTTTTTCCTACAGAACTTTACCTTTTGGCAAGTTTCACAGGATTTGATAAATTGTTCTACAGTTTTAATTAAGCCGGTCCAATTGTATTTTTCCCTAATACGTCTGATGGTTTCGTTAATGCCACGATGGAGGTTGTTTTTACCAGAGTGGTATTGTTGTATTATTATAGGAATTTCGTCTTCTGTAGGAGTTGTAACAATGTTTTGGCAGATTTTGAGTTTGATTTCTTTGTCGGAGAGAATGAAAGATAAACTTTCAAGAATGGGAAGTTCTATGTTATTTTCTATGCAGTATGTTTCGGAGTCGTTGAATTGGTCTTGGTTGGTATAAATAATTTTAAAAAGATGTGAGACGACAGTTTCAGGGTCATAGGGCAACGGTACAACTAAGTATTTTCTATGCCTGACAGATTTACTTGCCATGATGTTAAGAGTGTCATTACTGAAATTAGGTTCTTCTTCGAAAAAGTCATCAATAATTTTGTCGTGTAAGTCGTTAGTTTTGTTTTGCCAACAGAATGTAACTATGCGTTTGTGGGACTTGTCTAAAAGTTGAGAATTGGATATTTCAATTTTGTAGAGTTGAACAAATCGATTAAACTCAGCGATAATTCTTTCGTCATGTTCGTCGTCATTGTCAGAGTTTTCAGGTTGTTCGGAGTCAGTTTCGTTGTTAGCGAAAATTTTGATTTTGGAAAAAAAATCAGCACATTGCTTGAAATGGTTTATTTTGATGCTAGAAAGAGCATCTGCGTTTTGGTTTACCTTGCCGGGCTTGTACTCAATCTTATAATTGTATTCCTCTAGCTTAAGGCGCCAGGATCTTTGATGGAAAAGAGCCAAGTAAGCGGACGGTGGTCACACCGGAGTGTAAACCTTCTCCCAAAAAGATACGGTCTGTAGTGCTTAACAGCCCAAACTATGACCAACAATTCTCGTTCGATGGTGGAATATCGTGTCTCTGCAGCACAGAGGGTGCGAGAAGCGTATGCAACAGGGAGATCTTTTCCCACGGGGCCTTGAGAAAGAACCGCTCCAATAGCAAAAGCACTAGCATCAGTAGTGAGCAAGAAGGGTTCTTCTAAGTTTGGATATATCAGGATTGGGTCAGATACAAGGGCTTGCTTAAGTTCATTGAAGGAAGACTTGCAATCTGCGTCAAAGATGAACCTGACGTCTTTTTGGAGTAGTTTTGTCAGAGGTTTAGAGATCTTCGCAAAATTTGGTATGAAGCGTCTGTAATATCCAGCGAGACCAAGAAAAGATTTGATGTCTTTCGGAGTTTGGGGTTGAGGAAAGTTCTGAATACATTCAACCTTTGAAGGGTTTGGTTTTACACCTTCTTGTGTGATAAGATGGCCAAGGTAAGCCACTTCTTTACGAAGAAACTCGCACTTATCAGGTTGAATTTTTAGGTTAGACTTCCGAAGTCGTTTAAAAACTTCTGTCAACCGGGAAATATGTTCATGGATGGTCGGAGAGTAGACGATGATATCATCCATGTAGACGAGACAACGTTCATTCTGTATACTCAGAAGAATATTGTCCATGACCCTCTGAAAAGTAGAAGGTGCATTTTTTAAACCAAATGGCATACGAACGAATTCGTAATGACCATTTTCGACAGAAAAGCCAGTCTTAGGAATATCTTCTCTTGGATTTCCAACTGGTGGAACCCGGAAGCGAGATCCAGTGTCGAAAAATATTGACACTTTCCAAGTTGGTCGAGAAGATCGGAGATATTTGGCAGAGGATATTTATCATCTACAGTCAATTCATTTAATTTCCGGTAATCGATAACTACTCGCCACTTTTGTTTACCAGAAGCATCGAGCTTCTTGGGGACGACCCAACCAGGGGAGGACCAAGGAGATGAGGAGTGCCTAATGATACCTTGTTCGAGCATTTTTCCAATTTGGGTTTTCACTTCCTCTTTATGAACTTGAAGATATCTGTATGATTTAGTGAAAACGGGCTTTGCGTTATTCGTATCAATCGAATGTTTAACCTCGTTAGTGAAAGTCAAGACGTCACCTTCAAGATAGAAAATGTCTTGAAATTCCAAACAAAGATCAGTGATTTGTTCGCGTTCTTTGTCATTTAGATGCTCAGTTCTAATTTGTTGTCTAATAGTCGAGTTTATGTCTATGTATTGGGATTCATGATAATCGTCTGTATTGAAATTCAGAAGAGGGTGAGTTTTGTTAAGTGGTTGTAGTTTTAAATCAGAAAAAGTTACTGTTTTGGGCATCGCGTTAGCGTTGATGATGGAAGTTAGAAATTCGCCATTAGCGTTAATGTGTACGAGTGCGTTTGGAAGTCGTACTCTGTCAATTTCTTGAGTTGGTAAGATGGCGTCGATGTTAGAAAGATCGCATTTAAGTTTAAAGATCTTTTCTGTTCGTGCCTCAATAGTTATTTTGTTTTGTGTGGGTGTTTGTGAAGTAATATTTGGCTTAACATTGGGTGTGTCGGATAAATCAGTCAAGGGTTGATCGTTATCGGGAACTTTGTGTAAAGGGATGGTTTTAAAATTTGTTATCAGCTGTTTAGATTTTAAGTCAACTATGCATTCATAGTGTTCGAGAAAATCTAAACCTAGTATGCCGTCAAACTCAATGTCCAAATCGTATATGAAAACTTTATGTGGGTTACGTGGAGCGAATGGAATTAGGGTAGATTGTGAAATGGGGATTTTTACATGGGTAATACCTTGAATCGTTACCCTTTCAGGAGATCTTTGGGTGAAATTCTTTACGGTATTTTCTTTGAAGATAGAGATGCCAGCTCCGGTATCAATAAGTAGTTTTAATTTAGAAGAAGCGCCAAGAATGTAGTAAAGGTTTTTAGAGTTAACTGTAAGAAGTGGGCTTAAAGAAATAGTTGCTCCGGGAAGTTCAAGTCGGGGTTCAAATCGTCCCGATTGAGGTTTTGAATCTGGGTTTCGACTTCGCACAAAGTTGTTGTCGAATCGGAAGGTTGATCTAGGCTCGGAAGCGCTAGAAAATCCTGATAATCGTGACAATTAAAAGGCTCGACAGGGGTATCGTCATAAGTTTCTTCGAAGCCTGAATAATTTTGACTATCATCCTCGTAGTCATAAGTGTTGTTATTATCGGTATAATAGTTCGAATATTGAGTGTAATCAACATTTTGGTGTTGATTAAAATGATGAGTTCTTTCAGGACGGTTATTGGGAGTGTTCTATATGACCGAAGGTCGAGAATAATTCGGGTTCATTTGAGACCTAAAAGGGGGTCTCTGGAAGTTTGATGGGCGAAATTGTTGTCCTTGTTGAACGGGGGGATTGTTTGTAGGAAAATTTGGCCTTGTTTGTTGATTAGGCCCAACAGGATTTGGTCTATAGTTTGGATTAAACGTCTGAGAACTATTTTGTGTTTTCAAACGGCAATTTGCGACTATGTGGCAGATTTGTTCGTTTTTTGGTCCTTGAAATAAGAAAGTTGAAGCTCTCTCCTAATCAGGGAGTGTGCCTCTAGAAGGTCTTTTGGGTTACTGGCACGAATTACCGGACCTAAACGGGGTTCTAATCCCGTAAGAAGGGTATTCATCACCATTGTATCCACTAGGGTGGTCTGGGCATCTTTTTGTTCTGGATTAAGCCCAGCCGTTTTGTGGATGCCGGAGTGCATTTTCGCACTCAATACCTGGAGGCTATTGTAAAACGTTAGTGGAGACTCGTTCGAAAGTTGCTTTAGACGTTGTAAGTCGTGAATAAGGGAAGAGAGATCAAGAGAATCTCCAAAGTGTAGGGTCAATAGTTGTTTTATTTCAAGGTACGATCCGGGGTTCCTTGAATTTATCAACTGCGCCGCTTTCCCTTTGAGTTTATTTTTGATATGGATCACTAACAAATATTTTTGATCCGCCGTGGACATATTATATGCGCAATTACACGCATCTATAAAGGTTCCCAAGGAAATTTGGTCGCCTTCAAATTCGGGTATAACGGAAAATATTTCAGTTAATCGGTATCTTTCTGTTTCAGGGGTACCTGAATTTGGTGATGCTTGTGCCATGTTTATCGATATAAATGAATTGGAATATAAAGTTTATAGAATAAAATGTTAAAAGGTGTAGAAAATTAATGAACTGTAGAATACGTTAGTGGAAATTAACGATTGTTTGAACAATAGAACAGTATGGTATAAAATGTAAAGCAATTAAAATCAATAGTTCAAATAAATCAGTTAATCAAATGGATAAATAAATCAATAAAATATGTAAATCAAATATATCAATGTCAATAAAAGAAATCAACAAATAAATCAAATAATAAATAAATCAATATTTCATTCAAATCAAATATGTCAAAAAATAAAAATCGAATAATAAAATAGCTCAGTTTCCATCAAATAAAATTAAATTATTTAAAATCAATGTATTAATAAATCAAATCAAATAAATTATATCAAATATTAAAAATCAATGCTCAATAAAATCAAAAAATCAAATAATATTTACTTAAAACGAATGACGATTCACCATTACTTACATCAACAGGAACATTGAAAGCGCCGTGTTCTACGTTTGATTGCAGTGAGGACTTCTTCCAGGTTCGTTGTTTCGTTGAGTGATAGGAATCCGCCGCTACCAGTTAGAGTACTCGTGTTCTAGTAACGTTAGACGGATCCTACTGACTGCGCCAATTTGTTATATCACACTTTCAAAATTTCTCTTTTTAAAAAAAAGACTTTATTTATACTTGCCCAATTAATAAAACTTTTAATAGAAACTTGAATATAATGAAAATAATAATAAAACTTAATAACAATAAAAAGACAAAAATTATGTGTTAAACTAACTAGACTGACTTTGTAAGTAACAATGAATGCAGACATAAGGCAATTGAACAATTTATAACATAAGAATGCTGACTAAGCTGTCGCAGCTTTTGCTGTTCTCACGGATGTACGTCGTCGAAGGTAACCTGAGACGACACGTGGATGCTGACTCAGCTTGGGAACTGTTGCTAGATGGTTTCACATAAGTCGATGGAATAACTTATATAACATATATATAGATACAAGTGCCACTAATAAAAATTCGTTACAAAACACCCAATGTACCTACACCCTCAGAAATAACAGTTTCGTTCAGCACTTTGCCAAAAACAGCAATTTTTATAATATAGCTATTCTGTAATACGAGTAGATAAGTTTCGTAGTGAAATTTTTGAAATTTGCTTGGAATGAATGCAGTAAACATTTACAATAGCTTGTAACCTTTTGAGTTGAGTAAGAACCTCAAAATTGTTGCCACTTAATTCCACTAGTACAAGCAAGCATATGCTGGTACTAGTGGAAATACTCCAAACATCTGAAACTTTCGTGAAATGCATTTATATAATGAGAAATGAAAACCGCTAACCATGAAATTAATTCAAGTCCTACAAGATTACTGATACTGAGGCATACGTTAGAAAGTAGTTGGATCCAGATTGAAACCCAATACTAAAGAGAACTGGCAACAGATTAAATAAACATTTAGAAGAAGAAATAAGCTAAAATCAATTATATCGAATACAAAACCAACAAACACAACTCAAAACTCCTTGTGAATGTAGATAATTTTATTATATATCATAAGAATTGAAAATAAAAATTACGTAAAGAAACAATTCCACAAATATAAATTTTGTAAACATGCTTAAGTACTAGGCCATAAAATACAAATTCAAATTTCAAGAATACTGTTCAAAAATTAACACAACACAAAACGAGTACTAAAATAGTGTACCTTAATTAAGTGAAATGAGGATTATTGTATCACTTCTACTTAGATAGAAATCATTCGTATCTGATTGTCGATAATAAAGGGAGAAATTAATAATGGTGATCTCCTTTTGAACAATCCTTTGTCGGGATAGTTCACAAGTTTTTCCTAGGTTTTTCCTTATGACGTTAATTGTGGACCAATGCATCTTATAACAAAGTCGCCTATAGGAGCGCCACATACACATTCTAATGACAACCCATTCAAGTTCTTCCAACTTGAAAGTAGCTTGACTCTTACATAGGTATGATGTTGGATTTTTTATGCTGAAAATAACATTTGCTTCAGTTATGTCGTGTAAAATAGTCACAACGATAGCTTTTAATTTCAAAATCATGTCATTCACATTCACCACAAAGTAAGAACAAAACTTTGACAAGTTTGAATTTTTTTATTTCCGAAGATAACCATTAAAAGAAAGTATTAGACTGACTTCATTAACAAAAATGTTTGAGTGCATTTTTCACTTCAAAGCATCTTTGGCAATATTCTAGGTTTTATGGAAAGAGATTTTATGTATACTGCAGGCAAGTACCATTTATTTCTGTCCTCTCATAAACTGAGAAATTAAATTAAGACTACCTCCTATTGCTGTTATATTTTCCTACCGGTTATGAATGTTTATCATATGTGCTCTTTCACAAATATATACTACTTTTTAATAGCAACTATACAAAGAGTCGGTTACATCAATTACACACATGAGGAAGATTCTCTGGAATCTAAACCGCATGGTCACATATGCACAAATAATTCCTACTTTGTGATCTTATGCATGGCTTCAGGGTTTTAAAGAGAATCTTACAATTTAATTATGTCTTTAAAGAATTTCAAGATTTTGGTTCAATACTCAGTTGGTATGAAATGAAGTTTGTAAACACACAAGGAACATCAATTTTAACCATTCTTTCAAAAGCATCATCTCAGCAATAAATTGGCTATTTTCAATTGACACACTACATATTTACAATTCAGAATTGCAAACTTGCGATCCCAGGTAATGATAAGAACTTGGGAGAAAAAATGGTAATTATTACGTAAAATGAATTTCTTTGGGTTCGATCTCAATAAGGATGAGGATGTAGACCAATTTTGCGGCAAAATGTTCCCCCAAAAAGTATCAGGACTTCATTATCTGATGTTTGCTTCGATGTTGTATCTCCTTTCACCAAGGTCTCCATTTCAAAAATATTAGTAGATATTCTAAAAAAACCCAATATCTCTTCTGGCATCATCAAAATTGTATAACACTGTTCTTTTTGCTTGCTTGTTTGTGTATGGCCTTCGAACACTGTTCTTCTAACACGTATTTTTCATTTTAAGACACCTTTCCGATGGGATCACCTCTTTCTTCAGTGTTTGCTAACATTTTCATGGAACAAATCGGAACCCAGGCCCTAAACCCGGTCTAAGTTAAATTAAAACCTTTCTGTTGGACATGTTGCTGATACTTTTGTCATTTGGCCTCATGGAGAGATTCATTAGAGTTCTTTCTACAACACATCAATGGTATACATCCTAATATTCAATTTACAATGGGAATTAAGTTAGATTCTTCTCTCCCGTTTTTTGAGGTCCTCATAACAAATGCCAACAATGGTAGATTCTCACATACTGTCTATAGGGAGCCAGCCCATACCAATCGATACTTAAATTCCCAATCACACCACCACCCTGCCCAATTGAGTTCTGTAATGATAATCTTTGGCTCTTAGATCTATTCGCTTAACGTTATTGACAATAGATCTTCAACAAATCCCTTCGACAAAACGGTTATTATCCGGACCACATTGCCCGCATAATTCGTCAATCTTAACAATGCCGAATACACTAACTCCATGAGAAAAATACCAACAACACCGGAAATCCTTCCGTACATTTGAGCAGTCACTGGCAAAATAGCTCGGATTCTACACCGACCTTAAATAAGTCTCTCTTCAACACCACTGAAACTATACCCAATTTAACGGAGAACCCTAAAGATAAAGTAAGTAACGAGGATCGAGGAGTTTACGAAATTCCATGTTGCGATTGCCAACAAAGCTACATCGACTATAACTGTCTCTCTGTCAGTTCGTAAAAAAGATCCGACTTCAGCTCTTGTTCGTCATATCCAACCAGGACACTGTATCAACTTTGAGGGCAGTAGGACATCATATTCTTCAATTCCCTTAGGGCATCGAGTATTCTCGAAGCTATAGAAATAGAGCTCTGTAATAGCCAGATTAAGCAAACCAGACACACCCTCCAACACCTAACCAATCGTCACACTGCCCCCTCGTCAAGTGACGTCCTCTTCTAATCGACGGATAACTGTAAATAAAAGAAGCAGAGAGATTCGCACACAGTTCAGGTATATAGTGAGTCTTGGGGAGTAGACCCCGACTTGGATCTAGACTCTTAAAGTCCTTTTCACTGTTTTGTCTCTTCATAACGGCTCCAAAGCAGGAGTCGAAACGTAGCATATGTAATAAATCAAGTTCAGTAGCATATGTAATAAATTTAGTCTCTCAAAACTGAATTCCGTAAAATGAATTTCAATTTGTCTATCTTAAACTTTCATTAAAATCCCTTAAAGGTGGTTTAAAACGGTTGTGAAAATTGCATTATATGCACAATTACCTAAAAGATGTGAAGCGAAGCGTCACTCGACATCCAAGTTATTTAAGGGGAATTTACGTAACCCTGGTTGCTCCCTATTAGGGGCCCAGAATTATTTAGAAGTAGAATGTTTTGAATGCAATAAGTTTGTATTCAGTTTAATGGATTATTTATACAGTAACGAATAAATTTCATTTTATATTTTAAAATTTGCGTGTTTATTCAAAATTTGACTTTATATAAGTTACTCATTTAATAATATTACTGTTAATATAATGACAGCTAATTGTTGTCATTATATTAACAACATAACAGAACTGTCTGATTCTGAAGGTTATAGATGAGCATGTTAAAAAATTGTGGGAGTTAGTTTTTATAACAAATAACGGAGATATGTCGGATTATAAGATTTTTTAGATGAAAACACAGTTTTCACATAAAATATCAGAATTTTCCATTACGGTATCCAAACTTCAAGTTTTACTTGCGGGATTCACGTAAATTTACTTTTTTTAAATGTATTTGGTATATCTCTATCAGACGAAAGCAGAATATGGTATCATTTGCAAAATATCTCTCTTAATTGTTTAAATTGCAGTTCTGCAAAAATTACTTATCCGACAAAATCCATATTGAGTTTAATTAATTCTATTGTAGTCTATCATTGAGCGGAAAATCCACATTGCAGTTTTTATTAAAACAAAGTCATATTAAAAATGAGTAATTTTTTATCGGTTTTTCTGGATGTTCTCAGCGAAAAATCCTCGCGACTTGTAAATACTCATTGTAAAGGTTTTCCGATTCCTTGCAACTTTCATATTGAGAATATAACGATTCCTCCAAAGTTTTCATAACACAAGCAAACAACAAAAGAGAATCACATTTTTATGGGTTTATATAATTTAAATAATTTACTTTTTACAGTTTGCTGTTAAAATCAGGTCAGTTATGGTCTATTACCTATTATTAATGTGATGTAATGAAATAGACAAATTGAAAATGAATTTATGAACTTCCAAAATATCTTTAGTATATCTAGATCTATATTTGGCAAATCCCCCCGTATCTAAATACAGGGGGATTTGCCAAATGTGTCTCTAAATTACTTAAATATTAATTGTTCAAAAACTACTTATTCAATAGTATCCATCGTGAGCCCACATAAACTTAACGTCATAAACTATCGTTCTGCCGATGATTAATATTCCAATGTTAGTTTCCAGAAAGTTATCAATTTTTGAAAGAATCTACTTTTCACCAGTAGTTATGGGTTTACTCGGTGAGAAATGTTTGAATCTGGATGTAAAAACGTTCATTAAGAAGGATTTCTGATTCTCTACAAGGTTTTTGCAGACGGTATTACGATAACGAATTGCTGTTGAATTTTATGTCCGAAAATGAGGTCAGTTTTGTTCTATTAAATTGGTGTCTATTTCAAATACTTTATTTATTTTATTACTATGAAGTTTTTTCCAACACTCACTTTCCTGTTGATTGTTTGATACAATTTTTAGTGTCAAATTTAACCTAGAAACTTGAAACTTATGTCAAACATGAATAACAATAACTTATTGATGATCATTTTGATATGAACATAAAATTTATGTTGTTCTAATATGTTTTATTTATGTACTTCAATAGTCTTATAAGCGTATTATTTTTTTAGAAATGCGTTGGGTACATTCTATTACAACAGTCTCGTTTTTTGGCCCGGAATGATATCAGGTTTAGCCTTGCTTGTAGAATCTAAGGAAAATCAAGTACTTGATACAATAATTTTCTTTAATTCGGTAAGCTAATTTATTTTACAAAAAGTATGTATGTATGTGAAAATCTATTATTGTTGGTATTGGTTATGAGGGTATCAAAAATGGAAACGAACTGGACACTCGGATGTAAACGATTGAGATCTGCTAAAATGGGGTGCACTTCTGCTATGATCTCAGATGCCAAAACAAAATATGTAAGCCAAGAGAATGATTTAATGTGGAGTTTAGTTTAGTTCTGCTCCATGAAAATATTGGAGAAAGAAGTGAAACGACTGGGGAGGCTCGAACATGTTTTTATATGGTCCTTTGATATGAAAGATGGGTACTAGAAGAGCAGTATTGCATGAGATTATTGTGTTTGGTTTTTAGATTATTTAATATTCCTTCAATGAAAACCAGAAAATAGTTTTCTGAAATTTTATAATAGCTTAAGTCATATAAGATGGATCTCTTTGCAGCTACCGAGATCCACGAGCTAGTTCGCATGATATGATACAATAAAATAATATTTGAAATTTTGTGAATTGAGAATTCAAATGTTAATTCAATTTAACATTTAGAACGAAATTTTCTCTCGGAGAGCGGAGCTAATTATTCTCCGGATTTAAATTTTAATGAAATTATCTCGATAATAATAAAATGTAGAAAAACCCTGATTTGAAGTTGTAGTTTGGAATTTTCTCTCGATCGATAATTTCCTTGATCAAACACACCGGGCACCCTGTATATATAATTGGCATTTTATTCCGGTGAACATCCGTTCATCTGTTTTTGAAAATAACATAAGATTTTGGCAAAACCTCAAGACCCTATTCACCTTAATCAAACAGACGAAGAGATGTCAACTACATATTTCCAGCCGTGATGTAATACATATTAACATTTTTGTTAATTTCACATAATTTATAAAAATTATATTTTAAAACTGTTTTCTCTTAATAACCATTCGTGCATTAACTAATTATAGTTCATGGAAACAGTGATTACAAAAGTAGGAATGTCCAAAAAGTCTCATGCTGCCATATTTATTCTGACAAGTGGTTTGCTGATGGCTATTTTTGAGAGAAGAAAGAATCCCCTTATGTTCTATTACTTTTGGTATGTGTTCATTTTTTAATATATAAGATAACTGGAACTCTATGTTGTAGGTTTTATGTACCTCCCAAAAGAAACGAGAATACTTTAATAGAAGACAAATGTGAACATTCATCCTCCTGTACAAACTATGTTATCGAGGTAATAGTTACGTCTGATTTTTCTGGGCATTGGTAAATAATATTTTTAGGGGTTTGCTAAATACTTCGGAGTTGGCTATAGTATTGGCATTATAAAATCGCTGTTAATTAAATCAAAATTTTTGATGGATTCACCTATGATGTTACCTGCTATATTTTTCAATAAGACTAATTTAAAGTTTGGATTGTTTATAGGCAGTTATGTTGGTGTATACAGAGTAAGTATGCATTATGCTATAGTAATAACCATCTGATTTTTTGGTAATACTGATTTCTTTTCTCAAGCGTGATGTTATTTATCAATAAAGCTATCATAAGAAACTAGAAAATGCCACAGATTAAAGTCATTAATTAAATATGGATACCTATTTCAAATGTATCTTCTTTTATTATATCTGTTATAATTATTTCAAATTCCTATGCAATTCAGCAACGACCAGGGTAATAATGACAAGGTGGGCCGACTTCATTATCATTACCTTGATTTTGCAGTGACACAAAGTTTGTATACTTCGGTGATTATGCGGAAGAGGGCGCCAACAATAGTGTATTGCCGTTATGATGTATTTACAAAGTGTTCGTAACGGTTTTCATTTTGATTCATTTGAAGTCAGTTTCTTTTTGAACATATGAGTGGATAAAGGTGATATGACAACAGTCCACAGTTTTAAATAAATGTGTGTTAAAGATTTCATTGTGCATATCATTTACTGTTAAGTTTAAAACAAGAAAATTTGAAGTGTCATGTTGTGTATTTAGACATAACACATGCATTCACCGCAAAAATCAAAAATGAAAAAAAAGTTAGGTATCACCTTCATCTTCTAGTGTCTTGTGTTGTAAACGGGTGTGCGTCCAACTGAATGTATTATAACAAAATGGAACAAATTATGATAGCAGCAATAAATATTTATTACAGGTATCAAAGTTTATTTGGAAATAAAATTTGATTTTGATTAATTTTAATTACTCAATATAACAGAATCATCACTTTTTTGAAATTCTGTAACCTCATTTATTTCTTATTAAGTTGTATATATTAGAACAAACCTTGCCGTTATTTATTAAAGTTTCTAGAGTATTTGTTACCAATTAAAATACATTAGATTTAAACCTTTTAGACTGATTCATTGTAATTTTTTTACTGGAATAAGTTATGAATTTTGTAAAATAAAATACATCTTTATGTTCTGCAGAGTTACGTTTTCTTGAATTCTATTCAGCTGAATCTAATGATACATCATTGTGGCTTCAAGCTTTTCACAATTTCAATCATTATTTTGGAATGTTTATTCTAAAATTGTAAATAATAATAACTTGTATAATTACTTGGTGATTATGTAACTTGACTATCTTTTCTGAACCTAGATTAAAGTATTGCGTAGTTAACACCAAATACGTTTAATAATATTAATGTGTGACACTATGATTCTCAATATGTGGTGCTTGCCCAAGTATAGTTATAGTGTAAGGAACTTAGCATTATTTTAATACCATTTCTGAAAAAAACACATTTTTACTTCTTAGTTAATTATACTAGGTGTTTAAAATAGCTAAAATCTTGATTTTGACAGTTTTTGAGAGTTCACAGCAACAGAATACAAATTTAAAGTACCAAAGGTAAGTGTGTTCTATGGGCATTTTTAAAACCTACCAAATGAGATGTTAATCGATAGGATTGGTTAATTAATAAGTAAACTATTCGCGAAAAATGTGAAAAAGGCGCATTTTTCATTCATTCGTAGCTATTATCTAACAAAATTTAGAATGATGAAATGAGTCAGAAAATAGAAAATCAAAATTAACAATATAACAACTTGATTGGTATGTGTCAAAAAATTGTTTCTTTGAAAGAATTAAATAAATTCATATGTTTACTTGCCTGCATAAATTATAAAACGGAAAAGTAAATTGAATAATTACCTAAAAATGTAATCACAGTAAAAGTTCAAAAAAATGTGAAAAAGGCACATTTTTCAATCATTCGTAGCTATTATCTAACAAAATTTAGAACGATAAAATTTGGCAGGAAGTTTCATTTGCCAATCGAAAATAATTGCTCAAAATTTCAACTTCATGGCTTTGAAGTTTCTAACAAATGTAACTTTTTATCGACAGCTCTTTATTTTTGGTGATGTTTACTATGCTCCCATTCTGCATCAAATTATTTTTTATAAATCTGAATGGAACATGGTAATTATTCAATCTTTCTCCACAACTCGTCATATATTAACATTCTTTCGTGTTTGTTCTAAAGTATGCAAATCTAATTTGAAATTCTGCATTTTGGTATTCGACAACGTATAAATATTAAAGGAAGGGGATTCATGATTTCCCCTCACAGTAGAATACGAATAGCATCTAATCGAATAGAAAAGACGTTTAACATGCTTTTCCCAAGCAAATTACCTTATAAACGATGGCAAATCGAGCTAGATTATGTTGTTTGAAGTAGATTTTTGGTTTATGGGCAGTGGGGAAACGAGCCGGGTACGCGTGTAAGCTTGGCTTTGTCGTCAGTACCTATTGTATGATGTGTGGTCAGTACAGAGTACAGTCATGACCAAGCTAGAGATACATTCGTCGGTTGTGCAACAGATTATCATACAGTTTTTAACCAGGAAAAAACTTAAACGCTTAGAAATTTTAACTCATTTGAAGGCACAGTATTGGGATAGTACACTGTCTTACAGCTGACAATGCCGATAGTGTTCGACAGCTTATTGAACGTGACCGCCGATTAACCGTGAGAGAATTTCTTCAGAATTGGATGTCAGCCAGAGAAGTGTTCAATCAATTATCATTGATCAACTTGGTTTCAGAAAAATTAGTGCTCGATGGTTTCCGAGGTTGTTGACTGTAAACTAAAAGAATGTGAGATAGGAGAGCGTTGAAAGACTTCTTGAATAGATTTCAGCGAGAAGGGTAGGCCTTTTTGAAGGGCATAGTCTAAAGTGGCGAAACAGGGATAACGGCCAAAACTCGTCTCTCATCGGGAAAAGTCCTTGCCACGATTTTTTTGACTCATACCCAACTTACAGCGAATGTGGATTACTACTGCCTGTTGTTACGCAAAAGCCGCGTATTCGAAATAAAAAACAAGGAATACACTGCAAGAAATGGGCTTAGAAACCCTCGACCAACCTCCTTTAGCCCTGACTTATCCTTTTGTAACTATTTTATGTTCGTGCCTCTGAAGGAATAACCCAGAGGAAAACGATTTTGTAGTTTTGTTTGATTGTTTTGCTGACTTTAAAAGTCGATCGCAGTATCATAATTAAGTTAGTCGACATTTTAAAACGACAAAACTTTATAAAGCAAATATTGAGTCAGAAAATACAAAATCAAAATTAATAATATAACAGGTTGATTGGTATGTTTCAAAAAATTGTTTCTTCAAAAGAATTAAATAAATTCAAATGTTTACTTGCCTGCATAATTTATACAACAGAAAAGTAAATTGAATAATTACTAAAAATATTCTCTTCGAGGTGTCATTCCTTTGTACGCAAGACAATATATATTATATATAAATATAATATATATTGTTTCTGGTCGGGAACCTTCATCAGTTGCGCTTCCCACAATTGAATGTCCTCCCGAACACTTCTTTATGCATTTGATGCATTTCGTTAAATTTAGATGTCGGTCTTACATCTCGCGTCTTCAAACTAAAAATATTGTTGTAAAGTCCTTGGGTTCAATTTAAAATTATAAAACTAATATTCACTTTCACTTTTCTAGAAACTTTTATTTACATCGAATATACAACAGCTGATTCAAATATCACAATAACAATTTAGATATAAGCTCTTCGCTCCTTCAACTCCCTCGCGATCGTGGCGTGCTTCCTTTATAAAACCAGCATAGAAAATTCTCGTAAAAAAAATCATCACTCCTACAGGTGCCGAGTCTTTTCTTTTCGAGAACAATTTTTTATCTCCAAGCGTTTGTTGTCGTACTGAAATGAAACAGGGTCGGCTTTGGGTAAATTTCGTAACACTGCCCCCCTTTTATTTCTGATCGTCCCGATCAGAAACATCCCCTCCATGGTAGGGAACCACCTTCAATTTAGCCTTGGGGTTTCGACGGATCAGGTAGACGACGTCATTAAGCCTCTTGACCACCTCGTATGGACCATCCCAGGCGGGTGTAAGCTTTGGGGATTTACCCTTGCTCCGTTGGGGGTTGTACAGCCAGACTATGTCCCTCTCCAGGAACCCGACTGAATTGGCCTTGATGTCGTATCGCGACTTCATCCGGTCACTGGTGGCCAACATCTGCGTTCGAGGTAATTTGTGTATTGCCAGCATGTTATGTCGGAGCTGGTCGGCATAATCGTCGATGTCTTGGGGAGGTTCTTCGGGTGAGCCAAATGCCAAATCGCAGGGTAATCGCAGCTCCTTTCCGAATAGGACCCTGGCTGGGGTCAGGCCTGTACTATTATGTACGGCAGAGCGATATGTCAACAGGAATAGGGGAATATGCTCATCCCAATCACGCTGGTTATTGCTGAAGACCTTGGATAAGTGTTGTTCCAAGGTCCTGTTGAATCTTTCCACCATTCCGTTTGCCTGTGGGTGTAATGGTGTTGTTCTCGTTTTCCTGATCCCCAACATCGTGCAGACCTTCTGGAATACATTCGATTCGAAGTTACGCTCCTGGTCTGAATGTAGTTCCATCGGGACGCCAAACCTGCTAAATAGTTTTTCTACCAGCACCGTCGCTACCGTGGTTGCCTCTTGGTTGGGTATCGCACATGCCTCAGGCCATTTGCTGAAGTAATCCATTGCGACCAGAATGTATTTGTTCCCCCTCTCAGACTCGGGAAACGGACCGGCGACATTGATGGCAATTCTCTCAAATGGGACGCCCACATTGTACTGCTGCATTCTGCCCTTGGTCCGGGTCTTCGGGCCCTTACTGGAGGCACAGGTGGCACATTTGCGGCACCAAGCTTTGACGTCTTCGAAGTAATTCACCCAGTAGTACCGCTGGCGAACTTTGCGTAGGGTTTTATTCATGCCCAGGTGGCCTCCGGTAATTCCATCATGTACTTCGGTCAGGATGGCTGGTACGTTTTTCTTCGGAACTACCAGTTTGGACTTGGTTTCTCGTTCATCAGCGCTTACCCAAAGTCGCTTGAGCATTCCATTGTCTACTCTTAGAGAGTCCCACTGAGCCCATAACGATTTCAGCACGGCGGAGTATCTAGCTACCTCGTCCCATCGTGGCCTGGGTGCCCCTCTCGCTTTGAGTGACAAGATTGGTTCGATGCCTGGATCAGCCATTTGGTCCTGGATGCACTGTTCCGTTGTCCAGTCTTCATTGTCCTGCACTCGGATCTGCCTGATAGAGATACCCTCTCGCTGTTCAGTCTTCAGGCAATGTCCGCGTTCCGCTCTACAGGGTCTCCTGGATAGGGCATCGGCGTTATTGTGCAAACGGCCGGCACGGTGTTCCACCTTGAAGTCGTATTGCTGTAATTTCTCCATCCATCTGGCCAGCTATCCATCCGGTGTCTTCATGTCCAGCAGCCATTTAAGTGCGCCATGATCTGTTAGGATTAAGAAATGACCATAGACGTATTTGTGAAAATGGTCTACAGCCCTTATTATTGCAAGAAGTTCTTTTCTGGTGACGCAATAATTTCTTTCCGGTTTAGAGAATCCACGGCTGTAATACTCGATCACCCTCTCTTCACAATCTTGCACCTGGGATAGGACGGCCCCCAAACCTGTGTTGCTGGCGTCGATGTCTAAGATAAACTTCCGGACTGTGTAGGAAAGGCTAGGATTGGGCTGGAACATAGTGCTGCCTTCAGTCGCCTGAATGATTCCAATGGAAGGTCTCTTTCTCAGTGGTCTGCCGATGTAGAGGGGCGGCGATAGTGGCAAATCCCTCAACAAAACGCCGGTAGTATGAACAGAGAACCAAGAAGCTTCGGGGTTTATGTTTGTCTCTTGGAACTGGCCAATCACGGATGGCTTCTATTTTGTCTTCGTTGGTGCGGATTCCTGATTCGGACACTACGTGGCCCAAAAACTCTACTTCTTTTTGGAACAAGGAACACTTCTTCGGATTGAGTCTCAGGTTGGCGTTATTAATTCTGGAGAATATTTCGCCCAGGTTCTTCAGATGGTCGTCGAATGTCTGGCCCATGACTAGAATGTCGTCGAGGTATACTAAGCACGTCCCCCATGTTAATCCAAAGGGCATGACTGTGAACTGAAACAGCCCTTTACTGGTGGAGAACGCTGTCTTCTCTCTGTTGTTTGCGTGTAGACCAACCTGCCAATATCCACTTTTTAGGTCTAGTGTGGAGAACCAACGGGAGCCTGCTAGTGTGGTCAAAGTGTCATCGATTCGGGGTAGTGGATAGCTGTCTTTCTTCGTGACATCATTCAGCTTTCTGTAATCCACGCAAAATCGGGTGGTTCCATCTTTCTTTTTAACTAGCACGACGGGAGCAGACCATGGGCTGACGGATGGCTCAATAACTGCATTTTGTTACATGGACTCGATGTTTTCCTCGACTGCCTGTTCTTTCCCCAATGGTAGTCGTCTAGGTGGTATTCTGATGGGTTGAGCCTTTCCGGTATCTATTCGATGCTGGATGATGTTGGTGCGACCGGTGGTTCCATTTTTACTATTAAAAATTTGCCAGTGCTTTGTGATAAATTGCTTGGCTTCCTTCTGGTTCTCTGGTGTCAAGTGTGTCAAATGCTTAGCAAACTGTTGTAGGAACTCTTTATCGGGTCCTGTCTCCTTCACCGACGTCTGGTACTTTTCTTCGCAATTGGTGATGGTCTCTACTGGCTCGAAACAAGCTCTCTCTTCACCATTGGTAATTCTGATGTCGTTGTTGGACAAATTCAGGACTCTGATTGGTATATCTCGTCAGGTTTTAACTATAGCCCGTCCAACTAAGTAGTCATGAGTTGAGTGTACGGGCTCCACCATTCCAACGCAGCTCCCAGGATTGCTGTCTAGCTGCCCTTGAATAATCTGTTCCGTTCGACAGGGAATTCTAGCTGAAGACTTTGCTACAATTTTTATGGAGGTGACTGAACTGTTAACGGGCCGTGTCAATACAAATTCCTCATTTAGGAACCGAAGAACATCTCGGGTCGAACATAAATCCATGCTGGCTAATTAGGTCCATTCCCGAGATAAAATCCTCCTCAATATTCGCTAAAAGGACCCTATGCCGGATCATGTTGTCCCCTATCTGGAGCACGACATTTGCCTCACCCTGTATTGACATGGACTCGCCGGTGACTGTTCTGAGCTGGATGTTATTGGTAACTGGCCGAATTTCTGATGCTCTCAAGACCCTGGACTTGGCAATGGACACAGCGGCGCCGGTATCGATGGTGATGGTAACTGCTCGCCCATTGATGGTGCCTCTGATGACTAGGCTGCCGCTATCTCGTCAAAATTCCCGGATGGATAACGTTTTGTGGCTGGTGGAGGGTTAGTCAGTCACGTTGGAAGTGTCCTGTCCGTCCGCAGAGGTAACATGCCCCTCTGGTGCCAGTTCTTTGTGACCGTTGTAATATTTTGCTCAGACCAGCCAGAAGCGCTTGAAATGGTGACTCTGACTCTTCCTCGTTGAAGGAATCTGCTTGGACCCTCAGCTTGGACATGTTCATGACGGCCTCTACTTCCAAAGCCCGAAGTAGAGCTTCATTACTCTTCTTGACGCCACTCAGTCTTAAATTTCTTTGAAATTCCACATCTCTGATGCCGTTTATGAAACTCTGTGTGGCCAATTGGTCTTTCGTTTCCTCTGGCAGGTCTGGGTAGGACAAGTGAACTAACCGTCTAATCTCTGCTTCGAATTCTTGAAGGCTTTCACCGGATTTTTGCGTCTTTCCACTGAGTTGGACTTGGTATACCTGGCTCAAGGATTGATTGTCGTATCTCTTGTCCAGAATGGCGATGATCTTGTCGAAATTGCCTTGTTCATCGACTGGAATGCTTTGGAGGGGTTCTAGGGCCGGACATCTTAACGAAAGTACCAGAGGGGTAGATTTTTCTTGATTATCCCATCCATTAGCTGTAGCCACGGCCTCAAATTGTCATTTTACATGGGCCAAGATGAACTGCCATCAAATGTGGGTGGTTTGTTAACGAAACCTTTGGTACTCACGGTGTGCTGGTATTTCCCTCTTTGCAAATCTTGTTGCAATTTTTTAATTGCTGTTTCCACTTTATCTTGTACTTTACTGTGAACTGCGTCTTTATTTGAACTGATTTCAACTTTTACCTGGCTTTGGATAGCACTTATTTCAAATTTCACCTGGTTCTGGATGGAATCGATGTCATCTACTTTGGTTTCAAGAGTATCCACGGTATTTTTTAGGACCTTTATGTCATCGTTTATTTCTCTTATGTCTGATTCCATTATTTGCATTCGTTCATTAACTGTGTCATTAACTTGAGATACTATTTGCATTAATTGTTCAAATTGCAGTTGTCTTTTCTCTTCAGTTACTTTAAAATCATTTTGTCGTTTTTCCTCTAGTATTTTAAATTCATTTTGTCTGTGTTCATCTAACAATTTTAATTCATTTTGTCGTTTTAGTTCAAGTTGATCTTGTTTTTCTACAACTTTCGAGAATAATCCTTCCATTAAATTTCGCAGTCCACTTTGTGGGCGGGGATTCGAATCCCACTTCGGACACCAAATTGTTGTAAAGTCCGTGGGTTCAATTTAAAATTATAAAACTAATATTCACTTTCACTTTTCTAGAAACTTTTATTTACATCGAATGTACAACAGCTGATTCAAATATCACAATAACAATATTATACATAAGCTCTTCGCTCCATCAACTGATTCGCGATCGTGGCCTCCTTCCTTTATAAAACCAGCATAGAAAATTCTCGTAAAAATCATCATCACTCCTACAGGTGCCGAGTCTTTTCGAGAACCATTTTTTATCTCAAAGCGTTTGTTGTCGTACTGAAATGAAACAGGATCGGCTTTGGGTAAATTTCGTAACAATATAATAACAGTAAAAGTACAAAAACGAAAACAAAGTGAAGGGCTTATACATGTGTCAACACCATAAACATATTATGATATGCCACTGTTTCTCGTCCCTGGGCTATCAGCAGACAGTTTGACAGTTGGCATGGCCTTTGGATTAGGGCAGGGTGTATTAAAGAACTCTTCTTCCTTCCTAGATAAGTTAGGCGCTTATAGAATTTCAGAAAATGATATCCTATTTATCTTCGATGTCGTATCGTTTTCACCAATGTCCCCATTTCAGAAACGTTAGATATTCTAAAAACAATACACAATATCTCTTTTGACATCATCAAACTTGTACAGAATTGTTCTTCTAACACGTATTTTTCATTTCAAGACACTCTGTTCAAACAAGTACGTGGTGCCCCGATTGGTTCAAGTCTTTCTCCAGTGCTTGCTAACATTTTCAAAGAACAAGCCGAAACCCAGGCCCTAAACTCGTCTAATTTAAAACCTTTCTGCTGGCTAAGATATGTTGATGATATTTTTGTCATTTGGTCTCATGGCAGAAATTCATTAGACTTCGTTCTACAACACCTCAATGGTATACATTCTAACATTCAATTTACAATGGAAATAGAGTCCAACTCTTATCTCCCGGTTTTTGATGTCCTCGTAACAAAAACCAGCAATGGCAGATTCTCACATAACATCTATAATAAACCAAACCATACCAATCCATCCTTAAATGCCCAATCACACCATCGCCCTGCCCAATGGAGTTCTGTAATGAAATCTTCGGCTCTTAGATCTACTAGCTTAACAGATAGACAAAACAAATCCATCGACAAAATGGTTATCAGCCGGACCAAATTGCGCACATAATAATTCAATGGCAACAACCTCCGGATACACCAGCCCCATCAGAAACAGACCAATAACACCGGAAAGCCTTCCTTCCGTACATTTGAGGAGTCACTGAGAAAATAGCACGGGTTCTACACAGACATCAAATGAAGACAGTCTTCAACACCAGTCAAATTATAGCCACCTTAACAGGGAATCCTAAGGATAAAGTACCTAACGAGGATCGGTCGTACCAACAGGCGCGTCAACTTTGAGTATATGAACAATTTTTGTCAGTTCGCAAAAAAGATCCGTCTTCAGCTCCCGCGTATCATCTTATCAAAACAGGGCACTCCATTAACTTCGAGGACAGTATCATATCTCTCAAGTTGTATCTTCATTGGGAGCAATACAAAATATGATCTGTTATAGAACAAAAATATCCGACAGCAAATACAATGCTTACAAAATATCAGTTGTTATACTATAGTAAATGTCAGCCAGCTAGTCAGTGACCAAATCCCGGGACAACAATATAAAAATCGTAAACAGTCACAATGTACATTTTTAAATTTCCATACATATTTTCTTTATCTTAAAACACTTTTAATATATAATAAAATTAGTCTATTGTTCAATGATTAAATGCAATAAAAGGAGATGCATTTAGGTTATACCGCCACGTCACTGTCAATTAGATTGACAATGTTGGGTGTTTGGCCTATAATATTCGTGTAAACTTCTCTGGACACTCTTATATTTTTAGTGGCTACTCTAAATTCAGTTAGATCAATAAGTGACTTTAGTCTACTAGTAAAGGTTTCTTGATATGGTAACACTATCATCTTTTGGGGTTTCTGTTGATTTGCTCTATGTCTGGATCCTTGGTACATTCAGTTAGCTTTTCTTCTTTTTCATCTCTCCTTATGGGTGTGTTGAAGATCACTTTCTTGAGTTACCTTCTCGGGTATCCATTCTTCACCATCAATTCAACAAAAATGTGTAGGTTCTTATGTATGAGTGTGTGATGTGTAACTCTTGTGATTCCCGTTTTCATGTTTGTGACAACAATGAACTTCATTCATTCTCATTGGTTGGTACGATTTGAAGTTAATATATCTACCTGCATATGTTGGTTTTCTATACCATTCTGTTTTGATTGAGTTTTCTTGTCTTACTTCAGCCAGGGTACTATTTGGAAATGAGCTGAACATACCTTGTGAGTTGACTTTTCGCTCACCAGAAGAACCTACCAAAGAAGTCAACGATTATGCCTACCAAATTCGATAGAAGATGCTGGCAATATACGAACTAGCCCAAACACATGTTGGGCACCAGCGATCTTATGAAGACACGATATGATCTCAAGGCAAATTCAGTCGGATTCCTAGAGAGAGACAAGGTCTGACTGTACAGAGCAGCAAAGGCACACTAGCGTGGGATTGCCCATACGAAGTGGCTAATGGGATCAATGACGTTGTCTATCGTATTCGCCGGAATCCAAGAGCTAAGATGAAGGTGGTTCATTTGGATTGACTCGTTCCTTATAATGGAGAGAATGATTCCGGTCGGGACGATCAGAATTAAAGGGGGGGGGAGGTCAGTGTTACAAAATTCACTTAATGCCGCCAAAAATAAATTACGAAACCTTCCAAATTCATATAAAAACTGACTGAAATAAAAAAAAAGAGCTACACTGCGGCTATCCCGAATTTTCGATGGAAGTTTAAAAGACGGCTTCGAAAAGGTATATACTCTGACAAATCAAAAATAATTCGAATTTTGGGATTTTCCGCACTGGCTATTAAAGTTGAGGAGTTTAGTATTAAATTTTATTAGTGTGTAATTGAATCGATTCCGATAGAAGTCAACAGCTGGAGTATTACTCATCGTGTTTGTAAATAGTGAATTTATTTTGATAAAAATAAAAACGTTGAAAGTGAAATAAATAGTTGTACATTTTTAAACCCACAGAATCTATTGCAGTATGTTGATAAATTCAACACTTTCCAAAATATATGCAATATATGCACTTACCTTTTACAGTGTCGAATTTTAGGATATAGTCATCTAAAGACTATCCTTCTAATAGATATCAATTATTCCGTACGAGCGAATTTGTTTCTAAATGAATACAGTTTGTGTCATCCGTAAGTAAGTAATTTCGAAAACATTTTTGTGGATTTCTGTTATTATTTTGTCTCTCCTCAAACTTTTTTGTATTTGAAACTTGTAAATGAAGAATATTGGTTGTCTATATAGAAATTTTCTAGAATATTATAATATTTTTTCTTGTGTTCAATTACAAATTTTTGCTCACTTAACTTCAAGTTCTTTCAACAGTCAATCGGATTTCTATATCCCCACAGTGGATCGCTGTCCCTTCGAATACGCTATTATGTATGGTTTCTAATTCTGGTATGGATTCGAAAGTCGTTTCTTGTCATCATTCATATTTTCTCGAATCCCTTTCTTGTCATCATTCTTTATTGGAATTGTTTTACTGTTTATTTATTAGCAAATTCACTTTTTGTTTAGGATGATTAATTTCTTGGACATTTATTATTTTGGCATCGTAAAATGAAATGTTAGAACAGTATAATCAACCAGTATTACTGTAGATAAATATTGTTTTGTATATTGTGTTATACTTATCTGTGTTTGGGGAAGTTTCAGCTCCAACTCTGGAGTCTTTGTCAATCGGGGTTGTATTGCAGCTGGTGGTTTATTCATAAATTTCGCTTTGATGCAATTTTCCTTGTTTGTCAACAAATTTGACAGTGACAAATTTGGCGGTTTGTAATTACTCGATACTAACTGTACCATGTTCTAGCAATAAATTTCTACATCCCAAATCCATGGCTATTGAAAGTGCCTTGATTTCCGTTTTTTTTTTCCATCATGCAGTTGGCTTCCTTAAGTTTTCTCGTTTTCTAATTTTCTTCGTTTAACAGTATGTTAGTTTCATCTCAGTCTATCCTATGGCTACGGGTGCTGGTTAATGCTTGGTTGGCCAAATTTGATTTTTCGACATGTCTTATGTGTTCCTTTTTCCTTACTTCTAAACTTCTAGATGATAATGTTATGTGTAAGGATAGAGCGAAACAGTTTTAACATCGTATTTATTTCCTAACCGCATAATTTATTCAAATACACCCGGAACAATGGAATTATCTTCATAATTTTGTTGTTTGTTTCTATTTGTTTGGTATAAGTGGTGTGTTGGTTGTTTGTTCTGTTTTGGTTTTGCACTTTCGTTGTAGTTCATTTATAGTTTTATTTATAACACTATCTAGATATGGATTTTGAAATAGATGTTCTTTGATAATATTGACTTAGGTGTTTGAAATTTGGGAGGACGAAGATGTGTTTGTAAGTACTTCACAACACCTTGCATTGTATTTAAGGGTTGGTTGGCATTAAAATTCAAATATCTTCTAGTAATCTGTTTCTACAACATAAAATCTATTACATTCAGAAAGAATATTATAAATACAATTTTACGAGTTGTGTGTCCTGTTTTTTGGTGTTGTTTTGAATATAATTAATTTTCGCGTATTTCTTGTTTTAAAGATGGTTTTAATATCAAATTTGTTGCCTATTTTTTTTAGTCAGGGACCGTGGAGGTATGTTTTTTTATTGTAGCGATTTATAATGCCTAGAGGAGTTTGGTATTGATTGCTAGTTTGTTTTGGAACTTAAATTTGTTTAACTTTTAATTAAAAAAGTTTTGTTGGTAACAATTGGCAGAACCCAAATTTTAAATAAATATTTTATCATTGTTAAACGTATTGATGTCGGAAAAGTTTGTTATCAGTCTGTTATATAGAGATGATGATGATGACAATACCTCTATTTTACTGAATTTTGATAAATAGAGTTAACGTTGAGATACCTTAATAGGTACTAATGTAAGAGTCGGTTTTCTGTAAACTTCTGTTTCACATAACGATTATGTTTTTGTTACTCAAAATGCCAAAAAAGATAATTTGTTATTTTGTTCAAGTATTTAATGTAAACTGTGTAGTTTGTTTTTTGTTGTGTATGTCGTTTAGTTATTCTTCTGAATCTTCATGATAGTGTTCCCAAATAACACACATATCGTTAACAAAACGCCACCAAACTAAAAGTTTAATTCCATGTCAAAATATTGTCCTTTATTAGCTGAAAATATGTGTGTTCGTAGAAAAAGTTAGTATCTCCATTATTGTTTCAATGCATAATTGTATATGTTGTCTCAGTAAATAATCAACTCACAATCAGTTTTTTAATATCGTAAATGTTTTTTTACAGGAACTTCAATGTGAAAACTTGTTAGTGTGAAACTATTTTTATTCATAATAATATAGTAATAAATAACTTATTAATGAAATAATAGAACTAAAATTACAATACAACATGAAATTGGGCGAGTTTCAAGAGTAAGATTCCTGGTTCCTTGTTCTGTGAATTCGTGTTCGTGGTTGTAAAATAAGCGATACATATTGTTTTCCATAGAACATGTTATCTTGTTAAATTTTGTATAGTGTCCTAGTTTTATATATTTTAAATGTCGAAATGGTAGTCATTTTTATTTAAACTTATTTTGGCATTGCCTTAATATTGTAAATCATGGCCATAATCAAACTTATATAAATAATCATATTAAACTGAAACAAGTGAGTTGTAAACAGAAAGTATTTTTCTTATTAAAATTATATTTCAGCTTGTTATGTGTTATTTAACAAGAAGCAATTTCATAGGAAAGGATTTCAGAAGTTTTATAGCTGGACTTTGCTCTGGATTATCCTATAATATTGTTCCAAATATACAGGTCCTTGCTGTTGCCATTACCACTTTATTTCAGGTTTGAATTATAATATGTTTTTTTTAAATTGTGTAATATAAATTATGTTCCAGCTGATCCATTATCAATTCATTGAAATGGGATTGAAACATGAAGAATGGCATCGACAGGTACTGTTCATGTTCGTTCAAGGATATTTAATGCACAACTTCTTGTTTTTCCCAAATACCATCGCTCCTTATTACAAAAATATGATAAAGAGTTGCACAGACAATTTGTGAGTAAACCTTAAATTTGCAAAATATGTAAATATTGAAATAATAATAATAATAAGTAAGGACGCGTGTGTTGGAACAATCTCATTTAAAATTAAGGTGTTGATTTTTTGGAAAAACGCTCGGATGATGATAAACTCATTTATGCAGGGAGGGCCAGAAATAAATTGCGACATCAACTTTATTTTTTCAAATGCTTTTTATTTTACTTTTCACTTCTACATTGAATTCTAATTATTTTTCATGTACAATGTCCTATACCGAAAATTAACAGTTATTAAAAAAGTTACATTTCATTCTAAAGTGAAGATAACAATGGTAAAAATAAGGTTTTTGTTGGTTTGTACGTATATATTTAAGTCTGTTTTTATGATTGTTGGCGGTATTTTAGTCTCATGAATTATCGCTTTTTTTAGTGCTGGAGTTTTTAACACTTGTTTATTTACATAGAAACTGTACTATAATTTTACTTCAAATAAGTAGTTGTCAAGTGCCACTGCAAAGTTCCAAAGCATGGCGCGTTTAACTGAAAAGCAGCGAATAGAAATTTTGTCGATGGTAGGATATGGCGACAGCTCTCGAACGCCAGCTGAAGTTTGCCAAGTGTTTAATATGAACTCCCTGGAGCGGCCTATTACACGATCGGTAGTTAGTAAAATAGAAAAAAAGTTTCTATAATTTGGCCACGTAAGAGACAATCACAAAACCAAACATCTTCCAGAAGATATTCAATTAAATGTTTTGCTCGATTTATAAGAAAATCCTCACAAATCCACTAGACAAATAGCCGCAGAAGAGTCAATAAGTAAATCTTCTGTTCTAAAATGCTGGTATAGAAATAAATGGCACCCATACAAAGTTCGTTTGGGTAAGGGATTTGGACCGGAGAGTAGAATTTTGCGAAATAATGATGGAGAGATGCAATACCAACCCGCTCTTTTCAAGAAAGATAGTTTTTTCCGACGAGGCAAGAATTTATTTAAATGGTTCAGTAAACAGGTAAAATTTTCAATATTGGGCATCAGAAAACCCACATTGGATTATGGAAACTCATTCACAGTTTTCCAAAAAAGTTAACGTATGGGCCGGAATTTTGTGAATTTTGTGGGGGCCGGTCATAGATTTACACCAAATTTTAGTATCTTGTTTGACATCAAAAGATAATACCTTTTGCCAATTTTCAGCTTTCTTGGTGTCCCTGGGCCCGAATAAACGCCCTTTGAATGGCCAAAATAGACCATTTTTACCTTGTTTTTAAAATTCTGTAACTGGACTATTTCTTATCCGATTTCAATTCTGAAAGCGCTCGTTTATTTGTTATAAGCTCTAGTATTTACAAAACAACATTCAGAGCCGTTAGTGTTTAGGCATGTTTTTAGTTAGTAATTAAGTAAGGAGGAAATTTTGAAAATTTTGCTATTTTCTGATAGCCGTCAAAATTGCACCAGTATACTTAGGTTTTTTAATAGCGCGTGTTTGAAACGTGTTTTGGTCCCGTTCAAACTACAAGTTATAAAATTTAATTCTATTTAGTGGGTTAAAAGATACAGTCGTTTGAATTAAAATCTCGTTTTTTCAAATTTTCGAACTAACGGTAGTCATTTCTCGTTAAATAGAATAAGGTAAAAATTTAGCACAATGTAGCTCTGTGCAAATATAACACCCTGCTTATAGACATTTTCTTGGCCCGAACCTTTGTATACCCTATATGCCCGTCAGAAAATGGAGTATTTTGCCCAAGTTGGCCAACTCACCTTGTTGTCATGGGTCCCGTCCCTTTCATCATTTTTAGAGCACTAAGGTAGTTGGTGTGCTAGAGACGAAGAAAGTAGATAGTAAAACCTTCAATATGTGTGGTAAGAATGGAATTTAGGTAGCATATAACCAAACTTATGGAAATTTAGAAGCTCTTTAAAATATCAGCTATCAAATATATGAATGGTAGGTTTGGTGACTTTGATATTCAAAGCGTAATATCATCCATTCTAAAGAGTAAAAAAACTTGTTGAAAACATTAAACTAAAGGTCCGTACTTATTTTATAGTTTAATAATTTTTGAAGAATTAAAGGTTTTTTTAAATTTTAATTTTTGAATTTTCGCTGTCGCATTAAGTACGTACTAACGTCCTTATTAATAATGATACGCTATGCATATATTAAGCTCAACCTCTCATTTTCTACAACAGTTTCTAAGTGCATGTTTTTATCACAGTACTCAATATCGTTAAGATGAAAATAAAGGTGAATATGACATATCGGCTTGAACTATGGTTCATACTAGCCAGGTAAAAGTTTATCCTATATATGTTGATTCGCAATAGCGGCCATAGGCCAGAATTTGCTACGCCAAACAGAACAACGTTTAGAGGCAGACTCTTCGTGTGCTGTGCTTACTACATATATAATATATAACAAAATATTATATATATAGCGATAATATAATTTTAGCCTAATTTTGTTTTTAGTCTATAAAAAAATAGCTAAACGGCAACGGACATGCTAAATAAATTTATATCTAGTAACGTTACATATGTTTATAATTTGAAAACCCCGCGCAATGCGGCTCATCAAAAAATATCATTCAAGAAATCAGCCATTAATATTAAAACTTAATATTAAAATTCGTTTCATGCAAAGTATAAAAATTAGGTAATAATCAATTTCATGTACCTACTAATAACATATTTAAAAAATAAAATATTGATAATAGTTTTATTTAAAATTTTCTGAAAACTAATTGGGGTATATAGTTCAATTTTTTAAATTCCACCACTATCGTAGTTACGCAACAGCAACTCTCAACACTGTGTAATTTCTAGATTATCAACTAAAATCAGGTTGATGCTGCAATTGACCTATTTTCTTCTGATAATTATTGAATACTGATCAGAGCATTTTATAATTCACATGTTTTTGTATTTTTACGGCTTAAATTTAATTAACTTTTTAAAATAGCAAATGTTGAAATTATATAGATATGGTGAGATTTACTTTAAATCGTCAGATTTGGCAACTCTGCGACAAACACTAAACATCTGTTCTCCGCTTTCTATAGTAAACCGGAAATCAGTGCAAAAAATGGCGGAACCAATCAGCATTTAGCCTCTACCTTGGCAAAACTCTTCTTATACGCACTCTGGATTTTACGGTCTATACCCTTCGGATTGGAACGAAACTTTCAGGGCACCATATTTGAGGTCTAAAATATCCCAAATTGCTATTATAAATCTTAGGACTACCGAAAAAATATAAATATAGCAACTAACATGGAAACTATAAGTAAGTAGACAAAAGGCAGAAGAAGAAAAAGAAGAAAAATTAAGCTGAGATGTGAATAAACACATACCTTAACTAGTACGTAGCTTGATATACAAACTTGATAGCTTCAAGTAGCTCTGTGAAGGGGTCCTTTCCGGATTAATAATGATTAAGTTTGCGAAATTTTTGGTGATTTCAATTCTCTTTGCGGAAAAACTTTTTGACCACCCACCACTGCGCTTTCATCCGTGTGTGCATTCCATCAAGCGCAACAAAAGGATTGTCAGGATCCGAATGGTCCCCCTCTTTGTGGATGTACGGACGCGGCGCGGGGGCTCATTTTTCCTGATGTTATGTCTTGATCTCGTGAACCATCGATGCTCCCTTAAGTACAACTTGGATTTTTTTTCGCATAGTTGTCGCAAAGCAACAAAAAAAAACAACAAGAATAACAAGTGTCGAGTGATTGGGTTCATCGAAGATGTGAGTGAGGACCTGAGCCTTGGGTATGCCCAGAGAATGTAAGATCTGCCGAAGTTCTGCTGCTGCTAATAGAGAAGCATGTGGAGAAATGGACGACGGTGCACACTGATTGCTGGCGGGCATATGACAGCCTTCCAAATCATGGGTACTTAAAGTACGAACTTATATAAATACAAGTCAAGCAAGCAAAAAAAAGTGTTTTTTCATATGTATACAAGAGGTTGGGGTTAATATATGCATACCGTATCATTATGAATAAGGACGTTAGTAGGTACTTAATGCGACATCGAAAATACCAAAATAAAAAGTTCAAAAAAAACTTTAGTTCATCAAAAATTATTAAACTATAAAATAAGTACGAACCTTTAGGTTAATATTTTTAACAAGATTTTTACTCTCTAGAATGGAAGATATTACGCTTTGAATATCAAAGTCAGCAAACCTACTGTTCATATAAAGAGTGTTCCAATTTGGGGTTGATTTTTAAATATTTTTTGTACTAGAATATCATATGTTATTTGACAGATGACAAGTAGAAATATTCCGTTTATTAAAAATGGAGAGATATTCGATTGAGCAACGTGTGCTTTTTATAAAAATTATTTTAAATTTGGTGAAAGTTGTGTAGAAGTTGGAAGAAGATTTCGTTCAACACCCAACCAAAAACCCAATTCGTCATCGTGCACTGCAACTGAACATTCCAAAAACCACTTTATTCTGAATTTTGCACAAAGATCTTCATTTAAAGGCTTACAAGGTTCAGATAACGCAAGAAATAAAGCCAACAGACTTTGGTTTACGTCGTTAATTGGACCATGCAACAGAAACTTGAAAGTGTGTTTTTTTAACAAAATCATCTTCAGCTATGAAGCACATTTTAAATTGGGTGGATTTGTTAACAAGCAAAATTGTCGAATCTTAGATGAAGCAAATTCGTGAGAAATAATGGGAAGACCGATGCATCCACAAAAAGTAATTGTTTGGTGTGGTTTTTGGGCTGGTGGAGTGATTGGTCCATAGATTTCTGAAGATGACAATGGATATGCTGTCACTGGGAATGGTGATCGATATCGAACGATGATTACCAACTTTTTGTGGGATGAATTGGAGCATATTGATGTGCAAAATATGTGGTTCCAACAGGACGGTGCAACATTTCATTCAGCAGCAGAAACTATCAATCTTTTGACACAGAAATTTGGTAATCGAATAATTGCTCGAAGAGGAAACATTAATTGGGCCCTTAGTTCTTGCGCTCTAACACCTCTAGATTTCTTCCTATGAAGCTATTTGAAAGAAAAGGTCTATGCTCACGATATATAAACAATTGATAACCTAAAGGAGAACATTATTGACTGTTTTTAAGTAATTGAACCGCTGTTATGCCAAAGAGTTATCGAAAATATGGCAAAAAAATAGAAGCTTGTAGTACAGCAGCAGGTGGTTACTTAGAAGATATTGTTTTCCATTACTAAACCGAAACTATTGTACTATCATTTGAAATAAAAGATTTGAACATTCTCAAATAATTTGTGTATTTTATTAAAAATTTAAAAATTAACCTCAAATTGGAACAGCCTTTATTTGATAGCTGATATTTTAAAGAGCTTTTAAATTTCCATAAGTTTGGTTATATGCTATCTAAATTCCTTTATTACCACACATATTGAAGGTGAACTATCTACTTTCTTCGTGTCTGGCACGCCAGATACCTTAGTGCTCTAAAAATGATGAAAGGGACGGGACCCATGACAACAAGGTGAGTTGGCCAACTTGGTCAAAATACTCGATTTTCTGACGGGCATATAGGGTGTATAAAGACTCGGGCCAAGAAAATCTCTATAAGGAGGGTGTTATATTTGCACAGAGCTACCTTGTGCTAATTTTTTACCTTATTCTATTTAACGAGAAATGACTACCGTTAGTTCGAAAACTTGAAAAAACGAGATTTTTATGAAACTCACTATATTCAAACGACTGTATCTCTGAACCCACTAAATAGAATTAAATTTTATAACTTGTAGTTTGAATGGAATCGAAAAACCTGTCAGGCACGCACTATTAAAAAACCTAAGTATACTGGTGCAATTTTGACGGCTATCAGAAAATAGCAAAATTTTCAAAATTTCGTCCTGACTTAATTAGTCCCCAAAAACTTGCCTAAACACTACCGGTTCTGAATACTGTTTCATAAATACTAGAGGTTATGACAAATAAACGGGCGCTTTTAGAATTGAAATCGGATAAGAAATAGTCCAGTTACAGAATTTTAAATACAAGGTAAAAATGGCTTATTTTGGCCCTTCTAAGGGTGTTTACTCGGGCCCAGGGACACCAAGAAAGCTGAAAATTGGCAAAAAGGTTAACCTTTTGATGTCAAACAAGAAACTAAAATTTGGTGTCAATCCGTGACCGGCCCCCACAAAATTCATCGAAAAGTATTGGAATTGCCCATATATATATATATATATATATATATATATATATATATATATATATATATATATATATATATTTTAAAATGTGATGGTTTTAATCTTAAAAATTGTACTCAATGGATGTGTGATCCAGTTACAATAATGTTTTATTCAATTGTTGATATATGTTTGTAATGTTTGTTTAAAGCGCATTACGCATTCTACAGTACTTGCAATGAGAACCTGTTTTAATAATTTTCTAACCTCGATATTGTAAGTCTGGTTTATCCATCTAGATTAAGTTTTACTATTATTAATTTGTGTAATCTTTCAGAAAATTGACTGAAGAAGAAATCAATAAATTTCGAAAGCTTTCATAATATAATAAAAGAGTACACTTTATTTAGTGCCCTTTATACAATAAAAAATTGGCTACTTTCCCATTATTTTTTGGAAATTCCAAAATTCTATCCAGATTCTTAGCCGTTAATTGCTACGTAGTATATATATATATATATATATATATGAACTAGGCTAGGTTCCGGGTGAGAACCACGTTGAATTTATTAAATATTCGGCGTTTCGACTCCTTGTTTAGAGCCATTATGAAGAGACAAAATAATGGAAAGAGTTTCAGTTTTGATCGAACTCGGGACTTCAATCTGCCTACTCCCCAAGAGTCACTAAGTACCTGAACTGAATGTAAAACCTGCTCTGCTTCTTTTATTTATAGTTAATATATAATTTTATATAACTACAAATAAAAGAAGCAGAGCAGCTGCTAAGGTTTAGAATATTTATTCGAATAGTTGGAATACGCAAATACATACGGTAGGGAAAAATGGATCGGAATTGAATTATACAGTGCTGCATACATAGTTATGTTATAAAATGATGATTATTTAACGTTTCAGCAATTCCAGACAGCCTGCATTAAAGTATTTATTCTCTGTCCACATTGTTATAACGTT
The DNA here is from genome assembly GCA_034190945.1 of Octodonta nipae. Classification (NCBI taxonomy): domain Eukaryota; kingdom Metazoa; phylum Arthropoda; class Insecta; order Coleoptera; family Chrysomelidae; genus Octodonta; species Octodonta nipae. Next base: position 54,887,350 of record CM067218.1, on the reverse strand, counting down.
TACATTAGAAATTATTTATGACATTTTTACGGTTATTGTTCTTTATAATACTGTTTTTGAAATATCGACAACTAACAAACTTGATTAATTATACTTAGAACATACTAGACAAGATGTTCCTTACCTACAGACAAACTTGTTTACATAAATGATTTTCATTTAACATTTTTGTTTTATTTTTACTTCAAATTTGTACTTTAACTTTATTTAATTTCAGGATTCAGGATGTCCGGTGCAGAATTCTCGGCCCATATGCTGAACGATAACTCAACAAATCTATTTTACTAACTATCCATTATCAGATAGTCTTATAAATAACATTGTGGAAATTTGATAAAAATAAAATACATATTTATTTTTTACAAATATATTAAAATTTTCCTCTACGCGTCAAAATGCATTGTATAATATACAAACAAATTTTTTGTTTCTACCAGAGGCGTATATTGAATATTTTTGGAGGAAAAAATGGTACGCATTGCTTTCTCTTAAAATAAAGAGTAGATTTTGAAATCGTCATTCATTTCTGAATAAATTTGTTTTCTGATATTCTTTTCGCCGACGCATGTTGGAAATGGGCACTCGTTCAAATATTCTGTGCATTAGTTTCACCCTCTCACAAGGTTTTATACAGTAGGGTGTTAGGGTATCCCCATAAAATGAATGATGACTTCGAAAATAATTATTATTTTAAGAGAAAGCAGTAGGGTACTATTTTCTTCTTAAATTTTTTTTAATTCAAAAGCTGCATGGACACCGGTAGAAATAACCAAATTATTGGCATATCAGAAAATGCATCTTGACGATTAGAAGAGGTGTACCAAATTTCATGAAGATATATAGTGTAATATTACAGTTATTATAAAAAAAGTATTTTTCCTGAAACCTTTACCATGTATCTCAAAAGTTGACATTTAACAAATGCGTCTATATGATGTCTTTTTGTTAAAACGAGTCCAAGGATCACTCCCTTAAATATTATATTTAAGGAACAGCCTGTACAGGGTTATGTAATGAAATATCAGTAAATATTCCAAGATAAAATTAAGATCATTTCTTCTGTTTTTAACCGACTTCCAAAAAGGAGAAGGTTATCAACTCGTATGCAACTTTTTTTATGTATGTGGAGCGATTATTTAAAAACGGCTTAGGCAATTTTGATTATTTAAACTGCATTATATTGAGGAACATTACAGAAAGGTCCCATATAATTGTATATAACATGAGATTTACGGTTTTCTAGTATTTCTGACGCAATTTGAAAATTATAAATTGTATTATACAAAGATATGTTCCAGCTTGATTCCGTACATTTTTCTATAACGCAAAACTATTTTTCTGAAAATCGGAAAAATATATGCAAAAAAACTGTAAACATAATGGTAAATGTCAAATTTTTATCATGAATAGACAAAATAATTCAAGACCTCCTCAACAATCTTTTCGAAATTACATAAATATCTAGTTTAAATGTCATGATATGCCATGAAAGTATATCGTACAGGGTGTTTTTAATGGTTTTCAATTTGATGCATTTGAAAGCCACTTTCTGTTAGAGACAAAGTTATAGTCGCGTGAAATGGCAGAAAATATTCCGTTAGTTTATCGATACGAAAATTTGTTAGATATGTCGACGAACTCTTCTATATGGTATACGGTTGTAGATGTGTGCGTTCGTGCATGTGATATTAGGTGGTACATAACCGGTGTATACATAGGATGGTTGAAATATAAGTTGGAATTGAATTAGTTATACAGGGTGTTTCTAAAAATATTATATTGGGTGGCACATAAGCAGTTGCGTGTACAAGGTGGTTGAAATAAGAGTGGAGCAAAACTAGAGTTATACACAGCGGATATTTGCATTGTAGGACTGAAAATAATTACAGTTATACAAAAGACTTTAAAAATTGTCAGAAGTAGTTGAATATACAGGATAGTTGAAATATAAATTGGAGTAGAATTACAGTTATACAGGGCGGTTTAAAATAGTTATATAGTTTGGAACATAAGTAGTTGTAATACAAGGTGTTTGAAGTAAGGGTAAAATTATGGTTAATTACGGTGTATCAAAAATTTGTTATATAAGCATAAGCAGTTAGGATATTTGAATTATAGAACGTAGGACGGAGTATAATTATAGCAATGCGTTCAAAAATTTTTGGAAGCAGTTGCATATACTGTGTGGTCGAAATAAATGGTAGAGTAAAATTATAGTCATAAAGTGTCGCTCAAAAAAGTGATTTTTGTTATATAGGGTAGACCATGAGCAGTTGCATAAATGGAATACAAGACATACGGGGCGAAATAAAATCATAGGTATACAGGAATAATTTAAACAATAGAAAAATAGAAAGAGTCAACAGTCTGGAGAGAATTTATACTTATATAGGGTGGTTTTAAATATTTCAAGGACCGTTGTGATATTGTATTGAGTTGAACTATAGTTTGTTCTGAGAGGCTTCATCGGTCATTACTATGAACAAGTCTAGGTTCCGGGTTAGAACCGCGTCTGAATTTATTATATACTCGACGTTTCGACTCCTGCTTTAGAGCCATTATCAAGAGACAAAAGTAAAAAAGTGTTTCAGAATCTAGATCGAATTCGGGGCGTCAATCTGCCTACTCCCCAAGAGTCACTAGGTAACTAAACTGAATTTGAGTCTGCTCTGCTTCTTTATTTATAGCTAGCGCTGGGTTAGAAGGGAACGTCTACTCCACACTCCAGACTACGAAATAATTAACAATAATCCGACTACTAACTTAGAGAAAAAGACCAAGGAAATCAACACAACAAATCTTCCTCGTGACGTCAAAAAGACCATCATTCCTCGTGAAAAATCCTTTAAAATTCCCAAAATTTACGGACTACCCAAGATTCATAAGCCGGACATTCCTCTTAGACCCATTGTCAATTCGATACAATCCCCGACCAAAGAAATTTAAAAGTTTTGAAGGATACGAGTTGTTACAGAAAAGTTAATACAAAATTGTAAGCATTTTTAAAAATGAACGTAGTATAAGATTTGCATATAAATCCATAAAAACGGTTGGTGATTTATTCAATAAAATTAAAGACAAAACACCTAAAGGCCTTAAGTCCAACGTAGTGTATAAAATTAATTGCAATGATTGTCCTGCTACGTACATAGGACAAACATCTACAAATTTAAAACATATAATAACATCACATAAAAGTGATATAAGGCTAAAAAAGAAAATTGCTCTTTAGCCATACATTGTCTAAGTAATCACCACAGTGCGGATTTTGAATTTACAAAAATTTTTGCTCTAGAATGTAATATTTTTAAACGAAATTGTTTAGAAATGGTTTTCATCAATAATTATGATAACAGCATTAATCGAAGGACTGATGTACGGGATCTTAATGTAATTTATTGTAACCTGTTGAGATTGGATAATGATCAAGACTAACAGAAAACTCTCCTATCAATACTTCGGTTGATACTATTGATGACTGATACTAAATTCATGTATTAACTATTCAAATATATATATATATATATATATATATATATATATATAACACAATAAGAAAGGTTTCGGGATATATTTTATAAAGAAGTGAAAAACACTTTTGCTTTAGACATCGACAAGAAAAATTCATTTTCAGTATTCAACAATTAAGTTAAATAGTAACAATACATTATTCTACTCGCCATAGTAATGTTATTTTTGATTATAACTTCATTTACACTTTTGCTATCAATGTCACTCAAAAAAAACTTTGTTACATCTAATTTATTAATTTCATAATTCCTATGTTTGTGCTCTTTTTCAAATTACAATCACAGTTTACTGTAACTATTTAAAAATTTATCTCACATATTATAATTATAAATTTTGTTTGTAGTCAAAAGACTGACGAAGAAATTAAAATATTTAGAAAGCTTTCGCGAAGTAAAAGTATATTTCACTTATTTATAAAATCGCTCATAAAAGGCTGCTCCCCGAAACGTTCCTTACATTATATATATATATATATATATATATATATATATATATATATATATATATATATATATATTATATATATATATAATAGCACATTTAATATGTTTAAACTAATCACGCAATATGTGAAATTTGATTCGGTTACAGAAGCAACGAACGAACTTCACGTTGATAACACATACAGTGTAATTTTATCATTGATTACATAAATATACGTAAAATTTTACGGTATTATTTACTGCTTAATTATGTTACATTAATTTCGAATTTTTGCTCCGACCAATACTTTGTTAGTACCTGTAAACCCTCAAACAATGACCGTTGTGTCAAAAGAACTATTTCAAAAACTTGCTTTCACAAATGGGAAACCCGGTCTCATGTGTAAAAGGGCATCCTTGGGAAGAAAAATATTTGAAAGCGTCCCTTACGCCTTATTTTGTGAGTAAAATTTCAAATGGAGCAGCTTAGTTTTTTTTTACCTATATACTTGGTAAGTTGAGTCTTTTGTGTATACAATGATAGATTATCGTGTTTGAATCACTATAACTAGATGCAGGTAATAAGCAATCCACATAGCAAAACCATCTCCGCCTATTTGTCATATCTTTATATATATAAAATGAAATTAAACACATTAATTAACGAACAAACTAAACAAATAAAAATAAGCGAGAATTGGTTTAGAAATTTGACTAATATTCAATTTCCCAAAGAACTAGTTGACATTCTCTTTTTAGGCCCTAAATTTTGTTTACCCCCAAGAACTAAAGAAATTTCTATAAAAAGATATTTAGCAGACGTAGAATATATTATACAACATGTGCAAAACAAAACTCTTGAAAACATTTACACCTCAAAATGACTAACATTCTTACTATTTCTTTCAGTAAACCCAATAATTTTTCTACCTACAACCATTACTTGAAGACTTGCTTTTATACCACTAAAATGTTTCTTAAAGAACACCCTGAAATTCTGATTATTCAATCTAATAAAGGTAATGTGAAAACGGCAATCCTTAAAGACCATTAAATCTATCAATTGAAGTCTCTGATACTACAATTGCAATTTCCACAAATTACGTTTTTTGAAAACTGTCCGACGCGTTTCGACTAATGTCTTTGTCAAGGAACTAGACTAACGAAACGCGTCGGAGAGTTTTCAAAAAACGTAAGTGGAAATATTGTAGTATCAGTTAATTATTATAATGAATTTCCAACAAGTATAGGCCGATCAATTCAGTATAATGAATATTACCAAGTTATCAACAGACATCCTACGTCTACCGATCAACAAAAAGCGGGACGTTTACTGTCCGAATTATAGAAAAGTAAACAAATTCCAGAATCATTAGCTAAAGAATACAGTATTTATAACTATATATGCCCTCGGTTTTATGCATCAATCAAAATTCATAAACCAGTTTTAGCTGTAGGACCAATTGTGTCCTCGATTTATGCACCTAATTCCGGAATCGCTAGGTTATTGGTTGATATTCTTAATGCTTCTTATGGTAAGTATAATTCATTTTATATAGAGGATTCTTTCACGTTTGCAAATATATACAATGATTAACAATTACCAGCTAACTACATCTTAGCTAGCCTAGATGTCAAATCCCTAACATTCTGCTCAGTCTAGCTAAACAGAGTATTAACAAACATTGTAACAATATTTCACAACACACTAACATCAATAAAAACAAATTTCTTGAACTCGTACAATTCATTTTCGAATCCACTTTCTTTTCATTTAATAACGTTTATTACAAACAAGTTTTTGGTTCGCCAATGGGATACAAGATATCGCCCATAGTCTCCCTGTATATCATGGATGACCTTATTGATTACTGCCTCTCTAAAATCTCCTATAACATACCCTTTTTAAACAAAAACGTTGATGATATAATTTGCTCCATTCCTAGTGATGGGAAGACTGAATTACTAGATATTTTTAACACCTACAATTTACAATAGAAGAGGAAGACAACTTATGTGTAAAACCAAAGACAAGATTAGCAAAGATAACATGTCTAATGTATTCTATGAAATTGATTCCAAAGATTGTATATATTGGGTCAGACGTCAAGGAACCTCAAAGGAAGAACTACTATACTTCTCACCACCCTCCAATTCAGTCCATCCAACCCGCAGGCTATCTTTGGGACCGCCAATTTCATCAGATTCATCTCCATCATCACATTCCTCAATTCTACCAGAGTCTTCCAAAGATCGCTGTATGTTGGCTATGTGTCCTGCGAGAATGTTATAGTTATCAAATAAAACATATCTCTGGTACCCATTGATTGTTTATCTTCGAGATGAAGGACCTCCACTACCACTGGATCTTGCTCCTGTAGCTTCTGGAACTGGGCGTACTTTTTGGCAAACTCCTTGGCTATTCCTCTGGACATCCAGAGATCTCGAGCCACACAATGAGCCAGCGCATATTGTATGGGCACCTTAAACAGGTCTCGGGGTTCCTCTACCGTTACGTCGTGCTGCACTTTCTGCTCATCAGAGTACAGTGCCATAAGCTGCTCGAAGCTCATCTGGTCATCGGGTGGTTGGATGCTGCGGACTTGGGCTTGGTCTACTTCGCTGTCATGACTTCCGGGATAAGGGGCTAAGATGTTGAAATGTACCACCTTTGGTTTTCCCCGAGGTAGCTTCTTTATTCTGTAGACAACATCGTTTTCTTCACAATTTGGTACGGCCCTCCCAAGATCTCTGTAGCTTGGCCGAATATCCACGACGACGTTGCGGGTTATACAACCAAACAAGATCATCAACTTGGAATTCTCCAACCTCGACTTTGATGTCGTAGGCTTCCTTCATTCGAAAACTGGCATTCTCGATGTTTAACCGGACTCATTCATGGATGTCGTTTATCTTTTGACGTCTGGCTACATAGCTTCATGCGGTTTCTCCTGGGTGACTAATTCAAATCGCATTTTAAGGCTTGCCGGGGTCTGAGTGAACCGGGCACAGATAGAAGAAACAAGTTTTCTTGTAAATATCTTGTAAGGTCTCTTTTAAGTTTTCTTGGAAAAGGCATTCAAAATGTTTTAATAGCATACTCATTCTTCATTCGTCTCCATTCCATCACCACCACAATGTATTTATTTCCAGAAACTTCACTCTTTCGAACAAATAAGCTTTTGGTCGCTTCTGAGTATCGGGATCGTTACCTTCATTTATTTCTCTCAGGGCGTTATCACGCAGCCGGGAACTACAATGTATTAATTCACCAGGATGAGAGATTTCCACATGCTCTCTCCTAGATTTCTCGAAGTCCACACCTGGCCACTTGTCCTTCTGGGTTTTTAAACTTTCTGCTATATCCCTTTCCTCCAGTTCCTTTTTTAAATCAGTCACTTTCACCGTCTTGGATTGGAAAGCACCGCACCAATCCAAATTCACTCTTAGCTTTTCTACTAATTTATTTTAAGGAGTAAATGTTCTTGTAAATATCATCTCTTTTAAGTTAGTCTATTTATTTTTCAATTCTAAAGTTCATTTATTAGGGCATCACGCAGCCGTTGTATTAATTCCTTTTCTCCCCACAAACATTTCCTCCAGTTCCTTTTTTAAATCCGACACCGTCGTTAGTCTATTTATTTTTCACTAAAGTTCCAAAACACACCGACACCGTCACCACTGTAATTTTTTATTTTCACACATGGGTTGTGTTCAGTTCTTGGATCTATTTAAAAAAAGAGTCCAACAAACTCTAATTTATTAACACTACTTTAACACAATTTATATTCACAGAAACTATTTACATTTTATCTTAACTATGCAATACGACAGTGGAAAACAAAATGCCTCCTATCGTCAGCTGTCTATATATATATATATATATATATATATATATATATGAACTAAGCTATGTTCCGGGTGAGAACCGCGTCTGAATTTATTGAATACTCGACGTTTCGACTCCTGCTTTGGAGCCATTATCAAGAGACAAAAGTGAAAAAGAGTTTTCTTTGGAATAGTTTTCGGCGTCACCGCGAAATTGAAACCTTTGGATAGGACGTGTAAACTGGTAGAGTCTAAGGGGAAGTCAGAAAAGTTATGGACGGTCGTCTGAGGGGGTGAGGTGACAGCGGGTTGTTGTTTTGTAATAAGTCGTGTTAGCTTAAGTTTTTGAGTTACTGTTTTCTTTTGGGCCAGGTATTCGGCTTTATCGCTCGAAATGCGATTAAAATTGTCCCACAGAATTGGATGAGGATTGAAAGTATGTAATGATGAATAACAGTGATACAAATTTCGGTTGGTTTGGTCAAGTTGATATCTGATTGAATGGATGGAATTTCGTAAGAGGGCTAAACTTGCTTTGTTAAGAATACTGGAAACTGAACGTGAAGAAGTGTGATGTTTTAGTTTGAAAGTATTTGGAATGACGTTATAAGTTTTACAAGATTTGAGGAAAACAAGATCACAAAGAAGCAGAGATTTTCGAATAAGAAGTTTGCTGTATGTTTTGGTGAGTTGGAAGAAATCCTCCCCGTAGAGGCGAATGAAATGTTCTGAGAGGCTTCCGCGGTCATTATTATGAACTGAGCTAGGTTCCGGGTGAGAACCGCGTCTGAATTTATTGAATACTGTCGACGTTTCGACTCCTGCTTTGGAGCCATTATCAAGAGACAAAGTGAAAAAGAGTTTCAGAGTCTAGATTGAACTCGGGGCCTCAATCTGCCTACTCCCCAAGAGTCACTAGGTAACTGAACTGAATTTGAGTCTGCTCTGCTTCTTTTATTCCACATATAGTTAGCGCAACCACACACTGGGCTAAACGTAGAAGAAGATGTCACGTGATGAGGCTGTGTTGTGATTGGTTGGAAAATCCTATTAAACACCGTAACGGGCCCGGACTGTCTGCTTTGTTTAATAACAACTGGCAATTACGGAGGTCCAATCAGCTGTGGGAAGGCGAGTGCTGTCATCGCGTCTATTTAGACAGAGCAGGTCTTTTCTCTATTTCGATGGCTTCGCGAATAGTGCGATGCCCTAAGAGAATTGAGAGATATGATAGTCCTACTGTCGCTCGAAGTTGATAGAGTGTCCTGTTTAGATATGGTGACTGCGCGAGAGCTGAAGTCGGATCTTTTTTACGAAGGCTGACAGAGAGTGTTCATATACTCGATGGTTAACGCGCCTGTTGGTACGAGGGCCGATGTAGCTTTGTGGGCCGAATCGCCACATGAGATTTCATAAACTCCTCGATCCCGGCAGGGATCGTTAGGTACTTTGTCTTTGGGGTTACCGGTTAAGTTGGAAACCTATAGTTTGAGTGGTGTTGAAGATAGTCTTTATTTGATGTCTTTGTAAAATCCGTGCTATTTTGTCAGTGACTCCTCGAATGTATGGAAGTACGGCTTTTTGATGTTGTTGTTCTGTTTCTGACGGGGTTGGTGTGATTGGGGGTTGTTGAGATTGATGAATTATACGCGCAATGTGGTCCGGATGATAACCGTTTTGTCGAAGGATTTGTTGAAGATTATTAAGTTCGTTTTGTCTATTGACAATATCTGTTAAACGAATAGATCTAAGAGTCAAAGATTTCATTACAGAACTCAATTGGGCAGGGTGGTGGTGTGATTGGGCATTGCCGCGTTGAAGGAGTTATTCCGAAAAACATGACGGTAAAGTTCTGGAAGAACAACAGGAAAACACAGAATATCTTATGGAAAGCTAGTTGTGCCCTACTTAGGGAAGCCATACGTGATGTCAGAAGAGATTTGGATGTTCTTAATACTAAACTCCTAGATATCCACCTACAAGTAAGCAATACACTCCACCCGATAATATGGGATAAATTCGATGAGATTAGCGAATTTAGGGCCGAAACGAATGCAGAGTTAACAACAAAGCAACAACAGGCAAAATTTAACAAATTGAAGCTCCAACAGAAGCCCAAAAACGAATTTGACTCGGAAAATAACGGTCACAGTCTAACCTCACGGCAATTGGAAACGAATAAAACCGTTTATAACTTATCTTCGGTCCAATTGAACACTTCCTCGATTGGCGTGTTGGCTAAGGGATTCAATTACGCTATTGCTCCCTCTCACATACCAACAGAGAGCATAATATGTGGCGTGGAAACAGCAGTTTCAAAATTAGATGCGAACACCGCTGAAATAATTAGACAAGATGTGTCACATGTTCTAAGAAAGTCTAAACCACCCAAAAGGAACCTATCTATAGAAGAAAATGAGGGCTTGAAACAACTACGCCTCAACAAGGACATTGTCATTCTACCTGCTGATAAAGGAAATGCGACTGTAATTTTAGATACAGCGGATTATTCAAACAAAATTCAAATATTGCTACAAGATCCAGCATATAAACAAATTACTACTGACCCAACAACTTATCTAGAGAAAACAACCAAGGCCAAAATCCAAGCAAGTAGGATCGACAAAAATCTCCAACTGCAACTCATTCCGCGTGAAAAGTCATCGAGATGTCCGAAATTCTATGAGTTGTCAAAAGTACATAAAGAAGGTGCACCTTTGAGGCCAATAGTAAGCTCAATTGGATCCCCCAACACAACACCTAGCCAAATATTTAGCCCAACAACTTCAACCGTTTGCAGAGGGGGCAGACTCATATGTAAAAAATTCGACATATTTCATCGAAATTCTTAGAAAAACGGTCTTACAACCAGAGTGTCTTCTTGTAAGTTTTGACGTAGTGTCCCTTTTCACCAACATCCCTATCCACGAAGCGTTGGATATCATAATAGAAAAATACAAACCACCTCAACACCTTGTAGACTTAACAAGGCACTGTCTGATGAACACCTATTTTGTTTACGAGAACCAACGATACAAACAAGTGGAAGGAGCTCCAATGAGATCGCCACTCTCACCAGTTATAGCGAACCTTTTTATGGAGAACTTTGAGGAGTTGGTTTGTGGTTTGCGATATGTGGATGATACATTTGTGATTTGGCCTCATGGGAGGGAACACCTCAATACTTTTTTAGATCACCTTAATGGCATTCATCACAAAATAAAATTTACCATGGAGGTTGAAGCTAACAATCAACTGCCATTCCTTGATGTTCTGATAAATAGGAAGCAAGATGGAACCCTTGGCCATACAGTATACAGGAAAGCAACTCACACCAAGAGATACCTTCATGCTAATTCTCATCACCACCCAGCCCAACTACAAGCTGTCGTCAAGACTTTAGTAACCAGATCACAAAGGCTAGCTGACCAGGATAACATCAAACAGGAAATGGACAGTTTAAAAACAGCTCTGAGACAAAACGGATTTACAGACCAAAATATACAAAGAGCCCTAAAGTCAAAACCGAGACAAACAGAGGAGGAGCATGAGACACCAATAACCAAGGCTTATTTACCGTATGTCAAGGGGACCACGGACAGTATTGCAAGAATTCTACGGCGACACAATATCGATACTATTTTCAATACAGACAGAAAAATAAGCACGGTGTTGAGGACTCCGAAGACAAGGATCCCTTTAGAACAACAGGGAGTGTACGAGATTCCATTTGCAGACTGTCATAAAACCTATGTGGGGCAAACTAATAGAAGAATTCAAGCTAGACGTGAGGAACACCAGAACGCTGTAAGAAAGCGGGAAAAAACAACATCCATTGCGGAACACGCCACCACGATGTCACACCGAATAGACTTTGAGAACACCAGATTACTGGCAAATATAGAACACCCGAAATCAAGACTCGTAAGAGAGACAATTGAAATAGCGAAGAGACCTCACAGTCTAAACGCACGCAATGAAATTCAGAACTTATCGAAACGTTGGAAAATCCTATTAAACACGGTACCGGTCCGGACCTGTCCAATAACAACTCAACCGGAAATAACAAATCAGCAGGATGAAGCCGTGCTCACTGAGCGCCAAGGGCCAATCACACGCAGCCGTTCACGGTGTCAACCGATAGGCGCCGAGCCGCGACTATATAACAGCGCGCTCGCTTCAGAGAATCTTAGTATTCGAGTGACTAGAAGCGATAGCAGAAGGCTACGAGAATTATGCGAACCGACCTGAAGAGGGCAGATGTGACTCTGCCGAAACGTCGTCATTTTACCATCGATCCCGGCAGGGATCAGTTATCAACTACGCGGATGAATTCCCGGAAACCACCTAAAACATTTAGTGCCCGCGAAAACTTAAAAACAAATATATATATATATATATATATATATATATATATATATATATTTCTCTCGGAATTGTCTGGTAAGTCTACGAACCATCGGGAAACTTCTTTCATGTGTTCTGGAAACTTTAAGGTAATTCCCAGTAACGGCAACGGTCGGCCTTTTGAGAGACAAAACATTTCGGATTCCCAGAAGTATTGGAATAACGTCCCTTCCACGAATTGGTTGATGGCCGATTGCACCAGCTGTCGGATTAATTCTCGTAACAGAACTATGTAACATTTTAAAGTGGTGGGGAAAAGAGAATAAATGCATATGAAATATCAATAAGATTGTTTTTAATTAATATGTTACTCTACATTAGGTTTTCACACAGATCCAATGTATTGATATAGAATTCATCAAAATCAAGGTCTTTTGAAATGTATAAAAGTGTCTTTTTTCTGCAAAATTTTTGAGAAAATTTGCTCTTCTGTTTGGAATGGAATTTTTGTGTTGTTAAGGCTCATGATCACTGAAATTGTTACCGATATTTGTTTTTTACTAATTCTTGAATCTGTCATTAGAAAGTTTAAGTGTGCCTTCTTTTTGGAAGAAAACTCCTATTATTTTGTTAACGGGTATATGAGAGTATTTTTTTGAGGTTCATGACAAAAAAAGTAGTTCATTCTGTTGTTAATGGCACTAACGTATTTATAAATGAGTTTTTCTTGACGTTAATAATTTACAGAGGCCTACTAGAAGTGTATCCAAAAATAAGTTCGTAGGTCCTAAAACAGGTAGTTTTGCTTTTAGTGTTGTAGCAAATTACTCTGTAAGGGAGGGCGTTGAATGGATGTTCGTCCGGACTTAATAAATTGTTCTACATTTTCGATTGGTGCAGTCCAATTATATTTTTCCCTAATACATCGGATGGTCTCATTAATTCCACGATGGAGGATATTTTTGACGCGAAATTTTGGATTTACGATAGAAACATTATTTAAACTGGTTAATTTTGAATAGGGAAAGAGAGCAGCGTTTTGATTTACCTTGCCAGGCTTGTATTCGATCTTATAATTAAATATACGCCTCTACCTTAAGGCGACATGTAGCTAGACGACTGCCAAGACTTTGATGGAAAAGCGGCAAGTCAATGGACGGTGATCGCAGAGTAAAGATAAAAGATAAGCTTGTAGTATTTAACTGCCCATACAATGACTACAATGACTAGCAGTTCCATTTTGATGGTGGAGTATCGTGTTTCTGCAGCAAAGAGGGTAGAAAACCATATGCTATAGGAAGATCTTTTCCAACGGGGCCTTCAGATAGAACCGTTCCAAAAGCACTAGCATCAGTAGTGAGTAGGAATAGTTTTTCGAAATTTGAGTAGATTAAGATAGAGTAAGATACAAGCGCTTGCTTCAGATCATTACAGGAAGACGTGCTGTCTGCGTCGAAGATAAATTTGACGGCTTTCTGTAGGACTTTCGTCTTGACAAACTTTGTGATAAAACGTCCGTAATATCCGGCGACTCCAAGAAAAGATTTACCTTCTTTAGGAATTTGGGAGTGAAGAGAGTTTTGGGTGTTGAAGTCAGTTGAATTTTTATATTCTAAGTATTAAAGTACGTCTAATAATTTAATTCAAGGTAGCGTTCATTTTGAACCCATGTGCGAAAAGAAGAAGGTGCATTTTTAAGGTGAATTACTGAACCTTGAATCTGTAATTATGTTCACAAATATAAACTGTCATTAATGTGAAAAAGAAATTTATTACAGCCCCATTAAGTTTTATGAATGAAGGTAAGTCAGGCATTATGCCACAAAAAAATTGTATTTTAAATATAAAATTGACTATGATTTCAAAATTCTGTTTCAAAACATAATAAACCAAGGAACAAACTGCAACATATTCGAAAATTCAAACTCCGATAAATCAATTACAATATCAGTTCAATATGTAGCTGGCTTAAAATTCAATTGGAATTAGTTCTACACACTATTTTGGGGTATTTCTAAACCGCTACATTTCTATGCGTTAAAGCCTAATTAATTCATAGTATGTACCCAACATTCAGGATATAAACACACAGTATTGTAGATTTATTACCAGTTGTTTTCAGCTAGTTGAATTCTATAAATTTTAAGTGTTTATATTTCCTTCATCCCTGAGTGATTTAGGGAAATTCTCAAAAAAGTTTCTTTTTAAACTTATGTGATAAAAGAATAACTTAGACCACTTACTGGTAACTCTAATGGTCCGTATTAATACTGGAGTAATACCAACTCAAAATCTAAAAATTGCAATTATAAAAGTCCTTGTGAATGAATAAATTCGTTTTATCTATTGGAGATTTCTTGTGACCTCTAGACCTCTAAATGTTTGAATAAACGAAGACCTTCTGTAAAAATTGCCATTGACATTGGGAAACAACGTAAAATATTAATAATTACAGCTTATCTGAAAGTTGCTAACGATTTCCATGATGCAGTTATTTTCTTTAAATTTATTGTAGTTTTTAACATGCTCCCTGTTGCACGTAAAAACTAATTGCAATATAGCACGGTTTCAGTTTGCTGCCACCTCAAGCTTCATTTCACACATTAAGACAATGTGTATGTTACACACTTTTACACGTCTAAAATTTTTCTAAGAAATGTGCTGTTTTAGGTGAGCCCCATTAAGTTTTAAATGAGGTAAAGGCAATGCCACAATAGTATCAAAACATAATAAACCAAGCAACATAGAAAACAAAACAAACAAGAACCTACTTACTACACACTATTCTAAACCGCTACATTTCTATGCGTTACCTAAAATTCATTAACCCAACATTCCACTAAGACCAGTTGTCATCTCTATAAATTTTCCATGCAGTGAATTCTCAAAATTTCTTTTTAAACTTATATCTCCACTTACTGGTAACTCTAATTCCTCTAATTTACTTGTAATACCATTTCAAAATCTAAAAATTGCAATTATAAAAGTCCTTGTGAATGAATAAATTTTATATTGGAGATACTAATCTAAATGTTTGTCAAGACAAAAATTACATTAAACAACGGCTTGAAAAATCCAAAATTTGTAAACATGCTTGGTAATAAAATATAATTTCAAAATATTACACAAAGATGAACACAACACGAAACGAAATCTGTGAGAGTGAAAACGGTATCGATAGTTTTTCCTAGGTTTTCATTTATGATATTAATGGGGTCACCGAATCAACAATACTCTTTGATCACAATTTTGTCGAATCTTATAACAAAACCACATAATATTCTTAAGACCATCCTTTTCTAATTCTTCCAATTTGAAAGTATTTTTTATTATTATATAATATTTAGAAGTTTCTGTGCTACCCTGTATATTATCAAATTATATTGCCTTAGCTACGTCACAAGTGTTATTTCCCACAAAAGTGCTTAAACAAGAATTTTAATGATAGGTTTGTGTGTGTCAAATTTGAAAAGAACTAATGAATTTGTCTTGTACCGTTAGCAAATTGTTAAATTTTAATAAAGCAAGCAACTAAGTAGATCTAACTAGGTAATGTTCTTTTTATGTACTGTAAATAAATAATAATTAAGCTTGTACTTTTTCAAAGATGGAAAATTTATTGTAAATAGTGTGATTTTCCATAATTAAATAATTGTACAATAGTGATTGTATAAACATTTTTTGCCCACTCGTGCAATAATAAGGAACTTTTCCACAACTACCTGATATCATGAATTGCCGCCTGATATGAAAGCGATATTGAGAAATCGCCACACGTAGAATCCTTTTTATTTGAAAATCAAAGTTATTAAGATAAGATTTTTAAATTAAAATTAAGATATATTAAATTGATAGTTAAAATGGAATAAGTTAACTGTTGACAAGATGTATAATATTTTGTGTATTAAAAGTTAATTTGATGATTCCTCACATTTAAACAAAAATTTTGTGATTATACGTCTGTGATACACCAAAGGTTACACAGGTTTCCCAACTCCACAGAGTAACTAAACAGATTTAAAAGACAAGAATGATTAACGTCTAACTATTTATTTAATGACCAACCTGTATGCTTTTATCTGTTAATCTCTACGATCTTTATTAAACTGCTTTTGCCGTGATTATCCTCTAAATGAAAAATTTATAGATTGTTATATTTCTAGTGAATGGTATGCAGGCTTATTTATTACCATGTTTAGCACTGTTTTGTGTTGTTTGAGACGGATTGTGAGATTTCTAACAATTGTTTATATTAATTGCAGCAATAAATCTCACAAACACTGGATTTATATTTATTGTCTATTTTTGAAATGTTGTTCTTTGTATATTTTCATAAATTATTGATTTCAGAGGTCCACACGTACACACAACATACGAAAATTGGTGACAAGGATAGTGAAATTCAAATGCATGTTATATATTAAGAGTTTCTTGGTTTATTGAAAATCAGTTCATTATAGTAAATAAACAAATGTAACAGCCAATTAAACTACAAAACAAAATCTGTTTTTGTTTCTAATATACATTCCAATTCTCTGTTTGCAATCTTTCTTTAAATGAGCGACGACGTATTTCAGAATTTATGACATTTATGAATATTATCCCCGACTTGACCATACAGTGTATGGCAGCGCATAACGTGCTTTAGGAGAAAATTCACTAACCCCAGATATCCTAGATATCAAAAGGGCTTGGCGCTGTGGGAGCCCTTGCCAGGTTATCAGGCCCATGGTTGGAGTCCGTGGCAGCTTCCCATGAATTTTCTGATCGTCCGGGCTGTTCCTAACAGAACGACTTATTGCATTAGTTGGTAAACATGTTCGTCCAGACCGAGGTATTTTAAATTATTTAGTAGAAGTTTTGTGACTAGTCCTGTTGTTGACATAACAATAGGTACAGTTCGTGTGTTGTTCATGTCCCACTGTGTCTGTATTTGAAATTTCAAATCCCTGTATTTAGCTATTATTTCCGTCTGCATAATATTTATGTTATTGTTGTTAGGGATTGCTATGTCAATTAAGGTGGTTTTTTTAGATACTTTATCTACCAAAACTATATGTGGTCTATTTATCTACCAAAACTATATCGGTCAATATCGTCCGGTCTCAGTACAGTTTGTAGCTGTTATTTTCTAAAATAGATTCTGGTTTGTTTATATAAGAGGGTGTTCTTACCGACTGGGATAGCTCAAGTTTCAGCGCTAGTTCCTGGTGCAGTATTTTTGCCACAGCATCGTGTCGTTCTTTGTATTCAATTGCAGTGAACGCTTGGCAACCTTCTGTGATATGCTGGATAGATTCAGATGTTTGGCATCCATATCTGCATCTGTCGTTGTTGATAGAAGAGGTCTTTGACGATGTACTTTAGATAGTTCTTAATTGGAATTACTTGATCTTGGATTGCCAATATAAAGCCTTCCGTTTCAGGAAACATATGACCAGACATCAACCAGTAGTTCGACGCTGAACTGTCGACATAATCTTGGTTGAACGTCATTTATATGTCTTCCATGAAGGGGCTTTTCTTTCCATTTGAGCAGTTTCTGATCAGTTGTCTGGTGGTATACTTGAACTTGTTGTTCTGTTAGTCGCAGAGGTGTTGAGTCATCAACCTGACTGACTCTGTGTAGATCATAGAATTCTACGAGTCCCTGGAAATGATTACGCAAATTAGCAATTTGTTGATCACGTAACTTTCCTATATCTGCCAATCCTCTTCCTCCTCCTCACCGGGGCTATGTTGTACGTTCGACACAGCTCTTTGGATGGTGATTTTGAGCTTTTGTTAGTAGTACTCGAACTTTCCGTTGTAAATGTTCAATGTCGTTTTTGCACCAGTTAACTATACCGAAAGAGTAACTGAGCACTGAACTCGCGTAGGTAATTAATGGCCTGAAACAGATTTTTACTTTTAAGTTTGGTCTTCAGCAGTCGTCTTATCCTTCTATAAAACTCTGTTCGTAGGTCCTTTTTCATCATGGTGGAGTGAGAAATTCGTTGAGTCTGCTTTATTCCAAGGTATTTGTAAGTATGTCCTCCCTCCATGGATTCAATTGAGGTACCATCTCTCATTTCGTAGGGTCCGTGCTGTATTTTACCTTTTACTATATTGATAATCCGGCATTTGTCCAGGCCAAATTGCATATGGATGTCACTAGAGAACCCGTCTACTATTTTAAGCATATCATGCAGCTGTTGTTTCGTAGCTGCCATCAACTTTAAGTCGTCTATGTATAATAAATGGTTTATCTTCAATGCTTGTACGTTGTTGTGTTTGAGACTGAACCCAAAGTTAGTCGAGTTCAGTTTGTGTGAGAGTGGGTTCATGGCAAGGCAGAACCACAGCAAGCTAAGAAAGTCTCCCTGGAATATACCCCTTCTGATTGGGATAGAGTCGGTTTGTATCGAACGGTCGGCTTCATTCAGAAAGATTTTGGTTTGCCAGGTAGTCACGACATATTCTAAAAAGTTAACAATACAATTATTTACTATATAGAGTTTCAGCACCTAGATGAGCCAATCATGTGGAACTGAATCAAAGACCTTTTTGTAGTCCACATATGCCATGTAGAGATTTCGTCGTTTGGCATGGGCTTGATTGCAGACAACGGAATCAATTATTACTTGTTCTTTGCAGCCCATCGAGTTTTTCGCGCAACCCTTTTGTTGTTCGGTAATTATGTTGTTCAGCTCACAATGTCTGAAAAGGCGATGATTATGTCATTAATGAGTACTGTTAATTTCTCGTCGGTAGCGTAAAGTTTCTTTATCCAGTAATTTTGCACACCATCTGGTCCTGGTACTTTCCAGTTATGGAGGTGTTTCATTGTGTTGGACGTGTCTTCCGTTGTAAATGGTTGGTGTTGCATGTTATCACAATTCTGAAATGCAGCCTCCTCCTCATTAATCCAGCTCGCTCTGGAGTTATGGAAAACTGTTGTGGAAAGTTGTGTTTTCCAGAACTGCTCGATGGCCGTTTTACTGGGATAACTAGGGGTTTCATTATTGATGTTGTTGAGTTTTCAATAAAACCCTTTTTCTGATTTTCGGAATGTGTTGTCTAGTTTCCGTTGGTTACTGGTTTTGTACCTTCTCAATCGACTTGTGTAGAGGGAGAGCTTTTGTCGTAGGCTGTCCAGACACTGCTGAGATGTGATGTTTTCTCCATCCCACTGAGAGTGTATTCGGTTATTGTCCATGATAGTCTTGACAAGTCTTTCTATTCTGTTGTTCCAATGTCTTTCCGAAGAGAATTAATTTTTCCTTTAAGTCTTTTTGTCAAGGTGGTATTCGGGGTGTTTGTCTAAATTGGGAAGGGTCTTGCCTTGGTCTTATTGCGACCCCAATTGTTCTGCAGATGGAAATTGCAGCACAGTTGATGATTGTGTGTAGTGACTCTAACATATTAGCACCTAAAACATAGTTTGGCAAGATAAATTTGTTCATAGCCTGCAAGAGATACCCAGTTTCTTAGAATATCTTAATTTGGGAAGAGTTGGTCTAGTCAGTGGATCTGTTCCACTATACTCTCTAAGAGCTCCTTCCATTTCTGCTTGCATCTTCTCTAGCAGGTCAGCGTTGGTTGGCTGTTCTTGTTGAAGTTGTTGAGTCTCGTCCGCTCTTTGTGCCAAAGATGTTTTAGGCTCTTGATCGATTGCATTTCGACCAAATAATTCGCGCTCCACTTCGCTCTTTATTGTGTCCAATTGTTCAGACGAAATAAGGCCATTTCTCAAGAAGACACGATACTGCGCTGCGAAGCTCTGGGTACTCACGACAGAACTCTTGATGGAGTATTTGGCGATATCCAGTCTTGTTCTGGCCAAGGTTCGTAATTCTGTAAAACGTGCGCATTATAAATTCATTCATGGCGCCAGTCCATTTCATGCGCTGTCTTTTTAGTCCCGCTTGAGTGAGCGCTGGCTTTTGATCCTGCGCAACACTTTCTGCGGGTGCAGTTCTCATTCTCGTTTGACTCCGTTGGTGATGGTCACGTTGATGCTGTGACTGTATTGATGAGTGTTGTTGTGGTTCTTCTGGTTCTTGGGCTGTAGCTCTTTGGACGGCAGGGGCACGCCTCCTCAGCACCCTGCCACCGACGTCCCGCATGCTTTCATGTCCAGCGCCGGCTCCAGACATGCCCTGGCGATACCCAAGCAGCGGCTCTTTTCCGAGGCATCTACTACATAGCTCCATTTTCATGGGTGGTGTTACCAATTGACGCTGGTGACCCAGGTAACTCGGACCCGTGGAGTTGTCACTTCCCAGATGAAATAATTTAAACCAGAACATCTTGTGCGAGTTGTGAGGAAGGAAGGAAAGCTAGGTAGTAGGTCAGCGGACAGCTGCCCCTTTAGTCGCCTCATACGACAGGCGGTGGATACCATGGTGCTATTCTAACCCGGCCACCACACGGGTTATCCCCGACTTGACCATATAATGTATGGCATCACACTCCCTCTAAGGCACTCATAGAGAGTTATTATTATTATTTTTATTAATTCTTTTCACATAAATAGCTTTATGGTAATTATTATTTCAAGTATAGATTCACCGAGTGCACACCGTGCACTTAGGGTGATTTCTGTTAAATAGATGTTTTCTTCTCAAATTCCGCTGTTTCTAGGTATTATAGCACCTTCCGCACAATGTGGGCTGTTTTCAGCAGGACAGTTTTCTGGAGACTTAGGAGGTAGTGTCTTCCTGGAATATCGTTTATGGCCAGACACGTGCTATGGGGTATGATTCCTGTTGCTCCAAAAATCACTGGGATGACTTTGGTCTTCATGAATTCCACATCCTTTCAATCTCTAATTTGAAGGTCCTGATGTACTTCAGCCGTTTTTCTGCCTCTTTCTGTATAACATTATAATCTGAGGGTATTGCTATATCTATTAGTAGACACAGTTTCTTTGCTTTATCCTTGACAATATCTGGCTTGTTTAAGGACTTCAAAATGAATTTGGCCCACAGCATTACCATCTCGTGTGTGCAGCATATACACATAGTCTGGTTTATGTTCGTACCATCTGTCTACCACTTTAATTCCGTACTGTTTGCAGATATCATAGTGTAAGTGTGCAGCAACCGCATTATGTCGCTCTAAATATTCTTTCTTTGCCAAGATCGGGCACCCCGACATTACATGATAAATTGTCTCATTTTCTGACCGACACAGTCTACATTTAGGATCTGTGCCAGTTTTCAAGATCTTAGTTTTTAAATAATTGGTTGCTATCGCTTGCTCTTGGCATGCAGAGATAAGTGATTCAGTTTCTACTTTTAGCTTTCCAAATCTGAGCCATTCCCAAGACTTTGCTTCGTTGATAGTCGCTTTTTCTATTTCCTTTAATATTTGACCATGCATCTTTTTTTGTTCCATCTGTCTCTTGTTTCCTGCCTCTTCTTCTCCCTGAGTTCAGCTAATTTATCTTCTTTATTTGTTCAGTTTCAGTTTCCAGATGTGTGTCAGGTCTATTCAAGGATTTGTCCTCCTTTCTTTCTCATGTTTCGTCTGTATACCATTCCGAGATATATGTCATGTTGTTTTAGCTTCAGGTATTCTGTGAGTCCCCACATTGCAACCTCATAGCTAAATGTCTGTATACTAGTTAGGCCTCGGCCTCCAATTTTTCTAGGAATATATAATCTGTCTACATCGGATCGTGGATGTAACGCGCCGTGTATGGTTAACAATTTTCTAGTTTTCCGATCAATATCCCTGATTTCTGCTAGAGTCCATTTTATGATTCCGAAACTGTATTGCAACACCGGAACTGCTAGCGTTGTGATGGCCGACAATTTATTCTTGGCGGTAAGTTCTGTCTTAAGAATTCGTCGTGTTCTTCTAAGATATTCTTGGGTGAGTTTCTTTTTCATATTTTTGTGTCCTATGTTCTCGTTTTCTTCAACTCCCAGGTATTTATAAAATTCGTGTTTCTCAAGTGTTGGTATTACCATTCTTTCGTCAATCGGTACATTCCGTTTACTCGTCGTTCTACCACCTATTACCGTCACTCTCGCACACTTTTCAATTCCAAATTCCATTCGTATATCTTCACTGAATGTTCTCACTATTTTAAGTTGTAAAATTTTCGAGTTCGTTATCGTTTTGGGCTATCAGCTTTAGATCATCGATATATAGTAGGTTATTTATTTTATTCTTTTCGTTTTTGCATTGATATCCAGTGTGCGATTCATTGAGCAATGAGCTAAGCGGAAACAGCGCTAGACAAAACAACAGTGGCGACAATGAGTCTCCCTGGTATATACCATTTCTTATCCAAATGTTATTGACATGTAGGACCTCCGAAGTTGTAGTGAGGCATAGGTCAACCCTCCATTGTGTCATCAATTTTTCAAGGTATGATATCATAGTCTCTGACACCCTGCATATCCTCAAAGATTCCATGAGCCATCCATGGGGAACACTATCGAATGCTTTTTTATAGTCGATCCAAGCGATGGAGAGGTTTCTACGCCGTTCTTTACAATCTTCACTTATCATCCTGCTTACTAAAAGGTGGTCCTTGCATCCGTATGTGT
Organism: Octodonta nipae; assembly: GCA_034190945.1. Taxonomy (NCBI): domain Eukaryota; kingdom Metazoa; phylum Arthropoda; class Insecta; order Coleoptera; family Chrysomelidae; genus Octodonta; species Octodonta nipae. Next base: position 54,864,678 of record CM067218.1, on the reverse strand, counting down.
TCTTGACGCAACCCTTTTGTTCTGCTGGGAATAAATTGTTTTCATCTAAGTGTGCATACACTCTGGCTGTTATTATACCTGTTAAGGTTTTATACATGGTGTTTAGACAGGTAATGGGTCTATAATTGCTTGCTACATCTGTTTTCTCGTTTTTCGGCAGTAAGTGTGTCTTTCCTTTCACCAACCAGTTAGGTGTTTCCATAGTTCCTGTAATCATATTATTAAAGCACGATAGTAGTGCCTTATGGGCCACTTCCATTTTTTTTAACCAGAAGTTGGTCAATCCATCATACCCTGGTGCCTTCCAATTAGCTAACTTTCTTAGTACGGAAGCCAGTTCTCCTGTGTTTAGTTCACTCCATTGCATTTCTTTAATTGCACTATATTTTCGCCGTTCTTTTCCAATCCAGGGAGCATGTTCATTATGATTTCTTCCTTCTCCCCAAATACTAGTCCAGTAAGCTTTAATGTCGCTCTTTTTTGGAGGATTATTTATTCGATTGGTACACCTGTTTAGGGTATTTCTATAGAATCTCGATGTGTTTTCCGCATACATTTTGTTTTGTTGATACTGTTTGGTTCGTTTTTTATACCTATTCATTCTGCTTGTTTTTGCAAGAATTTGTTGTTTGATTTTTTCTGTGATTCTAGCCTTATCTCGTTCATTTTTTATCCCATGTTTTTTGTACAGTTCTTTTTTTACCATTCGTGAAGTCTTTCACTCAGCTTCGGTTTTTCAGTCTCCTTCAATAGTGACAATTCCCTCCTCAGATTCCTGATCTTTGTTTGGATTCGTTTCTTCCATGGTGGTTCAGTAAATTCACTCTGTTTCCTGATAGTTTTCTTTTCATTTTCAATTCGCAGAATATTCTGGATAACCATTGCTGTCGCATATAATATTCTGTTTAGTATTGTAATGTTCATAGAATCTTCTGGAAATGACTTGAGTATTTCGTCAACTGCTGCGTTTGCCTGTACAATTAGTAATTTGACTTTCTTGGTTTCATTGATCTTTTTTAGTGGAATTCTTCCCATATTCATATCCTCATTTTTCATAACATATACTTGCTCCAAAATCAACCTTTTGAAGTCGTTATGATTCAATATAATTCCTTCTGGGGTGCTGACTTCTCTTGGATTCAAGTAAGTCTGATTTTCATTGTCGCCTTCAAAAATTTTGGACCCTTCTGTGTTCTGGTGGAGGAGTTCGTGCTCAAATGTTTCATCATTCTGGTTCTTTTGTTCGTTCAGGAGTTGTACTCTAATCGATCTTTTAATTCTAGTTATTTCTTCTTCCGTTATTTTATTGTTGTTCAAAATAAGATCTCCTCTAAGTGCCGCAAGTGTATTGGATGTCATCGTCATGTTGCAGGCTATGAACAAATGGGTTTCTCTCCTTCCATAAATCATATGTTTTTTTCAGATTGGCCGAACCACAAGTCTCGACTGTGTAGAAATGACACCATAGGATCTCACCATATTCTTCTAGGGTCCATTTTGTTCTTTTACCGGATCTGGCGTTGTTTATGGTTTTATCATTAGGGCATTCTTTCTCTTGTTGTTGATTTTTTTGCTGGTGCCTTGGTGATCTCTGTTGGTACTCCTGGTCTAGTCTGCGATCCCTTGGTGTATCTCTCGCACTGTAGATATGACTCATGTTATTTCCCATGACTCCTGTTTTCTCGGGCGTCAGCAGGTCAAAATGTCCATTTTCAGGGTTCCCTGAGAGTAAGAGATGGATTATTCTTTCATATGAGTGTTTGCTTATCTTAATTGGTATCTTTTCTGTGGAATATGTTGGGTTTTCGGGTCTATTATTCTCCAAATAAACGTTGAATGTCACTTTATTGGTCTCAGATAATGCCAGAATTTCCAGGTTCGTTCCATATGTTCCATCTCTTTCCATATATTTGATGTAATTATCTCTGTTTTTCAGGCTATTATCTTCCGACAATATATGTTCTTTTAGTTCCTCCCAGTTCTCTTTTATGTATGTGATTGCGTCCTTCCTTATTTTACGATGATATCGTTGATGGCCTAGCAGGTGCAGGCTGATGGCACGGAACAGACAATTGCCATCACCTATTATTGGTTCTACGCAGAATGATTGAGGATTTCGCTTGATGACGACCTGGGGCACCTCGAGCCCCCTGCCGGACGCGACTCCTGTAGCAGTTGCACAGGCTTCGTTTACGTCGTTACGGCTTTCCGAGGCTTTTCTTTCCTTCATCTTCATTGAGTTTCAGGTTTTGTTCCACGGTGGGTATTTTATTTCCCCACTACCCTTTCTGCGACAAGCAAATGTCGCAGAGCGAGCATCTCCCATTCGCAGGGAGCCGCGCCCGATAGAGGACCTGAAACCCCCACGGGTTTATTATTATTATTATTATTATTATTAGGTTAATCGCAGATATTGAGAACTCAATTCAATGAAAAACATCAACAAATGTTGTATTTTATAATAGTTAAATAAATGTACTCAATAAACAGTAGCTAAGTACATTGAATTTATGTATTTTAGTAGATACCAAAATTTAAACATTAACTGACGTAATTTTTAAAAATACATAAGATTTGGAGAATTAAAACAATTTACTGATGGCGAACAAATTGAAGGGAAACATGAACATTCCCGTTGACAGGCTGTTTAAGGAATTCAAAATGAAACATTGTGGCACAGGGCAAAGAATTCTGCAACAAAATGCAGCATATACAATATAAATAATGTGCATTCATCCTTATAAATGTTATTATGTACAATACACTAGAAAAAATAGTTACAACGTATAAAGATTTCAGAGGCGTGTTCAATTTAAATAGATAAAATACATGAAACATTTTTAATATCTCCAAAATGAACCTGGATGATGGAGAGATGTGGTCTCTAAGTTAATAGGTAACGTCTGTATTGTAACAGTATAATGTAATGGTAATGAAGGCTATATTTTATTTACCGTGGTAGTTTCTCGTAGTATTTTTAAATTGGAAACTGTAAAATGAATACAGGTTTCTGTTTCATTATAATTTACTTAGTTATTTTTTACAAAAAAAATTCAAAAATAGTCTATTAATGTGTTTTTTATGTTTATATTGTTAACATCATTTTTATGTTGAAATGTTATACTAAATGTTGATAAACCCATAATTATTTTCATTATATTCGGGATTCGATAACACTCACAATTTTCTACACAGGTATTTAATTTGAAGATAATTTATTTTACATTAGGTATTCCCAAACTGCAATATTCTTTCTTTTGATAAATTTTGTTTTACTTAAAATAATGTCATTTATATTTTAATGATATGCATTTAACATATAGATACATATAATATTATTGGGTACATTTAGTTTAATTAGAGAATCTTAGAAGCATCTAAAATGATTGTTTTGTGGTGTATTTTTTCAATGTTTAAGCACTTTTTGGGAAATAATACTATAAGTCACAAAATTTCTGTATAACTGAAAAAAGGCACAATTCTAAAATGTAAAATTAAAATGTTTTACACTTTAGAATTGTGCCTTTTTCATACTTTCTTTACAATTGACAACGGAGTCTGGGAAACTTTTGGAAATATACAGAAATTTCGTAACTTGTTGTGTTATTTCCCAGAAAGTGCTTAAATATCTAAAATGATAATCACAATAATTATATTTTGGCAGCTGTCCGTTGAGCTACTACCTAGCTTTCCTTCCTTCTCCACAACCCGCACGGGATGGTCTGATTTAAATCATTTCATCTGGGAAGTGACAACCCCACGGGTCCGAGTTACCTGGGTCACCAGGGTCAATTTGTGACACCACCCATGAAAATGGAGCTAAGGAGTAGATGCCTCGGAAAAGAGCCGCTGCCTGGGGATCGCCAGGGCATGTCTGTGGCAGGGTGCTGAGGAGGCGGCCCCCTGTCGTCCAAAGAGTTACAGCCCAAAAACCAGAAGAACCACAACAACACTTACCAATACAGTCACAACAACATCGTGACCATCGCTAACGGAGTCAAACGAGAACGAGAACTCCAATCGCAGGATCAACAGCCAGCGCTCACTCAAGCGGGACGGAAAAAACAGCGCATGAAATGGACTGGCGCCATGAATGAATTTATAATGCGCACGTTTTACAGAATTACGAACCTTGGCCAGAACAAGACTGGATATCGCCAAATACTCCATCAAGAGTTCTGTCGTGAGTCCCCAGAGCTTCAAGTTACTGAACAGAGAGTCGCAGATCAATATCGTGTCATCTTGAGAAATGGCCTTATTTCGCCTAAACAATAGAATAAAGAGCGAAGTGGAGGGCGAACTATTTGGTCGAAATACAATCGATCCAGAGCCTGAAACATCTTTCGCACAAAGAGCGGACGAGACTCAAGAACTACAAGAACAGCCAACCAACGCTGTCCTGCTTGAGAAGATCCAAGCAGAAATGGAAGGAGCTCTTAGAGAGTACAGTGGAACAGATCTACTGACTAGACCAGCTCTTCCCAAACTAAGATCTTCTAAGAAATTGGGTATCGTGTTGCAGGCTATGAACAAATTTATCTTGCCAAACTATGTTTTAGGTGCTAATAAGTTACAGTCGCTACACACAATCATCTACTGTGCTGCAACTTCCATCTGCAGAACAATTGGGGTCGCAATGAGACCAAAACAAGACCCTCTCCAATTTAGACAAACACCTCGAATACCACTTTGGCAAAGAAGACTTGAAAGGAAAATCAATTTTCTTCGGAAAGACGTTGGAAGACTGACCGAGTACCAACGAGGAGTCAGGAACAACAGAATAGAAAGGCTTGTCAAGACTATCATGGACAATAACCGAATACACTCCCAGTGGGATGGAGAAAACATCACATCCAAGCAGTGTCTGGACAGTCTATTACAAAAGCTCTCTGTCTACACAAGTCGATTGAGAAGGTACAAGACCAGTAACCAACGGAAACTAGACAACACACTCTTCCGACAATCAGAAAAAGAGTTTTATAGAAAACTTAACAACAACAATAATAACGAATCCCCTAGTTACCCCAGAAAAGCAGACATCGAGGAATTCTGGAAAACACAGCTTTCCACAACAATCTCCTATAACTCCAGAGCAAGCTGGATTAATGAGGAGGAGGCTGCATCTCAGAACTGTGAGACCATGCAACACCAACCATTCACAAGGGAAGACACAACCAATATAATGAAGCATCTCCATAACTGGAAAGCACCAGGACCAGATGGTGTACAAAATTACTGGATAAAGAAACTGTACGCAACCACGAAACACTAACAGCCCTTATAAATGACGTAATTACCCACCCACACAAGATGCCTAGTTTCCTTACGCATGGTACTACATACCTCTTACCAAAGGACAACCTATGTGCACAGGACCCAGCAAAGTACGACCAATCACTTGCCTTCCAACCTTATACAAACTCATAACATCGTGCATTAATCATCGCATTTTCAAACACTGTGAGCTGAACAACATAATTAGTCAACAATAAAAGGGATGCGCGAAAAATTCAATGGGTGGCAAAGAACAACTGATAATTGATTCATGGCATATGTGAACTACAAAAAGGCCTTTGATTCAGTTCCACATGATTGGCTCATTAAGGTGCTGAAACTCTATAAAGTGAATAATTGTATTATTAACTTTTTAGAATGTGCCATGTCCACCTGGCAGACCAAAATCTCACTGAGTGAAGCCAACTGTTCGATACAAACTGACCCTATTCGCATCAGAAGGGGTATATTCCAGGGAGACTCTCTTAGCCCGCTGTGGTTCTGCCTTGCCATGAACCCTCTCTCAAACAAATTGAACTCGACTAATTTTGGGTTCAGTCTCAAACATTTGTTATACATGGACGACTTAAACTTGATGGCAGCTACAAAACATTAGCTGCATGATATGCTTAAAATAGTAGAAGGGTTCTCTAGTGACATCCATATGAAATTTGGCCTAGACAAATGCCGAATTATTAATATAGTTAAAGGCAAAATACAGCAGGGGCAGTTCGAAATGGGAGATGGCACCTCAATTGAATCTATGGGGGAAGCTCATACTTATAAATACCTTGAAATGAAGCAGGCTCAACGTATAGATCACATGACTATGAAAAAGTACCTAACAGCAGAGTTTTATAGAAGGGTAAGACGACTGTTGAAAACCAAACTAAACAGTAAAAATCTGTTTCAGGCTATTAACACCTACGCGTGTTCAGTGCTCAGTTACTCTTTCGGCATAGTTAATTGGTGCAAGACTGACATTGAACAATTACAACGAAAAGTTCGAGTTTTACTAACAAAAGCTCAAAATCACCATCCAAAGAGCTCTGTCGAACGTACAACTTTGCCACGGTATGAAGGAGGAAGAGGATTGACAGAGCTAAGTAAACTATTAGATCAACAAATTTCTATTTTGCGTAGTCATTTCCAGAAACTCGCAGAATTTTCTGATACACATAGAGTCATGTGCCAGGTTGATGACTCAACACCACTGCGACTGTGGCAAAAATACTTCACCAGGAACTAGCACTGAAACATTCATTATCACAGTCGGTTAGATTACCATACTATAAATATAAACCAGAATCTGTTTTAGAAAATATCAACTACAAGCTGTACTGGGACCGCACGATACTGACCAATCGGTCAGTTGCTCACAATAGACCAGATATAGTTTTGGTAGATAAAGTCTCTCGGAAAACAACTTTAATTGACATAGCAATTCCTAACAACAATAATATAAATATCAAGAAGGCTGAGAAAATAACCAAATATAGAGATTTGGAATTTCAAGTAAAGATTCAGTGGAACATGAACAACACACGAACTGTACCAATTGTTATGTCAACGACAGGACTAGTCCCAAAACATCCATTAAACAATTTAAAATACCTCGGTCAGGACGAACATCTTTACCAACAAATACAAAAAGCCGTCCTGTTAGGAACGGACCGGACGGTCAGGAAATTCATGGGAAACTGCCGCCACGACTCCAACAACGGGCCTGAAAACCTGGCAAGCTAAACCCTTTTGATATCTAGGATATCTGGGGTTTAGTGAATTTTCCCCTAAAGGCACTCAAAGTGTGCCTTAGAGGGAGTGTGATACCATACATTGTATGGTCAAGTCGGGATATTTTGAACTGGTTGCAGTGTTATCATTTTTGTGCATACTACTCTAATGGAATTGGCAGAAATTCTTTAGGCTTTTAAATTATGTATGACTACATTTAAAATGTCATGTTCAACAAAATTGTTATACAATCACACAACTCACTTTTAAAATATATTGAGTTGAAGCAACGTTTTATCGATAAATTGTTGTAGTTTAAATGTATGTTAATTAGGGTTTTTTAAATTTTTTATTAGTTTTGTTTAAATATTATAAGTAGGCTGAGTTTTTTTGTCCTGACAACCAAAAAATAAAATCAAGTTTGATAGAATTATTTGTTTAAAAGTGTTCTGAATACAAAGGGTGGGAGTCCTGTTTTTTATTGGCTCTATCAGAACCATGTATAGGAATGGGGTATTGTTATTTCCTTTCACTTATCCTAGAAAAGGGTTGAGACTCAGAGAATTAACTTTCCCATCCGTATTTGCGGGCATTTTCCATGTAAATCAAGTTCAACAATAACACTGTTTATGTAACCTTCTAACAATATCACAAATGTTTCTAAAATAATAACAAATTGTTCTTTTGGGTCTTACGAAGTTTGAAACGTTACTCGTTTCTTTCAAAAATCTTAATATTGTAAAGGCCACTTACGTCCATTATTATACAAAACTTTATCAACGGATATTAATCGTTGCATCTACTTACTATCGTTGTTTAAACTACAATCACTAGTACTGCTAGTACTGAATAATTACTTGACATACAATTTATATCTAATATTGCAAATATTCTACGTTCTGCATACGCAAATGCTTTACGAACGCTGTTCCAAAAGAAACTAAAACTAAACTACTCTTTTCTGGGTTACTCTGGGTTCGAGATTGAAGTTTTGATATTGGTGCTAGGATACACTGTCAACTGACAATTCTGTGGTTTGTTTGATTCTTCTTCATTCGAGCCTAAAGTTTTGACTTTGATGGCAGGGTACGCTGTTAACTAGCCTTACCGCCAGAGTGCGCTTCTATGCAGCCATTTTTAGGTACTCCAGGTTGTTTTAACCCTTTCAATGAGAAAACTTTTGTTTTCGAACATACTGGCATCTCCGAGAGAAAATGGAAAACTTATTAATTATTTCACAATAAGTGATGGATGACCTTATAGAGTCTTGCCTCTCTGAAGTTACTTTTGATGTTCCCTTTCTCAAGTATAGTTCACAGTAGAAAAAGAGGACATTCATTTTAGCCTTCTTTCTTAGACTGTAAAGTAATAAGGAGCCACGGCAATCGGTTGAAATTAAATTGGTTTTAAAAACCAACCAGTAGTGACACCTAATTTTTCATTCAAAAAATTCTAGTAAAATGATAATTAATTTATTGAAAGGATAAAGTAGAATATGTAGGATTATAAATCCTACTTTAAGAGAACAGAACTTAAAATTGCTATTCAAACTTTTTCTTGAGAATTCTTATCCTTATTCTTTATTAAACAAAATAATGTTTAACACTTTAACGATTTTAATCCTACTGAACTTAACAATATTAATACTATTAATAATAACCCAACCCCACAAAAAAATTTGTTTCTATTCTTTATATAAAAGACAATTAATCTGAAATAATTAAAATATTTAATAAACATCCTAGTAAATATATCACATAAACGGTCAATAGCTTGTTTAGCTAGGTTAAAGATTGAACTACAGCCAAATTAAAAGGTACTGTGGTGTACCGCATCAATTGTAATAACTGCCAGCTTCTTACGTGGGACAAACTTCTAGACTATTAAAGGATAGAATTGTGACACATAAAAGAGACGTTCAATTTGTGAAGAAAGTTGTGCCTTAACCACTGGTTGCATATCGAGTGATCTTACAGCAGATTTTGACAACGCCCAAGTACAGATTAACCAAAGAAAATTTTTAAACGGATATTTCTAATCTTAATGTTTTTTATTGTAATTTGTTGGCTATGAATAATAGAATATCTCAAGTATTTAATAATTAAATGTCTAATTTCTCAGGGAATATTTATGAAATATTCTATAATTAAATTTATATTCTTTGTCAATTTAATTCAACTTACACCATTGCCATATATTTTGAAGTATATTTACACGTCTGCGTGACTACAGTTTAAATTTCTATCATCTCTATCAACCTATTTCGTTACGTTTAAGTAGAGGATTCTTTTGTACTTTGTTATGCTGGACTGCTATATTTTTAACCTCTAGTTATGTAAGTATATTTTCTGATATTTTAACATCTTCAAACAGATTACTGATAAACTAGACGGAAAAATAACTTAGATCCTGGAAAAACGCGACAAAAAGGAGAAACATGATCAAGAAAAAATCCAACAAAGTTTACTGAAATCTTTGGATAAAAACGTAAAATTGACTTAGAAACTATTTTCATTAACATAGATGGAAATCAACAAAACCTTCTCTCTACGATAAAGTGAAGTAGAAGATAAAATCAGTGCTATTCAATACAAAGTGGAAATTAAATAAAAACACCAGGACCTACAGAGAGGGAATTCCGTCAGTACCAAAGGTTCCTTTAGTAAACCACCGACTTTTGATGGTAGTTCATCTTAGCCTATGAACAAACGGCAATTTAAAGCCGTGGCTATAGCTAACTGTTGGCACAGCCAATAAAAATGAACCTCCCTTGTAATTTTATTAAGAGGTTGGTCATTAAAACCCCTCTAAGGCATTCCTGTAGATGAGCAAAGTATTTCGACCAGATTATCGAAATCCAAGACAAAACATACGCCAATCAATGCTTGAGCCAAATTTATTAGGTGCAACTAAGTGGAAAAAAGCAAAAATCTAGAGAGAGTCTTCTAGAATTCGAGATTAGATGTTTAGTATACTTGTCCTTCCCAGACTTACCAGAGAAAACTAAAGATCAATTGGCCTCACAAAGTGTCATAAACCGTATCAGAGTTGTTGAAGTACAAAGAAATCTAAGACTTAGTGGCATCAAGAAGTGTAACGAAAGTTTGCTTCGGGCTTTGGAGGTAGACGCTGTCATAAACATATTGAAACCGAAATTTCGAGCAGCTTGTATCAATCAGGACGAGACAGAACCATCCCTTCAAGCAGTGTTGACCGGAATAAACTAACTACTGGAACGGCTACCGGCACGATCACCAACCAGGGACAGCCAACAAAACAACCTTATGACCAGGAACCGACAGCCAAGTCAGCATAAGGGCGCGAATGCTGACTAATCCTTCACCAGCCCCCACGATCCATGACCGAGCAATCACCATCACCTTTGACATCAGTGCCGCTGTATCCATTGCCAGGTTCAGGCTTTTGAAGTAATCGGAAATTCGGCCAGTTAAAACAACATCCAGCTGAGAACATTCACCGACGAGTCCATGTCAATACAGGGTGAGGCAGAAATAGTACTACAGATAGGGGACAATATACTCCGGCATAGGGTCCTGGTAGCGGATATTGAGGACGATGTTATGTGGGAATTACTAATGGTACAAGCTGAAAAATACAGGGAGGTATGAAGTGAGCAAATATAGCAGTGGTGATTTATTTAGGTTTACCTGATCAGTAAGTAAATTTTGTTAATTGCTGAGTCTATATATTTCTAAACTTTCTAATAAGTTAAAAATATGGTTATATTCCAAGAAAAGATTGCATTAGATTAGGTGTATCTACTTTGTTTGACATATATACGTTTGGAGTTAGTTTTTTACATACTCCTGATGATTTCCGTTTATTGCTTTTACTTTTGTTGTTTTTTATTATTTTTCCTAAAGAGTTGTTAGATTTATAAGCGAGTTAAATATTTATTTGGTTTAAAAACACACTCAGTACATCAAAATATGTTAAGACTTTACATTATTACGGAATCAGCAGGTTATAAAAAATTTTACATAGCCGCCTATTTTCACTGAAATAAATCAAAATATGGCTCATTACAAAAATATTTGCTACTCCTCCTATGAAAGATTACCTACTTAACTGAAATTTTGTTATACGTCAGCTTTTCTATACCATTGTAGTCATTATTTTTAGTCGATGTCAATCTTTTCTGTAGTGATTGTGGCCTGCTAACATGTATACATAATTTGTCCATACTTGTCTCGTTTCACCTCGATCAGAATCCTCTTCTCCACGACAAGACACCAGCCGAGCCAAATAAACCAGCGTCAGGTTGGCCCTCGGATTTAGGCGAATACGATATGCAACGTTGTTGATCTTTTTAACTACTTCATATAGCCCATCCCAAGCTGGTGTAAGGCTTGCAACTCACTCCTCCTACTGCTAGACCTGCCAGCAACTGCGGTTAGAATATTTCGCGTATGGCCAACATGTATTGCCGTCGTTGGTCAGCATAGGACGGTTTTTCGGGTGAGACAAAGGGGAAATCAAATGGTAATCTTAGCTCCGTTCCAAATAGTACTCTAGCTAGGGTCAGTCCTGTACTGTTGTAGAGGCATGAGCGCTAACTGGTACAGTTAATAGATGTTGCAGTAACCAGGTACTCAAAATTCAATACTTAAACCTACGTTGGCCTGCTCACAATTGCTAGGAGGATGTTCTCCATCGGGAACATCTTTGGGTGTGGGTAAGATGTTAAAACAACAATACTTGTTTTATTAAAGGGCGTTAGTTAATCAAAAAACTTGTAAGTGGAAATATCTAAAAACTAACAAACCTTATGATGTTATGATGTTATTTCAAACCGGCTATATCATAAAGTTCCTTCAACATGAACTGGTTATTGTTCTAAAAAAAAATCTTTTCAATATTTTCACTTGTGCTCAATTCAAAAATTCTCTAACAAATCGATAGGCATTGGTAAATTAAAAAAAAAATAAACAAAATGTAAACAGAATGGAACTCAATAATAAAATAAAAAATATTGTATAAAAAATACAAAAATGCAATATTCTGTAAGTTACTTAAATGTGAATTTTAGTACATCTACAAAAAATAGTGAATTCTAGTATATCTACATAGAACTGCAGTGAAAATTAGAAAGCAAATCCCATCCAGAATTGACTACATAATCGGAACGACATGTATATAAAAAAGATACCGGTATAAACTGTTAACAGAGATACTTTACCTTGTGCAATATGTTCAGAAAATTCTTACTTCTAAAATTCACTCTAGTAGAAACGTAAAGTCAAGTATTTCAAAAATGGTATCACTAAATTCCATTCACCAATAACTACACAGTAATTTATCCCACATGGTTAATTATTAACAGGTAGACTTTCCAAGACTAATTCCAAAATTGAAAGGCTTCACCATACAAAAATCACAGGCCTAACCAAAACACAATGGTTCCATTACGGTCCTTCCTCCATAAGGTAACCAAAATTTTCATAAATTACAGGCTCTGTAGTTACTTAACTTTTCCAATATAACGAACTCCATGTGGACAAAATAACATTTCCCTTAAAAGTGGCTCTACCATAAGAAATTCCCCCAGGATAAAGTTCTCCACCAGGAGAAACACTGTTCTTTAGGATAATGCTGCACCGTAAGAAAGGGCTCCTTAGAAAAATAGCTCTATAAAATAGCTCCAACTAAAAATAGCTCCAAGGTAAAACCCTAAAATATTACATGGCATATGACGATTTAGTTCGACAAAATCGCCACGCTTACCTTTTCGAAAAAAGGTAAACTCTAATCTGAGAATTCCTTAAACATCGGCATATCTTCCCAGGTAATTAAAATGCCAGCGAGAATTAAATTCCACCATTATCTTTTACGTCCCTCTTAAAATACTGCACGGCCGCTTCTCCTTAGCAGAACGTTTGGTTCGAAACTGAACATTTTCCCGTTACAAGACGACGATCGTCAGAAGACGATGGCATAAACTGGCAATTTAATTTTTCATTTTTCTGTGAAGGTTTTACCACGAAACAACTAATCGACAAAATAAACTATGAAAACTTAACTTAACTACGATAAATCTGACAGATCGGAATCTCTGTAAACAAAGTTGTTCGGATTAAATAATTACTAAACTGAAGTTAAAAGATATGAATTAATGTAACAAGATTAAAGTCGAAAGCATTTTAGGAATAACTAAAAGGTCGCTGTTGGAAGTTTCGAAGCACGAGTCATAACATACATTACAACTATAACAAAAGATATTGTCCTGTGCATCCGCAGCTGTAGAAATTCACCATAACAATGAATAAGGAACTCTTCAGAGAACTTAACAAAGAAACCACTTCAGTTACAATAATTCCACAGTTATAGCGGCATATGCTTTTACAAAATAAATCATTAGGTTAGTCGAAATGTCTTCCTTTTTCAAATGTTAAAATGTGGTTCCATGACCCTCTAGAATTTGTCCAGCATTCCATCCAATTGTGAATGTAAGGGTGTGCTTCTCTTTTTCTTGATGCTCAGCATCATACAGCCCTTCTGAAAAACATTTGACTCAAACTCCAATGGGACACTAAACCTGCTGAATAGGTGTTCCACCAGCACCTCTGCCACTGTGGTTGTTGCCTCCTGATTGGTTATGGTGTATGCCTCAGACCATTAGCTAAAGTAATTTATTGTGACCAGAATGTATTTGTTCTCTTTCTCGGACACGTGAAATGTATCATTACTGTATATGTATTATTGTATTTTGGAAGTTGGACCTGTAGGCAATGGACTGTATTTTCCTTCGACAGTACGTCCTCGATTCTCTTGTTGTATTCCTTTCTGTCCATCAGAATGGTGGCATTTCCTTTGTCAGCTAGTAGAATAATGATTGATTTGTCGTCCTTAAGTGTTTTTATGTTCCTCCTTTGAGACCCCTTCTTCGACTACTGTTGCTAAGCTTCACCGACAACCAACTGCTAAGTATGACAACGGTGATTGGATCGGATAAGACCAAATGACCAAGGATATTGGTTCAAAACATGTGTGTATAGTTCTTTAAAAAAAATCATGTTTTGCGTACTGAAGCAGTCATATTAATTATCTACTACACAATTACTGTGTTTGTGAAGCTTAAGTAATCTAAGTAGTTATTATGTGCATTCATTTCGACAAGGTGAAATGTTTTAAAATCTGTAGCGTTTTGGTTTGCTTCTGCCATCATTTGTAGAATAAGTTGACCAAATAGCAACAAAAAAATTCAGTACTTTTAGTATAGCCCCTAATTTAAATTGTATAAAAGTTTATTAGAACAAGTGAATATGATGTTGTTTTTGGCATACGATTACGGTAAATTTTTAGATAAATTTTAAAAGAAAATTTATTTTTAGGTCAAGCTCTTACTAAATTATAAAAATGCAAGTAAAAAATTCATATAGTCACTACTCATGGCAGAAATTAGATCTATAACCTTTGCAGTGTCCATGGCAAGTTTATTTTTAACGTCATTATGTACATTTAGGTAAGTAAATTATCTCTGTGATTGATAAATCTGTATATATAATAAAATAATAGTAATACCAATAATACGTTAATAACATTTTAATTATATATATGTTTATTTATTTGTGTGTTTAAGCATCACATGATAGTACAGAAGAAAATTTAATGATTTTTTGTTAGTAATATAGTGTATTTATTATAATCCTAAATTTTATTAAAATTAAAACTTATAACATTTGTAAGTTTCAGCTTCTTCTGATAATGAAAATACTTAACAAATTATGGAGTTTATATAGTTCTATCGGTACAATAGTTAACAGGCCGAAGAAGAGCTCCCCAAATATTTTTAGTTTGGACGCTGAGCTCCCTAATTATATTCTTGTTCGGGATAATATATGCTGTCTCTATAAATTTTCTTTTATACCAGTGCTCTTCCTTGTGAATTACTCTCGCCTGGTCCCAGTTGATGTTATGGTGTTCTGACCAGGAGTGATTAGCAAGCACATACCTCGTTAGCTCTGCCTTTTGAGTAGCTATGCGGTGTTCCTTAACACTGGTCTGCAGTGGTCGCATGTCGATGACACCGTCATTATTTGGCAACACGGAGAGAGAGAACAGACATTCATGGAGCACTTAAATCGATCTCAGCCCTCCATTACATTAACCATGGAGAAGCAAGAGAGTGGGTGCCTAATATTCTTTAATGTAAAGTTTTTTAGTTTACAAAATTTGATGTAGTTCATTATAATATACAAGTGAATAAATGAGTTTTCAAAGCCTGCTATCTTTAAAACAAATATTTAAACATTTAAAGGGTAAAGATTTCCCTGTTCAAAGTGAAAACAATTACATTGCTAAATCCAATGTATCTTTATTTAGAAAATAATTTAACTGAAATACATTTTTTGACATTTTAAATATTTCAGAAATTTTAAGATTTTTTTGTGTTTTTTGACATTTTTAACATTTATTAACGTTTGACATTTTACACATTTTTGGTATTTTGATATTTTAGATATTTTTCATAACTTTTGAAATTTTAAGACGTTTTTGTGTTTTTTGGTAGGATTGACAATTTTTTTTTCGACATCTTTTGACGTCATTTATAATGTTTTTAATATTTGAAATTTTTGGTGTTATTCGACATTGCTGACATTTTTGCAATTTTGAGATATAATAAACAAAGATAAATAGTAAAAATTAATAAAAATATATTTACTGTAGGTTAATAAATTACTCACCCACACTGCTAACACCAACTCACACTGACATTTCAACAAAAAATTCAGGGCAGAACGAAGTTTTTAAAGCTTAAGAACAACTGTTGATTATTACTACAGATTTTGAGAGAACACAAATATTAAGAATGGTGCTAAAGCATTTTTTGAAAAAAATGAATTGTTAATGTTTGGTTAAATGATGTAGGTATATACATTTGATGATAGTATTATTGAAATGAAATTTATACAAGTATGTAATCTTTCCCGAATTTTAATTCATTGAGAATGGAGTAATTCTATGAGGCTACATTTTGCATTTGAAAAATTGTAAAAATAACAAAGTAAAAATTATCTGTCAAATTGAATTTGACATTTTAACTTTATTTTCAGAAACGTATTGGGTACATTTAATTACTACAGTGTATGTTTCTTACCTGGCATAATATCAGGCTTATCCTTGCTTATTGAATCCAAGGAAAACCAAGCACTTAACACGATAATTTACTTCAATTCGGTAAGAGATTTTATTATAGTTATCATTTTAATCTTCAATCCATAATTTCTTTTGATGCTATACATAATTATCTAGAGACGGATATAATATTGCCAGGGAAAGGAGTGAAACTACAAAACAAGTAAGATTCTCCTGAGAACCTAATCTATATACGAGAATAATTAAAAACACATTATTGTTCTAATTTTAGTCCCATTCTTGATTGACTAAAAAATCCCCGCTGCCCTTATACTGTGCCTTCCAAGGACTTGAATCTTCTTGATTTTTTTGTATGGCGACAAGTGAAGCAAGTCATTGATACTTCATCTAATAAGAAACATTTCAGAGAAATTATAAATGTTGCGTTTGAAAAAATGCAGGATAAGACGCGACTAGAGGCTACGACTGTAGCAGTGAAAAAAGATATTGCATTGCAACTATGGTGGTGGAAGCCAGTTTGAATAAAATTTATAATAAATTATTGCATCTTGCATGTTGTTATTTTTTGCAGATAGTCACTTAAAAGTTACAGTCTCAAATCTTATTATTATACTAATTACTTTCTAATAAATGTGGTATATCATTGGCAAGGGACTGAAGTATTGAAGTTTCTCTAAGCATTCAATGTTCTCTATGTGCATCTATTTTTTAGGGTTCCGTGTATACAATATACAGATACCCTTATTATATTACTCCTGATTTTTGCCTCTGTCACATCATAGCAATTTTCTCCTAAACTACTGGACGGAAGAGGTTGAAATTTGGTATGAGTGTATAGTTTGGTGACCCGATTAGGAGTACATATCGTAAAAGAAGAAATTCTGATTTTAAGGATACTTCTGGGGGGAAAAACATAAAAAAATCTACCGTTCCCCCCCTTGATCTCCGAAACTATTGAGCCTAAAATTTTGAAAAAAATGGGAAATATAGAAAGTTGCCCGAACTTTACAGGAAAAATAAGGAGAAACCATTAAAATTAATTTTGGGGGGCAGATTATAGAATTAAATAAATTTAAATTTAAAAATAAATTTTTTTTCAAACACATCATGTAATACATCAAATGAAAGGTCCCATTCTGAGGAACACAATTATATTTTTTTCATATTTAAAAAAATATATATTTAAAAAGATATTAACGAAAATATATAAAGTTATCTAAACCATTCAATCATACAAAAACCTTAAGTTGACATTGGTCACCTGTTAACCACCAGCTGCAACAGGTCTTTTATTAAAATTTTGATTTATTAAAAATGATATTTTATACCCTTTAAATTAGTTGATTATTCTATACATACTCTCTGCTCTGTCTACACTATGAATTTCTTTTACGTTCCATCTGGTTTTGAGAATTTCTAACGGTTTTTATAATTTGGCATTTCCTATTTCTGTTTAAGAAAGAATTTTTTACTTTAAAGTTCATTTTGATTTAAAATATGTGTAATTTGGTGTGCTTATGGACTAATTTGTGATTCTACATGTATTTTCGTAAACTCTACTATCATTTACAATTGAATTTAACCTTTTGATGTTTAACCTTTATCATGGGTCTTTGCAAATATTTTCTTTTATGTAACTATTACTCTTTTTTTAAAATGTGTATGATGAAATGTCTAGATTTTATATGCCACTAATTCATCCTTGCCACAGTTCGCTTTTGAAACATTTTACATAGTTTAAAATTATTGGTTTATCTATTTCTTTATATTTATTTACAATCAGTTGCCACTTTATTTAACAATTTAGATTCTTGCAATTTTCTTTTTTTATGAATGCAAATTATCCACATTACCCCATTAATTAACTATATTTGAATTGGTAAGGTTTTCATATTTTACATGTATTTAAACCCATTACAATATATATATATATATATATATATATATATATATATATATATATATGTAAGTATTTTTAGCACGAATTTTATACCTTATTCTACTTTATTGGTGTTATTAGTAAGTGATATTTTAATCTTTTTTCTATCTAAACGACGAAACAGGTGGGATAGTGATGATAATGGCTAAAATTTAGTTTTTGAATTAACATCCAATTTAGTACTTCTTTCTGATTAAATGTCGGCTATGTTACCCAGACTCTAATAACCAATCTAAAGCCACCCCAGTTATGAAATCGGTCGAATAGTTTAGGCGATACGATGGAACATACATATATACAAACATACATAGAGTTGAAAAACATTACTTGTAGTAGTCAGGTAAAATTACATCTGAAATTCCTATTATAAAAGGGTAAAATTACGACATCCACTTCTAATTTTGCCCTTATGCAGCTTATTGAACTTTTTTTAAAAACGACTTGCTATTAATTAAAAAGAAAATAGTTTCTAGACAATACTTTGGGCATTGCTAAATAGTACTTCCTTGTCATGACTATTAAAGAATAAAAACTTAAGAAACTTTTATTAGTTACACTAAAATTGTGCTGAAATAGCGAATCGGAATAAACATGCCTTTTAGAATAACAGGAAAAAACAATTTATGCACCAGTTAATACTGAAAATATACATATATTTAAATTTTCTGTTAAATAACCATATAGCCATTTATTTAGAAAACCACTTCGGCTCTATGTTCAGAAACTATAGATTTCTTAAAAATAATGTGCACCTTATGAAGGAAATTCGAGATTATAATGTCAATTCATATACATTTAATAAAACTAGTGACAACAAAATAAATATGATAAACCAAACATCTACATCTAAATGCGATGCTTATCAGAAACCTGAAAGCAGAAAAAGAAAACCTTATATTCCTTATTTATCACCAAAATTTTTGGGTAATTCAAGTGCAAAGTTAAATGGTCGTGAAAAGAAACATCGTATTTAGATATCTCCGAAAAACAAAAAATCTATGTTGCTAAATGATCTTCTGACTGATAATGTAATTTACAAAATCTGAATATTGCGAGAAAACACATAAAACAAAAGTTAATAAAAACTGTCGTTAGAAACAAATTTTCTTTGCATACATGTGTAACAGGGTGGCTCTTCATAAAGAAGTTTGAGCGACATTTCAACTTATCTGTTTTTTAAAATCATTGTGAGTAGACTTAATATGATTATACTTATGTAGCTGAATTAATTCATTGTAATCTTAGTTTGTAGAGACAGTAATCAGAAAAGCCAAAATTTCCAAGAAGTCACAACTAGCCTTATTTATTGTAACAAGCGGTTTGCTGATGGCCCTGTTTGAGAGTAGAACAGGCCACCTCTCATTCCACTGCTTTTGGTACGTGCTCATTTTTCAGTACAAACAAAACTAAAACATCTACGTTGTAGGTTTTATGTACCTCCCAAACGAAAATTCGAAGAGGATAAATGTGAACATACATCATTTTGTATAAACTATATAATTGAGGTAATCGTCTTAAATTTTTCAAAAACAGTTGTAAAAAGAATATTTTTAGGGTTTTCCTAAATACTTTGGAGTTGGTAATAGTATTGGATTCGTAAAATCATTGTTATCCAAATCAAAATTGGTAACGAGATTTCCATTATTGCTGCCTGCTATATTGTTTAGTAAAACAAATGCAAAATTTGGATTATTTGTAGCAAGCTACGTTGGTGTATACAGAGTAAGTATATAACATTGAAACAAAACAACTATAACATTGAAAATCTAATGTAATTACTCCTTATAATTTTTCCACTGTTCAAACAATATCTTTTATATACGCCATTTATTTAATAATTCCTCTTAAATATATTTTCACTCTCACTTTCTAGAACTTTTATTTACATCAAATGTACACAACAGCTGATGCGAATTTCACAATAACAATTCAACATAAGCTCTTCGCTGCACTAACTGCTGCGATAATGGGTCGCTCCTTTTAAAACCAGCATCGAAAACTCTCGTACATCCTCTCCATGGTAGGAAGCAAGTCGATCGAAATGGACCACCTTCAACTTAGCCCTGGGGTTTCGACGGATCCGGTAGACGACGTCATTTCCCAGGCGGGTGTAAGCTTTGGCGATTAACCCTTGCTCCGTTGGGGATTGTACAGCCAGACTTTGGCCCTCTCTGTGAACCCGACTTAATTGGCCTTGAGGACGTATCGCGTCTTCATACGGTCACTGGTGGCCAACATCTGCGTTCGGACTAATTCGCGTGTTGCCAGCATGTCGGAGCTGGTCGGCATAATCGTTGATGTCTTGGCAAGGTTCTTCGGGGGAGCCAAAAGCCAAATCGCAGGGTAATCGCAGCTCTTTTCCAAATAGGAGCCTGGCTAAAATTAGGCCTGTACTATAATGTACGGCAGTGCGATATGCCAACAGGAATAGGGGAATATGCTCATCCCAATCAAGCTGGTTATTGCTGACGACCTTGGATAGGTGTTGTTCCAAGGTCCTGTTAAATCTTTCCACCATTCCACCTGACTGTGGGTGCAATGGTGTTGTTCTCGTTTTCCTGATCCCCAACATCGTGCAGACCTTCTGGAATACATTCGATTCGAAGTTACGCCCCTGGTCTGAATGTAGTTCCATCGGGACTCCAAACCTGGTGAATAGTTGTTCTACTATCACCGTCGCTACCGTGGTTGCCTCTTGGTTGGGTATCGCATATGCCTCAGGCCATTTGCTGAAGTAATCCATTACGACCAGAATGTATTAGATCCCCCTCTCAGACTCTGGAAACGGACCGGCGACATCGATGGCAATTCTCTCAAATGGGAGGCCCACATTGTACTGCTGCATTCTGCCCTTTGTTCGGGTCTTCGGGCCCTTACTGGCTGCACAGGTGTCACATTTCCGGCACCAAGCTCTGACGCCTTCAAAGTAATTTACCCAGTAGTATCGCTGGCGAACTTTGTCTAGAGTTTTGTTCATGCCCAGATGGCCCCCGGTCATCCCACCATGTACTTCGGTCAGGATGGCTGGTACCTTTTTCTTAGGGACTACCAGTTGAGACTTGGTTAGGTGCCATCGGTGGCCATCGGTGCTTTCCAAAACTCGCTTGAGCATTCCATTCTCTACCCTTAGAGAGTCCCATTGGGCCTATAACGATTTCATCACGACCGAGTATCTAGCTACCTCGTCCCATCGTGGCCTGGGTGCCCCTCTCGTTTTGAGTGACAAGATTGGTTCGATGTCTGGATCAGCTATTTGGTCCTGGATGCACTGTTCCCTTGTCCAGTCTTCATTGGCCTGCACCCGAATCTGAATGGTCTAGAGGCCGTATTATTGCAATAAGTTCTTTTCTGGTGACGCAATAATTTCTTGCCGAGAATCGACGGCTGTAGTATTCGATCACCCTCTCTGCACCATCTTGCACCTGGGATAGGTCGGCCCCCAAACCTGTGTTGCTGGCGTCGGTGTCTAAAATAAACTTGCCGGACTTTGTAGGAAAGGCCAGAATTGGGCTGGAACATAGTGCTACCTTCAGTCGCCTGAGTGATGATTCGCAATCATGATTCCAACGGAAGGTCTCTTTCTCAGTGGTCTGCCGATGTAGAGGCGCGGCAATAGTGGCAAATCCTTCAACAAATCGCCTGTAGTAGGAACAGAGGCCCAAGAAGCTTCATGATTGTCTCTTGGGACTGGCCAATCACCGATGGCTTCTATCTTGGGAAACGACGTGCCCAAAAACTCTACTTCTTTTTGGAACATGGAACACTTTTTCGGGTTGAGTCTCAGGTTGACATTATTAAATCTGGAGAATGCTTCGTCCAGGTTTTTCAGATGGTTGTCGAATGTCTGACCCATGACTAGAATGTCGTCGAGGTATACTAAGAACGTCCTCCATGTTAACCCGCTCAGTACATATTCCATTAGCCTCTCAAATGTAGCGGGTGCATTACATAACCCAAAGGGCATGACCGTGAACTGAAACAGCCCTTTGCTGGTGGGGAACGCTGTGTTCTCTCTGTCGTTTGAGTGTAGACCAACCTGCCAATATCCACTTTTTAGGTCTAGTATGGAGATCCAACGGGAGCCTGCTAGAGTGGTCAGAGTGTCATCGATTCGGGGTAGTGGATAGCTGTCTTTATTCGAGACGTCATTCAGCATTCTGTAACACACGCATAATCAGGTGGTTCCATCCTTCTTTTTAACTAGCACGACGGGAGCAGACCATGGGCTTATGGATGACTCAATAATTCCGTTTTGTAACATGCACTCGATGTTTTCCTCGACTGCCTGTTCTTGCCCCAATGGTAGTCGTCTAGGTGGTATTCTGATGGGTTGAGCCTTTCCGATATCTATTCGATGCTGGATGATGTTGGTGCGGCAAGTGGTTCTATCTTGACTGTTAAAAATTTGCCAATGCTTTGTGATAAGTTGTTTGGCTTTCTTCTGGTTCTCTGGTGTCAGGTGTGTCAAATAGTCAGAAAAATGTTGTAGGAACTCTTTACTGGGCCCTGTCTTCTTCACCGATGTCTGGTACTTTTCTTCGCAATTGATGATGTTCTCGACTGGCTCGAAACAAGCTATCTCTTGACCATTGGCAATTCTGATGTCGTTGTAGGACAAATTCAGGAGTCTAATTGGTATATCTCGTCCAGTTTTAACTATAGCCCGTCCAACTAAGTAGTCATGAGCTGAGTGTACGGGTGCCACCATTCCAACGCAGCTCCCAGGATTGCTGTCTAGCTGCCCATGAATAATCTGTTCCGTTCGACCGGAAATTCTGGCTGGAGATTTTGCTACATTTTTTTTTGAGGTCGATGAGCTATTAACGGCCCGTGTCAAAACAAATTCCTCATTTAGTAACCGAAGAGCATCATATCTTGGGTCGAACATAAATCCATGCTGGCTGGTTAGGTCCATACCCAGTATAAAATCGTCCTCAATATCCGCTACCAGGACCCTATGCCGGATTTTGTTGTCCCTCATCTGCAGTACTATATCTGCCTCACCCTGTATTGACATGGACTGACCGGTGACTGTTCTGAGCTGGAAGTTATTGGTAACTGGCCGGATTTCTGATGCTCTCAAAATCCTGGACTTGGCAATGGACACAGCGGCGCCGGTATTGATGGTGATGGTAATTGCTCGGCCATTGATGGTGCTCCTGATGACTAGACTGCTGCTTTCTCTGCAAAATCCCCGAATGGATAGTGTTTTGGGGGCTGGTGGAGGGTCAGTCAGCATTTGCCCCCTTATGCTGACTGGCTGACGGTCCCTGTACATGTAGCTGTTCTGTTGGTTACCCCTGGCCGGTGATCGTTCACTCAACAATCACGTTGAAAGTGTCCTGTCCGTCCACACCGGTAACATGCTCTTCTGGTATCAGTTCTCTGTGACTGTTCTAATAGTTTGTTCATATCGGCCAAAAGTGCTTGAAATGGTGCCTTTGAATCTTCCTGGTTGTAGGAAACTGCTCGCACCCTCGGTTTGGACATGTTCATGACTGCCTCTACTTCCAAGGCCCGAAGTAAAGCTTCATTACTTTTCTTGACGCCACTAAGTCATAAATTTCTTTGCACTTCCACATCTCTGATGCCGTTTTATGAAACTCTGTGTGGTCAACTTGTCTTTCGTTTCCTCTGGCAGGTCTGGGTAGGACAAGTGTACTAACCGTCTAATTTCTGCTTCGAATTCTTGGAGGCTTTCACCGGATTTTTGCGTTTTTCCACTCAGCTGGACTTGGTATACCTGGCTGGCTTAAGGATTGATTGTCGTTTCTCTTGTCCAGAACGGCAATGTTTTGTCGAAATTGCTTTGTTCATCGACTGGAATGCTTTGGAGGGGTTCTAAGGCCGGACCTCTTAAGGAAATTACAAGAGACGTAGATTTTTCTTGGTTATCCCACCCATTAACTGTAGCCACGGCTTCGAATTGCCCTTTATACATGGGGCAAGATGAACTGCCATCAAATGTGGGTGGTTTGCTAACGGAACCTTTGGTACTCATGTTGTGCTGGTATTTTCCTGGCTGTCAGTCCTGCTGCATTTTTTTAATTTCTGTTTCTACCTTTTTTTGGATGGCACTGATTTTATCTTGAACTGTGTTTTGGATAGAACTGATTTCAAACTTTACCAGACTTTGGATGGAATCGAGGTCATCTACTTTGGTTTCAAGAATGTCCACGGTATTTTTATGGTCTTAATGTCATCATTTATTTCTTTTATGTCTGACTCAAATATTTGCATTCTGTCATTAACTGTTTCTTTAGCCTGTGCTACTAATTGCATTAATTGTTCAAATTGGAGTTGTCGTTTCTCTTCAGTTTCATGTCGTTTTAATTCAATTTGATCTTGTTTCTCTTCAAATACTTTAATATCGTGTTGTCTCTGTTCATCTAATAATTTAAATTCATTTTGTCTTGTTAATTCAAATTTCGAGAATAATCCCTCAATTACATTTGGTTGTTACGCTTTTCATCGTAGTGACAAGATTTTCTAATTCTATTTTTACGATTTTCATCAAAAGATTTTACTAACCTTTGTTGAATTTCTTCTTGATGTTGTTTCTTCTTCTTGTCACGTTTTTCCAGAATCTGGGTAATTTTTTCATCTAGTCCATCCGTAATATGTTTGAGTATTTTTTTTGTAGTCTCGTCCACTTTTTCTTTTTGCATGCTTCGGGTTTCCATAAAACAAATTGCGATTTTAACTTCACTTGATTCTTCACTTCTGATCACCAAATTTGTTATATACTTCGTGGGTTCAATTAAAATTTAAAAACTAATTTTCACTCTCCCTTTCTAGAACTTTTATTTACATCAAATATACATAACAGCGGATTCGAATTTCACAATAACAATTCAACATAAGCTCTTCGCTGCACTAACTAACTAAACAAATATATATATATATATATATATATATATATATATATATATATATATAGACTTGTTTTTAAGTTTTCGCGGGCACTAAATGTGTTAGGTGGTTTCCGAAAATTCATCCTTAGTTGATAACTGATCTCTGCGGGATCGATGGAAAAATGACGACGATTCGGCAGAGTCACATCTGCCTTCTTCAGGTCGGATCGCATAATTCTCGTAGCCTTCTGCTTTCGCTTCTAGTTACTCGAGTACTGTATTCGAGTAACTAGAAGCTCGAAGAAGAAGAAGACGAAACGTCGTCATTTTATCATTGATCCCGGCAGGGATCAGTTATCAACTACGCGGATGAATTCCCGGAAACCACCTAACACACACAAAGACACACATATATATAGTATTCTAAAATAAAGTGGGGTATATTTTAAGATGTTAATTCTTTAATTTAATGCACAATTAATGTGCATTTTGCAAAATTTCTATTATTGAATAGGGGGTTTTATAAATTCTTAAGTTGGTACATATGCTTTTCATCTGAAATGACTAGAACTGAATTTAATCACTTAGTGTAAATCACGTACCCCATAAGTGGCAAGTGGATTATTTTTCCATTAGATGAGAACTGACTGTATTATGAACTTATCGAAGGGGATGGTGACTTTAAAACAATAGAAAATGTCAGAAATGTAAAAATGTTAAGTGACAAAGATCCATTCATAAAATACAAATAAATTCCAAAATATAACATAATATAATCCAGGAAAGTTTTAAAATATTGATTACACTAAAAAACACAACAATATAAAAGTTTACAACATTGTTAAAATTTATCTGTCGAAATCCTATATGAAAAAAATCTCAAATATTTATAATATATGTACAAAAATATTTGTAATGTCAACAATATCAAGATGTTAAAAATTTTGTCAAAGTCATAATTTCAGAAATATCAAAAATGTCACATGTGTCAAATATTTGAAAAATTTTATAAACGTTAAAAAAGGTTAAAATATCAAAAATATAAAAAATTGCACAAAACTTAAAATGTTTAAAATGCCAAAAATGAATGAAAAAAAATATGTGATGATTTTTAAATTATCAAAAAAGTTAATAACATCAAAAATATCAATAATGTCAAAAATGGCAATCTTAATACATGTAAAAAAAAACAATTTTAAAAACGAGAAAATATGTTTAGGCTATCATATTAAATACCAAAGTAATTGATCTTTAGAAGAGGTTGTAGCTATATAAATTTCGCTTTTGAATTACAAAAAAACTAAAAATATCGAGTATGTGAAAATTACTAAAAGAAAAAATATGTTCAAGATAAATACGTCAAATACGCCCATTTGTCTAGCCTGTGCGAAGCCGGGACAGGTCAGCGAATATTTTATAAAAACAGATCCCTCACAAACACTGAAGTAGCTAAAATGATTTTATTTCTACGGCTCAGTTAATTATAATGCAAGACGAGTTCATTCCGAGTTTTATTCATAGCATCGTATAAAATGTTCCAAAAGATTCACTCAAATTCATATTCATTTGTGAAAAACTGGTGCTTCCGACAAATTAAAAGATGCCATGGGAAGACCTAGAACTGCTACAACAGTACAATTTAAACAAATCCTTGCAATTATTGAATACTCCCCTACAACTACTACGAAGAAGATTGCCCGCCAAGTAAATAATGGTTGCTCTTGTATTGTTTTCAGAACACTAGAAGAATACCCTTAGCACCAGCGTTTGTGGTATTGTCCAGGGGCTCTCTCTTATAATAAATGCTAATCCCAATTTTACTGCTAATGATAAGGTGATTTTTTGCAGAGAATTGATTTATAAATCCCCAGTGCATAATTGCTAAAAATTAACTAATATCAATTTTCGGTGAAGTTGTGTGTAGGTATTAATGACACTCATTGAATAGGCCCACATTTTCTTCCGCAAAGCTTAGTGGGCGACTTATACTATCAGTTGTTCAGTTGTTAGTGACAGAACTACCGCGAATTGTTAAAAGATGTACCCATTTAAATTAGAGGAAACATGTTTTACATACATGATGACGCGTACGCCCATTTTGTTTTTAACGTACGCCAGTTGTTAAGTAGTGTATATACTAATAGATGGAAATGATGAGAGGGTCTTCAGTCACCGCAAGCCCCCGACCTTAATCCGCTATTTTTTTTTCTTATAGGATGGCTCTACTAAAGCAAGGTGAAAACACTTTCAAGATGTAAATTCTTATAGACTTCAATTCTGTAAATTTGTTATTAATTGTTAGTACAATGCTAAAACTTCAGTTAATAGTTGTTTAATTTATTATTTTTTACATTAGTTTTCACTTTAAAGCCTTATGAACATGCAATGAAATGTTCCGTATTTTTTGTACACGAAAACCTTGCATCTGATAAAATATCAAGAAATCTCATTTGCTCAGAAGTTAATGAGAATTACCACAATTATCTTACGGTAATAAGCAGAAATATTTGTAAAAATCCCGCACGGGGGCCACTGAAGGAAATAAAAAGAAGTACCAGAAAATGCCATTTAATGCATTTTCACTGTATACCAAATTTCATTGAAATATCATAGATATTATAAAAAGAAGATAATGTTTTGAAACCTGTACCACCCACTATCTCAAAATTTAAAACGTTTGGACATACGTCCATATAAGTTTTTTCAGGTAATTTTCAATTACAAAAGCACAAAGTGACTTTTCGGCCGCTAGTTAGAACATATTTCATGGTTTTTGATAAAGTTTTATATAAACTTGCATGAAGGCAGATTTATTTCTTGCATCCATATGTGCGAGCCAGTGTTATAATTGGAACTTAAGCTAGCCGCAAAATGAGACCCTGCTTGTATGAATGAATTTGTAGTCCAAGTCAACTTCGATAATACTCACGGTAAACTGCAGAATGCAGTGTTCATACTGCAGTTTGTCACTGTGAGTGTGTACAAAACTTAAAAAAAATGGAAGAAAAATTAATCGAGGTAGTGCGAATTCGTCAAGTTTTATATGATGTAAGCTATGAAGACTATCTAAAGTGAAAACTTACTATCGATTCTGAAATCAAATCATCAAGATATGCAGATACTGCCATACTTGACACAATGAAAATACGACCTGTTTTGCGATGTTCGTCGCCGTGATTCACTCTAACCGCGAAAATTTGCCGTGAATCACGTCACGTCTCTAAGCTGCGTCTCATTTTCCGACTGGTCTAGAGCCGTACTGTGCGCAGTTGTGCAGTAATTACCAAACAGCGTATTTTTCCATACTTCTGAAACACCATATATAAACAAGTCTGCCAAGACGTACAAGAAATATTAGTCTTTAGTTAAGTAAGTTTTACTTTAACGTTAAACGTCAGATTGTAATTCGAATTTATAAATTGACTTGTACTGTGAATTACGAATTTGTTATCGTTGTATAATATCTGCTATTTAAGACAGACAAAAACGGAAGAAAAAAATATACGAGCAATGTGAAGAGATCTTGAATAAACTTACTGCCTACCAAATTATTAATTGAAAATTCCACCAGAACATCTAATAGAATTATTAGATGGCAAAAGACGGAAAGAAGAAAAAAATTAAATGAATTAAGGCGTATCGAAAAAGAACAAATAATAAAATTATGAGAAGAGAAAATACAAAGAGAGCAAGAACTAAATGTTCAACAAAAACAATTTCAACAAATGGTGCAGCTTATAAAATACTTCAATGAAATTAATGACAACAAAATAACAGAATGGTAATCTGAGCTTGACAATCTTGATGCGAAAATTGACTGCAGTAAAAGTAAATTTTAAAGCGAAATTCAGTATACTAAACGAAATTCTCCGAGTACAAGATTAATTGAAGGCAGACTACAGAACAAAATTCAAGATGTACGAGAATTTATTTAAAGCTTCTTTGAAATTTGTCATTATCTTTAGATTTGTTTAGTGCTACCCTGTATACATCAAATTAGCAGTAAATTCTCTTAGTTACATCAGTTATATTATCAAATATTTAATATCGCATTGTGAATTACTTAATTTGACAGTAGATATTTGATATGTATCGGTAATTCCCAAAAAATCAGATAAATACAAACCAATGATGCACCAATTATCTTTCAGAAAACAAGCTGACTGTTGTGTATTGAAGACTTACAATTTAGTCTTTTGCCGTGAAATGTATTACATTTGAGACAGTCAGTGAAAGAAGAATTCTCAGAAATTGCGACTTAAACTCGCAGGAGAGAAACTCGAAATACCGAGAACTATGTAGACGAGAAACAATGTATATTTATAAAGTATCTAAAATAGCGCAAAAATATGCCGAACACAACAAAAGCAAATTAGTCAAGCAATTTTTCCTAAAATTATGTCATAAACAAGGAATTTTAACAGGTGAGATAGATACAGACTTGGGTAGGAAATTCTATAAACTGAAGAAAGTACTGCGAAAACTTGTTCGATGATGGAAACCCCAGCGACAGAACTTAGCAGCCAGAGGTAAAAGATGAACCATCTTCAAAGCGAAATAGAGTTATGCATCTAGAGATTTAAATCAAGCAAGGCCCCAGGCTGCGACGTCATCCCGGCAGAAGCCACTAAAAGTCATAGAAATGTGAGTTGAGATATATTTTACAACTTTTGCCAGAAAATATATTCCATAAGAACATGAGCAGCAAAAACATATCTAGAATTGCAAATCTCATCAGAGCAGACAGGGTTTGGTATCAGGCGTGGTATTAAAGAACAAATATCAAATCTTGGCCAAACAATCGAAAAATGGATACTATTAAAATATTGCAGTAAGGAGTCTAGTGAATTTCTGCCATGTGGCCAAATGACAAAAGTGTCATCAACAAATTCAGCCAATAAAAGTTTAGGGCTTTGATTTCTATTTTTTTTTATGAAAATATTAGCAAGTACTGGAAAAAGAATTGAGCCTATATTGGAAGAGCAGTGTTGTACCAGATTGATAAGGCAATGAGAAATGTTGGGTTGTTAGAATAATTAGTGTTTCTATTATTACAGGAATAGTAGTGAGATATGGCATCGAAACTAATCAAAAAATCTGAAACTCTATAAGAGTCTATAGTATCTAAGAAGGAAGAGAAGTTCTTAGTACATAAATGTTTGCTCAGAGATGGGTTGAACCATTTTGGCCAGATTGGGTAGGAGAGTGTACCAAACTATCAATTTGCCTAAGAGGAATGTCTGGCTTACGAATTTTAGGCAGTCCATACAAATGTTTCAGGAATTTTAGAAGATTTTTCTCGTGTGTTGATAGCCTCTTTGATTTCACTTTGAAGATGGGATCTGTCAATGACTTCCTTTGTATTTTTCTCTAAGTAGATGGTGAGATTGTTATAAATGGTTTCATGGTCTAGAGTTTGTAATAAACTGTTCATTTTGCGTATGTAATCGTAAGTGTTGAGAATAACTAACGATCGCGTTGCCTTTATAAGCAGGAAGAATCATAGGAGAAACGCGGTCTAAAGTGCCCCAATAAATTGGGTGACGGTTGAAAGTTTGCAAAAGAGAATAATTATGAAATAGGTTTTGGTTTGTTTGATCTAGTTGGTATCTATTGCATGTATAAGGTCCATTCGAAAAAATTAACATCCGGCCTGTTTAAGCCATTTCTGGTTGAAACAGGAAGTTTATTTTATGTCCAATCCATAGAGCAAACCCATTCTATGGATACGTCGTCAGTTTTTTTTTAAATAATATTGGGCGTGTACAGGTGGTATTGGTATATATATATATATATATATATATATATATATATATATATATATATATATATCCCCTATATTCTATATTCTTCACCTCAATCCTTCGAGACAATTCTTCCCACTAAAAGACCTTAATCTTTTCAACTATTCCCTCAAGAACTTAAGGATCTCCGATCAGCACTTTAGTTCGTCTCTTTATTAATATATTTCTTGACGCGTTTTGTAATTCGAAGACAAATTTCTCAACCTCTATCCTTGAGTTCCCGATAAAAACTACCAATAAAATATGCTTCTTTTCTCAGTACTTCGAGCCAGTTCTTCAATTCTTTATAGTACGGGAGGTAGCGTCCTATTTTACCGGAGCATTTTCGCAAAGTTGATTTTTCTACTATAGATTTTTGATCCATAGCGTGGCTTAAGATAGGGGGAGGCTGGAAAACTCGTAAAGCAAAATTAGTTTTCCGGTCATTTTAGCAAAGCCGAAAATCTGTAGGTTATTTATTTTTAATATTTCTTTAGTAAAAAAATATGTCAGCTGCATGGGGCAAGTGGAAAAACTTGTTAGCTGCTTACGTGAAAGTGTAGGAAAAACAAAAAAAATCGGACTGTTCTAGCAAAGCTGAAAATTATTTATATAATAACGGACAATCTAAAAATAGTGCAATATAGTCCGTGGGTTCAATTTAAAATTATAAAACTAATATTTACTTTCACTTTTCTAGAAACTTTTAGTTACATCGAATATACAACAGCTGATTCAAATATCACAATAACAATTTAGATATAAGCTCTTCGCTCCATCAACTCCCTCACGATCGTTGCGTGCTTCCTTTATAAAACCAGAATAGAAAATTCTCGTAAAAAAAAATCATCACTCCTACAGGAGTCTTTTCGAGAACCATTTTTTATCTCCAAGCGTTTGTTGTCGTACTGAAATGAAACAGGGTCGGCTTTGGGTAAATTTCGTAACAATAGTATAAATTCCTGTCAGCTAATATTTAAATGTGACAAAACCTGTTAGCTGGGCGTTCAAAGTGCTGTTTAGCGTTTAACGCGTGCCGGTACACGCGTCTTTGATGACGCAGCTAACCCATGTTTCCATACTGTATAATAAATAGTATTATTAATAATTTGAAACATTGTATTTTACAGGCATTGAATGTTAATTCTATATATATTATATATATATATATATATATATATATATATATATATATATATATCTATATATATATTATATATATATATATATATATATATATTTGTTTTTGAGTTTTCGCGGACACTAAATGGTAAAAAAATACCAGTATTCGAGTAACTAGAAGCGAAAGCAGAAGGCTACGAGAATTAGGCGAACCGACCTGAAGAGGGCGGATGTGACTCTGCCGAAACGTCGTCATTTTACCATCGACCCGGCAGGGATCAGTTATCATCGTTCCCGGCAGGAAACCATCTAATATATATATATATATATATATATATATATATATATATTACAAGAAAATATCGGGATGCAGCCAAACTTCTTGGGTTACAAGGAAATACTCTTTTAGTCGTATACAACCTCGACTAAGTTGTTAATATTTGTGTTATTTGTAGTATATTGACTGACGATGAAATAAAATTATTTCGAAATCTCTCAAAAATAAGTTAAAAGAATAGCTCCTTGTAACCCAAGAAGTTTGGCTGCGTCCCGATATTTTCCTGTAATACGAGGGCTGCCTTTTATATTTCGGCTTTAGAGAACAAAAACAAATATTAATCATCGAAAATCGCTTTATTGTTTTTCAAAATATTCACCATGAAGATCTATACACTTTTGCATGCGTTTGAACCAATTGTCGAAGCACTTTTTCTACTCTGATTGAGGTATCTCCAAAACATGCATTCTGAACTCAGCAACCGCTTCTTCAGGTGTCGAAAAACGTTGACCTCTCAGTTTGTTTTTTACGTACGGAAATAAAAAGAAGTCATTTAGTGACAAGTCAGGACTATATGGCGGATGACTCATCAAATCGATGTTTTGAGTAGTCAAAAATGCAGTTGTTTGAGCCAATGTGTGAGAGCTGGCATTGTCGTTGTGAAGAGTGATCCGTCTTCGGCGGTTGGTTTTCCTCATTTCTTGGAAAACAACTGGCAAACAAATGGTTGTGTACCACTCAGAATTGACTGTTCTACATTGTTCTAGTGGTACGGTTGTTGGATTCCGCTCATCTTGAAACACCCATACAGTCGACTGCTGTTTACTTTCGGGCTCATACACGTAAATCCACGATTCATCACCTGTCTCTATGTCATAAACGTGTTTTGAAGCACCACGATCGTATTTTTTGAGCTTTTCTTTCGACCAATCGACACGAGCCTTTTTTTGAACGAAGTAGCAAAAGAATCCCTATTTTTTTCGATTCTATCCTTTGGTCTATCAACTTCAAGGAAAAAGAAAAGAAAACGTTCACTAATATTATTGTAAAAAAACAATCTTTTCAAAATGACTTAAAAAAAGACTAGTGGCAGTTTAATACAATAATATTTATTCTCTTAAAAAAAATAAATCAGTATCTTTATTTTAAATAAATAATATGTAGAACTTAAATAATTTAATATATACATGAAACATAATTTTCTTTAAAAAAAATATTAAATGCTTACAAATGATAAAATTAATATCGAAAATTTTTGTATCAATCCTACATCCTGCCTATTACTTTTTCTGCCTCAAGATACATTCTACAATTTACATACCCCTTGACAATACATTTAATTTATTGCAATATGTGTAAATCATCAACTAGAACAATTGTTTGTTTAGCGGTATCTAATACCGGCGCGTGTATAAGTGCTTGAATCCTTCCCCGTAGCAGATGGGGTTTAATATGAAAGCCTGTTTCTGGTGTTGACCTATTCTCTTAGGCAGTTCCTTCCTAACTTTATCATGTGAACAGAATCCGTCACACAATTTAGTCTAATGTTGGAAGATGCTGGATGTGCTAAAGCTGATGAGGAATAACTTTCAGTAAGACTAAAATATATGCTAATTTTTGGAAGATTTTTATATTGGTGGTTGTGTAATTATAAGAGACTGAATGAATATTTGCATCTGCCTAATCAGTTACAAAATATACTACACGGCAATTAAGGCGGTTTTATGTGACATAATTTATTAAAACAGTGATACAGAGTGCAAAGTCTTTTGATCAGTATTTATAATACCTTCATAGTCGACATAACCCACTAACTTTCCTTACCCCATTTCACATTCCTTGTTTTGTAATGGACATTGCATACATAAGTAAACCACAATGTGATTAACTACTGTTTACTAAGTTTTCAGTTTAAAAAGTCTATTATTTCAGTCAGAAGCCTAGATAATAATTTAAAGAATACAATCACTTGATCAAGTTGCCCAACAAAATTGTTTAATTAATGCAAAATATCTTCTTTTACTTGGGGCAACATTTTTATAATTCAGTTGGTGTGCTAACATTACCCAAAGACAGTTCTAAAATAGTAATAAGTTAGCATAATTTATGATAAATCCTTCCCAGATAACGTACTAGACAAAAAGATTTCATTTTGAATTCAATTCAACGACTTACTGAAGAAATGTTACAAATTACGTCTTAAAGATTTCCTTCTGAAGAAGCTCCAGAAGACATCATTTTTGTAATTTTCAAGGCTGCGGAAATATGAGATCAGACCATTGAGATGTCATTTTTCTAACTTAGCTTTAAGAAATATCTCACAATATACAAACCACTTATTTATATACAGGAATATTGGATGATCATATTCTAGATATCTCTTGCTCTTAGAATATCTGTAACGAAGAATATCTGTAGAGTCAACCAGTAATCTGGGCAGTTTTTCAAAATTGCTTTACCACACTTTTTCCTTATTTACAATTTTCAAATACTTATCTGTTGCAGAAAATACTTAGGAGAGAAAACCCTAATGTACAGACAAGATAATCCCAAGTCTTTTATGCAATAAAAAAAATAAAACCTAAAATGAGTTCTTTACGTACTCTTTTTAGGTTACGCCAGTCAGAAAAATGGCATTTTTATAAGGTTTTTTACGAAGTTAATTAAAATTCATTTTCACATTGACTTGGATATCCAAATCTCAAAGCCTATCTCATTAAGAACTTATGATGAAGTCATTTTGTTTACTGGATTGTATTATAAACAGTCAACATAATTTTCCAATATAGTACTTCAATCGTAAGTTGTGTACTGATATTTCTTAAGTTCTTCTGGTAACTTTTGTTGTTTCACAAATTTCTCAAAAATGGTAAACGAAAAGGTTTTTAAAACAGTGTTCAGCTCCCAATGAATTACTAATAGTATTTTTTGAGTGTTTTTCACGTTTTTACCCGTTCACACCTTTTTTACCTATACTTTTGAGAAGATAGCTTGGCAATAAATACTTTTCTATTCTATGTTAATTGCTCTACAATTAAAAGAAACATTTGTATAAATATTTGTCTTTGAGATACCCCATAAACAAAAGAATTTTTGTACAGCATTTCACCCCACATTTTCACCTCTATATTACATTACATTCTAAATTATTTTCCCTTATTCTATATAACACAAGGTTCAATAAAAAAATTTGTTTCGATATATCGATTTTTTTTTAAGATATTAGGTGTTTGTTAAAAAATACCATATGACTCATTGTGCAGTGTCAAATTATAACAATCTAAGTGATAAGAAAGGTCTTTCGAGATGGTCTCCAATGTTTTACTTCTCACTGCTTTAGTTATCTCACAACTCAAGAATTGCTGTGCCTACATTTCCTAAAAATTGTATTAAACGAAATTTGCAACCACTGAAATTGTTAAAAATTACATTAAAAGCAGTCCTGTCGCTTAATTCTGACTGCAACATGTTGATACCAATAGAACTGAATTTCTCGCAAATGTACATTCTCCAAAAATTTACTCATATGTATTTATAAATTCTAAATAACACCTAACCTATTTTCAATAAACTAAACTTTTCCTGGTTTCCACATTAACTTAAAATATAAGGGTTTTCGTTTGCCCAAATTGCTTCCTCTTGAAAGTTTTCTTTTCATCATTCATTGACATTTTCGATTATTCAAAAACGGCTTGAGCAATTTTGATGATTTAAACATTTTAACATTATATTAATAAACATTATAATTGTCTATAACATGAGATTTGAGGTTTTTCAGAAAATCAGAAAAAAAGTAAATAAGGGACTAGATTTCAGTGAATTTCCAAGAATCTTCAGTGTTTTCTAAAACCGCTCAAGAAATTTGAATATTATAAATTGTATTCTACAAAGATATGTTCCAGCTTAATTCCGTACATTTTTCTATAACGTAATGGTAAATGCCAAATTTTCATCATAAATATGTTAAATGTTAAAATATGCCATGGAAATATATCGTACAGGGTTGTAATGGTTTTCATTTTGATTGGTTTGAGGTAAGTTTCCTTTACATACAGTTAAGTTAAGAGGCTTATAGTCGCCTCAAAATTTGTTATGTCGGCGAACTCTTTTCTATATGGTACATGGTTGTAGGTGTGTGCGTGCGAGCATGTGATATTATGTAGTACATAAGCAGTTGTGTATATAAGTTGGAATTGAATTAGTTATACAGGGTGGTTCTAAGAATATTTCATTGGGTGGCACATAAATAGTTGTGTCTACAAGGTTGTTGAAATAAGGGTGGAGCAAAACTATGGTTATACAGAGTGGATATTTGCGTTATAGGACAGAGAATAATTTCAGTTATACAAAAGGCTTTAAAAATTATCAGAGGCAGTTGAATATACAGGATTATTTAAATATAAGTGAAGTATGGTTACAGTTATACAGGGCGGTTTAAAGTTATATAGTTTGGAACCTAAGTAAATGCTTATACAAGGTGTTTGAAGTAAGGGTGGGGTAAAATTATTGTTATTTCAGGATGTATCAAAAATTTGTAATTTTACCATTAGTTAGGATATTTGAATTATAGGACGTAGGACGGGGTATAATTATAGACATGGGTTCCAAAAATTTTAGCAGCAGTTGCATATACCGGGTCGTTGAAATAAATGGTAGAATAAAATTATAGTCATAAAATGTGGTTTAAAAAGGTGAATTTTGTTTTATAGGGTAGACCATGAGCAGTTCCACAAATGGAATACTAGATATATGGGCCAAAGTAAAATCATTCGTATACAGGAATAATTTAAACAATAGAAAAATAGAAAGAGTCAATAGTGTGGAGAGGATTTATACTTATACTGCGTGGTTTAAAAATTTCAGGACCGTTGTAATATTGTGTTGAGTTGAATTATAGTTATACAGGGTGATTTAGAAAATGAGAGACCAATAAGTTTATAGGGGTGACCAATACACAGAAGCATATAATGAATTAGAGTTACATTGATAGAAAGTGGTCCAAATAATAAAACAAATAAAAAAGTTAAAATATAATTGGAAAAACAGAGAATCAAAAAAGAGGGAGAAAGGGAGATTGAGAAAAAGAGAGAGATAATAATACGCTAATATTTTCAATTGAATTGTACCTTAAATCAAATAAAAAAAGATATGTCTGAAAATAGTGATTGATTGCACACGGTTTCTAAACGTTTTTTATTTGAAGTCAGCTGAAGTCGGTTTAAATATAAATTATACTGAGAGAATTTTGCAATATTATTTCCCATATACTATAGAATTTGCGTGAACTTACTTTTGTATTCTATGTCTACATATCTAATATTATTTCTATTCGAAATTCAGTCCTGTTGGCATCAACATGGTGTTACAATGAAAAAATATCGAATACTAGTTTTGCGCCAAATCTGATTAATTACACTATTTTAAGTAGAAATAGAATATTGTCCTTAGCAGCATGAAAGGTTTGTATAGACCAGAAGAAGATAAAAAGTCGAATCTAACAATATCTATTTGCAAAAGTCTAATTACTGGTGTTTGAAATTTTTTTAATTTGGATTTTTTTCCGGAACGCCCTGTATAAATTAGCAAGTTAAATTTGAGTCTAGTATGAACCTGATGCTTCAACCATGGACGATATAAATTATGCTTTATCTTGCTTGGACGCTAGGATTTTCTATATTTTCGGTTGAATTGTAGTTGTTTTTTATATAACTTAATTTATCCCAGAAGCTGTTCGTCATTGTATAAAGTGTGTTAAGTTAAGTTAACCTAACCTAACCTAAATTTTTACGTTATGTAGGAATTAGTGATGTGCGATACTGATTATGATTAATCAATTATCAGAATATTCGACCGTGCATCGATTTTGATTTGAATAATCGATAATAATAATAATCGATTATGAAAAAATCTACCACACTACAATTTCTTAATTTTTTTTTCATTTGTTGACGGTGGTATAGCATGGCAACCCTGTAATTGCAAAAAGGCGAAACCCATTGATATTATCTGCATTTTTTGACTTTCTATTCACTATGTTTAATTTTATTATTTATTAATATTTTTAACTTTATATTAATTTAAACAATACTTGTTGTTTTCTGAAAGATAGTTGTCGTATCTCTGGTTTGCATTTTTTGATTTATTGTGAATAACACCACCATTACCGTAAAACTCTAAAAATAGTATGTATAAAATTCCTTGCGAATGTAAACCTCTAGACCTATAATTGTTCGAGTATATCAACACTAAAAATTATATAAAG
Source organism: Octodonta nipae (assembly GCA_034190945.1). Lineage (NCBI taxonomy): Eukaryota > Metazoa > Arthropoda > Insecta > Coleoptera > Chrysomelidae > Octodonta > Octodonta nipae. The sequence goes on along the minus strand of CM067218.1, from coordinate 54,826,316 downwards.
AAACGACAATTCGATAGTCAAAACGTTGTGAACATGCCTGGAAGCTTGGTAATAACAAGTTCAAAATTCATATTTCTCAAAGTACAATACAAAACGAAAGTTGAAAGAGTCTGCTTTAATTTTATTAAGCGAAAGCGATTGATTCGCTATTACTTCTGTCGAATTCAACCGTCCGTGGTTACCAATAATCAAGGGTGAAATGAATAATGTTAATGCCCTTATGAACAATTCTGTATCGGGATAGTTAATAAGGTTTTTCCTAGGTTTTCCCTATGACTACAATTGGATCCCTGAAACATCAGAATATCTTTGATCTTATGACAAAGTCGTACCTAGAAGCGCCACAAGAAATCCTGAGGATAACTTTTTTAAATTCTTCAAATTTGATAGAAGCTCTGTTATTTCACATGATCTTAAGAAATTTTGATGCTACACTGTATATTACATATGAAATTAGCAGTAAATTGTCTTATTTACATCAGTTTTGTGTGATACCCATAATCAATTAATCAATTTCTGAAATAATCGAATGGGTACCAATAGGAATTCATCCTAAAAAGTATACCTTTCCATTCATAATAACAAAGATATAATCTACTTCTGATGTAACCCGAATTGATCGCCATTTGAAAATATTGTACCTAAGAAGAGCATACTTGAAAACTGAAATTTTCAAATCTCTTATATTTTGGCTTACCTAAAAGGCCTAAACTACCACATCGATTGAAAAACCCTGTATACCTCAAAGAATTATTTTATTTTCAGGTTTCAGGAGATTCTTGATAGTGTTCTTGCTCCACAAGCCGAATTATAACTTAGTTTTAGGCCCTTATTACCTGTTAGTCTCAGCAATAAATTTGTGGTGTTCTGATAAGAATAAAAAATTTAAAATGTCGTTTTTATAAATTTAATTAATTTATTCAACTGCAAATTTTTGTCTTAATATTTGTTCAAGACCCAATTTTGGTATTATTTTTTTGCTAAACCGACTATAACAAGTATTTTAAGAACAAATTTAATTGTCTCCTAAACGTATTATTACTATATACTTGATTTTGATATAGATTTAAGAAAGGCCTATGATAGTGTGCATGCAAAAAAATATATTACCTTGAGAAAAGGATTGTATTAGTAAAGGGACCAAAATTGTTACTGAATACATACATGTATGGAAATCGACATATACCCAATATATATTTTCTTGGGTACATCGCAAGCATATAGGTAATATAGTATTGAATAAATAATTTAATTAAGCTTATTTGCGCTCCTTAAATCAATGCCTATTACATATTCCTAGTTTTCTAAAGGACATTACATTCTCAGTTAAAAAAGTTTAAAAAGTCCATTATTTCAGTAAGAAAGCCTGGATAAGAATTTACAGATGACAGTTACTTAATATTGTTCGCGAGTCTGTCAAAAAAATGTTGCCTAATAAAGCTGTGTTTCTTAATTGAATAAAAAGAGAACAAATGGGCAAACTGATTCATTAGTTCTAAATATTTTATTTTACTAAGACCACCATTTTTATAATTCAGATGGTGTGCTAACAAATCCAAAGGCAGTTCTAAAATACTAGTAGAGTTAGTTAACAGAATTTAGGATAAACCCTTCCCAGATAACGTACTAGACAAAAAGAGTTCTTTTGAATTCCATACAAAGACTTACTCAAGAAGTCTTACATAATATGTCATAAAGAAGTCATTTTGAAGGAGTCTAACTAAGAGCTCCTGAAGATATCACTAATATTACTTCTCAAGTATGCGGAAATATTACATCATGAAGATGTCATTTTTCTGACCTACCTCTTTATGGAGTATCCCACAATATACAAATACTCTTTAACCGACCCCCAAAAAGGAGGAGGTTATCAATTCGTCGGCTGGTTTTCTCGTTTTTTTATGGATGCTCAGTGATTATTGAAAAACGGCTTGGACAATTTTCATGATTTAAACGGCATTGTTTTAAGAAACGTACGATATAATTTTCTATAAGGTGAGATATACGTATTTTCAGAAATTCAGAAAAAACAGTAATTAAGGGACTTCACTTCAGTGAATGTCAATGATTCCACACTGTTTTCTCTAAACCGACTCAATCAAGTTTAATATTTTAAATTGTATTCTACAAAGAAATATTTCAGCTTGATTCCGTATAATTTTATATAACGTAAACCAAACCGTATTTCTGAAAATCGCAAAAACATGTACAAAAACAGTAAACATCAATGTAAATGTCAAATTTTCATCATTAATATCTAGCTTCAGTGTCAAGATATGCTATAAAATGTACCGTACAGAGTGTTTGTTCATTTTACGGGGCTTACAGTCGAGTGAAATGGCACAAAATATTCCATTAGTGTATCGAAAAAAAAACTGTTATGTGAGGGGTTGAGGGATCTTTTCTATATGTTATAGCGTGTGTGCGTGCATTAAAATTCAAGCAGAAGACATTGTTTCAAGTAAAATTATAATTATAAGGTGGGTTAAAAAATCTTACAAATAAATGTGGTATAAGCATAAATGGATGGTTGAAAATATAAGGTGGAATAGAATTAAAGTTATACAGGGTGGTTCAAAAAATGTTGTATTGGGTGGCATAAGTGAAGGTGCGTACACAAGGTGGTTGAAATAAAAGTGAAATAAAACTATAGTTATACAGAGTGCATCAAAAATCATATTTTTTAAATAAGCATATGTAGTAAGGATATTTGAGTTATAGGGCTGAGGGTTCAATAACTGTTAAAAGCAATTGCATATACAGGATGGTAGAGATATAAGGAGGAGAATTATAGTTATACAGGGTGGTAAAAAAAGTATACAGTGTGGAACATGTTAGTTGCTTATACTTGACATCTGGGGCGAAGTAATATTATAGGTATACAGGGTAATTTAAACAATATAAAAATAGAAATCTATTGACGGGTGGAGAGGATTAATACTTATACAAGGCGGCTGCAACATCATGTGAAGTTGAATAATAATTTTACAGGGAGATTCAGAAAATGATAGACAAATAATTATATTGAGTGAAAAATATACAGAAACATATACAGGGTGGTTGCATTATAGGGTGAATTAGAGTTACACTTATAGAAAATACAAATTAGAGAGAGAGACAGGGAGAAAGAGAGAGAGGGAAAGAGACATAGAGAGATAGGAATAACGTAAAATAATCAATAGAATTGTACCTTAAATCAAATAAAACAAGAATATGTCAGAAAATAGTGATTGATTGCACACGGTTTCTAAACGATTTTTATTTTAAACCAGATGAAGTCGGTTCTTTCTTAAATATAAACTATATACAGACAACAACATGGGTTAATCATATTGCAATAGATTTCGTGGGTTCAAATGCACAAATATTTACACCCACTTTCAACGCCTTTATTTTACCACAATAAACATATTTATAAAACAAATGGACTAACTATCGAAACAGCAGATCGCTTTGAAACCATATTAGAACTGGAATCATTGTTAATAAGTCACATACAGATGTCACAGCATTCTTAAATGATGCTCTAATTTTATTCAAAACCAGAATTAGTAACATCTAAAGAAAATGCTAGTGTTGAAAGTTAATACATCATTCTGCGGTGAACTTGTTTAAATCTCAGGTGCTCTGCAGGTCAGGTACTATACGTTCTTGAACACAAAAAAATAACATTATTGATCCTGGAATCGATATAAAAAAATGGTTCTACCAGAACGTTCGGGACGAGATATTGACAAAATTGAATTGAAAGTTCGTAGAGATGAGATCCAATTGGGCACTTTCAAAAGTTATAAACTTAGAATTTAACATTAATGCTTCGAGATAGCTACTGGAAAATTAAGAGTATTAAACATCTTATATTAGAAAAATGCGTTTTACTGAAAACAAAAAGTGCGAAGTTTGAGATGTCCCTTTTAAAAAACTAGGCTATATTAAAAAACATACACCGACGTGTCTTTGTTGCTCACGGCAATGAAAAAACATATTGATACTTTTTGTGTTGTTGAACAAATTACCAGTGATTTTGTGTTTTATATATCAGTCTGGCGATCCTCTTGCAATACCGCACGGAGCAATGACATCCCTGTTAGGAATTCCCCAGGCACCCGTCGGAAAAAAGGTGTTGAATTGAAGTTAGTCACCTCACTGTTAGGTTTCAACTTGTAGTTAGACGCTATCAACTTGAGGATAGGTTAGGATCGATGGAGAGGTTAGGTTAGTTCGATCGATCGAACCTGACGGTAAGGTGACAAACCTCAAGTCAATTCCTTCTTCCAAGTCGCTAGCGGAGTCATTACTGGAATCATCAATAATGCAGTCGTATTCACATGGTTCGAATTCAACGCTAAAAGTGTCACTACTGCTGTTATGGACACCGGGTGAAAAGTTCTACTAGAACTTAAGTCAGTGAAATACCATTCATCTGAATGTATTGTCACTATTGCACAAAACTGTAGTCCTGTTTAGGTAATTTTACTATTTTATATGGCTTTCTCTACTCTGCACACCCATTGATTGATCTACAGCTTGTTGCTAGCATCAATCCAACTGCGAACTCTAACTCAGTAGTAACAATAGCATTACAACTCAGCTCGTTTAAATATTTTTTACATGGTATAGGTTGCTGCTAGCGTCAATCTACCAGTAATGCTCCTGAATAAATTCGAGCCGGGGAAATTTAAGAAACAAGTATAATGTTGTTTTCTGCAACATTATTGCCATTATTCATTCTATCATATAATAATAATAATAATAATAAACGTGTTTGAATGACCGATAAAAGTGCAAATTATTCGCTAGATCCCAAAAACACATATATGGTTTCTTCACATACGTGAGTCAATTAATTCGTATGATAATCGTATATTCATTTATATATTGTGTGTGCTATGCATGTGTAGGATGGTAGACATATTCCAGTCAACGTGATGGTTGATGAACATTTCTTTTAGGCAGTTGACAACGGTTTGAACTGGTCAATGAGAATGATGAATGCTGACATCAGAAACACTGGAGTATATCATCGTATATTTCCCTAGATCTCGAGAAAAATATGTATGACTTCTTATGAAATTGATGAAAGTTATCCCTAGATTTAGGAAAAAAATCACTCGAGCAGCTTGATTCAGATAAAATTGGCGTGCAATGGATAAGGTGGAAAGTAACTGGTGCGTTCTTGGCAAATTTAAAATATTCAATACCTATATATGGTATGAGGAATGCACTTATTTCGAACGATGTTAAGGCTTTGGCTTTTTATGTCACAAGACTCGGTTTAGCAAATCGTTGATCTCAGATTGTTACATATATCCCTTGATCTCGGAAAACAAATTGTAACGAAATTTCCCTAAGCCGGCCCTGGTTTCATTCCTGTACGACATCGATCGCTTTTAGGACAAAAAATTGATATCGCAATGGCTCGGCAGTACGAGAATTTTCGATGCTGGTATTAAAAGGAGCGACCCATAATCGCAGCAGTTAGTTAGACAGCGACGACGAGCGTATATTGTAAGTTATTGTGATATTTGAATCAGCTGTTTTGTATAATTTGATGTAAATAAAAGTTCTTGAAAAGTGAAAGTGAATATTAGTTGTATAATTTTAATTGGACCCACGGACTATATAACAAATTTGGTGGTCAGAAGTGCAGGATTAAGTGCAGTTAAAATCGTAATTTGATTTATGGAAACCCGTAGCATGGAAAAAATGGACGAAACTACCAAAAAAATAGTCAAGCAGGTTACGGAGGGACTAGACGAAAAAATAGCCCAGATCCTGGAAAAACGAGACAAAAAAGAGAAACAACTTCTGGAAGAAATTCTAAAGGTTAGTGAAATCTATAGATGAAAAACAATACAATTTAATTGAAGGATTATTCTCGAAATTTGAAGAAAAACGAGAAAATGATTTTAAAATATTTGAACAAAACCAAGATCAAATTGAATTAAAACGACAAAATGATTTTAAAGTATTTGAAGAGAAACAAGATCAAATTGAATTAAAACCACACGAAACTGAACAGAAAAGACAACTGCAATTTGAACAATTAATGCAAATAGTAGGACAAGTTAATGAAACAGTTAATGAAAGAATGCAAATAGTTGAGTCAGATATAAAAGAGATAAATGATGACATTAAGACTATAAAAAATACCGTGGACTCTCATGAAACCAAAGTAGATGACCTCGATTCCATCCAAAGCCAGGTAAAATTTGAAATCAGTTCAATTCAGAACACAGTTCCATTAAAAAACAGCACAAAGTGAGGTACAAGATAAAATCAGTGCCATCCAAAACAAGGTAGAAACAGAAATAAGAAAAATGCAACAGGACTTACAGCGAGGAAAATACCAGAACACTACGAGTACCAGAGGTTCCGTCAGCAAACCACCCACATTTGATGGCAGTTCATCTTGGCGCATGTACAAACGGCAATTTGAAGCAGTGGCTACAGCTATTAGATGGGATAACCAAGAAAAATCTACCTCTCTTGTAATTTCCTTAAGAGGTCCGGCCTTAGATCATCGCCATTCTGGACAAGAGATACGACAATCAATCCTTGAGCCAGGTGTACCAAGTCTAACTCAGTGGGAAAACGCAAAAATCCGGTGAAAGCTTCCAAGAATTCGAAGCAGAGATTAGACGGTTAGTACACTTGTCCTACCCAGACCTGCCAGAGGAAACCAAAGATCAATTGGCCACAAAGAGTATCATAGACGGTATCAGAGATGTGGTAATACAACGAAATCTAAGACTAAGACTAAGTGGCGTCAAGAAAAGTAATGAAGCTTTACTTCGGGCGTTAGAAGTAGAGGCCGTCATGAACATGTTCGAGCCGAGGGTCCGAGCAGTTCCCTTTAACCAGGAAGAGCCAGAGTCACCATGTCAAGCCCTGCTGGTGGCTGGTCTGAAATAGCTATTAGAACGGTCACATAGAACTGGCACCAGACGGCATGTTACCACTATGGACGGACAGGACACTTTTACCGTGACTGCAAAGTAAAGCCAACAAACCGACCTCACCAACCAGGGAAACTCCAATCAGCATAAGGGTTCGAATGCTGACTAACCCTCCACCAGCCCCCCGGACAGTATCCATCAGGGGATTTTGCCGAGATAGCCGCAGCCTAGTAATCAGGGGCACCAGCAATGGCAGAACAATTACCATCAACATCGACACCGTCGCCGCTGTGTCCATCGCCAGGTCCAGGCTCTTGAGGGCTTCGGAGATCCGGCCAACTAACAATAACATCCAGCTCAGGACAGTTACCGGCGAGTCCATGTCAATACAGGGTGAGGCAGATGTCGTGCTACAGATAGGGGACAACATGATCCGGCATTGGGTCCTGGTCGCGAATATTGAGGACGATTTTATACTGGGTATGGACCTAATTAGCCAGCATGTATTTATGTTGGACCCGAGATATGATGTTCTTCGGTTCCTAGATGAGGAATTTGTATTGACTCGGCCCGTTAACAGCTCATCGACCTCCATAAAAATTGTAGCAAAATCTCCAGCCAGAATTCCTGGTCGAACGGAACAGATTATTCATGGGCAGCTGGACAGCAATCTTGGGAGATGAGTTGGAATGGTCGAGCCCGTACACTCAGCTCATGACTACCTAGTTGGACGGGCTATAGTTAAAACCGGACGAGATATACCAAGTAGAGTCCTGAATTTGTCCAACAACGACATCAGAATTGTCAATGGTCAAGTGACAGCTTGTTTCGAGCCAGTCGAGACCATCATCAATTGCGAAGAAGGGTATCAAACCTCGGTGAAGGAGACAGGGCCCAGTAAAGAGTTCTTACAACAGTTTGCTGACCATTTGACACACCTGACACCAGAGAGAACAGAAGAAAGCCAAACAATTTATCAAAAAATACTGTGAAATTTTTAACAGTGAAGATGGAACCACTGGTCGCACCAACATCATCTTCCAACGAATAGATACCGGTAAGGCTCAACCCATCAGAATACCACCTAGGCGACTACCATTGGGGCAAGAACAGGCAGTCGAGGAAAACATCGAGTCCATGTTACAAAATAGAGTTATTGACCCATCCATCAGCCCATGGTCCGCTCCCGTCGTGCTAGTTAAAAAGAAGGATGGAATACCCGATTTTGCGTGGCTTACAGAAAGTTGAATGACATCACCAAGAAAGACAGCTATCTACTACCCCTAATTGATGACGCTCTGACCACACTAGCAGGCTCCCGTTGGTTCTCCACACTTGACCTAAAGAGTGGATATTGGCAGGTTGGTCTACACGAAAACGACAGAGAAAAGACAACGTTCTCCACTAGTAAAGTGCTGTTTCAGTTCACGGTCATGCCCTTTGGGTTATGTAATGCTGTCCCAACATTCGAGAGGCTAATGGAGTATGTCCTGAGTGGGTTAACATGGAGGACGTGCTTAGTATACCTCGACGACATTCTAGTCATGGGTCAGACATTCGATGACCATCTGAAGAACCTGGGCGAAGTATTCTCCAAAATTAATAACGCCACCTGAGATTCAACCCGAAGAAGTGTTCTTTGTTCCAAAAAGAAGTAGAGTTTTTGGGCCACGTCGTTTCCGAGTCAGGAATCCGCACCAACGCAGACAAGATAGAAGCCATCCGTGATTAGCCACTCCCAAGAGACAAGCAGGAGCATCGAAGCTTCTTTGGCATCTGTTACTACTAGAGGCGATTTGTTGAGGGATTTGCCACCATTGCCGCGCCTCTACATCGGCAGACCACTGAGAAAGAGACCTTCCGTTGGAATCATGATTGCGAAACATCATTCAGACTACTGAAGGCAGTACTATGTTTCAGCCCAATCCTAGCCTTTCCTATACAGTCCGGCAAGTTCATTTTGGACACCGAAGTCAGCAACACAGGTTTGGGAGCCGTCCTATCCCAGGTACAAGAAGGTGAAGTGAGGGTGATCGATTACTACAGCTATGCATTCTCGGAACCGGAAAGAAATTATTGCATCACCAGAAAAGAACTTCTTGCAATAATAAGGGCGGTAGACCATTTCGACAAATACCTCTAGGGTCGTCATTTCTTAATCCAAACAGATCATGCCGGCCTCAAATGGCTGCTGGACATGAAGACACCGGAAGGACAACTGGCCAGGTGAATGGAGAAATTACAGCAATACGATTTCACGTTGGAACACCGTGCCGGCCGTTTGCACAATAATGCCGATGCCCTATCCAGAAGACCCTGTAGAGCAGACAAAGTTCGCCAGCGATACTACTGGGTAAATTACTTTGAAGAAGTCAGAGCTTGGTGCCGGAAATGTGACACCTGTGCAGCCAGTAAGGGCCCGAAGACCCGGACCAAGGGCAGAATGCAGCAGTAGGTACAATGTGGGCGTCCCATTTGGGAGAATTGCCATCGATGTCGCCGGTCCGTTTCCCGAGTCTGATCAGGAAAACGAGAACAAGACCATTGCACCCACATTCAGACGGAATTGTGGAAAGATTTAACAGGACCTTGAAACAACACCTATCCAAGTTCGTCAAGAATAACCATCGTGATTGGGATGAGCATATTCCTCTATTCCTGTTGGCATATCGCTCACCCTTACATAATAGTACAGGCCTGACTCCAATCAGGGTCCTATTCGGAAAAGAGCAGCGATTACTCTGCGATTTGGCTTTTGGCTCCCCCGAAGAACCTTTCCAAGACATCAACGATTATGCCGACCAGCTTCGACATAACATGCTGGCAATACACGAATTAGCCCGAACGCAGATGTTGGCCACCAGTGACCGGATAAAGACACGATACAACCTCAAGGATAATTCAGTCGGGTTCCAAGGAGGGACAAAGTCTGGCTGTACAACCCCCAACGGAGCAAGGGTAAGCTTACACCAGCCTGGGATGGTCCATACGGGGTGGTCAAGAGGCTTAATGACGTCGTCTACCGGATCCGTCGAAACCGTATGTTGAAGGTGGTCCATTTAGATCGACTCGCTCCCTACCATGGAGAGGTTGTTTCTAACTGAGACGATTTATTCCAGTACGACATCGATCGCTTTTAGGACAAAAAATTTATCTCGAAATGGTTCGGCAGCTGTAGAAATGATAATGCACTGTACGAGAATTTTCGATGCTGGTTTTAAACGAAGCGAATGTTATTGTGATATTTGAATCAGCTGTTCTGTATAATTTGATGTAAATAAAAGTCCTAGAAAAGTGAAAGTGATATTAGTTGTATAATTTTAATTGGACCCAGGGACTATATAACAATATGTACGACTTTTTATGGCATTGATGAAAAAAAATCCCTAGTTCTAGGAATAAAGCCATTCGAGCGGCTTCTTTCGAATGAAATTGGCGTGTAGTGGTTAAGATGTAAATTAACGGCTGCGTTGTTGTCAAATTAAAGTAAACATAGTCGGTTAAAGGATGCACTTTAATGTTTTATTTCAAATAGTGGACTGTATGAAGGATATGAACTAACAACATCTCTGGAGTTAACATCGTCCCGTCCTGTATCCAAAGCTCGTTATAACAGTAAAACAATGTCTCACCAATGTGAAGAATTATGATATGATAATACGTTAGCAGCACTGTAATAGTTTCCTACAACTTCTACAACTGACTTTACTGTCCTAGCTTTAGTTATATTTATATTTTCAGTCCCTTATCAGTGCAGTGAATCAAGCATGTAATTTTTGTATATATTTGGTATATTTGCTTTCAAATGTTGTCAGATTGGCGCATTGGATGAGAGTACAATAAAACTGATTCAAATACTGTGATTCATTTTGAGAGACTGCTAAAATAGATCATAAGGAGGTATGGAGGTATGTGATTAATTCCATTTGTGCGATTAAATATCAAACATATCTTTATTTATCACAGTCGAGTAACACAACTAGAGTATTCAATATTTTTTAATTCCATTTTATTTTTCGAGTACCATCTCGAAGGCGTTAATGTTAACTTCTACGTTTAGAACTTTTGAAAGTGCCCAATGGGGTAGTCGCATCTCTGTGAACTCTTCCAATTTTATAAATATCTCTTGCTGGAAGTTCTGGTAGAACGATTTCATATATGACCTCCAGATCACCTGAGACTTTAACAAACTCACCGCAGAATGTTGGGTTAACCTTCAGCACTGGTATTTTCTTTAGAATGTTAGTAATTCTGGTCTTGAATCAAATGAGAGCATCATTTAAGAATGCTATGACATCTATATGTGGTTTATTAACAATGATTCTAACACGGTTTCAAAAACATGACGATACATCCTGCCACTGAACTCTGCCCGAATGTCGTTTAGCATTTTTTAAACAAAGCAGGAGACTGAATTGTTTTAGAGAGCCTGACTTGTTTAGTAATTTACGTAGTGTTAGGAACACTACGGTTTATTCTGACTAATGGTGTATTTTATTACTTGTTTATGTTTTTTAATATTCTTTAGCAATTGTGATGTTTCAGCTTGATTAGTGGCTTCGTTCTTCAATTTACATTTTCTTCATTTTTTTATAAGTTGCTCATGCAAGTAATAGTTTGGTGTGATTTCAGTTTTTCCATTATCTGTGCTTTTCTCAAATGACGGTTAAGGGCTTGATTATCTTGTTTCAATACCGAATGTATATTTGCAATCACGCTTATACTTACACTGACTGTTTGAATTATTTTAGCTGTTTATGTGGACAAAATCGTTGTTAAAATTTTGAAAGTAATATATTTTTGAAAGTGTACTGAATTTTTTTCAAATAATACATTGATAAATTTCAAATTGAATTGAAAAGGTACATTAACCTAACGGCTAACAATGTTATTAATATGTCAAACTGATATCAAAATAATCAAATTCGCTAAAACAAAGATGGCCGTGAACATTTGAATTAATGCCATGATGTCAGATCTAACTATTTATCTTAAATCTCAGTAAATGTATTCATATCATGGGCTTTGTAATCTTAAAATAATAGAATATTATCGGAAACAGATTGATCAGTTTCAATTCTAATTTTAGTTGACAAACCATACTGAGAAAGAAATTAAAGTTGCGAACTTGCATCTACTATTGTATAAAACCGCATTTAAAAATTCTCCTAAGAACACTGATATCTCTAACGAATGGCTCGCATTTTATAGCGAAAATAACTAAACCTATATAATACGAGTATATATTTATTAATGTTCTTAGATTCTTATATGCAAATTGTTTGTGATATCATATATACACTCAACTTATTTTATTACAAGTTTTCTCTAAAGACTTAAATATATAAGTTTTAGCTATTCCTTAGTGATATATTAATTATAATATTATATGTTCGAAAAATGTTTACCAAAAATGCATTCAAATCAACTTCTCAATTCAATAATTTCTCAACATGCTTGCTTTTGTATTAAAGTACGCCTTTAGTGAATTAATAAAAACTGCGTGTCGTTTTATCAGCTCACTAGGTTCAGTGTTACCACCTTCACCTAGATACAGTGGCGATATAACATTCTTTGAAATGAAATCGATGTAAGTATATATTTTTTAAATTTTTCATGCCAACATAAAAATATCCATTTAGATATCGTTAGTTTGAATATTTTTGTTATATAAAGGTGTAATAATTAATATTATTCCATCAAAGCTTGGATTATAGGTCACAATTTTTTGCTGAGCAAACTACTGCAGTATTTATTTATTTGATTCCACTTCGAGGGAAAATGTGAAAACTTCGTGTGTGTTTTGTGGCCAGCTCAAGCTTAGTGAAAATTTGTTTTAATTTGGAACCTTAAGAGGGATTTATAAAAATGTTTTTGGTATTATATAAGAAAATAAAAATCTCTATAACATGTTCCACTTTTATTCCGTTTAAGTTCATTTACCTATGAGTACCTAGTTATTATTCATCAGAGCACATTTTTGCAAGCTGTAGCAAAAACCCGCTCGAGAGAGATATTTTGTTGGTTAGACAATACACCTCTTACTCACCTGTCTTGGCGATATTGTGCCGGTAGGCTGCCCAGTTAGTATCCGGTGGCGTGAGTTAGTTGTTCAATTGGCAGAAGGACTATGCAAGGGCGCCAGGCAAATGGACACACACAGTTAACAAGAAAAACGACTAGATAACGAAACATTTACAATTTATTATTTTTTAAAATTAACATAGTTTCCTATATATTTGTCGGTATCAGAGAACAAAATTTAACAGTCTATATGGACATGAATTAGTTAGAGTGAAGTTACAACAAATAATCTATAAATTCTTGCCTTACAATAGCCTCGGTAGGAATGCCCTTCTGTTGTGGTTGGCCTGTTCAAGGTCCTCATCCTGGAGCTATATACCAACCAGCAGCCGGGGTTCTAATAACTCAGGGCGGCCAGGAGTTGTCACTGTCCTACCAGAGGACAAGTCGAGTACTGCCAGAGTTCTGCTCCCTTGATTTGAGGCTAGTGGTTACGAATCTGGGCACTCTTAGCCCCGGGTCATGGCATACATGGAAAAGTTATTCGCCAATTAGTAATAGCCCTTAGAGTGTAGATACTGAATTTTCCCCCTGACTAGTATAGGCATATATATGCTCTATAGGATCGGTTCGGCACGTGTATGAACTGAGGGACCCTACCTTAGTTTTCCCTAACTTCTTCACCCTAAATTAACTATTTGAATATTACCAAAAATTAATAAAAAATACTTTAACTAATAAAAGTAAATTTAAAACGCTTCAAATTCTAAGTAAACATAGATAACGATAAGACTTAAGGTAAATTGCAACTGCTAGTTATAGTTTCAAACTAATTTAGATTTAAATGACAAATCAATTATTAATTACAGGTAAAATTTAACGGTAAATCATATATATATAAACAATTACGTTTGAGGGCTAATAATGTGTTTAAAGATAACGGTATAAAAAATTATATTCAAGATCTAATCATGTGCTTTCTAATCCGACAAACCGCTTGACGACTGACGAAAGCGAATTTCCGCCGAGATTATGGGAAAATTCAGTAACCTAAATTTAAAATCAAGGTACGGTACTTTAAAATTTATAAGTTAAGAAACGATAAAAATGTTTATTGTATCTTTATTCATAAATATATAGAAAAATCAGATGTGAAATCTGGTCATATTGTAATGTCAAAAACGTCGGTATTGCCTAGATGTAACCTAACCTACCACCTTATTACGGCCAACGTGGTAAACGTTGACACCAGGGTGCACGGCAGCTTCAGTGGGACGGGAGTGGGTTAACAAACAAGGGCCAAGCCAACTGTAAGTTAACTTTCCAATATAAAGATGTTCTGGGCGCCAGGTAGATTCTCTGCCTCTTTACCCCAGCTAACCGCCTAAGATAACCTACCAATCCTCCGGGGCTAGAATAAGTCTATAGATAAGGGCTCCATGGCTAATAAAACCTCAGTATATTGTCAGTTACGCCACAACAAACCTACATAATAAAAAAACTCTTCATAAAACAGTAAATAATTTAATGAACTTGTAAATTATCTCAATACAATCCTGCAAAAATATCAAACACAAGTCGACCTGTAGCCAACTCCATGTACATACATACATATATCTATAGTTCAACCAAGAATCAATATTACATACCTGATACATTAAGTTCCAATTATTACCAAAATCACAAATGTAATAATCAATTAATGATCAAATGAACCTAGATAAAGTAAACAAACGTTATGAAAATCATTAATCAAAATATTCAAATGTTGTTGTGATCCGTAAACATGCACAATATATCTAAAATCAGAAATGAGATACTTGAATGCACAATATTCAAAATAATATCAAAGTCAATCATGACAACTAAACTGTAAATAATTCAAAATTATATCAATTTCAATAACGGTACTGTTATTCTGAAATCTGAAGCCAATAATTGTTTAATTTCATTTAAACTTCAATAAATCTAGAAATAAATATTATCTTTAAAACAACCAAAATGATTCAATTAACAAGTCGACGTTTCGAGCTCTCTCGACGCTTTCACAAAATACCAAATAATATCAATATCTAATAACTCAATAATCATGAAATGATGTTCAACATTTAACATACAGGAAATGTATAAGTATCAAATTTGTATGAGCTAATTAACAGTCAAAAGTTCGACTAAATAATCAATCAGGTTCTTTATTAAATTTAATAACTTCAAAATGTTATTCGGAAAAATCAATTCTCTTTAATGTGAAAAGAGAATTATGAGCCAAACAAATACACTGAATCAAATTACAAAGGTACCTTGTTAAAATGCGATGACACAACACTCAGCTATCCTCTGTAGAATCGAAGAAAACATACGCCGTCGTTGCTACGGCAACCAACGAAGATTTCCGGTTCCCCATAAAACAAAATGGAACTCGTTCGAATGATTACAAGACTTGCCAAAACTTCGGTAAACTAAGTGAAGTTGATAGCCCCATACACTGAAGATAAACAAGTTCTTGGGTGGGCTAAAGTTCTTACGTACGATATCCAGATGGTGGTTGACCAGTTAGTCGTCCAGGAAGGCCAACGGGAGTATATGCAAATATTCAGCAATCAAATCCTCACAAATGAGAACGTGTTTCCACTAATTTCCAAAAATATCACCATACTGCCAATGGAAACATCAATTAAACGTTGCTGAAACCAGTGATCGTCGAGAGAATGAGTGATGAATCTGTCTTAAATCCTCACACGAGTGTGGTTTCCGTTAAAATCCAAAAATATCACAAATCCAATAACGGAACCAACGATTAAAGTGTATCCAACTAAATCCCAATCAGTGGATGGCACAAAATTGCCAGAATAAATTCAGATTACACTTCTAGACCTATTACCACACTTTTCCATAACCTCTCTTTCCAAGTACTATACAACATGCATCCTTTCACTAGGACCGTCAACGGACAGCAACCGTTCACGACAAATGACATCTCAAAATCCTACCAACCTATCCAAATCTAATACCAACATCGTCTAAATTTCCTACATACAACGTTCTTCTTCTACGACATTCCATAACATCAATGCTCGAAATGTCTGGTGCTCGACTCTACTTTTCTACATCTTCTTTCCATAAATGCCATTAACTCATCTTGAACGTGTGATTCCGCCCTTAGCAATTCGCCTCGAACGTCAAGAGAAATCTAACCAACAATCTTAACCTAGAATAAATAGACATCAATACCAAATACAAAGCGAGAATATTTCCAATACGAAAAACCCAATAAGCCTATCGCAATAACAAAAATGCTACAGAATAATAAAAAAAGGTAGGTGTTTACGTTCGAAGATAATTTTATCCTCTCCGTTGGTGTTAATATTTGAAACAATACTCGTGTTTTAGTTACAAGAAAACAGTTATTGTAGATAAATGACACATCCAACGTCCAGTTTAGGCTATTTAAAATACGTTTTACATAATTCAAACCTCAGATATTTCCTCGTTTACTTGTTCTTTTACGGGTTTATGGATTACACTGTTAGTTATACTCTGCGGCAAAAATGCAATGTTACAATATACATCCCCCCAAGTTAAACAATTAAAATAAAGAAAACTAGGCGTAGCCAAATGCTTTAGCCCAGAACCTGCTTGGCTTTTCACGGCAAACTTTGAGAAAGGAAAAAAATACAATGTGAATTATCTAAAACAAAGCAGACAAGCAACCAAATCTGGGCGAATGAATAATGAAAAACTAGAGAGTGACTTTACTGGTAAATCTATATATAAACCAATTTCAATAAAATAAAAATATATATGAAATACTGAGCAAAAAAATAAAAAAATATAATTTCTGAGCACTCACATGTTTATCCTTAGTTGCAGTCTAACCCAGTTGGGAAGCTTCTCAGCTACTGAAATTTAGGCTCACAGGAGATTTCGTCTATTGGAACAATTTGTCCTTTCCTAAACTTTGGTGAATATCGTCAATCAAACTCTCCAGATTCACCAATACCTAAAAATCCAAAAGAGGTCAGCAATAATTGTTCCTTTTTTTCTTTATTTTGTTTATCACAATAAGGGTGATATTTCTAGCAACTAACGATAGCTTACCCACGCCAACTACGATGCAGATGCAAAGCAAAAAAATTACAAAAAAAAGTAATGAACCACGCAGTTAAGCCCCAACGATTTATCGTTGCAATAAAACAGGGTATATCGATATTAAGATGAATATGAAACCAGATTCACCCAAGATTTTTTTTCCAAAATTATTAATAGATACGATAAAATATGAACTATAGCCGAGAAAAAAACTATATAAAAATTCATTCAGTAAATCAAACTATAACAGTAAACTGAATCTGCATAATTAAAATCAAATATACGGTAATAAGGATAACGATAAATTAAGCAAATGCTAACTGATAATTTCACGGTAAAGATAAAGAATTTTCCCAATAAAAAAAATTAAACTCAGAACGAAATTCGCTTACATACTGACCTTATGGCGGTCGGAACAGAAGAGATCAAAATCTGCTTCCTACAACACGCATTTCTCCAACTTGTCCAATGATAGAAGTGAGGAAGGAAATGACATGTTAAATTTCAAATTTTATTGAGCGCGAAAGCACGAATACTAATCAATAGTTGGTCAATACAGGAACTAATACAAGATAATTTTGATAAAAGAACAAAGCAAAATTTTACTAATTAAATCGTAGATAAAATTTTATTAATGACAGTTTCCTTCTTCCCAACAAAATTATATTTATTTAATATTTCCACTTTGGGCCCAAGTTACATCAAAATAGCACGTGATGTTCGTTCTGTCAACACATTATCGCGCTAAATCATAGGGACAGAGTTGGACTTTCCAATCGAATTAACTGTTATTTAGCAATTAAAAGCGAAAAAGCGATAGCGTAAGCGACTAAAATAGGAGTATTTACTTACGTGTTTATTTAGTAAGGTAAAGACACTGGTTTATTACGGTAGAAATCAGTTCAGAAAACGATATAATTAGAAAAGTGATTTGAAAAATAAAAGAGGTAATTTATTAATGCGATAAATATGAGTAAATATCAATGTAACAGGGAGAACGGGAATTCACCCGTTACAAAGCTTGGCAAACTCAATTTTTTAAATTTAATTGCGATTGATTAGGCTCATAAGAAGGTATTAATTGAGTTAATTAAATCACTTTGGTGTTAATGTTTTAATCGACAAATACATACATAATTTTAAATCAGTTTTGTAGAATTTATGCTTTTTGAATGTTCCTTGAAGGTAGAAACATAGTTATGTTTTTTCTCAAATCTAAGGAGTTTTCAGGCTTATGTGCAAAATTTCAATCGAACGAGATTTTTTTAACGAGGTAGAATTTAATCCTCCGGGTGCGCACAGCGGCCCTAAGTACCGCACACTTTCGTTGTAACAGATAAAACACTCAATTCAATGTATATTGCGGTTTGCTCTTAGATATTCCTTAATGGCTATACTGGCTACATTGTACAACACTGGGCCGTCAATTCTCTATGGTGTTATATGGTCGTTAGCCAGCCTTGAAATAGAGAAGGTCCCATTTGCGGTACTGCGTACCGACATGCGCCCGCTCACGTAATTGTATCTGATGTTATTAAGAGATATATATGCCCTCTCTAGATCATGTAAAACGCAAAGTAGAGCTAAAAGCTGACAACTAGGGACATTTTACGATTCTGGATATAGCTTGAAAAAAATCCCAAATAATTCATGAACCTAACAATGCCTGGAAAACCACCAAGGGGGATATAAACGATACTGGTTAAGTTAATTAAATCTATGTTTTGGAATTAATATTTTAAACTACAAATGCATAATTTTAAAGGTCTTTACATCTAAAGCAACGCATTTTTCATGCATTTTGAGTTTACTTGAAATTGGTAATAGTTATTATTAGTTAATTTAATTTTGGGGGTTGAAGAGACTCAAAAGAGGGTACTTATGGAGTTTATTAAATAATTGGATACATAAAGCACATTAATATACAATACATTTATACTTTATTCCAAAATTATTATTAGCACGATGACGCCAATCAAAAACAACTAAACAATTCCCGCTAGCAAGTACCTTCGCACCCGGAAACTGCATCCACACCCCCTCAACTAACTGTTAATTTAGCAGCGACTGTGGCAACCCCTTCTGTCATCATGATTTCTATAAATGTGTAAATCTCGCACCTCGTTAGCGTAGGCCCTTGGAACATTACTATTTGAAATAAACAAGCCGGATTCGAAGACCGCGAAAAAAAACATTGTTTCTAATTAATTGTTATACCAACTTCACGATATCGCTTCACATATTTTTTAATAGCATGATATACCTCGTTAGTCCGAAATTGTATGATGACATACTTCAAGTCGGTACTTAGTTAGTAACCATTTTCACCACCCAGTGACGTCATACCTTTCGCCGCCATGTTGGTGGTAGTCCACGCTGGTTTCTATGGGGTACGGTAATTATTGTTTTCAATAGGTTAACTTAATTCTGGATTCTGATAACTCAGACAAATTGACAACATGCACAGATTTTGCGTACCTAGGAGTATGACTCAACAACAAAGGAACATGGGAATATATAATTTAGGCAGTATATATTATGCCAGAAAAAGGATGAGTATATTGAAATTCATCTTCTGGCAGATAAACAGAAAAACGAAACTAAATTACATATTTATGCAAGTATCGTGAAAAGCAATCTGATCTATGGCTGTGAAGTGTGACCATTAAATAAGGATAATAATAAATGTCTGGATAGTAAATGCCGTTTTCGCGTCTTTGGGTCTATTTCTATTTGAAGGAAACTCCAGGCGAGGTTAAGAACCGTAAATTACAGGTATTTGTCTAGGTGGTCAAGTGGGCCTGAGAAGTTAGGTAGACGGTATTTATCATCGACTGTAAGTTCTTTAAGTTTGGGGTAATCTACGACAAGACGCTACTTCTGTTTCCCATACGGGAGACGACCAAGGTGAATTAGAAGATCGTATTATGCCTTCATCGAACATTTTTGCTACCTGGGACTTAAACGCTTGTTTATGAATTTGGGGATAACGGTAGAATTTCGTTTAACAATTTGTTCAGTGCGGAGTTCAATTAAAACTGTATTGATGCAAGTATAAGAATCGAAACACTGTTTAGATCTACAGGCTTAGGTCGCCCTATTCGTTACTTTATGCAGCGGAAGTGTCTAAAAATTAGTTATAAATTTTCTATCAGGTCTATAAAACAGTTGTAGTGCTCTAAAAAGTCAAAGCCTAAAAAACCGGCAAACTCTATGTCGGGGTTACAGATGACAAGAGTCGATTCAGTTATCAGAATTAGCATCTTTCTTTCCAAAGAATTTTTTAGATTCTCCAGAGGACCACAAGATTCATATTTGTTTTCCATATTATTTATTATCTTCATACGTGATTTAATTCAATGTCTGAGATACTCTAAGTGCCATTTATATGCTGATGATTTAAAGATATTTCTAACAATAAAAACTTTGGAGGATTGTCTAAAGCTGCAAGAGGATCTGAATGCACTGTCTGAATGGTGTAGTTTGAATGGGATGCCATTAAATAAAAGTAGGTGTTCTATTGTAAGAATCAAGAAGTTGCTAAAGACCTAGATATATATTTTGATAGTCGTTTGAGTTTTAACTTCCATGTGAGCCATATAAACAATAGGGCATTCAAGTTATTAGGCTTTATTATGAGAATTTTAGAGGATTTTAGTAATATAGCTTGATTCAAAACTCTATTATGCTCCTATGTAAGATCAGTTCTAGAATATGCGTGACAGATATGGTCTCCGCATTATGTCCATTAAATAGATCAAATTGAAAGGATACAGAGAAACTTTATTAAATTTGAAGACGGGTACAAAGGAATGACACCTCGAAGAGAGTAAAGTTTATTAAGTTTGTAGGCTTTAAGATGGAAATTCCAAAGAAAGAAACTGTATATGAAATACTCTGAGTCAATTAACTTGCCATCTGTGCAGGGTAGAAGAGGTAATATATTGATAGGAGAACTTTTTATAAAATAATAAATGGCCTAATAGATGTTGGCTATGGTAAATATAAATGTCCCACATAGAACCCTGAGAGACCACAATCTATTTGATGTTCCTTTCCATGTATTGTAAATTGCTGGTCCGTAAATAAAACTCATTCATTCATTCATCATTTTATAGACATCTCTTTCTCTCAGAATAACTGCGTGGAAGAATTTCTGTACGGACAGCCAGTAATTCATGTATGAGATTGCTTTACTGCACTTTGTTCTCCGTTTACTTACAATTTTCAAATACTTATTTATTGTTGGAATAAAATTTGAGGAGAGGAAACCCTAATGAACACACAAAATAATACGAGTATCATTCGATAAGTTTGGCAGAGGAGACTTTTATTATTATTATTATTTATTATTTGAATCTTTCATATCATATTACCTTAATCTGATATAGCTAAAGTCTGCACATTTATTATTTTACCCTCGAAATAATTTCTTTCTTTCTCATCACTTAAGTTTATATTATCGTATCATAGCTACATATCTTTGTCAAAATTTATTATTTATGTGGTTCTATGTATTAAAAATAAAGGTCATTTTTTCAATTAAATTAAATATAGAAAGGCAATTGGGAAAAAGTGGATAAGTATGATGCCACAGGAACGCAGAATGAACCAACCAAGTTTGTCGGTCTTTACAAAGTTTTATGGATAATCCTTGTACCTCCCTTCGTCCAAAAAGAAAATCATTTTGAAGTGCCTAAATCGACTTATCAGAGCATTCTTAAGTACAAGTATGGTCTGTTAGTAGAAGATAGTCGTATAAGTCAAGGGCTTAAAATTCCGCTTAAAGTTCTGTCTGATCAAAGCAGATTTCCAATTGCGGCGTATTTAACAGACATAACAACGTGTATTGGGCCGAATTAAAACTGACTTTTTGAATCAGCAATATGGAAATATGGATAACTATATCCGAAATCGAGTTCCAGTTGCTTGGGCGCCGGACCTTACACCTAATTTTTACATTTAGGGATACTTAAAGAATAAAGTTTATTGTATTACTAATAATACTTGAGCTATTCAATAAATGCCTAGACAAATGGTTATAGCTGTATATTATACCTATAATTCATCGATGTAGGAGGTTCATTAATAATAATGGTGGAATTTTCGAACATTTAATTTCATTTAGTTTATTTAATTCAAGGCTTTGTCATCTGTTTTTAACTTTTTTTTTGAGTTAAATCAAGAATATGTATTGTATTAGTATTTTTATTTTTTAATGGTAATTTTAAGAAAACACAATTAGGGCATTTTGTTTCACAGCCAACTAACTGGAAAACTGTTTTTTTTTAATATACATTGTCATCCACTGATAGGCCTGTTCTACATGATTGACAATCTCTTTTTATGTGCTATTCAATGACGTATAAATCCATTATGGCGGCCATAAAACATAACAAAGTTTTCTATGGTTGCAATAAATCTAGAAAAAAATTGAGCTCAATCTATTGGCAGTAATCGTTAACACAAAATAACCAAATTTAACAAATTCGTTTACAAGGCGGCGAATATATTGCATTTTTTCGAAAACCACAATTTTTTGTTTTTTCTGAGAATTTGAAAGTCCCTGTAGATAATTTTAATTTCTATGCAAGCAGCTGATTCGGCTTGGAATACCGCACACAGGCCTAGATAATTAATAAAACAGACTATGCTTGCTTGCTAAGACTGAAATCCTTTCCATAATTTACGTTGTTCTCGGAAGTATCAGAATAACTTATTTTATGAATTTTGTATTAATCAATATTACATTATCAGCAAAACAAGGACTTCACCTTGATGAAAAACCAAGTCGTTTAATTATATACCTACATGACTACGAGTTTTTATTTTACTTTAGTCTGTGTAAATTTACCTACGATGACCGTTATAACAAAGGAAAATTTTCAAAAAATTGCTTTCCAAGATGGAAAACCTGCTACATGTGTAACCCTACATCCTTGGGAAGAACATTGTTGGAAAGTTGCATTTACACCATTTTTAGTCAGAAGAATTGCATGGGGATCTGCTAAGTTTTTTATACCCATATACATGGTAAGTTAAGAATTTATTTCTTAAAGTCAATTAGCAGTATTTGCGATAATATTACGTATATTATATTTCGTACAGAATTCTTTTATTTCCCTTTCTCCCATTATCATTTCAACTAATTACTGATTGTGTAGCTCTGAAAGATTCCGTTATTTGTTAAAAACCATTACAAAATTATCCTCAACCAGGCTTTTCTATACTCATCCTTATTTTCCGTTTCAATACACACACACACACAGAGACATATATATATATATATATATATATATATATATATATATATATATATATATAATTATAGAATGCTATCGGGATGCAGCGAATATATAAAAGTAAACTCTTTTCACTATATTTTGAGAGCTTTCGAAATCGTTTATTTCTTCATGAGTCAATAGCTACAATTAACACAAATGTTGAATAAACATATTAAGTTAAAATGTAATAAAAACTTACGTTAGTTGAGATTGAATTTAGAATTAACTTTATAGCACAAATTCAACATTGGTAACGTTATCCAGTAAAAGGTAATATTTTTCATTTAAAATGTATAGAAAAATAAGAATGTAAAATTGAAATTTACAGAGAAGTTGATTACTATAGAAATTATTGAAAAAGAAAGCTGCAAATTGTTGGGCAAAAAATAAATGTTTAATACCATAAAGTTAGTGAAAATGAATTAACCAAGATAAGAATTGGAGAGATAAGAATTTGAAATTTTGTTATCGATTTCAAGCAAATTGCAATATATAATGTTATGGTTTAATAGATCAGTATTTTATTTATATTATCATCAAAGCTATTAATATATACAATCTCCGAAAAATTTCTTTTAAATGAATTTCGATCTATTGCAAGGATGCTGGCGTTGTCAAAGTTTGCTGTATGATAATTCTCAATGCAATGACTAGTTAAAGGCGAAGAATCTGTTAAATCTTATATCGCTTTTATGAGAAGTTATTCGATGTTTAAGTCTTCTTGAAGTTTGTTTAATATAAGTGGCTGGACAATTGTTACAATCAATTTTATATATTACATTCGACTAGAGAATTTTGGGATGTTATCTTTAACGTTGCTGAACAAATCATTAAGAGTTTTAAGATACTTGTGAGAAAAATTTATATTAAGTTGATTATTAGAAATCTTCAAGATCTTGGGGGTGATCTCTTTAAGGTAAGGAAGGGACACATATACGTAATTGAAATGCTATAAGTTTGAATCATTGTTTACATTAGAATTGTTATTTAATTAGGCATTAATAGGTATCTGATTCTTATGTGCAAATCTTTCGACGGCTAGAATTTGGGGATTATAATTAATATATATTATAATAATTTATTTAACAATTTGGGAGGATAAGAATTATCTAAAAATAACTGAAACAAAATTTTTAAGTTTTTATCAGTAAAAGTCGGATGACAAATTTTAAAAATTTTACTTTTCATCTGGTTCACAAGGTTAATTTTCATTTTGAACGGATGGTTAGAGTAGAAATTCATATACTTCCCTGAGCTTCTTGGTTTTTTATACAAGTCCAACTTGAGGGTGTTAACGTCTCTAAAAACTCTTGTATCAAGGAAAGGTACGCTACAATTATGGTCTTCTTCTTTAATGATGAATTTAAGAAACCGATTATTTTCAAAAAATGCGTAAAAGTTCTAAATTACTACCAAAAGGGATTCCACAATTAATATCGTCTACATTAAAAACTTGACTTCAAATTCAAGTCTAGAAACACCGTCGTCAATAAGATATATTACCTATATTAAATAAAATGGGAGATAACTTAGAGTCCATTGGACAGTCGAATATTTGTTTATACAAATACACAAAATACAATTTGTTTATAAAAATGTTGAAAACCAAGGGGTATATAGTATAACTTGTGGAACGTGCAACAAGGTATACGTCGGACAAACGAACAGGAGAATTTCAGCCCGTTTAGATGAGCACAGATTAGCTGTCAAAAATAAACAGACAACATCGGCTCTATTCCAACACCAACAATCGGGCCATAAAATCAATTTCGATAGTTGCAAACAGATCGCACAAACAACTCATTACAAAACCAGACTAATACGAGAAGCCATTGAAATCGAGAAAAGTGGACATCTAAACAAAAGAGATGACGCCCTGCAGTTTTCTAACACATGGAAGACAATTATTCAACATCAAAATAAAACAGAATTAGCCATGCAAAATACAAACCCGTCAACAAGTGAAATACCCGACAAGGCAGCAAAGGGGGCGGAGTCAATACCGACCAATCAGGTGCGATATAACCTCCGACGGAGGCATATAAAATTAACAGCTCAGGTAGATCACCTCTCAGTTCACCGCAACAATGCATTGAGTATGCCAAGTGAGACCTTGGCGAAACGTCTGCAGGATTCAAATATGAATCAATATAACGAACGGATGTATTCCCGGATAAATATTTCTTCATATATACGGTGTATCCGGTTATGGTCTAGCGAAAATTTAAATACATGTAAAGCAACTATTTTAATACACTATATACTAAGGCTCAATACCCCACCCCGCCATATGGCAGCCATTTTTTTTGATAACCTATTCTGTACGTGTGAAGAAAAACGTTCATATCTCTTCAAGTTTTGGTCTTACTGAGATAAAAATGGGCTTATTCGACAGACAATAATACTATCAACAACATTTCAAAACAAAGTGTTAACGTTTTCTTAACTTTTGAAAAAAAAAGATGAAATGCAAAAAAAGGGTAAAAAAATTATGCAAATTAACAAATTATTGCAAATCAATGCAAAAGCAGTCCTGATAACCTTTAATTTTTTTTCACTAAATCGAAAGTTTTTGAGTTAAGCTACAATACAACATTAAATTCACAACTTTATGTTTATTGTTTTAGGAGTTCTTGTTGTTTGAACATAGCATATGTGCAAGCACAAAAGACCTTTGTCGTGACTTTAATCAGGTAAACATTAAAACCATATAAAATTCTTATTAATTTTTATTTGATACTTTTACAATCTTTTATACATATTAAATTTTATCCTACAGCAGTTGTTCAAAGTGCCCACCTCCAGCTTGTAGACAAGTTCATGCTCTGTGTGCTATCTGGGCAGTTGAGCGCTTAATTAATTTTAGGTCTGATCTTATTTCTTTGGCGACTGCCATAATATTAGCGACGAAGTCTTCTCTGGTGTTTGGAACTGTAGCATACACCTTTTCCTTCATATCACCCCACAAAAAATAGTCCAAGGGGGTCAAAGCGGGCGAGCGAGCTGGCCACGCTACAACACCACCGCGTCCGATCCACGGTGCATGGTTATTGTTCAAATATTCTCTCACTGCTCGAGAATAGTGCGCGGGTGCACCATCTAGTTTTAACCACATATGTTGACGGTATAATAAAGGTAACTCTCTTTTGTGCTTGCGCATACGCTATGTTCAAACAACAATAACTCCTAAAGTAATAAACATACAGTTGTGAATTTAATGTGTATTGTGGCTTAACTCAAAAACTTTCGATTTGGTGAAAAAAAATGAAAGTTTATCGGGACTTCCTGATGAAGAAAAAAAAAATGTTTCCGAAAGAGAATACTAAAGCAATTGTGGTCAATATCCCTTAAGATACCTAACATAACAATTTAGTGGCCGTTAGATATCTTTGAACAAACTTTCGAAGATACCCCTATCGAGCCTTTTAATAGTCATCAATACAAGGATTTTCCAGCGCTTCCGAGCCTAGACCAACCTCCGGATTCGACAACAACTTTGTGCGAAGTCCAAACCCAGATTCAAAACTTGAATCTGGACGATTTGAACCCCGACTTGAACTTCCCGGAGCAACTATTTCTTTAAGCCCACTTCTTACTGTGAACTCTAAAAATCTCTACTATATTCTTGACGCTTCTTCCAAATTTAAACTTCTTACTGATATCGGAGCTGGTATCTCAATCTTCAAGGAAAACACAGTCAAAAATTACAACCAAAGATTTCCTGAAAGGGTAACTATTCAAGGTATTACCCACGAGAAAATTCCCACCTTACAATCTACTTTAATCCCATTCGCTCCACGTAACCCACATAAAGTTTTCATATACGATTTGGACATTGAGTTTGCCGGCATACTAGGATTAGATTTTCTTGAACACTATGAATGCATAGTTGACTTAAAATCTAAACAGCTAATAACAAATTTTAAAACACTCTTTACACAAAGTTCCCGATAACAATCAACCCTTGACTGATGTACCCGACACACCCAATGTTAAGCCAAATATTACTTGACAAACACCTACACAAAACAAAATAACCATTGAGGCACGCACAGAAAAGATCTTTAAACTTAAATGCGATCTCTCTAACATCGACGCCATCTTACCAACTCAAAAAATTGACAGAGTACGACTTCCAAACGCACTCGTACACATTAACGCAAATGGTGAATTTCTAACTTCTATCATAAATGCAAACGCGATGCCCAAAACAGTAACTTTTTCTGATTTAAAACTGGAACAACTTGACAAAACTCACCCACTTCTGAATTTCAATACAGACGATTATCATGATTCCCAATACATAGACAGAAACTCAACTATTAGACAACAATTTAGAACTGAACATCTAAATGACGAAGAACGTGAATTTGTTCACACTAATTTTTGTTTGGAATTTCAAGACATTTTCTATCTTGAAGGTGAGGTCTTGACTTTCACTAACGAGGTTAAACATTCGATTGATACGAATAACGCAAAGCCCGTTTTCGCTAAATCATATAGATATCCTTAAGTTCATAAAGAGGAAGTGAAAACCCAAATTGGAAAAATGCTTGAAGTTATCATTAGGCACTCCTCATCTCCTTGGTCCTCCCCTGTATGGGTCGTCCCCAAGAAGCTCGATGCTTCTGGTAAACAAAAGTGGCGAGTTGTTATCGATTACAGGAAATTAAATGAATTGACTGTAGACGATAAATATCCTCTGCCAAATATCTCCGATCTTCTCGACCAACTTGGAAAGTGTCAACATTTTTCGACACTGGATCTCGCTTCCGGGTTCCACCAGTTGGAAATCCAAGAGGAAGATATTCCCAAGACTGGCTTTTCTATCGAAAATGATCATTACGAATTCGTTCGTATGCCATTTGGTTTAAAAAATGCACCTTCTACTTTTCAGAGGGTCATGGACAATATTCTTCTGGGTATATAGAATGAACGTTGTCTCGTAAAGAAGTGGCTTATCTTGGTCATCTTATCACACAAGAAGGTGTAAAACCAAACCCTTCACAGGTTGAATGTATTCAGAACTTTCCGCAACCCCAAACTCCAAAAGACATCAAATCTTTTCTTGGTCTCGCTGGGTATTACAGACGCTTCATACCAAATTTTGCGAAGATCTCTAAACCTCTGACTAAACTACTCCAGAAAGACGTCAAATTCATCATTCAATTTGACGCAGATTGCAAGTCTTCCTTCGGTGAACTGAAGCAAGCCCTTGTATATGACCCAATCCTGATATATCCAAACTTTGAAGAACCCTTCCTGCTCACTACTGATGCTAGTGCTTTTGCTATTGAAGCGGTTCTTTCTCAAGGCCCTGTGGGAAAAGATCTCCCTGATGCATACGCTTCTCGTACCCCCTGTGCTGCAGAGACATATTCCACCAACGAACGAGAATTGTTGGCCATAGTTTGGGCTGTTAAGCACTACAGACCTTAACTTTTTGGGAAAAGGTTTACACTTCTGTGTGACCACCGTCAGCTTACTTGTCTCTTTTCGATCAAAGATCCTGGCAGTCGTCTAGCCAGATGGCGCCTTAAGCTAGAGGAATACAATTATAAGATTTAATACAAGCCCGGCAAGGAAAACCAAAACGCAGATGCTCTTTCTCGCATCAAAATTAACCATTTCAAGCAACGTGCTGATTTCCTTTCCAAAATCAAAATTTTCGCTAACAACGAAACTAACTCCGAACAACCTGAAAACTCTTACAATGACGACGAAAATGACGAAAAAATTACCGCTGAGTTAAATCGATTAATTCAACTCTACAAAACTGAGTCAATAATCGATTACTCTAAAATTGAAATATCCAATTCTCAATTTCTAGGCAAGTCCCACAAACGCATAGTTACATTCTTTTGGCAAAAACAAAACTAACCACTTACACGACAAAATTATTGATGACTTTTTCGAAGAAGAACCTAATTTCAGTAATAACACTCTTAACATCATGGCCAGTAAAACTGTCAGGCATAGAAAGTACTTAGTTGTACCTTTGCCCTATGACCCTGAAACTGTCGTCTCACATATTTTCAAAATTATTTACAATAACGAAGATCAATTCAACGACCTCGAAACATACTAGATAGAAAATAACTTGAAATTTTATCCTCCATTCTCTCCGACAAAGAAATCAAACTCAAAATCTGCCAAAACATTGTTACAACTTCTACCGAAGACTAAATTCCAATAATAATACAACAATACCACTGTGGTAAAAACAACCTCCATCGTGGTTTGGTTAAACCACCAGACGTATTAGGAAAAAATACAATTGGACCGGCTTAATTAAAACTGTAGGACAATTCATCAATCCTGCGAAACTTGCCAAAAAGTAAAGTTCTGTATGAAAAACCTAAGTGCACCTTTTGTTATTACTTAAACACCCAAGACTCCTTTTGAACGTATTAACATTGACATGTTCGAGTATCCATCTAAAAATCATGCACTGACTACTAGGGACGAACTCACGAAATTTACGCAAGCCTACCCCATTAACGACAAAACAGCTTCAACTGTCGTAAACACCCTTCTGATTTTCTTTCAACATTACGGGACTCCGCTTCGCATCCATTGTGACTATGGACGTGAATTTGACAACACTTTAATGTGGGATCTATGCCAACTATACGACATAAAACTGACATTCTCCAGCGTTCAACATCCCGAGTCAAACGGTTCTATTGAAAGATTTCACGCGACCTTAGCAGAAATGATAAGGGCAAATACAGCGGAACATCCAGACGAACATCCATTTAATGTCCTCCCGTATGCCATCATCTGTTATAATAACACGAAAAATAAAACCACCGGTTTCACGCCCTACGAACTTATATTTGGGCACACTTCAAATAGGCCTCCAGAAACCCTTTACAACCAGGAAAAACTGATTTCGAAATACGTAAGAGACCTAAATAACAGAATGGACTATTTCTACAGACTCGCCCGTGCTAAAACTCAAAGACAGAAAGAAAAATCTAAAGTGCGATTTGACCAACACGTTTCTACTAAACAACCCGATTACAAAGTAGGCGACAAAGTCTACGTAAAAGAGTCCCAAATTAAAAATAAAGCCGAAAACAAATTCAACTGCCCCTTCGAAATTACCGCAAAATACGAAAAATCTCTGCCACTGTCATAAATTTACAAACAAACCAAATAACTAAAGTTAACTTTGACAGACTAAAACCCTATTTTGAATAAATCCCTTTTTTCAGATTCTGTGGACTGTTTTCAGTCGTGAACCTTCAACAGTACTCCATTACGCCTGTTAAGAATACTATAGGAGTTTTCTTTCATGAAGAAGGAACCCTTAAAATTTCTAATGACAAATGGACACTCCTTGTTTACAAAGATCTAAACCTCTTTCGAGACGCTATTTCTAACAACGACAATATACTGAACAGACTTTTAGAAACTATTAGCAACAACAAAACCAACATTAATCTCTTCAAATCAAAAGTACAGGCTCACGTAAGCCTCCTGAAGCAAATATCTAAATCTGTTAACATCAAATATACAGAAATCTTCGCTGACACTGAGACTTACAGTACCAACAGAAAGAAACGCGGACTCATTAACGGACTGGGAACAATTTGGAAATGTATTTCCGGTAACTTAGATGCAACGGTCGGACAATACTTTAGTGACTCTATAAATAAAATTACTAAAGACCAACAACAAATTGAAAACTTAGTGAAACAACAATTATCCGTAACAACTTTGGTCATTAAGAACCTTAACACCACAATACAAAAATTTCAGTCTGAATAGAAAATATTTTCGGAAAATATTGAAGGAATTAGGAAGTCAATTGAGTTCATTACAGACGATCTGGCTTTTTATGAACATCAAGCCAATGTCTTGGATTTGTGTGAAAGCTTAATGGAAAGTTGCGTATACATTAAAGATACTCTCAACGATGTATTAACTGCAGTCTCTTTCGCCCGTCTAAAAATTTTACATAGTTCAATTATAAACCCAGTAGATTTGGTTGATTCCCTTCAGAAAATATCACAGTAACTTCATGAAAATAACTAACCACTTCCAAAATATAGTTCAAATCTAATAGAATTGGAAACTTTTCAGATCAATACTAAAATTGTTTTTGTACTAAAAATTGCCTTAGCAAATCCTGAAACTTATTCACTGTACCGCCTGTATCCTATCACAGTTTTGGATAATTGAACAGGATTTCACCATATTCTTCCTACAAAATTATATCACGGGAGATGACGATTCGCTATTGTACGCATCTTTCGAAGACCTGAGTGACTGTAAGCCATTATCTAAAGAACATAAGATCTGTTCCAAAGTTATTCCACACACCATAGACAAAGAAACATTTTGTGAAGGACAGTTTCTTCGACAACCAGCAGCACTTCCTGCAACGTGTGAACCTGTTATATTATATGCCAAAGAATATAATATTCAAGAGATTGACCTGAACCTTTGGCTAATCTCGATTTCCGGAATGTTGCCCATCAACATCAAGTGCAAGGGAGAAGATGTCGTTACCCAATCCATATCGACAAATTCTCTATTGACCATCCAACCCAGTTGCAATGCCTTCATCGGTAACACCAGGGTCCATGCCAGAAGGACCACCAACAACATTGACAACATCACACTTAAGAGTCACCCAGTCAACATCCCCTACAACTGATGCGACAACCAACCAACCATGAGACTACAGGAATTGGATGCTAGAGACCTGAATATCGCCAACCATAAACTTAGCCAATATTCAAGGGAATTGGACAAGCTCATAGACCAACCATTCTTGGAGAAACACACCTCCTGGTTTACGATCATCATAATAGCAATAACCTCAATTGTGGTTGCCCTCCTTTCCATCAGCATGATCACAAAGAAATTCCAGAAGCCCTCAACGATCAGCCCTTCTGCCGATCCAGCACCACCACCAGGTCCATCAACCATCAAGTCCAGGGTAAAGCTCCACAGCCTCCTGAGTCGATGCGGTAGCATCAACTTTTTATTATGTATGGGAGTTGTTATATTTATTCCATCAACTTATATGAAAGCAACAAGTTCCCCGCTGAATCAGCATACACGTGTCGTCTCCAGTTACCTGCAGACGAACATCCGTGCGAAATGCAAGCGCTGCGAAAGCCGTTTTTAAGTTTTCGCGGGCGTAGCTGATAACTGATCCCTGCAGGGATCGATGGTAAAATGACGACGTTTCTGCAGAGTCACATCTGCCCTCTTCAGGTCGGTTCGCATAATTCTCGGAGCCTTCTGCTTTCGCTTCTAGTTACTCGAATACTGATATTTTCTGGAGCGCGCACGGTGTTATATAGTCGCGGCTCGGCGCCTATTGGTTGGCACCGTGAACGGCTGCGCGTGATTGGCCCTGGGCGCTCAGTGGGCACGCCTCCCGCCTGCTGATTTGTTATTTCCGGTTGAATTGTTATTGAACGGGTCTGGGCCGGTGCGGTGTTTAATAGAATTTTCCAACAATTCGATAAGTTCTGGATTTCATTGCATGCGTTTAGACTGTGAGGCCTCTTCGCTATTTCAATTGCCTCTCTTACGAGTCTTGATTTCGGGTGTTCTATGTTTGCCAGTACTCTGGTGTTCTCAAAGTCTATTCGGTGTGACGTCGTGGTGGCGTGTTCCGCAATGGATGTTGTTTTTTCCTGCTTTCTTATAGCATTCTGGTGTTCATCACGTCTAGCTTGAAATCTTCTGTTAGTTTGCCCTACATAGGTTTTATGACAGTCTGCACATGGAATCTTGTACACTCCCTGTTGTTCTAAAGGGATCCTCGTCTTCGGAGTCCTCAACACCGTGCTTATTTTTCTGTCTGTATTGAAAATAGTATCGATATTGTGTCTCCGTAGAATTCTTGCAATACTGTCCGTGGTCCCCTTGACATACGGTAAATAAGCCTTGGTTATTGGTGTCTCATGCTCCTCGTCTGTTCGTCTCGGTTTTGACTTTAGGGCTCTTTGAATATTTCGGTCTGTAAAACCGTTTTGTCTCAGAGCTGTTTTTAAACTGTCCATTTCCTGTTTGATGTTGTCCTGGTCAGCTAGTCTTTGTGATCTGGTTACTAAAGTTTTGACGACGGCTTGTAGTTGGGCTGGGTGGTGATTAGAATTAGCATGAAGGTATCTGTTGGTGTGAATTGCTTTCCTACATACTGTATGGCCAAGGGTTCCATCTTCCTTCCTATTTATGAGAACATCAAGGAATGGCAGTTGATTATTGGCTTCAACCTCCATGGTGAATTTTATTTTGTGATGGATGCCATTAAGGTGGTCTAAAAATGTGTTGAGGTGTTCCCTCCCAAGGGGCCAAATCACAAAAGTATCATCCACATATCGCAACCATAAACTGGGTTTAAGAGTTGCTGTTCTTAGTGCTAACTCCTCCAAGTTCTCCATAAAAAGGTTCGCTATGACTGGTGAGAGTGGCGATCCCATTGGAGCTCCTTCCACTTGTTTGTATCGTTGGTTCTCGTAAACAAATTAGGTGTTCATCAGGCAGTGCCTTGTTAAGTCTACAAGGTGTTGAGGTGGTTTGTATTTTTCTATTATGATATCCAAGGCTTCGTCGATAGGAATGTTGGTGAACAGGGACACTAGGTCAAAACTGACAAGAAGACACTCAGGTTGTAAAACCGTTTTTTTAATTATTTCGATGAAATGTGTCGAATTTTTGACATATGAGTCTGCCCCCTCTGCAAACTGTTGAAGTTGTTGGGCTATGTATTTGGCTAGCTGTTGTGTTGGGGATCCAATTGAACTTACTATTGGCCGCAAAGGTGCACCTTCTTTATGTACTTTTGGCAACCCATAGAATTTCGTACATCTCGATGACTTTTCACGCGGAATGAGTTGCAGTTGGAGATTTTTGTCGATCCTACTTGCTTGGATTTTGGCCTTGGTTGTTTTCTCCAGATAAGTTGTTGGGTCAGTAGTAATTTGTTTATATGCTGGATCTTGTAGCAATGTTTGAATTTTGTTTGAATAATCCGCTGTATCTAAAATTACAGTCGCATTTCCTTTATCAGCAGGTAGAATGACAATGTCCTTGTTGAGGCGAAGTTGTTTCAAGGCCTCATTTTCTTCTATAGATGGGTTTGGGTGGTTTAGACTTTCTTAGAACATGTGACACATCTTGTCTAATTATTTCAGCGGTGCTCGCATCTAATTTTGAAACTGCTGTTTCCACGCCACATATTATGCTCTCTGTTGGTATGTGAGAGGGAGCAATAGCGTAATTGAATCCCTTAGCCAACACGCCAATCGAGGTAGAGTTCAATTGGACCGAACATAAGTTATAAACTGTTCTATTCGTTTCCAATTGCCTTGAGGTTAGACTGTGACCGTTATTTTCCGAGAAAAAATCGTTTTTGGGCTTCTGTTGGAGCTTCAATTTGTTAAATTTTGTCTGTTGTTGCATTGTTGTATTAAGTTCAATTGGATCCCCAACACAACAGCTAGCCAAATACCTAGCCCAACAACTTCAACCGTCTGCAGAGAGGGCAGAATCATATGCCAAAAATTCGACACATTTCATCGAAATACTTAAAAAAACGGTTTTACAACCTGAGTGTCTTCTTGTCAGTTTTGACCTAGTGTCCCTTTTCACCAACATCCCTATCGACGAAGCGTTGGATATCATAATAGAAAAATACAAACCACCTCTACACCTTGTAGACTTAACAAGGCACTGCCTGATGAACACCTATTTTGTTTACGAGAACCAACGATACAATCAAGTGGAAGGAGCTCCAATGGGATCGCCACTCTCACCAGTTATAGCGAACCTTTTTATGGAGAACTTTGAGGAGTTGGCACTAAGAACAGCAACTCTTAAACCCAGTTTATGGTTGCGATATGTGGATGATACTTTTGTGATTTGGCCTCATGGGAGGGAACACCTCAACACATTTTTAAACCACCTTAATGGCATCCATCACAAAATAAAATTCACCATAGAGGTTGAAGCCAATAATCAACTGCCATTCCTTGATGTTCTCATGGAAGGATGATGGAACCCTTGGCCATACAGTATATAGGAAAGTAACTCACACCAACAGATACCTTCATGCTAATTCTCATCAGCACCCAGCCCAACTACAAGCCGTCGTCAAAACTTTAGTAACCAGATCACAAAGACTAGCTAACCAGGACAACATCAAACAGGAAATGGACAGTTTAAAAACAGCTCTGAGACAAAACGGTTTTACAGACCGAAATATTCAAAGAGCCCTAAAGTCTAAACCGAGACGAACAGACGAGGAGCATGAGACACCAATAACCAAGGCTTATTTACCGTATATCAAGGGTACCACGGACAGTATTGCAAGAATTCTACGGAGACACAATATTCATACTATTTTCAATACAGACAGAAAAATAAGCACGGTGTTGAGGACTCCGAAGACGAGGATCCCTTTAGAACAACAGGGAGTGTACGAGATTCCATGTGCAATTTTGCAATATATATATTGCAATAGATTCTGTGGGTTCAAAAATCTACAAATATTCACTTTCAGTTTCAACTTATTATTTCTCCTTTAGTAGAGTGTATTTTAGGAATCTAATCATAATTTCCATACAACTTTGTGCTCATCCTTTTTATACACATTCATCCAATTTTCAGGATATTCGTTGTGTTGCTCTTTATTTTCTTATTTCAGTCTGTTTTTTGTTTACGTTTTGTTTTTATCTTTGGCGGCGTTCTTTTCAAAATAGGAAGCGGGTCAATCTAAACGAACCTCCTTCATCTTAGCTCTTTTATTCGGGCGAATACGATAAACAACGTCTGTACTGAATTGGATTAAGTGGACTGTAGTTTTGTGTGGTTCTATTTTGATAAAAAACTCAATTGCCCTTCATAAGGAAACTCTTACCTTGTCTACGAGTTAGATGTACTAAAAGCCTTGGGAAATCTGACATCCATGTATTTGTCTGCATTCGGCGCGGGTAGCAGGCCCTAACCCTGGGTTTTTAGGCACAACTAAAGTTTATATTGTTGGGCAATGCGCACTCACGAGGGGTTTTACAATAAGTGAGTAAGAGCTGCACACGCACATTGTGGTTGCACTAGCGAGC
Organism: Octodonta nipae; assembly: GCA_034190945.1. Lineage (NCBI taxonomy): Eukaryota > Metazoa > Arthropoda > Insecta > Coleoptera > Chrysomelidae > Octodonta > Octodonta nipae. The sequence goes on along the minus strand of CM067218.1, from coordinate 54,789,929 downwards.
ACATGGGAAAACGTTTTTTCCTTGAGAGTTTCTAGTGAGGTCCGTACTGGACGAGAGGCAAACAGCGAGTCTCGTTTTCTTCTTACTGGGATTGCGCTAAGCAGAGAGTTTTTTCCAAGCAATTGAGAATATACATATGTAAGTATAAAGGCTGTCTCTTTTGAACCCAAAAAAGACAGAGTGTTCCGAACATACCGGCCACCAAAATGGTACATTTTCAAAACACGAGTGAGAGATAAAAATTTAAAAAAATTCTTTTGAGAAAGAGAAAAAAAAATTATCTACGCCTATGGCAGGTACAGAATAGTTGACTGCGTGTTGAGCTCCCGTAAAATTCTAAAATCAGAAGTTATTACGGCCGGGAAATTTAATTAAAAGTGATTAAGTGTTAAGGTGCCATTTCTTTTCAAAGACAAAGTGAAGATCAAAGGAAAATAATGGTGATAACACGAGATATCCGAGAAGAAATAGAATCAGCTATCACAAAGTGTATAAAAAATCAGTCGTTTATCAGTGAAATCGCCAAAAGTAGCCGAAGCGGTTGTAAACAGACTCGAACAGAGGTTAGTGAAGGTTGAAGATACAGTGGCGGAACTTCAGAAATATAATGAAGAACTAAAAACTCAATATGAGAAAAATATTAAATTATATAATATTAGAAGCCAAAACGATTACAGCTGATAAAGAAATTAACTTCATGAATTTAAAAATAGACCAAATGGACCAAATAATGCGATCAAAGAATTTGAGAATTTTTAATCTGAAAGAAAACTCTCAAGAAGACATAAAAGAAACCATTAAGAATATCTTTAATAAACAAATGAACCTGAAGCTTACAGATGAAGATATCCTAATGTGTTATAGAATTGGTAAACGAGAAGGAAACAAAACAAGAGGGATTTTTTTAAAGTTAAAGAACATTAGCACTAAGCAAGTTATATATAGAAGGAAAAAACTGCTGAAGGGGTCTGGAATTGTCGTCAGAGAAGATCTAACTACTATCAGAGTAAAAATGCTAAGCGAGGCAATTGGAAAATTTGGACTAAAAAATGTATGGACGGAAAATGGCAACATCTATATCAGTAAGGAAAATAACACAATTGTAATTAAAAACAAAGAACAACTAAGTAAATTTTTGTAAAAAAAAGAACATTTATCTTTTATTGTTAGCTATTCAGATGTTTATTTGGTTAAAAAAAATATGGTAATGGAAAAATATATATATGTATATAGGTGTATGTATACAGCATTAGTTTTTGTTATTCGTCTTGGAATTGATATCAGTTAATATAGCCATAAAATCTTTAATTTATAATAGTATTTTTCACATGGCAGGAATATCAACTAAAAGAAATATTTCATTATGATTGAGTATTTTGATGTGATTGATACCGCAGAGATTGTCACAAAATCATTAAATAACTTTGCTGAATACATTTAGCAGGAGGTAGGTGGCGGCAGAAATGGCCTGGGGATTGTTCACTTCAACATTAGAAGCTTACAAAAACATTATAATGAATTACTGGCATATGTAGAAATGTCTAAAGATATGTTCGATGTTATAGTTTTATCAGAAAAGGGTATAATCAACAATCTAAAAGACTTTTCAATACCAAACTTTTCCGTTCATTACAATCAGTCACAAATAAATAAATGTGATGGCGTTGTCTTATATCTTAAAGAAAATATTTCGTCTATAGTTAATATCTCGCACATAAATGGCAGCAATTTTCTAAGGGTTACTCTATCTAGTAATTATTTTGCAAATGATATTAAAATAGGATTAACAGCTTTCTATAGGTCTCCATCGACCAACATTAAACAATATCTCGAAAACTTAGAACTATACATAAGCAACTTACAAAAACATAACTTAGAAGTATTTATTGGGGATATTAATATTGACTTATTAAGGAAAGACAGTAACGAAACAACTAAATATCTAAATACTTTAATATCCAACGGTTTTATTTCTTACATAAACAAACCAACCAGAGAAACACAAAAAACTGCTAGCATTATTGATCATATTTTCATTAGAACACAAAATTATATAAAAGAACAAGTACAAATTGAACCTATTCTTTTTCACACTGACATGACAGATCACTTCTCACCTTTTGTCCTTATTTCACCGTCAAAACAAAATAAACCAGATTCACAATCACCAAATAAAAAAATAGTGAACAAGATAAATTACGTGAAACTAAAATCTCTGTTACATAAGGAATCATGGGAAGAAATATTAAATTGCAATTCTGATCCACAATTTGCTAATAATATGTTTATTAATAAACTCTACAACTTCATAACATCATGTACAGAAACGAAAACAATTATTACTAAAATAAAAAGCTTAAACCATGGATAACATTAGGGATAATTACGTCTATTAAGAAAAGAGACCGCATGAAAAGGAACGTGATAAAAAGTTACTCTCTTGAACTTGAAGCAGAGTACAGAACCTACAGGAATAAACTAAATTCGTTAATAAGAAAAACAAAAAATGATTATTATCAAAACGAAATCGATCAAGCTGGGCCCAACTATAAAAAACTATGGACTGTAATAATTAACATTACAAGTCGCAGCAAAAGTGTTAAACAAATTCATAACATTACTTTTACTGATGAAAATAATAAACTAATATCAGATAATGTTGAAATAGCCAATTTATTTAATAGATTTTTTACTAACATGGGTACTAATATGGCAAACAAAATCAATAAAACAAGATTATCACAAGACTTCTTTAAAGATGATAAAGTAAATAACAACATATTTTTAAAACCTGTCACACACAATGAAATTACCACTACAATATCTAAACTAAAAAACAATTGTGCACCAGGACCTGATCGAATATCAACCACCACAATTAAAAACATTCATGAATATATTACTTCACCCCTAGCTCATATAATTAACCTCAGCTTTCTATGTGCAGAAATTCCTCACCAATTCAAAGAATCAATTGTCACACCAATTTTTAAAGCAGAAGACCCCAATAAGTTAACAAATTATAGGCCTATATCCATAATAAATAATTTCGCAAAAATTTTTGAACACTGTGTAAAAGAAAGGCTGTTAATTTTTTTAAAAAAACACAAAGTCCTCAGTGACAGGTAATATGGCTTTATACAAAACTCAAACACCGAAAATGCTGTGGTAGACTTTTTAGAAAAGACAGTTGAGGCCTTGGACAGATCGGAGAAGTGCTTGGCAGTATTCCTTGATCTTGCTAAGGTTGTTGACACAGTCTCCCATAACATTCTTCTTGATAAATTAAACAACTACGGGATTCGAGGACAGAGAAATAACTTGCTAAGAAACTATCTATCTAATAGAACACAAAGGGTGAAAATTGGAAACAATACTAGTTCTGCATCGACTGTAAAAATAGGAATTCCTCAGGGAACAGTTTTAGGACCAATATTATTTCTTGTGTACATGAATAACATTTCAAATATTTACAAATTTTCTGGGCACCTTGTGTGTTACGCAGGTGACACAGCCATAATTTTCACAGATAAAACATGGGATGAGCTCAAAAAACAAGCAGAGGCTAATTTAAAACTGATAAATTCATTTTTGGATAACAATTTATTAACCCTGAATATCAAAAAAACTAAATTTATAACTTTTAATCCAACAATCATACATCAAACTAACGAATTTTCTTTGCAACTACATCAAAACCCAGAATGTCAGGAGCTATGTGAATGCCCAAGACTAGAAAAAGTACATTCTTTAAAATATCTAGGTGTTATTATAGACCAACATGTTCGCTGGTCAGAACATATAGTTCACGTCAGCAACCGTCTGAGAGCCCTTATGCACACTTTTTATACGCTAAGAGAAATTCTGTCGAAAAAAAATTTAACAATACTTTACAATTCATTGGTAGAATCCATTTTAAGATATTGTGTAGTGGCGTGGGGCGCTGCTTTTAATACAACTTTTAGAATTTTACAAACAACACAAAACACACTTCTAAAAATCATTTTCAAAAAAAGTAAACTCTATCCCACCCGCAAACTTTATGAAGAAAATCAAATATTAAACCTTAGACTTACTTTTATTTACCAAAGCATTTTAAGATTATATTCAAACCCAACCCAGTGTCAGTACAAAAATAATCGAGTAACCCGCTCGACGGCCAATATGGACTTAAATGTCCAATTCTTCAATAACACCCAAAGTCAAAGGTCGTTGTTTTACTTTGGACCTAAATTATGTAACCTAATCCCTATAGAAATAAAAAAATACCCAACTTCAGAAAATTTAAATTAAAAGTAAAAAATTACCTGTTATTACATCAACACAAATTTTGTGAGCTACTTTCATCTAAAGTTTCATAAACAAGATTAATAAAAAAAAACACTAAAACTGTTTGTATGTGAAAATTTCCCAACCATCTACACCCTAAACTCATTTTTGTATTGTATAATTGATGTCTCCCTTAATCTTAATTTTTTTTTTCTGTTAACTCTTACTTTGTCAAATTATGTTTTCTTACCTGCAATCTATCATTTATATGTACATTTTACAACAGAGGCATAATGAACGGACACATAGCAAAACAGACAGTCATGCCTAGGCAAAGTGTCCTTCCATCGTGTCTCTGATAATTATTTTGAAGAATCAGCCCTATATGAAGTATGATTGTACATGTACTTTGAGGATGAATAAATTTGAATAAATTTGAAAATAAAACAGTTATGAGGGTGAGGGCCTAATTTTACTCTAAAAATGAGTTTAACCTATATATATATATATATATATATATATATATATATATATATATATACATACATATAAGAGAAAATAGCCATATTGGCAAAATGGGAGTTAAATATAAAGAGATAGAAAAAGATTTATGTAAATGACCAAAGAGAGGGAAAGTTAGGGAACATAAGTTGTTGGTTATGAGTCAGATGGTAGAGGACACACCTTAGAGACAGGACGCTTAAATTCGCCCTTTTGGGTACGAACAGTAACGGCTCGAATTACGCCATCCGCACCAGGATTGACATCAATTACACGCGCTAGCGCCCACTGCAAAGGTGGTGAATTATCTTCCTTCAAAAGGACAAGAGTACCAGTATTAATAGGCGTGCTTGAGTCACTCCACTTACTCCTTTGTTAAAGAGTGCGTAGGTATTCCTTATGCCATCTGTCCCAAAAGTGCTGATGCATACGATGAACTAGCTGCCAACAAGAGAGATGAGATAACTTCAGTCCTGATGTATCGGGATCAGGAACTGTGTTTAGACAAAGTGAGACAATGAGAAGGTGAGAGTAGTAGTAAGTCATTGGGACTAGAGCTGGCAGCTCATAAAGGGCGCGAATTTTTCTTAAGAGCCCCAATATCTTGTGAATAATATTGAGTCTGGGCAAGTTTAATGAGAGTTTACAAAGCTTTATCCAAATCAGCAGCTGAAAATTCGGAGAATTTTCTGTGGAGATGAAAACTTATATAGATTATAGATTTTCTAGAAAATTGTACTGAACAGAGAGAGTGCATACAAGTTTACGTTACTCTGCGGTAGTTTCAGGTATAGTATCGATACATGGGAGAACCTCAGGAGACCCCTGGGATTCCGGAAGCTAGAGCCATGACGGTCCCGGCCACCATAAGGAACTCTCGGCAAGAGTTTGAGGTAATAGTCCTCGAGAAGCAGGATCGGCAGGATTTTCTTCAGATCGCACATAGCGCCATTGAGATAGAGCCAATCTTTCTTGAATTTGAGTTACCCGGTTGGAAACAAATGTAACCCATCGATGAGGAGAACTTCTTATCCAAGCCAAGGCAACAGTAGAATCCGAGTAGGCCGTGATTGACGAAAATTCAAGCTTTCTGCCTAGAGAATCTTTTACGACAGCTAATAACTCTGAGAGAAGTAGAGCAGCACACAATTCTAGTCGAGGGACAGAAATTGTCTTGAGTGGAGCAATGCGCGATTTACTACATATGAAATGACAGCAATATTTGTTGGAAGATGACTCAAGACGAAGATAAACAACTGCAGCGTATCCCCTTTCCGATGCATCAGCAAATCCATGCAACTGTGCCGAACAAAAAGGAAATGTGAGAGTCCACTTATGAATGATAGAAGCATCAGGAGTACCATCCCAATCGATACCACTAGCCCATAATTGCTGAATAATTAATTTCATTGAGAGAGTAAGGGGTGTTAGAAATCCTAATGGGTCAAAGATTCGGGCCAATTCTGAAAGTATTCAGCGTTTGGTGCATAAGTTATTAAATGCATGAACCCTAAAACAAAACTGGTCTTGAGAAGGATTCCATTGGAGTCCGAGAATTTTTACTGTCTGGTTAAAATCGAGGTCGAAATTCAGAGAAAGAGCCTCAGAATGAATCTGCGAAGCGGGCAAATGAGAAAATAGAGCAGGTTTACTAGCCCATTTACGCAGCTCAAACTGACCTTTTTGAAGTAGAGATATCAATTCTTTCTGGAGTTGAAGAGCATGAGAGATGGAATCTGCACCAGTACAGATGTCATCTACATAAACATCATTTGATATGATCTCAGATGCTTCGGGGTAATCATCCTTATACATATGAGCAAGATAAAATAGTACGTATTGCTAAATACGGAGAAGAACTAACTCCATAAGTAACAGTCCCCAATCGATAATCCTGAATAGGGGTATCCTGAGAGAAACGCTACAAAATACGTTGGTAATCTCGATGATGTTCAGCCATGAGAATCTGGCGGAACATCTATCTGCCTTACGTCTACTGTGAAGCATACTGCATAGAGTCTGAAGCGCAAAAGAATCCAGATTATGTTCTGCTGTAACTTGGGACTGGAGAGTAGGATGTCATTAAGAGACACTCTTTGAGTATCAACAGCAGAAGCATCGAAGACAACTCTAAATTTGGAGCTAGTAGGAGCTATAGCATAATGCGGAATGTAATAACTGGGTTGAGATATTTCGAGGATGGGTATTAATTCCATGTGGCCAGAGTTCAAATAATTATGCGTATTACCTGTAATTTTTGTGTGGTTCTATTTTGATAAAAAAACTCTATTGCCCTTCATAAGAAAACTCTTAGCTTGTCTACGAGTTAGATCTAGTAACAGCTTTGGGAAATCTGCCATCTATTTGTCTGCATTCGGCGCGGGTAGCCGGCCTTAACCCTGGGTTCTTAGGCACAACTAAAGTTAATTTTGCTGGGCAATGCGCACTCACGAGGGGGTTTACAATTAGTGAGTAATAGCTGCACACGCACTTTGGGGTTGCACTAGTAAGCACATAGGGAAACGTTTTTCCTTGAGAGTTTCTAGTGAGGTCCGTACTGGACGAGATGCAAACAGCGAGTCTTCCTTTCTTCTTACTGCGATTGCGCTTAAGGCAGAGTTTTTTCCAGGCAATTGAGAATATACATATGTAAATATAAAGGCTGTCTCCTTTAAACCCAAAAAAGACAGAGTGTTCTGAACATGGTCATTGATTCTCTTGACTACCTCGTATGGACCATCACAGGCTGGTGTGAGTTTTGGAGACTTCCCTTTGCTTGTATAGCCAAACCTTGTGTCTCTCTTGGAAACCAACTAAATTTGTCTGGAGATCATAGAGCTTCTTCATCCGATCGCTGCGTTCTGAATAAGTTGTGTATTGCCAGCATGTTATGTCAGAGGTGGTAGGCATAATCGTTGATTTCTTGGGACGGTTGTTCTGAAAAGCCAAATGCCAAATCACAAGATAATTTCAGCTCTTTTTCCAATAGTACCTTGGCTGGAAACTCTCCTGTGCTATTATGTACGGCTGAGCGATAGGCTCCAAAGTCCTGTTGAATCTTTCCACCATTCCGTCTGACTGTGAATACAAAGGTGTGCTTCCGTTTTCTTGGTCGTACCGGACTTCTGGAATACATTGGAGTCAAAGGAACGCCCTTGGTCTGAATGTAACTCCAACGGGAAAATAAATCTGCTGAAAAGTGTTCTACCAGCACTATCGCCACAGTTGTTGCCTCCTGATTGAGTATAGCATATGTCTCAGGCCATTGCCACCAAAATGTATATGTTTCCCCTCTCAGATTCAGGAAATGGACCGGCGACATCAATGGCAATTATCTCAAGAGGGACGTTCACATTGTATTGCTTCACACAGGTGTGGTTCCGGCATCAAGCTCTGAAGTCTTCGAAGAAATTTACCCAATAGTACCGTTCCTGAATTTCATCCAAAGTTTTAGTATTATTAATCCCATTATATATTTCGGTCAAGGCGGCGGGTACCTTTTTCTTTGGGACTACCAGTTGGAATTTAGTTCATCGGCCATCATTGCTTTACCAAGTTTTCCAAATTCAATTCTTAAAGGGTCCCATTGGGCATATAACGATTTCAGGACGCCAGATTATCTAGCTATTTCGTCTCATCGTGGCCTGGGTGCCCCTCTCCTCTTGAGTGACAGGATTGGTTCAATGTCTGGGTCACCTATTTAATCCTGGTTACATTGTTCCGTTGTCCAGTCTGCATTCATCTGAACGCACGCGAGTGTGTCGGATGGAGATACCATCTCGCTATTCTATCTTTAGACAATGTCCTCATTCTGCTCTGCAGGGTCTTCCTGATAAGGGATCAGCATTATTATGCAGTCATGCGGCAAGTTGCTCAACCTTTAAATCATATTGCTGTTATGTGTCCTTCCACCTGGCTAGTTGTACTTTCGGTGTTTTCATGTCTAACAGCTATTTGAGGACGGCATGATCGATTCGGATTAGGAAATGATGGCCTTAGAGATGTTTGTGGAAATGATTTACAACCCTGATTATCTTTTCAGTGACACAATAATTCCATTCCAGAGATAGGACGGCCGCCAACTTGTGTTGCTGGCGTCGTTGTCTAAGATCAACTTGCCTGACTGTGTTAGGATTGGACTGGAACATAGTGCAACCTTCAGTCATCTGAACGATATTTCACAATCTTGATTCCAACAGAAGGTCTCTTTTTCAGTGGTCTGCCGATGTAGAGGCGCGGCAATGGTGGCAAATCCCTCAACAAAACGCCGGTAGTATGAACAGAGGCCTAAGAAGCTTCGGAGTTCATGCTTGTCTCTCGGGACTGGCCAATCACGGATCGCTTCTATCTTGTCCTCGTTGGTGCGGATTCCTGACTCGGAAACGACATGGCCCAAAAACTGTACTTCTTTTTGGAACATGGAACACTTCTTCGGGTTGAGTCTCAGGTTGGCATTCTTAATTCTAGGAAGGTTATCCAGATGGTCGTCGACTGTTTGATCCATGACCAGAAGGTCGCCGAGGTATACTAAGCATGTTCTCCATGTCAACCCGTTCAATACATACTCCATTAGCCTCTCAAATGTAGCGGGAGCATTACAGAACCCAAAGGGCATGACCGTGAACTGAAACAGCCCTTTACTGGTGGAGAACGCTGTCTTTTCTCCGTCGTTTTCATCTAGTCGAACCTGCCAATATCCACTATCTAGGTCCATTGTGGAGAACCAACGAGATCCTGCTAGTGTGAGTGGATAGCTGTCTTTATTCGTAACATTGCTCATTTTCTGTAATCAACCGTTGGTTCTATCCTTCTTTTTCACTAAAACAACGGGAGCAAACTATGGGCAGATGTTTTCCTCGACTGCCTGTTGTTACCCCAATGATAGTCGCCTAGGTGGAATTCTTATGGCTAGAGCCTTCACGGTATCTTTTCTGTGCTGGATAATGTTTGTACGACCGGTACTACCATATAGACTATTAAATATTTGCCAGTGATTCGGGATAAATTGTTTGGCTTTCTGATGTTTCTTTGGTGTAAGTAGTCATGAGCTCAAAGCACGGGCTCCACCATTCCAACGCAGCTGCTAGGATTTCTTTCTAGCTTCTAGCTGCGTATTAACAATTTGTTGCATTTGACAAGGAATTTTGGTTAATAATTTCGCTAGAATTTTAATGGTCACTGACCTGCTGATGAGCCGTCTCAATCAAATTCCCATTTATGAAATGGAGAACATCATATCTCGGGTCGGACATGAACCCGTGTTGGCTAATTAGGTCCATATCCAGGATAAAAACATCTTCTATATCGGCTACCAGGACCCTATGCCGGATTCTGTTGTCCCCTATCTGTAGCACTACATTTGCCTCACCTTGTATTGAGATGGACTCGGTGACTGTTCCTAGCTGGATGTTGTTGTTAGCTGGACTTCCGATGACCTAAGAACTCTAGACTCTAGACCTAGCAATGGGCACAGCAGCGCCTATGTCAAAAGTGATGGTGATTGCTGGCCATTGATGACTGATGACTAGGCTGCTGCTATCTCGGCAAAATACCCGTATGAATATTTTCCTGGGGTCTGGTAAAGGCTTAGTTAGCATTCGTCTCCTTATGCTGACTGAACATATGGTTGTTTTGTTGGTTACCCGTGGTGGGTGATCGTTCAGATAGCCTCCAGTTCTTTGTGACTTCACAAGTAGTTTGTTCATACCAGTCAACAACGCTTGAAAGGGTAACTCTGACTCTTCCTTGTTGAAGGAAACTGCTCGTGCTCTCGGAAATATTTATGACGGCCTCTACCTCCAAAGCCCGAAGCAAAGCTTCATTACTCTACTTGATGCCACTAAGTCTTTGTACTTCAACGTCCATAATATCATTTAGATAGTTTCCTCTTGTAGATCTGGGTAGGACAGGTGTACTAATCGTCTAATCTCTGCTTCGAATTCTTGTGGACGTTTTTCCACTTAGTTACACCTGGTATACTTGGCTCAATGATTGATTGTCGCATCTTTTGTCTAAGATTGTCGACTGCTTCTGCAAAGTAGCAGCTTGGCACACCATTATGTTTTTTTGATCAGCTGGGATAGCATCATAGCGACAGACGGTGCGAGAGATTGAGGGATACCGAAAAGAGTGAGAAGGAAAGAGAGGCGCGGAGTGGGAAATACACAGCAGCCAGCAATTGTACTCTCCACACTTTGTTGATGATTTTAGCTACATAGCCCCATTAAAAACGTCAGATTTTTTTTTCCGTAATTCTTAAAGGATTTCCTTCAAAATAAAAAAATCAATAACGCTCGAGTATTTACAATTTTGTGATTCGACCATTTCCTTATACCAGGCTCAGATCGCCAGATTATTGAAGTATACACTTTTCTCCATGTATTAAATTACTTTATCTTATTCTGACGCGCTCGACTTTTTATGAGGATCAATTTTTTTTACTAATCTGATCGGCTGCCCTGAACGCTCTTGTATTAAGTGTTCATATATGGTAGGGATACATTACAAGGAGTAAGGTTTCTCCCTATATAATTTTCTGACGCGCTCGAGTAACTCGCAAAGTCCCTTCTTGGGCTCCCCTACTATAACGACTTATTACCAAATTGTGAGGGGACTTAATAGCAAGTTTCATGATTGTTGTGAATATAACATCGTAGCTCTTAGTAAAACTTTGTTAAAACCTGTGATCTCTAAGGAATTATTTCCGGCTAACTACCAAGCCTTTCGTAGTGACCGTAAATTCGAGCAATTAAGCGTAGTTATGGCACTGAAATCGTGAATATTCATGAATTTGAGGTTCCTTTCCACAGATTGATTTATTGGTTTGCAATAGCTTATTATTTGTTTTATGTAATGGTTATGTACATTCCACCATCTTTATCAATAGATGTGTATTCAAATTTCATGGATGCTCTAGCTCACTGGTATGTATGAAACCCTAATAATGTACTAATTCTCGCAGATTTCACCTATCCAAAATATACTGACAACAGCCTTGAGGATGGAAAAACTAACTTTATTTCTAACTTCATGGCATTACTAGATATGAATCAATATAACACAGTATTGAACGATAACGGTAATCTCCTAGACATAGTCCTGAGTATCATTAACTATACATTTCCCTTGATTTTTTACCACTAGTTGGGGAGGATAGTTCTCATTTATCTTTGAGGATTAATTTAAGCAAAATGTCGATAAAAACAATAAATATTAACGATAAGCTGACTACTTATCTCTTTATATCAAATTATTAAATACAGACTGGACTTTCTCAATAGTTTATCCGATGTAGATACTGCTATAGATAGCTTCTATAACTAGGTATATAAATTGTTTGATCTGCACGTACCACGGAATAAGCATTTTCGGCGTAAATACCTACTTGATATTCTAGCGAGATCATATAATTAATAAAAGAAACAGCCAAGTTACTAATAAATACAAAACATCAAGGAGTGATACTTATTATAGAGAATTTAATAAATACAGGCCGTTAATAAAGTTGATGATAAAAGAAGCGTACGACAGCTATCTACACAATGTCCAGAATAAACTAAAAGAATAGCCCAGTAATTTCTGGTCATATATTAACAAAAAAAATACAGATTCCCAAATTTCCTGCAAAATGTTTTATAATGATAACGAATATAATAACCCCACTCAAATAGTGGAACACATTTAGTGATTTTTTCGACGACATCGTGCAATAAATAAAGCTAAAGCTAAAGTCTAGTGCTACCCAATAGAAATGATTATTCAAATTTTTAACGAACAACTAAAACTACACCACAGAAAGGAAGGAAAAAACTCATCTTCTGAGAAAATAACTACAAAAAATAGTAAATATCTAACTTTACCATATATAAGAGGGTTGTCTACACAATTTCACCGATTGTTAAAAAAGGACGATATTACTGCAAGTCATAAAGGTCCTAATTTGTTATCAAAAAATTTCAGCCAGCCAGCAATATTTGTTGAAAAAGGACATATGTAAGTCCGAAACGTTCATCTGAAATAAACACATGTTGACCAAAAACCAAGATTTAATCAAATAAATAATAATAGCACGTCGTATCACAGAAGGATTGTTTGTTTCAACGGTACACATGAAATTGATCATTTTTAAACACAAAACAGTGGCATATACGAGAAAAACGCAAGGATTAAAAAAGATTGCAAATTCATAAGAGATTCATTTACATTTGTTGTCAGTTGCCAGGGGCGTACTGAAAAAAAGTTGTAGGGGCAGAAAAAACACATGACCCCAGAAAAAGTACCACCCTGTAGATTTTCATGATCTTATTATGAAGACTTCATAGAGGCAAAAATGTTCCAAAAACCTGAAGATTTCAACAGCTTGTATAGTAAAGAGAACATTTTTCTATATTTAAATTTGAATGTGAAATACAGTTTTAAAATAATATTTAATAATATTTACCTTCACTAATATTATACAGTAAACATATTGTACTTTCTACCTATACACTCATTATTTTTTTACAACACTATATAATATATTCAGATGTTTAAGATTTAGTTTAATATTTCATATTTGAAAATTTTTTGTTGTTTGTTGTCGTGCGTCATTTTTTTTCGAGCAGTTGTCAGACCATTGGCATGTAAATACAATTGTTTTTTGCTCGAAAAAAATGACAGAAGTTGACGCTTGCCCACTATAAAATTACCACAGTGCTAGTGTTTTAATATTGTTATGAGAATTCATCCGACAGCTGGTGCAATCGGCCATCAACCAATTCGTGGAAGGGCCATTATTACTGGGAATTCCCTTAAAACTTCCAGAACATGAAAGAGTTTCCCGATGGTTTGTGGAATTACCAGACAATTCGGGGAGCAATATATAAATATGGACAGCTGGCGATAGGAGGCATTCAGTTTTCGACTGTCGTATTGTATAGTTAAGATAATATGTAAATAGTTTCTGTGACCATAAATTGTGTTAAAGTAGTGAAAATAAATTAGAGTGAGTTGGACTGTGTTTTTAAATAAATCCAAGAACTAAAGAGAACCCGAGTGTGAAAATAAATACATTACAATATAATTAATAAAATAAAATACTTACATTGAAGAATATGTGGCCAAAGATTTAAATGATTATTTATGTTGAATTCAATTTGATAGATAATCCCAAAAGGGATTTCGTTATTAATTTAATCAACTTAAGAGGAAAATGTAAGTTCCCTAGTCCAAAATATTCAATTATTCTGTTATCTAGCTTGAATGAAATATTGGTAATCGTCTAGAAGAATTTCTAGAACAAAATTTCGAATTATTATAATTATTATATTAGATTACATGGTATAATTTTTTAGAGAAGCCAAGAAATGAAATTTATATGATAGGACAAAATTTGGTGTTTATAGTGATAGATGATTTATTACATTTAGGTATTCGAAAACTCACACATACACAGACAATTTTTTACAGAAAAATTAGTAACATTAAATCATAAATGGATGTCAACAATGAATTTAACAGGTGGTGTAATTTTGTTAGTGTGTTAAAAAGATCGAAGGTGTGCAGTTTAGAATGAAAAAGGGTAGCTATGGGATTGTTTTACTACCATCTAGAGGAGGTTGTCGTAATAAACTAAGAAACGAATCCAGAAGAGATCAAAATAAATTGGAATAAACTGATTTGGTTTGAGTACCTACTCCTTGGAAAATTTAAATATTGAAAGCTATAAAAACAATATACATCAATAGAAGAAAGAAAGATAAATAAACAGAAATAACTTATGATTCAATAAGGTAATTTCATATGGTTATAGAGTTAAACGGGGAATTAAAATACTTAGTAGCCGTAGAAAGTTGATGCAGTGAAAGAAAATAAATTTTAAAGAAATAGTGAGTCATTTTAAGTTAATAATTATATACAGGGTGGCCCAGAAGATTATTTAAATTTACTTATTATTTATGGAGAATAAGACCAATTGTTGATTAAGAATCAATGGAACTTATGTTTAATTCAGTTCAATAAATGTTGAAATTGGTAACTATCAACTTGATGACACTTTTCACATCTCATAATCAGTTGCTCATGGGTGGCTCCTTTAATTGAACGATCACTTAAATTTTGAAATGCATCTCGTATTCTCTGTTTGCAATCTTCTTTGGTAGTTACTGGACGTTCATAAACTTGATTTTTGATTGCACACCAAATAAAAAAATCCAGTACGTATAGATCGGGAAACCGGGGTGGCCAGAGAAAGGGAACATTATTCGCAATCCATTGGTCTTGAAAAGATAAAAAATCTGTCGATGGTCCGCCAATGGAAGATTATTTAAATAATCATTTCCAGTTCTTCTAAACGGTGTAAATATCCTTGATCTAAGGAATAAAGAATTAGTTCATCTGGTTCATCAAAGAAGCTACAAGAGTTTCTTACCATTACAGTTTTCTTCATAGAAATAAACAACTACAATTCCCTCATTTCGAAGTGCGCAATATAAGTTGAACTGCCAACTTTCTGGAAAATATTGCTCTCTCAAAACATGAGGATTTATATCACTCCAATAATGTGAGTTATCCCTATAAAGATTCCATTTTTCTTGAATTTTGCCTCATCTGTGCAAATGCCGAAGAATGAGCCATTACCTTGGTACGAAATTAAAGTAAATTCACAAAAATTTGTTTTTCTTAAAAAATATGTACCCTTCAGATGGCGTACAGTATTGACTGAAAAATGATTGAAATTTTTTTAAACTCGAAGATTTGTGCTTCTCCTGAATCAAATCTGAAGTTCCATTTAACTCACTGATTTCTTAGGATATGCGGCGAAATATCCCGAAATCATAATTTCGTTTAATTCAATATTATTAAACTAAACGAACACACACTGACATTCATTGAGTCCTTAGCAACACACAGCCAACTTACGTTACTTTTATTGAGGATGCTAAATAAATTTTTTTTTTCGAATAAGTCGAAATCTATCAGATTTTTGTATAGGTAACTATTAACAAAGTAACTCAATTTTCATTTTAATATTGCATATTTTGTAAGCTCGAAGTTCATTCTATTACCTTCCCGAAAAAAATGTATTGATTCCGCTGCGTTACTGCATAATTGGTAATTATCTGAAGGCCTCAAAATGTCAATTTTAATAAACATTTTGGAATATCTCGAAAAGGGCTGAAATTAAGTATAGAGTATTATACTCTCTTCGAGGTGTCATTCCTAGATTTCGGTCTTACATCTCGCGTCTTCATTAAATTATTGACCCGTAGAATTCTGAATTGTAATAATTTACAAGGTATTTCATTTGAAATAAGCAAGTTTGTATCAACTTCCGGTATAACCGGAAGTGGCACATGCTTGAAAAAATTTTAACTGGACTGCCCCCAATCGAAAAGTGATACCAGTAAATTTTCATTAAATTCGTAAATACCGTTTTCCCATTATCGATCGATATCATTCCTGGTGGGCCACCCAGTACAGAGAGAAAGTATTATTTTATAAACTGTATCAATATAGACCATTAAAAGAAAATAAAGCCAACTTTTAGAGAAATATTCAAATAGTTAAGATTGACTCATATTGTTAAATTTATCAATAAAATAATATTACTTATTGACATTTTGAAATTTAAATTGGATTTGTTTGGTAGATTCCTCTATACCTTCTAAATACACATAACTCTGATGACAGAAATACCAGCAAGCTATAACATAGTGTTCATGTATACACCATCAACTAGTTCATCTGCATGCTAAGTCCATGATCGGCATAATACCATAATGCCTAACCAGAGCTATGTTCTAGGGTCGTAACAGAACAGTAAAATATATCCACCATCTCACTGGACGGAGAACAAAAACAAGAACGTAGCACGTAGAAAAAAAAACAAAGGAAGAAAGAAAGAAACAAAGAACGACAGAAGTTTTCAAATCCTCAATGAGAGAAATATCCCAGCAACTAATCAACAGTACTACAATATGCTGGAACACAATGTAGGGATTTCCATATAACTCCCGAACTCGGATGGCTTATCAAAAGCCAGTATACAAGTGGAAAATCCGTTAAAACAACTGCACGACTTCTCCAGTTAACCTCACACAATATTCTCCACGCACATACTTCCTGCCTTGTCGACAACAACTGTCAAAAACACAACGCCGACCACAAAATATTCGATAAATCAATTCGCTCTCAGCAGGTCGATTCGAACACCCTTCAAAAATAAATCAGAATGAAACACAATAAATACAGCAAAATCATCGCTCTAACGGTGAGTTATCGATCGCTAACAGAACAGGCCAACAAAAGCAACATTTTGACCGGTCCTAAACGCGTTCATCTCTACTGAGTAACTACGGCAAGAATATAACACCTTGTGGGCTAAACATCTAAATCTCCTACTTAATATTCAGTTTCTCTTATATTCGCTGCATCAGCTTTCCACGGCTAATTTCTTAATTCACATACTAAAACTACAACTACATGAAATAAATTATTCAACTTTCTTTCACCCCTTTGATTCCAATACACTTATAAATTATTTATTTTCTTTGAATCTTCTGTTACTGTATACTATTGTTGTAATTTTCAAAATTTAGTTCTCCCAAAAAAATTTTCTAACAGGTTCACATGTGTTTGAAGTTTTGGTTTAAATGATTTAGGGTTAGTTGGGTTTTCGTGAAATTCGGTTTAATATAACAAACATCATCATTTGAAACAGCTTCTCTGAAAATGCTAAGGTTTTTGTATTCAAGAAGAGTCCATTTTTTATTAGAAATTTTGAGTGAAGCTTAATAATACTCCTTCTTGGATAATAAGACGACCAAGGTAAGACACTTCCTTTCATACTTTCCACTCATACTTGTTGAAATTGACTCTCTAAGATGCTTAGGTACTTCCGTTAAAGGAGAAATATGCTCAGATAAGGTTGGTGAATAGACGATGATGTCATTCATGTAAACCAGACAGCGTTCATTCCTAATACCTAAAAGAATATATATCACGACCCCCTGAAAAGTAGAAAGCGCATTTTTCAAGCCAAAGGGCATATGAGCATGAACGCCACAGTCAATCGATGTTGGGAATATCTCCTCAAGGATTTTCAACTGGTGGAACCCGGATGACAGATCCAGTGTCGAAAAGTACTGATTCTTTCTAAGTTGGTCGAGAATATCAGAACTGTTCATTTAAGTTCCTATATCCTTTTGCTTACCAGAAACGTCGAGCTTTTTGAAGATAACCCATACTGGGGAGGACAAAGGACAAGAAGTGTGCCTGATAATGTCATGGTCAAGCATTTTTTCAATTTGTGTGTTCACGTCCGCTCTATGGACTTGAGGATATTTATAAGCTTTTGTGAAAACGAACTTCGCCTAACTTGTATAAATAGAGTGTTTGACTGCGTTAGTAAAAGTCAAATCATCTCTTTCAAGATAGAAAATATCTTGAAAATCTAAGTAGAGGTTCGTGATAAGTTCTCGCCCTTCGTCGTTAACGTGTTCTGTAACGTGTTCTCCAAGAGTTAAATTTCACTCTAAGTTTAGAGAGCCGAGTAATCCTATGTATCTAGGTTAAAAGAAAGGGTGTGTATTGTTATTGGGTACTAAATAGATATCGGAAAAATTAACAATTTTGGGCATTACATTCGCGTTTATTATTGAAGTGAGAAATTCTCGTTTTGAATTAACATGTATAACTGTGTAAGGAACCCGTACTTTTTAAATTTAATTAATTTAAAAATTTACTCGGTTCGTGCCTGGATAGTTATTTGATTTCTATAAGTACGAGTTTGCGTGTTAGGACTGGTTGGGACTATTGATTGTGTATTAGATTGATCGTGATTGGGTACGTTATGTACTGGGATATTTTTAATTGTTTTAAGTCAACAATACATTCGTGATTCTCATGAAAGTCAACCCTAATGTTCCTTCACGCTCACTATCTAAATTGTAAATAATAACCTTGTATGGATTATCTAGAGCGAACAGAATCAGGTTGGATTGAGAAATCGGCATTTTCACATGAGTAATCTTTTGATTTGTTACTCTTTCGAGAAATCTTTGTGAGAAGTTTTTAACAGTATTTTTTGACAATAAAGATACTAGCTCCGGTACCCTTTAGGAGTAAGAATTTTCCAGACGCATCGCTAATATAATAGAGGTTTTTGGAATTTACTATCAGAAGAGGACTTAAAGAACGGAGTATTAACAAAATCGTGACATGAGAAATGAAAATAGATCAAGAGAAGACAATGGCAGCTATCGACAAAGAGCATGTATAGATTACCCCATTATAGGTATTATCTCAGTCTTGCAGGTAGTCCTATAGTAGCTACATATTATACTATTGAAAGAAGCAATATTACACCGAAACTATTTATATGTACGCAATTCCTTTTTAATATCCTCCGTTTCACCTGGGCATCGTTTCCATATTTGCAAAGCATCGTAAGCTAGTCTATTTGCCGGACTGTGTAGGAAAGGCTAGGATTGGGCTGGAACATAGTGCTGCCTTCAGTCGCCTGAATGATGTTTCGCAATCTTGATTCCAATAGAAGGTCTCTTTCTCAGTGGTCTGCCGATGTAGAGGCGCAGCAATAGTGGCAAATCCCTTAATAAATCGCCTGTAGTGGGAACAGAGACCCAAGAAGCTTCGCAGTTCATGCTTGACTCTCGGGACTGGCCAATCACGGATCGCTTCTATCTTGTCCTCGTTGGTGTGGATTCCTGACTCGGAAACGACGTGGCCCAAAAACTCTACTTCTTTTTGGAACAAGGAACACTTCTCCGGGTTGAGGCTCAGGTTGGCGTTATTAATTCTGGAGAATACTTCGCCCAGGTTCTTCAGATGGTCGTCGAATGTCTGACCAATGACTAGAATGTTGTCGAGGTATACTAAGCACGTCCTCCATGTTAACCCTCTTAGTACATAATCCATTAGCCTCTCAAATGTAGCGGCTGCATTACATAATCCAAAGAGCATGACCGTGAACTGAAACAGCCCTTTACGGGTGGAGAACGCTGTCTTCTCTCTGTCGTTTGCGTGTAGACCAACATGCCAATATCCACTCTTTAGGTCTAGTGTGGAGAACCAACGGGAGCCTGCTACTGTGGTCAGAGTGTCATCGATTCGGGGTAGTGGATAGCTGTCTTTCTTCGTGACGTCATTCAGCTTTCTTTAATCCTCGCAAAATCCGGTGCTTCCAACCTTCTTTTTAACTAGCATGACGGGAGCAGACTATGGGCTAATGGATGGCTCAATAACTCCATTTTGTAACATGGACTCGATGTTTTCCTCGACTGCCTGTTGTTGCCTCAATGGTACTCGTCTAGGTGGTATTCTGATGGGTTGAGCCTTTCCGGTATTTATTCGATGCTGGATAATGTTGGTGCGACCAGTAGTCCCATCTTGACTTTTAAAAATTTGCCAGTGCTTTGTGATAAATTGCTTGGCATTCTTCTGGTTCTCTGGTGTCAGGTGTGTCAAATGGTCAGCAAACTGTTGTAGGAACTCTTTACTAGGCCCTGTCTCCTTCACCGACATCTGGTACTCTTCTTCGCAATTGATGATGGTCTCTACTGGCTCGAAACAAGTTATCTCTTGACCATTGGCAATTCTGATGTCGTTGTTGGACAAATTCAGGACTCTGATTGGTATATCTCGTCAGGTTTTAACTATAGCCCGTCCAACTAACTAGTCATGAGTTGAGTGTACGGGCTCCACCATTCCAAAGCAGCTCCCAGGATTGCTGTCTATCTGCTCATGAATAATCTGTTCCGTTTGACCGGGAATTCTAGCTGAAGACTTTGCCACAATTTTCATGGGGGTGACTGATGTGTTGACGGGCCGTGTCAATACAAATTCCTCATTTAGAAACCGAAGAACATCATATCTCGGCTCGAACATAAATCCATGCTGGCTAATTAGGTCAATTCCTAGCATATAATCGTCCTCAATATTCGCTACCAGGACCCTATGCAGGATCATGTTGACCCCTATCTGTAGCACGACATCTGCCTCACCCTGTATTGACATGGACTCGCCGGTGACTATTTTGAGATGGATGTTATTGGCAACTGACCGAATTTCTGATGCTCTCAAGACCCTGGACTTGGCAATGGACACAGCGGCGCCGGTGTCGATGGTGATGGTAACTGCTCGCCCATTGATGGTGCCTCTGATGGCTAGCCTGCCGCTATCTCGGCAAAATCCCCGAATGGATACTGTCCTGGGGGCTGGTGGAGGGTGAGTCAGCACTGCTGACTGGTTGGAGTTTTCCTGGTTTGTAAAGTCGGTTTGTTGGCTACCCCTGGTTGGTGATCGTTCCGGTAGCCTCGGCTTGCACATGTTCATGACGACCTCTACTTCCAAAGCCCGAAGTAGAGCTTCATTACTCTTCTTGAGCCCACTCAGTCTTAAATTTCTTTGTACTTCCACATCTCTGATGCCGTTTATGAAACTCTGTGTGGCCAACTGGTCTTTCGTTTCCTCTGGCAGGTCTGGGTAGGACAAGTGTACTAACTGTCTAATCTCTGCTTCGAATTCTTGGAGGCTTTCACCGGATTTTTGCGTCTTTCCACTCAGTTGGACTTGGTATACCTGACTCAAGGATTGATTGTCGTATCGCTTATCCAGGATGGCGATGATCTTGTCGAAATTGCCTTGTTCCTCGACTGGAATGCTTTCGAGGAGTTCTAGGGCCGGACCTCTTAATGAAATTACCAGGGAAGTAGATTTTTCTTCATTATCCCATCCATTAGCTCTAGCGACGGCCCCAAATTGCCGTTTATACATGGGCCAAGATGAATTGCCGTCGAATGTGGGTGGTTTACTAAATTAACCTTTGGTACTCACGGTATGCTGGTATTTTCCTCGCTGTAAGTCCTGTTACATTTTTTTAATTTCTGTTTTTACCTTGTTTTGGATGGCACTGATTTTATCTTGTACTTCACTTACTTCACTTTGTACCGTGTTTTTAATGGAACTGATTTAAAATTTCACCTGGCTCTGGATGGAATCGATGTCATCTACTTTGATTTCAAGAGTCTCCACATTACTTTTTAGGATTTTTATATCGTCGTTTAACTCTTTTATATCTGATTCTACTATTTGCATTCTTTCATTAACTGTTTCATTAACTTGTGATACTATTTGCATTAGTTGTTCAAATTGCATATGTCTTTTTTCTTCAGTTATTTTAAATTCATTTTGTCGCTTTAATTCAACTTGTTCTTGTTTTTCTTCAAATAATTTAAATTCATTTTGTCTCGTCAATTCAGTTTGATCTTGTTTATATAATCCTTCCTAATTATGTTGTTCACTTTTCATCGTGGAAACTAGATTTTGTTGTTCGCTTTTCATCGTAGTGACAAGATTTACTAATTCTATTTTACGTTTTTCATCAAAAGATTTTACTAACCTTTGTTGTATTTCTGCTTGATGTTCTCCTTCTTGTCACGTTTTTCTAGAATCTGGGCTATTTTTTTGTCTAGTCCCTCCGTAACCTGCTAACTATTTTTTTGGTAGTTTCGTCAATTTTTTCCATTCTTCGGGTTTCCATAAATCAAGTTACGATTTTTACTGCACTTAATCCCACTTCTGACACCAAATTGCTATATAGTCCGTGGGTTCAATTTAAAATTATAAAACTAATATTCACTTTCACTTTTCTAGAACTTTTATTTACATCGAATATACAACAACTGATTCAAATAACACAACAACAATTTTACATATAAGCTCTTCGCTCCACCAACTGCCTGCTGCCAGGATGTGTCCTCCTTTTAAAATCAGCGTCGAATTCTCTAGTAAAATCAGTCATCACTCCTACAGCTGTCGAGTCATTTCGAGAACCATTTTTTTATCTTAAAGCGATTGTTGTCGTACGGAACTGAAACAGGGTCGGCTTTAGTAAATTTCGTAACATTATTATAGAAAAAAATATAACGTTTTGCTAAACAAAAATGAACTCATCAAATTGTAGTTACTTAGCTATTTGCAGTTAAAAATCTCCTTTGCATGTCGATTTAGATTTATTAGCTCTCTGATATATTCTTGATATACTCTTAAATTTGAATTTGAATATTTATAAGGAACTGTCAATTTGATATTTCGTTGATAGGATATTTTTCCATTATTCTACATGTTAAATGTAACAGGAAAATATAAATGAGGGCTTCTAAATCCTCACTAACATACAATCGTGATCGGCTAAGCCAAAATCGGCAAAATATGAGGAACCACAAAAGAATTTTCTTTAATGGAATTCAGTTTAATTTGTTTTCACGGACCCGGTAAACATAAATAAGAAAACCAAGCATACGCGTTGAAAACATATTTACAAGTGACTTGAATATTTAACAGCAAACCACATTTAAATGTTTGTTTATAAGACAACATAATTTTAGCAGCAAACTAATGAAATTATTTTTTAATATTAATACCCCAAAAAATACGTTATTCTGTTTTTTGCTTACATTATAAAAAGGATGGAAGCAATCACTTCGTCAATGCAAAAGTGGTAGAGAATCCAAAAAATTTCAAAATAGTGGCTAATAAATCTCAATCGGAGCATTTATTACAGAAGAACCGGGAAAACTCGGTTAAAAATGAACTTGTTTAAAAATCCTTAAATTTTTTGTAATAAACTCCATTTTAATGATAGCTTATGACGTTGAGATTAATTGAGCTCGAGATCGATATTACCCGTTAAGTAGATCTTGCCAAATTGCCATTTAAATATTGTATTGAAACATTTTGCAGTATTAACCACGATCGTTGAATGGGGATATTCAAGAGATATTTAAAAAGCACCTAAAATAAACTTTATTTTTTATATCTTGATATTCGTTTTAGTGACGTAAAATGTATTACTAAGGCTTGTCAATATTACCTTAAACAAGCGACCCTTTTAATTAGATTTTTCGACAGTGGCGAATCCAACAACTGGAAAATGTAATTTAATTAATAGCCGTGAACAGTATACCGGTAACCATTAACCTAATAAAATAGGCAAATATGAACAGATCACAAATATGTAAATAATAACTAAATAAACTAGGGAGTCTCTCCGCAAACAAAATTCTAGATCTGTTCCCGTCCGTCTTTCAGTACTACGCTAGTTACTGTCTCACAATCGCACTATTAATATACTATTTACTACTTTTCTTTAAACTAATTTCCATTCATTATAACCAAAATCCAACATAGACAAGTTGAAATGCGTTATAAGAACTTAGTAATTATCTTTAGCATATGGCGGGCGGACTAGCCTGGTGAATACGGTGCTCATAAACCACCACTTTAAAGGAGATTAACATATCAGTTTTGGTTAACAGTTTTTTGTGAAAAATGCTATAATCAGGACTGCTTATATATAAGTGAAAATTACCTAAGTGTGTTTATTTTAATAAAAATTAAAATGAATTTTCACCAAGTAAAGACGGAAACAATTATCACCTTATAAATGCTCTTTACGGAGGATACTTGATCGTTTACAAATTTTTCTTTAACGGCATTATGATCCCGTCACCACTTTTCTTAATAAAAGTAAAAATGTTTTTGTGATTTTTTAATCCTTATATAAAAAGTTTACTTTTACCAATCTGCTATTAAAATCTTAATTATTTACAATAAATCTTTATTGAATAGACGGTATAAGCGAGTTCCTGTTATATTTAGACTATATACTAGTGAATTTTGAAATAGCAAATTTCGTTTTATTGAAAGTATGATATGTCAGTAACATATGTTTTCCACGACGCGACGTTTGCCGAAAAGAATATTAAAATAAAAATTCAAACAATTATACTCAAACATCAAAACTCGGAAAGTTCTTTAAAAACTAAGATATTGTTTTAAGTTTTCTTCAGTTCAAGATTCTAATCGAATAGAGATGACTAATTTCAGATTTATTGTTTCTAGGTAAAACTGTTACTAAACTATAAAAAGGCAAGTAAAAAATTTGTATGGTCACTTCTCTTGGCAGAAATTAGGTCGATAACCTATGGATTATTACTTGTAAATTTGTTCCAAGGAGGGGTATGTGGATTTAGGTAAGTCTCATTTTGTTAAAAGAAATGGTATATATATTTTAGATTAATACTTTTCAAATTAACTTTTTTAAAAATATATTATATTACAACTGAAAATCAAAATTGTCTTACACTACGTTACAAAATGTACAAATATATGTCTACAAAATAATTATAGGAATTGTTATACCGTTGTTGTAATGTGATATCTGTGAAATGAGAATGAAAATAATTCTCACAGATAAAGTGCTAGCACACACGTGTATCTGACATATCATAATACAACTCCCATCACATATGAAAAGTTGATGGTATAGCATCAACTTTTAGAAATAACATTAAAATGTAATATAATATTTAAATGAAATGAAACGTAAAATTCTTAGCAATTGTCTGAAATCACTTAATGCCTAATAATTCATAAAAATAATGGTAATAAAATATCAAATAAAGCATCAATATAGTAAGTATATTGATATATATATATATATATATATATATATATATATATATATATATATATATGTTATATAAGTATTTAAACAGACTTTATATTAAATTTACTTCTAATTATAAGGTCAAATACTGTCATTATTCCCACATTGTAATATGATACTTGTTAGTCATTTTTATCACGTTCGACTTTTTTCATTTATACTTGGTAACCAAAACTGTACACTTCTTATTTTTCAGTTCACATAAAAACTGATGACCATCCATTTTGAAACGACACGCTTAAATTGTCTTTGTTTAACACGCGTGTCGACTAATCATTTTGTAATGATATAAATACTAGTGTAGGACCTTCAGCCGTTAGATGATTAGTTGACTTATATTCTAATAGTTGAAAGTTGTTATTATTATTTTTGTATTTAATTAAATAAATTGTTTTTAAAAAGTGAATTTTGAAAATCGTAATATAAAAAGTGGCGCAGTCAGTAGGATTCCATTACGCTGCTAGAACCGGCGTTAGAAGAAAAGCTTAACTGGTAGCGGTGGATTCCAATCCTTTGAAGGAAGAAAAGAACCTCGAGACGTCCCAACTACAACACGTAGAACACGGCAACTTCGATGTTTCGATTAATGTAAGTACAAACAATTAAGTAATCATCTCGCAAATATTTGTTTTACAAATTTGAATTTATTTTATCGATTTATATTTTCGATTTTATTTTATTTTTACTGTTCAGACGTTCAATATCCCGGAACAATTTAAACCGAATTGTACTATTTTCCATTTGGGTTTATTTTACTTTGTGCACAATTTTTGTAATCTTCTACATTCTTAAAACAAAAACGTGGTAAACGTTTTGATAATTCTAGATATTTTCTTTAATTTTGAACATTTTTATTACCGTATATTTTTAATCAACCGAAATAATGGCATCTCCCCAAACTTCAGCAGATCCGGAGACTGAACCCTACCGGCTTTCGGAAATCTTTTCCATTGTCCCTGAGTTTGAGGGCGATCAAATCTGGCTAGGGACATTTACTGATGCGTGCGACTGCGCGTATAATATGTCAACGGGCGACCAACGCTATCTTTTACTTATACACATTAAAAATAAGCTGAAAGGCAGAGCGGCCCAATTAGTTAATTCACGCAACCCCGCGTCCTATTTGGAACTTAAACAACTTTTAAACTCTCATTTCGGTGATTCTAGAGATTTGACATCTCTCATACAAGATTTACAACGTCTAAGACAACTTCCCAACGAATCGCCTTTCACATTTTATAACAAATTGCAAGTACTTACTGCAAAAATGTATGCCAATATTCAGAAAACCTCGAATTTGAATGCAGATCAGAAGACAGCCCAAACGAGTCTAATAGACACTATGGCGCTGAACACACTTCTGACCGGTTTAGAACCGCGTTTAGGGCAAATCATCCGCGCCGGAAACCCGAAAGACCTGTTAGAAGCCCACGTACGAATTAGGCGTGAATTACAACTGTCCTACTTCGAAAACCAAAAAACACCTAAGCAAATTCTCCCTAAGCCTAATCAACCCTTTCGAAAGCCTAATCCGCAAATTAATAAGTGCCTATCATGTAGAAGATTCGGACATCACACGTCCGAATGTCGCTCTCGAAACTACCAGACACCAGTCTATAACAATAGTAGCGGCAATAATAATAATTTTAGACCAAACCCTTTTACTAATAATTTCTCACAAAATCAGAATCAACAACCTAGACAAAATCAGTCACCCTTCAGACAAAACCAGTTCTCTAACCAGCCAAGAACGTTTCAGCAAAGTACGCAACAACCACGCCAATAGGTCATCCAACGAAATCCCGGTTTTCGCCCAAATCCAAATAAAACGCATCACTTAAATTATACGAATTACCCTAACCAGGACGATGATTATTATACAGTTAATAATCAACCCTACGATGATTACAATAGCACTGATGATCAAAGGGAATATGATTATTATAGTCAGTCATGCAATCCAGAAGCAATTAATATTAATTATCATGATAACTATCAAACTGTCGATTTAGATCCCCTAGAGAATCAAAACTATCAGGATTTTCTATCTCTTCCAAATTTAGACCACCCTCCAGACATAACGACCAGCCTCGCAACACAGATCCAAACTATCAATCTCGACGACCTGAACCCGAATATAAACTTTCCGGAACAGACATTTCTGTAACTACTCTCCATACTGTAAACTCCAAAAATCTGTACTATATTAACGATGCGACTGGAAACTATAAATTACTCATAGATACAGGCGCAGGAATTTCTATCTTTAAAGAGCATACCGTCAGAAATTATTCTGAAGGATTCCCGGAAAATGTCATTATTCAGGGAATTACAGATAAAAAGATCCCCATTTCTCAGTCAACCCTTATACCATTCACTCATGGTAACCCCCATAAAGTATTCATATGTAACCTTGACATCGAGTTTGATGGCATTTTAGGGTTAGATTTTTTAGAACATTATGAATGTGTAATCGATCTAAAATCTAAACAACTCAAGACAAATTTCAAAGATATCACTTTTCACAAGGTCTCCTCCTTGCCCCTTTCAGATATCACTCCCTCGACAGTCCCCAACACATCGTCTCTAAAAAATTTCTCAAACTATATTTCTATAGAACCTCGTACAGAAAAAATATGTAAACTACGTTGTCACCTTTCCAACACCGACGCTGTTTTACATACCATCGAGAAAGAGAAAGTCAGACTACCCAATTCCTTGGTATATGTAAACCATAACGGGGAATTTCTAACTTCAGTTATCAATGCCAACGCCATCCCAAAAACAATTAACTTTGAAAACATAACAATAGAACCCCTTGTACAAACACAACCCTGTTTTAACTTTAACGACTCGTACGAAACTCCAGATATCGACAGAAACTTACTCATAAGACAACAACTCCGGACTGAACATTTAAACTACGAAGAAAAAGACATGATTACCAACCTTTGCTTAGATTTCCAGGACATATTTTACTTAGAAGGAGATTCACTATCCTTTACCAACGAAATTAAGCATTCAATCGAGACTAGTAATTCCAGACCCATCTTTACTAAATCATATAGGTACCCTCAGGTACATAAAGAAGAGGTTAAAGATCAAGTAAACAAAATGCTCAACCAAGGTATCATTCGTCACTCAACTTCCCCGTGGTCTTCCCCAGTTTGGGTTGTTCCCAAAAAGCTAGACGCCTCAGGCAAACAAAAAAGGCGTGTCGTCATTGACTACAGGAAAATTAACGAAGTCACAGTAGACGACAAATATCCATTGCCTAACATCTCCGATCTTTTAGATCAACTAGGCAAATGCCAATATTTTTCTACATTAGATCTCGCCTCCGGTTTTTATCAGATAGAGATCGATTCCAAAGATATTCCCAAGACAGCATTTTCAGTCGAAAACGGCCATTACGAGTTTGTTCGTATGCCGTTCGGTTTAAAAAACGTCCCGTCCACATTTCAACGTGTCATGGACAACATCCTCCTTGGAATTCAAAATGAACGTTGTCTAGTATACATGGACGACATCATTGTATACTCCCCAACAATTCACGAACACATTTCACGGTTGACCGAAGTCTTCAAACGTCTTCGCAAATCAAATCTTAAGATTCAACCCGACAAATGTGAATTCTTAAGAAAAGAGGTAGCGTATCTTGGTCATCTAATTACGCAACAAGGTGTAAAACCGAACCCCGAAAAAGTCAGTTGTATCCAAAATTTCCCAGAACCAAAAAATCCAAAAGACATTAAATCTTTCTTAGGATTGGCCGGATACTATAGAAGATTCATCCCCAACTTTGCCAAAATGTCAAAACCACTTACAAAACTTCTCCAAAAAGATGCAAGATTCTTCTTTGATTCTGATTGTAAGTCATCATTTAACGACTTAAAGAAAGCTCTCATTTCAGACCCCATTCTCAACTACCCAAATTTTGAAGAACCGTTTCTTCTCACCACGGATGCCAGCGCTTTCGCGATTGGTGCAGTTCTTTCGCAAGGTCCTGTAGGAAAAGATCTTCCTATCGCTTATGCCTCTCGCACTTTATGTGCCGCCGAAACTCGATATTCTACCATCGAAAGGGAATTGCTTGCCATAGTGTGGGCAGTAAAACACTTCCGTCCTTATTTATTTGGCCGTAAGTTTACCTTAATCACCGATCACCGCCCGCTTACGTGGCTTTTCTCGATCAAAGATCCAGGCAGTAGACTTGCCAGATGGCGACTAAAACTCGAAGAGTACAATTATAAGATTGAACACAAACCTGGAAAGATATACAAAAACGCAGACGCTCTATCGCGAATTAAAATCAATCACTTCCACCAAATAGCCAATTTTCAGTCAAAAATCCACGCCTTCAATGACACCGACTCAGAAGACGAAGGTGAACAAGAATCCGAAGAACCCGAACTTAATGACGAACTACTAACTAACGAATTTAACAAATTTGTCGACTTATATAAAACAAGATCTCTAATTGACTACTCGAAAATCGAAACGACATATTCTCAACTTCTCGACAAAACTCATAAACAAATTATTACATTCTTTTGGCAAAACAAGTTAACTGATCTCCACGATTGGATCGATCTTCGAAGAAGATATTAACTTTGAAAACTATTCTCTCAACACCTTTGCCGGTAAATCAGTCAAAAATCGTAAATACTTTATAATCCCCTTGCCACTTGACCCAGAAACAGTCGTTCAATTTCTGTTTTTCATCATTTACAAATCACAGAATACATTTGATCCCGAAACAACGTACTATGTCGAAAACAATTTGGAACTTCCAATTCTCGAAACCTTTTCTTATATCTTTGCAGACAAAGATATTAAACTGAAAATATGTCAAAACATTATAAAAACACCTTCAGAAGACGAAATACCGCAAATTTTAGAAAACTATCATCAAGGAAAAAATAATCTTCATCGCGGAATCAACGAAACGGTCAGACGAATAAAGGAAAAATATAATTGGACCGGTTTAACAAAAAATGTAGAAAATTTCATCAAATCTTGCGAAATTTGTCAAAACGTGAAAACATGTCGAAAAAACTTAAGTTCCCCTTTAGTTATAACAGAAACGCTGAAAACACCTTTCGAGCGAATTAATGTCGATGTTTTTGAATACCCATCGAGAAATTACGCTCTGACAGTTAGAGACGAGCTAACAAAATTCACACAGGCATATCCAATAAAGGATAAAACAGCAAAAACCGTTGTTAACACGCTTATCCTTTATTTCCAACATTACGGCACCCCGTTGCGAATTCATTGCGACTGCGGCCGTGAATTTGATAATGTTCTAATGAAAGACCTCTGTGAGCTTTACAACATAAAACTTACATTCTCAAGTGTGGGTTACCCACAATCCAACGGTTCCACTGAACGATTCCACTCAACATTATCGGAAATGATCAGAGCAAATATAGCCGAAAACCCAGACGAACATACGTTTAACGTTTTGCCATACGCAATAATTACTTATAACAACACCAAAAATAAAACTCATGGCTTTACACCGTACGAGCTTATTTTTGGCCACACGTCTAGTAGACCCCCGGAAACGCTTTATAACCAACAGAACCTCATTTCCAAATACGTAAGAGATCTCAACAATCGTATGGAGTACTTTTACAAACTAGCGCGTTCAAAAACTGAACAACAAAAAGAAAAGGCAAAAACTCGATTCGACCAACACGTACCTGAAGACCGACCAAATTATAATATAGGCGATAAAGTAAATTTGAAAGAATCGCAAATTTCTAGTAAATCACAAAATAAATTTAATGGTCCTTTCCAAATAACTGAACTCTTTCAAAATTCTGCAGTCTTACTAAATCCCGAGACAAATCAATCTACAAAAGCAAATTTTGACAGATTGAAACCGTATTTTGAGTGAAAATTACTTCTTTTCAGACTCCTCGGACTCTTCACAATCGCAACATCTCAATATACGATAACACCTATAAACAACACCGTAGGACTCTTCTTTCATGAAGAAAGAAGCATCAAAATTTCGAATGACAAGTGGACATTGCTTGTCTACAAAGATCTCCACCCATTCGGTGACGCAATTTCCAACAATGACAAAATACTAAACACTTTAGTTGACACTATCCATTCAAACTTAACTACTCTACTTAGTTCATTCAAACCACAAGTACAAACACACGTCAGCCTTCTCAAACAAATATCAGACACAGTAAACTTGAAATATTAAGAAATATTCTGAAATAACTGGCACTCTGGATGCAAACGATGGTCAATATTTTAATGATTGTATCAACAAGATTACTCATGACGAACAACAAATCGAAAATCTACTGAAGAACCAAATCTCTGTTACGACTTCCGTAATCAAAAATTTTAATTCAACGGTTCGTAAACTACAAATAGAAGAGGAAACCTTTAATAAGAATATTAATGAAATCAGGCAAGCCATTGCTTTTATTTCAGACGACCTTCAGTTCTTTGAGACACTTGTCAAAACTCTAGATTTATGTGAATCATTAATGGAAAGCTATGTCTTTATTCAAGATGCCCTTAAAGATGTATTATCGGCAATATCTTTCGCTCGCATTAAAATGTTACATAGTTCAATCATTACACCGGCAGATTTGGTCGACTCACTTCAAATTATCTCTCACTCTTTGCACAAAAACAATTTGCCCTTATCTATTAATGCCCATAATATTGCACAATATATCGACATCATCGAATTGGAAGCATTTCAATTAGACACGAAAATAATTTTTGTATTAAGAATCCCCTTAGTAAACCCCGAAACTTTTACCCTTTTTCATTTATATCCAATTCCGATACTTGACGACCGAACAGGGTTTCATCACATTTTACCAACCACAACCAAATATATTGCGAAAAACGATGATTCACTATTGTATACTACATTTCGGAACTTGGGTAACTGCAAGTCCTTAAGCTAAGTTCAATGGATATGTTCAGACGTTCTCCCGTATCCTATAGATAGCGATTCAACTTGTGAGGCCCAGCTGTTGAAGCAGTCCACCTTCCTTCCAAAGGTTTGTCAGACTTCCATATTCTACGCCAAGGACTACAATGTATACAAGATTAGCTCAAACTTTTGGCTAATTACTGTTTCTGACCTTTTACCTATCACCATAAAGTGCAGTGGAAACAGCGTTGTAACACTAACAATTACAACAAACTCAGTCCTAAATTTGCAGGCCGATTGTAACGCATTCATTGGCAACACTAGAATTCATTCAAGCAAGCTGATCGACAATTTCCAAAATATTACCTACAAGAGCCATCCAATTAAAATACCGTACAACTGCTGCAAATCTATACCATCGAAAAACTATGTCCCAGATCTAAAGCCACTCAGACTAAACAAGATCGATGCAGACGACCTCAACATAGCTCAACATAAGTTGAACCAATATTCAGAAGAGCTCGACAAATTAATAAACCAACCGTTTATTAAAAAACACATGCCATGGTTCACAATTTTATCAATTACATTAATCGTTTTACTAATCCTTATCTACATTTTCTATAAATGCAAACCAAGAAGACAATCCAGATTGTTGGCCATAACAACAAACGGCGACGATCCACCGTCACCTTCACCAATGCCATGTAGTAAAGTCAGAAACTTCAGATTCCTTCCCAGACGACGTCCAAGTATTCGACTCCAAGAACCCATCGAAGATACAGAACTCACAAAAATGGTTTGAAAAGTTGAAGCACAGCATCAACTTTTTCAGGATAAATGGAGTTGTTATATAAGTATTTAAACAGACTTTATATTAAATTTACTTCTAATTATAAGGTCAAATACTGTCATTATTCCCACATTGTAATATGATACTTGTTAGTCATTTTTATCACGTTCGACTTTTTTCATTTATACTTGGTAACCAAAACTGTACACTTCTTATTTTTCAGTTCACATAAAAACTGATGACCATCCATTTTGAAACGACACGCTTAAATTGTCTTTGTTTAATACGCGTGTCGACTCATCATTTTGTAATGTTATAAATACTAGTGTAGGACCTTCAGCCGTTAGATGATTAGTTGACTTATATTCTAATAGTTGAAAGTTGTTATTATTATTTTTGTATTTAATTACATAAATTGTTTTTAAAAAGTGAATTTTGAAAATCGTAATATAAAATATATATATATATATATATATATATATATATATATATATATCAATAATAGTAAGATATATAAAAATAATAGTAAATTAAAACTATAATTATATAATTAGTATTTGATACATACAAAGTTATAGATTGTGTTGTAGATCCATGTCTTTGTTAGTGTCAAGAGTTGGACGAATTTTCGGGAATAAATTCGTAAGTCTCCCCTTCGTTGGGGCAGGCGCTTCTTGTGCTGGACAGCTTTGTTTGAGTTTAATTCTTTTATAGAATGTGTGTGATATGAAATAGATGGCTATGGTAACTAGAGCTGTAATAGTGAAGTAGGTAAACCTTGAAAGGTTTTTTGTTATAAACGGATATAATTAAGTCGTCTAAATCTCTGGAGTATTGGTTCAGTTTGTGACTAGCTATATAGTAGTTCCTGAATATTTAGGTGATCCGGTTCTAACGGTTTAAGTTCTGGGACCGTAAATTTATCTGGAATAATTTGGCAGCAATTGTATGGTATGTACACCGGGTGAGAATTATAGGTAATGTTTAAGATTTTTCCATTTTCTCATTTTACTTGTGTTATGCCGATAAAAGCACTGCACTCCGAGTAAAGTCTAAGAATAGGCTGAAGATAATAGAGCTTTTACAGCTTTCCAGCACATTTTTAAAGTGTTTCAATAACTGGGCTTCACATTGTGTCTTTGGAGTAAGCGTATAATTCGGGGCAAAGTTTTCACGAAAGTTTAGCGGTTTACATGCACTAAGGTCTTTTGGGGATGTAGATCAAATAATCATCATCCCTAGCAATGTATTTTTGAGTAAATTGAAGTATATGATGTAGACCTGTTCTATCGTCATAGGTAGGAATAGGATAAATTTGGAAAGCGGGGTACGGTTGTTGCTCAACGAGAGTTATTTTGAGAAGGAAAGATCTGAAATTTGAAACGCTTCGAGGTCTATTAGGCACTATTTGAATATCCTACTGGAAGTGATATATTTTTTTAAATATATTTTGAGAGATTTCCTGTAAGGCGGTTATTAAATGATCTGGCGTTAAAATTGTTTTATATATTATTTAAAGCCTGGCAAAAGTAATAGCATTTAAAAGGCCATTTAGGTTATCCTGTAAATAAAGGTAATTTTCCATCAATTTTTCGCATATATCTACAAATGAAAGTTTATCTTGAGTATACTCTGTTTTGTTTGCTAGATAAATGATTGTTCTTCTAATCCGGTTAATGTCTTCGTTGAAAATCTTTTCAGCTATCTGTAATTTCACGATAGTCGCATTACAATTTGTAATAAATGAAGTTGATTTTTCATTAACTTTTCATTTTTCAATGGGTTTTCAATCACAATTAAGGCTGTTTGTGTATAACTCCCCATCCGAGGCAGCTAAATTACCTGTTATAGCCTTAAATAACGTTCCGGCACCGTTTGATAATCCGCGTTTAATTCGTTTCGTGTCTGAGTATATTTCTGAAAATTTCTCTTTACGAGAGTTACAAGAGTTACAGATTTTTGTTAGCAAACTGATAAGAATAGTTTTATGTTTTTTGGGCAATTACACCACAATCGAAATAAAACGACGTATATTGAAGAAAAACCAAACGTTTCAAAGTTTATTATGACTTCGTTGTCAATGGATTTATATTTATTGATGTAAATTGCAAAACGAAAACTATTATGACATTTAAATTGATATTAGAAAATTCTTTGTTTTTTGAGGTAGCACAAAAAATTCTAAAGATCATGTATTATAGTTAAACAGCTTTCGAATTAGAAGAAATTGAAAGAGTTGTCTTTAGAATTTATAAGTAGCGTTCCTAGGTACGACTTTGTTATAAGATAGCGCATTCGCCAAAAATGCGATCAAAGAATTCTATTGGTTCAGTGATCCCATTAACGTCATAAGGGAAAACCTAGGAAAAACCTTATGAACTATCCCGATACTGGGTTGTTAATAAAGAGGTTACCATTAATAATTTCTTCCTTAATTGTCGGTAACCAGATACGCCACTTATAAATTCTAAAGGCAACTCTTTCAAATTCTTCAAATTTGAAACCTGTTTAACTATAATACATGACCTTTAGGATTTTTTGTGCTACCTGTATATCAAAAAACAACGAATTTTCTAATGTCAATTTAAATGTCATAATAATTTTCGTTTTGCAATTTACATCAATAAATATAAATCCATTGAGAACGAAGTCAGAATAAACTGAAACGTTTCGTTTTCCTTTAATATACGTCGTTTTATTTCGATTGTGGTGTTATTGCCAAAAAAACATAAAAGTAATCAAGAATATGCCACAAGCAACGTTTAGAAGACAATTCAAAACTGATATGAGTTAGTATTTCAGACCTGAAACTAATCATAGACTTACAGTTAAAATGTCAAGTAATCGGTTATTGGTTGTAAAAGTGTCTTCTAGTGCTGTTAAGTTGCGGTGGGCTTGAAGAGTCCATTTCTCGTTGATACGACGATCCTTGTTTCATCGTGATAATATATCCGAAGTATGTTGTTTATTGGTTTTAGTTCGAAATGTGACATTGCTGATCCGAACAGCAAGGAGAATCTGGAACAGAAATTAGCTTTCTGAATAAGGCTTCAGACTATCAAAGTTAACATTAATCCTTTGATTAGTTGCTAAGTTTACGAGAGTTGTTATAGAGTTCCAAAATTTGAAAGGGCTATTGAATTTATTTTCAAGTTTATTTTTAGGCTGCGATTCTTTGACATAAACTTTGTCACCGATTTGAAAATTTGGAATGTTTTCAGAACTATGTTTGTCGAATTGTTCTTTTGCTTTTTGCTTTTGAACTTCTGTTCGTTCGCGTACAATTTTGTAATAGTGGGATATGCGGTGGTTCAGGTCTCGAGAATATTTAGAAATCTGCTCCTGTTGGTTATACCATGTTTTGGGGTGTTTGCTGGCTGTATGGCCAAAAACAAGTTCATACTGTGTGTATCCGTGGGTTTTACTTGTGGAATTATTGCCTGCCTACAGCACATAAGGTAATATGTTGAATGGGTGCTCATCAGGATGTTCTAATTTATGAACCATTCTCATTTCTAGAAGTGTGGATTGTGGGTGTCCTATGCTATCACATTCTCTGCCGTAATCGCAGTGTATGCGAAGAGGTGTTCCATAGTGCTGGAAGTAAAGCAATAGGTTATTTTCAACTGTTTTGGCAGTTTTATCGACAATAGGAAATGCTTGTGAAAATTTTGTTCGTCGCGAACAGTAAGTGCATAGTTCTTGTTTGGCACTTCAAGAATATCAATGTTACATCTCTCAAAAGGGGTCCTAGGAGTTTCCGTAATTACTAGCGGGTTGTCTAAATACTTTTGTCTTTTCGCAGTTCTTAATAAAGTTTTCTACATCTTTAGTTAAATCTGGCCAATTGTAGTTTTGTTTAATCCGGCGAATGGGTTTGTTTATTCCACGGTGAATGTTACTTTTTCCGTTGTAGAATCGATCAAGCATTACGGGGACGTGGTCTTTTTCGGCAGTTTCTGTAATATTTTGACAAAGTTTCCATTTTATATCAGTATCTGCAAAATAAAAGAGAGAATTTCTAATATGGGTAGGTCAATGTTGTTCTCTACGCAATAAGTTACTTGAGGTATTGTTTTTATAGAGAGGCAAAGAATACCTCTTTAATAATTTCGGGATCGGATGGAAGCGGTATGATAAAGTACTTTCTTTTTGCAGTATTACTTGAGTAGACGTTAACGCTAAAAGTTTGGAAATCTGCGTTTTCTTCAAAAATATCATCAAATATTTTGTTACGAAAGTCTAGGAGGTTCGAATGTTGTGGAAATAGAATTATTATGTTTTTATTTTCTTTGTCGAGGATTTGACCATTAGAAAATTGGGTTTTACTGTAGTCGATCAGGGAAAGAGTTTGGTATCTTTCAAGGAAACTTTTGAATTCGCGAGATATGAGTTCCAGATTGATTTCGTTGTCTTCTTCTTTGGGAATGTCAATTTCTGCTTCGTTAAGTGGAAGTATTGAATATGTAACTAGTTCGTGTTTTGATTGAAATTCAGTACCTTTGTTAACGTTATTGATTTTTATACGGGATAGGGCGTCTGCGTTTTTGTTGATTTCACCGGGTTTGTACATTATTCCATATACTCTTCAAGCGAGTTGGCTACCTGAGTCTTTTATGGGCAAAAGCCAGGTTAACGGGCGTTGATCGGTGATTACTTTAAACTTGCGGCCAAAAATTAGCGGCCTGTATGTTTTGACGGCCCATACAACATCTCTTTCTGTCGTTGAGTATCTAGTCTCGGCTTGACATAAAGTTCTGGAGGCGTACGCAATAGGTAGGTCCTTACCTATCGGTCCTCGTGACAGTACAGCACCGATTGCAAAGGCGCTTGCGTCTGTAGTTAAAACGAATGGTTCATTGAAGTTTGGGTGTATTAGTATTGGGGTTGAAGTCAAAGCCTGTTTTAACTCGCTAAAGGATTTAATTCACTCTAAATCAAATAGGTATGGTGTATCTTTTTGAAGTAGTCTCGTGAGAGGCTTCGAGTTTTGTGCAAAGTTTGGGATAAAGCGTCTGTAATAACCGGCTAATCCCAAAAATGACTTAATTTCTATTTGATTTTGGGGTTCAAGGAACTTTACGATACTTTCGACTTTATTAGGATTTGGCTTTACTCGCATTAGTAGTTAAACAAAGCGGTTTCTGGAGCGGAAGTGGACATAAAGGTAACCAGTCATCGAGTTCTCGCCGGGAGCTGCTGCCGAGCTGTTGGTAGTTGTTGTTTGGATAAGAAGAAGAAGCCATTGGGAAGAAGAAGACATTGGAGGTGGTCGTAGATGGGTGCGCGAAAGACATTTGGGTGTGTCGCAGAGGTGCGCGCCATCTGTTGTTAATAAATGAAAGCCATTGTATTGTGGGTTGCGTGTGTTGCAGAGGTGCGCGCCATCTGTTGTTAATAATTGAAAGCCATTGTATTGTGAGTTGCAGGGTGCACGCCATCTGTTGTTGGTTGTGGTGGTTAGAGAAAAAAAAGCTAAATACTTGGCCGGGTATCGAACGCGGCTTGCCTGATTACAATGTCAGGTACCCAGCGAGCTGCGCTAATGCGGTTAATCGAGAAATGTTTATTTGAAAAGGTATAGTACATGCCCGTTGCGCGGGCGCGAGTTTTTGGGCGTTGTTCGGTTAGATATTTGGGGGCTGGATGGGGGGATATAGTTGGCTGTAAAAAAATTAAAATCTTGGTATTTTGTTGCCTGTAAAAAAATTTAAAATCTTTTTCTTAAGCCTGCATGCGCGAGAACGTCCACTCCTTCGAGTCTATAGTTTTCGTAAGCGACCGCCTACCTGCGCAAGAACGGCAACTCCTTCGAGTCTCTGATTTTGTTGGATGATTAAAGGCCGAGCGTAATAATATTGAGACTATTTGTTTCAAACGTCTGAATTTTAATTAAGGTGAAAACAAAGGATATATTAAAACTAGACAACTGTTTAAATAAGTTTATTACCATATAGTATATTATGCATTTTCAGAGCATCCTTAATAATTAAAGCTATTTTTTGTTTTGCGACCGCCTACCTGCGCAAGAACGGCAACTCCTTCGAGTCTCTGATTTTGTCGGATGATTCAAGGCATTGAACGCCTGCATGCGCGAGAACGTCCACTCCTTCGAGTCTATAGTTTTTGTAAGCGAGTGCCAGCCTGCGCAAGAACGGCAACTCCTTCGAGTTTCTGATTTTGTCGGATGATTCAAGGCCGAGCGTAATAATATTGAGAAAATTTTTAATGATGAATCAAGAATTTGATGATATGGTTTCTAGTAGCCTGCTAATAATTTTTAGAATAAAGTAACGAAAGAGGTGCAAGATGAGCATAGTGTCTCACCAACTACTGTTGAATGCAGATCGATAAAAATGACTTTACTTAAATCAAGCTTTATAATATTCACATTAATTTTGAAAAATGTCTTGTATGTTAATATACCTTATGGAACCAAGTACATGGCAGTATGCCCTTCAGGGAACTGTTTGAACCGCTCCAACTATACATTGATGGTTCGAAATAGATTAAACGATGGACGGTTGCCTGTATATTTTGCTCGCCTGTCAAACACAACAAAAAATTTCAAACTGAAGCTGATATTTTCTGATGACACTGAAGGTGACACTGACTGGATTTCAGCAGCTTCTTGCCAAGATGAAAAAACTTTACTATCGAACAGCTCAATGACTATACGTGATGCTAACCTGCAAGAGGAACTCCACAAAGTGCTAATTCTTATTTGTGTAACACTCTCTACAATTACAATATTATTACTTAAATTAATTGTGAAATGTATAAGGAAAAGAATGAATAATTAAAACACATAGTTATATACAATGTTTTATTTATGCAAAACACTATTCAGAAGCCAATAATAAACTACATCAACATTTTCTTTTGCACATCGTACTGGATCATTGCAGCTGCAGTGAAAAATACATGGAGAGTCAGAAGGTTTCAGTTCAACAGCGCCATTGAAGTTCTCCAGATTGATTAGGTGATAGTGTGATTCCCCATCTTCGTTAAGCAGTTTTCTCAAATTGTGAATTTTCAGCTCTTCAAATAACTTGATAAATAAAAAGTCATATTTCTGATGGCCTCGTACATATATGTACGTGCATTTGGTTAGGTAAATTCTCAAAATGTCGTTCATAGTATTCAAATCATAGTGGCCATCAGAGTAGTGGAGTCCATGTAGCCGTTTTTCCAAATATCGTACTTGCCTTTTGTCTGCTGCTGATAGATAGGTAAACGGTTTGGGTGGTTTAAATAAAAACACACCTGTGCGTTTACGTGTCTTGATAACCAATTCCTTGGGAACAAATCTTCCCTCTATTTCGAAACCTTGAATGTAGACAATTGAAATTTCCATGGTGAACCGTTGAAAAGCTATACCGAAACTGATTTTCTAAACAGCTGAGTGATCTAATATAAGCTTCGAACAATTTCGCTGAGTGGGAGAAATTCCATTAGGCAATCGTGGATAATTTTGCAGAAGGCTCGGGTCTTATCGGGAAATCCCGTCTGGCTTTCAATACCCAGGCGAATATCTACAGTCGAGGATTTCATGGTGTCCTCACGTCGGGAGCAATCGATGACGAATAGGGTGTGCGTCTTGAATGCAACATAATCCAGTAGAGGGTGTTTGCCACCGCCAAAGCTGGGATAAAAGTCCGTATACCTTTTGTACGCCTCACCGTACTCACTCTTTGAAAAATCTAAATCAAATCTCTCCATAGGCCAAAATTCGCTGTTTAAATTTAGACGAATATTAGAAATGTGAATATTATCAAATTCCGTGGGATCTTCTTTGATGTTGCTGTGGCGAACCGTTTGGAAGGCTAAGATAACGTAACGAGGGCTTTCCAGTGCGGCACACGTCTTCACAGCCCAAATTTCACGAGTAGCACGGTAAAATTATACTGGAATCCGCTTTGACGGCTTGCAGTAAATCCAATTTAACGTCATCGTTTGGAAAAATGTGACGGACTTTGAGTTCGACGTTGTTTATTGTCACTTTACCCTTGGTAGCAGCATCCGTGATTATAAGGCAATCATCATCGCTACGACTTCGCACCAGACGAATTGTTTGTTTACCACACATCACCTGCTTATAGTCGTTGAAGATGGAAAACAAATGTACCAATGGAATGTACATGTGAAAAGTTTTATCGGCGGCATTCATATACGCTTTATGTGGAAAATTCCACCCGGCTATGAATAGGTCCTTTGAACTGTTGGGGTCGTAGCACAAGTATCCACGAATTGTACTCACGCGACCAGGGTCTCTCACGGTTTCAATTTCCTTGCCGCACAACTCGTACGTAACGCTGTCGAAGAAGAAAGCTCCAGCATTTGGTGATAGAGAAACATCTCCATTGCCTGCTGTCTTCACCACTTGTCCCTGGATTGAGATGCAGGAATCAGCCATGGAAAACCAACAATCTGTTTGATTGACGGTGATTTCAACGATATCATTGTTGCCGAATGACTTTACGTATGGATAGTAGGTTCGCAACTCCTCGCGTCTTACACTATCATCAAAATTTGGTTTGCGGAAGATATCGAACATTTGAGGAGTTGACATGGTAGCCGAGCGTTTGTAGAAACAATCTGTTTGAGAGCGTGAGTGATCTCTTGAGATGTTTCATAGAAACTGATGGTGGACGAGGAGCGGTTGACCTCTTATATAGTTCTTCATCAAATACAAGTGGACCCATTATTATTGTAGTTGTTTCAGCTCAAGTCGAATGATGATTTCTTCACCACGAAAATTCACAAGTTCAGAGTCTTGATTCAAAATTTGCAATGTGAGGTTATGTATGTATTTCGCTTCTGTTAATCGGCAAATAGATTAAATGCTGAGGTGTTTCGTCGATGGCAAAACCAGGATCAACTGCAACGGCAAACTCGTAAATGGTGTGTGAAGGAGTTTTATTGTAGAAGGCTCCCGATGTGATGTTGCTATCGAGATGAATCGTTCTAACTTTTATAATGTTCACTGGTAAATCGGAACTTTGAACTTGATTGCGTGGTAGCAGCTGTTTAGAGAAGCCCAGAATATCACCGATGCTGTCTTGCGGTTGAAAGTCCACAGCGTACTTGCTGCTGAAAAGCTCACACTTGAGAGTATTGTTGTTGGGTTTCAATGAGAAAATATTCTCAACGTCCTTTGCCAAATGAATGCCAAGTGCCTTTCTAATATAAGCTTCGATGTCACCAATTTCGTATGAACCTTCGGGCAAGTCGTTGAATGTTTTGTTTTGATCGTCAAACAGGTAGATCTTGTCATCTCTCTCAATGTTTGGGATGCTGTTGTACGAGTGAAAACTCAATAAAGCTATTCCGTAGTTGTAGTTGGGATCCAACTGAATAGCTGGTTGAAAATCAATCGACAGTATTGGGCTGCGACCTTTCAATGTGATGATCACAGACATGACTGATAATTATCCGC
This sequence comes from Octodonta nipae, assembly GCA_034190945.1. Classification (NCBI taxonomy): domain Eukaryota; kingdom Metazoa; phylum Arthropoda; class Insecta; order Coleoptera; family Chrysomelidae; genus Octodonta; species Octodonta nipae. The sequence goes on along the minus strand of CM067218.1, from coordinate 54,747,499 downwards.
TTGTTAGCTGCTAATATAGGTAAAGGTAAAACAACAATAATGCAAAATATTTATTTTTTATTATAGAGAAATTTCAAGCATAAATGGCCACAATTTGATTGATTGTATGTCTGATAAGAGTCATTGTTGTAGAGGATTTTCACTCCATTGTCAAAGTAGTTGGCTAATTCTAGGGGTGGTTTCAAACATCCAAAGCTATCAAAGTACTGAACGGTGTTTCCATTTCGCACATAAGCTACCCAATGCGTACCGTGATGACTGCTGGTATCCAAATTAACGATGGCAGACTCCTTTGTTTGTGAATGTTTAGGTAAGGCATCTCGCATAAATACTCCCCTAAAGTGGGGGATCTTCAAATGTTTGGCATATTGCTCAAGCTCGTGATTGTAAAGTGCGCGATTGGGTAGCTTTATTGGGAGTTTTTTTTCTTCTTTAAGTAAAGCCCGAAGCCGTTGCGGGAATTTTTAAGAAAAATACCGCTTCCTTTCTTCGCAAGCTCTTCCATGGCTTGATTATGGCGCTGGTCCTCCTCCAACTTCTTGCGGGCGTTCTTTGCATCTATCACGGCTTTGGCTACTCCACTGGCTCCTCCAACAAGAGCTCCTAGTGCTGACAACCCCGCAAATAGGGGTATTAGTGGGAGAAAACCACCAATTTTCGACTCAAAAGGAATGACTCGAGGTACACGGATTTTCTTGCGACCACCTGCCTTCTTAATGACTGCTCGGGCTGCTCTCAACGCCAATAACGATGTCTTACGGACATCACTTCCAGATCCGGTAATAGCTCTCTTGATTTGTAGAACCACATTCTGTCGAAAAGATTTTTTTCCACATCTTTTTTTGATTCCAAGCCCCATCTTGCGTTTAGCCTTCATGCCTGCAGTTATAAGCCAAGAAGCTGCTTTTTCGCCAAGTGAAGCGTCCTTTGACTTGAATCTCTCCCAGGCTCGATTTTCCAACTCGTAATCAGCCTTATGACGATCCGCCAAAGACTTGTATTTATTGTAGGCGATATCGTGCGCTCGACAAGCAGCGTCTGTCTTATTGATTCCCTGCTGACCCTTGGAGAGACGGTCCTGAAGTTTTGTACCGGGTCCAAAAAACTGATAACCAGGTAGATGTAGTTCAAATGGTAATTTATTGATTGCGCTATTCAGTAGACTACCTCCTTTGGGAGTTAGCATGATACTGATTGAAACTGAGATAGACTGCTGTATTTAATTAGTATCCGCAATAAGGATGATGTCAGTATATCGTAAGATGTATATGAAGCAACAAGATGTCCAACTGCCTATCGAAAATTTGGACTTTGTCGAAGAATCACCATCATCAGCAAGTCGACACGGACAATTGTTACCAAATTCCCTACGAGCAGCATTCTGCGGACCTAGTGGTTGCGGAAAGACCAACGCCTCGTTATCACTGCTATTCAATGAAAACGGCCTACGATTCGAGAACGTCTACATCTATTCCAAGTCACTCTACCAACTAAAGTACCAGCTCTTACAAGACGTTCTCAAGCTGGTTAAAGGTGTATCGTATTTTCCCTTTAAAGACAACGAAGAAATAATTGATCCGAGTGAGGCACGCGAATGTTCAGTATTCATTTTCGATGATGTGAATGGTGATAAACAAAACAAGATTCAAAATTGTTTTTCGATGGGAAGGCACAGGAATATCGATTCTATATATTTATGCCAAACGTATAGCAAAATACCTAAGCAACTGATTCGAGACCATTGCAACGTAATTGTCATATTCAGACAAGATGAGGTAAATTTGAAGCACGTCTTTGATAAGCACTTGTCTCCCGACATGGACTATGATAAATTTAAGACAATGTGTTCGGAATGCTGGCAAAATCGTTTTGGCTTTATTACAATAGCTAAGGACTTCAACTTGAATGATGGCCGCTACCGTAAAGGATTCGATAAATATATAAAGGTTCAATAAAGATGATTGCTGTTAATTGATAAAAATGTCTTCATTGAGTAGCAACATTGCTGCCACTGCTCGAAAGAAAAAGATCAAGCAATTGGCACGTTCTATTCGCAAGAAATATTTTAGTCTGAAGCTGGGAAAGTCGGAACATGATGAAACATTGAATAAACTTTTTAGACCGGTAATGACACCGCTACAAGATATTGCAAAAGTTCTCACTAAGATGCCAACACAGACCATTAAACGTGAAGTAATTAAACAAGAAGTGCAGGAGCTGCCATCAGTCAAAAAACATGAGTTGGAAGAGACACAATACCTCGATGAAGAACCAATCGCTGAACCTAGTATGCACACCAATGATGATGATGATGAGGTGGAGAACGAAACCTTTTACGAGGATCCCGGTAATCTCTCTAAAGAAGCAATAGAGGACTACATGGATCAGTATCCTCCAGTTGCACACAAATATCTTGAAGACTATATCACTAAAAGCGATGATATTGACAACATATATGGACCTATATATGACGCTGCAAGTTCCAAATGGTTTCTTGAGCAAAAGGAAATCAATTTCAGTCGTAGTACAGGTCACATTATCGTTGATGGGTTACAGTTTCGAGGTACTCCAGGGCTATATCAATTAATATTTTACAAGTCACCTAATTATGCTCCCGATGATTTAGAAGCATACCGAAGAGTGTTGGTAATGACATCAGCACACAAGAATGCAGCAGGTCGTTTGAAAGCTTCAAGTCTATATAAATTTACTGAAATTATAAAGCCAATGTTTCCTCATTTGACAAAGAAGCAACGTTTTGCTGGAACTGGTATGGAATTAACTTACAATAACAAGCCAATGGAATACGTCTACTGGAATGATCCCAACGAATTGGTTGAACGGCTGAAACTACTGATTGCATTCAAGGAAGCAGGCAACACCTCTCACGACAACGAAATAATTGCCATTTTAAATGAACTTAAGGAAGCTAATATTATACGAGATAAATAAATTTCGAAATTGAAAGTATATATTATTCCTTATCCTATGGCAAACATGTCAGTTTCACGATGACTTTAAACAAGTTTTGGCGTAGTGCCCATCAGCAACTAATGTCATCAACATCACATAACCTAGCTTTTATGAAAGTACCTTTTTCTTTTACCGCGGAGGGAAATATCGATGCTGAGAAGCTGAAAATTACCAATGTCGAAGTACCGACGAAGGCCATGGATGCCGCCAACAAGCAGTACGTTGATAAGAAAATAGCAAACGGACTTCAGCAAATACATAGTGATTTTCAAATAGCTTTAGCTAACCTTATCTATGTTTAAGCAAAACGAAAAGGTTAGCGAAGAACTTGGAGCTCAAAACTTTGCTGCAATGAATACTCGCATGTTGACAACCGAACAAGCTATGGAAACCCAATCACAAAATATATCGCTTCTAATTTCAAAATTCAATATATTAGAAGGTCAGTTGGAATCTGCCCGGAAAGAATATAAGGAAAATTTGAAGCCTCGTTTAATGACAACCGTATATTACAGGAAAAACGTATAAATGATCTGGAACTTTCTATGAAACAGGCTCCTAAAGGTGTTGATGCAGCAGAAGTATTAAATATTTTTCGAAAGGATAAGGCTAAAGATCTTTCTGATCTAACTGAACTTAGAGACAAGATGACAAAAGTAGTGCCTGAGCTATACCGAGACATGCAAAAACTACATGATGATATTGCAAATCAAATGTTGGACCAAAATCAAAAACTTGAAGCAATCGCAGACAGTATTGCTGCAATTAAAAAAGCATCATTAGGGCCAATAAAAACATGTCCTTGTCTATTTTTAAGCAGTATACAAAATGGCTCCTATCGCGAAACATTCCAAAGAAAAAGTTCAAGTCGTTAAGGAACTGCATAGACCTGTGAGACGAAAGTTTCCTCGCCGACGTGTAATAATCAAAGGTTTCGATGACTCCTAGCAGTCGGACCTCGCACAAATGGATCTCTATGCAAAATCCAATCGTAATTTCAAGTTCTTCCTCGTGGTGATTGATTGTTTTTCAAAGTACGTGTGGACGACACCGCTGAAAACGAAATCCGGTGAAGAGGTAACTCGTGCCTTTGAGAGTATTCTCAAGGAAGGAACGCACCCGAAAAATTTACAAACCGACCAGGGTAAGGAATACTACAATAGTTGCTTTCAGAAACTAATGAAATCATACGGAATCAATCATTATAGTACATTTAGTGGACTGAAAGCCGTAATAGCTGAACGAGTAATTAGAACGCTGAAAGAACGGCTGTACAAGTACTTTAGTTTGAACGGCACCTACAAATGGATAGATATTCTACAGGAAATCGTTAAGGACTACAACCATCAAAAACATTCCAAGACAAAGATGAGGCCTGCGGATATTAATAGGAAAAACGCTCGAGATATTAAAGTTTACAATAACCTGAAAATTGCTGGACCAAGAAAACTGAAAGTCAGAGATGTTGTGCGAATAAGTAAAACCAAGCACGTTTTTGATAAAGATTACCTTCCCAGCTGGAGTACGGAATTGTTTAAAATTACGCAGGTTAAAATAACTAATCCAGTTACGTATATTTTGGAAGATATGTCTGGTACACCGATTCAAGGGAGCTTTTACGAAGAAGGATTGCAAAAGGCTGTCTATCCTGATGTGTATCTCGTTGAGAAAATTTTGCAACGAAAAGGCACCAAGGTTAAAGTTCGGTGGCTTGGGTTTGATTCGAGCCACGACAGTTGGATTGGCACTGAAAACAGACTATAACACCAAGGTCAATCATAAATTGAAAATAAATTATAATAAATATAGACATGTGCTTGCATTGCAAAATGAAGACTCAGGGTGAAAACATCACTGTAAAGTATTCGAAAAGTTTAAGTCAACATATCATCAAACTTAAACGATTACAAAAAGATATCAAATTTTATTGTGAAAAACAACAAGTGATGCAACATTTAAAAGCCTTACATATATGATGATGGTGATGGGGAACAGAGGAGCTCTTAGCAACAAGAGATCTACTTTTCCATCTTGGCGTAGGAACACATAATTGAAATCAACCGCAATCAGGTAGTGGAAGGGGTACAATTATAAAATTGTGAAAATTCCCTACATATATTCCCAGTCCCAGTTTACCTCTCAAGTGATTTGTGAAAATGAGTAGTATCGGCAGTTTTGAAACCATGGATAGTGGTTATAGTAGTGATTCCACTATCAATTACAGTGCGGACTTGGATAGAGTGTTACAAATGTATGATGAAGCTGCCAAAAAGGAAGACTAGTACTTGCTGCATTCGAGATTTCCATTACTGAATTCAGAGTATGTTGTTCAATGTGCACTCAGTCCTACAAGATCTTATTCTCCAGTGGTTATCTTGCAAAAAACACCTGTAGCCGCTGGAACACCAACGAAAATTGTAATGACTATGTACGAGTGGGAGGATGTCATCATTGAGCTCAAGCTCCTGAAAACAAACTTTTTTGAAAATGCCACACCTCCAGAGTTTGCTGCCCCAGTGACCTGCGGAGATTGTCTCCATCTATCCCAGATCCAGTATGAAGACGTCAAATAAGTGTTGGTGATGAAAAACATTTGCGCGCTCTATTTGGATTATAGTGATGTGGTTGAACTCTTAGCTATTAACCCTATTATATCAAGTAAAATAATTTATTTGGAGCGCTTAAATTTCTGTACTTTTTATTATAAAATAATAGATAAAATATGTTTATGGTCAAATTTACTAAATCGTTTACCGATTGAAAAATTGTTAAAACCATATTGTTTAGATGACGGGTCTCCATTATGTATTGCATTAAAAGAACATATTTATTATTATAAAAACATTATTTTAAGAGATATTGACATTAGAAAAATTGAATAAATACTTATAAATTAAAAACATTGTTGTTTATTTCATCAGTTCTACACCATGGAGTGTCGAGAATACTTCCAAATATACGAAAATCGGTTACGTACCTTTGAAAACTGGCCTTCCGACTTCCCTGCTGAAAAGCTAGCAAGAGCAGGGTTTATCTACCGACAAGATGCAATAGAATCCGATTTCAGCTTAAATGATGCTGTTGAATGCCCATTTTGTGATACACGTGTTTTCAACTGGGAAGATGGTGATGACCCTGTTGCCGATCATCTGGACTGGAATCCATATTGTCGCTTTTTTGATTTTGATAACACTTACCACATGACCAGACCTATCAGACATAAAAGCAAAGTGACATTTGAGAGCAGACTTGAGACGTTCAAAGACTGGCCTATTGCCTTAAAGCAGACACCCACCGAGCTTGTCAACGCCGGCTTCTTTTACACCGGCTACGGTGAAAGGATCACTTGTCATTGCTGTGGCTTAGAGCTCAAGAATCTCTTACCTTGTGATGATATTACAGAGCTTCACAAAAAGGGATCAGCTAAATGTTTATTGCTTAGAGACTGCCCACCAAATCCCCACACTGACTCTAATCATAATACTTGTAAAATTTGCTTAACTAATGAAATGACAATTGTTTTTATGCCATGCAGGCACTTTGCTAGTTGCTTTGATTGTTCACTGAAAATAGATCATTACTGCATATGTAGACGGAAAATTGCAGGTTATTTAAAAATATATGTATGCTAAAATTAAAATGCTAATTTGAACATATTTTGTTTTATTTAAACATATAATATTTACAATATAATTCGGAAACAAATAACACTATTATACAAATACTTTATTCTGGGTTGGTAATTTGTTGAGCATCGCTGGAAATCTCCATGGCAACGTTTTCATTCATGATAGATTCTATATTATCAACCAGGTCAGAATCATACAATGGCTCAAGAGAATGGTGCTGATTTCGCAGTGTGTTGCCCCTAGCAAACACTTTTAAGTTCCCAAGTCGGAACTTGAGAGCGTTACCTATATCTATGGGATGTGAGACATCAAACCATTCTTTAACAAGTTTAGCATTTGGATGTTTCTTCAGCACTGCCTTTATAGCTGCTTGGAAAGACCGCCGCTGTCTACGTATGAGGTACCATTCACTCTTACTAAGAGCTAACAGAGCCATACATCTCTGTTTTTCGTGGTTGATTGACTTGGGACCTACACGATGGACTACTTCGTTCCTTAAACGTTTCACTACCTGATACTGTATTTTGTTAGAAACCACATTCAGAACCTCACAATGACGTTCCGATGCCTTGACAGATTCCTCTTCTAGTCTAACTCGATGCAGTTCGGCTTTGGCCCTAGCTTCCTCAGCTTGAATACGTTCTTTTTCAGCCTTAACTCGTTCCTCTTCAGCTCGCATACGATCTCGATCTGCTTTGTTTCTCTCTTCTTCCGCATGTAATCGTTCTTTTTGCATTTGAATCATCTCAGCCTCAGCGGTATTCTTTACTTGTATCATAATTTGCTTAAGTTCATCCAACTCAGTCATCAAATGCTGGTTTTGTACAGAAATTAGATCGTTGTGTGCAGAAAGTTGTTTGAGGCGCATTTCCTCGTGATACTTCTCGTATTTGATATATTTCATAGAGATGCGTTTAATTAAAGTATAAAGGATGCGAATTTCTGTAGCTTTCTTGCTAAGCATCTGCATAAGCAGCATTTCAAAGTCGATGGCGCTCATGCAAATGTATTTCTTTTGAGTTATGTTTGCATCTTGAATTTCTTCGTATTCCATAGTTGGTTGCTGAGTCTTGAGCAAATCCATAAAATGATATTTTTTATGTCTGTACTCACCAACGTAACCACACCACTCCAAGACATTATCATCGATGAGTACTTTGTCTGTCCACGTCAGCTTCCAGAAGAAGGCTTTACATCTATCATTTTCAATGTCGAGGCCAAATTTGAGTCCTACTTCTGTATAGGTTAATTTACCCATCGGTGTAACCCACAGTCTAACATCTTGATCACTTTCAAGTTTATTTTGGTTAGGTTGAATAGATACCATCTTGGAATTGCACTGAATTCGTTAATCAATTGTTCCAACTAACTGAAACTTATGTCTTCGTTAACATAACTAAAGGATGTATCGTGTGACGTCACAGAAAAAGGGAGGGGGGCCCGCTAAGAGGGGCCATGATTGCCAGATTTCCATATTTCTCTAGATCTCGGAAAATGCGTCATTTTAGTCATATGATTAAAGTGATAGAGCAACATTGCCAGATTTCTCTAAATCTCTGAAAACTCACAAGTTTTATGGAGAGATAACAATGTTCGCACTAGCGTTCTAATCGGAAGTAAATTTCAAGTACTTATCTATGGTATGTTATGACAGTAAAACAATGTCTTGTATTTAAAATTTTATTTCAAAGCTACATAATATATATATACCATTACCAAATTCAAAGGCATTTATGTTTATTTCCAAAGAAATAATACGTTTTAAGACCCAGCCTCTACCTTCTGTTGAAAATTTTTCGAGGGAATTCATAATTGGATCGTTTACGTGATTGTCAAACCATTCATCCAAGTCTGTTCCCCGATCAATAATTTCATTTTTAGTATTAAAATATTTGTGATTCGTAGTTTCATCCATATCTGACTTTATAAATTCTCCACAAAAACAAGTATTCACTTTAAGCGTAAATAGTTTTTTCAAAATGTTACTAATTCTGGACTTGAACATAATTGAAGCATCATCCAGAAACATCAAGATATCTTTATGTGATTTGTTAATTATTATCCCAGTTCTAACATGGTTTTGAAAACATGAAGCAATGTCATCCCATTGAACTCTACTAGAACGTTTATTATTTAAACCCATTCCAATTTTTGACTGCTTCAGCAAAGTCCGAAAGCGTTTTAAATAACCAACGTTGTTTTGTAATTTTTTCAAAGTTCCCACACATAAATTTCCATGGCGAATAGCACAATTAAAAAGTCTCATATGTTTTCTAATATCCCTAAGCCACAATGGTATTTCAGCAGAGGAAATAGAATGATCCAACTCAACTTGTTTACATTTTTTGATATAGTTATCACTGTCTGCACCAATTTGATTAAACATTTTGATGAATCTCCACCACAGTAGTTAATTGCCGATTTTATTGCGTCTGATTTCTAGCAACTCTAAACATAAAATGACGTTAATTTTAAAAAATGTTATTCTTATACATATTGCAATTATTTACTACTACAATAAATGCAGCTCATCATAGGCAAGTTAGTCTAAAATTAGATTGTGCTCTTTAAAATACCATTCCAGCTCATCTGGTATTTCAATAGGTACAAAGTTCAATTTTTAATATTTCTAAAATATTAATGTTACAATGAAATAAAAATTCGCAATTATTTTATTTATCAGTATCGAACTACGTCATTTGCGTATAACGAAATTGCTGTTAGTTCTAGAAAAACAACTAATTAATGCTTCCTGCAAAAGTTTATTGCTGCAAACAACATGATAACCTTATCAAACCACAGCTTCCTGTAAGCTCGGTTTCAATTAGCGTAAACAAGATACCACAGTTTCCTTTCACTGCGGTCATCATTTCCGTTGTGGTTTTGATATCTAAAATACCAATGTGAACTTATTATCAGGAATTTTAAAATAATTACGGATTCATGATTTATATTATTTTTCGAATTTATTAACATTACTTTTAAATAAATACAGATTTGAGAATTTATTATCAGGAATTTTTAAATACATTTATGGTTTTATTGGCATGAATTTTTAAATAAATACAGATTTTTATTCAGCTCTCAAGACGTAAAAAATTCCTGGTTCCACCAGGAGTAAACTAATAGTATCTGGGAGTCCTCCTATTGCTGGGCGCTGAGTTCTACCTCCTCCACGGGTGAACTGAGCCTCTATGAAATCAGTACGACCGCCCATACCTGCACGTTTCATTTGGGGTGGTCCTAATCTATTTCAACCCCATTTGGTAATCGATGGCTAAACAAGCAAGTATTTCCAAACGGACATTTGGGTTTGCTTTTTCGGAAATACCTACATCGTATTTTCTTCATTTTTTCGTTTTTCTCAACTATATAACGATCTTTTTCCGCTTTCTGGTAATAATCCTCAGATTAATAGACATAAGGAGACACAATACGGCATTCTGGACAGCCTCTGCGAATATTCAATTCAAAGTCTTTATTTTGATGCCATCTTTTTACGCATGGGAAGCAGAAACAATGGTTACAATTTGGCAATAGCCTAAAATTATTAGTGATATCTTCCAAACATATTCCACACCTTTTATTCATAGTGAATTGAATAAGACTGCACCTATAGCCACAAAAATCTAATATTTGTAGTGTTTGCTGTCGTCACACACTCATGACAATAAGTTAATAAGAATTTATTTATTTTATTCAGTCTTTAGTTGAAGCTGTAACAATCCAGACATGAATTTGGAAAGTTTACTTGATGACCAAGAAAGATTTAATATGAGTGCAGTGCCAACGAGAACTATATTGCCGAAAGATTTAACTGGAAAGCTAAATCCCAAAAATGGATGTTACGTGGTACCAGACGTTTTAACAACTGTGATTACCTACAACGGACGCACTTGCAAATTTGCGGCAGTACCAGAAATTTTAACAATTAATATTACTGATAACGAGACCACTCTCAAAATTGGTGAAACAATTCTACATTTAACGGTGGAGAGTTACACGGTGCTTAAAAAATACTTGGAATTTGCATATGGTTTCCATAACGATCCTTCACATGGAAAGGATGAACCTGACACTGTATGGGATGATTGCCAGCTTTGTTCTGATGGCATTTCTTTGGATCTGTGTATGTGGTTGGATGATGGCGGCCTTACTATATATTGTACAAAAACAAAACAAAAAATAGCTTTAATTATTAAGGATGCTCTGAAAATGCATAATATACTATATGGTAATAAACTTATTTAAACAGTTGTCTAGTTTTAATATATCCTTTGTTTTCACCTTAATTAAAATTCAGACGTTTGAAACAAATAGTCTCAATATTATTACGCTCGGCCTTGAATCATCCAACAAAATCAGAGACTCGAAGGAGTTGCCGTTCTTGCGCAGGTAGGCGGTCGCTTACGAAAACTATAGACTCGAAGGAGTGGACGTTCTCGCGCATGCAGGCGTTCAATGCCTTGAATCATCCGACAAAATCAGAGACTCGAAGGAGTTGCCGTTCTTGCGCAGGTAGGCGGTCGCTTACGAAAACTATAGACTCGAAGGAGTGGACGTTCTCGCGCAAGCAGGCTTAAGCAAAAGATTTTAAATTTTTTTACAGGCAACAAAATACCAAGATTTTAATTTTTTTTACAGCCAACTATATCCCCCCATCCAGCCCCCAAATATCTAACCGAACAACGCCTAAATACACGCGCCCGCGCAACGGGCATGTACTATACCTTTTCAAATAAACATTTCTCGATTAACCGCATTAGCGCAGCTCGCTGGGTACCTGACTTTGTAATCAGGCAAGCCGCGTTCGATACCCGGCCAAGTATTTAGCTTTTTTCTCTAACCACCACAACCAACAACAGATGGCGTGCACCCTACAACCCACAATACAATGGCTTTCAATTATTAACAACAGATGGCGCGCACCTCTGCAACACAGGCAACCCACAATACAATGGCTTTCATTTATTAATAACAGATGGCGCGCACCTCTGCGACACACCCAAATGTCTTTCGCGCACCCCTACGACCACCCCCAATGTCTTCTTCTTCCCAATGGCTTCTTCTTCTTATCCAAACAGCAACTACCAACAGCTCGGCAGCAGCTCCCGGAGAGAACTCGATGACTGGTTACCTTTATGTCCACTTCCGCTCCAGAAACCGCTTTGTTTAACTACTCGCATTTATCGGGCTGGATTTTTAAGTTAGATTTTCTAAGGTGTTTGAAAACTTCTGTGAGTTGAAGGGTGTGTTCGTGAATTGTGGGAGAGAAGACAATGATGTCGTCCATGTAGACGAGACATCTTTCGTTTTGTTTACCTAGAATTATGTTTTCCATGACGCGCTGGAAAGTGGATGAGGCACTTTTTAATCCAAAAAGCATTCCTACAAATCCGAAATGTTCTAGGGTAAATGCAATTTTATGGATATCTTTGATTTCGATTTGATAAAATAACAATGCAAGATCGAGAGTTGTGAAGTATTGGCAACGTACAAGTTGATCGGAAATAATAGGAAGAGGGTATTTGTCGCCTATGGATTGGTAATCTAGGACTAAACGCCATCTAATTTTTTGGGTACGACCCAGACTGCGGAAGACCAGGGGGAGTTAGAAGGGCGGATTATGCATTGATCAAACATTTTAGAAATTTATGACTTAACTTCTTCTTTATGTATATGGGGGTCACGATAAGACTTAGTAAAGATTGGTTTGGAATTGTTGGTATCGACGGAGTGTTTCACTTCGTTAGTGAATGTCAACTGATCACCTTCTAAGCAAAAGATGTATAAGAATTCGAGACAGAGTTAAGTAATAAGTTAGCATTCTTCGCCATTTAAATGTTCGAGGCGATGTTGGTTGACTATTTCGTTTCGTCAGTCAATTTGTGTGTTTGTATTTTGATATTTGTTAAAATTGTAAATGTTGTTCGTTGGTAAAGGTTCTAATATTATTGTTTCGAAAATGAAGGTTTTTGGAATTTTGGAATGGCGTTCGCGTTTAGAAATCATGTTAAAAATTCGCCGGTTTTTTCAATTTTTACAATAGCGTTTGGGGTGTGAACTTTGTCCTGTTCGGTTCCTATTAGTATTTATTTGAAATATTAAAGAGTTCGTAAAATTTTAGTTTGGTGGAGTGGGAAGTGTCGAGTTAGTGTGGATAGTTTCATTAGTTACTTTGTATTGGAATAGTGACTTGAAGTTATAAGCTGTTTATTTTTAAAATCGATTACGCAATCATAATGCTCTAAGAAGTCTTATCCTAACAGTCCATCAAATTCTATATCTAAATTGCAAATATAGACTTTGTGAGGATCGTTTATATTGAAGGGTACGAGAGTTGATTCATTAATTAGAATTTTTTCGCTTGTAATTCCTTACATTATTCCGTTAGCCGAACAAGCATCCACGTACGTAAATAACTCTTCTTCCTTCCTAGATATGTTAGGCGCTTATAGAATTTCAGAAAATGATATCCTAGTTAGCTTCGATGTTGTATCTCTTTTCACCAATGTCCCAATTTCAGAAAAGTTAAATATTCTAAAAACAAAACACAATATCTCTTCTAACATCATCAAACTTGTACAGCACGGTTCTTCTAACACATATTTTTCATTTCAAGATACTCTGTTTAAACAAGTACGTGGGGCCCCGATGGGTTCACCTCTTTCTTCAGTGCTTGCTAGCGTTTTCATGGAACAAATTGAAACCCAGGCCCTAAACTCGTCTAATTTAAAACCTTCCTGCTGACTTAGATATGTTGATGATACTTTGGTCATTTGGCTCATGGTAGAGATTCGTTAGACTTCTTTCTACAACACCTCAATGGTATACATTCTAAAATTCAATTTACAATTCATAACAAAAACCAGCAATAGCACGTACCGTCTATAAGAAACCAACCCATACCAATCGATACTTAAATGCCCAATCACACCATCACCCTGCCCAATTGACTTCTGTAATGAAATCTTCGGCCCTTAAATCTATTCGCTTAACAGACATTGATAATAGACAAAACGAACTTAATAATCTTCAACAAATCCTTCGACAAAACGGTTATCATCCAGACCATATTGCGCGCAAATTTAGTCAATCGCAACAACTCCCGAATACACCAACCCCATCAGAAACAGACCAACAACACCGGAAAGCCTTCCTTACGTACATTCGAGGAGTCACTGACAAAATAACACGGATTCTACACCAACATCAAATTCAGTTCAGTTACCTAGTGACTCTTGGGGAGTAGGCAGATTGGGGCCCCGAGTTCGATCTAGACTCGGAAACTCTTTTTCACTTTTGTCTCTTGATAATGGCTCCAAAGTAGGAGTTGAAACGTCGAGCATTCAAGAAATTCAGACGCGGTTCTCACCCGGAACCTAGCCTAGTTCATATATATATATATATATATATATATATATATATATATATATATATATATATATATATATACATATACGTCATGCTATTAATTCTGCGTCCGTACATATGAGTTTTTCCATATAATTCTGCGTCCCCCGGGGTTCTGCATCCGTATACGGACGCAGAAAATTTTTCGCCTATTGGTCAAAGGTTCGAGTGCCTAAACCGTACCGTTTCTTCCAAATTATGATCTGAAACTTAGTGACGTATAGTAGGCAACACTATTTTCGTCTATCTCGTTTTGGGGCCAATTTAAAAGTCTCTCAGTTGACGCAGAAAACAGGTAAAATGTATCAAAAATATATGTGAGGTTCCCGCTTTTAACAACACGTGGCGAAACGATCGCTGACTGTATATTGCGCAAACGTATATTCCCTGTCTATCTTAAAGATGATTCTGTGTCCGGAAAGCTGACAACGTTGTTCTAAAAATAAATATATTTTCTTGGATTTAAATGATTCCTGTGTTTTAATGTACATTAGATATTTTGTTCAGGGTGAGATTGATGGTTATATGTTGTTAATTCTAAATTTAATTATTAATTTTTTTCCATTATTATTTTAGTATGACTCTTTTTAAAGTCTCAATGCATACTTTGGATATTCTTTTTTAATAAACTTCTTAGATTTCTGGATTATGTGATTGATGCAGACAATAAGAGGATATATAATCTATTCACAATATTTTACGTTGTATGCTTATGGTTCTATTGTTCGAACCGCTTTGCCAATTCCAAATAATAATTTTGCAAACAGTTGATACCTAATTATTATAAAAAATGGTGTGATTATCGAATTTAAATTTCCAATTTATTAGGAATATGTAGAATTTTATCTTACGAACCGATTTTTAAGAGGTGTCAATTGATTTGGAATTGTAGGTAAAAGAAACCTGTTGATTATAGGATAATATAAACAATTTTGTTAATATTATCAATAAACAATAAACAAACACTTTAATGGGCGAATCCCGGGAAGTTGTATAGTTGTAAAATACGAATTTTGCCCAATTTTGACACTTCAGGCGGTAAGTTTTTAGTAGAATATACTTGAAATTATACAATTATTTATTTTCAAAACAATTTGTGTTTTATATAATTTGTTAACACATTCTAACCCACTTATAGGGAATGAGTCGTTACCAGTGGTTTAACTCGGGTATGGAATGTAGAATTCGTACCAAAAAGTAATAGCTTATGAAACATGTGAGCTATCTTATATAACATTTGTTTCTAACTTTTTTAACAACCCTACATAACTATAAAACTACCAACCCCGAATATACTTCACGCAAGCTCCAAGTGTTTTTAGGCCACCCCATAAAGTTTTATTCAAGTCCTTTGCAACAAAAAAAGATTCAGCAAAAGCAGTTCAGTAGTTCTTACGTTATACCCGAACAAACAGACAACTACAATTTTATAATAGTATAGAACATATAGATATGGGCTGAAAAATCGGTCACCAATCTCAAAAAAGTGAAATGTATTACTTGTTGGAGGATCTTCTCACAAAGAAAAACAAATGAAGAAAAAACGTTGAAAGAATGGGTCCCAAATTTTTAATAGTTCATACCACATAGAAAAGAATTACAAGTTTGCTTCTAACGTCTTTGTAGCACATATTTTTTTTATATAATTTTTGGTGGATGATATACTTCTATGTGCTATTGGGATATCGAACTGAGTGAAAAAAAACTGCAACGGGACGAATCCGTAGACGTTACCTATATGGACGTTTGTTTCAATCCGTATCTATCATTCGCATACAAATCAAATTTTCATAAATTTTTTAATCTCAAATTAATCGAAATGCCATTTTTAAAAGCAAACTGAAAAGGCCACGTCTAGTTATTGAAAATATTGCGCACCGGGGCACATATCATAGCGTCCAATAAAGAAGTAGTATGTATTTTTTAAAACTAGTTATCAGCTCAGTGCAACATGTGCCTAAGTACAATAAATAAGTAGTACTTCTTTATTGGACTTGCACAACTACTTTTAAAAAATGTATATTTTTATAGAATTACTTAGTTACATCTTAATTTTAATAAAAATACAGATAGAAAGAGTAGAAAAAGTTATTGCAATAGATACTGTGGGTTCAAATCCAAGGTACAAAAATATTCACTTTCACTTTCGACCTCTTTTTTTACCAAATAAATTCAATGTTTATAAACAAAGAGTAATACTACAGCAGACTTCTTCTTTCGATTCAATCACACGAATATAGATTGAAATTGAACTAAACTACTCAACTTGGCCTTTTAAATAGCGAGTGTAGACGATACCCGAAGTCATGATTATTTCTTTGTTGTCGTAGCGTTTTCATGAACCTTCTCTAGGCCGCCGCTTTTTTATATACCCATCGAAATTTCGCGATAGCCATTGTTGTTTTTTATTATTTCGGCCGGTTTTATGTTTACGTTGTTTTTATCGAAACGATAAATTTAGAATGTTTCTTCATTTTTCTATTTAGTGACATAAAATGAATTTTATAACACTGCCCACCCTTTAATTTTGATCGGCCCGATCGTAATCATTCTATCCATGGTAAAGAGCGAGTCATTGATTCTCTTGACTACCTCGTATGGACAAACCCAGGCTCGGGTGAGCTTTGGAGATTTACCTTTGTTCCTCTGAGGGTTGTGTAGCCAGACCTTGTCCCTATCTTGGAATCCGACTGAATTTTCCTTGAGGTCACATCGAGTCTTCATCCGATCGCTGGTGACCAACATCTGTGTTCAGGCTATTTCATGTATTGCCAGCCTGTTCTGTCGGAGTTGGTCGGCATTATCGTTTACTTCTTGGGGCGGTTCTTCTGGTGAGCCAAAAGCCAAATAGTTGGTCGGCATAATCGTTGACTTCTTGGGGCGGTTCTTCTGGTGAGCCAAAAGCCAAATCACAAGGTAATCTCAGGTTCTTTCCGAACAGTACCCTGGCTGGAGTCAGTCCTGTGGTGTTATGTACAGCTGAACAAGAGGCCGACAACAATAGGGGAATATGCTTATCCCATGCTGGTTATTACTGACGACCTTGGATAGATTTTGTTCCGTCTGACTGTTGCTGCAAAGGTGTGGCTCTCGTTTTCTTGATTCCCATACATTGGATTAAAGTTAGGCCAGCACTGTCGCCACAGTGGTTGCCTCCTGTTTGAGTAGCGTTTATGCCTCAAGCCATTTGCTGTAGTAATCCATTGTGACCAGAATGTAATTGTTCCCCCTATCAGACTCGAGAAATGGAGCGACGACAACAATGACAATTCTCTCAAATGGGACGCCCACATTGTATTGCTGCATTCTGCCCTTGGTGCGGGTTTTCGGTTTCGTACTGGCTGAACATGTGTCACATTTCCTGCACCCTGACGTATTCGAAGTAATTTACCAGCAGTACCGTTGGCAAATTTTATCCAAGGACTGAGGGTACCTTTTTCTTTGGGACTACCTCGGGTTTCTCAACCGTCATTGCTTTCCCAAATTCTCTTCAACAATTCTCTGCTCTTAGTTCCATCGGGCCCATAACGATTCAGGACGCCCGAGTATTTAGCTACTGCGTCCCATCGTGGCCTGGATGCCCCTTTCTTCTTGAGTGACAGGATTGGTTCAATGTCTGGGTGAGCCATTTGGTTCTCGATACATTGTACCGTTGTCCAGTCTTCATTCATCTATATGCGAATCTGTCGGATGGAAATACCCTCTCACTGTTCCGTCTTCAGACAATGTCCGCATTCTACCCTACAGGGTCTTCTTGACAGGGCATCGACATTATTATGCAAACTACCGGTACGCTGTTCAACCTTGCAATCGTATTGCAGTAATTTCTCCATGCACCTGGCCAGTTGTCCTTCCGGTGTCTTCATGTACAATAGCCATTTCAGCGCGCCCTGATCGGTTCTTTTCTGGTTAAGCAATAAATCCTTTCCGGTTTCGAGAATCTACGGCGGTAATTCTCGATCACCCGCTCTTAACCATCTTGCACTTGGGAAAGGACGGCCTGAAACCTGTGTTGGTGGCGTCGGCATCTAAGATAATCTTTCCGGACTGTGCAGGAAACGCTAGGCTGGAAAAGAGTGCCGCCTTCAGTGGTCTGAACGACATTTCACAATCCTGATTCCGGAAGCTCTCTTTTTCACTGGTCTGTGATGTAGTCGTGCGGCAATGGTGGCAAATCTTTCAACAAATCGCCTTAAGTACGAACAGAAACCCAAAAAGCTTCCTAGTTAATGCTTTCTCGCAGGATCGGTCAATCACGAATGACTTCTATCCTGTCTTCGTTTGTGCGGATTCCTGCCTCAGAAACGACGTGTGTGACCCATGACCAGAATGTTGTCGAGGTATGCTAAGCATGTTCTCCATGTCAACCCGCTCAATACATACTCCATTAGCCCCACAAATGTAGCGGGAGCATTACATAACCAAAAAGACATGGCTGTGAACTGACACAGCCTTTTACTGGTGGGGAACGGTGTCATTTGTCTACCGTTTTCATGTAGTCCAGCCTGCCAATATCCACTCTTTAGGTCTATTGTGGAGAACCAACGGGACCTTGCTAGTCAGTGTGTCTTCGATTCGGGGGAGTGGATAGCTGTCTTTCTTCTTAACATCGTTCAATCTTCTGTAGTAAACGCAAAAACGGTTGGTTCCATCCTTCTTTTTCACTAACACAACGGGAGCAGACCATGGGCTGATGGATGGTTCAATAACTCCAGTTTCTAACATTGACTCAATGTTTTCCTCGACTGCCTGTTGTTGCCCCAAGGATAGTCGCCTTGGTGGTATGCCGATGGGTTGAGCCTTCTCAGTATCTATACGGTGCTTTATTATGTTTGTACGACCAGTAGTACCATCTTGACTATCAAAAATTTGCCAGTAATTTGAGATAAATTGCTTAGCTTTCTGCTGTTCCTCTGGTGTAAGGTGTATCAAATGGTCGGTGAACTGTTTTAGAAACTCTACTGGGCCCTGTCACCTTCACCGATCTCTGATACGCTTCTTCGTAATTGATGATGGTGCCTGCTGGCTCGAAATAAGCTATTTCTTGACCATTGGTAATTCGGATGTCGTTGTTGGACATATTCAGGACTCTAATTAGTGCGACCCGTCCTATTTTAACTATAGGCCATCCAACTAAGTAGTCATAAGCAGAATGTAAGGGCTCCACCATTCCTACGCAACTTCAAGGATTGCTCTCTAGCTGCCCAAGAATAATTTGCTCCGTCCGACAGGGAAGTCTGGTCGAGGACTTTGCTATAATTTTTATGGAAGTCGCTGAGCTGTTGACGGACCTTGTCAACGCAAATTCCTCATTAAGGAATCGAAGAACATCATATCTCGGGTTGAACATGGACCCATGTTGGCTGATTAGGTCCATACCAAGTATAAAATCGTTCTCAATCTCTGCTACTAGGACCCTATGCCGGATTCTGTTGTCCCCTATCTGTAGCACCAAATCTACCTCACCCAGTATTGACACGGACTCGCCGGTGACTGTTCTTAAATGGATGTGGTTGTTAGCTGACCGAATTTCCAATGACCTCAGAACTCTGGACCTGGCAATGGACACAGCGGCGCCATTGTCAAAGGTGATGGTGATTTCTCGGCCATTGATAGTGCTATCTCAGCATTCACTCCCTTCTGTAGACAGATCGGAGTTTCCCTGATTGGTGAGGTTGTTTTGTTGGCTACCCCAACGCGACGCTGAGGAAGTTTCCTTTAGCCAGGAGGAGTCAGCAGCAACAGCAGCAGTTACTCGTACCCTCGGCTTGGACATGTTTATGACGGCCTCTACCTAGAAAGCCCGGAGCAAAGCTTCATTACTTCTTGATGCCACTAAGTCTTAGATTTATTTATTCTTCAACATCTCTGATACCGTTTATGAAAATGTGTGGCAAATTGATCTTTAGTTTGTTCTGATAGGTCTGGGTACGACAAGTGAACTAAACGTTTAATCTCTGCTTTGGATTCTTGAAGACTCTCTCCAGATTTTTGTGTTTTTTACCACTAAGTTGCACTTGGTCTACTTGACTCAAGGATTGATTGTCGTATCTTTTGTCTAGGATTGCGATGATCTTGTCGAAGTTACCTTGTTCATCCGCTGGAATGCTTAGGAAGAGCTCTAACACCGGACCTCTGAAAGAAATTACCAGAGAGGTAGATTTTTCTTGGTTGTCAAATTGCAGTTTGTACATGGGTGGTTTGTTAAAGGAATCTTTGGTACTCACGGTTTTCTGGTATTTCCCTCCCTGCAAGTCTTGTTGCATTTTTTAATTTCTACTTTGTTTTGGGTGGTATTGATTTGATCTTGTACTTCACTTTCAACTGTTTTTTTTAATTGAACTGATTTCAACTTTTACCTGGTTTGGATGATGGAATCGATGTCTACTACTTTGGTTCCAAGAGTATCCATGGTATTTTTTAGGATATTAATGTCATCGTTTATCCCTTTTAAGTCTGACTCCACTATTTGCATTCTCTGATTAACTTCTTTATTGAACTGCGTTACTATTTGCATTAATTGTTCAAATTGCTGTAGTCTTTTTAATTCATCTGTCTATCTCTTTAATTCTGTTTGTTCTTGTTTTTTCAAATATTTGAAATTCATTCTGTCTCTTCAATTTAGTATGTTCTTGTTTTTGCTCAATTACTTTAAATTCGTTCTGTCTCTTCAATTCAGTTTGTTCTTGTTTTTCTTCAAAATTTTAAAGTAACCCCTCAATTAAATTCTGTTGTTCACTTTTCATCGTAGAAACAAGGTTTTGTTGGTTTTCATCTATATAAGTTACAAGGTTCTCTAATTCTGGTTTACGTTTTTCATCAAAGATTTCATTAATCTTTGTTGGATTTCCTCTTGAAGTAGTTTCTCATTTTTGTCACGTTTTTCCAGGATATGAGTTATTTTTTCGTCTAGTTTATCAGTAACCGGTTTGAAGATTTTTTGCTAGTCTCGTCCATTTCCGCTATACTTCGATTTGTAGGCAGAAATCAATTTAGTTAATCCCACACGCTAGCACCAAATTGCAACAAATTATGTGGGTTCAAATCAAATGTACACAAATTTTCACTTTCGACGTCTTTATTTACCAAATAAAGTAACTGTTTACAAACAATGAGTAATACTGCAGCTGACTTCTTCTGTCGATTGAATCACATGTATATAAACTAACTAAACTAAGCTCTATTTATGTTGTCCTTTTAAATAGCGAGAGCAGAACATAAATGAATGCGATGATTATTTCTTTGTTGTCGGAGCGTTTACAAGACCCTTCTCGAGCCTCCTTTTTGAAATACCCATCGAAATATAAGGATAGCCATTGTTGCCTTTTTTATTATTTCAGCCGGTTTCATGTTTACCTTCTTTTTATCGAAACGATTAATTTAGAAGGGTATTATTTTTTCTCTTTAGCGGCGCAAAATAAATTTTAGAACACTATCATAGGATTGGAAACGGCAATCGTTCCCTTTAAGGCTAATATTTTTTTAGAGGCTAAGCCTCCATGTCTTCCCATAGCCGTGTCTATAACAACGAATGGCTTTAAATGGTCTATTTCAGTTCAGTCATACAAAATATAAATTATTTTGTTTTGTTTTTGTTTCCAAGTAACAAGGTTAGAGGCATTGCTATAGTTAAAAATAAGAAAACATATGTTTAACCAATAAGTTATTTAACCTTCGATCTGGTAACACTGCGGATGCCGAAAACATGTAATCTGTTAAAAAAATATACTTCTAGATGCAGAAAAAATAGCGAAATGGATATATATACCGGATGCTCAATTATTATAAAAATGGAAGGAGGCAGAATCATAGCAAAATGTAAAAACCTTATTTCACAGACAACACGAAGTTCAAAAATTATATACTCTTTAGTTTCGGATATAAAAACATGTCCTTTACGCTAGCATCATCTAATAGTTGGATATACTCGTGTGGACGCAGAACCGTAGGAAAATGAAAAGATGCAGAAAAATAGTAAGATGTAAAGATATATATATATATATATATATATATATATATATATATATTGTTATGGAATTGAATAGACCAAAAGTTTTTAAGAAACACTGAACGCAAAATTTTTAAAAGATTTGATAAAGAATTAATATTTATTGTATGTGAATTTATCATAACAGAGCCTATCAGACAGGACTAATAAAAAAAAATAAGTTTCAAAACAAGATGAAAATATTTAGTTGAAATATATAAAATGTATAAAGGAAATAAAATAATGAAGGGGAAAGTTATTTGCTCAATATATATGTAAAAGTGAAGTTAGGTGAGTAAGTAGTTAGTTAGTAATTAAATAATAAATGTTATAGAAAGATATGTATGTATGTAACGAAGGTTAATCTGGTTGCATATAGAAAGGTAAAGTGAGAAATTTGATATTTTTTTTGAAAATAAGTAATCTATAGAGTAGAAATTAATAATATAAGAAAAAAGAGACATACCTTGTTAGTAATTGGACTACTAATGGAATCTATTTAAAATAATCCTTTTATAATTTAAAACTCATCTGAATTAAGATCCAAGGCTCATCCAAACCAAACAACCAGAAGTTTGATAAAAATCATTCTCTAAAAAGAAAAAAAGTAGTAGTTATATAAAATTAACTTAACAAAGAGTAAGCAGGGTAAAATTTGTGTAGGTAGGATAAAAAGGTAGGAAAGGAACAACAAGGAAATATGTTATGAAATAGGGTTATTATTTAAAGAAAGAAATCACATTTGTAGACACTAAATTTCAGTAAGAGATATAAAATAAATTGATTAGTAAAGTACCATAACTATAAAGTAATTAAGGAATAGAAAAGGAATAGAAATCAGTAGAAGGGAAAGTTTATAGATTAACACATGTAACATTGGAAGAGTTAAGCGATAAAAAAATATTGAGATATATCCAGTTTCATAATAATACATCAATACGAGGAATAGGAGTCATTAAACATGATTTATTAGATCGGAAGGCAAAAAATAACAGATTTTGAAAGAAAGTTAAAAAGTAGAGATTCATGTGACAGAACAAACTTTGAAATGAAATTACAAAGTTAATACTGTATAAAAAGAAAAACCAAGTAGATAGAAATGTTTAATAGAAGTAGATTTATGTAATTAGTGGTAACAAATTTGTATGTATTAAAATTATTTTTAAAATTTTTGTGTAAATAATAAGTGTCACATTCATTTGTTTTGAACAGGATATAAAAATAAATTCAAACCTGTCATAACCCCTGTTGAATTTTGATCGTCAAAGGGTAAACATCTTTCTTGTGCGTGTTTAAAGCCATCAAGACGCCTATGTGAATTTTGTTTTCAACAGACTTTGTTGTGTACAAGAAGCGAAGTCAGACATCTTGAAATTAAACTTCATAAATCAAGAAAAAGGCAATTTTGGTAAACCACAAAACTATAAGTGACAAGGTATAAATCACAGAAATTACAAAGTTCCGAATCTAAAGTGGTCAGAGAGCTGATTGTAATAGACTATCCAGTGCGAAAAACCAGCAGCAGTTCAAACCAGTAATTATAGTGGAGCGGTACTGACTAGATGAGAACGAATATATTTGTATCGAGCGGAAAACGACCTGGAAAAGAAAATGATTCAGAAGCAGTGGAGTTAAAAAGGACAATTCGTAATAGATAAGGTATTTATGAACAAAAATAATCTGTTTAAAAACAATAAAAGAACATGTATATTATTTTGTTAAAATTAGAGTTTTTTATAGTGTTTACTTATGGATTGAGTAAATAACCTGACTCCACACAAAGAAAACAAAATAATTTATAGAGTAGGTAATTTTTTTAAGTATGTTATTAACAACTAAACGAGTTCATGTAAATTTGTTTCATTTTCACATATAAATAAATAATAGTAAAATTTAATTTCCAAATATTGTTAAATTAAAAAGAGCAGGAAGCAAAATAATAATTGCTTAAATTAAATAAATTTGATATAAATAAATTTGATATAAATAAGATAGAAAAAGGTAAGTGCAAATAAAAATGTTTATCTATTTTTAACGCCCAGAAGTCAACCCGAGATAGAGAGTTGTTATGCCGAAATTTGCATACAATTAATAATTAAATAAGCAAGTAATAAATTTTTTAAATTAAAACTAAATAAAAGCTAGCCGAGGAAAATAATTAAATAAAACAATACAAAATAAAATAGTAAAACCATAATAAGATTGCTACCGACTTATGGGGCTAAAGAAAAACTTTGGCAGCACCATAATATATATATATATATATATATATATAATTTACTCAAAAATAGAGCTTCCAGAAAGTTAGAGCTTTTAAAATATGTTTATCAATTCTTTTCGAGCTTTTAAACTGTCAAGAACAGGTCAAAAACAGTCTTCGATGGTACATTACATATAATATCCAAAAAAATGTATCAATTAAATGTTGCGGTTTTAGTTCAATGGTGGTTCAATGCAAGTATGTAATTGACGAAGGACCTTTAGCAGAACAATCAATAAAACATCGTCGCGTAAATTAAATCACCAATCTAAAGTTAATCACTGACCTTTTACGTCGAAGCTCTGCAGGTGGTGTTTTCTTGGTTCTTCTTTCTTCAGAGGCTAGCCCCGCAACGGCAGGAACTATTTTAGAGTTTTGTCTGGACAACACATTACACAAAAAATAGCGACGTAATGTTCATTGATTGAACAAACAAAAAATGCGGGTTTAACAAACAAATGATGCGCTATTGTAAACACAAAAGAAACAAATGAAAGCGGTTTAGCGGTTGTTACGACCGGAAACATAACTCGCGAAATCGTAATACAATAACAACAAAAAGCGGTCGTCTTAAGACGAAATCAAAAAGAGCGTCCGAATAGCTCGGAAGTCAAAACACGAATATCAGTTCTTTCTGTTTTTAGAGACAAAAAAATGTACAAATATAAATTAGCATTAGCGCGACGGAGAGTTTTCGAAAAAGGTGCAAAAGTTTAAAAATTAATTGAATACTTCAATCAACCTTAAAAACTAAGAACAAACAAGTTGCGGGAACGCAACATACCGTCGGCCGTGAAATACTACTTTCAAAACTAAGAGTCCACTGGCAGTGGACAGAGCTTTACAAGAGGTCGCTTCAAAGGACCACTTGCAGTTCTAACTGTAGCAACGCGTACAACACCATCCCCTCCAGGATGTACGTCAATAATGCGCCCTAATGGCCAATTCAAAGGAGGGAAGTGTCTTGCTTCAAAATAACAAGAGTACCTGGCTTAACAACCCCCGAGGGATCAGTCCAGTTGCTCCGTTGATGGAAAGCATGTAAATATTCTTACGACCAACGTTTCCAGAATGCCTGATGCAATCGACGAAGTAACTGCCATCTGTTGAGACGATTAGATGGGACAGATAAGAAATCAGAGAATGGGTTCCATTCTAAGAAACATTTCAGGACTCAAGGCGGTAAGAGCCGATGGATCGTTACTACAAGGGGTTATAGGTCGCGACTTTAAAACTGCTTCGACCTGCTACAGTAGAAAGTTCTTCGTAGGTTAGGATTTGATCCCCAATGACCCAATGACACGTCTTAAATGAGCTTCGACGGATTT
Organism: Octodonta nipae; assembly: GCA_034190945.1. Classification (NCBI taxonomy): domain Eukaryota; kingdom Metazoa; phylum Arthropoda; class Insecta; order Coleoptera; family Chrysomelidae; genus Octodonta; species Octodonta nipae. Next base: position 54,721,909 of record CM067218.1, on the reverse strand, counting down.
AATTCCGCTCTCCCAGAGTCCTCCAAAGTGGGGAGCCGAAGGGGGATTGAAATGCCAAGAAATGGTTTCTCGTGCAGCAGTAGCTCTAAAAGCTGTCAAGATCTGCTTGTGAGCACACACAAAATTAGAACCACAATCACTATAGATATGGCTACATCGACCAGGACGTGTAATGAATCGTCGCAAAGCAGCTGCCAAGAACGCATCAGCAGACAAATCTGACACGAGTTCTAGATGAACAGCTTTCATTGCAAAGCACTTAAACAAGCACAGACAACACTTTAAAGTTTTTGACCCTCTAGCTTTAGCCATGGTTATAGTGAAGGGACCAGCAAAATCTTCTCCAACATGAAAAAAGGGTTTCAATTGTGAAACGCGGGAAATGGGCAAATTTCCCATGAAGGGTTGGTAAGCAGAAGTATTAAGCCTCCAACAAGAACAAAATTTAGTAATGACACTACGAATTACTTTCTTTGCGGATAGAATCCAAAATCGTTGCTGCAAAAGCAATTGAACAGTTTGGATTCCTGCGTGAAGATTGGAGACATGACAATCTTAGACAATTAGATTAGTCAAACGACTTTTACTTGGTAGCAGTGCGGGCAATTTAGTATCAAACGGCAACGGTGCATTAGCCAATCTACTACCAACTCTAAGAGTTCCCTGTTCATCAAGAAACGGTGAAAGTTTCGTTCTCGAAGAAGGGAAATCTCTTTAGACAAATATTGATCTTGAACATATCGAACAATGCAAAGCTGAGCCTGATACAACTCAGGAGCCAAAAATGATCTAGAGCCCCTCCGGTCTGGATTGCGAGCGTTATCAACAAAGAGACAAATATGAGCTATAATGCGGGTAATGCGATTAATAGAAGAATGTTCTTCTAACAAAGTACCAAAGAAATTTGGTGAAGCGCCACTATGCGGGCTTCAGTCATAACTAGCGGTGACATGCTTGAGTCTGAACAAGCATGTGGCAAACAAGCGGTAATCAACAATTGTGGGCCTTTCCACCAAAGTGTATAGCCTAACAACTCTGATGGCAAAGTGCTGCGGGAACCCATGTCAGCAGGGTTATCACAAAATTGAATGTAAAACCAATGCGAAGAAGGAAATTTTTCCTCAATGTAAGCAACTCGATTACTGACAAATGTCCAACGGTACGGAGAAGAACTAAGCAATGAAAGGACTACCGTGGAATCTGACCAGCAACGAATCACCTTGAACAACACGACTATTGAATTGCTCATAAACATAATGAGCCAACTTAGCGGTAAGAACTGAAGCACACAGTTCCAATTTGGGAAGTGACAAAGTTTTCAAAGGGGCAACTTTCGATTTAGAAAACACAAAAACTTTGACGAAATCCAGATGCTGTTTCGAACACAAAATAAACAACAGCGGCATAACCTTTCTCCAACCACCACCACCAAATGCGTAAAGTTCACAACTAGAAAAGTTTTCTATAGCAAGCAGGCGAGGCAAAACTAAATTCTGCAAGGTCAACAAAATAGCGATAATATCTTGCTGCAATTTGGGACCGATAAACAAACAATCATTCAAAGATAACCGATGAGGTATCTTATCGGATGCATTAAACACTACATGAAGTTTGGTGGGGCTACTATCAGGTTTCAAAACACAATGATGCGGTATTTAGTAACAATCAGAAGCAGTAGATGGATCAGGAACCAACTTCATCTGATCAAGCTCTAAATACTCTTTGAGAAAATCACAATATTGTTTATAGAGCTCTGGTTGCTTTAGAAGACGTCTTTCTAAAGAGTAGAAACGTTGTACGGTGAGATTATACATTCCATCAAAGTGGAAGCAGGAAGTGTATTTCGAAAAGAAATTGTCACAACGAATCTACCTGAATCCAATCTCCTGCATCCCTCGGAAAATATTTTTTCGCAGATAAGATCATGAGTGGACTAAACCAGTGCGGTAGGAACACCTTCAATTGTCCAGAACCTTTGGAGTGAATCATCTAATGATACTACATCTTCAATTTGACAAAAAAGCGAAGTTGGATTTATGACTGACTGAGAGTGAGAGTTAACAGAACTCGAAGACATACCCATAAGGATGTAACCAAACACAGTATTAGTAGCATCAGGAACACCTTCCTTTCCCAGAAGGCGTCCATCTAACAAAATTTGAGAGAATATATCGGCACCTAATAGCGCCTGGGCTATTGAAACCAGGATCAGCAAGTTTCAAATTGGTTAGATATGCCATATTAGCCATATTAATGGGCGCAACAGGCATATCGTTGCAAATGCGGGGTAAAACAATAGTTTCAACAACAAAATTGCACTCTGCATAGAACCTAGTTCGTTGAGTTGAATCGAAGCGGGCATAGGTCGAAAGCCAAGGAGTTTCACAGCCTTGCTCGCAATAAATGATGTCATGCTACCAGAACCTAGCAGACATCGCAAAGTTTGATAAGAACCGTGCTTATCTAATACCTCAACTAAAGCGGTAGACAACAACACATTTGAATTGTATGACAAAAGTCAGCTATGACAAGAAGTCTGCGGTAGAGAAGTTTCGGGACTTTCAAGAGCATTAATGGTACTGGATCCACCGGATGTGGAAGCCAGGTTTGTGGAGGAAGCTTTAGATTCAGACCGAACGCCTGAATCAGCACGATTTACAAAATGAAGCAATGTGTGATGGCGTTGTTTGCAGAGACATGTGGATGAAGATTTACAGCGATTCGAGTGATGAGAATCGCTTAAGGAATTAAACAAAGGTCTAAAATCTTTAACAAAGTTAAACCGCGCGGATACTGATTTATTCAAAAATTCAGAACATTTGTAAATCGCCTGATCGGATTTACAAACTAAACAATTTCTATTCTTAGTGACAAACAACGATGTAGTGAAACGGGAAGAATGTTGCTTTGAATTCAATGATAACATTTTGTCAATACTTCGCTTTGACTTGCGGGAAAATTCAACATGTTCAAAGGAATCGCAATGCTTCGACAAAAAATCAACAACTTCCGAGCGGATCGGAAAGTTGTCTTGAGCGGTCACAGTACCATGGTAAAGTTCAAATTTAGCGGCTAAATTCTTTGGAACTCGTTTCAACATCATCTGAACGATACAAAAATTCCACTGATTTACTGGTAAACCCAAATTCTTCAGTGCTTCCAAATTATCACTGAAGTCAACCAATTACTTCCGAACTTCTGAAGGGCTATCTGAGGTTAGTTGGGGGAATTGTGCTAAAGCTAAAGCTTTTTTCAAAAGTCTTTCATAAGTACTCAAGTTTGTTTTATGTTAGTTTAAAATTCCTAATAGCCTCAAAAGCAGGCCCTTTTAAAGCTAACTGCTAATATTTGAACTTCTGCATAGTACTGAGTTGTTCATTATTGTGAATTAATGCATCAAACAAATCAATAAAATTACCAAATTCCAATATGTCTCCACTAAATGAAGGCAAATCAATTCGCGGCAAAGCAACATTTTCCTGTTCCCGAGCTATATTTGGTTGCGTAGAATTCTGAACAGATTTCAGTTTAGCAAAAATAGACCTAATTGAATAAAACAATTTTTCAAATTTATTTTATTGTTATCCTCAAAGTCAAAATCATCGTTCGCATCTGAAATAAAACCTACAATCGAATTGTGATGTTTAAAAAATTCTAAATGAATTTAATGAACCATATCAATCATGCAAAAAAACAATTCAACGTCGTCACCTCTTAAGACTTTCTGGGCAGCAAAATAAATATCTTCTAATCTTTTAAACTCCGATTGTCGATGATTTTTAAATTTACGTAAATTTTCTGCGGTTTTTAACATCTTATCAATAAATTAAAATCACTGTAACGCCACTAAACAGATCTAACACGATAGAACGAATCAAAATACTATTCCAAAAATCTTTACTGTTGAAGTAGTAGTAAGTACAAATTATCTGACCCAATGTCAAATAAATTCAGCGTATAAATTTTGCAAGTAACCAAAACAATCGAAACGATGTCTTGTAAGTTTTTTAAAGCGGCAAAAAATATGCTAAATTTATTTTCAACGGAATGAATGAATATACCGAACATGCTTTCTCTTTTAGCAAATAAAGAAACGAAAATTCAATGCGGTTATTAACAATAATTGAAACGAAAAATCAATGGTTTGATCGATAAACTTTGCACGGAATTATACAAATTGCATCCAAATTATGGAATGTATTCGATGGTACATTACATATAATATCCAAAAAAAAATTATGAATTAGATGTGGCGGTTTTAGTTCAATGCTGGTTCAATGCAAGTATGTAATTGACGAAGGACCTTTAGCCGAACAATCAATAAAACATAGTCGCGTAAATTAAATCAACAAATAAAAGTTAATCACTGACCTTTTACGTCGAAGCTCTGCAGGTTGTGTTTTCATGGTTCTTCTTTCTTCAGAGGCTAGCCCCGCAGCTGCAGGAACTGTTTTAGAGCTTCGTCTGGACAACACATTAAACAAAAAATGGCGACGTAATGTTCATTGATTGAGCAAACAAAAAATTCGGGTTTAACAAACAAATGATGTGTTTTTGTAAACACAAAAGAAACAAATGAAAGCGGTTTAGCGGTTGTTACGATCGGAACTATAACTCGCGAAATCGTAACACAATAACAACAAAAAGCGGCCGTCTTAAGACGGAATTAAAAAGAGCGTCCGAATAGCTCGGAAGTCAAAACACGAATAGAGACAAAAAAAATATACAAATATAAATTAGCATTAGCGGAGAGTTTTCGAAAAAGGTGCAAAAGTTTAAAAGTCAATTGAATAATTCAATCAACCTTAAAAACTAAGAACAAACAAGTTGCGGGGACGCAAAAACAGGCTTACTTAGCTATTTTTGTCTCATATTGATACGTTAGTAGTTTCGAAAAGATTGTTGAGGAGGTCTTGAATTATTTTGTCTATTCATGGGTTTTCTCTCCTCCAAATTTTTTCCTGTAACAGATAAGTATTTAAAAAATTGTATATGTAGAACAAAGTTTAGTAAGGCAATTTTGTAAAATTGCCCGGATTACTGGCTGTCTGTATAGAGATTCTTCCTCACAGTTTTTCTGAGAGAAAAAGATGTCTATAAAATGATCAACCAGTATTCCTGTATATAAGTAATGTATTGTATATTGTGTAATACTTATCTGTGTATGGAGACGTTTTAACTCCGAGTCTGGAGTCGTTGTCAATCGTTTAGTGTTGTTTTCGAGGTTTTTTTCTAAAAAAATTTCGCTTTGATTTTGAATTTATTGTTTGTCAAAAAATTTGACACTGACAATTTGTAGTTTGGCGATCACTTGACGCTGAGGTTACCGTTTTTTTGTTCTGTTAGCAGTAAATTCTTCCAGTCCAAATAAAGGTCGGCTGAAGGTGCTCCGATTTCAGTGTTGTTTATCATCATACAGCTGGCTTCTTTAAGTTTTCTCTTTTTTAAATTTTCTTCTTTCAACAAGATCTTTGTTTTATCCCAGTCTATCCTATGGCTGCCGGTGCTCGTTAATACATGATTGGCCAAATTTGATTTGTCCACATGTCTTCTGGAAATGTTATATTGATGTTCTTTTTTCCTTACTTCTAAAGGTCTTGAAGTTTCACCGGTATAAGAATGGCCACAGTCACACAAAACACTGTACACACAATTTTTAGAACTCTGGGTTGCGTTAAACGGTTTGGTATGTGTGAGGATAGAGCGCAAGGTATTATTTGTTTTAAAAACAGTTTTAACGCTGTATTTATTTCCTAACCGCTTAATTTTTTCCGATACACCTGGGATATATGGAATTATGTTCATAATTTGGTTGTCTGTTTGTGTTTGGTTGGTATTAGTGTGATGGTTATTTGTGATGGTTTGTTGTTGCGATTTTCTTTCTAACTGATTTATAGTTATACTTGGGGATATTCGTTTTGAAGTAGATGTTCTTTGATAATATTGACTTCTTTGTTAAAGATTTGGGTGGATGAAGATATGTTTTTTGCTCTATCATATAAGCACTTTACAACACCTTTCTTTACATTTAACGGATGGTTGGAGTGAAAATTCAAATATCTATTAGTATTTGTAGGTTTTCGATAAGTACTTGTACTTATTGTGTTGTTTGTTCTATCTATAAGTACATCAAGATAAGCAAGTTTATGCAAATTTTCCATCTCCATTGTAAATTTTATTGTGGGTTCTTAAATTTACAATGAAGATGGAAAATTTGCATAAACTTGCTTATCTTGATGTACTTATAGATAGAACAAACAACACAATAAGTACAAGTACTTATCGAAAACCTACAAATACTAATAGATAATTGAATTTTCACTCCAACCATCCTTTAAATGTAAAGAAAGGTGTTGTAAAGTGCTTATATGATAGAGCAAAAAACATATCTTCATCCACCCAAATCTTTAACAAAGAAGTCAATATTATCAAAGAACATCTACTTCAAAACGAATATCCCCAGGACTTTATAAATAAAACTATAAATCAGTTAGAAAGAAAATCGCAACAACAAACCAACACAAATAACCATCACACTAATACCAACCAAACACAAACAGACAACCAAATTATGAACATAATTCCATATATCCCAGGTGTATCGGAAAAAATTAAGCGGTTAGGAAATAAATACAGCGTTAAAACTGTTTTTAAAACAAATAATACCTTGCTCTCTATCCTCAAACATACCAAACCGTTTAACGCAACCCAGAGTTCTAAAAATTGTGTGTACAGTGTTTTGTGTGACTGTGGCCATTCTTATACCGGTGAAACTTCAAGACCTTTAGAAGTAAGGAAAAAAGAACATCAATATAACATTTCCAGAAGACATGTGGACAAATCAAATTTGGCCAATCATGTATTAACGAGCACCGGCAGCCATAGGATAGACTGGGATAAAACAAAGATCTTGTTGAAAGAAGAAAATTTAAAAAAGAGAAAACTTAAAGAAGCCAGCTGTATGATGATAAACAACACTGAAATCGGAGCACCTTCAGCCGACCTTCATTTGGACTGGAAGAATTTACTGCTAACAGAACAAAAAAACGGTAACCTCAGCGTCAAGTGATCGCCAAACGACAAATTGTCAGTGTCAAATTTTTTGACAAACAATAAATTCAAAATCAAAGCGAAAATTTTTTAGAAAAAAAACCTCGAAAACAACACTAAACGATTGACAACGACTCCAGACTCGGAGTTGAAACGTCTCCATACACAGATAAGTATTACACAATATACAATACATTACTTATATACAGGAATACTGGTTGATCATTTTATAGACATCTCTTTCTCTCAGAAAAACTGTGAGGAAGAATCTCTATACAGACAGCCAGTAATCCGGGCAATTTTACGAAATTGCCTTACTACACTTTGTTCTACATATACAATTTTTTAAATACTTATCTGTTACAGGAAAAAATTTGGAGGAGAGAAAACCCATGAATAGAAAAAAAAATCATATTGATACGCTTGCCAACAAGAGTCTATTTGATATTTTTTAACGTATGAAAAACAGAATTAAAGGTTTTTTCAAGAGTATTTAAAATAATTTTATATAAAGAAAAAATATTGATATCCTAAAATTCTATGTTTTTGTAATTAGGAGACTGTTTTTTGAATATTTCTTTCATTTTTCCAAGATTTCATAGTAGATAAACTTTGATAAAAAACTATTATTTTTAATGTCCATATTTTTTTCTGTAAACTATTTAAACTGATATTCTGTTTTTGTTTGCGTAAGTCCAAGACGATTAAAAATCGCCGGAGATAGAGCAATTTTAATTTTAGCTAAATTACTAAAATTGCAATTTTGGCAATTTCTGCATGAATTTTTTTACATGTTGGATTTATTTTGCTCTTTTTTTCAGATACAGCTTTTAAAAACTCAAATAAGCTCCAACTTGTCCAAGGGGTTTTATTTTTTTTACACTAACGATGTCTTCAAACTTAGCGTATATTTAGTCTTTGGGAACTAACGTGAGAGCTTATTATGACTCATTTAGATATTATGTTCTAACGTTTTTTAGCTAAGTATTGATCAGGAAAATAAAGTAAAAAAGTTTCAGTTTAAGATGTTGTAGAAGTTTGCGGTAGTTTAGGCACCAAAGTTTTGGTATTAAACGAAAAATGGAAGTACCAAAAACTGTGAGTCTCGTGTTCATGAAAATTATTATTTTCCGGTTTCTTTTCGACAATCCATCTAAAACAAATCTATTCTTAATTCTATTTGTATAAACGCAAAAAGAAAATGCAACTTTTTTCCTCTAGATATTTTTTGGATAATCCAGTTAATTTTTTGGTAAAATATGAAATTTCTTATAATGTAATAGAGTGCTGAGTTATTTGCTATATTAATTTTTATTTGAAAATAAAAACAATTTTTCATATTTTTCTATTGTACTGTAGCAAAGCAGACCTTAACCTAATAGTTTTTAAATTCGGTTACAGGTAAACATGGTATGTTTTCCAGGTCTTAGCCGGGATTAAGATTGTCTGTTTGTCTGGTTATGCTTATAGACCGTCAGCTGGTGACAGATTTTGGTCCCCCGTGTTCGCTTCTTCCTCGAAGGGGGTTGAAAATTGGCTTATTGTTGAATAAAATGCAGCGAAATTTGCGATGAATTCTATGATGTCACGTGATGAAGGGGCTGTGTGGTTGGTTGAGTGTTAGTGGGCGTGTCTGGTTGGTTTAATCTGGAAATTACGGAGGTCCAAGCTGTAGGAAAACGGGAGCTGTCATCACTTCGGTTTAGACAGAGGCGTCGTTTCATGATTTCTATAGCTTCGCGAATAGTGGATGCTTTAGGGGAATTGAGAGATTTGATAATCCTACTATACTCGAAGTTAAAAGAGTGCCCTGTTTGGATATGATGATGCGCGAGAGCTGAAGTCGGATCTTTTTCCAAACTGACAGAGAGTGTTCATGTACTCGATGGTTGACACGCCTGTTAGTACGACCGATGTAGCTTTGTGGGCAATCGCGACATGGAATTTCGTAAACTACTCGATCCTCGTTAGGTACTTTATCTTTAGGGTTCCCGGTTAAGTTGGCAATAGTTTGAGAGGTGTTGAAGACGTGTCTTTATTTGATGTCAGTTTAGAATCCGTGCAATTTTGTCAGTGACTCCTCGAATGTACGGAAAGAAGGCTTCCCGGTGTTGTTGGTCTGTTTTTGAGAGAGTTGTGTGTGTGTATTCGGAAGTTGTTGAGATTGCTGAATTATGCGCGCAATGTGGTCCGGATGATAACTGTTTTGTCGAAGGATTTGTTGAAGATTTTTAAGTTCGTTTTGTCTGTTAAGCGAATAGATCTAAGGGTTAACGTTTTCATTACAGAATTCAAATGGGTGTAACTGGGCATTTAAGTATCTATTGGTATGGGTTGGTTTCCTATATACAGAATGTGAGAATCTGCCATTGCTGGTTTTTGTTATGACATCAAGAAACGGGAGCGAAGAATCGGATTCGATTTCCATTGTAAATTGAATGTTAGAATGTATACCATTGAGGTGTTGTCGAACTAAAAATCTCTGCCATGAGGTCAAATAACAAAAGGATCATCAACATATCTGAGCCAGCAGGAAGGTTTTAAATTAGATGAGTTTAGGGCCTGGATTCCATTCCATGAAAATGTTAGCAAGCACTGAAGAAAGAGGTGAACCCATAAGGGCTCTTCGAACAGTGTGTCTTGAAATGAAAAATAAGTGTTTGAAGAACAGTGTTGGACAAGTTTGATGATGTCAGAAGAGATATTGTGTTTTGTTTTTAGAATAACTAACATTTCTGAAATGGGGATATTGGTGAAAAGAGATATAACATCGAAGCTAACTAGGATATCATTTTATGAAATTCTATATACGCCTAACATATCTAGGAAAGAACAAGAATTCTTTACGTACTTGCTAAAGGTTCAAGGGTTTTGCCTAAGTACCGAGCTAACTCTTGGGTCGGGGATTGTACCAAACTCAGGGATGTCTGTCTTATGAATCTTGGGTAATCCGTAAATTTTCGCAATCTTAGAAGACTTTTCACTAGGAATGATGATCTTTCTAACGTCAAGAGGAAGATGTATTCCCTTGATGATTTCCTCAGTCTTTTTCAGTAAGTAGTAGCATTATTATTAATTATTACGTAGTCTGGAGTGTGGAGTAGAATTCATCTTGTGAACATAGTCCTTAGTTTTGAGAAAAAACAGTCGCGTTACCTTTGTCGGAAGGAAGAATAGTTATGTCATAGTTGTCATCTAGTTATTTTAATACTTCTTTCGTTGGAAGTTAGGTTTGATATAGGTGGCTTTGATGTGCGGAATACTCGAGCAATGTCTTGGTGAGCATCTTCAGCCTCAATATCTGTTGGTTTAACCATCGCTACCTCAACTTAGTTGGGATAGTTTTTGGCGACACTGCAAAATGGAAACCTTTGGACAGGACGTCTAAACTGGTAGAGTCTAAGGGGAAGTCAGAAAAGTTGTGCACGGTCGTCTAAGGTAACAGCCGGTTTTATTTTGGAAAATACGATTTAAAAGAGGGGAAATATGATCGATTATGCTCTGTACCTATCAACATTTAAAAGAAATAATCGAAGTTGAGGAACAAGACGAAGAAGCAGTTGAAAATTCAGAACTAATATATATTCTTGGAAAATTTAATCAAAATTCAAGTAGATAGTGAAGTACCTAATATAAAAGAAGAAATAAAAGTTGGAGATAAGAAATATTATGAAAATAAACAAGACTGAAAATCAACATAAACTCACAATTCTAGTGAATAATGAAGTAACAAAAATAAATCAAGTATAAAAAGTGATGTACCTGTTAAAAATGAAAATATGAAATTTGACGAAAAAAGTGATATTAATATAAGTAAGAATGAAGTTGAACAAAATCTAGTGAAAAGTAATGTAACTATTAATAATGAAGTGACGAATAATAATGAAGTAATGATTGAAAACAAAATAACAAAATAGACAGAAATATTATTAAAATAAAATATACTTATGATGAACAAAAGAAGATTATTTTGGCTTCTCATGTCCATGAAGAAAAGAAGAAGGTTGATTATGAAAAGGACAAGTTAAAAATAAGGGTAAGTAGTCAAATAAAGTTGAATGAATTGGTGGACAAAATAAAAATAGTACTGTTTAGTATACAGTGCAAATATGTGGCGGTAATTAAAGAAATGCATTATATATTGAAGAGAATTAAATATTTAATGAATAAAGAAAACGATATTATAATGTTATGTTAAGTTAATGTAGAAGTTATAAAACAAACGAAACAAATATTACAAGAATTAAATATGACAAACTTAAAAACTATACTAAAAAGACTGGAATTTATTAATATTGGACTTAGAAATTCAAATATTGCACAAGAATATGTAAAGGAAGTGAAGAGATAACTAAGGCTATACTGTCTTAAAATAAACACTAAATGGAAAGAACGAGGACGAGAACATTAGTGATATTATTGTGTGTTAAAATTTAACTTATTTAAATAAATGAAACAGAGACAAAAATTAATTTATTTTACATACATATATAATTTATAAATAATATTATTCATTGTTTAAAATATTTTAGTCTGATCTTCATATCAACATCCACTCATAAAGACAACAAGGCTTTGTAAAGTGATAAGGACATTTAATGCACACGGAACCTACAAAAAAATAACAGTTTATGAGTTTTTGCTCAGAATTTATATTAGTCAGAAGTTAGGTTGACAGTTGTCAAAGGTATGTGCTTATTTCGAAAAATCATTTGAGAAATATCTAACGTATTGAGTTTTTTTTGTTTTTTGGGAAATTTAAATGGAAATAAACAATAATAATTATAGTTAATAGAGTTTAGCATACAATAAAATAATACCAATATTAGAAAACAGTGGAAAATAATGTTAGGATGGTGTAGATGTAAAAAAAGACATAGAGATCTAGATCCAGTAATCATATTGAAATCGTTAAATAATAAATCCAGGCCATGAACTGGTAACTTCTAATGCAATTTTTAAATAAATAGAACTATCAAAACATAATTTTTGGAATCTAACAAATTTGACATCCTAGCAAATTTTCCTAAAAAACGAGTAGTAATTTAAACAAGCATAAAGAAAGATTCTAGTCATTCAATATATTATATGGGGAACGTTTCAGCAATAGAAAGAAATTTTTCCTTGATTTTGATATAAAACTTATCGAGTGACTGACGTTCACTAAATTCAAAAGTCCATATTTTCAATAACTTCATATTTTTGGTACAGCTAGGGCGATAACTAATACCTTTGGGACCTTATTAGAACATTATTAAGAATTCATTATGTCCATCTATAAATAACAAAATTGTAATTGACATGACATATAACTTTTAATCAAAATTGTGAGATAAACAAAAAACGGATCTATTTGAAATTTATACAGGACGACAAAGACAGATAGCTAAGTCGACTGAACGCATTGTTGAGAGTAAACAATGGAAAAAAATTGAAATTTATAAACAGACTTTTGGAGTAAAAGTGGCAATTAAATCAAGGAACAAGAAAAAAGAAAATTACAGATTTTGAAAAATTAAGCATTTGTGAAGTGAAATTTCAACAAGCAGATCTCCATATGGAGAAAAGAAGATTGGAAAGCAATTAAAAAGTTAAATAAATTTGGTTCTATGTCAAAATAAAAACTATAAATATGTGAAAGGGCATACGAGGTATTCAGATTTTAGCAGCGTTAAATAAACTTTGCTCGGGGTTAGAAAGTGGCGTTTGAACTGTCAGAAAGTTTGAGATAGAATTTTTTTTCAAAATTTAAAATTGTTTAACTGGTATTACAAAGTGATTGAAAACTGAGTGTGAATTTGCTCTGCTTCTTTTATTTTGGACGATTATAAGGGGATGTTCGGTGTTGGTGGGCGTGTCTTCTTTGTTTAATCTGGTACGGAAGTCCTTGCTGTAGGAAGGCGAGAGCTGTCATCACGTCGGTTTGGACAGTGGGGTCTTTTCTCTATTTCTGTAACTATGCCCTAAGGGAAGTGAGGGATATGATAGTCCTACTGTCCTCGAAGTTGATAGAGTGTTTGAATATGATGATGCGCGAAAGCTAAAGTCGGATATATTTTACGAACTTACAGAGAGTGTTTATATACCCGATGGTTGACGTGCCTGTTGGTACTATCACTATTCCTCAGTAACGGTTTGAGCAGCAGAATCACAATTGGCACTTCAACAAAATACTGTGTAAACAGTTTTTAAATAATTTATATTTAAAAAAGAACCGAATTCGGCTGACTTAAAAAAACCGTTTAGAAATCGTGTGCAGTCAATCACTATTTTCAGACATAACTTTTTTTATCTGATTTAAGGTACAATTCAACTGAAAATGTTAGCATATTATCTCTCTCTCTCTTTCTCCCTCTTTAAATTTTTATTCTTTGCCTATATTTTCCAAATAGATTTAAAAAAAATTATTTATTTTATTATTTGGACCACTTTCTGTAAATGTAACTCTCATTCACTCTATATTTGATCCACACTGTATATGGAGTGGTCACCCCTATATAACTTATTGGTCATGATTTTCTGAATCACCCTGTACAACTATAATTTAACTCATCACAATATTACAACGGTCCTGATATCTTTAGAACCACCCTGTATAAGTATAAATCCTCTCCACATTAGTGACTCTATCTATTTTTCTATTGTTTTAATTATTCCTGTATACCAATGATTGTACTTCGCCCTATATGTCTAGTATTCCATTTATGCAACTGCTCATAGTCTATAATATATAACAAAATTCACCTTTTTGAACCACATTTTACATTTTACTCTACCATTTATTTCAACCCATGTCGATAATTATATCCCGTACTACGTCCTGTAATTCAAATATCCTAACTGCTTATGCTTATATAATACATTTTTGATACATCTTGAATAACAATAATATTACCCCATCCTTACTTCAAACCCCTTGTATAAGCAACTACTTATGTTCCAAACTATATCACTTTTTAAACCCCCCTGTATAACTGTAATTCTACTCCAATTTATATTTCAACCATCCTGAATATTCAACGGCTTCTGACAACAATTATTAAATCCTTTTATATAACTCTAGTTATTCTCCGTCCTATAACGCAAATATCCACTCTGTATAACTATAGTTTTGCTGCACTCTTATTTCACAACATTGTATACGCAACTACTAATGTGCCACCCAATTCAATAATTTTAGAACTACCCTATATAACAATTCTAAATTAATTTCTATCCTATGCATACAACTGCTTATGTACCACCTAATATCACATGCACGCACGCACACACCTACAACCGTATCCCAAATAGTTCGCCGACATAACAAATGTTCGTTTCGATAAACTAACGGAATATTTTCTGCCATTTCACGCGATTATAAGCCCCCTAACTTAACTTCGTCTCTAAACAAAAACTTACGTCAAACGAATCAAAATGAAAACCGTTACAAACACCCTGTACGATATACTTTCATGGCATATCTTGACATTTAAACTAGAGATTTATAATGAAAATTTGACATTTACCATAATATTTACATTTTTTTGCATATATTTTTCCGATTTTCAGAAAAATGGTAAGTTTTACGTTATAGAAAAATATACGGAATAAAGCTGGAACACATCTTTACAGAATACAATTTATAATATTTAAATTTCTTGAGCGGTTTTAGAGAAAACAGTGAAGATTCATTGAAATTCACTGAAATCTAGTCCCTTATTTAGTTTTTTTCTGATTTTCTGTAAATCTCATGTTATATGGGACCTTTCTATAATGTTCCTTAATATAAGGAAATTTAAATCATCAAAACTGCCGAAGCCGTTTTTGAATAATGGCTCGTCATACATAAAAAAAAGTTGCAGATGAATTGGTAACCTCCTGCTTTTTGGAAGTCGGTTAAAAATATTTACGTTATGAAATTTTGTCATTAAAGAGTGCACGTGTGAGACTGCTCACATACTTTTAAACATGTTACTTCGATAACTGATTTAGCTTTAGATTTAAACTGCAGTAGCCCCCGTTTCTCGGAAACGACAAGAGCAAGCACATAACAACTGTTATATAAGGTCTGAAGTTGGTAGACAATGTAACTCGTTTCTCGAAGTTTCCTTGGACTTCCATCGTATATATATATATATATATATATATATATATATATATATATATATATATATATATATATATATATATATATATATATATATATATATATAATGTAAGGTATTTCACGTTTCACAATTGGTAAGTGGCTTCATTCAAGATAATGTTTGAAACCTTGTTTCATCCCCATTATCTCAAGAAAGATATGTTATTTGGTCGAGTTATAGGGTTTTCGACTATGATCTATGATTTTCGTATAGACAACGTTTCAAAATTTGTTGAGAACTGCAGTAGAACCAAAATACGTCGGATAATTTTAAAATCAGCAACAAAAGATTTGCTCCGCTAAAGTTCCTTGATATCTAACAATATTAAGTACCCAAAACGACAAACTTATACAATAAACAAGCACATATTTTTAGGTTCGTTCCAACAGAACGAATTACCGACACACAACCGATAATCTTCGTGCGCGGTGACGAGTTACCGTTTACAATGATGTTAGGCGCAATACGATTACCGGTTGCTTATCGATTTTACGGGTTGTTGGAGCACGCCTAAGCCATAAATTTCATTATGTAACACTTAAGATCGGTAAAGTTTGAGGTACAGATGATTAAAAGATTGTAAAATCAAACATTTATATATTGGGGATACAGGGTTTCAAATGTATTTCTTCGAGTTATAGAGAGAAAATACGTGCCAAAATAGCTTTTAGAGTTGGATATTGAGTAATGGAGGTTTTTGGGACTTAAAGGGAAGGCAAACAAAACATTATTTCGACATTTTGAAGGTTTTCGGTTTCCTGAGGGTCTACTGTCATTTGTAACATAAAATTTGTACATTATAGGTTAGTATTGTAATTTTTACCATTAATGATAAAATATTAAATGAAATTATATGTAAGTATTGTTTAGTTATCTATGCTGTTGAAATACTACGCGTTTATCCTTGGCATAATCAATGAAAAGTTGTTGCTTTACGTTTCTGACATAAAAAATAAAGAAAGACGACACAATCAAGTGATATTTATTACACTGGTCCAAAGGTTAAACACCGGACAAAGCCTGCTATTAAATTAGATAAAACTGAAAAAGCTCCTAACATTGATAATTAATAATTGGAGGAATATTGATGATATGAGGTTTAATAATCGAAAACAGCTATCAAAGCAACAAATAACATATACCTTTATTCAATTTTTAATTCACCCTTATATTATAATATGTTGACTTATTAAAAGGAGTATACTTAAAATGTATAAAATTCCAAATCCGTCTAAAACTTATAATACCTACGTGATTTCAAATAACGAATACGCCCGAACACATAGAACATAAACAACCATTAATAGATTTCAATTAACTAAGAAAAAAATATAGAAAATACAATGTAGCCAGTAGCAACAATAAAGAGAACTCATAAAATATGACAAGACTTTGGTGCATTACAGAATTTTGAACACAAAATGATATATTTACTAGACGTAACCCATCATTATTATTGCAACCATCGAAAGAAGTTTGAGTACAATGTAAAATGTTATGAAACGCATTTAAGAGTATCCGAAAATATAAACAGTACCCCACATAATTCCGAAATAAGGACAATTTACTTATTTTTTCTATAAACGCCAAATCATGTCAACTCATTAATTATTTTACTCTCAGATTTTTCCTTCACCCAATTTCATCTCAAATCGTATGTTATAAATCCCTTTGAACGGTTAGAGAAAATTTCTCTGAAATTAGTCCGTCAAAGTTCGGTTGTATTTTTATTACACAATATACAAATATTGGAGGAAAACGTGAAGAAAATGATAAGTATAAGTCAATAATCCGAAATTATTTTAGAATATACGGGCTAGTTCATTATGACAGCGAGAGACAAAGTTTTAATTTTTCAATATGTTATCTCCTTTATAATATTGTTATAACATTTCGTTTTAAGCTGCCAAAATAAGAAACCTTCGTAATCATTCTAAATAGAAACTAATTGAGAATAAAGCCATTAAATACCCGAGGCCAACAAGAAAAGAATTCCAGAATATAGGAAGATGATAAAAAACCGAGTTCGAACCCATTCCGGAATTATTATAATCTATATAAAAAAAATGTATTTAAACGTTTGACTTTACAACAACCATGAACAACGAAACTTTGTCATTACCACGAAAGATGAACAACAGAATCTTGCCAAGGACGAAAAACAACAAAATTTAATTGAAGTATTATTTTCTAAATTAAACGGTAAACTTAGAATATCAGAAGAAAAACGGCAGGCTCATGATACAGAAACTACAATTAGATCAACTAATGCTATCAGTAATACAAGATAAGAAAGCAGTTAGAAATTACAGATAAATTGGGGGCCTAAATATTTCAGAGTATGGCCTTTAAACAAAGTTATCAACTCAATTAAATTAAATTCAAACAAAGTACGATGTGAAATTATCACTATCCAAACACAACCAAAAATAGTGATTAAAGATACTCAACAAGAAGTTTTCAGAAACCACCCACTTTTGATGCTAGTTTATCTTGGCCTGTGTACAAGTGAAAATTTTAATTAGTGGCTACAGTTAACGACATTTCTAGTAATTGCTCTAAGTGGTCTACCGTTAGAACTTCTTCAGTGCATTCTATTAGTTAAATAGGGTGACTTCGGAAAGAAGATGGGTATTAGATAAGAGATAGACAATAAATCATTGAATCAAGTACTTCAAGTCCAGTTAAGAGAGAAATCATAAAAAAAGTTTACAAGTTTGAAGCATAAACTAGCCGTGGGACACAATTAGCGTATCCACACCTACCAGAGGATGTAAGAGACATATTGGCTATCCAATGTTTTATAAATGGTATTAGAAATGTCGAGGTCCACCGAAATCTGCAACTTAGTGCTACACGGAAAAATAATGACGTTTTCGGTTGTGCTTTAGAAGTAGAAGCTCTATAGAATATGTCCAAATCGGCAGTTTGTGTCTATCAGGAAGAATCAGAGTCAACTCTTTAGGATGTTCTACCCAGAATGAAGGCAATAAAAGAGATAAGACAGAAACGAAACAAGGAATCAGAATCGCAGAGTTTGCCAACGCAACTATACCATCAGCAACAACACTCAACCAGTCAGAATAAGTGAGTAAACTCTGTCTAACCCTCTACCAGCCCCCAGGACAGTATCCATCCGTAGATTTTGTCAAGATCTCAGTAGCTTAGTCATCAAGGCCACTATCAACTCTGAGCAATAACCCCTTCTAACACTAACAACACTCACCAACGAGTCAATGTCAATACAGAGTGAAGCAGATATAGGAGACAACAAAATTTGGCATAGGGTACTAGTAGCGGAGATAGAGAACGATTTTATACCGGCTATGGACCAAATTAGCGAACATGAGTTCATGGTCGACCCGAGATAGCATGTACTTTGATTCTTAAATGAGGATTGACATGGAGGATATGCTTGGTATACTTCGACGACATTCTGGTTAACTCTAAGAAGTGTTCCTTGTTCCAAAAAAAGGTCGAGTACTACGAAGCTTTTTGGGGCTTTGTTCTTACTAAAGGCGATTCGTAAGGGATTTGCCACCATTGTCGCACTTCTTCATCGGAAGACAACTGAAAAAGAAACCTTCCGCTGGAATCAGGATTGCAAGTCGGCATTCAGAGACTGCAAGCGGCGTTATATTACAGTCCGATCCTTACATTTCCCACACCGTATGGCAAGTTCGCCCTAAACACGGACGCCAGCAAGCAAGTGCAAGACGGTGCGGAGCGACTTATCGAGATATTTTCTAAACCACCCTATGAAGTATATTTTTTCTCCACATTATATTTCAACCACTCTTTATATTCAAAGTTTCTAACATTATTTTAATCACACTATATAACTATATTTCATATCTGCCACGGCCATGTTCTATCCAATATAACAAAATATAACATTTTTTGATTTACTCTATTTAACTATAATTCTATTTCACCCTCTATTTCAACCACCTTGTATATTATTGACCCCACAGTATAACATTTTTTATGTTACCCTCTGTAAAATATATTTCACCCAAACTGCAACTGTTTATGGGCCACCACCCAACATAATATGTTTCTCTTTAACTTTGCTCGACCGAATATTTTAACTATAACAACTCATTATAGGGTACGCTATTTCATTTTCTTAACATTTCTTTTGAACCACTATGTAAAGTATAATTTCTCTCCACCCTATATTTAAACCACCCTTTACGTGCATCTTTTTCTAACATTGTTTGAAACCCACTATATAACCATAATTTTACTTTGCCCCATATTTCAGGTATTCCACATGTGCAACTGCCCATGTTTTATCTTCTATAACAACATGTTTCTAACATTTTTGATTATTTCCGTATAACTATGATTTTACTCTACCCTATATTTCAACCACTTTGTATATTCAAGCACTTATTGGCCACACAAATCAACACTTTTGTTCCTCTCTGTATACTTATACTACTACTACTACTCAACTCTACACTTCAATCTTTCTGTATAAATAACTAACAGCTGCGTATAGTACTCCACCCTTATTTCAACGGCTTTATATATGCAACTACTTATGAACCAAACAATATAAAATACAGTTATCTGTAAAAATCTGTTTATAGTCCACCCGGTATACTGCACTCAATAAATCTTGTTTGAACACCCCGCATAACTAATTTTTTTCCACTTTTGTTTCAACCACATTCTATTATGGACCACCCAATATAATTTTAAAAGATTTTTATTTGGATTTATTTTTAAATAAAAGCTAAGCTAACGCAAGAATCTAATTGCTGGATGCGGCGGAAACAACAGATTAATTGTATATTACTCAACATCGTAGAAGTTTTTTTTGCTATGTCGATCGTTTCTGTCAACGAAGCGAGATAAACTATATACCAGATTATAAGTCTAATTATAGGCTTTCCAACAAAAAAGATTCAGTAAAATCAGTTCAGTAGTATTTACGTGATACCCGAATGACCAAATAAACAGACAGCTACAATTTTATAGTAGTATATAACTTTTAATTTCAAGATTCGACACAACTTGTAAATTCAAATTACAATCTGTTTAACGTTTAATGTCAGATCGAAACAGTCAAACGCGCTACTCAGCTGAACCAAGTCTTCTTGTTTGAACATTTCTTTTTATACTATTTGGCTATCCCGAGTTTCCCAGAATGCTGCTTTCCACTAACCTAGAAATCAATAGAGTTTTTCTGAACTGTTTATTACAATTTGGTGACAGTGACCTTCGGTAACAATTTTATATTATGTCTTTGTGAGCAGGCATAATAATATTTATTACAAACAAATATAGAGATAAGACAATTTACAGCTTAACTATTCAAGTTTTACAGAATCTCCACTTTTACTTATGAAGATACATCATTTCTGCGCGAGAAGCAACCAATGCATTGTACCTCCCATTCATCAATTATTTTCCAGAATCCTTCAAAATCTCCTGTACTTCATTCACTATCCTTAGAAATTAACAAAATAACTGGGATTTTCAAGATAAGTTGCGACATGTTATTATATTCCCAAAAAATATTGAAAAACAAAATATGACTTTACCATACGTAAAGTAACACTAAAATGATTGATAATCAAATCTGTTAATCACTATGTAAGTGTCACTCTAATTTGACGAGAAAATTTGATTGACAGCCCAGAAAAATGCGTTCACATTTTTAAACATTTTTAAAAGCTAGCGTAAAGGTACGATTCTGATCTAAGCAGCAGACGGCAGACGGCAACGGCAGACGGTAACACCATGTGCTGCTGCAGCAGACGGGAATACTTTGCAGTAATAACTTTTCTGAGACCAATTCCGACATATGACTGATTGCTGCGAAGCGGCAGACTGCACTACCGCACAATCACAGTACTGCCGTTGCAGTTAGACATTATAGACGTGTTGTCAGACCAAGAAAGGGAAAATTTTATTAATTTAGTGTCTAAATATTCGTATTTATTTGTTTTCTGAGAACGCCACATGAATTTCTAAAGATAACTTTTTCAGATTTTTTCAGTTTGAAAGAAGCTTTGTTATTTCACATGATCTTTAGAATTTTTAGTGATACCCTGTATATATTAAATTTGCAGAAAATTCCTTAGGTACATCAGTTTGACTGTCAAACATTAATATCAAATTGTGATTACTAAATTTGTCATTAGGAATACTTAATTTTTTTAATTTCTTGTTCATTTGTGTTAATAACATTGAAAACGGGGTCTGATTCAGACCTTGAAACGTTTGGATTTTGTTAAATATACAGACATTCAAGTTTATGTGGTGTTATTCCCAAAGAACACAGAAAAAAATCCTTGTTTATATTATAGCAAAACTCATAATTATAAAGATGCCCGTATTAAAGAAAATATTTGGAAAGAGATCTCTCAATAACTCAATAAAACTACTAAGTATATTTATAATATTTATTAAATACTTATGCTATTCGGTACGATTTACGATACTACACCTACTTGGATACAAAAAAAAAATAATTTGTCTGGAATCGCTAAACCTCCGGCATTAGCAAAACCATTAGCCTTCTTATTGCAATAAAACTTGCAACATTTGATTATTTAGGCTCTACATCGAAGAAAAGTTAGTAATGCTGCGACGCAACTGCAGTGCCTGCTGTCGGCTTCGGAATCCATACGACGTCAACTGAAGCCCGACAGCGTTTGCTGTCGGCGGTCTGCCGTTGCCGCCTGCCGCGTGGATCGGAATCGTACCTTAAGCGTCATAACCGGACGGGCAAATTTTTTTGAGAGCCCAGCAACGCCACTAATGAAATTTTACTTTAAAAAATAATCTCGGAAATAAGAAACTGGAACCTTTATGAAAATCCGACACGCACTCTTTTCAATCATATTCTTTTTAATTGCAACACATTATTACATATTTCTTTTTTCAGAAATGTCTTGGGTGCATTTTCTTACTACACTCTATGCTTCTTACCTGGACTGATATCAGGATTAGCGTTATTTGTGGAATCTGAGGAAAATCGAACACTTAACACAATAATTTTATTTAATTCGGTAAGTTTTTATATAATTACCTGGTAATAGAACTCACATTAAAAGAGCATGTGCACATGGCGTTAAAAGTGTTTTGAGATTGGAAAAGTGACAGTCCATATTCGGGTAACCACGGTAAAGCGTCAACTAAAGTATATTAAAAAAAAAACGAAGTGCAAAGCACAATACTCTTACAGTATTACAGAATGTTGTTATATGATTAAGATGAAGCAGATTCGGTGAGTTTTGGTAAATCCACAATTATGGCCAGGATTTAAAAATAAAAAAACACTAGATACTCAGATATAAGTATATATATATATATATATATATATATATATATATATATATATATATATATATATAATTTTGGAATTTCCAAAAAATAATGGGAAAACAGCCAATTTTTTTTTATTTTATAAAGGGCGCTAAATAAAGTGTACTCTTTTATTATATCATGAAAGCTTTCGAAATTTATTGATTTGTTCTTCAGTCAAGTTTCTGAAAGATTACACAAATTAATAATGGTATAACTTAATATATATGGTTAAAATAAACTTACAATATGGAGGTTAGAAAATTATTACAAAAGGTTCTAAATTGTGTAATGCGTTTTGAACAAACATTACAGACATGTTTCAACAAGTTAATAAAACATTATTATAACCGGACCACTACATTGAATACAATTTTTAAAAAGTTATATAAAAGCCATTTGTCATAATGTATCAGTGACATGGAACGCAAACAAAAGCCGAGACTCGATGTAACAGGACACTAAGGTTCTTAGGTCATGGGGTTTGGATGCAAAGGCATTGAAAGGATTCGTAGAGAGAGAGAGAGAGTCTAATGGAATACTGACACGATGATATATAAACACATATATATTGTTATATCACACTTTCAAAATTTCTCTTTTTAAAAAAGATTTTATTTATAGTTGCACAATACTTTTAATAAAAATAATAACTTGAAAATAACAATAAAACTTTATAACAATAAAAAGACAAAATTACGTGGTAAACTAAACTAGACAGAACTGTAAGTAATAATGAATAATGAATCAAGGCAAATGTACAATTTATAACCTAAGAACGCTGATTAAGCTGTCGCAGCGCTTGCAGTTCTCACGGATGTTCGTTTGCAGGTAAGTGGAGAGGACACGTGTATGCCGAGTTAGCTGGGAACTTGTTGCTTGTTGTTTTCTTATTATTATTATTAAGTCGATGGAATAACTTATATAACAACTCCCATCCTTAATAAAAAGTTGATGCTACAGCATCGACTTTTAAGGGAGGCCCTGCAAATCAATATCCTCGACAGGACTAAGGAGACTGTGGAGCTTTACCCTGAGCTTGATGGTTGATGGTCCTGGTGGTAGTGCTGGATCGGCAGAAGGGCTGATCGTTGTGGGTTTCTGGAATTTCTTTCTGATAATGCTGATGGAAAGGAGGGCAACCACAATTGCGGTTTTTGCGATTGTGATGATAGTAAACCAGGAGGTGTGTTTCTCCAAGAATGGTTGGTCTATGAGCTTTTCCAATTCCCTGGAGTATTGGCTAAGCTTATGGTTGGCGATATTCAGGTCTCTGGCATCCAATTCCTGTAGTCTCATGGGTTTCAAATTTGTAAGTTGACTGATGGTTGGCAGGTTGTCGCAACAGTTGTAGGGGATGTTGACTGGATGATTCTTAAATGTGATGTTGTCAACATTGTTGGTGGTCCTTCTGGCATGGACCCTGGTATTTCCGATGAAAGCATTGCAACTGGGTTAGATGGTCAATAGAGAATTTGTCGATATGGATTGGGTAACGACATCTTCTCCCTTGCACTTGATGTTGATGGGCAGATCAATCTCTTGAATAATATACTCTTTGGCATATAATATTAAAGGCTTGCAAGTTGAAGGAATGTGTCCGCGTTTCTTTCTGTTGGCACTGTAAGTCTCAGTTTCAGCGAAAATTTCGGTTTATTTGATATTAACAGATTCTGAAATTTGTTTCAGGAGGCTTACGTGAGTCTGTACTTTTGAGGATTTTAATATTAGTTTTGTTGTCGTTAATAGTATCTAAAAGTCTGTTCAGTATATTGTCGTTGTTTAAAATAGCTTCTCGAAAGTGGCTTAGATCTTTGTAAACAAGGAGTGTCCATTTCTCATTAAAAATTTTAAGGGTGCTTTCTTCATGGAAGAAAACTCCTATAGTATTATTAACCGGTCTAATGGAATACTGTTGAAGGTTTACGACTGAAAACAGTCCCCAGAATCTGAAAAGAATGGTTTTATTCAAAATAAGGTTTTAGTCTGTCAAAGTTAACTTTAGTTATTTGGTTTGTTTGCAAATTTATGACTGTGGCAGTTCTTTCGTATACCGGTAATTTCGAAGGGGTCATTAAATTTGTTTTCAGCTTTGTTTTTTATTTGGGACTCTTTTACGTAGACTTTGTCGCCTACTTTTTAATCAAGTTGTTTAGTAGAAACGTGTTGGTCAAATCGCACTTTAGATTTTTCTTTCTGTCTTTCGGTTTTAGCACGGGCGAGTCTGTAATAATAGCCCTTTCTATTATTTAGGTCTCTTACGTATTTCGAAATAAGTTTTTCCTGGTTGTAAAAGGTATTTGGAGGCCTACTTGAAGTGTGCCTAAATATGAGTTCATAGGGCGTGAAAACGGTGGTTTTGTTTTTCGTGTTATTATAACAGATGATGGCATAAGGGAGGACATAAATGGATGTTCGTCTGGATGTTCCGCTTTATTTGCCCTTATCATTTCTGTTAAGGTCGCGTGAAATCTTTCAATAGAACCGTTTGACTCGGGATGTTGATTGCTGGAGAATGTCAGTTTTATGTCGTATAGTTGGCAGAAATCCCGCATTAAGGTGTTATCGAATTCAAGTCCATAGTCACAATGGATGCGAAGTGGAGTTCCGTAATGTTGAAAGAAACTCAGAAGGGTGTTTACGACAGTTGAAGCTGTTTTGTCGGTTATGGAGTAGGCTTGCGTAAATTTCGTGAGTAATAGTCAGTGCATGATTTCTAGATGGATATTCGAAGATGTCAATGTTAATACGTTCAAAAGGAGTCTTGGGTGTTTCCGTAATAACAAAAGGTGCACTTAGGTTTTTCCTACAGAACTTTACCTTCTGGCAAGTTTCGCAGGATTTGATGAATTGTTCTACAGTTTTAATTAAGCCGGTCCAATTGTATTTTTCCCTAATACGTCTGATGGTTTCGTTAATGCCACGATCGAGGTTGTTTTTACCACAGTGGTATTTTTGTATTATTATAGTAATTTCGTCTTCGGTAGGAGTTATAACAATGTTTTGGCAGATTTTGAGTTTGATTTCTTTGTCGCAGAGAATGAAGGATAAAATTTCAAGAATGGGAAGTTCTACTTTATTTTCTATGCATTATGTTTCGGAGTCGTTGAATTCATCTTGGTTGATATAAATAATTGTGAAAAGATGTGAGACGACAGTTTCAGGCTCATATGGCAAAGGTACAACAAGTACTTTCTATGCCTGACAGTTTTACTGGCCATGATTTTAAGAGTGTCATTACTGAAATTAAGTTCTTCTGCGAAAAAGTCATCAATAATTTTGTCGTGTAAGTCGTTAGTTTTGTTTTGCCAAAAGATGCGTTTCTGGGACTTGTCTAGAAGTTGACAATTGGATATTTCAATTTTAGAGTAATCTATTATTGACTCAGTTTTGTAGAGTTGAACAAATCGATTAAACTCAGCGGTAATTCTTTCGTCATGTTCGTGGTCACTGTCAGAGTTTTCAGGTTGTTCGGAGTCAGTTTCGTTGTTAACGAAAATTTTGATTTTGGAAAGGAAATCTGCACATTGCTTGAAATGGTTGATTTTGATGCGAGAAAGAGCATCTGCGTTTTGGTTTACCTTGCCGGGCATGTACTCAATCTTATAATTGTATTCCTCTAGCTTAAGGCGCCATCTGGCAGACAACTGCCAGGATCTTTGATCGAAAAGAGCCAAGTAAGCGGACGGTGGTCACAAAGAAGTGTAAACCTTCTCCAAAAAGAAAAGGTCTGTTGTGCTTAACAGCCCAAACTATGGCCAACGATTCTCGTTCGATGGTGGAATATCGTGTCTCTGAAGCACAGAGGGTACGAGAAGCGTATGCAATAGGGAGATATTTTCCCACATGACCTTGAGAAAGAACCGCTCCAATACCAAAGCACTAGCATCAGTAGTGAGCAGGAAGGGTTCTTCAAAGTTTGGATATATCAGGATTGGGTCAGATAAAAGGGCTTGCTTCAGTTCATTGAAGGAAGACTTGCAATCTGCGTTAAAGATGAATTTGACGTCTTTTTGGAGTAGTTTAGTTAAAGATTTAGAGATCTTCGCAAAATTTAGTATGAAGCGTCTGTAATACCCACCGAGGCCAAGAAAAGATTTGATGTCTTTTGGAGTTTGGGATTGAGGAAAGTTTTGAATACACTCAACCTTTGAAGGGTTTGTTTTTACACCTTCTTGTGTGATAAGATGGCCAAGATAAGCCACTTCTTTACGAATAAATTCGCACTTATCAGGTTGGACTTCCGAAGTCATTTAAAAACTTCTGTTAACCGGGAAATATGGTCATGGATGGTCGGAGAGTAGACGATGATGTAGACAAGACAACGTTCATTCTGTATACCCAGAGGAATATTGTCCATGACCCTCTGAAAAGTAGAAGGTGCATTTTTTAAACCAAATGACATACGAACGAATTTGTAATGACCATTTTCGACAGAAAAGCCAGTCTTAGGAATATCTTCCTCTTGGTCTACAGTCAATTCATTTAATTTCCGCTAATCGATAACAACTCGCCACTTTTGTTTACCAGAAGCATCGAGCTTCTTGGGGACGACCCATACAGGGGAGGACCAAGGACATGATGGGTGCCTAATGATACCTTGTTCAAGCATTTTTCCAATTTGGGTTTTCACTTTCTCTTTGTGAACTTGAGGATATCTATGTGATTTCGTGAAAACGGGCTTTGCGTTATTCGTATCAATAGAATGTTTAACCTCGTTAGTGAAAGTCAAAACGTCACCTTCAAGATAGAAAATGTCTTGTTCAGTTCTAATTTGTTGTCTAATAGTCGAGTTTCTGTCTATGTATTGGGAATCAGGATAGTCATCTGTATTGAAATTGAGAAGAGGGTGAGTTTTGTCGAGTGGTTCCAGTTTTAAATAGAAAAAGTTTACTGTTTTGGACATCGCGTTAGCGCCATTTGCGTTAATGTGTACGAGTGCGTTTGGAAGTCGTACTCTGTCAATTTCTTGAGTTAGTAAGATGATGTCGAAAGATCGCATTTAAGTTTAAAGATCTTTTCTGTGCGCGCCTTTATGGTTATTTTGTTTTGTGTTAGTGTTTGTGAATTAATGTTTGCGTTAACATTGTGTGTGTCGGGTACATCAGTCAATCAATCCTTGACTTATCGTTATCGGGAACTTTGTGTAAACGGATGGTTTTAAAATTTGTTATTAGCTGTTTAGATTTTAAGTCAACTGTGCATTCATAGTGTTCAAGAAAATCTAATCCTAGTATGTCGTCAAACTCAATGTACAAATCGTATATGAAAACTTTATGTGGGTTACGTGGAGCGAATGGGATTAAAGTAGATTGTGAGATGGGAATTTTTTCGGGAGTAATACCTTGAATAGTTACCCGTTCAGGAAATCTTTGGGTGAAATTGTTGACTGTGTTTTCCTTGAAGATTGAGATAACAGCTCCGATATCAATAAGAAGCTTGAATTTAGAAGAAGCGTCAAGAATGTAATAAAGATTTTCAGAATTAATAGTAAGAAGTGGGCTTAAACAAATAGTTGCTCCGGGAAGTTCAAATCTGGGTTCAGATCGTCGAGATTCAGGTTTTGAATCTGGGTTTCGACTTCGCACAAAGTTGTTGTCGAATCGGGAGGTTGGTCTAGGCTCGGAAGCGCTAGAAAATCCTGGTATTGATGACTATCAAAAGGTTCGATAGGGGTATCTTCGAAAGTTTTTTCAACGATAGGATAATTTTCATCATCCTCGTAATCGTAAGTGTTGCTATCCTCGGTATAGTAATTGTAGTCTGGATAGTGGGAATAACCATCATTTTGATGTTGGTTGAAGTGGTGGGTCCTTTCAGGACGTTTGTTTGGATTATTCTGTATGACAGAACGTCGAGAATAATTCGGGTTCATTTGAGACCTAAGAGGGGGTCTCTGGAAGTTTTGTGGATGAAACTTGTTGAACCGGGGGATTATTTCAGGGAAAGTTTTGCCTTGTTGGTTGGTTAGGCCCAACAGGATTTGGCCTATGGTTTTGATTGAATGTTTGAGAGTTGTTTTGTGCTTTCAATCGGCAATTTACGGCTATATGGACTAATCGACCACAATGGAGATACTTAGGTGGTTGTGTCGGCTTTCGGACTTGGAAGTTTGGTTTGAGAGGAACAGATTTGTTCGTTTTCTGATCCTCGAAATAAGAAAGTTGAAGCTCTCTTCTAATCCGGGAGTGTGCCTCTAGAAGGTCTTTAGGATTACTGGCACGTATAACTTGACCTAAACGGGGTTCTAATCCCGTAAGAAGGGTGTTCATAACCATTGTATACACTAGAGGTATTTGGGCGTCTTTTTGTTCTGGACTAAGCCCAGCAGTTTTGTGGATAGAGGAGTGCATTTTCGCACTCAAAACTTGTAGTCGATTATAAAATGTTAGTGGGGACTCGTTCGAAAGTTGTTTCAGATGTTGTAGGTCATGAATCAGGGAAGAGAGATCACGAGAATCTCTAAAGTGTGGGATCAGGAGTTGTTTGATTTCAAGGTATGATCCGGGATTCCTTGAATTTAACAACTGCGCCGCTTTCCCTTTGACTTAATTTTTGATATGGATGACTAACAAATATTTTTGATCTGCCGTGGACATATTATATGCGCAATTACACGTATCTATAAAGGTTCCCAAAGAAATTTGGTCGCTTTCAAATTCGGGTATAACGGATAATATTTCCGTTAACCGATATCTCTTGGTTTCGGTGGTAACCGGTGTTGGAGAATCTTGTGCCATTTTTATATTAATCGATATAAAAGAATTGGAACAAGGGTGTGAAATATTAAAAGGTATAGAAAATTAATAAACTGTAGAATACGTTAATGGGAATAACGACTGTTTGAATGATAGAACAGTATGGTAACCAATTAAAATAGTAAACTCAAATAAATCAGTTAACCAAAAAAATCAATGAAATAAGTAAATCAAATATACTAATATCAATAAAAAGAAATCAAATAAATATATCAATAGAATAAAATAATTTGGTCAAGTGCGAGTTGGACTCGCATACTTAGGGTTCCGTACCACCTTCAAGATGCGAATATTCCAGTTTCAGACAAGCAGGGAATGAGTGCATTTTCTTATACTTACCTTTATATCTTTTAAAGGAGGCGTTTTAAATTTATAAAAAATATACACTTTGATTTTCCACACATAGACTTTTTATTTTATCTGCTTTAGGATTCGCTTGATTTTCATCACAATACATATATATTTAATTTTCTAATTTGGCCCCCAAAAAGTAACATTAGAGTTTTGTTTTACTAATAAACTTTCAGAAATGCCTTTTATAATCTACTGTCGGAGTTTTGAGGCTCTATAGATTGGAAAAAAAACGGCAAAATAGGTCAGAGTTTAAATTATAAATTATTAAATCTGTTATTCAAATTATTTAAAAATATAAATAAAATATATTTTTCAAATTTTAAATAGTGTAGTTTCTAAAGTGGGAATTAAGTCGATGTTTAATATTTTTAATATCTTTTATACAAATGATTTAAAAATATGATATATTTGTAATTCACATAATGAGCCTTTTATCTGATATATTACATGATGCGTTTGAAAATTGAATCTTTATTTTCCATTTAATTGTATAATTTGTCCCTAAAATTACTATAGGGATTTTCTAGTAATTTATTTTCCATTTGGCACCCAAATAATAGAATTAGGTATTTTTTTTCATATTTTTCCTATAAACAAAAAAAGAGGTCTTAGAGTTTAGGGAATAACGGGGAGAATGGGTAATTTTTTTAAAATATTTTTTTAATATATTTTAAAATATTCATTTTAAAAAAATTAATAAAATATATTTGTACCTATTCGTCATAATGAGCCCTGGGATTTGATATATTACATGACCCGTTAGAAACAATTATATTTTTTTATTCTCAATTTAATTCTATAATTTGCCCCCCAAAATTAATATTAGCGGTTTCTTCTTATTTTTCCAGTAAAGTTCAGGTGAGGGGCTATACTTCCAGTTTTTCAAAATTTTTCAGCTTATGGTTGCGGAGATAAGGTTGGGAAAGGGTAATTTTTTTTATATTTTTGTTAATATCTTTTAATTAATTTATTTTATAAATATGGAAAAAATATATTTGTTTTCTTCGTCATGAGTCCTTTTATTTGATATATAACATGCTGAAAACAATTTTAATTTTATATTTTCCATTTAATTCTATAATTTGCCCCAAAAAAAAATATTAGGGGTTTATCTTTATTTTTCCAGTAAAGTTCTATTGAGGGGCTATACCTCCATTGTTTTTTTCAAAATTTTCCAGCTTATGGTTTCGGAGATAGGGGGGATGGGTAAAATTTTTTAATTAGTTTATTTTAAAAATATGAAAAAAATTTATTTGTTTTCGTCATAATGAGCCCTTTCATTTGATATATAACATGGGTTAGAAACAATTTTAATTTTAATTTTCCATTTAATTCTATAATTTGCCCCCCCCCAAAATAAATTTTAGGGGTTTCTCCTTAATTTTCCAGTAAAGTTCAGGTGAGGGGCTATACCTCCATTTTTCAAAATTTTCTACCTTATGGTTTCGGAGATATGGGGGGGGGGATTGGGTAATTTTTTTATATTTTTGTTAATATCTTTTAATTAATTTATTTTAAAAATATGAAAAAAATATATTTGTTTTCGGCGTAATGAGCCCTTTCATTTGATATATAGTATGATGGGTTAGAAACAATTTTAATTTTATATTTTCCATTTAATTCTGTAATTGGTCCCCCAAAATTAAAAGTAGAGGTTTCTCCTTATTTTTCCAGTAAACTTCAGGTCAAAACTATAGGTTCTATTTTTTTCAAAACACTACGTTTTATAGTTTCGGAGATAATGGGGGAGGAATGGGTAAATTTAGGTATATTTTCGTTAATATCTTTTTAAATATTTTTTTAAATATGAAAAAAATATATTTGTGTTTCTCAGAATGAGACATTTCATTTGATACATTACATGATGCGTTTGAAAAATTTTTTATTTTTAAATTTTTATTTAATTCTATAATTTGCCCCCCAAAATTAACATTAATGGTTTCTCCTTAATTTTCCTGTAAAGTTCGGGCAACGCTCTATATTTCCTATTTTTTCAAAATTTTAGGCTCAGTAGTTTCGGAGATCAGGGGGGGAACGGTCAATTTTTTTAGTTTTTCTCTCCAGAACTACCCCTAAAATCTAAACTATACATTGATACCAAATTTCAACCTTTTCCGTCCAGTAGTTTAGGAGAAAATGGCTGTGATGTGACAGAGGCAGAAATCCTGAGTGATATTATAAGGGCCGTATATTGTATATATGGAACCCTAATAAATCAGTTAATAAAATAAATTAGTATTTCATTTGAATCAAATATATCAAAATAAAAATCAAATTGATAAATATGTAAAATCAAATAATAAAATAAATCAATATCAATCAAATCAAATAGATTATATCAAATATTAAAAATTAATGCTTAATAAAATAAATTAAATAATATTTACTTAAAACGAATGACAATTCACCATTACTTACATCAACAGGAACATTGAAAGGTTCGTTGTTCCGTTAAGGGATAGGAATCCGCCGCTACCAGTTAGAGTAAGGTTAGACGGATCCTACTGACTGCGCCAATTTGTTATATCACACTTTCAAAATTTCTCTTTTTAAAAAAGATTTTATTTAAGTTGCACAATACTTTTAATAAAAATAATAACTTGAAAATCATACTATTATTAATACGTGAATTCCTAAACGCACTCCTCTTTTACGGCCTTTATTTTGAAAGGAGGGTAATGAAACGTATACTATTCGAAAGGTAATGTGCCGTAGATGTGCAGAATATACAAAAATTTTTTATTTATTTCTTTTAAAATAAGTAAATTAAAAAATAAATTATTTGTTAAGGCGCCATCTACGAACAAGTGACTCACCTAAAGTTAGATTTGACATTTAGATTGCTGACAGAAAAGTCATTTCGTGTAAATCCTTTATATTTGCTAAATAAAGTGTAAGCTCTTAAACATTCATTACTATTGATATTTAACACCATTTGTTTAGATAAACGTAAACGACAATAATATTAAAGTTACTAAAATTTATCTTATGAGGAAAATTTTCGCATCTATAAAAAGATCCGAAAACCTTTACGTAAGTTACCAACTCAATCATTTTTGGACATTCTAAAACTAACTGATACATTTGATTTCAGATTTTCTCAAGCTGAATATGGGAATTCAATTATACTGAAATATATACTGAGAACATGTTCGTACACACTTAGGTTCAATTTTGTTGAAAGCAGATGCAAATGGTTTTGACGAAATGAAGAATTGTTACTTTTGTATAACTGACTATTTGAAAGTAATAAATGTATGACAAATATTTGGAAAACACATGTGTACCCATTATTTTATGAGACTGTAGTAAAACACTAGCGATGTGATATATAGCAAATATTTGTACATAACTTACAAAGTAAAATAAATCAAATTATTTTGCAGTTTTATTAGACAGGAGGTTATCTTTTAAATTGATTTAGTTAGTTTTAGTCGAGGATGTCATTTAACACTCCTGAAAAGCAATAGAAAATTGGGGTATATTTTTTAATGAGATATGATATAGGTACAAAGTTTTCTATTTGAACAGAAAATATTATTTTAAACTTTTCTTGTTATGTGGAGTGAATTTGAAAAATTCTACCGTAAGTAACAGAAAATTTAAGTAAATTTCTCAATTTTTAATCCATGCATTTTAGATTACAGTGAAGATTTCACTTGGCAAAACTAGCGTTACATTATGCACAGGAGGGGAATACTAACGGGTCGAGGTGAATGGCAAAGATATCGAAATCAAAATGCACCGCAAAATAGAAATAATGTAGCACAAGTAGAAATTTCAAATAATAGTTCTGTTGTTTTGAGAGATACATTTAATGTGCATTTAATGTAATTAAAATGAATTTTAATAGTTATGATTGTGGTTTGATGAATTTACGGTGTAGATTTTGTAATGCAAAACATTTCGAATCTGAAATTACTTTACACGATAGAATGGCGTTCACTTCCTGTTGTTATAAGGGTTAAAAGTTTATTTACCACCATTATCACAAAATGTATTTTTTAATGCACTCTATCCGGGACTCATTACAAATGATCAAATCATCAAAAAAAATCAAAAAATTATTTCGATAATATTCGTAAATACAATTCATCGTTTGCTATAGTCAGTTCTGAGGCTAACATTTCAGATACAGTATTGCGTGGAGCTTATCATTTTAAGATACACAATATTTTTTATCATAGAGCTGGACCAATGACTTCTACGAACCTACGATCTCCATGTTATGCGCAAGTTATATTCACATTGATACTGCTGTTGACTATAGACTGCAGGAACCATCAAATCAATTGAGCAATATTAATTTAATGGGTGAAATTTCTATAGAATTGGAATCGTTTAATCCTTTTATGCGTTCTTTTACTACAATGAAAGATTTTTGTTTGAGGAGTGAGAATATAAATAAAGAAATTTGTATGATAATAAAAATTTTGACCTTCCACGTTACAATCATGCAGTTCGAACTGATGTTGCTGTTGTTTTTAACACTGTTGATGGTAAACCACCATTCGAAAGAAATATAGTTTCTTTTTCAAAAAACAATGGTACAGTTAAAAAATCTCAGTTCTAGCTTCATCATTGGATCCGTTGACATATCCGTTATTATTTCCTAATGGAGATACTGGATGGCATGTTAATTTGTTGCATAACACACCAAATACATCTACTACGAGACAGCTCAGAAATAAAATTACTATGTTGCAATACGCATGCTATCGTCTTTCAGTTAGAGATGATTTTAGCCTTTTGCATCATTCGCAGAAACTGTTTCTGCAGTGGATTGTTGATATGTATGTACGTATTGAAGGTACAAGACTTCATTTTTCGAATTTCAAAGAAAACAATTTCCTATTATACCTGCATTTGCAATTACGATTAATAAATCTCAGGGACAAACATTTGAAAAAAGTTGGAATTTTATTAAGACAACCAATTTTTACACACGGTCAATTATATGTCGCGTCAAGTAGAGTAAGATCTTTCGATGGTTTAAAATTTTGTATTTATGAACATAGGGTACAAGGTCATTTAGCAAATGACGAAAGAGTATTAACAAAAAATATAGTTTATAAGGAAGTTTTAAATTACTAAATCTAGTTCATAACTCAATTTCTTTCAAATGTAATTATTATTTATCTTCACTTATTTGTTATATTATTCTATTATATTTGAGAAATTTCATACATTTTTTTTTTCATTAATTGTCACATGCTCTCTCTTTGCCCTACCCAACTTTTATCGTATAATTAAGGTAAGAATTAAAAATATGTATACATATAAACCCAATTAATTTTATACAAAAACACGTTGAATTTCTTTACTTTATAAACCTAATTGGTCGATTTTCGACCACAGGTGATTCTAGTAACAATAAAACTTTATAAGAATAAAAAGACAAAATTACGTGGTAAACTAAACTAGAGAGAACTGTAAGTAATACTGAATAATGAATCAAGGCAAATGTACAATTTATAACCTAAGAACGCTGATTAAGCTGTCGCAGCGTCGATGGAATAACTTATATAACATATATATACATACACATACATACATGTACATATATACAACATATATAACCCAAAAAACAAGGGGAGGTAATACATGTTAAATTACAGTTAACGTTTACGATTTTTGTCCATCTCGAGTAAATTGCAGTATATTGTTTTTAGATTTTTTATATCTGTTTTTTTGTTAATACTTATGTTGTGTCGATATATGCAAACCATCTCCAGAAACTGTCTTTTAGAGGTGTTGGATTCACAAGTTAAAACCCCTTGGTTGTCAAAGTCAGGGGAGTGGTTATTAACAATGTTCGACCAGAGCACAGCTACATTTGTTGAGGGCTATATCACTTTTATGTGATGTTAACCTGCTTTTGAGGTTTCTTGAAGTTTGGCCTATGTAACTGGACTGACAGTCTTTACAATCCACCTTGTATACCAAATTGGTCTTTAGAAGTGTTGGTTTCTTATCTTTGACCTTGCTAAAATTGTGACCAACTGTTTTGAGAGGTTTGTGGGCAAACATGATGTTACGTTCCGATTTAAAAACCTGTTGTATTCTGTGGGAGATAGTATTTACGTATGGAATAGAGACATAGCTCACCTGGGTGCTGGTGATATTCGAACTGTTTGTTGTGGGTGTAGGGGTTCTTGATCGCCACCCGTCAATAATGGCCAATTGTGAATTTTGAAAAATCAGTTTACTTAAGAGTTTGTATGGGTAGGAATTGTCTAAGAGAAGTTGGAAAAGAGTTTTTAAACTTTTGTACCTGAAAGTTGCATGGCAAATGTTGCAAACTCTTCTCTTCATGCAATTGACTAGATTTATTTTTATTTTCATAGGGTGTTGTAAATGGAAGTTAAGAAACCTACCTGAACATGTTGGTTAAATATAGCAGTCTAATTTCAGACTGTTGTCTACATCTCTAATGACCCTGGAATCTAAAAAAGGTACACTTGAAAACTGGTCTTCCTCTTCAATAGTAAAGTGTAAAAATTCATTGTACTTGTTGAAAATTTGTAACAGTTCTGTTTAGCCAGCTGTAGGTATGCTACAAATGATATCAACATTCTTAGAGCATGTACTTCTGGATGTGGCATACAAGCGTTTTTAGTGTTTACTGGTAAAATATTCAATGAAGTAGATCAGTATTGATTTTTCGGACGCGTTGCAGAAACTTTCATATTAAATATTCTGTTTTTAATGTGAATTTAATTATTTGATTAATATATTATTATCACAACCTTCTCGAAGCTGTTGTGTAAAAAATTGTCAGAAAGCGTACAATAGAAAATTTATTAAATATTTAAGTTCTCCTAGGGTTTTTGGACCTCTCTTTTCTTTGGTATTCCTGAACTTGATTGAACCCGCACATGATGAAAACTTTTAAGTTGCAAAGAACAATCTTTTAATTGTTATATCGAATATTTTGCCAGGAGGGGTTACAGCCAAAAATTTGGGGAGTCATTCATTTGTCACAAATATTTCGAATACCGATATTTGATTACACTTTTATTTTTTTTTTATTGCAATAGATTTGTCAATATGAGTGAACAATTTTGGTCTATACATCTACTTCTCCGACTTCTCCACACCTCTGTTTCTTATAAAAATATAGTTTTTACAATTTCATGAAATAGAGTCGAATTTGGACCACTGAGCGACCACTGGTATATATAAATAGGCGAAGACAAAACTGTTCAGGACTATTTTCTCCTCTGTTCTTCAACCGATTTGCTTTATTTTTGTTTCCTTTTGTAGCTACGGACGACCTTCAGTGCAGATTGCTAAAATTAATTTATAATATTGGTTCACTTATTAAATAATAAAATAATAAAAATCATTATTTACATCCATACCGTCAATGCCAAACAGTGCGGCCAGATTGTTTGGAGTGATAATCATAAGAAGGGTTGACTCCAATGTGAAAGATAAACTAAATTTAATGTACAACATACTTCCTCAAGAAAGGAACCTTAAAGCTTAATTTCGACAGACAGTGTTGGACAAGGTCCACGATAAATTGTGAGATTATAGGTGATAGTTTTGATCCCATTCGAGAACCGAACACCTGTTTGTAGTATTTTCCATTGTACGAGAACACCGTCGAATCAAAAATGAATATAATGAGTTTGAAGAAGTTGGATTTATTGATTTTTGTGTGGAATGAGATGGTATCCCAATGTGCTTCCAAACTGTTCAAAACTAAGTTCAACGAAATATTGGTGAACAATGATTCTACATCTAAACTTACAATGATTTGGCCTGGAGGTAAGATAAAATTGTTATATAATTCAACAAAAGTAGCTGAGTCCTCAATGTAGTATTGGTTATTTTTGTCATATGCTTTATTTAGAATGTCCACTAACAGATTGGAAATTCCAGAGACAGGTGAGTTTATTGACTAGACAATGGGACGTAAGCAGAGTGTAGGTTTGTGAATCTTTGGGAGGGCAAAAAATTTGACTTATACCGAATTGTACACAGAATAGGTTTTGGCAACTCTTTCATCAATCTCTCCATTTGTTCCAAGATCAATTTTGACGCTTTTTGTTGGATTCTTGAAGTGGGATCTCTATTGATGACCTTATAATACCTTTCATCACTCAATAGTTCATTGGAAAGAGAAGATGTCGAAGATGGTTGTTACATTGCCTTTGTCTGAATTCATGACTAGGAGATGTGGATTGTCTTTAAAGAAACGTCTGGTAACCTCAAATAAATGATTCAAATGATTATAACTGGGTGCATTATGATTAAAATGATTGGTGATAATGTTGGTTATTCGGGAAGAATAAATAAATTGTAAACTTTTATTCTGTACAAACTGTAATGCCCATTCAATGTCTGCTGAACATTTTGGAATAGAAATGTCTGAGGATGTGGGCGAGATGAAAAATTTAGGGCCCAAAGACAACAGGTTGATCACATCTTCAGGAATCGGAGTGTTAGATAGGTTCTTAAACCAACCCTCTTTAATGTTGATAGGGAAATGGTACTTTTAATTAAGATTGTTAAAATTTTTGATGTTAGATGTTATAATTTTGTAGAAGGTTCTACTGTAACTGACTGTGAGTCTTCTGGAAAATTCATCAACTACAAACTCAGGTAGCACAGCTCTAACTGATTCTAGTAATACATTGGTAATAGTTACTAACCTGGAGATAGTTGCATTGACAATACTATTCTCAATATTTATTAATTTTCTGTTAACATTAATTAGACAGTTTTCTACTCATTTTCCCTGGCCTCCATCTTGATACGGAATGTGTTGTGTGATGCGTTTAGTGTTGTTGTGGATATGTGCCGGTGTTAGGTGTTTCCGTCTGCAGTCTTAATAATCAAAAGTACCATTTATCTGATTTTTCAAAATTCACAATTGGCCATTATCGACGGATGACGACCAAGAACCCCTACACCCACAACAAACAGTTCGAATGTCACCAACACCCAAGAGAGGTATGTCTCCATTCCATACATAAATACTATCTCCCACAGAATACAATAGGTTTTTAAATCGGAACGTAACATTATGTTTGCCCACAAACCTCTCAAAACAGTTGGTCACATTTTCAGCAAGGTCAAAGATAAGACACCAACACTTTTAAAGACCAATGTGGTATACAAGGTGGATTGTAAAGACTGTCAGTCCAGTTACATAGGCCAAACTTCAAGAAACCTCAAAAGCAGGTTAACAACACATAAAAGTGATATACGCCTCAACAAATGTAGCTGTGCTCTGGCCAAACATTTCTTGAAGAATAACCACTCCCCTGACTTTGACAACCCAGGCGTTTTAGCTTGTGAATCCAACACAGGCAGTTTCTGGAGATGGTTTGCATATATAGACACAACATTAGTATTAATAAAAAAACAGACATAAAAAACCTAAAAACAATATACTGAAATTTACTTGAGATGGACAAATATCGTAAACGTTAACTGTAATTTAACATATATTATCTCCCCTTGTTTTTTGGGTTATATATGTTGCATATATGTACATGTGTGTATAAAACTAATATTCACTTTCACTTTTCTAGAACTTTATTTACATTCAAACAGCTGATTCAAATACAATAACAATCCCATATACGCTAGTCGTCGCGGTATCACTGAACTGGCGCTTCTTTTATAACACCAGCGTCGAATTCTCCAGTAAAAATCATCATCACTCCTTCCGCTGCCGAGTCTTTTCGAGAATCGGCTTTGGGTAAATTTCATAACAATATCATCGTGTTAGTATTCCATTAGACTCACTCTCTACGAATCATTTCAATACTTTGCATCCACACCCCATGACCTAAGAATCTTAGTGTCCTGTAACATCGAGTTTCGGCCAGGGGGTGGTAACTCAGATAGACAATGTTGGTCCAGCTGTCGGTGAACTGTAAGCGTAACCCCCTTCAGCACTCCTTCAAGTACTATTTTTTGACAGTTAATCGAATATATCCAGGTATATGATGTGATTTTTGTTTTTTGTCATTGTCCCTGTCTGAGAAAGTTGAAGCTATTAATTATTTTTTCTGTAATTTGTGGTAGAATTTTGTATCGAATCCCATTCTTGCAGTATTCAT
The DNA here is from genome assembly GCA_034190945.1 of Octodonta nipae. Classification (NCBI taxonomy): domain Eukaryota; kingdom Metazoa; phylum Arthropoda; class Insecta; order Coleoptera; family Chrysomelidae; genus Octodonta; species Octodonta nipae. The sequence goes on along the minus strand of CM067218.1, from coordinate 54,682,213 downwards.
ATTCATACATCGTTTTAAGGTACTGTATATAGCCAGAAGCTACAAACTAAATAGTATTTAAAGCATAATTTAATAATCAGTTTTTTAGGCATTATTTTACAACCAACAAAAACTATTAGAAAATATGGCTTCAAAGAATAAACATCGAAAAACTTTACATGCCAGGTATGTTTATCTTTTTCTGATATTGTTACTTGTATTTATTTCATTTATTGTTTAATTTCAGGTTATGAGAGAAGTTCAGGAGACAATTTTGTATACTCTGTAGGAAAACCACAAACCACTGATTATTACCCCCATATGATGATAGGTAAACCAATGAAAACAACCAAGATATTTTGAAAGAGATACATGGTATTTTTTTAAGAAGCTGCTGATAATTAGAAAAATAATATATATATCCCAAATCAAGGAAGTTCCAACCCTGAAGTGTCTGAGCTGGATTATAGATGTATGGCAGTAGTGTCAACTGACGATGATCATTTGTATTGTCTTAAGATGAAACCTGCAGCTGAGTCACAAAACCAAGTAAGCAAATTTTAGTGCTTGTTGAATAATTCATAATATCTTGTATTTTTATCTTTTGTAAATAAATAAATTTAATTTCAATATTGAGTTTCATTTATTCTGATGGTACATTGTCTTCTAAATGTTATTTGGTGCATATTCTTGAATATATTTATGTGTTCTTGGGAAATAACACCACAGTCGTAACAAAAATCTGTATATTCATGGAAAATTTAGTTTTTCCTTGAATGTACAGATTTTTGTTTCGATTGTGGTGTTATTTTCCAAGAACACATGAAAATAATTCGATGGTACAGCCCCTGTTGGTGAGATTTGGGACCAGAAACTGCAGATTCCTTCTTTTTAGTTGGCGATGATCTGTCAAATTCAACAAACGTCAAATTTAGTACTTGAAGGACTTCTGAAGATGCTTATTATGCATATTCTAACCTCTCATGGGACCAAATGTGAACACATTTTATAACATTGAGTTGCCCATCTATCTTTATTGTATGATCTGTGGTCTCGGCTTTTATTTGCGTTCCATGTCACTGATACAATATGACATTTGTCATATTTTTATATAACTTTTTAAAATGTGATTCTGTTTTAATCTTAATAATTTTATTCAATGTATGTGTGATCCGGTTATAATAATGTTTTATTAAATTGTTGATACATGTCTGTAATGTTTGTTCAAAACCCATTACCCAAATTACATTACTTGCAATGAGAATATTTTTTAATAATATTCTAACCTCGATATTGTAAGTTTATTCTAACCATCTAGATTAAGTTATACCATTATTAATTTGTGTAATCTTTCAGGAACTTGACTGAAGAAGAATAAATTTCGAAAGCTTTCATGATATAAAAAAGAGTACACTTTATTTAGTGCCCTTTATAAAATAAAAATTTTTTGGCTGCTTTCCCATTATTTTTTGGAAATTCTAAAACTCTAGCCAGATTCTCAGCCGCTAATTGCTACTTAGTATATATATATATATATATATATGTTTTTAACACGAAAAAGATTTAATATTTATTGACAACTATCCCACAGCGAGTCAATTAAGTAAACGTCATCGATCAATTTCAATTAAACTCTTTTTTATAATAGGATCTGTTATGTTATTAATTATTTGGACACTGACACTAAACTCAAAAGGCTTGCCTATCTCTAACCACCCTTAATGGAAATTAGATTTGGTAATTTTGGCAGTTCGTTACTTCTAAAAACTGCTGCCACAACTTCTGTTCTTGAAAACTGAATCCCGTATTTGGGTTGATGTATTCAGATTTTCATCATTCCACATGTTTAGATACATGGTACTCATAATAAATAGCGATTTTCTTGTAAGAAATTATTGGACTTTTTTTGTTCCAGTTTTTCAGTTTAATATTCCTGCTTTGTTGTAGTTGGGTTTTGATGGGAGTGCTTTTGTTCGTTTTTAATGGGTCTAGCATCTGCCGATTTGGGGCTCTGGATCAAAATAATACCAATCAATTTTGATTGATTTATAATGTCTTAAGGTAATGTGAGAATGCTGGAAAAGTTAGCCCACTCTATTATAAATCGTTTTTAGTTCTCTAGTTTCTCAAGAATAACTGATAGGAACTATTGAAATATGAGTTTGAGGTTTCCATCAATAGGAGAATCGTTGACGTAACATTTGCAATATTTCTCCATGTGCTTTATTGGTTTGAAGAATATTACTCTCTTAATCCAGCAACAGAGCTGAGAAGTAGCTGGTCTTTGAGTCTTATTTCCATTTATGTCGATAAACCATATTAAACAAAAAGTTCTCATTTCCAGGATCAATTCCAGGTCTATTTTGTTCCCGTATATCAACTCTTTTATAACAATGTATGATTTTTATTTTACTTAAACAGAGATAATTGATAGAAAGGTATTCTTCAGAATCACCGGAATTGTGTCAATTTCAACAAATTTTCCAGCTCTTCTGGAAATATAAAACGTTAAGCTAACACATCATAGCGGGATCCACAATAGCACATGCCATAATTCGTCACACGTTCTAGACCGCCATAAAAACATTTTAATTTCTACCTATCACACAATTTATTTAAACTTGTTAAGCTTGCGGAATGTATTAGAGAGAGACAGAAAGGTAGAGAGAGAGAGAGAGAGAGAATGATTGTATTAGTGTGGCGCAAGCGTACGTACATAGATTTTTCATGTTTTATGTATTTGCTAATTAACAACATTTTTGAAATGGAAAGTTAACATAAAACCTTAGTATTTATTACTAAAAAACTCAATTTTGTTGTGCTTCGTAGTTGTTCTATAGAGGTGCAAAAATAGATTCCCGTTCGAAAAATTTAAATTTTTTAATTTTCCACTTATTTATCAACAATCTACCGCATGGAAAAATTAATAATAAGAAGAAAGCGTTTGTTACCTTTTTTTTAAATTCTTAATTATTTGTTTTGTTCATCATTAAGCATCACCTGAAAATATATATTTTTAATTTTGTACTTATATGGTTATAAACAAATGGTTTGTTTATGAGATAATGAAAATTTTGTTCTGCATTCGGAGAATAAAAAAGTATTATAATTTTTGAAAAAAAAACATTTCTTGAAAAATAAAATTATTTCTTAAAAATACATTTGTTAATTAAATATTTTTTGTCATTTATTATTAATATTAAGGAATCCTTTTTTCCTAAAAACCATTGTTTCTATTGTCCTTTCAAATTCCTTAAAAAACGATTTTTTATTAATATTTAATTTATTTAATAAACAATTTGTTATAAACAAATATTTTTTGTTTTAATTTTTTTAACTGGAAATTGGAATAAAATCAACTATGTATCGCACGATTTATAAAAAAATTGTTGTCTATTTTTTAGAAAATTTTAAATATTTTACTGTTTGTAAGTTCAATATTTTCTTTCAGCTTCCGATCACTATTATTTAAATAACTGGTAAACTGTTATAGAAGTGTTTTTCTCATATCTGTAATAGTTTAAAAGTTATTTAAATAATAGTGATCGGAAGCTGAAAAAAATAGTGAACTTATAAACAGTAAAATGTTTAAAATTTTCAAAAAAAAATAGAACAATTTGTTTATAAATCATGGGATACATAGTTGTTTTTATTTATATTTGCTGTTAAAATAAATAAAACAAAAATTTATTTGTTTTTAACAAATTATTTATTAAAGAAATAAATGTTTATAAAAAATATTTTTTCTTATGAATATGAAGGGACAATAGAAATAATGTTACAAAAGAAGGATATATATAGTTAATGAACAAATGAATTTTTGAGCAATAATTTTTTTTAAGAATTTTTTTTTAATTATAATAATTTCTTTATGTCATAAACCATGCAATTGTTTATAATATTTTTAAATAATAGAAGTAAAAATTACAAAAAAAATGTTTTCAGGTGGCGCTTAATGATAAAAAAAGAAATTTTAAGATTAAAAAAAAATACAAACGCTTTATTGTTATATTGTTATTATTCATTTTTCATTGCAGTAGATTGTTAACAAATAAGTGGAAAATTTAATTTTTTTAATTTTCCGACAGGGATCTATTTTATCACCTCCTTAGAACAACTGTACAAAGCTAAATAAAATTTTTAGTTTAATAATTACTAAGGTTTTTATATTAACTTCCCATTTCAAAAATCTTGTTAATTAACAAATGCATAAGACCATGAAAAACCTGTGTTAAAATTATTACTCTTGGAGTTTAAAATGTGATTCTGTTTTAATCTTAATAATTTTATTCAATGTATGTGTGATCCGGTTATAATAATGTTTTATTAAATTGTTGATACATGTCTGTAATGTTTGTTCAAAACCCATTACCCAAATTACATTACTTGCAATGAGAATATTTTTTAATAATATTCTAACCTCGATATTGTAAGTTTATTCTAACCATCTAGATTAAGTTATACCATTATTAATTTGTGTAATCTTTCAGGAACTTGACTGAAGAAGAATAAATTTCGAAAGCTTTCATGATATAAAAAAGAGTACACTTTATTTAGTGCCCTTTATAAAATAAAAATTTTTTTGGCTGCTTTCCCATTATTTTTTGGAAATTCTAAAACTCTAGCCAGATTCTCAGCCGCTAATTGCTACTTAGTATATATATATATATATATATATGTTTTTAACACGAAAAAGATTTAATATTTATTGACAACTATCCCACAGCGAGTCAATTAAGTAAACGTCATCGATCAATTTCAATTAAACTCTTTTTTATAATAGGATCTGTTATGTTATTAATTATTTGGACACTGACACTAAACTCAAAAGGCTTGCCTATCTCTAACCACCCTTAATGGAAATTAGATTTGGTAATTTTGGCAGTTCGTTACTTCTAAAAACTGCTGCCACAACTTCTGTTCTTGAAAACTGAATCCCGTATTTGGGTTGATGTATTCAGATTTTCATCATTCCACATGTTTAGATACATGGTACTCATAATAAATAGCGATTTTCTTGTAAGAAATTATTGGACTTTTTTTGTTCCAGTTTTTCAGTTTAATATTCCTGCTTTGTTGTAGTTGGGTTTTGATGGGAGTGCTTTTGTTCGTTTTTAATGGGTCTAGCATCTGCCGATTTGGGGCTCTGGATCAAAATAATACCAATCAATTTTGATTGATTTATAATGTCTTAAGGTAATGTGAGAATGCTGAAAAAGTTAGCCCACTCTATTATAAATCGTTTTTAGTTCTCTAGTTTCTCAAGAATAACTGATAGGAACTATTGAAATATGAGTTTGAGGTTTCCATCAATAGGAGAATCGTTGACGTAACATTTGCAATATTTCTCCATGTGCTTTATTGGTTTGAAGAATATTACTCTCTTAATCCAGCAACAGAGCTGAGAAGTAGCTGGTCTTTGAGTCTTATTTCCATTTATGTCGATAAACCATATTAAACAAAAAGTTCTCATTTCCAGGATCAATTCCAGGTCTATTTTGTTCCCGTATATCAACTCTTTTATAACAATGTATGATTTTTATTTTACTTAAACAGAGATAATTGATAGAAAGGTATTCTTCAGAATCACCGGAATTGTGTCAATTTCAACAAATTTTCCAGCTCTTCTGGAAATATAAAACGTTAAGCTAACACATCATAGCGGGATCCACAATAGCACATGCCATAATTCGTCACACGTTCTAGACCGCCATAAAAACATTTTAATTTCTACCTATCACACAATTTATTTAAACTTGTTAAGCTTGCGGAATGTATTAGAGAGAGACAGAAAGGTAGAGAGAGAGAGAGAGAGAATGATTGTATTAGTGTGGCGCAAGCGTACGTACATAGATTTTTCATGTTTTATGTATTTGCTAATTAACAACATTTTTGAAATGGAAAGTTAACATAAAACCTTAGTATTTATTACTAAAAAACTCAATTTTGTTGTGCTTCGTAGTTGTTCTATAGAGGTGCAAAAATAGATTCCCGTTCGAAAAATTTAAATTTTTTAATTTTCCACTTATTTATCAACAATCTACCGCATGGAAAAATTAATAATAAGAAGAAAGCGTTTGTTACCTTTTTTTTAAATTCTTAATTATTTGTTTTGTTCATCATTAAGCATCACCTGAAAATATATATTTTTAATTTTGTACTTATATGGTTATAAACAAATGGTTTGTTTATGAGATAATGAAAATTTTGTTCTGCATTCGGAGAATAAAAAAGTATTATAATTTTTGAAAAAAAACATTTCTTGAAAAATAAAATTATTTCTTAAAAATACATTTGTTAATTAAATATTTTTTGTCATTTATTATTAATATTAAGGAATCCTTTTTTCCTAAAAACCATTGTTTCTATTGTCCTTTCAAATTCCTTAAAAAACGATTTTTTATTAATATTTAATTTATTTAATAAACAATTTGTTATAAACAAATATTTTTTGTTTTAATTTTTTTAACTGGAAATTGGAATAAAATCAACTATGTATCGCACGATTTATAAAAAAATTGTTGTCTATTTTTTAGAAAATTTTAAATATTTTACTGTTTGTAAGTTCAATATTTTCTTTCAGCTTCCGATCACTATTATTTAAATAACTGGTAAACTGTTATAGAAGTGTTTTTCTCATATCTGTAATAGTTTAAAAGTTATTTAAATAATAGTGATCGGAAGCTGAAAAAAATAGTGAACTTATAAACAGTAAAATGTTTAAAATTTTCAAAAAAAATAGAACAATTTGTTTATAAATCATGGGATACATAGTTGTTTTTATTTATATTTGCTGTTAAAATAAATAAAACAAAAATTTATTTGTTTTTAACAAATTATTTATTAAAGAAATAAATGTTTATAAAAAATATTTTTTCTTATGAATATGAAGGGACAATAGAAATAATGTTACAAAAGAAGGATATATATAGTTAATGAACAAATGAATTTTTGAGCAATAATTTTTTTTTAAGAATTTTATTTTTAATTATAATAATTTCTTTATGTCATAAACCATGCAATTGTTTATAATATTTTTAAATAATAGAAGTAAAAATTACAAAAAAAATGTTTTCAGGTGGCGCTTAATGATAAAAAAAGAAATTTTAAGATTAAAAAAAAATACAAACGCTTTATTGTTATATTGTTATTATTCATTTTTCATTGCAGTAGATTGTTAACAAATAAGTGGAAAATTTAATTTTTTTAATTTTCCGACAGGGATCTATTTTATCACCTCCTTAGAACAACTGTACAAAGCTAAATAAAATTTTTAGTTTAATAATTACTAAGGTTTTTATATTAACTTCCCATTTCAAAAATCTTGTTAATTAACAAATGCATAAGACCATGAAAAACCTGTGTTAAAATTATTACTCTTGGAGTTGGGATTTTTGTTATAAAATTTGCTCCTCTTTTCAGATCTTTTTTACAATTTCTAAAATATTTTATTGTTGTTGAGATTTTTTCAAAAAAAAACGGAAGCAGTCTGTTTTTCACTATATTGTTTATAACTATTGCAACTTTTATTGTCGCCATTTTAACCGAACTTCAGTGCGAAGCAAATGACATGAAAATTATAATTTTTGGTGAACTATATTAGTATTTCAACAAAGGGGCTGGCTCTTTAAGACTAGACTATATAAAGTAAAATTTTCAAAAGTGTGAACTTGGGCATAACGTGCATAAACCAATAACTTTAAGATGTTGCCAGTCGGACTAGGTGGTTTTGGTTTCTTATAAAGAGAAAGGAAAGCGTTCGAGTTTATGACGAGAATTGAAATCAATGTAGAACAGAACGATGAGAACGGTACTAGCGTACATACTTGGTTTCTTTTAACAAATTAATTGTAAGACGATCACATTCAAATTGGGTTGATTTCGTTTCTTATACTCTCCATAGGGTGGCTCAGATTTTACACGATTGGTCGTGGGTAAGTAAGTTAAGTTTTGTTGTACATTTGTCTAAATCTTAATGTTAATGATGCCAGTCGGAGTATGTTATGGGTAGTGCTTAATTAGGCAATGAAACAAGGAGTGAAATAGAAATTATATTTGAAATATTACTTGAAATAACAATGATAATAATCCAAAACTTCTAAACTACTTACAATTTTACAGGCAGATATAACAGAGAGCGTTTTTATTTCCCTTTGGTTTGTCTTCTATCAGGACTAATAGCGTATGTCCATGCTTTCAAAAAAAGAAACACTGCTGCCACTTCACAAACTTCATATTCAAAACTATTTGTAAAGCAGTGAAATCCCAAATTCAAAGCAAATATAATCAATACTGAAAAACTAAAAACAAAATTCATTCAGTAAGGAAATAGAACAAAACAGAAATATTTAAAGTTAAGTTACTTCCAAAAAATGCAATAAAAAAATGTTTACGCACTTGTTGGGAACATCACACATATTTATTGAAAATTCTGTATATTTCCAAACGTTTTGGGGTTTCGGTCAGAGCCCGTTATTAATGGCAATAACGAAACTATGCATGTACATATAGTTTCTTTATTGCTATTGACAATGGGGTCTGACCTAGCCCCGGAAACGTCACTGTTACTTTGGCCTTACCGCTTATTAACGCATAACGCCTTGTAGATCCCAATTTCAATACATAAACTTTAACATCGATTTGTAGAATATTTGTTGATGTGACCACTTCAATAGAAAATTAGAAAAGTCCGTTGCAAGGTAAATGCTGATAAAATAATTTTCCCTAGAATCTGGTTTCAGTTTAAAACATTTTTAAAAATTAACTGAGCTGTTTTATATCTCTATGAATATAATTGTGAGATGATCAAACACCAAATATTTTCTTGTTTTTCGATCACTCACTTAAATAGATACCTATAAACGTGACTATGGTTTCGACAGAGGTTTCTGCCATTTTCAAATGCCGAAATATAAACTAATGAAAAACGGACAAGATACAAGTAAGCAGATAGACTTATTTAAAACTTTACTGCATAAAGTGGTATGGTATTAACAAATCGCACAAAACACTTCTACTACAATTTAACTGGTCCTTTAGTGTGATATTCTTGGTTAAGCCTCCTTGTATTTCTAGATTTTAAAATTTTAGGGTGGAGGCAAAGCAATTCTTTTGGAAAAAGTCCCCTGATGTGAGTGATTTGAACATGTAGAGTGTGTTTTTGAATATCTAAATGAACAAAAATGTTGACTATAACGGGTGACAAAATTTCTTATTATCTTTATCTTTGGCGTTACACATATTGTTCGAAAGCTTTTTCTGGGAGGTGATTTAAATATAATTAAATTTCAATAATTTAGTGATTCTGTCACTGAGACTTCCCAAGAATGCTAGTAGATATATCTAAATTGCTCTATACTTTGTATAAAGTTTTCAAAACTTTGGTATATTAATTGTTGTTCTTTACAATAAATAGCCTATTGATTAAATTGGTTTGAAACCCTTTTTGGGGCTATAGATAATGTTTAATGAGTTAGATCAAACATTTTGTCAAGGGAATTGAAAATGCTCTGTAAATTGTAATTCTGTTTGCAGCTAATTTATGGTTTAATGGACTGGCAGGTGAGCACTGAATGGTAATGAACGTCGTTTTCCTGTATATATTGAAGAAAATAATTTATACGTATCTATTGGAGTAACTGATAGTAAACAAAATAAATATTTTCTGAACTATTCCGCCATCGAATAGTTCTGAGAATTAAAAAATCTAAAAGCAAATCAATAATAACAATTTAAAATATATTTTTAATTAGTTAATTACTTTTAGTAACGTTCCTTATTAAATTTGCTATAGTTTTTAGAAACTGTCATTAGAAAAATGGAAATTACGAAAAAGTCGCAAGCTGTGCTGTTTACTATAATAAGTGGTTTGATGATGGCTATGTTTGAGAGGAGAAATAATACTCTCAGGTTCTACCACTTATGGTAGGTGCACATCTTCTCATCTAACAACAGTTGAAACATTCTTTATTTGTAGGTTTTATGTGCCACCCAAAAGAAAAGAAAATGTGCTAAAAGACGACACATGTGAAAATTCGCTCTCCTGTTTAAGGTACATAAATGAGGTAAACACTTATAATTCTTTTGGGCATTAGTAAATGCATATTTGTAGGGATTTATCAAATACTTCGGAATTGGTTATACTGTTGGAATTGTAAAATGCTTGTTATCTAAAGCGAAATTCCAAACGACTTCGCCAATAATGTTGCTGGATATATTATTTAATACAAAAAACGTCAAATTAGGATTATTTATTGGTAGCTACGTTGGTATATACAGAGTACGTATATAAATTTAATACTTTTACATAGTATATGGTAATTTTTGCAATAAAAGCACTCTGTAGTAAATAATGAATGTTGAGGAGGTTGACTGCTCATTGGAGTTTTCTCTCCTCACTTCTTGCATGTCACAGATAAGTATTAAAATGTTGTAATGTATTACAAACTGCCTGGATTACTGTTTGTCTTTTGCAGAACGTGTTCAAGCCAGATATTCTGAGAGACAGAAATCTCCAACCAGTCTCCCTGCGTACAAATACGTGTATTGTTTATGGTTTGTACCTGTTGTGGGGACACTTCAACTCCAAGTCTGGAGTCGTTGTTATTCACCATACGTTTACATCAATCGTTATTTGTTAGACGTTCGCTTACACAATTTCTTTGTGTTTTTCAAATAAATCTGGCTTCTTGATCATAATGTTTTTGTTTAGCAAACATTTTCTCTTATTTTAATTTCCATCTTCCATCGAGATTTTAGTATTGTCCTTGTCTACTTTATGGCACTACCGAATACGTGGGTGGATAAGTTTTATTTGTCCACATGTATTCGGAAAATGATGTATTGGTGTATCCTTTGTCATGCTTCTAGAAGTCAAGAAGCCTCACCCGTTTATGATAGCCAAGATACACTATTCTCGCAGTTCGCAGTATTTTGTGCTTTGAGTGGTTTTGTTTGGTAGTGCTATTTATAAATTCGTATTAATAATGATTTCGTATTAGATGCTCTTTAATAGTATTTCACTATGCTGAGTAAAATTAAATATGTGTTACTATTCGTAGATTTGCTCTACATGTTTGTATTTATGGTGCTATTTGATCTATCTATAAAACCACCAAGATGAACAAATTGTATAAATTTTCCAGGAACAGATGCAAAGCTCAAGAAGGATTCCAAAAACAAATATAGGAAATTCTGCTATAGACCTTACACAAGGCATACATAAGAATTCCCTCACTTGGAACACACTACAGTAAACAACCACATCTATACTGCAATCCAAACTTACATAAAGACACAGTACCAATGAGACCCATTCTTACTCATTTAAATCGCAATTACGAAACATATTAAAATGCATAGTAAACATATTAAACCTTTAAAAAATAATTCAAATTCTCTGAAAAACATGAAGAATTAATATCAAAGTAAATATATTGTAGTATGTTTTGTCACAGTTAATCTTTCTGCAAATGTACCTGTAGAAAAATTATTACAAATTACAAAATGTAAATTAGAACATTATACTTTACTAACTAACAGAACTAAATTTTGGAGAAGATTATTATAAAAAGAATTTTGACCATGGGGTTCTTCATTATCACTTTATTAACTAAATAATAATTTAAAGCACATTTTGAGAAAAGAACTCTAGGGAATCATACTAATCAACCAAAAGTATGGTGGAGATATGTTGGCAACATTTTTTGTCATTTAAAGACTCATTACCGCATTATATCAAAAATAAAATTTTAATTTTAGATGGAAAATTGAAACAAACTTTTTTATCTTGATGTACTTATAGAAATATCAAATCGCGACAAATACAATCATGTATTGCATACCTACAGCACTAACAGATATTTAAACTTCAATTCCAACCGACCTTTGAACGAAAAAAAAAATGCATTAAAGTGCTTATATGAGCTCCTGTGAAGTATTTCACAGCGAAATAAACACTACCAAAGAGCATTTCGTACAAAAACCAATATCCACAATGATACTTATAACCGAAATAGAGCCACGGTTAATACAATAACGCACAAAGACCCAGCAGTTCGTCAGTAATAATCAAACACAAATAGTAAACTGTACATACGAAGTTAAAGTTGTTTTTAAAACAAACAATACATTGTAATTTGATCTTACCCCGTTTTTCCACAAAATGCACACTTGAGTTTATACTATATTTGTGTTATCTAGAACTTGAAAAACTGAAACAAACCTAAAACTCTTGTTTCCATCAAGCGGACTAAATTTGTTTGGAGAATTGTTTTTGTTGTTGGTCTTTTTCTCTTTAATAACCAACTTACATTTTGGTGGTACTGCTTTAGATTTCTTTGTGACCGGATCTAGTAATAAATAATAATACAATTATATTACCTTCGCTTTGTTCTTTGTTTGTGACGTGCCCATTAAAGATCGAGAACAGACGACTTTTTTTACCATCGTGTTAATTTCTTCTTTTGGCAATATTTGTCTCATCAAGGCTATCATGGAGTCGTTGTCAGCCTTATCCGAGGTTCAGGTTGTAACTGACTGTTTATAATATATATATAACCTTCATCAGTTGCGGGTAGCGCAACTGATGAAGGTTCCCGACCAGAAAAAATATTTATTGTATACATGGTCTTGCGTACAAAATAATGACACCTCGCAGAGAGTATTATAAAAAGCTGCGGAGATAGTAGCTGTTGGTTATTTAATTCCAATTCTCTACGAATTTAGTGGATACGTGCACCCAAAAATTCTTTTCCTGGTTTTTGTACATTCGGTGTGTTTGAAGAGGATGTATCAAAAAGACGTTTTATTATTAAAAATTGTTGAATAATACTCCATTGAAGTTGTTATTTTCAATTGCAAAAAAATTCCAGGTTTTTCGTGAAGAATGTATATGCTATATACACATAAAGATTGTTGCTAACAATTTTTTTGTAATTAATTATACTGATTGAAAACTTTTAATGTAAAAAGTAAGACTTTTTATAGGTATTTTCAATAGCTGCAAACCGATTGGACAATTAGTTATTGAGTTATTTGGAATAAACTGTTAAGAAATGCGCATTTTCAATCCTTCATAGTTATTGTTTAAAAAACGCAAAAACTCTGAACCGGACAAAGAGTTTCACTTTTACGAGGGCGTTTGATTTCGTATGATATTTACAATGCTCCCATTTCGCGCCAAATTAATTTTTCACCCATCTGAAAGAAATATATTAATTACCAAATCTTCCTGTACAATCCTTCGTAAATTAATTTTCTTGTGATGTTGTTTTATTGTTTGTAAATTCCATTGGAAAGCCTTCATTTCGGTATTGAGAATCAGGTAAAATTTACTGGTAGGGAGAAGTTCGTTCCCTTAATTTTTCTACCTACATATCGTACTGACATTCATTTTAAAATAATTTTTGCATTGAAAAATATATTACTTGTTTTTCATAGATTTTTATATACTCATGTATATAAAAATGATGGAGGTACGGTACAGAACAAAAGATAAGTATTAGTTTATATTAGCAAATTGATAAAAACTAAGATGAATTATGTGTACAGTAATATACTAATTTTAATTATTCTTGTCAATTTTTTATTAAAATTATGCTCTATGATAGGTCGATTTTCTGGTTGAAACTATCGGCAATCTCGTTTATATTTAGAGATACTAGTGTTGATATTCCGGTGGATGATATCAATGTATAGTATGTAGCACTACATAAACAGTGTATCCGGTAGATAACAGTGGCTTACTGGGGTTGTTGAGTAGGTTTGAAAAACGTTTTAATCTGATGTTTCCTGAGCTCCCGTATCCAATTGGAGTAATTCGCCTTTTAAATCACGTGGTTCACTGATTCTTGAGGGTCAGTCCGGGAGAGTCATGATTGCAGTCATTTTTGTGTAAAATGACAGTCTGTGTCAATAGGTTTTCTATATATATTTTGACCAAAGGTTCCTACTAATTCTTACTTATATAATATTCATGTCAATTGAGAGAACTTGCTCAATATTTACTATTGAAGTTTGCTTGTGACACATGTTAACTTGTATTTAAGAAATTATATTTAAGCTTGATGAGTAATTTAGGCAATGGTAACAAACCACTTGTAAATCAGTAATACACTCATTGGTGCGTTCCCGCAATTTGTTTAGTGTATTGTTTTCAATTTGATTGAATTACTTCATTGATTTTTAAACTTCTGCACCTTTTCTAAAACATTCCGTCGCGCTAATGCTAATTGTAAACGTTTTTTGCGTGTAAAATATAGACAGTATTAACATTCGTGGTTCGCTTCCCTTTTGATTCCGTCTGAAGAGACGACGCTTATTGTTGTTGTTTGCGTTACGATTTCGCGAGTTAGTAGCTTCGTTCGTAACGACCGCTAAACCGCTTTCATTTTGTTTCTTTTGTGTTTACAAAAGCGCATCATTTGTTGTTAAACCCGCATTTTTTGTATGCTCAATCAATGAACATTACGTCGCTATTTTTTGTGTAACGTGTTGTCCAGACGAAGCTCTAAGAAACTGTTCCTGCTGAGGCTGAAGAAAGAAGAACCAAGAAAACACCAGAGTTTCGACTTAAAGGTTAGTGATAACTTTAATTTGGTGATTCGTTTATGTGACGGCACGTGTTTATTGAATGTTCCGCTAAAGGTCCTTCGTCAATTATATACTTGCATTGAACCAGCATTGAACTAAAACCGCAACATCTAATGCATACATTTTTTGAATATTCTCTATGGAATGTGCATCGAAGACATTCCATAATTTGGTCCAACTTCGAGCCGGATGCAATTTGAGTTAATTTAGTGCAAAGATTATCGAATAAATTACATAATTTGGTCCAACTCCGGACCGGATACATTTGAATTAATTTTGTGCAAAGTTTAATGATCAAACCATTGATTTTTCATTGCAATTATTGTTGAAAACCGCATTGAATTTTCGTTTCTTTATTTGTAAGAAGAGAAAGCAAGTTCGGGATATTCACTAATTTCATTGGAAATAAGACGAAATTTTTTTGCCGCCTTAAAAACTTACAAGAGCTCGTTTTGTTTGTTTTGGTTATTTGCTAAATTGTTTTGAATTTATTTGACATTTGGTCAGATATTTTACTACTTCAACAGTAAAAAATTGTACATTTTTGGAATAGTATTTTGTTTTCGTTCTATCGTGTTAGATTTGTTCAGTGGCGTTACAATGATTTTAATTTATTGTTAAGATGTCAAAAACCGCTGAAAATTTACGTAAATTTAAAAATCATCGACAATCGGAGTTTAAAAGATTAGAAGATATTTATTTTGCTGCCGAGAAAGCCTTAAGAGGTGACGACGTTGAATTGTTTTTTAGCATGATTGATATGGTTGATTCAATTCATTTAGAATTTTTTTAAACAGCACAATTCGATTGTTGGATTAATTTCAGATGCAAACGATGATTTTGACTTTGAGGATGACATTCGCAATAAATTTGAAAAATTGTTGTATTCAATTAGGTCTATTTTTGCTAAACTGAAATCTGTTCAGAATTCTACGCCACAAAATATAGCTCGGGAACAGGAAAGTGTTGCTTTGCCGCGAATTGATTTGCCTTCATTTAGTGGAGACATATTGGAATTTGGTACTTTTATTGATTTGTTTGATTCATTTATTCACAATAATGCAATGCAGAAGTTCAAATAGTTGCAGTTAGCTTTAAAAGGGCCTGCTTTTGAGGCTATTAGGAATTTTAAACTAACACAAAACAATTACGTGAGTGCTTATGAAACACTTTTGAAAAAATTCAAGCGAACTCGTTTAATCGCGGAGTCTCATTGGTCAGCTTTAGAACAATTCCCCCAACTAACTTCAGATAGCCCTTCAGAGGTTCGGAAGTTATTGGATGACTTCAGTGATAATTTGGAAGCACTGAAGAATTTGGGTTTACCAGTAAATCAGTGGGATTTTTGTATCTTTCAGATGATGTTGAAACGAGTTCCAAAGAATTTAGCCGCTAAGTTTGAACTTTCTTCCCGGTTCACTACATCTTTGTTTGTCACTAAGAATAGAAATTGTTTAGTTTGTAAATCCGATCATGCGATTTACAAATGTTCTGAATTCTTGAACAAATCAATTTAAGTTTGTTAAATATTTTAGACTTTGTTTTAATTGCTGAGGCGATTCTCATCAGTTGAATCGCTGTAAATCTTTATCCACTTGCCGCAACTGCAAACAACGCCATCACACATTGCTTCATTTTGTAAATCGTGGTGATTCAGGCATTCGGTCTGAATCTAGTGCTCCCCCCGCACACCTGGCTTCCACATCTGGTGGATCCAGTACCATTAATACTGTTGAAAGTCCCGAAACTTCTCTACCGCAGACTTCTTGTCATAGTTCACTTTTGTCATAAAATTCAAATGTGTTGTTATCTACCGCTTTAGTTGAGGTATTAGATAAGCACGGTTTTTATCAAACTTTGCGATGTCTGTTAGATTCTGGTAGCATGACATCATTCATTGCGAGCAAGGCTGTGAAACGCCTTGGCTTCCGACCTATGCCCGCTTCGATACAACTCAACGGGCTAGGTTCAATGCAGAGTACCTCTGCTGAGGGCTCTCTTACCCTTTCTCTTCGCTCTATAGTAAAGCGTGAGTGCAATTTTGTTGTTGATACTCTTGTTTTACCCCGCATTTGCAATGATATGCCTGTTGCGCCCATTAATATGGCTAATAAGGCATATCTAACCAATTTGAAACTTGCTGATCCTGGTTTCAATAGCCCAGGCGCTATTGACCTTTTGTTAGGTGCCGATATATTTTCTCAAATTTTTGTTGGATGGACGTCTTCTGGGAAAGGAAGGTGCTCCTGATGCTATTAACACTATGTTTGGTTAAATCCTTATGGGTAGAGTGTCTTCGAGTTCTGTTAACTCTCACTCTCAGTCGGCCATAAACCCAACTTCGCTTTTTTGTAAAATTGAAGATGTAGTATCATTAGATGATTCACTCCAAAGATTCTGGACAATTGAAGATGTTCCTACCGCACTGGTTCAGTCCCCTGATGATCTTATCTGCGAAAAAATATTTTCCGAGGGATGCAGGAGATTGGATTCAGGTAGATTCGTTGTGCCTCTTCCTTTTCGAAATACACTTCCTGCCTTTGATGGAATGTATAATATCGCCGTACAACGTTTCTACTCTTTAGAAAGACGTCTTCTACAGCAACCAGATCTCTACAAACAATATTTTGATTTTCTCAAAGAGTATTTGGAGCTGGATCATATGGAGTTGGTTCCTGATCCATCTACTGCTTCTGATTGTTACTACATACCGCATCATTGTGTTTTGAAACCTGATAGTAGCACAACCAAACTTCGTGTAGTGTTTAATGCATCCGCTAAGATACCTCATCGGTTATCTTTGAATGATTGTTTATTTATCGGTCCCAAATTGCAGCAAGACATTATCGCTATTTTGTTGAATTTTCGATTTCATCCTGTAGTGTTCACTGCAGACATCAAAATGATGTATAGACAGATTTTGATTGCCCAAGAACATCAAAATTATCAGCGAATCATTTGGCGTTTTTCTCCGCAAGATCCCGTTGCAGTCTATAGGCTCAAGACTGTCACTTATGGAGTTTCATCCGCACCCTTTTTGGCTATCCGCACTTTAAATCAGTTGGCTGATGAAGAACCGCTCTTTGCCATCAGCAGCCGCTATTGTTCGATTGTCCACATACGTAAATGATATCATTACTAGAAATTCATCATTTGAAAAGGCTCAAACATTGCAGTTAGAAATTATTGAACTCTTAAGACGAGGAGGATTTGAGCTTCGCAAGTGGTCCAGTAATGATTCACGATTGTTGCTACACCTCCCTGAGGAATATTTGTCGATGAATCCATACTCTTTTGAATCTGATAATCCCTTAAAAGTTTTAGGTTTGCATTGGAATCCATCCCCTGACTCCTTTTTCTTTACTTGTCTCCCACATGTTGATAGCTCTTGTACTAAACGCATACTTCTGTCCACTTTGGCCAGAATCTTTGATCCCTTAGGAATTATCTCACCTCTAACGTTTTTGGTTAAACACTTGATTCAAAGATTATGGAGTTCGAAATTGTCTTGGGATGAAACCCCGCCTGCTAACATTGTTTCGTTATGGTCAAAATTCATAGGTGATCTTCCCTCCTTACAGAATTTAGTTTTGCCTCGCCTGCTTGCTATAGAAAACTTTTCTAGTTGTGAACTTCACGCATTTGGTGATGCTTCTGCTTCGAAACCGCATCTTGATTTCGTCAAAGTTTTTTTGTGTTGTCTAAATCGAAAGTTGCCCCTTTGAAAACTTTGTCACTTCCCAGATTGGAACTGTTTGCTTCATTATGTTTATGAGCAATTCAATAGTCGTTTGTTGTTCAAGGTGATTCGTTGCTGGTCAGATTCCACGGTAGTCCTTTCATGGCTTAGTTCTTCCCCGCACCATTGGACATTTGTCAGTAATCGAGTTGCTTACATTCAGGAAAATTTCCTTCTTCACATTGGTTTTACATTCAATCTTGTGATAACCCCGCTGACTTGGGTTCCCGCGGCACTTTACCATCAGAGTTATTAGGCAATACACTTTGGTGGAAAGGCCCACAATTGTTGATTACCGCTTGTTTGCCACATGCTTGCTCAGACTCAAGCATGTCACCGCTAGTTATGACTGAAGCCCGTATAGTGGCGCTTCAAGTCACCGCTTCACCAAATTTATTTGGTACTTTGTTAGAAGAACATTCTTCTATTAATCGCATTACCCTCATTATAGCTCATATTTGTCGCTTTGTTGATAACGCCCGCAATTCAGACCGTAGGGGCTCTGGATCATTTTTGGCTGCTGAGTTATATCAGGCTCAGCTTCGCATTGTTTGCTATGTTCAAGATCAATATTTTTCTATAGAGATTTGCCTTCTTCGAGAACGAAAACTATTGCCCAAATCGCTTCGTAAACTTTCGCCGTTTATTGATGAACAGGGAACTCTTAGAGTTGGTAGTAGATTGGCTAATGCTCCATTGCCGTTTGACACTAAATTCCCCGCATGCTACCAAGTAAAAGTCGTTTGACTAATCTAATTGTCGAAGACTGTCATGTCACCAATCTTCACGCAGGAATCCAAACCGTTCAATTTCTTTTGCAGCAACGATTTTGGATTCTATCTGCAAAGAAAGTAATTCGTAGTGTCATTTCTAAATGTGTTTCTTGTTGGAAGCTTAATCCTTCTGCTTACCAACCCTTCATGGGAAATTTGCCCATTTCCCGCGTTTCACAATTGAAACCCTTTTCTCATTTGGAGTAGATTTTGCTGGTCCCTTCACTATAACCATGGCTAAAACTAGAGGCTCGAAAACTTTAAAGGCCTATCTGTGCCTGTTTAAGTGCTTTGCAACGAAAGCTGTTCATCTAGAACTCGTATCAGATTTGTCTGCTGATGCATACTTGGCAGCTTTGCGACGATTCATTGCACGTCGTGGGCGATGTAGCCATATATATAGTGATTGTGGTACTAATTTTGTGTGTGCTCACAAGCAGATCTTGAAAGCTTTTAGAGCTACTGCTGCACGAGAAACCATTTCTTGGCAGTTCAATCCCCCTTCGGCTCCTCACTTTAGAGGACTATGGGAGAGCGGAATTAAATCCGTTAAAGCTCACTTAAGACGTGTCGTTGAAGATCAAATCTTAACCTACGAAGAACTTTCTAGTGTATTTGCACAGGTCGAAGCAGTTTTAAACTCGCGACCTATAACTCCTTGTAGCAACGATCCATCGAATCTTACCGCCTTGAGTCCTGGTATGTTTCTTACCATGGAACCTTTAACAGCACCTCCTGAATCTGATTTCTTATCTGTCCCATCTAATCGTCTCAACAGATGGCAGTTACTGAGTCGTTTGCATCAGGCATTCTGGAAACGTTGGTCGCAAGAATATTTACATACTCTTCATCAACGGAGTAAATGGACTGATCCCTCGGAAGTTTTTAAGCCAGGTACTCTTGTTATTTTGAAGCAAGACACTTCACCTCTTTTGAATTGGCCAATAGACGTACATCCTGGAGGTGATGGTGTTGTTCGCGTTGCTACAGTTAGAACTGCAAGTGGTACTTTGAAGCGACCTATTGTAAAGCTTTGTTCACTGCCAGTGGACCCTTAGTTTTGAAATAAGTAATTCAAGGCTGGCGGAATGGTGCGTTTCCGCAATTTGTTTAGTGTATTGTTTTCAATTTGATTGAATTACTTCATTGATTTTTAAACTTCTGCACCTTTTCTAAAACATTCCGTCGCGCTAATGCTAATTGTAAGTGTGTTTTTGCGTGTAAAATATAGACAGTATTGACAATCGTGGTTCGCTTCCCTAGCTGTTTAGACGCTTGAGAGTTTCGTATATTGTGCTCCGAACTGTTCGGACATTTTTGATTCCGTCTGAATAGACGACGCTTATTGTTGTTGTTTGCGTTACGATTTCGCGAGTTAGTAGCTTCGTTCGTAACGACCGCTAAACCGCTTTCATTTTGTTTTTGTGTTGTTTGCTCAATCAATGAACATTACGTCGCTATTTTTTGTGTAACGTGTCGTCCAGACGAAGCTCTAAGAAACTGTTTCTGCTGAGGCTTGCCTCTGAAGAAAGAAGAACCAAGAAAACACCAGAGCTTCGACTTAAAGGTTAGTGATAACTTTTATTTGGTGATTCGTTTATGTGACGGCACGTGTTTATTGAATGTTCCGCTAAAGGTCCTTCGTCAATTATATACTTGCATTGAACCAGCATTGAACTAAAACCGCAACATCTTATGCATACATTTTTTTGAATATTCTCTATGGAATGTGCATCGAAGACATTCCACTCATATAAGAGAAAAGTTGTTTGATTATATTTGAAACTAGACTGAAAAGTTCATATTTTATCAACTAACTAGAAAGTTGTGTTTCAGCTCGTTATGTGTTATTTAGTAAGAACGAAATTGGTCGGAAAGGAATTCAGAGCCGTTATAGCTGGGCTTTGTTCGGGATTAACCTTCAACATTTTTCCTAATATGCAAGTTCTTGTGGCTGCGATTACTACTTTATGTCAGGTATTAATGATCTTAGTACTTTTTTAAGTTTACATAATAACATTTTTTTGTAGTTGATCTATCATAAAAGCACTGAAATGGGAATAAAAAATGAGTTCTGGCATCGTCAGCTATTATTCATGTTCCTACATGGATATTTGATACACAACATGGTATATTTTCCAAACACTATCGCTCCTTATTACAAGAATGCGGTAAATAGTTGCACGGATAATATGTGAGTAACCCATAACCTAAAATTAGCATATAATATTCATAGTAAACCGCAATTGTTGTAGAAATGTTAGTTTTAAAATTCAAAGGTTATTGAAAAATATTCTGAACTAATAAACTTAATTCAATAGGCAAAAAGAGTTGTTACTCGAATTGATCAATTGATCAACATCACATCACCTGCGAACCAAAACAAACAACAATTATAGCAGACAAAGAGGTAAAACCAAAGAGAACATTTGGATTAGAGAAATAGAAGGATATGGCGAGCAAAACTAAAATAAGAAATAAGACGTTAACGAAGGTTCCATATATTTTTTTCTACAGAAATATCAAAAACTAAAAAATAAAATAATATATTTATTCAAGACAAAAATATGTTTTTGGAACGGAAGCAAATAAACAATGATTGTAAAATAAATATAAGACAATCGACAAGAATAGAGAAACTAGATATATGAATCTTAAACAAGTTTATGTTTGATCCAAACTGTTTAAGAAATTAAATATGTAATAATAAGTAATAAGTATCTACAAATATTTTAGGTAGACTCTTAGTAATATAAAACACAAAGAGAACAAATTTTCTATACATAAGAACAAATGATATTACAGAAGAATAGTTGATTAATTCTTTACAAAATTACACGAAAAAGCAGAAGGCTTGTATTAATTGAAATGTAACAGCTAGGAAAAAGAGTCATGTTAGACTAATATAAGCAGACTAGGTCTTGAAAAAAAATGAAGAAAAGCGTTTGAAGTAAAATATGTATTATAAATTTCTTTCGAAATAATGACTGTTATTTACCAGGATAGGCACGCACCAAGTCCCAAAACTGAGTCGTTAATTATGATATAAATGAGACTCATCTACCTCCGTATGGAGCCAGTCAAATCATATGGAGAAACTTCTATTTTGGCTTGAGATTTGTTAAATGCCGAACTCATCCTTGATCATTTCAATAATTTATAATAATTATAATAAATTATTTAAACGTTTACCTGTTTTCTGTACAATAGATGGCTGGTGCTAATTACGTACAATTACGTACAGATAATCGGCATGTCACAAGAGAGGAAAATATATGCCCAGGAACGCCTATAAAGGATCTAGCTCTTTCAATAGCAGGAAAGGAATTACTACGTCGCAACGATTTTTCCCGGTGTAAAACTACCTGACTACACAAACATTTACGGCAATAGCTTTAAGGTCTTCGAAGTAGTTCATCCAAATGAATTGTTTTCATACCTCATCAAATGTATTATTGAAGTTCAATAACCTTTCTTTAGAACAGCCTAATGGGATTAATCAAATTTGCCAATTGTTCTGCTTTGCATTGATCTGTTGAATAATCTTCATTCTCCGAAACTCTAACGTGTTGATGTTAAATTTTTAAAGAGTGACTTCCACCCCCTAGTTTTAGCAGCTCTTTGCATGTTTTGATTACCAAAAACCATTGGAGAAATGCATTGTTATTTCCTATAAAGAATTTAGGAAAGTAAGATATTTATGGTAATGATCAATAGTTTTGACTAGTAGTTTTGTCCTAGTAACGCAGTAGGCTTAGGCTTTGGAACCCCAGAACTTGTTAAGAAATGGGTAGCATCACTTGCCCGTTGGTATGAACTGTTGAGCGTTTGCCAAGATGGACTGAGGCCCTGTAGCTGTCAAGAAATATTTTGTTGTGGTGATTTCAATATTATAACACATAAATATATACTAATTTGAGTATCACTAAAAATTTCACACTACTTTAACGGATCACTATATTTCTTACACTAACCGTCGCGTGGTGCTATTCATCGCTTAGCAAGTCATATATTGAGACAAGAAAAACCCCTTAAGATTTAACTTCGAGTTTCTTTGTTTAATTTATTAAATATATCCCAAAGTTCGTAAGATCGTCGGTCTTAGAGCAACATATGCTAAAATATCGACCTTGAAAAACTATTGATGTTTTTAATGTCACTCTGCTAAGTATGAATTCCAGAAGGCTTTCAAATGTGGTGGGAGCAAAACATAATCCAAAAGGTATTGCAACTATAATTGTTTTCACGAAACCCAGCTTACCAGTAACTACGTTTCTGATCCAAAATTGAGAAACGACTGGATGACCCTATTGTTAGAGGCGGATAACTGTTATTCTGTATAGTATTATTCAGTTTTATGTATGGGCATAATAGAGACGGGTTCCACCCTTCTCTTTTTAAAATTACTGAGACAGTTCACATGATAATACACTCATTTCCTGCTACCTGGATTCTATGTTTTCACTAACTGATCTTGCTTCAAAAACTCTCTTCTGATTGGTTTCCGCAAGGATGCGCATTTTTTGACTATATTTGGTAGGTATTTAATGATGTTAATGAATACTGACTGTAATATCATACTGATTATTAAAAATTTGAGTAACATGTTTCCATTGTCTATAGCTCCTACTGGGTCAAAAGCAAACCCTGGTCTGGAGCGTAATGAGATGTTTCACATGTTGAATAATTTCATGGTTATATCAAGTCCAGCTGTAAATACCCACGTCCGATCAGATAGTCGTGTCTTAACATTCAGGGTTCTGCCAATCCAAAGTAGCTCTAGCTCTATCCGACTAAGAATAATCTGCTCGGCAACCCTATCCCTTAACCCTGTTAAAATTAAATGTTCATTCACAAAGGACATCCTGCTTTAATAACTTCATTTCGAAAACGATAAACATATTTTTCGGACTTAGTGGTTGAGTTATATTTACTTTCAGTTTAGAAATATTCAGAACTGCTTCCGTTTTCCAAATGTGGAGATATGCTTTCTTGCATTTCTTTCCGGTAGCTGAGTAGCAGGCTTCTATGGCTTTGCCTGGAAACCTACTCTCTAACCTTGTGAGATAGATTTATCATATCCCAGATTTCAGTCTCGATTTCCTGTAGGTTTTTTCAAAATTTTGTTTTTGTGATCTGAAGTACTTTCTAAATGATTGAGGAAGCAAATAGTTATTTTGAATGTTTATTTTGGATTTGCTTTCCTTAAAAAGATTTAAGAAAAACTGGTAAACTTGAATTAGACATTGATTGAAATTCCTTCTTCTACATTTATTCTTCTGGAATGTTTGGGAGTTATTCGACAGCATATCAAACTGTGTTTTATTTAAGTACTAGGAAGAAGTGGCATGGTGGTGGTAGGTGGTTTTGCAAAGGGCTTTTTGTTGTTGGTGCACTTTTTGATACGATAGGTTTTTTTCAGATTGGACCTGAGTTTAAACTTAACCCTTTAGTTGGTTTCAATGACTGAATTTGATTTAGAGATCTTAGATTAACTTTAACTAAACTATTCAGTATTTACTTCCTTTAACTATTTCATTAAAATTCTGTTCCTACAGTATTTTTGTAGTTTAGATATAATTAAATTATGTTTATAGTCTTTTCGTTATATATCCAATGATTAATTAAACATTGATATTTTTCTGCCATGAATATTATTACATTTTATTTGTTTAAACGACCTTTTTTAACCCATATTTGTTATTAAAAGAAACAATTAATTATTGTTTGTTTAGCTAATGCTCTTTATTATCTGTAACTGAAATTTAAAACACATCGACAGAAATTCATCCTCAACTTGAGGAATACAATACTAGAAAATAAACACAAGTCTTACAGTATATAGTAGCCATGGACTTTCGGCAAAGTTAGACATATCTGGTATGGCTCTGAATAATGCGTATCTGGGCGGTTTTTTCCTTCATTTCTTCTAAGCAACTTCTAGAATCTTGTTCATAAAAACATATATGAAATGTTGCCGAAATTGAAAAAACATATTTCAAAAACTATTGACTTGCTGTCACGGTAAACATAAATTAATAGAAGTTTTAAACAATTAGTAGATAATCTGTGGTTTTATGGTCGCCACACATATCCCTTCAGGTTTCGCTACTAATACTAATACTTTTAATGGGCTGATGCTTGTTTTCTCTGAAATTTAATATATCGTCTATCTATATATAAATAGTTAAAGACAAAACGGTTGGGTACCATTTTCTCCTCAGTCCCTCAACCGATTTATTTGATTTTTGTTTTGTCGTTATTGACGACCTTCAGTGCAGAATGCTAAAATTTATTTATAATATGGATTCATTCAATAAATAAAGTAAAATATAAAATTCATAATTTACGTCCACAGTGCCACCAGATTGCGTGGAGAGAAAATCGTAAGACGGTTTGACTCGAATGAGAAAAACAAACTAAATTAAACGAAAAACTAACAAATTTTGTTTGGTTCTGAAAGTTATTCTACATTATTATGATATTGAGAACTCACCCACAAAAAATTATATTATAGGATAATGACAATTTATTGGTTACTCGCAAGTTTTTCCAAATAGAGTTTGTCAACTAAAATCAGAAATTTGTATTGCGTGGCAACTCAACAATGTTTTTCCGATAATATTTTATTATTTTAACATTATACTAATAATTTATATTGTTTCTATTTTAATTTTAGTTTCATACAATTTCACTAAGATTACAAAGCCTATGATATAAATACAAATAGTGAAATTGAAGATAAATCGTTAGATCTGACATCATGGCAATGGTTCTAATTTCTCGACCAGTTCACGGCCAACCTCATTGTAACACATTGAATTTCAATTTGACATTTCTTAACAATGATAACTGCTAAGTTAAATTATCTTCTCAATGCAATGAGAAAAATATTAATGTATAATTTTCAAAATTTCAATTTCAATGAACTTACAAAAATTGACAACAAATAAAGGTCATTTAACATAAATTAGCAGATGGTGCATTGTATTTCTTAAATGTTTTGATATAATCCCCCGATGAAAACTTTTACGTAAGTAAACTAACTATTGAGATATTATAAAGCTAATTGATACATTTGATTTCGGATCCTCTCAAGTTGAATATGTTTTTTATTTTATGTCGTGTGGAATTGAAAATTGAATAAGTATTATTAATATATTGCTGTTTTATTCGATGTAAGGTAATCTTTTAAATTAATTTTAACATGTCGTCTAAAATATTAGCAGTCAGTCAAAAATTGTTAAATATCCTTTTAACGAGATGTGATATGCTGCAAACATATTTTTACTTATTTATCTAACAATATAATACATATAATGTTTTATTTATTTACATATATCTTATTATTTGTAATTTTCGCAAACTGTACTATGACTGTCGAAATTTCATTTTGGGGTTTTGGCGTCTACAAATCGATTGCACGGGAAAAGTCGTATTACCGAGAAAGAACAAGATTGTGACGATAATTATGACAGCTGAGTTTTGAAATTACACGAGTTTCAATACAGGATGATTTGTTAACATACTTGAGGTTGAAACTGCTCTTGAAAAAAGTTTCCAATACAAATTGATGTTTAGAGTCTTATAAGGATTTTATCGCTATTTAATATTTTTTAAAGTAAAAATTGCTGCTTAGGCGATTTTTGGATGGCTAAAAAATTATGTGTTCTCATGTTCTAAATTGTCTGAGATATAAGGCGTTGTATATTATAATTACACAGGGCGATTCCAGATATGTTAGATATCGTTTTTATCGTGGGTGACACACAAGCAGTTGCATATATAGGATGTTTAAAATATAGAGTAAAGTGCAATTATAACCAATAAAATAATCATATAGGGAAGCCCATTAGCGGTTGAATTTACAGGATTCTTGGAATAGAGGGCGCAACAGAATTACAGTTATACAGGGTGGTGCAAACAATATTATACAGAGAGGCATATACATGGTGGTGGAAATGGAAATGCAACATTTCGTAACTCATAAGCAGTAGTATATATAGGGTAGATGAAATATAGGAATTATAGATATACAGGATGATTATAAAAAATGTTAGAAATGGAAATGATTTATAGAGTAGTCCACGATGAGTTCCTTATATATAAACAAAAAGAGTAAATAGGGTGGCTTATAAGCAGTCGCATATACAGAATGGTTTACCGGGTGGTCCAAAATTGTTACAAAATATTATGCGTGGTCCATGAGCAGTTGCATTTACAGGGTGGTGGAAATATATAATGAGATGGAATTATATAAATTATATATTAATGTTAGAGAATTGAGTGCAATTATAGTTATACAGGGTGGTTAGAAAAAATAATTATGTAGTGTAGCCCATTAGCAGTTGAATTGTTTTCATATTAAATTAAGAATTACGAATTTGAACATAAATAAATTCCTACTAATTATATCTGAAAAATAACTTGAATTTCGTTACTTATTTGTAGAAGCGAGATGTAAGACCGACATCTAGGATTTTCGAGGAAACTATCGCACAGAGGTTCCGAATCTGGATCCGTTCCGTGTAATTGCTGTTCTCCCTTAAGTCCTAGGATAGAATGTCACGATAAAATTTTCAGGGTACTTCACCTGCCAGAGATATTGACACAATTGGTCGAATTTCGACCACTGGGCGACAGCTAGTAATAATAAATATATGTAACAAGTTTATCCAAATAGTATTATTTTATTCTGAAAACAACTATATATAGACTTACAATTCGGCAGTGACAGTTGGCGCTATTCTCCTGATTTCATAATTATTACCTACCATTGATAAATTACCTTATCTATGGAAAAAAATTGAAATTTAATCAATTTATTTTTCTATTTTTAGGTTAACCGATATCCGTGTTAGAATTGTCAACCAATATGTTCATTAAATGTTGCTGTTTTCATGAACTACATTTAGATACATTTACATATGGATAGTATACGATATAATTGTCAAGTAAATATATTTATATATGTATTTGTTGTAAAAGTAAGAACCATAATTGTTTTTTTTGGTGATTTGAATACCCCCTGATCCTACTCTAGGAAATATGCTATTACTGTTATTTTTCTGCACTTTGTCTAAAATATAAATTAAAAATAGAATTTTGAATGTTGAAATATTGAATAATTAAAGGTTTGTTGAGCTTCCTAGTGCAAAATTTCTCTGAACTAAATAAAAGCCAAATGTCTTGTTATATGACAGATAATAGTATTACTTTGCGTTATTACTTTTAATTGATATCATTTCTCATTGGATTTGACTGATTTGAGAGTTTCCGGAAATCTGTCGAAGATTGGTCGTTGAGAGAGTAGGTTGTTTGGAGCGGAACGAGTTGAAGATTAACCATGAAGGGTTAAGAGGTTAGATTGCATGGTTGTGCGAAAAATTCTAGGAGTTCTATCTGAATTGGTAGTGGCTTGTGGATGAAATCCATTTATTGGGAGCGGTCGAATGCACTTCCATAATTGTCTCTATAACAGTGATTGGATATTTTTGGGAAATAACGGAAGACTTATTTGAGGATCGATACAATTTCACTTGGCCGAAGCACATGTTGGGACTCCGCTGGTTGTGAATTTCGATAACTTCCGACTCAATTACCATCATTTAGGACCCAAATCACATGGAAGGTCCCGTTCAACCGATCTGGTTTTGAGTTTATCTGCTGAACCATAGTTAACGTAAGCTGCTAGTTTGTTGGAGCTTTTGAGCATCTAGAGGCAATTGGATCGAGCTCTACATCATTTCAACATCACAGAAATCACATCTGTCTAGTCCGAGTGTTAATACGTTGCTGCTTGAATATAAAGGTGGGACTTCATTTCTGATTTAAAGGTATTTTGACCGTTTCATTTATTCGTCGATTTGATTTAGATCTATTTTTGATACCACACCTTGAGTTTAATATTAAATATATGAAGACTTGTTTTGTTTTAAACATTTTATAACATTTATCTTTGATGTTAGATTTCGAGTTAAATAAACGCAATGGAACATTTTCTTAAATATAGTATATTGAGTTTAGTAAACGCATTACTACTTGTTTTACTTGGTTAATATTTAATGTATTTTTACCATATGAATAAAATTATGTGGTAGGAATATTTTTCCCTTTTGCGTTATTGAATTAATGGACATTTTGTAGTTTGATATTTTATTTAACACTCACGTAAAAGCATTGTGAAAACTCTTTGCGTAGGCTTACCGTATTGCTGTATTGTTTATTTGCTTATTTGGAGATTTACTTTGAAGTATTTAATTATACTATTTGATTAAAGTAAAGTTAGTAGTACATTTAAATACCGGAACATTTTTGGGGAATTGTGTATTTCATATTTTGAGATAATATTGAGATATTAATTATCTATGTAGATATATATGTTCTATATAGATTTAGTTATTTAAAGATATTTTGAACTAATTGTGAACATTAGTTTTTTATCATTTCTTTTCATTTATTAATGTATACAATTGAGTATTGGTATGTTATTTGATCTGAAACTGTGTATTTTGGTTTTTGTTTGATTTGGACTCAAAATGTGTTAAATCATTAAATGAGATATATTGTAGTTTTATTTGGGGAGTGTTGTTGTGTTTTATTTGTTTTATTTGTTGAGCTATTTTGGCACCCAACTGTACCCTTATTTATGAGATTTATTTTCCGCCACTTGAGTTGGTAGGTTACCTTAGCGAGGCAGATAATCTACCTTGCGCACAGAAAAACTTACTGAAAGATAAGTTACCATATAATTAGCTTTGCCGTTTTATTTGGTAAACCTACCCAGTCTCCACTGAAGCTGCAATGCACTCGCATGTCTTCGCCTGCCAGGAAGGCCAATTTGTGAAAGTAGGCGTGACAAGTTTGAGTGAACATATTTTAGGTGGAGAAAGTATACATCAAATCAATCAAAAACTCTTATACTATACAAGTAAATTATTATTAATGAGGCAACGTCACCTGCCATCATTGCAAGTCGAGATTCCTAAAGAAATAGTCTTTTCTACGAAAAAAAAGAACACCTATGTTTATTATTGAATAAGAATAATTGTTATGTTGCAAATAAGTATTACATACCACCTTTTAACCTTGATATATAAAAATTCACACGCGCTACATATGACTCTTAGATTTTTCCTGTTAATTCATTATGACTCATAACGTAAGAGTCTAGGCAGATGTTCAAGTTTCCAGAGATGTAAAACTTCTGAAGCTGCATAGGTGCTCATAGTATAAATATGAGCACCTCTCGTTTTACAGATCATTCTATAATAAACATTCACTTGAATAACATATAAGTTAGTTTGTCCCTTAATAATCATGTGCAATATTAAATATTAATTATTTTGTAAAAGTAGTCTTACTGTTAATGCAAATAAAAATCTTTTTTAATATAAGGTTTTAAGTCTTAAGACCCTAACAAATGGCGCAGTCTCAGCAGGATTGGCAAAACAGAGATTTTGTTGATCTAGAAAAACAGAAGAATTCAAGTTACAAAAGATCTGGTGGTTTCCAAATCCTTAACCAAGAAAGAACCTGCACGCAATAAACTATAAGCATTTCCCAAGGATAATCAAAATAAGTAAAGATTTGTTATTTTGCTTCATTGCTATATATTTTAATAATATTCTCCTGTGATATATTGTCTGTACTTCACGTACAAATTCCATTAAAGGGAATAGATTTTGTGTCGAGCGAAAATCGGACAGAATCAAACTCGAGCAGCGTTAATAATAAGATTTCTTTCATTGAGGTCGAATTTAAAAAAGTAGTCAAGAAAGCTTGAAACTAATTGAATATCGTTTAAGTGGTTTATAGTGGTAATTCAATTTTATTAAATACATTCATAAACTCTTGCGATGCCGAATTTGACGTTGCAACAGAACATCAATCTGATATTCTGATAATTAATTCATATAAAAAATAAATTACAAGGACGTGCATCACAATTAATAAGCTCACGCGACTTAAAAACTTAGGGTCCAAATAAATCAATTTTAAAATAATATTTCGAAATTCTACAGATCTCACAAGCTTAATTTACGAAATACAGCAAAATAAACAAGGACAAAATAAAAGTACTCGAAATTACGTTCATCGCATCAATGCTCATCATTCAAAACTCTACGCTGCAATTAATCAGCAAATAACATAAACTCGAGACCAGAAAATTGCTCAACAGACATAAGTGGATAAAATGGCCTTCCAACATTTTTAGTAAGTAGGCTTTGAACATCAACTTGTTAACGGCATTTGAGTTAAGCTATTTATAAAACAAAAAGCCAAATGTAAATTCGACTTATTTCCTACCAAAAAATAAGAAATCTTGTAACCCTTTATAAACTACAATATTTGACTTAAAATTTCAGCACCTCCCATGAACGTTTTCATCGGAAAAGTAGATAATTTTAAATTTTAACTCTAATAAAATGATTTTACTGGAAATTAATAGCAGGGTAGTTGAAGAGACCTTAACGGTAAAAATAAAAAATGCACAAGCCAATTTTTGATACCAACTATTTTTGTTATATAAATGAGTAATAATTGATATTATTCCATGAAAGCTTGAATTATAGGCCACAATTTTTTGCTGAGCAAACTACTACTGGGAAAATGTGAAAACTTCGTGTGTGTTTTGTGGCCAGCTCAATGTTAGTGAAAATTTGTTTTTATTTGGAACCTTAAGAGAGATTTATAAAATTGTTTTTGGTATTATATAAGAAAATAAAAATCTCTATAACACGTTCCACTATAATTCTGTTTAAGGTTAAAAAATGAGAGTATTGATGTAACAGTAGCAGATTTTGATGGTGTTCAGTACCATATATCAAATTTGAATGGCGATAAAAGTAAAATTCGAATTAGTATTTCATTGAAATTTTACAAGCATCTGCAAGAACATGGTGCTGATGAACTCCTCAAACGAGTGTATGGTTCTCATTTAATGCTGAACCTGGTTACAATATTTCTGTGTTATTAGACTTAGAAAATATTCCTGAAAATTGGCAAGAATATGTGAAAAAGTTGGGATTGTTGAAGAGGAATTGTTTTGCCTCTGCCTTTGAAAAATATTTTGATTTTCAAGAACAAGGGGATGAGGGACAGAAAAGGGCAGTAATTCCCTATCGAGATGATGAAACTTTGTATCTAGAAGCGAAAGCTGATCGAGTAACCGTTGTCTTCCCGACGAGGTTTCGCGACGAAGACGACGTCATCATCGGTAAAGTGTTCATGCAAGAGCTCAAGGAAGGCCTCCGAGCATCGCACACGGCTCCACCGGTACTCTTTAGTCATCGAGAACCACCGCTGGAGCTCCAAAACACCGACGCTCGCATTGACAACAACGTCGGATACGTTACTTTCGTATTGTTTCCTAGGCATACCTCTAGAAGTGCAAGAGACAACACCATCAATTTGATACATATGTTTCGGCACTATTTGCACTATCACATCAAGTGTTCTAATGCGTACATTCACAGTAGGATGCGTGCAAAAACTTCGGATTTCCTGAAGGTGCTAAACAGAGCTAGGCCAGAAACAAAGTCAACTGATAAGAAAACAATTACTGGTAGAACATTCATCAGAAGAGAGTAACGCGAAAAGAACATATGTACTAAAACTAATAATCAACTGCCGAGTTTTCACAATTCTAACGTGTGATGAAACAAAGCCGTTCCGTTTTTTTTTTTCAACTAATTAAAACAATTTTTTAATTGTAATAGTAAGTTCTCCTATTTATACTTAATTATTTATTCAAAACTTCCTGTTGTGTTTTTAACATTTTTTTACTATGACTAGTTAACAATAATATGTGTACAGTACAGAATTATACAATTATTGTTATTATTATATAATTTTTTTTCTTCGTTTTAAAGTTAACAATTTCAAGTAGTCAAAGAGTGAAGAGATATCTAATTAAAATATGGCTCGTCATGCCAATTTGTACATACCATTATACTGGATGATGAATTTAGACTTGTGCTTCCTGAAATGTAGGATAAGCACTTTATTGTACATTGAAATTAATGAAATAACCAAAAACTTATGTCAGTAATTTAATTGTATTTTTCCTATAATTTAAAAATATGGTTACTGTGGATCCTTTGTACACCAGATTTTTTTGGAAGGTGTAAGCGAAAGCTCTTTCATGGGGAAAAGAAAAGTGTAAATAGGCAAAATTATGCTAACAAAATTAGAAAACACCAATTGTTTATGAAATGTCTGAAGGTGGTACATGTCAAAATGCTATTTGGATAATGAGGTTGAAGAGCCTCTAAAAATTACTACTGTGTCGTATTCTGCTCATTTTTAAACAAATTTAACTCCTCTTAAAGCGACACGTTTGTCAAGTAGACACTACAGTGTTGTAGGAATTTTGCGAAATGGGCTCCGATATATCCGGTGGATCTATCATTTCTAGATCATCGCTAGGTATATCCATCGGGTCATTTGAAGTACCAACGTTTTCCGATTTCTTAATAGCCGAAATAATAATTTTCCTTTTCTTCAAAGGTTGTGACTTTGTGGCTGCCTGCGGATATTTCAGTTCGTATTCTTTAAGAGCACTCAGTGCTTCTGAATAGTATTTTTCCTTCATTTCGGGAGTTAGGGTTTTCCATAAATTACCTAATCGAATAGAAATGTCTTTACTGTTTTCCGTTGGATGTTCTACTGCCAACTTCTTCCTCCATTCTTTTGTGAAAATCTTAACTGCATTTGGAGGTCGGGGGATTTCATTTTTGTTATCATTACCATCTTTTTCCAGATCAACAATGACCGGCTGAGAAACAGAGTTATTGACTTTGTCTGTCTTACCATTTTTTTTTGACGGGCGATTTGGGTCTTTGGATTGTTTCCATAGCGGGTGTTGCTCTTATTTTGATCATATCCAGTAAAGTGTCAAGTAACTACAACTACAACTTGTAAAATTTTTGTAAACCTGTAG
This sequence comes from Octodonta nipae, assembly GCA_034190945.1. Taxonomy (NCBI): domain Eukaryota; kingdom Metazoa; phylum Arthropoda; class Insecta; order Coleoptera; family Chrysomelidae; genus Octodonta; species Octodonta nipae. The sequence goes on along the minus strand of CM067218.1, from coordinate 54,648,186 downwards.
AATGTAGAATGTAATAGTGTGATGAATCGTAGATTTGTATAATTTAATATAAAAATTCCAGGACGCATGGTTTATACAGGGTTACTCATTAATGGAAAAAATAATAGATGTCCACTTTAGCAATATTTACAACGCACACTGTATAATGTATGAACACGTTCAAGAATTAATTTCTTTAACATTATATTAATTGAGCAATTAGATCTTCTTGTGTATTTAACGTTATAATAAAATTGAATTTCCTAAAAAAACATATTACGAATATGGGAAACACCCTGTAGTAAAAAAATATAATTGTTTGTGGAATATTTATGTCAAACAATGTGCAAACCACGTTTTCTACAAGAAACGGAAATAAAACACTCTATTATGAGAAATCTGATACGATAAAGGTGACATTTCCCAAGTTCAACAACCTTTATCTCGAAAACTACATACAATTTTAATACTATTCTGCTCAGTTAAACACTGAAAATTTGTTAACGTAAAAGTGTAATAACATACAAAGTTGGCGGAGAGAATTTAAAACTACGGTGTAGTATAAAAAAACTACCTTTTTTCAATATGTACTATGTTTGCAGTTTAACATCCTGCTGGGTACAAAGAGACGGATCATATATGTTTAATGTTTTATTAAAATTGCAGCACGAATGGTTCGTACAGGGTGACTCATTAATAGGAAAAAATAATATATGCCCTCTCTAGCTATATTTATGGCTCACACTGTATATTATAGGAAGCACTACCAAGAAACTGTTACTGTAGCGAGACATTAATTGTGCAATAACATCTTCTTACGTTTTCAACGCTGTAATAAAAAAAATAATCGACCAAAACTTATAGCAATTGTTTTGTGAAATATTTGTGTCCAATAATGTACAAATCACAGTTTCTCCAATAACCGGAAATAAAACACGTCTATCATTGTAAATCTGATATCAAAAATGGGGCGTTTTCGATGTTTAACACCCTGTATCTCGAAAACTAGTAATAGGATCTGATTCAACCCATGGACTCTTTTTGTCAGAATGGCACACAAACTCTAGACCACTTGCAAAATTATTTAACCAGGATGAATTAATTTCCAAACACGTACACGAATTAAATAACAAAATTTCTTATTTTTATAAAGTAGCAAGAGAGAGAACAATTTTGAAAAAAATCAAAGCTAAATAACGTCATGATCAATAAACAAAACCAAACAAAAAGATCTTGAAGTAAATGATTGTATTTTCATAAAAGTATCACAAATAAAGCACCCGGAGATTTTAATGTTCAATTAAGACTAATTTCCACACGCTTTAGTACTCACATTTTACTCATTGTCAAAACTAGCAAATATTCTAAAATATTTCCATATAATTGAACTTCAAGCAAATCAGTATAATAATAAAATTCTAACAATTCCTTTAGAAGAACCAATTTTCAATTTCAAATATAAACTGTCTCATCTCATCCTAAATACATACAAGTATATAGCTGTTAAGCCCAGATAATAGTCTTTACCTTACAATTGATAACTTGGAAAAATGTAAAAATACGGATTCCGAAAGCAAAATATACATCGATATAACTGAATATCCAGTAGATGAACATGCACCTTGTGAAGTAAAAGTAATTAAGAGATTTTGTCTTATGAGAGACGTTATTTTGTTTTGAAAAGTTCAATATCTCCAGTGATTTCTAAATTCGCCCATAAATATTTGGAAGATAAAAAATATTAAGCATTTGACAGTTTGAATCATACATTCCTCCTAGAAAAATTATACCTGTATGGATTTCGTGGTACATTTTTGGAAACTAATACAATCGTACTTAGAAAACCGAAGTTTTTGTGTAAAGATTGAAAACGAATATTCAAACGTCGCCAATATTGACCTAGGGATCCCTCAAGGATCCGTTTTAGGTCACCTATTATTTTTGATCCTAGTAAATGAAATACCTGCTGATATTAAACACTGTACTGTTGTTATGTTTACCGACGATACAACAATTATCGTGTCATCAAAGAACACAGACCACCTAAGAAATGAAGTCAATACCACTATTGAAGCTTTTCATAACTGGTGCGCCAGAAACCACCTTATTTTGAACGTTGAAATACCAAATATATAAATTTTCGTAGCTGCAACCAAAAATCAAAACTTATGATTGAGGGAGTACAAGTTTTTGAATCTGTCAAATTCCTAGGCCTACATATTGATCAATATTTCAAATGGGATACTCATGTTGAGCGATTATGTAATAAATTAAGTTCTTGTTATTTTGCAATTGCAAGGACAAAAAGCACCTTCACAAAATCAATTCTAATATCCCCATTTTATTTACTGGCATACTGCCACTTGAACTTTAATATTATATTCTGGGGCAACGGTGTCGATCATCACAGAGTTTTCACAAATCAAAAAAGGATCATAAGACTTACTTTTGGATTAAATTTTAGAGAGAAAATATTTCCACTACCGTACATCTATATCTTGAAAACATTACTGTTTAGGAAGCAAAATATTGAGAATTACCCTGCTAATTCAAATTTTCATTCCCATTCTACACGAAGTGCCAATGCTCTTTGTTTAGAGGGTCACAATCAATGAAATACGAAAGATCGTCCATGTACATACGAAAAAAACTTTTCAACAAATTACCATCAAATGTAAAAAACCTAACATATAATAAATTCAAACTATGTGTTAAAGGCACACCATTAAAAAATGTTATTATTCAATAAATGAATTTATGGAAGACATATTAGATTCTGTACCATCATAGATACAATATAGTTATGTAACTTTAGCATGTTTAGCAGTTGCCCCCCCCCCCAGAAATGGGATTTCACGAAAAGTTTATTATTAACGGTTTTTTCCTCCTAAAATATGACAAAAACATTTTCTCATTTACGATGAACCGTTGACCTCCGAGAAATACCCGAGTTGTTTGAAATGTTCGACGATCGTTGGTATAGACATTTGGGGCCGAGCGATTGGCCTGCTAGATCACCTGATCTCACACCACATGATTTTTACGTGTGGGGTGAATTGAAAAAGAACGAATTTACGACACCGTTACTGAGCAAACAAGACCTCTGCCAATGAGTTACCATTGAAGGTTATAAGGAGAGCTACAACTAAGGTTATCCAGATTCTAAAATGTTTGGAAGTCGAAGTTCGTCATTTTGAACATTTATTTAAATAATCTTCTAATTTTGAATAATATGCTTTTGTGTTGTATTGTAATTTGTTGATTTTATTATACTTATATTATTTGATGTACTGAAATTGGTTTGTTTTCACTTATTACCCATAATTAATGAAATTATTTTACAATCCTAGAAAATTTCTCTTGTTCATTGTTTATAGATCGAGATACATTCCTTGAATTTTCTGCAATTTTGCAACATTGTCCATGAATCAGACGAATATTAAGAGAAACTTCCATAGAATATAGTTATTTCCTTCCTATTTAATCGTTTTCGAGTCACTTTACTTACGATATGCGTATCGAACTAATTGTCAAAATTTTACTAATGACATTTCTCGTTAAGACATTTTAACGCTATCTGGACAAATATCGCTAAATAATCCAATTCTTATACAAACATAATTTTAATTCCGAAACCTTAGTGTTTAGATATATGAATATCATATACCCTTTGAAAGGGATTTTGTTTGCCTTTCAGGTTAGTTATGAATTTTTTTTTTTAAAAATCATTTTTTAACGTTTTTGTATCTAGGAATAAGTTCACGAATGTTAAGACACCCTGTATAACACAGAACAAACTTCTCTCCTCCAAAATAATACATGGGCCAGTGGTAAACTACATCCAAGATTTTGAGTTTCTATAAATTCAAATACCGCCGTAACAAATATTTAATTGAAGCGATTATTTGAACAAAAAATATAAAAAACAATTAATAACTAGGAAACCGTTAGGGACAGGTATAGGGAAGTTTAAGACAAAATTATCAGAAAGTAATTACGAATCGAAAAATGCTATCATATACAGGGTGTCCCATTTAAAATATCAAAAATGTTACTACTTTTTGGTATATGCGGCAAAATCGCATCGTTGAAAATATTTGACGTTGATAGCTCTGGAGCAATTACTTCGGTAAGCAAATTTTCAGAAAAATCCCATGTCTAAGGTCCTTCGACCGTGGGACACCCTGTATATATATAAACATTGCTCGTATTATAGTATTAGATAATTAGTAAAAATATATTACTCAATAAATAAATAAGAATATATTCTATTAACACAATATTTGGTGTTCGAGAATAGTGATCTACCTTTTCAAAATCAAGTAGAACGAATAGTCCGGGAGGCGTAAAGCCATTGTCCAGTGCGGTACAACCACGACGCGCGCTGTATCGGTATAGAAAATGGCGCCAATATTTCGCCTACTATTGAGACAAACGCCTCTACAGTACAACACATCCGCAATATTCAGTACTCTGAAGAAAATAGGTAGGTACGCATGTGTAGAATTTCGGAACACAAACCTAGTGTTCTTTGAACAGTGCAGTTTTTTATATATCTAGTTTGTTATGATACGTGAAAAAACCTATATATTAGTTACTATATATTTTTTGCGATTTCTATGGTAAGTAAATAATCATACAATACATTTTGATGTTATATTTTTCGTTCTTTTCGTTTTAACAGATCAATTACAAATGTCTGAACAATCCATAACCAACATTCTAGAGAGATTATGCATAGACTTACAGGTTAAAGAAATAAAAGTAAAAAGTGATGAACAATTTCTCATTAATTTGCAATGCAAATTGGTGGATGGAGAAACTCCTGAGGAACAGGTGAACAATTGGGTATCTAAATTTTCTAGTCTCACTACTAAATGGTGTTTCATTAATGCTAGACGTTAAATATTGCGGAAAATATTTTAATGCCAGCATGCAGAAATAAACAAGATTTCAACGGCGAACGGAAGATTCCTGAAATAGAAACAAGAAGTATAGCGCAGCCATTGATATTAAATTCAAAAGAATTAACCGAAATACGATTCGAAACGATTATTTGTTAAAAGAGGGAAAATATAATTATAAATATAAATTTCATCATTCTCTTAAGAAGCAAAAGCTTAGAGCTTTCAAATCAGGAATGACACCTTCTGCATCTAAAGCTTATCATGAAATGAAAATACTTGGGAGGGAGGAAAGCGATATTGTAACTTTGTTAGCCAAGGCACCAATTAATCCCAGGCAACGGCAAGTGAATTATCTCTAAGATTAATGGCGGGCATTTCAGTATGGGGGTCGTGAAGAAAGTAGCGTTTTGCAGATCCTGCATTCGAAAATTGAAGATTTCGAGAAAGTTGGCATCAAATTGGTTTTACGAGAAAATCCAATTTTAATAATTATTGTCACTCCAATTATGCAACGAACAGTGGCTGAAAAATTTTCTAATGAATTTATTTTCATTGTCTCCACCGGATCATGTGACCAATCAAAACATGTGTGAAATTTATGTTCACAGTAAGTAAAATTGGGACATTATCTGTGGCCTGTGTTTTGCAAACAGCTCAAACAGAATCGAACTATGCCTTGTCGTTTTCGTTAGCAAAAGAAACATTGGTACTTAACGCCAAAGAATTTTCTCCGCAAATTATCATGACAGACGATAGCGCTGCAGAGCGAAATGCATTAAAAGCTGTTTTTCCAAGATCGAACTTATAACATTGTACATTTCACATATGTCAGGTGCAGTGGAGGTTGCTATGGAAAAGTAACCATCCCATCGAAAATAGACGCGCTATTATGCAAATGTTCAGAGATGTATTATATTCCAACACCCCAGAAGAAGCTGAATATAATTTCTCTATTCTAATATCAAGTGAGAAAATAGCTAATAATAGTTTGCTTAAGGAGCATTTTACCAAACTAAGGGGAAGAAAATTAGAGTGGCGTATTAGCTATAGAAAAAATTTGCTTACGAGAGGAAATAATACGAACAATTTTATTGAAGCGTCTATTCGTATCTTTAAAGATGTTATTCTAGAACGCTGCAAAGCCTTTAATAGTTGTGCATTAGTTGATTTCATTGGAACTACATGTGAACACTATTATAAAAAGAGATTACTAGAATTTGCAAACAAACCAAACATCAAATAGATTACAAAAATTTTTGTAGGAAAGCAATATCGTATCACAAAGAAGTTGTCGGCAAGCTTCGCGAAGAATTTAATAGGATTGGTAATATTTTTGAGAAAGATTGTACACCAGAACTCACTGCCGTTTTAATCAAATTGAATGCATCATTAAAAAATGTTCACACCCCAACGCAGCAAATGCATTTTCTAAGTCCATAAAAATTCGAGTACAACCAACGGCCATAGCTAGACGAAAGGACCGAGGAATAGCAAAAACAGAATTCAAGCAGGTCGACCGACAAATATTAGGAGGGGCGACAAAGCAAGAGAAGTCATAATTCATCTAAGAGTATTTTAGAAAATAAACCAAACACAAAAATGCATTAACCATTTGCAATAGTTTCTTCTAACTTAGAATTTAAGATTTTATTTTTGTAACTAAATTTTTATTTGTAATAAATTTACTTTTTGTCTTCTAAATGTTATTTGTGGCATGTTCTTGATTATATTTAAGTTTTCTTCGGAATAACAACAGATTTGAATTAAAAAAACCTGTACATTGAAAGAAAATACCAAACGTTTCAAAGTCGATTCTGACTTCGTAATTTCGAAAAGATTGTTGAGGAGATCTTGTATTATTTTGTCTGTTCATTGGGGTTTTCTCTCCTCAAATTTTTTTCCTGCAACAGATAAGTATTTAAAATCGTTTTTGGAGAGCAAAGTGTAGTAAGACAATTTCGTAAAATTGCCCGGATTACTGGCTGTCCGTACAGAAATTCTCCCTCACAGTTATTCTGAGAGAAAGATATGTCTTAAAATGATCAACCAGTATTCCTGTGTATAAATAGTGTATGGTATAGTGTTATACTTATCTGTTATGGAGATGTTTCAACTCCGACTCTGGAGTCGTTGTCAATCGTTATGTTGAATCTTTCTTGGTATTTTTCACACATTCGCACTGATATGGATTATTTTGTTTGTCAAAAAATTTTTGACAGTGACAAAATTTTTTTGACAACATCGTACAAAACTAAATAATTTCCAGGTTTTTCTCGTTGCCACTTTAAGAATATGCTATGAGCCATTCCTGAGATATGGATTGAGGCCATTCTTATTTGCCCACCCTGTATATTACCTAATTTCTTCTCTGGGTGTGAATAAATTCGAATAGTCTGTTTTGATTAATAGAATGTACATGCGGATTTGTGGCATTCCAAATTTGAGAAATAAATTCTATTCGTAAAGAAATAAAAATTGGGATTGAACACATACATGCATGGTTGAAGGTGTATATATCTGTATAGTTTTTTAAATTTAATTCTATCGAGAAAGATACCAATGTAGTCACATTCTTTATGGAGAAATGACCAAAACGCCAATAGATTATAAACACTATCGTAGTGCCTTATCTGATATTTCCTTATTAACCGACTTCCAAAAAGGAGGAGGTTATCAATTCGTCGCGTATTTTTCCGCTTTTTTTATGTATGTTACCTGATTTCTTCTCCTGTGGTGCATCGTTTTGAATGAATACCGTCTTGTTTAATAGAGTATATATCCGGATTGGTGAAACTTCAAATTTTTGGAAAGAAATCTATTGGTAAAGTGATAAAATTTGTGAATGAACACATGCGTGCATGGAAATCGACCAATATCCCTAACATATTGGTCGATTTTCCTATAACTCCTTATGGATGTGTATAGTTTTTTAACTTTTAATCTATTAAGGAAGATCCTTAGGTGATCTCATATACTTTTCTGCGACGTGCAACTTGCAGTTTAGCAGAAAATCGCCGAAAATTCCAAAATTCTTATCAAAAATTTTATCGAAATGACATAACGGACATTTCCTCATAAATATTTTAATTACAACGTAATAGTGCGGTAATTTTAGGCACTGGAAGTATTAATTGCGAATTTGAAAATTTTCTATGTACATCTCAAGTATATAGGTAGTAAAGCATAGTATTTTCGGCTCCTTAAATCAATGAGTACAAAGCTCGTTTTGTTTGTATACCAGGCAAATTCCTATTTAAATGCAAAATTTTTCCGTTTGCAACAATCTAGTTTGATGAATTAGTAGATAAGTACGCAATGAAGGATTTTAGATTTGCTTGGCACTGACTTCAAAAATATACTAGATTGGTAGGTAATTAATTTGTAGAGAATGAGCACCTTTTAATGTTTACATTTTTTACTTCCTGGGTAGGTACCTAAGAACATTGAATGTGTTATTTATTTGCTAGAGTTGTATTTTGTTATAATTATTTTTAGCGTTTTAGTTATAGGTAGAAGTCGGTGATATATTTTTTAAAAATGTTTTATAAATATTTAGATTCCGACGTAATAGTCTGGAACCTTTGACACTGAAGGTTTTAATCGTGAATTTGAAAATGTTCTATATACATCGCAAGCTTAAAAGTAGTATATTAGAGTATAAATAATTTAAGACATAAATTACCGGCTCAGTAAATCAACGATTGCCCAGATCATTTTGTTCTATACTTGTTAACTATCGATTTAAATAAAAAGTTCTCCAGTGTGTGATACTGGAGCTTATAGAGTCACCGACAAGGTCTGTAGCATAGCAAACGCAATCAAAAAGTAATGTGATAAAAATAAAGAAATCTTCTAAATTAATAATTCCGTATCGTATCGTATTCGCAGGAACCCAAGAGCTAAGATGAAGGTGGTTCATTTGGATCGACTTGCTTCGTGTTATAAAATTTATCTTTACGGCGCCAATGGATAAATGAAGAAACAATCTAAATAAATCATCCCGACCATAACAAAATATAAACATAGCCTGCTGAATTAATATAAAACAACAACAACTATCAAAATAGGGAAAATTCCATGCTAATTGTAAAAATACAGTTGTACATGTTGAGTAGCTTAGTTTTGGTTTATATTGCCGTGTGTTGTATCGATAGCAATTAGCTGTAGTAAATAAATAGTTGATTATTATTGTGTCAATAAAAAAATAGAAAGTGAACTTAACTATCTGAGTTAAATAAGTAACCCACGGAATCTAATTGTCTTCTAAACGTTGTTTGTGGCATATTCTTGATTACTTTTATGTTTTTTTGCGTACTAACACCACAATCGTAATAAAACGACGTATATTGAATGAAAACCAAACGTTTCAAAGTCTATTCTGACTTCGTTGCCAATGGCTTTATATTTATAAATGTATTTATAAATTGGGAAATTCGAAGCAGAGATTAGACATTTAGCACACTTGTCCTACCCAGACCTGCCAGAGGAAACTAAAGATCAGTTGGCCGCACACAGTTTCGTAAGGGGTATCAGAGATGTTCAAGTGCAAAGAAATTTAAGACTTAAAGACATCAAGAAAGGTAATGAAGCTTTCGTTCGGGCTTTGGAAGTACAGGCCATCATAAACATGTCCAAGCTGAAAGTTAGAGCAGTTTCTTTTAATCAGGTCCAACCAGAAACATGCATTTAGGGAGTATTGACCGAAATACATAAACTACTGGAACGGTCACGGTTCCCGTTATGGATAGACAGGACACTTTCAACGTGACTTCAGTGTAAGACTACTTGAATGATTACCAACCAGAGGTAGCCAACAAAGCAACCTCACCAACCAGGGAAACTCCGATCAGTCAGCTTAAGCGGGCGAATGCTCATTACTCTTCCAGCAACCCCCAGGACAGCATCCATCCGGAGATTTTGCCGAGATAGCAGCAACCTAGACATCAAGAGCAGCATGGATTTATATTCGACCCGAGATATTATGTCCTTCGATTCCTAAACGGGGAATTTGTATTGACTCGGCCTGTCCATAAAAATTGTAGCAAAATCGTTTATCAGAACTCCTGGTCAAACGGAACAGATTATTCATAGGCAGCTAGAAAGAAATCCTGGTAGCTGCGTGGGAATGGTGGAGCCCGTAGATTCAGCTCATGACTACTTAGTTGGACGGGCTATAGTTAAAACTGGACAAGAAATATCAACATGCTTTTAGGGAGTATTGACCGAAATACACAAACTACTGGAACGGTCACTGTTCCCGTTATGGACAGACAGGACACTTTCAACGTGACTGCAGTGTAAGACTACCTGAATGATTACCAACCAGAGGTAGCCAACAAAGCAACCTCACCAACCAGGGAAACTCCGAACAGTCAGCTTAAGTGGGCGAATGCTCATTACTCTTCCAGCAACCCCCAGGACAGCATGACTAAAAACGACATCTGAATTCCCAATGTTCAAGAAATAGCTTGTTTCAAGCCTATAGACAACATAATCAGTTGCGAAGAAGTGTATCAGACATCGGTGACGGAAACAGGGCCAGTAAGGAGTTTTTACAACAGTTGGCTGACCATTTGACCAACCTTTTTCAGAAATCGCTGGCAAATTTTTAATAGTCCAGATGGTACTATCGATCGTACAAATATCATACAGCACCGAATGACAGAAAATTGAACGATGTTACGAAGGAAGACAGCTATACACTTCTCCGAATCGAGGACACTCTGACCGCACTAGCAGGATCCCGTTGGTTCTCCACAATAGAATAAAATAGTGGATATTGACAGGTTGGACTACATGAAAACGACAGAGAAAAGACAGCGTTGTCTACCAATAAAAAAGGGCTGTTTCAATTCACCGGTATGCCCTTTGAGTTATGTAATGCTCTCGCTACTTTTGAGAGGCTAATGAAATATGTATTGAACGGGTTAACATCGAGAACTTACTTAGTATACCTCGATGACAATCTGGTCATCGGTCACACATTCGACGACCATCTGAAGAACCTGGGCGAAGTATTTTCCAGAATGAAGAACGCCAACCTGAAACTCAACACGTTTTCGTGGGATGGTCCATACGAAGTGGTCAAGAGGATCAATGAAGTTGTCTATCGTATTCGCCGGAACCCAAGAGCTCTAAGATGAAGGTGGTTCATTTGGATCGACTTGCTTCCTACCATGGAGAGATTGCTTCCGATCGGGACGATCAGAATTAAAGGAGTGCACTGTTATAAAATTTATCTTTACGCCGCCAATGGAAAAATGAAGAAACAATCTAAATTAATCATGCCGACCATAACAAAATATAAACATAGCCTGCTGAATTAATAAAAAATAACAACAACCATCGAAATAGAGAAAATTCCATGCTAATTGTAAAAAGACAGTTGTACATGTTGAATAGCTTAGTTTTAGTTTATATTGCCGTGTGTAGTATCGATAGCAAGTAGCTGTAGTAAATAAATAGTGTATTATTTTTGTGTCAATAAAGAAATCGAAAGTGAACTTAAATATCTTTGTTAAATAAGTTTTTTAACCCACAGAATCTATTGCAATTGGTGTCAGGCAAGTGCGATTAAGTGAAGTTAACATCGTAAATTGATTTATGGCTACAACTCGAGGTATGGCAGAAATAGACGAGACTAGCAAAAAAATATCCCAACAGCTTACTCATAAACTAGACGAAAAAATACGACAATTGGTCCTTGAGCCAAGTATACCATATGGAAATAAGTTGAAAATCGTAAAAATTTGTAGAGTCTTCAAGAAATCAGCAGAGATTAGACATTATGTACACTTGTCCCACCCAGACCTGCCAGAGGAAACTAAAGATCAGTTAGTCACACACAATTTCGTAAGCAGTATCAGAGATGTTCTGATAAAAATACTATCACGACTATATTATTTATTATGTATTATATATGTATTATATAATACACCACCATCTAAACTATCTGAACCTGTTAAACTTTTCTTAAAAAATCAGTGAACGTCCTTAAAAAACGAACAGGTTTTTTATTAAATTATTAATGAAAATATAAATTACTGATTTAATCAACTGAGTTTTTTTGCAACCGTCAAATAATTAACATAATTTATGTTATGCCTATACATTGAAAATTGAAAGGCAGTAACAAAAAGTGAGACACTATGTCTCAGTTAGAGGTGTCTATTCAACAATTCTAACTTCATTATAATTTTTTAAATAAACTTTGACAGATTACTGAACTTTGGAGGTTGGTTATATTTTAGGAATTTTTTAATATTGTTATTTTAAATATCACCTTGTTAATGGAATATCACCTTGTCAATGGACTTTATATCTTAGATAATAGAAATACATTTGTTTTAACTGTACAATTTAATTAAGTTGATATTTTATATATGAAAGTTCATTCTGTTTATGAAAATATTTAAACAATGATTGGTCTAACAAAGGAACTCTTTCAAGAGAAATTATTCTCAAATGGGAAAGCTGTTACATGTGTTGCTGTGCACTATTGGGAAGATGAATGTCTGAAAGCAGTACTAATGCCACATTTCTTAAGTAGAATTGCAAGTGCAAGTGCTAAGTTTCTTCTGCCCATATACGTGGTAAGTTAAGAACGTATGAACATCGTATACTATTCCAAGTTTCTCAATAAGTAAGTGTTTTAATCATGTATTATCTAAATTTCAAAAGTATCACTTGTTCATGATTAATACTGGCATTTTATTATACAATTAAAACTAACAATTATTTAATATTGCAAACAGACACAATCAATTAATATTTTTATATACCTATTTGTTTAATGTTATGAATGAAATACCCACAGTCAACAATTTAGTCAACATGTCACAGTACAAGAGACAATACTTAAATGCATTTTCAGTCTCTTGGAGGCAAATTATATATGCCAACATGTAATTTCCAAATGTCAGAATGGTATTTTTTTAAAATACGTTTTATTAGTCCTCTTTCTGTTCGCAAAACATAACAAAACCTAATTTTTAACGGTAGATATTTTAACTCAGTTCTTAATTCATATCGTCTGTTTTATTCTTTTGAAAAATCTCCTAACGTATTGCCAAAATTATATTTGGCCTTCTCAAAGGGTACTAAGTCACTTAGTACCCTTTACGAAAGTCAAATATGATTTTGGCGAAACGTCAGGAAATTTTTCAACAGAATACAACAGATGAATGGATGTAGACCACATATTTCAATCCGTGAAACAATACACACAAATATATATTTTTGTTTTTAACTTTTCGCGTAGTTCATAACTGATCTCTGACGGGATCGATGGTAAAATGACGACGTTTCGGCAGAGTCACATCTGCCCTCTTCAGGTCGGTTCGCATAATTCTCGTAGCCTTCTGCTTTCGCATCTAGTTACTCGAATACTAAGATTTTCAGAAGCGCTCTCGCTGTTATATAGTCGCGGCTCGGCGCCTATTGGTTGGCACCGTAAACGGCTGCGTGTGATTGGCCCTTGGCGCTCAGTGGGCACGCCTCCCGCCTGCTGATTTGTTATTTCCAGTTGAGTTGTTATTGGACAGGTCCGGGCCGGTACGGTGTTTAAAGAATTTTCCAACAATTCGACAAGTTTGAATTTCATTGCGTGCATTTAGACTGTGACGCGTCTTCGCTATTTCAATTGCCTCTCTTACGAATCTTGATTTCGGGTGTTCTATATTTGCCAGTACTCTGGTGTTCTCAAATTCTATTCGGTGTGACATCGTGGTGGCGTGTTCCGCAATGGATGTTGTTCTTTCCTGCTTTCTTACAGCGTTCTGGTGTTCATCACGTCTAGCTTGAATTCTTCTATTAGTTTGCCTCACATAGGTTTTATGACAGTCTGCACATGGAATCTCGTACACTCCCTGTTGTTCTAAAGGGATCCTCGTCTTCGGAGTCCTCAACACCGTGCTTATTTTTCTGTCTGTATTGAAAATAGTATCGATATTGTGTCTCCGTAGAATTCTTGCAATACTGTCCGTGGTCCCCTTGATATAAAGTAAATAAGCCTTGGTTAATGGCGTCTCATGCTCCTCGTCTGTTTGTCTCAGTTTTGACTTTAGGGCTCTTTGTATATTTCGGTCTGTAAATCCGTTTTGTCTCAGAGCTGTTTTTAAGCTGTCCATTTCCTGTTTGATGTTATCCTGGTCAGCTAGTCTTTGTGATCTGGTTACTAAAGTCTTGACGACGGCTTATAGTTGGGCTGGGTGATGATGAGAATTAGCATGAAGGTATCTGTTGGTGTGAGTTGTTTTTCTATATACTCTATGGCCAAGGGTTCCATCTTCCTTCATATTTATGAGAACATCAAGGAATAGCAGTTGATTGTTGGCTTCAACCTCCATGGTAAATTTTATTTTGTGATGGATTAAAAATAAAGGGTAGTACGAGAGGCAATCGAAACAGAAAAAGAAATGTTGCCCTGTACCTCTCCAATACTTAGAAAAAAATAATGAAATATTATAAAACCGAACCCGCAACACACACAGCGGAACTGACGACTGGCCACGTGACCCAGACGACCGCGGAAGGGGAGGAGCCAACTCCAATTAGTGATGCTAGAACCTCCGAGAAAAGCATATAAATACATAGCGCGGACACAGCAACTCTCAGTCTATTACCTGACAATGCACTGATAATGGCGAAACATCTTCAAGTTCAAATATGAATTAAAATGAATGAACTTGAAGTCTCAATTTGTCTACTCCCCAAGAGTCACTAGGTAACGGAACTGAATGTAAATATGCTTTGCTTCTTTTATTTATAATAATCATTCAATTAGAAGGGGATGTCACATGATGTAGGGGCTGTGCGGTGACTGGTTGGGTGTTGGTAGGCGTGTCTGGCTTGTTTATTCTGGCAATTACGGAGGTCCATGCTGTCCAAGGCTGGAGCTGTCATCGCGTCGGTTTAGACAGAGGGATCATTTCTCTATTTCTATAGCTTCGTGAATAAAGGATGCCCTAATGGAGTTGAGAGATATGATAGTCCGACTGGCCTTAAAGTTGATAGAGTGTCCTGTTTGGATATGATGATGAGCGAGAGCTGATGTCGGATCTTTTTAACGAACTGACAGAGAGTGTTCATATACTCGATGGTTGACGCGCCCGTTGATACGACTGCCTTTATTTGATGTCGGTGTAGAATCGGTGATATGTTGTCCGTGAATCTTTG
Organism: Octodonta nipae; assembly: GCA_034190945.1. Classification (NCBI taxonomy): domain Eukaryota; kingdom Metazoa; phylum Arthropoda; class Insecta; order Coleoptera; family Chrysomelidae; genus Octodonta; species Octodonta nipae. The sequence goes on along the minus strand of CM067218.1, from coordinate 54,633,124 downwards.
AATGTACGGAAGGAAGGTTTTCCTGTGTGGTTGGTCTGTTTCTGAGGGCGTTGGTAAATTCATGGGTTCTTGAGATTGGCGAATAATTCGCGCTATGTGGTCCTGATGATGTTTTGTCTATTGTCAATATCTGTTAAGCGAATAGATCTAAGAGCCTTAACAGATATTGACAGTAGACAAAACGAATCTAACAATCATCAACAAATCCTTCGACAAAACGGTTATCATTATTGTTGTAAAGTCCGTGAGTTCAATTTAAAATTATAAAAACTAATATTCACTTTCACTTTTCAAGAAACTTGTATTTGCATCGAATGTACAACAGCTGATTCAAATATCACAATAACAATGTTACATATAAGCTCTTCGCTCCATCAACTCATTCGCGATCGTGCCCTCCTTCCTTTATAAAATCAGCATTGTGTATTGCCAGCTTGTTATGTCGGAGCTGGTCGGCATAATCGTCGATGTCTTGGAGAGGTTCTTCTGGGGAGCCAAATGCCAAATCGCAGGGTAATCGCAGCTCCTTTCCGAATAGGACCCTGGCTGGGGTCAGGCCTGTACTATTATGTAGGGCAGAGCGATATGCCAACAGGAATAGGGAGATATGCTCATCCCAATCACGCTGGTTATTGCTGACGACCTTGGATAGGTGTTGTTCCAAGGTCCTGTTGAACCTTTCCACCATTCCGTCTGACTGTGGGTGCAATGGTGTTGTTCTCGTTTTCCTATCCATTGCGACCAGAATGTATTTGTTCACCTTCTCAGACTCGGGAAACGGACCGGCGACATCGATGGCAATTCTCTCAAATGGGACGCCCACATTGTACTGCTGCATTCTGCCCTTGGTCCGGGTCTTCGGGCCCTTACTGGCGGCACAGGTGGCACATTTGCGGCACCAAGCTTTGACATCTTCGAAGTAATTCACCCAGTAGTACCGCTGGCGAACTTTGTCTAGGGTTTTATTCATGCCCAGGTGGCCTCGGGTAATTCCATCATGTAATTCGGTCAGGATAGCTGGTAACTTTTTCTTCGGAACTACCAGTTGGGACTTGGTTTCTCGTCCATCAGCGCTTTCCCAAACTCGCTTGAGCATTCCATTGTCTACACTTAGAGAGTCCCACTGAGCCCATAACGATTTCAGCACGCCGGAGTATTTAGCTACCTCGTCCCATCGTGGCCTGGGTGCCCCACTCGCTTTGAGTGACGATGTCTGGATCAGCCATTTGGTCCTGGATGCACTGTTCCGTTGTCCAGTCTTCATTGGCCTGATCGGATCTGCCTGATGGAGATACCCTCTAGCTGTTCCGTTTTCAGACAATGTCCGCATTCTGCTCTACAGGGTCTTCTGGATAGGGCATCGGCGTTATTGTGCAAACGGCTGGCACGGTGTTCCACCTTGAAGTCGTATTGCTGTAATTTCTCCTTCCATCTGGCCAGTTGTCCTTCCGGTGTCTTCATGTCCAGCAGCCATTTGAATGCGGCATGATCTGTTCGGATTAAAAAATTACGACCATAGAGGTATTTGTGGTCTACAGCCTTTATTATCGCAAGAAGTTCTGTTCTGGTCACGCAATAATTTCTTTCCGGTTTCGAGAATCCACGGCTGTAATACTCGATCAGTCTCTCTTCACCACCTTGCACCTGGGATATGACGGCCCCCAAACCTGTGTTGCTGGAGTCGGTGTCTAAGATGAACTTGCCGGACTGTGTAGGAAAGGCTAGGATTGGGCTGGAACATAGTGCTGCCTTCAGCCGCCCGAATGATGTTTCGTAATCCTGATTCGAATGGAAGGTCTCTTTCTCAGTGGTCTGCCGATGTAGAGGGGCGGCGATGGTGGCAAATCCCTCAACAAAACGCCGGAGGTATGAACAGAGGCCCAGGAAGCTCCGGAGTTCATGTTTGTCTCTTGGAACTGGCCAATCACGGCTGCCTTCTATCTTGTCTTCGTTGGTGCGGATTCCTGACTCGGACACTACGTGGCCCAAAAACTCTACTTCTTTTTGGAACAAGGAACACTTCTTCGGATTGAGTCTCAGGTTGGCATTATTAATTCTGGAGAATACTTCGTCCAGGTTCTTCAGATGGTCGTCGAATGTCTGACCCATGACTAGAATGTCGTCGAGGTATACTAAGCACGTCCTTCATGTTAACCCGCTCAGTACATACTCCATTAGCCTCTCAAATGTAGGGGGTGCATTACATATCCCAAAGGGCATGTGCGTGTAGATCGACCTGCTTATGTCCACTTTTTAGGTCTAGTGTGGAGAACCAACGGGAGCTTGCTAGTGTGGTCAAAGTGTCATCGATTCGGGATAGTGGATAGCTGTCTTTCTTCGTGACATCATTCAGCTTTCTGTAATCCACGCAAAATCGGGTGGTTCCATCCTTCATTTTAACTAACACAACGGGAGCAGCCCATGGGCTGATGGATGGCTCAATAACTCCATTTTGTAACATGGACTCGATGTTTTCCTCGACTGCCAATTGTTGCCCCAATGGTAGTCGTCTAGGTGGTATTCTGATGGGTTGAGCCTTTCCGGTATATATTCGATGCTGGATGATGTTGGTGCGACAGGTGGTTCTATTTTTACTGTTAAAAATTTGCCAGTGCTTTGTGATAAATTGCTTGGCTTTCTTCTGGTTCTCTGGTATCAAGTGTGTCAAATGGTCAGCAAACTGTTGTAGGAACTCTTTATCGTGCCCTGTCTCCTTCACCGACGTCTGGTACTCTTCTTAGCAATTGATGATGGTCTCTACTGGCTCGAAACAAGCTATCTCTTGACCATTGGTAATTCTGATGTCGTTGTTGGACAAATTCAGGACTCTGATTGGTATATCTGGTCCGGTTTTAACTATAGCCCGTCCAACTAAGTAGTCATGAGTTGAGTGTACGGGCTCCACCATTCCAACGCAGCTCCCAGGATTGCTGTCTAACTGCCCATGAATAATCTGTTCCATTCGACCAGGAATTCTAGCTGAAGACTTTGCCACAATTTTTATGGAGGTGACTGAACTGTTGACGGGTCGTGTCAATACATATTCCTCATTAAGGAACCGAAGAATATCATATCTCGGGTCAAACATAAATCCATGTTGGATAATTAGGTCCATTCCCAGTATGAAATCGTCCTCAATATTCGCTACCAGGACCCTATGCCGGATCATGTTGTCCCCTATCTGTAGCACGACATCTGCCTCACCCCGTATTGACATGGACTCGCCGGTGACTGTTCTGAGCTTGATGTTTTTGGTAACTGGCCGAATTTCTGATGCTCTCAAGACCCTGGACTTGGCAATGGACACAGCGGCGCCGGTATCGACGGTGATGGTAATTGCTCGCCCATTGATGGTGCCTCTGATGACTAGGCTGCCGCTATCTCGGCAAAATCCCCGGATGGATAACGTTTTGGGGGCTGGTGGAGGGTCAGTTAGCATTCGCCCCCTTATACTGACTGGCTGACGGTCCCTAGACATGTGGCTGGTCTGTTGGTTACCCCTAATCGGTGATCGTTCAGGTAGCCTCACTCGACAATCACGTTGAAAGTGCCCTGTCCGTCCACAGCGGTAACATGCCCCTCTGGTGCCAGTTCTTTGTGACCATTCTAATATTTTGTTCAGACCAGCCAGCAGCGCTTGAAATGGTGACTCTGACTCTTCCTGGTTGAAGGAAACTGCTGGGACCCTCGGCTTGGACATGTTCATGACGGCTTCTACTTCCAAAGCCCGAAGTAGAGCTTCATTACTTTTCTTGACGCCACTTAGTCTTAGATTTCGTTGTACTTCCACATCTCTGATGCCGTTTATGAAACTCTGTGTGGCCAACTGGTCTTTCGTCTCCTCTGGCAGGTCTGGGTAGGACAAGTGAACTAACCGTCTAATCTCTGTTTCGAATTCTTGGAGGCTTTCACCGGATTTTTGAGTTTTTCCACTCAGTTGGACTTGGTATACCTGACTCAAGGATTGATTGTCGTAACGTTTGTCCAGGATGGCGATGATCTTGTCGAAATTGCCCTGTTCCTCGACTGGAATGCTTTGGAGGAGTTCTAGGGCCGGACCTCTTAACGAAATTACCAGAGAAGTAGATTTTTCTTGATTATCCCATCCATTAGCTGTAGCCACGGCCTCAAATTGCCGTTTATACACGGGCCAAGATGAACTGCCGTCGAATGTGGGTGGTTTACTAAAGGAACCTTTGGTACTCACGGTGTTCTGGTATTTTCCTCGCTGTAAGTCCTGTTGCAATTTTTTAATTTCTGTTTCTAGTTTATTTTGGATGGCACTGATTGTATCTTCTACTTCACTGTGTACTGTTTGCTTGATGGAACTGATTTGATCTTGAACTGTGTCTTGAATTGAAGTGATTTCAAATTTTACCTGGCTTTGGATGGCTTTATGATCTTAATGTCATCATTTATCTCTTTTATATCTGACTCAACTATTTGCACTCTTTCATTAACTTTTTCATTGACTTGTCCTACTATTTGCATTAATTGTTCGAATTTCAGTTGTCTTTTCTGTTCAGTTCCGTGTCGAATTAATTCAATTTGATCTTGTTTTGTTCAATTATTTTAAAATCATTTTGTCTCTGTTCATCTATAATTTAAATTCATTTCGTCGTTTTTCTTCAAATTTCGAGAACAATCCTTCAATTAAATTATGTTGTTTCTCCTTCTTGTCACGTTTTTCTAGAATCTGGGCTATTTTTTCGTCTAGTCCTAACCTGCTTCACTATTTTTTTGGCAGTTTCGTCCATTTTTTCCATAAATCAAATTACGATTTTAACTGCACTAAATCCTTTACTTCTGATCACCAAATTGTTGTAAAGTCCGTGGGTTCAATTTAAAATTATAAAACTAATATTCACTTTCACTTTTCTATAAACTTGTATTTACATCGAATGTACAACAGCTGATTCAAATATCACAATAACAATGTTACATATAAGCTCTTCGCTCCATCAACTCATTCGCGATCGTGCCCCCTTTCCTTTATAAAACCAGCATAGAAAATTCTCGTAAAATCATCATCATTCCTACAGGTGCCGAGTCTTTTCGAGAACCATTTTTTATCTCAAAGCGTTTGTTGTCGTACTGAAATAAAACAGGGTCGGTTTTGGGTAAATTTCGTAACATTATATTGTTATAAAATTTATATTCGATAGCGCTGGAGACACCTCCTACATTAGTCATTCCGATGAAATTAAACATTAATCATCTGGGACAATAAAAACGACACCATCCGGAATATTCTATGGAGCAAAAAGCGTTGACATCAAACACTCCACCAACAAGAAAGACGAGAAAATTCCATGTTAGGTATAAAAGAATGTTGTATTTTTCATGTTGTTTAGTTGAGTTTCTATTTCGGTGTGAATTGTTTTCGGAGAAATCAGCTATTGTAAATAAGTAAATATTGGAATAATTTGTTCGTAAATAAAGTTCTAGAAAGTGAATATCAATTTTTTTGTTCAATTTGACATTACGAAGTTTATAGAACTATTCTGTTTGTTCGTATCGTTTCATAGATGGAGCTATTTGGTCGAAGTTTTCTTCCGGTTCTAATTAGTTAGATAATAGCATTTGAAAATGCCAGACAAGATTTTGGAGAAACGTCAAGCAAGAGTTCAGCCAAATTTAACAGAAGAACGGATGTATATATATATATTTGATGATTTATTCCGGTGTACATCCGTTCGTCTGTATTCGTTTGAAAAATCACTTGACGCTTCGCCAAAATCATAATTGGCTTTCTCAAAAGGTACTAAGTAAGTAGTACTAGTAAGTAACTAAGTTACTTAGTATCTTTTGAGAAAGCCAAATATAATTTTGGAGAAACGTCAAGTGATTTTTCAAACGAATACAGGCGAGCGGATGTACAGCGGAATAAATCATGAACCACATATTTCCATCCTTGAAACAGTATACACAAACATATATATATATATATATATATATATATATATATATATATATATATATATTCAAAACAAATATATATATATATATATATATATATATATATATATATATTTGTTTTGAAGTTTTCGCGGGCACTAAATGTTTTAGGTGGTTTCCGGGAATTCATCCGCGTAGTTGATAACTGATCCCTGCCGGGATCGATGGTAAAATGACGACGTTTCGGCAGAGTCACATCTGCCCTCTTCAGGTCGGTTCGCATAATTCTCGTAGCCTTCTGCTTTCGCTTCAAGTTACTCGAATACTAAGATTTTCTGAAGCGAGCGCGCTGTTATATAGTCGCGGCTCGGCGCCTATCGGTTGACACGGTGAACGGCTGCGTGTGATTGGCCCTTGGCGCTCAGTGGACACGGCTCCATCGTGCTGATTTGTTATTTCCGGTTGAGTTGTTATTGGACGGGTCCGGGCCGGTACGGTGTTTAATAGGATTTTCCAACGATTCGATAAGTTCTGAATTTCATTGCGTGCGTTTAGACTGTGAGGTCTCTTCGCTAGTTCAATTGCCTCTCTTAAGAGTCTTGATTTCGGGTGTTCTATATTTGCCAGTACTCTGGTGTTCTCAAAGTCTATTCAGTATGACATCGTGGTGGCGTATTCCGCTATGGATGTTGTTTTTTCCTGCTTTCTTACAGCGTTCTGGTGTTCATCACGTCTAGCTTGAATTCTTCTATTAGTTTGCCCCACATAGGTTTTATGACAGTCTGCACATGGAATCTCGTACACTCCCTGTTGTTCTAAAGGGATCCTCGTCTTCGGAGTCCTCAACACCGTGCTTATTTTTCTGTCTGTATTGAAAATAGTATCGATATTGTGTCTTCGTAGAATTCATGCAATACTGTCCGTGGTCCCCTTGATATAAAGTAAATAAGCCTTGGTTAATGGCGTCTCATGTTCCTCGTCTGTTTGTCTCAGTTTTGACTTTAGGGCTCTTTGTATATTTCGGTCTGTAAATCCGTTTTGTCTCAGAGCTGTTTTTAAGCTGTCCATTTCCTGTTTGATGTTATCCTGGTCAGCTAGTCTTTGTGATCTGGTTACTAAAGTCTTGACGACGGCTTATAGTTGGGCTGGGTGATGATGAGAATTAGCATGAAGGTATCTGTTGGTGTGAGTTGTTTTTCTATATACTCTATGGCCAAGGGTTCCATCTTCCTTCCTATTTATGAGAACATCAAGGAATAGCAGTTGATTGTTGGCTTCAACCTCCATGGTAAATTTTATTTTGTGATAGATTAAAAATAAAGGGTAGTACGAGAGGCAATCGAAACAGAAAAAGAAATGTTGCCCTGTACCTCTCCAATACCTAGAAAAAAATAATCAAATATTATAAAACCGAACCCGCAACACACACAGCGGAACTGACGACTGGCCACGTGACCCAGACGACCGCGGAAGGGGAGGAGCCAACTCCAATTAGTGATGCGAGAACCTCCGACAAAAGCATATAAATACATAGCGCGGACACAGCAACTCTCAGTCTATTACCTGACAATGCACTGATAATGGCGAAACATCTTCAAGTTCAAATATGAATTAAAATGAATGAACTTGAAGTCTCAATTTGTCTACTCCCCAAGAGTCACTAGGTAACGGAACTGAATGTAAATATGCTTTGCTTCTTTTATTTATAATAATCATTCAATTAGAAGGGGATGTCACATGATGTAGGGGCTGTGCGGTGACTGGTTGGGTGTTGGTAGGCGTGTCTGGCTTGTTTATTCTGGCAATTACGGAGGTCCATGCTGTCCAAGGCTGGAGCTGTCATCGCGTCGGTTTAGACAGAGGGATCATTTCTCTATTTCTATAGCTTCGTGAATAAAGGATGCCCTAATGGAGTTGAGAGATATGATAGTCCGACTGGCCTTAAAGTTGATAGAGTGTCCTGTTTGGATATGATGATGAGCGAGAGCTGATGTCGGATCTTTTTTACGAACTGACAGAGAGTGTTCATATACTCGATGGTTGACGCGCCCGTTGATACGACTGCCTTTATTTGATGTCGGTGTAGAATCGGTGATATGTTGTCAGTGAATCTTTGAATGTACGGAAGGAAGGTTTTCCTGTGTGGTTGGTCTGTTTCTGAGGGCGTTGGTAAATTCATGGGTTCTTGAGATTGGCGAATAATTCGCGCTATGTGGTCCTGATGATGTTTTGTCTATTGTCAATATCTGTCAAGCGAATAGATCTAAGAGCCTTAACAGATATTGACAGTAGACAAAACGAATCTAACAATCATCAACAAATCCTTCGACAAAACGGTTATCATTATTGTTGTAAAGTCCGTGAGTTCAATTTAAAATTATAAAAACTAATATTCACTTTCACTTTTCAAGAAACTTGTATTTACATCGAATGTACAACAGCTGATTCAAATATCACAATAACAATGTTACATATAAGCTCTTCGCTCCATCAACTCATTCGCGATCGTGCCCTCCTTCCTTTATAAAATCAGCATTGTGTATTGCCAGCTTGTTATGTCGGAGCTGGTCGGCATAATCGTCGATGTCTTGGAGAGGTTCTTCTGGGGAGCCAAATGCCAAATCGCAGGGTAATCGCAGCTCCTTTCCGAATAGGACCCTGGCTGGGGTCAGGCCTGTACTATTATGTACGGCAGAGCGATATGCCAACAGGAATAGGGGGATATGCTCATCCCAATCACGCTGGTTATTGCTGACGACCTTGGATAGGTGTTGTTCCAAGGTCCTGTTGAACCTTTCCACCATTCCGTCTGACTGTGGGTGCAATGGTGTTGTTCTCGTTTTCCTATCCATTGCGACAAGAATGTATTTGTTCACACTCTCAGACTCGGGAAACGGACCGGCGACATCGATGGCAATTCTCTCAAATGGGACGCCCACATTGTACTGCTGCATTCTGCCCTTGGTCCGGGTCTTCGGGCCCTTACTGGCGGCACAGGTGGCACATTTGCGGCACCAAGCTCTGACATCTTCGAAGTAATTCACCCAGTAGTACCGCTGGCGAACTTTGTTTAGGGTTTTATTCATGCCCAGGTGGCCTCGGGTAATTCCATCATGTACTTCGGTCAGGATAGCTGGTAACTTTTTCTTCGGAACTACCAGTTGGGACTTGGTTTCTCGTCCATCAGCGCTTTCCCAAACTCGCTTGAGCATTCCATTGTCTACACTTAGAGAGTCCCACTGAGCCCATAACGATTTCAGCACGCCGGAGTATTTAGCTACCTCGTCCCATCGTGGCCTGGGTGCCCCACTCGCTTTGAGTGACGATGTCTGGATCAGCCATTTGGTCCTGGATGCACTGTTCCGTTGTCCAGTCTTCATTGGCCTGATCGGATCTGCCTGATGGAGATACCCTCTAGCTGTTCCGTTTTCAGACAATGTCCGCATTCCGCTCTACAGGGTCTTCTGGATAGGGCATCGGCGTTATTGTGCAAACGGCTGGCACGGTGTTCCACCTTGAAGTCGTATTGCTGTAATTTCTCCTTCCATCTGGCCAGTTGTCCTTCCGGTGTCTTCATGTCCAGCAACCATTTGAATGCGGCATGATCTGTTCGGATTAAAAAATTACGACCATAGAGGTATTTGTGGTCTACAGCCTTTATTATCGCAAGAAGTTCTGTTCTGGTCACGCAATAATTTCTTTCCGGTTTCGAGAATCCACGGCTGTAATACTCGATCAGTCTCTCTTCACCACCTTGCACCTGGGATAGGACGGCCCCCAAACCTGTGTTGCTGGAGTCGGTGTCTAAGATGAACTTGCCGGACTGTGTAGGAAAGGCTAGGATTGGGCTGGAACATAGTGCTGCCTTCAGCCGCCCGAATGATGTTTCGTAATCCTGATTCGAATGGAAGGTCTCTTTCTCAGTGATCTACCGATGTAGAGGGGCGGCGATGGTGGCAAATCCCTCAACAAAACGCCGGAGGTATGAACAGAGGCCCAGGAAGCTTTGGAGTTCATGTTTGTCTCTTGGAACTGGCCAATCACGGCTGCCTTCTATCTTGTCTTCGTTGGTGCGGATTCCTGACTCGGACACTACGTGGCCCAAAAACTCTACTTCTTTTTGGAACAAGGAACACTTCTTCGGATTGAGTCTCAGGTTGGCATTATTAATTCTGGAGAATACTTCGTCCAGGTTCTTCAGATGGTCGTCGAATGTCTGACCCATGACTAGAATGTCGTCGAGGTATACTAAGCACGTCCTTCATGTTAACCCGCTCAGTACATACTCCATTAGCCTCTCAAATGTAGGGGGTGCATTACATAACCCAAAGGGCATGTGCGTGTAGATCGACCTGCTTATGTCCACTTTTTAGGTCTAGTGTGGAGAACCAACGGGAGCTTGCTAGTGTGGTCAAAGTGTCATCGATTCGGGATAGTGGATAGCTGTCTTTCTTCGTGACATCATTCAGCTTTCTGTAATCCACGCAAAATCGGGTGGTTCCATCCTTCATTTTAACTAGCACAACGGGAGCAGCCCATGGGCTGATGGATAGCTCAATAACTCCATTTTGTAACATGGACTCGATGTTTTCCTCGACTGCCAGTTGTTGCCCCAATGGTAGTCGTCTAGGTGGTATTCTGATGGGTTGAGCCTTTCCGGTATATATTCGATGCTGGATGATGTTGGTACGACAGGTGGTTCCATTTTTACTGTTAAAAATTTGCCAGCGCTTTGTGATAAATTGCTTGGCTTTCTTCTGGTTCTCTGGTGTCAAGTGTGTCAAATGGTCAGCAAACTGTTGTAGGAACTCTTTATCGTGCCCTGTCTCCTTCACCGACGTCTGGTACTCTTCTTAGCAATTGATGATGGTCTCGACTGGCTCGAAACAAGCTATCTCTTGACCATTGGTAATTCTGATGTCGTTGTTGGACAAATTCAGGACTCTGATTGGTATATCTGGTCCGGTTTTAACTATAGCCCGTCCAACTAAGTAGTCATGAGTTGAGTGTACGGGCTCCACCATTCCAACGCAGCTCCCAGGATTGCTGTCTAACTGCCCATGCATAATCTGTTCCATTCGACCAGGAATTCTAGCTGAAGACTTTGCCACAATTTTTATGGAGGTGACTGAACTGTTGACGGGTCGTGTCAATACATATTCCTCATTAAGGAACCGAAGAATATCATATCTCGGGTCAAACATAAATCCATGTTGGATAATTAGGTCCATTCCCAGTATGAAATCGTCCTCAATATTCGCTACCAGGACCCTATGCCGGATCATGTTGTCCCCTATCTGTAGCACGACATCTGCCTCACCCCGTATTGACATGGACTCGCCGGTGACTGTTCTGAGCTTGATGTTTTTGGTAACTGGCCGAATTTCTGATGCTCTCAAGACCCTGGACTTGGCAATGGACACAGCGGTGCCGGTATCGACGGTGATGGTAATTGCTCGCCCATTGATGGTGCCTCTGATGACTAGGCTGCCGCTATCTCGGCAAAATCCCCGGATGTATAACGTTTTGGGGGCTGGTGGAGGGTCAGTTAGCATTCACCCCCTTATGCTGACTGGCTGACGGTCCCTAGACATGTGGCTGGTCTGTTGGTTACCCCTAATCGGTGATCGTTCAGGTAGCCTCACTCGACAATCACGTTGAAAGTGCCCTGTCCGTCCACAGCGGTAACATGCCCCTCCGGTGCCAGTTCTTTGTGACCATTCTAATATTTTGTTCAGACCAGCCAGCAGCGCTTGAAATGGTGACTCTGACTCTTCCTGGTTGAAGGAAACTGCTGGGACCCTCGGCTTGGACATGTTCATGACGGCTTCTACTTCCAAAGCCCGAAGTAGAGCTTCATTACTTTTCTTGACGCCACTTAGTCTTAGATTTCGTTGTACTTCCACATCTCTGATGCCGTTTATGAAACTCTGTGTGGCCAACTGGTCTTTCGTCTCCTCTGGCAGGTCTGGGTAGGACAAGTGAACTAACCGTCTAATCTCTGCTTCGAATTCTTGGAGGCTTTCACCGGATTTTTGAGTTTTTCCACTCAGTTGGACTTGGTATACCTGACTCAAGGATTGATTGTCGTAACGTTTGTCCAGGATGGCGATGATCTTGTCGAAATTGCCCTGTTCCTCGACTGGAATGCTTTGGAGGAGTTCTAGGGCCGGACCTCTTAACGAAATTACCAGAGAAGTAGATTTTTCTTGATTATCCCATCCATTAGCTGTAGCCACGGCCTCAAATTGCCGTTTATACATGGGCCAAGATGAACTGCCGTCGAATGTGGGTGGTTTACTAAAGGAACCTTTGGTACTCACGGTGTTCTGGTATTTTCCTCGCTGTAAGTCCTGTTGCAATTTTTTAATTTCTGTTTCTAGTTTATTTTGGATGGCACTGATTGTATCTTCTACTTCACTGTGTACTGTTTGCTTGATGGAACTGATTTGATCTTGAACTGTGTCTTGAATTGAACTGATTTCAAATTTTACCTGGCTTTGGATGGCTTTATGATTTTAATGTCATCATTTATCTCTTTTATATCTGACTCAACTATTTGCACTCTTTCATTAACTTTTTCATTGACTTGTCCTACTATTTGCATTAATTGTTCGCATTTCAGTTGTCTTTTCTGTTCAGTTCCGTGTCGAATTAATTCAATTTGATCTTGTTTTTGTTCAATTATTTTAAAATCATTTTGTCTCTGTTCATCTATAATTTAAATTCATTTCGTCGTTTTTCTTCAAATTTCGAGAACAATCCTTCAATTAAATTCTGTTGTTCGCTTTTCATCGTAGTGACAAGATTTTCTAATTCTATTTTACGTTTTTCATCAAAAGATTTTACTAACCTTTGTTGTATTTCTACTTGATGTTGTTTCTCCTTCTTGTCACGTTTTTCTAGAATCTGGGCTATTTTTTCGCCTAGTCCTAACCTGCTTGACTATTTTTTTGGCAGTTTCGTCCATTTTTTCCATAAATCAAATTACGATTTTAACTGCACTAAATCCTTTACTTCTGATCACCAAATTGTTGTAAAGTCCGTGGGTTCAATTTAAAATTATAAAACTAATATTCACTTTCACTTTTCTATAAACTTGTATTTACATCGAATGTACAACAGCTGATTCAAATATCACAATAACAATGTTACATATAAGCTCTTCGCTCCATCAACTCATTCGCGATCGTGCCCCCTTTCCTTTATAAAACCAGCATAGAAAATTCTCGTAAAATCATCATCATTCCTACAGGTGCCGAGTCTTTTCGAGAACCATTTTTTATCTCAAAGCGTTTGTTGTCGTACTGAAATGAAACAGGGTCGGTTTTGGGTAAATTTCGTAACATTATATTGTTATAAAATTTATATTCGCCAGCGCTGGAGACACCTCCTACATTAGTCATTCCGATGAAATTAAACATTAATCATCTGGGACAATAAAAACGGCACTATCCGGAATATTCTATGGAGCAAAAAGCGTTGACATCAAACACTCCACCAACAAGAAAGACGAGAAAATTCCATGTTAGGTATAAAAGAATGTTGTATTTTTCATGTTGTTTAGTTGAGTTTCTATTTCGGTGTGAATTGTTTTCGGAGAAATCAGCTATTGTAAATAAGTAAATATTGGAATAATTTGTTCGTAAATAAAGTTCTAGAAAGTGAATATCAATTTTTTTGTTCAATTTGACATTACGAAGTTTATAGAACTATTCTGTTTGTTCGTATCGTTTCATAGATGGAGCTATTTGGTCGAAGTTTTCTTCCGGTTCTAATTAGTTAGATAATAGCATTTGAAAATGCCAGACAAGATTTTGGAGAAACGTCAAGCAAGAGTTCAGCCAAATTTAACAGACGAACGGATGTATATATATATATATATATATATATATATATATATATATATATATATATATGGAATTTCCAAAAATAATGGGAAAGTAGCCAATTTTTTATTGTATAAACGGCACTAAATAAAGTGTACTCTTTTTATATTATTGAAAGCTTTCGAAATTTATTTATTTCTTCTTCAGTCAATTTTCTGAAAGATTACACAAAATTAAAAATAGTAAAACTTAATCTAGATAAACCAGACTTACAATATCGAGGTTAGAAAATTGTTAAAAAAGGTTCTCATTGCACGTACTGTAGAATGCGTAATGCGTTTTAGACAAACATTACAAACATATATCAACAATTGAATAAAACATTATTGTAACTGGATCACACATCCATTGAGTAAAATTTTTAAGATTAAAACCATCACATTTTAAAAAGTTATGCACAAGCCATTTGTCATATTTAACCAGTGACATGGAACGGAAACAAAAGTCGAGCCTCGCTGTTACAGGACACTAAGATTCTTAGGTCATGGGGTGTAAATACAAAGAACATTGAAGGAATTTGTATAGAGAGAGTGTCCAATGGACTACTGACTCGATGATATATAAAAACACATATACATATACACACACATGTACATATATACAAACATTTAAAACCTATATATATATATATATTTGATGATTTATTCCGGTGTACATCCGTTCGTCTGTATTCGTTTGAAAAATCACTTGACGCTTCGCCAAAATCATAATTGGCTTTCTCAAAAGATACTAAGTAAGTAGTACTAGTAAGTAACTAAGTTACTTAGTATCTTTTGAGAAAGCCAAATATAATTTTGGCGAAACGTCAAGTGATTTTTCAAACGAATACAGGCGAGCGGATGTACAGCGGAATAAATCATGAACCACATATTTCTATCCTTGAAACAGTATACACAAACATATATATATATATATATATATATATATATATATATATATATATGTTTTGAAGTTTTCGCAGGCAATAAATGTTTTAGGTGGTTTCCGGGAATTCATCCGCGTAGTTGATAACTGATCCCTGCCGGGATCGATGGTAAAATGACGACGTTTCGGCAGAGTCACATCTGCCCTCTTCAGGTCGGTTCGCATAATTCTCGTAGCCTTCTGCTTTCGCTTCTAGTTACTCGAATACTAAGATTTTCTGAAGCAAGCGCGCTGTTATATAGTCGCGGCTCGGCGCCTATCGGTTGACACGGTGAACGGCTGCGTGTGATTGGCCCTTGGCGCTCAGTGAACACGGCTCCATCCTGCTGATTTGTTATTTCCGGTTGAGTTGTTATTAGACGGGTCCGGGCCGATACGGTGTTTAATAGGATTTTCCAACAATTCGATAAGTTCTGAATTTCATTGCGTGCGTTTAGACTGTGAGGTCTCTTCGCTATTTCAATTGCCTCTCTTACGAGTCTTGATTTCGGGTGTTCTATATTTGCCAGTACTCTGGTGTTCTCAAAGTCTATTCAGTATGACATCGTGGTGGCGTATTCCGCGATGGATGTTGTTTTTTCCTGCTTTCTTACAGCGTTCTGGTGTTCATCACGTCTAGCTTGAATTCTTCTATTAGTTTGCCCCACATAGGTTTTATGACAGTCTGCACATGGAATCTCGTACACTCCCTGTTGTTCTAAAGGGATCCTCGTCTTCGGAGTCCTCAACACCGTGCTTATTTTTCTGTCTGTATTGAAAATAGTATCGATATTGTGTCTTCGTAGAATTCATGCAATACTGTCCGTGGTCCCCTTGACATACGGTAAATAAGCCTTGGTTATTGGTGTCTCATGCTCCTCGTCTGTGTCTCTCGGTTTTGACTTTAGGGCTCTTTGTATATTTCGGTCTGTAAATCCGTTTTGTCTCAGAGCTGTTTTTAAACTGTCCATTTCCTGTTTGATGTTGTCCTGGTCAGCTAGTCTTTGAGATCTGGTTACTAAAGTTTTGACGACTGCTTGTAGTTGGGATGGGTGGTGATGAGAATTAGCATGAAGGTATCTGTTTGTGTGAGTTGCTTTCCTATATACTGTATGGCCAAGGGTTCCGTCTTCCTTCCTATTTATGAGAACATCAAGGAATGGCAGTTGATTGTTGGCTTCAACCTCCATGGTAAATTTTATTTTGTGGTGGATGCCATTAAGGTGATCTAAAAAAATATTGAGGTGTTCCTTCCCATGAGGCCAAATCACAAATGTATCATCCACATATCGCAACCACAAACTGGGTTTAAGAGTTCTTGTTCTTAGTGCCAACTCCTCAAATTTCTCCATAAAAAGGTTCGCTATAACTGGTGAGAGTGGCGATCCCATTGGAGCTCCTTCCACTTGTTTGTATCGTTGGTTCTCGTAAACAAAATAGGTGTTCATAAGACAGTGCCTTGTTAAGTCTACAAGGTGTTGAGGTGGTTTGTATTTTTCTATTATGATATCCAAGGCTTCGTCGATAGGGATGTTGGTGAAAAGGGACACTACGTCAAAACTTACAAGAAGACACTCTGGTTGTAAGACCGTTTTTCTAAGAATTTCGACGAAATGTGTCGAATTTTTTACATATGAGTCTGCCCCCTCTGCAAGTGGTTGAAGTTGTTGGGCTAGGTATTTGGCTAGGTGTTGTGTTGGGAATCCAACTGAGCTTACTATTGGCCTCAAAGGTGCACCTTCTTTATGTACTTTTGGCAACCCATAGAATTTCGGATATCTCGATGACTTTTCACGCGGAATGAGTTGCAGTTGGAGATTTTTGTCGATCCTACTTGCTTGGATTTTGGCCTTGGTTGTTTTCTCTAGATAAGTTGTTGGGTCAGTAGTAATTTGTTTATATGCTGGATCTTGTAGCAATATTTGAATTTTGTTTGAATAATCCGCTGTATCTAAAATTACAGTCGCATTTCCTTTATCAGCATGTAGAATGAAAATGTCCTTGTTGAGGCGCAGTTGTTTCAAGGCCTCATTTTCTTCTATAGATAGGTTCCTTTTGGGTGGTTTAGACTTTTTAGAACATGTGACACATCTCGTCTAATTATTTCAGCGGTGTTCGCATCTAATTTTGAAACTGCTGTTTCCACGCCACATATTATGCTCTCTGTTGGTATGTGAGAGGGAGCAATAGCGTAATTGAATCCCTTAGCCAACACGCCAATCGAGGAAGTGTTTAATTGGACCGAAGATAAGTTATAAACGGTTTTATTCATTTCCAATTGCCGTGAGGTTAGACTGTTACCGTTATTTTCTGAGACAAATTCGTTTTTGGGCTTCTGTTGGAGCTTCAATTTGTTAAATTTTGCCTGTTGTTGCATTATTGTTAACTCTGCATCCGTTTCGGCCCTAAATTCGCTAATCTCATCGAATTTATCCCATATTATCGGGTGGAGTGTATTGCTTACCTTTAGGTGGATATCTAGGAGTTTAGTATTAAGAACATCCAAATCTCTTCTGATATCACGTATGGCTTCCCTAAGTAGGGCACAACTAGCTTTCCATAAGATATTCTGTGTTTTTCTGTTGTTCTTCCAGAACTTTACCGTCATGTTTTTCGGAATAACTCCTTCATCGCGGCATCGTTGTAAAAATGTAGATCGCTCAAAAGTTTGCTTCTTTTCGGGCGTAATTTCTCAAATGTTTTACACAAATGAAAAGTATTCTCCCCGTAGAGATTCACTATATTTGTTTTTAAGTTTTCACGGTCACTAAATGTTTTAGGTGGTTTCCGGGAATTCATCGGCGTAGTTGATAACTGATCCCTGCCGGGATCGATGGTAAAATGACGAGGTTTCGGCAGAGTCACATCTGCCCTTTTCAGGTCGGTTCGCATAATTCTCGTAGCCTTCTGGTTTCGCTTCTAGTTACTCGAATACTAAGATTTTCTGAAGCGAGCGCGCTGTTATATAGTCGCGGCTCGGCGCCTATCGGTTGACACCATGAACCGCTGCTTGTGATTGGCCCTTGGCGCTCCGTGGACACGGCTCCATCCTGCTGAATTTTTATTTCCGGTTGGGTCCGGGCCGGTACGGTGTTTAATAGGCTTTTCCAACAACTCGATAAGTTCTGAATTTCATTGCGTGCGTTTAGACTGTGAGGTCTCTTCGCTATTTCAATTGCCTCTCTTACAAGTCTTGATTTCGGGTGTTCTATATTTGCCAGTACTCTGGTGTTCTCAAAGTCTATTCGGTGTGACATCGTGGTGGCGTGTTCCGCGATGGATGTTGTTTTTTCCTGCTTTCTTACAGCGTTCTGATGTTCATCACGTCTAGCTTGAATTCTTCTATTAGTTTGCCCCACATAGGTTTTATGATAGTCTGCACATGGAATCTCGTACACTCCCTGTTGTTCTAAAGGGATCCTCGTCTTCGGAGTCCTCAACACCGTGCTTATTTTTCTGTCTGTATTGAAAATAGTATCGATATTGTGTCTACGTAGAATTCTTGCAATACTGTCCGTGGTCCCCTTGACATACGGTAAATAAGCCTTGGTTATTGGTGTCTCATGCTCCACGTCTGTTTGTCTCGGTTTTGACTTTAGGGCTCTTTGTATATTTCGGTCTGTAAATCCGTTTTGTCTCAGAGCTGTTTTTAAACTGTCCATTTCCTGTTTGATGTTATCCTGGTCAGCTAGCCTTTGTGATCTGGTTACTAAAGTCTTGACGACGGCTTGTGTTTGGGCTGGGTGATGATGAGAATTAGCATGAAGGTATCTATTTTACCATTGATCCCGGCAGGGATCAGTTATCAATTACGCGGATGAATTCCCGGAAACCACCTAAAACATTTAGTGCCCGCGAAAACTTAAAAACAAATATAGTGAATCTCTACGGGGAGAATACTTTTCATTTGTGCAAAACATTTGAGAAATTACGCGCGAAAAGAAGCAAACTTTTGTGCGATCAACATTTTTTACAACGATGCCGCGATGAAGGAGTTATTCCGAAAAACATGAAGGTAATGTTCTGGAAGAACAACAGAAAAACACAGAATAGCTTATGGAAAGCTAGTTGTGCCCTACTTAGGGAAGCCATACGTGATGTCAGAAGAGATTTGGATGTTCTTAATACTAAACTCCTAGATATCCACCTACAGGTAAGCAATACACTCCACCCGATAATATGGGATAAATTCGATGAGATTAGCGAATTTAGAGCCGAAACGGATGCAGAGTTAACAACAATGCAACAACAGGCAAAATTTAACAAATTCAAGCTCCAACAGAAGCCCAAAAACGAATTTGTCTCAGAAAATAACGGTCACAGTCTAACCTCACGGCAATTGGAAACGAATAAAACCGTTTATAACTTATCTTCGGTCCAATTGAACACTTCCTCGATTGGCGTGTTGGCTATGGATTTAATTACGCTATTGCTCCCTCTCACATACCAACAGTGAGCATAATATGTGGCATGGAAACAGCAGTTTCAAAATTAGATGCTAACACCGCTGAAATAATTAGACAATATGTGTCACATGTTCTAAGAAAGTCAAAACCACCCAAAAGGAACCTATCTATAGAAGAAAATGAGGCCTTGAAACAACTGCGCCTCAACAAGGACATTATCGTTCTACCTGCTGATAAAGGAAATGCGACTGTAATTTTAGATACAGCGGATTATTCAAACAAAATTCAAATATTGCTACAAGATCCAGCATATAAACAAATTACTACTGACCCAACAACTTATCTAGAGAAAACAACCAAGGCCAAAATCCAAGCAAGTAGGATCGACAAAAATGTACAACTGCAACTCATTCCGCGTGAAAAGGCACCAAGATGTCCGAAATTCTATGGGTTGCCAAAAGTACATAAAGAAGGTGCACCTTTGAGGCCAATAGTAAGCTCAGTTGGATCCCCAACACAACACCTAGCCAAATACCTAGCCCAACAACTTCAACCGTTTGCAGAGGGGGCAGACTCATATGTAAAAAATTCGACACATTTCTTAGAAAAACGGTCTTACAACCAGAGTGTCTTCTTGTAAGTTTTGACGTAGTGTCCCTTTTCACCAACACCTATCGACGAAAAATACAAACCACCTCAACACCTTGTAGATTTAACAAGGCACTGTCTTATGAACACCTATTTTGTTTACGAGAACCAACGATACAAACAAGTCGAAAGAGCTCCAATGGGATCGCCCCTCTCACCAGTTATAGCGAACCTTTTTATGGAGAACTTTGAGGAGTTGGTACTAAGAACAACAACTCTTAAACCCAGTTTGTGGTTGCGATATGTGGATGATACATTTGTGATTTGGCCTCATGGGAGGGAACACCTCAATACTTTTTTAGATCACCTTAATGGCATCCATCACAAAATAAAATTTACCATGGAGGTTGAAGCCAACAATCAACTGCCATTCCTTGATGTTCTCATAAATAGGAAGCAAGATGGAACCCTTGGCCATACAGTATATAGGAAAGCAACTCACACCAACAGATACCTTCATGCTAATTCTCATCACCACCCAGCCCAACTACAAGCAGTCGTCAAGACTTTAGTAACCAGATCACAAAGGCTAGCTGACCAGGATAACATCAAACAGGAAATGGACAGTTTAAAAACAGCTCTGAGACAAAACGGATTTACAGACCGAAATATAAAAATACCCCTAAAGTCAAAACCGAGACAAACAGACGAGGAGCATGAGACACCAATAACCAAGGCTTATTTACCGTATGTCAAGGGGACCACGGACAGTATTGCAAGAATTCTACGGAGGTGTCTCCGAATATCGGTACTATTTTCAATACAGACAGAAAACTAAGCACGGTGTTGAGGACTCCGAAGACGAGAATCCCTTTAGAACAACAGGGATTGTACGAGATTCCATGTGCAGACTGTCATAAAACCTATGTGGGGCAAACTAATAGAAGAATTCAAGCTAGACGTGATGAACACCAGAACGCTGTAAGAAAGCAGGAAAAAACAACATCCATCGCGGAACAAGCCACCACGATGTCACACCGAATAGACTTTGAGAACACCAGAGTACTGGCAAATATAGAACAACCGAAATCAAGACTCGTAAGAGAGGCAATTGAAATAGCGAAGAGACCTCACAGTCTAAACGCACGCAATGAAATTCAGAACTTATCGAATTGTTGGAAAATCCTATTAAACACCGTACCGGCCCGGACCCGTCCAATAACAACTCAACCGGAAATAACAAATCAGCAGGATGGAGCCGTGTCCACTGAGCGCCAAGGGCCAATCAAACGCAGCCGTTCACGGTGTCAACCGATGTGGGCCGAGCCGCGACTATATAACAGCTCGCTCGCTTCAGAAAATCTTAGTATTCGAGTAACTAGAAGCGAAAGCAGAAGGCTACGAGAATTATGCGAACCGACCTGAAGAGGGCAGATGTGACTCTGCCGAAACGTCGTCATTTTACCATCGATCCCGGCAGGGATCAGTTATCAACTACGCGGATGAATTCCCGGAAACCACCTAAAACATATATATATATATATATATATATATATATATATATATATATATATATCTGTGTGAGTGCGTGTATGTTTGAGTGTATATTTGTATTTGAAGACACGAGATGTAAGAACGACATCTAGGATATTCGAGAGAATCAGCACACAGAGGTTCCTAATCTGGAGCCGTTCTGTGTAATTTCTGTTCTCCCTTCACTCCTAGGACAGAATGTCACGATAAATTTTTTCAGGTTACTTCACATGTCAGAGATATTGAATACTCTCTTCGAGATGTCATTCCTTTGTACGCAAGACAATATATATTATATATAATATACATTGTTTCTGGTCAGGGAACCTTCATCAGTTGGGCTTCCCACAATTGAATGTCTTCTCGAACACTTCTTTATGTATTTGAAATATTTCGTTAAATTTGAAGACACGAGATGTAAGACCGACATCTAGGATTTTCGAGCATATTTGTAACTGACATTTTATTTTCAGATCAGACTAGCACTCAACTACAAGAAATCAAGTAACCGATTCTTATTATCGCTGCTCATGGGTGAAATTAGATCAATTGCCTATGGTGTATGCAGTACTATTTTATTTATAACATCAATATGTGCATTTAGGTAAGTTCCATATGATAGCGAACGACATTATCATTAATAGTCATGCTGTCATTTTATGACACAATTTCTATGGCCACTATTCAATTTGGTTGCCAGTTCATTTAAGTTACTAAATATATGCCCCAAAAAAATACCATAAAAATCAAGGCAATCTCTTACCAACAGCTATGATAAGACGGCAATTTTTTGAAGGGAAGACTTCCACACGGAGGGCCACACTTACACATATGAAAATAGATGAGAATGGTAATAAAGTGCAAAAACTTAAATTGCATTTTTTGATAGTTCGTACAGACCGACAACCCACTACCTTGTTCTTTAAGCACTAATACAAATTAGTGCTATTTGTGTAGGAAACAGGAACCAGAGAATATAATTAGAGTCCCTTCGTTTATAGAACATTAATAAAAATAAAAAACAAATATAACATCAGATTAATATACAATTCCTGCACACAATTTGCTATGTTTTATTAAGTTAGAAATTAGACTTACTTTAGAACAGCCCAAAAAGGTCAAATTTATAGACGGTAGCGACAAGACAAAGATGAAAAAGTAAAATAGGTCAAGCTTATAGATGGTGGAGACAAGGATGACAAACTTATATGGGGACTAAACTGAAAAAGTGTTCAGCTGAACGCAATAAATAACAAGTTCAAGAACTGACCATAATGGCGCTATTGTAGAAAAAGAATATGTGAATTGCTAAATACCGAGGTATGTAAAATATATCTATTTTCCCTATACACCTATGAGATCGGTTTTCGGTTTAATATCCATCCTTTTGCTATATAAGCGCCACCCTAATTGAGTACATTTTGACGGACGCTTTTTTTAATATGTATTGGATTAAACTACAACAGCTATTTCGAGCAATAGTCTGGAGGTGCTGTGATATTTAAAAATATTTACTTCAAAATGTTCCCATAATTTAATCTGTAATAATTACAGTGACTTTATTACATAATACCAGAATATTAAATAGATGTTTGAAATATTATAGTTGAACAAAATTTACAACAAAATTAAAAATTAACTTTCACGTGATATGTTCCTTTGTAGTTGTATTTAAATTAAGAATTACATTACAAATTAAGATTAATACTTGGGTAGTAACACAATAGTGACAATGTCTTTAACTCTCCTAAAATTTATATCTATTACTAAGAATGAAACAAAGAAAGGGAGGAAGAACCAGCGAGATAACGACAAATGGGAAGCATATTTCGTAAGAAACTTTCCCTCCCATCGTTCAGTCTCAAATGACTGCCACTCTTTTTTAGATTTTATTAAAATATGAATAGGGACCATATTAAGTATAAATTATATTTTATAAACTAAATAACCCGTCTAACATATCAGCGTGAAAAGTAAATACAATGTATAAAATTTTAGTGGGTGTACTAGTTATCTCTCAAAATATTATAATATTACAATAGAACTTTTTATATAACACTAAGCAGCTATCGAACATGAATCAATGAAAGAAAGACGTTTCCGATTAAGCAACAAGATGCATCATAGCAATACGGAGAAAACAAGGATGGAGTATATAAAGCATAACCAGTCTCAGTAGAGCAAGAGTTAAAACTGATCGACGGTAAGCTTATGAGTGGATTGGAAGACAGTGACATTGTAATTTAGAGTTATATATCAAATGATATCAAATTATTGGATTGTCCAAACTACATGTACATACAAAGGTTGAATTCGATAGGATAATTGGAAAGATTGTTGAGGAGGTCTTGAATTATTTTGCCTATTCATTGGGGTTTCTCTGCTCAAAATTTTTTTCTGCAACAGATAGGTATTTGAAAATTGTGTATGAAGAACAAGTGTAGTAAGGCAATTTAGTAAAATTGACCGGATTACTGGCTGTCTGTATAAAAATTCTTCCTCATAGTTATTCTTAGCGAAAGAGATGCCTACAAAATGATCAACCAGTATTCCTGTATATAAGTAGTACCTATATTGTTACAAACTTTATACACTCAGCTCATGACTACTCAGTTGAACGGGCTATTGTTAAACCCGGACGAGATATACCAATTAGAGTTCTGAATTTGTCCAACAACGACATCAGAATGGCCAGTGGTCAAAAGATAGCTTGTTTCGAGCCAGTAGAGACCATCATCAATTGCGAAGAAGTGTACTAGACATCGATGAAGGAGACAGGTCACAGTAAAGAGTTTCTACAACAGTTTGCTGACCACTTGACACACCTTACACCAGAGGAACAGAAGAGAGCCAAGTAAGTTATCGCAAATCACCACTTGCAAATTTTTAACAGTCCGGATGGGACCATCGGTCGTACCATCATCATCCAGGACCGAATAGATACCTGGAAGGGTCAACCTATCAGAATACCATTGGTAGAATAACAGGCAGTCGAGACATGGTCTGCCAAAGTTGTGCTAGATAAAAAAAGGATGTAACCACCAGGTTTTGAGTGGATTACAGAAAGTTGAATGACGAAGAAAGACAGATAATCGCTATCTCGAATTGATGACACTCTGACACACTAGTAGGTTCCCGTTGGTTCTCCACACTACACCTAAAGAATGGATATTGGCAGGTTGGACTACATTACAACGACAGTAAAGTCCAGTAAAGGGTTTTTTCAGTTTACAGTCATGCGCTTTGGGTTATCCAATGCTCCCGCTACCTTTGAGAGGCTGATGGAGTATGTATTGTGCGGGTTGACGTGGAGAACATGCTAGTATACCTCGACCACATTATGGTCATGGATCATACTTTCGACGACCACTTGAAGAACCTAGGCGAAGTATTTTCCAGAATTATGAACCCCAAATATCATTCAGGCGACTGAAGGTGGCACTATGTTCCAGCCCAATCCTAGGATTTCCCACACAGTCCGGCAAGTTCATCTTAGACACCGACGCCAACAACACAGGTTTGGAGGCCGTCCTATCACTGGTTCAAGATGGTGAGTATTACAGCCGTGGATTCTCGAAACGGAAAAGGAATTATTATGTCACCAGAAAAGCACTTCTTGCAATAATCAGGGTTGTAGACCATTTCCATAAATACCTCTATAGTCGTCATTTCCTAATTCGAACAGATCATATTGCCCTCAAATGGCTGCTGGACATGATGACACCGGAAGGACAACTGGCCAGGTGGATGCAGAAATTATAGAAATACGATTTCAAGATTGAAACCATGCAGGTCATTTGCATAATAATGCCGATGCCGTGTCAAGAAGACGCTGTAGGAAAGAATGCGGACATTGTCTGAGTACAGGCCAATGAAGACTGGACAACGGAACACTGCATCCAGGACCAAATGGCTGATCCACACATTAAACCAATCCTGTCACTTAAAAAGAGAGGGGCACCCAGGCCACGATGGGACGAGGTAGCTAGATACGGCGTCCTGAAATCGTTATGGGCTAAATGAGACTCTCTAAGAGAAAAGAATGGAATGCTCAAGAGAATTTGGGAAATCATTGACGGCCGAGAAACGAAGTTCCAACTAGTAGTCCCAAAAAAGGTCATCTGGGCATGAATAAAATCTTAGATAAAATTCGCCTGCGGTACAACTGGATAAATTGCTTCGAAGATGTCAGAACTTGGTGCCGGAAATGTGACACCTGTGCAGCCCGTAAGGGCCTGAAGGTCAGAAGGAAGTAGTACAATGTGTGCGTTCCATTTGAGAGAACTGCCATCGATGTCGCCGGTCCATTTCCTGAGTCTGGAAGAGGGAACAAAAACATTTTGGTCGCAATGTATTACTTCATCAAATGGCCTGAGGCATATGCGATACCCAATCAAGAAGCAACCACGGTAACGACGATGCTGCTAGAACGGCTATTCAGCAGGTTTGGCGTCCCGTTGGAACTATATTCATTCCAAGGCGTAACTTCGATTTGCATGTATTCCAGAAGGTCTGTACGATGTTGGGAATCCGGAAAACGGGGACAACACCATTGTATCCACAGTCAGGCGGAATGATGGAAAGATTCAAAAGGACCTTGGAACATCACCTATCCAAGGTCGTTAGAAATAACCAGCGTGGTTGGGATGAGCATATTCCCCTATTCCTGTTGGCTTATCGCTAAGCCGTACTTAACAGTACGGGCCTGACCCCAGCCAGGGTACTATTTGGAAAAGAGCTGAGATTACCCTGCGATCTGGCATTTGGCTCATCCGAAGAACCGTCCCAAGATTTCAACGAATATGTCGACCAACTCCGACATAACATGGTGGTAATACATGAACTAGCCCGAACGCAGATGTTGGCCACCAGCGACCGGATTAAGACACGGTTGAGTCAGGTTCCAAGAGACGAACCAGGTCTGGCTGTACAACCTCAGAGGAGCAAGGGTAAATCTCCAAAGCTTACACCCGCCTGGGCTGGTCCATACGAGGTGGTCAAGAGGATCAATGACGTTATCTACCCTATCCGTCGAAACCCAAGAGCTAAGTTGAAGGTGGTTCATTTGGATCGACTCGTTCCCTACCATGGAGAAAATGTTCCAGATCGGGACGATCATGATTAAAGGGGGAAGTGTTATAAAATTTATTCACGCCGCCCCCTGACTAAATCAACGCAAATCATTTAAGCCAACTGAGGTATAAAAAAGGAATCCGCAAGGTCGACCGATTTTTTATGTATAAACAATGTTCTAAAAAGTGAAAGTAAATATCAGTTTTTAAAATTAATTAAATTTGAACCCACAAAGTTTATTGCAGTATTATATATTGTGTTATGCTTATCTGTGTATGGAGACGTTTCAACCCCGAGTCTGGAGTCGTTGTCAATCGTTTAGTGTTGTATTTCGAGGTTTTTTTCTAAAAGATTTCGCTTTGATGTTGATTTTGTTGTTTCTCAAAAAATTTTAAAAATACTTGACTGCTGCAGGAAATAATTTTGAGAAGAAGAAACCCAATTAACAGGCAAAATAGAATAATTGAAATTTGGCTATATAAAACAGATTTGAAAAAAAGTCATCTATATTTAAGTTTAGACTGGCCTATTTAATAGCGGCCGTAACACCAGGAATTAAAAAGAAATGTTTAGAAAATATCGTTTACTGAAATAAGGATCTTACATATCCGGGAAAATACCGTAAATAATCTACAAAAACTAATTGCAAAAAATACATTTATTTTTAGTATATTGCTTATTGTATATTGCCCCACACAATATCTAGGAGAACTTTGCTGAACCTTGAACCTCCTTATTGTGCTCTATCTTATGTAGTTTCAAAAACACAATCTAAATATGTCTTCATCTACTTGAGTACCTTTGCAATTTTAGGTACCCCAACTTTCTTGCTAACAAAAATGTTACTGGTGCACTATAAAAACTATTCTTCTTCGTTTAGGTTTATTTTAATATAAATAACAGGTAATATTTTAAAATCAGAGGACGAAAAACTGAAACTGAAGAATTTATAATGTACCTTGCACTAATAAATTACACTTATTACTTATTATACTTTCCCTAGCTGATCTAGGTAAATCTCTTGAAAATCCATCTTGAAGTGACGGAAATTATTCCGAAAAAACATACAGGGAGCTAGAAAGACAAATAAATAATTATTGAATGTCTTTTTGAGTTTTATGTTTGACCTGGAATTCTAATATACCGGATGTAAACAGTAGGTGTGCATATATTTTAAGTGGAGATAGTCCACATTAAATTAACCAAAAAACTCTTCTAAATGTTCTATAGGCTTTAATAACCAAGTTATGACAGATATATGCTAAGTAAATTATTGTGAATGCGTCAACATCGCTTATCGGATGATACACTTTCACTCTTACTCTTTTCTCTTACTTGTAAAAAAATTACCTTGACCACGAAAATTGCACTGCAGAGTTTTGTATCGAATAATTATGTTTTGTTGACAATTTGCTTGATTTGGGTAAATGAAACATTTCAGTTTTCAAAACATCATCGTTCTTAAAACTAATGTTTGGAGGTCTCCTTTAAAATTTGCGGATTTATTTTATGTATTACGTTAAAGAACACAAGAATAAAAAGAAAATTTTGAACAATGGGGATAACATATAGAGGAGTGAAGATTGTAAAGTTAATAAATAAAAATTTAAATGAATTTTCGTTCCATGTCAATATAAAAACTATTAGTAAGCTAGTGAGTTTGTCTTTCGTGGGATTCAAATTTTAGCAGTTGTAAAGTGAAGATTGTTCGGGTCAAAAATTGACGTTTGATAAATGTCAGAAGATTTTGATAGATGTTTTTTAATTCAAATTTTACATTTGTGTTACTAGAAGTGACGATAAAGCGACTATAAACCAGTGTCTGTGATTTCAATTGATAGCATATGACTTTGAAGTAATAATCAGTTGAAATTGGGAAGTAAATTCAGTATAGCAGAAAGTTTATAAAAAGAACAGGCAGATTAAGGAGCAGATATTAAGCAGGAAGTTTACATACAAGTTTATAAAGAGATCAGGTAGTAGCAGGAATTTGGAGTGAGATTATAGAAAGAGCAGGTGTGCAGACGAGTTGTTGAACGTGCAGTCAGAGTAAGCGACAGTTGCAGAAAGAGCCAGCCATCACAGAGAGATTAGAACAAGAGGACACATAAGAGGATATATTTGTTGATATTTTAATACGAACTTAATGTAACCAGGTCGTACAAATTGCAAGAAGGTATTTTAAATTTTAATATGGCTTTTATTTTAAATACAATTCATAAATATTGTTGATTGATTAGGAAATATACATTTTTACTATCGGGTTTTAGAATCAAATCTCTTTTTAGATTAATAGATTAATTTAATTCATAGATTTGAAGATTTAGGTTGTGTTATTTGATGTTTGATTTTGATTTATTGATTTGATTTTTGAATATTGCAATATAGTTCGTGGGTTCAATTTAAAATTATAAAACTAATATTCACTTTCACTTTTCTAGAACTTTATTTACATTAAAACAGCTGATTCAAATATGACAATAAGATTCCCATATACGCTAGTCGTCGCGATATCACTGAACTCTCCATCGTGGTTGCTTCCTTTATAAGCCCAGCATAGAAAATTCTCGTAAAAAAAATCATCACTCCTACAGGTGCCGAGTCTTTTCGAGAAACATTTTTTATCTCAAAGCGTTTGTTGTCGTACTGAAATGAAACAGGGTCGGCTTTGGGTAAATTTCGTAACATTGCCCCCCCCCCACTTTAATTCTGATCGTCCCGATCAGAAACATCCCCTCTATGGTAGGGGGAATCGATCTAAATGAACCACCTTCAATTTAGCCTTGGGGTTTCGACGGATCCGGTAGACGACGCCATTAAGCCTCTTGACCACCTCGTATGGACCATCCCAGGCGGGTGTAAGCTTTGGGGATTTACCCTTGCTCCGTTGGGGGTTGTACAGCCAGACTTTGTCCCACTCCTGGAACCCGACTGAATTGGCCTTGAGGTCGTATCGCGTCTTCATCCGGTCACTGGTGGACAACACCTGCGTTCGGGCTAATTGGTGTATTGCCAGCATGTTATGTCGGAGCTGGTCGGCATAATCGTCGATGTCTTGGGGAGGTTCTTCTGGGGAGCCAAATGCCAAATCGCAGGGTAATCGCAGCTCCTTTCCGAATAATACCCTGGCTGGGGTCCGGCCTGTACTATTATATACGGCAGAGCGATATGCCAACAGGAATAGGGGAATATGTTCATCCCAATCACGCTGGTTATTGCTGACGACCTAGGATAGGTATTGTTCCAAGGTCCTGTTGAATCTTTCCACCATTCCGTCTGACTGTGGGTGTAATGGTGTTGTTCTCGTTTTCCTGATCCCCAACATCGTGCAGACCTTCTGGAATACATTCGATTCGAAGTTACGCCCCTGGTCTGAATGTAATTCCATCGGGACGCCAAACCTGCTGAATTGTTGTTCTACTAGCACCGTCGCTACCGTGGTTGCCTCTTGGTTGGGTATCGCATATGCTTCAGGCCATTTCCTGAAGTAATCCATTGCGACCAGAATGTATTTGTTCCCCCTCTCAGACTCGGGAAACGGACCGGCGACATCGATGGCAATTCTCTCAAATGGGACGCCCACATTGTAGTGCTGCATTCTGCCCTTGGTCCGGGTCTTCGGGCCCTTACTGGCTGCACAGGTGGCACATTTGCGGCACCAAGCTCTGACGTCTTCGAAGTAATTCACCCAGTAGTACCGCTGGCGAACTTTGTCAAGGGTTTTATTCATGCCAAGGTGGCCTCCGGTAATCCCATCATGTACTTCGGTCAGGATGGCTGGTACCTTTCTCTTCGGAACTACCATTTGGGACTTGGTTTCTTGTCCATCAGCGCTTTCCCAGACTCGCTTGAGCATTCCATTGTCTACCCTTAGAGAGTCCCATTGAGCCCATAACGATTTCAGCACGCCTGAGTATCTAGCTACCTCGTCCCATTGTGGCCTGGGTGCCCCTCTCATTTTGAGTGACAAGATTGGTTCGATGTCTGGATCAGCCATTTGGTCCTGGATGCAATGTTCCGTTATCCAGTCTTCATTGGCCTGCACTCGGATCTGCCTGATGGAGATACCCTCTCACTGTTCCGTCTTCAGACAATTCCTCTCTACAGGGTCTTCTGGATAGGGCATCGGCATTATTGTGCAAACGGCCGGCACGGTGTTCCACCTTGAAGTCGTATTGCTGTTTTCTCCATCCATCTGGCCAGTTGTCCTTCCGGTGTCTCCATGTCCAGCAGCCATTTGAGTGCGGCATGATCTGTTCGGATTAAGAAATGACGACCATAGAAGTATTTGTGGAAATGGTCTACAGCCCTTATTATTGCAAGGAGTTCTGTTCTGGTGACGCAATAATTTCTTTCCGGTTTCGAGAATCCACCGCTGTAATACTCGATCACTCTCTCTTCACCATCTTGCATCTGGGATAGGACGGCCCCTAAACCTGTGTTGCTGGCGTCGGTGTCTAAGATGAACTTGCCGGACTGCGTAGGAAAGGCTAGGATTGGGCTGGAACATAGTGCTGCCTTCAGTCGCCTTTATGATGTTTCGCAATCTTGATTCCAATGGAAGGTCTCTTTCTCAGTGGTCTGCCGATGTAGAAAGGGCAGCAATGGTGGCAAATCCGTCAACAAATCGCCTGTAGTAGGAACATAGGCCCAAGAAGCTTCGGAGTTCATGCTTGTCTCTGGGGACTGGCCAATCACGGATGGCTTCTATCTTGTCTTCGTTGGTGCGGATTCCTGACTCGGACACTACGTGGCCCAAAAACTCTACTTCTTTTTGGAACAAGGAACACTTCTTCGGATTGAGTCTCAGGTTGGCGTTATTAATTCTGGAGAATACTTCGCCCAGGTTCTTCAGATGGTCGTCGAATGTCTGGCACATGACTAGAATGTCGTCGAGGTATACTAAGCACGTCCTCCATGTTAACCCGCTCAGTACATACTCCATTAGCCTCTCAAATGTAGCGGGTGCATTACATAACCCAAAGGGCATGACCGTGAAATGAAACAGCCCTTTACTGGTGGAGAACGCTGGCTTCTCTCTGTCGTTTTCGTGTAGACCAACCTGCCAATATCCACTTTTTAGGTCTAGTGTGGAGAACCAACGGGAGCCTGCTAGTGTGGTCAAAGTGTCATCGATTCGGGGTAGTGGATAGCTCTCTTTCTTCGTGACGTCATTCAGCTTTCTGTAATCCACACAAAATCTGGTGGTTCCATCCTTCTTTTTAACTAGCACGACGGGAGCAGACCATGGGCTGATGGATGGCTCAATAATTCCATATTGTAACATGGACTCGATGTTTTCCTCGACTGCCTGTTGTTGCCGCAATGGTAGTCGTCTAGGTGGTATTCTGATGCCAGTTCCTTGTGACCGTTCTAATAGTATGTTCATACCGGCGCTTGAAATGATGACTCCAATTCTTTCTGGTTGAAGGAAACTGCTCGCACCCTCGATTTGGACATGTTCATGACTGCCTCTACTTCCAAGATCCGAAAATAATCTTCATTACTTTCTTGACGCTACTCAATCTTAAATTCCTTTGTACCTCCACATCTCTGATGCTGTTTATGAAACTCTGTGTGGCCAACTGGTCTTTCGTTTCCTCTGGCGGGTCTGGGTAGGACAAGTGTACTAACCGTCTAATCTCTGCTTCGAATTCTTGGGGGCTTTCACCAGATTTTTGCGTTCTTTCACTGAGTTGGACTTTGTATACCTGGCTCAAGGATTGATTATCGTATCTCTTGTCCAGAGTCGCAATGATTTTGTCGAAATTGCCATGTTCATCGACTGGAATGCTTTGGAGGAGTTCTAAGGCTGGACCTCTTAAGGAAATTACAAGAGACGTAGATTTTTCTTGGTTATCCCATCCATTAGCTGTAGCCACGGCTTCAAATTGCCGTTTATATATCGGCCAAGATGAACTGCCATCAAATGTGGGTAGTTTACTAACGGAACCTCTGGTACTTACGGTGTTCTGGTATTTCCCTCGCTGTAAGTCCTGTTGCATTTTTTTAATTTCTGTTTCTACCTTGTCTCAAAAGGCACTGATTTGGTCTTGAACTGTGTTTTGAATTGAACTGATTTCAACTTTGGCTTTGGATGGAATCGAGGTCATCTACTTTTGCTTCAAGAGTGTCCACAGTATTTTTTATGATCTTAATGTCATCATTTATCTCTTTTATATCTGACTCAACATTTGCATTCTTTCATTAACTTCTATTACTATTTGCATTAGTTGTTCAAATTGCATTTGTCTTTTTTCTTCAGTTATTTTAAATTCATTTTGTCGCTTTAATTCAACGTGTTCTTGTTTTTCTTCAAATAATTTAAATTCATTTTGTCTGTGTTCATCTAATAATTTAAATTCATTTTGTCGTTTTTCTTCTAATAATTTAAATTCATTTTGTCGTTTTAATTCAATTTGATCTTGTTTTTCTACAAATTTCGAGAATAATCCTTCAATTAAATTATGTTGTTCATTTTTCTTCGTGGAAACTAGATTTTGTTGCTCGGTTTTCATCGTAGTGACAAAATTTTCTAATTCTATTTTACGTTTTTCATCAAAGATTTTACTAACCTTTGTTGCATTTATTCTTGATGTTGTTTTTCCTTTTTGTCACGATTTTCTAGAATCTGGACTATTTTTTCGTCTAGTCCCTCTATAACGCGCTTGACAATTTTTTTGGTAGTTTCGTCCATTTTTTCCATTCTTCGGGTTTCCATAAATCAAATTACGATTTTAACTGCACTTAATCCTTTACTTCTGATCACCAAATTGCATTATAGTCCGTGTGTTCAATTTAAAATTATAAAACTAATATTCACTTTCACTTTTCTAGAACTTTATTTACATTAAAACAGCTGATTCAAATATGACAATAATATTCCCATATACGCTAGTCGTCGCGGTATCACTGAACCCTTCATCGTGGTTGCTTCCTTTATAAGCCCAGCATAGAAAATTCTCGTAAAAAAAATCATCACTCCTACAGGTGCCGAGTCTTTTCGAGAACCATTTTTTATCTCAAAGCGTTTGTTCTCGTACTGAAATGAAACAGGGTCGGCTTTGGGTAAATTGCGTAACAATATTATTTACATATTTGTTTGAAGCTTTATACATAAAAAATATATATAATACAAAATGCATTTGAAAAATTTACTTTTATTGACTGATAACAGTCGATTGCACTTATATAAAGTTTACTCTCAGATACAAGTCCCAAATAGCCGGAGCAAAAGAAAGTGTCCCAGAGCACCGAATTGAGCTGTGCTCTGCGATGATGAAATAACCAAAAGGACAAATCGCACTATTTAATGAAACAAGGGAACTTACCAAACAAAAACCGAGATAAGCTTTATGCGATGGAGCTGGATTATTGGAGAAAAAGTGGTGGCATTACTAGAAAAGAATATGTGCGAAACTAGCGAATCAGGTAAATTCCGGAAATGGATGCTACTATACTGGATAACATCGTATGGAGTATGTCTCTTCTTCCTTGATTTACCTTGTTTGTTGTCACATAGCAATACCGACTAATAAAGGGAAAACTAAATCAATGTAGTTAACATTTATTAATATACAGTGTGTCCTAGATTCGCTTCTCTATACAGGAATCCCTAGGTACAAAATTATTTATTATACCTACAGTAATGGTTAATTGGAAAAGTTTTTCAGGAAATTAAGTGCATTCGATATCTGGTTTTAGATTTAAAATCGGTCAATTAGGTTTGGAAATAATGGGCAAAAACCAAAAATTGTGGATTTTGTTTTTCACCAGTAATTTAAGACAAATAAGATGGCATGTTTGACATGTGTCAATCGTCTTTTGTTATGTTATGTTATATTAGGTAATGTATTAACATATTGAATTCAAAATTCATTCGATAGATCAAACTATAACGATAATCTGAATCTGCATAATTACAATCAAATATACGGTAATAAAGAAAACGATAAATTAAGCAAATTCTAACTGATATTTTGACGATAAAGAATGATTTAACCCAAGAAAAAGAAATAATATCTTAGAAAGAAATCCACTCACGTGTTGTCACTTTGGTAGCCGGAAAAGAAGAGAGCAAAATCTGCTCCCTTTGACAAGCATTTCTCCCACTTGTGCAATCATAGAAGTAAGGCAAGGAAATGACATGTTAAATTTCAAATTTTATTAAGCGCGAAAGCATGAATATTAATCAATAATTGGTCAATACAGGAACTATTACAAGATAATTTTGATAAAAGAACAAAGCAAAATTTACTAATAAAATCGTAGATAAAATTTTATTAATGACAGTTTCCTTATTCCCAAAAAATTATATTAAATTAATATTTTCAGTTTGAACGGAAGTTACTTCGAAATAGCACGTAATATTCGATCTGTCAAGGTATTTATCGCGCTAAATCCTGGGGACAGAGTTGGACTTTCAACTAAATTAACTGTTATTTAGCAATTAAAAGCGGAAAAGCAATTGCGTAAGCGACTAAAATAGGAGCATTTACTTACGTGTTTATTCATTAAGGTAAGAACACTGGTTTATTTCGGTATAATTAGAAAAGTGATTTGAAAAATAAAAAAGGTAATTTATTAATGCGATAAATATGAGTAAATATCAATGTAATAGGGAGAACGGCAATTCACCCATTACAAGGTAAGTTTCATTAAATTACCAATGACCCCACACCTAATATTACTTCCAAATCTAGTCTGGAGACATTATATTGCCAGTTTCCTTAAATTCGTGAACCAGGGTGGGTTTGCATGGATGGTGCTTCTTCTTGTTGAAGACTCTCTTTACCGTTGATTTTGGCAAGCAAAAAATTTGTAATTAGACTCTTTAGGCTAACAGCAGGATCGTACTCAATTTTTTTACCATGATGGATCTTTCAAAGCTTTATCGTTTTTCTAATAAAAACGTACAGGTCCGTAATTAAAAAAAATAGTTGATGATGGCCCAGAAAAATCGAAACATAGCAGTGAAGATCTAATGGCACCCCTATTATGTAAAAGAATGTGTTAAAAAACTTTTTCCTGTACCATATTTTGATATTCTTCAAGATAAAAGTAATGACATTTTTGGTTATCCTTGTATAACTTGAAAATGGTAAGAGATATCGTATTTGTGCCTTAAATGGTCGAATGGGCTCTAAAATACCCAACTTTTCTTACCGTTTCTTAGATAGCAATCTTATCCCTTGAAATGTGAGAGACCCTGTATGTTATTATTATGTTATTATTATCAATATTTCATTTTTTTTATAATCTATTAAATTGTTTTACTTATGTAATATAATTTTTTTTACTACAAATTACTTTGTTTTAGAAATGCTTTGGGAACGTATTATTACTACAGCTTTGCATTTTTACCTGGAATGATAACAAGCCTAGCTTTGCTTATAGAATCTAGAGAAAATCAAATCCTTAACTCATTGATTTATTTTAACTCGGTAAGATATTTTATTGTAGTACTTTCTTTGTTAAAGTTACACATTTGACTACTGAAAATAATTATATAGAAACAGATGCCACAGTAATATCGACGTAAGACAATCTATGAGAAAAAGATAGTATATAGCGGCAAAGATGCTTCTATTACAGCCTAACTATTGGACACAACTGTCAAAATATACAAGGTGCAACATAATGCGCTTCAAATATTTTGACAGGTGAAAATACTGGCCAGTCTGAACTAAAATCACCTAACGAAGATAGATCTATCTTGTATAGTTAAGTACACATTCCATTATTAAATTTTTTAAATTCCTATACATCTGGAAATCTTGCCGTATACACATAAAATTCCACTAGAAAGTGAAATGTACTTAAGTTTGAAATTAGTATGAAGGTTTTAGAAATATTTAGGTTCTGTACTTAATATATTCATTTCACGATATGACTGCTCCTTTTTAAAAAATTCGTAACAAATTCCTTAAAAATAAAATCCTTTCAACTTAGGGTTGTTTTTTTTTAATTTCCACTCCTGAATAAGTGTTTAGTAATACTAACTTATTGATCTACAGTGAGATTTCCACTCGATGATTTCAAGTTCTCCGGAAGAAGAAAGCTCAGCTTTTATCTTCACTTACGTTTCTACTTCGTTGCAGGAACACTTGTATTATTTCACAATTTTTACAACTGAAACGAGTTTTTCGTACGTCGTCATCACACCGTATTTACAATACGACTGAAATAGTGCTGCTACGTGAACGTGTTCACCAAACACGACGAGAATTAGCATGGAATGACGAACCTCTGCTTTCCTTGCACCAGCTAATCAGCCATTAATTGTGGGCTGAACATTGGGATAAAAGTCGAGAAAATCACTCAATTTCAACACTTGCAACAAACCTCCAGAAGAAGAAATTGGACAGAAAAAATAAACTAACGAATCAAACCCCTGTACTCGATCTGCATCGTACAATAGTGAACCTATCAAAGCATGCATTGACGGCTGACGAAAATATGTACTAGCTAAGGCTGCTAAATTGCTTTCACCCCTAAAATCATCCCGGACATATATAATTACCAGTGCTCCACCACTCGAGAGTCCTCTTCGTCTCGAGCAGTCAACGAGACATCATATGTTCGCCATCCTGAATACGTCTGCCGCAACTGCAGATGAAATGATCTGTAATTTCAATAGACCACGTCAAAAGAGTTGTTCAGCTTCTATTGTGAATCATTTTCATGAAAATTCACTGACATAATAAGGGTGAAAATCAGTGGATTTCCTATAATCAATTTAAAGTGGCACACAAACAAGTTCTAAGCACACAAAAAAGCCCATTGGAATGGAATAACGCAAATACAGGGTCGCAAAAATCCTTATAAGAGGTAACGTGGATCGAGACTGGCAAGGAAGTTATCTACTTCTGTTTTGCCGTGAGGCCATACAATAAAATAATCGTCGACGTAGCGAACCCACAGTTTTGGTTATAGACATATCATCAAAAAGGCAATAACTAAACAACAAGAACAAGCAATTGTAACAACCGAAGACCAAGGAAACGTGACCCAAGTCAAGTTACCCTATATCAGAGACACAACCAATAAGAAAGGGAGAATCCTTAGCAAACATAACATTCGTATAACCCACAGACCAAACAGCAATAGGAAACCTGATAGTGAGCTCCAAAGACAAGGTACTACTGGAAAACCATGTGTGTGCTCGCCGAGATGAGCACAAACTAAATATAACAAACACACACTACATCCGCATTGAATTTGAAACAGGGCATACAATTAATTTTAACAATTGTAAGGAACTCGCGAACATTGACAAGTACAAAATCTGAATTATTAGATAAGCCATCGAAATTGAAAGCCCTGGTACCCTAAATAAAAGAGATGAAGTCCTAAACTCATCTTCTATTTGGAAAACTTTAATCCGAAATCCAGACAAAAATGAAATGAAACATTCATTAAACTCCGATAATCGGATTAGCATAATTAGATACGACACCGACAAACACCGTAATGATCCTGTAAATAACCTGCGACTAACTCAACGGGATAAACAAAATACACTTAATCCTCACACAAGCCTAATTACCGGACAATCAAATATTAATAATGGTTTAGAAGGAAGGTATAGCCTAAGAAATAGACTAAGAAACATTTCAGCTGGATAGTAAGCTTTGGTAAATGCTGATTAAGATTTTGTCGGAAAGTCAAGCCAAATTCAATAGATGAAAGGATGTAAACCAGAAAAAAACTTCGACTACATAGTTCAATTCGTAAAACAATACGTATAATACATATATATATATATATATATATATATATATATATATATATATATATATATATATGGGTCAAAATATTACTTTTTTCCCAAACCCGTCCGCAGTGGGTTCTTAAATGTATTTGCAAAAAAATATGTTGATGTACTTTAAAATGTTTTTTTCAATTTTTCACAAGCTTTTAAACCGTCAAAAACAGGTATTTCTTAGCTATTTTTGGCGCATATTGATACGCTGTCAAGAAGAGCCTATCTGATATTTTTAACCCCTGAAAAACAGAATTAAAGTTTTTTTCATGAGTAATTAAAAGTATATTATATGAAGAAAAAATATTGATAATCTTTATATTATATAGTGTCGTAACTAGAAGCCTGTTTTTTGATGTTTTTCCAAAATTTTATAGAGGATAAATTTAGATAAAAATATATCTTTTTAATGTCAATATTTTTTTCTGTCAACTATGTAAACAGATCTTTTATTTTTGTTTAATTAAGTCCAAATCGATTGAAAATCGCCGAAGATACGCTAATTTTAGCTAAATTACAAAAATTGCGTTTTTGTAATTTAGCTTATAAATTAATATAATAAAGAACCCAGCACTCTAATACGATATGAGAAATTTCCTATTTTACAAAAAAAAGAATTTGCATTTTCTTTTTGCATTTATACAAAGAGAATAAAAAATGTAGTTGTTTTTGATGGATTGTCGCCTTAAAAAGAAATCGGAAAATAAAAATTTTCAAGAACACGAAACTATCACAGTTTTTGTTACTTTCATTTTTCGTTTAATAACATTACTTTGGTGCCTAAATTAATCTAAACGTCTACAACATCTTAAACTAAAGCTTTTTAACTATATTTTGCTGATCTATACTTAGCAAAATAACGTTAGAACATATTAATATTGTTGTAAACTCTGTGGGTTGAATTAATTATTTTGAAGAACTAATATTCAGTTCACTTTTCTAGAAACTTTTATTTACAGGTCAACATAAAATATTTACAACAGCTGATTCTAATACTATTTACAGCGAAATCATAACAGCGAAATAAGCTCAACGCATTAAAACTAACTAACTGCTAAAATTAATGTCTCATTATATAGGTAAATTTGTCGTTCTCAATGGTACTACCTTTTTCTGCCCAGCGTCGATAATACTGTTTGGCGCCATTTAGAAAATTCCAGTCTAACTTTTTATTACCCCAGCGATTGATGTCTCATCGGAATGAAGCTAGTCCCTATTAATTCTGATCATCCCGGTCAGAAACATCCTCTCCGAGGTAGGGAGCCAGTCGATCTAAATTAATCACCTTCAACTTAGCCCTGGTGTTTCGACGGATACGGTAGACAACATCATTATCCCCTTGACCACCTGTTATGGACCATACCAGGCGGGTGTAAGCTTTGGAGATTTACCCTTGCTCCGTTGGGGGTTGTACAGCCAGACTTTGTCCCTCTCTTGGAACCAGACTGAATTGGCCTTGAGATCATATCGCGTCTTCATCCGGTCACTGGTAGCCAACATCTGAGTTCGGGCTAATTCGTGTATTGTCAGCATGTTATGTCGGAGCTTGTCAGCATAATCGTTGATGACTTGGGAAGGTTCTTCGAGGAAGTCAAAAGCCAAATCGCAGGGTAATCGCAGCTCTTTTCCGAATAGGACCCTGGGTGGAGTCAGGCCTTGAGCGATATGCCAACAGGAATAGGGGTAAATGCTCATCCCAATCACGCTGGTTATTGCTGATGACCTTGAATATGTGTTGTTCCAAAGTCCTGTTGAATCTTTCCACCATTCCGTCTGACTGTGGGTGCAATGGTGTTGTTCTCGGTTTTCTGATCCCCAAAATCGTGCAGACCTTTTGGAATACATTCAATTCGAAGTTACGCCCCTGGTCTGAATGTAGTTCTATCTAAGTAATTTACCCAGTTGTATCGCTGGCGAACTTTGTCAAGGGGTTTTATTCATGCCCAGATGGCCTCTGGTAATCCCATCATGAACTTCGGTCAGGATGGCTGGTACCTTTTTCTTCGAAACTACCAGTTGAGACTTGGTTTCTCGGCCATCAGTGATTTCCCAAAATCGCTTGAGCATTCCAGTCTTTAATCTTAGAGAGTCCCATTGGGCCCATAACGATATCAGGACGCACGAGTGTCTAGCTACATCGTCCCATCGTGGCCTGGGTGCCCCTTTCTTTTTGAGTAACAGGATTTGTTCGATGTCTGGATCAGCTATTTGGTCCTGGAAGCACTGTTCCGTTGTTCAGTCCTCATTGGCCTGCCTGATGGAGATATCCTCTTGCTGTTCCGTCTTCAGACAATGTCTGCATTCTGCTCTACAGGGTCTTCTTGATAGGGTATCGGCATTAATATACAAACGACCGGCACGATGTTCAACCTTGAAATCTTATTACTGTAATTTTTCCATACACTTGGCCAGTTGTCCTTCCGGTTTCTTCGTGTCCAACAGCCATTTGTGGAAATAGTCTACCCACCTTATTATTGCAAGAAGTTCTTTTCTGGTGATGCAATAATTTCTTTCCACTTTTGAGAATACCCGGCTGTAGTACTCGATCACCTTCTCTTGCACCTGGAATAGGATGGCCCCCAAAGCTGTGTTGCTGGCATCGGTGTATAAGATGAACTTGCCAGACCATCCTTACGGGAAGGAGAGGAGCAAGGCGAATTTGAGGGTCGTATTATGCCCTCATCGAGCATTTTTGCTACCTGGGACTTAACTTCTTGTTTGTGAACTTGGGGATGAAGGTATGATTTTGTATAAACGGGTTTCGCGTTGTTGGTATCGATACTATGTTTGATTTCGTTTGTGAAGTCTGACTCTTCGTCGTTTAAATGTTTTAGTCGGAGTTGTTTAACAATTTCTTCTTGTCTGCCGGGTTCATTAGAGTTCAAAGGAGTAGTTCGTGAAAGAGAATTCACAGAAAAGTTCTGTAAGGGTTCGAGTTTTAGATTTGAAAAATTTACTCTTTTAGGAATGGCATTCGTATTTAGAATGGAGGTTAGAAATTGGCCTTTGCTGTCTACTGTAGCGACAGCATTAGGGAGGTGAACTTTTTCAATTTCCATACCTGGTAGAAGGGGTTCGGTGTTCCTAAGTTCGCAGCTAAGCTTGAAAATTTGTTCGGTACGGGGTTCGATCGAAATTGTATTAATGGAAATATAGGAAAGGGAACACTGTGTTGATTCACTGGCATTTATTGTATCGTCTGTCACTTTATACAGCGGAAGTATCTTAAAGTTGGTTATTAATTGTTTTTTATCAAAGTCTATAATGCAGTTGTAGTGCTCGAGAAAGTCTGAGATTAACAAACCGTCAAATTCTGTCGAGGTTACAGATATATACTTTATGTATATCTTGTAGGTTGAAAGGGACAAGGGTCGATTCATTTATAAGAATTTTCTGGTTGGTAATTCCCTGAATTACTACGTTTTCCTGAAATCTTTCTCTGAAACGTGTGCAGGTGTCCGGTTTGAAAATAGAATGACCAGCAGCGGTGTCTATTAAAAGTTTATATGTGTTAGAGGAATCTGTGATATAGTATAGATTTTTAAAATTTACGGTCAGAAGCGGTCTTATAGAAAGCTCTGTTCGGGGAAGTTCAAATTCGGGTCGAAGCTGTCTAGTCTTAGTGTTTGAATTTGGGTCTGAAGTTCTGTGATTCCGGGGGTTCCGTTTGGAAAGGGACGTTCTTAAAATTTACGGGGGAAAATTGGTGTTCGTTTTCAACGTAGTTGTCACATTCTGCCTTACCTGTTTTTGAGTAATAGTGGTAATCAGTTTGTGTCGAGTCGCAATAGTCTTGGTCATAACTTTCGAAATCAGTATTTTGATATTGACTTTCGTATACGTTAGCTCTAGTTTGGTCGTACCCATAATTATAAAAAAAATTTAAGTGTTGTGTTCGTTGTTGCCGGAAAAAGTTTTGATTAGGTTTATATTGGCCTGAACTTGGGGGTTGTGCACTGATGGAGGGACGAGGTTGTTGAAAGTTTCTATTCTGCTGGAAATTCTGAGTATTCGGTTGGAATTGTGGCCGATTCTGGAATTGGCCCAGTTGTTGTGAAAATGGGTTAGGACGTATGTTCGAAAAGTTTTGACCGTAGTTCTGATTTTGTTGCATTTGTCCCGATTTAATGAGACATTCGTTAACAGTATGCCCCATTCTTTTACAGAATGAACATTGTTTTCGTACTGGAAACTGGTTGGGATTTCGAAGAGATGGACCTTGATTTCTAAAATTTTAAATTTTTTTAGATTCTAAATGGAGTTGGAGTTCCAATTTTATATGTGAAACGGCAGTCAGAATATCTTTAGGATCGCTGGCATGAACTAGTTGTCCTATCTTCGGTTCTAAACCTGTTAATAGACTATTTAGTGCCATGGATTCGATCAAGTCGATTTGTTGCTGTTTTTCTTTCTGAGTCAAGTTTTGTTTGTTAACCGCAGCAAGCATTTTTGCTTGGTGGGTTTATAGTCTGGCTGATAATGTTATTCACTATTTAATTGTCTCATTCGCTGAAGATCCTGAATCAAGGCTGAGACATCTCTAGGATCTCCAAAGTGGTTCTCTAAGAGTGTCTGAATTTCGGTTAATTGAGTCGGGTTGCGAGAATTTATTAGTTCGGCTGCTCTGCCGCGAAGCTTATTTTTGATGTGCAATATTAAAAGCACTTGTTGGTAGTCAGTTGCCATACTGTATGCAGTTTGGCATGAAGAGATGAAAGTGTTTAATAATATAGGGTTTCAGTCATATTCCGGAATTATTGCGAGATTTTGTATGGCTCTACAGTAGGAGTCGCAGCATCTTGCCCTGTAGTTGCCATTTCAAATATATAAGTGGTACGAGAATAGAAATCAAATAAAACTGTAAAATGGAAGTAAACAAAGTCACACAAAAATTTATAAAAAATTTAAAATTATTTTATGAGTAATTTGGTTAAATAAATTTAACAGTTTGCGAACATAAAATAAAATAAAGTGAGGTAAAATAATGCAGAATAGTAATAAATTCGTTCCAAAATTATTCAATAGCTTAAAATATGGTTTAAAGGAATAAGAAATATGTGGATTTTAAACAAGAGAACTGATAATAATAATATAAAAATAAATATAGAAATCGTATCAATAGATAAATAATTAAATCAAAAACGTGATGTTTCTTCATACGTTAGTACATCAGCCATAAGACTTGTTCTGCGGAAGCGTCGTCTGGTTAGCTGTATCGTTGCGTGTTCCTGAGCTTCGCTGCTCGCAGTGATGTCTCAAAGAGGTAGGTATTATCCACGATGATTTGGAAATATCCACAGTCAGTTAGTATGCACGTGTTCTAACTGTGTTGGACAATCCTACGGACTGCGCCAATTTTATATTTTTGATTTCACTTAAGACTTTTGTTAAATATTTTATTTAAAACATAAAAATCAAAAATTAACACTTTTAACTTGGAAAATAATTAAATGTAACTTGAAACTAAAACTAGCTGGACAAAATAAAATATTACAATGACGACCGTGGGATCGCTTCGGTTGTATTTACGATTTAATAAAAGCTGAAATCAGCGAAAAGATATTCACACGATGCGTTCCCACGTTAACATCGAAGTACCAGGAAACTGTCAGCGTAATATGATACCGTTGCATTATGTGGGTACAATTAACACCTAACATATATATATATATATATATAT
This sequence comes from Octodonta nipae, assembly GCA_034190945.1. Lineage (NCBI taxonomy): Eukaryota > Metazoa > Arthropoda > Insecta > Coleoptera > Chrysomelidae > Octodonta > Octodonta nipae. The sequence goes on along the minus strand of CM067218.1, from coordinate 54,589,390 downwards.
ATATATATATATATATATATATATTGAAATCAATAATTATGTTTAGATAAATGAAATAGTATATTAACATTTAGTAGATAATGCATTGTAACACATAAACCAATATCGGAGGCAATAGAAATTCTGTACGAGTGATTTAAGTAATGTGAAAGAACTATGATAAATCAAATGCAATTTAAAGATCAATACATTAATAGAAATGATTAATTTATAAAACTAGACTGTAAACTGGTAATTTGAAAACGACTTATACAACTAAAACCGCAAATAATATGTTTATTATTTGAAAATACAAAATGGGACAGTTTAAAATGAATTTCTTAAAAAAGCAACTAGGATTTGAGATGAAATTATAAAATAATCTGTAGGTATGATATATCACATTGAAAACATTTAATGAAAAGAAAATATAAAATTTTACCTTGAAATCGAAATGTAAACAACTCATCTGACAGGTGCCGAATGATATCGTCCAAATTTTTAATAACTTCATAATTCAGGCACAATAGGGGTAATAATTCAAAATTTTAGAATCTTAATAAAGTATTTTGGGGTAAATAAACTTTTAAAACAAATTATTTCCACATAAAATAACCAATTCAAAATAAATGTCAGGTTAAAACTTTAGAACAAGATTCTGACAGTTCTACCCACAGCTCATACAATACCGAGTGGACAAATCACCACAAAGGAAAAATTCATATATATATATATTCTGTTAGGCCTTTAATGGCACTTAAAACTCGATTTCAGTTTTTTTGTTTCAGGCTAATATGTCTAGGAAATACTCTCCGGGCATCCTATTTTTAGATATTTTAGATATATGGGAAGAAACGTTGTTTTATACTAATATCATAGTTTTGCAGTTACATTCTTCTCATCATTATACTAACCATTGGCTATGGGATATTTTTGGATAATAAATAAATAAGTAGTCACCTAACATATTTTTATTTCTATATTTCATAAAATGAATTGTATTAGCAAAAGTTGAATTGGAAAATTTTTCTGATGTAGGGTGTGACGAAATTAAAGGTTGGGAACATATCATCAAAGGTGATTTCAATTAGACTATTCAGTTAAAACTAAGCTTGATAGCTATGAAACCGCAATTTCTTTTAAAAATTTCACTAACAGATATAGATTTTCTGCCAGTCCTATTATTAACATCCAATTCTAAAATTCTTATAATTTTTTAATATAGAATATTAACTAAATGTATTATATAGTTTGTAGAAACAGTCATTAGAAAATGGGGAATTGGAAGAAAGTCACAAGCTGCCATATTTATCGTAACAAGCGGATTACTCATGACTTTGTTGGAAAGCAGAAAGAATTCTCTTACATTCTACTATTTATGGTAAGAGTTCATTCATTCATATAACAATAACTAAAATTTCAATGTTTTAGGTTTTATGTACCTCCCAAACGTAAAGAAAGTACTTCCGAACATGAAAAATGCGAACATCCGTCATCTTGTATAAAATATATTATCGAGGTAATCAGATCTACTTTTTTTAGCGTTGATAAATAACATATTTTCAGGGATTTCCTAAATACTTTGGTATTGGCTACGCTATTGGCGTTATGAAATCATTGCTTTCAAGGTCAAAATTGTTAATGGGCTCTCCAATAATGTTACTTACATTATTGTTTAATAAAACTAATACAAAATTGGGATTATTTGTAGGCAGCTACGTTGGAGTATACAGGGTAAGTGTATTTTAATAGTCCTACAACTTAAAAACGTTTATTATCGAAAATTGCATCAGCCATTCAAAAACCACAAAATGAACATACATTATATCTTCAATATCTGACTTGGAATATCATGCTAAAATAAACTATTCTGTTCCCTATATATGGTATTGTCCTTCTCGTTATTTCGAGTCAACTCTTATAAGTTCCATATCAGATACTAGCACTGTCATCAATTTCTCAAACTGCTACTTTCTATAAAGATGACATTCAGAAACATACAGGGCATTTGCTTTGGAACACTCAAAACATTTCGCAACACTGCCACTCTTTAGTTCTGATCACCCCAAATAGATATATCTCCATCCCGATAAACTGCAATGAGATCCAGGTGGAATACTTTCATCTTTGTCCTTGGAGTGCGGTGAATGGGATAGGATACCTAACATCTATAAGTTTACTAATATTTTCGTAAGTTCCACACAATGATATTGGTTTTCTTTTTTAAAGTCATACCGGCTTTTCATCCAGATAGGTATACCTAGCATGCACATCTTTTCTAGTTCATGAATGGTCGTAGCTGATCTGCTAATCACTATTTTCCCAGCGCCCCAAAATACAGATGTCAAGTCGTTCCCAAGCAAAATATCGGCCAGTGTGAATCAAATGCTATCATATACAGTACCGTTGATTAGTTTCTACCATTTTGGATAAGATGCTGTCTAGCTGTGGGTATAAAGCAGTTGCTACAGTTTGCCCCTTGCAAACGAAAATACTTCGAACCACGTTCTGAAGTAATCAACAACAAATAGTATATACACCCCTTGGTTTTAGAAATGGCTCGGCTCTGTTAATGACAATCTATACAAAAGGTATAACCAAGTAGCATGGCTAAATTTTTCTTGGTGTCAATTGTTGCTGTATTTTCAACTAATAATTGTCTGCAGTATGACTAAGTTTGAAATCAATATTATTAACATAATTCTTATTCAAAGTATGTAGGCTTTAACGGCAGATGTCAACGGATATATTTTTTATATAAGGCAGGTAGGTGGTCCCTAAATTCTGTGATGGCTTCTTTGTGTGGATAGATCTTGAATTAAAACATCTTCTTATCTCATACCTTAACCAGAGTTTTGGTTGCTTCTCGTACCATTATTATCTTCGAATCATTCCACGTAGAAGTTGGCGATGCTTGGCGGTAACGGGGAACCGATAGGTAATCCATCTTCTTGCATTAAGAACGGGTCTTTCTCCTGACAGGCAATATTGTGGTAAGTCCATGATTGAATATACTGGGGCAGGTCTGTACCCTCCATCGGTAAATTTCTTTCTCATTATGTCCAGAGATTTTTTGTCTAATGGTACGTTCGTGAACAGGTTTTCAATGTCGAAACTTACTGTTTTGCCCTCCAAAAATTGTATGATTGGTAGAAGGAATTTTGATAATTCTGCTGTTTGCGAGTTACTCGAGCTTGTAATCAGCGGTACTCTAGCCTTGTGTATCTTGGGTAGTACATAAAGATGTGGTAGTTTGCTGTGATGTGGCGTCTATTTTCTCATTGTCTCGGGGGGAAAGTATTCAGCACGTTGTAAGTTTTCTCTTCTATTTTGGCTATTGGATCAGTTAGCAAAGGGCCTAAACTATGCTGTAACTCCCAAAAAGACATTATCAGTTCAGTGGAGTCAGAAATAAGCAGTAAACAGACACCGTAACTCGTGGAATGTCGATGGAAAGTCAGAACCGTAGTTAAAAAACACGACACATAAAAAAAACATCAACGAATACGAAAACACTTAAGGAAGACAAATCCATAATCATTATACAAGCTGACAAAGGAAGTGCCACCATCCTGATGGACAAAACTGAATACAACAGGAAAATCGACGACGTACTCTCAAAAGGGAAATACAAGCCATTGCCAACTGACCGAACAGTCAAAATAGAACCGAAAACTTACAACACTCTCAGAGATAATGCTGAACTCACTCCACCCCAGACAAGAAAAAAATTGCACGCCACATCACAGCAAACTACCATATCTTTATGGACTACCCAAGATACAGAAGGCTAGAGTACCGCTGAGACCAATTAAGGGCTCACGTAACTCACCAACAACAGAATTATCAAAATTCTTCCTACCAATCATCTAAATTTTGGAGGGCAAAAAATCATCGCACGTCAAGGATTCAAAGAATTTTGGCCAAATCATCGAATCCATGGAACTTGGGCCAGAATATCGCTTAGTAAGGTTAGACGTTGAAAATCTCTTCACGAACGTATAATTAGAAGAATCCCTGGACATAGTGAGAAAGAAACTTACCCAGGACGAACCCTTGTGGATAGGACAGACCTGTCAATATCCAATCATGGACTTACTACAATGTTGCCTCAAGAAAGCTACTTTCAGGAGAAGGGCCGGTTCTTCATGCAAGAAGATGGATTACCTATGGGCTCCCTGTTATCACCAAGCATCACCAACATCTACATGGAATGGTTCGAAGATAATACACTGGGGGGTATGAGAAGCAACCAAAACTCTTTTGATGAATGGATATCCGGAAACCATCATTAACAAGACAAAAAAAATGGAAACACCACCTAGGCAGGAAGAAGAAACCACGATAGAAACCGTTTACTACCATACACTTGTCGGATTTATTGGACACGGATATGGAACCTTGAGGAGCATGATCATAAAAAAGTATATACAGCATACCCTGTGAATGTGGCAATCTCTACAGAGTATCAAGAACCTATAATGTTGATGGGATTTTTTTGCATGAATAATTCATTTGTTTAACCAGCATGAACAAACAGCGGATAGTGGAAATTGGCCATAATGGTGAAAATTCAACCCTTACGGTTTTTGAGTATATATCGAAACCGAAATAAGTTCTAAAAAAACAAAATTTAAATCCGAATATATTTCTATAAAAAAACTAAAGGCAGCAAAATATTAATTATTACAATTTTTATTTTTAAGCAAATATCTTATTTCTAAGTAGGAGATAGGTATCGGCATTACTCCATAGAAAAAAGTACATGAAATTTCTTACGAAACGACGATGTTGAAACTTTCTTCTTGCAAATTTACTGAGATATGTCCGTTGCCATTTTTTCGGTTTTTATTGCATTTTTGACAATATTTTAATAGTTTAGTTTAGAATATGCAATTGACTTTTATACAATAAAGGCAATGGTAAATTATTTTATACTGAGCTATAGTGTTAACTCATAAAAGTATGTAGTTTGTAGAAAATTAGGAATTGTTTGCTCTATGTTCTGTAAAGAATGTGCAATTGTGATGATGATGCAGAAACATAGGTATTAGAAGACGCACATCGTCTTCTAATACCTATGTTCAAGTAGTCGATGACGAAATTAATTTGCACTTTGATTATATTATTGACGAAATATAAAAAAATGTAATTTTAATGCATTTGAAGTTGTTTTCATACAAACTAATTTTATTATTTAAAATCCATGTATTAAATATTAAATATTAAATATTTATATAATATATTAAATAAGAGACTATCATCCATTTTTATATTCCCACGGGAACATTTTTTAAGTACCTAGTACCTAGTTATTAATTTGTTGAAAAAAAAATAACAAATATGTTCGTTTAAATAACATTTATTTATTATTGATAAATTAATGAAACATGTCTTCATTAAAAAAAATCACTTGCATATTCAAAATTAAGTATTAAAAGGATATTTTTATAAACTCAATAAAAATGAGAATTCTGCATGTGTGAACGGACATATCCCAGTCAATTTTCACAAACTTGGAAACACCGCCATTTTGTAAGAAATTTAATATACTTTTATTGTCTATTAAGCAATACATATACATGTCTCTGCTCAGGAATAAGTTATTTGTATAAAAATAAATCAAAAACTTAAATTTACTGCATGTTTTTGTTTAATTGTTTTAAATATATCTTATACTAAATATATTTCTTTTCGTTTTCTCTACTACATATTTCCTATAAAATCCTTCAAATTTTGTTTCATTCGCGAGATTAGTAATTACCATCTCCATTTGAACAACTCTGTATCTAGTTAATTCATATGGTTTTTCCTAGGTTCTCCCATATGACGTTAATGGGATGACTAAAACAAGAGAATTAGTTTATCACATGTTTAGCCAAAACATGAGCTTACAATAAAGTCACCTTTTGGAACACCACATATAAATTCTGAATACAACTTTTTCAAATTCTTTCAATTTGAAAGCACCTTGTCTACTACAGATTATCTTACCATTTTTTTGTGTTACCATGTATATCCAAAACAAACATCAGATATCCTTAGTGATGTCAACTAACATTATCCAAACTATAATGCTTCGATTTCAAATTTATAGTTCATTAATTCAGATTTTGATGCCATTGACAACGAGTTCAAATTAAGACTGACAAGTTGGTGGTGTTATTTACCCAAATACCCTTAAAAGGAAACACAAGTTCTACTGCATCTAAATAAATGTTTTACGTTTCTTTCCAATATTATTAGGCATTACTTTTATCTTAGATGACCTGGCACTAAGGTATTATATATCGACTCGTACCTTTACTGTTAATATTCGCCTAAGCATGAATTATGCTTTTGTTATGAATTATTTATTTATATTTTTATGGTTCCTAGTTTTTTCCTTTTTTCCAAAATTCAGTTATTTTACATATAATTACAAGATCATTCAGAGAATCTACTAACAAATTTAAACCGTACATGAATCGGTATATATACTAATTAGTGCGTAAAGCATTTGGTGCAGCAGTTTCTAACAGAATATGTAGTAGCTGGAAAAAAAAACAATTTTAAGCAACTATGCTTCTGCAGGAAGTATACACATTATTACAAGCCTTGTTATTTAACGTAATATTATTTTCAGCTTGTTATGTGTTACCTAACGAGAACCAAGTTTATTGAAAATGATTGCAGAAGTCTTATCGCTGGACTTTGCGCAGGAGTAACCTACAACATTTTGCCTAATATACAGATCCTAGTTGTCGCCATTACTACTTTACTGCAGGTATGATAAATCGTAATATTTTATTATTTTTTTATTATTATTATCAAGATTCACGTTTTTAGTTAGTCCACAACAAAATTACTGAAATGGGAATAAAAAATGAATGGTGGCATCGTCAGATTTTATTAATGTTCGTGGTAGGATTTTTGATGCACAACCTTATATTTTTCCCGAAAACCGTCGCTCCATATTACCTGAATATGACAAAGAGTTTCACGAACAATTTGTAAGTAATTCATAAACTTTCACACACGTCCGAACATTATACTCTAAATGGAATATATATATATATATATATATATATATATATATATATATATATATATATATATGAACTAAGCTAGGTTCCGGGTGAGAACCGCGTCTGAATTAATTAAATACTCGACGTTTCGACTCCTGCGTTGGAGCCATTATCATGAGACAAAAAATGAAAGAGTTTCAGACTCTAGATCGAACTCGGGGCCTCAACCTGCCTACTCCCCAAGAGTCACTAGGTAACTGAACTGAACGTGAATCTGTGCTGCTTCTTTTATTTATAGTTATCGGTCGATTAAGAGGGAATGTCGCGTGATGAAGGGGCTGTGCGGTCATTGGTTGGGTGTTGGTAAGTGTGTCTGCTTTGTTTAATTTGGCAATTACGGAGGTCCATGCTGCTGTCATCGCATCAATTTAGACAGAGAGGTCTTTTCTCTATTTCGATGAATAGTGGATGCCCTAAGAGAATTGAGAGATATGATAGTCCTACTGTCCTCGAAGTTGATAGAGTGCCCTGTTTGAATATGGTGATGCGGAGAGGTGAACTCGGATCTTTTTTAGAACTGACAAAGGGTTCATATACTCGGGTTAACGCGCCTACTGGTACGACCGATTAGCTCGTAGGCAATCGCGACATGAAATTTCTAAACTCCTCGTCCTCGTTAGGACTTTGTCTTTGGGGTTGCCGGTTAATTGCTTATAGTTTGATGGTGTTGAAGACGCATTTCGGTGTAAAATCCATGCGATTTTGTCAGTAACTCCTCGAATGTACGGAAGGACGGCTTTTCGATGTTGTTGGTCTGTTTCTGACGGGGTTGGTGTGATTGGGGGTTGTTGAGATTGATGAATTACACGCGCTATGTGGTCCGGATGAAACCGTTTTGTCGAAGGATTTGTTGAAGATTATTAAGTTCGTTTTGTCTAGTGTTAAACGAATAGATCTCAAAATTTCATTACAGAACTATTGGTGTGATTGGGCTTTAACAGGATGGGTTGGCTTCCTATAGACGGTTGTGAGAATTGTCATTGTTGGTTTTTGTTATGAGGATGTCAAAACGGGAAAAGAATCGAACTCGATTTCTTATAAATTGTATATTAGAATGTATACCATTGAGATGTTGTAGAAAGAAGTCTAATGAATCTCTGCCATGAGGCCAAATGACAAAAGTATCATCTACATATCTAAACCAACAGGAAGGTATTAAATTAGACGAGTTTAGTGCCTGGGTTTCGATTTGTTCCATGAAAATGTTAGCAAGTACTGGAGAAGGAGGTGAACCCATGGGGGCCCCACGGACATGTTTGAACAGAGTGTCTTGAAATTAAAAATACGTTTTGGAAGAACAATATTGTACAATTTTGATGATGTCAGAAGAGATATTGTGCTTTGTTTTTAGAATATCTAACGTTTCTGAAATGGGGACATTGGTGAAAAGAAATACAACATCGAAGCTAACTAGGATATCATTTTCTGAAATTCATAAGCACTTAACATATCTAGGAAGGAAGAAGAATCTTTACTATCCGGCTAAAGTTTTAAGTTTCAATACCGGGCTTTCTTTGGTCGGGGATTGTGACGCAATGGGCCTAAAGGAATGAATTCTGGGTATCCGTAAATTTTTGGAATTTTAGAAGACTTTTCACGAGGAATGATGATCTTTTTGACGTCAGAGGAAGTTGTGTCTTGTTGATTTCTTAGTCTTTTTCTCTAAGTAAGTAGAGGTATTGTTAATTATTTCTTTCTGCAGTGTGGAGTAAGAATTCTCTTGTGAACATAGCCTTAGTATTGAGAAGAACAGTTACCTTTGTCGGCAGGAAGAATAGTTATGTCATCGTTATTACGTAGTTGTTTTAGTGCATGTCTTTCATTAGAAGTTAGGTTTGATTTAGGAGGCTTTGATGTGCGGAGTATTCTAGCAACGTCTTGACGAGTATCTTCAGCCTGAATATCTGTTAGTTCAACCAAAGCTACCTCAACTTGAGAAATGATTCTTTCAGTTGGGATAGTTTTCGGCGTCACTGCGAAATTGAAACCTTTGGATAGAACGTGTAAACTGGTATAGTCAAAGGGGAAGTCAGAAAAGCTATGGACGGTTGTCTGAGGGGGTGAGGTGACAGCGGGTTGTTGTTTTGTAATAAGTCGTGTTAGCTTAAGTTTTTGAGTGACTGTTTTCTTTTGGGCCAAGTGTTCGGCTTTATCGCTCGAAATCATCAAAATTGTCCCATAAATTGGATGAGGATTGAAAGTATGTAATGACGAATAACAGTGATACAAATTTCGGTTGGTTTGGTCAAGTTAATATCGATTGAAGATGGAATTTCGTATGGGCACACTTGCTTTGTTAAAATACTGGAACTACGTGAAGAGGTGTGATGTTTTAGTTTGAAAGTATTTGGAATGACGTTAAAGTTCGCAAGTTTCAGAAAACAAGATAAAAGAAGCAGAGATTTTCGATAAGAAGTTTGCTTATGTTTTAGTGAGTTGGAAGAAATCCTCCCCGTAGAGGCGAATGAAATGTTCGAGAGGCTTCCGCGGTCATTATTAGAACTAAGTAGGTTCCGGGTGAGAACGCGTCTGAATTTATTAAATACTGACATTCTTCGGAGCAACAAGAGACAAAAGTGAAAAAGGTTTTAGAGTCTAGATCGAACTTGGGGCCTCAATCTGCCTACTCCCCAGATCACTAGTTTACTGAACTGAATTTGAGTCTGCCTGCTCTTTTATTTATAGTTAGCGCTGGGTTAGAAGAAGATGTCACGTGATGAGGCTGTGTTGTGATTGGTTGGGTGTTGGTGAGTGTGTCTGCTTTGTTTAATCTGGCAATTACGGAGGTCCATGCGTGGGAAGGCGAGAGCTGTCGTCGCGTCGGTTTAACAGGGGGGTTTTTTCTCCAATTCTGTGGGAATTTTGATCGCATTTCGAGCGATAACGGCAATTGCAACAGCAAACTCTTATTCGAAAATCTCTGCTTCTTTGTGACTTGTTTTCCTGACTTAGAACTTATAACGTCATTCCAAAACTTTCAAACTAAAACATCACACCTCTTCACGAGTTTCCAATTCTTAACAAAGCAAGTGTGGCCCTAAATTATCAACAGATATTAACAACAACATTTGTATCTTTATTCCTCTACTTTCAATCCTCATCCAATTATATGACAATTTTGTCATTTCGAAAAGACCTTGGCCCAAAAGAAAACAGTCATCAAAAACTTAAGCTAACACGACTCAAAACAACAATCCGTGAAAAATCTTCTAAAATTCCCAAAATTTACGGACTACCCAAGATTCATAAGCCGGACATTCCTCATAGGCCCCTTGTCAGTTCAGTACAATCCCCGACTCAAGAATTAGCCCGGTACTTAGCCAAAATCCTTCAACCTCTAGCCGAACAAGCATCCTCGTAGGTAAATAACTCTTCTTCTTTCTTTCTTTCTAGATATGTTAGGCGCTTATAGAATTTCAGAAAATGATATCCTGGTTAGCTTCGATATTGTATCTCTTTTCACCAATGTCCCCATTTCAGAAACGTTAGATATTCTAAAAACTAAACACTATATCTCTTCTGACATCATCAAACTGGTACAGCACTGTTCTTCTAACACATATTTTTCATTTCAAGACACTCTGTTCAAACAAGTACGTGGGGCCCCGATGGGTTCACCTCTTTCTCCAGTGCTTGCTAACATTTTCATGGAACAAATAGAAACCCAGGCCCTAAACTCGTCTAACATTAATTGGTTTCTAGATAATGGAAACTTTATCCAAAATTCGAAAAAAATAAATAATCATTTATATATTTTTTATTTTATAGCTAAAACATTCTTATTCACTGAAGCGATAGATCTGCTCATACCCAATTCATGTTCTAAAAATAAATACCGTAGCCCCGGGAGTTTCTGCAAAATTTTGGTCAATCCTATGGAAGACACATTTTTTTGACAGGCCATATTACCTCACCAGATGAGCCTATCATTATGAAATAAACTACCGTTGGAAAGTAGAAGAATTGATCCAGATATCATATAAATATTGAAAATATTTGGCAATTCTATAAAAAATTTTTGAACGAGTTCATTCGAAAAATTGCTAAGGAGTGGTACCTGCGTAACTATATCCATAAAATAAATAATCTCAAATTTTAATTTTAAGGACACATATTTATATTTCTTGGATAATATGGATTTATGTAATAAATTTAGCAAAATATAATACCTAAACTGCATTTAGCCGCAAATTATTATGACGGAGCAATCATAATATGCAAAATGCGAAGTCTGTTGCAAGCGATTTTTCCTCCATTTGTATATGTTTCAATAAATGATCAAAACATATATATATATATATATATATATATATATATATATATATATATATATATATATAGGGTGCAAACGGTTTGAGTGCAAAGATTTGGGGGATCAATACTTCAGGTCAAAACAAATCAAAAGGCTTTATAACATTTTCAGAAATAAACTATAGTTTTGCCAAAATAAAATGAAAAAGTTAGAAGTTCTGTAGCCTTTATTACAGTGAATAATAGATTATTTCCGGCTTCAAAATGATTGTAAAGCTAAATATGTAAATACTCAATAGCGTATACACCTTTAATAACTGCATTAAAAAGAAAATTATTATTTAAACTCTAAATATTCTGTTATAATTTGCCCTACGTTTCTCCGATCAGATGTGGCAACATAGCATATACTCAGTACTACAGCTGGCCGCTGCCATGAACGCTTTTTTGCTGCCCGGTTCTTTTAAGAAAGTGAAAGTGATTTTTGCGTGACATTCGACATAGCGTAAGTTATTTGATTTTCATTTTGAAATATAAATTGGAAAAATAAATAAAATCTGTTGTGAATTGTGAGTTCGAGTGTATTATTTTGTGACAAACAGTGACAATCATACAATTAGGTAAAGACCTGACATGCTATTAATTTGTGGGGAAAGCAAATGTAATAACAAGAATTTTGAATTTTGAATATTTACTATAAATAATCCGTTTGCTCGCCAGAGCTCTATCAAATGACAACCTGCAGGTCAAAGGTTTTTATTTGTCTAAGATAAGTAATATTAATTTCTTAGTAACAATTATTTCTCGAAGAATTTAACACATAAAAGAACTACATATAAGAAATGTTTTGTTTAATATAGTTTGTATCGCATTATTTTTGTATCATAATGTAAACAACTTTGTATCCTCCCTTCTTCAACTTGAAGCATAAAATAAATCGCCAAATATAAATATTCATTTCAATACATAGATATTAAAAGGGTACATTTTTGAAAATAATATTTCATAAAATTTTGTGTACCTAAATAAATCTACCGGCACTCGAAACTATGAAATTATTTAATACAAGAAAATAACAGGTGTTCATTTTTTTGTGGTGACTCATTCCGTTATTATTCACGCTACAAGCAAATCTCATTTTTAGCGCGACGTTGCCACATTGACAATAATTTACTTAACATGGATTTCAAATTTTCTTACTTATTAAGGCGTTTAGACCATAGTGTTATAAGAGTTTTTTGTTTTGTTTGGTGGGTACTATCTGCACCTAAAATATATGCAGTCAAACTATTTACACCCTGTATATATGGGCAATTTCAATACTTTTCCATATGAATTTTGTGTGGGCCGGTCATGGATTTACACCAAATTTTAGTATCTTGTTTAATATCAAAAGATAATGCCTTTTGCTAATTTTCAGCTATCTTGGTGTCCCAAAATAATGGCCATTTTTACCTTGTTTCTAAAATTCTGTAACTGGACTATTTCTTATTCGTTTCAATTCTGAAAGCGCCCCTTTATTTGTCATAGGATCTAGTATTTACAAACAACATTCAGAACCGTTAGTGTTATTCATGTTTTTCGGTAGTAATTAAGTAAGGAGGAAATTTTGAAAATTTTCCTATTTTCTGATAGCCGTCAAAAAAAGATATAAATTCAAAATATTTAAATTTACATCTTGGAATTGTACCTTTTTAATCCGTAGTTTCTTAGCCATTGACAACGGGGTCTAATCTAGACCCCGAAACGTTTGGAATATACAGCAATTTCCCTTAAAGTGTGGTGTTATTTCCCAATAAACACTTAGACATTGAAAAAGATGCCACAAGTATCCTTCAGAAAACAACTAGAAATCAGCCATGGAACTGCAGTAACCAAAGCGTTTAGGGACTTAGAGGACTTATATAAGAAGCTTGCACGAACCAAGAATAGCTTGACATTCTTGTGCAGATGTCGGGAGATGAGAATTATTCCCAAAGGATTAAGATTTCGTCAACCGTACGTAGGCAGAAGAATTCATAGCATATTGGAACGAGCAAGCTTCGCTGCTATTAGAGACCGCATACAATTTCATCGTTACAATAAGTTTAAATTAGAAAAAGATATTGGGTATGCACAGAACTTTCTTGCTTATCGAATACCAGAGAATGAATTTAACAGAATTAAAAATAGTACTCTTATAAGTTACAACAGTGAATACAGGTCTCAAAAACAAACACATTTACGTACAATTTAATCAACTTCTTTCCGATAAAAATATGCCGAAATATTATGTAAAAGGTCAAATATTTAAATTTACATCTTGGAATTGTAACTTTTTAATCCGTAGTTTCTTAGCCATTGACAACGAGGTCTGATCTAGACCCCGAAACGTTTGGAATATACAGCAATTTCCTTTAAAGTGTGGTGTTATTTCCCAATAAACACTTAGACATTGAAAAAGATGCCACAAGTATCCTTCAGAAAACAACCCTAAAAAATCTGTTCTTTTATTATAAAATCCAAATCTATATTAAAAACTTATTTTCATTTTTACAACAGTTTCTAAATACAGGTTTATCATAGTACTCAATATAGTTAAGATGAAAATAATGTGAATATGACAGATGACATTCTATAATTGCTGTATTTCTTGCACAATATCCAAACTGCTTTTTTTATATCGGCTCGAACTATGGTTCATTCTAGCCAGGTAAAAGTTTATCCTATATATGTTGATTCGCAATAGCACATAGGCCACCACAAACAGCTATAGGCCAGAATTTGCTACGCCAAACAGAACAACGTTTAGAGGCAGGCGCTTCGTGTGCTGTGCTTACTACATATATAATATATAACAAAATATTATATATATATATATATATATATATTATATGCAAATATATATCAGCGATAATATAATTTTAGGCAAATTCTGTTTTTAGTTTATAAAAAATAGCTAAACGGCAACGGACATGCTAAATAAATTTATACCTAGTAACGTCACATATGTTTATAATTTGAAAACCCCCCGCGATGCCGCTCAACGAAAAATATCATTCAAGAAATCAGCCATTGATATTAAAAGTTAATATTAATTATATTAATATTAAAATTCGTGTATATTTCAATTTTACTTTATAAATTTATATCCATTGAAAACGAAATCCGACAGGATTTTGAAACGTTTGGTTTTAAAATATACACAAGTTTGAACTCTGATGTGGTATTATTCCCAAGAAAATCTAAAATAAATTAAAATTCGTTTCATGCAAAGTATAAAAATTAGGTAATAATCAATTTCATGTAGCTACTAATAATATATTAAAAAAATAAAATATTGATATCAGTTTTATTTAAAATTTTCTAAAAACTAATTGGAGTATATAGTTCAATTTTTTAAATTCCACCACTATCGTAGTTACGCAACAGCAACTCTCAACACTTTGTAATTTGTAGATTATCAACTAAAATCAGGTTGATGCTGCAATTGACCTATTTTCTTCTGATAATTATTGAATACTGATGAGAGCATTTTATAATTCACATTCTTTGTATTTTTACGGCTTAAATTTCCACAGATACTCCACAATTTTTGGTGTGATTTTAATTGTCTTTGCGGAAAAACTTTTTGACAACCCACCACTGCGCTTCCATCTGCTGTGTGTGCGTTCCATCAAGCGCAACAAAAGGATTGCCAGGATCGAAATGGTCCCCCTCTTTGAGGATGTACGGAGGCGGCGAGGGGGCTCATTTTTCCTGATGTTATGTCTTGATCTCGTGGAGAATGGATGGCTCCCTAAAGCACAACTTTTTTTTACATAGTTGTAAGTCACAAAGGAAAAAAACAACAAGAATAATAAGTATCGAGTGATTGGGTTCATCGAAGATGGGAGTGAGGACCTGAGCCTTGAAGTATGCCCAGAGAATGTAAAATCTGCCGAAGTTCTGCTGCATCTAATAGAGAAGCATGTGGAGAAACGGACGACGGTGCACACTGATTGCTGGCGAGCAGATGACAGTCTTCCAAACCATGGGTACTTAAAGTACAAACTTATATAAACATAAGTCAAGCAAGCAAAAAAAGTGTTTGTTTATATGTTTACAAGAGGTTGGGGTTAATATATACATAGCGTATCATTATGAATAAGGAAGTTAATACGTACTTAATGCGAGATCGAAAATACCAAAATTAAAAGTTCAAAAAAACCTGTAGTTCATCAAAAATTATTAAACTATAAAATAAGTACGAACCTTTAGGTTAATGTTTTTAATAAGATTTTTACTCTCTAGAATGTAAGATATTACACTTTGGATATCAAAGTCAGCAAACCTACCGTTCATATAAAGGGTGTTCCAATTTGGAGTTAATTTTAAAATTTGCCGTCATTTATATTTTTTTGTACTAGAATATCATATGTTATTTGACAGATGACAAGTAGAAATATTCCGGTTATTAAAAATGGAGGGATATTCCATTGAGTAACGCGTGTTTATTATAAAAATTTATTAATTTGGTGAAAGTTGGGCAGAAGATTTCGTACAACACACAACCAAAAACATTCCAAAAACCACTTTATTCTGAATTTTGCACAGAGATCTTCATTTAAAGGCTTACATGGTTCAGATGACGCGAGAAATAAAGCCAACAGACTTTGGTTTACGTCGTCAACTAGTTAATTGGGCCATGCAACAGAAACTTGAAAATGTGATTTGTTTTAACAAAATCATCTTCAGCGATGAAGCAAGCACATCTTGAATTCGGTGGATTTGTTAACAAGCAAAATTATCGATTCTTGGATGAAGCAAATCCATGAGAAATAATTGGAAGACCGATGCATCCACAAAAAGTAACTGTTTGGTGTGGTTTTTGGGCTGGTGAAGTGATTGGTCCATACTCTTCTGAAGATGACAATGGATATGCTGTCACTGTGAATGGTAATCTATATCGAACGATGATTACCAACTTTTTGTGGGATCAATTGGAGCATATTGATGTGCAGAATATGTGGTTCTAACAGGACGGTGCAACATTTTATTCAGCAGCAGAAACAACCAATCTTTTGACACAAAAATTTGGTAATCGAATAATTGCTCGAAGAGGAACCATTAATTGGCCCCTAGATCTTGCGATATAACACCTCCAGATTTCTTCCAATGAAGCTATTTGAAAGAAAAAGTCTATGCCAACGATATACAAACAATTGATGACCTAAAGGAAAACATTATTGACTGTTTTCAAGTAATTGAACCGCAGTTATGCCAAAGAGTTATTGAAAATTTGGCAAAAGATTAGAAGCTTGTCGTACTGCAGCAGGTGGTCACTTACAAGATATTATTTTCCATTACTAAACCGAAACAATTGTACTATCATTTGAAATAAAAGATTTGAACATTCTCAAATAATTTGTGTATTTTATTAAAAATTTAAAAATTAACCTCAAATTGGAACACTCTTTATTTGATAGGTGATATTTTAAAGAGCTTTTAAATTACTTTATTACCACACATATTGAAGTTTTACTATCTACTTTCTTCGTCTCTAGCACGCCAAATACCTTAGTGCTCTAAATATGATGAAAGGGACGGGACCCATGACAACAAGGTGAGTTGGCAAACTTGGTCAAAATACTCGATTTTCTGACGGGCATATAGGGTATATAAAGGCTTAGTTGGAAAATTTGAAAAAATCAGATTTTTATGAAACTCACACGGCTGCGTGTGATTGGCTCTTGGCGCTCAGTGGGCACGGCTCCATCCTGCTGATTTGTTATTTCCGGTTGAGTTGTTATTGGACGGGTACGGGCCGGTACGGTGTTTAATAGGATTTTCCAACAATTCGATAAGTTCTGAATTTCATTGCGTGCGTTTAGACTATGAGGTCTCTTCGCTATTTCAATTGCCTCTCTTACGAGTTTTGATTTCGGGTGTTCTATATTTGCCAGTACTCTGGTGTTCTCAAAGTCTATTCGGTGTGACATCGTGGTGGCGTGTTCCGCAATGGATGTTGTTTTTTCCTGCTTTCTTACAGCGTTCTGGTGTTCATCACGTCTAGTTTGAATTCTTCTATTAGTTTGCCCCACATAGGTTTTATGACAATCTGCACATGGAATCTCGTACACTCCCTGTTGTTCTAAAGGGATCCTCGTCTTCGGAGTTCTCAACACAGTGCTTATTTTTCTGTCTGTATTGAAAGTAGTATCGATATGGTGTCTCCGTAGAATTCTTGCAATACTGTCCGTGGTCCTCCTTGACATACGGTAAATAAGCCTTGGTTATTGGTGTCTCATGCTTCCTCGTCTGTTTGTCTCGGTTTTGACTTTAGGGCTCTTTGAATATTTCCGTCTGTAAATCCGTTTTGTCTCAGAGCTGTTTTCAAACTGTCCATTTCCTGTTTGATGTTATCCTGGTCAGCTTACCTTTGTGATCTGGTTACTAAAGTCTTGACGACGGCTTGTAGTTGGGCTGGGTGGTGATGAGAATTAGCATGAAGGTATCTGTTGGTGTGAGTTGCTTTCCTATATACTGTATGGCCAAGGGTTCCATCTTGCTTCCTATTTATGAGAACATCAAGGAATGGCAGTTGATTGTTGGCTTCAACCTCCATTGTAAATTTTATTTTGTGATGGATGCCATTAAGGTGATCTAAAAAAGTATTGAGGTGTTCCCTCCCATGAGGCCAAATTACAAATGTATCGTCCAAATATCGCAACCACAAACTGGGTTTAAGAGTTGTTGTTCGTAGTGCCAACTCGTCAAAGTTCTCCATAAAAGGTTCGCTATAACTGGTGAGAGTGGCGATCCCATTGGAGCTCCTTCCACCTGCTTGTATCGTTGGTTCTCGTAAACAAAATAGGTGTTCATCAGCCAGTGCCTTGTTAAGTCTACAAGTTGCTGAGGTGGTTTGTATTTTTCTATTATGATATCCAAGGCTTCGTCGATAGGGATGTTGGAGAAAAGGTACACTACGTCAAAACTTACAAGAAGACAATCTGGTTGTAAGACCGTTTTTTTAAGAATTTAGATGAAATGTGTCGAATTTTTTACATATAAGTCTGCCCCCTCTGCAAACGGTTGAAGTTGTTGGGCTAGGTATTTGGCTAGGTGTTGTGTTGGGGATCCAACTGAGCTTACTATTGGCCTCAAAGGTGCACCTTCTTTATGTACTTTTGGCAACCCAAAGAAGTTCGGACATCTCGATGACTTTTCACGCGGAATGAGTTGCAGTTGGAGATTTTTGTCGATCCTACTTGCTTGGATTTTGGCTTTGGTTGTTTTCTCTAGATAAGTTGTTGGGTCAGTAGTAATTTGTTTATATGCTGGATCTTGTAGCAATATTTGAATTTTGTTTGAATACTCCGCTGTTATCTAAAATTACAGTCGCATTTCCTTTATCAGCAGGTAGAATGACAATGTCCTTGTTGAGGCGCAGTTGTTTCAAGGCCTCACTTTCTTCTATAGATAGGTTCCTTTTGGGTGGTTTAGACTTTCTTAGAACATGTGACACATCTTGTGTAATTATTTCAGCGGTGTTCGCATCTAATTTTGAAACTGCTGTTTCCACGCCACATATTATGCTCTCTGTTGGTATGTGAGAGGGAGCAATAGCGTAATTGAATCCCTTAGCCAACACGACAATCGAGGAAGTGTTCAATTGGACCGAAGATAAGGTATAAACGATTTTATTCGTTTCCAATTGCCGTGAGGTTAGACTGTGACCGTTATTTTCCGAGACAAATTCGTTTTTGGGCTTCTGTTGTAGCTTCAAGTTTGTTAAATTTTGCCTGTTGTTGCATTGTTGTTAACTCTGCATTCGTTTCGGCCCTAAATTCGCTAATCTCATCGAATTTATCCCATATTATCGGATGAAAGTGTATTGCTTACCTGTAGGTGAATATCTGGGAGTTTAGTATTAAGAACATCCAAATCTCTTCTGACATCACGTATGGCTTCCCTAAGTAGGGCACAACTAGCTTTCCATAAGATATTCTGTGTTTTTCTGTTGTTCTTCCAGAACTTTACCGTCATGTTTTTCGAAATAACTCCTTCACCGGGGCATCGTTGTAAAAAATGTAGATCGCACAAAAGTTTGCTTCTTTTCGCGCGTAATTTCTCAAATGTTTTACAGAAATGAAAAGTATTCTCCCCGTAGAGATTCACTATATTTGTTTTTAAGTTTTCGCGGGCACTAAATGTTTTAGGTGGTTTCCGGGAACTCATCCGCGTAGTTGAGAACTGATCCCTGCCGGGATCGATGGTAAAATGACGACGTTTCGGCAGAGTCACATCTGCCCTCTTCTGGTCGGTTCGCATAATTCTCGTAGCCTTCTGCTTTCGCTTCTAGTTACTCGAATACTAAGATTTTCTGAAGCGAGCGCGCTGTTATATAGTCGCGGCTCGGCGCCCATCGGTTGACACCGTGAACGGCTGCGTGTGATTGGCCCTTGGCGCTCAGTGGGCACGGCTCCATCCTGCTGATTTGTTATTTCCGGTTGTGTTGTTATTGGACGGGTACGGGCCGGTACGGTGTTTAATAGGATTTTCCAACAATTCGATAAGTTCTGAATTTCATTGCGTGCGTTTAGACTATGAGGTCTCTTCGCTATTTCAATTGCCTCTCTTACGAGTCTTGATTTCGGGTGTTCTATATTTGCCAGTACTCTGGTGTTCTCAAAGTCTATTCGGTGCGACATCGTGGTGGAGTGTTCCGCAATGGATATTGTTTCTTACTGCTTTCTTACAGCGTTCTGGTGTTCATCACGTCTAGCTTGAATTCTTCTATTAGTTTGCCCCACATAGGTTTTATTACATTTTTTACAACGATGCCGCGATGAAGGAGTTATTCCGAAAAACATGACGGTAAAGTTCTGGAAGAACAACAGAAAAACACAGAATATCTTATGGAAAGCTAGTTGTGCCCTACTTAGGGAAGCCATACGTGATGTCAGAAGAGATTTGGATGTTCTTAATACTAAACTCCTAGATATTCACCTACAGGTAAGCAATACACTTCACCCGATAATATGGGATAAATTCGATGAGATTAGCGAATTTAGGGCCGAAACGAATGTAGAGTTAACAACAATGCAACAACAGGCAAAATTTAACAAATTGAAGCTCCAACAGAAGCCCAAAAACGAATTTGTCTCGGAAAATAACGGTCACAGTCTAACCTCACGGCAATTGGAAACGAATAAAACCGTTTATAACTTATCTTCGGTCCAATTGAACACTTTCTCGATTGGCGTGTTGGCTAAACGGGATTCAAATACGCTATTGCTCCCTCTCACATACCAACAGACAGCATAATATGTGGCGTGGAAACAGCAGTTTCAAAATTAGATGCGAACACCGCTGAAATAATTAGACAAGATTTGTCACATGGTTCTAAGAAAGTCTAAACCACCCAAAAGGAACCTATCTGGTGCGTTCCCGCAATTTGTTTAGTGTATTGTTTTCAATTTGATTGAATTACTTCATTGATTTTTAAACTTCTGCACCTTTTCTAAAACATTCCGTCGCGCTAATGCTAATTGTAAGTTTTTTTTTGCGTGTAAAATATAGACAGTATTGACATTCGTGTTTCGGATCCCGAGCTATTTGGACGCTTGGGAGAATTGTGCTCCGAACTATTCGGTCACGCTTTGATTCCGTCTGAAGAGACGACGCTTATTGTTGTTGTTTGCGTTTCGATTTCGCGAGTTAGTAGCTTCGTTCGTAACGACCGCTAAACCGCTTTCATTTTGTTTCTTTTGTGTTTACAAAAGCGCTTCATTTGTTGTTAAACCCGCATTTTTTGTATGCTCAATCAATGAACATTACGTAGCTATTTTTTGTGTAACGTGTTGTCCAGACGAAGCTCTAAGAAACTGTTCCTGCTATTACTGGGCTAGCCTCAGAAGAAAGAAGAACCAAGAAAACACCAGAGCTTCCGGACGTAAAAGGTTAGTGATAACTTTTATTTGGTGATTCGTTTATGTGACCGCACGTGTTTATTGATTGTTCCGCTAAAGGTCCTTCGTCAATTATATACTTGCATTGAACCAGAATTGAACTAAAACCGCAACATCTAATTCATACATTTATTTTGAATATTCTCTATGGAATGTGCCATCGAAGACATTCCATAATTTTGGTCCTTCGAGCCGGATGCAATTTAAGTTAATTTCGTGCAAAGATTATCTAATAAATTACATAATTTGGTACAACTCCGGGCCGGATAGATTTGAGTTAATTTCGTGCAAAGTTTAACGATCCAAAAAAACATTGATTTTTCGTTGCAATTATTATTGAAAACCGCATTGAATTTTCGTTTCTTTATTTGTTAGAAGAGAAAGCAAGTTCGGGATATTCACTCATTCCGTTGGAAATAAATTCGCATATTTATTTTACCGCAAAAAAACTTACAAGAGATCGTTTTGTTTGTTTGGTTATTTTGCTAAATTGTTTTGAATTTATTTGACATTTGGTCAGATATTTACGACTTCAACAGTAAAAAATTGTACATTTTTGGAATAGTATTTTGTTTTCGTTCTATCGTGTTAGATTTATTCAGTGGCGTTACAGTGATTTTAATTTATTGTTAAGATGTCAAAAACCGCTGAAAATTTACGTAAATTTAAAAATCATCGACAATCGGAGTTTAAAAGATTAGATTGCTGCCCAGAAAGCTTTAAGAGGTCACGACGTTGAATTGTTTTTTAGCATGATTGATATGGTTGATTCAATTCATGTAGAATTTTTTTAAACAGCACAATTCGATTGTTGGATTAATTTCAGATGCAAACGATGATTTTGACTTTGAGGCTGACATTCGCAATAAATTTGAAAAATTGTTCTATTCAATTAGGTCTATTTTTGCTAAACTGAAATCTGTTCAGAATTCTACGCCACAAAATATAGCTCGGGAACAGGAAAGTGTTGCTTTGCCGCGAATTGATTTGCCTTCATTTAGTGGAGACATATTGGAATTTGGTACTTTTATTGATTTGTTTGATTCATTAATTCACAATAATGAAAAACTCAGTGCTATGCAGAAGTTCAAATATTTGCAGTTAGCTTTAAAAGGGCCTGCTTTTGAGGCTATTAGGAATTTTAAACTAACACAAAACAATTACGTGAGTGCTTATGAAACACTTTTGAAAAAATTCAAGCGAACTCGTTTAATCGCGGAGTCTCATTGGTCAGCTTTAGAACAGTTCCCCCAACTAACTTCAGATAGCCCTTCAGAGGTTCGGAAGTTATTGGATGACTTCAGTGATAATTTGGAAGCACTGAAGGAATTAGGGTTTACCAGTAAATCAGTGGATTTTTGTATCGTTCAGATGATGTTGAAACGAGTTCCAAAGAATTTAGCCGCTAAATTTGAACTTTACCATGGTACTGTGACCGCGCAAGATGACTTTCCGATCCGCTCGGAAGTTGTTGATTTTTTGTCGAAGCATTGTGATGCCTTTGGACATGTTGAATTATCCCGCAAGGCAAAGCGAAGTGTTGACAAAAAGTTACCATTGAATTCAAAGCAACATTCTTCCCGGTTCACTACATCTTTGTTTGTCACTAAGAATAGAAATTGATTAGTTTGTAAATCCGATATTGCGATTTACAAATCTTCTGAATTCTTGAACAAATCAGTATCCGCGCGGTTTAAGTTTGTTAAAGATTTTAGACTTTGTTTTAACTGCTTAGGCGATTCTCATAGATTGAATCGCTGTAAATCTTTATCCACTTGCCGCAACTGCGAACAACGCCATCACACATTGCTTCATTTTGTAAATCGTGGTGATTCAGGCATTTCGGTCTGAATCTAGTGCTCCCCCCGCAAACCTGGCTTCCACATCTGGTGGATCCAGTACCATTAATACTGTTGAAAGTCCCGAAACTTCTCTACCGCAGACTTCTTGTCATAGTTCACTTTTGTCATACAATTCAAATGTGTTGTTATCTACCGCTTTAGTTGAGGTATTAGATAAGCACGGTTCTTATCAAACTTTGCGATGTCTGCTAGATTCTGGTAGCATGACATCATTCATTGCGAGCAAGGCTGTGAAACGCCTTGGCTTCCGACCTATGCCCGCTTCGATTCAACTCAACGGGCTAGGTTCTATGCAGAGTCCCTCAGCTGAGCGGCTCTCTTACCCTTTCTCTTCGCTCTATAGTAAAGCGTGAGTGCAATTTTGTTGTTGATACTATTGTTTTACCCCGCATTTGCAATGATATGCCTGTTGCGCCCATTAACATGGCTAATATGGCATATCTAACCAATTTGAAACTTGCTGATCTTGGTTTCAATAGCCCAGGCGCTATTGACCTTTTGTTAGGTGCCGATATATTTTCTCAAATTTTGTTGGATGGACGTCTTCTGGGAAAGGAAGTTGTTCCTGATGCTATTAACACTGTGTTTGGTTACATCCTTATGGGTAGAGTGTCTTCGAGTTCTGTTAACTTTCACTCTAAGTCAGTCATAAACCCAACTTCGCTTTTTTGTCAAATTGAAGATGTAGTATCATTAGATGATCCACTCCAAAGGTTCTGGACAATTGAAGATGTTCCTACCGCACTGGTTCAGTCCCCTGATGATCTTATCTGCGCAAAAATGTTTTCAGAGGGATGCAGGAGATTGGATTCAGGTAGATTCGTTGTGCCTCTTCCTTTTCGAAATACACTTCCTGCTTTTGATGGAATGTATAATCCCGCGGTACAACGTTTCTACTCTTTAGAAAGACGTCTTCTACAGCAACCAGATCTCTACAAACAATATAGTGATTTTCTCAAAGAGTATTTGGAGCTGGATCATAGGGAGTTGGTTCCCGATCTACTTTTTCTGATTGTTACTACATACCGCATCATTGTGTTTTGAAACCTGATAGTAGCCCAACCAAACTTCGTATAGTGTTTAATGCATCCGCTAAGATACCTCATCGGTTATCTTTGAATGATTGTTTGTTTATCGGTCCCAAATTGCAGCAAGACATTATCGCTATTTTGTTGACCTTAGAGAATTTAGTTTTGCCTCACCTGCTTGCTATAGAAAACTTTTCTAGTTGTGAACTTGACGCATTTGGTGATGTTTCTGAGAAAGGTTATGCCACTGTTGTTTATTTTGTGTTCGAAACCGCATCTGGATTTCGTCAAAGTTTTTTTGTCTTGTCTAAATCGAAAGTTGCCCCTTTGAAAACTTTGTCACTTCCCAGATTGGAACTGTGTGCTTCAGTTCTTACCGCTAAGTTGGCTCATTATGTTTATGAGCAATTCAATAGTCGTTTGTTGTTCAAGGTGATTCGTTGCTGGTCAGATTCCACGGTAGTCCTTTCATGGCTTAGTTCTTCCCCGCACCGTTGGACATTTGTCAGTAATCGAGTTGCTTACATTCAGGAAAATTTCCTTATTCGCATTGGTTTTACATCCAATCTTGTGACTACCCCGCTAACTTGGGTTCCCGCGGCATTTGCCATCAGAGTTATTAGGTAATACACTTTGGTGGAAAGGCCCACAATTGTTGATTACCGCTTGTTTGCCACATGCTTGCTCAGACTCAAGCATGTCACCGCTAGTTATGACTGAAGCCCGTATAGTGGCGCTTCAAGTCACCGCTTCACCAAATTTATTTGGTACTTTGTTAGAAGAACATTCTTCTATTAATCGCATTACCCGCCCATTATAACTCATATTTGTCGCTTTGTTGATAACGCCCGCAATCCATACCGTAGGGGCTCTGGATCATTTTTGGCTGCTGAGTTATATCAGGCTCAGCTTCGCATTGTTCGCTATGTTCATGATCAATATTTTTCTAAAGAGATTTCCCTTCTTCGAGAACGAAAACTTTTGCCCAAATTGCTTCGTAATCTTTCGCCGTTTCTTGATGAACAGGGAACTCTTAGAGTTGGTAGTAGATTGGCTAATGCTCCATTGCCGTTTGACACTAAATTTCCCGCACTGCTACCAAGTAAAAGTCGTTTGACTAATCTAATTGTCGAAGATTGTCATGTCACCAATCTTCACACAGGAATCGAAACCGTTCATTTTTTTTGGAGCAACGATTTTGGATTCTATCGGCAAAGAAAGTAATTCGTAGTGTCATAGCTCACTTAAGACGTGTCGTTGGAGATCAAATCCTCACCTACGAAGAACTTTCTACTGTATTTGCACAGGTCGAAGCAGTTTTAAACTCGCGACCTATAACCCCTTGTAGCAATGATCCATCAGATCTTACCGCCTTGAGTCCTGGAATGTTTCTTACCATGGAACCTTTAACAGCACCTCCTGAATCTGATTTCTTATCTGCCCATCTAATCATCTCAACAGATGGCAGTTACTGAGTCGTTCGCATCAGGCATTCTGGAAACGTTGGTCGCAAGAATATTTACATACTCTTCATCAACGGAGTAAATGGACTGATCCCTCGGAGGTTGTTAAGCCAGGTACTCTTGTTATTTTGAAGCAAGACACTTCACCTCCTTTGAATTGGCCATTAGGGCGCATTATTGACGTACATCCTGGAGGTGATGCTGTTGTACGCGTTGCTACAGTTAGAACTGCAAGTGGTACTTTGAAGCGACCTCTTGTAAAGCTTTGTCGACTGCCAGTGGACCCTTAGTTTTGAAATAAGTAATTCAAGGCTGGCGGAATGGTGCGTTCCCGCAATTTGTTTAGTGTATTGTTTTCAATTTGATTGAATTACTTCATTGATTTTTAAACTTCTGCACCTTTTCTAAAACATTCCGTCGCGCTAATGCTAATTGTAAGTGTTTTTTTGCGTGTAAAATATAGACAGTATTGACATTCGTGTTTCGGTTCCTGAGCTATTTGGACGCTTGGGAGAATTGTGCTTCCGAACTATTCGGTCACGCTTTGATTCCGTCTGAAGAGACGACGCTTATTGTTGTTGTTTGCGTTACGATTTCACGAGTTAATAGCTTCGTTCGTAACGACCGCTAAACCGCTTTCATTTTGTTTCTTTTGTGTTTACAAAAGCGCATCATTTGTTGTTAAACCGCATTTTTTGTATGCTCAATCAATGAATATTACGTAGCTATTTTTTGTGTAACGTGTTGTCCAGACGAAGCTCTAAGAAACTGTTTCTGCTATTACGGGGCTAGCCTCAGAAGAAAGAAGAACCAAGAAAACACCAGAGCTTTCAGACGTAAAAGGTTAGTGATAACTTTTATTTGGTGATTCGTTTATGTGACCGCACGTGTTTATTGATTGTTCCGCTAAAGGTCCTTGGTCAATTATATACTTGCATTGAACCAGCATTGAACTACAACCGCAACATCTAATTCATACATTTATTTTAAATATTCTCTATGGAATGTGCCATCGAAGACATTCCACTATCTATGGAAGAAAGAAGAAAATGAGGCCTTGAAACAACTGCGCCTCAACAAGGACATTGTCATTCTACCTGCTGATAAAGGAAATGCTTCTGTAATTTTAGATACAGCGGAGTATTCAAACAAAATTCAAATATTGCTACAGGATCCAGCATATAAACAAATTACTACTGACCCAACAACTTATCTAGAGAAAACAACCAAGGCCAAAATCCAAGCAAGTAGGATCGACAAAAATCTCCAACTGCAACCCATTCCGCGTGAAAAGTCATCGAGATGTCCGAAATTCTATGGGTTGCCAAAAGTACATAAAGAAGGTGCACCTTTGCGGCCAATAGTAAGCTCAATTGGATCCCCAACACAACACCTAGCCAAATACCTAGCCCAACAACTTCAACCGTTTGCAGAGGGGGCAAATTATGTAAAAAATTCGACACATTTCATCGAAATTCTTAGAAAAACGGTCTTACAACCAGAGTGTCTTCTTGTAAGTTTTGACGTAGTGTCCCTTTTCACCAACATCCCTATCGACGAAGCCTTGGATATCATAATAGAAAAATACAAACCACCTCAACACCTTGTAGACTTAACAAGGCACTGTCTGATGAACACCTATTTTGTTTACGAGAACCAACGAATACAAGCAGGTGGAAGGAGCTCCAATGAGATCGCCACTATCACCAGTTATAGCGAACCTTTTTATGGAGATCTTTGAGGAGTTGGCACTAAGAACAACAACTCTTAAACCCAGTTTGTGGTTGCGATATGTAGACGATACATTTGTGATTTGGCCTCATTGGGAGGGAACACCTCAATACTTTTTTAGATCACCTTAATGGCATCCATCACAAAATAAAATTTACCATGGAGGTTGAAGCCAACAATCAACTGCCATTCCTTTATGTTCTCTTAAATAGGAAGCAAGATGGAACTCTTGGCCATACGGTATATAGGAAAGCAACTCACACCAACAGATACCTTCATGCTGGTTCTCAACACCACCCGGCCCAACTACAAGCCGTCGTCAAGACTTTAGTAACCAGATCACAAAGACTAGCTGACCAGGATAACATCAAACAAGAAATGGACAGTTTGAAAACAGCTCTGAGACAAAACGGATTTACAGACCGCAATATTCAAATAGCCCTAAAGTCAAAACCGAGATAAACAGACGAGGAGCATGAGACACCAATAACCAAGGCTTATTTACCGTATGTCAAGGGGACCACGGACAGTATTGCAAGAATTCTACGGAGACACAATATCGATACTATTTTCAATACAGACAGAAAAATAAGCACTGTGTTGAGAACTCCGAAGACGAGAATCCCTTTAAAACAACAGAGAGTGTACGAGATTCCATGTGCAGACTGTCATAAAACCTATGTGGGGCAAACTAATAGAAGAATTCAAGCTAGACGTGATGAACACCAGAACGCTGTAAGAAAGCAGGAAAAAACAACATCCATTGCGGAACACGCCACCACGATGTCACACCGAATAGATTTTGAGAACACCAGAGTACTGGCAAATATAGAACACCCGAAATCAAGACTCGTAAGAGAGGCAATTGAAATAGCGAAGAGACCTCATAGTCTAAACGCACGCAATGAAATTCAGAACTTATCGAATTGTTGGAAAATCCTATTAAACACCGTACCGGCCGGTACCGGTCCAAAAACAACTCAACCGGAAATAACAAATCACCAGGATGGAGCCGTGCCCACTGAGCGCCAAGGGCCAATCACACGCAGCCGTTCACGGTGTCAACCGACAGGCGCCGAGCGCGACTATATAACAGCGCGCTCGCTTCAGAAAATCTTAGTACTCG
This sequence comes from Octodonta nipae, assembly GCA_034190945.1. Lineage (NCBI taxonomy): Eukaryota > Metazoa > Arthropoda > Insecta > Coleoptera > Chrysomelidae > Octodonta > Octodonta nipae. The sequence goes on along the minus strand of CM067218.1, from coordinate 54,560,951 downwards.
AGTAACTAGAAGCGAAAGCATAAGGCTACGAGAATTATGCGAACCGACCTGAAGAGAACAGATGTGACTCTGCCGAAACGTCGTCATTTTGCCATCGATCCCGACAGGGATCAGTTATCCACTACGCGAATGAGTTCCCGGAAACCACCTAAAACATTTAGTGCCCGCGAAAACTTAAAAACAATATATATATATATATATATAAGGAAATTTGGCTTGTAAATAATTAGTATTTATTAATAAAAATTTCTTAACAGGAACAACATAAAAATTGTGTTGTTAATAATGGAAGAATACCATTTTTTTCTATGATTAACGATTATCAATTTGTATCAGCGTTTAATTTCTATATGATAATAAAGTATAAAATGTACTGACAGTGTAAACAAAGGAACCTACTATTATTTACTTATTTTTTAAAAAATCAGTGAATATACAAGGCAAATTTCAGTTTTTAGTTTAAATTTAAAATAAGTAATCACAATAATAATTCAACATAAGCTCTTCGTTGCACTAACTAACTATTGCGATAATGGGCTGCTCCTGTTAAAATCAGCATCGAAAACTCCCGTATAATCCATTATCAATCCTATAGTTGCCGAGCTATTTCCAGATTAATTTTTTGTCCTTCCGGCGATCGATGTCGTATTGAAATGAAAACAGGGACGGCTTAGGTAAATTTCGCAACACTGCCCCCCCTTTAATTCTGATCGTCTCAGTCAGAAACATTCTTTCCATGGTAGGGAGCGAGTCGATCTAAATGGACCTTCAACTTAGCCCTGGGGTTTCGACGGATCCGGTAGACGACGTCATTAAGCCTCTTGACCACCTCGTATTGACCATCCCAGGCGGGTGTAAGCTTTGGGGATCTACTTTTGCTCCGTTGGGCGTTGTACAGCCAGACTTTGTCCCTCTCTTGGAACCTGACTGAATTAGCCTTGAGGTCGTATCGCGTCTTCATCCGGTCACTGGTGGCCAACATCTGCGTTCGGGCTAGTTCGTTTATTGCCAGCATGTTATGTCGGAGCTGGTCGGCATAATCGTTGATGTCTTGGGCAGGTTCTTCGGGGGAGCCAAAAGCTAATCACAGGGTAATCCCAGCTCTTTTTCGAATAGGAACCTGGCTGGAGTCAGGCCTGTACTATTATGTACAGCTGAGCGATATGTCAACAGGAATAGGGGAATATGCTCATCCCAATCACGCTGGTTATTGCTGAGGACCTTGGATAGGTTTTATTCCAAGGTCGTGTTGATTCTTTCCACCATTCTGTCTGACTGTGGGTGCAATGGTTTTGTTCTCGTTATCCTGATTCCCAACATCGTGCTGACCTTCTGGAATACATTCGATTATAAGTTACGCCCTTGGTCTGAATGTAGTTCCATTGGGACGTCAAACCTGCTGAATAGCGGTTCTACTAGCACCGTCGCTACCGTGACTGCCTCTTGGTTGAGAATCGCATATGCCACAGGCCATTTACTGAAGTAATCCATTGTGACCAAAATGTATTTGTTCCCCTCTCAGACTCGGGAAACGGACCGGCGACATCGGTGCCAAATCTCTCAAATGGGACTCCCACATTTTACTGATGCTTCTGCCCTTGGTCCGGGCTCTTACTGGATGCACCGGTGTCACATTTGCGGCACCAAGCGCTGACGTCTTGGAAGTAATTCACCCAGTAGTACCACTGGTGAACTTGGTCTAGGGTTTTATTCATGCCCAGATGGTCTCCGGTAATCCCATCTTGTACTTCGGTCAGGATAGCTGGTACCTTTTTCTTAGGAACTACCAGTTAGGACTTGTTTTCTCGGCCATCAGTGCTTTCCCAAACTCGCTTAAGCATTCCACTCTCTATTCTTAGAGGGTTTCATTGGGCCCATAACAATTTCAGCTACCTCGTTCCATCGTGGCCTGGGTGCCCCTCTCGTTTTGAGTGAGAAGATTAGTTCGATGTCTAGATCAGGATCTGGATGCACTGTTCCGTTGTGCAATCTTCATTGGCCTGCACTCGGATCTGTCTGATGTTCCGTCTTCAGTCAATGTCCGCATTCTCTTCTACAGGGTCTTCCGGATAGGGCATCGGCATTATTGTGCAAACGGCCGGCACGGTGTTCCACCTTGAAATCGTATTGCTGTAATTTCTCCATCCACCTAGACAGGTGTCGTTCCGGTGTCTTCATGTCCAGCAGCCTTTGAGAGCGGCATGATCTGTTCCGATTAAGAAATGACTACCATAGGTAGGTAGAGGTGAAAATGGTCTACAGCGCTTATTATTGCGAGAAGTTCTTTTCTAGTGACGCAATAATTTCTTTTCTGTTTCGAAAATCCACGGCTGTAGTACTCCATCATTCTCTCTTCACCATCTTTCACCTGGGATAGGACGGCCCCCAAACATGTGTAGCTAGCGTCGGTGTCTAAAATGAACTTGCTGGACTATGTAGGAAAGGCTAGGATTAGGCTGGAACATAGTGCTGCCTTCAGTCGTCTGAATGATATTTCACAATCCTGATTCCAACTGAAGGTCTCTTTCTCTATGGTCTGCCGATGTAAAGGCGCGGCAATGGTCGCAAATCCATCAACAAATCACCTGTAGTAGGAACAGAGGCCCAAGAAGCTTCGGAGCTCATGCTTTTCTCTTGGGACTGGCCAATCACGGATGGCTTCGAACTTGTCCTCGTTGGTGCGGGATCCTGACTCGGAAACTACGTGGCCCAAAAACTCTACTTCTTTTTGGAACAGGGAACACTTCTTCGGGTTGAGTCTCAGGTTGGCGTTAATAATGCTGGAGAATACTTCGCCCAGGTTCTTCAGATGGTCGTCGAATGTCTGACCCATGACCAGAATGTCGTCGAGGTATACTAAGCACGTCCTCCATGTTAACCTGCTCAGGACATACTCCATTAGCCTCTCGAATGTTGCAAGAGCATTACATAACTCAAAGGGTATGACCGTGAACTGAAACAGCCCTTTACTAGTGGAGAACGCTGACTTCTTTCTGTCCTTTTCGTGTAAACCAACCTGCCAATATCAACTCTTTAGGTCTAGTGTGGAGAACTAACGAGAGCTAGTGTGGTCAGAGTGTCATCAATTCGGGGTAGTGGTTAGCTCTCTTTTTTGGTGACATCATTCAGCTTTCTGTAATCCACAGAAAATCGGGTGGTTGCATCCTTCTTTTTAACTAGGACGACGGGAGCGGACCATGGCCTGATAGATGGCTCAATAACTCCGTTTTGTAACATGGACTCGACGGTTTCCTCGACTGGCTGTTGTTGCCCCAATGGTAATCGCCTAGGTGGTATTCTGATGGGTTGAGCCTTCCCGGTACCTATTCGGTGCTGGGTGATAGTTGGTGCGACCGGTGGTTCCATCTTCACTGTTAAAAATTTGCCAGTGCTTTGTGATATATTGCTTGGCTTTCTTCTGGTTCTCTGGTGTTAGGTGTGTCGAATGGTCAGCAAACTTTTGTAGGAACTCTTTACTGGGCCCTGTCTCCTTTATTGACGCCTGGTACTCTTCTTCGCAATTGATGATTGTCTCTACTGGCTCGAAACCAGCTATCTCTTGACCATTGACAATTCTGATGTCGTTGTTGGACAAATTCAGAACCCTAATTGGTATATCTCGTCCGGTTTTAACTATACCCCGTCCAATTAAGTAGTCATGAGCTGAGTGTACGGGCTCCACCATTCCAACGTAGCTCCCAGGATTGCTTGCTAGCTGCCCATGAATAATCTGTTCTGTTCGACCAGTAATTTTGGCTGAAAATCTTGCTACAATTTTTATGTAGGTCGATGAGCTGTTAACGGGCCGTGTCAATACAAATTCCTCATTTCGGAACCGAAGAACATCATATCTCGGGTTTAACATAAATCCATGCTGGCTAATTAGGTCCATAACCAGTATAAAATCGTCCTCTATGCCGGATCATGTTGTCCCCTATTTGTAGTACGACTGCAACACCCAGTATTGACATGGACTCGCCGGTGACTGTTCTGAGCTGGATGTTGTTGTTAGCTGGCCTGATTTCCGAAGCCCTCAAGACCCTGGACTTGGCAATGGACACAGCGGGGACGGTGTCGATGGTGATGGTAATCGGGTAATTGCTCGGCCATTGATGGTGCCCCTGATGACTAGGCTGCTGCTATCTCTACATCCCCGGATTGATAGTGTTTTGGGGGCTGGTGGAGGGTCAGTCAGCATTCGCCCCCTTATGCTGACTGGCTGACGGTCCCTGAACAGGTGACTGTTCTGTTGGTTACCCCTGGTCCGGGATCGTTCAGGTAGCCTCACTCGACAATCACGTTGGAAGTGCCCTGTCCGTCCACAGCGGTAACATGCTACTCTGATGCTAGTTCCTTGTGACCGTTCTAATAGTATGTTCATACCGGCGCTTGAAATGATGACTCCAATTCTTCCTGGTTGAAGGAAACTGCTCGCACCCTCGATTTGGACATGTTCATGACTGCCTCTACTTCCAAGATCCGAAAATAATCTTCATTACTTTCTTGACGCTACTCAATCTTAAATTCCTTTGTACCTCCACATCTCTGATGCTGTTTATGAAACTCTGGGTGGCCAACTGGTCTTTCGTTTCCTCTGGCGGGTCTGGGTAGGACAAGTGTACTAACCGTCTAATCTCTGCTTCGAATTCTTGGGGGCTTTCACCAGATTTTTGCGTTCTTCCACTGAGTTGGACTTGGTATACCTGGCTCAAGGATTGATTATCGTATCTCTTGTCAAGAGTCGCAATGATTTTGTCGAAATTGCCGTGTTCATCGACTGGAATGCTTTGGAGGAGTTCTAAGGCTGGACCTCTTAAGGAAATTACAAGAGACGTAGATTTTTCTTGGTTATTCCATCCATTTCACCTGACTCTGGATGGAATCGATGTCATCTACTTTGATTTCAATAGTCTCCACATTACTTTTTAGGATCTTTATGTTGTCGTTTATTTATTTCATGTCGGATTCAACTATTTGCATTCTTTCATTAACTGTTTCATTAACTTGCGATACTATTGGCATTAGTTGATCAAATGGCAGTTGTTTTTTTTCTACAGTTACTTTAAAATTATTTTGTAGTTTTAATTCAATTTGTTCTTGTTTTTCTTCAAATATTTTAACTTCATTTCGTCTCTGTTCATCTAATAATTTAAATTCATTTTGTCTCTGTTCTTCTAATATTTTAAATTCATTTTGTCTTGTTAATTCAAATTTCGAGAACAATCCCTCAATTAAATTTTTTTGTTTTTCTTCCATCGTGGAAACATGATTTGTTGTTATTTCATCAAAAGATTTTACTAACATTTGCTGGATTTCTTCTTGATATTGTTTCTCCTTCTTGTCACGTTTTTCCAGAATCTGAGTTATTTTCTCATCTAGTCCCGCCGTAACCTGTTTGACAATTTTGTTGGTAGTTTCGTCGGTTTTTTCCATAATTCGGTTTTCCATAAATCAAATTAGAATTTTAATTTCACTTACACTCCTGATCACCAAATTTATTGTAAATTTCGTGAGCTCAATTAAAATTGTAATAGTGTTTTCACTCTCACTTACTAGAAAGTTTTATTTACATCAAATATACACAACAGCTGATTCGAATATCACAATAATAATTCAAGCTAAGCTCTTCGCTGCACTATCTAACTCCTGCCATGATGGGCTGCTCCTTTTAAAATCAGCATCGAAAACTCTCGTACAATCCATTATCAATTCTACAGTTGCCGAGCTATTTCGAGATTAATTTTTTTGTCCTTCCAGCGATCGATGTCGTATTCAAATGAAAACAGAGATTGGGTAAATTTCGCAACAATATTAAAAATTATTGCTCCAATATTATCATCATTGTCTATCAGAATGGAGTTTAGGTAGTCCATTTTGCTAAATTTATTACACAAACCCATATTATGCTAGAAATATAAATGTGTCTGTTTAAATTAAAACTTGTATCAAGATTATTTATTATAAGGATGTAGTTACACCGATACCACCCATTAGCAATTTTTGAATGGATTCGTCCAGAAAAATTATAGAGAATGGCCAAATTTTGTCAGTATTTATATGTATTTGTAAAAAAGTGAAATAAGAAGTCTCGAGATCAACTCTTCTACTTTCCATCGATGGTTTCTTCATAATGATAGGGTAATCCGGTAGGCTAATATGGCCTTTAAAAAAAATATGTGTTTCATAGGATTGACTATAATTTTGGGAAAAGCACCGGGGCTACAGTATTTATTTTTAGAACATGAATTGGTTATGAGAAGGTATACCCTTTCAGTTAATAAGAATGTTTCAGCTATAAAATAAAAAAATATATAAGCGAATATTTATTTTTTTGGAATTTCGGGTAAATATTTCATTATCTAAGAAACTAATTAACAAAATATAGCGTATATTAGCTCATTTTGTAGGTTTTTCATTTCTCTTTAACATTGCCCATAAGTAGCAAACACGGTTTCATAGGTGGATTTTGTGTAAAAGGTAAAAAACTAATTTGTTCCCGATTTTTCGTGTTTTTTTTTTGTTAAAAAACAAAAACGCATCAATAAAAAATGTTGAATGTTATGTCAATTAGTCATGTTTTATTATTAGAATACATTGATGTTGCCCTGTTACCTCAATGATCTCTATTGGATTTGCGGCTTTGAATTTTCGAATCCGGCGGGTAGAGTGCCTATTAGTAATCTCGAATTTACTTTTCAAACTATATATATATTCTTTAAGAGATTACCATATGGACATAATTCAGGTATAGTCTTAACAACCATATATACCCCCCTCCTAACTGACGACTGTAGCAAATGCTCAGTCCCATTGCTCGTATTTTATTGGTAAATATATTAAATGAAATTTTAGCCAACTTCTAATTCCATTCTGCGAAACGAATTGGAAAATACTCGTAGGTACAAAATATAGTGTATAAAATTTACTTCTCTTTATTACATACTAGGGATGCAACGAATGTCCGATTTTCGATTTTCCCGAATACGAATGCGAATACGAATTTTCTGTTTAATATTCGAATGCGAATATCAGATCAAAATTTACTTATTTTGATTTAATCAAAAATAATAAACTAAACTGAGCTTAGTAATTATTATACAAAGCCATTCTTCTATTTTTAATACATAAACTGAAATACCTTTGAAACCTTTTTTGTCTCACATATGTATAAACACAAAATTTGGTATCCTAACACGAAACCCTTACGCTCAACTCTGTTTTTTTGGTTTATGAGAGCAGTTTGTATATATTTATTTTTAATTAAACAGAAAAATTATATAATTATGTTTATGAGACAAATACGAACTAAAATTATATAGGGTTCCCAAAAAAACGGAATTTGATTGTGATGTTATATGGACCCATTTAAATTAAAGTCGGCTTGTTTAGGAGACAATTGATGGTGTCAGACTACTTATTTTTAAAATCAGTTTCAAAAGCAAAGTGACGAACGAGTGTAACATTTGTATAGTTTTAAAAGTAAGATTCTGCCAGCTTGTTTATTTCTAAGTAAAATGAGATTGAGTGCATGAGAATCGGTCAAAAAATAATTGACTTCTGACAAGGTATGTTTTAACATCTTGATAGCTAATTTCTCTTATTTTGCAAAATTAACTAGGCGTAATGACAAATTTCGCTTCGTTGGCTATCGCTGCTAATTAGAATTGACAGCTGCGAAAATGGTACCAGCTTAATAAGTTGTCTTCTAAACGTTGTTTGTGGCATGTTCTTGATTATTTTTATGTTTCTTTGGGGAATAACACCACAATAGAAATAAAACTACGTGTATTGCAGTAATACCAAACGTTTCAAAGTCTATTCTGATGTAATTGCAATTACATCAATAAATATAAAGCCATTGACAACGAAGTCAGAATAGACTTTGAAACGTTTGGTATTACTGCAATACACGTAGTTTTATTTCTATTGTGGTGTTATTCCCCAAAGAAACATAAAAATAATCAGTTTAATAAGGATAAAATTGCATTAATACTTTAAATTAAAGAAGGGTACATGGCGAGTTCTGCTACAAATTGTTGCTAGGCGATATAATAAAAAAAGCATAGCTTACAGTTATGTTAAGAAATTTCACCTAACACAATTGCCAGGCGCGAAGGAGGCAGGTGCTCAAGGAGTGTAAGAACGCAAGTACGGCAGTTATGGTACTTTTACTTTGATTTATCTAATTTATAGGCTGTGGCCCTTGTAAACACATACAAAGCATTTATTGTGTCCTTATTTTATATTGTCGGAGATCGCTCCATGGTTTGTTTTCGCCAGTTTCAGCTTGTGCCTGTCACTTTGACGAAACGCACGGCCCGAACCGCCCAAATCTCGTTTACTTGGGACACACCCTTAGGAAAATATGCTGTTTACTTCGAATTTAGCACTTAGCCCTGACAAAAAGGCCTGGAGCTAGTCTGAGCGTTCCACAAATTGTCAAATTTAAACTTGGTCCTGAAGTTAAAGCTAGGAGACTATTAAGGTGCCGAAACCTTTTACAAATTTTTAGAAGTAGAAGAGAAAGAAAAGAAACGGTTTAATGACAAATGTTTAATTATAAATTTCTTAACAACAGCACAAATCGATAGGTTGTATATCTACCTAGCAACCAAAAAAGTTGAAACACCATTAACCGTTTCTTAGACAAAGGGACAAGTTCAATAACCATGTAATGGTGTCTGTGGATTTAGCAGTGCTACCCAACGAAGCAAAATTTGTCATCAGGAGATTTAAAAAATATTTACCTTTATAGTGTAATAGGATAATTATTTTTGGACAAATTCTTAAGCGTGTTGAATCTAGAAATATTCAAGATTTATATTTATTTTTACTAGAAGTGTGACCCAAGAAATTACCAGCATATTTTAATGTTTGCCAAAGTTTAGATACGTCTGCAATTTTGTTTTTAAAACTGATTTAAAAAATTAAGTCAGTACTCTGACACTATCAATTGTCTTTTAAACAAGCCTTATTTATTTAAAAGCAGTCCACAAATTACAACGTTATAAATTGAAAATAAAATTTTGTTTTTCTTGGACAACTTATATAATACTATTGAAAATATATTGCTTCTAGTCGCGCTCTCCTCAACTGATTGAACCTACAATAGTTGGTATCATAATTTCTTTGACAGGTTTTCGTGAATCTACGAATTCTTTGTCCTAGAAATCACAAGGTAACGGCGTTATATGCAGTATGACTCCTGATTTAGGTTCTCGGACAACTAGTTTTCCGTCTAACTTCTAGATCTCGAAATTCACTTTGGCATAAATCCTATATCATGTTATGAAACTGACATAACTTGCGTAATTTTACATAGAAATTATATTGTTGCTTAATTACATGTGCATGTTAGGATAACAGAAGAAATGTAATTATGTAGTTCACACACAACTAATGTATTTTTTCTTTATAAATAATTTTATGTCATCATACAACTGTTATTTCACATTGCAAGTACAAGTTAAAACCTACCTGTACTTAACTTCTGAAATGACAAGTAAGTTATACAGTGTGCAATGTACTTAATGATTTTCGCTTTTCACTGTCAAACACATTCGCAAAAAATTCGCATGAATAACTGCGAATACGAATGCGAATATTTAAAAACATGCGAATATTCGCTGATGCGAATGCGAATATTCGTTACATCCCTATTACATACTATATTACAATTGTACTGTTATTATTAATTATTTCACACAATTAGTTTATTTAATTTATTTCAGGGTTTCAGAGATCATACACAAAATTATTACTAGACAAGCATAATTGCGTTATAGTTTAATTATATTATCAAGAGGTGTAAGTAATAAAAACAATTGACATTTTTAGTTGTTTTTTATCTTCCTTAATATAATCATTTTTAATACTTGCAAAATTTACTCCTTCGGCAAAATACTACACAAAGCAAATATTTTCCATTACACACCATTCATTAGAGACAAATAAAATGTGTTTTGACTATTGAAATTTAACAACATGCCACCCTTCGCCGTTGTTAAAACATGATCCGTATGTAATTAAAAATATGAACCCCTCAAGAAAGTCGCTACTGCCTGCCAATAAAAGCATTACAAGATTATTATTATTATTATTAGATTAACAATATCACGTTTTAGAAAAAAAAACTTAAATTGCCTTTTATAAGAAAAATAATTATAATAGAAACTGAATAATAGGCTTTTGATGAACAAATAGTTGATCTATTCTTTAAGTGTTCTGAAAGTAGACGCTGTCGAATGTATAGTTTACGACTTTTTTTTGCAAATCTCGGTGTACTAATCGAGATTGACAGATTTTAATTTAGAAAATGAAGTTTGAAATTAGATATCGGTAAACCGCAACTTGTTCCTGTATTTTAAGAAAAGTATTAAAAACACATTCAAATTCGCGCAAACTCCCGATCTCTCATTTCGCGCGGAATATTAAGGAACAACGGAGATGGAAAGGATTACGGATTATTTGCTCCAGGACAGTCCAGAAGCTGTATATGCCCTATTTTTATCAGACTACCGTAAAGCCTAAAGTCTAAAGGAAGGATAATGTTCTTAGCAGTCTATGTATACTTGTATAGAAGGTGTAAAGGTTATAAGTGCAAATATTTTTGGGAATAAGAGTTCAGATGAAAATTAATCAATAACCCTTGTAACATTTTTTAAAAAGCTTTGTCAAACATAAAATGGTAAGAATTTAAAATGCATTTTGATAGTAACAAACAGCCGATTTTGCATTTAAAACATTTGGGAAGGTTCAAATGTAGACAATTAACAGATTATATAACTTTACTAAACTTCCATCGTCTTGAAATGATTGATCTCACAATAGCTTTGGATTTGCTATCGTCATCAGGTGAATGATGGGAAATTCAGATTCCCGGCGTATTTATACCCTTAACCGGTCATGTTTATTGGGTCGCTTAATTCCCTGTCTCGTCCAATCAGCGTAGCCGGACCTGGCGATTGATTGTCGGCGATGCGTAGTGACTGAAGAAGAGGTCTCCAAACGTTTTTAATCTGGACGCTGAGCTCTCTGATTATATTCTCATTAGTGATTATGAATACCGTCTCGATGAATTTTCTTTTATACGAGCTCTTCCTTGTGAATTACCCTTCCCTGATCCCAGTTGATGTTGTGGGGTTCTGTCCATACGTGATTAGCTAATCCAGATTTTGATAGCTCTCCTCTTTGAGCAGCTATGCGGTGCTCCTTAACCTGGTAACAAGTGGTCGCTTAGTTTCCCCAATGTATAAATTTCCACATTCACATGGTATACTGAATATACAGTTTTTTAGTACTGAAGGATTATCCGGCTTTGTTTTTGTCATCAAGCTCCTCAAGGTATTGCTCTTGAAAATCACTTTGATACCAAATCCAATACGTCTAAGTTTTTCCGACAAGCCTTTGGTGTATGGTACTAATATGGAAGCTATCGTGGTTTCTTCTTCCTGCCTAGGTGGAGTCTTCGGTTTTTTTTGTCTTGTTAATGGTGCATTTTTTCTTCTTTGAGCACCTCTGGTGTGCTGCAAATATTTTTGACTCTATGGACTAATGTTTTGATGATGCTGTATGTGTATCCTTCCTGTATACTATTGTTTCGGTTTCGGTCCTAGTCCGTTCACACTTCACATCAAGAAATGGTAGGCACCCACTCTCTACCCTCTCCATGGTGAACCTGATGGATGGTTGTGATCGATTTAGATGCTCTAGAATTGCCTGTAATTATCGCTCTCCAGTTTGCCAAATAATAAAGGTGTCATCGACATACCTTAACCTGAGTTTTGTTTGCTTCTCGTACCCCTTCAGTGTATTATCTTCAAACCATTCCATGTAGATGTTGGCAATGGTTGGCGATAACGGGGAGCCCATAGGCAATCCATCTTCTTGCATGAAGAACCGGTCCTTCTTCTGAAAGTAGCAGTTCCTGAGGCAACATTGTAGTAAGTCCATGATTGAATCTATTGACAGGTCCGTCCTCTCCATCAGGGTTTCGTCCTCGGTACGTTTCTTTCTCAGTATGTCTAGAGATTCGTCTAATGGCATGTTCATGAAGAGGTTTTCGACGTCGAAACTTACTAAGCGATGTTCCGGTCCAAGCTCCATAGATTCGATGATCTGGATAAAATGCTTTGAATCATTGACCTGCGATGATGTTTTGTCCTCCAAAGAATGATTTATAGGAGGAATTTTGATAACTCTGCTGTTGGTAGTCCATAAAGATGTGGTGGTTTGTGATGTGGCGTCAATTTTCCCCTTGTCTCCGGTGGAATATATGCAGCATGATCTCTGAGAGTGTTGTAAGTTTTCCCTTCTATTTAGCAGTTGGATCAGTTGGCAATAGCTTGTAAGGCCCCTTCGAGAATACGTCGGCGTTTTTCTGGTTGTATTCTGTTGTGCCCATCAGGGTGGTGGCATTTCCTTTCTCAACTGGTAGAATAATGATGGATTTGTCGTCGTTAAGTGTTTTTATGATCCAACTGCGGTTCTGACCTCTTATTGAGCCACTGCCGCTACTCATCGCCGACAACCAATCACCAGGTCCGGTCACGCTGATTGGATGAGACAGGGGATTAAGCGACCCAATAAACATGACCGGTTAAGGGTATAAATACGCCAGGAATCTGAATTTCCCATCATTCACCTGATGACCATATCAGATCCAATACTATTGAAACGTTGTGAGATCAATTATTTCAAGAAGTCCAAGGAAACTTCGAAGAGATTGTATAGGGTTTTAAATAATTAAGAACAAATCAGAAGTACACCGCAAATTGATAGAGAAATGTATTTGCAACTGGGTTTGTTTCCATTTTAAAGACTAGTATGTATTCGTGAAGCGTTTATTGATAGTTCTATATTTTTACAAAAAGTCGATTAAATCGTGCAGTTTGATGCCGATTTTGTTTCGTAAATAATAATTTTAAAGCTTGAATATTATAGTCAAGTACTTACATGTGTCTAGCTGAAAGATTTGAATTTAATAACTAATGCGTTTTTAAATATTTTACTGTTTGAAATAGTTCCTTTGTATTAGTGCATGGTTTCAAAAGCAAATGTCTACATCAAATGCAATCGTCTTTACTCACACCTAAATAAATCACAATACTTTGTTTCAGATCGTTTGGGAATAACACCACAATTTCTGTATAATTCAAATAGTCCAAAAGTTTCAGGGTCTAAATCAGACCACATTTTCAATGACCCTGAAACGTTTGGACTATTTGAGGTGTTATTCACAAAATATCAGAAAAAGTACAGAGATGCCGCAACTAAGTTTCATAAAACAAATCATATACGTTCCGCCACATAAATATTTACTTTTAACAAGGTCTCTGATTCCTATCTCGGTCTACTGAAACTCCTCCAGCACGTCAGCCTTTTTATAGCAACAATCGTACATTAGGGTTTACCTCCTTTTGTCGTATTCGAATAACGCTTTTACTCTCAGTTTATTTATTCGCAAAATTAGTTTTTATTCTGACAGCGTAAAATTATAAATAAAATGTTACAACAGTATCCAGGTATTTCTCAATAATATGTAAATAGATTTAGAACCATGTTTATTTTGTATTTTAGACACACATTAATGTTAACATCTCAGTTATTAATAACATTAATACGCTACAATAAGTAAATTAAGGACAATATAATAATTCGATTAAAATCACAGGGCTTTTTTCATTTTCATTCGTGCTCCTTAAATTCTTCTATAATTATTTATTTTCTTGTCTATGTTTGGTAAAAAGTTAATAATAGGTTCTTATAGTCTTATCTATACAGTTTACATGCTATATGCATAACCCTGAATTTCAATTTGTTTGGTTTATTTTCTTATTCTCAGTATTTTTTATAGAAGCTTATATTATAATGCTTACAGTTGCATTAGGTATCTGATTTAAGTACACATTTCACAACCAAAATTTATACCGTCCCAACTACACAATCATTACATTACACCATTGCACTGAAAAAAAAATTCTATTGCGTTTATAACTATAAATGATTCTGAATAACTTTGATTTCTAACTCTGATTTCAAATATAACTACAGTTTTTTACCGTAGCAGATCTAGTTTTACAAATATTAATTAAATGCAGTTTTAATTTTTTAAATATAAGTTTAGAGATTCGAACTTCTGTAAATGACAATTAATTTCAAGAGATATTCTTCTTAGATGATTATCTTGCAAGATTCGCCTTACCTATATGAACTAAGAAGTAAGGAACAAGTGAAGTGCTGATTGCTATCATCCTTTTATTTAGTAAGACAGTCTTTTAGTCTTTTGTGTTAGGCATTCCTATTTCTTTATTTATATTGATGTCTTCTAGCAGGTTCACATTAAACACGTCATAATTTAATTAAAATGCCCTGGACTTGGTCCATTGCTCAACTTTTCTCTGCTGCCTCATAGGCATAAGAAAGAAAATTAGTCATTTTTAGATCCACACCTAAAATCGAGTTGTGATCCTTAACTAAGGTTATTTTCGCCCGTGAATGTTCTATCAAGTCAACCGCTATATCACTATAAATGCTATTTATCTACATATTTACTTCGGTTACGTTACGCCCATCGATTTTTTTTTGTATGATTAATGCCCTAGATTGATGAGGAGAGTGGTGTGATAAGTGGTATCTAGAACCTACCGAATTATTTTTTAGCTTTTAGTACATTATTAACATCAATATTGTAAATAAAACCGTTTAACTTAAGAATCTTTTTTACTTAATTTATTTTCTTGAATTAAATTGCAACATTATAATTGTGAAGCTGCGAGAAGACTTCAATAGAACTAAATAAATAGTTAATACGTAACTTATTAAAATATTTATTTTACTCAATAAGATATCAAGCATCAACTAACTTGTTTCTTAAGTTTTTTTTTGTCTGAAGGGGGTTTAGAGTATTTTAAATCATTTCTTTTAGTTAATATTGCAATATTGGGTGTGTTTCTTGTTACTATTTTTTCATTAAGCACGGCAAACATATAGATTTTGGTCTTCTAACACAAAAACATACACAACCACAGATATGTATGTTTATATATATATATATATATATATATATATATATATATATATATATATATATATATTTTGTTTTTAAGTTTTCGCGGGCACTAAATGTTTTAGGTGGTTTCCGGGAATTCATCCGCGTAGTTGATAACTGATCCCTGCTGATGGATGGTAAAATGACGGCGTTTCGGCAGAGTCACATCTGCCCTCTTCAGGTCGGTTCGCATAATTCTCGTAGCCTTTGCTTTCGCTTCTAGTTACTCGAATACTAAGATTTTCTGAAGCGAGCGCGCTGTTGTATTGTCGCGGCTCGGCGCCTATCGGTTGAGACCGTGAACGGCTGCGTGTGATTGGCCCTTGGCGCTCAGTGGGCACGGCTCCATCCTGCTGATTTGTTGTTATTTCCGGTTGAATTGTTATTGGACGGGTCCGGGCCGGTCCGGTGTTTAATAGGATTTTCCAACAATTCGACAAGTTCTGAATTTCATTGCGTGAGTTTAGACTGTGAGGTCTCTTCGCTATTTCAATTGCCTCTCTTACGAGTCTTGATTTGGGGTGTTCTATATTTGCCAGTACTCTGGTGTTCTCAAAGTCTATTCGGTGCGACATCGTGGTGGCGTGTTCCGCAATGGATGTTGTTTTTTCCTGCTTTCTTACAGCGCTCTGGTGTTCAACACGTCTAGCTTGAATTCTTCTATTAGTTTGCCCCACATAGGTTTTATGACAGTCTGCACATGGAATCTCGTACACTCCCTGTTGTTCTAAAGGGATCCTCGTCTTCGGAGTCCTCAACACCGTGCTTATTTTTCTGTCTGTATTGAAAATAGTATCGATATTGTGTCTCCGTAGAATTCTTGCAATACTGTCCGTGGTCCCCTTGACATACGGTAAATAAGCCTTGGTTATTGGTGTCCCATGCTCCTCGTCTGTTTGTCTCGGTTTTGACTTTAGGGCTCTTTGTATATTTCGGTCTGTATATCCGTTTTGTTTCAGAGCTGTTTTTAAACTGTCCATTTCCTGTTTGATGTTATCCTGGTCAGCTAGCCTTTGTGATCTGGTTACTAAAGTCTTGACGACGGCTTGTAGTTGGGCTGGGTGGTGATGAGAATTAGCATGAAGGTATCTGTTGGTGTGAGTTGCTTTCCTATATACTGCATGGCCAAGGGTTCCATCTTGCTTCCTATTTATGAGAACATCAAGGAATGGCAGTTGATTGTTGGCTTCAACCTCCATGGTAAATTTTATTTTGTGATGGATGCCATTAAGGTGATCTAAAAAAGTATTGAGGTGTTCCCTCCCATGAGGCCAAATCACAAATGTATCATCTACATATCGCAACCACAAACTGGGTTTAAGAGTTGTTGTTCTTAGTGCCAACTCCTCAAAGTTCTCCATAAAAAGGTTCGCTATGACTGGTGAGAGTGGCGATCCCATTGGAGCTCTTTCAACTTGTTTGTATCGTTGGTTCTCGTAAACAAAATAGGTGTTCATCAGACAGTGCC
The DNA here is from genome assembly GCA_034190945.1 of Octodonta nipae. NCBI lineage: Eukaryota > Metazoa > Arthropoda > Insecta > Coleoptera > Chrysomelidae > Octodonta > Octodonta nipae. The sequence continues at coordinate 54,544,434 of CM067218.1, read as the reverse complement.
TTGTTAAGCCTACAAGGTGTTGAAGTGGTTTGTATTTTTCTATTATGATATCCAAGGCTTCGTCCACAGGGATGTTGGTGAAAAGGGACACTACGTCAAAACTTACAAGAAGACACTCTGGTTGTAAGACCGTTTTTCTAAGAATTTCGATGAAATGTGTCGATTTTTTACATATGAGTCTGCCCCCTCTGCAAACGGTTGAAGTTGTTGGGCTAGGTATTTGGCTAGGTGTTGTGTTGGGGATCCAATTGAGCTTACTATTGGCCGCAAAGGTGCACCTTCTTTATGTACTTTTGGCAACCCATAGAATTTCGGACATCTCGATGACTTTTCACGCGGAATGAGTTGCAGTTGCAGATTTTTGTCGATCCTACTTGCTTGGATTTTGGCCTTGGTTGTTTTCTCTAGATAAGTTGTTGGGTCAGTAGTAATTTGTTTATATGCTGGATCTTTTAGCAATATTTGAATTTTGTTTGAATAATCCGCTGTATCTAAAATTACAGTCGCATTTCCTTTATCAGCAGGTAGAATGACAATGTCCTTGTTGAGGCGAAGTTGTTTCAAAGCCTCATTTTCTTCTATAGATAGGTTCCTTTTGGGTGGTTTAGACTTTCTTAGAACATGTGACACATCTTGTCTAATTATTTCAGCGGTGTTCGCATCTAGTTTTGAAACTGCCGTTCCCACGCCACATATTATGCTCTCTGTTGGTATGTGAGAGGGAGCAATAGCGTAATTGAATCCCTTAGCCAACACGCCAATCGAGGAAGTGTTCAATTGGACCGAAGATAAGTTATAAACGGTTTTATTCGTTTCCAATTGCCTTGAGGTTAGACTGTGACCGTTATTTTCTGAGACAAATTCGTTTTTGGGCTTCTGTTGGAGCTTCAATTTGTTAAATTTTGCCTGTTGTTGCATTGTTGTTAACTCGGCCCTAAATTCGCTAATCTCATCGAATTTATCCCATATTATCGGGTGGAGTGTATTGCTTACCTGTAGGTGGATATCTAGGAGTTTAATATTAAGACCATCCAAATCTCTTCTGACATCACGTATGGCTTCCCTAAGTAGGGCACAACTAGCTTTCCATAAGATATTCTGTGTTTTCCTGTTGTTCTTCCAGAACTTTACCGTCATGTTTTTCGGAATAACTCCTTCATCGCGGCATCGTTGTAAAAACGGACAGTATTGCAAGAATTCTACGGAGACACAATATCGATACTATTTTCAATACAGACAGAAAAATAAGCACGGAGTTGAAGACTCCGAAGACGAGGATCCCTTTAGAACAACAGGGAGTGTACGAGATTCCATGTGCAGACTGTCATAAAACCTATGTGGGGCAAACTAATAGAAGAATTCAAGCTAGACGTGATGAACACCAGAACGCTGTAAGCAAGCAGGAAAAAACAACATCCATTGCGGAACACGCCACCACGATGTCGCACCGAATAGACTTTGAGAACACCAGAGTACTGGCAAATATACAACACCCCAAATCAAGACTCGTAAGAGAGGCAATTGAAATAGCGAAGAGACCTCACAGTCTAAACTCACGCAATGAAATTCAGAACTTGTCGAATTGTTGGAAAATCCTATAAACACCGGACCGGCCCGGACCCGTCCAATATCAACTCAACCGGCAATAACAACAAATCAGCAGGATGGAGCCGTGCCCACTGAGCGCCAAGGGCTAATCACACGCAGCCGTTCACGGTCTCAACCGATAGGCGCCGAGCCGCGACTATACAATAGCGCGCTCGCTTCAGAAAATCTTAGTATTCGAGTAACTAGAAGCGAAAGCAGAAGGCTACGAGAATTATGCGAACCGACCTGAAGAGGGCAGATGTGACTCTGCCGAAACATCGTCATTTTACCATTGATCCCGGCAGGGATCAGTTATCAACTACGCGAATGAATACCCGGAAACCACCTAAAGCATTTAGTGCCCGCGAAAACTTAAAAACAAATTTAGTGAATCTCTACGGGGAGAATACTTTTCATTTGTGTAAAACATTTGAGAAATTACACGCGAAAAGAAGCTAACTTTTGTGCGATCTACATTTTTTACAACGATGCTGCGATGAAGGAGTTATTCCGAAAAACATGACGGTAAAGTTCTGGAAGAAGAACAGGAAAACACAGAATATCTTATGGAAAGCTAGTTGTGCCCTACTTAGGATGTCAGAAGAGATTTGGATGTTCTTAATACTAAACTCCTAGATATCCACCTACAGGTAAGCAATACACTCCACCCGATAATATGGGATAAATTCGATGAGATTAGCGAATTTAGGGCCGAAACCAATGCAGGTTTAACAACATTGCAACAACAGGCAAAATTTAACAAATTGAAGCTCCAACAGAAGCCCAAAAACGAGTTTGTCTCGGAAAATAACTGTCACAGTCTAACCTCACGGCAATTGGAAACGAATAAAACCGTTTATAACTTATCTTCGGTCCAATTGAACACTTCCTCGATTGGCGTGTTGGCTAAGGGATTCAATTACGCTATTGCTCCCTCTCACATACCAACAGAGAGCATAATATGTGGCGTGGGAACGGCAGTTTCAAAATTAGATGCGAACACCGCTGAAATAATTAGACAAGATGTGTCACATGTTCTAAGAAAGTCTAAACCACCCAAAAGGAACCTATCTATAGAAGAAAATGAGGCCTTGAAACAACTGCGTCTCAACAAGGACATTGTCATTCTGCCTGCTGATAAAGGAAATGCGACTGTAATTTTAGATACAGCGGATTATTCAAACAAAATTCAAATATTGCTACAAGATCCAGCATATAAACAAATTACTACTGACCCAACAACTTATCTAGAGAAAACAACCAAGGCCAAAATCCAAGCAAGTAGGATCGACAAAAATCTCCAACTGCAACCCATTCCGCGTGAAAAGTCATCGAGATGTCCGAAATTCTATGGGTTGCCAAAAGTACATAAAGAAGGTGCACCTTTGCGGCCAATAGTAAGCTCAATTGGATCCCCAACACAACACCTAGCCAAATACCTAGCCCAACAACTTCAACCGTTTGCAGAGAGGGCAGACTCATATGTAAAAAATTCGACACATTTCATCGAAATTCTTAGAAAAACGGTCTTACAACCAGAGTGTCTTCTTGTAAGTTTTGACGTAGTGTCCCTTTTCACCAACATCCCTGTGGACGAAGCCTTGGATATCATAATAGAAAAATACAAACCACCTTAACACCTTGTAGACTTAACAAGGCACTGTCTGATGAACACCTATTTTGTTTACGAGAACCAACGATACAAACAAGTTGAAAGAGCTCCAATGGGATCGCCACTCTCACCAGTCATAGCGAACCTTTTTATGGAGAACTTTGAGGAGTTGGCACTAAGAACAACAACTCTTAAACCCAGTTTGTGGTTGCGATATGTAGATGATACATTTGTGATTTGGCCTCATGGGAGGGAACACCTCAATACTTTTTTAGATCACCTTAATGGCATCCATCACAAAATAAAATTTACCATGGAGGTTGAAGCCAACAATCAACTGCCATTCCTTGATGTTCTCATAAATAGGAAGCAAGATGGAACCCTTGGCCATGCAGTATATAGGAAAGCAACTCACACCAACAGATACCTTCATGCTAATTCTCATCACCACCCAGCCCAACTACAAGACGTCGTCAAGACTTTAGTAACCAGATCACAAAGGCTAGCTGACCAGGATAACATCAAACAGGAAATGGACAGTTTAAAAACAGCTCTGAAACAAAACGGATTTACAGACCGAAATATACAAAGAGCCCTAAAGTCAAAACCGAGACAAACAGACGAGGAGCATGAGACACCAATAACCAAGGCTTATTTACCGTATGTCAAGGGGACCACGGACAGTATTGCAAGAATTCTACGGAGATACAATATCGATACAATATATATATATATATATATATATATATATATATATATATATATATATATATGTATGTATGAACTAGGCTAGGTTCCGGGTAAGAATGGCGCCTGAATTTTAAATATTTGACGTTTCGACTCCTGCTTTGGAGCTATTATCAAAAAACAAAAAGGGAAAAGAGTTTCAGAGTCTACTTCTAGTTCGAACCAGGACTCAATTTGTCTACTCCCCAAGACTCACTAGATAACTGAACTGAGTGTGAATCTGCTCTGCTTATTTAATTAATCACAGGTCTGCAAAAAAAGGTATTTGAATTGTTCTAAGGAAATGAAGGGTCATTTCCGAAGTAATTTTTCATGTAGAATCCGAATCCAGGATCGAAATTGCTCTATCACTTCAGAATTTTGAGATATCCTAACCTAAAAGCGCAAAAAATGCGATTTTCGGCTATATTTGAGGTTATGTAGCCTCGTGATATTCTCTTTCTTTTAAAGAAACAACCGATGACACCTCAAAATGTAAGTCTTGATCTTTCAAATGCCGTTGAGTTTGCTCAAATAGCTTAATTCTGCATTGAGATATTTCATTTTGAATCCAACATATCCAACATAAAAGACGATCTAATACGAGAGATTTAGAAGATGAGAAAAAAGATTTCATAAGGATAAATAGTGAGAGATACGGGGACAAACATTGAAAAGCACCCCGGTTTGTGAGAGGCAAGGGGACTCATTTTAATCAAAAGGAAACAGCCCTTACTGCGTCCACGTCGTTGCTTCTGGGTAGCGCTAAAAGTAAAATTATTACAGTTTGTAAGATGTCATGAGATGTTAATTGAGGGATTAGAATTGTTGGATTTCACCTTAGAGTTTAAGATACGTGGACTCGGCATACGTGAGTTTAGGGTTTGCTGATTTAGAGTAACAATAGTTCTTGAACTTTTATACAGTTTTTTACCCCTTTTCACCCTTTAAAGTACTTGGGGGGTCAGTTTGGATACTGTAACTTTGTTTACATCGCTTCCTTACCCTTGAAAATTCATTTATATAAAACTACGCCAAAAATATATGGAAAGTCAAAAAGTAGAATACATTTAGATCGATTTCAGCGATTTTCACCCCCTTTAAGGAACTCAGGGGTGGTTTTGGATGGTGATACTTGGTGTACATTGTATTCTTACTCTAATACACTAGTTACTTTAAACTGCTCCCAGATACGTAGAAAAATAAAATATAAAATACTCTTAGGTCGATTTTGAAGATTTTTCACCCCCCTTTTGCTCCCTTCACAGCGGTGGTTTTGGGCCGTACAACTTGACGTACAATAAATTTTGGTTTTATTATTAGAGCAAACTCAACGGCATTTGAAAGAACAAGACTTACACTTTGAGGGGTCATCGGTTGTTTTTTTAGAAGAAAGAATATCGCGAGGCTACATAACCTCAAATATAGCCGAAAATCGCATTTTTTGCGCTTTTAGGTTAGGATATCTCAAAATTCTGACGTGATAGAGCAATTTGGATTTGGATTCTACATGAAAAATTACTTCGGAAATGACTCTTTAATTTCTTAGAACAAAATCATGTTGACATATCTGGCGATCGCTCGATTAGAAGGGGATATCACGTCATAAGGGGGTTGTGTCGTGATTGGTTGAGTGTTGGTGGGCTTGTCTGGTTTCTTTAATCTATTAGATTAAACAAATTGATGTAAATTGTTTGGAATTTGTTGTACATAAACTACTCATTCGTCACTTTGAGCAGCGTTCACCTTGTGCGTGTTTAAAAAAGATGTCAGAAGCTATCATTTCGTAAAAGATCAGTGCTTCTGCTTCTGCTTAAAAAAAATGAATTCTCTATAAAAGTCCCTATATGATATAGTCAATAGTTTTACCATTATAAGGGAAAAACAAAATAACTGCATATACCTTCATCTGTTTTTATTGGTTATAAAAGCAACTTTCGTTGTACATAAACTTACGGGCCACTCTATAAAATATTACATTTGCGGCTTGTTGTCAAATTTTACATCCCTGTAATAACTGACCTATTGTTCTCCTGCAAAAGCGTTCTTAATGATCAGTTCTTATAAGTTATAAATTAGGAAATAAATAAGTGGCGATTTGTGAAGCAACAACCAGAAGCGTGAGCAGAAGGATATGAGAACAATGTGGCTAGACCTGATGAGGACAGAAGTGATTTTGCCACTATTTTACATTTCAGTAGGAATTAGTTACTAACTGCTCAGATATCCACCCAAATATCCTAGGAACGAAAACTAAAATTCAATAAAATTTTCAAAATTCCAAAACATATGCTTTTTAAATTATTCATTAAAGTATTACAGAAAATCCAATTTATCTATACAAATTATACGACTGTGATGTCCCCTGACATAGTTTGACCAAAGGTAAATACAAAATGAATACAAACAAATCCTCTCTGATCACAAATTTCATGGTGTCCGGAAATTATTTTAGTAGTGTATCTACTAATCTTAGTTTCAATTAATAATATTAACCTTCAGAAGATGAACAGACATATACACTTGGGTAATATTTTCTATATGTAATTGATTATTGATTACACTATAAATATAATGAAGTACTTAGGTTGCACCATCTTTCATGAATTTATTTTATTTAACTTAGGGAGTAAATATAGAATTGAATCTCTTGAATTGAAAGACAGTCCTCGAAACAGACTATGTTACAATTGTATTTTGTTTTTAACCATGATTCGACTATCAAAAACAAAATTTAATGTGCGCCAAATGTATATTCGTATATCAGCTACCATATTTTAACAAAAAATTTTGTGATTCTCTAATACAAACTATTATGGGATTAGCAATTAAGGGGATTTAGCGGTAAAATTACTTAAGATGAATATTTCGAAGTTACTGTTCATTCTAATGTTGAAGTATTCGGTATTCCCATTCATTGTTATTATGTTGTGAACTTTTAGTCTCTCTGCGTCGAAGTCAAAAACAATTATATTTTTTCGATCGAAATAAAGAAATTTCTAGAAATAATCGATTACGATTGTTTTCATTTATGCTCTAAAGAAGCATTAACAATCCAAATTAAAACTTAAAAAAATATATAACACAGCCCTGATTTTAAACTAGGGGAGCGGCGAAATTATAACCATCCTAAATTTATTTACAAAATAGTGAAAAAGAAAAGTAATCATTGTTTGGATTTCTACACATAATTTTAGTAAAGAGAATTAGATCTTGATATAATTACAGTTACAGAAACTTTTGGCTATATCAAAACGTGTTTTGATATGATCATAATTTTAATTAAAATTGCGCCGCAGAGTAAAACATTTTGATCGACAAGTTATAAATGATTAAAAATGAATGATTTTATTTGAAAATTATTTACTGAAATTTTAACCACTTTATACAGGATTTGGGTAATGTGGCAACATTTTTCAGGACGCCCCAGAGCGACACTTAGAGTAAATCCCATATATTGCGGCAACAATTCTCGCAGAGCATGGCAGTTTCTGTAAAATCGGGCCCTTCCGACACGTCCGAGCACAGCAATAAGTACATTAAAACTCTTATTAAAGCTTGGCTGTTGCCTTATCGGTGAACCTTTGCCAATAATTAAAATAAAATACTGTAGGCCAATCTAGAAATTTTACTTAAACTTACATTAATGACTGCGGCAATCCCAGGGTGTATTAAGGAGGTGGGCCAACAATGATTTTAAAAGCGAACACTAATTGTGAGGGGTTCCTTGAACGATCAAGAGATGGCGCTCATAATAAGGTAATAACGGACGAGGGTTGATTTAAACTAATATTATAAAGCAGAACGAAGGGAATGGTATAAAAAATGTCACAGGGAGATTTGAGACATTATATTTATAATAATGATTATCTATTTGGTCAGATAACTTTAGGTAATTCGGGCTCGCTCCTCAGAATCGAAAAAATTACATTTATTAGATTGACAATTTCACAGAAATCGTTGCCTGACGGCTGACATTTACGTCGTAGTAAATGTAAGCTACCCCGGTAATGAGCTCGTTAATTTCACTCTGTTAATTCACTAGAAATGATTGAAAAGATCTGTGGGTTCAAGTCAATTATTTTTAAACAAGTTCTATTTTATGTGTTAAACAATTCACGGACAATTATAATGACTGTATTCGCAGAAGAGAAAAAATACTGGCAAGCACAACATATTGAGAACCAACGTGTCACAATGTGTTTAGATGTTAATATTATCGGACATATTTGGTGTTAATAGGCAGTTTATATGTAAAATAATGTGGTGTTAACTAGGAAATACATGAATACAGGTTCAGAAGAAATAGACAAGTTAAATAATCACCAAATAATTACAAAGGTTGTGATTGTTTATAATTATAGGTTAAACATGCCCAAATATTGGTTGAAATTGTGAGAAACTTCAAGCCACAGCAGTGTATTACATCACATTAGATACAGCTCAACAGAATTTTAAAAAAGCCTAAATCTTTAGAACATAGAGATGTATGTTATTTTATAAAACTCATAGTTTATTCAAATATAAAAATTTACAATGAATCAGTCTAAAAGGTTTAAGTATAATATATTTTCATCGGTAACAAATACTATAGATATAATTGATAGACAAAAGGAAACTTAATAAATAAGTACGAGGTTTGTGTTTATATATACAACTTAATAAGACATTACAATTATACAATTTCATACAAGTTACTATTCTTCTACACTGTGTAATTAAAATTAAGCAACTTAAATTTAATTCGTTCCTTTTTGTGATAATCCCTTGAATTTTAGATTTGTGGTGTAAAACAATTTTATTCAACTGCAGTGTAGCATGATTTTCAAGAGTAGCAATCAATTTTAGCTACAGGTAAATGTGCCTAATGGGGCAGGTGGTCAGCTGAGTGGCCACAAGAGCTGTCGTTTCTACTAATTATGACACTCACTAGATTTTTAAGGGAGATGTATGTCTATATTATAACGTACATGTAGTAACATATATTAATTGCTTTTAATTTCATTAAAACAAATGTGACATTTACTTAATCATGAAAAATTAATGTTTATATTTTAATAAAATTAAATAAATTTTCAAGTAAGTAGGTACAGATCAGGGTGTACACCTTGGTGAAGATGGAAATGATATCATTAATTGTCTTTTATTACTCAAGCTAGTTATAAACTTCAGCAGTTTTTATGTTTTGGTTGTATATATGTAACTTAAAATAGATGACTCACCACTTGATAGTTTCATTCTCTGGTGGATAAATCAGAGCTTTTAGCGGCAATAAATAAATGAAATTGATTTTAATAATTTTTGATGAAACTATTTATACGTATTATGTCATCAACAGATGGACGCAACATTGAAACCATGAGCGAAGCTTAGTCGCCCAGCTACTTCTTGAATAAACAAATGTTTGCGATTGAAAATTTTTTGTTAACGATGTTTTCCAGAATGCTAAATTAATTTCAAACTTTTGGCCACTTCCAGTTATACTAGTGGTTGACTACAACTTTGTTATTGTAAATTGAATTGCACAATTTTTAGGATGAATTCGCTTAAAACTCAAAAATATCAGGTATGTTTTATAACCACTTCGAATGTCTGTGATTTACAGTTTCCCAGATAATTTACAAGAAAATGTAGCCTTCAGTGTCAAATATAGCTGATAGAATTTCGAAATTTTATGAATTAATAATTGCGGTTGCATTATGATTTTTTCCTGAAAATTAAATTATCTCAGAGACTGACCACAAATTAATCAAAATGAAAACCAACACCCTGTAATACATCAAAATGGCATTTACCCTATTGGTAGGGTCCTCTTTCACATAATCACTGAAGTAATAAAAATTAGTGTCACTGCAAAATCAATGTAATGGTATTGACGTTGGCCCACCTCCTTAATACATCCTGGGCAATCCTTATACAAAATACATCCTATAGATATATGATGAACATCCCAAAGGCACACCTTGAAAAATATAAAATTTCTAATAATCACTGATAGGTCTTAAAACATGCGAAAGCATATTTCGCAATTACTTTCACATCTTCAGAATGGCGTTGCCCTCTTAATAACAATGAACAAGGAAGAAACTAAATAAAATACATTAAACCAAATTATCTATATATTACAACAGAAAGTTTTTATCAAAGATAGATATAAAAAACGATTGCAAATAAATTCAACCTTTTTTTTACAAGACAGTTATTCGATCCTGACACTTATAATGTCCAAGTGAAAATAACACAACGATCATCAAAACATTCATACTGTTTCTAATAAATGGGAGGGTATTTTTGTAGTACGCCCTTATCACTGAGAAAGTCAAAAGTTCAGCATTATATTAACATAAATATTGACAACTAAATGACTGTTATGAGTGGGTTCTCATAAACCAAGTTTTAAAAAAGATTTTATTTTATTAACACAAAAATTCACGGTTTGAAATATTTTATAACTTAACTTTGGATTTAGCGGTTTTAAATACGCGTTTAACAAATGTGATAGTACTTTACTTTACGAAAAACAAATGTGTTAGAGAGTTTTACTCGGCAAGGGACAAAATGTAATAGAGCTACGAGAAAGCATATTTGAATGAATTTATAAGTTTAGGAATGCTTAGGCATCATTTCCGTTCTGGACACCTGCAAGACAAAAATAGCAAATCTGTAAAATAGCGGAGTAAACAAGTAACAATAAGCTATTGTTTGATACAATGTAGTTACTTTGTTGAAGGTTAATCCAATGTTGAGTTTTACATATAACAGGTCCCCTTATATATAAAAAGTTGGGGCAATGCTACAACTTTTGAAAGTATAAAAATTCAAATTTTACATTAATTGGATTTTTCAATTACTTGGTTAATAAAATTATAAAGTTTAGAATATAAGCTTTGAATATAATATTATAATGTGATTATATAATGTTAAAATGTAAGTGGTTAAAATATGATTAAAATAAGAGTACATAAATATGATTGAAATTAAAAGTTCACAAAAATTAAATGTTTTTGTTTTCACTCACATTTTTTGTTTAACCAAGTTCAAAATCGTTTTCGTCTTCTTCTGGATGGACACTTGGTCGTCTTCTTGGTAAGAATCTGGCGAATGTGAAATGCCTTCTTTTATGTGGACTCGGTGGAGGAGGCGGATTTGGACACATGATAATTATTCTTGTCGGTCGCTTTCTTCTACACTTGCAAAATGTCTAAAGGGCTATTAGGGCTACGATGAGTCCAATGGTGAAATAAGTAAACCATGATATATTTTTATTTACGAAGGGCTCATTAATTATTTGATCCAATTGTTCAGAGTATTGATCCAATTTATGTTGTGCGATATTCAGATCGTCTACATTAATTTTATTTAGTTTTAAGGGTTTGAGCTCTGGTAATTGTTCCTTTTCTGGGATGTTATTACAACATTCAAATGGTATTTGCACTGGGACAGTATTGTATATTATTTTCGTGTTTCTGTCATTGCTATTTCTGGCTCTTATTCTTGTTGTTCCAATGAAGGTGTTGCACTCTGGAGTTAGTGTTATAATTGAATGGTTTTTTATTATAATTGTTTTTGTGTCTTGATTTACACATTTACTTGTTATTGGTAGTGGATCAGATACAGTGATTAACCATGTATTGATCTGGATTTCTTTCACATTATAGCCATTTGCATAAATTAATGACGTTTGACAAGTTTTTGGCAATTTGGATTGTTGTTTAAGTAGTTGGGCTTCACATATTGAGTTTGTATCGATTGGTAATGTGAGTACATCAGAACATATCTTTGAATTTGCTTCTAGGTTTTTGCAATTGTCCAAATTTTGAAATGTAGCATATAGTAATGATTCATCATCTTTTGAGATGTATTTTTCTGATAATATTATTGAATGATGTAACCCTGTTCTACTATCTTCAATTTGTAGAGGATATAGTCGAAAAAGAGTATAATACTCGGATTCTTTAAAAACAAATATTATTTTTGTCTCTGTTTGAAAAGCATGCAACTCAATTATTTCAAAATATTTAGCAATGTTTATTAGTTGAGGGGATATTGGTAAATTGTCTTTTGTTAGAGCTTGAGATATTTCTTGCAATGAATTAACTAAATCTTTTGGTGTTATTATTGAAGTGTGTATTATTTTTAATCTTGAAAAGGTTATTGAGTTTAATATATCATTAATTGAACTTTCGAGAAATGTGTAACTTTCCAATAATGTTTCGCAAATGTCTAATATTTTTAATTTACTTTCGTAAAATGCTAAATCATCATTAAGAGTATAAATTGCTTTATCAATTTTCTTTAAATCTTCATTAAAAGTTTCTTCATCTATTTTGAGCTTTTGAATTGTATTATTAAAGTGTTTAATTACCGAAGTGGTAACTGATATCTGGTTTTTCATTAAATTTTCAATTTGATGTTCATCATGATTTAATTTTTCAATACAATCTGAAAAGTATTTCCCGTCTGAAGCATCGATGTTTCCCGATATGAATTTCCATACAGTTCCTATACCATCTATTAGATGTCTTTTATAGCGCTCGTTATTCGCTAAAGTGTCTGCAAATATGTTTTTGAAGGATCTAGTTCATTTTTAAATTTGTAAAGAGTATAAAATAATCTTTCGTTTGTTCAATCGGGATCATAGGGTAAAAATATTAAGTAGTAAGTTCTGTTCTTTACTGTCGCACTGTGTAAGATATTTCATTTGTTAAAGGTAATATCTAAATTTTCTTCGAAAATATCTTGTAGTATTTTTTCATGTAGTTCTTCTCTTGTTTGATTTTGCCAAAATATGCTTATTATATCTTTGTGCTGTTTATTTAGTAATTTATCATTTAAATATTCCACTTTTGAATAATCGATTAATGAGGTTGTTTGATATAATTTAACGAAGTTCTGAAATTCTGCGTCGATTTCTTCAATATCAATTTCTTGTTCGTCAGCTGTGTCTGTTTTTTCGCTGTCGGTTTCTGAGTTGTTTGAGGCTAATATTTTTGTTGCTAATTTCGAAGTTTCTTTAAAATGATTGATCTTTATTTGTGAAAGGGCGTCTGCATTTTTATTAATTCGTCCTGGTTTATACATTATTTTGTAATCGTACTCTTCTAATTTTAGACGCCACCTGGCAAGACGACTGCCTGGGTCTTTTATGAATAAAAGCCGTGTTTAAGGGCGATGATCGGTGATTAATAGGAAGGTTCTCGAATATAGGTAACATCTGTATGTCTTGACTGCCCAAACTATTGCTAATAGTTCGCGTTCAATTGTCGAATATCTTGTTTCTGCGGGACAAAGTGTTCTTTAGGCGTATGCTATCGGTAAGTCTTTTCACATAGAGCCTTGACTTAAAACTGCTCCTTTACTATATGCACTTACATCACATGTGAGAACAAAAGGTTCTTCAAAGTTGGGATATTTTAAAATTGGTTCTGAAATGAGAGCATTTTTTAATTCTTCAAATGATTTTTCGCATTCTGAATTGAAGTTGAAAGGAACGTCTTTTTGTAGTAATCTCGTTAATGGTTTTGCTATCTTTGCAAAATTTGAAATAAATCGTCTATAATATCCTGCTAAGCCTAAGAATGATTTTATTTCTTTGGTGGTTTTCGATTTTGGAAAATTTTTAACTGCTTCAATTTTTTAAGAGTCTGGCTTGACTCCATCTTTTCTCAGAAATTCACACTTATCTGGTTGTATCTTCAGACTTGAATTTCGTAATCTTGTGAAAACTTCTTTTAGTCTTTTATTATGCTCTTGTATTGTTGGTGCGTATATGAGTATATCGTCCATGTAAATTGCGGCTCTTTCATTTTGAATTCCTAGTAAAATTGAATCCATAACTCTGAAACGTTGCTGGTGCGTTTTTCAATCCAAATGGCATCCTGACAAATTCATAGTGACCGTTTTCTACTGAAAATGTTGTTTTTTCTACGTCTTTGGGATCGACTTCTACTTGGTGAAAGCCGGACGCTAAATCGAGGGATGTTAAATACTGACATTTTCCTAACTGATCGAGTAAATCTGAAATGTTTGGTAGGGGATATCGATCGCCTACTGTCACTTCGTTGAGTTTCCTGTAGTCTATGACTATCCTCCATTTTTGTTTTCCTGACACATCTATTTTCTTAGGGAGTACCCACACTGGTGAATTCCATGGGCTGATTGAAGGTTTGATTATTCCTTGTGATAGCATTTTTGAAATTTGGTTCTTTACTTCTTCTTTGTGTGCGTATGGATATCGATATGATTTTGTCATAATTGGTTTTGCGACACCTGTATTTATTTTATGTTTTGTTTCATTCGTGAACGTGAGGTTATCTCCATCTAAATAAAATATATCTGAAAATTCTGTGCAAATTTGGATAATGTCTTCCTTTTCTTCGCCATTTAGATGATAATCTTAGTTGTTGTAATATTTCGTGTTCTCGGTCAACGTAAGAGTTGTTTTCAAAATTTGAGTTTGAGAAATAATTTATTGAATAACTTTGGAGAGGTTCAATTTGTAAATTCTCAAAATTTCTGGTTTTATTAATTGCATAAGGATTTATTACTGTGGTATAAAATTCACCTTTATCATTTGTTTATATTAACGCATTTGGTAACCTGACTTTATTTATTTCTGTGGCTACTAATACAGCTTGTTTGTTTTTTTAATTGCATTTTAGTTTTACAATTTTTTCACAGCGGGGTTCTATTTGAATTTCATTTGAAATATCACTGGATTTTGAATTTTTATTTTCATTGTTGAAATATTTTCTGTGAGTTGATCGTTAAAATGATCTTTGGTAAATTTAAAAAGAGGTAGTGATTTAAAATTTGTGAATAATTGTTCATTTTTCAGATCAATTACACATTGGTATTGTTGTAGAAAATCTGAACCTAGAATACCGTCAAATTCGATATCTAAGTCATAAATGTACACTTTGTGATTGATGACTATCGTTTCCGAAGGGAATTAATACTGATTCCGTTATTAAATTTTTTTTATTCGTTATGCCTTGTATAGTGATGTTTTCTTTGTTTCTCTTTTTATAGTTTTTGCAAGTTTGGGGTTTGAAAATCGATAAACCTGCGCCTGTATCAATTAAAATTTTAAATTGGTTTGTCATATCTTTTATATAATAGAGATTTTCTCCATTTACTGTTAGTAGGGGGAATTTATTTTTTAAATGAATCTGTTCTCTGTAAGGTTGAGAGTTTGTATTTGGGCTGTTAGATTTTGTGTGTGAGGTGGAGCTTCTGGAATGAAGTCCTCGAGTAAATTTTCATTTTCTAAAATTGTTTCATGATTTTCGTAATCATTTTGTTGGGATGAGTCAAAAGATTGTTCAAAGTTGTCTTGATTGTAATGGTTTGTTCTTGGATTTGTATTTGTATTTTGTTGTCTTTGATTGAAATTCCTTGACTGGGGTCTAGGAATTGTTCCTGTGTTTGAGGAATTACCTTGACTTGTTGAAGGTTGTGAATTGTTTCGAAAATTTGGATTTCTTTGGAAATTGCTTTGATTATTTTGATTTTGATTTCTCTGGAAATTGTTAGACAAATTCGGGTATCTTTGGAAATTGCTTTGATTTCTCTGGATATTGTTTTGAAAATTATTTGAGTAATTATTTGGATAATTATTTGATTGTTGTATTGGTCTTTTCCTACATTCATGTATAAATGTCCTATTTTTCTGCAATAAGTACATTGTTTTTGTAAATTTTGATTTAAAAAAGTGCGTTTTTGCGAACGCGGCAAAAGATCGTGTTTTTGTTTCTCGAATTGTTGCAACTGAAGTTCTCTCTTAATCAAAGTCGTTGCACTTACAATATCTGCGGGATTTGCAGCTCTGATTACGTAACCTAATTGACCATTTAATCCTGTTAATAAGGCATTTAAACACATATTGTCTATCAAGCGAGTTTGAGCGGATTTCTCGATTGCGGACAAAAGTTGTTTATTAATAGAAGCATATAACTTTGAGTTCAAACTTTGTAATCTCGATACAAATGTTATTGCTTTTTCATTTTCTAACTGATACATTTTTTGAAAGTCGTGTATTAAACTTGAAAAATCTCTCGTGTCGGCAAAATTTAATTCTAATAAATTTTTTATTTCAAGCCAAGTGCTTGCGTTTCTCGAACTGATTAGTTCAGCGGCTTTTAATTTTAGTTTATTCTTTATGTGAATAGTTAAAAATAAATTTTGGTCACCTACTGCCATGCGATTTGCGGTTTCGCAAGCGTTTATAAATGTTTGTAGATTTATTTGATTTCCGTCAAATTCTGGTACTAAACTGAAATTTTCAGATAATTTATAACATGTTCCTCTGTGTGTGACATTTTTGAAAAGTTTTGAAAGTTCTCTTTTTTTTCTTGAAAGTTAATTAAATTGTTTTATAACAGTTTATTGTTATTTTTTAACGATTATTTTTACCTTTTGAAGATATTAGAACATAAAATTGTTTTATTGTTGTTATTTAATTAAGATGATGATTCCTACCTTGTTTCCTTAGTTCTTCCAGTGGAGTGAGCAACCAATTCAGGACTTACGCGGGTTCTGTGACTGTAGACTTGGAGACTGGTTTTTCTTCTGCAATTCTGCTTTGTTGAGTGAATCTGCTTTGTTTCCTAAGTTCTTCAGTGGAGTGAGCAACCAATTCAGGACTTACGCGGGTTCTGTCACTGTAGACTTGGAGACTGCAGTTCTGCTTCTCTTGAAGGATTCTGCTTCTGCTGAGCGATTCTTCCTTTTTGCGGGGTTCGCTTTCTTGGTAAAGGATTGGAATCCAACGCCGGAGTGAGCAACCAATTTAGGAATTACGCGTGTTCTGTCGGCGTCCAAGATCTGGAGGACTGCACCAAATTTTGTGTTAGCGCACAGGATAATCCTACTGCCAAATGTTATGTCAGCGACCAGGATATCCTATTGTTTAAATGGTATGTCAGCGTACAGGATCCTACTGAGTGCGCCAAATGTTATGAGTGGGTTCTCATAAACCAAGTTTTAAAAAAGATTTTATTTTATTAACACAAAAATTCACGCTTTGAAATATTTTATAACTTAACTTTGGATTTAGCGGTTTTAAATACGCGTTTAACAAATGTGATAAAACTTTACTTTATGAAAAACAAATGTGTTAGAGAGCTTTACTCGGCGAGGGACAAAATGTAATAGAGCTACGAGAAAGCATATTTGAATGAATTTATAAGTTTAGGAATGCTTAGGCATCATTTCCGTTCTGGACACCTGCAAGACAAAAATAGCAAATCTGCAAAATAGCGGAGTAAACAAGTAACAATAAGCTATTGTTTGATACAATGTAGTTACTTTGTTGAAGGTTAATCCAATGTTAAGTTTTACGTATAACATGACTGAACACAATAGTTAAACGACTAACACTTACTAAGTAAATTAGCTGAAATTTAATTACTTACAAGATTATTTGATGGACAACTCATAAATGCTTTCGTTTTAATTTTTCAACAATAAGTAGTAACCTGTATTCCAATGACTATATAAAAGATAAAATAAATTAATGGTCAAACATAAAAATAAACAAATAATTTCTTAAATTCATCCCATAACTGAAAGAAAAAACTCTTTGGAATGATACAAAGATTTTCAAGTATAAAGTTTCACATTTCAAAAATTGTTACAAACCTATCTTCCATAGGAACTTTCTTGTTTGTGAAAGATGTTATAAATAAATTTATTGACACCAGCGGTAGCCCAGTGAACGAAATTCGACCATAATTCATAAATTAAGTTTGAACTTTGAAGATTATTGAGAATATTTTGTCAAAAGGAGATACCTTTGCTATTCCCATTACTTCATTTGAATTAAAATTATCGAAATAATTGATGTAATTATTTTTTATGTACATAAATATAACTTGTAAAATCAATACTGATCTACAACACTGACTATTTTCCTATTGAACTATGGGCAACTCCAGACACTGGACAGTGAAAGATGGTGATCACCTGATGATCCCAGGCCCAGTCACTGGAATGTGTAGTCATTTGAAAACCAATCTAGCACATATATTTCTCAGTGGTTTGACCGTTTCTCTAAACCATCTGACTGCTCTAGCATTCGACTTTCGAAGTAAGTCGTATGAAAATTGACAAACATGAAGTTTAACCTATATATTAAATTTTATGTATGTCCTTTTTCATATAAAATACGTCCTTCATCCAGTGATAGAGCTGTCGAATGATTTCAAGAATCATGGCCCTGACTGTTGTGATGGTAGAGCGATTTAATTTTAATTTTTTTTTAATATTATTAAGTTTTGGTAACCTCAAGACCCCCAGCTCTGTAAGATTTCAAACATAAAATATGTCTAATAAAAATGTATTGTATTCTAGAATAAATATAACCTAATAAATATTAAATGTCTTTATATTTTAAACACATCTTTAAAATGTCAATGATATTTCTTTTAAGTTTCAAAAGCCAGGACCTTGTTATGTAAAATAAATTAACTATAAGATACCACACTGTCAGAAAACAGTAACTGGTAGATTATGTACCTAAAAATGAATGATTTAGAAGATCGCACCTAACCGAACCCAACTTCCAACGAAAGAAATATATTTACACTTATAGTGTTCAATGTGATTTTCAATATAAGGAAAGTCAACACTATATTAATAGCTCAGGTCATTTACGGAGAAAACTACCTTTTGATGACAAAATTAATAGTAGAACAAAATCGACATCAACGTGTTCTAATGATAAAACTTGACTAATCGACATGTTTTATCGATGTGTTTTTGAAAACAGCGAAAAATCGGTAACAATTTAGTTTTTTACCTTTTACACAAAATCCACCAATAAAACTGTGTTTGGTACTATGGGCAATGTTGAAGAGAACTGAAAAACCTTCCAAATGATCTACTATACGCTCAACTTTGTTAATTGGTTTCTTAGATCATGGATCATAAACCCAAATTTCCAAAAAAATAAATAATCGCTTATATATTTTTTTATTTTATAGCTAAAACATTCTTATTAACTATAGCGATAGATGTTCTCATACACAAATTATGTTTAAAATACTGTAGCCCTGGTAGTTTTTGCAAAATTTCAGTCAATCCTATGGAAGACATATTTTTTTGAATGGCCATATTACCTCACCGGATGACCCTATCATTATGAGTAAACCACCGTTGAAAAGCAGAAGAGTTGATCTAGAGATCCCTCATCTCACTTTTACAAAAGTATAAATATATATAAGTATTGAAAATATTTGCCCTTTCAGTAAATAATTATTTGGACGAGACCATTCGAAAAATCGCAAAGGGGTGGTACTATATCTTTATAACTAATAATCTTAATGCAAATTTAAATTTTGGAGACACATATTAAAATTTCCTGCATAATATGGATTTATGTAATAAATCTAGCAAAATGTAATACCTAAACTCCATTTACACAGAGACTGATGATAATGATGGAGCAATCCTTTTTAATATGCAAAAGACGTACTTATCTTAAATTTAAATAAAAGCGAAAATATGCCTTCTCTATTCACTGATTTTTTAAAACATAAGTAAATAATAGAAGGTTCCTTTGTTTACACTTTGAGTGAGGCATATTTTATTTTTATATAAAACTGAAACGCTAATACAAATTGATAATTGTTAATAATAGAAGACAAAAGATGTTATTCTACCTATAGTTAACAATGCAATTTTTATGTTGTTCAATTCAGATTCCTGTTATTTTCTTGTTAATAAATACTAATTAAACACAAGCCAAATTCCTCGAAAATCCTAGATGTCGGTCTTCCATCTCGCGCAAGCCAAATTTCTTTAGATAGCTTTTATTAAAACATTTACAAATGGAAAAATCACTTGTAATAAATACCTTCGCATTTAGCATAATATGATTGCTCCGTCATTATTATCTGTAGCTAAATGGATTATAGGTATTCCATTTGGCTAAATTTATTACATAAATCCATATTATGCAATAAATATAAATATGTGTCTGCTTAAAATTAAAATTTGCATTAAGATTATTTATCATAAGAATATATTACCACCACTTAGCAATTTTTTTTATGGACTCGTCCAAATAATTTTTTACGGAATGGCCAAATATTTTCAATTCTTATATATATTTATACTTTAAATTTTGGAAAAGTGAGCTGAGGGATCAACTCCTTCTACTTTCCAACGGTAGTATATTCATAATGATCCGGTGAGACAATATGGCCTTTCAAAAAATATGTCATGCATAGGATTGACTGAAATTTTGCAAAAACTACCGGGGCTACAGTATGGATTTTTAGAACAATTTGCGTATAAGAAGATCTATCGTTTCAGTTTTAGCTATAAAATAAAAAAATATATATAAACGAATTTTTATTTTTTTAGATTTTTGGGTAAATGTTCCATTATCTAAGAAACCAATTAACAAGGTTGAGCGTATATTAGCTCATTTTGTAGGTTTTTCATTTCTCTTCGATATTGCCCAGAGTAGAAAATGCGGTTTTATCGGTATTTTGTGTAAAAGGTAAAAAACTAAATTATTACCGTTAAAAAAAAAGTTGAATTTTATATCAATTAGTTCATCATTACAAAACGCTGAAGTCGGTTTTGTTCTACTATTAATTTTGTCTCGTAATTTTGTAAATTACCTGAGCTATATATAATGTTTTTGATTTGAGAGTAAAAATTCCAGTAGGTAGTCTTAAAGTGACTTTAAGTAAGTTTAATAGCATGAACTTAGCATCCATATTCTGGCATTTTACAGTTACGATTTCAACTCATAAGAAGAAAACGCAAGAAAGTAACTCAAAAGTAAGCATGAATCTGTAGTTTATTTATTTCTTATGAGAAGCAACTTCAATATACAGTGAGGACGCGTGGGTTGGAACAAATTCATTTAAAATTCAGCTGTTGGTTTTTGGACTGCAATTTTTGTGATGATAAACTCATTTATACAGGGTGGGCCAGAAATAAATTGCGACCATCAACTTCATTTTTTCAAATGGAACCATTTGTTTTTTATTTTATTTTTGAATTCTGCATTGAATTCTAAGTATTTTTCACGTACAATGCCCTATACCGAAAATTAACAATTATTAAAAAAATTAATTTATTTCAAAATTGAAGAAAAAAAAAAACATCAATATATCAAATTAAATGTTCAAATTGTTGCCCATTAACTTCATAACAATACCTAAGAGGGTTTTCAAATTCTCGTAACACTTCGTTTAGCGTTTTTTGCAGAATTCGTAGTATTTCGGCCCTAATTCTATTCTTTAATTTCTCGATATTTTCCTGCTTATTGAAGTAGACTTCCGATTTCATGTAACCACAAAGATAAAAATTTAACGGGCTTAGATCTGGAGACCTAGTTGGCATTTCGATATTACCTCTCCTTCCGATCAAGATAATCACGCACTGTTCGCAAATAGTGCGGGGCGCTCCATCCTGTTGAAACCATACCGAATCTGTCAGTATATTGGGGTTTTCACCATTCGGGTAAAGTTCTGTTAAACAGGGTATTATGTCATTTTGTAATAGGTCTAAATACATTTCCGAGTTAAGTGTTCCCCCAATAAAAAAGGACCCACAATTGAAGTACCCACAATTCCGGCCCATAAGTTAACTTTCTTGGAAAACTGTGTATGACTTTCCATAATCCAATGTGGGTTTCCTCAGGCCCAATATCGAAAATTTTGCGTCTTTACTGAACCATTTAAACAAAATATTGCCTCTTCGGAAAAAGCTACCTTACTTGAAAAGTGCGGGTTGGCATTGCATCGATCCATCATTATTATTTTCATGTTTTATTTTAGATTTTCTTGGGAATAATACCACATCAGAGTTCAAACTTGTGTATATTTTAAAACCAAACGTTTCAAAATCCTGTCGGATTTCGTTTTCAATGGATATAAATTTACAAAGTAAAATTGAAATATATGACAATTATTTTGACAAATATGTTTACGTTACTAAAAAATTAAAATTACTAAATTTTTCCATAGTAACGTAAACATATTTGTCAAAATAATTGTCATATATTTCAATTTTACTTTGTAAATTTATATCCATTGAAAACGAAATCCGACAGGATTTTGAAACGTTTGGTTTTAAAATATACACAAGTTTGAACTCTGATGTGGTATTATTCCCAAGAAAATCTAAAATAAACTAGAAGATGCCACAAATAACATTCAGAAAACAATTTTCATGTTTTCTTGGGAATAACACCACAATTGACATAAAAAGCTGTATATTGAAAGAAAATACCAAACGTTTCAAAGTCGAATCTGACTTCGTTGTCAATGGCTTTAAAATGTATATTTTAAAGCCATTTTATATATATATATATATATATATATATATATATATATATATATAGAAGACATTACAATAGATAATATACAAAAAACGAATATGAGTGTGGGTGTAGTTTACAACCTAACTTATAGATCATGCAACCACTGTGTATCTGCTATAATTAGCTTATTCAGTTCCTCTAAACCTGCAGGAATACGTGTAAGAATGTGATCCATATTTTGTCTTTGGTCACGCCGGACTTTTCATTTATGCATCATGTCACCAGCGATTTAGACGACACCATAGGTGGCGTTTCGAAGGCTTCAACTGTTGCTGAACTCATTGTGGCTACTTGTTGTTGGGTGTCAATACTTGACTTCCATCTAAGATTAATATTCAGTAGCTCCCGTAAGTTTCTGTCCAGCCATATAGTGAGTTTAGATTTCAGGCGCGTTCGAGGGATGTCATTGAGATCAGCCTGAATGAGAAGGTTTATTTGATGTGTTTTGTCCCATTCTCGTTTTGCAACAGACAGTCTTCGTAGCGTTGACTTAACTGTGCCTAAAACTGTTCTCATAGTTTCATTTAGTTGTGTATCTATTTTTTGGACGTGACAACTTCGATACCATACCACAGCAGAGTATTCTGCAGTTGTATAAACAAGAGTCAGTGAAGCTGAGCGAAGAGTTCTTGCTTGTGTCCATCAAGATGTCTGAGCAAGTTTGTGAATCAAGTTCTTACGCGTTTTCAGTTTTTGGACACTAAAGTGTTTTTCAAAAGTTCTATCAAGTGTTACACCCAGATACGTCGGGTTGGAGTTATGTTTGAGGATATTAATATCAAAATTGCCCACCAGCAATTCAGAAGGGAGCCTATTTGACAAATAGAAGGCACACACCTCAGATTTGGAAGGGTTTCGTAGCAATCTCCACCTTTGTACATTAATTCTACAGGATTTCTAAATCTAATGTAAGGTGTTCGTTACATTGCTTTAAATACTTCTATAACACCGCAAGTTCCAGATTATCGGCACATAGAAACTTTCTGACAGAAGGGTGAGGCATGTCGTTGGTATAAATAAATATTAAAAAGAAATGGGGCAAGCACATTTTTTATTGTTACTCCATTGCTTTGCATGGAATATGTAGTACTATTACATTATAAATAATTACAATACATAATTAGATATTGATAAACTTTAAACCACAATATATGTTAAGATTCAGTATATTTTCATTAATGTAAGTTAAACACACTTACCTAGTAACCCATGACAATTTTCGCTTTGTATCTAACATATTGTTACGAAATTTACCGAAAGCCGACCCTGTTTCATTTCAGTACGACAACAAACGCTTTGAGATAAAAAAATGGTTCTCGAAAAGACTCGGCACCTTTAGGAGTGATGATGATTTTTACGAGAATTTTCTATACTGGCTTATAAAGGAAGCAGCCACGATGGAGAGTTCAGTTATACCGCGACGACTAGCGTATATGTGAATGTTATTGTCATATTTGAATAAGCTGTTTTAATGTAAATAAACTTCTAGAAAAGTGAAAGTGAATATTAGTTTTATAATTTTAAATTGAACCCACGGACTATATTGCAATTTGGTGTTACAAGGATTAAGTGCAGTTAAAATCGTAATATGATTTATGGAAACTCGTAGTATGGAAAAAATTGACGAAACTACCAAAAAAATAGTCAAGCACGTTACGGAGGGCAGCTAGACAGCAATCCTGGGAGCTGCGTTGGAATGGTGGAGCCCGTGCACTCAGCTCATTACTACTTAGTTGGACGGGCTATAGTTAAAACCGGACGAGATATACCAATCAGAGTCCTGAATTTGTCCAACAACGACATCAGAATTGCCAGTGGTCAAGAGATAGCTTGTTTCAAGCCAATAGAGACCATCATCAATTGCGAAGAAGAGTACCAGACGTCGGTGAAGGAGACAGGGCCCAGTAAAGAGTTCCTACAACAGTTTGCTTACCATTTGACACACCTGACACCAGAGAACCAGAAGAAAGCCAAGCAATTTATTACAAAGCACTGGCAAATTTTTAACAGTCAAGATGGAACCGGTCGCAACAACATCATCCAGCATCCAATAGATACCGGAAAGGCTCAACCCATCAGAATACCACTGAGACGACTACCATTGGGCCAACAACAGGCAGTCGAGGAAAACATCGAGTACATGTTACAAAATGGAGTTATTGAGCCATCCATCAGCCCATGGTCTGCTCCCGTCGTGCTAGTTAAAAAGAAGGATGGAACCACCAGATTTTGTGTGGATAACAGAAAGCTGAATGACGTCACGAAGAAAGACAGCTATCCACTACCCCGAATCGATGACACTTTGACCACACTAGCAGGCTCCCGTTGGTTCTCCACACTAGACCTAAAAAGTGAATATCGGCAGGTTGATATACCCGCAAACGACCGAGAGAAGACAGCGTTCTCCACCAGTAAAGTGCTGTTTCAATTCAACGTCATGCCCTTGGGTTATGTAATGCACCCGCTACATTTGAGAGGCTAATGGAGTATGTACTGAGTGGGCTAACATGGAGGACGTGCTTAGTATACCTCGACGACATTCTAGTCGTGGGCCAGACATTCGACGACCATCTGAAGAACCTGGGCGAAGTATTCTCCAGAATTAATAACGCCAACCTGAGACTCAATCCGAAGAAGTGTTCCTTGTTCCAAAAAGAAGTAGAGTTTTTGGGCCACGTAGTGTCCAAGTCAGGAATCCGCACCAACGAAGACAAGATAGAAGCCATCCGTGATTGTCCAGTCCCAAGAGACAATTATGAACTCCGAAGCTTCTTGGACCTCTGTTCATACTACCGGCGTTTTGTTGAGGGATTTGCCACCATCGCTGCCCCTCTACATTGGCAGACCAATGAGAAAGAGACCTTCCATTGGAATCAGGATTGCGAAACGTCATTCAGGCGACTGAAGGCAGCACTATGTTCCAGCCCAATCCTAACCTTTCCTCCACAGTCCGTCAAGTTCATTTTAGACACCGACGCCAGCAACACAGGTTTGGGAGCCGTCATATCCCAGGTGCAAGATGGTAAACAGAGGGTGATCGAGTATTACAGCCGTGGATTTTTGAAACCGGAAAGAAATTATTGTGTCACCAGAAAAGAACTTCTTGCAATAATAAGGGCTGTAGACCATTTCCACAAATACCTCTATGGTCGTCATTTCTTAATCCGAACAGATCATGCCGCACTCAAAGGCTTGCTGGACATGAAGGCACCGGAAGGATAACTGGCCAGATGGATGGGGAAATTACAGCAATACGACTTCAAGGTGGAACACCGTGCCGGCCGTTTGCACAATAATGCCGATGCCCTATCCAGAAGACCCTGTAGAGCATAATGCGGACATTGTCTGAAGACGGAACAGCGAGAGGGTATCTCCATCAGGCAGATCCGAGGGCAGGCCAATGAAGACTGGACAACGGAACAGTGCATCCAGGACCAAATGGCTGATCCAGACAACGAACCAATCTTGTCACTCAAAATGAGAGGGGCACCCAGGCCACGATGGGGCTCAATGGGACTCTCTAAGAGTAGACAATGGAATGCTCAAGCGAGTTTGGGAAACCAAGTCCCAACTGGTAGTTCCGAAGAAAAAGGTACCAGCAATCCTGACCGAAGTACATGATGGGATTACCGGAGGCCACCTGGGCATGAATAAAACTCTTGACAAAGTCCGTCAGCGGTACGACTGGGTGAATTACTTCGAAGACGTCAGAGCTTGGTACCGCAAATGTGCTATCTGTGGAGCCAGTAAGGGCCCGAAGACCCGGACCAAGGGCAAAATGCAGCAGTACAATGTGGGCGTTCCATTTGAGAGAATTGCCATCTATGTCGCCGGTCCGTTTCCCGAGTCTGGGGTGGGGGAGCAAATACATTCTGGTCTCAATGGATTACTTCAGCAAATGGCCTGAGGCATATGCGATACCCAACCAAGAGGCAACGACGGTAGCGACGGTGCTAGTAGAACAACTATTCAGCAGGTTTGGCATCCCGATGGAATTACATTCAGACCAGGGGCCTAACTTCGAATCGAATGTATTCCAGAAAGTCTGCACGATGTTGGGGATTAGGAAAACGAGAACAACACCTTTACACCCACAGTCAGATGGAATAGTGAAAAGATTCAACAGGACCTTGGAACAACACCTATCCAAGGTCTTCAGCAATAACCAGCGTGATTGGGATGGGCATATTCCCCTATTCCTGTTGGCATATCGCTCTGCCGTACATAATAGTACAGGCCTGACCCCAGCCAGGGTCCTATTCGGATTGGAGCTGCGATTACCCTGCGATTTGGCATTTGGCTCCCCCGAAAAACCTCCGCAAGACATCGACGAGTATGCCGACCAGCTCCGACATAACATGCTGGCAATACACGAATTAGCCCGAACGCAGATGTTGGCCACCAGTGACCGGATGAAGACGCGATACGACCTCAAGGCCAATTCAGTCGGGTTCCAGGAGAGGGACAAAGTCTGGCTGTACAACCCCCAACGGAGCAAGGGTAAGTCCCCAAAGCTTACACCCGCCTGGGATGGTCCATACGAGGTGGTCAAGAGGCTGAATGACGTCGTCTACCGGATCCGTCGAAACCCCAAGGTTAAATTGAAGGTGGTTCATTTAGATCCACTCACTCCCTCCCATGGAGGGGATGTTTCTTATCGGGACAATCAGAATTAAAGGGGGACAGTGTTACGAAATTTACCCAAAGTCGACTCTGTTTCATTTCGGTACTACAACAAACACCTGAGATAAAAAAATGGTTCTCGAAAATACTCGACACCTGTAGGAGTGATCATGATTTTTACGAGAATTTTCTATGCTGGCTTATAAAGGAAGCAGCCACGATGGAGAGTTCAGTTATACCGCGACGACTAGCGTATATGGGAATGGTATTCTCATATTTGAATCAGCTGTTTTAATGTAAATAAAGTTCTAGAAAAGTGAAAGTGAATATTAGTTTTATAATTTTAAATTGAACCCACGGACTATATTGCAATATGAAGAAATACGAACCAATAATGGTAATTAATATTAGGTATATACACTTATTTTTGACAATTTTTTTCAGTAAATTGAAACTGATACCTTGAAAATACAATGAAAATTTTACTGATAGAATGACATGTCAAAATTTAAATCAAATTCCCCAAATGGCCATCAATATCAGGGTTGTCAGATAATCTTAGTAAAATTCTATGAAACTTGTCGGACAAAAATAAATTAAAAGTATTAGGTTTAAATTAATAAAATATTAACAGACATAATCTGTTTAGATAAAACATAATTTTGATTTTAGTTGGCAAACCATATTTATAATGCACTGAAAGATGCAATCTTACGAGGGCCCAATAAACGGGGATCATTATCTAACATAATTTTTCGTAGTATCTATTTCAATAGCATGACTATATAGAAAACCTTCAAAGAATAGCCATAATTTGTTAGTTTTACGTTTAATCTAGTTTGTTTTTGACATTGGAGACAATCCACCGTTACAATTTTCCCAAGCAATCTGGCGGGACTGTTACTATTATCTGGTTGGCATTGCCAATATGAACGTAAATAAAGATTTTTTCAAAAAATAAACCAAAATTATAAATAAATTTTAGCTTCTGCACTGAAGATCGTCGGTAGCTACTAAACAAAACAAAAAAATAAGGAAAATCGGTCTTTGCCTATTTATATATAGAAAATACTAACTCTATTCTAGAAGATATTGGGATTGAGTAAATTTTGCAGCCTAATTATAATGACAAATATTTTTTTCCAATTAATACAGTCTCGTTTTTTAATAGAATATATAACATTGTTTAGAGCATATTCAATAGTACCGAACAGAGATTGGAAACAAATATTGGTAGAAGAGTACCAAAGCGAAAACCCCAGTGTAAAGTGATCATATAGCTAGACAAACTGTCCCTTTCAAATTCATTTAACAAAAAATATTGCAGCATCATTAACATAAAAATTGATTGACAGCCACTCCAATATTGTACATATTTTATATTTTATATTCAGTCATCCATTCATTTATATTCAGTCAGTTATAAATATTATGTTTGTAAGATCAATTCAAAAAATGTAGTTTTAATAGTTAAATGTTAAGGATCTGATTTTGAGTTGTTGTTCGAGAAATATGAAATTAAAATATTAAATAAAACTCTGTTAACATAACGCAATTATTTATTCAAAAGTTAATCGTTTATGATACGCTGTAATACATTCAAACTATTTAGAGGGAAATAGGTATTTATATAATATAAATAAACACTATATAAATAAAAAATAAGTACTTTAAATAAAAGCACAAGCTGAAAATTTAACGTAATTATCATACATTTACTATTTGGTTATATAAATGACCAAATAATTGTGAGACGTTGTTTTCCACATAATTTTAAGTGAAAGTAAACAAACTTCTTAACAAATTAATGTTCGCATTCGTAGCAATAAATTAATTTTGTTTATGCAATTTCTGGTAAAATGTTTTAGAAGAACGGAATGGAAATCGTTAACTTGTCAAATTAATTCTAAATACATATAGTAATACTGTGAAAAAGTTTCTTTAAGAAAGCTTTCATAAATTATTAAATTTCTCAGATCATCTCAAATATGTTAACTAAGAATTTCTTGACACAGGATTGAGTACAAATTCTTTATCGTGAATTTGGCAAAATTACAATATTACAAAATGAGTATATTTAGATAATCGTTCCCAGTTGAATTCCAAGACAAATTTTTATTTGGAATATTTAAATAATAGGATGCAAGTTATTTCAGCTTTCGTCAAATTTCTGTTTTTTATCATAGTCTTTATAGTCTATGTATTTCACAACACTCAGTAAGATATACGAGGTCACTAGTTTTATAATAATTTATTTTCCAGTTTTTTCTGATCGCTAATTTCTTGATTTCTTCCCAGTTATCGGTATAGCTCCTGGGGGCAGATTAGGAAAATCTTGGTTCTCCTGCTGGTTTTGCTGTGATTTTCTATTCTTTGGATTGTTTTGTGGAACATTATCCAATTCTTCGTCTTGTGTTGTAGGAGGAGGTAGAGTACTTGGTACGTCACAGTCTTCAGTTGGAGGTACAACACATCTCAGCGAACGACGGTCGAAAACTAACATTGCAGGGCACCTTTGGAGACGCGGGTAACCTCCTTGACATTGCCAGTATCGGTTGCAGGATTTTCCTAACGGTACGTTGCCATTGGGATCGTCGTTACAGAGAGCTGAAAGAATCCAAATAATGTAAAAGGCTTTTAGATTCCACTACAAAATCTCTAAAATCAAAACATCATATGCTTTAATTTTATAAGACGACATTCCCCTTAAAAGAAGAAAAGTTGGAATTTTTTTTAAATACCACTCCGCTTATGACAATTGAATAACTTACATACATTTCTACCAAATAAAAAATGCCAAAAAGCACTTGTTTTTGAATTTGAGGTTGATAAATAAAATTCTTGGGATACACTCTAACGGGCAGATAACAGTTTTCCCGGAATACAAACCGAAACTACAGAAATTCTGCAGGTCACGTTTATATACTTCTAATTTTTATGCTAATATATCAAGCTGCAGCTATACTTATTTAAAAATGCGAAGGAATTCAAAACATTATATTGTGAGAACGCTTGGGTTGGAACCAATTCATTTAAAATGCAGGTGTTGTTTTTTTTTTGGAAAAACGCTTAGACACGTCAGTTTTTTTTGGACTGTGTGCTTTTGTGATGATAAACTCATTTATACAGGGTGGGCCAGAAATAAATTGCCACCATCAACTTCATTTTTTCAAATAAAAACATTTGTTTTTTATTTTATTTTTGAATTATGCATTGAATTCTAAGTACTTTTCATGTACAATGTCCTATCTGAAAATTACCAGTTATTAAAAAAATACATTTATTTCTAAAGTTAAGTAAGCAACTGTAAAAATAAGGTGTTTCTTGGTTTGAACATATTTATTTACGTCTGGTTTTTATGATTGTTGGCGGTATTTTAGTCGCATGAAAAGAAACCTTTTTTTAATGCTGGAGTGTTTAACACTTGTTTATTTTCATAGAAACTGTACTATAATTTTACTTCAAATAAGTAGTTGTCAAGTGCAGTTGCAAAGTTTCAAAGTATGGCGCGTTTAACTGAAAAGAAGCGATAGAAATTTTGAGGATGGTAGGATATGGCGACAGAACTCGAACACAAGCTGAAGTTTGCAAATTGTTTAATATGAGGTACCCGGAGCGGCCTATTACACGATTGGCAGTTAGTAAAATAGAAAATAGTTTCTAGAATTTGGCCACGTAAAAGACAATTACCAAACCAAACATCTTCCAGAAGATACACAATTAAATGTTTTGCACTATTTACAAGAAACTCCCCACAAATCCACTAGACAAATAGGGGCAGAACAGTCAATAAATAAATATTTTGTTCTAAAATGCTTTCATAGAAATAAATGGCATTTAGTTCAGGAACTTACTGAAGATGATTTGGACCGGAGAGTCGAATTTTGCGAAATAATAATGGATAGATGCAATGCCAACCCGCACTTTTCAAGTAAGATAGTATTTTCCGACGAGGCAACATTTTGTTTAAATGGTTCAGTAAACAAGGAAAATTTTCGATAGTGGGAGTCAGAAAACCCACATTCGATTATGGAAAGTCATATACAGTTTTCCAAGAAAGTTAACTTATTAGCCGGAATTGTGGGTACTTCAATTGTGGGTCCTTTTTTATTGAGGGAACACTTAACTCGGAAAAGTATTTAGACCTATTACAAAATGAAATAATACCCTGTTTAACAGAACTTTACCCGAATGGTGAAAACCCCAATATACTGGCAGATTCGGTATGGTTTCAACAGGATGGAGCTCCCCGGACTATTCGCGAACATTGCTAGATTATCTTGACAATATTTTCCCAAATAGATGGATAGGAAGAAGCGGTATATCGAATGGCCACCTAGGTCTTCAGATCTAAGCCCGTTTGATTTTTACCTTTTGGATTACGTAAAATCGAAATTCTACTTTAATCAACCGCAAAATATCCAGAAATTAATGAATATAATTAGGCCCGAAATACAGCGAATCCTGTCACAAACGCTAAATGAAGTGTTACGAGAATTTGAGAACCGTCTGAGGTATTGTCGGGAAGTTAATGGTCAACAATTTCAATATTTAATTTGATATTTTGATGTTTATTTTCTTCAATTTTGAAATAAATGTATTTTGTAATTACTGTTAATTTTCGGTATAGGGCCATTGTACATGAAAAATACTTCAATGCAGAATTTCAAAAAAAAATTTTAAAAAATGTTTCCATTTGAAAAAATGAAGTTGATGGTCGCAATTTACTTGATTTGTTTTCATATATCCTGGAAACGAGCATGCTCTTTAGGAGTCGAATTTACTTAGCCTCGGTTACAGAAATTGTTCTCAAAAAGGGAAACTAAGTCGGGTTTAGCGTTTCTTGACATACTGCTGACGAGATTTTAGGAAGACAGTTAGCTATTTGTAAGTGATCCTATTGTGGGAGACCTATATATTTTGCATATAGAACTAATAGAATACTTATTTTTGCAGAAAGAGCTGTTTGAAAGCTATACGATATTTTACAGAAAATGTGATCTAGAAGAACTTTTCAGTTCCCTATAAAATTTTCTAAGAGCAATCTTTGGTTTAGCATACAGAAGCATAAAGTTTATTTTAGTGTCTTAAAAATAGCGATCTTTTTGAATCTCTCTAATACAAATAATTTAAACTCAGAAGCTGCGGAGTTGTGATGAAGAACTTATGACTTTCCGCAACCCATATTGTTTTTCTCTTTTTTGCACAGTTAAAGAAGAGTTTCAATACTGATTAACACTTTCACTATTAGGAACCCAGTAAATTTATATAGAATATTATAGCATCTCTGGTTTTTATTTTTCTGAGTTCTTTGAGAATAACAACACATAAACTTCAAAATCTGTATATTTCAACAAGTCCAAAAATTTCAAGGTCTAACAGACCCCGTTTTCATGATATTAACAAAATTGAACAAGAAATTAAAATAGTTTGGTCAAGTGCGAGTTGGACTAACATACTAAGGGTTCCGTACCACCTATAAGATTCTAATATTCCAGTTTCAGACAAGCATGGAATGAGTGCATTTTCTTATACTTTAATATCTAATATCTTTTAAAGGAAGCGTTTTAAATTTATAAAAAATTAACATTAGAGTTTTATTTTACTAATACGCTTTCAGGTAAGCCTTTTAAAATCTACTGTCTCAATTTTAGGCTCTGTATATTGAAAGATAAAGGTGAAAGTAGGTCATGTTTTAAATAATAAATTATTAAATCTTTTAGATAAATTATTTAAAAACACAAATAAAATATATTTTTCTAAACTTCTAGATAGTGTAGGTTCTAAAGTGGGAATTAAGACGATATTTAATATTTTTGTTAATATCTATTCAACAAATGATTTAAAAATATGATATATTTGTAATTCACATAATTAGCCTTTTATTCGATATATTACATGATGCGTTTGAAAATTAAATTTTTATTTTCCATTTAATTCTATAATTTTCCCCAAAATTAATATTGAAGTTTTCTAGTAAGTTTTTATACATTTTAAGTGAGCCCCAGTACCCCTTATTATTTAGGTATTTTAGGTATTATGGTTTCGGAAATAAAGCGGAAAATGAGATTTTTTTATATTTTTTTTTGTTAATATATTGTAAACAATTAATTTTATAAATATGAAAAGTATATATTTGTATTCCTCATAATGAACCCTTTCATTTGATGTATTGCATGATGCGTTAACAATTTTTTTTTCCCTTTAATTCCATAATTTAGCCCCCAAAATTAATATTAAGGATTTCTTTGTATTTTTCCTGTAAACAAAAAATTTTAGGTCTTATAGTTTGGGGAATAAAGGGGGAATAGGTATTTTTTATATTTTTGATAATATTTAATTCTATAATTTGCCCCCCCCCAATCAATATTAGGGGTTTCTGCTTATTTTTCCAGTAAAGTTCAGGTGAGGCGCGATACCTCTATGTTTTTTCAAATTTTGCAGCTTATGGGTTTGGAGATAAGGGGGAATGGGTAATTTTTTTTATATTTTTGTTAATATCTTTTAATTAATTTATTTTAAAATTTAATATATATATATATATATATATATATATATATATATATATATATATTTGTTTTCGTCATAATGAGTCCTTTCATTTGATATATAAAATGATGCGTTAGAAACAATTTTATTTTTATATTTTCTATTAAATTCTGTAATTTGCCCCCCAAAATTAAAAGTAGAGGTTTCTCCTTATTTTTCCAGTAAACTTCAGGTCAGACCCTATACCTCTATTTTTTTCAAAACTTTACGTTTTATAGTTTCAGAGATAAGGGGGGGAATGGGTAAATTTTGGTATATTTTCGTTAATATCTTTTTTTTTATTTATTTTTAATATGATAAAAATATATTTGTGTTCCTCAGGATGGGACCTTTTATTTGATGTATTACATGACGCGTATGAACTTTTTTTAATTTTTAAATTTTCATTTAATTCTATAATTTGCCCCCCAAAAATAATATGAATTATTTCTCCTTATTTTTCCTCTAAATGTCGACCAATGTTTTATATTTCCTTTTTTTAAATTTTAGGCTCAGTAGTTTCGAAGATCAGGGGGGAAACGGTGGATTTTTTTTAGTTTTTCCCCCTAGAAGACCCCTAAAATCACAATTTCTTCTTTTACGATATGTACTCTTGATCGGGTCACCAAACTATACATTGATACCAAATTTCAACCTCTTCCGTCCAGTAGTTTAGTAGAAAATTGCTGTGATGTGACAGAGGAGTGATATT
The DNA here is from genome assembly GCA_034190945.1 of Octodonta nipae. NCBI lineage: Eukaryota > Metazoa > Arthropoda > Insecta > Coleoptera > Chrysomelidae > Octodonta > Octodonta nipae. Next base: position 54,510,303 of record CM067218.1, on the reverse strand, counting down.
ATAAGGGTACGAGGGCTGCCTTTTATATTTCGGGATTGGACAACCCTAGTCTTGCAATCTGACAACTGACAGCTCTATAGTAAATTTTGACATTTTTGAGGTTATACGTACTCAGAACGTTTTGATATACGAGCGCTGTGTTGTTTACAGTAACTTAAAAGATTCATCTCGGCTAAAAAACGGAAATAAATCGTCAACATTTTCGTGCGATTATTTTTTACAACTTTCGACGTGGATTAAGTCAGCAGGAGTGCATGGATGAACTTAATTTAGTTTTTGCGATGAAACTCCATCAAGGAACACTGTTTATCGATGGTATGGTGAAATTAATCGAGGTCGTAGTTCACTCCAAGACGAATTTCGTGAAGGTCGTCCAAAAACAGTTGTTGTTCCGGAAACCATTGATGCTGTGCGCGAACTGATATTGCAAGATCGTCATGTGACCTATCGTGAGATTGAGTCAACCTTACACATTACTGGGACCAGCGTACATTCAATATTGCATAAATATTTGAATGTCAAAAAAATTTGTTCGCGTTGGATCCCACACAATTTGTCAATCGTTCAAAAAAAGGCTCTTGTCGATTGGTCGAAAGAAAAGCTCAAAAAACACGGTCGCGGTGCTTCAAAACACGTTTATGACATAGTGACATGTGACGAATCGTGGATTTATGCGTATGGGCCCGAAAGTAACCAGCAGTCGACTGTATGGGTGTTTCAAGATGAACCGAATCCAACAAAAGTTGTTCGCGCACGAAGCACTTCCAAGCAAATGATCGCCTGTTTTTTTCGGAAAAACTGGACATGTCGCAACCGCACCACTAGGACAACGCAGAACAGTCAATTCTGAGTGGTATACAACCATTTGTTTGCCAGTTGTCTTCCAAGAAATAAGGAAAACCAACCGTCGAAGACGGATCACTCTTCACCACGTCAATGCGAGCTCTCACACATCGGCTCAAACAACTGCATTTTTGACCACTTAAAACATCGATTTGATGAGTCAAACGCCATATAGTCCTGACTTGTCCCCAAATGACTTCTTTTTATTCCCGTACGTAAAAAACAAACTGAGAGGTTAACGTTTTTCGACACCTGAAGAAGCGGTTGCTGTGTTTAGAATGCATGTTTTGGAGATGCCTCAATCAGAGTGGAAAAAGTTCTTCGACAATTGGTTCAAACGCATGCAAAAGTGTATAGATCTTCATGGGGAATATTTTGAAAAACAATAAAGCTATTTTTGATGATTAATATTTGTTTTTGTTCTCTAATCCCGAAATATAAAAGGCAGCCCTCGTATATTGTATATACGGATCGTAATGATAAATTTCGTAAAACATAATTTGACATTAATGTTTGACAATCAAACTGATGTAACTAAGGTAGTTTACTGCAAATTTGATGTATACAGGGTAGCACTAAAAATTCTAAAGATCATGTGAAATAACAAAGCTTCTTTCAAATTGGAAGAATTTACTAATCAAGGTACGCTGTTTAATGTGAACAGGTAAGGCTCATCTATATTATCGTGATTCTTCATCTATATTATGGGTTTTAAAGTTTATTATCCCAAACAAGTACTATTTTAAAGCCGACTTTTTGAAACTACTGTTTACAACATATTATCTACTTGTGTTTTCTACACATGAAAATATTTGAGTAGTGCTATAATTTTTTTTCGATATTGTCAACGTTTTTTATTGCAGTTTACAATTATGTTTCATATGGACTATCCATATCGAGTAGAATTATATTGTAGAATATTTTTACATGTAGGCTAGAAGTTTTAATACTCTAAATTCCCATTAAATATGTTTCATAAAATATATCTAAGTTTATTTGCAATTTTTGTACATTCATAAAAGCATTAATTGCAATATTTTAAATAATCCCACTTATTAATATTTTTTGTGATTTTATTATGAACAAGGTTTATAACCTGTATATTATATCAACTTAGATTGGTACAATTTTACTTACGATGTTTTTGACAGCCTTCTACATTTTCTGGCCAATCACAAGAATGTGTGCGTTCATTATAGAGAAGGCCACCGATGCAGAGCTGTTCTGTAGCAGTACCGTTCCAACATGTCCAGTATCTTGTACAAGAAGTTTCATGGCCGAAAATTCCATACAACCAAGCGCAATGATCAGTACCAATTGGGGGATCTATAAAAATAAGCAAATACAAATATTAGCATATAAATATATATTTAAAAAATATTTTTAATCGTTCTGGGCTTTAACATGAACGTGTCTCTAAACATTGACAATTTCTTTTTACAGATTTTTGATGGATTCAGCTCCTTATAAATGCAAAAATATATTTAAATATTAAATTTGTTAAAACAATTCAATAAGGATCTATTGGATTATTACCTTACTTCTGCACAATAAATAATATATAAAGATGAACCAAGTAGTAAGAGGGGGGAAAGCGAAAAATAGATGTTGGCCTATAGAAACTAACATATGCAACAATGTTACTAAATATTTAATGACACTTTTATCTTTGTATGTTATTTACATTTATAATTTTGGTATTATTTGTTTTATATCATTTGTATTGTCTATGACTTTATCTTATTTAGAAAATTCGAAGATTATGCCTTGGCTTAAAACTATTTACTTTCGTTAGATCTCAAATTCTTTTATATGTAGATTTGAGTGATCTTGCTGTGAAAATAAAATTTTTGTCAATACTTTTATGAGTGACGGTTATATCCTCTACACTCCTGAATTCTGTTAGATCGAGTTTAATTCTTTTTTGTAGTGTAGACCCTTAGCGCCGCTTCACAGTTGCCAGTTGAAATCAGCCCGATGCCGGGTAGTGAAGGCAGTGTTGCATTTATCCTTACGTACTGTTTCACACATGGCGGACAAATTCACCCGGCGTCTGGCCGACAGTTACCTATAATGTTAACGGGGATCGGCCCGATGCCGGGTGTTTTGGTGAATCCCACCGACACGTGTGAAGCGACGCTTACCATAAAAATGAATTTCTAAATTGGAGATGATGATGTTCTTATAGCCAAGAATTGTCTCGAATTTCAATACCCAATCCTTTAATTGCGGTTTGTTGAAATGATATCTTTTTTATGCTGGACTTATTTTATTACCGTTACAAATTGGCATTATCTTATCATTCTTGTTTACGAATAAAGTGCCTTGAAATCTTTTCTCAATATCTTCCGCAGGTAATCTGGCATCCATCACAATTAAGTTTATATACTTCAGATATTATTGAAATCTAATTTAAAAATGTAATATAATAATCACGGCCGAAATTTATTATACAATAAATGTTTCACATTAGCTTAGAAAACTTTTTAAATAATTGTTATCTGTTACACAACAACAGTTCCATGTTATTTACAGAGTGCGGTTTAAGGAGTCGACGCTGAACAAGGGTAGTGAATTCGGAAAAAGCTGTAGAAAATCCTCCAAGATGTTAAAAAAAAACTTCGATATATATATATATATATATATATATATATATATATATGTATGAACTAGGCTGAACTGAATTTATTTAAATGCTCGACGTTTCGACTCTTGCTTCGGAGCCATTTTCAAGTGACAAAAGTGAAAAAGAGTTTCAGAGTCTGGATCGAACTCGGGGCCTCAATCTGCCTACTCCCTAAGAGTCACTAGGTAACTGAACTGAATTTGAATCTGCTCTGCTTCTTTTATTTATGATGAAGGGGCTGTGTTGTGATTGGTTGGGTGTTGGTGGGCGTGTGTGCTTTGTTTAATCCTGCAAACAACACAGGAGTCGAAACGTAGAGCATTTAATAAATTCAGACGTGGTTCTCACCCGGAACATAGCCTCGTTCATAATTCGAAATTCCTGGATCTTTACTTCCTGTCAGCCAAGAACTGGAATTTGCTGAAATTACAAACAGCCGCCACTTAAGAAATTTAGACATTGTCCAAATCTTCTCAATAATAATAGAATTTACGTAATATACTAGAGTTTGTGGATTACAAGATAAATTGTACAATCACTTATTTACCGTACTTTACCACATCTGTTCAGTACTCGCTAGATACGGAGATTATGCACATAGTAGTCCCTAGTGAATCTGAATGTTGGATTTCTACAATCAGATATGACCAGATATTGGGATATAATAAAACAAGATCGAAAATGTAAATAATATATGACTTGGTGGTAATATTACATTAACTTTATTGTATAGCAAACTGTTTTGATCATAATTTCAATGTTTTGTGTATTGTTACGTTCTTAAGTCACGAAAAATTATAGCATTTTTTAGTGTTGTTCTTTACGCATAATTTTCGATTGATAATTAATTATTTTTGCTTTTCCCATTTTTGAGTTATTTCTCATTAGGTTACAACATAAAACTTACTTGCTTGTTGTTTTCCATCACAATAGTTTGATCTCCAAGGGTAATCACATCCCTCAGTTACTCCCCTATTCTTGCCTGCGAATACCAAACCATTGGGGCAGTCGTAAAGTTCAGGCTGTCCATTAATACACTCCCAATATCTGTCACAGTAGGTTGCGTCTCCAACAACCCGGGCTTTGATCTGACAAGGATCATCTTGATTGGTTTTTAACTGTTGAGCTAACGAGTATCCTGAAAAAATACAAAAAATATGTTAAAATTAATGATAACGTTGACAATGCCTGATGAAAGTAAACTGACTGACTATATTACACCCAGTTACATATATTATACATTATTTCTGTATGGTAGTCTTTTATTTACCTAAAGGGCATGAAGTGTATTATAAGTTCACTCTTACATGATTTTGTAGACTAAAAATAATGCAGGATTCTTAGGTCCGACGTGGAACTACATGTGTCCTCATTCTTTTTTAAATGGCAATCCTTTTATTTCGTTGCGGGTGCGTTACGACATGAAAATCTCTACTTACAGTACTGATAAAGGTTTTCTGAAGAAGAAACTGGTAGCCGGCGTTATGGAAAGATTGTTATTATATGAGGATTGGGGATTTATAAGAAGCAATTTCCAAAATACGCTATATATGAAATGCTTGTTTGAGACTTTTACAACAAAGATTCTCATGAAATCGGTATATAGAAGAATACTTGTTTCTAAATAACAGCTCGTCCTCGATAACCTGTTCACTTTCATACCTAAGGCCTGTTCATTTAACTACTTTTCTAACAACACATTACATCTTCTTATACAAGAAGGGTTGGTACAAAATTTCAACAAGAAAATAATGCGACTGTGTTTTCATTATTTTTCCTGTCACCTCACCAAGCGAAAATATGATATGATATGACGGGCACTCGACTCTTCGCTAATTCGCGAAACTTGTGGTGATTTTCGATACAGAATAAATTTATTTTCAAGCATTTTTTGTGGAGTTACCGGATGCAAACGAAACCGCAGCGGAATCACTGATTATTAAATAAGTCATTTAATAGTATACCAACTCAATCTACAAATTTTATTTAAACTAATCAAGTGTTTCGGGTTTTTTGGATTTGTTGATATGCATTTAATTTTGGTAACCCAGTAACAATATGTCTATTTTTACTAATCTTCACTTTGTTAAAAAAATAACCTCTTTATCTTGAACAGCCTTGCACACCAGTTCCTAGAGCAAAGCGGAAATAATTTTGGGACAAAAAATTTAACAGAAACTCGCTTATACCATCACGTCAGTAACAGCTTATAGAGAATAATTAATAAAAATTTAACAACAAAATTCTTGAAGTATATTATTTAAATAATAAAAATCCTCAAAAATATTATGAATGTAAGAACTGATTCTAATCATTTTTTCTCGAGAAAAGTCAGACAAACTGGTAAAAAGTGGAGTTTGTTTTAAATTAATTAGTTTCTTGTAACTAAAACTGGAGCATTAACCTTCGTCAAAATGATAGTTTGTAATCTTAAGTTTATATGGGCTCACGATAAATACTGTCGAATACGCAGTTTTTCAAGAACTGTAATTTAAATAATTTAGAGAGAAATTTTCGCGTTACAAATTTTCTCTATCTCTATCTCCTATCAAATAGGCTCGTCCGATCCAGATACACTAAAGATATTTTGAAAGCTCATGAATGCACTTCAATTTGACTATGTAAGATTTTCGATATAATGCCAGGAAATTAGTTAAAATAGTAGTAAATATTGCACTAACATGGCGAATATGAGCAGTTCATTATGTTTTTATTTACCTGTCTATTATCTGTGCATATTGATTTATTTTTTCATTGGTTTGTTAAGTTTGCCTCTTTACAATTATTAATAAAAATATTTTTTTAGCTGGCTTGTTGCGCCACTGTCAAGACATCTGAGGAATAGGTCGCTCGATTATACCAATATTCAAAAACATTATTAATACATTTGACAGCATTGTAACGAAAATTGAATATATATACAAATTATATTGCATTTTATGTGGTTTCAAAATATATTTTGCACGAAACCATCGTGGTTAATACGGTACGTTCTGCAATATATTTCTATAAATTGTTTAAATTCTCACTGGGAAAAAGATTCCAGTTCCAGCTTTAACTGAAGCAAAGTCAAAAATTAAAAAAATTGTTTTGATCAGTTTGGCAGTTATAATATTATCACCACTCACAATATAAACAAAAACCAAAAAAATCCAAATTCTAGGGCTTTCTATTGCTTATTTCAGTCATTGCTTACAAACTATTGTTTACATGATGACGTAACCGGATTAATGTTAATTTTTATATCACGTAAAAAAATTCAATTGACTGGTCTATTAACCATTTAAAAAATATTGCTAGTCTAATTCTCTTGGTCAGTGAGGATGTCCATATGACTAATGATTGACAAGGTATCAAACTGTTCGTAGGTCAATTATTAAAAGAACATCGATAAAAATGTTTATATTTAAAAATAAAAACGATTTCAACAAACACCCTACAAGCTTCAAAGTACAACACCGGAAACTCAGACATTATTTAAGCCATTGGTGTGTGAGGGTGTTCACAGCTTTTGAAAAAAAACACAGTTGCAGACTCTAATATGAGATTTTAGTTTTATGTTTAACCTTAATTTCTTTCCTTCTTTCTCCTAATTTCAATAGAACCAACTCGAGGTATAGATACACAATAAAAAATCAATAACATAAATCAGAACAAGCGAACAAACACACTAAAAATAAATTACTTCAAATTGATAACCTTATTATTGTCGGTTAAAAAATTACGGATGAACCGTGCTAAAATACTCAAAACAATTTAAATCATTCATACTGTTTTGAGTAATTATCATGTAAATATTCTAAATAGTATTTAATTTGGCTTTTACTGGGAAAGTAATTATAATGTAAAGGATATTTCATGTTACGGTCTTCCAAGTGAAAGCATTCATTTACTTTTCATTTTTTTCACTTTATAAAAATTTCAACTTTGTGGTCGACATCTGCTAGTTAGAAATTTTACTTCTAAATAAAAATGCATTACCCTATGGGAATTTTCTTTAATGCATTACCATCTTCGTACTAATTGAAAAGAAAAACGATGGCATCAGTTTTTTTCTTAAAGAGGTTACCTACTTTCTTTTCGCAGATCTGATTGGAAATCAGTTCTTATGTAAGAAGTCACACATGTGCCATCATCTTCGATGATACTTAAATGAAAGGTAATAAGCTCGTTAAATTTGTCAACATTCTTCACGTTTTCGAGTATCGATACGAAAACGCAAAATTTACTTACAGCAGAATATTTCGTAACATTATAGCAATTCTGGTGATTTTATTGTTTTTTCTTGAACAATCAGGTACTGATTGGATTACATTATTAAGAGTTTTGAATAAGGAGAATTTGAAATGAACGTAACATGAGAAATGTAAAATCTGTAATATATTGTCTTAATTGCCGGCGTAGTGTACATATAATCTTGTTTCTGTCATCGATGATATATATATATATATATATATATATATATATATATATATAATACCGCGTGGTTGATAACTGATCCCTGCCGGGATCGATGGTAAAATGACGACGTTTCGGCAGAGCCACATCTGCCCTCTTCAGGTCGGTTCGCATAATTCTCGTAGACTTCTGCTTTCGCTTCTAGTTACTCGAATACAGTATTACATGCATTAATAAATTAACAGTTGAGAACTAAATTGGTCTATAATGATTCCGGTTTGATTTTAGACTCTTAATCTCTTTGTATCTACAGTTTTTTTTTGGAAATCATAGCAAAACTTGAACAGAAACAAGTATGTCTTATGGATTTCAAATTCTAATTTTAGGGTCTAAACACAACTCGTTATCAGTAGACGCAAATCTTAAAAATAAATAATTAACAATATGGATTACCCATTTATAATTACTATATCAAAAAACTTCATTATTTCTATCAGGATGATTGCTTAGAAATTTCGGCTGAATGAATGTGTATTAATTTAATTCCATTATTTCCATTTTCAGCTTGAAAATCATAATGGATAGCAAATATGCTAAAAAACCGAAGAAGAGGGTATAAAATCACAGTTTAATACGGTGGCGTTTAATTCTATTATATTTTTTAAATATATATTATATTGTAATTGCCTAAGAAATTTTTCCTCGACATATATCCGTCCTTAATTAATAATAATTAAAGTCTATTATTGCTCCTATAGTTAATTTACTTATTTCATTTTTAAGATTTCTTTATGAAAAGTATAACAGCACATTTCATTTACCAATATTCGTAATTGTTTTTGTAAGAAATTTACTAACCTAAATTATATTGAAGGCGTATGTGTGTAACTGAAAATTTTTCAAGGCAGTTTTCCACAGTTGTATTTATTAGCTGTACTGCTGTCGACAACTGAAATTTGGAACTAACGACGCGGCACAGGAAGACCAGGCGAATACGTTTCCACTACTATAAAAACTATGCGGTGCTCAACTTAAAGGCTACTTAATAATTTTGTCTTATTTAAAAATGTAATAGAACAGTATAATTTTGTTACCAAATAATAACCTACGCAGGAATGCTGCTCCCAAGTTTACTCAGGTATTTATATTGTAATATACTTCGTGGGTTCAATTTAAAAATTATAAAACTAATATCCACTTTCACTATTCTAGAACTTTATTTACATTCAAACAGCTGATTCCAAAATACAATAACAATCCCATATAAGCTAGTCGTCGTCCCGATCAGAAACATCCCCTCCATGGTAGGGAGCGAGTCGATCTAAATGAACCACCTTCAATTTAGCCTTGGGGTTTCGACGGATGCGGTAGACGACGTCATTAAGCCTCTTGACCACCTCGTATGGACCATCCCAGGCGGGTGTAAGCTTTGGGGATTTACCCTTGCTCCGTTGGGGGTTGTACAACCAGACTTTGTCCCTCTCCTGGAACCCGACTGAATTGGCCTTGAGGTCGTATCGCGTCTTCATCCGGTCACTGGTGGCCAACATCTGCGTTCAGGCTAATTCGTGTATTGCCAGCATGTTATGTCGGAGCTGGTCGGCATAATCGTCGATGTCTTGGGGAGGTTCTTCGGGGGAGCCAAATGCCAAGTCGCATGGTAATCGCAGCTCCTTTCCGAATAAGACCCTGGCTGGGGTCAGGCCTGTACTATTATGTACAGCAGAGCGATATGACAACAGGAATAGGGGAATATGCTCATCCCAATCACGCTGGTTATTGCTGACGACCTTGGATAGGTGTTGTTCCAAGGTCCTGTTGAATCTTTCCACCATTCCGTCTGACTGTGGGTGTAATGGTGTTGTTCTCGTTTTCCTGATCCCCAACATCGTGCAGACCTTCTGGAATACATTCGATTCGAAGTTACGCCCCTGGTCTGAATGTAATTCCATTGGGACGCCAAACCTGCTGAATAGTTGTTCTACTAACGCCGTCGCTACCGTGGTTGCCTCTTGGTTGGGTATCGCATATGCCTCAGGCCATTTGCTGAAGTAATCCATTGCGACCAGAATGTATTTGTTCCCCCTCTCAGACTCGGGAAACGGACCGGCGACATCGATGGCAATTCTCTCAAATGGGACGCCCACATTGTACTGCTGCATTCTGCCCTTGGTCCGGGTCTTCGGGCCCTTACTGGCTGCACAGGTGGCACATTTGCGGCACCAAGCTCTGACGTCTTCGAAGTAATTCACCCAGTAGTACCGCTGGCGAACTTTGTCTAGGGTTTTATTCATGCCCAGGTGGCCTCCGGTAATCCCATCATGTATTTCGGTCAGGATGGCTGGTACCGTTTTCTTCGGAACTACCAGTTGGGACTTGGTTTCTCGTCCATCAGCGCTTTCCCAAACTCGCTTGAGCATTCCATTGTCTACTCTTAGAGAGTCCCACTGAGCCCATAACGATTTCAGCACGCCGGAGTATCTAGCTACCTCGTCCCATCGTGGCCTGGGTGCCCCTCTCATTTTGAGTGACAAGATTGGTTCGATGTCTGGATCAGCCATTTGGTCCTGGATGCACTGTTCCGTTGTCCAGTCTTCATTGGCCTGCACTCGGATCTGCCTGATGGAGATACCCTCTCGCTCTTCCGTCTTCAGACAATGCTTGCATTCCGCTCTACAGGGTCTTCTGGATAGGGTATCGGCATTATTGTGCAACCGGCCGGCACGGTGTTCCACCTTGAAGTCGTATTGCTGTAATTTCTCCATCCATCTGGCCAGTTGTCCTTCCGGTGTCTTCATGTCCAGTAGCCATTTGAGTGCGGCATGATCTGTTCGGATTAAAAAATGGCGACCATACAGGTATTTGTGGAAATGGTCTACAGCCCTTATTATTGCAAGAAGTTCTTTTCTGGTGACGCAATAATTTCTTTCTGGCTTCGAGAATCCACGGCTGTAGTACTCGATCACTCTCTCTTCATCATCTTGCACCTGGGATAGGACGGCCCCCAAACCTGTGTTGCTGGCGTCGGTGTCTAAGATGAACTTGCCGGACAGTGTAGGAAAGGCTAGGATTGGGCTGGAACATAGTGCTGCCTTCAGTCGTCTGAAAGATGTTTCGCAAGCCTGATTCCAATGGAAGGTCTCTTTCTCAGTGGTCTGCCGCTGTAGAGGGGCGGCGATTGTGGCAAATCCTTCAACAAAACGCCGGTAGTATGAACAGAGGCCCAAGAAGCTTCGGAGTTCATGTTTGTCTCTTGGAACTGGCCAATCACGGATGGCTTCTATCTTGTCTTCGTTGGTACGGATTCCTGACTCGGACACGACGTGGCCCAAAAACTCTACTTCTTTTTGGAACAAGGAGCACTTCTTCGGGTTGAGTCTCAGGTTGGCATTGTTAATTCTGGAGAATACTTCGCCCAGGTTCTTCAGATGGTCGTCGAATGTCTGGCCCATGACTAGAATGTCGTCGAGGTATACTAAGCACGTCCTCCATGTTAACCCGCTCAGTACATACTCCATTAGCCTTTCAAACGTAGCGGGTGCATTACATAACCCAAAGGGCATGACCGTGAACTGAAACAGCCCTTTACTGGTGGAGAACGCTGTCTTTTCTCTGTCGTTTTCATGTAGACCAACCTGCCAATATCCACTTTTTAGGTCTAGTGTGGAGAACCAAAGGGAGCCTGCTAGTGTGGTCAAAGTGTCATCGATTCGGGGTAGTGGATAGCTGTCTTTCTTCGTGACGTCATTGAGCTTTCTGTAATCCACGCAAAATCGGGTGGTTCCATTCTTCTTTTTAACTAGCACGACGGGAGCAGACCATGGGCTGATGGATGGCTCAATAACTCCATTTTGTAACATGGACTCGATGTTTTCCTCGACTGCCTGTTGTTGCCCCAATGGTAGTCGTCTAGGTGGTATTCTGATGGGTTGAGCCTTTCCGGTATCTATTCGATGCTGGATGATGTTGGTGCGACCGGTGGTTCCATTTTTACTGTTAAAAATTTGCCAGTATTTTGTGATAAATTGCTTGGCTTTCTTCTGGTTCTCTGGTGTCAAGTGTGTCAAATGGTCAGCAAAATGTTATAGGAACTCTGTGTCGGGCCCTGTCTCCTTCACCGACGTCTGGTACTTTTCTTCACAATTGATGATGGCTTCTACTGGCTCGAAACAAGCTATCTCTTGACCATTGGCAATTCTGATGTCGTTGTTGGACAAATTCAGGACTCTGATTGGTATATCTCGTCCGGTTTTAACTATAGCCCGTCCAACCAAGTAGTCATGAGCTAAGTGTACGGGCTCCACCATTCCAACGCAGCTCACAGGATTGCTGTCTAGCTGCCCATGAATAATCTGTTCCGTTCGACCGGGAATTCTAGCTGAAAACGTTGCCACAATTTTTATGGGCGTGACTGATGTGTTGACGGGCCGTGTCAATACAAATTCCTCATTCAGGAACCGAAGAACATCATATCTCGGGTCGAACATAAATCCATGCTGGCTAATTAGGTCCATTCCCAAAATAAAATCGTCCTCAATATTCGCTACCAGGACCCTATGCCGGATCATGTTGTCCCCTATCTGTAGCACGACATCTGCCTCACCCTGTATTGACATGGACTCGCCCGTGACTGTTCTGAGCTGGATGTTATTGGTAACTGGCCGAATTTCTGATGCTCTCAAAACCCTGGACTTGGCAATGGACACAGCGGCGCCGGTATCGATGGTGATGGTAACTGCTCGCCCGTTGATGGTGCCTCTGATGACTAGGCTGCCGCTATCTCGGCAAAATCCCCGGATGGATAATGTTTTGGGGGCTGGTGGAGGGACAGTCAGCATTCGCCCCCCTATGCTGACTGACTGACGGTCCCTGGACATGTGGCTGTTCTGTTGGTTACCCCTGGTCGGTGATCGTTCAGGTGGCCTCACTCGACAATTACGTTGGAAGTGCCCTGTCCGTCCGCAACCGTAACATGCCCCACTGGTGCCAGTTCTTGGTGACCGGTCTAATATTTTGTTCAGACCAGCCAGCAGCGCTTGAAATGGTGACTCTGACTCTTCCTGGTTGAAGGATACTGCTCGGACCCTCGGCTTGGACATGTTCATGACGGCCTCTACTTCCAAAGCCCGAAGTAGAGCTTCATTACTTTTCTTGACGCCACTCAGCCTTAAATTTCTTTGAACTTCCACATCTCTGATGCCGTTTATGAAACTCTGTGTGGCCAACTGGTCTTTCGTTTCCTCAGGCAGGTCTGGGTAGGACAAGTGAACTAACCGTCTAATCTCTGCTTCGAATTCTTGGAGGCTTTCACCGGATTTTTGCGTTTTTCCACTCAGTTGGACTTGGTATACCTGGCTCAAGGATTGATTGTCGTATCGTTTGTCCAGGATAGCGATGATCTTCTCGAAACTGCCTTGTTCATCGACTGGAATGCTTTGGAGGAGTTCTAGGGCCGGACCTCTTAACGAAATTACCAGAGAAGTGGATTTTTCTTGATTATCCCATCCATTAGCTGTAGCCACGGCCTCAAATTGCCGTTTATACATGGGCCAAGATGAACTGCCATCAAATGTGGGTGGTTTACTAATAGAACCTCTGGTACTCACGGTGTTCTGGTATTTTCCTCGCTGTAAGTCCTGTTGCAATTTTTTAATTTCTGTTTCTACCTTGTCTTACTATTTGCATTAGTTGTTCAAATTGCATTTGTCTTTTTTCTTCAGTTATTTTAAATTCATTTTGTCGTTTTAATTCAGTTTGATCTTGTTTTTCTACAAATTTCGAGAATAATCCTTCCATTAAATTTTGTTGTTCGCTTTTCATTGTAGAAACTAGATTTTGTTGTTTTTCTTCCATCGTGGAAACAAGATTTTGTTGTTTTTCTTCCATCGTGGAAACAAGATTTTATTGTTCGCTTTTCATCGTACTGACAAGATTTTCTAACTCAACTTTAAGTTTATCATCAAAAGATTTCACTAACCTTTGTTGAATTTCTTCTTGATGTTGTTTCTCCTTCTTGTCACGTTTTTCTCGAATCTGTGCAATTTTTTCGTCTTTTCCATACTGCGAGTTTCCATAAATCAAATTACGATTTTAACGGCACTTAATCCTCTACTTCTGATCACCAAATGTAATATACTTCGTGGGTTCAATTTAAAAATTATAAAACTTATATCCACTTTCACTATTCTAGAACTTTATTTACATTCAAACAGCTGATTCCAAAATACAATAACAATCCCATATAAGCTAGTCGTCGCGGTATCACTGCCTGGCGATCGTGGCATACTTGGTTTTATATCACCAGCGTCGAATTCTCCAGTAGAAATCATCATCGTTCCTTCCGCTGCCGAGTCTTTTCGAGAATCGTATTTTTTTATCTTGAAGCGTTTGTTGTGCTGAAATGACACAGGGTCGGCTTTGGGTAAATTTCGTATCACTATTATTCTCAATAATTAAGTGGGTACGGATAACATGGTTTAGACAAATAATTCCCAGTTGTATTATAAAATTTTCATAATAGTTGATTAATAAAATTAAATCGTAGTAAAATTGCAAAATTTGTTGGCTGGATCGGCATACCCTTATAGAAACATACAAAACATATACAAAAGGGATGATACAATGAATAAGAAACATGCGTAATGTGCAGTGAGTGCAGACTATTCACGTTTACATACATACCCACCAGTTAACATTATTATATAACAAATGTAGTAAAGGTCACTAATCTCAATCTGTGTTACCGTCTTTGCACATGAAGTTTAAGATTTTCCTTTGAAGCGTGCCAAAAGAACTGTTTGCACTTTCTCCGTCTCTATAACTTTCTACTTGAATTTGATCAAAATATTGTGTGAAAACTTTTGTTTTTATTAAATTTATAATAACTGAAGGGATCCTACAATACGAGCGGAAACAATGTAATAATCTTCAGAAAAAATATGTTTATAGCTAGATTACGAATGAAGTACTATATTAATAAGTTATTATTGCTATACTCACTGTGTTAATTTGTTATAGACAAATGTGATGTAAGCCTAGTCTCGAATTTTCTAATACATTTCACTAACGAAATAAGCAAATTTGCCATTATTTGTAAGTGCTAGTAATTAATTGCACCTGTATTTTCTTAAGGAATTGGAAGCAATAATTGCAGAATTGTTTAATAAAGTTTAAGTTCCCTTTTATTCCACTTTTTATTTTATAAACAAAAGAAAGTCTCAAAATTACTTTTCTGTGGTATTAAGTGGTATTAATCAGGGTAACTCAATTTTTGACAGTATTGGCTAAAAATCATTCGTAATATTATTTTGATGTTGATCCAAATATTACGTAAGTGAATTCTGAATTCACTTAATAATTGCTTATCTAATGCAAGAATCAATCCAGAACTAATCAATAAAGAGGTAAGCTTCATAAAGCTACAATTGATCAAATATCAGAGGCATGTTTTATTATTGTTCACTAATTTTATGATTCTAAATTGCAGACTTTTTAAAAAATTTAAGATTATTAACTTAAACACCACTCAGGCTATAAAAAGAGCATCATGTATCATCACTAGTTCCTTACTTTTGAGATTTTATAAAATATAAAAATCAGGTATTTCATTGTGTTTGAAATGTGTTTATCCCCACAAAATTTTTAATGTATAATTATCAAAACGCATTTAGTAGATCCAATTCGTTCTACAGTACTATTGAGATATATTTTATAGATTTACATCACGAGCTGTAGCTCATTCTGAACAAATGAGCAAAAATTCAAGTTCAAGACAATCATTGTCATTTTGGAAAGATAAGTCGCGATTTGAAAATGTCATGCTTGCATGTTTCATATGTAAAGGCTCATTAGAAAATCTCCAAATCTTGAATGAAAGAACAGTCTGCGAAATCTTGTGATTGCCTCAGTATATATTCTCTTGTCCTCATTATATTCAAATTAGGTCTTATAAAGCACTTTGTAAAAGCCTTAGCTAAAGATGCACATTGTTTTATAATAATAAATATCTTTCTGATAAGTTTAGGCAACCCGTTGAGGCAAAATTAAGATAGAGTCACAAATATTCAAGACGGACCTTTGAATTAAATTCAGACTAGTCGTAAATAAGGTCCTGAACTAATAAGTTTCGAACTGATAAAAAAAGCAATATATGTCAAATAGTGTTAATTCAACACTCAATAAACTAAAATTTTAGCTAAGTTCCTAAAGCTTTATTTCCGTTGACTTGTATTATTGTAACATTAATAAAATTACAGTAAATATATTTGATACTATGAAAGGAAATGCCTTAACAATGCAACATTGAATCAAACTGAAAACACTTGTAACCAGATGAAGATTTCTTGAAAATCTACATTTTCTTCATATTGCTGTTATAAAATGTCTGGATATATTATACCATTCACAATAAAATATTCATACCAGGCATATAAAAATGTCCGTAGACAAGTCGATTGTCTTATGCAAAGATATTAAATCGAACTCTTGAGCAATACTATTGTTATCATGTTCTGTAAACAATATTTTATCTCACTTTCATCTCCTTCAGGGGACAGACACGATATAATACTATATAACCTCAATAAAATTTCCTTATGACAATTTCACTCTTTAAGTCAAAAGTTAACGGCTTACGGTTGACGCCCTCCTCTTCGAAGAATGTTTGTTTAGAATATTGATTATCAGACAGTTACATTGAATTTTTAATATGCAATGGAAAATTAATATTCGGGCTGCACCGTTGTTAAACTGTTACACAATACCCACCGGATCTTTCATGAAACGATATGGACGTAACTCGGTGTACTATGAATCATTCAAATATTTGTGTTGGAAGGAAATAAGCAAGAAAATAGTTGAATTTTCCATCAAAAACCTAGCAGTATGCGAGCTGTTTCTGAGTTCTTTAGAATACTTTTACTTTCCATCTATTATTTGCTTGCTTGATATGTTTATGACCTCAAATCTAACTAAATGCGCGAAAGTCTACCTTTGGTACATTTGATACAATCTATCTACAGGCCAAAGTCAAGTCATAACAGAATAATACTAAATTTTAATTCAATTTCAAGATTCTGATTAAACACATGTAATTTTTCAGGTTTCTTTGACTTCCAACTGAAGATCATTCACAAACATAGTGCTTAATCCCGACGTCTGATTCTTGACAAATTCACTTAAATATGTCTAGACTATATGCATATAAATTACTTTATCAATTCACTAACAGAAAATTACTTGATTTATGTCGTACACTAATGTTAGTATAATTACTATTTTACATTTCATTTGTTATGTATTACGGTGCCTCATAGACCTAGTTTATTCGCCCCTGAGTGTTAAGGACCAGAAGTTTCTGGAACAGGGTACTCTAACTCGCAGTTTAGGTTTGTCACAATTCCATAAATAATTGATAAATAAACCGTTTTTGTAAATGATAGGGTAAAGTTGTCTAATGAGTATTAGTCATATAATTTGTACAGACTCATCTTTTCGGCAACCAACAAACCTGTAGTGCTTATAATATGAAGGGTTTATGGGAAATGAAGCATATATTTTAACAATTTTAATGTAAATTGACACCTAAGTAAAGTTTGGTAAATAACTTATTTTTTGTTCTTTTGAATTTTCTAAATCATAAAAAAAGAAAATTTGGTTTTTGGACGAGTTAGCAAATGCAAATGGCCATGAAAATATTCCACACTAAAGTTTGTAATACTTTTTGTTTTTAACAGTTTATTTCAATTCGTTATATTACCTATTTTTATACAAATTGATCTGTTTATTTGTTTTGTTTGTACTTCAGTATGATAAAAAAAATAATAAAAATTATTCTTTCAAAACAAAATATATTGGCAATAAATTAAATAGGATTGTGACTAAATGCTAATTGTACGATATAATTTAAAACAACCCAAATGCCTTAACTAGTACAAATCTCCCCTACATAACTCATTACTAAAGAGGAAATGCTCTCGAAAGATGGGCAGTTGTAAGGAAAAGAATATATTTGAAAGCTATCTGGCCGAATCACATCTTAGCGTATTTAATAAAAACCGGAAACTATGACCAGCATCTAGAAATATTCTCGACTACTGACGACACATCGATGTTTTGAGCAATTCTGTTCCAGGCAGTGAATATAGATCTCAAATCATAAATGCTGACAGCAAAAAGACACATTTTTTGGTTTAAAGTATGAATAATTCTTCAGTATTTATGACTTTTTATTCTTTGAGTCAAAAACAGATTACGCTACAGGTATCATCGAATGTAGTATTCATGAAATGACGTAGCAAGCATTAGAGCATAATGTTTTTAAGTGTGTAACCTATAAAAATATCTTCATATAATCATTAGATTTAAATTTAATTTATGAATAAATCCTTGGGTGAAGCTTTCATTGTAAAAAAGATTCATAATTCTTAATCCCCTAAATAATGCTTCATATTTCTACCGAAAATGTTGTATGTGATTTATCATAACTTTATAACTAAGCCTTTTGCGTTTATTACATAGTAGAGCCATAGAGTATAAAAAGAAACATTTAAGGTGTTAAATCACTGTTCCTTTACTATATATAGGTATAGTTATTATGGCATATAAGGTCAATTTTCAATGTGCTGAAATTTCTTTCATAGTTTTCGGGGCCACATTCCAATACGTTATTACTACTAGTAGTAAGTAGCATTCAATATCTGCAAGATGTTGAAACCAGACTAGTATAGTTAAAAATAATATATATATATAAATATAAATTTGGATTGCCGCTGGTGGCAGAATCACAGCTAAAAAAATCTCTTGAGGTACATGTTATGCCATTGCACTTGCCTGTAATGTTTGCATAAAAGTTAAATCACTGATTACAGAGATCAGGTTACAACTTAATAAACGACTAAATAGTTCTATTGAGTTTATTTTTGAGTTTGGTATAGCGCATTCAGTATCAAATATAACAATGTAATTTGTGAAATAATTTTAGTTATACAAAAAAATATTATTATTATTTACAGATCAGATAGAAACTATATTATATAAATTACACTTTACACAAATTATATAATTATGCGAAAATTACCCTTTTTGTAAAGCTAGATTAATGAGGAAATTCATTTTACAACAAATTAATAGGTACTAATAAGCTTATTGTGTAAGATTTATTGCTATAGGTACGCCATAAATATGAATATGTTCTACAGGCAGTTAAAGTTTACGCCAATCATGTAATTAGGTCTTTCATAACAGTTTGAAGGTAGCAATTTATAAATAAAACAGAAAAAAATAAGAGACACAAAACATTTTTTTAGTTTACAGTATAACAAACTATTAGTCAGAGTTTCAAACGAAGGGATACTGTTGTAAGATTAACTGGACTACCCCACCATGGGATTTTTTTAAATGAATTTTATACTTGGGATTAAAGTTTTTGCTGCTGAAACCAAATCCTTGTGTTAACTTCTATGGTGTTCGGCGCTGTCTTAAAATTTCTCTCATAGGAGTGTAGCCTGTATTATCTAAAGAACATGCATTCATGAACTTGACTTTTGGCTTAGTGATGAATTTTGTGAAAATAGTCCAAAATCATCATTGGTCCATTAGTGAGACCATCATACGATATTTGTTCGGTTTGGATTCCAGATAAAAAGCTGGCGTCGATTAGTCTAATGAAATGCTCCAACATATGACTGCTGTGTTATGAAACAGGTGACAACTCACAGATCTATGCGTATAAATCCGAAAGTAAACAGCAGTGTATTGGATGAGCCAACAAAACTTATTCACCCATATAGCACGGCGAAACAAATGGTAGCCTGTTTTAATCGAAAAACCGGACATGTGGCTGTACACCATTAGCAACGTCGAATGGACGATACACAACCATTTTTTTGTCAGTAATCTTTGGAAAAATGAGGGAAATCAACCGCGGAGAAAGTATGATTCTCCGCAAGGGCAATGTGAGCGCTCACACATCGGCTGAAACAAGAAAATATTTAAAAACTGAAAAATCTAATTGATGGTTTGATTTAGCACCACATGACTTCATTTTATTCCTCCTCACCAAATGAAATTTTGTAGGTACTTCAATCGGAGTGAAAAAGTTCTTTGAAAATTGGTTCAAGCGCATGCAAAAGTGTATTGACCTTCATGGAGAATATTTTCAAAGATAATAACGCTATGGAAGATGATTTTTTTTTGTTCTCTATTCCAGAAATATAAAACGCGACCCTCGTATTATACTTTGCCAATTTCTCACAACTTTAAATATATTGTTCACTTCCATTTTGACCATTTAGTTTGGTACCGGCTCGTGTACTCAATTGCAGAGATGTATGAGTAAGATTTATAGATTCTGCAGATATTTTCAGGAAAAAGAGCAGTTCAGTTTATCACTGGTATTTATACCTTTAACTGGTCATGCGTCGCCGATCATGGTCGTCACACTTGGCGATTGGTAGTCGGTAGTGCGTAGCAGCAGTGGCAGAAGAAGGGGTTTCCAAATGTTTTTTATTTAGACGCTGGGCTCGCTAATTATATTCTCGTTCAAGATTATATATGCTGTTCCCATAAATTTTCTTTTATACCAATGCTCTTCCTTGTAAATTACCCTGGCCTGGTCCCAGTTAATGTTATGGTGTTCGGTCCATGCGTGATTAGCTAGCCCAGACGTCGTTTGCTCTGCTCTTTGAGAAGTTATGCCGTGTTCCTTCTTCGGCGACTGTCACTACGCAATGGCCTTGATCGGCAACGAATGGACGGTTAAAGGTATAAATACCAGGGATAAACTGAATTTCCTATTAGTAATCTGATGACGATAGCAGATACAAAGCTATTGAAACGCTCTGAGATTAACCATTTTAAGAAGATGGATGGAAGTTCAACGAAACTTCGCGGAACGAGTTACATTCTCTACCAGATTCAGAACTAAATTGCATATTTCAACTGAAAATAAAATTTGTTCTTCATTTTAAAACATCTGACTGCAATTTTCAAATAGTTTACATCTCATAAACATTAAAATCTCATACGAATATATATTGTACAAAATTCTTGCTTCAGAGTTTGAGGATTTAATTGCATCATTAATATTAGAAACAAATGTTTCCTACCAAAATATAAAAATGATGGGCCATAAAGATTAGAACATCAGTTAAACATGTCATTAAAAGCATCTTTTTAATATATCTTAGAATGACACTTCATAGTCTACGTTAATTTTTTTCTGGGAATTTGTTGTCGTAGACAAGCTCATTAAAATCTTGGTCATGACATTTCAAAGAGAACCTCACGCGATTCTGCCGTAAGGTAATGAAGTTCCACAGAGTACCACCCAACGATTTAAAGATGGGCTTGGTCAAGTCTAATGTTACGTAATTCACACATTTATACTCTCCAAATACCCGTATAAAAATATCAGTTAGTTATATCACCAATTATAATGTGTACTGTTATTGTAAAAATAAGTGAATAACCACTTTCTAATCGTTATTAAATGCCCGGTTAAACATAACATAGGTACTTACAATTTGACGTCTTTGTTGGTACAAAATTTGCCATTATTATGCCAATCAATTTACATTTTTATATTACACAATCATACACAACATGGCTTCTTAGCATCTTCCCTTAGAAAGTGAATTTCATAAATTGTATTAACAAAACTATGGTGCATGTATCAAAGGAAAACAATGAAAAATTGTGCATTTAATCAGACGATACTTGTAACTTGTAAATAAAAATATTATTAGGTTTAGCCTCAAATTAGCTGATGAAATACCATTAACTTTACCCGTTAAAATACAATCAACCCAAGTCATGTAGATTATACCCTGATAAATATTAATTTACGCTGTAGAAAATGCTTGTAAAAAAATATTTTGAACGAATTTGGTAATAGGAGATCACAAATACCATCACCATGGAGGTAAAAATGTGGATACAAAACCAGGTAAGCATGTTTTTAAAAATTTTAGTCTAAATACTTGCTGTCACTGTGGATTATCTAGGAAAACCCATTCGTAGATGACTTGGGTTCTGCTTCTCGTTATGGTATGTTTTTACTCGACGGTCGAAACGAAACGGAGCGTTATATCACAAAACGCAAAACGCAATTCCGAGTTACAAAACATTTACTAATTTTGCATTCCAAGGATTGCCAAATTAGGCCACTTATCTCGAATTGGGAGATTTTCTTTATGCTTAATCTACTGAATTAACCGTTGGGGTATAAGTTGCACCTTAAGAAGCTCTTTTTTAATATTGTTACGAAATTTACCCAAAGCCGACCCTGTGTCATTTCAGCACGACAACAAACACTTCAAGATAAAAAAATACGATTCTCGAAAAGGCTCGGCAGCGGAAGGAACGATGTTGATTTCTACTGGAGAATTCTACGCTGGTGATATAAAAGAAGAACGCCACAATCGCCAGGCAGTTATACCGCGACGACTAGCTTATATGAAAATGTATTGTGAATCAGCTGTTTTAAATGTAAATAAAGTTCTAGAAAAGTGAAAGTAAATATTAGTTGTTATAATTTTTAAATTGAACCCACGAAATATACGACATTTGGTGATCAGAAGTAGAGGATTAAGTGCCGTTAAAATCGTAATTTGATTTATGGAAACTCGTAGTATGGAAAAGTTAGACGAAAAAATTGCACAGATTCTAGAAAAACGTGACAAGAAGGAGAAACAACATCAAGAAGGATGGAACCACCCGATTTTGTGTGGATTACAGAAAGCTGAATGACGTCACGAAGAAAGACAGCTATCCACTACCCCGAATCGATGACACTTTGACCACACTAGCAGGCTCCCGTTGGTTCTCCACACTAGACCTAAAAAGTGGATATTGGCAGGTTGGTCTGCACGCAAACGACAGAGAGAAGACAGCGTTCTCCACCAGTAAAGGGCTGTTTCAGTTCACGGTCATGCCTTTTGGGTTATGTAATGCACCCGCTACATTTGAGAGGCTAATGGAGTATGTACTGAGCGGGTTAACATGGAGGACGTGCTTAGTATACCTCGACGACATTCTAGTCATGGGCCAGACATTCGACGACCATCTGAAGAACCTGGGCGAAGTATTCTCCAGAATTAATAATGCCAACCTGAGACTCAATCCGAAGAAGTGTTCCTTGTTTCAAAAAGAAGTAGAGTTTTTGGGCCACGTAGTGTCCGAGTCAGGAATCCGCACCAACGAAGACAAGATAGAAGCCATCCGCGATTGGCCAGTTCCAAGAGACAAACATGAACTCCGAAGCTTCTTGGGCCTATGTTCATACTACCGGCGTTTTGTTGAGGGATTTGCCACCATCGCCGCCCCTCTACATCGGCAGACCACTGATAAAGAGACCTTCCATTGGAATCAGGATTGCGAAACATCATTCAGGCGACTGAAGGCAGCACTATGTTCCAGCCCAATCCTAGCCTTTCCTACACAGTCCGGCAAGTTCATCTTAGACACCGACGCCAGCAACACAGGTTTGGGGGCCGTCCTATCCCAGGTGCAAGATGGTGAAGAGAGGGTGATCGAGTACTACAGCCGTGGATTCTCGAAGCCAGAAAGAAATTATTGCGTCACCAGAAAAGAACTTCTTGCAATAATAAGGGCTGTGGACCATTTCCATAAATACCTGTATGGTCGCCATTTCTTAATCCGAACAGATCATGCCGCACTCAAATGGCTGCTGGACATGAAGACACCGGAAGGACAACTGGCCAGATGGATGGAGAAATTACAGCAATACGACTTCAAGGTGGAACACCGTGCCGGCCGGTTGCACAATAATGCCGATGCCCTATCCAGAAGACCCTGTAGAGCGGAATGCAAGCATTGTCTGAAGACGGAACAGCGAGAGGGTATCTCCATCAGGCAGATTCGAGTGCAGGCCAATGAAGACTGGACAACGGAACAGTGCATCCAGGACCAAATGGCTGATCCAGACATCGAACCAATCTTGTCACTCAAAATGAGAGGGGCACCCAGGCCACGATGGGACGAGGTAGCTAGATACTCCGGCGTGCTGAAATCGTTATGGGCTCAGTGGGACTCTCTACGAGTAGACAATGGAATGCTCAAGCGAGTTTGGGAAAGCGCTGATGGACGAGAAACCAAGTCCCAACTGGTAGTTCCGAAGAAAAAGGTACCAGCCATCCTGACCGAAGTACATGATGGAATTACCGGAGGCCACCTGGGCATGAATAAAACCCTAGACAAAGTTCGCCAGCGGTACTACTGGGTGAATTACTTCGAAGACGTCAGAGCTTGGTGCCGCAAATGTGCCACATGTGCCGCCAGTAAGGGCCCGAAGACCCGGACCAAGGGCAGAATGCAGCAGTACAATGTGGGCGTCCCATTTGAGAGAATTGCCATCGATGTCGCCGGTCCGTTTCCCGAGTCTGAGAGGGGGAACAAATACATTCTGGTCGCAATGGATTACTTCAGCAAATGGCCTGAGGCATATGCGATACCCAACCAAGAGGCAACCACGGTAGCGACGGTGCTAGTAGAACAACTATTCAGCAGGTTTGGCGTCCCGATGGAATTACATTCAGACCAGGGGCGTAACTTCGAATCGAATGTATTCCAGAAGGTCTGCACGATGTTGGGGATCAGGAAAACGAGAACAACACCATTACACCCACAGTCAGACGGAATGGTGGAAAGATTCAACCGGACCTTGGAACAACACCTATCCAAGGTCGTCAGCAATAACCAGCGTGATTGGGATGAGCATATTCCCCTATTCCTGTTGTCATATCGCTCTGCTGTACATAATAGTACAGGCCTGACCCCAGCCAGGGTCTTATTCGGAAAGGAGCTGCGATTACCATGCGACTTGGCATTTGGCTCCCCCGAAGAACCTCCCCAAGACATCGACGATTATGCCGACCAGCTCCGACATAACATGCTGGCAATACACGACTTAGCCCGAACGCAGATGTTGGCCACCAGTGACCGGATGAAGACGCGATACGACCTCAAGGCCAATTCAGCCGGGTTCCAGGAGAGGGACAAAGTCTGGCTGTACAACCCCCAACGGAGCAAGGGTAAATCCCCAAAGCTTACACCCGCCTGGGATGGTCCATACGAAGTGGTCAAGAGGCTGAATGATGTCGTCTACCGGATCCGTCGAAACCCCAAGGCTAAATTGAAGGTGGTTCACCTAGATCGACTCGCTCCCTACCATGGAGGGGATGTTTCTGATCGGGACGATCAGAATTAAAGGGGGGGCAGTGTTACGAAATTTACCCAAAGCCGACCCTGTGTCATTTCAGCACGACAACAAACACTTCAAGATAAAAAAATACGATTTTCGAAAAGGCTCGGCAGCGGAAGGAACGATGTTGATTTCTACTGGAGAATTCTACGCTGGTGATATAAAAGAAGAACGCCACAATCGCCAGGCAGTTATACCGCGACGACTAGCTTATATGAAAATGTATTGTGAATCAGCTGTTTTAAATGTAAATAAAGTTCTAGAAAAGTGAAAGTAAATATTAGTTGTTATAATTTTTAAATTGAACCCACGAAATATACGACAATATATTGCACTGGTATTTTCAGAACTACTTTGAAATATTAATTTTATTATTATATGGTAATAATATTTGAACTAAATTTAAATTCCATTCACCAAGATTATTTAGAAAAGATAAAGGATAATCATTATTAAGTGGTACAGTTTAATAGAATTTATTACTATGCTAATTTAGTGGAATTCATTTTTAAATAATTTTAAAAATTAGAAAAAATGTGTTTATTTATTTACAGACGATATAAAATGCGTTTTACGTTTCGGGACAGAACGTTTCGTTTCGACCATAAGGAATATAAAACGACATGCTATGGCAAAAATACTACACCCGAAATTAACACTGAAGTTTACATTCTCGAGTTCGGTAAGAATACCTTACTACATATAAAAATCCGGATTCATTTGAGAAAATAACTATATGCTGTGTTGAGACCGCACGATATTGACTAATCAAATTCTTATTCATAATAGACCAGAGACAGTTTTAGTCGATAAAATATCGAAAAAAACAACTTTAGTAGATACAGCAATCTCTAACTATAATAATATCAATAGTAACCAGACTGAAAAAATAAACAAATACAAGGATTTGGAACTTCAAATAAAGAGACAATAGAGCTGTACCAATTGTTATGTCAACAATAGGACGAAGATGTTTACCACCTGATTCAAAAAACTACAGCAAAGCCATGTCTGATATTCTGACTAACTCTCCCACAGAGCTAAATCCTTTTGATAGATATCTAACATCCCTGAGATTTAGTGAGTTTTCCCCTGCTATATATTGTATGGTCTAGTTGGGATGTCCTTTTCAAAACCGTTTCATTAGAGTGTACAGAGAGTAATGGGACACAGCTCAACTACAGCGTTCTGACGTCAAATTAGAGCGATTAAACCAAACATACCTTGGTACAAAAAAGCTTCCTCAAAATGAAAAATATTAAAGATATAAGTTTTGGTATATTTAAGTAACCAGAATGTCGATCAATCTAAAATTCTATACATATGGATTTCAAGGGAAGCCGAACAAACCGTGGGTATAAGTTTTGCCCAATAATATAGAAGAAGGCTTTGTCGGTAATTTTTTTCATACTGTTTCGAGAATTCATCCAACAGCTGGTGCAAAACTGAACTGAACCCGAGTGTGAAAATAAAAACATTACAATACGTATTTTTTCATGTATTCTTTATTCTTAATATTTTCGCTATTGAGGGTGAAATTTATGACACATTTGTTATCATTGTTTATAAAAGTTACACTTGCTTCGTGTCCATAAAATCTATCGTCTTCAAGAAAAACGCAACTAAGCATTACTTAAAACTAATTATGATATTTTATCAGGTTACTTTTCGTTGCAGCATTAATAATACTACCTAGATACAGGAAATATTTTTGCGTCATCATCGATACACAAAATGGCCACCATTACCTTCTGACATAATACAGTCAATGAAGGTAAAAGGTGTGCAATCAATCACTATTTTCAGACATGTCTTCTTTTTTTATCTGATTTAAGGTACGATTCAATTGAAAATTCCTTTCTCTTTCTCCCCTCTAATTTGTATTCTTTGTCTATATTTTCCAAATGTATTTTAACTTTTTTATTTGTTTATATGTATATATATATATATATATATATATATATATAATCATTTTCTGAATCACCCTGTACAACTATAATTCAACTCAATACAATATCACAACGGTCCTGAAATATTTAAAACCATCCTGTATAAGTATAAACCCTTAATTTATCTCTGTATTTTTCTATTGTTTAAATTATTCCAGTATACCTATGATTTTATGTCGCCCCATATGTCTAGTATTCAATTTATGCAACTGCTCATGGTCTACCCTATATAACAAAATTCACCTTTTTGAGCCAGGCCTTATGACTATAATTTTAATGTACCGTTTATTTCAATCACCCGGTGATGCAACTGCTTCTAAAATTTTTTGAACCCATGTCTATAATTATACTCCGTCCTATAACTCAAATATCCTAACTACGTAGAGTTACATAACAAATTTTTGATACACTTGAATAACACTAATTTTACCCTTACTTCAAACACCTTGTATAAGCAACTACTTTTATTCTAAACTATATAACTTTTTTAAACCGCCCTGTATAACTGAAATTCTCCTCTAAGTTATATTTCAACCATCCTGTATATTCAACTACTTCTGACAATTTTTAAACCCTTTTGTATAGCTGTAATTATTGTCACACATTGTATAAATAATTCAATTCTAACTTATATTTCAACCATTCTATGTATACAACGGCTTATGTACCACCTAATATCACATGCACGCACGCACACACCTACAACCGTATACCATATAGAAGAGTTCGCCGACATATGTAACAAATTTTCGTTTCGATGAACTAAAGGAATAGTTTCAAGGTTTCTTAATTTTTATCAAATATTATATATATAATATAAGTTTTGGGCAAGCTGCAAACAGTTATTTTATCTTTAAATGTGTGTGTCTGCGAGCGATTCAATGTGTGTGAATGTGTACGCGTACGTATACACGATATTATAGGTACAAATTGCTTACTCCAAAAATTTATCTGAAAAAATGAAATTGGCTTGTGGATGGTATCTCCGTCAATTTTCATGCTATTGAGTCCTTCCAAAAACCATTTAATTTGAAGGCCTACAAGACTAAGAGGGTTTTGGAGGTTTGGCGCTCTTAGATTTTTAAAGATAAGGGGCTAACGGGCTCAGAACAGCTATTACTAACACATCGGTATCAACTGCAGTCGCTAATATATTTTCATCTTATGGTCCTAGCAAGTAATCTTCAACCATTACGTACAACACAGTAATAGAAAATTCAATTTGAAAATGCTTCGTTTTGGCTGCACAGTATGGGAATTCCGTGTATTAGTTATGCCCCGAAGGGAAAATGTGGCCTATGGTGATGCCAATGCAAAAGTTGAGTCCGAATCACAAAAAAACAGACGTACAATAAAAAAAATAGCTATTTTGAGCAGCATCGCCATTTTGGTTACTGAAAAACACAGAATGTTACATTTTTAACATTCGTCTTTAAGGCGACATTAACTTTTTAACGAAGCACTTTTCTATTATTTTCCCTGTATATCCATCGTTACTTGTTAAAATTCACTTTAGGACATTAAATATTTTACGAACGGATTCCGAACTTTAAACAGATATTACACATTTTGTTTCCAACAGAAGCATGAATATGAAATTTTAAAACAACAATCCAATTAATTTCTTTAATAGGTCTCATCATGCCGAAAGATGTTTCAATGCCATTTAAAACCAGAAATACATTTTCGGTATATTTATGTTCTTCGAAATTATTCAAGGCCACAAAACTTCTTGCCCTGGGACTAATTATGATACATGATTATTCACAATAACATATTTTCTGCAGTTTTAAGGCTTGCGAAAATTAATTATTAAACAAGTGATGAAGTCAGAAGAATCTTTCAAAAATAGAAAGGAATGTTTGAGGATAATAATTATAGGTTTGTAATTCAATGTGACGTCTATTGGTTCTGCAATCGCCTCAATAAATAATTTCTTCTTATGTTTTATTAATGACTAAGTAGTTAGTGCAGCGTTTTTAATGACGACCTTGGAGATTATACCGAATCTGACTCCACGATCGATTCATTGATTGGTAGTGTAAGAAACCAGTCGAACAAAAAATCGTTCAAATAGGAACTCATTCAAAGAATTAAAATATGTTCCCACGCACTAGGTCAGTACAGTTGAATAACTGAAAGTAAAAGGATTCATCGTTAGCCTTGAGTACGGAAGTTTTATAATTATGTAACTTGTATTACCACATTTTTTTGTTTGATCGTGATTTTGCTTTTCACCAGGAAACTGAAATATTTTATGTTAAAAAGAGGAAGTAGATATTAGGAAGTTCAGTTTCATCAAGATCTTGAGCTTCCTTTGAAAGATTAAGTACTGATTAAAACATATGTTCGCATTTGAAATACAGTGGAGCATTGAATATTTACTGTATACGGTTTCATTTACCAAAACATTTTCAAATTGGTATTGGTCTTGTATATCAAGATAAAGAGATAAATCATTTGAGTTTTAGTTACTAATATGTTTAACTACAGTTTTGAAACTGTATGTGGGTAGCATTATTTTATACGACATGACATGTGTATTACAAGAAGATAAATAATAGAAACAAATTAACAAATTCTTATTTTTCTTCATCGCCATTTGAAATAAGATCATTTTTAACGAGAATTTGGAAACAATTTCAGCACTACACTATTATAATATTCATTAAGAAAGGAAACCTGGGCAACAAAAAAATGGAAGAACACCTTCTGCATGCGCAAAAGCTAAAAGTATAATAATTAATGATAATTGAAACTAAATGAAAATACATATTTAATCAGAGAATGAAGCAACAAGAGAACAAACGGAAATGAGATTTTAATTATACACCGGTCAATAGAGATTTTTAAGTGACATAAAATACAACAGCAAACAATTTACGCCATCACCTAAATAATAGTTTATAAGCTATTTTTGACACAACTTTAACAACAAACTCATAGAAGTCAATTGTTGAGCTTTTAGAACCCCCAAGAATATGGATTTTTGAAAAGTGATGATGCGTTCATAATGGCGTCAATCAAAGAGTTGTAGCGAAACATAAAATTTTCATGTTGTGGGTTTATAAATATAGATTCCGCATTTTTCATAGATAAAAGCCGGAAAAAACGATATCAGATGACCGTTTTTACAAAAATCACAAAGCGGCTATAATAATAACTAGAATGTTAATCTTATCATATGTGCCTTGACAGCTACTGTCAGTACTCCAATGGTAGGCTGTCACATATACCTACTTTTAAGGCAATATTTACTATTATTTGAAATCAATTTGCCGGCTTTGTAACGAAAATCCAAGATAGACAAATCGAAATTGAATATTTGAACTTTCTAAATATCTTTAACATATTCCGATAGCACTAGCCTGGTTAATATGGTGGGCTATGCAAAATATCTGTAATAATTATTTAATTTACAATTCTTCAAAAACTACTTATTCGGTAGTATCCATTGTGAGCCCATACACACTTAACAATATAATAATATAATCATTTTGACGATGAATAATTATCCAAAGTTAGTAACTAGAAGGTTATCAATATATGAAAAAAAATCACTTTTTACCAGTTTTTCTGACTTTCCTCAATGAAAAACCTTTAACGTTAAATATTATTTTAGAAAACCAAATTTGTTGCCTACATATAAAAAATAAAAATTTACTTTAAATTTATTATAGTTTTGCTGTTTCGTCAGTGAAAAATCAAAATGATCTTTAATGGTACTAATATGACCAATTTCTGAAAGTCCAACGATGACAAGATCAATTAAAAGAAAATTTAAATAATTGAGTTTAACTATTTTATTGTGACTCTAAACTAGTTATATTAGTTATGCTAATTAGTACATAAAAGATCCTAATTTTGCAAGTAAATTAACCAAGAAATTAATTCTCATACATTAAATTATGTATTAATTACGCTACTCTATTATTCTGTATAGCACGCTGAAATATAATATGATTATTAATAAATTCATAGACATTACTTTTCCTGCAACAGTCAATTTATTTAATAGATACTTATGTGGAAGTCGTAAAAGAAAGGTGAAAGTGTGATAATTTTAAAATAACTAGCAATTGCTTTTGTCGGACATAATATGGTATTTAAAGGTTATTAGAAATTTATCGGGATGAATGAATTATGCTAACGAATTCCTTAAATATTATTCTTATTGTTCAAGTACTTTTAGGTAATAATATCGCCATCACCGTAATATTATAAGCATATAAATGAAACACAATGTTAGCAACTAACAAACGAACATATTTTATAATTTGATGACCTTAGTTAGTTTGTGTCACAATGAAAGAAGATTCAAGAGACCTTTTGATTTTCACTAAACTATCTTTCCATCCTGTACGTATTCATAACCATGTTTTTCAGTTTATTGGCAAATTATAAATTTATGCATTAATTCGGATTTGAATTTGTGCTCCTTCAAAAACTTTTTACAGGTTTTTATAATGACCATGCTGATTAATTTGCGAAATTTGCTAATTTGTTGTCAGTATGTAAAAATAATATCATCCTTGACAATATATGCACACAAACCTTCAAAGGCTATTCCATAAAATATTTTTTAACGACAATCTGTTGTCTGTTAACTATTTGTTTTTAATAATTTTATAATAGCCTCAAATATAATTTCCTAGATTTTGCTCTAGACACGAATTGAATTGAGTTTAATTCATACATTTTAACCAGAGTTGAATTCCAAAATTTTTTGTACTAAGTGATGTTTTAGTAAAATGTGGTTATTAACAGCGGGTACATAATTCAATTTAGTGGACGAGTGCACTACATCTTTCGATATTAACACCTAGATTGGAATGTAGTTATTACCTCAGTTTACAGATTTACTAAATTGAAAAACTATATCCACACCAGGTTTTGATTGGATGGTTGTTAATATATCTTTCATTCCTGTCGTGTAGTTAAAACTACATATTTATATATAACATGTTCAAGAAAATAATTGTGGTTAACGCACTCTGATGATTCAATTGTTAATTAGAATGGTTATAATATATAGCTAATAGATTAGTGGAGAAGAGGCCAAGATTGTTGAAATTTGTTGAGCCAAACTGCAATTAAGAGCGGTTGTTGAAACAATTTTCGAACTGCCCATGCTACTTATTCGACACTTGAAAATTAAAAATCTAGGTAATGTTCGAAAAATTACTATTTTCTCATTTTTGGCATATCTTGATTTAATCCTTTAATTCTGCCTGAAATCAAAATAGATTTAACATTTAATGTTTTGTTACGCCATCTAGCTGTCGCCCTACGACTCCCTAAATTATTTCCAGGTTATTCTCATTGCCACTTTGATCTAGAACTATTTCTGCCGGAAGCTGTACTTGACGCAGTTCCTGAGATATGGATGACGGCCGTTCTTATTTACCAACCCTGAACACCTCATAACCCTTTTTAAGTAGGTATAATTAATTTTCACATGCCTATCATTTTCGAACAGGACTGTTTCGTATGCAGATTTAAGGTCCGGCGTTTGATATCGGAAGGTATCCGATGCGAATAAGCATTTCTGAACAATCAATCACATATTTGAATATTCTGCGAATTTTTTAAGAATTGATAATTGTACAATCTAATTCAATAAAGTTTTGAGTTGCACACGGAATCATGGAGAAAATGCCACGAAGAAGGACCATACTACAAACCAAAAACTGTCCTGAGTTGCTTTTAAAAAGTTAAGCAATACACTTTAATAAATATAAAATATATCGAAGTTGTTCGATTCTAGAATATTTTAAGGCATCCTGCATCTTCTGACATCCGTAGTTCAGATGTGAACCTTGCAGTACAATCGACGTCAAACTAAGAGTGACATAAAGACCAATGCAATGAAAAAAGTTGAACGCTTAAAGGAGGACAGAAAAAAGATCTGGATAATGCTAAGTGAAAAATATGCAAATGCATAGATTGTGATATTATTTAAATATTAACTTTTCTATATAAGATTTCAGAAGGCTATTTTGAATGTTCATCTGGGATTTTCTCTCCTCGCAATGGTTTCTGAAAAATACAGATAATTTAAGAGGGCAACTAGTGTTCCGGGCAGTTTCCACAAACTGGCCTTAGATACTAAACCTTGATATTCAAGTACTTAACTTATCTGTATTTTTCAGAAACCATTGCGAGGAGAGAAAATCCCAGATGAACATTCAAAATAATCATTTACCTCCTCAATCATTTAGAAACTATTTCAGAAGGCTATCTAAAAGTTTGAATGAAGTTTAAAATAACCATTCTTATATAAGAAATTTGTGGATTTTATTTTAATTAGAATTACTGTAAAATAAAATTTAAGACAAACCAGGGGTTAAGAACTTTTCAAAGTTATTCTGTCGACAAAAAATAGTTTACAAAGAATTTTGAAATTTGTTTCCATTCCACTGAGTTCTGCATTATCAACACTTCAAGGATTTTTTTTATGATTTGGGCATTTGGAAAATGTTTTATAATCTCTTTTCAGTAAAATAATGTTACCGTCGACATTGCGTAAGTCACGATCACTTGCAGCAAACTATTATTATTGTTGAAGGTTGAAACCAATAATGTACGCTATTAATTTTTTTAGATTGCTATTTACGAATGTAGGTGGTAATGATATTTACCACTACAAGGAATCTCAAGCATAATTATTAACTATTTCCTATCTTTTACAAGTAACAGATTCATTTCTACATACAATTGCGATCTTCACATGTTTACATCATTAAGTTGCGAAGAATGAAAGAAAAATCCGAAATGAACTAAATTCTAAATTGTATTGTGTGTAAAGTTTTTAACATTTTGTTGCTGACCCGAGATAAGAAATATTTTGGCAGTACGGAATTTCCAATTACCGGAAAAATTTTTAAAACGTGTTAATAAATTCGCGATTAATATGTAATGCTTTTTTAATATATCTCCAATCATCGTTGCCTTTGACATTTGACGTTGGTTTACCTTGGTCACGGTGACCATTGTACGATAAAGTTTTAATTACCGATGAAAGGTAAATAATGGTTTGCATTACATGGAATTGGTATTTAGAATAAAGCATACCAATGCTGTGAATGTGTTTTATGTTCTGTTAAAATTAAAAAAATATATATAATATACTTCAATGTTTTAACTACATTTATAGATAATAAAAAACACTGAAACAACTGCTTATTATTGTAAAGTTGTTATGTCTACAAAAATACTAAAGGTGTCTTATCATATCCAGTTTATTTCCGCTTGTTAAAGACGTTTGGAATTCTAAAAAAACGAAGTGGTGATAGTGGGATAAGCTAAGAGAAGTCGATGATTCTACTAGCCATTTCGGAAACTATTTTTATATGCATTAGACTTTACAAAGTACTCCTTAAAGTTATTTTTGTTTTAAATCATAATAAGTACCTAAGGGTTACACTGGTTTAAAAAAACAACTGTTGGTCAATATAACGATTCTCCTAATGTACTTAGGATGATTGTAGTTGATTACATAAATTGATGTGCAATTTTTGCGGCCTATGACTCCTTGTAGCTAGTGGAAGTACTGAGGTTGGCTTGTTTATATGAACTTCAGTATCATCAAAGGTTCTTTTTTCACAAGAGTTACCAGTAACAGTATGGCTGCAGTAGACAATTTTATCGAATCCTTCTCATTTTTTCCATCAATATAAGAAAGTAAAGATTTATAACGAACACCGTTTTTGGCTATGGCTTGCGCTTGTCTGTCATAAGGGAAGAATTATAAAGGTAGCGCTGAATTAGCTAGAACTTTCGAATCCAAAATTCTACAAACAAATGGAAGAATTGCAGAGGAGTTTTTCAGATAAACTTAAGTAATTTAATGCACAAATACAGTCGAGAATTGTATACTTAGTTAGTAAGCTAGAAAAGAAGGTAGTTGATTTGTTTTGACGTTACATATTTTAAACGAGGTCAAGGCAGCTTGTTTGCAAGCTGAATAAAACGTAGCTCAGAGGGTTAGCGCAGATGAAGCAAGAAATTTGCAACGATTGTTTAAAGTTGGTTACACCCGATTGTTGGGTTGTACCTCACTGTTTTATTTTATATTAAGTCGGTTTTGTATATTATTTTCTATGTAATGTATATTTTGGTTGAATTTCATTCAATTGTATTTTACTGATTATATTTTTGAATATTGATTATATTGCATTTTCATTAGACATATAAGTGATCAAACTCCAAACCTCCTGAGTATTCAGTAAAAACATACACATTTTGTCAGTTTGGGACAGGTTCGTTTATTAATATGAACATCGTGAAGTTTTCAGTTCCTCTTATGCTTATTCTGTACTTCTGTATCTATAATAGCTGGCACAATACAATTGGTGCTCAATCAAATTTGTCGTGCCTTATTCAAAGCTACGAACAGAGATAGTATTACCTTTGTTGTATTCGAACAAGAATGTAATAATTTTAGATGAATAGTTCATCTTTAGTATGAAAACTTTAATTTAAGAGTAAAGAAATGTTAATTCCTAGCACGCCAAATATAATATGTACTGTCGATTGGGTACATATTGGACGTTTTATTTCAATTTGTGCATAAAAATGTGTCTTCGTGAAATGTATCTAATGGTGATGATGGTCTTGAAGCGAAAAGTTCCTAACGGATGCCCACACTTGCACATACGTAAATAGATGCGTATAAAAATTGAAATTGGATTTGTTTCGACTTCGACACTTCGTTCCTACCTACACCACACTTCTTTAATCTTGAAATACTCATCCAACTTATTTATCTCTGTAAGAAACAGGGACCAGTTTATATTTTCACATTATCTTAATTTTTTAGAAAAATCAGTAAATTATAGTAAATAAACAAATATTGCATCCTATTAATATATAATACCTGCACATTATTTCATTTCGTTCTAATAAACATACCAATTTTATGTTTGTGATAGTTTAAATTAGAGAGTTGACATACGTCAGAAGTAAGAA
This sequence comes from Octodonta nipae, assembly GCA_034190945.1. Lineage (NCBI taxonomy): Eukaryota > Metazoa > Arthropoda > Insecta > Coleoptera > Chrysomelidae > Octodonta > Octodonta nipae. Next base: position 54,474,296 of record CM067218.1, on the reverse strand, counting down.
CAACACAAAATAGGGGAACTCTACTTGCCAATAAAGTTGTGTGCTGACTACGTTCATATTATAAGGTACACATTTTACATTAAGACTTCTTAATACTCATTGAAATTAATATAGGAAATTGTTTTCAATTTGTATGGTAATTACTCCGAGCACGTAATGTAAAGGTAACCACTACTTAACCTCAAATTATAACTCCTAACTGAAAGTGGAAATATATATATATATATATATATATATATATATATATATATATCTTAGTATTTGACTAACTAGAAGCGTAAGCAGAAGGCTACGAGAATTATGCGAACCGACCTGAAGAGGCCAGATGTGATTTTGTGGACACGTCGGCAGTTTACGCGGATGAAAAATACCCGGAAACTACCTAACATTTATATATATTTACATATATATATATAAAATCAACTTAATAAATGGAATGAAGAAAAGAATATGTAATATTAGTCATCCTTGTTACAAAGAAAAAAATTTGCAATTATTATATCAACTTTTCCGTAACAATTCGTATCCCTCAAAACTTTTAAATAAACTAATTTTTAACACATCGCAATTTGATAACGTAAATATAATATCTAATAATTCTCTCATTAACAAATCCAATTCGACAGATCTTGCTCTGAATTATGTTTCAATTCCATACATCAAAGATATTACTCCCAAAATTGTAAGCATTTTTAAAAATGAACGTAGTATAAGATTTGCATATAAATCCATAAAAACGGTTGGTGATTTATTCAATAAAATTAAAGACAAAACACCTAAAGACCTTAAGTCCAACGTAGTATATAAAATTAATTGCAATGATTGTCCTGCTACGTACATAGGGCAAACATCTAGAAATTTAAAACATAGAATAACATCACATAAAAGTGATATTAGGCTAAAAAAAGAAAATTGCTCTTTAGCCATACATTGTCTTAATAATCACCACAGTGCGGATTTTGAAAATACAAAAATTTTAGCTCTAGAACGTAATACTTTTAAACGAAATTTCTTAGAAATGGTTTTCATCAATAATTATGATAACAGCATTAATCGACGGACTGATGTACGGGATCTTAATGTGATTTATTGTAACCTGTTGAAATTGGATAATGATAGACTAACAGCAAACTCTTCTGTCAATACTTCAGTTGATACTATTGATGACTGATACTAATATATATGTGTATATATAAAATAATAATCAACCCATACGTTTTTGTTTTTGTGATATATATTTGCATATATTACTTACTTTTGGAACTTGTCTGGAAATTTATTTATTTATTTATTTTCTTAAACTTAAAAAAAACTCTCATCCCTTATAATATTACCTCCGACATTTCTATGGTTTCACATTTATATGTCATCAAAAAATTCAAATTTAGATCTATTTTCATTAAACTACAATTATAAAACTAAATGTTACATTTTTTAATTCTCTAGAGATGCTAATTTTATTTTTTGAACCTCAACTTTAGTAAGTTACCATTTATTTCATTTATAGTACTTATAATAACAACAATATTTGTAACTTTTTCAGTATTTGACTGACGAAGGAATAAAAAAATTCCGAAAGCTCTCATATAAAAAAGAGTACACTTATTAATCTTTGGCTGCTACCCGCAATTCGTTTGAATATATATATATATATATATATATATATATATATATATATATATATGATTATACCGAAAATTCAGGTTGTAGACTGAATTTGGCGTCTTAATCTGCTAAATCTCCAGGTCGCATTAAGGACTGATTAAGAAGTAGAGGTTTTGATCGAACTCAGGATTTAAACCTGCCTAATCCCCGAGATTCATTAAAATATAAAAAATGATTTAGCCAAAAAGCTATATAGAGAGCACTACAAAGATTAATCTGTGAATATTCTAGACCTTAAAAGACTTATATGTGAAAATAATCTACAAAAATGGCAGGAAATCTTAAAAAACAGGTCAAACACCAGAAGGCGTAACATTCAACAAAACGCAAATACCGCTAATAAAAAATTTGAGACAAAATGAAAAATCGTAAACAACGAATTGGGCACAAGCGATTTACACACAGCGCGCAGCGTCTTGATGACCTATAGCAATCCACCAGTCAATGTCAGCATTGTTGCACTAGCAGCCCCAAGAACAATATGAGAGAAATTCTTACTATACCACAGCAGCAAGACAAAGAAAAACAATTTCTGCAAAGCGCCAACCAGTATAACCAGATATACATAAAAACTGTTAATACTTGTAAATAATAAATAGCCCAAGTACCAAATACCTGCAACTAATTACTATATTAATATTAATACACAATGTACTTGTGTCGATGGCTATAATGTAGTCGAGACATTTTATTCTAAATAAAAAAAATAAGTGTAATAATTTTTTAGTACTGCAAAGAAAAATTTACAATATTTCTCAACAATATATTGATAAAACAAAAAGATTTCTTACCCAGATTTTTAGAAAATTGCTGTTAAATAGAGCAGATGAAATACAATCAATTTTAGATTAATATTATTCACTTGGAATTTAAATGTTTTACATGTTACTTATGATCTATGAAGTTCAAATCGTATTATCTACACTTGCAGGTTTTCTGCATTTAACGGGTTTCTTTTGGAACAAATGGAACTAACGGGCAAAAATGTTTTTATCCAAATTAGTTTCAAACTATTTTTAACGCATTTCCATTTTATCTATGATCTGATCTAGCCTACGTTATGTAATTGAATGTCATGCTTTATAGTTCGGGAAAATTATTTGTATGCGTCTTATCCTTAACAATTAAAACTCTCAGTATTATAATTCACGTATTTCATTGTTCGTGATAATTATGTGCCTTCACAACTCTGCACTTGTAATAGCAACAATTAACAATTAAATTCTCATAATTGTCCCGTCATAACTTGATACTTTGAAATATAATGGAAACTTTTTCCAAGCTGAAAGGCCTTTCAGTTGCAACATCTGGCCATCACATTATTTAATTATGAGAAAAAAAGTTGTTGTGATTTATTGTCGATTTGAAAATCGTGCACCATATCAGAGAAAGTAGACCAATTTATTTGACCTTGAACTTTCGATTATTGTGTTCAATGGTTTGATGCTGATTTTGTTTTACTATTTGATTAAACCAACCGTGAAAATTGCTGATATAATACTGTTTTTTCACACGAAGCACTTCAAAGAAAAAATGTTCTTCCAATTTGCTGCACGATAGAATTGAGAGGTTTTTGAAGTTGATTGATTCTATCAATGCCACGGTTAATTGGGAAGATTAACTTCAATAGTAGCGTCTTAAGAATTTATACCGAAGTGGTTATAAAATTTCTGCAATATAATATAATCAAGCTTGTTAGGGGAACTAGGGCAAAGAAAGTTAAATTCTGGAAGAAAATCAGAATACATATCTAAATAAAGGACCCCGCACATTAGTTATGGAAAGTGGCCCCCGGTGGATTTGTCTGAAATTTTGATATTTTGTAGATCTCAACAAAATGAACAAATGTCTTCATGGCCGCAAAGTCCAATGACTGATGATTTTCAAGTTATGATTAATTTTATATTTATGGCCAGAGTATACAACGAAGAGCTGAGTCGATATGTATATGAGGAACTACTGGGAGCATTAATGTAAAAATTAGTGTACAGGGAGTTTTCGAGGAGCCGGTTTTGGTTACAATATTTTCAATTGTCTAGGACTTCCGGTTCTACCGGAAGTGAATCCAACCTTTGTTTTTTTTAATGGAACATCCTGTTTTTTGTAGCATTTTTAGAATCTATTATGAATTTTAAGATAACTTTATTGGAAACATCATATGTCTGAAGGGGTCCAGTTAAAAGTTATTTCAACTTTTTGAAAATTTTGACAGATCCAGCTCTTCACAAAATATTATATTTGTGGAAGCAAATAGGGCCAGATCAAAGATTACCAGGATTTGCCTGAATAAAACTTAAAGCTTCCTAAATCTTTGAAAACTGTTAAAAAAAAACAGAGAGCTCAGAAATTGGTGCTGAATCCGAAAATCGTATAACTCATTTTTTTCAAATGGCAACACGACTTTTCCTCAAAACCATTGGAATCTAGGCCAAAAAAGTAGAAGTTTATGCTTACAAGACTAAATGAAACAGTTTTTATATACACTTGGAAAAATTAAAATTTCCGTGTAGCTATTTGAAATATATGAATTATTAGTAGGCTTTTTTGAAGAAACCGTCAAGAAACGTATATACATTACTTTACTTTCTTAACCATTTATGTAGAACTTGATATGATTATAAAAAAGTATCTAAAACCTTTCCATTGCGATCTCCGCATAGATCAAAGCATACTAATAACACCATGACGCAGATCATTTTATGGCAATCTACCTTTGTTGTTAGCGGTGCAGCATTGACAATATTAGGTTTGACCCAACTTGATGCAAAACCGGTCATGAACTATTCAGCGCATGGCTATTATCTCAAAAGCGTACCAACAAGAGCTTGCACGGTACACGGACTGATCCAGCTTTTTGTACCAACAAAAATGTGTACTGTATATGAACGGTTCTCGTACGGTTTTCTCAGTTCACGATTTTTAAAAGAACTGATAGTTCATTCTCTTATGACTTGCGCAGTTCCATTTTCCAATTACATGTAAACGACAACATTCTATACCATTAAGAGGTTAATTAATGGAAATAAGATTATTTTTAATTGAAAAACCATTGAACCAAATTAAATATTAGTAAAACAAAGAAAATTATTGAGGTACGTGTGTCTATAACGGAAGTAATGTACAATTGGGGGTAAAATTATGTTTGTTTTATATTTTTATAGCAAACAATTAATGTATTTAGGCCGAAATCAAAATGTAACAATGGTAATTTGTTATTTTTTCCGCGATAGTCACTACCAATAAATTAATTACACTTATTAACATTATGTCTGACCAGTCTGATAATTGCAGACAGTAATTTTGGTATTTTCTCAGTTTCGAAAACTTAGCTCTAAAACTCGAATCGTAGGCATGCGCCTTGAGTAGTTCCTGAACGCTGTACCGTATGATTCGGTAACGGTACACTGCATCAATTTGAGACCTATTTATTATTCTACCCCAAATAAAATCTCTATCCAACGATCTTCAAAATGATTATCTAAAAAGTTATTCACAGGTGCAATATTATGAGGTCGTGTTGAGACCACAACTGATTCTACGTCACCTCTATTGGATGTAAACCATTTTCTCAAATTTCGAGATATCTCTCACCTAAAAATAATGTGTGGATTAGTATTACTCCAGTAATGTGGTTGACTATTCCATAAATTTTGCTCATGCGTCCAAATCATTTTGTGCAGAAAATGTTCGTCTTCCTGAATTTTGATTAATATGAAGTCGAAAGATCATTCCGTCTTTGAGCGTCTTAAATTCTTAACTAATGCGAATGCAAACGGATGGTTCTTATGTTTTTTTTAGGATCCTCTGAAAACTAATCATAGATATTAACACATCTCTTTCTGCATTTACTGAGGAATTTTCTAGATATGCTCTTAAGCATGCGAAGACTGTAACTTAATTCTCTTTATTATCTACGAGAGGTTTCCTTTTTTCTTGCTTTTTCACAAACTGTCCATCTGTTTTGCAATTGTGAATGAGCCCCGTCAGCATGCCGTGAGTGGGTGTTGGTCTATCCGAGTATCACGAACGGAACTTTAACAGCAAATTATTAGCAAATATTGTCTGTTGACACTTCAGCATTTGTTACTTGTCGATTCGTTCAAAAAAGCATAGTGATAATTCAGATAACTCTCATAACCACAAAAATCCTTTAATTTAGGTATGGGGATTCAAACATATATTTTCGAGAAAGCCGAATTCGGGGCCAATTCCTGTACACTCCGTATATTCTTTTGAAAAGTTTCCAAAAATTTAGGAAGCTTTAGGTTTTATTCAGACAAATTCTGGTAATTTTTGACCTGAACCTCTTTGTTTCCAAAAAAATATATTTTTTAGAAAACTGCTTCTGTCAAAATTTTCAAAAAGTTTAAATAACTTTCAACTGGAGCCCTTCAGACATATGATATTTTCATTAAAAATTCAGCGTAGATTCTAAAAAAGCTTAAAAAAACAGGGTGCTCCATTTATAAAAACCAAGTTTGGGTCCACTTCCGATAGAACCGGAAGTTGTAGATAACTGAACTTATTTTAACTAAAACCAGCTCCTCGGAAACCGCCTGTATACTAATTTTCAGATAAATAGTCCTAGTAGTTTCTGATATACATATCGACTCAGCTCATCGTGGTAAACCCTGACATTAAATATAAAATTAATAACTTGAAAACTATCGGTCATCGGACTTTGCGGCCATGAAGAGATTTGTTCATTTCGTTGAAATCTACAAGGTAGGAAAATTTCAGCCAAATCCACCGGGGCCACTTTCCTTAAGGAATGTGCGGGGTCCTTTAGTTAAAATGCATATGTTTAATTTGACCTATGTAAAAACACTGTTTTGCACCCGAACACAAAAAAAATATTTTAAACACACAGCAAGTTGTCATCATCAATGATCAAACTAGTTTGGTTTACTCCTTGATGAAGACTTAGAGTTGTTGAAACGGCGTTGAGGTTCAAAACTGTGGTATTACATTTGTAACACACCAAAGGTTCCACAGCATTAGCATTAATTTCATCAATGCAAAAAATAAACACATAAATAATATATTTAATACACTTTACTTAATTCTGTTATAGTGAATCAGTCACATAGTTGTGCAAATGAAATATTAAGGGAAAAAGAGTGGCAGTAATTCTAAACTGAACGAAGCGTGCGAAGGCTTTTTACGAAATAATGTACATCCAGTCTTTGTGGAAACTGCCCAGAAGACAAGTTGCGTTCTTATAGAAAAAATTCTCTCGCAGGGTTAACTGTGAGAACGTAGGTCTACGGATTTATCAACTAATTTTCCTGTATAATATGTTAGAATGTATTTTCTGTTCTATTGTTTGGTGTGATGTTTCCATTCCTTAGTAGGAATCGTTGTCGAGGAATGTATTTTCAAATGATTTACTCAATATTTGTAGCTTGACTTTTGGGAAATGTCAGTTGATTGATTAAATCCCTTTTTGATTTTCATTTGCCAGGAGCTGTTGCCATGATACCGGTATCTCTACAGAGGGTGTCCCAATTTCTCCATTATTTAACAAAATGCAGACACTTTCTTTCATTTTCCGTTTTTTTTAGTGTGCTCTTCTTTAAGTAATATTTTTGTCTTATCCCCGTTTCACCGTTATATGATTTTTCACAGGCACAAGTACACACACACAATTTTTGGAACTTTGGGTTACGTTTTCCGGTTTTACTTTTTTTCAAATTTGATCTTAATGTATTTTTTATTTAAAAAATCATTTTTAATTGGTATTTATCGCCAATACGTTTATTTTTTTTTTTTTTGATGGAATGGAAACATGGGGATTAATGTTTATAATTGTAGAGTTAATATCATTTACGGAGTTGTTATCTAAATTGGAAGTACTGATAAGGAATCGAAAGGACACACCAAACAAATAAGTATAACACAAAATTCATTATAACATATTATACAGAAAAACTAGTTGACAAATCCGTAGACCTACTTTCTCACAGTTAACCTTGCGAGTGAGTTTTTTCTATAAGAAGGCAACTAGTGTTCTGGGCAGTTTCCACAAACTGCTCCTAGAGATTACCTCTTACATTGGTAATGGAAAAAAAATATATATATATATATATATATATATATATATATATATATATAGAGAGAGAGAGAGAGAGAGAGAGAGAGAAATAATGAAAACACTTCAGTATATTAAGAACTCTGTGGGTTTTAAAATTTTAAAACACTTAATTTACACGGAAAATATTTTTTTATTTTCACGCACAATGTGACAGTGACTACTGGACCGATACTTCCACTAAATATTACAACGATGAGTCAAACGTACATCAGCTATTTCACTACTGAACTGCTTCTGTCGTGCCCCCGCATTTATATCCTGTCCCGTTACTCTCGATTATTCTTGTAGAATCTTTGTCTGTCTAACTTGCATGAAGACTAGGAATGGCAGTTTCGGTAAACGATGAGTAATATGTTTTTGTTGAACGCTTTGTTTATCGGTGAATTACTTTTTAAAACAGTAAATAATTTCTGGTGTTAGTACCTTAAGTTAAAAATTGTAACAATATATAACTAATAATTTACCCATTCCTCAGATAAAGTGATTATATGGGATATTAGTCTGAAGTTGGTAGACATATGGGATATAGATATGGGATATAGATATGGGATATGTTTACTAATTTTATAATTATTACAAACACTGAACATTTTCTTATCATATATAAAATACTTTCATTATTTAAAACAAGTCACGAAGACAAAAAAGTTAACATTGAACACCATGTATATGGTTGGTGTATGGCGTTACAAAATGTGTGAAAAATGTCGCGTAAAAAATCCAATCGTTTATCACAAAATATTTGGGTTTAATAAAAAAATAATCAAAGGACCTTGTAAGTTATGCGGATCATTAAATCTAGTCTAAAATAATGTCGACACGAACAGAAATCACAAATTATAACTTAGAAAAATTCACTAATCCTTTGTAGCTGCTTTTAAGGACTGTGGGAGTTATTCAGAGAAAGCTATATTCGATATTTAATTGTATAGCTGTAAATTTCATATACGTTTCTTGTATATACTTCTGCGCCTTCTGGTTCTCACTTCAGTGTCATACGCTTACACCTTGTAGACGATTCACAGACTGCCTCTTTAGTTGACAACGCCAAGTTGACATATTCTTGGTATTGTAAAAATGTCTCTGCATTTCTTAAGTAACACCAATTTCTGATATTTCGAAGCCATGAATGTTTTTTACCCATTACAATTAGTCTTAATGTGTTATATCTATAGTTTTGGAGTATATCTCCTACATATGAAATTTAAGATGCTTTATAATTTGAAATAGTTCACATTTAGTTCCAGTTGTTTAGCACTACGAATAGTACTCATTTCTATTTTCAGTGAACATGTTTCAGCTCCGTATTGTATTATGGGCAATATACAGCATTTTAATACTCTCTATAGTAAAGGTGCTTTCTCTTCGACATACTATTGAAAATTGACAAACATTAACCTTTCTGTAGGTTTATTATCAACTAGCAGTTACCCACGGTTTCACCAGCCTACGGAATGTACACTTTTTTACAGAAAGAAATAACTTATGAAACATATGGGTTATCTTATATAACAATTTTTCTAACTGTTTTAAACCACCCTACTTAACTATAAATCCACCAATCCCGAATATATTTGACCCTTTCTGCAAATGATTATGGGCCACCCTATATAACAATTTTATTCCACCTTTTTTTAATAAGTTTCTATAACTATAATTTTACCCTATAGTGTAACCATCCTGTATATGCTGCTGTTTATTTGTCACACAGTGTTACTTTTTTAACAACTGACTATAACTCTACTCCACTCTATATTTCAGCTATGCAACTGCTTATGGTCTACGCTATATAACAATCATTTCTAAAATTTTTGGTGCCACCTTGTAAACTATAATTTCTCTCCACCTTATATTTTAATCACCCTTTATATGCACCTATTTCTGATATTTTGTTAAACACACTATAAAACTATAATCTTGCTACGCCTCATATTTCAGGTATTTCATATAGAAGGATGCAACTGTTCATGATCTACCCTAATGACATTTTTTTAACTTATTTTGATCCACCGTAATTGAAATTCCTGTAGAACTCGCGGTGTGCCACAAATGTAAAAACACAGTTTACAGCCTAACACCAAACTTGTATTTAAACACTCACCCAAACTGCAACTGCTTATTGATTACTTTATATAACAATTTAACTCCACATTTTTTGTATAACTATATCTTTACTTCCATCTATAATAAAACCATCCTAAATATACTGCTGTCAATTAATCAAACATTATAACTTATTTTTAACTATCCCGTATAACCATAATTTTACTCTACAAAATATTTCAATCACACTGTATGCGCCTCTGCTTAGGGGCCAACAAACATAACATTTTTTAAAACTTTTAATTTTAATTTTTTAATTACACTGTATAACTATAATTTTACTTATCCATGTTTCAGATATTGTATATAGGCAACAGCTCATGTTCTACCATACATTTTATCCAACCTGCTTACATATAATTCTACTCCACACACTATTTCAACCACCTTGTATATACAACTACTTATTGGTTACTCAATATAACATTTTTTGTACCACCCTGTATAACTATAAATCCATCAATGCCCAATATTTTCACCAAAACTACTACTGTTTATGGGGCACCCTATATAACCTTGTGTGATTTACAACTACCCTGTTTACGCTGCTGCTTATTGGTCAACCAATTTAACAATTTTTAAGTACTTAACTATAACATTTCTATACCCTATAGTTCAACTATCCTATCTGTAAAACTGATTATGAGCTACGCTATTTCACAATTTTTCCTCATATTTTTTTAATCACATTATAAAGTATAATTTGTTTCTACACTATATTTAAACCACTATACATTTTCAACTTTTTCTAACCTTGTTTGAATCACACTGTGTTCATAACAAAATTTTTCCACCATTTTTTACCCACCCTGTATAATTATAATTCTACTCCACCTTATATTTCAACAACCTTGAACATAAACCTACTTATATTTCAACAATTCGGTAAATGGAACAACTTGTAGATCATAACATTTTTTTATAATATTTTTTAAACCCACCTGTATACCTGTAATTATACTCAGCTAGATATTTCAACCATCCATATATGGAACCACTTGTGGACATAAAACAATTTTTAAAACACTTTATAAATTATAATTCCACTCCATCTTATATTTCAACCACCCTCTATAAACAACTGCTTCTAACATTTTTCAACACATTTCATAATTATAATAACTCAAGATCATAATTCAAAGATCCTAACTCCTTACAAAACACATATTGCATTGTGTTATCCACCCTTTATAAATATAATTCTACTCCGCCTGTTTTTGAACCACCTGGTATATGCAACTAGTTATGGCCCACTCAATATGACTTTTTTGTACCACCCCGTATAACTAATTCCTCTCCTCCTTATTTCAACCACATTGCATATATGCAGCTGCTTATGGGACACCTAATAAGACTTTTTTTTTTAGTTTTTTAAAATGCATGTAATTCTAATCCTATATACAGAACACCCTGTAAAATTACGCTTGATATATAAGTTGATTTTTTTAAATCGAAACGTGTTACATTGGCATATTGCGAATTTAGAATAAATACAACCAATATAGTAATTATGTTACATAACATGGTAGAAGTTTTTTCGCTATATCTAACGTTTCTGTCAATGGAGGGAGATAAAACGTTTACCAGATTTTAAGTCAATCTATAGGCTTCGCCACAAAAAAAAGATTGAACAAAAACAGTTCAGTAGTTCTTACGTGATGCCCGAACAAACAAACAAACAGACAAACCTACAGTTTTGTAATAGTATAGATTCGTATAACCATAAACTTAGACGAAACGCTTTTCCTTCCACTATTGATATATTTGAGTATGTCTTGCACGACTTTCAGTTGGTCTACAAGAACCTCTGTATCATCGGCATATCTAATGTTATTTATTGTTGTTATGTTTATTTTTATATATTTTATTTAGTACTGACTGGGATATATTCTCCAGGAATACATTAAAAAGTAGAAGAGACCATATGCAGCCTTGTCTGACACCAGGTGTTATTTCTAGTTCTTGATTTGATATTGATCTGTTAATACATAGTTTAGCAGATTGATTCTAGTACAATTTTTTATTATCTTCAGATTGATTTATTGATCTTCTGACGTTTTCTTACAGTGCAAGGCTTCTGTGGTAATAAATGTATTTTCAAAACCAATCTGAGTGTTACCTCTAGCTTCTTCGTGTTTTGTAGATATTGAATGGATTACTCTCAAGAATGCTTTTAAGGCGTTACTGATAAAACTAATCAATAGATGGTCGCTACAGTCATATGCATTATTCTATTATATTAATGCTATAAAAGTTAATCTGAACCAGTCAGTTGGCATCATTTTAGTATTACACGTCGCAACATACCCTAAAACCAGATGAGGTTTGGAGTAAATAGATTTCGTTACTCCTTTCTGCCTTTCTTAGGAACAGGTCTTTAAATAAGCTCTTAAATTTTGAGAGAAGAAATAGAAATAAGGACAGATTAGTGTATATAATCGAAGTAATGTAGTTAATAAATGATATGCTATTACTAGCGGAAATTTAGATGATGTTTATGTGTCCCTAAGAGTTACGACAAAGGCTCTACATTCTATTATTTTTTAATTTTTGACTTCTTAATATTGGAGATGAAAATTCGATTTCAATATATTCTATTTAAAATCTTTGAAACTCTTTCTAATAACTGGCCCCTTTATTTTATTTTTATTGATTTGTCATATGTGGGAGTAATATACATTCCATATTGTCCATTTCCACATTTTGACCCAGCAATTCTGGTCATAATGGGGGCTGCTCGATATTCCTATAGTTTCATAAAAAGTTTAAAATTTTACAAATATTTATTATATTTGTAAAATTTACCTTGTTGTCATTTGAATTTTCCCCTAAACCATGACTGAAATCCTTTATTCTATATTTTCCTCCCCATTGTAGGATTAGTATTCTAAAAATTGGAAATGTGCAATACTTTTAGATGATACATTTTAAAATGTAAATCTTCCTTATACAAATCCTTTCATTTAGTAACTTCAATTCAAAGGTATTATTTTGAAAAAAAAGAAGAAGTTTAATTGGCGAAAATAGGTTGTAATAGATCAAATGGCCCAAACAAGAGTAATCCAATAAGATTTTCAGTTTTTTCTCAGATATTGCAAAACCCAAAAATGTGAGGTGTTTTCAACTGAGTTAAATTTTAACAGTAGCTCACAAAATTCTTCAGTTCATTAATTGCATTATTACTTACAAATTCCATATTCTCCGTCATGACTTAGTGCTTCTTAATTAATTCTTTGCACATAATGTAGAAATTTGTAACATCGCGAAAAAATTTCAGCGAACTTATATTAACTGTTAGGAGCTTTCCATATATCACGTTCATAATCTCCTTTAGTTGAAATTTAATAAGGAGTGAGTTAACTATCACTACTTTCTCCTTAGTAATAGTAACATACAGTATTAACCTTTCTTATTTGACCTATTGTTATAGTTTAACGAAACAAATACTTCATAGCAAGATACTTACTATCGCTTGCTCTAAAACAACTAGCTTTATTTATTATTCGGAAACATAACAAGTATTTTTTACAGTATAAGGAACGCTTATGTAATGCAGTTTCTTTTGCAATTTATAGGTATACCATATTTGTTAGGTACGGTCATGTAAAAGTTGCTACAATATCAAAGAATATAGGTTAGCATTCTGCTCACAAACAAATATTTCCTGGGAAAATAGTTTATTTGATTGTATCAATTTCATTTACACCTAAAAATGGTAAACACTATCGAGATACTGCTTAATGGGTAACTAACTATAAGCAAAATCCTATGTAAAGGAAAAATCGTCTTAAATATAAAAAACAACTGAGAAAATTTATTTATCAAAGCCATAATTAATTGCTATTTGTAAGTGATACATGTTAAATAAACTACACATAATGTCTTATTAAATATAAGGAAAATCGAACAGTAAATTTGAAATAACTACACTCAGATGTTTATTTGAGTGTCTGTCTATGTGTTACTTCGGGATTATTCTGCAAACCTCTGTACCAATTTTAAATGGGTGTGCACAGCCATTTATTTAATAATTTAGAGTTTTTCCTAAAAATATCCGAAGATTGGAAATTACGTTGCTGAAATTACGCCGGCTGTACATATACGACATCATCTATAGGTTCTGAAATTCATAACCTTCGCCTCAGATCTGTTTACAGTTTCTACAAGGAAGTAAATTTGAAATTACATTACAACAATGCAGACAGTTATCGCATCACTATACAAATTTCTTTTGCGGCTCATGTTCGCGACACTATAATGTGCACAATATAAAATTGAATTTTTACATTAAAGCCTTAAATTCGACTTCTTTTGTTTAAAAATTTAAGGGAGCGGTGATATTATTAGCTAGAGATTTTAAATAAACATTGTAAAAGGTACACGAATATATGAGAGTAATCAGTACTTTGGAGATGTATTAACGATCTTTATTCGAAACATAATATAATAACAACAATTGATACTATAAGTTTAACAAAAACCTTTTAGATCTTAGAGATAAACTATGTTCAAGAATAATCGAAATGAATCAAAGCTCTTTAACAAATTTTGTTCCTTGAAACTAGTGAATTTGTAAAATAATTGGAATATTTCAACGAATTCAAAAAATCACAGTGAGATGAGGGATCTCTTTTATGATTTATGTAACTAAATACTCCTACTTTTGTAATACAATCAATACTAGTTAGAGCAGCGCCATTTTTAAAATATAAAACAATTGACAGACGTATAGTTTTATGAATATTTAATTAATTATGAATAGACAATATTTCATTTACCCAGAATGCAAAAGAAAGTTGTTTCTTTGACATAAAATTAATAGTTTTGAATTATACTTACTAATGTTTCTTTCTAAAGTATTAAGTAAATAATAGAGAGAACTATTCTTCCAATAAACACAGCTGTTTGTATTTTCTCCGCTATAAAGCAACATGTGTAATATTTTAAACACAAGTATCGATTGAAAATTGAAAATCCTAGATGTCGGTTTTACATCTCGCGTCTTCAAACAAGTATCGATATTCGAGAAAATGGTGCTAATCATATAAGTAGGTATTTAATACATCTGATACATATATAAATAAAACTGAAGTGTCAGTCTGTTATTTCGTTACTAAATCTAAGTTTATATGGTGATATACCTTATATTAAAACACAAGACGCATCTCCGGTTCTTATTTTTTCTGAGTTCTTTGGGAACAACACCACATAAACTTGAAAGTCTGTATATTTCAAATTTGAAAGTTCAAGTTTATGTGGTGTCATTCCCAAAGAACTAAGAAAAAATGAAAAAAGAATAGCTCTATTTGTCCGCCAATAAGTTACTTGATAAACATATACATTTTATCCTTGTCAGGAAGGAAGTTTGATATTCCAGTTTTTAGCAAATGCCCACAGTTTTTGTATTTATATATATATATATATATATATATATATATATATATATATATATATATTTTGCTAATGACACTATATTTTCTTTGCAATTTTTTCCTGCAATTAATATATATATATATATATATATATATATATATATATATGAAGACAAATAATTAACTGAGTAACTAGATCACGTGGATAGTAGGAGCCATTAATAATAACATTTTTGTTGTATTTGATAAACTAAACTGACATTATAATGATGTAAAGTCAGTTGTAGGTAAACACAAAATCAAGAGTAACCTTAATCTGATTTTACTAATGCTTCTCTGAAATAATCTCAAGAACGGAAAATGGATTTTTTTCTGACACAATAGGCCATAATTGATCTACTACAAATTGTAGTATGATTATTATTGGCGCAGTTTACTGTAAGAACACAGTTTTCCTTGCCAAATTCTATATCACTTTTATGTGATGGTACTGTGCTTCTAGATGTTTGAGCCACATAGATGGCTTGACATTTTTAGCTATGAATTTAATACACTACATTTAAAATATTCTAGAAAACAAGTTGGCAACAGTCTTAATCGAAATTAAAATAACGTTTGAAGACGCGAGATGTAAGACCGACATCTAGGATTTTCAAGAGAATCAGTACACAGAGGTTCCGAATCTGGAGCCGGTCCGTGTAATTGCTGTTCTCCCTTAACTCCCAGGACAGAATGTCATTCCTTTGTACGCGTACACTGTGTACTGATTCTCTTGAAAATCCTAGATGTCGGTCTTACATCTCGCGTCTTCAAATTTAACGAACTGCATCAAATGCATAAAGAAGTGTTCGAGAGGACATTCAATTGTGGGAAGCGCAACTGATGAAGGTTTCCCGACCAGAAATAATATATATTATATTTATATATAATATATATTGTCTTGCGTACAAAGGAATGACACCTCGAAGAGAGTATAAAATAAAGTTGTTGTTATTAATATTTTTTTCAATTTTTGGTGAATTTTGTTTTATATATAAGGAATTAGCACACGTATTAATATTGTGTTAGTGGATTTTATGGCAATGTTATCTCTGGAAGCAAGCTGTGGTCAAATGTACAACCCAAGGAGATTTAAAAATTAATCGTTTTAGAAAATCTGACGGATGTGAGTGTTCTAAGATTTGTTGTTATAGGATAAATATGCTCTTGTATATATTCCTGAGCTTAATGTACTTCAAATTTTATGTTCTTATCAGAAACCATTATTTTTGTGTAGGAATACAACAATCATTATGTTCTTCTTCTATAGCGAATTCTAGATGGCAAGTGCAATTTTTGTAATTTTGTAATTGATTAACTCTAGCATGTGTTGAGATGTGGCAAGCAATGTCTTCAACATATTATTATAACAGGGATGGTAAAATTTAATTTAAGTAGGCAAACATGAATTAAATTACCATTACATGCATTCAGTCCATTGGGAACTCAAAAATCTGTCATATTTATTTAAAAATATATATTTATATAAGTTTAAGAGATGATAGTCCAATGGTTATCAATCATATGTTCAACCAAGTCTGCAGCAATGCATAGTTAGATAATATATACCTAAGCTCACTAAAATGTGATTTGAAGACATCATCAAGTGTGTCAGCGAAAAAAAAAGGAATTCTGGGTTTCAAAAACGATTACTTTTACTATAAGCCCTTTACTAATAAGTTGGCTTGACCAGATTCGCCAGTATGACTCGGAGAAATTATTAGTGTTATTGCAAGAATTTAATTACTTTGGCAGTGCATAAAACTTGGCACAAACTGAGTTAGTTATTGAATACTTTCTGCACAAGATGCTGGGTATCTGGCAGATATTGATAAGCTCAAATAGAAGGCGTGAAGTAGATAGGTAGTGACTTTGTGGTAATTGCAATCACTAAGAAGGTTGTCGGCAACTTCGACATAAATACCTTTAAAAATTACACATATCTGATTTAACTATATAAATATTACAGTTGTGTTGTAAGAAACCAGTCAATAATATGGTAGCTGTACTAGTATGAGAAAGGTTACTGGAGATTTATGATGACGAAATAGTTTTGTTTCATCTTTTTGAAAACACCCTGTAAGATTCTGTCGATAAGTCCGTTTAATGAAACAAAATATAATCGACTAATTAATGTACAACTCAATACCATATCACTTATATATATATATATATATTTATTACTTAAATATTTGTTAGTTATAATTTAATTATGAATCCCAATTTTAAAGTCACTACTGATGTTATTGTTTCAATATATAATTTTTTTTACAACTAATAAATTTAAAAATTTCCATATATCTGATTATTACTTCGTATATTTAATTCAATTTGCAACAAGCGAAGAAAGGTATATATTTCTTTTGATATTCTTGCAGAGTAATGGTTAAAGATCATAAAACTAAAATTCGTAATAGCTTAGGTATATAAAGAATAAGATTTAACTATAAATTAGTATATTGCACGAAAAAATGTACCACCGAATATCACCTATATTTATTAATTACATACTTGTTAGTTATAATATCTGCAGAATTATTCGTATTTAATTCGAAATACTTTTTTTAAATTGGCTAATGATATTATTGTTTCAATATCGAAATATTTTTATAATTAATTAAAACTACATATTTCTTTTATCATTCTTGCAGAGTAATGGTTAAAGTGTATAAAAAGAAAATTCTTAATACCTTATACAAACAATCAGGTATTTCACCATACTATTGTTAAATATTTGATTTATACAGGTATTTATTTGTTCTAACGTTAATGCTAAATTAGTATTTTGCACAAAAAATTATTACAGTTTAGGTATGAACAAGTTGGCTAGGTTAGTGTCAACAACAAATCTCAATATTACTTTTACTCACCAAATACAGCAACCACGAAAATGCACCACTCCTTCTTCATATTTGTTATCTATATTTTACCGTTTACCCGTAAACACTAAGTATGCAATGTAAACTGATAACTGTCTAATGAAAAACTGAAGAACTTACATGTAGATCCTCCACTTTTGATGGTGACAAACATTAAACAGCGAAGTGCCTTGGAAAGTTTACCACCACCATAACAGCTAGTACCATCGGCCGCGATGCGAAGCTCTTCAGCCTTACCGCAATGATGATGCTCTAGGAAGAGAATTTAATGTGCAGTTCTGTTTGTTTTTTTTATAATTATTATAATTTTGAACTTATCAACAATGTTGATCTGATAAATATAAATGTGTTAACTACCGTATTTATCGATGATATATTGAATACCAAAATTTCGTTTCTTCACTTTTCTAAAGCGAAATGTGCAAACATCTTAGAATTATTTAGAATCACGTACTAGAAGTGAATTTTCAGTTGATCACTGTAGGTCTATTTAATCTTGTGCAACATATAGTGCAATTTTATAGGAATTAATCCTAATTCTAAAATATGAAAATAGTCTCTTACTTCACATTCTTTATTTTGCACAATTAGTGTATAGATATGGCATGTTTTGAAACGAAATCATCCTGCACCGTTAAAATACTTTGATTCAATAACCAGCACGGGAATGAAAGTACCAACTACCAAATGGTAGTGAAATGCCTTTGTTTCTAGACTTCATTCCTACCGGCACAACACTTCAGAAAGACACGACACTTTCGACGGACAAGACACTTCTCTGGCCTTGATATACCCATACAGCCACAGATTTATTACATCAATATTCAGTACGCCAGGCAACTAGAAAAACGTTTCCCACGGTGAGAGGAAAATAAACCAAGTGGACCTATCTAACTCTGTCTAAACTCGCAATCTATTTTGAGAGATTAACTCTATACATACAAGACAGTTGTCAGGAAACAGGGTCCAGGTTTTATATTAAGAGTCCCTTCCTTTAACGAAAATCATTAAATTATAGTGAATAAACAAATTTAACATTCAATTAATAAACAATACCAGCACAAAACTTACGATATTTTAAATTAGAGACGTCAGAAGTCAGAACATCACAAAAAACGGCAACCTTACCAAGTTGATAGATAATAGACTGATGGAGGGCAAACAAGAACTCCACAAAAAAGGTCAATGTTACCAAGTTTATGGATGGTAGAAACAAGGATGATAAACTTATACGAGTATTAAACTGAAAAAGTTTCCAGCTGAAAGCATCAAATAACAAGTTCAAGTAGTGACCCGAATGGCGTTGGTGAAAAGAGGGTATGATGCTAATTCCTAATTTTAAAATAAAAGTAATGCTAAGCCACAGGTTTTGTTTTTTTTTAATCAAGGATTTGTTGAATATAACTAACTAACCTAACCTAAATATCTATGGAGATATTGTGAAAAGTTTTGGCATGCTGTGTAAAATCTACGCCCTTGCTACATTAGCGCCACCCTAATTTTATGCATTGTAACTAAGACACCAATTTAACAAATAAGCCCTAAATGATGTAGGATCCAAAACAAAATTCTTATTTCAGCATCATAAAGGAGAAGGATTTATAGTAAAGGTTAAAATAATAAAACCGTTTGATCCTAAAAAAATAGTATTTCCGAAAGTGTGTAAATTTTATTTATTTTTTTCCTCGTAGTGCCACTGGTCAATGACAATCGAAGGGGCGGGGCCTACTAGACTAGTGAAGCCTCGGGACATGTTAGTGAGTTTCACTAACACCTTTCTTTATACACCACTGCTATGAGCAAGTTGATAACGGTACCCATCAGAAATCCTCTCAGCAGGGTCACCGCTAAATTTTTGATGAAATATTTTGAAGCCGCCTTTAAACCAGTACGGTACGGCACGGCATTCATCCACGGACTCAATTCACCTTGGTGATAGGAAGAGGTGGGCAACTGGCTTTTCTAGATGTTTTAACTTCTAAGAGTAATTACCACAATGGATACCAGAAACTCATTCACACAGACTGATACCAGCACAAACATTCCAAGCTTACTGGCCATATACTAGAAATACAACGGGTCATATTGGAAAGCTGCTTAGAAAACACTAGGTAAAAACGGTTTTTAAATTCACTAAACTATACTCCAATCTCCTAAAGATCTCAGTGGCTCACTGTTAATATCAGCAGTTTATAGGATACAATGTTCATGTGGTCATGTACAACCAGCTGAGTGTCAACACTTTTATTTCTGAAAACAAGTAAAATGGTGGATGATTACAACCTAGAAAATTGGCTGTCGCAAAACTGAGTTTCGATTCTGTTCAGAACAGCAATCAATGGAAATTTTGTGCATGTAATAAAGGATGGAATACTCTCTTTGAAGTGTCATTTTTTGGACGCAAGATCATCATGAGTTGCGCTTCCCACAATAGAATATCCTCTCTCATAAACGTATTTCTTTTCTTATGAAGTACATTTTAGAATTACATATTTCAAAAATATTAATATTCACAATCTTTACATCCATTGTAATTGCTTTTTATTTTATTATTCAATGGTCTTGTATGCTTGAAGTGGTGGACCTGTTCCCTTGCTACTCTTCCTCTAGCAGAATTGTCCTTGGTCTTTTGAATTTAAAATCAACTGGATTGTAGTCCGCCATTTCTCTTATTCTTTTTTTTGAATTTGTCTGAAGGGCCCTGAGAGATTTCTTGCTCACCTGTCTGAGATGTTCCCCTATAGAAAGTATTTTTAGACTGTTTCCTATATCGCCGTTCCTCATATATCATGGAGCATTCGTGATTGTGTATTTTAGACTGTGTCGCTTCAAGTTTTACCATGTGTGTTCGGGCAACCTGACACCATGTGGCTGATGCGTGTGTCATGCATAGCCTTATACAAGACTTGTAAAGAGTAAGTTTGTTCGCTATGTTAAGTTTACTATTACTCGCT
Source organism: Octodonta nipae (assembly GCA_034190945.1). Lineage (NCBI taxonomy): Eukaryota > Metazoa > Arthropoda > Insecta > Coleoptera > Chrysomelidae > Octodonta > Octodonta nipae. Next base: position 54,453,190 of record CM067218.1, on the reverse strand, counting down.
AGGAATGGATACAGCTGAACAAACTTAGTGGTAGCTCTCCTGGTTATTTCTTGTATATAGACAGCCCTTGTCAGTCTTTTATCAAATGTTATTCCAAGGAATTTGACTGTGGAGCTCCACGGGATAGGTTCTGAGTCTATTAGTAACATTCATTCCGGGTTTCTGTAGTGCTTGACTCTTGTTGGGATTGCAATTTATCCTCCATTTATGGAGCCAGATTTGTAATTCATCACACGCTCGTTGTACGTATATGACGCTTTGTTCTTGACATATTGAGCTAGCTAGTAATGCCGTGATATCCGCAAATATCATATATTCGGTATGTGGTATTTTTTTATTTTCATAATGAGTCCCTGATGCCAGACTCTTCCAAATGCTTGAATTATATCTATCTTGTGCCTTTCCCTCAAAATGTTTTCACTTAGTTGGAGTGTCTGTTGAGCAGGGCTATGATTTCCCTAAATCCGAAATGTTCGTCTGGAATGATGTTCTTTTCTTCACACTCACTGTTGAGTCGAGCAAGTATTATTCTTTCAGTTATTTTGGAGAGCGACGACAATAGACTAATAGGACGGTACCCGTCTGGTCTCTTGTGGTTCTTACCAGGTCTTTGAATTAGAATCGTTAGGGACTTTTCCCAATGGACGGAGAAGTACATGGTTAGTAAGATGCCGTTGATGAGATTGGTAAGGTATTTTATATATTCTTTAGGGATATTATATAATTATCTGTTTGAGATTCCGTCCTGCCCTGGAGCATTTTTAGGAAGTACTGCTGCCAATATATCTCCTACCTCTTGATCATTTGTAATTTTGGGCGAACTAACTACTTGTCTATTTGAAACCTCTTCATAAGTCCTTTCGACAAAATCTAGCCAATTCCTGTCTGGATTTGCTCCTTCTTCGTGAGGCTTGAATTGGTTAGTCAAGTGGTCAGCGAAGACTTTAGCTTTCTCCACATCAGTATAGGCTATACCCTGTGCTCCTTGTAGTGGAGGAATTGCCTTTTTGCCGATTCGGTGCTTCAGTTTCCAAATCGGGGCCTTGTCGTCTTCTGTGATACCTTCTAGTAGGTTACTCCACTGCTCGTTTTTATAATCTTGTAATTTTACTGAGATTTGACTTTGTAGTTGGATTACCTCTCTTTTCAACCTTCAGTCCATATTTATCCATGCTCTTTTTCTAAGTCTGTTTTTCTCTCTTATGACAGTTTTTATGTCCGCTGGTATACCGTCGATGATCTTTTTGTTCACCCTAATGGTCGACCTTATCTTCGTGGCGGATTGAAATTCGGTTATCATTTCCAGTTCCTTGTGGGTGTCATCTTTATTGTTTAGGACAGGCATTGGGCGATCGATTTTTGATAACTGTTGCCTAAAGTGTACAATCTAGTAGAATTGGTTGTAGCTTATCTATATTCTTGATCAGAAATATGTCCAGCACGTCGGGCTTGTGTCTGATGCCTCTAATATTCCAGGCTATAATCCTTAAATTGGGCGTATTATCCATTAAATTGGTACATTGTTTCTTTTTTGGATAACCTATGCACCCTTTCTAATTAGCTGGATGGTCCAATCCGCATTTAGCTCATGTGGCTGGCGTGTCCCTTTGCTTCTTACACTCTTTTGTGAAATGATATTGGACACATTTAACGCACCTGGGTAACAGATTGCAATTTTTCTGGGTGTGTCCAAAGCCTTGACATCTGTGGCACTGCGCTTGTACTGTAGATACTCTTTCTACTCGCACTCTCATAAAGTTGAGGTGAGTTAATTTGTAAATGTCACGACTTTTTTCTTCCCTTTTTAGTTGAACCAGTGCCATGGGCAGTGGATACTTGCCATCTTTGTCTTTTTTGTGAGGATGTGTTATATGAAATCCTCTTGGCTGCAGGGTGCTGCCATGTTCTCCGTTGTTTGTCACAGGTTTAATCCACACGGGGAGGATATCACCTTAAGAGATACTATATAACGTTTTGGGGTCTAGGTCAGACCCCGTTGTCAATGGTTAAGAAACTATGAATAAAAATGGCACAATTCTAAGATGTAAAATTAAAATATTTGACAATATTTATTATTTCATTTCAGAACAGGAACTTCTAAAGGTCATATAATCATAAAGTTCCTTTCAAATTGGAAGAATTTGAAAGGGAGATCTTCAAAATTTTATGTGGCGCTCCTAGGTGCGACTTTGTTATAAGATTCGTGCATTCGCCAAAAATGCTACCAAAGAGTTTTGTTGATTTAGTGATCCCATTAAAATCATCAGGGAAAAACTAAATCTAGGAAAAACCTTATCAACTATCCCGATAATGGGTTGTTCACAAGGACATGACCATTAGCAATTTTTTCCTTAATCATCGGCAACCAGGAACGATTGAATTCTATGCAGGTAGTAGCGATACATTTGTTTTCATTTAACAAAATTAAAGCAAACTCTTTTAGTTTTCTTTTGGTGTTGTGTTCCTCTTTGTATAATATAATTGAATTTTGAAACTGTATTTTATGACCAAAATCGATAAAAGTAATTATTTCCAAATAAACATCAAAAAATTTAATTTACTATTGCCATAACAGTAAAATTTGAGATCCTTTATATCATAATGTAGAGAAATATAATTTCCATATTTCACTATTTTATATGATTATTGTATATTAATATACGGTAACATATAATATCTTATAAGGGAGAGGAATAAGTAAACAAGTGCTTGCTAATTGCACAAAAATAATTCTTCAAATGAAAAAATACTCTAACCTCTAAAAACGAAAATGGGAAGGCATCTAAATCCTATGATCACTATGAGTGAAATTCACCTTTCGACAATTAATTAGTTTATTCTTTGAGAAATTTATTTTGTATTGTCAAATTCTAAATTTCATTACAATTTTTAAATGACACTTCAAATTCAACTAGTGAAAAAATATATATATTTATTGACAATATAAAAATAAAGGATTACTAGGATTTATTCGGTTGTCGCTTGATTGATTTTAGGAAGGTAGCGTAATGGACCGATGAGATATTTGAATTTTCATGATGAATTATTTTTCACTACATTATATTAAAAAGGAATAACCACAGTTTGGTAAGAGGTATTTTTCTGGCTAAATCATACGCGCCATAAGGCTGTCCTAAACGTAGCAGAAAGTTTGTCATACTAGTTTGTACATACAAATAATAATGTTCGACACCTATACTGTCATACAAATAACAACCAACAAGTTTTCTAAAATATGTATGAGCCAACATTATTTATCCCTACATTATTCCATCATGTTTGAAATTTATGTTTATCAATCAAGTTTAAGTACGAGAAATTAACTGCAACATGTATAAATTGATTTTATAAAAATGCATTTGTTTGCACAAATATACTGCATCACTACATGCTACAACACCTTTATAATTGAGTTTGGGCAAATACTTTTGTGCATGCCCTGAAAGACTTGTAGTTCAACAGAATGTTTGCGCAAACAAAGCATTCAAATCAAAATTCTGAAATCTGCGGCGTTTGAATTTTGTTTGTACGATACGTTTGAACAAACAACTAGCAACGTCTAGCAATAGGAGACGAGTAAAAACATTTAGTTTAAAGGGTAGTGAGCTTCATATGATATTAAAATAAGATGAGTGACTTAAGAAATTATTCTCAACAATTTATAACCGAATTTCTTGAATTGTACAAAGAGTTTCCTTGTCTGTCGAAAATAAAAGCTAAAGAATTAGTAATAAACATATTTCAGGAATAATTATTTTTAAGGACTGTGGTGATATGGCACAACTGAATTTCAAATCCTGGTAAGATCTTCCTGTAGCCAGAAAACGTTATGTTACAGTTAACCTTTCCTCGGTACTAATTGCTGCTCTCATTGTATCCCATTTTTTAATTTGTGAGTCGATACATTTCAAAATCATGTTAAATTGGTTATCATACGTAAATAATTTTTCAAATGTGACTTTTCAGAAACTCGTAATTCGGTTAGTAAATTCATATATGAAAACTTCCCTCTCTTCGTGTAACAATAGCTGCACATTTTCTTTTCCTATACATATCTACAAACGATTTGGGTGCACGTCTAGGCAGCACACTTGTGTATGATATAACTTTTTAAAAACATCTCGAAGAGATATTTGGCAGTTGCACTACACCTTCATACATAGTTGAAGAAACATGTCACACAATCTTATTATTGAAAACATATCCTTACGTCTAACTTCCTATTTTGTATTTTGAACAAGTTTGACTAGAATGTTTAAATCAAATACCTACACGTTCAAATAAGTGTGTGCAAACTTATATATATATATATATTTGTATCGGATATCAACGAAACGAACTGTATAGAACACACACTTATACAATTAATTGTTTGTACATTAAATTGTTTGTACAAACAAGTTTAAACAACTTGAAGGTACGTTTAGGGGCCGCTTTTGTATCATTTTTGTAATAATGTAAAAGGTATTTAAAGTACGATCGACGTTGGCTTACTTATGTTCAGGATATACACGACAAATTTCATATTAGTTTCTTGAACGGAAATTGTATATTTGCATAAATATGCACACTATGGATGTGCATCTAAAGCCTTCTTCGATAACGTTACCGTCAGTTATAAAGACTTTTTTGTTTTTTTTTTGTAACTATAACAGGAACAATTATTCTCAGATGATATTTCGAGAGATATTTAGAAGGCAAACTGAATGTGATGTCAATATGAGAATATTTTTTAAAATCTTTATTATATATATCAAACTAAATATAACCTAAAAATCTTATATCCAAAATAATGATCCCCTGAGGTACCATATAGCCGCCCTCCCAAAAGTTCTTGGATCCGCCACTATTGTGAGGGCAGTGAATTAAATCTGAAAATTTATATTGTATTTCTACAAAATTTTCCATACATTTTGAAAACTAACACACTTAATAAGGACAGACAGAAATGCAATTACAATTTTTAACGGTGTTCTAATCATCAGTATAAAAAATACTAGTTTTTATCTGTATGATTAAAATTTTAAACACACGTTTCAATTATTACTAGATAGGTCTGATTTATTTTAAAATGTATAAACGTCTAAAGGACAGATGAAAATACAATAATTTGAAAGCTTTGTCCTAATGTTCTGACCAGGATCATCATGATATAAATTCTATTTTTTTATTCATGAAATAGAACGTATTAAGGACCGATGACATCACAATAAATTGATAATTTCGTCCTAATGTCCGTACCAGGATCATCAGGATAAAAAATGTGAATAGTTAATAAAATAATAATTTTGTAACTTTACAAGATAAACATGTACCACCCATAAATTCGCATTTAACGAAATGAAAGCTATAGTTTGAAAAACACTCTATAATCTGAATCCAAACTTAAATGTAAAAAATAAGTTATAGTAGAAAAAACTAAAAAATTACAAAATAAATTTTAAGTAACACGATTTTGCTCAATAACAGTAAAAGGGCAATAAGTCAATATTATTTTAGGATTTGGAAGTTTAAAAAAGAATGAAACTGACACATGAATATCTTGGTATTTTATAAAAGCTACTACTATTGAAATATTTAGCACAATTGATATCAATCATATCACATTTTTTTACAATATCATGAATTTTTGGGACAATGAGATTATTTTTATTACAAATCATCTAATTATATTGATTTAGTGGACTTTCTATCACTTTTAGTAAAACTTTATTAGTCAAAGTTTATTTTTATATATTAGGTATTTTTAGCAACATAGATTTATCAACGCTGACTGGTAAATAATTTTGAATGTCATATGTTCTTTTCGTGGTCTAAAATCTTTGTAATAAATAACGATCTTTTAAAGTAACCTGAAACAAATAGTAGGTCAGAGTGGTAAATTTTGGACACAGAATAATACTGATATAAGGATATACTAAAATTCATAACCGATGTTAATTGCTATATTTTAGTTATAGATATTTAGTTCCCGGTTGAAATTTTCTTGATTCTTTAAGAAGGATCAATGTAACTATACTGTAACTGTAGTCAGCTATTTATGGGAAATGTAAAGTTGTGTCAGTAGGTGATTTTTTATGTTATAATTTTAATGTATATATATATTCTTTAATTTTGAACCATTTAAATTTAGGAAGTTGAAAAGGTTTAGTTCCATACGAATTTTTATTGGACAAATAGTTATTAATCAAATTTATAAAAGCCTGTAAGTATTTTTGAACAATAAGCTACAGATGAATTAATTTCAGGCTTCTTTGTATTTTTTAACAATAAGCTACAGATGAATTAATTTCAGGCTTCTTTAATCATTAGGTTTAAAACATATCATCTGTTATGTAAAATTTTGTATTAGAAAACTAAATTTGAACATGTATATGTATACAATCATCAACAAAATCTGGTTATTAATGGTAAAGGAATTTACAACATATAAATGAGATTTTGTCGCACCTCTATGAAAGAATCACTTATTTTAATCAAATATAGGAAATAGAGAAAGTAGCACAATTAATTTAGTTGTTTTTTAATTCATTGTCATTAGGTAAACATTACCAGACGATTAAGTTACTAACGAAGTGCCACTAAGTACCTTTAACTATTTTCACCATTAATAAATTTTATATTTTAAGAATTGTTACAGTGGCGCCATAGTAGACAATAATGCAATTTCCTGGTAAATAATTTCAAAACATTATAAATATAATTGCTGCTGAAATATTTACTGAATTATAAGATGAATTTGCTGAGGACAAAACAGACTCAAGATATTACTTGTAAAATATTGTACAAATAATTAAACAGGTATCTTAAACCTCAAGCAGTTACCTCAACAGTTAAGTGAAAACAAATTTCTGAATTTTTAACAGACTTGTGTTCTTTATTCGAAACGTAAATTTTTTAATATGTTCACTGATTTTGAAGAAGGTAGTTCCATTTTTTTTCTGTAAAAACCACGTTTTCGACAGTGTCATCAATGTATGCTTTTTACGAATTTTTTTTTTTGTTGTGATAGCTCATTTCTACCACACCATATTTATACTGATTTAGCCATAATCACATATTTGCTAACTGACATTAAACTATTTTATCGGTATATTTAAATTTATATATGTATGTAAATGTTATTAGAAAATGTTTTATAATTATTTCTCTGAAATGTGTTTTAGTTGAATAGTACTCAATTTATCAAATAGCTTTACTACTTGTCTCATTTTTAGGGTTCCATATATTCAATATACGGATACCCTTATAATATCACTCCGAATTTCTCCCTCTCTGACTTTACAGCAATTTTCTCTTAAACTACTGGACGGAAAAGGTTGAAATTTGGTATCAGTGTATAGTTTAGTGACCCGATGAGGAGTACATATCGTAAATGAAGAAATTTTGGTTTTAAGGGTACTTCTGGGGGGAAAACTAAAAAAATGGATCGTTTCCCCCCTATCTCCGAAACTATAAGAGGTAAAATAATTTTGAAAAAAAATAGAGAATTTTAACGGAAAAATAATTAGAAACATCTACTATTAATTTTGGGGGGCAAATTACAGAATTAAATTCAAAATATAAATTTAAAATTGTTTTTAACACATCATGTGATAAATCAAACAAAAGGGCTCATTAAGGGAAAAACAATTTTTTTTTCATATTTTTAAAATAAATTATGTTAAAAAAACAAAAAAATATATAAATTTTGACTCATTCCCCCTACCTTATCTCCGAAACTATAAGCCGTAAAATTTGAAAAAAATTAGAGATGTAGGGCCTTGCCTGAATTTTACCGGAAAAATAAGGAGAAACCTCTAATATTAATTTTGGGGGCAAATTAGAGAACTAAATGAAAAATATAATATTAAAATTGTTTCTAACACATCATGCAATATATCAAATGAAAGGGATCATTATGGCGAAAACAAATATTTTTTTTTCATATTTATAAAATAAATTATTTAAAAAATGTTAACAAAAATATTTAAAAAAATTTCCCAAACTATAAGACCCTATTTTTTTTTGTTTGCAGGATAAATACGAAGAAATCCCTAACATTAATTTTGGTGGCCAAATTATAGAATTAAACGGAAAAGAAAAAAACATTTTTTTACGCATCATGAAATACTTCAAATGAAAGGGCTCATTATGAGGAATACAAATATATAGTTTTCATATTTTTAAAATTAATTGTTTACAAGATATTAACAAAAAGATATATAACATTCTCATTTCCCGCTTTATTTCCGAAACCATACTACCTAAAATATTGAAAATGATTAGGGTACTGGGGCTCACTTGAAATTTATAAGAAAAATTATTAGAAAACCCCAACATTAATGTTGGGGACAAATTTTAGAATTAAATGGAAAATAAAAATGTTCATCGCATCCTTTAAAATATATTAGGGTTAATATAAGAAAATGCACTCATTCCCTGCTTGTCTGAAACTGGAATAATTGAATCTTGAACGAGCTACAGAACCCTTAGTATGCGAGTCCAACTCGCACTTGACCAAATTATTTTATGTTGTTTAGATACAAATTTTTACGACTATAATTATTAGAAGACACATATCGATAGGTAACACTTCTAGAACGATATATGCAAGATGCTTGTTAGGAAAATCTACAAATTAACTAAAATTAACTGGGCTTTTTGTTTAATTTGTTCTGTTTATGTACATGTGGTATTTGTCTAAATACATTTCTGAATTTGGTATCACAATATAAATATTACAACTAAGTAAACAGTGTTAAAATTTTTCATTCACGACATTCACTTTAACTAATATTAGCAGATAATTTTTTGACATTAAAGGTGGTAAAAGGAAGTTTTTGCAGTATTGACAGAAATAATTCTAATTGAGTTATAATATTGTTACGAAATTTACCCAAAGCCGACCCTGTTTCATTTCAGTACGACAACAAACGCTTTGAGATAAAAAATGGTTCTCGAGAAGACTCGGCACCTGTAGGAGTGATGATGATTTTTACGAGAATTTTCTATGCTGGCCTTATAAAGGAAAGCCACGATGGAGAGTTCAGTGATACCGCAACGACTAGCGTATATGGGAATGTTATTGTAATATTTGAATCAGCTGTTTTGATGTAAATAAAGTTCTAGAAAAGTGAAAGTGAATATTAGTTTTATAATTTTAAATTGAACCCACGGACTTTACAACAAATTTGGTGATCAGAAGTAGAAGATTAAGTGCAGTTAAAATCGTAATTTGATTTATGGAAACTCGTAGTATGGAAAAAACCCATGAAACTACCAAAAAAATTATCAAACAGGTTACGAAGGGACTGGATGAAAAAATAGTCCAGATTCTATAAAAACGTGACAAGAAAATTTAAAATAACTGAAGAAAAAAGACAAATGCAATTCGAACAATAAAACATTTAAAAAAATATATAACCGACTTCTACCTATAACTAAAAAGCTAAAAATAATTATAACAAAAAATAACTCTAGCAAATAAATAACACATTCAATGTTGTAAGGTACCTACCCAGGAAGTAAAAAATGTAAACATTAAAAGGAGCTCATTCTGTACAAATTAATTACCTACCAATCTAGTATATTTTTTTGAAGTCGGTGCCAAGCAAATCTAAAATCCTTCATTGCGTACTTATCTACTAATTCATCAAACTTAATTGTTGCTTGGCACCGACTTCAAAAATATACTAGATTGGTAGGTTAATTAATTTGTACAGAATGAGCACCTTTTAATGTTTACATATTTTACTTCCTGGGTAGGTACCTTACAACATTGAATGTGTTATTTATTTGCTAGAGTTATATTTTGTTATAATTATTTTTAGCTTTTTAGTTATAGGTAGAAGTCGGTTATATTTTTTTTAAAAATGTTTTATTTTCAACTTTTTAGTTTTTTTTGAACTGAGGTAGTTTTCATTCTTTATTTGTTATTTTGTATGTATAACCTTAATAGACAGAACCAGGTAACATCGAAAGCCTCAACATTACACAATGATACTTTATCATTTAAATTGACATGTAAATCTTTAAGAACAAAATGTACTAGTACGCGTTGACTTAATAAGCCCAAAATATATTTATGCCTTATGGACTACGCCATGTAACCTTTTTTCAACTTTTTTTGACAACCTTGTATAACTAGATAATTCCACTCCAACCTATGTACCAACCAGCCTGTACATACGAATGTCCACGGACAAGCATAAATTTGTTAGCTGCCTTCTGTAAACTATAGGACGGAGTAGATGCCATCCTATATTTACGGGGTCAAATCCGTCCTATATTTCAACCATAGTATATAACTCCTTGTGGGCTACCCCATAAATTATTTCCTTTTTAACATTTTATGTTATCGCCCTGTGTAACATTAATTCCTCTCCACACTTTATGCAACTTCTTATGGGCTATAAAAGAAATAATTTTTTAATCACACTGTATAAATATAATTTAACTCCAGCATATATTTCAACCATCCTGTATATGATTTGCTTATGTCCACATCATATAACAGTTTTTTAATCACCCTATATAATTTTAATTTCACATTTTTTTCAACATTTTTATACGTTTTTTACGTCCAGTCCACCCTATATTCCAACCATCCTGTATATACAGTTAATGAACGAATGCAAATAGTTGAGTCAGATATAAAAGAGATAAATGATGACATTAAGACCATAAAAAATACCGTGGATACTCTTGAAACAAAAGTAGATGATCTCGATTCCATCCAAAGCCAGGTAAAATTTGAAATCAGTTCAATTCAAAACACAGTTCAAGATCAAATCAGTTCCATCAAGCAAACAGTCCACAGTGAAGTACAAGATAAAATCAGTGCCATCCAAAATAAACTAGAAACAGAAATTAAAAAAATGCAACAGGACTTACAGCGAGGAAAGTACCAGAACACCGTGAGTACCAAAGGTTCCTTTAGCAAACCACCCTCATTCGACGGCAGTTCATCTTGGCCCATGTATAAACGGCAATTTGAGGCCGTTGCTACAGCTAATGGATGGGATAATCAAGAAAAATCTACTTCTCTGGTAATTTCATTAAGAGGTCCGGCCCTAGAACTCCTCCAAAGCATTCCAGTCGAGGAATAAGGCAATTTCGACAAACGTTACGACAATCAATCCTTGAGCCAGGTATACCAAGTCCAACTCAGTGGGAAAACGCAAAAATCCGGTGAAAGCCTTCAAGAATTCGAAGCAGAGATTAGACGGTTAGTTCACTTGTCCTACCCAGACCTGCCAGAGGAAACGAAAAACCAGTTGGCCACACAGAGTTTCATAAACGGCATCAGAGATGTGGAAGTACAATGAAATCTAAGACTAAGTGGCGTCAAGAAAAGTAATGAAGCTCTACTTCGGGCTTTGGAAGTAGAGCCCGTCATGAACATGTCCAAGCCGAGGGTCCGAGCAGTTTCCTTCGACCAGGAAGAGTCAGAGTCACCATTTCAAGCGCTGCTGGCTGGTCTGAACAAAATATTAGAACGGTCACAAAGAACTGGCACCAGAGGGGCATGTTACCGCTGCGGACGGACAGGACACTTCCAACGTGATTGTCGAGTGAGGCCACCTGAACGATCACCGACCAGAGGTAACCAACAGAACAGCCACATGTCCAGGGACCGTCAGTCAGTCAGCATAGGGGGCGAATGCTGACTGTCCCTCCACCAGCCCCCAAAACGTTATCCATCCGGGGAGTTTGCCGAGATAGCGGCAACCTAGTCATCAGAGGCACCATCAATGGACGAGCAGTTACCATCACCATCGACACCGGCGCCGCTGTGACCATTGCCAAGACCAGGGTTTTGAGAGCATCAGATATTCGGCCAGTTACCAATAACATCCAGCTCAGAACAGTCATCGCGAGTCCATGTCAATACAGGGTGACGCCGACGTCGTGCTACAGATAGGAGACAACATGATCCGGTATAGGGTCCTGGTAGCGAATATTGAGGACGATTTTATACTGGAAATGGACCTAATTAGCCAGCATGGATTTATGTTCGACCCAAGATATGATGTTCTTCGGTTCCTAAATGAGGAATTTGCATTGACACGGCCCGTCAACAGTTCAGTCACCTCCATAAAAATTGTGACAAAGTCTTCAGCTAGAATTCCCGGTCGAACGGAACAGATTATTCATGGGCAGTTAGACAGCAATCCTGGGAGCTGCGTTGGTATGGTGGAGCCCGTTCACTCAGCTCATGACTACTTAGTTGGATGGGCTATAGTTAAAACCGGACGAGATATACCAATCAGAGTCCTGAATTTGTCCAACAACGACATTAGAATTGCCAATGGTCAAGAGATAGCTTGTTTCGAGCCAGTAGAGACCATCATCAATTGCGAAGAAGAGTACCAGACGTCGGTGAAGGAGACAGGGCCCAGTAAAGAGTTCCTACAACAGTTTGCTGACCATTTGACACACCTGACACCAGAGAACCAGAAGAAAGCCAAACAATTTATCACAACGCACTGGCAAATTTTTAACAGTCAAGATGGAACCACCGGTCGCACCAACATCATCCAGCATCGAATAGATATTGGAAAGGCTTAACCCATCAGAATAACACCTGGACGACTACCATTAGGGCAACAACAGGCAGTCGAGGAAAACATCGAGTCCATGTTACAAAATGGAATTATTGAGTCATCCATCAGCCCATGGTCTGCTCCCGTCGTGCTAGTTAAAAAAAGGATGGAACCACCAGATTTTGTGTGGATTATAGAAAGCTGAATGACGTCACGAAGAAAGACAGCTATCCACTACCCCGAGTCGATGACACTTTGACCACACTAGCAGGCTCCCGTTGGTTCTCCACACTAGACATAAAAAGTGGATATTGGTAGGTTGGTCTACACGCAAACGACAGAGAGAAGACAGCGTTCTCCACCAGTAAAGGGCTGTTTCAGTTCACGGTCATGTCCTTTGGGTTATGTAATGCAGCCGCTACATTTGAGAGGCTAATGGAGTATGTACTGAGCGGGTTAACATGGAGGACGTGCTTAGTATACCTCGACGACATTCTAGTCATGGGTCAGACATTTGACGACCATCTGAAGAACCTGGACAAAGTATTCTCCAGAATTAATAATGCCAACCTGAGACTCAACCCGAAGAAGTGCCCCTTGTTCCAAAAAGAAGTAGAGTTTTGGGCCACGTCGTGTCCGAGTCAAGAATCCGCACCAACGAAGACAAGATAGAAGCCATCCGTGATTGACCCAGAGACAAGCATGAACTCCGAAGCTTCTTGGGTCTATATTCCTACTACAGGTGATTTGTTGAGGGATTTGTCACCATTGCTGCGCCTCTATATCGGCAGACCACTGAGAAAGAGACCTTCCATTGGAATCAAGATTGCGAAACATCATTCAGGCGACTGAAGGCAGCACTATGTTCCAGCCCAATCCTAGCCTTTCCTACACAGTCCGGCAAGTTCATCTTAGACACCGACGCCAGCAACACAGGTTTGGGAGCCGTCCTATCCCAGATGCAAGATGGTGAAGAGAGAGTGATCGAGTATTACAGCCGTGGATTGTCGAAACCGGAAAGAAATTATTGTTTCACCAGAAAAGAACTTCTTGCAATAATAGGGACTGTAGACCATTTCCACAAATACCTCTATGGTCGTCATTTCTTAACACGAACAGATCATGCCGCACTCAAATGCCTGCTGGACATGAAGACACCGGAAGGACAACTGGCCAGATGGATGGAGAAATTACAGCAATAAGACTTCAAGGTGGAACACCGTGCCGACCGTTTGCACAATAATGCCGATGCCCTATCCAGAAGACCCTGTAGAACGGAATGCAAGCATTGTCTGAAGACCGAACAGCGAGAGGGTATCTCCATCAGGCAGATCCGAGTGCAGGCCAATGAAGACTGGACAACGGAACAGTGCATCCAGGACCAAATGGCTGATCCAGACATCGAACTAATCTTGTCACTCAAAATGAGAGGGACCTCCAGGCCACGATGGGATGAGGTAGCTAGATACTCAGGCCTGCTGAAATCGTTATGGGCTCACTGGGACTCTCTAAGAGTAGACAATGGAATGCTCAAGCGAGTCTGGGAAAGCGCTGATGGACGAGAAACTAAGTCCCAACTGGTAGTTCCGAAGAGAAAGGTACCAGCCATCCTGACCGAAGTACATGATGGGATTACCGGAGGCCACCTGGGCATGAATGCAGCAGTACAATGTGGGCGTTCCATTTGAGAGAATTGCCATCGATGTCGCCGGTCCGCTTCCCGAGTCTGAGAAGGGGAACAAATACATTCTGGTCGCAATGGATTACTTCAGCAAATGGCCTGAAGCATATGCGATACCCAACCAGGAAGCAACTACGGTAGCGACGGTGCTAGTAGAACAACCATTCAGCAGGTTTGGCGTCCCGATGGAATTACATTCAGACCAGGGGCGTAACTTCGAATCGAATGTATTCCAGAAGGTTTGCACGATGTTGGGGATCAGGAAAACGAGAACAAAACCATTACATCCACAGTGAGACAGAATGGTGGAAAGATTCAACAGGACCTTGGAACAACACCTATCCAAGGTCGTCAGCAATAACCAGCGTGATTGGGATGAGCATATCCCCCTATTCCTGTTGGGATATCGCTCTGCCATACATAATAGTACAGGCCTGACCCCAGCCAGGGTCCTATTCGGAAAGGAGCTGCCATTACCCTGCGATTTGGCATTTGGCTCCCAGAAGAACCTCCCCCAGACATCGACGATTATGCTGACCAGCTCCGACATAACATGTTGGCAATACACGAATTAGCCCGAACGCAGATGTTGGCCACCAGTGACCGGATGAAGACGCGATTCGACCTTAAGGCCAATTCAGTCGGGTTCCAGGAGAGGGACAAAGTCTGGCTGTACAACCCCCAACGAAGCAAGGGTAAATCCCCAAAGCTTACACCCGCCTGGGATGGTCCATACGAGGTGGTCAAGAGGCTTAATGACGTCGTCTACCGGATCCGTCGAAACCCCAAGGCTAAATTGAAGGTGGTTCACTTAGATCGACTCGCTGCATACCATGGAGGGGATGTTTCTGATCGGGACGGTCAGAATTAAAGGGAAGGGGGGGGGGGCAGTGTTACGAAATTTACCCAAAGCCGACCCTGTTTCATTTCAGTACGACAACAAACGCTTTGAGATAAAAAATGGTTCTCGAAAAGACTCGGCACCTGTAGGAGTGATGATGATTTTTACGAGAATTTTCTATGCTGGGCTTATAAAGGAAGCAAGCCACGATGGAGAGTTCAATGATACCGCGACGACTAGCGTATATGGGATTGTTATTGTAATATTTGAATCAGCTGTTTTGATGTAAATAAAGTTCTAGAAAAGTGAAAGTGAATATTAGTTTTATAATTTTAAATTGAACCCACGGACTTTACAACAATATAATAACATAACGTTAGACCTTAACGTAAAATATTTCGGGCAATTTATTGGTACACCCGAATTCTTCAGAAATGTAGTCTAATCATTTGATGATGCCCAACTCTAGTCTATAAATTTTTTCTATAATAATTATTATCAAACTAAGGTCAGACAGTTTAATAGGCACGATTGAATATATGACATCAACCATGTTGTAATTTTGCCACAATAGTAAATTTTTACTTCAGATGTTGGGTGCAATCATCTTCGCCGGTTCTAGCATATTCTATTATTTAGTTGCGCCCTTCTCTTAAATATCACTGAATTGTTAAAGTATAAACCCAAATTTTATATATAAGGGATTTCTGTACCAATCACTATCTTGAACTTGTGTTTAATTCCATTGCGCCTTTTCCCAAAAATTAGAACCGATAATCTTCAGGCATTAAGTTTTAAGTTGTACTTTTCGGAATATTTGACAAGTTGATACAAGATTTCATTTATTCAAATCGGGACCGAGTGAAATACATGTGACAGAACTAGTAGGGTTAGATATAATAAGGATATAGATGGGCTGTACAGTGATTAATTGAAGTAACGACGACTTTGGACAGCTCGGTTTCCCAGTAACTCTTGAGGAGTAGGCAGGTTGAGACCCTGAGTTCGATATAGACTATGAAACTCGTTTTAATTTTTGTCTCTTTATAATGGCTTCAAAGCAGGAGTCGTTGCGTCGAGTATCTCATGAATTTAGACACGGTTCTCACCCGGAAATTAGCCTAGTCCCTACATGTCGCGTCTATAAATTTACCTTTATGTATCAAATACATAAATTAGTGTTGGAGAGGACATTCTATTTTGGGAAGCGTAACTGATGGACGTTCCCAACTAGAAACAATACATATCATACATAATATCTTACGTACAAAAGAATGACACCTCGAAGAGAGTACAGATAAGGTATTTGAAATGTATAGTGGAGTAGAGATATAGTTAAGTTTTTTAAAAATTATATATTGGGTGGCCCATAAGCAGATGAATATATAGGGTGTTTGAAATATTTTGTGTAAATAAAAAAACACAGATAAACAAGTTATATTGGGTCACTAATAATGTTGAATAAAATTTTGATATTTGAAGTAGTTACTGTTGAAAAATCGTGAAAATTCATGTGACTTTTCATAACTAACTTCATTTAAAGCAAAAAATGTTCTGAGATGATTCCGCGGTCATTATGATGAGCCATATATATATATATATATATATATATATATATATATATATATATATATATATATACAAAATTAGTGAATTCTGTTTTGCCTTAAAAAAAGTTAGTTATGAAAAGTCACATGAATTCTCACGATTTTTCAACAGTAAATACTTATATCAAAATTTTATTCAACATTATTAGTGACCCAATATAACTTGTTTGTCTATGTTTTTTTTATTTATACAAAATATTTCAAACATCCTATATATTCATCTGCTTATGGGCCACCCAATATATCATTTTTAAAAACTTAACTATATCTCTACTCCACCCTACATTTCAACTACCTTATCTGTAGTCTCTTCGAGGTGTCATTCTTTTGTACGTAAGATATTATGTATGATATGTATTGTTTCTAGTTGGGAACGTCCATCAGTTGCGCTTCCGAAAATAGAATGTCCTCTCCAACACTTATTTATATATTTGATTCATAACGGTAAATTTGTAGACACGACATGTAGGGACCAGGCTAATTTCCGGGTGAGAACCGCGTCTAAATTTATGAGATACTCGGCGCTACGACTCCTGCTTTGGAGCCATTATAAAGAGACAAAAATGAGTTTCAGAGTCTATATCGAACTCAGGGTCTCAACCTGCCTACTCCTCAAGAGTCACTAAGAAACCGAGCTGTCCAAAGCAGGAACATCTTTACTTCAATTAATCACTGTACAGCCCATCTATATCCTGATTATATTTAACCCTACTAGTTCTGTCACATGTATTTCACTCGGTCCCGATTTGAATAAATGAAAACTTGTATCAACTTAAAAGTTAATGCCTGAAGATCATCCATAATTTTTGGGAAAAGAGTCACTAGGTAACTGAACAGTTCATGATGAAAGTACTTTTGCTCTCAATGGAGATATGAAAACACAAAATGTACGATATTGGAGTAACAAAAAAGCACATCTTTAGTGAAAAACATACTCAATTTCCAGAAAAGTGAATGTTTGGAAGACATTTTGAAAAACCACATAGTGGGACTTGTTTTCCTAATTATAAAATTTACCGATGAGGTGTATCTGGAGAATCTGCGTGATAATCTTGTTCGGCAATTTAGAAATAATATGTGAACAAACTAGTGCTCCTGTACATTATGATTGTGCGCTAAGACGTTACCTGGATGAAGAATATCCTGTTAGCTAGAGTGGAAGGCGAGATCCCACCTCGTGCACTATACCTTCCACCATTAGATTATTTTGTGTGAGGTTAATTGAAATCCAAGATGTACGTTACAGAATTCGACAAAAATTAACCTTTTTTATCAAAGAATTATTTAAGAATGCAGGACAGTGGTCAAACATGTCTGTTTCAGTAAACTAGAATTTATGTGATGAGTTATTACGAAATGTGCGTATATTCAAGGTGTAACTTGTAGAATAATTTTGTTGAATTACGAAACGATATTCTACAAATTGCAAAACTACATGTTACAAATTAATTACGAAACAGGCCCCTGGTTAGATTACAGCATTATATAAATAAACTCTTGTTCGTTAAATCAATCACTAAAAATTTATTTCTTATATTTAAGATTCATTTTATGATAGATAGTGACAATGGGATTCATTAATGTTACCTTTTTACGATACTCAAAATTTTTTGGAAGGATTATTCATAATTTAGCAACTTTTATTATGATGTTATTCATGAATTTACGAAATCAAGGCTGAACATTTTCAACATTTATGGTTTCCTGTATGACTGCTTGCAGATACAAACTATATTTACATCAATACAAACGACGAAAACTACATACGCATTGACGTGGAAGACCTATTGAAATTTTCTGAATTTGGTCAGCAAATTCAATTCAATTCAATTCAATTTATTAGCAAAAAAAAATTATAGTTGTTACAATAAGATTGTCACTAACATTATTACCAAGGTAACAGTAATAAGTAAAAATATCAAACATTAATGTTAGAATGGTAAATAAGAGAGAAAAAAAAATGAACACCTAAGCATAAGCTTGTGTTGTGTCCAAGAGTACATTCAAGTATGTTTAAGTTAGTGCTAAATTCATTACAATTAAAATCTGCTACTTTACTAACCAAGACATTCATATATACTCGTACCTATATACATAAACATATACTCATATATACACACAGACAGATATACTCATACTAACCCATACATACCCTTAATTAATATATATTTATAATATTCCATTTTACTAGTCACTGAGAATAAAATAATTACAATAATACAAAACAACAAAATATAACTACATAAAGTATAACTAAACATGAATTAGAAATAGAGATATGTAAATAAGGGTATTGTTCTTTAAATAAAGTAATTTATTTTTAGTGTTTTGATTATACCAGAAGGGCTAATAAGCTATCATAGTTCTGGGCTATGTATAATTTAATTTTTTTATTGAACTGTTTCTTGGTTAGTTTTTTGAAAATTAATGGAATCACATTGTATACTTTTATACCGTTATATAGTATGCATTTTTGACATACAGTTTTATTCATTCGCTCAGATTTGAGCAACTGTTTATCCTTTTGTCTGGTGTTATGTGGATGGTTTGTTTTAACGAGGTTATTCTCTGAATATATCGTCTTTAGCAATTCATTAATGTAAAGAAAGACCTCGCACGTTCAATATTGTCTGTGTAATATAAATATGCTTGACACTTTGACGATTATTTAACCTAAAGATTATTCTAAGTATGTAATTTTGCCGCACCCCAAACGTATATACCACAGATCATACAATAGAGAATAGATAGGAAACTATGTGTTAAAAATTGTGTTCATAAAATAACATTCTTCGCCATCTATGATTTTCAACAAATAGTAAAAATGTACATTTGTGTATTTCGAGTTACAGTTATCTGTATGAATTTAACTGCCGATAAAAAAGGAATCTGCACACTATCTAATCGGTGTATTTCCCTGCTAGTTCTTATCGTTCCAAAAAATACTATGGCGAAATAAAAATCCCCAAATAATTTTGATTTTATTTATAAAATATATTACAAATACAATTAAATATTAAACTATTCACACCTAACAATAATAGCAAAAAAGGTACAAACATATCATTAACAGTTTACAAATATTTGTTTCCCTGTTGTTACCAATATACATTTGAGTTTTTAGTTAAAGGTCTGTATGAAAAGTTAACTTGTCGCTTCGGTAAACTCGCATTTAACATTTTTAGAGGTAACATTTTGATATTAACTTTCAATATTACCTTCGAAAAATGCATATCCAAGTTCACTCAAATTTTAGGTTAACTATTACATTGACAACTTAAACTAAAGAAAGACCTAGATGAACCACAACAACAATGATGAACCTATATATATATATTGAAAGCAACTTGTGATGACTGCTTCTTTATGCAATATTCTGTATATTTGAATTTTTATTTCCTACCTCTTTTGCATTTAGAGTAGTATGACACTATACAATACAATATAAATGATATCCAAAATAGTAAATATACATACAACTCCCACAAAAACTAACAAATATTAGGGAAATAGTACATATTAAAAAACTCATATAATAAATCATATCAAAATACATAATACTCATAAAAAATAGTAACATGCTTTGAAAAATAAACATTAGATCTAAAAAAACAAGAGACTTTTTTTCAGTTTTCTAAAATATGCTCATTGTACCAAAAATTAAAAATAATGCTATTTACAAGATTACTTAAGAGTTTTTAGTAAGGTAGTAAACAAAAAGCTTTTGAGAAATATTTATAACTTTTGGCACTTTGTTTATATATTGATAAGTAAAGCAAATATTTTATGATTTATTAAAAGCATCTGCCCTTTGGCTTTAACTGTTGTTTTCTCATTTGACTTCTACTGTTTACATTTTTAAATACCTTAGTTTTAGCATTTTATTCTTCTTCAAGTGCTGTAACCACTGTGACGTGTTCAAATTTGTGGCTCACCTTGCTGTTCTCTTCCATTTTGATAGTTCACTCCTCAAACTCTTGCCTACTAAATGTTCAAATTTCTTTCTTACCACAACCTTTTTGTGTGCTGCAAAAAAAACAAAGAAATTATGAATAATTTAAAAACCAATAGTAAATTGCTTATCTTGGAATGCTTGTATAATTTGACATTCTGAACTCTGATGCATGATTTCTAAAAATTTTCTGAAAAGCCTCTTCTTACCTCCGTACACTTTTTCAGGAATTTTCACCAACAATTGGGGGCTGCAAGTGGTAACCAGATCTTTTTCTGGTGAAAACCATGCAAAATTGTGTTCCACAGTTCTCTCATTACTTAAAAAGAAATAATATATGAACTACAAGGATATATGAGAAATGTGAACATACCAGTAAAAGTTTTAATCCTCTCGTGCACCCTCCTTAAAATGAGCTTCACAAATTACCAAAAGCCGGGCATTTGCAATACAGTTTTTCATTGTTGATTCGCTGAAGTCATATTTTTTTGCTATTAAATTGTAATATACTGTCTAAAAAAATATATAATTAATAAGTTATCTTGTAAATACTGTAATGTATTACCTTTTAGAAGCTTGATTGAAACATTCAGAAATCTAAAAAAGAAATGCTCCAAAATTAGAATAATAAGGCATTTTTTGTATATGAAGCCATGCCACAATAAATCATGACAAAAATGGACGACAACGACGGTAACCAATAACAACCGAAAAACTTCAAACGAGTGCGAGCAACCGTCTTATTTAGGGCCGCTTGAAAATGCTAGAGGGCGCATTCAACTGTGGTACAATCTCGCCTATATGAGTTCCCACCCCCTGGTATATACCATACCTTATTATGGAATCGACTAGACTATTATACACTATAAGTAAAAGCTTTTTATTTAGTAAATTACGGAGAGTGTAGAATTTATAGGTAAGCTTTTTAACTCTTTTGACAAGGTGTTCGATATGTGTTTTCCACTTTAAGTTTTCATCAATCAACATACCTAAGTATTTTATTGATGACACTTGTTTAACGCTTTCCAGGACTCCATTAATTGTTAGAGGTGATAGAGCCGCTCTTCCTATCTTTGTTGGTGTAAATCCTACATATTTAGTTTTAGATACGTTTAAATTCAGGCTGTTTACGTCTAACCAATTTTTGACATCTGAGATTGCATTTTGCGCTTTATTCCAGGCTTCTTCCCATGTTGTCCCATTACATATTAGTACAGTATCATCGGCATAAGAGACTATACTATACATAAGAGACTATACTATACTATAAATAAAACGCATTTCTAAAAATATTAGCGATAATGAGTTAAATCATCTACTTAATTCTGTTATTATTAACTACGTAACAAAATAAATCAATTATAAGTAATTTATTGATATATATATATATATATATATATATATATATATATATATATATATATATATGTTAGGCATACATATATGATACAAAGTATCATATTTCGCTGACCAGTTTCCTGCTTCATGATGTAAACGCATCGAGGTGACCGTTCTTTTGATTAGTCACCTTTTTAATGTTATAAATCAGAGCGACGCGGTCCCATGGTTGTCATTATCGTAGGTATTACACGTATAATTGAATCATTTAGTAAGTTTATTTTTTAATTTTCAATGTTTTATTCAAAGTTTTAATTTTTATATTTCAATAAATATATTCTTTTAAAATCAAAAGTGATTTACAAGATATAAATTTGGCCCAGTCAGTAGGATTGTCCAACACAGCTAAAACACGTGTACACTCACTAGTTGTGTTGATTTCCTAATCCTTGTGGACAAACTGCCAGACCGATACAACAACTGTGGCAACGAGAACCTGGAACATGCAACATTACAGCTAACCAGTCCTCAACTTCTACAGACCAGTCTCATGACGAGAGTACTATGACAATCATCACGATATTAATTTTTAATATTTTATTGATACGATTTTTTTGTATCTTGAGCATACAGTTTAATATTCACTCACATTTATCTCTATTATTTTTAAAAAATTGCTAAACATATTCTACAATTTCCAATACGAAAACATATATCCTTTTTACTTATTTTTATTGCATTTACCTTTTACCCTTATTTTTTTATTGCATTTTTGAAACTTGTTTATTATTTCTATACCAAATTTACTTAAATAAAATATCCATATACTGAATTTTCTATTTTTCATGTTAAATTTCATCTATTTGTTTATATACACTAATTGACAGTATTTCTAAATATGGTTGAAACACGCCAAGGTACGGTAGAACCTTACAAACTTGCTAAAATTTTCGCCATCATCCCTGAATATGACGGTAGTCCAATTTTATTGCATACGCAATAATACTTGTTCGACAGCCCAAAATATGACTGTTGCAAATCAATTAACTCTCTTAGTTTTGCACATTAAAAACAAGTTAAGAAGCCGTGCAGCCGAACTTGTTAATTCAAGAAATGCGTCAACTTGTGATGAAATAAAACACTTTTAGAAAACCATTTCGGCGACTCACGCGACTTGTCCGCTTTAATCGAAGATTTACAGAGAATGCGACGACTACCTACCGAATCCCCACTAACTTTCTCAGCGCGATTACAAAGCCACTAAGCAAAAATGCACAAAATGATAACAAACCAATTATCACCACAAAAGAAAATTATTCGCACTAGTAACCCTCCAGATATAATTACCGCAGTTTCCCGAATAAAAAGAGAACACCAACTCTGTCACTTAGAGAATCAAAAATTCCCAAATGCACGTAACCATCAACAACATTAACCACAAAGACGACCACCTCCTCAAACTGTTGTAAAACAGTGTTCCTTTTGCAAACGTACCGGACATTTGTATAACGAATGTCTAACACGACAACAACAACAACCACACCAAAACTTGAACAATAACAACCCACAACAATTTAGACCAAATCCTTCTTATCAATCGGCTAATCAAACTAGGCCCAATATTGAGCTCAATAGGTATCCCGCACAACAAAATCGACCTTCTGTCAATGGACAATATCAAAGTCCTAATCAATCTCGACCAAATCCCAATTTTTACAGAAACCAGCAACAAAGAACTCACCACTTCAACCAAGATGAGTTCTACATTCCTTCGAACAATTTCACAAATGGTGATCCTTATACAAATTTATTTTACCAAGATGATTGTTCTTAATTAGACCCCCAAAATATAGATTTAGAATATGTACTCTCAAAATGACTATCCTGAAACTTTTGAAAGCAATTACCCGGAATTACCCGAAGACCGACGACAAAATTTTCAAGAGGTTCTTACAGTGGACAAACCACCCAATTCACAGATCTGAAATCTTCAAATCCAGCTCGAAACAATGAGGTTACTCGACAACTTCAACCCAACCTGAATTTTCCGGAACAAGCTTTCTTATAAGCCCCTCACTTTCGATAAATTTTAAAAATCTGTTCTATATCAATGACGCAACTAATACGTATAAACTGGCCTGAAGGACCACAAACAACTTTGACGACAACATCACACTTAAGAGTCATCCACTCAGCATTCCCTACAACTGTTGCGACAACCTGACAACCATCAGTCAACTTATTTATTTATTTATTTATTTAGTAGTACTCCATCCAAAAACCATAGGTCAATTCGAAGATGGGCATTTTAGTTAGTAAACATGCACATTTAGAAAATAACATACATATAACATAAATTCAAATAATAGGTATAAAAACTTACAATATACACTTCTAACAATACGAGAGAGTTCATTAAACGAAAAATGAAATTTCTCCTTTATACATTGAAATCATCAAGAATTCAATCCTGGGTGAGGATTCTCCTTTTAATAATTCCAATATTCCCATTAAACAAGGCAATATCTGAGTGCAATTCATAATAATGATAAAACATATTGAAAACCGGAGAATTTTGAAGTATATTTGTTCTGGGCGTTAACATGTAAAAAAGTGAAGGAAAGCGTGTTCTGATGTTAGGAATATTAAACGAGATTTGAGTTACTAAACTTGGACAGTCCAACTTGTTGTTTAATAACTTATGTAAAGTAACTATAGACTAGTATTTTCAACGTGTTGGTAATCCATTAACTGAAATCGTTAAAGTAACGTATCATTAGATATACCACGATGTGGATACACCCTGTCAGTTCTATACCACAGATATTTAACGTATTTTCTACTGATGTTTTCAACAGCATGAGTATATGTTTCGTATCCAGGATTCCAGATAATGGAGGCATACTCGAGTTTAATACGTACAAAAGCATTGAACAGAGTAGTTACGGTGCTAGTTCTGTAACTTTTTTTATCGAACGAATCTTTAAACATAGACACATCGTTTTTCGTTAGTTTAGTTTAGTGTCAAGTTTCAAAATGTAAAAATAGCAGCAGCATAATTTAACTTTACACTTATTCATGCCGTAGAATAGATTTGAAAAAGGCCAAAAACATTATCAGTAAATCATGTAAAATGAACATGATTTTATCATTTTGAACGACCTAATATCAAGAAAATACATCCAACAATTTTATACATAAGTAAGGTCGAAGAAAATATCATACAAAATTTTATATATTATATTAATTATTTTATTTATTTTATTATATTAATAAAGTAAAATTTTTTCTATCCACAAAAAGTTTGCTCGCTGCTTCTCAATTTTTGAAACAACATTATAGACCAACAAAATTACAAAACTTCATGCAAAATGGGGACTAGATCTGTAAAATTTTTTTGAAAAATAGAAAATTTTCGAAACGAATTAAAATTTATGCAGATAAAAATGAGAAAGAAGATAACATCATTGTTTATTAATATTTACACATTTTTTAAAAATGAACTGAAAGTTTAAATCTACACGTTCGTGAATCAAATCTCAAAAATATTATAAAACGATTGTTGTTTGTGTACCTGTCTGAAGCCTCCATTATACAGCATAATATCATGTTACACAATCTATAACACACAACAAGAAATTACAATTTTATCAACCGTTGAATATGTGTGAAACTAGATGGCAAGATAATTTGATGGACAAAAACTTTGCCATGATACCATCACCTTTTCATCTCTATAGTAACGACCAGCCACAACTCCCTAATACAATTCTGCAATTAACCTGACCTCCTGGCGCTAATTTTGCATGCCAAAGATTTCGAGACAGTACTGAGTTTTCACACAAATGAACTCCGACAGAATAGCTACTTGAAACCAAATAAATGAGGCACTTTCTATTGTATGAGACGAGAAAAAGCTGGATGTTTGCCATCACCCTAACTATTTGGAGGTTCCTGTCTAAATACTGAATAAAAAGTATCAGGCAACAATAATATTATTAGAATCCTCGCAAGAAGCGGATATTGAGCACAACCGCGAGTACTCAGTACTTACAAATTTGAAAGACTACTGTTGCAGGAAATACAGAGAAAAACCCCTAACAAGCAAAATAACTAAGTAAAGAAGGCCCAACTATCAATCAGACAAAATCCAATCACTAGCTATCGACATTTTATATTTTGCTGTTTCATCTGTTGTCAAAAATATATTTTATCCTAGCGAAAACAATTTACTCAAAATCACTTCTGAATCAAAATATTTAGAATACATCCCTGACTAAAATATAAAGAACTTTATAGACAAAATTAAAAGTGCTCCAGACTTTTTTAAATAACGCTCTTATTGGAGCTTGTTAATTTACTTAGTTAATTATTTTAACCATAATTTCAAGTCACGCGGGAACCCTCGTCAGCCTGTTGATTTGCTTCACAACTGTCTCTGAACAATAATTTGTACGTCAAAATATTTACCTTTTAAATAATTTGTTAGGTACCATTATGTGTATTATTTTTATGTTTTTCTTGGAAACATTGGCATTTGCATTATGTTACTCTGCCGCAGAATATGTTTCCCTGTGAATGTTTGCAGCAACGAGAAATATATCGTAACATCAGGATGCCTGGGGGAACAAAATTAACAGCTTGGCAGGGGTTTTCTCACCAGATACAAGAAACTAAGCGCAAACAGAGGCACAAGAACGAATTAAACGGTGTCCACTCGCTGCATAGATACATACCTACATCCTCCAGACTGAAATCTAGTAAGAGCTTTAAAAAATTTACATTGATGATGGAGTATCCCCATCGCCAAAACGTATTGACAACCAGGAATGCAAATACAGCATCATGGATCCCACATTTAAAGACCCTAACCCAGTTGCAGCCCTACTATGGAAAATATGTACGTAACAAACTAATATGTGGGTTTGACAGAACAATAATTTAGCCAAATAGAATTATTTTAACGCGGAGTGAGTATTGACATCTAGGAGTTTCAGAGTGGACTGCCTCAGAGGGACCCCAAATCAGAAGTTGTCCTGTGTATAACAACGTTTTCCTGTGATTCCTAGGGTAGAAATCATACCAGTGAATTCGTAGCTTAATTTAAATGTATCAAAGCAATTATGAAACTATCTTTCGAGATTTATAATCGACTGAACGCTAGACAATATATTGTATCTCGTCGGGAGTTGCTCTTCTGAAGAATGATTGAAATCACTAATAATTCATTAAGTTCAGACAATTTATCGCATTCAATAGATTATTAAATCTTGAAAATATAGTACCATAATTGCTTTGATAAGTTTTTGTTAACCAACGAATTGTTTGTGTCACTTCTATACTGAAAAACCTGGAATATGGCATTGTACAATTGTACATAATTTTCAACTCAGGTGCTTTTTTGCTGCTAACCTACTGAGAACTATGTAAATTCTTAATATTCGCTCAATTTGTCACAAACTTTAAGGGAAAATTTCGGTTGTTTATTTTTCTGTCATTGGATACAGTTTCTCGTCCGTACAAAGGCCACTATTTTTAGACATCAAATATTATAATATAATTAGGGAGAACGGTAGCGTTAGTATTAATTGGTATTAAAGTAATCTTTTATGGTAGCCCGTTCAAGTGAGTTTTATTATCTAATCTGTCTTCAGCTGAGTCAACATTTCCGTACTCAAGCGCGGAAACTATCAAGAATTTAATATATACTTTTCTGTAGTTATCTCTTAGCATCAGACTTGGCCTAAAATATTCCTACTATATTGTTAAATTTTACTTTCTATTTTCAATAAATATTAGTAATTTAATTACAAGTACTACTTAAGGAACTGCTTTGTAATCCACTGTACTAATAAGTTACTCTGTCAATACAAACATATACTTCGTTTTTAACCGACTTCAAACAATGATGAAGTTCTTAATTCGGCTGTATTTTTTTAAGAGTTTCTTACCACGGTTCTAGAGCAACTATGAACCGATTTCGATCATTCTTTTATCATTTGATACACTTCCAGATAGGTTCCATATTTTTTCAATGACACGGAAAAAAACGGAAAAATTTTGCAACCGACTTCTTAATATATCAGGGGGGATGCAATGGTATTAAAACATTTTAATCATTCCTTAATTATACGAATTCTAGGATGATTATTAAGTTTTCGTGGGCACTAAATGTGTTAGGTGGTTTTCGGGAATTCATCTCCGTAGTTGAGATCCCTGCCGGTAAAATGGCGACGTTCCGACATAATCACATCTGGACTCTTCAGCCTTCTGTTTACGCTTCTAGTTACTCGAATACTAAGCTGTTCAGTAGCGTGCGCGCTGTTATACAGCCGCGGAAAGGCTATGTGTGATTGGCCCTTGGCACTCATTGGGCACGCCTCCCGCCTGCTGATTGGTTATTTCCGGTTGAGTTGTTATAGGTCGTGGCCGGGCAAGCACTGTGTTTAATAGAATTTTCCAATAATTCGATAAGTTCTGGATTTCATTACGTGCGTTTAGACTGTGAGGCTTCTTCGCGATTTCAATTGCCTCTCTTACGAATCTGGATTTTAGGTGTTCTATATTTGCCAATTCTCTGGTATTCTCAAGGTCTGTTCGGTGTGACGTCGTAGTGGCGTGTTCCGCAATGAATGTTAGTTTTTATTGCTTTCTTATGGCGTTCTGGTGTTCATCACGTCTAGCTTGAATTCTTCTGTTAGTTTGCCCCATATAAGTTTTATTAAAGTCTGCACATGGAATCTTGTACACTCTCTGTTGTTCTCAAGGGATCCTCGTCTTCGGAGTCCTCAACACCGAGCTTATTTTTCTGTCTGTATTGAAAATAGTATCCATATTGTGTCTCCGTAGAATTCGTCTGTTTGTCTCCGTTTTGATTTTAGGGATCTGTATATATATATATATATATTTCGATTTGTAAATCCGATTTGTCTCAAAGCTGTTTTTAAACTGTCCATTTCCTGTTTCATGTTATCCTAGCCAGTTAGTCTTTGTGATCTGGTTGCTAAAGTCTTGACGATAGCTTGTAGTTAAGCTGGGTAGTGATGAGAATTAGCATGAAGGTATCTGTTGGTGTGAGTTGCTTTCCTATATACTGTAAGGACATAAGGGTTCCATCTTCCTTCTTATTTATAAGAATATCTATTTTCTATTATGATATCCAAGGCTTCGTCGATAGGGATGTTGGTGAAACGTGACATAAAGCTTACAAGAAGACACTGTGGTTGTAAAAAGTTTTGCTAAGTATGTTGATGTAATGTGTCGGAAATAATCAATCAGCAAGTTGGAGGCGTGGCCACTGAGCGCCAAGGGCCAATCACACGCAGCCGTTCACAGTACCAACCGATAAGTGTCGAACGGCGACTATAAAACAGCGAGCACGCTACTGAACAGCAGAAAGCGAAAGCAGAAGGCTACGAGAATTATGTGAACCGACCTGAAGAGGGCAGATGTAACTCTGCCAAAACGTCGTTGTATTACGATCGATCCCGGCAGGAATCAGGAATATATACATATATATACATATATATATATATATATATATATATATATATATATATATATATTTATGTTAGAATAGTATGGCAAATTTTCTTATTAATATTACTTACAAACTAAGAAGTTAGTTTCCATAAAAAATTGAATACCCTGAAACCTAAAATTAAATCATAACATGTCACCTACCATTTCTTTTGGAAATATCGGAACTGGTTATGAATTAAAATTAATTAACGGTTTCAAAGAAGAATGTTACCGATTTTTAGATGAGTAAAAACTTACGACTCGCATGTTAAATTGAGGCATGCATTAAGGTGAGTTCTTCAAGTTTTCATAGAATGATTTCCTTGGTCTAGAACCTTCAATAAAATCGTCATATGTCAGTTCATTCATGTTTGTATGAGATTCGTAAAAAATATGAATGTTGTCTAACAGTAAATTACATCTGTTTTGTCTGTAAAGAAAATTGTTATAAAACAAAGTTAGTAAAAATTGAATGCATCCATTTACGCCTTATTTTAACAGAAAAAAATAAAGAGCTTTCTTCTTTAGATTTACCGACTTCAATGCATAGTAACAATAATGACACTAAAAAGTAAAAAATAATAAAATTGGATATTAAAATGAAATAGAGGATATCTACTATAAAACTGTTTTGAAATTGGTGCCAAGCCTGAAAAATATGTGTGTAACATGGCGTATAAATAGTTTTATTAATTAATAACAGAAATTATTGAATTTATAATTATGTTTATATTCCTATGTTAAATATAAGCATTTCTTAGGATTGGCATCAACTTCAAACACAATTTAATAGAACATATCATATTCAATTATATTTCAAGTTTTAGTGCATTAATGTCACTATGCATTGAAGTCGGTTTTTTTTAAAGAAGCTATTTTTATACTTCTAAGTTGTGTGACATGGTCTACGATATTTCCTGACTCCTGTCTCAACAGACATCGAAGAAATTATTAAAATATATTCCTAACTAATTGTAGGTACTCGTATTTAGTGGTTAACTTTTACAAACATCTTGTGTACATGCTTTTAGCAATCAATATAAACTTTTAATAATTATTTACTAATATAAACTAATTATGAAGAAAAGTTCTGTGACACAGTGTTGAAGTTAATATATTATTGGTTTGTCCGGTATTCTCTAAGTTCCACATGAATGGAAAGTTTACCGTTCAAACGCCTACTTGGTGAGCATACAGAGAAAAATGTACTTGTAACTACTCGTCGAATATAGTACCTCATTTTTGAAGTAAAAAAATAGAGTTACGTCATGATGGTTTCGCAAATCGTAATCAAATCTGAAACTATTATTTGAATAGCGGAAATATCAGAGTATCCAGAGCTGAACACATTCTTGGCTGAGAAACACACCACATACACAAGACCTTTGACCAGGGTATTCGGAGCATTCTGGAATGGTTCCAGCCGATTGATTATAGCACCCTTCATAGTCCAGGTCTCAGCTCTATTAAACAGCACAGACTAAACATAACATTCAACGGTTCTTAGGCACAATTTTAGGAGAAGAATGATTTCATTCTCAGAAAAATCTGCACTTAATCTGTTTCTCTGAGTTAATTATTTGTATTATGACATCTAAAACATTTGAATTTTGTGATTCTCTAAATTTTCTGATGCTCTATCTGTAGGAAGGAATGTGCATGTATGGCTAATGAATATCCATACATTTTGACTTAGAGCCATACCCAATTGTTGATCTTCACT
Source organism: Octodonta nipae (assembly GCA_034190945.1). Lineage (NCBI taxonomy): Eukaryota > Metazoa > Arthropoda > Insecta > Coleoptera > Chrysomelidae > Octodonta > Octodonta nipae. Next base: position 54,422,000 of record CM067218.1, on the reverse strand, counting down.
CCAAGTACTTGCAAAATTATATCCGTGTAGCCGTTGAACTGTTGCACAATGCATCCCTCTCCGATGCACCATATATTATAACATTTGTCGGTTAGACTTTGATTTATACAATAATACTCTGATCTGTACTGTCTACGATATTCAAAAGAATTGTAGTATATTACGAACGCTATGCTTTTCATAATCTATGAAACATATATTAATGTCTTTGCGTAGATCACGAAACTTTTGGAGAAATGTGTTTAGGCCCAAAAACAATAATTCGTTGAATAAATATTTATTCCGTAATGTTTCAATTATTTGTGCTTTGTTAAGTGAAGTCGCAATTATTTATAAAATTCCTCATAATTGTTAAACGAAAACCCCTTGATTTCTTTAACTTCTTGAGTCTATTGTCGAATGGCTAGAGAAAAGGTCTCCATTAAATAGACTAAAAAACAATTCTACTTTTACATAAATTATTTTTATTGATGATTTCTTAAATTATCTGATGCACAATATATTTGTTTATAACAATTACGCTAATAACAGAGGACAAAGTAAAAAATAATAATAATCTTTAATCATAAGAAAAGGACATGACATAAATACTGGGGGGGAATTATATATTTATTTTAGTTTTTCATTTTTTAATGTTAAATGTTTTAAACTTTTCCAATGAAGATCTTTTCGAAAGCTATCTGAGAATACTTCTAAAAGTGAAAAATATCTGCTGTGTTTACAATAATTTCCAACTTGAAAAAATCAAAAACAAATTAACTGACTAGTCTCTTCTGTGAGCATCCCGTTTTACAAAATTTGCATAAAAAGAAACTTCAAATTTACATAGTGTAGCTGTTACCTTTTTTCTCAAAATAGCTAACCTGAATCATAGGCATACTAAATACCTGCTTTTCCATTCCGTTTTTTTTCATAATTTACAGCAAATTTGATATATATATATATATATATATATATATATATATATATATATATACATAGGGTAGCACTAAAAATTCTAAAGATCATGTGAACTAACAAAGCAAATTTAGAATTTCATGTGGCGTTCCTAGGTACGACTTTGTTATAAAATAGTGCATTCGCCAAAAATGACAACAAAGAAATTCTGATGTTCCAGAGATCTCATTAAAGTCATAAGCGAAAACCTAGGAAAAACCGTATAACTATCCCGATATACGGTTGTTCAAAAGGATATTACCATTAGTAATTTCATTCTTGATTATTGGAAAACAGGAACGGCTGAAGTCTATAGAAGTACTAGCTATGCAATCGGTTTTATTTAATAAAGTTAAAACAGCTTTCGGTTTGTGTTATGTTCCTCTTTGTGTAATATGGTTGAATTTTGAAATTGTATGTTATGTCCAAGGCATGTTCACAAATTTTTCAATTTTCGAATTGTCGTTTCTTTATATAATTTTTGTCTTCATTTATTTGAACATTTATAGGTCTAGAAGTTTCTCGAATATAAAATTGGTTACATTAACAAGGAATCCTATAAATGCAATTTTTTAAGGTGTGTGTCATGTTATTTGGTTTAGTTTTTGAGAACATTGATTTCAGTGTATTTCTTGTTTAGAAAGTTGTTTTAATATTAAATCTGTTTCACACTCTTTTCAGTATTTCTGAAAGACTCTGTATGTACGGTATGGTTGTTGTAGCAACGTGGTTATCAAGGGTAATAATATTTTTTGTAGGAGCTTGGTGTTGAATATTAGTGATTGATTAGTGTCCAATTTTGTCTAACTCTTTATTAATGAACTTCTTAGGATAATTGTTAGCAGATAATAAATTTTTTATCAATATTTTTTCTTTATTAAATTTATCCATATCAGAACAGTTTTTGCTGAATCATAAAGATTTTACGGTATTTTGGGTGATTAGAGTTAAAATTGAGATATCAGTTAGTGTGAGTAGACTTGTGTATCAAATGACGATTGTGTTTTTGTTATTAACATGGCTAAGAAAGGTAGTGTTGCTCAATTTCTAATTCTTCGTTATTGATGTCGTTAAATAATTCATGTAAGTCTTCAAGAGAGTGTTCCCAAATAGTGAATATACTGTCCACATAACGCCACTAATCTAAAGGTTTATTCTCTATTGTAAAATTTATTTGTTCTTCAAATTTTTCCATGAAAATGTTGCTGAAGGCAGAGGACAGGCAAGAACCCATGGCCATGCCAAAATCTTGTTGGTAGAAGTCATCGTTGAGTTGAAAATAGTTGTTTAGTTACAAGGTTGTTCAGTTGTTCTAACCCGCATAATCGTCATCCCATGGACCTCACTCCCGAGAGAAAGAAGGTCCGACAACTACTTGTGTTTACGCATCAGGTCAACTCACCCATCATCTTAATCCCAATCGAAAGGAATTCCAATGAACTACTTGAGTGAAGTTTTGAGAAGTCCTACTTACTAAACGCGCGTCACTTTGTCACCAGAAACCCGGAATCCATTGCTGTGAATAACGCTAGTCTTAAGGGTAACCACCGGGAAGTGGTATTTACTACACGGTCCTTATTCTCAGTTTCTCGCTTCGAATTCTGGCGTTTTAAACTCCGCCAAAAATTATTTCGTAATATTTCAAATTCTTCCTTAGCTTATATTGTGGCTTCGTTATTTAAGGCATATATATCTTGTCCGTATCTAGATCGTCACATAAATAAATCTTTCACTGATTTTCAAGGTCTGACAGGTTTCTGATATATATTTTTAATGATATATGATCACTCCTGATTTAGCTTCCCAGCATCTAAATAGGTATATATATGAGTATCTTTCATTTTCTCATTTCCATTTCCATTTCGCTACTTTTTTATTCCTGAAAGAACAGCAAATCTGCGTTTTAAACATTCTTTTATGATTTCTTCATGTTTACCTTGGATAGATACCTTGAATGTTCCATGTTCCCAAATTCATTATCCCTGTTCTTGGATAGGTTCATGTGATGAGGTTTGCATCAGTTATCTGATCTACACCTCGGGTAGTATCACGTTACCACCCAGTCTCTTAGCGTTAAGGTATTTTTAGAATTGTAAAATTGTTGGCCTTAAGGCTCAACCTCCATCCTATGCGCCACCCGTTGTCTTGAAGTTTCAGCTTAATCCGATAATAATCTAACTTTTACAAACCCAAAATGTTTCTATAAATGCCTATTTTCTTTTCTAATTCCTGCTGTAATATGTCCCTTATTAAATGCTCATGTAAAACTGAGCTGTTATAGATCTATATTTGGAATTAACTCCATTCACTCCTCCATTCTCCCGTAGCCACATTTTATCTAAGATTTTCTACCTCCAACTTCTCCTTAATAAACCCCGGAATTACATCTACAGCTTTACACTGTGCGGCTGTGTTTTTAGCAGCATCCGGAAATCATTCATCAAATGTTCTCTCTGATCCTCTTGAATCTGGTAAGATGCCCTCACCACCCTAAGGCTTATTATGATTTAATCCTTCTTACACTTATTTTATGTACGAAGAATATAACCAGATATTGTAGACTGAAACTTGAATACTTAACAGGACATTTTTGCAAATTGTAATCTAAGTTTTTTTTTTCGATTCCAATATTCCAATAATCCGTCACCAGTTCAATATTTATATTGAAAATCGCAAAGATTACAATTGTACCGTATTAAATAATAATATTAATTGCATCAACTTTAAACATCAAGGTCTTGCATGATGCTAAACATGATATTCGCTACTTCATTAAATATTCTTTGTTTCAAAGGAAAGTACTTTGAATAATTCATTATGATCATAATATTCACGGTACAGTCAACAAGATGGGAACCGAGACGAGGTGAACCATTGTTTTCCACATGTAATGTCTGTTTTTTACGCAAAATCGCGTTATCAACAAACATTCTTGGAATTGTGTGATTAGAATTTTATTTTAAAATAGACAATAGTTTCATTTGCTATGGATAAGTGTATTTAACTAATTTTAACCACAGATGTCATGCACATGTGACTATGTATGAACAATATTCGAATTTAAGGTACCATAATTCTAGGTATATAAGGGCAGTTTGAAAGAAAAACGACTTTTCAGTTAAGCATTTTTTACGTTATTTTTGAACCAGTCCGATTTTTAAGGGGCTTAAAATTTAACACCAGTTCCATTATAGTATCACTAAGGTTCGTAATTCAGAGAGCAAATTCGTAGAGATAAATTATAAACAATAAAATCCCGCAAAATTTTCTTCTAGTTTTCGAAACAAGAACTTCTTAGCGGAAGCCCAAACACACATTTTTAAAATAGCCGAGTATGGTAGTGAAATACAAAAAATCCGTTAGAACGAAATATTTATTAGAATAATCATCAGACAGTATAGATATTCATGTTCGATCAATGATATGACGCCTTGAGATATTTGAATGAAGAATTTGTATTAACAAAACCAACCAGTGATCCTATAGCGTCAATGAGAGTCTCAGCAAAGGCAACAGTGACGATTTCCGGTAGAAATGAACTGATTTTTCTCTGGGTCAGATAGAGAGAATTCTTGGAAGCCATTTTGAATGAAAATACTTGAAGATGTATAGAACACTTTACGCCATCAGAACATAAAAAATGCAAAGCAATTTATCACAGCTAACTGGTAAATTTTCTATAGCAATAATGAAGTTATCGGTTGAACGAATATCGGGAAACGTAGAACAAATATGGAAAATATCCAACCCATCCGGCTAACACCTAGAGAAACGGTTGAGGAAAATGTAGACAGCATGTTTAAGTAATTTTTGGGAAATAGTACCACAAGTCACGAAAAATTGCCGTATGTTCCAAACGTTTCGGGGTCTAGGTCAGACCCCTTTGTCAATGGTTAAGAACCTATTTAAAAAACGGCACATTTCTAAAATGTAAAATTAAAAAGTTTGACAATATCCATTATTTGATGTTATTTTCCAAGAAGTACTTAAACATTGAAAAATATGCCACAAATACCATTCAGAAAACGTATAGACAGCATGCTCCAAAATTGAATTATTGAAACATTATTTGTTGTCGACTAGGGGAAATTGAATGATATTTCCAAGAACGACGGTTGTCTGCTTCCCAGGATTGATGATATCCTAAGACTCTAGCAGGATCTGATTGGTTCTCAACACTGGACCTAGAAATAGATATTGGTAAATTAAGCTTCATAAAGGCGATAAAGAGAAAACTGCATTCTCGGTTTAACCTGAAAGACATGCTTCGTTTATGTAGTCGACAAGTTAGTTATGGGCCACAAATTTGAGGATCATCTCAAAAATCTAAGGAAAGTATTCGGCAGGATCTAAAATGCTATTCTCCGGCTCAATCCTAAGAAATGTTTCCTGTTCCAGAAGGAAGTATAGTTTTTCGGTCACATCGTATGTTATGCGTGACTGTCCCGTTTCCACTGATAATCAATAACTTTTAGCTTATTGGAAGTTTGCTCTTATTACACACGATTTGATGAAGGATTTGCTACCATCATAGCCATAAGATTTATACAAAGACCTGAAATTTATTATTATTCATCTACTATTCCTTTAATATAAATAAGGACTACAGCCACTAACAAAATTAACAAATTTTGTTGAAAAAATCAAAATTGCTATAAGTATTGATTTCTTAAGGTTCATTGCATATCTCTAAATATTTACCGGTTGTGATAATTTTAAAAAGTAAGCGTGAATATGTATTGTCTATATGTACTTTTGTGGGCTCATATATGTTAAATTTCTAAACAAATATTTTTAAATCAGATTTATATTTTATTCACTTCAGTGTTCTCTGAACAGCAAATATTGGTAACTCTTCTCCCATTGACCATTACTTGAGTATTTTGGATAACCTTTGCTAAGATTTGTAAAGATTATCATCACTATAAAATAGTCAAGAAAATTTCTTTCTATTGTAATTTTAGTAAATCGAATTTAATATTCCCCAACTAACATTTTAACTCAGTGTTGCATGTGTTTACTGGCATTTGTCAATGTATTCTCAAACTCCAGGAATAACTAAGTGACTAAAGTTAATTTTTATAATAATTTATGATCTATGAATATGTATTGTGACCCATAATCTAACAATGAACAAACATTAATGCGGTTAGTTGATTTAAAATAGCGTGGGTAATAGAAATTTCGCGAATAATTTTAATTATATACATATTATGCAAGGCTAATCTTTAAACACTATGGTCTATCTAAATACAATGATCTTTTATTATTATCTAACATTCTGTGTCCAAATGCAACTCCGTCAAACTCTCAACACCGTTGACAGATTGGCATCAATACATCTTGAAATTTCCCGCAAACTAAAACCAACCGCGAATACTTGGCATCTTTAAATTTGAAATCAATCAAAATTAATTCAAAACATCTGAAAAACCACTAATAAACTAAATTACAATGCTCAGAATTATCATTTTGTCTTTATTATTTTTAATCGACAAAAATAAACAATTTGTACAAAAATTAAGATCTGAATTAAAAAAAAATATATATAAAAGATTTGCGTTGTGGATGAAACGTGAAAATAAGTAGTTCATTTACAAATAACTATTTGTATACCTACATGGAGTTGATTTTTTTTTGTTCTCTAGTATATTTATTTATAAAATATTTGACAAATTCACATTTGCGAATTTGGCAAACATTTTAGTATTAAATGTGTTTTTTCTTTTATACTCGTCTTCATTCTTAGCCTAAAGTAGCAGCCTTTTATCCATTTTCTTCGACTCATCCAGTTTTTTTGTTGCATCTTGATGTTTTCAGAACTGTTTGTCGTTACAGAATGTATGTGATCATATCCTTGGCATCACCAGTTGTATGCTTTTGCTACTGTCTTGTTAGCTTCTCTTATTTTATTATCTAGTTAGTGTGTTTTAATATGTCTTGTTATACATTAGATTTTTTATCCATATTGCTTCTTCTAAATTTCGTCCTTGGTTAACGCATCTGTTACTGCTGCTTCTTGTGATACTAATTTCTTAAATTTTTCTTGTCCCACTTTTTATATTCCTTAAACATAATTTTGCAAACTTCTAGGCAATATATTACTTTCCAGCATTCCTGGTAATGTTTGGTGATCTTTATTTATAACACGCTTCATTTGTCGTGTTATATTCTTGGTGTAGTTTGACCTATTTACTTCATTAGGTTTTCAGATTTTATTTTCATAGTTCTTTACTACTCAGGGTTAGTATCTTTAATTAGCTTATTGCACATATTATTTATTAACAATTTTCTCTTTGTTTAGTTATTGCTGCAAACTTACAAGGAAATAGGGTCGGGTATATTCTCGGAATATTCGTTTCTGCTGTAATATACATATTTATATATTTGATAATTTTTATTACATTTTTAATCCGGTTTTTTGTTTATTGATCGATAAAAAATTTTTGACTATATAAATATGAAGACAGGTTATTTTCGAATTGCTCTAAACGGATTAGATCAAATTAAGCGATTTTTTACATAATGCGGAATAAATCTGTTTTTGTAGGAATGAGTCCCAGACAATATCTACAATAAGGTATCTATATGCGCCATACCAAAAAGTTGTCGAAAACGATTTATAAACAATTATAGGTGTAAACATCGACATTTTTTTAGTTTTTCTGTTATAACTTCGTTGCTTTCAGTTGCAGAAAGAAAATACTTAACAAAAGTTGGTTAGGTTAAAATTTTCTAGAAAAAAAAAATTGTACATTAAATATTATATATATATATATATATATATATATATATATATATATATATATTGTAAATATTATACCCATTTTATATTAATTCTGCAAAAAGACATTTTCTTTAAAAAAGTTCATCCTCCTAAGAATACGTTAATATTAGTTCACTCACTACTAATTGGCTGTAGGCTTTAAAAAAATCTGAAAATTGCAGCAACTGCCAAATCTGAAATAATAAATATAAACATTTGAATTTTTTGGTCATATAAAGTTAGGATACCATTATTGTGTACAGTTTTAGAGATGTTTTTGTTTAATATTAATGCACTGTTTTAGATCGTTTGTTTTTAGTTCATAACTAACATCTTTATAAACAAATTTAATTTTCTAGGTCCATTTTTAATATTTGTAATACTAAAAAAGATTGTCGAAAGCGCAAGGTGGAAAAGAATATGAGAAAGATATTCTTATCTATTTTACGTAATCACAATACATTAAAAACTTACCACTTAACTGAAGTTTGTTTACGGAGTTTCTAATCGTGAAATCAAAAAATCGACAAAATGAATAAAACTGTAGTTTTAACTTTCGTACTTGCTCAAATATTAAAAATAAAATTTTCACATATTTTCTAAATTTTTCCGTTATTTGTAAAAATCTTAACAATAATTAATTCCTAATTTGTATGTTATCCCTCCTTCAGACAATTTCATCCTAAATAACTTTTATTAAGAAACTTTTCGCAAGATATATGAACGAAGCTATAAAGAAAGAAACTAAAGAAAGTCAATTTCTGAGATGGCGCACATATATACAATTATTATATATATATTGTCTAGAAGTCATTTCTGCCCAAACGAATTTTTTATGAGGTGTCATTATAAATGTTAAAGTATGGAGCCCTTGACGGCAACTTTATTCCCTAGTTAGGGTTGCCAACCCCAAATTTAAAAAATCAAGATTTGATGTTGAAAAAAAAAATTCAGTTTAAAAACAATTGCAATAGTTACATTAATGTTCATTAGAAACGTGTAGTGAAAACACTCGCGACCCGTGAAGCTGCCTGTAAAATACATGACCTTATCATGCCATTTTAAAAAAATCTAGGGCAGTACCAAACAGGACATGACCTGGGAATACGCAGCCGTCCCAGTAAAAAATTGCCAAGATTTGAAATGCCGACTTGGTCGTGTTTTTGAGGTATTAGATCCTGAAGAATATGCATGAAAATCTCTTTACATATGACGGACATTTTATACAGTTAAATTTTTAGTTTCCTTTTTTAGGGTTCCGTATATACAATTTCACATCACAGCAATTTTGTCCTAAACTGCAGAATGGAGAAGGTTGAAATTTGGTCATTGTGTATGATATGTGACCCGATCAGGAGTACATATCGTAATGAAGAAATTTAGAACATAAGAGTAACTATGGGGGAAAAACTAAAAAAAATCGGCCGTTGCCCCCTTATCTCCGAAACTACTGAGGCCAAAATTAAAAAAAAAATAGGGAATATAGAATGTTTTCCGAAGTTTACCGGAAAATAAGGAGAAATCATTAATTTTAATTTTAGGGGAAAATTATAGAATTAAATAAATTTTTTTTTTCAAATGCATCATGTAATAATTACTCTTAGGAACACAAATATATTTTTTCATATTTTAAAAATAATTAGTTTAATAGATAATATCCTCCTCTAATTTTCGAAACTGTAGGACGAAAAATTTTGAAAAAAATTATAGGGATATGGCGTCACCTGAGTTTTACCGGAAAAATTAGAAGAAATCTCTACTATTAATTTTGGAGGGTTAAATTACAGAATAAAATAGAAAATATAAAACTAAAATTGTTTCTAACGCATCATGGAATATATCAAGTGAAAGGGCTCATTAAGACGAAATCAAATATATTTTTTTCATATTTTTAAAATAAATTGTTTAAAAAATTTTTACCTTATATAATATATAAACAATATATTTTGGAGGCAAATTACAGAATTAAATGAAATATATAAAATTAAAATTATTTCTAATGCTTCATGTTATATATCAAATCAAAGGGTTCATTAAGGCGAATAGAAACATTTCTTTTCATATTTTTAAAATAAATTATTTAAAATATATTAACAAAAATACAAAAAAACTATAAGACCTAAAATTAACAAAATAGACATATATAGCCTCACTTAAATTTTACAGTAAAAATACGGAAAAATCCCTAATATCAAATTTGTGGCTCAAATTATAGAATTAAAAGGAATATATATATATATATATATATATATATATATATATATATATATATATATATATATTCTCAATGTGTAGTTACGGTGGACCGTAACTACGCATTGAGTATGCCAAGTGAGACCTTGGCGAAACGTCTGCAGGATTCAAAGATGAATCAATGTAACGAACGGATGTATTCCCGGATAAATATTTCTTCACATTGTTCCATCCGTGAAAGCGTACGACTAGACATATATATATATATATATATATATATATATATATATACATATTAAAAGAATCATGTAATATATCAAATGAAAGGGCTTATTGTGAGAAACACAATCGTATTTTTTCAGATTAAAAAAAAAATTCTCATTCCCCCTTTTATTTCTGAAATTAAAAACTAGACGTATATGGCCTCACTTGAATTTTACAAGAAAAATAAGGATATACCCCAAATATTAATTTTGGGAGGCAAATTATAGAATTAAAACATTTTTTAAGCCACCTTTTTCTAAAAGAAAAGAATTATCAGAAGCCCTATGAGACAGAAATTTGAATACATTAACAAGGTACTTAGGTAGATTTTGTCGCAAAATGTGTTTTTATTCGAATTCTCAATACTGCTATGAGCTTCTAGTAGAACTGAAAACCTCGCATGCGGAAGAACTTTTAAAAGATAGATCTTGGCCCATTATGCCTACACAACAAATTAATAAAAGTGTTTTCTTTTAGTAATCTATAGTAAAATGAAACATTCCATCTACCAAGCATTACTAATATAAGAATTTGGGAACAGAGGAACTGGGAAGAACGGACAAGACTGAACAGAGGAGTATTTTAGACAAATATCAATTTTCGGAAATTAAAGAGCTATCCAGCAAATAAAGAAATTGAAAAATGTTGCTTAGAAAAACGTATGTTTCACTGGTCTTTCAACATAAATAGAATACTCACAGTATCAATCAGCCTTCTTATTAGGTGTTAACTGTATTTCTTTATTTTTAAGCCAATATCTGGAAGATGTCCGCAAACAGTTGTATTTTACCGAATTTTTAATGTTTGATTGCTTTTGTGACATTCCGAATATCCAAATAATTTCCTACAATAATTTATATTCTACAGCGACACAGACGTGACGTTACATTTAAATAGAATTCTGTAAAGAATCAAATCAATATTCATTAACCATGAATGTAATTTTCATAGTTACACGCTTTGATATATCTCTCAACGTATTGTGTGCTACTTGACCTGCAACTTAATACCTTCACTTTTAATCTGAAGACAATGCGAGGTAAAATTTAAGTAAAGTGAATGAACTTCATTGTTTAAATCATTAGAATTTATAGCTTGCAAAATTTTATTGCTTTTTTACTTCAGATTTCCCAACAGAAAAATGTTCATCTCATTAAGATTTAGTAACGATTATAATCTTTATTGTGTCAATGAGTTTTAATTAATGCTCAAACTGTTGCTTAAAATAGTAAACTTAAGTAATTGCATTATACTTTAATAACTAAGGAAATATATACTTGTCATGCTTAGGGAAAACTTCGCAAAATGATTCTAGGTCTGTAAATATTCAAAATCCAATGTACAATTAGCTTTGCCAGAAGTACGGATAAAGCCAGAAAGGGTCAGGCTTTAGGGATGTATATTCGGCCAAATTAGACGGTGATTTTATTTGATTGAAACTGATCTATTTTATTATTTGATTCTTATTTTCTTGATATATTTAATGAAATATTGATTTATTTCATTATTTGATTTATTTGATATATTTCTTTTATTGACATTTGATATATTGGATTTACATATTTTATTGAATTATTTATCCAGTTAAATAACTGATTTTTATTGCTTCACATTTTATACCTTACTGTTCTATCGTTGATGATCCACATTAAGAATAAACTCAAAGGGAAAGCGGCGCAGTTGATAAATCCAAGGAATCCCGGATCGCACATTAAAGTCAAACAACTCTTGACTTTGCATTTCGGACATTCTCGTGATCTCTCTCCCTTATTCACGACTTACAACGTCTGAAACAACTTTCTAACGAGTCTCCATTAACATTCTGCAATCGTCTCCAAGTCTTGAGTGTGAAAATGCACTCCTGCATCCACAAAACGGTTGGGCAGAACAAAAGACGCCCAGACCACTCTAGTGGATACAATGGTCATGAATACCCTTCTTACGGGATTAGAACCCCGTTTAGGTCAGGTTATACGTGCCAATGATCCCAAAGACCTTCTAGAGGCACATTCCCGGATTAGGAGAGAGCTTCAACTTTCTTATTCCGAGGATCAGAAAACGGACAAATCTGTTCCTCTCAAACCGAAACCTAAGTGTCTTCATTGTGGTCGATTAGGCCACATAGCCGCAAATTGCCGTTTGAAACCACAAAATAGTTCTCAGATACATAATCTAAACCATAGACCAAATCCTGTTGGGCCTAACAATCCCCCGGTTCAACAACAACAACAGTTTCGTCCACAAAACTTCCAGAGACCCCCTTTTAGGTCGATTAGAACCCCGGCTTGAACTTCCCAGAGCAACTATTTCTTTAAGCCCCCTTCTTACTGTAAACTCTAAAACCCTCTATTATATTCTTGACGCTTCTGGAAAATATAAACTTCTTATTGATACCGGAGCTAGTATCTCTACCTTTAAAGAAAATACCGTAAAGAGTTTCACCCAAAGAACTCCTGAAAGGGTATCTATTCAATGTATTACCCACGAAAAAATCCCCACCTCACAATTTACTTCAATCCCATTCGCTCCACGTAACCCACATGAAGTTTTTATATAGGATTTGGACATTGAGTTTGACGGCATACTAGGTTTAGATTTTCTTGAACACTATAAATGCACAGTTGACTTAAAATATAAACAGCTAATAATAAATTTTAAAACTATCCCTTTACACAAAGGCCCCGATAACGATCCACCCGTGACAAATGTACCCGACAACCCCAATGTTAAGCCAAATATTAATTCACAAACACCTACACAAAACAAAATAACCATTGAGGCACGCGCAGAAAAATCTTTAAACGTAAATTCGATATCTCTAACATCGACGCCATCTTACTAACTCAAGAAAATGACAGAGTACCACTTCCAAACTCACTCGTACACATTAACGCAAATAGTAATTCGGAAATCTAACCTGAAAATTCAACCTGATAAGTGAATTTCTTCGAAAAGAAGTGGCTTATCTTGGCTATCTTATCACACAAGAAGGCGTAAAACCAAACCCTTCAAAGGTTTAATGTATTCACAACTTTTCGCAACCCCAAACTCCGAAAGACATCAAATCTTTTCTTGGTCTCGCTGGGTATTATAGACATTTCATACCAAATTTTGCGTATACGTCTAAATCTCTGACTATACTACTCCAAATATTGCAAGTCTTCCTTCGATGAGCTGCAGCAAGCCCTTGTATCTGACCCTATCCTGATTTATCCAAACTTTAAAAAACCTTTCCTGCTCACTACTGATGCTAGTGTTTTTGCTATTGGAGCAATTCTGTCTCAAGAGCCTGTGGGAAAAGGTCTCCCTCTTGCATACTTTTCTCGTACCATCTGTGCTGCAGAGACACGATATTCCACCATCGAACGAGAATTGTTGGCCATAGTTTGGGCTGTTGAGCACTACAGGCCTTATCTTTCTGGGAGAAGGTTTACACTACTTGTGACCACAGTCCGCTTACTTGACTCTTTTCGATCAAAGATCCTGCCAGTCGTCTAGCCAGATGGCGCCTTAAGCTATAGGAATACAATTTTAAGATTGAGTACAAGCCCGCTAATGTGAACCAAAACGCCGATGCTCTTTCTCGCATCAAAATCAACTATTTTAAGCAATGTACCGACTCCGAAACTGACTCCGAACAACCTGAAAACTCTGACAATTAAGATGAACATGACGAAAGAATTACCGCTGAATTTAATCGATTTGTTCAAACCTATAAAACTGAATCCATAATCGATTACTCTAAAATTGAAATATCCAACTCTCAACATAAACGTATAGTTACGTTCTTGTGGCAAAACAAAACTAATGACTTACACGACAAAATTATTGAAGACTTTTTCGAAGAAGAACCTAATTTCAGTAACGACACTCTTAACATCTTAGCCAGTAAAACTATCAGACATAGAAAGTACTTAGTTGTACCTTTACCCTATGACCCTGAAACTGTCGTCTCACATCTCTTTATAATTATTTACAACAATCAAGACCAATTCAACGACGTTGACCATGCTGCATAGAAAATAACGTAGAACTTCCGATTCTTGAAATTTTATCCTTCATTCTCTCAGACAAAGACACCATATTCAAAATTTGTCAAAACTTTATTACAACCCCTACCGAAGACGACATTCCTATTATAATACAACAATACCACTGTGGTAAAAACAACCTCCATCGTGGCATTAACGAAACCATCAGACGTATTAGGGACCAAGACAATTGGACCGGCTTAATTAAAACTGTACAACAATTTATCAAATCCTGTGAAACTTGCCAAAAGGTAAAGTTCTGTAGGAAAAATTTAAGTGCACCTTTTGTTATTACGGAAACGGATTTGTATATTGGCTGGATATACTATAAATAGTTACTACAAACTGTAACCTAATATTAAGAAGAAATAAAAATTAATAATTTCTAGTACTTACTTTAAATTCTTCATGCTCTATTCGATGCAACTGTGCTTCCAATTTTTGCTTTATTAAGTTATAATCATTTACCATAACTGCATTATTATTTTTTTCCTTCTCTGATTGGCAGACTTCTCTTTTAAGCATTTCTTTCAATTGGCATCATTAGTTTTCGTTCTTCTTCAAGTCTTGCAATAGTGATTCGCAGTTGCTCAACTTCTCTAGCCTCCTTTTCCGCCTTATCGACAGCCTCTAAATCCAAATTGATAATTTCCCAGCTGTCTAGAGGAGTACACATAGCTTTTAAGCAAAATACAAGATACTTCACCATGTGGTATCTCCTCCATATCATTAGTGAAATATTATTAATATTACAGTGTTATTATAATCATGGTCAAGGGATTAATTTTTTTCATTGAAGTAAATACAAAGTGTTATGGAGATCGTCGACTTATGTCATGAGAAGCGCTGTGTTTTTACGGAACTGCCATTAGTAGTGTTTACATGGTATTTAGTAATTTTCCAATAAGTAAATCGTTGTAGTTTCTTAGCATTTTATAGAAATTTACTTTAATTATGTTAAGGGAAAATATAAAATTGTGTTAACGATTAAAGTCGAAAATGATTAAATTAAAGACATAATGATTAATAAAAATATATACTTTTTTAATTGAAAATAATTGATTTAAACCGAATTCATACAGAAATTAAGAGTAATAAACATTTTTTATTTTCCCTGATCATTAGGATTTTCTTTCCTCCTGTAACAGATAAGTTTTTGAAAATTGTAAATATAGAACAAAATGTAGTAAGGCAATTTTACAAAATTGCCTTACGCTTGAACTCCAACTCTGGAGTTGTTGTCAACCGCTTTGTATTGTAGTTCGAGGTTTATTCTAAATTTTTCGCTTTGATGTTGATTTTTTTGTTTGTGAAAGATTTTGAAAATTACAAACAAAATTTTTGCTAAACAAGAAAATCAACATCAAAGCGGAAAAATTGAGAATAAATCACGGACTACATTACAAAGCGATTGACAATGACTCCAGAGTTGGAGTTAAAACGTCTCCAAATACAAATAAGTATCACAAAATATACAAAACACTATTTATATACAGGAATACTGCCTTACTACATTTTGTAGTAACCAACTATACGACCTAAAACTGACATTCTCCAGCGTTCATCATCCCGAGTCAAACGGTACTATTGAAAGATTTCACGCGATATTAGCATAAATGATAAGATCAAATACAGCGAAACATCCAGACGAACATTCATTTAATGTACTCCCTTATGCCATCATCGGTTACAATAAAACGAAAAACAAAACCACCGGTTTCACGCCCTATGAACTCATATTTGGGCACACTTCTAGCAGGCCTCCAACAACCCTTTACAATCAAGAAAAACCTATTTCAAAATACGTGAGAAACCTTAATAACAGAATGGACTATTATTACCGACTCGCCCGTGCTAAAATTGAACGACAGAAAGAAAAATCTAAAGTGCGATTTGACCAACACGTTTCTACTAAACAACCCGATTACAAACAAAGTCTAAATAAAAGAGTCCCAAATCAAAAACAAAGCTGAAAACAAATTCAACGGCTCCTTTGAAATTACCGCAATACGAAAGAACTCTGCCACCATCATAAATTTGCAAACAAAACAAATAACTAAAGTTAACTTTGACAGACTAAAACCTTATTTTGGATAAATCCATTCTTTTTAGAATCTGTGGCTTGTTTTCAGTCGTAAACCTTCAAAAGTATTCCATTACATCGGTTAACAATACTATAGGAGTTTTCTTCCATGAAGAAGGAACCCTTAAAATTTCTAATGACAAATGGACACTCCTTGTTTACAAAGATCTAAACCCCTTTCGAGGCGCTATTTCTAACAACGACAATATACTGAACAGACTTTTAGATATTATTAACGACAACAAAACTAACATTGAAATCTAATCTTCAGATCAAAAATACAGACTCACGTAAGCCTCCTAAAATAAATATCTAAATCTGTTAACATCAAATATACAGAAATGTCCGGTAACTTAGATGCAACAGACGTATATTACTTTAGTGACTCTATAAACAAAATTAAACCAAGACCAACATCAAATTGAAAACTTAATGAAACGACAATTATCTGTAACAACTTCGGTCATTAAGAGCCTTAACACTACACAAAAATGTCAGTCCGAAGAGAAAATATTTTCGGAAAATGTTAGTCTGAATCTGGTAGACAATGTCCCTCGTTCCTCGAAGTTTCCTTGGACTTCCATCTTCTTGAAAAGGTCGACCTTTTCAAGACGATGGAAGTTCAAGGAAAATTCGAGGATTTTCGGAAAATATTGAAGCAATTAAGAAGTCAACTGCGTTCATTACAGATGATCTTGCTTTTTATGAACTTCAAGCCAATGTCTTGGATTTGTGTGAAAGCTTAATGGAAAGTTACATATACATTGAAGATACTCTCAACGATGTATTAACTGCAGTCTCTTTCACCCGTCTAAAAATTTTAGATAGTTCAATTATAAACCAATTAGATTTGGTCGATTCTCTTCAGAAAATATCAGTCACTTCATGAAAGTAACTTACCACTTCCGAGCTATAGTTCAAATGTTGCTCTATACATCGATCTGATAGAATTGGAAGCTTTTCAAGTCAATAGTAAAATTGTTTTTGTACTAAAAATTTCCTTAGTCAATGCTGAAACTTATAACTTACTCTAAGCCATTTTCTAAAGAACATAAGATCTGTTTCAAAGTTATTCCACACAACATAGACAAAGAAGCCCTTTGTGAAGTACAGCTTCTTAGAAAACCAGCAGCACTTCCACCAACTTGTGAACCTGTAATATTATGTGCCAAAGAATATAATATTCAAGAGATTGACCTGAACCTTTGGCTAATCTCGATTTCCGGACAGTTGTCCATCAACTTCAAGTGCAAGGGAGAAGATGTCGTTACCCAATCCCTATCGACAAATTCTCTATTGACCATCCAACCAAGTTGCAATGCCTTCATCGGTAACACCAGGGTCCCTGCCAGAAAGACCACCAACAACTTTGACAACATTACACGTAAAAGTCATCCAGTCAGCATCCCTTACAACTGTTGCGACAACCTGCCAACCATTAGTCAGCTTCCAAAGTTGAAACCCATGAAACTAGAGGAACTAGATGCCAGAGACCTGAATATTGACAACCATAAGATTAGCCAATACTCCAGGGAATTGGAAAAGCTACTCGTAATAGCCCAACCATTTATGGAGAAGCACACTTCCTGGTTAAGTACCATCACAATCACGCCAATAGCAATTGTGGTTACTCTCCTTGCTACGAACATAATCAGGAAGAAATTCCGAAGGTCTACCACGATCAGCCCTGCTGGCAATCCAGTATCACCACCAGGTACATCAACCATCATCTCCAGTGTAAAGCTCCACAGCCTCCTGAGTCCTGTCGATGATATTGATTTGCAAAACCTCCCTTAAAAGTTAATGCTGTAGCATCAACTTTTTATTATGTATGGGAGTTGTTGTATAAGTTATTCCATCGACTTATATGAAAACACAAAGCAAAAAGTTCCCAGCTGAGTCACCATACACGTGTCGTCTCCAGTTACCTTTTTTTTGAAGGTTGAAATCCATTATGGACAATTTGAGCTTAGAGTCTATCACTCAAATTAGTGTGGGACTCACACCCACTAAAACCACCTGGTTGTTTCTGCAGTTTCCGAAGGTGGTGGTACTGTTATTTCTAACTTGCGTCGCCACCTTCCTGCCTTTCTTTGCCTTCATCGCACCATTCTGTTTAAATCTTCTTTCTCCTTTTCCTCTATAATTTCCCTTATCCATTTATTTATAATTTCCTTGTTCTCTTTACTTTCTATCATTAGTTTTATCACGTTAGATGGTGCTATCCTTTCACCAATAGTTATTTCTGTTTTTGTTTTATTCCTTGCATATCTTTCGCAGTCAAAAACCACGTGCTCCATTGTCTCCTCAATTTGGCATATATTAGTTACCGTCCCTCAATTTCCCTATCCTTTTCAGATATACTTTGACACTACCATGCCCTGACAAAAATTGTGACATAAAGTAATCTGTACTTCTATATTTACTGCTCGCCTATTTTGTTAGGTCTGGTATTAGTTTCTTTGTCAATTCCGCTTTTCTCATTAGCACATCCCATTCTTTTTGTCATTCTTTTAGCATATTATTCCTGTTTTATCTGTATTTTTATTTTGGTAATTGTCTCTAAGTTCTTCTACCGTCAGATGGATCGGAGGGATACCGGCTATAACTGCCGTTGCCTCATACGAGATCTTTCTATATCCGCTTATTACCCGCAGCAGTGTCTGTCTTTGTATTTTTAACATCATGTTCTTATATCTTTTTATTTCCATACCTCGGTGCCATGTTGATGCCCGTACAAAAGTGTAAATAATGTTTTTCATAATTTTTCCAAGTTTTGCTAACTTATCACCCGCTCTGCTTACTGCATTTACAATATGTGTCCCGTATGTTCCTTGGTGATCGATAAATATACGGAGATACTTTGCACTCTTTTGTGGTGTTATATTTAGATCCTCTATTTCTATTTTTATTTTTTCTCTTACTTTCTGCATTTTTGTACCCATGAGTAGCACCGCCTTGCTCTTTTCCGGTGCCCATTTCAACTTTGCCTCTTTCATCCAGTCTCCTATTATTCTTATTGCCTCATTTGCTGTTTCAACCAGTCTGTCAGCGTTTGGCCCTTCCACATGTAGTGCCAGGTCATCTGCAAATGCTATCGTATTTGCACCAGTTGGCAGCTTCTGATTTGGAAGATCGTTCGTACAATATATTCCATAGCGTCGGTCCGAGTACTGATCCTTGTGTTACGCCTGTGTTCATTTTTAACGTTTTTTTCTTTCCCGAGTATAATACTTCTTTTGGAGAAATAACTTTCTATTATTCTTATTAGATATTCCCTAATCCTTTTCTTTTCTATTTCCTTAACAATACGTTTCCATGATGCCGAATTGAATGCATTTCTAACGTCAAAAGTGATGAGTATGACCCAGCCCGCTCTAGTGCTCCTTGCTTGGTCACGAATCCAGTTTGCTGCTTTTACTGTTGATTTCCCTTTCCCTCTTTCTGAAATTTTTTCAGCTCCTAATTCTTTGTTTTTTTCTGTTTCTTATTAGTGTTTCTAATACATTACCGATAACGTCCAACAGGCAAATTGGTCTATATGATGTTGGGTTTATCGCCCTTCCTCAGAAATATTACTTTAGCATTCTTCCAGATTGTAGGGAATTCCTGTTTCTTTATTAATTGGTTATACATATCCCTTATTGTGGCTTGGTTCTTTTCAAATGTTATTTTTATGACTTCTGGCGGTAGATTATCTGGTCCAGGTGCTTTTTTCATCTTGATATGCTTAATTGCTATTTCAAATTCTTCTTCCGTTATTTCGGTTACCAAATCCCTTGATATTTTTGTTCGCTCTTTCCACTCACCTCTTGTCTTTATAAAAAGGGTAGTTGCTATTTCTGTTTTCTTCTCTGTACTAAGTGTCAACAATGGTGTCGGTTGTATCTTTTGGATAGCTATCCCATATGCCCTTCCCCATACGTCTATTTCCAGCATAATTCTTCCCAGCATTTCCTCTTGCTTACGTTTATGAGTTTCTTTAATTCTTTCCTTTTCCTATTCATTTCCTCCATCATATCAGGAAGTTCTGTTCTCTTTTTCTTTGCTTCATTTGTGATTTTCCGCCATATCTCTACGCACTTCCTTTTAACTTCCGAGATTTCAGCTATCCACCAGTATGGGATTTCTCTATTTTTGTTTCTGTTTATAACTATAAAACTTTTATATGTCTCGTTTTCCTCAATATCCATCTCTATATTCATAATTTCGACAGCTATGCTTTCCAGCTTGTCTACGATCCATTTTCTGTTTTTTCTAATTATTCTTATGTTTGGCTCACTAGCTACTATTACAACTATTCTATTATTGAGGGCTATTTCGTTAGCCTCATCATGGGCTTTCGCCGATCTTTCTAAATTACCTTGCAATATCCGAATCTGCATCTTTTCTTTCTTCTGTATTTCTGTTTAGTTGCTGTTTTTCCCTGTTTATACATTTTCCATCATTATATCTATATCCTTTCGATTCGCACGTGTCCACTTTCCCAGCATTTAAAGC
This sequence comes from Octodonta nipae, assembly GCA_034190945.1. Taxonomy (NCBI): domain Eukaryota; kingdom Metazoa; phylum Arthropoda; class Insecta; order Coleoptera; family Chrysomelidae; genus Octodonta; species Octodonta nipae. The sequence continues at coordinate 54,401,227 of CM067218.1, read as the reverse complement.
ATGTCTGTATTTCTGTTTTACTTTTAATTAGGCCTGTTGTCAGCCCTATCCTAATCTCTTTCATTTCCAACAGTTTTTCAATTGTCTCTTCGTCCGCTATGATTGTTGCCATCTGCATACCGCCATTTTGCGGTCAAAGAGCTTTGACTTCTAAATCCTTACATTCCAGTTCCATCTTAAGTTCCAATTCAATGCCTTCTCTATCCGTTGTGAAGTCCAGATTGACAATGTTGACCGCCTTCTTCTTGTTTTTGTTCTCGGCCAGGTTCCTTACCTGCATCTTTCCAGGCGCTCCTTTTAGCACTTCTGCTATAGGGACCGCATTTCCAGTTCCTTTTTGTGTCTCTATTAGTATGTTACCGTTTCTAGTCTGCCTAATGTTTCTAATTTTATCTCTTGCCCCTTTATTGATTAATGTGTTTTTGACTTGCTTCACCAGATTTGCATATGTATGTTCCCCTGCATCAATTATAAGAGCTTCGTACTCCGGATTCCTCTCTTTAGTTTTTTGTTCTATTTTTTCATGGAGCACTACTTTCCCTTCATAGTCATTGAAGGTGCAGTGTACCAGCTTTCTATTTCTTCCTGTTCTTTCTTCCGTTTCAATAATGGCTATATGTATCTACTTAATTTCTTTTTTGATACACATCTTTTTGAGGTTCACTAACGTTCTAAATTTGTTTCCATTTCTACTATATCTGTCCTCTTCGTCTGCATAGTTCCCGTAAAAAGTATATTGCTCTTCTGTTTCCTCTTGCTCCTCAAACCCTATTGTCCCAAATGTCTTTATGAATATTATTTCCGATTCCTTTAGTTTATTTTGTCTTATATAGTTTCTCACTTCACTCGATTCCCCTATCATCTGCTATGCTGCGTTAGCCCCGTCCCCCTCACTTTTCTTTATTTTTTCCTTCACTGTTTGCACTTTAAACATATCTTCTGGCCATCTCATTTGTAGTACTTCTTCTAGGTCTTGTTTGTTCATATTGTCGTCTATATAACTCTCGATTTCCATTTGTCGTTGTTCTTCTACTGTCTCCGAAGTTTGGGTACTCATATCTTTTTTCGATACATCTTCCTTTCTGTACCTCGATCCAAATAAATCTTCTACTTTTCCCATTAGTGCTGTCATATTGGCCGTCATAAGCGCGCTGCTGATATTTCTTAACCTTCTTGCGTTTTCTTTAATCTCAACCTTGATGTTGGTGTTAGCCATAATTAACGCCCCTAGTGCCCTGGTTTCTGTCTCAATCGCATTTATGTATCCTCTTAGTTTATTGAACATAAATTTGTCAGAAACGAGTTTCGCCAATTTTAATCCCGCCATGTCTTCGTCTGCTTCGTCTACGCCTTATCTGTGTGGACTTTGCCTCTTCATCGTCCCACAACAGATCCATCACCGTTCTGATTGTCATACCGCCTGCGTTACTCGAGCTCGTATTACCTCCTGTTATATCCTTTTTCGTGTACGCCGTTAGACTATCTAGTGAGTTCCTTCTCTGGGAACTCATTATCTTATCTATTTGTCTATTCGTAACCTTGTTTGCGTCTGTCATTTGCTTTTTGCTCTTGTTGTCATCAGATTTTTTATTATATTTTTGTGTATCCATACTATTCCCACGAGTTGGGTCGTTTTGCTTGTCCGGTGGGGCAGAGCGCCCTTACCCCACTAAGGCTACGTTACTCTTTGAGGTCGCCTATTATCTCAGAGGCTCCGTTCTAGACCAACTACGCATGGCCATCCATCCCTCGGCACGAGTCGCTCGACCCCTGGGATTTCCGATTTTTGGACAGGGTTTCTCCTGTGAGTCACTTCTTAGTAGTCGTACACCCTTCCCTCCGACCTTACCGGCATGGGAGACCCTACCAGGAACCGAAGTTCCCACCGGAATTGCTCTCGGGATCGTTAGGTGTATGACTTAAGCCCCCTCACCAACGACAAGGTCTTGTGACTCCTAGAGTTGCAGTCTCCACCTTAGATTTCAACCACCTGTATATGCAACTTTTTCTAATATTGTTTTAATCACACTGGATAACTATAATTTTACTTCGATCCACGTTTCAGATATTGCATATATGCAACAGCTCATGTTCTATCCTACAAAAAAAAAATCCAACCAGTTTAACTATAAATCTACACCACTCGGTATTTTAAACAGTATTTGCAACTACTTATCGGCCACCCACTATAACATTTTTTGTACCATCCTGTATAAGTATAAATCCATCTATGTACAATATATTTCACCGAAACCGCAACTTCTTATTGGGCACCGAATATAACAATTTTGATCAACATGTTTTTGAATCACCTTGTATGTATTACAACTACCCTATATACGCTACTGCTTATTGGTCAACAAATATAACATTTTTAAAATAATTATCATAACACTTCTTCATCCTATACTTCAACTATCCTATCTTTGCAACTTTTTATGAAGTACGCTATTTCACAATTTTTACTCATTTTTTCAAGACATATTAAAGTATAATTTTAAACCACCCATTTACAACTTTTTCTAACCTTGTTTGAATGACACTGTACAACTATACTTTATTGCGCACCATATTTCAGGTACTCCATAAATGCAACTGCTCTATAACTAAATTTTTATAGTATTTTTTACCCACCTTGTATAATTATAACTGTACACCAACCTATCTCTCAACAACCTTTTGTATGCAACTACTCATTTGCCACTAAATATAATATTTTTGTACCAACCTGTATCCTTAGAATCCCACCCGACCCTATATTTCAACCGTCCGGTAAATGGAGCAGCTTGTAGATCATAACATTACTTTATAATATTTTTTAAACCTACCTGTAATTATACTCCACTACATATTTCAACCATCCAATATATGCAACTACTTGTGGATATAAAACAAGTTTTTAACCACTACATAAATAATTTCACTCTATCTTATATTTCAAACACCCTGTATAAACAACTGCTTCTAACGTCTCTTCAACCCATTTCATAACTATAATAATCTTATGAACATAATTCCAAGTTCCTAACGGCTTACCTAACACATTTTTTATTCAAACTGTATAGATATTCTACCCTTTTTCAATAACTTGATATATGGAACTGTTTATGACCCACTCAATATAACCCACCCCGTATAACTAATTCCAATCCCCCTTATTTCCACCAAATTCTATATATGCAGCTGCTTATAGGATACCAAATATAACTTTTTCTTTAGTTTTTTTAAGTCCATCTACTTATACTCCGCTCTAAGTTTCCTATATACAGAACACCCTGTAAAATTACGCTTGTTAAATCAGTTGATTTTTCTCAAATCGAAACATGTTACATTTGCACATTCTGAATTTAGAATAAAAGCTAAGCTGATGCCAGTATCTAATATTTAGTCCATGTGGTGGAACCAATTGAGTAATTGTATTACCCAATATGGTAGAAGTTTTTTCGCTATATCTACCGTTTCTGTCAATTTAGAGAGATACATTGTCTACCAGATTAAGTCAAACTATAGGCTTTGCAACAAAAAAGATTCAGCAAAATCACTTCAGTAGTTCTTACGTGATGCCCACACAAACAAACAAACAAACAAACAAACTTACAATTTTATAATATTATATATATATATATATATATATATATATATATATATATATATATATATATATATATATGTATGTATGTATGTATGTTTTTTTTTTATCCGAAGAGGGGGAAATACATTCCGTACTTAGCTAGCACGTGCTGGCCGTCGTGCGGGACTCCCGATGCAATGACTTCAAAGCAAGAGTAAATCGTTGCATTGAAACCAGTATACCGTATACCCGCTAAAACCCTAACCTCTTTCTCCTACAACCATGGTCCCCTGCGGCACTCTTAGTCAATATTACTTCGCAAGGGTGGTTCACTGCAGATGTTTACTGCTCTTACATTGAAAGCCTCTAAAGCCTACTCCTCGAACGTATTGCGGAGTTCTTTGAGGATAGTCTCCGCGTAATCTGATACCAAGTTCCAGGCTTGGGGGCCCTTCAGCATGGCTTCTACTAATTGTTCTGGAACGATATTAGTCTCCAGAATCCTCTCCACTTCAGCACGTTGATCCTGAAACCGGGGGCAGGAGAAGAACACGTGTTCCGCGTCCTCTATCACGTCCGTACAGTGTGGGCAGTTTGGGGAGTTTGCCCTCCTGAACCTGTGCAGGTATGCTCGAAAGCATCCATGTCCAGTCAGGAGTTGAGTGATGTAGAACCCAACCTCCCCATGCTGGCGGTTGACCCAACGACTGATGTTAGGTATCAATCGATATGTCCACCTTCCTTTAGTAGAGCTGTCCCACCTCTCCTGCCATTGCCCTAGACTCATGGCTCTTTCATCGCTGTTTCCTGTCGGTTGGTCTTTCTCTAACTTTCTGCGATAAAGCCGTCCCCTTTCTGCAGCCAGGATGTCGATTGGTAGGGTAGAGGCAATCACACTCACCGCCTCGTAAGACACAGTGCGGTAGGATGATGCCACTCGAATCGCTGAGAGCCGCTGGACTGATTTCATTTTCCGGCGGTACGATGGTAGCTCGAGCGATTTCTCCCATACCGGTGCCCCGTACAACAAAACAGAAGTAGTTACTGTTGCCAGTAGCTGTCTTCTTATCTGTCTAGGGCCTCCGACATTCGGCATTATTCTAGATAATGCCCCCTGTACCCCAGCTGCTTTCTTGCTGGCCGCGATTATGTGCTCTTTGAAGTTGAGCCGTGTGTCCAGGAGCACCCCCAAATAGCTGATGAAGGGCTGCGACTGTATGTAGGAGTCGCCTATTTTGAGGGTGATGGTTTCCCTTGCCTTTCGACTGCTAACAAGAAGTGTTTCGGTCTTTTGTTCTGCTAAACTCAAGTCCGCTGCGAGCATCCAATGCTGAATTGTGGCTATAGCGAATGAGAAGGTTGTTTGTATCTCCTCTATGTGCTTGCGCACTATGATCAATGCCACATCATCGGCGAATGCAACTAGCCTGACGCCCTCAGGCAGACCGAGCAGGAGCAGGTCGTTGTACATTACGTTCCATAAGAGTGGGCCAAGAACAGAGCCCTGAGGTACACCTCCTGTGATCTTATAGTCTACTTGCCCATTTTCAGTTTGGTACAACAAGATGCGGTCCTTGAAATACGCTGAAACCATTCTGCGCAAGTACTGCGGAACTTCCATCCTGGCAAGAGCCTCCAAAATGCGGTCCCAGCGGGCCGAGTTAAAGGCGTTCTTGATATCCAGGGTGGCTATTAGACAGTACTTTTTTCCACCTCTTCACCATCTCTTTCCCGAGATAGCCTCTCTGGCGATGTTGGTAACCAGTTTCACGGCATCGATGGTTGATCTCCCCTTTCTGAACCCGAATTGGTTGGTGGAAAGTTTCGGCTCAACGTAGGGCTCCAGCCTATCTGCTATTATCCTTTCAAGGAGTTTTCCCGCAGAGTCCAACATACAGAGGGGACGATATGATGACGGTTCGTCGGGAGGTTTCTTTCCCCCTTTAGGGAGGAGCACAAGCCTCTGCTTTTTCCACTTAGTCGGGAAAACCCCCTGCTTTAGGCAGGTCTCATACATGTGTAGAAACATGTCAGGCCTATTGGCTATGGCGCATTTTAGCGCGATGTTAGGTATGCCATCTGGACCGGGAGCCTTACCGTTTTGGAGCCGGTTGCACGCGCCCATCAGCTCACTCATAGTCACTGATGGTATATCTTCGTCCCTCACCTGCCACGAAGGATTAGCGGGTAGCTCAGGCTTCGCAGGAAACAAGTGAGTGACAATGCGGTGCAATGATTCGGGGCAGTTCGTTGATGTCATGGGAGGGGCCTTAATTTTATGCATCACGATTTTATACGGTTTTCCCCATGGATCTTGATTAACTTCGTCACACAACTCCTTCCAGTAGGATCTCTTGCTTGAGAGAATGGCTCTTCGTAGTTGTTGTCTTTTGATCTCATAGTCGAGCCTTAGTTCTTCTGTTTTGACCCTGTCGCGTCTCCGTGCTCGTTGATACAGCCTTCGTGCTTTGAGACACTCTCGTCGGTGTTGTGAGATCGTGTCGTTCCACCAGTAAACTGGTGGGCGGCTGTTGTTCTGCCGTCTCCTTGGCATGGAAGCATCGCAGGACTTGACAACGCTTGTCATTACCACTTTGGCAGTGGCTTCTGCGCTTGTTGCTATTGACAATGGTTCCTGCTCCATAACCAAGGCGAATGAATCAGCATCGAAAGCATTTTTGTTCCAACCGACTGGCTGTGACCTCGCACGACTGACACACAATCTTCGTTTGGGAGTGGTGTTGATTTCCCATATAATAGCTTGGTGGTCGCTATTAGTAAACTCCTCATCGACCCGCCACTCACAGCCCCCTTTAATTAGGTTGCTGCTAACGAATGTCACATCGATAATGGAGCTGGCTGTGCCTTTGCGATATGTGCTTACGGCTCCTGTGTTGAGGAGTACCAGGTTGAGCGAAGACATGGTCTCAAGGAGAGCTCGTCCTCTCGCGCTCGTTTCCCGGCATCCCCAGTCAATTGCCCAGGCGTTGAAATCTCCTGCGATGGCGACCGATTCACGCTTCCGTACATCCTCCGCCAAGGTGTCCAAGAATAACTCGAACTCCTCGAGCTGTGCACTAGGAGGTGCATAGCAGCTATAGAAGTGAACCCCTCCCACTTTGGCTCTCACAAGCCATGGTTCGGGGGTATTTGGGAGTTGTTGGAACGGAAGTTCGCTGCTCTGTCCGTTGTGTCATTTACCCAGGACAGGGTGTCGAAGTTTTTGTACTGCTCGCAGATTATGGCTACGTCGCAATCCAATTCCCGCACCCGCTGTACCAGTAGGTCTTGGGCTGCTTCGCAATGGTTGAGGTTGAGTTGCAGTACTTTCATTTACGGGCTTGTGCTGCTCTCATCGCCTGTTGGTAGATCGGACATTTCCAACTACCCGCAACGTGCCGGCAGTCTGACCTACTATCTTTCTCTTTGCAGAGTAGGCACTTGGCAGGTTGTTGACAATCCGAGGCATTGTGACCAGCGCCTCCGCATCTGTGACAACAACTGCTTCGGTCAGTCTTGCCTCTGCACGCCTGGGCGTTGTGCCCAAAGTGCCAGCATTTGAAGCACCGTCGAAGGCTGATCCTCTCGCGAACACGTACTGTGCCCCACGCAAGTTTCAGCTTTCCAAGTGCGATGGATTTCTTGGCCTGGACCTCTGGGAGACAAACAACTGCCGTTTGTGTTGATCTATATGCCCGTCGAAGTGATTTCACTGCCTCCTCAGTGATCTCTGCCAGGCCGTCGATATTATCTTTGAGCAGCTTTACCACGTCTTCCTTTGTACTGATCTCATCCAGGTCTTTAATTTCAATCTCGATTTGCGGTATTCGAGATTGTACAGTGGCCCCGCTTGGGAGCTTATTCTTGATGGCGTTACAGTAGCGCTCCATCTCCTAAGCGTCTGCCTTCGCGAATAAAAACAGGAGATCTCCCTTAGCTGTTCGTCGGATCTTATTGACTTTTTTGCCTATATCCTGCAAGGTGGGATCATTTTTGATATCCTCGCAAGATATCTGCATGGGAGCTATTCTCGCCTTTCTTTATAAGCAGCGTACAATGTGGCGCTGGTTTTTGCTTATTGGTCCTCGGGGCCTTTTTCCTCTTTACCAGTTGCCAGTCAGTCAGACTGGTTTGAAGGTTTGTTTCTTGGTCTGCGGTTTAAACTTGGATTTTAATTCCATTGTTTCTCTTCGCTTCTGAATTGACCACCCTACTTGTTGTTGCCTGGGTGGTTTGCCCGATGTTCTGGCAACCTTCTTTACCGGGCTTTAGCTTGCTAGCTAGCACCGGTTTAAGAGTTTTTGGTAGTGGTGCCTTACTTGATGAGGCTACTGAAGGCGAGGCCTTCGGTGGCGAGGTCCTTGCTACCGAGTCTCCCGGCTAGTGAGGCTACTTTTATTGAAGCCGCCTGGTTTGGGGCCGCCGGTGTTGATGCAGCCGGTTTTGAGTTAGCTGCTTTTGAGGCAGCCGCTTTTGGGACCTCCTTTTGCTTTTCACCTTGTGTCTGAGTGTTTGACACCTTTACTGGCGATGTCTGTGTTGTAGCAGGTTTCGCTACAGGAGGTGGCCGCGTAGTTGACGTCAGATATTTGTCATATTCTGACTTAATGGCGTGTTGCCAGTTTCTTGATCTCATGATGTACATTGTGCCTAGGCCCAATGAACGTCAAGAGCTCATCGATCTTTGCTCCTAATTTGTTTGGAGCGCCACTCTCATCTGCTTGCCCCTTTGGGGGACGTCAACTCCACTATTCCGCCTTTTGGAGGACTTGGCTGAATAGTGTATTGCTGCCAGCTCTAGTTTTAATGGTCGATATTGTACCATTAACGGTAGTGTCTTTCTTCTTCTTGTCACTATGTGACGGAACCAGTGATAATTCGCTCCCCCCAGAATCCGTGGAGCGTGCACCGGCCACCGAGGCTTTCACTCGATCGGAACCGGTGGTGGGATTATCCTCTGCAGAGGTACCCACCTGGGGTATTAAGTTCACCTTATCACCCATATCCATAAATGGTTTATTTTCGGGGTTCCTTCCCCTATCTGATTTTGGTCCGCCCTGAGAAAATCCTCAGTACTCCCCATTGCTGGAGAGCGTTCCCCTATCCGCCACCTGGGGAGGCGCCCGGTAGTGGACCAACAACCACCCGGGTGTTTTTTTTTTTTTTTTTTTTTTTTTTTTTTTTTTTTATCCGAAGAGGGGGAAATACATTCCGTACTTAGCTAGCATGTGCTGGCCGTCGTGCGGGACTCCCGATGTAATGACTTCAAAGCAAGAGTAAATCGTTGCATTGAAACCAGTATACCGTATACCCGCTAAAACCCTAACCTCTTTCTCCTACAACCATGGTCCCCTGCGGCACTCTTAGTCAATACTACTTCGCAAGGGTGGTTCATTGCAGATGTTTACTGCTCTTACATTGAAAGCCTCTAAAGCCTACTCCTCGAACGTATTGCGGAGTTCTTTGAGGATAGTCTCCGCGTAATCTGATACCAAGTTCCAGGCTTGGGGGCCCTTCAGCATGGCTTCTACTAATTGTTCTGGAACGATATTAGTCTCCAGAATCCTCTCCACTTCAGCACGTTGATCCTGAAACCGGGGGCAGGAGAAGAACACGTGTTCCGCGTCCTCTATCACGTCCGTACAGTGTGGGCAGTTTGGGGAGTTTGCCCTCCTGAACCTGTGCAGGTATGCTCGAAAGCATCCATGTCCAGTCAGGAGTTGAGTGATGTAGAACCCAACCTCCCCATGCTGGCGGTTGACCCAACGACTGATGTTAGGTATCAATCGATATGTCCACCTTCCTTTAGTAGAGCTGTCCCACCTCTCCTGCCATTGCCTTAGACTCATGGCTCTTTCATCGCTGTTTCCTGTCGGTTGGTCTTTCTCTAACTTTCTGCGATAAAGCCGTCCCCTTTCTGCAGCCAGGATGTCGATTGGTAGGGTAGAGGCAATCACACTCGCCGCCTCGTAAGACACAGTGCGGTAGGATGATGCCACTCGAATCGCTGAGAGCCGCTGGACTGATTTCATTTTCCGGCGGTACGATGGTAGCTCGAGCGATTTCTCCCATACCAGGTGCCCCGTACAACAAAACAGAAGTAGTTACTGTTGCCAGTAGCTGTCTTCTTATCTGTCTAGGGCCTCCGACATTCGGCATTATTCTAGATAATGCCCCCTGTACCCCAGCTGCTTTCTTGCTGGCCGCGATTATGTGCTCTTTGAAGTTGAGCCGTGTGTCCAGGAGCACCCCCAAATAGCTGATGAAGGGCTGCGACTGTATATAGGAGTCGCCTATTTTGAGGGTGATGGTTTCCCTTGCCTTTCGACTGCTAACAAGAAGTGTTTCGGTCTTTTGTTCTGCTAAACTCAAGTCCGCTGCGAGCATCCAATGCTGAATTGTGGCTATAGCGAATGAGAAGGTTGTTTGTATCTCCTCTATGTGCTTGCGCACTATGATCAATGCCACATCATCGGCGAATGCCACTAGCCTGACGCCCTCAGGCAGACCGAGCAGGAGCAGGTCGTTGTACATTACGTTCCATAAGAGGGGGCCAAGAACAGAGCCCTGAGGTACACCTCCTGTGATCTTATAGTCTACTTGCCCATTTTCAGTTTGGTACAACAAGATGCGGTCCTTGAAATAGGCTGAAACCATTCTGCGCAAGTACTGCGGAACTTCCATCCTGACAAGAGCCTCCAAAATGCGGTCCCAGCGGGCCGAGTTAAAGGCGTTCTTGATATCCAGGGTGGCTATTAGACAGTACTTTTTTCCACCTCTTCTCCATCTCTTTCCCGAGATAGCCTCTCTGGCGATGTTGGTAACGAGTGTCACGGCATCGATGGTTGATCTCCCCTTTCTGAACCCGAATTGGTTGGTGGAAAGTTTCGGCTCAACGTAGGGCTCCAGCCTATCTGCTATTATCCTTTCAAGGAGTTTTCCCGCAGAGTCCAACATACAGAGGGGACGATATGATGACGGTTCGTCGGGAGGTTTCTTTCCCCCTTTAGGGAGGAGCACAAGCCTCTGCTTTTTCCACTTACTCGGGAAAACCCCCTGCTTTAGGCAGGTCTCATACATGTGTAGAAACATGTCAGGCCTATTGGCTATGGCGCATTTTAGCGCGATGTTAGGTATGCCATCTGGACCGGGAGCCTTACCGTTTTGGAGCCGGTTGCACGCGCCCATCAGCTCACTCATAGTCACTGATGGTATATCTTCGTCCCTCACCTGCCACGAAGAATTAGCGGGTAGCTCAGGAGGAAACAAGTGAGTGACAATGCGGTGCAATGATTCGGGGCAGTTCGTTGATGTCATGGGAGGGGCCTTAATTTTATGCATCACGATTTTATACGGTTTTCCCCATGGATCTTGATTAACTTCGTCACACAACTCCTTCCAGTAGGATCTCTTGCTTGAGAGAATGGCTCTTCGTAGTTGTTGTCTTTTGATCTCATAGTCGAGCCTTAGTTCTTCTGTTGTGACCCTGTCGCGTCTCACCACCCCGGGTGCTCGTTGATGCAGCCTTGTGTTTGAGACACTCTCGTGTGTGTGTGAGATGTGTGTTCCACCAGTAAACTTGGGCGGCTGTTTTTGCCGTTTTATCCGAAGAGGGGGGAAATTGACAACGCTTCCGTCTTAGCTAGCACGTGCTGGCCGTCGTGCGGGACTCCGATGGCAATGGACTTCAAAGCAAGAGTAAATCGTTGCATTGAAACCAGTATACCGACTACCCGCTAAAACCCTAACCTCTTTCTCCTACAACCATGGTCCCTTGCGGCACTCTTACTCAATACTACTTCGCACCCGGGTGGTCATTGCAGTTGTTTACTGCTCTTACATTGGAAGCCTCTAAAGCCTACTCCTCGAACGTATTGCGGAGTTCTTTGAGGATAGTCTCGCATAATCTGATACCAAGTTCCAGGCTTGGGGGCCCTTCAAGCATGGCTTCTACTATTTGTTCTGGAACGATATAGTCTCCAGAATCCTCGAGCTCCACTAGGAGGTCAGCACTATAGAAGTTGACCCCTCCCACTGGCTCTCAAACCGGTTCGGGGGTATTTGGAGTTGTTGGAAGAACACGTGTTCCGCGCCCATCCTCTACCACGTCCGTACAGTGTGTCATTTACCCAGGCAGTTTGGGTCGAAGTTTGCCCTCCTGAACCTGTGCAAGTATGCTCGTCGCAAAGCATCCATTCCCGCACCCGCTGTACCAGTCAGGTCTTGGGCTGCTTCGCAGTTGAGGTGATGCAGTAAAACTTTCAACGGGCTTGTGCCCTCATGTTGGTAGATCGGACATTTCCAACTACCCAACGTGCCGCCAGTCTGATACTATCTTTCTCTTTGCAGAGTAAGCACTTGGCAGGTATGTTGACAATCGAGGCATATGTCCACCGGCCTCCGCATTGTAGACAACAACTGCTTCGTCCCACTTGCTCTCCGCCTGGGCCATTGCCCTAGACTCATGCTCTTTCATCGCATGTTGAAGCCTGTCGAAGCTGGTCTTTTCTAACTTTCTGCGAACACGTAAAGCCGTCCCCACGCAAGTTTCTGCAGCTTTCAGTGCGATGTCGATTGGCCTGGACCTCTGGGTAGAGGCAATCACACTCCGTTTGTGTTGACCTATATGCCTCGTAAGATTTCACAGTGCGGTAGTGATCTCTGATGCCGTCGAATTATCGCTGAGAGGTTTACCCTTCCTGGACTGATTTCATTTTAATTTCAATCGATTTGCGGGTACGATGTACAGTGGCCCGCTTGGGAGCTTATTCGAGCGATTACAATAGCGCTCCCATATCGGCGTGCCTTGGCGTACAACAAAACAGAAAGTAGTTCCCTTACTGTTGCCAGTAGCTGTCTTCTTATCTGTCTAGGGCCTCCGACATTCGGCATTATTCTAGATAATGCCCCCTGTACCCCAGTGCTTTCTTGCTGGCCGCGATTATGTGCTCTTTGAAGTTGAGCCGTGTGTCCAGGAGCACCCCCAAATAGCTGATGAAGGGTTTTTGGTCTGCGGTTTAAACCCCGGTGTATGTAGGTGTCGCCTATTTTGAGGGTGATGGTTTCCCTTGCCTTCCGACTGCTAACAAGAAGTGTTTCGGTCTTTTGCTCTGCTAAACTCAAGTCCGCTGCGAGCATTATCAATGCTGATGTATGCCTGTCAAAGGCTATAGCGAATGACTGAAGGTTGTTTGTATCTCCCCCTTTGCTGTCGTATGTCACGTGACCACTTGCGCAGTTCTAGCGTGTTGCCGGATCGTTTTGTAATGCCACATCATTATAACGGTATGCGATGCCACTAGCAGTCTGATGACGCCTCAGGGAATCAAAATTTAAAATTCTTAAAGAAACCGAGCATTAGGAGCAGGTCGTTTTCGTACATAATACGTTCCATAAGAGGGGGCCAATTTTGAATACAGAGCCTGAACTGGTATATTATCATCCTGTGAAAAGTTAATGATTGAATATGTTAGTCCACTAATTACCAAGAATTAAAACTTGACTTGATTATTTTTAAAACAGTTTATTATTGGTACAACAAGTATTCAAGCGGTCTTATTCTGAAATACGCTGAAACCATTCTGCGCAGTACTTTTGCGGAACTTCCATATTTCCAACTACAGGCAAGAGCCTATAGAATAAATAAAATGCCCCAGCGGGCCGAGTTAAAGGCGTTCTTGATATCTAGGGTGGCTATTTAGACAGTACTTTTTTCCACCTCTTCTCCATCTCTTTCCCGAGTTGCATATTAGCCTCTTGGCGATGTTGGTAACGAGTGTTTTTCACGGCATATTTTCGATGGTTGATCTCCCTTTTAATTCTGAACTTCCGAATTGGTTGGTGAAAGTTTTTGGCTCAACGTAGGGCTCCAGCCTATCTGCTATTATTCTTTCAAGGAGTTTTCCCGCAGAGTCCAACATACAGAGGGGACGATATGATGACGGTTCGTCGGGATATTTCTTTCCCCCTTTAGGGAGGAGCACAAGCCTCTGCTTTTTCCACTTAGTCGGGAAAACCCCTGCTTTAGGCAGGTCTCATACATGTGTAGAAACATGTCAGGCCTTGGCTATGGCGCATTTTAGCGCGATGTTAGGTATGCCATCTGGACCGGGAGCCTTGCCGTTTTGCAAGATAGCCGGTTGCACGCGCCCATCAGCTCATTCATAGAAACTTAAAACTGATGGTATATCTCGTCCCTCACCTGCCACGTAGGATAGCGGGTAGCTTAAAGTTTAGGAAACAGTGACAATGCGAGTAGTAGAATAGCTAACGTGGTCCTAGGACACTTTTCATGTTTTAGTTGAAGATGGCATGAGGGGGTTACCATGAGATCACATAACTAGATGTGTCAAGTCTGCTGAAGAATCAGCAATAACCAGTAGGTGACAATTATATTTGCGACACTTTGGTTTTTATTAGGTTGCAATATATGTGACACTTTTGATTTTTATTAGGTAGGTGTATGACACTTTTTATTTTTCAAGTGACAGGCACTTTTGATTTTTATTAGGTAGGTGTCATTAGTATGACACTTTTTATTTTTCAAGTGACACTTTTAATTTTATTAGGTAACATTTGTGAAACTTTTGATTTGTCAAGACAAGTGTCACCAAAATTTGTTTTATTGAGACATTTGGTGACAAACTTTAACAATTGGAGACAAGTGTCAGCTAAATGTAACTCTTGATGCGAGTAACACGCAGATCACGCGTGATGTGCATGATATTTAAACACTCAGTTCACTCGTGATGTGAGTGATTTTATGTATTAGGTTTTACATAAGGAAAATAAAAATGTATGTATATTTAATTTAGTTTATTATCTATACTATTATATACATTTATATTTACAATTTCACCATTTTTGGCTTTCATCAAACTCCCCCCAGTCGTTTGTTAGGTTAACTGGTGGAAGTGAAACTGATGGTGGTGGTGTTGTGTAGGTTGAACATGGTGGTGTGTTCTGTGAAGCTTCCCCCCGTTGTTTCATTTTTTCTTACTGGTTCATCTGTGGGCGCACTTACTATAATCTGATTATGTAAGATTTCAACTTTTCTTTTTCTTGTAGGTTGAATTATCGGTCTTGGAATTGGAAGTTCAGCTGATAGAGATTGAGGCTGACTTATTGGTAGTGGTAGAGTTTGATCTTCCTCATCCTCTAAAGAAAAATTTATATTTAATTTTTCTATACCACTACACAATAATTTCAACTCGTCTTCGCTATCAGCGAAAACCCTCGCATATAGCTTACAGGGAGTTGTTTCAGTTTCTTATCAACTGTCTCTTTTTTAGGACAGTAACTTAGTGATAAATATATTTTGTCACCATTTATATTTATACCTGTTCGTCCAAATCTAAAATATATAAGTTTAAATGTTAAAATTTTATTACTTAAAAACTATAAAAATTAAAATATAGTAATATTAATACTTACATGAATAAATTTTTAAAAAACACCACCAACAAATTGTTGATAAAATGTCCTTATTGTTGGACTCAATAATAAATGTTGTTGGTACATTCATGTTTTCTTATGTGGATCTTCAAAACGACTGACTGAATGATATGAACGAATATTACCTAAATATTGCTTTTATAGCTATTAGAATTAAAATAATAATGATGTTATAAATAATTATTCACGTAGTTTTCAAATCAAAGTTCAATAAAAATTTACATAAGTAATATTTATCTAATAAGATTAATTGAGTTGTTTACTGAAACTAATTTAATATGAATAATAAGCTTTGAGTTAATTAAAGTAATGGAAATATTTCATTACATTGATAAATGATAAGTGTTGCAATCTAACATGAATAACAAGGATGTTTTAATTACTAATTAGACTATTGAAAATTTACGATTTACGTCATATGATAAAAGAATGTACACATGTAATTTAGCATGAATAACAAGAATGTTTTTAATTGAAGATTGGAAATTTATGATTTACGTCATATGATATGGAACGATAAATGTTTTAATTAATTTTAATACATTTAACGTTTATACTTCATAGCAATCAGTTGTATTCCGCTATTAAAATAAAATATGAGTACCTCTAGTGAAATAAATACATTAGTTGAAGGTGTTGTGTCTAAAATTCAACAAGTGGGTAAGTTAATTAAAACCAAAGATGATTATTGTAAATGGGTAAAATATTTAAATTCTACTATTTTGATTTAAAAAAATATTTTAAACGTAATATATCTGTATTAGATAGAAAACACTTTTTAAAATTAGAATCAAACTTATCACTATTAAAATATTTCAAACAAAAATTTTCATATCAAAAAAGAAAGAATTTTAAAAACAGTAAGAAACAAAATTTAATTTGGCAAGATTTAGAATCGTGTTTTAATAATCGCGTGAGAACTGGGGCAATCATTAATTTAGGTATAAGAGATCCCCTAGAATTTTTCAATAAAGCTCGCAGGTCTTTTATAAGTAAAGTAAAAACTGAGCTTCAAAATTCACTGTTGAAAGTAAATGTTACACTATTAGCTAATTTTGTTAAACCTCAATCTGGTGAAACAGATATTAAGCATTTCCAAACAAAAAATAGAGTAATTGATTTTAATACAAATTTGAAATTATTTTATGATGATTACATTAAAAGTTCAATTTTAACAAAATTAGAAGAATTTCAAGAAAGAGACTCAGGTTGGAGTCTTTATGAAATTCTCCACTTAAAAGTAAATTTTAATAATTATACTCCAATAAATGTAGGTGTCTCAACTTATATTGAAATACCTAAATTTTTACAAAATACTAGGGCGATTCTTAATATTCAAAATAATGATGAATACTGTTTTCTATGGTCTATTACAGCAGCTCTTCATCCTCATCTAAATTCAAAACATCCCTGTAGAACATCATCTTACCCCCATTTTAGTAGCATTCTTAAATATGATGGTATCAAGTTTCCAATTTCACTAAAAGATATTTCTAAATTTGAGAAAATGAATAATTTATCTATAAATGTATTTACTCTAGAAAAAAAAGATGTTACCCCTGTTTGTTTAAGTAAAATTGAATCTTTGAGAACCATAAATTTATTAATGCTTCCATTAAATTATAATGATGGGGGTGACGATGATGATGATATAGAAATGAATTTGAGTGAAAGGATAAATTCTCATCAAAATTATTATCATTTTGCATTAATAAAAGATTTATCCAAATTGCTTAATAGACAAAGCAATGATTTAGCTCATAAAAAATATTATTGCCATAGATGTTTGAATCATTTTTATTCTCAGGAAAGCTTATATAAACATATGATAACTTGTAGACATATGAATAAGAATAAAATTGTAATTCCAACTGAACAGGAAAAATTTGTTTCATTTTCCGATTTTAAAAATAAAGAGAAAGTTCCCTTTGTAATATATGCAGATTTAGAATGTATACTAGAGAAGGTTAATGCGCCCAATTGTAGTAGTAGTACTATCAAATATCAAAAACATGTTCCATGTAGTATTGCCTATTACTTAATTAATTCTCTCTCCAAATTTGAATTATATACAGGAAAAGACTGTATTAATTGGTTTGTTAAACGTCTACAACAAATTGCAATGAATTTAAATCCTATATTCCAAAATATAGTTCCAATGATTCCATTAACGAGTTTACAATTAAATGATTTCTCATTAGCTCAAATTTGTCATATTTGTGGAAAAAATTTTACTGAAACTGATATAAAGGTTAAAGATCACTGTCATTTTTCAGGAAACTATAGAGGGGCTGCTCATTCTTCCTGTAATTTAAATTATAAAGATGATTTTATGATACCTGTAGTTTTTCATAATTTATCCGGTTATGATAGTCATTTTATTATTAGAGCATTAGCAAAAGATATACCTGGTGCCATAGATTTACTACCAGTTAATAAGGAGAAATACATATCATTTACTAAATATATTTCCAACACAAATTTAAAGTTTAGATTTTTAGATTCCTTCCGTTTTATGGCTAGTAGTTTGGATAAATTAGGATCCTATTTAGAAGATTCTGAAAAAGTAATTATTAGAAGTTTTTGTAAAACTGATGAGGAATTTAAATTTTTGTCTAAGAAAGGTATCTTTCCTTATGATTATTTAGACAACTGGGATAAATTAACAGATTCTAAATTACCATCAATTAAAGATTTTTTTAGTTCTCTTAAAAATTGTAATGTTGGAAAAAGTGATTATGAGCATGCACGTAAAGTTTGGAGTACTTTTAAAATACAAAATTTACGTGAATACATGGAGTTATATTTGAAAACTGATGTTTTATTGCTTGCCGATGTTTTTGAAAATTTTAGAAAAGTTTGTTTAAAAACTTATAATTTAGAATGTTTGAAATATTATACAGCTCCAGGTTTAGCTTATGCTAGTTGTTTAAAGATTTCCAATGTTACATTAGAATTACTTACAGATATTGATAAAATTATGTTTATAGAGAGGGGAATTCGAGGTGGAGTTTCGCAATGTAGTAATAGGTATGGAAGAGCAAATAATAAATATATGGGGAATGAATATGATTCAAATCAACCTACCTCATTTTTAATGTATTTTGATGTTAATAATTTATATGGGACTGCAATGTGTGAATGTCTACCTGTTGGAGATTTTAAATGGATTGAAAATGTTGACTTTTATAAGGAAGATATACTTAATAACCCAGATAATTCTGATATAGGATATATTCTTGAGGTTGATTTAGAATACCCTTCAGAGCTACACCATCTTCATAAAGATTTTCCTCTATGCCCCGAAAGTATGAAACCACCAATGTCATCATCAAAACACCCCAAATTATTAACGACACTTTTTGATAAAAAAAATTACGTTATTCATTATAGAAATTTAAAACAAGCGTTAAGTTTAGGTTTAAAACTTACAAAGGTTCATAAAATTTTAAAATTTAAGCAATCTGCTTGGTTGAAATCATATATTGAGTTAAATACAAATTTAAGGAAACAAAGTAAAAATGATTTTGAAAAAAATTTTTATAAACTAATGAATAACGCAGTTTTTGGTAAGACTATGGAAAACGTCCGGAAATACAAGGATGTTAAATTAGTTACAAAATGGGATGGTAGATATGGTGTAAAAAATTATATATCAAAACCAAATTTTCATAGTTTAACCATTTTTGATGATGATATGGTAATAATTGAGATGAAAAGAATGAATGTTAAGTTTAATAAACCCATTTATGTTGGATTCAGTATTTTAGAAATTTCAAAAACAATTTTATATGATTTTCATTATAATTATATAAAAGTTAAATTTGGAGATAGAGCAAAATTATTATATACAGATACAGATTCATTAATTTATCACATTTTTGTAGATGATATTTATGAGCATATTAAGGAAGATAACCATAAATTTGATACTTCAGATTATTCTATAAATAATGAATATAACATACCTCAATTAAATAAAAAAGTTTTAGGGCTTATGAAAGATGAAAATAATGGTAGAATTATGATTGAATTTATTGGGTTAAAATCAAAAATGTATACCATAAAACTTTTTTATACAAGGGAAGAAAGGGAAGCTGAAAAAATGAAATTGAAAAATCTTTATGAGGGTGATGTAGAGGCTAACTTAAATAATTTAGGTATTATTAAAAAAGATAAAGGAATAACAGAGGCATCTTTGAAAAGAATAACATTTGAAGATTACTTTCAATGCTTGTTTAATAAAACTAATTTCAATGTAAATGAGAAACTTATTAGAAGTAAAAAACATGAGGTGTATTCTATTAATCAAAGAAAAGTTGCTTTAACTCCGTTCGACGATAAAAGAATTGTAAATTATATCTCTACAGATACATTACCTTGGGGTTTTAAAAATGTTTAAATAAGGGGGTTTTAAAATAATAATCATCTCAAGTTTTTCTTAATATTCACTATAATGAAGGGCATAACACCAAAACGTTGAAATACGTTAAACTGGACCCAAAAGCTTTCACCCCAACAAGAGCGTCCAATAAATCGGCTGGCTTCGATTTAAAAAGCTTGGAAGAATGCAATATACCACCCCAAAGTAGAGCCCTTATCAAAACTGATATAAAAATAGAGCTACCTGAGGGGTGCTATGGAAGAATAGCCCCAAGATCGGGATTAGCCCTCCATAATTTTATTGATGTCGGGGGTAAGTTTTACTAAAATAAATTAATTAAACAATACTTATTCGCTTTTTCAACAGCTGGGGTTGTGGATGAAGATTATCGAGGGGAGGTGAAAGTCCTTTTGTTCAATCATGGGTGCCAGAACTTCATAGTAAAACCAGGCGATCGGATAGCACAGCTAATTTGTGAGAAAATTTACTATCCTGAGTTGGAGGAAGTTGAGGTATATATACACAGATATGTATATATACATTTTTATTTCAATATACATTTTTATTTTAGCATTTATCATCTAATACTCAACGGGGGGAAGGAGGTTTCGGATCGTCTGGAAGGTGAAGTTTAAAACATTTTTAAATAAAATATTCATATATTCATATATTAATATATACATTAAAATTATCCATATGTTTTATTTCTATTACAATAGACACACCAATAAGCTAAATAATGTGCATTTTCTAATGCACAACTAAGTTCATTATTAAATAAATGTTTCTTACAATGATTAGATTTCATGAAAAATTTTAAGCTCTCAATTGTTGGGCAGTCTTCCTCAGATAAATCTACAATTTTGTTTGAAATTAATTTCTGCAGCCACAGTTTTTTTAGAGATCCTTTCACAATCACCACCACATCTAATGGTATAGAATTCTTCAAAAATTCGGATATCTGCTCATACTCCAAATCATCATAATTCTCCCATTCTAATCCATGTAAATTTCTTGTTAGCCACTTAAAATGCTGCTGTACTGTTTCACTGAAATGTTTCTGTGGATTCGATATTTTTATGAAACGTTGAGTGTGCCATAAATTATCTGTATTAACAATCGCCATTTCTTTACAGATGAAATTATTTTCACCATACTGAAAACCTTGCACATCAACTATAAACATTTTGTAGTATGTCTTTTCACTTTAACGTGTGTTTAATAACTGACACTATTAAAGGATATCAGTTTTATTTATCCAACTGTTATGTTTGTTTTCAAAACCTAACCATTTGACAAACACTTTATCCCCCTTCTTTTTAATATTTTTTCCACCAAAAATGTATTTGGATATTTAACCTTCTGTAGTTGTTGTTCATAAAAACCACCAAGAATGTTATGATTATTTTCATCTTGTAATAAATAGGTTGTAGGGTTCGTAAGCTGAACTTTTTTTATTGAAAATATTTCTGTTGAATAGTTAGGAAGATATTTTTTATCAAAAACTCCTCTCTTTTTCGATATACGTACGTAATCACCTACTTTAAATTTTCTCTTTAGATGGGAAATTTTTATGTTATTATATACAGTGTTTAATAGATCTTTTTCAACTTTCTTTGTAACCTGTATTGGAGCCATTGCAATAGTTCGGTGTTTTTTGTTATTATACTTGGTAACAATTTTTGGTAAAACATGTAACCACTTATAATGTCCTTGGAAACTAAATTCTTTCCACATCATATTTTTTAGAGTTCTGTTTACTCTTTCAACTATTGCAGCTTTCTTTTCACTATATACATTGTAATGATTTATTTTATATTTCAACATGAGCTTCTTGAAATAATTATTAAAAAATTCAGCACCAGCATCAGTTTGTAAATTTTTAGGTATTTGTTGTTTGAAGACTTGTTCCATGACTTTGCTAACTTCTAAACCTGTCTTAGATTTTAGTGGGAAAGCCCAAACAAATTTTGAGAAACAATTTATTACTACTAGGATATATTTATAACCTTTGTTTTCTTTTGCATATGGAATCATTTCTACTAAATCAGCTTGAAAGAGATCATTTAGAGATTTAATGATCACCCTACGTCTTTTAAAATTAATTCTTGCTGGTTTATGTATTTCTTCTACAATTTGCCGTTTAACATCACTCATTTTTTCTTAAACAATAATTTGAGCTTCTCTCAGTTCCTCTATTATTGATGTTATTTCGTTTGTATGACCTGTATGCCCCGCAGTTTGAGAAGCGAGAAGTAATCGCAATCTATCAACGAGTTCGTTTGGATCATCCCAGTGAATGTAATCGATTTTATTATTATTCACCAACATAGAAATTCCTTTCCCTGCCACCATAGGAGCAATAATTTTTTTATATTTTTTCATTTTACTACCATCTATTTGCTTATTTGGTTTATAGTAACGTCTATGAGCATTAGTTTTTGCAACAATTTGTTTATAATTATCTTCATCTTCTTTAGAGTAGTGTTTCGGTTGTTTTTTAAACAATAGTTCATATAACCCTATACTACCTCGATATCGTTTCTTCTTAACAATAATATCAGATCCATCAATATCTAATCTTGAGTCACCAATCATTAGTTTCTCAGTATTAGTATCTAATCTGACACCATACTTATGATCAAATTCCTTATTGTCATCATCATAATACATATCATTTATATATTTTCTTGGTAGAGGATCATACTGGTCTAAATAGTCAACATAGGATTTTTCAGCAATATCAGTGAACCGTCCAGGTGTTGCAGGAGAATGTAATGATCCTATCTCATCATCAGATGTGATTTCTTGAAGAATTGTCATTTTATTTTCACTCGGATCTTCATTTTCATCTTGCAATAATCGTAACTGACCTGTAGGTGTGGATAAACTCGTTGACAGTTTGCGAGGAATCTTTGGTGTTTCCTGATATAATGATTCAGCTTGATGTGAAAATGTTGATGGATACAGATCATCGTTAAAGATATAATCTTTTTCCTCATCAATATGACTAGGATCCTCAGTTTTAAAAAAAGTTTTCTCTTCTTCCATCTTACTAGCTCCATCCATTTTATGTTCCTTGTGACTTAGTTTACTTTCAATGTCCTTTAGATGTTTTGTTATGGGGGAAAATAACTTTTCCTTAACAATTTCTCCATGTTTGAGAAGCTGTAATTTTTCTTTTACAATTCTACGTTTCTGTATAAGACGTTTTTTTAACTCCTTCTCTGATAGATTCATTTGATCCGCTTTCTATCTGTTTTCAATCCGCTTTTGATCCGCTTTTGTCTGCTATTATCCACTATTGATTTAATTCTATCAGTTTCTGATATCTCTCACACTTATGATGTTAATTATTATACTGAAATTCATTGTCTTATTCAAAACATATATAGTGATCAAAACCTCTTCTGTAACGTCCCTCATTGATGTTGCTGTCTTTAGAGATACATAAAAATCCATATGGTCTATA
Source organism: Octodonta nipae (assembly GCA_034190945.1). Lineage (NCBI taxonomy): Eukaryota > Metazoa > Arthropoda > Insecta > Coleoptera > Chrysomelidae > Octodonta > Octodonta nipae. The sequence goes on along the minus strand of CM067218.1, from coordinate 54,378,346 downwards.
CCAACACATGGCACATAAGCTTTTCAACTGTTCAAACGACATGTCACTACCAATATGATCATTATAAACATGTTTCAAATTTAAATCATCTTGTTTGAAAAGAACTAAAAAATTTGCATTATCTCGAATGAGATGTTTTGGAACCTTCGCATACGTCTGAGACAGATAAAACGAGTCCACTAGACTGTGTCTTCCCATAGAGAAATATTGACGTATAACATCTTGATTGTTACAAGCCACATCATCAAATATAAAGATTGAATTTTTTTTTGCTTCTGAGGGATGTAGAATATTTTCGCTAGCATTGAATGGGTAATAACCGATACCTTGTATTGGTTTTAGTAACTTCTCCAAATAAATATATTTAGGTTGATATAAGGACTTTGAATAAACATAAACATTCTCAAATCTCAGTCCATTCAAGTGTTCAATTAGATTAACCATAACATTGGTTTTACCGCAATTGCTTGGTCCCACCAGAATACACCTCACAGTTGACGGAAACAATGGACCATGCTTTTTATTATTATCAGAAATACTATTAAAATTATCATTTTCAATAGCTAAAGAAGTTTTTTGTTTTATCACCCTCATTCTTTGAGACATTACTATAAAATGAGATAAATATTCATAAATAAATAATATATGTTAGTTTTAAGTTGATAGTTAATGAAATAACATCATGAAGTTATATTCAGGTCAAGGTTTATTAAATTCAGCTATAAATAATTTACCATTTGAACTGCATATACCAGGTTATAATTATTGTGGACCTGGAACAAAACTTAAACAACGTCTGTTGCAAGGAAGTCTACCAACAAATCTGCTAGATGCTAGCTGTTTAAAACATGATAAATTCTATGAAAAAGAAAGTGATACAAAATTACGTCATAAGGCAGATAAAATATTAGCCGAAGAAGCTCTTCAGAGATTTCATTCAAAAGACTCATCTATAGGTGAACGTATAGCAGCACTTGGAGTTGCAGGAGCAATGAAAGCAAAAGTAAAATTAGGTATGGGTTTGAAAAGACCTAGTAACAAACAAACAATTCGAAAATGTCTTAAGCTTATGGGGAAAACTAAAACTATGAGTGAAGGTATACTCAAGAATATACAGGATAGCATAAACTTAATGAATGGTAGTAATATGGAAGTTATCAAACCTAAACCTACATCTAGAATAAAAAATGATAAGACTAGAAAGCCCTCACGACTACCACGATCTCAAAAGATGAGAAATAAACAGAATGAACTATTGAAACCACCACTAAATGGTAATGACGACATTGATATGGAAGTTGAATATAATATGAATCGTAAAAGAGAAATAAATGATGATGATCTTTATGAAAAACACATAGCACCTCCGAGGAAAAGGGGTAAATTTCGAGTAGCTAAACGAAAACTAAAACCACAACAAAAAGATGAAGATGAAGGAAGTGGAAGTGCTTCTAAAAAATTAAAACTTAATTTAGATGAACCTCTTGAGTTTATTGAACATGATCGAGGTAGTAATATGGAAGTTATCAAACCTAAACCTACATCTAGAATAAAAAAGGATAAGACTAAAAAGTCCTCACCACGACTACCACGATCTCAAATGATGAGAAATAAACTGAATGAACTATTGAAACCACCACTAAATGGTAATGATGACATTGATATGGAAGTTGAATATAATATGAAACGTAAAAGAGAAATAAATGAACATTTAATACCTCCGAGGAAAAGGGGCAAATTTCGAGCAGCTAAACGAAAACTAAAACCACAACAAATAGATGAAGTTGAAGAAAGTGCTTCTAAAAAATTAAAACTTAATTTAGATGAACCTCTTGATTTTGTTGAACATGATCGAAAACGTAAACTTGATAAAAACAGTGATTCAGACAATGATAATTCACCAAATCAAAAAGCAGCAAGATTTCATTGATATAAAAATTGTTAATCTTAAAATTGTATTAGTATTTGCAAAACACTCAGATAGACACATACTGTCAGCACTAGAGGAGAAGTATGGTTAAAACAAAATCAAAGTGTAAAACAAAATCAAAGTGTAAAACAAGAAGGCTAAGAAAAAAAAGAGTTACAAAGTCAAAGTCATCGAGAAAAAATTTTGGGTTTATAAAATCTGTAGGACATATAAAAAAACAGGTGTTGAAACAGAAACCCACCACCTTAGGTAATGCTATAAAAATTGCCTTGAATTCTGCTAAGTCAATTAAAAAGCATATGAAGTCAACCACTCCTCGTATCATACCTATACCAAAGACAGGAGGTTTGCTACCTCTTATTCCTATTTTCGCTGGACTCTCAGCCTTGGGAAGTATCGCTGGGGGATCGGCGGCCATAGCCAAGACGATAACAGACGCTAGAAATGCAAAACAAAAATTAGAGGAGGCGAAACGTCATAATAGAAAAATGGAGTCTATTGCAATAGGTGGAAAGGGGCTTTATTTGCAACCTTATAAAAAAGGTTATGGTCTTTTTTTACACCCTCCAGGAAGCTACCACAACGTCCGCTAACAAATATTGATATAGATAAATATGCAAAAATTTGGCAAATTCCAAATTTTCGAGGTGTATTCATGAGAGATAAATTACCCAAGAAAATTTATAAAACTGAAAGAGGTATTATCAATTTAGATTCTAATACAGGTCCAGGAACTCATTGGACAGCTTACAAGAAAAATGATAGACAAATATCCTATTTTGATAGTTTTGGTAATCTTAAACCTCCATTAGAAGTTTTAAAATATTTTAATTCAACTGGACAGTGTAAAATAGTATATAATTATAATACATTTCAAAACTATAACAGTTTTAATTGTGGACACTTATGTTTATATTTTTTATCTCAATAAAAGGAACTTAGTTATTCTACTCTTAATCATATTAATTCAATTATAAATAGTAAAAAATATTTAAGTGAATATATTTAATAAAACCATATCAATAGTTTTAGTTATTTAATAACCATTGACAGATTAAGATGTCTTCATATACATTTACGTTCTCTGAACGTGCTTCTATACTCAGTAGCAAGATTTACCCACCAATTATTCTAGAAGATGATGCTACTTATGTGATGGGGCTAATTGATTTTATGACCTTTAATACCATCTCAAATATTGATGAAACCAACAACAAGTTTTATATTAACGATATGAAATTAGAATTACCGGTGGGCACCTATGAAATACAAGATATCGAAAAAACGCTTCACACTTTGCTAGCTGATCGTGAAGAACAACAAAAGGAGACAGCTGTACCACCTACATTACCATCACAAGCTATACAGAAAAATGTGAAACCTGTGGAAAAAGATGACAATAAGAAAAATAAAAAAATAGAAAAACCTGTTTTAATATTGAGAGCTAATCATAACACATTTAAATGTGAAATAAAATGTAACAAAGAAATAGATTTTGAGAAATCTAACACCATTGGTCCTTTATTAGGATTTAAAAATAGAAAATTAAACCTAAAAAATGGCACTATTCAGATTATCCAATCAGTATTTCAAAAGTAAATGCTATTTGCATTGAATGCAATTTAATTCAGAATTCTTTCAACAATGATATACCCGTCCATATTATCCATATGTTTTACCCCGATGTCCCACCTGGTTACAAAATTGTTGAAAACCCCACCAACGTTATTTATCTACCAATCAATACAAGATATATAAATGAGATTATTATTAAAATAACAGATCAAAATGGAAATTTAGTTAATTTTAAAAGTGAAGTTGTTACGATAAGATTACATTTAAAACGACTTAATTAATATGGTTTTCATATATGATAATCCATCTAATTATTTAACACAACAGGAGGAACAACCTATAAAATATTCACACTCAAACTATAAAAACGTTAGTATCAAGAAACAAGTGAAACAGTTAACACCTATCAATAAACAGTTTTTAATATCATTAGGTTTTAAGGTACACACTTAACAACGGCTAAACATAAAGTAGAAAAAAATAAGAAGAAAAAGAAGAAAACTATAGAGAGAGGACAATTCAAAGCATTCATTTGCAGAATAAAATTAAGTATAAGTGTAAGACTCAAAAAACTTTTCTGTTTGTTTCGGTGTGTGTTTAAACAAAAAAATGACGCTTAACATACTACGAGTGGCTGATAATGTGCTTGTGGATAATGCTATAACCAATTTTGAATATTATTCCTACACACCTTATGCAAATACTACATTTTTCAATAATGATGAGATAAGAATCCCTATACAAACTCAAGACGTGTACACTCTACCTTCTCAAAGTTTTCTATACCTGGAAGGAAAACTTTTAAACTCAGACAATAAGTATAGTCCAACATTACGATTCATTAATAATGGTTTTGCATTCCTCTTTGAAGAAATTCGTTATGAACTTGGTGGAACAGTAGTCGATCGAACAAGAAATCCCGGAATCACATCAACGATTAAAACCTATCTATCATATTCAAAAAATGAAATAATTCGATGGTATAATGCAGGATGGAATCTTGAAGGCACTCCAAATATGTGTGATGCTAATGGAAATTTTGCAGTATGCATTCCTCTAAAATTACTACTTGGCTTTTGTGAGGATTTTCGCCGTCTAGTGATTTCAGCAAGTCAAAATTTAATTTTGGTACGTGCCAATACAGACACCAACGCTGCAGTTAGTTCTGTAGCTACAGAAAAACCAAAAGTTCACCTAAATAAAGTTGTTTGGAAAGTACCTCATGTGTCATTATCTGATGCACACAAAATTCAATTTTTACAATATATAGAACGTGGAAAAGACTTGCCTATCGGCTTTCGTTCCTGGGAGTTATTAGAGTATCCACTTTTACAGCAAAGTCAAAAACATACATGGGCAGTGAAAACGACAAGCCAACTGGAAAAACCTCGTTTTGTTATTGTAGCATTCCATACTGATCGAAAAAATAATATTCACAAGACTATGTCAGAATTTGATCACTGTAACATCACAAATATAAAATTATATTTAAATTCTGAAGTTTACCCATATGATAATTTAAATCTCAATTTTGATCAAAAGAATTTTGCAACACTTTATGAAATGTTTGCCAACTTCCAAGCGGTTTATTATAACAGAGAATTCATACAAGTTTCTATAACACCAGAAGACTTTTCCAAACAAATCACATTATTTGTAATTGACTGTAGCCGACAAATAGATACCATTAAAGGTGGAGCTGTTGATGTCAGATTAGAATTTGAAACAAGCAAGAATATACCGGAAAAAACTACTGCATATTGTCTCATTCTTCATGATCGTCTTGTAAAATATAATCCTTTGACTAATGTTGTAAGAACAATGTAAAATATGTAATAATAAAATAAAAATATTTGGAATAATAATAACTGTTTGTTTTAACCCATTACAATTTTTGCAACAGCGCAACTCTATTTCTAAGAGTAAAAGAGGGGAGGGAATCTTAAATAAATATCAAATACAGTCTATTAAATTAACAGTATGAACGTATCCATTTCTTATACTTGTACAAATTGTTTTAGAAACACTGAAAGTGTGCTCTTTACTATTGTAACTTTACAGTGTGCAAGAAATACGACAGGAAGCTTCACCCAAAATAAACCAAGAAGATCAAAATATAAATATTGTAGTACTTGTCAACAGTGCACGTTGTGGTTATTAAACGAAGAATAAATAATAATAAAAATGTTTATAAACATTATTCTTAATTTATGTTCACTGGGTATTGTTATTGGAAATGAAGTGTTTTTCTCTGAATACTCACCACATAATGGAAGCTTATATATAACACATGAGTTGGCAAACCAAACTTCTTTACAAATCAGTTTCAGTAAACTGTTATCAAAGTATCCTGAATTTAAGCTATATTCTACAAGACAAGGAAACATAACAGAATTAAGAAATAAGACTGATAATTTTGTAACTGCAGTATCTAAATCATTAATTGAAAACGAGAACATGACCCTTAGTATGATGAAAACTGAAACACAGTATCAAGCAACCATAAAACAGTTGGAGGAAACACATATGGCTACTTTAAATGAATTAATTGCTCTAAAAAATTCTCTAAATGAATCTAAAACAAATCTACTTGAAGTTCGATCAGATTTAGCCGCATGTCTTTCACTCAGTGCAGGATTTAAGGCAGACAGTGATATATGGGCTTCCAAGTATGCAGAACTAAGATTTCGAGTTCCACCCTGTACAACAACCTCATCTAATGATTTTAGTAAAAATATATCACATCATTATGTTGCTTTATTACAGTGGAACTATACAAGTTGTATACAAGAATTAAATAGATGTAATAAAAAAATCTTATTGAATTAGAAATATTTTAATAATAAATAGTATTTACTTACATGTTGTTTTGCTATTTTTGCACCTTTTTACACTGAAACTCACTTGTTTTTCTCTGCAAGTTCTATACCTTTTATAGGCAGTAAATTATTATTTCCTAGAGATTTTTTCAATTGTATCAACATCTTAGGTTTGCAAAATTTTATCTAAGCACTAAATTATAAATGAAAAAATCACATAATTTCAAAATGGAATTTCACATTGCAACATTTTATTAATGCAGCGACACATATATATAAACTAAAAAATCAGATGTTTGTAAATAAAATTTGGTCTTGTTTCACGATAATGAATTAATGATTAAAATTTCCAAAATGTTATGAATGCAGCGATGCAGGTCACACTTGTAAACAAAAATAATTAGATGTTTGTAAATTAAATTTCATATGTTTAGTCTTCTTTCACGATAATGAATTAATGACGCAAATTATCAAGCATTCTCAACCTTGTTATTGGAAATAATAAAGCAGCTGTTTTTAATTGTTATATTATTTTTCAAATAAGGTATTTTTTAGTAAAATTTGTCAATATAAAAAGTTAGATGTAATAAAAGAAATGAATTAATTTAGAGACTTTCAGTTGCAGTTCAATCGTTACAATGTACACACTCAAAGTAAATTGTCAAACGTGTAAAGAAGAATTCAAATTTATTTGGTGTTTCAATAATGATGTCAATTTAGAATCTACACAATGTAAAAAATGTTCAAACATTTTTAAAATATTTACACCTACAATGAAGACTGAAAATATTATTACACATAAGGATTTTTTACCAATTCATATTCATCATCGCCATTACTATGATGGTTTCTATTATTATGAACCTGATAATCAATTTAAATTCTATCAGATATATGATGAGGACAAACTCGTATTACCTATATTACATATGGAAAAGGTAGTTGACTATCGCCTTAGGGATGGAAGACGATTCGATAAAATTGAAGAGGGTCTTGTAAAGTTGACAGAAATTGAAAATTTTATTAACATATGTGAACAACAATTATAATTAATTCTTAACAATAAAAATAAGTTATATGATAAAGATAAAAACATTTTTATTTTCCTACTAATAAGTAAAAAACTTAAAACTCTACTCCAGAATCATCAACATTCATATCCTGAAATTCCCAATCAGATCCAATCTCTGTTGCGTCACTATCTGTAACATACCCACTATCACTATCTTCCATCATACCATTGTTCATTAAATCATTCTCCATTATATCATTGTCATTGTCACTATCATTATCAATCATTTCATTATCGCTATCATCACTATCACTCAACATATTCACTTGCTGCTCTCTTTCACCATTCAACCACGGTAATTCTTCTTCATCTTCTTCCTCATCTTCTTCAGGCTCACTAGATGTATACCCATTTTCAATTTCCACATTATTCGCTCTAACACGTTCTAATAATTCCCATCTAACATACATATATTTTGGAGGCATTTTATATTATTTATGACTGTTGACTCTTTGTCTCGCTTTTATACTAAATGTATTAATAAAAATTAATTTACGCACGCTATCCCCAGTCTATACATAAGTTATACAATAATATTAAAATCACTCACATCACGAGTGAACTGAGTGTTTAAATATCATGTACATCACGTGTGATCTGCGTGTTACTCGCATCAAGAGTTACATTTAGCTGACACTTGTCTCCAATTGTTAAAGTTTGTCACCAAATGTCTCAATAAAACAAATTTTGGTGACACTTGTCTTGACAAATCAAAAGTTTCACAAATGTTACCTAATAAAATTAAAAGTGTCACTTGAAAAAATAAAAAGTGTCATACTAATGACACCTACCTAATAAAAATCAAAAGTGCCTGTCACTTGAAAAATAAAAAGTGTCATACACCTACCTAATAAAAATCAAAAGTGTCACATATATTGCAACCTAATAAAAACCAAAGTGTCGCAAATATAATTGTCACCTACTGGTTATTGCTGATTCTTCAGCAGACTTGACACATCTAGTTATGTGATCTCATGGTAACCCCCTCATGCCATCTTCAACTAAAACATGAAAAGTGTCCTGGGACCACGTTAGCTATTCTACTAATGCGGTGCAATGATTCGGGGCAGTTCGTTGATGTCATGGGGGTGGCCTTGATTTTATGCATCACGATTTTATACGGTTTTCCCCATGGATCTTGGTCAACTTCGTCACACAACTCCTTCCAGTAGGATCTCTTGCTTGAGAGAATGGCTCTTCGTAGTTGTTGTCTTTTGATCTCATAGTCGAGCCTTAGTTCTTCTGTTGTCACCCTGTCGCGTCTCCGTGCTCGTTGATGCAGCCTTCGTGCTTTGAGACACTCTCGTCGGTGTTGTGAGATCGTGTCGTTCCACCAGTAAACTGGTGGGCGGCTGTTGTTCTGCCGTCTCCTTGGCATGGATGCATCGCAGGACTTGACAACGCTTGTCATTACCTCTTTGGCAGTGGCTTCTGCGCTTGTTGCTATTGACAATGGTTCCGCCATAACCAAGGCGAATGAATCAGCATCGAAAGCATTTTTGTTCCAACCGACTGGCTGTGGCCTCGCACGACTGACACACAATCTTCGTTTGGGAGTGGTGTTGATTTCCCATATAATAGCTTGGTGGTCGCTATTAGTAAACTCCTCATCGACCCGCCACTCACAGCCCCTTTTAATTAGGTTGCTGCTAACGAATGTCACATCGATAATGGAGCTGGCTGTGCCTTTGCGATATGTGCTTACGGCTCCTGTGTTGAGGAGTACCAGGTTGAGCGAAAACATGGTCTCAAGGAGAGCTCGTCCTCTCGCGCTCGTTTCCCGGCATCCCCAGTCAATTGCCCAGGCGTTGAAATCTCCTGCGATGGCGACCGATTCACGCTTCCGTACATCCTCCGCCAAGGTGTCCAAGAATAACTCGAACTCCTCGAGCTGTGCACTAGGAGGTGCATAGCAGCTATAGAAGTGAACCCCTCCCACTTTGGCTCTCACAAGCCATGGTTCGGGGGTATTTGGGAGTTGTTGGAACGGAAGTTTACCGCAAGCCCATATCGCTGCTCTGTCCGTTGTGTCATTTACCCAGGACAGGGTGTCGAAGTTTTTGTACTGCTCGCAGATTATGGCTACGTCGCAATCCAATTCCCGCACCCGCTGTACCAGTAGGTCTTGGGCAGCTTCGCAATGGTTGAGGTTGAGTTGCAGTACTTTCATTTACGGGCTTGTGCTGCTCTCATCGCCTGTTGGTAGATCGGACATTTCCAACTACCCGCAACGTGCCGGCAGTTTGACCTACTATCTTTCTCTTTGCAGAGTAAGCACTTGGCAGGTTGTTGACAAGCCGAGGCATTGTGACCAGCGCCTCCGCATCTGTGACAACAACTGCTTCGGTCAGTCCTGCCTCTGCACGCCTGGGCGTTGTGCCCAAAGTGCCAGCATTTGAAGCACCGTCGAAGGCTGATCCTCTGGCGAACACGTACTGTGCCCCACGCAAGTTTCAGCTTTCCAAGTGCGATGGCTTTCTTGGCCTGGACTTCTGGGAGACAAACAACTGCCGTTTGTGTTGATCTATATGCCCGTCGAAGTGATTTCACTGCCTCCTCAGTGATCTCTGCCAGGCCGTCGATATTATCTTTGAGCAGGTTTACTACGTCTTCCTTGGTACTGATCTCGTCCAGGTCTTTAATTTCAATCTCGATTTGCGGTATTCGAGACTGTACAGTGGCCCCGCTTGGGAGCTTATTCTTGATGGCGTTACAATAGCGCTCCATCTCCTAAGCGTCTGCCTTCGCGAATAACAATAGGAGATCTCCCTTAGCTGTTCGTCGGATCTTATTGACTTTTTTGCCTATATCCTGCAAGGTGGGATCATTCTTGATACCTCGCAAGATATCTGCATGGGAGCTCTTCTCGCCTTTCTTTATAAGCAGCGTACAATGTGGCGCTGGTTTTTGCTTATTGGTCCTCGGGGCCTTTTTCCTCTTTGCCACTTGCCAGTCAGTAGACTGGTTTGATGGTTGGTTCTTGGTCTGCGGTTTAAACTTGGATTTTAATCCATTGTTTCTCTCCGCTTCTGAATTGACCACCCTAATTGTTGTTGCCTGGGTGGTTTGCCCGATGTTCTGGCAACCTTCTTTACCGGGCTTTAGCTTGCTAGCTAGCACCGGTTTAAGAGTTTTTGGTAGTGGTGCCTTACTTGATGAGGCTACTGAAGGCGAGGCCTTCGATGGCGAGGTCCTTGCTACGGAGTCTGCCGCTAGTGAGGCTACTTTTATTGAAGCCGCCTGCTTTGGGGCCGCCGGTGTTGATGCAGCCGGTTTTGAGTTAGCTGCTTTTGAGGCAGCCGCTTTTGGGACCTCCTTTTGCTGTCCACCTTGTGTCTGAGTGTTTGACACCTTTACTGGCGATGTCTGTGTTGTAGCAGGTTTCGCTACAGGAGGTGGCCACGTCGTTGAGGTCAGATATTTGTCATATTCTGACTTAATGGCGTTTGCCAGTTTCTTGATCTCATGATGTACATTGTGCCTAGGCCCAATGAACCTCAAGAGCTCATCGATCTTTGCTCCTAATTTGTTTGGAGCGCCACTCTCATTTGTTGCCCGTTGGGGCACGTCAACTCCACTATCCGCCTTTTGGAGGACTTGGCTGAATAGTGTCTTGCTGCCAGCTCTAGTTTTAATGGTCGATGTTGTACCATTAATAGTGTCTTTCTTCTTGTTGTCACTATGTGACGGAACCAGTGATAATTCGCTCCCCCCAGAATCCGTGGAGCGTGCACCGGCCACCGAGGCTTTCACTCGATCGGAACCGGTGGTGGGATTATCCTCTGCAGAGGTACCCACCTGGGGTATTAAGTTGACTTTATCACCCATATCCATGAATGGTTTATTTTCGGGGTTCCTTCCCCTATCTGATTTTGGTCCGCCCTGAGGAAATCCTCAGTACTCCCCATTGCTGGAGAGCGTTCCCCTATCCGCCACCTGGGGAGGCGCCCGGTAGTGGACCAACAACCACCTGTGTGTGTGTGTGTGTGTTTTTTTTTTTTTTTTTTTTTATCCGAAGAGGGGGGAAATACATTGCGTACTTAACTAGCACGTGCTAGCCGTCGTGCGGGACTCCCGATGCAATGACTTCAAAGCAAGAGTAAATCGTTGCATTGAAACCAGTATACCGTATACCCGCTAAAACCCTAACCTCTTTCTCCTACAACCATGGTCCCCTGCGGCACTCTTTGTCAATACTACTTCGCAAGGGTGGTTCATTGCAGATGTTAACTGCTCTTACATTGGAAGCCTCTAAAGCCTATTCCTCGAAGGAATTGCGGACCTCTTTAAGGATAGTCTCCGCGTAATCTGATACCAAGTTCCAGGCTTGGGGGCCCTTCAGCATGGCTTCTACTATTTGTTCTGGAACGATATTAGTCTCCAGAATCCTCTCCACTTCAGCACGTTGATCCTGAAACCGGGGGCAGGAGAAGAACACGTGTTCTGCGTCCTCTATAACGTCCGTACAGTGTGGGCAGTTTGGGGAGTTTGCCCTCCTGAACCTGTGCAGGTATGCTCGAAAGCATCCATGTCCAGTCAGGAGTTGAGTGATGTAGAACCCAACCTCCCCATGCTGGCGGTTGACCCAACGACTGATGTTAGGTATCAATCGATATGTCCACCGGCCTTTAGTAGAGCTGTCCCACCTCTCCTGCCATTGCCCTAGACTCATGGCTCTTTCATCGCTGTTTCCTATCGGTTGGTCTTTCTCTAACTTTCTGCGATAAAGCCGTCCCCTTTCTGCAGCCAGGATGTCGATTGGTAGGGTAGAGGCAATCACACTCACCGCCTCGTAAGACACAGTGCGGTAGGATGATGCCACTCGAATCGCTTAGAGCCGCTGGACTGATTTCATTTTCCGGCGGTACGATGGTAGCTCGAGCGATTTCTCCCATACCGGTGCCCCGTACAACAAAACAGAAGTAGTTACTGTTGCCAGTAGCTGTCTTCTTATCTGTCTAGGGCCTCCGACATTCGGCATTATTCTAGATAATGCCCCCTGTACCCCAGCTGCTTTCTTGCTGGCCGCGATTATGTGCTCTTTGAAGTTGAGCCGTGCGTCCAGGAGCACCCCCAAATAGCTGATGAAGGGCTGCGACTGTATGTAGGTGTCGCCTATTTTGAGGGTGATGGTTTCCCTTGCCTTTCGACTGCTAACAAGAAGTGTTTCGGTCTTTTGTTCTGCTAAACTCAAGTCCGCTGCGAGCATCCAATGCTGAATTGTGGCTATAGCGAATGAGAAGGTTGTTTGTATCTCCTCTATGTGCTTGCGCACTATGATCAATGCCACATCATCGGCGAATGCCACTAGCCTGACGCCCTCAGGCAGACCGAGCAGGAGCAGGTCGTTGTACATTACGTTCCATAAGAGGGGGCCAAGAACAGAGCCCTGAGGTACACCTCCTGTGATCTTATAGTCTACTTGCCCATTTTCAGTTTGGTACAACAAGATGCGGTCCTTGAAATACGCTGAAACCATTTTGCGCAAGTACTGCGGAACTTCCATCCTGGCAAGAGCCTCCAAAATGCGGTCCCAGCGGGCCGAGTTAAAGGCGTTCTTGATATCCAGGGTGGCTATTAGACAGTACTTTTTTCCACCTCTTCTCCATCTCTTTCCCGAGATAGCCTCTTTGGCGATGCTGGTACCGAGCTTCACGGCATCGATGGTTGATCTCCCCTTTCTGAACCCGAATTGGTTGGTGGAAAGTTTCGGCTCAACGTAGGGCTCCAGCCTATCTGCTATTATCCTTTCAAGGAGTTTTCCCGCAGAGTCCAACATACAGAGGGGACGATATGATGACGGTTCGTCGGGAGGTTTCTTTCCCCCTTTAGGGAGGAGCACAAGCCTCTGCTTTTTCCACTTAGTGTGTGTGTGTGTGTTTTTTTTTTTTTTTTTTTTTTTTTTTTTTTTTTTTTTTTTTTTTTTTATCCGAAGAGGGGGGAAATACATTCCGTACTTAGCTAGCACGTGCTGGCCGTCGTGCGGGACTCCCGATGCAATGACTTCAAAGCAAGAGTAAATCGTTGCATTGAAACCAGTATACCGTATACCCGCTAAAACCCTAACCTCTTTCTCCTACAACCATGGTCCCCTGCGGCACTCTTAGTCAATACTACTTCGCAAGGGTGGTTCATTGCAGATGTTTCCTGCTCTTACATTGAAAGCCTCTAAAGCCTACTCCTCGAACGTATTGCGGAGTTCTTTGAGGATAGTCTCCGCGTAATCTGATACCAAGTTCCAGGCTTGGGGGCCCTTCAGCATGGCTTCTACTAATTGTTCTGGAACGATATTAGTCATAGAATCCTCTCCACTTCAGCACGTTGATCCTGAAACCGGGGGCAGGAGAAGAACACGTGTTCCGCGTCCTCTATCACGTCCGTACAGTGTGGGCAGTTTGGGGAGTTTGCCCTCCTGAACCTGTGCAGGTATGCTCGAAAGCATCCATGTCCAGTCAGGAGTTGAGTGATGTAGAACCCAACCTCCCCATGCTGGCGGTTGACCCAACGACTGATTTTGGGTATCAGTCGATATGTCCACCGGCCTTTAGTAGAGCTGTCCCACCTCTCCTGCCATTGCCCTAGACTCATGGCTCTTTCATCGCTGTTTCCTGTCGGTTGGTCTTTCTCTAACTTTCTGCGATAAAGCCGTCCCCTTTCTGCAGCCAGGATGTCGATTGGTAGGGTAGAGGCAATCACACTCACCGCCTCGTAAGACACAGTGCGGTAGGATGATGCCACTCGAATCGCTGAGAGCCGCTGGACTGATTTCATTTTCCGGCGGGAAGATGATAGCTCGAGCGATTTCTCCCATACCGGTGCCCCGTACAACAAAACAGAAGTAGTTACTGTTGCCAGTAGCTGTCTTCTTATCTGTCTAGGGCCTCCGACATTCGGCATTATTCTAGATAATGCCCCCTGTACCCTAGCTACTTTCTTGCTGGCCGCGATTATGTGCTCTTTGAAGTTGAGCCGTGCGTCCAGGAGCACCCCCAAATAGCTGATGAAGGGCTGCGACTGTATGTAGGAGTCGCCTATGTTGAGGGTGATGGTTTCCCTTGCCTTTCGACTGCTAACAAGAAGTGTTTCGGTCTTTTGTTCTGCTAAACTCAAGTCCGCTGCGAGCATCCAATGCTGAATTGTGGCTATAGCGAATGAGAAGGTTGTTTGTATCTCCTCTATGTGCTTGCGCACTATGATCAATGCCACATCATCGGCGAATGCCACTAGCCTGACGCCCTCAGGCAGACCGAGCAGGAGCAGGTCGTTGTACATTACGTTCCATAAGAGGGGGCCAAGAACAGAGCCCTGAGGTACACCTCCTGTGATCTTATAGTCTACTTGCCCATTTTCAGTTTGGTACAACAAGATGCGGTCCTTGAAATACGCTGAAACCATTCTGCGTAAGTACTGCGGAACTTCCATCCTGACAAGAGCCTCCAAAATGCGGTCCCAGCGGGCCGAGTTAAAGGCGTTCTTGATATCCAGGGTGGCTATTAGACAATACTTTTTTCCACCTCTTCTCCATCTCTTTCCCGAGATAGCCTCTCTGGCGATGCTGGTACCGAGCTTCACGGCATCGATGGTTGATCTCCCCTTTCTGAACCCGAATTGGTTGGTGGAAAGTTTCGGCTCAACGTAGGGCTCCAGCCTATCTGCTATTATCCTTTCAAGGAGTTTTCCCGCAGAGTCCAACATACAGAGGGGACGATATGATGACGGTTCGTCGGGAGGTTTCTTTCCCCCTTTAGGGAGGAGCACAAGCCTCTGCTTTTTCCACTTAGTCGGGAAACCCCTGCTTTAGGCAGGTCTCATACATGTGTAGAAACATGTCAGGCCTATTGGCTATGGCGCATTTTAGCGCGATGTTAGGTATGCCATCTGGACCGGGAGCCTTACCGTTTTGGAGCCGGTTGCACGCGCCCATCAGCTCACTCATAGTCACTGGTGGTATATCTTCGTCCCTCACCTGCCACGAAGGATAAGCGGGTAGCTCAGGCTTCGCAGGAAACAAGTGAGTGACAATGCGGTGCAATGATTCGGGGCAGTTCGTTGATGTCATGGGGGTGGCCTTGATTTTATGCATCACGATTTTATACGGTTTTCCCCATGGATCTTGGTCAACTTCGTCACACAACTCCTTCCAGTAGGATCTCTTGCTTGAGAGAATGGCTCTTCGTAGTTGTTGTCTTTTGATCTCATAGTCGAGCCTTAGTTCTTCCGTTGTGACCCTGTCGCGTCTCCGTGCTCGTTGATGCAGCCTTCGTGCTTTGAGACACTCTCGTCGGTGTTGTGAGATCGTGTCGTTCCACCAGTAAACTGGTGGGCGGCTGTTGTTCTGCCGTCTCCTTGGCATGGATGCATCGCAGGACTTGACAACGCTTGTCATTACCTCTTTGGCAGTGGCTTCTGCGCTTGTTGCTATTGACAATGGTTCCTGCTCCATAACCAAGGCGAATGAATCAGCATCGAAAGCATTTTGTTCCAACCGACTGGCTGTGACCTCGCACGACTGACACACAATCTTCGTTTGGGAGTGGTGTTGATTTCCCATATAATAGCTTGGTGGTCGCTATTAGTAAACTCCTCATCGACCCGCCACTCACAGCCCCCTTTAATTAGGTTGCTGCTAACGAATGTCACGTCGATAATGGAGCTGGCTGTGCCTTTGCGATATGTGCTTACGTCTCCTGTGTTGAGGAGTACCAGGTTGAGCGAAGACATGGTCTCAAGGAGAGCTCGTCCTCTCGCGCTCGTTCCCGCATCCCAGTCAATTGCCCAGGCGTTGAAATCTCCTGCGATGGCGACCGATTCACGCTTCCGTACATCCTCCGCCAAGGTGTCCAAGAATAACTCGAACTCCTCGAGCTGTGCACTAGGAGGTGCATAGCAGCTATAGAAGTGGACCCCTCCCACTTTGGCTCTCACAAGCCATGGTTCGGGGGTATTTGGGAGTTGTTGGAACGGAAGTTTACCGCAAGCCCATATCGCTGCTCTGTCCGTTGTGTCATTTACCCAGGACAGGGTGTCGAAGTTTTTGTACTGCTCGCAGATTATGGCTACGTCGCAATCCAATTCCCGCACCCGCTGTACCAGTAGGTCTTGGCTGCTTCGCAATGGTTGAGGTTGAGTTGCAGTACTTTCATTTACGGGCTTGTGCTGCTCTCATCGCCTGTTGGTAGATCGGACATTTCCAACTACCCGCAACGTGCCGGCAGTCTGACCTACTATCTTTCTCTTTGCAGAGTAAGCACTTGGCAGGTTGTTGACAAGCCGAGGCATTGTGACCAGCGCCTCCGCATCTGTGACAACAACTGCTTCGGTCAGTCTTGCCTCTGCACGCCTGGGCGTTGTGCCCAAAGTGCCAGCATTTGAAGCACCGTCGAAGGCTGATCCTCTCGCGAACACGTACTGTGCCCCACGCGCAAGTTTCAGCTTTCAAGTGCGATGGCTTTCTTGGCCTGGACCTCTGGAGACAAACAACTGCCGTTTGTGTTGATCTATATGCCCGTCGAAGTGATTTCACTGCCTCCTCAGTGATCTCTGCCAGGCCGTCGATATTATCTTTGAGCAGGTTTACTACGTCTTCCTTGGTACTGATCTCGTCAAGTCTTTAATTTCAATCTCGATTTGCGGTATTCGAGATTGTACAGTGGCCCCGCTTGGGAGCTTATTCTTGATGGCGTTACAATAGCGCTCCATCTCCTGAGCGTCTGCCTTCGCGAATAACAAAAGTAGATCTCCCTTAGCTGTTCTTCGGATCTTATTGACTTTTTTGCCTATATCCTGCAGGGTGGGATCATTTTTTGATACCTCGCAAGATATCTGCATGGGAGCTCTTCTCGCCTTTCTTTATAAGCAGCGTACAATGTGGCGCTGGTTTTTGCTTATTGGTCCTCGGGGCCTTTTTCCTCTTTACCACTTGCCAGTCAGTCGACTGGTTTGCAGGTTGGTTTTTGGTCTGCGGTTTAAACTTGGATTTTAATCCATTGTTTCTCTCCGCTTCTGAATTGACCACCCTAATTGTGGTTGCCTGGGTGGTTTGCCCGATGTTCTGGCAACCTTCTTTACCGGGCTTTAGCTTACTAGCTAGCACCGGTTTAAGAGTTTTTGGGTAGTGGTGCCTTACTTGATGAGGCTACTGAAGGCGAGGCCTTCGATGGCGAGGTCCTTGCTACGGAGTCTGCCGCTAGTGAGGCTACTTTTATTGAGGCCGCCTGCTTGGGGCCGCCGTGTTGATGCAGCCGGTTTTGAGTTGCTGCTTTTGAGGCAGCCGCTTTTGGGACCTCCTTTTGCTGTCCACCTTGTGTCTGAGTGTTTGACACCTTTACTGCGATGTCTGTGTTGTAGCAGGTTCGCTACAGGAGGTGGCCGCGTTGTTGACGTCTGATATTTGTCATATTCTGACTTAATGGCGTGTGCCAGTTTCTTGATCTCATGATGTACATTGTGCCTAGGCCCAATGAACTTCAAGAGCTCATCGATCTTTGCTCCTAATTTGTTTGGAGCGCCACTCTCATTTGTTGCCCTTTGTTGGACGTCAACTCCACTATTCGCCTTTTGGAGGACTTGGCTGATAGTGTCTTGCTGCCCGCTCTAGTTGTTAATGGTCGATGTTGTACCATTACTAGTGTTCTTCTTCTTGTCACTATGTGACGGAACCAGTGATAATTCGCTCCCCCCCAGAATCCGTGGAGCGTGCACCGGCCACCGAGGCTTTCACTCGATCGGAACCGGTGGCGGGATTATGCTCTGCAGAGGTACCCGCCTGGGGTATTAGGTTCACCTTATCACCCATATCCATAAATGGTTTATTTTCGGGGTCCCTTCCCTATCTGATTTTGATAGTGGGGTGTGTGTGTGTGTGTGTTGTTTTTTTTTTTTTTTTTTTTTTTTGTTTTTTTTTTTTTTTATCCGAAGAGGGGAAATACATTCCGTACTTAGCTAGCACGTGCTGGCCGTCGTGCGGGACTCCCGATGTAATGACTTCAAAGCAAGAGTAAATCGTTGCATTGAAACCAGTATACCGTATACCCGCTAAAACCCTAACCTCTTTCTCCTACAACCATGGTCCCCTGCGGCACTCTTAGTCAATACTACTTCGCAAGGGTGGTTCATTGCAGATGTTTACTGCTCTTACATTGAAAGCCTCTAAAGCCTACTCCTCGAACGTATTGCGGAGTTTTTGAGGATAGTCTCCGCGTAATCTGATACCAAGTTCCAGGCTTGGGGGCCCTTCAGCATGGCTTCTACTAATTGTTCTGGAACGATATTAGTCTCCAGAATCCTCTCCACTTCAGCACGTTGATCCTGAAACCGGGGGCAGGAGAAGAACACGTTTTCCGCGTCCTCTATCACGTCCGTACAGTGTGGGCAGTTTGGGGAGTTTGCCCTCCTGAACCTGTGCAGGTATGCTCGAAAGCATCCATGTCCAGTCAGGAGTTGAGTGATGTAGAACCCAACCTCCCCATGCTGGCGGTTGACCCAACGACTGATGTTAGGTATCAATCGATATGTCCACCTTCCTTTAGTAGAGCTGTCCCACCTCTCCTGCCATTGCCCTAGACTCATGGCTCTTTCATCGCTGTTTCCTGTCGGTTGGTCTTTCTCTAACTTTCTGCGATAAAGCCGTCCCTTTCTGCAGCCAGGATGTCGATTGGTAGGGTAGAGGCAATCACACTCACCGCCTCGTAAGACACAGTGCGGTAGGATGATGCCACTCGAATCGCTGAGAGCCGCTGGACTGATTTCATTTTCCGGCGGTACGATGGTAGCTCGAGCGATTTCTCCCATACCGGTGCCCCGTACAACAAAACAGAAGTAGTTACTGTTGCCAGTAGCTGTCTTCTTATCTGTCTAGGGCCTCCGACATTCGGCATTATTCTAGATAATGCCCCCTGTACCCCAGCTGCTTTCTTGCTGGCCGCGATTATGTGCTCTTTGAAGTTGAGCCGTGTGTCCAGGAGCACCCCAAATAGCTGATGAAGGGCTGCGACTGTATGTAGGAGTCGCCTATTTTGAGGGTGATGGTTTCCCTTGCCTTTCGACTGCTAACAAGAAGTGTTTCGGTCTTTTGTTCTGCTAAACTCAAGTCCGCTGCGAGCATCCAATGCTGAATTGTGGCTATAGCGAATGAGAAGGTTGTTTGTATCTCCTCTATGTGCTTGCGCACTATGATCAATGCCACATCATCGGCGAATGCCACTAGCCTGACGCCCTCAGGCAGACCGAGCAGGAGCAGGTCGTTGTACATTACGTTCCATAAGAGGGGCCAAGAACAGAGCCCTGAGGTACACCTCCTGTGATCTTATAGTCTACTTGCCCATTTTCAGTTGGTACAACAAGATGCGGTCCTTGAAATAGGCTGAAACCATTCTGCGCAAGTACTGCGAAACTTCCATCCTGACAAGAGCCTCCAAAATGCGGTCCCAGCGGGCCGAGTTAAAGGCGTTCTTGATATCCAGGGTGGCTATTAGACAGTACTTTTTTCCACCTCTTCTCCATCTCTTTCCCGAGATAGCCTCTCTGGCGATGTTGGTAACGAGTGTCACGGCATCGATGGTTGATCTCCCCTTTCTGAACCCGAATTGGTTGGTGGAAAGTTTCGGCTCAACGTAGGGCTCCAGCCTATCTGCTATTATCCTTTCAAGGAGTTTTCCCGCAGAGTCCAACATACAGAGGGGACGATATGATGACGGTTCGTCGGGAGGTTTCTTTCCCCTTTAGGGAGGAGCACAAGCCTCTGCTTTTTCCACTTACTCGGGAAAACCCCCTGCTTTAGGCAGGTCTCATACATGTGTAGAAACATGTCAGGCCTATTGGCTATGGCGCATTTTAGCGCGATGTTAGGTATGCCATCTGGACCGGGAGCCTTACCGTTTTGGAGCCGGTTGCACGCGCCCATCAGCTCACTCATAGTCACTGATGGTATATCTTCGTCCCTCACCTGCCACGAAGGATTAGCGGGTAGCTCAGGCTTTGCAGGAAACAAGTGAGTGACAATGCGGTGCAATGATTCGGGGCAGTTCGTTGATGTCATGGGAGGGGCCTTAATTTTATGCATCACGATTTTATACGGTTTTCCCCATGGATCTTGATTAACTTCGTCACACAACTCCTTCCAGTAGGATCTCTTGCTTGAGAGAATGGCTCTTCGTAGTTGTTGTCTTTTGATCTCATAGTCGAGCCTTAGTTCTTCTGTTGTGACCCTGTCGCGTCTCCGTGCTCGTTGATGCAGCCTTCGTGCTTTGAGACACTCTCGTCGGTGTTGTGAGATCGTGTCGTTCCACCAGTAAACTGGTGGGCGGCTGTTGTTCTGCCGTCTCCTTGGCATGGAAGCATCGCAGGACTTGACAACGCTTGTCATTACCTCTTTGGCAGTGGCTTCTGCGCTTGTTGCTATTGACAATGGTTCCTGCTCCATAACCAAGGCGAATGAATCAGCATCGAAAGCATTTTTGTTCCAGCCGACTGGCTGTGACCTCGCACGACTGACACACAATCTTCGTTTGGGAGTGGTGTTGATTTCCCAAATAATAGCTTGGTGGTCGCTATTAGTAAACTCCTCATCGACCCGCCACTCACAGCCCCCTTTAATTAGGTTGCTGCTAACGAATGTTACGTCGATAATGGAGCTGGCTGTGCCTTTGCGATATGTGCTTACGGCTCCTGTGTTGAGGAGTACCAGGTTGAGCGAAGACATGGTCTCAAGGAGAGCTCGTCCTCTCGCGCTCGTTTCCCGACATCCCCAGTCAATTGCCCAGGCGTTGAAATCTCCTGCGATGGCGACCGATTCACGCTTCCGTACATCCTCCGCCAAGGTGTCCAAGAATAACTCGAACTCCTCGAGCTGTGCACTAGGAGGTGCATAGCAGCTATAGAAGTGGACCCCTCCCACTTTGGCTCTCACAAGCCATGGTTCGGGGGTATTTGGGAGTTGTTGGAACGGAAGTTTACCGCAAGCCCATATCGCTGCTCTGTCCGTTGTGTCATTTACCCAGGACAGGGTGTCGAAGTTTTTGTACTGCTCGCAGATTATGGCTACGTCGCAATCCAATTCCGCACCCGCTGTACCAGTAGGTCTTGGGCTGCTTCGCAATGGTTGAGGTTGAGTTGCAGTACTTTCATTTACGGGCTTGTGCTGCTCTCATCGCCTGTTGGTAGATCGGACATTTCCAACTACCCGCAACGTGCCGGCAGTCTGACCTACTATCTTTCTCTTTGCAGAGTAAGCACTTGGCAGGTTGTTGACAAGCCGAGGCATTGTGACCAGCGCCTCCGCATCTGTGACAACAACTGCTTCGGTCAGTCTTGCCTCTGCACGCCTGGGCGTTGTGCCCAAAGTGCCAGCATTTGAAGCACCGTCGAAGGCTGATCCTCTCGCGAACACGTACTGTGCCCCACGCAAGTTTCAGCTTTCCAAGTGCGATGGCTTTCTTGGCCTGGACCTCTGGGAGACAAACAACTGCCGTTTGTGTTGATCTATATGCCCGTCGAAGTGATTTCACTGCCTCCTCAGTGATCTCTGCCAGGCCGTCGATATTATCTTTGAGCAGGTTTACTACCTCTTCCTTGGTACTGATCTCGTCCAGGTCTTTAATTTCAATCTCGATTTGGGGTATTCGAGATTGTACAGTGGCCCCGCTTGGAGCTTATTCTTGATGGCGTTACAATAGCGCTCCATCTCCTGAGCGTCTGCCTTGGCGAATAACAAAAGTAGATCTCCCTTAGCTGTTCGTCGGATCTTATTGACTTTTTTGCCTATATCCTGCAAGGTGGGATCATTCTTGATACCTCGCAAGATATCTGCATGGGAGCTCTTCTCGCCTTTCTTTATAAGCAGCGTACAATGTTGGGCTGGTTTTTGCTTATTGGTCCTCGGGCCCTGCCTTTTCCTCTTTACCACTTGCCAGTCAGTCGACTGGTTTGAAGGTTTGTTTTTTGGTCTGCGGTTTAAACTTGGGTTTTAATACATTGTTTCTCTCCGCTTCTGAATTGACCACCCTACTTGTTGTTGCCTGGGTGGTTTGCCCGATGTTCTGGCAACCTTCTTTACCGGGCTTTAGCTTGCTAGGTAGCACCGTTTAAGAGTTTTAACTAGTGGTGCCTTACTTGATGGGCTACTGAAGGCGAGGCCTTCGGTGGCGAGGTCCTTGCTACTGAGGCTACTTTTATTGAAGCCGCCTGCTTTGGGGCCGCCGGTGTTGATGCAGTCGGTTTTGAGTTGGCTGCTTTTGAGGCAGCCGCTTTTGGGACCTCCTTTTGCTTTTCACCTTGTGTCTGAGTGTTTGACACCTTTACTGGCGATGTCTGTGTTGTAGCAGGTTTCGCTACAGGAGGTGGCCGCGTCGTTGACGTCTGATATTTGTCATATTCTGACTTAATGGCGTGTGCCAGTTTCTTGATCTCATGATGTACATTGTGCCTAGGCCCAATGAACTTCAAGAGCTCATCGATCTTTGCTCCTAATTTGTTTGGAGCGCCACTCTCAGTTGTGGCCCTTGGGAGCCGTCAACTGCACTATCCGCCTTTGGAGGACTTGGCTGAATAGTGTCTTGCTGCCAGCTCTAGTTTTAATGGTCGATGTTGTACCATTAGCAGTGTTCTTATTCTTCTTGTCACCATGTGACGGAACCAGTGATAATTCGCTCCCCCCAGAATCCGTGGAGCGTGCACCGGCCACCGAGGCTTTCACTCGATCGGAACCGGTGGTGGGATTATCCTCTGCAGAGGTACCCACCTGGGTATTAAGTTGACCTTATCACCCATATCCATGAATGGTTTATTTTCGGGGTTCCTTCCCTATCTGATTTTGGTCCGCCCTGAGGAAGTCCTCAGTACTCCCCATTGCTGGAGAGCGTCCCTATCCGCCACCTGGGGAGGCGCCCGGTGGTGGACCACAACCACCCCGGTGTGTGTGTGTGTGTGTGTTTTTTTTTTTTTTTTTTTTTTTTTTTTTTATCCGAAGAGGGGGGAAATACATTCCGTACTTAGCTAGCACGTGCTGGCCGTCGTGCGGGACTCCCGATGTAATGACTTCAAAGCAAGAGTAAATCGTTGCATTGAAACCAGTATACCGTATACCCGCTAAAACCAACCCTCTTTCTCCTACAACCATGGTCCCCTGCGGCACTCTTAGTCAATACTACTTCGCAAGGGTGGTTCATTGCAGATGTTTACTGCTCTTACATTGAAAGCCTCTAAAGCCTACTCCTCGAACGTATTGCGGAGTTCTTTGAGGATAGTCTCTGCGTAATCTGATACCAAGTTCCAGGCTTGGGGGCCCTTCAGCATGGCTTCTACTAATTGTTCTGGAACGATATTAGTCTCCAGAATCCTCTCCACTTCAGCACGTTGATCCTGAAACCGGAGCAGGAGAAGAACACGTGTTCCGCGTCCTCTATCACGTCCGTACAGTGTGGGCAGTTTGGGGAGTTTTCCCTCCTGAACCTGTGCAGGTATGCTCGAAAGCATCCATGTCCAGTCAGGAGTTGAGTGATGTAGAACCCAACCCCCATGCTGGCGGTTGACCCAACGAGTGATGTTAGGTATCAATCGATATGTCCACCTTCCTTTAGTAGAGCTGTCCCACCTCTCCTGCCATTGCCCTAGACTCATGGCTCTTTCATCGCTGTTTCCTGTCGGTTGGTCTTTCTCTAACTTTCTGCGATAAAGCCGTCCCCTTTCTGCAGCCAGGATGTCGATGGTAGGGTAGAGGCAATCACACTCACCGCCTCGTAAGACACAGTGCGGTAGGATGATGCCACTCGAATCGCTGAGAGCCGCTGGACTGATTTCATTTTCGGCGGTACGATGGTAGCTCGAGCGATTTCTCCCATACCGGTGCCCCGTACAACAAAACAGAAGTAGTTACTGTTGCCAGTAGGTGTCTTCTTATCTGTCTAGGGCCTCCGACATTCGGCATTATTCTAGATAATGCCCCCTGTACCCCAGCTGCTTTCTTGCTGGCCGCGATTATGTGCTCTTTGAAGTTGAGCCGTGTGTCCAGGAGCACCCCTAAATAGCTGATGAAGGGCTGCGACTGTATGTAGGAGTCGCCTATTTTGAGGTGATGGTTTCCCTTGCCTTTCGACTGCTAACAAGAAGTGTTTCGGTCTTTTGTTCTGCTAAACTCAAGTCCGCTGCGAGCATCCAATGCTGAATTGTGGCTATAGCGAATGAGAAGGTTGTTTGTATCTCCTCTATGTGCTTGCGCACTATGATCAATGCCACATCATCGGCGAATGCCACTAGCCTGACGCCCTCAGGCAGACCGAGCAGGAGTGTGTGTGTGTGTGTGTGTGTGTTTTTTTTTTTTTTTTTTTTTTTTTTTATTTTTTTTTTTATCCAGAAGAGGGGGAAATACATTCCGTACTTAGCTAGCACGTGCTGGCCGTCGTGCGGACTCCCGATGTAATGACTTCAAAGCAAGAGTAAATCGTTGCATTGAAACCAGTATACCGTATACCCGCTAAAACCTAACCTCTTTCTCCTACAACCAGGTCCCCTGCGGCACTCTTGGTCAATACTACTTCGCAAGGGTGGTTCATTGCAGATGTTTACTGCTCTTACATTGAAAGCCTCTAAAGCCTACTCCTCGACCGTATTGCGGAGTTCTTTGAGGATAGTCTCCGCGTAATCTGATACCAAGTTCAGGCTTGGGGCCCTTCAGCATGGCTTCTACTAATTGTTCTGGAACGATATTATATCCAGAATCCTCTCCCTTCAGCACGTTGATCCTGAAACCGGGGCAGGAGAAGACACGTGTTCGCGTCCTCTATCACGTCCGTACACTGTGGGCAGTTTGGGGAGTTTGCCCTCCTGAACCTGTGCAGGTATGCTCGAAAGCATCCATGTCCAGTCAGGAGTTGAGTGGATGTAGAACCCAACCTCCCCATGCTGGCGGTTGACCCACGACTGATGTTAGTATCAATCGATATGTCCACCGGCCTTTAGTAGAGCTGTCCCACCTCTCCTGCCATTGCCCTAGACTCATGGCTCTTTCATCGCTGTTTCCTGTCGGTTGGTCTTTTTCTAACTTTCTGCGATAAAGCTCCCCTTTCTGCAGCCAGGATGTTGATGTCGATTGGCAGGTAGAGGCAATCACACTCACCGCCTCGTAAGACACAGTGCGATAGGATGATGCACTCGAATCGCTGAGAGCCGCTGACTGATTTCATTTTCCGGCGGTACGATGGTAGCTCGAGCGATTTCTCCCATACCGGTGCCCCGTACAACAAAACAGAAGTAGTTACTGTTGCCAGTAGCTGTCTTCTTATCTGCTAGGTCCTCCGACATTTAGGCATTATTTTAGATAATGCCCCCTGTACCCCAGCTGCTTTCTTGCTGGCCGCGATTATGTGCTCTTTGAAGTTGAGCCGTGTGTCCAGGAGCACCCCAAATAGCTGATGAAGGGCTGCGACTGTATGTAGTGTCGCCTATTTTGAGGGTGATGGTTTCCCTTGGCTTTCGACTGCTAACAAGAAGTGTTTCGGTCTTTTGTTCTGCTAAACTCAAGTCCGCTGCGAGCATCCAATGCTGAATTGTGGCTATAGCGATGAGAAGGTTGTTTGTATCTCCTCTATGTGCTTGCGCACTATGATCAATGCCACATCATCGGCGAATGCCACTAGTGTGTGTGTGTGTGTGTGTTTTTTTTTTTTTTTTTTTTTTTTTTTTTTTTTTTTTTTTTTTTATCCGAAGAGGGGGAAATACATTGCGTACTTAGCTAGTCACGTGCTGGCCGTCGTGCGGGACTCCCGATGTAATGACTTCAAAGCAAGAGTAAATCGTTGCATTGAAACCAGTATACCGTATACCCGCTAAAACCCTAACCTTTTCTCCTACAACCATGGTCCCCTGCGGCACCTTTGTCAATACTACTTCGCAAGGTGGTTCATTGCAGATGTTTACTGCTCTTACATTGAAAGCCTCTAAAGCCTACTCTCGAAGGTATTGCGGAGCTCTTTAGGATAGTCTCCGCGTAATCTGATACCAGTTCCAGGCTTGGGGCCCTTCAGCATGCTTCTACTAATTGTTCTGGAACGATATTAGTCTCCAGAATCCTCTCCACTTCAGCACGTGATCCTGAAAAACCGGGCAGGAGAAGAACACTTTTCCGCGTCCTCTATCACGTCCGTACAGTGTGGGCAGTTTGGGGAGTTTGCCCTCTGAACCTGTGCAGGTATGCTCGAAAGCATCCATGTCCAGTCAGGAGTTGAGTGATGTAGAACCCAACCTCCCATGCTGGCGGTTGACCCAACGACTGATGTTAGTATCAATCGATATGTCCCCCGGCCTTTAGTATAGAGCTGTCCCACCTCTCCTGCCATTGCTTAGACTCATGGCTCTTTCATCGCTGTTTCCTGTCGGTTGGTCTTTCTCTAACTTTCTGCGATAAAGCCGTCCCCTTTCTGCAGCCAGGATGTCGATTGGTAGGGTAGAGGCAATCACACTCACCGCCTCGTAAGACACAGTGCGGTAGGATGATGCCACTCGAATCGCTGAGAGCCGCTGGACTGATTTCATTTTCCGGCGGTACGATGGTAGCTCGAGCGATTTCTCCCATACCGGTGCCCCGTACAACAAAACAGAGTAGTTACCGTTGCCATAGCTGTCTTCTTATCTGTCTAGGGCCTCCGACATTCGGCATTATTCTAGATAATGCCCCTGTACCCCAGCTGCTTTCTTGCTGGCCGCGATTATGTGCTCTTTGAAGTTGAGCCGTGTGTCCAGAGCACCCCAAATAGCTGATGAAGGGCTGCGACTGTATGAAGGTGTTGCCTATTTTGAGGGTGATGGTTTCCCTTGCCTTTCGACTGCTAACAGAAGTGTTTCGGTCTTTTGTTCTGCTAAACTCAAGTCCGCTGCGAGCATCCAATGCTGAATTGTGGCTATAGCGAATGAGAAGGTTGTTTGTATCTCTCTATGTGCTTGCGCACTATGATCATGCCACATCATCGGCGAATGCCACTAGCCTGACGCCCTCAGGCAGACCGAGCAGGAGCAGGTCGTTGTACATTACGTTCCATAAGAGGGGGCCAAGAACAGCCCTGAGGTACACCTCCTGTGATCTTATAGTCTACTTGCCCATTTTCAGTTTGGTACAACAAGATGCGTCCTTGAAATACGCTGAAACAATTCTGCGCAAGTACTGCGGAACTTCCATCCTGGCAAGAGCCTCCAAAATGCGGTCCCAGCGGGCCGAGTTAAAGGCGTTCTTGATATCCAGGGTGGCTATTAGACAGTACTTTTTTCCACCTCTTCTCCATCTCTTTCCCGAGATAGCCTCTCTGGCGATGTTGGTAACGAGTGTCACGGCATCGATGGTTGATCTCCCCTTTCTGACCCGAATTGGTTGGTGGAAAGTTTCGGCTCAACGTAGGGCTCCAGGCCTATCCTATCTATATCCTTTCAAGGAGTTTTCCCGCAGAGTCCAACATACAGAGGGACGATATGATGACGGTTCGTCGGAGGTTTCTTTCCCCTTTAGGGAGGAGCACAAGCCTCTGCTTTTTCCACTTAGTCGGAAAACCCCCTGCTTTAGGCAGGTCTCATACATGTGTAGAAACATGTCAGGCCTATTGGCTATGGCGCATTTTAGCGCGATGTTAGGTATGCCATCTGGACCGGGAGCCTTACCGTTTTGGAGCCGGTTGCACGCGCCCATCAGCTCACTCATAGTCACTGATGGTATATCTTCGTCCCTCACCTGCCACGAAGGATTAGCGGGTAGCTCAGGCTTTGCAGGAAACGTGAGTGACAATGCGGTGCAATGATTCGGGGCAGTTCGTTGATGTCATGGGAGGGGCCTAATTTTATGCATCACGATTTTATACGGTTTTCCCCATGGATCTTGATTAACTTCGTCACACAACTCCTTCCAGTAGGATCTCTTGCTTGAGAGAATGGCTCTTCGTATTGTTGTCTTTTGATCTCATAGTCGAGCCTTAGTTCTTCTGTTGTGACCTGTCGTGTTGGTGTGTTGTGTTGGTGTGTGTGTTTTTGTGTGTGTTTTTTTTTTTTTTTTTTTTTTTTTTTATCCGAAGAGGGGGAAATACATTGCGTACTTACCATAGCACGTGCTAGCCGTCATGCGGGACTCCGATGCAATGACTTCAAGCAAGAGTAAATCGTTGCATTGACCAGTATACCGTATACCCGATAAAACCCTAACCTCTTTCCCCTACAACCTGGTCCCTTGCGGCACTCTTACTCCATACTACTTCGCAAGGTGGTTCTTGCAGAGCTGTTTACTGCTCTTACATTGAAAGCTTCTAAAGCCTACTCCTCGAACGTATCGCGGAGTCTTTGAGGATAGTGCTCCGCGTATCTGATACCAAGTTCCAGTGCTTGGGGGCCCTTCAGCTATGGCTTCTACATTGTTCTGGGACGATATTAGTCTCCAGAATCCTCTCCACTTCAGCACGTTGATCCTGAAACCGGGCGGGAGAAGAACACGTGTTCCCCGTCCTCTATCACGTCCGTACAGTGTGGGCAGTTTGGGGAGTTTGCCCTCCTGACCTGTGAGGTATGTCTCGAAAGCATCCATGTCCAGTCTTTGAGTTGATGATGTAGAACCCAACCTCCCCTGCTGGCGGTTGACCCAAACGAATGATATTAGGTTATCAATCGATATGTCCACCGGCCTTCTAGTAGAGCTGTCCACCTCCTCCTGCCCTTGCCCTAGTACTCATGGCTCTTTCATCGCTGTTTGTGTCGGTGGTCTTTTTCTAACGTTCCTGCATAACAGCCTTCCCTTTCTGCAGCCAGGATGTCGATTGGCAGGGTAGAGGCAATCACACTCACCGCCTCGTAAGAGCACAGTGCGGTAGGATGATGCACTCGAATCATGAGGCCGCTGGACTGATTTCATTTGCCGGCGGTACGATGGTAGCTCGAGCGATTCTCCCCATGACCGGTGCCGATAACAACAAAACAGAAGTATTACTGTTTTCCAGTAGCTGTCTTCTTATCTTCTAGGCCTCCGAGCTTAGCATTATTCTAGCTAAGCCCGCCATGTACCCCACGTCTTCTTTCTGGCTGGGCGATTAATGTGGTCTCTTTGAAGTTGAGGCCGTGTGTCAGGAGCACACCAAATAGCTGATGAAGGGTTGCGACTTGTATGTGGTGTCGCCTATTTTGAGGGGTGATGGTTTCCCTTGCCTTTCGACTGCTAACAAGAAGTGTTTCGGTCTTTTGTTCGTGCTAAACGCATCCGCTGCGAGCATCCAAATGCTGAAATTGTGGCTATAGGTCGAATGAGAAGGTTGTTTGTATCTCCTCTATGTTCTTGCGCACTATGATCAATTGCCACATCATCGGCGAATGCCACTAGCCTGACGCCCTCAGGAAGACCGAGCAGGAGCAGTCGTTGTACATTACATTCATAAGAAGGGGGCCAAGAACAAAGCCCTGATGTACACCTCCTGTGATCTTATCGTCCACTACTTGCCTTGTTTTCAGTTGGCTAGCAAACAGATGCGGTCGTGAAATGACGCTGAAACCATTCTGCGCAGTACTGGCGGAACTTCCATCCTGCAAGACCTCCAAAATTCGGTCCCAGCGTGCCGAGTTTAAAGCGTTCTTGTATCCAAGGGTGGCTATTAGCAGTACTTTTTT